>OV839567.1:72876407-75777670 GCA_929447395.1 Epistrophe grossulariae
ATCATCATCATCATCATCATCATCATCATCATCATCACATCATCATCATCATCATCATCATTATCATCATCATCATCATCATCATCATCATCATCATCATCATCATCATCATCATCATCATCATCATCATCATCATCATCATCATTATCAATAATATAAAATAAATAAGTACCTACGGAGCTAGGAGAAGAATTCTCTTAGCATTTTTCTAAACAAGGTCGGGCTGCTTATAATTCTAACAGAGCGAGGGAGGGAGTTCCATAAACGAATAGAATGGACATAAAACTGTCTCTCAGATACTAAGAATTTCTGGCGCACTGGGATAAGGTTGCATGATCTTACAGAACGCGTAAAATTAATTTTATTATATAAGTATTCAGGCTGGTGAGATTGTATGATATTGTGAAGCATGGTTAATGTTCGTAATTTAAGAAGATTAAGACTTGGAAAAACTTGAGATGTGGTCATATCTTCTATGACCATAAACATAGCGTGCAATACTGTTAAATGCAACGTTAAGTTTTCGTTTGTGCTCGAAGTCACAATTTCTAAACACATCGCAACAGAAAAGTATAAGGGGCACTATCAAGGTTTTAGCCAATATTAACCGTGTTTTCAAGGGCGTTATATGATGAGACGCCCAGAGTAATCGAAGACCTCCATATACCTTACCTAACGTCAAATTTATATGGGTGTTCCAACTAAGTGTTTTATTAAATGTAAGGCCAAGATTTTTAGCAGATTCAATGAACTCAATAGCACAATTATTCAAATGTATTTCAGGGAAATATGATGTGTCAGACATAGTTCTAGAGATGAATTGGCATTTAGTTTTTTGCGGATTTAAACATAGATCGTTTTTGCGGGACCATATAACAATATTATTCAAGTCCTCATTGACTTCATGCACACCATTCTCGAGCATACCTATATGAAAACTATTATATAATTGAACGTCATCTGCGTACATGTGCACAGAAGAATTCAGCGGGCTTGACGGTAGATCATTGATATACATAGAAAACAACAAAGGGCCTAAAATAGAGCCCTGAGGGACACCTCACACCTCTGCAAAGGGAGAAGAGTTGGCGTAACATTGTTAGCAAAAACTGCCTGAATTCTACCGGTTAAGTAGGAAAGAATAAGACGATATCAAATGCTTTTGAAAAGTCTAGAAGCGTTAATATAGTCACTTTATCACTATCCAAGTTTTGTCTGATATTTTCAACGACATCAATTAAGGCTGTAGTACAACTGTGCTTGGGTCGGAAGCCTGATTGATTGATACAAATCAATTTATTGTTTGTAAGAAAAGTTCTAATTTGGTGGTTTATTAGTCTCTCCAAAATTTTCGAAAGAAAAGGCAATATGGCTATGGGTCGATAGTCATCACCATCGCGGTTTTTAGGAACAGGTATTATCTTAGCTTGTTTCCGAACAGAAGGGAAAGTACTTGTCATTAAAATATTACAGTAAAACCCGGATAAGTGCCAATCGCATAAGTGCCTAACCCTCATAAGTACCTTTTTTTTGAGAACCAAAATTTTGAGAATTTTTTCATATAAAACTCATCTAATAAGTACCTTTCGTTTAACTACCTTCCCCGCTTAATTGCCTTTTATTTTGTATACTTTTATTGAAATTTACCTGCAAAAAAATTCTTTTAAGTACCTACCTACACATTTTAAATCAGCAGAAAAAGACAAAAGCTTCTTTTCAGTCCTTCGTTGTGTCTTATGCTTTTAAATTCAAACATAAAAAATTAATCTTCTACAATGGGGCAGACTAAGTGGGTAGCTGTCACTTTCAAAATTTAAATTGTCCAAGTAATTTTGTTTTTTTGTTAAGGTAAAATGCCTGAAAAATTGACTTCACTTTCAATTAAACAAAAAACTACAAATCCTCCGCCTGGTTAAAAAACAAAACAAAATCAAGAAAGGAAATTGCTAAACAATTAAAATGCGACGTTTCTACTATAAATCGAGTAGCATAAAATAAAACAAAGCTGGAAGAAGCTGCACAAACAAACCAAAACAATAAATGAAAACAATTAAAATCAGATTAAGTAACGCAACACAAACCAAAATAACTGATTATTTTACTTTGTATCAGCCCTATTAATAATCACAAAATAGAAACGAAACAACACTAACTCATGTTTTAACTTGTAATTCTTAATAATAAACGTGTTTCAGCCTTAAATGACATTTGACAATGAGCTGATAACTTATCTCACCAATTTTGGTTTTCAACGAGCGGATAACTTTACCGTTCACAATTCAATTCAAAGCTGACTGATATGACAGTTAGCTTTCAAAAATGAAAGGAGTACTTGAATATTTAGTACAATTGAGGGAAGTGCAGCCTACTTTTTGGTGTTATTCAGTGAACCGATAAAATGAAGACAGAATAAGTTTATTAATATTTTATTTTATCAAACGGATAAGTCCACTATCCATGTGTTAGGTAAAACGTGTATTTACGAGCGGATGGTGTATTTTTATTAATAGGGCTGTATAAATACAAGGTTCGCTTTTTAAAAGTTTACCGATACCAATCAGTTGAGGTACCTAATCTACCTATTTTCTTATTTTTAAAATAACATTTAGGTAATATTTTTTTATTGTAAATTTTGTTTTTATTTCTGTAAATATAGTAACATAGTATAACTGCCTAACCCGCATAAGTACCTCTCAAAACGAGGCATTTATGGTGAGGCACTTATCCGGGTTTTACTGTATTAAAGATGTAAGTTATGTATTTACCTAAACATATGGGAGAATGGCTTTCAGAAAAACCGGATGGATGCAATCAATCCAACAGAATTCGACTTAATAGCTAAAAGAATTTCTAGAACATCATAATCACTAACAGGTGAGAAGCAAAATCCAGTTGAAGAAAAACAGTCGTTTTGCGTTTCTGTCAAATCACGGCTTTGGGTTTCAAAACCTGAAGAGTTTAAAGTAACAAAGTTTTTATTAAGCACGTTACAATCGATAGAAAGAATCTTGTTGCTTATTTGCTTACCTACACCTATTTCTTTCAAATTCTTTCACAGTTTTTCTTTGGCTAAAGAAGGATCAAGTTTAAGAGCATAGAACTGTTGCTTAGCTTCACGAATTAGGCATATAATTCTATTTCTTAAAATTTTTTACTGAATATACAATGCTTCAAGTCTAAAAAGCTTCCATCGGTTATATGCTAAATTACGTTCTCTTATTTGACTCTTAATGTAATGGTTAAACCAGGGCTGTTCTTTATTGTTAGATTGTTTTGTAACAATTGGAACATGTAGATTAAAAAGATAATTAATATTGTTTTGAAGAAATAACACCTGGTCATCAACAGAAGGCATGCCATATATCTGGTATCACTCGATACGATTCAAATCAGTTTCTAACTGCCAGCTGTTGACATTTTTAAAGTCTCTATAGCTTAAGTAGAAGAAGAGACCATAGGTGAACATTCGAACTTGAGGTAAATTAAGTCATGTTTAGAGAAGCAAGATGCAGAGAGTTGGTCATAAAGAAGAACTTTTTCACTATGACTTACAAAAAACATATCAAGTAAAGTATTACCATGTCTTGTAAAGTGGGTGGGAGTAGCTATATTTATATAAGTTAAGTGAACCCATTTTATCCACAAGTTCTGAACTTCTTAGCACATCATGGTTGAAATCCCCCGCGACAATTATAAAAGGTGACACAAAGGTTAGCTCATCTAATATTGAGAAATGGTGTTAATTCAATACTCCGATTTGGGCGATAAACCGATCCAAGCAACACTCTTTTGTTGTTGCACTTAATCTCAATGAATAAATATTCTACTTCACTACCTGGTGAGGACTTGCGAATTATTTTACAGTTTAATTCACTGCGAGTAAAGATTGCAACACCTCCACCTTTGCAACCACTTCTATCGGAGCGAAACACATTAAAGCCATTCATGTTACAAAAACTATCATGAGAGAACCAAGTTTCACAAACACATACAATATCAATATTTGAATGTTCAAACAAATAACGAAATTCATCTATCTTAGGAATTAAACTTTGGACATTTATATGGCATACCTTCAAACCAGCATACTACTCACCTAAAAGTCGTATCATAGAGCACGTAGAACCTAGTCCATCCCCGAATAAGAACTCCCTGTTACGATTATCAGAATCAGCCATTATTATAGACAAAAAAGCGATAAGACCAAAAGATAGTCCAACGCAAAAATATATTAAGAAGCTGCATGACCAAGTTAGAAGGGATTTTTAAGAATAGAGAGAGATGAATGAGAGTGATGAATTTATATTTATCAAAATTAATATTCATTGATGTTTAAAAAAAGATAGAAAAGAATAAAAATCAATATATAAAAGAAGTTTTGAGAAACAAAATGTATAAAAACCTATAAGAAAATTAATAATAATAAAGAAAAATGAAATATAGGTAATTATAAAAAATAAGTGAAGTTAAAATTTAAAACAAAGAAGAAAAAAAATGTTGTGTTTATTTCTTCTTTCTTGGGTTGGGTTAATCAGCTGTTCCAGTTGTTGTCATAGGAGATTTGGTGGCAATTACAATTCAATACAAAATCAATGCATCGTTGTTCTCCACTAATAGAGCTTTATCATTGCGGTTCTTTTTAATGTAAACAAATCCTCTCATAGTAAACGCCGTAAACAGGTTCCCATCATTTTTCATCTTAATTGCACTCTTCAGTAGTATAGTAATCGATTCCTAACTGTGAGACATTCGTGCACAAACACCTGCTTATCAGAAGAAAGTCCAAAATTGCGAAGAAAAAGTGCTTTTTTTGATACAGAGCGGTAGTTAGCGATTGATCGTAGTGTAGTGCTTTTGTCGCGAGGTGAATGAAATTTAATAATTTGTTGCCTTTAGGGCTAGTTTGTTCACAGCTGATCATCTTTAATCAAGAATTATTGCAACTGGTAAATCATCGAATGAGCATGCTTATCAAATTTTTTTAATGAATCCATAATTGAAGTTGTTAATCATGGAAATCTCTAACTAGCCGATTTCGGTTGATTAGCGCCATTTAGTTAGAAGCTGTGAAAGTCATCGGTCAGATTTAATCCACTGTGAACAAACAAGTCCTTAGTCTGTAAACGTCCCGAACAGCGCCGCAGTGGAAGTAGTGCTTGACTGCTAACCTGGATGTGTGGGTTCGATCCCCAGTCTAGGCAGCATTCTTTTCTATATTCCCTCAACTGAAAGCCACCCCTGGGATTTAATGAGATAATCAAAACCTAATTTCTCAATCCACTGTGCCAACAAAAATCTATCCTATCCTTCTATTCCTTCTAACATTTGCCTAATTTATAAGACCCTAGGTCTTACTGGCATATATATGTATGTTTGTGTGTGTGTGTTTGTGTGTAATGAGCAGAACTTGAAATTCGTTTGAGCGGATTTTTTATTTGGCCCCTATTTTTGAATAATCATCTCTTGAAAAACATAAAAATTGCTCAATTTCTAATGCATTTTTGAATGCGTAGTTGTATGAAAAATGCAACACAACTTTTCCCAGATGTCATAATGCTTTCTGAAATTGTTTCAATAAAAAAAGTTTATCAACAAGGAACTTATTATTCCAAAATAACACATTGTAAAAAAGTTTTATTTTTTATACAAACGTCGTTACTTTATTTTAACGGCCGTTTTTAGTTCATCTATTTGCCACAAGGAAGTATTTTTCGAACATACTTTTTTTTTGTTGGAACATAAACAAAAAAGTATGACGAATATGAGAGGCGAGTAAGTATTTGTGTGCATGAAAGCAGAAACCAACTGTAAGGGCCCAGCCCAGTAGGAAATTTCATCCTCACTGAAAAATTTAGTTGAATTCAACATTGAATTCAAATGCCACTTCTTCGAAGAAACAGCAAGCACTGATTTAGTTACTGTAAAGTAATCCATAGTTTCACCAGTTCATGGTTTTATATACACATTGTCTGCTTTGTAAATGGGCAAAATGTCGAAACACTCCCTTTTTTTACCTGACACACAAAAATCAAGTGAGTTCAATGTGGAATTAAAAGATTTTAATTTAGTAGTTAAATTATGCGATGATTCAACCGTTAAAAAGTAATGCATAAGTTCAGCAGTTCGTTGTCTAGATCCACTCGTCTGCTTTGTAAAGTATACTTAGAGAGAGAAGAAAAAATAATTCTCCCACGGCGCACTCTTTTTTCCCTGAGCAAGAAAAAAATAAAAACTACCCTCTCCTTCACCTGACGCGATCAGTATGAGGATTTCTGTGAAGAAAAGTAATGTATCCTTTCATCAGACATTTATCATGAACTGAGCAGTAAAAGTGTATAATTTAAAAAATTCACTCAGAAAAATAAAATTCACAGTATGTTCACGCTTTGATTTTTATAAGGGTCGGTAAAAATTGACCATAATTTGCGTCTTAGAGACGCATTTTGCAGTTTAGGTCACTTGACCTTTTAATTGAATTATATTCAATCGTTCCAACTAAGGAGAAGTATTTTTCTAATTTATGAATGAAATATTTAGCCATTAAGGAACTCCCAATTCCCTATTGATTTCACTACTAAACTTTCATCGAAAATAGTAAATATTAAGCTGATCAATAACTAAGTAACACTCAATTAGTGACTTTTTTGTTGAATATTCATCATATTTTTCATTGGCAAATATTGAGGTAGTGAAGAAACAAGTCCAAATTATTAAGCGATTTCATAAAAGAATTTTCATCATATTTTTCATCAAAAATTAATGATCTGATGAATAAGCAAGTTACTTTTGTTTAAGTATTTCTTCGCTGAATATTCATCATATTTTTCACCGGAGTCCTCAGTCCAACTTGTGAATAAGCAACTTCCAAGGAAGTAGTGATTTAGTTGTGGAATTTTCATCGAGATGGTTGCATGTGCACCCCGCCAATGACATACCCATGTTAAAATCCTCGATGTATTCCGCACAAAGGAAGCGGTTGCTGCTCCATTTCCTCAAGGAAGAAGTAAGATATTCACCATTGAGTTTTTAGAAATTTCCCACTGGGAGCGGGAAATATCGTCCCCAATGAATTTTATAACTGAATTCGTCAATGAATTCACTTGCCAAATCATAGGAAAAACGACATGCTTTGACTTAGTAGGTGAAGAGTAATGCAAAGCTTCCTCATTTCATAGTTTTGACCGCACTTTCTGCTTTGTTGTTAGGAAACAACCCTTTTTTTCGGTGAATTACAAATTGCTTTTTTAATAAGAATAATTATGCGATGAAAAAACTGTTGAAAAGTAATGTACAAGTTCATCAGTTCATCGTCTGAATCCACACATCTACTTTGTAAAGTATAGAGAGAGGAAAAAAATAATTCTCTCACGACGCGACTCCCCTCTTTCTTATTTCGCCTAGCAAAATGTTATTGAAACAGGTGCTGAATTACAACCGACGTTTTCAAAGGTCACAAAATGTTATGATTTCTTTAATGAGAAGTAATCAATTATTTACCTACCTAATTTCTGTGAGAAAAAGTAATGTATTCTTTCATCAGTTAACGACTTTATCATACATTCAGCTGACCATTAAAATTGTCTGAATTTAAACAAATTCCCTTAGAAAAATATATTTTACAGTATTTTCATGCTGTGCTTTTTATAAGAGTCGGTAAACATTGACCATAATTTGCGTCTTGTAGACGCATTTTGTAGTTGTGCTCACTTGAAAATTTAATATTGTTATAGGTATTCAACTGAAAGAGGTAATTATTAAACAACCCCAAATTCCCTAGTGATTTCACTACTAAATTTTCATCATAATTTTCATCGAAAATATTAAATATTAAAATAAAGTAACAGTCATTTAGTGATTTATTTGTTGAATATTCATCATAGTTTTTATTGGAAAATATTGAGGTAATGAAAAAACAAGTTCAAATTATGTAGTGATTTCTTAAAAGAATTTTCATCATATTTTTCATCAAAAATTAATGATCTGATGAATAAGCCAGTTACTTTTCTTTAGTGATTTCTTCGTTGAATATTCATCATATTTTTCATCCGAGTTTTCAGTCAAACTGGTGAATAAGCAACTTCCATGGAAGTAGTGATTTAGCTGTGGAATTTTCATCGAGAAAGTGGCATGTGCTTTCTGCCAATGACACGCCCTTATTAAATGCATCAGAGGGATAAGCTGAAAAGTCCATAGTAAAAAATTTAAAATATTTTGGAAACGTGTAATTATTCAGAGCAAGAGAAGGGCAACTGAATACCCACGCTCCACCCTCCGCCAATGAACAAATTGGGTGATATTAGAGAAGTATAATGTCAGTCTCAAACTCCCAAGCCTCTTTTTTTGTCATTTTTGTATGAACAAGTGGACAAAAAATATGATTTGAGACTGACATAATACATTTGCATTCAGAATTCAGAAATCAGAATAAATGTTATGTGGATATGAATGAAGATCGGTACTTTTGATATGATATAAAGCAATTCAGTTCTGTATCTTTTTGTATTGCTTTTATTTTTGAACGGGTCGTATCGTATTGGATTAGATTGTGAAAGTGACTGACAAGTGCAGAAAATAAAACATAGTTTACTGAGTTAAAACAGTGCAGTGAAAACAAAAAGGAATACATACATTTAGATTCAAGTTTTATTGAAAATATTTTTCGTTTAATTCGCAATCCACAATTTGCAATTTACGTTTGGTTTTTTATTAATTACGTTTTTCAATCATTACGCAATTAACATTCGGCGTTTTTTTATGTCGCTTTTTTTCAAAAATATTTTCAATCATTTCGCAAAAATCATTTAGCAGTTTGTTGTTTAGTTTTTTTTTGTTACGTTGTTTGATATGTGGCCAGTTGTTTTTTTTCGCGAAATAACGTTTCGCAAATTCATTATTTCGCAAAATATCGCTTCGCCGTTTTATTATTTCGCTAAAAGATCATTTCGCCGTTTAGTTGTTTTGATAATTAATATTAATGTTGTTTTGAGAAGTAATTTTTTTATGTATGGAAAATCGTTCATTTTTGAGCATTTTTTGGTGACGTGGAATAAGGCCCAACGAAAGAAGACCAAATCTCAAATTTATCCTTATTTCGTTTTGAAAATGGAAATAAAGGACAAATTGGCTTTATTTCATTTCAAAAACTAAATAAGGCCAAATTTGACCAACAATTTAACTACACCCAACCTCGCATTTACCCCAAATCCTATAGTGTGCCCAAGCAGGGGGGTTGCAGGGGGGCAGCATGCCCACCCATACATAGCTCACTGTTTATATATGCCAAAAAATTGCAAAACAGTTGAATGCCAAATAAAAAAAAAGCGAAACAACAAAATGCCAAACAAAAAAAAAGCGAAATAATAAATTGCTAAATAAAAAAAAGCAAAATGACAAAATGCCAAATAAAAAATTGCGGAAATTCAAAAATCCAATCGAACTTCAAACTAAATGAAAATTGTGAAATGAAAAATGTGAAATGATAATTTGTCAAACCATTTAAAAAACGGAACGTGATTTGCAAAACGTAAAATGCGAAATAACAAAATGCCAAACAAACAAAATGCGGTACAAAAAACTGCGAAATGAACCCCCGCGAAACGTTAGTTTGCCAAACAATTCTTGCGAAACATACCATACCCCATTTAGATACATACATATTTAACAAACGCTAGCAGGTACAAAGATTCAAGTAGCTAAATACTTACATACCTTGTTACTTATTTTATTACAAAAAAAAAATACCTATTATGCTTATTTTATTTTTTTTTTCTTTACCCTTTTTTGTCTTTTTTTATCAAATTGGCGGTGACTACCGATTTATTAGATATAAGAAAAAAATTTGAAAAAATTTTATCAAAGTTAGGATACCAATTTTTTTTTTAGATCAAAAATTTCTCAGATATTCTTCAAATAAATAAAAATCAAAAAGTAAAAACTTACAAACAACAAAAACATATAGGTACATACCTATGTACCTACCTAGAATTGATATTTTTTGTGACAAATGTCCAACATTAAAAATATCAAAATTACCTATAGGTATGTATGTATATCATATCAAAAGAACATTTTTTTGCACCGAATTACCTAATACAATATATTTAAAAAATGTTCTTTTGATATGATACCAATATGTATATTTAAATATAAAAATTATATTTTTTATTTGTTTTATTAAATAAAAAAAAAAACTTTATTTATTCACTTTCTTAAATTTCCTAAATTAATACAAAAATATTTAAAATTGAACAGGAACTAGAACGAACGTGTCGCGTTGCTGGAATCGTAAGAACCCTAGCATCATCATGCTGAGGTCTTTTATGCTTCTGTGTGTTTGACAAGATTTTGGCATAAGCAAAAATACAATCTCTATTGTTCTTTCATCATTCATGATATCTCAACGGAGACAAATAAAGTTGTTTGTATGTTATTCTGTCATGATATCTGAACTGTTTGTTTCTTTTGCTTATTGGGTCATATGTCCCCTATTACACGATGATTCTTTGCGTCTGAGGCTTTTTCGAATTTCCCTTTGAAAATCATCAAAATAAAGTTATATAAAAAGAAACGTCAAAAAGAGTCTCGGAAATCTTGGCCCACGACTCACAGGGCAACTGGTCTTCCGTCTCATCTTTTTTCTCTTTCGCACTCGTTATGTTCGAAAAGAGTCAGACGCAAGGAATCATCGTGTAATAGGGGACTATGTGTGGAAGTTAAAGTTGGGACTTGCCTTCGTATGTTGTGTATGTTATTCTTTCATGATATCTGAACTGTTTGTTTCTTTTGCTTATTGGGTCATATGTATGGAAGTTAAAGTTGGGACTTGCCTTCGTATGTTGTGTATGTTATTCTTTCATGATATCTGAACTGTTTGTTGCTTTTGCTTATTAAGTCATAAGTATGTATGGAAGTTAAGGTTGGGACTTAACTTACATATCAGTTTGATATTTCAATGATGGACCACTTTTGTCACAAAAAATATCAATTCAATATCAAGTGAAGGTACACACTTACCTACATATTTAGGTACCTATCTAAGTTTGACTGTCTGTAAACGTACGTACTAATTACATTCAGGACTATCACAGAATCCATCGTGGAAAATCTCCGAATGGATTATTCCACTACGAACCCCGAAAAAAAGGATTCACAAAATCCGAATGGAATCGAAAAAAGCAATGCCTCATTAAAAGAATTAATACTGAATTTCGAAATCAGCTGTTCTATGTCACAGCAATACTTGGAGCTTTTGAAATAAAAAATCCTTTAAACTTTTTAAAAAGTCCCATCTTTTTTCCCTTTTTTTACACAAAAAAAGCTGAACATTTGTGTTAAGTATGGCTAGACTCTTTGTTCTAATAAATATCGCAAAAACAAATCCCAAAATCCCTGAGCACTATTACAGCTGTCAAATGATTGAGATCGTGAAAAAAAGTTGTGTTGTTGATATTTGTTTACTTATTCAATGTTTTAGCATTTTTTCTCAAGAAAATAGATTCGACATAAAAATAAATTGAAGTTATAAATAATGTGGTTTCAAATGTACTGAGGAACTAATTTCAGCCCGGCTTGTTTTAAAAGTGATGTGTTCTTTTAATTCCTCGTTTTTTTTTTTTAAGGAACATAGTTTTTTTTGACTTCTTTGTAAATTGTTTCGGCGTGGTATTCAATTGTTTTAAGAGTTTACGAATTTTTAACAAAATAAAAATTGATTAATTTGCGTTTGCAACCATTGTTTTTTTTTAATGAAACACAATCGTTTACCACTTGGCTACGACAAGAATCAGTTGTCGTAGAAAAGGACGTCATATTTCCGTTTCATTCGGAATTTGTGATAACAAATTTCCCGAATTTCGAAATTCTTAATAGATTTTTCACTACGAATGGATTCTGCAATACATTTTTCTTGATTCGTTGCAACTTTTCGATTACGATGGAATTTGTGATAGGGCTGATTATTTTTATCCAGGAATATAAATTGGAAAAAATCCCCAGGTTATTTTAGGGCCATTTTTTTCACTATTGCTCAACTTGAGGCAAACTCTCGAGTTGTCCAACTTGAGAGTTGACTATAACTCGAGAGTTGAAACGCAACTTGAAATTTCTTTTTATTCACTAATCATTTTCTCAACTCTCCAGTTGAAGATCTAAAGTTGGCCAACTCCACGTTTGAAAAATATCCCTGGGATATTTGTGAAATATAAAACAAAAACTGTCATTTTTAAAATTAATTTGTATTTGTCAATCATATTTGACTGTTTTTATTTGTTTAATTGTGTTTTTTATGTTAAATTGTGTTTTTTTTGTGTCAATACAATTGTGTCAAATTGTGCTAAAGTGTGAATACAAATAATTAATGGCAGACAAAAAAACTTCATGTGCCCGAAGAAAAATGATTACTTTGGAACATATGTAAGTAGGAGCGAACTTTTTTTTGTAACAAATATAAACAAGAAAATTTGTGTACTTCATGTGCCCGAAGAAAAATGATTACTTTGGAACATATGTAAGTAGGAGCGAACTTGTTTTTGTAACAAATATAAACAAGAAAATTTGTGTACCTATGTACGAAAAATCTCAAGTTTGCTCGGTCAACTTCTACTATTTCCAGGAGTTGACAAATCTCAAGTTGATCAACTCTAGAGTTTAAAATAGAAAGTTGAAAACGCAAACTTTGAGTGAATAAAAAGAAATTCACAAGTTGAAAATAAAAATCCTCAAGTTGTGTTCAACTTCGAGTGAATAAAATCGGCCTTAGAATATCAAAAAAATGTTTTTTCTCTTCATTATGTAGGTATATTAAAACATGTAGCTAATTACAGAAAAATAATGTACTTACCTATCTATGTACGTACCTACATAATTATAAACCTACATAAGTTGAAATCTCAAATTTCAATAAAAGTTTATCCCTCTACCTACGACAACACTTTACTCTACATAAATCTGAAACATTCAAGTTCAAGGTCAACATCACTAATTTTCTGCTTTATGATAAACCTTTATACGTAGATATGTATATACATATATGGATACCTTATTGCAATTATATTGGAGCTTTTAGGTATAAGAAATAACTTTTTTCTTGCTCAAATGTTCCATCGATCTTGCAATAAATGAAATACCTACTAATACTTCACACACAACGCAAAGATATAACCTACATTTACCCCTATACACATTTAAACTACCCTTTTTTTTCCAAACAACTGTGCATCAGTGATCAGACAGAGCAGAGGAAAATAACAAAAAACAAAATTTAAGAAGGTTGTGTGTGTACTCTGTCACTCGCTCTGTATCTCCAACACAAACGTTACTTTCAAGTTCAAACATGTTGAAGAACAAATGCGGTGTGACTTTTTTTTGTCGTTATTTTTATTCGAAGTTCCGATCTTCCAGATCTCTCTGGGAGGACCTGGCTTTCCTGGAAGATGAATCGATCCACTTCTATACTGACGGTTCTAAAACTGAGGACGGGGTTGGTGGAGGTGTATACTCAGATAGGCTGAAACTAAGTCTCTCCTTCCGTCTCCCCAATCACTGTAGCGTGTTCCAGGCGGAACTTTTGGCGATAAAAGAAGTCCTGTCTTGGCTCAAAGAAAACGTGATATCAACCACAGATATCCGTATTTTCTTGGATAGCCAAGCAGCCATTAAATCTCTGGATTCTGTCTCTACAAATTCAAAAACTGCCCTTAATTGCCGATCATCTCTCTTGGAGATGGCACAGCAGTTCAACATTCACCTTTGCTGGGTGCTGGGTCATAGGGACATTCCAGGCAATTGCAAAGCAGACGAACTCGCCAAAAGTGGAACTTTACTACCTATACTGTCAAATCGGACAAATATTGGTATACCCATCGCTACCTGTAAACTTATGCTAAAGCAAGATGCAATAGATAGAACAAATCTTAGGTGGAGTAATATTGCCACATGTCAGGCCACAAAACAGATCTGGCCTGTGCTGGATCTGAAGCGCTCTAGGAATTTGTTATCTCTAAGCAGACTGCACATTGGCTCCATTATAGGTGTCATTACTGGACACTGTCTAATAGGCAAGCATGCAACAAGGCTTAGTGTATTTTCTAACGACTTCTGAGTTGTATGGACGAAGAAGAGGAAGAATCGATTCCTAACCTTCTCTGTACATGCCCTGCTCTTACTCAAAGACGTAGGCTCCACTTAGAAGAATTCTACTACAATGATCCTAGTGATCTGGCAAGTCATGACATTAACAGTCTCGCTCGCTTCGTAAGAAGCTCTAAATGGTTCAACGAGTAGGAAGAAAGTTTCCTAGATTCCTGTGGTATCACAATGGGCCAACCAATGGTCTAAGTGTGTCCAGCGTTCTGCTGACAACCACATAAACCTAACCTAACCTCCGATCTTCGAATCTGACTTCGACATTTTGGGTGGAGGCCTCTTAAGTGTTTTGTTTTCTTCTCTAATCATATCAATTTCGCTAAGTTTCGTTTCCAAAAATGCTATGCGGCTAGTGACGTTGTCAATAGATTTTTTTTAGTGCAGAGACGTCGGTTTCAGTTTTTGTTGTTATTCTTTTCTCGACTTCGTCCATTTTTGCCGAAAGAAGTGATATGATGTATTTACTTTGTTTTTTGAGAGCTTCATCAGATTGTGGCTTAGCAGTGTTGTTTGGAGAAGAGAAGTGTGTGGTGCGTGTCGGTGTAGAGTGTGTGTTTTTTGCCTGTTTGGGATCGGGTGAGGTGGGCTGCAGTTGTTGATCAGGAGAAGACGATAGAGTTTCTCTATTTCTTTTATAAGGCATGTGTATACAAGGTGCAAGATGTTATGTGGTGATACTCTTGTATAATGTCCAGCCTTAAAGGTGTATGAGTTCCAAACGTCACAGTTGCGTTAGAGGTGAGTACACAGATATGTGAATGAAAATCAGATTAAGAGCGGTCTCATAAAAGATTTAAGAGAAATAAGTACACGCAGTTAATAATTTTAAAGTATTATCACGCGGTATAATTTAACTTATTTTTGCAATTTAAAGTAATAAAAGTGACATTAATATAAGTTAATTCAATCCAATTTTATGGAAAGAATTTTAAAGTTGTTTAAGCGGAAGAATAATTTGGTACGTTAAAAAAAAAACGTTTAAAATTTTAGAAATTGTTGCCACGAAATCACGCACACGTCCACTCAGCAACATTTCGGTTTTTTTTTTTTTCAAATAAACAAAAATCCAAAAATAAAAACTTGCAAACAACAAAAACATATACCTATGTACCTACCTAGAATTGATATTTTTTGTGACAAAAGTCGTCCAACATTGAAAATATCAAAATTATATTATGTTTATCATATAAAAACAACATTTTTTTGCATCGAATTGATACATATTTAAAAAATGATATAATATGTATTATATACAAATATACATATCATTGTGATATTTCAATGTTGAATCACTTTTGTCACAAAAAATATCAACTCTAATTTGTTTTTTTTTTGTATTTGTACTTACTTTAAAATTACATTATTTTTATCCAGGAATATAAATTGGAAAAAAATTCCCCAAGTTATTTTAGAATATCAAGGAATTTTTTTTTGTTTCTTCATTATGTATGTCAAAACATGTAGCTTATTACAGAAAAATACTGTACTTACCTATCTATGTACATTAGGGTGGAGCTTCGATGTATGGAGAAAAATAAAAGTTGTTGTATCAATTTCTAATACCTCCATTTTTTTGCGTTTCGATGAGTAGAATAATTTGACAAAAGTTTGGATTAAGTCTTTAGCCCTCTACCTTAGCTCAAAGTTTCAATTTTTTGGAATTTTTTTTTTTTGCGGAAACGTTAAAATTATTTCACAAGTTTGAAAACACAAATTATAATATATTAACTTTATTTGGACAAATAAATAAACATAAACTTGAAAATAAAAACTTAAAAATTCATAATACGCCATTCAGAAACTAACCCAATTAAACTTTTTTATTTTTCAACTTGTAATTTTTTTTGTGTTGAAAAATGGCAATATATCTTTGATTTTATTAGCCCGTCTCTGGCCTTTTCACCAGATACTGTTATTGAACTTCGGTCACCATCTTCACATAGCGTTTAACAGCTTGAGTGTGACAAAGCAAGTCCGAAAATGACATGCCAATAAGAGATTTTTTTTTTAATGAAATTCTTCCAAATCTTGATCGCTAGTTCTATCCAACAAAGGGGGTGATGTGACTTGTGACTCGCTCCAGATAAAAAAAGATTTCCATAGCGCAAATATATGAAAAAATTGAATTTATGTAGCGCCTTAACATATATCTCGAGAACGGTTAATCATACAATATAAGTTCTTATACATTTTTTATAGGAAATTTAATTATCTTTCTTTCTACTATTAATATTTTTTTGTAGGATTTATACTTTCGGAATTTATACTTTTGCAAAACTTTGACCTGTGGTAGAGGGCTAAGGAAAGCAATTTTTATTTTTTTTTTATTTTTTACGGGTAGCTTACGTAATAACTCAACTTTTTAGTGCTATTCGAATAGCTAAATCGAAACAAAATTTGACGCTCCACCCTAATGTACATACATACTTACATAATTATAAACCTACATAAGTTGAAATCTCAAATTTCAATAAAAGTATATCCCTCTACCTAGTACCTACGACAACACTCTACTCTACATAAATCTGAAACATTCAAGTTCAAGGTCACCATCACCAATTTTCCGCTTTATGATAAACCTTTATACGTAGATATATAAATAAATGTACATATATAGATAACTTATTGCAATATATATTGGAGCTTCTAGGTATAAGAAATAACTTTTTTCTTGCTCAAATGTTCCATCGATCTTACAATGAATGAAATACCTACTAATACTTCACACACAACGCAAACGTATAACCTAGATCGGAGTCCAACTGGTGAATAAGCAACTTCCAAGGAAGTAGTGATTTAGTTGTTGAATTTTCATCGAGATGGTGGCATGTGCACCCCGCCAATGACATACCCATGTTAAAATCCTCGATGTTTTCCGCACAAAGGAAGCGGTTGCTGCTCCCTTTCCTCAAGGAAGAAGCAAGTTATTCACCATTAAATTTTTAGAAATTTCCCGCTGGGATGAACATACTGTGAATTTTATTTTTCTAAGTGAATTTTTTAAATTCATACACTTTTAATGCTCAGTTCATGATAAATGTCTGCATTAAATTATCCACCTGATCTGATCCGGATCAAATTTTAACACGTAAATACTAAAACAACACGTAATACTGCTTTTTATCTGGATGTATTTCACGATCCAAAAACTAGTACTTTTTTATAATTATTATTATGGTATAGTGCCGTCCAAATGTATTTATGTTCCACTGTGTTAGACCTAAAGCGTCAATAAATAGTAGATAACGAGTAGAGAAATATGTTTGGAAGTTTTAATTCTACCATATTTTGTTACATTGTAAATAAGATTTTGTGATAGAGACGATATTTTTCTTGTACAATTAAAACTTGTTGAACGTCGAAGATCGGAACCACCTAGCACCGTTTTATGAAAATATTGAAATTCCTTGCGGGACTGAGCATTCTCTTTCAATTAACTTTTGGCTTATAAATGGATGTGAGATTGTTTTTGTTTCTATTTTTAAAACTGCCTTTCTCAAAATAAATGCTGCCTTTTGTAAGATATCTCTAGCGATATTCGTATTTTTTTATTTTGAAACGCCCTACTGACCATAGATATATATGTACATGTACATACATTTGTACAGACCTATTTGGATTTTTGAATAGATATTATATTTCTTTTAATTATACATTATGTATAGACAGGCTTACTTAAGTTACAAATATTTCTTCTATATTTCAGTCAGGCGTAAAAATCATGGATAAAATGACAGTCGCTCAGAAAAATGCATATCTTGAGGCTCATATGGCTGTTCAACAACATATGGCACAAGCAGCTTTTCATTTCAAACAACATAATCAGCGTTCCGATACCCAGAATAACTCAAATTCTTCAATTCAAAACAACCAAAGCCAAAATTCTCCAACAAATAATGTGAATGTTGCTGGCCAACAACAACAACACCAGCAACAACACCAGCAACAGCAACAGCAACAGCAACAGCAACAGCAACAGCAACAGCAACAACAACATCAACAACAGCAACAGCAGCAACATCAACAACAACAGCAACAACAACAACAACGACAACAACACCAACAACAACAGCAACAGCAACAACTACAACAGCAACACTACTCAAATAATATAAAAGTACCTCAAATAAGTTCATCAAGTTCGGGTGGAGCAGACAGCACATTTACTGTTCCGGACGATGTAGGTATGGGTTTTGAAGGTGGTGTACGAGTACTCCAAAGCTTAGGTAGCTGGTCACCAGACATTCCTTACAACGTTCCCAGACCAAATCTTATACCTTTTACGGAACCATACGTAGAGGGTGGTTCAATGCATCCCGCAAGTAGACTTAAGGCACTACAACAAGTTCAACAAGCTTCATCTAACGTTCGGAAAACAAATTCTTTAAAGAGTAAATAGAAAGGATGCTTCTTATGTTTCGAGCTGATGTTTTTGTGCGCCATTTAAGAATAAATTGTATTCTTTAGATATGATATTGCATTGTATGTATCAAATCAGGATACTGCGGGGATAACTTGAAACATTTCAAAATATTCAAAAATAAATCCTTAAATAAGAAAAAAATTTATATCTTTCGAAAAAGTGAGAGTTTCGTTGCAAATCTGGGCACGAGTACGATAACTATGGCGCCAAGAATTCATAACGGTATTTTGTATAAGGGTCAAAACAAGCATTTATTTGCAAAGGGGGGGAGGGTCTATCTCGCCCCGTTTAGAAGGTAGGAGCATTTAAGAAAAAAATGACTTAAATTGAACAAAAAAAATATTATAAAACAACGGCAACACTAACAATTAAGTACAACACCGGTTTGGAAGCCAGAAATCTGTTAATTTATTTATTAAATAATTTATGTTAATAGTTTTTGAAAAATTCGCATGCAAATTCAAAATTTTGATAAAAAAAGTTTAGTTTAGACCAATTTTTTTCAAAACTGTGAAATGACTGGCTACATTGGCTTTTTGTGGTCAATGTTCATAATATCAATTCTGAATCGAACACAAAAAACCGAATGGTTTTATGTCTTCTAAATAGCCAATTTTTGTAGGACTTAAAGGCCGTTAAAAGCAATTTTGAATCAATAATTCAACAAAGTCCATTAAAATAGTGCTAAGTCTTGGCTGACTTATTTCAGTAGTATAGTATATAGAATTTGTGTTATTAAAAAAACCTTCTTTTATGTCTTCTAGTTTTTGAGAAAATTGAAAATTACTAGAATGACTTTTTAATGAGATTTTTGTATTTTTGCTTGCTTACATAAATATATCAGTGCTAGCACCTAGCATTACGGCGTATAAACAGGGAGGTATGTATAGGGGGAGCATGCTGCCCCCTGCAACCCCACTGCTTGGGCACACTATAGGATTTGGGGTAGGTGCGAGTTTGGGTGTATGCATTTCTTTGGCATTTACAGAATCTGGATTTAAAGAAACTTTGAATTTATTCTATATCCAATGTCAACAGCTGTTTTCTAATTAATATACACATGCATACGTGGCCCAAAATTCAGATATGAAAAAGTAATGCATAATAAAAAAAATCACATTACCTAGGTACTACAGTTACAAAGATGAACTTATCATCAACATTAGTCCTCAAAATTAAATCACCGTAAACCAAAAATCTCATTTGCATTTTAACGACAAAACTTGTTAAAATAATCGCAAAATATCATACAAACAACTGTGCTAAGAATTATTTCTTGCACACTTGCACACACACTAACATCACTTTAATTAATTCATTTAAAGGGAATCATTAATGTTAACGGATGAACTTTTTGATGACTCGAATAATTGGGGACATTAAACTGATAAGCTTTTTAAAAAATTGTTTTAAAGGCGCTTTCTACAAATCTTGCACACGTAAGTTAGGCTTCGGCCGGCTCTGGTTGTGCATTTTATACATAATTATTAAGGGTATTCACGCAACGTCGTAAGTTTACCAATTGTGTAAAATGATAAGTTTACACAAAAGTTTGCGTGAACGCCCTTTTAATTCATTTGGTTAAATGCGGTGTAATTGAATCAGCTGTTCGTTAAACGTCAAATATGAAACTCCAAAATATGTATACAAATAAGCGTGTCCAGATTTCGAAATTATTTTTAAATGTAGAACCTCTCCCAAACTACCTAATTTGAAATCGGAGCACAATGTCTCGGAACGGAAAAAAATGTAAGGTACACGAAAAAACAGGTTTTTTTTAGCCTGACGGGAATTATCTGAGAAAACGATTTCGGGGTTAAATGAAGAACTGTAATTGTCGCAAACTCATGCCACTGATCGAACGAAGATGAGAAAAGAAAAGAAAAATCATATGGCACGCCCATAATGGTGCAGGATATCTACTTTTCTTTCAGTTTAGTTCACTTTCGTTTTCGGCAGTAAAAGTTTTCCTGAGCACAATTCAACTGAAATTTGATGAAAGAAGAATAAAAAGAAAAAATAATTCTTTTCACTTCGATGGCAATTCGGAAACCATAACAAATACAAGTGAAAGCATTTACTTTTGTATATCCATATGGCCCAATTATATGGATTTGTGTAAATAATCAATGCTGATCAATAGTCAGAAAATGTGGATGTCCTAATTATTTTTTTTTTGTATAAACAACTTTTTTATTCACAACTTTCATCGCCAACTAATCTTAAAGCGATAGTTACGGAACACGGGCAGAGTTTTTTTTAGTTCTCTAAGATACCTAATTATCATATTTCTGAATACGCCTTATTCTAAAAGTCACAATGACGTTTGGTTAAGTTTACCAAAAAAATTTGGTTAATTTTATCCAGCAAAATCCTTGGAGAATCTTAACCAAATTGTGTAAATCATTTCTCATACAAAATGTGACAGTTCATTAACCAAATGGTAAACTTAACTAAATGGTAAACTTATCCAGTGTTTTACATCATTGCGTGAATACCCTTATTATTTTTTCTTTTATTTGTTTACTATTGTAAAACAAAGCTGAAACCAAACAACGAGTGGAGTCATTTCTGAATGGGAATTATTAATACCCGTGGGTGTTATTGCCTTTTTTTTTGTTGGGATTACCATTTGAAAGTGGAATTAACCCCTGTCGGTGTTAATTCCCGTTTAATTGCAAATTAACAACCGCGGGGGTTAATGCCACGGGGGTTATGGCACTCCACCACTGTATTTATGTAAGCAAGCAAAAATACAAAAATATCATAATATTTAGTAATTTTCAATTTTCCCAAAAATTAGAAAACAGAATACCATTTGGGTTATGTGTTTGATTCAGAATTGATATAAACATTGACCACAAAAATCCAATTTAGCAATTCATTTCACAATTTTGAAAAAAATGGGTCCAAACTTTTTTTTTTTAGTTTTTTAATCAAAATTTTGTGTAACTTAATTTAAATTAAAGTTTAAAGACTGGATTTCTGGCTTGCAAAAGCGTTAAATTTTTTAATTGTAAATGTTGCCGTTGTTTTTTAATAATTTTTTTTTCATAGTAAGTCATTTTTTTCTTAAATTGCCCTTGCCTCATAAACGGGATGAGATAGACCCGCTCCTATAATAAAAAATGCTTGTTTTTGATAACTCTACAAAAAACCGTTATCAATTTTTGGCGCCCAAGTTATCGTACTCTCCCTAAGATCTGGAGTTCATCGTCAATACAAAATGCAACCACCACCATTTTAGCTTTGTGCCAAGCATACGAAACAAAAATTAATAACCCATAACTAATTCAAATAAAAAGAAATCTCATATAGAAAATTATTCCGCGTAAATAAATGCAACAAAAACAATTGGACATGAAAACATTAAACTTTTTCTGCGTATGCCAACGAGCAAATTCTTTTCCATCTTACTTTTATCCCTCCCCAACTCCACTTGCCCAGTTCATCTTCTATATCCGCCGTCAGTAAGTTAAAAAGCATTGGGCTTATTGGGCACCCCTGCCTTACTCCCTTTCCCGCCCAAAATCTTTCCCCCATCTCACCACCCGCTTTTACTCTACTCGTCGTTTCTTAGTAGACCTCCCCCACTTCCCTGAGCCCTTGTCTCATTCCTCTTTCCACCAACGCCTCCATCATAATTTTTCTATCTACTGAGTCAAATGCCCTTCTCCTTTGCCACCTCTCTGTTCACCACATAGTTCAACACATATACATTAGCTTTGTTTGGTAACGTGAAATTTTTTGAAAAATTGCACAAATTTTCACAATTTTTCACAAATTGTTTAAAATTCCTGTTTGTTAACTCAAAAAAGTTGCAACGAGAGAGAAAATAATTTCCCCTCCATTGGATAACTTGCAAATTTCTGCTACACAAATTTCTATGTGCAAGGAGTGTAAAACCTGTCAAATACACAAGCTGCCAGTGTCTGTCACTTGACATCGCTAGTAATTTAAAAAATATTCATTTCGGTTTTCACCATCTTAATTGAAAATCGGCTACAACCGAACTTGACGTGTTGCTTGAATTGTTTTCATCCCCAGAAGCGCTTATCCGGACGGAGATTTTCGCAGATTTCAGACTTGATGAAGATTCAAAGAAGTCCATAAAAACCAGTGCCACATTTTTGTTCTGCATTTTTCAGTACAAAAAATAATTTTACAATTTTAATTTTTAAATTGTAAAATTATTTTTTATATAGATTCAAAATTATTTGTCACCGTTTGACGTCTTGCGCACTAAAGTGACATGTTATACAAAAAGTTTTTCAGTGCGTTTGTTAACTTCTTGAAAAGTTTTTCCCTCTCTAAGAGTATTTTCTCCTTCTTTCAAAGTTTGACAGGTTTTACACATTTTTCGTAAAAAAGATACCGAACAGACCCGTTTGATTTGGTGGTATCATCCCTTTCTCCTCGGCTTCTTCATCTAGCCTCTTCACTAAAACCGCCGTATATATTTTATATAGCGATGGCATGAGCGTTACTCCTCTGTATTCCTCCTCCTTTGTTCCGACCCTTTCTTTATTATTGGTGCTATCACTCCCTCTTTCCACCCCTCCGGCCATCCTTCTCCTCTCCACACTTTTCTGCAGATCTCCCATGCTACCTCTATCGCTTGTTCTCCTCCATATCTCCACGCCTCATTCGGTATTTCATCTATGCCCATTGCTTTTCCTTCTTTTCTCATCTACCGCTCTTCTTGTTCCGTCTGCTCCCATTCTCACTCCTCCTTCCTACCCTCCAATTAGACTCATAAAACATCTTTCCATTCCTCTTCTTCAACCCAATACCCTATTCTCTTTCTCATATTTCGTTCTCTATTTATTATTTCCCATACTTTGTTTAGAATATATTTTGTTTTCCTATTGATGACATGAAATCAAGATGTACGTTCTTATTTAATTTTATTTTATGAAGGGGAATAAATTTCTATATGAGTTTTATTTTTATTTTAATATGGCGTGGCTAATAAATCTTTATTTTGTATGCTCACCATAAAGCCTAGTACGCTGCTGATGCGAAACGAAAATTTCCTGTGATCTCCAAACAGACAACGAAACGCTTGCGAAAACACAACGGAAAATATCCTTGGAGAGCTTCACTAATTCCAAAAACAAAATCAAACATAAATGCAAAAAATCAGAGAAACCCATGATGTAAGAAAACGATAAACAAAAAAAACACAAATTTTCCGCACACAATAAATAGTCTGTATAATTAATTCAGTGCGAAAAAGGAGCGGAGACTTCTCAAAATAATCTGCTACAATTATAAATTTCGCTCTTCGAACAGCGTACTGCAAAACGAAATTTTCCGTTTCTGATTTCGTTGTGTCATTTTTGTATGGGATTTTTCGTTTCGAATCAGCAGCGTACTAGGCTTAAACGCAAAACATCAGAGAAACTCACGATGTAAGAAAATGATAAACAAAAAAAACACAAATATAACTCAAATGTCATTTTTCCGCACACAATAAATAGTCTGTACAATTAATTCAGTACGAAAAAGGTGCGGAGACTTCTCCAAATAATCTGCTACAATTAAAAATTTCGCTCTTCGAACAGCGTACTGCAAAACGAAAAACAGAACGAAATTTTCCGTTTATGATTTCGTTGTGTCATTTTTGTATGGGATTTTTCATTTCGCATCAGCAGCGTACTAGGCTTAAAACTGAAAGGGTAGTGACGACATTTTGTAACAGTGATGGACTGTTTGCTGTGATGACTTTGGTAAGTCCCGATGTCGTTTTTTTCGAAAAAGTGTTACGGACTTGCAAAAAAACACGCCTTTTATTTTATTAAAAATGTATGGCTTCTATAGCTTTGATATTTTGACGTCTGTACAAACTATCGGTATTATATAAGCTATCGATTTGCTAGTTCGTGCTTTAGGTATTTAGTTTCCATCGCGGCGAAGAATTTAGCCCTGAAAATGATCTAAGCTTAGCTAAACCCAAATAATATAAGTTTTTGTTAAAGTGTCAACTGGGTATACCTGATTCACAATGCGATGAGACAATGAGACGTTGATGTGACGAAATATCTTTGAAGTTTTTCACTCTTAAAGCCTAGTACGCTGCTGATGCGAAACGAAAATTTCCTGTGATCTCCAAACAGACAACGAAACGCTTGCGAAAACACAACGGAAAATATCCTTGGAGTATTTCACTAATTCCAAAAACAAAATCAAACATGAACGCAAAAAATCAAAGGAATCCATGATGTAAGAAAATGATAAACAAAAAAAAACACAAATGTCATTTTTCCGCACACAATAAATAGTCTGTATAATTAATTCAGTGCGAAAAAGGAGCGGAGACTTCTCCAAATAATCTGCTACAATTATAAATTTCGCTCTTCGAACAGCGCACTGCAAAACGAAATTTTCCGTTTCTGATTTCGTTGTGTCATTTTTGTATGGGATTTTTTGTTTTGCATCAGCTGCGTACTAGGCTTTAGCCTAGAACGCAGGTCGTGCTAAATTTTAGCTTCCATACCAAATTCTCCCCAAAATTTTGCTCAGCTAAAAATAAGGAAAGCATTTTAGCCAAGAGGTACGCAGCTCCAGTTAAAAATCAAATGTTTGTTCTCAAGAATTATTGAATTTGGTATGAATTGTGTTTTGTGAAAATAAAAATTGAAAAGGAGGAATATTTCGGAATAAACGATTTATTTCAGCCAAAGAAAAGAATTAAGTTTGTTTGATAGATTCAGTTGCAGTAATAATAAAAAATCATTGAAATGGTTGAACTCAATTTCTTCTCGGAGAACACCTGTTTTCTTTGACATATTCTCCACAACGCACGCTCTATGTCAAAATTTACCAACGGTTTTAGCTGGTGCTTGGAGAGAAAAGTGGGAGCTAAATTTTTGTGCAATCTGCGTACTAGGCTTTAATTGCGAATTTAAAATAGTGGAATAATGCATAATAAGGCATTGCTCGTCGTCAAAAAAAAAAACTGGCGACGAGAAATGCTTTGCTATGTATTATTTCAATTTTTAAGTGAAGAGACCTCGGCACGTCAATGTCTCGTTTTCACGCCGCATTGTAAATTAGGCTTCATTAAGGCATTAGGTCGACTACTGTGACGACAAAGCGAGACGTTGACGTGACGAAATCTCTACACTGTTGTTCTCTCTTTAAAACAAATTTCAAACAATAATACATAATAAAGCATTAATCGCCGTCACGTCACGTCATAAGTTGACGTAACGACGAGATTTACTTTATTATGTATTATTTCATTGTTTTAAGTTGGTCAGTAAGAGCAAACAAATTGTGAATAGACCTTGTCTCGTCGCAGAGTCGGAATTAATTCAAAAACTGAAACGAAACACATGAGTTTTATCTGTTGCTATTCCGTTATAAAATATTCCACTTTAGTTCTCTTCCAATTGTGATTTGCAAGGTTGACAAAAAGTGTTGGTTTTTAAATAGCTGTAACTTTCTTTAAAAAAAAGGTAAAATTAAGTTTGAACATGGGTGTGTAAAAAATATAAGTCCTAATTAAGTTCTTTTTTAAAAGCTTAAGCTTAAAGTTAACTTCCACACGCTTCCTCATCCAGATTTTTGTATTTTTATGTAATTTGACATATTGTCTACGTAGTTCTTAAAAGAACAGGTGCTCATATGTGCTCCATTTTTTATCATTATTTTTTTTTTACTACCACCTTACAGTCCATTAAAATGTTGCACAAACCTCGCATTTAGTAGAGGAAAAGTTTTTTTTCTTTGTTATATGGAGTGTGAGTATACAAAATGATTTTGGGGGTTGTAACCCCCCCCCCTATTTGGCGGGTGGGGGTGTAAAAAGGTATTCGCTATATCTAGAGAACCATAAGTCCCACAAACAAAATTTTTCTTTGATTTTGTAGAAAATTAAATTCTATACAATTTTGGTATACAAACTTTTACCGAGAAATCGAAAATAAAAAAGTTATAGTTAAAAATATACAAACGTTTCGTAATTTAATCAATCAAAAAAGTTAAATGATATTTTTTTGAAAACGATAGTTTATTTTTAGTTATATCTTTTCTATTTGCGATTTCTCGGTAAAAATATGTAGGTATACCAAATTTGTAGAGAATTTAATTTTCTGCAAAACCGAGGTAAAATCTTGTTTGTGGGACTTATGGTTCTCTAGATATGGCGAATACCCTTTAACACCCGCCAAATGGGCTGGGGTACTACCCCGATATAGATCTATTGTTCCCCCATTTGGATATGTATGAGGATTCTCATATTATAGCTCTTCCTCCAAACCTATTTCTCTATGGATTTTAAGTATTTGGGGTATTCTCAGGGAGGATAAGTTGCATCCTTCCACCTGGTAGCGTCCCAGGTGTTTCTTTCTTTGGTGCACGAGTGCATCGCAACTGCCTAATATGGTTTGGTGTTTCCTCTAGAATATTGCAGAATCTACATGTGGCACTACTTATTAGGCCTAAAATGTTTAGGTGCCTTTTTAGTTTGCAATGGCCACTGAAGAGGCCCGTTATGATTCTGATGTCGTTCCTGCTTAAGCTGATGCAGTCATTGAAACGTTCTTGGTTATAGTTCCCAAGAAGGAGTTTGGCTTGCCTCAGCTTGGGGAGTTCCTTCCAATTTTTTGATCTATTGGCCTCCTCTTTTTTTTTATTTTGTTTTTGATTACATTTTCTCCTTAGCCACAATAGGGCTCAGGTCCCGTTAAGGTGGTATTTGCTCCTATTTTTGCTAGGGAGTCTGCCTCTTCATTACCCTGAACACCAACATGTCTAGGTACCCAATGAAGTGTGACATTGTTGTTTTTCCCAAGGTTCATTTAGCCTGCCTTGTTATTAGTTATTTCAACTCAACTTCAACTGACGAAAAAAATCTAACCCTACCATAATCCAACTCTATTTTTAGATACTACATACGAGTATAATAAACTGAGCATGTATAAATTCAATTAAAGATGTATTGTTTTGAACTGTGCCCACTCATATTCATTATATTCAAGTAGGTATTTGTGTTTTGGTTTTGTGTCCATTTGACTCATGAAATATGTTAATTTGTGCAGTAAATTTTTCATTCACTAGCGTGAACCATCTAATGTTTGTTTTGTTATAAATATACCAATTTATAAGGATAGAAGTACGGTGCATAAATATTTGAAGTCACAAAAAACCAGTTTATCCGAGAGGTGCCTAGAAGAGGCAGGAAAAAAACTTAAATCAAAAAAATTGGTCAAAAATTCGAAAAACTTGTGTTCATGGTTAGTGAAAACTGAAAGCTCATGCCATGCTCAGGCCATAAAATGGTGGAACCAGTTTAGTACCGAACACTTAAAATATAAATACATATTTTTGTTTGTGCCATCAAAAATCACGATCGTGCTTCCGCGAATGTTGATCCATACCTTTTTTGTTCGCTGATTTACAGGTAAACCTGTAAACCGAAGTCATAAAACTTTAAAAAGAAAATCCTAGTATAACAACTCATCAAACACCTCTTGAAGAAAACTTGGACTCTTCAGTAGTAAATCTTACGAAAATTTTTTATCAAACTCCTGTCCCTGAAGAAAACTTGGACTCCAATCAAGTCTCTTCAGGAGTTTTTTTTTTTTTTTCCCGTAGGTAAGTGTTAAAACCTTCAAAAGACTCTTAGAGGACCGAAAACGCGCTCATAGGAGTGTGAGATTCTTACTTCACTAAAACTACCTCCACCTCCCGATTGCAACTAAGTTAAAACTTATCTAGCATTTTTTTTTTAACGAAGTTATACAACGTGTTGCAGGTAACTATCCGGCGATAGTTCCTGCGTATTCCGCGATTTTAAAAGCGGTTTTCCGTTTACCGCACCAAGTCAGAAGGTTAAGTCCTTCGCAAGCGGCGTACTAAATTTGTCTCGTCAAGAATTTCGTTAATAGTTCTATTAGCGTGTTCTAAAAGTCGTTTTCTATGCTTTCGCACAAAATTTTTTATCTCATTTCTTACCGTGGGGATCCCAAGATCCAAATCCTGGCGCATTTACAAATGATCTGAGCAATTTATTTTCAAAAGATTGTAAAATATTTAAATTAGAATCGCGAGTACAACCCCAGAGCTGTATACTATAAGTCCAGACGGGCTTAAGTACCTGCCTGTATAAAATCAGCTCGTTTTCTATATTAAGCTTAGAGCGTTTTCCGAGTAACCAGTACATTTCTCTGAATTTAATATTTAGTTCTTCGCATTTCTTTTTTAAATGCGCTTTCCATTTTAATTTCGCGTCTAAAGTCACACCGAGATATTTAGCTTCATTTGCGAATGGAACCCGAGTTGTCGATTTTCTTGTACGTAAAGTTCACGTGGACTGATTTAAATTCGTTGAGCGGTATTCGCCATGTTTTTGTCCATTCATTGACATTATTAAGCACGTTTTGTAATTTTATTATAGCTTCATTGATCGTTTTGCCCACTGCTAGTATTGCAGTGTCGTCAGCAAACGTGGCTACAATAGTGTCTTCTGTTTGAGGTATATCATGTGTAAATAAAAGGTTCAAAATTGGACCTAGAACACTACCTTGTGGTACCCCCGCCACTATTTCTTTGAAATCAGAATACACATTTCCATGTCTCACACGAAAGATTCCATTCTCCAGATATTCTTTAAAAATCGTGTAAAGTCCAAAACTTGTTTTAATTTGAATTTGAGGCCTTTGTGCCAGACCTTGTCAAAGGCCTGCGACACGCCTAAGAAGACTGCAAAGCAAATTTTCTTTTCTTCAAAAGCTTTCTCGATGACGTCAGTGATTCTATGCACCTGGTCAATTGTCGAGTGCTTACTTCTAAAACCAAACTGATGTTCAGGTATTAAGTGATTTTCTTCTATTATTGGTTGCAGGCGCAAACACTTTTGACACTACAGGAAGAAGCGAAATGGGTCTATAAGATTTATTTTCATGCGATGGTTTACCTGGTTTCAGAACTATTATAACTTCCGCAACTTTCCATTGGTTCGGGATATACTGAAGCCTAAGAGTGGCATTTATTATATAAAGAAGGTTTATTAATCCTTTATGAGGGAGCATTTTAAGAATTTCTGCCGTTATTAAGTCACATCCTGGAGCTTTCTTGGACTTCAGCTTTTTTATTTCTCTATTTAACTCGGTGAGAGTAACATTTCTTATTTTGTACATTTCACTTGTGGTAAGATTCACATTCATATTTTCATTTAGCGCTTCTCCATGGAATGGTTTAAATGTTTCCTCCAGGTAATTCGCAAAAAAAATCGCTTTCTCTTTGTCGCTTTTTGCTCATTCGTTTTGGTCATTCTTAATCGGAGGCGCTGGGAGCTTTGGTTTTTTCGTTACTTTGATTGCTTTCCACAGCGAGTAGTTGGATTCTTTTCCTGTTGTCAAGTTTTCAAGGTAATTTCCAACTTCGTTATTTTTGAAATCTTATATCGTCTTTCTTAGTAAATTACACAAACAATTTAAGGTTGTTTTGTGCTGAGGAGCACGAGTTTGCTGCCATTTTTAACTAAATCCTTTATTTCTTGGGGATATTTTATGCCTTTAAATGGTGTAATTACTCTTTGGTTGGGGGTGTTATCCCATGCGGCTTTTTGAACGATATCAACGAAGTTATCTACTGCGTCTTCAAGCTCAAGAGATGTTTGTAGTGATACCCTTAATTCAACGTTGTTCCCGATATCGCTCTTAAATCCTTCCCAGTTTGTTTTACCATTGGTTAGTCTGGGTGGTTTTTCATTTTTAATTATATTTTCATTCATAGTAAGAATAGCGGCAGAATGATCAGAGAAGAGATCAAGGCTTTCCGTTATGTTGATATGATTTGAGGGTATTCCTTTCACCACAAAGAAATCAATCAGGTCAGGTATCTTCGAGAGATCAGTATTCAATATTCAGGAGTAAATCTTACTAACATATCTGAACAAAGAGGAACAGAATGAGTTTCAAAATTTAACCAACGATCCAGTAGTAAAATAAACACTTGGTTGCTTCTGGCCCTCTTCAACCACCCTTTTCCAAATGGGCATAATGGTCGCAGTTTTTCAGAAAAATATTACTCTCTGATCACAAAATCAGACTTAACTTACGCATATTACGGAATTATCTTTCTTGTTCTACAAAAAAAGACGTTGTTTTTTTGTTTCCCTTGTTGGTTATTCTCTGAAAAGGGATCTCCGAAAATCTGTTGAGCACAAGATTCTTGAAAGAAATTAGTTGCATAAAAAATGTTAAGGAATTGGTTACGCTTTTGATAGTTAAATATTCTTCACTGTCTAGGAGCTATCCAGATGTATGCACCGCTCTTATAATGTCCTTGACTATTCCTGTTACCACCGCCAAAGCTGAAAGATCTTTTTCGAAGCTGAAATTGATTAAAAACTACTTGCTAAGCACAATGGAGAGAGAAAGACTCAGCAATTTATCATTGATTTCACTATTAAAATCGAAGAGCACGGCAAATAGCTTAAAGTAAAGTAATTGATGAGTTTGCTTCTGTCAAGGCGAACAAAAAAACTTTTAATAAGCTTTTATTTTTGTAAGTAGAAATAATTTTATCAACTTAATAAATACAAAACATACAAAGAAAAAAGTTGAAATTTATTTAACCAATATTTAGGAAGTACAGTAGACGCTCGATTTAGTGAAGTAATTAAAACCAGGCCTGTTCAATATATCGAGATTTTTCACTATTTTAGAGAGAAGCTAAATAGGCATTCCAATGTGAATTTGATGTAAAATAAATATTTTTTATTTATTAAAGCATAAAATAATTTCCATTGATTTTGGAAAAACATCTACAAACACCATTCAATTGACAATGAAAATTTTTTTCACAAATACAATATGTCACAAAAGTTAAAATACAACATCAACTGGTATTATGCTTTAAATAAAGTCGACAATGCTGTAAGGACTTTGCAGCTGGAATATTCTTGTTAAATATTGAAAAAAATCTGTGTTCACTATATTTGATCTTGCCCCGGGGCCCCACCAGCTCAAGCTATGGCCCTGGCATTCCCCCACTATTTTGGAGTTGATGGGGTAGGAGCTAGTGCCTTGAGCGCTACTTGGTTAGCTGACATGGCAATGTCTTGGTTTCGGTAATTCCTTTCGAGGTAACGATCTGCACATTTTCCTATGTCATTCCCTTCGGCCTGGAAAATGTAAGTTGACTGTCCCATCGGAATAGAAAGTTTGGTTCTTGGCCCAAAAATTCCTGCCCCAGTCCCTTCAGTCGTTCTCGATCCATCAGTGTACCACTTGATGGTATTTGCTTTGAGTGTATAGTTTGTTGTTTCACCTACCCGCCCTTTTTTGTTGCTTATCTTCGTCTGGAAGTTTTTCTCGAAGTTATATGTTTTGATCATGCTATCTCTTGGGATGTCAATGAGGTTTGTTACTGCGGACTTTGGCAAGCTGTTTCTTGTGCTGAAACTTATACATTTTCCTGTCCCAGTTCCCTCTTTGGCAAATCTCATGATAGCTCCCTTTGCAGCACTTTCAATTACCTCGTGCAGAGGAGACAAATGAACGACCTCCATAGCTGCTGTAAGGCAAGTTGTCATTGTTCCAGCGATGCATATACATGCGAGCCTTTGGATTTTATAGAGAGCTTTCCTAGATGTAACTAATTCGGTTCTTATGTGCCATGCAAATGCACCATAGGTAATGATGGGTCATACCATCAAGGTGTACATCCATCTGCGGATATATGGTTTGCAACCCCATGATTTGCCTGCAAGTCTCTTGCATATCATTAAGGCCTTTGTGGCTTGGTAAATGGTAAGACGACGATTATCTTAGTAGGATTATTTGATAGTCCTACTGATAGATACCATTTCCTAGTTATTGTGTGTCCTCTTTGGATTATATCACAAGAGTTTCTTCGAACTTCCCTTAGGCTGTGATTACTACATATATCATCAGGTAAGCCAATACAGTGTATGCCCTGGGAAGTAAGATTTTCTAGGAATTCATCTACTACGAGACTCCAAAGCAAGGATGATAGTACCCCTCCCTGAGGACAACCTCTTGTAGTGATGATTTTCTGTACACTTGTACCTCTGCTTTCTGGTGCCTAACATTTCATTGATCCATCTGGTAATGGTGGTTGGAACGCACTTCCTTACAAGGACAATGTTGACTGTATCATGGGATGTGTTGTCAAACGCTCCCTCTACATCTAAAAAATCAGCTAATGCTGTTTCTTTTGCCTCCAAAGCTTTTTGTAAGGCATTAGTGAGCTCAAATAGGGCGGTTTCTGTATATCTACCTGCTCTATAGGTATGCTGTCGCTGATTAAGAGGCCTATGTAATAGAACTTCGGGTCTTATAAAGTTCTCAATAATTTTTTCCAAGGTTTTCACTATAAATGATGGTAGGCTTATTGGCCTGAAAGACTTTGGATGGGTTGTATCTTTTTTCCCAATTGAAGGGAGGAAAATTACTTTAGCCCTTCTCTATAGACTTGGTATATACCCAAGAGCAATACTACTTCGAAGGATACTAATAAGATAGGGCATTAGAACTTCATTTTCCTTTTGTAAAAGGCCTGGGAAGTTACCATCTACCCCTGGTGACTTAAAAGGTTGGAAAGTGCTAATCGCCCACTCTATCCTTTTACTTGAACATATATTTGCGGCTGTTTTCCAGTCTTCACTGCTAGGTTTGAGAGGTATTCTCTCTAGAGAATTATCTCCCAACGGTAGACTGCCTGGAAAGTGCATGTTAAGCAACAAAGTGGACCTCTGTTCTTCATTCTCTGTGAAGCTCCCATCATTGTACCTGAGTGCTAAAGATGTGATTGACTTATCTTTTGCAAGAGCTTTATGTATTCTTGCCGCAGCAGGGATTGAGGAGATACCCTTAAAGAACTTAGTAAAACTATTTCTTTTGGCCTTTCTTATCTCCTTATTGTACTTTGTTAGTTCTTTGGAGTAATTCTGCCATTCCCTGGTTCTTTTTGCCTCATTGAAGAGTTTTCTTACCTTGGATCTTAACTTTTACAGATTGTTGTTTCACCACGGAGCGTCTTTCTGTTTAGTTATTGGTTTAATAGGACAACTGAGTTCAAATTCCTCGTGTATAGCCCCACTAAACTCGTTCACATTAAGTTCTAGTTCAAGGTGACTATTTGTCGTACTAGCTGGGCCTATTTGTTCTAAGTTAGATCTAAGAGTATTTTTATATAGTTACCAGTTTGTTTTCTTAAAATTTCTTCCAGAAGTATTCTCTGGGAGAAGGTCTTTCAAGGTAAACGCTATTATTCTATGATCAGACATAGAGGGTTCATTGGATACTCTCCAATCCCTTATTAGAAGACCTACGTTTGGAGTTCCAAAAGTTATGTCTAGAACTTCTTCTCTAATTCTAGTAACAAAAGTAGGGGTATTCCCTACATTAAATTTTTCTAGATTGTTTACCAACATAAAGTTTAAAAGGTACTCACCCCTTTGGCTTATGTCGGTGCTACCCCATGTCGTATGGTGAGCGTTTGCATCACATACGACTAGTAATGGTAGCTTCTAGAGATGCCGCGAATATTCGGCCACTATTCGGCATTCGACCTATTCGGCCTATATTTTTGATATTCGGTATTCGTCCGAATAGTTCACAACATTCGGCCGAATACCGAATAACAAATGGAGAATAAAAAAGGCTTATTATCTTACAATAAATGTTTTCTTTTATTCAAAAATTTGTATTTTAGTATTGAAAATCTACTAATGGTAAGTTGTGGTGAATAAAAACTACTTTTTAGGCACTCGTTGGTAGCAAACGATTACGTCTATTTTCGTAAACAATTCCAGCTTCTTAAAATATGTCAGAAGTCAAAAGTCAGGTAGGAGATAGATACACATCGTTGGCCGAATGTTCGGTTGCCGAATATTCGGTATTCGGCCGACGAGTGTGGCCGAATATTCGGTATTCGGCCGAATCACTATTCGCGGCATCTCTAGTAGCTTCCTTTGGTTGCAGTAATCCACTAACCTTTGTTGCCCCATACTTCTTGGCAAAGTTATCGTGTGTAGTTAGATATCCCCTCACTTCTGCACGTTGTAAACTCGATGCCTTTTCATGTGCTCAATTTCAGTGCACTTTTCGGAATCAGGCATGATACAGTCTCGTAAGTAATTTCATGTTGATCATATTAAATAATGCAGGGGTGGAATCGCGTAAGGTGATTTGCGATAAGTGAGAGTTGGAATCAACCAATTCAGTCTGTGTAAGATGATATCACATTTGATAGCTAAAGAGCTATCATATCAAAATATCATTGTCATTTTCCAACAAATTTGATGTGTCTGCTTGAGTACGACCAGAGTTACCAGCTACCTACAAAAATTGTATTAATTTTTCAGAGTTCTTTCTTTTTACCGTTCAAACAGACAAAAAAAAACATTCCTGTAACCAAAAAAGTTTGCTTCGTTCCAGAATATGAAGGAAACATAAGAATTGTATCGCAAAGCTGTGATTTTTGTTCTATATTTTCGATAGCTCAATACAAACATTTGAAACATTCACTATGGCAACCAAGTTTTTGACAAATGCCAGTGGAAAGTATTCAATTGAATTGAATTGAGTTGAAACACCTAACATAGACGGAAAACTAAATGACAATCACATGTGAATATGTTTGATGTGACAATCATTTATCTCCTTAACCGATTTCACCCCAGAATTATCAGGAGTTATCTGTAGCTTTTGAACTTTTTTTTACGTTTCTTGTCCTTTTTAGAGTAAATTTGTACTTACAAAGTGAGAAACAATCATCCCGATTGAAGAATACTATGATTGAGCTGGAGAGAGATTCAGACTCATTTTTAACATTTCGTTAATAGTAAATAGTAATTCGCAGCGCATTCATAGGATTCTTTAATTGGGGTGAATATGCGAGGTATATTTTTCATAAAATCTTAATTTCTCACTCCATATTGATAAATTTGTTAATAAGGCTAATTCAATGCTTGGTGTAACAATTATTAAGCGATGGAGTAAAGCATTTTCTTGTAGGTATACAGTATTCACTCTGTACATAATGATCCCATAGAATATGTGCAACGTCAATATGTACGCTTCTTATTAAGTCACTTGAATTGGAATAACTCCTTACGTGTCTTTATCAATCGCCTTCTTTTAAATATAACTTGTCTGCAAAAATAAAGCAAAGTTGATGTGTTGCCACTTACCGAATGGTGCCAGTACCTTTGATGTTAATGTTTCAAAACCCTGCACCTGCAAACATAATTCTTGCTTCTAAAAGACGAGAACCGAAAATTTTGTAACTGAGTTTCTCTTAAAATACAAAGAAAAACAATTTACAACACTGTACGTACTCTGTTCAACAAAAATTGTCCGTACACGGCTTATGGGTGACTTTTTTCAAAACAGAGTACTTCGGTATACATTCGTGCTACTGAATTGAAAAATTGCCACTGAAAAACATACCAACGAACTGAATTACAAACACTAATTGTTCTCGGGATTCATGATGCAAACTACGGAAACCCTGTGAGAGCTTTATATAGCGACAGGTTTATGCCAGCCAAAGCACCCAGAGTGAAAGACAAACGTCATATCTTCCTAATTTTTGTTTAACAGAATAAGCACATATTCAAAATTTTATATATTTGTTCTTAAAATCTTAAAAAAGGCAACGAATCCTGAAAGTTCTGTGACAAAATCCACAGAAAAAGCTGAACAATTTGGTTTTACTTGGTAATACTGTTTTGATGTGCCGATCCGCAAAACACAGAGTGGGAGAAAACGAATCGGTGTTTGAATAATACTCGGAGTTGTAAATTCCAAATAATACTGATTTTATTAAACAACATATCTTTCTTAAATACTATTTTTACATATCTATGTTTTATTGAATGGTTTATTTATCTGTAGATAACCGTCAGTGCATGTTCACGATGATCTGTGTTATATTTATTTACCACACACATTGGGTTATCTGAAGATAAGAACCGCATGTTCATGTTTGAACATTCTGCGGGCCGACAAAATGTTTAAATTCTTTTATTTTTAAATATAATGCCCCGTACTATATAAATAACTAAAATAATGAGCAAGATGCAACTTAACATAAATCCGCTGTGACCGCTTACGTGGTGAAAGTCCAAGTCCTTAAAGTGAATGTTTTCTTCCTTGAACTGTTTTAGGTCCCCTTGAATTTTCAGTTTAATACTTTCTTCTTTTGATATTGGACTGTAGTTAGCAAAGTCGAAAGTATGGCGTTGCTCAGTACCGTGTTTTCCTTCAAATGCTGATGCTCGTAGGGTTTCTCCTTACCATAATCCATGACCCACATTTGTTCCTTGTGAATCTTTTAATTGCTGTTTGGTTCCACGATTTTCCTTATCTTAGTTCAAGCATACTTTCCTGAAGGTGGTAACGTCATAGATATCATCACATGAAGATCTCTGCTTGAGTAATTGTATTTTGGATCACCAGAGAATCGATGTTTTTTCCCTGTGTGACATGATCACGTATTGAATTGCTTCTCACAAAATTATGGTTTGAATAGTCCCAGATGGGGAAGACAACCTTCTTTGCATTTGCAATACGAATTGGCCTTTTGGTAATGACCTTGCCAAATATGTGTGCCCGAGGTATCTTTGAGTTGACCAGTACCTTTTTGATTCCTCTTGTAAGAGCTGTAACGCTGTTGGCCTTTCCTTGTGCTGTTGCTAGAAGCACTGAAGATGATTCTTCATCTTTTGTTTTGATAGAGGTGTTTTTTGCTATTTTAATCTCTTGCTTGTATTTCAGCTCACTGTTAGAGCATTTGATATGAGTATCCAAGATTTGCATTGAAATCAGATATATTTTCTCCGTTGATTTCCTCTCAGCTAGCATCTCCTCCAAATAATATGATTTAGTTAAGTGGGCTTTAGGTCAAATGAAAGATGTTAATTATTAAGCGACGTTTCGAGCATGATTATGCTCATCATCAGGCCTTTATTAGAAAAAATAAATAAATTACAAACATACATAAGTAATTACCAAATCACAAATACATATACTGTAATGTAAACTTACAAAACTTGTCAAGAACATTTAAATTTAAATCATCACAATCGAAAAGTGTATTTTTACTGAATTTAAACTACAAATAAAAAGAAAAATCTATAATTATTAATGTTGAATATTGAAACTAATATTTAATTTTAAATTACTGGCAATAACTGGCATTATCAATATAAACCTTAAACACTTTCACTTATATTAGATTTTTTATAATACGGTTCGGTCTTTTTATAAGTTGACTGTAAGTGTTGCAAAGGTTGTCACAATCAGATCTACGGTTCATTGCATTTGTATTATTTATTATGTGCAACATCTCCAGCAACATTCTCTTGGAATAATGCTGCTCCGTCTGCAAAATTACAACATTGTCAAAGTCTGGTTTGTGTGCTTCTTGCATACAGTAGAGGGCAAGAGCGGTTTTTTGAGCACTTGTATATTGTAATTTTGTGGACAAATTAAGTCTCCAATTCTCGAATCTTCTGGTGAGAGTCTTCCATGCTTCCTTATAGTTTTCTGTAGGTCCTTTAATGAGGCTCGCAATTGACGTTCGAGCTTCACCAGATATGTATGATTGTAAGTGATTTAATTTAACAGAATCCGGTAGTTGATTATTTTTGTGGCTTCTTGTTGATACATTTGCACATGTATCAAATTCTGTGGCTCTATTTTTTCCTTCTACTTTGTCTAGAAGCAATTCCACATCAACTTCCAACTCGATTATGTAGTTGTCTTCTCTGAATTTTTCTTCTTCGATTGGATTCATCTTAGACAACTGTGTTTGTAACCGTTCATTCCATCGCTTAACTTTTCAAATCCATATATTTTAGTGATGAGGACTGTAAGTCGCTTCTGATTTGCATCTTCTAGCGTTTTTTTAAGATTGTCCATTATCGTATGTATTTTTGATACGTCTATGACATTAGCTCCCCTTTCTGTTATTTGGGCAGCAGTCTGTGAATTTTGTGTCTTCATGATCATTTTGTTTATTTCATGTTGATTTATTTTATATTTGTTCAGTGCAACTACTATCTGTTGTTTTATTGCTTCAAATTCATCTAATTTGTTGGATGAGTTTGCCTCGCTTTCAAGATTACTGTCTTTTAGGAATTTTTGTATTCTTTCAACGAGGTTTGAAGACATTGTTGTTGTTTGTTTTTTTTAATAATTTGTTCTTTGATTGTTGTATTTTTCACTTTGTCAGTATTTTAGCTCTGACTACGCTTTTCACTTTCTTGTTTTAATTTTCACTCTGTCAGTATTTAAGCTCTGACAACGCTTTTTTTCACCTTTTTGTTTTAATTTTCACTCTGTCAGTATTTAAGCTCTGACAACGCTTTTTTTCACTGTATGCGATTTTTTCTTCTATTTTGTCAGTATTTGTAGCTCTGACAACGCTATTTTGCTTATGTTCTGTCAGTATTTGTAGGTCTGACAGCGCTATTTTTCACTGTATGTGATTTCTTTTCCTGCCAATATTTGTAGCTCTGGACAAAGCTATTAGGCAACTAGTTCGTTTTATTTTTAAAAATCTCTTACCACTGTTGGGGGATAATTTTTAAAAATTCTCGAAGGACCAAAATGTTTGAATAATACTCGGAGTTGTACAAGTGCAACTCGGAGTTGTAAATTCCAAATAATACTGATTTTATTAAACAACATATCTTCCTTAAATACTATTTTTACATGTCTATTATTAAATATTTCTTATCTCTATATTCTTCTTACTTATCTATGTTTTATTGAATGGTTTATTTATCTGTAGATAACCGTCAGTGCATGTTCACGATGATCTGTGTTATATTTATTTACCACACACGTTGGGTTATCTGAAGAACCGCATGTTCATGTTTGAACAATCGGTATGCACTCAAATGCGTAACAGACTGGTTATGGTGCTGTATATGAAATTTTGAGAAGAATTACATCAACAATTTTGACAGGCAGGTAAGCCAGTGGCAATATTCACACTATGTAAATCCGATTCTCGTTCTGTGAAATCAAACGTAAAAAAACATTGATATGAATGATTTGCTTTCACGTCGATATTTGGAAGTAAATCTGTGAAAAGAAAGGATGAATACGAAGAAATAGCCCAAAAAGCTCATATCAACCACATGTCCACGCCAGATCGTGGGATTTATCCCTTTTTGTGGGAATTTCACGTCTAAAATAAGCTAAAAGGGAAAAAGGGATTTTAAGAATAAAAAAAAGGGATTTTAGGGTTTGCTCAATTTTTTTTTTTAAATTGTTCATTTTATTATGAAACAAAAGTTGTATTCAGCTATGGTCGAATAAAACGATGTCAAGCATATAACGAACTCATTCTTAATATCTGAATCTGTTCATTTAGATTTAGATTTAGATAGATCTTTATTCAAAATTAAAACAAGTTAATCCATAATACAATTGTTATAAGATTTTAAAGCATGGCTATAAGCCGTCTGCCGCTTTCTTAATTTTACTTTGAGAGATTACAAACATTTTAAGTATATACTTTGGTTTTCAAGAAGCAAAAAATAATTTAACAATTAGTAAAATTAAATATACATATAAGAATAAGTTTTAAACAATTTTTTTTTAATAAAAACTGTATAATAATTCAATTTATAGAAAAGAATTATTTTTATCTTACTTTTAATCAAAAAGAATTTAAAGATAGTGGCGCAAAATTTTAAACATTTTAACGCGGCTCCAAATCTACTTTAAAATGGGAGTCGGCTCTTAATAATAACTTTAGAATAAGAGGCGGTAAATTTTAAATGACATAAAGTATACTTTAGCGTTAAAGAGGTCTTCTAACTTTAAAACCAGCAAAACGCTTCTCTATCTTTTTAAAGTATGCTTTATCTGTGGAAAATTATCACTTTGAGTGTGAGTTACACAAACACAAATGCATCCACACAGGGAAGGCGTGCAGTTAGACAGCTAAATGCACCCAAAGGCATTTTGATCTGTTTTGTTTTAGGATTGTTTTGAAATTTTAAATCGTTAAATAGTAAAAAAGCTTAGTAAACTAAAGAAACAAGTAATATAAAAGTAATTAAAGTGATTACATGCAATATAAAAATGTACAAAAATAGAAAACTACACGCGGTGCTGCGTTAAATACTGCACCTATATTTAAAAACACCTATAACAAGCAGTGTAATTTTTGTTCATTTCACAGATAAGCTGTATCTCATATTCCACATAAAGTTAGTAAAATTACTCTGCACTACGGACGCTCAATGGATTTGAGCGCCTTGCCATCACCAACAAAAACTAATGCTACCCTGGACGAGAATTTCAATTTTCACAGATGAGGTTCAGCTAATTCTCGTGATTGAAGTGTATTTTTATTTTCAAATAATTTGCTTTTTTAAAGCAAAATGCTACAAAATATCAATTGAAAAGTATTCTCAGATAATGTATTAGCCTAAAAAACATCACTTCACATTACTTTATGTGGAATATGAGACACAATCAGCCCGTGAGAAGAAAAATTTGAAAACTCCATATTATAGGACGTGTTTTTACACGATTTACCGCAGCACCTCATGTTGTTTTGTTTTTTTTTATAAAATATTGCAATTATTCACTATGTTTACATTTATTTCACTTTTTTATTTAGCATTTTCACTATTTTAACTCGAAATTTAAATCTCGAAACACTTTCCTATAGCTCGCCAAAATTACAGATTGGGTTCTTTTTGTTTTTTTTTTTAATTTTTCATTCTGTTTGATTTATTCAGCTGTCAAAATAAGGCGTGTTTCACAAAAGTTTGCTGACGTTTTGTTAAACACGTTCTTTAGTTAGAAGAGTTGTTTAAAGTGTTTAGAATTAACAAAAATTTAAACAAGAATTTTTAAATAAAGGACTATTTTAATTAGAGTCGGGTTTATTGCTTAAACGAGAACTGTTTAAAATTTTGCGCCAGTTAAGTTAAGTTAATATTTCAAAAATGTTAAATTTACACAAAAAAAACTGCAACATCTTTAATAAATAGGCTTTTGGTTTAGCTAAAACAAAAAAAAAAGAATATTGTGATCAATTATGAAAATGGGCTTTTAGTTTAGCTAAAGCAAAAAAAAATGATATGATTAATTATGAAAATGGGCTATTAGTTTAGCTAAAACAAAATTTATGTGTGTATTACTCACGACAAGCTCAAATATGTGTTTCGGTAGTTCTTTGCGTATTTAATATACCTTACCAATAACTTCCAACCAAATTCTCCGTTCAGAATACGAACACATTCCTCGAAAGACAGATAACTCTTCCTAAAGTAAAATCTGCGTATTTCTTGCAATATAGGACAAACTGCTAGGAAATGAAAGACGTCTTCATTTTCGTTTAAATTACATAGAGAACAAACAGGATTAATGTCTGTTCGATAGGGTCTGAAATTGAGTTCGAGAATTTCTGTTCTAATTTTAAAGATAAGGCTCATTTCTGAGACAGAGAGATCATTTCTAAAGTAGTTGTTATCGCCTAAATTCAAACTTAAATTCCTGTACATAGCCCTCGAATTTGACTCCCTAGCTCTATCAAGGTTGATCTGATGTAATCTTTCATCTACTATTGAAAAACAATTGTAAAAAATATTTTTCCAATCTGAAACATTGTCTGTATTCAAGTTCAATGTAACACCATGTTCCAAGGCAAGTTCTTGCCAGTTCTTAAAAGGGGTATAACCACATTGAAGAGAAATAAGCATTATTATTATTATGTAAGTTATTATCAGATCTTTTCATGACTTTAGACAAGAAATCAGCATTAGCCTTCAAATTTCGTACATAAATTTGTGGTATACCGGACTCAGCATAAATTGCGTAGTTGGGAGTGTTCGAAGGCAATCTGAATATCCTTTTAAAAAAGTATCTTTGAACTATTTCAAACTCATTCATCCATTGGTATCCGTAAATTTCGTTACCATAGCAAAAGCAGCTGTTTATGGTGGCGTCAAATACTTTAAACTTTGATGTTGGGTCTACAAGAAAATTTGTAAAAAATGGTGACCACATTGTATTTATTGCTGCTTTGGATACAGTCAGTTTTTCTTTTATATGAGTCTTGATACAAAGGTTGTATGAAATAATGAAACCAAGGTACTTAAAATCATTAACTACTTCTATATTGACGCCATCTAATGTCCAGTTTCTTAAGTTTCTATCAGAACGGTTATGAGATCTGAAGATCATGATCTTACATTTAGTTGAGTTAATTTTTAGATCCCATAGATCACAGAATATTTTCAACTTATTTATCTGCAGCTGAAGTGTTGTTGGGTTATCAGCAAAAATAACGAGATCATCTGCATATAATAGGAGTTTTATAGATATGTTTCCAAAGGAAACCCCCCCTGGCAGATAATTCTCGATATCGTTGATAAACAGCGCGAACATTAAAGGACTCAAAACACAGCCTTGCGGAACACCTGTTTCTGACCTAAATGAGTTTGACTGGCAGTTACCACTGCATACGACTGCAGACATACCAATTAAAAGCTGTTCATAAACCCGAATAAATTTAGTTGAAACCCCGATTACTGCGAGTTTATATAACAGTGACCTTCTATTGATGGTGTCAAATGCGGCTTTAAAGTCCACAAAAAATGTAAACAAGGGTTTTTTTTGTCAATGAAACGCCTTGCTATGGTAGTTAATGCGAAAATTTGATCCAACGTCGAAAGATTAGCTTGGAAACCAGCTTGAAAGCAACTGATTAAGTTATTACGTTGCACCCATCTTGCCAGCCTGAAGTATAGAATTTGAGTGAAAAGTTTTCTCAGGGCGCTTAACACCGAAATGCCTCTGTAACTTTCAGCTTCATTTGGGTTACCTTTTTTAAAAATGGCAGATATCTTCGCCAAGCGGAAACTAGTAGGAAAGGTTTCCTCCCTAAACATTTTATTCAGCAGATCTAGAATATATTCCAGAAATTCAGGGATTGAATTCTTGTAGAATTCAATTGGAATCCTATCGGAGCCTGGAGCTTTGTTGTTTTTCATCTTGATAAGTGAAGTTAATAACTCAGACATTGTAAAAGTTGAATATAACTCTGGAACCGATATGTCAGGGAGTGCAAAGCTTATTGAATTTTGGTTAGGGTCCGGTAACAGAAGCTTTTCAAAATATAATGCGAGTTGATTAACACTAATACTCAAAGATACTGATTTACTACGCCCTCCTGAGATCCGCATATTGCACCAAAAAGATTTAGAATCTTTACAGCTAATAAGACTATTAGCCGCCTTTTTAAGATGCAGTTCTTTTTATTACAACATAAATCTTTGTAAATTTTATTTTGTTGTAAGTATAAATTTTTGAAAGCATCGTTATTTGATTCCCTAAAAAGTTTTAAGAATTTAAAAGATTTATTTCGACTTTTTTTACATTCTTCGTCATACCATTTAGACTTTCACCATGGTGAGGTGAAACTAGAGTTATACACAGTTGTAGATTTGCGAATTAACTCAAATGCAACGTTAGTCGCATCTTCTACTGAGCCATATATCTGTAAGTTTGTAGAGATCATTTGGTTACTTAAATTTCGCCTATATACTCTGGCCTTATGTTCAACCCATTTAAGTTTCTTATCAGTTAGAGCATAGCCTTCATTGTGGAATTGGGTATTTTGGGAGTAATACTCACAGGAAACCACAATTGGAAGATGAGAGGAAAAATTGGTAGGATATACCTCGAAACTCTTAACAATATTAAACCAGTCCCCTTTTACCAAACAATAGTCAATTGTAGAACACCCTTGGGGTGATATAAAAGTATAATTTCCCTTAGCATCTCCAATTGTTACCCCATTCAATAGAAATAGTCCAAAATCCTCAAACATCTCTATTAATAATTTTCCATTTGAATTCAAAAGGTCATCTAATGAAGTTCTTTCGAAAGAAAAGTATCCATTATTTAAGAAGGAAGAGTTCTGAAAGTTGCTAATACGTCCGTTCAAGTCACCGATTAACATTATGTTTTCATTATTATTATTTAAAAGCAAATTCTGTAGATCCTCATAATCAGACTTCCAACTGTTATAATTAAGATAAATAGGCACAATTTCAAAGTGTTTTGAATCACACAGGATATCTATTATAATTTTGTTTTCACTATTTTTAAAACTGATTTCATAATTTGATCTGATTTTATAACCCAACTCTTGCTCTTCCAAGTCTATTATTCCTAATAGCTGGTATAAATTTGATTCTAAAATTTTCTAAGTATTTAAGATATTGCATTTCTTTCCCCTCTTCTACAAATGTTTCTAATAAAATAATAATATCATAGTTTGAGATTAGTTTAAAAAAGTCAGGCATTAATAATTTGTTTTTTAGACCTGTAATATTATAGCAAAAAATATTAAAAATAAAAAAAATTATTTTGGCAGACGGCAACTCTATCCTACATGTTGTTATGATGATTTCTACTGCTACTACTTTGACCATCCTGATCATGAAAACTTCTGTGGATAGTTGGCGCTGCTGCTGTTTGGAAGCTTATGTTTCTACTGTCAAAAAAGCACATTGCATTATCTCCAAACGTCGCTTTGACAAATGCAAGTTCCTCGTTTGTTTTTAATTGCAAACCGCGAAGTGACTCGTAAAAGAAAATAAAATTTTCAATCTGCAATTTTCCTCCTTAATATAGATTTTTGCCGTCGGATTAAGTGCTACAAGTTTGGTTTTAATATCATTCAGTGATCTTCTTTTTTTGCGATATAGTAGTGATTGTTCTCTGTGCACAAAGATTCCAGTACCTTTTAACGGCGCGGCTACAATAAGTTTGTTTACAATAACCTCGTCTTGAAAATTAAGTACCATAGTTGTTTTTCTGTTGTGGCGATTATTGAATTCTTTTGATTTACGAATTGAAAAGTCAGCATTTTCGTTTAGGTCAAGAAGGCCTAGACAGGTTTGTTTAGCAAATTTAAGCATGTCTGTCTTGTTGTCTGAAGGAAAGTGCATAACAACAGTGTTTTCATTAGACTTTTGTGACAAAACTTCAAGTTGCCTTTCGAGTGTTTCACAGTAACTCTCCATAACGACCAAGCGCTCCGAGAGTTGGGTATTTTCAGACCGCAATAGCTGTATGTCTATCAATATGGTCGAGACTTCATCTTTGGTAGCAATATTTTTTAAGTGTTCATTTAAACAATCATTAATTATTGCTTTAACTTCGTTGGCTTGTAACGATTTTCTAGACATTCTTGTCAGACACAGTTTTCTTGAAGCCTGGTGAATTTACCGGAGATACTTCGGAAGCTTTCCTCTTTGGTTGCATAGAGTTGAAACCGCTAATGCAGTCTTTGTGGTATCAGATTTAAAAATTTAAATTCTCCTACCTTCTCAAGTGATGCTCAGGATTTTCAGTTGTTTTATTTAAATTCTGTGTTTATAACCAAATTCAGTTTAAAATTACTTTTTTTTTTGTTAACTATTTAAGAAATTATAAATAAAATACTCAAGAACTTTAACAATTTCGACTTTATTTGTTCACTCTCTCTCTCTCACGTCCCAATCTGTTCATTTAGATTTTTACATTTTGATCTACTAAATTCTAGTACGCTACAGATGCGAAACGAAATTTTTTTTACCATAAACGAAAACTGCCGTTCTAGTTTTTGTTCTGCAAAACTATGCTCGATGAGCGAAATTGATAATATAAGCACAATATTTGGAAAAGTTTGTTTTCTTTTTTTGAGCATGAATAATTAAATGACACTTGAGTTTTATTGCTGTTCATATTAATTTCTGTGATTTTATTTTTTTGCAAAAGGTTAAACTTACTATTCAATGTAATTTTTTAACGTTTCTGCCAATGCGGCATGAACATTTGTTTATAAATAACAAAGAAATATAGATTTTTTTAAATTTTTCGACAAGGGATAATTGTGGGATATTTATCAGAAAGACGTGGGATAAAAGGGAATTCTTGAGTATCAATGTGGGAAAACCTGCTCCCAAAGTCTGGCATCACTGGTCCCTCTCTGTCCTATTCATGAATAAAAAAAATCTTTCTATCTCATGCGTTTCTCTTTTCTCTTCAAAAATTGAGGGAATTGCCCTTTTTGCGTTTGCGCTTCAGGGGAAAAGATAAGGAGGTTCGGGATCGGTAGTATACATCGTCGGAGAATTTTATTCACTGAACCAGAATCGCTTATTTGCACAAAGTGAATCGAAAAAGGGAAAGCAATGTATGAGAGCGAATGTGAAAACAATTTATTCGATTCACTTTTTCACAGAACCAGAATCGGCCCCCTGTACTGACAATTGTTGAAGAGACTAGTAGTTATTTTTTAAGCTGTTTAAATCCATCACTTTGACATTCTTTCTAGTTTCTTCAGCATTTTTGGTAATTTGTTAGGCTAAATTATTTATTTACTAACAACTAACTCGGATTATGGTAATGGTTGAACCACCCGCACGCGCGTGATTTTAAACATTAATTTTTATATTAACTCTTAGAGTCGCGTTTACAGCTCTAATACAATTCAATCATTAACAATATTTTATGTACATATGTAAGCGCTCAATGTTAAGCCATATAGAGCGCTCAATTTGAAGCCATAGTTGTAGCAAGATATGTAATGCATATGACTTTGAGGTCAATTTTCTCGTGAAAATGCATAATAAACATAACCTTTTAATATTTTTTTTCTTGTGAACGTAACAATAATAAAAATAAATAACGTGAAATCCAAAAACCGTCTCTACCATGAATGCAAAACCAAGGAGAACACTTTTAGCACCTGTTATAACTGTTTTATTACACATTTAATAATTTAAAAATTATCTAAAACCACACAAAATCATTTTTATCCATAGCATTTGATGCTTAAGACAAAAAAAAACCTTTTGTTAATTTTATCTGCTGCCGGTTTTCACCATTACCATAAAATCTAAGGGTTTTTCCACGATCTTGTTATTGATTTTTATTATTATTACGTTTATCACGCTTTTCCTCAAGAAAATCAACCTCAAAGGCAAAAAATTAGCATGAGCAGGAAAAATGGAACAGGCTAGAAATTGGATACCTTAAGAGTTAAGACTGAGACGAGATATAAACGCATTTTTAAAGGCTAGTATTTCTTCTAAAAATAAAGTTCTAAACGAATTTTCTACCACTAGAATTAGCAGACCGTTTTCTTAAATCCACGATAAATGATGTCAAAATTGGAGATAGACCTTTACTGCAGATTTTTTTCTTAGAATATTATGTCTACCCCAGAACCACACCCTAAAATGCTTCAAACCAGATCCGGGACATCCTGTATTCAGCAGTACAATTTGAAAAAACTTCAACTTCTTCTACAGCTGCAGCTACATTCCATTGCATTCAGCCAGTAGGAGGCTATAAAATAATAATTGTTTAATGTCATCAACATTAACATACAAGCGTGACAAAATATAAATGGCGGCAAAAATCGTTGGTCATCAGCATAACAAACATCCTGCGTATTCGAACATTTTCGTTTGCGTGTATTAGTTTTGATAACTATTAAATTTTTAGGTTCGAACAAGGCATTTGAATGCACAATTTGCGGGAAGGCACTAGCAAGAAAAGACAAACTAACAATACACATGCGTATTCATACTGGAGAAAAGCCATACATTTGTGAGGTATAAAATTTAAGTCTTATAAAGTTTTATTATTGTATATAAAGCATTTTTAAAGGTTTGTAATAAGGCGTTTGCTCGAAGAGACAAGCTTGTAATACACATGAATAAGTTTAAACACGTTACTCCTACGAACATAGCTCCTTTAGGAAAGCGGCTAAATAGTATAATCAAGAAAAAAGATCCGGATAGCAAAGATAGTAAAAACATCATCGAGTCTATGCAATCTTCTACTAATATCGTAATACAATCTAGTCAACACCAACAGACGAATACTGCTATCGCAGGAATTATAATCCCACATCAGCATCAACAACAGCTATCATGGACTTGTGAATTATGCGGTCGTATGTTTTCTACGCGAGACGAGTGGTCCTTACATGCTAAAAGTCATTTAGAGGTAAGTTTTCGTCTCCTTAATCGATGTGGATGAGTATTTTTTCTTGAGAAAATGCATTAAGATGTATTTAAAAAACCGGGCTTGTTTCTTAAAAAAAAAAAACTATATTTTTTTACTTATTTCAAAAATTCCTTTAAAACGCTATCACCTTAATATGTAATCTGAAACTTCAAAACTCAGAAGTTGGTTTCAGTAATAAATTATGAATTTTTATAGTTTTGTTAAACCACACCTCATTTGCTTAGTAGCCGAGCAGTAATGCATAGAACTATTACGCCGAAGGTTTGGGGATCTATTCCGTCTCGGCCGCATAAAAACATAAATGTCTTTTTTTCACGGAAACTGCCTCTTCCTTTGTCAAAGAAGCATTAGGTTCATTTTGTTATCCACATGATCTGGTCTTGATCAAATTTTAACACGTAAGTACAAAAACAACATGTGATCCTGCTTTTTATCTGGATCAATTTCAAGACTCAAAAACTAGTACTTTTTTATTATTATTATGGTAAGATAGTGTAAAATGTAGTGCAAAGAAAAAAAGCCAACAAACATATGAAAAATATTCAACCAAATATAAACTTCCTGTTTGCTTTGTTATAAGATCTGATCCAGATCAGATCATGTGGATAATAAAATGCAGCTATTAATACCTAAAAATGGATGAAATTAATTTCCGCAGGTATTTTATGTTTATAATAGGTACCTAATTGTGATAATGTTGGTCATTAAGGGCCAGTTGTACAAATATTTAAACCGTGGTTCAGCAATTTTTATCCACCGGTTTAGGCGGATTAATTGAGTGTGTGATAATAACCAATTACATAAATTAACCAGCGTTGAACGCTAGTTAATCCGCCGAAATCGGTGAGTTAAAATCTTGAACCGAGGCGGAACCATTATTGTACAACTGGCCATAAATGTACGTACATGTAAGTTAATTTTTTTACATATTTCAAGCTAAAAGCACCTAATCTCATCAAAATGAACAAAATTTCCCATAAATTTTAAGATTTCCCCAGTTCTACCAAATTGGATTTGCTTACGAAAATACAACAAAAGATCCAACTTTCTTTTGTATTTGGATTACCAAATCAATTTTGAACAAACACCCTTAATTTGTAAATGCCGTTAGCAGTGTAAAGAAAAAAGACAAATAAAAACTAAAATGCACGACTGGGTCGCACAAACTTACTCTTATTTACGATTACACTGTGGTCTTAAAGTCTGAATAATTAAGATCTATATCAGTCTGATTTTAAAAGAAATAAATGAGTTATGTGAGCCTATATTTTAGGCCACTTGCAAAAATGTATTTTAATATAAGGTAGCTGGTATTATGTGACAGTATAAAAATTAAAGCTGCATTTTATTATTATCCACATGATCTGATCTGGATCAGATCTTCATAATGAAACAAACAGCATTACAGTGACAGCCAGTGGTATATAACTATCTCTTTTTTCATTGTGGTTGAATATTTTTCATGTGTTTGTTGGCTTTTTTCTTTGCACTACAGTTTACACTACCTTATCATAATAATAATAAAAAAGTAGGTACTATGTTACAGAAATGCCTTTTCATTTTTTTACCACACACAACAGTTTTATTTAACCTCAATAAAAATTTGACGAAATGTGTGATAGAATTAGAACTATTGCTATTTTTGTTTCCACACTAATATACATAGAGTACCTATATTATATAGAGAACCGACTCGTACCCCCCTTGCCTAAAACACCATCAACATTTATTTGAGCTCTGTAAGAGAAAACTCTCTTAAATTCCATGTCCGTGAATACGTATGAATTGGTGATACAACAACAGGCATTTATAAGCATAATAAGTGACCACAATTTTTCTATTTTAGCAAAATTTGGGCAACTGATACGTCGGTTGGCAATGAACAACCCCTTTTTTTCAATTTTTCCGAGTTTTTTTTTGGTTTCCTATTTAAATATTGTGAAGGTCGTGTAGGGTGTACAGTTATGTATTATATATCAAATTAATTAAATTATTTTCCTAGATGCGAATTAAAAAAAAAACGAATCCTATAGATGCAATAACTTAAGAGTTATGAGGTGATAAATAAAACACCGGCTTCAGCGCTTTTTCTCTTTCACCCTAGAAGCTGCACTGAGAGATATCCTCCACAACGGTAAGCATCTGTTCGTTACCCAATGCATTTTAAATGCAACCGCACCAACACAATGACACTGTTATGGATTTTGCGTTTTAGGTATGAAATTTTGAACAGTTTTAAAAAGTAGCTGGTACAAGCCTGTCATTCTGGCTTTAATTTGAGTTTTGAAAATCCGAACATTGGCTCTAAAGATATAAGCATTTAAAGAACGCAAATCGGGTGTTTTTCAATTTTTCATCTCTTTAAGGGTAGGTCTAGTTCAGAAGCAAACTCAGAACTCATGTAAATGCATTTGAATGTATAAGTTAAAGAATATGCGATTCTCTTCTTAGCTAATTATTTTGACTTCTCTTATGCTATTCTTTTCTCAGCACAGAGAGACATATAGACCACATGCTATGCAATTCACAGCAGACAGAGTTGCACAAGCGCACACAAGGATTATATTTATGTGCAGAAAAAACCTACTGTGACTGACCGACGACGACGGCAGCGGCGCGGTGGCGGTGGCGGCGACGGCATTTTGCCCATGAAATTTTGTGTATAGTTTTTTTTTTTACTATCGTTGTTTTATCTTTTGGATATATGAGAAATGAGAATATGTATTAGGTATATGAACGAGCGAATAAGCCCAGTAGGAAATTTCATCCTCACTGAAAAATTTAACTGAATTCAACATTGAATTCAAATGCCACTTCTTCGAAGAAACAGCAAGCACTGATTTAGTTACTGTAAAGTAATGCATAGTTTCACCAGTTCATGGTTTTATGCACATTGTCTGCTTTGTAAATGGGCAAAATGTCGAAAAACTCCCTTCTTTTACCTGGCACACAAAAATCAAGTGAGTTTAATGCGGAATTAAAAGATTCTATTTTAATAGGTAAAATTATGCGATGGTTCAATCGTTAACAAGTAATGCATAAGTTCAGCAGTTCGTTGTCTAGATCCACTCGTCTGCTTTGTAAAGTATACTTTGAGAGAGAAGAAAAAATAATTCTCCCACGACGCTCTCTTTTTTTTCTTGTTATTCCCCTGAGCAAGAAAAGAATGAAAACTACCCTTTCCTTTACCTGACGCGATCAATTCGAGGATTTCTGTGAAGAAAAGTAATGTATCCTTTCATCAGACATTTATCATGAACTGAGCATTGTGTATATCTAATTTAAAAAAATTCACTTAGAAAAATAAAATTCACAGTATGTTCAGCTTTGGTTTTTATAAGGGTCGATACAAAAAATTGACCATAATTTGCGTCTTAGAGACGCATTTTGGAGTTTAGGTCACTTACATTTTAATTGAATTATATTCAATCGTTCCAACTTAGGAGAAGTATTTTTCTAATTTATGAATTAAATATTTAGCGATTAAGCAACTCCCAATTCCCGATTGATTTCACTACTAAATTTTCATCATAATTTTCATCGAAAATAATAAATATTAAGCTGATCAATAACTAAGTAACACGCAATTAGTGACTTTTTTGTTGAATATTCATTATATTTTTCGTTGGCAAATATTGAGGTAGTGAAAAAACAAGTCCAAATTATTTAGCGATTTCATAAAAGAATTTTCATCATATTTTTCATCAAAAATTAATGATCCGATGAATAAGCAAGTTACTTTTGTTTAAGTATTTCTTCGCTGAATATTCATCATATTTTTCACCGGAGTCCTCAGTCCAAATGGTGAATAAGCAACTTCCAAGGAAGTAGTGATTTAGTTGTGGAATTTTCACCGAGATGGTTGCATGTGCACCCCGCCAATGACATGCCCATGTTAAAATCCTCGATGTATTCCGCACAAAGGAAGCGGGTGCTGCTCCCAAGATATTCACCATTGAATTTTTAGAAATTTCCCACTGGGAGGTGGCAATATATTGCTATTGGTAGCGGTTTGGTGGCGGTGGATTTTTTTTATTTTTTGCATGAGATGTTAATATACATGCAAAAAGGTATAGGTATATTATTTGTTTGTCATGATCTAATTGAAAAAGGTAAAAAATGTTCTTATTAGTTATTACGCAAAATGTAAGTTTTGTTTTGAAATTTTTTCAAAGAACCGGTCACTGGGCGACTTATTCGTACGGTTGTAATGTAGGTTGGGCTATAATTATGAAAAATGTACATAGGTACTGAATTAAATTTTTTGAAAGTGAGTAGGTACCTAGGTAAGACAGCATTTTTTGAAATTCAAGTTATGAGTAGAGTAAGAAAGCGTAAGTTTGTGTAACGCGCCGAGAAACTATGTTCTAAACTAGAAAGTTGATTTTTTGTAAATAAAAAGATATTTATAATATCAAGAAAAGGAAAAGCTATGAAGCCGTTTACTAACAAGAAAGCTAACAACACTTCCTGATAATAAATAGGTAGGTATATAAGTTTTTACACTAATTTTTCAAAAATAATTGGGTAAAAGAAAAGATGATTAATAATAGGTACTGAATCAAAAATGAAAGATCTATCTACATACATAGGTACATATATGAAATAAAATAATTATTAAAATATAGGTAGGTAGGTAGATCAAAAATAAATTGTATATTGGATATTTTAACGTATTTGTATCAGAAGCTAACAGCACGGCTTCATAGCTTATCTTCAATAATAATACCTATCTCTACCTTCCAATTTTTTTTCAAAGTCTAAAAAAATGCTTATTTGAGAACATACATACCTACATTTACCTAGCTAAGTGTTTAAAAGTTAAACAATTAAAAATGTATAGGTATAAACAATAATCTACAAAAAAATAGTGTTAGGTAGGTAGGTACAACATAGTCACAGAGCACATAGTCTTTACTGCCCTCTCACTCCAACCCTTTTTCTTGCTATATTCTTAAACCACCGCGAAAGACTTATATACATTATACATACCTACTTGAAATTAAACCAAGACACAACTTCTCCAACGAAACATTCACATCATGTCTATCCAGCGGAAAAAAAATCATATGTTCCACGCTTTTTATATTTCCCCCTGAGATCGCAAAAAAAAATGAAAAATGAAAACATGCACCTGACATAAGTCAAAAAAAAAAAAAAAAAAAAGAACAAAGAAATGTGACAGCACATCTGCTATACACTTGACCATGTTGAATGACCTCCCACCCTCGCTTTAAAATTTTTCTGAGCAACCCTGACACACGAACCTACAAAAAAATATTCATCCAAATCACAACTGCGAGATGAGAAAACAAAGGAGAAAATAAACTATATCAGCCAACACACAAACAGAACAGAAAAAAATATATGCGAGCGCATGTGCCATATACTTTTTTTCCACTTGGACTACCCTCCACCTCTCATCATCTATCTAAGAATATATCTATCCAAACACCGAACTGTCAACTGAAGAAAAAACCATTGCATTTCCAACAGGTTTTTTTTTTGATATGTATGTATAGATATCTTATGTTTCTGCTGCAAAATGGGAAAAGAAGAAAAAACTACATAGTTATACCATATGGATATAAATACCTTGTATATTATATGACAAAAAAACAAGAACAAAATAAAGAGAGTTCGCGCTGATAGTGCAGTGGATTTCTTGTGAACTGCAAACTTCTTTGTGTGCGTGTGGAAACAGTTTTTTTGTTAAAAAACGCAAAGAAGGCCTCTTTTAGAAAATTTATACAAAAAAAAAACTAATAAATGTTATGACTTTTTTTTAATTGAGTCTAGTAGAAAATATATCAAAAAAAAAATAATAAAAATAACTTAAACTTGTGAAGGTTCTGCTTCCTTCACAATAACATTGCACATCTGGAAATATTAAATTGCTATTTTTAATGTTTTTATTTAATTAGTTTTTTTTTGTAAAGCCTATTCATTATATAATTTAATAGACCAATTATGAGAATGAACATCAGAAATATTAAAATTAAAACTGAAAAATCCCATGACTTTGAAGTTAAACAATGGTAATATTGACATTTTTCTATTAAAACACCCTGTTAAACAAACTATAAATTAATTAAAACGGTATCACTGTATGCATGGAGTCATATTCTATTTTCTTTCTTTTAGTTCATTGAAAAAAGTAAAAAATATAAAAGTTATACTTAAAAACGTTCATTCAAAGTGATATAATTTCAACCATTTCACAAGAGTTTTTTTTCAAGTATTATTTTTTTTTTTTTTAAAGGTCTATTCATTATAACATGTTTTATGTTCTCATAAAACCAAATAAAATAAATAAAAAGTAAATCACTATAGCCGCCCTACATTTTTGAAAATTGAGTTCGAGTTTTTTAAAAAATAAATCACTCCTTTTCCTCATAAAAGTATTGAATATAATATTTATATAATTTTAATGATACACTTATATGCGTATATTTATTACCTACATAAAAAAACAAATTTCAACAAATTACCTTCACAAATAACAAAATTATGTAACAATTAGTCAGCGCACTACCATTAAAATGCGAGGCAAACTCACCCTTAAGCTACATTTGTTATTACCTCTGTTTGGTGGCGTAAAATTTTTTAAAAAATTGCAAAAATTTTCACAAATTGTTTAAAATTCCTGTTTGTTAACTCAAAAAAGTTGGAACGAGAGAGGACAACGAGAGATTTTCTGCTACACAAATTTAAATTTAAATTCAGTAAAAACACTTTTTGATTGTGATGATTTAAATTTAAATGTTCTTGACAAGTTTTGAAGTTTACATTACAGTATATGTATTTGTGATTTGGTAATTACTTATGTATGTTTGTATTTTATTTATTTTTTCTAATAAAGACCTGATGATGAGCATAATCATGCTCGAAACGTCGTTTAATAACTAACATCTTTCATTTGACCTAAAGCCCACTAAACTAAATCATATCATCGAAAAGGTGAACAGTGTAATCAGACAGATTGTCTTCACATTCATTTGATGACGATTAAGATAAGTCCATCAAAATTGACACGACATTTTCATAAGACTTTTTTCAGTACGTATTTTTAATCTCACAATTTAAAAATTACGAGATTCAAATTCAAAAAATTAGTCGTCTGTCTGTCTCCTAGTGCACAAAAGTGAAGCTAAGTATACACGATTGGAAGATCTTCCAATATTGGCGCAACTGTCAAAAGTCTGCCAATAGCATCCAATGAGTCGACAATTGCCAATTTTCTATCAAGTGAAAATTGGTACTAGGTACAATCAAAGAGAAAAAAGAGAGAAGGAAGCTACGTTCGTGTGGAGGTGGCTGATTAACTGGCTAAACACAATGCCCTGCTGCAACTGGAATCGGAGCTGCAGCTGTAACTGCTTTCAAAAAATGTCGTACGTCGTTTCTTTTATCTGCCCACAATGAGCTGTACAGTAGGGTGGAGCGATAATGTATGAAATATTTTTTTTTACGGCATAGCGATAAAAAGTTGCCTTTCAGTGAGTTCATAAAACGTACAAAAAATTATTTACCTGTCATAATGTTTTGAGGTGCCCCAACAAAGATGAAAATCAGCAAAAATGCATTTTTTGTATAACTTAAAAAAAATCAATATAAACAATTTTAATAAGAAATTCAGTAATTACATATTAAATTTTTTTTTTGTATCAAAAGAAGGCATTTGTTGACGCAATAGCTGTTTTGCCCTAACAAAACCATCTCGTTTGTTTTTCCCAAAAACTGCACTTGAAGCTGCTGTCACTAATTTGTTGCAGCGCTCTACGGCTTGGGTGTGGCATGGGAAATCTTTAATGTTCTGACATGTGCCGAGACCATCAAGTTTCAAGTTTTCATCAGATATATTTAAGGTCAGAGGAGGCTCAGTTATCTCACAGTCTCGCCATATAATAAGATCAACTTTTAGCATCGAATTTGAACACAGGCACTTGAAACTTTCGAATTCCTCGAGCATTTTCTGTCCTCGCCCTCATGATTCTTCGATATGCTATAGCTCCCGTATTATTTCAACACGACTGTCTTTTAAACAGTTTTAATTTGATATAAATTGGCATTTGCAACTGCAAATATCAAATAATTTATGGGACTCAGTTACAAACTTACTAATTTTTTCTTGATAGTTTTTTGTTTAATTGACGACCTTGATAAGGTTTCATCAAGGTCCTATTTGTAGTGGTAGGAACGAATAAGTTGAAATATTCTCTTGCGGCTAACAGTTGGGAGCGACGCTTTTTGCCAAATTTCCAATACTTTCTGAGCCAATTTTTCGCATATTTCTTGAACTGTTGGCTCTTTTGTTGTTTATTCAGGCTTTAATTCGTATTTAATGAATAGATAATTTTTCATAACCTCATTATAAGTAGGTAATCGACAGACGGCTAACTTCTCTGGTAAAGCAAACACATGACAGGTCGTCATTTGTCGGGTTTTGACTTGAGACATTTTTAAGAAAAAATGTATGTTTTGCTAAAGTATTACAATAACTACTTCAACTGTGAACCGAAAATCAAAAATATACTACTTACATGATGGTAAGTTCTTGATATTAGCCGTTAAATTCAAAGCGTTTCACAAAAGAAATAGTAAACTCGCGAGTTGACTGAATGGCGTTCGAACTACGTTTGAAGAGAGTTGTTAAATTACTTCCCTTACCCCACTACACCCCCTCCCCCCCCCCAATTTTATGCATACAGTTCAAGATCAATATTTTTAATATTATACTAATACGCCAACACTGAGAATGTAATTTAGCGTGCATACGATATTTGTGATTTTTTTACCAAATTCATGAATTTCTCCAAACTTTATGATGTTGGGGGCACTTCTAAATATATCATGCGCCAACTAAAATTTTACGTGTATATTTGTGAGTTAAGAGAGAAACAACCAAGAGTTTATTATTCACTTTTTTTATGTCTAATATTATTCTTTTAACTCATATTTACTTCGCGACACAAATGAACACTAAAAACTTCAATATTTTTTCCGGCTCTTTTTTTCTTCCTAAATTGAAACGTCAAAAGTGCTTCACGTGAAAAAGTTAAAAGTTGGTGAACCTTTGCAGCACCAACTGCAGTTGCGTTGCGTTGTGTTCGTAACATTGAATTTGTGTGTATTCAATATTTTGACAGCTATTCAGTTGCAGCTTCCAGTTGCAGCCAGTTACTGGCTGAACACAATGGATACGGAGCTTCAACTGGAATAGCTGTCAAGATATTGAATACTCACAAATTCAATGTTATGAACACAACGCAACGCAACTGCAGTCAAAGGTTCACCAACTTTTAACTTTTTCACGTGCAGCACTTTTGACGTTTCAATTTATTCTTTATTCTTTTCTTTATTCAAATATATAAACATGGGGAGTACATTAAGAATTAGATTCTTTTAATTTGTACCTACATATTATAAAATAATATAAATTTACTAATCTTGAAACAAAATGGTTAGATATTTATAAAAAATTTTAAATTATTGTAAGAGAGTACATTATGTACATTTCAATTAAATAAGTAATTAGTAATTAATTTGACTACTTTTAACATATTATAAATACATACTTGAAATAACTAATCGAATTGACAAAGGTAGTGAATTCCACAATCTTATAGCGTGAACAAAAAAAAGTCGTTGGCTATTTAAATAGTTAAAACGGGAAGAATTATATTTCGAGTTCGAATAGAGTTTGCAAAATTTATTTTCTCAAACAGATAAATTGGTTGATGGCTTTGAATTATGGTATGAAGGAATATGCAATTTCGTATATTTATATGTTGCCTGAGTGAACACCCAGTTACATTAGAAGAAAATATGGAGATGTGTTCAAATTTAAGAAGTCCATATATAAAGCGTATTGCAGAGTTAAATGCAAGTTCTAACTTTCGGAAAGAAGCTTAGTCAGGATTACATTAAACGACTGCGCAGTAATTTATAAAAGGTAAAAAAAGAGCTTGAACCAGCTTCAATTTAATAGTGACTGGAATAACATTGAAAGAGATGTAAAGCTGGCGTAAGCCAACAAACAACCATGTTTATATGATTTTCGCAAGAGAGTTTACGATTGATAATAATCACAAGGTTATTTACTTCATCCACGTATGGTATATTACTATTATTTAGTAGAAGAGCTGGTATACTAGGTGTATCGATTATATTCTTGGAGATGATTATGCCCTTAGATTTTTGAGGATTTAATAGCAATTTGTCGCCGTTTTGATACCATAACTTGTTGGACCTGCGGGTTAAAAATGGTTTGGGAAGTCTGAGCCTCGCAGCAGACATGCCACGCTCCGCAGTTTGTCAGTTGGCTCAGAGACGTGAGAGGTTTGACCTTTAAGGATGGTCGTCTGGTCCTAGGAAAGATGTACAGTAGCTACTGGGCTTATCCTAGAGCTAATGCGTATCGTTGAGGAAGGAGATTAAATCTTTGTTCTTCACTTCAGAGAGTTCGTTTAGGTCACTGAAAAAAGCTCTACCAAATGATTGAGCTCTTTTCCTGGCCAATGCGGGGCATTTACAGAGGAAATGGACGACTGTTTCCCTCTCCAGCTGGTCCCCACAACTACGACAGTGGTCATTGTGGGGAATACCTAGCTTCGCTGCATGCTCTCCGATTGGCCAGTGTCCTGTACATGTCGCAACGACCCTGGCTATGTCTGGCCTGGGTCTGCAAATTAAGTCATTTGTTCGGGATTTACTATAGGCGGGCCATATCTTCCTAGAAATGATGCAGTTTGACAAATTGCCCCACCTGCGATTGGATTCGGTAAGAAAAATAGAGAATATATTGCCCTTCATGACTCCAAGCGGAATGTTGACTCTTTCCGCAAGTGAGTCATGAAGGGCTTAAAAAAAGTGAATAATAAACTCGTGGCTGTTTTTTTTTTCTTTAAAATATACAAAAAGCTGTACAGCTCATTGTGGGCAGATAAAAAAAAACCACGTACGACATTTTTTGAAAGCAGTTGCAGCCAGGCTTATCAGATTGTGCGATTTATCGCCAAACAGGAAATTTGAAATTTCATTTGGCGATACGAAAATCGATTTGGCGATGTACCACCAAAAAGGCGATATTTTTAGTTTTTGGCGATTTAATTTTTTATATGAAAAAGATCCAAAGGACAACAATTGATAAATACATTGAATTTATTGAGGAAGACTAGGTAAACAAATGCGTATTGTTTCTTTTTATTTTTAAGTTTTTGGATTGTTTTCTTTTGATTTTTTTAAGAACGGTTTTTTTATGTAAAAACTAAAAAGATTTGGTGATTTATTGGGTGGAAGATATTGAAATTTGACGATTTTTTGGCGATTTAGACTTTACGTTTGGCGATTCCGCTTTTTCAAACCTGACAACCCTGGTTGCAGCTGCGGCTCCGATTCCAGATGCAGCAGGGCATTGTGTTCAATCAGTAGCAAGAGTAAAAAAATAAGCTCTGAAAACGACGATACAAAATTTTATCGTTGTGTAATTGGAGCCATAAACAGTCTGCTCCGAAATATCTAATATGTATTTAATATGTATAAAAACATAACTGCAATAAAGCAAATTTTATAATTGATATTTCCTTCTTCAAAAATACTCACAGCAATCGAAATATCGTTGTCGTTCTTCTCTATTCTGTTTCTGCGGCCCTGAAACTTTGTGTGAAGCTTTCCTTTAAGTGAACTTTCAGTTTTGCAAAAACCTTAAGTCTGTAAAGTTTAGTATGAGTTATTTGGGAGCCTCCTAACGAGGTCACAATTGCTCAATATTTTGTGGGAGCCCAAACTTTAGTTTCGTTTAAAGTTTAAAGCGAGTTGGGGGCCCCATCAGCAAAACTATAGTTCTCTTTACAATAAACCGGGGGTGGTGAATACAAAATCAATTTAGGTTTCGATTATGGTTTCTTTTCGAAGTATTTAACTTATGTTCTAATCGTTGGATCTTATAAATATAATATCTTAAATTAGAAAAGAAATAGGTAACAGAATCTAATTATTATTAGAATATATATGTAGGTAGGTAAGTGTACGGGTAGTTTTAATTAACAAACATTTTTCAAAAATATACAATATGGTTCAATATCGATGCCTATAACTTACATAACTTAAGTTCTAGCATTATTTACATATTTTAAGACATCATACAAAAGTTCAAGTACATATTCCAGTAAGCAAAAATGTTGTTAAAGTAATACAAACATTGTTACGAAAGCACAGACGTAGTAAAAGAATCAAGATCACAATAAAACCGATTAATAATCATGATTAACTTACAAAAAACATATTACTAGTTCAAATTTTTTTTTTGAACGTAAACAGTTCATCTTCGTTCGACGATTTCATTCTAGTTCATTGTGGATATAAATGTGATGTGGGTAACGTGCGCGGCCAAATAAGCGAAGATAAATTATTAAAAAAAAAAGTTAAAAAAGTGTTTAATAATGGAAAAAATTGTTTCAATTTGGAGGGGACCTGCTAAAGGCTAAAATAAGAAGCGATTTTTCTTGACACGAGATAATTTTGCAGGATTTGTCAATTCCTTGCAAGAGGCAGTGAAAAACCGAGAATAACAAGTGTTTTTTTTAGGTGGCATAGGCTGGGAATCGAAACCAAGAACATCGGCGTAACAGTTCTACGCACTAACCCTTACACCACGGCCTTCTAACCTGCCAATAACACGCACACAGGAATGATTGAGAGTTGTAAGTCATTTGGGCTTGGTTCTACACGATCTGCAGTCCACCCAATTTTTTTTTTAATTCATTCAAAATACTTTTTTTTTCTATGGCATATTTAAGGCAAGTTAAACGTCATCCTGTTATCAACATCACTCACATCAGAAATCAACATCAACATGCAACATCCTGGTCATTCGAAATTTTTTGAAAAATGTTATAAAGCTATTAATTAAATTAATATATACAAAAAAATTTAGGTAAGAAATTGTAATGTAAGAATTAAATTAAGTTGTTTATTAAAGTAAACGTATTTTCCTTAAATTTAAAAATGTGATTAAAAAAAAAAAATAAAAAAACAATAAAAATTATAAAAAAAACATAAATTTGGTTAGCGTTTCAATAAGATATTCATATCAGAATGCAGCAGTGTAAGAATCTTCGAATAATCATCAACGGAGCACGAAGTATTCTTAGCTGAAAATGTATGTAGTAAAATACGTGATGATGTGAAAAGTAATAAGTGTTGATTATCTATTATGATAGTCAATAAAGCAGGGTCTCATATTCAGGCAAGCACTAGGATTTAAACAAAAACACGTTTATTTTCAAAGCAACACGATCCTAGCATCATGAACGTTGCTGCCAAACAATATTATTGTGATCAATCAATGAGCCTATCATGTTCATGCAGGCACCACAATTCGAAAGGGGACACGTTCATTGTTAATGTAACACGTTTTTCATATTTCAAACATCGTGAACGTTGTTGCCAAACAATGATCGTGATCAATCAATGAGCCTCTCATGTTCATGCAGGCTCCACGATTCAAAAGGTAAGACGTTCATTATTAATGTAACACGTTTTTCGTATTCAAAAACATCATGAACGTTGTTGCCATACAATGATTGTGTTCAATCAACCAGCCTCCCACGAACACGAACATACTGACCCAAGTATGATTTGTGATAGTTTAAATATGAAATTGACAATGAACATTGTACGGTTTTAACAAAAATACTATAAATAATATAAGGGATTTTTGTGTGATAACACACTTGCAGTTAGGCTGCCAAGCTTTCGCACCATCATATTAATATTGAAGGTTTGAATGAACAACAACACTTGAGTGAGCTACCACCACTTATACAAATTTGAATTAATTCTTGACCCGTGTCAAATCTTTCATACAATCTCCCTCCTTATATGTTCAACAACGAATTGTTGACTTATAAATCGAGTACGGAGGAAAAAAGAAAGAAACCGAATGTACAACAACAACTTCTTGTAAAAATGCTGGTTTCAAATGCAATTGTCAAAACAAGAAAACTTAAAATTGGACCGACTTGATCAAGTGACCTCGGTGGCGCAATGCGTATGCATATGCTTGGTCCGAGTTCGAGTCCTACCTGGGCATAGAAAGTTTTTTCAATTAAAATTGAACAAAGACCAAGCACCACTTAAAGGAGTCTGATGATCGGCGTGGCAGTCGTGAAATAGCTATAACTCCAGCCTATAAAAACTTGGTGGTAGCTCACTCAAGTGTTGTTGTTCATTCAAACCTTCAATATTAATATGATGGTGCGAAAGCTTGGCAGCCTAACTGCAAGTGTGTTATCACACAAAAACAAAATAACAACGAAAGTGGCTGACGCAAAACAAACAAGAAACGTACTTGATTCTACCAAGGTTTTTCTTTGGGTGATGGGCCAACAACAGCTCAATAATAACTAGTGTGGGGGCCCCATCAGCAAAACTACAGTTTTCTTTAAAATAATCTTGTAGAAACCCAACAGCTTTATCCTCATTGTAAGGGCCCCTAAGAATTCTGTGTGGCCTTCCTGAGATTCCTTTGGATGAATATTTACTGTAAGGCCTTTACTTTCTCCACATTTATGAGAAAGTTTTCTGGAGTGGCTTTCATACACTTTTTGTTTTTCCAGGGGCCCAACGGGTAAAATCCCAGTTGCATGGTGGCCGAGTCCGTCCCTGTCCGTGAGGCTGGCTGAGGGAAGGTACGTACAATGTTAAGCCTAGTGCGCTGCTGATGCGAAACGAAAAATCCCATACAAAAATGACACAACGAAATCATAAACGGAAAATTTCGTTCTGCTTTTCGTTTTGCAGTACGCTGTTCGAAGAGCGAAATTCATAATTGTAGCAGATTATTTGGAGAAGTCTCCGCTCCTTTTTCGCACTGAATTAATTATACAGACTATTTATTGTGTGCGGAAAAATGACATTTGAGTTTTATTTGTGTTTTTTTTTGTTTATCATTTTCTTACTTCATGGGTTTCTCTGATTTTTTGCGTTTATGTTTGATTTTGTTTTTGGAATTAATGAAACTCTCCAAGGATATTTTCCGTTGTGTCTTCGCAAGCGTTTCGTTGTCTGTTTGGAGATCACAAGAAATTTTCGTTTCGCACCAGCAGCGTTCTAGGCTTTATGGAAAAAGGGAAAGAGAATAGGTGTACCTTACTTACATGTACAGGGGGCAGTGGCGTAGCGTGGCAGGGGCAAGGGTGGCACAGGCCCCAGGAGGCACTTTACTTGAGTACGGCAATTTTCCAGAATGTTGGGGGTGCAAATTTTAAACATAGCCTGGGGCCTAATTCCGTAAAACAAAAACGATCGGACGATATCGTTTTGACATACCTATCTCTATCACATCTAAAGGAATAGACAGGGACAGCTATTGCCAAAACGATATCGTTCGATCGTTTTCGTTTTACGGAATCAGGCTCCTGGAAGCGATTGAATCCATTTCAGGTGCGGTAAATTTACGAAATATCCGGGAGGCAATTTGTTAGGGGGCGGCAATTTTTCAAAAATATTAATCAAAATAGACGTTAGTGTAGTAGCCCGTGGCATAATAATTAGTTCGTAGGACTGTTACGCCGATTTCCGGCCTATGCCACCTAAAACAGAAATGTTTTTTCACGGGTTACTGCCTCTTGCGAGGAATTGATAGATCCTACAAGAGTATCACTTGTCATGAAAAAGCTTCTCGCTTTAGCTTTCGGATTCAGCTGAAAATTGTTGGTCCCTTCCATTCCTGCCAATAACATTATTTATTTTTTAGACGTTATTGTAAAAGATTTTTGCATGTTCTGTTTTTATATTTTCTTTTCATTTGGATCCATTTTTCTTCAAATTGATACATTTTATCACTCCACAGAAATTATTCAAAAGTCAACGAGCGATAAAACTGCTTCACAGTCAATAAAGTGTTGTGTTTAACAGTTTCTAACAATAAAAGTACCTATATTGAATGCTGCTCTATAACGGCATAATTATGTATGTATGTCCAGCTATTCTAAAGCTAAAATCCCTTCCAAACTATCCCACTTACTTCTTTTTATTTTACTGTTGGATTTTTAACTAAATAATTGTTATTACCTAATAATGAGAAGTTTCGATCTCATCTACGATTAGCTGTGGTAAGTTTAAAACCGCGTATATGAACTGTAAAAAACATGCCAACTTTTTTTAAAAGATAAAACCAGTTTTGAATAATTAAATTTGTATGGGTTGCTTTAAAATATGTTTTAGTTAAAGAAGCTATGACCAACATTTCTGATTCTTGAAAAATGTAAACATTGTAATTCAAGAAAAATGGCAATGGGCGGCAAAAACCCACGCTACGCCACTGATGGTGGTGAATACAAAATCAATTTAGTTTTTGGTAGGTAGGTTCCTATTGTATGTGGCGATGCGAAAATTATTTTTTGGTGCGGTTTCGATTATGGTTTCTTTTCGAAGTATTTAACTTATGTTCTAATCGTCGGATCTTATAAATATAATATCTTAAAATCGAAAAGCAATAGGTAACAGAATATTATTATTATTAGAATTATATGTAGGTAGGTAGGTATAGGGGTAGTTTTAATTAACAAACATTTTTCAAAACTATACAATATGGTTCAATATCGATGCCTATACCTACCTACATAACTTAAGTTCAAGCATTGAATAACTACAAATAGAAGAGACACCGGGCAAATCCTGAGCTAGGTGAGGGCTTTCAAGAGCAAATGACGTTTACTTGAAAATATAAAATGACATGATAACTGATTTGTGAGTTTTGTTGTGTTTTTCTCAATTTTGTTTTGATTTTTTTAAATTTCTGATTTGCAAACTTAAGATTCATTTAGGTAACTTCATCTTTTGTCAACGTTTTAGTGGCTTTAAAAAATAATTACAAATATGAGATTTCTGAGATACATAGATGGGTATATTTAGGTATAATTTTAATAAAAAAAAAACACTTAAGAAACCTATAAAACCAACGAAAGCTATCCACATCCTAAGATAAAATATAAACTTCGAATTAAATTCACTGTCTGGTTTTTATTTTGTATTTTTTTCTCAACAACCTTATGGGATATGGACGAATCTAACTTTAATGCCAACAAAGTTTAAATTACAAATAGATAGGTAGATAGGTATATTATTTGTAGGTTAATTTTAATAAATATGATTTAAAATCACGAAAATAAATATAAACCAGCATAAAAGTGTTCATATATGCGTTTCGCCCCGATGTAATGGTTGGGCTCATCAGAAGATGACCATTACATCTTGTCTTGACGCATATTTTCCCGAATAAATCGAGATTCCACATAATCCGAGCTACATAGAGCAACTGCGAATTATATAGTTGCTACAAGTCTTCAAAGAAGATAAATTGTAGCTATTTTTATTGCCTTGCTATGGGACTTTTGAAGAAGAAATATTTGACTGTTAACAGTCGAATTGTTATTTCCTGAACACCGTTTATTTTAATAAATATGATTTAAAATCACGAAAATAAATATAAACCAGCATAAAAGTGTTCATATATGCGTTTCGCCCCGATGTAATGGTTGGGCTCATCAGAAGATGACCATTACATCTTGTCTTGACGCATATTTTCCCGAATAAATCGAGATTCCATATAATCCGAGCTACATAGAGCAACTGCGAATTATATAGTTGCTACAAGTCTTCAAAGAAGATAAATTGTAGCTATTTTTATTGCCTTGCTATGGGACTTTTGAAGAAGAAATATTTGACTGTTAACAGTCGAATTGTTTTTTCCTGAACACCGTTTATTTTAATAAATATGATTTAAAATCACGAAAATAAATATAAACCAGCATAAAAGTGTTCATATATGCGTTTCGCCCCGATGTAATGGTTGGGCTCATCAGAAGATGACCATTACATCTTGTCTTGACGCATAATTTCCCGAATAAATCGAGATTCCATATAATCCGAGCTACATAGAGCAACTGCGAATTATCTAAAGATAAGGGTTTGCCATTATGTTTTAAAAATGATTTCGGGCCGCCGTGGCTCGCTCGAATAAATTCCAGCCGAGAGGCCCAAGATGCCCCAGCTCCAATTGTTGCGCGCGATGGCGGATGGGGTCGTTCAGTTCTTCTTCGATACTCTGCTCCACAGCAGCAACTGCGTCTTCGGTGTGCACTATACGGCGTCTCTGAGGATGCGCATTATCCACTAGAATAAACATTTTGCGAAACCGATCCATGGTTGCTCGAATTACTCTGCTGGGCGATTATGTCGACCGAATATCGGACGCAGCGTTCGATGCGTCGTTGCGAACCGAACCATTATTTTGGTAATAAATTTGCACGATTTGCAAACGTTGTTCAGGAGTAAGTCTATTCATTATGAAATCGCAAACCAAACTGAGCATAAATCAAGTGACAGCTGTCAAAAAGACCGACTCCGAAAAAAGTATTGCCAGATTGAAAACGACACGTCTAAAAAAACACCCTTTATTATTAATAGGGTATGTAGGTTAGGGTGTCCCTTTATTATGAATCTAGGGTTGAAACTACAACTGACCAAGACCAAGCAAATATATTAAAAACCGATTTAGGATTTTTTGTAGTGATCATTTAATTCAACCTTAGCTTCATAATTAAGCCCTGTTGAGGTTAAATTCTGAGCAAAGTGTAGTTTTGGGGAACTCTAGTACGAATAATATATATGTGTGGTCAGTGGTGTTTGTAAGTGATCATGTTTTATTAAAAAGGGAAAGGAAGAAAGGAATTTAATTTAATATTTCGAAAACGAATTATCGATGTTTCCATAGATTTTTATAACTTAGCTTTTCATATGAAAATATGGAAGTCTTGGATTACGTTGCTGGGGCCTTCCCGGTTCCAAATTTTCGACCGAATCCGAACAGCTAGGGTCAGAGTCACTTTTTAATTATAAGAGATACCTAGGCACTTTTGAAAGATTTGACAGTTCCTCGCAAGAGATAGTACCCGTAAGCTTATATTATAGCACAGTATATGTACCTATACGATTTATGTTACAATTTTACCAAGATTTTCGACTTGGCTTATTAAACTAAAAATTTTTTAAGTTTCTATAAAGTTTAAATATTAGGTGTGTTTTATTCCTTGCTACATAGCCAGCGCAGCACAAGTGAATAAAACGATTACTCACTCTATACGTTCATTTCAATAATTCAAAGTTCTATCGCCAACACAGCCATCTTTTTTTTATACTGACTTCTTTTTCGCCAGCAATCAAATTGTTTTTGTTGCTCTGGCTATACAGCAATGAATAAAACTCTCCTATAATTAGAAATAAATTGATCAAACAACCTCTGATTCGTAAGACTATGTACGCCATCTGATTTCTTAAATAAATCTAAATTTAAGAGAAAAAAAATTGAAAATCTTTGGAAAAGTTTTTTAAAAAATTATACTCAATTTTTTATAATTTAATAATCCGAAGTTAAAAAAATAATTTTGAAAAAATCATCTAATATCGAATTTTCAAAAAAATTTCATTAAAATCGGTTCAACAAATAATGAGATAGTCAAAAACCAAAAAAATGGTTCTATGAGAGATACTATTTTTAATCGATAGTTGAAATGTTTATCCAAAAATAAAAATCAAAAAATTTTAATCAAAATCGAAGGAGTCGTTTTTTAGAAAAATGATAATGTTATTTCAAATCTGCTAGATGATGTAAAAAAAATGTTTTACAAACAAAATATGTTGAACAGTTTTTGAAAAAATCGAAAACCAAAAAATGATTCTATGGAAGGTACCATTTTTATTAGAAAAAAAGATTTTTTTTTATTAAATACAATAAATTACAGTTGACAAAAAGCAAAATTTCTTACCAACCTATTACAAGCTACAAAATTAAAGGATACTGTAATATTTATATTTAAGGAAACGAAATTAAATTTGAAACTAATTCATTTAAAAAGATTATAAAGTTCATAACATAAGTATACAACATATTTTAGAAAAAGAAGGAAATGTTTTAGAAAAAAAAAACAAAAACCTAGCCATTAAAAAGATGGACAAAATATATAAAAAGCTTTTATATTCATTATGTTAATTCAAAATTGAGAGGACAGAAAAACCACATTCACCAACAAATCTTAATATAGACTTTTTCGGATTAATACATTGAAAACTCAAAACATCGAATGACCTAAACATCTTATTGTGAAGTTTCTGAATCCTAAAAATTGGTGATTTTAAATTTAAATGTGTTCGGCAAAATGAATTTGGAAGGTTGCTAAATGACGACTAGTAGTGGATTTACATTCATCTTCGTCTGCAGATTTGAAGAAAAGTAAAGCGAGTCAGATATTGTTCGCAATATGAAAGTGCGAAAGAATACACAGATGGTATCTCTTTTTCTTGCTATAGTTTTGCCATAATTTTTTGACAACTGTCAGGAGGTAGTGTCATTTAATATATTTTGAAAATAATTTGTTTTTTTACTTTCTGCGACAAGAATTTCCGGCAATGGATAAAAAGATAAAAAAACTGTAAGAACAGTAATAATAAACAGAAATTTGTCAATTAGCATCGCGTGTGAGCTTATAAACATTTTCTCAGCTTGCTTAAAAATAGTCCATAAATTTTAACAATTAAAAATCACCAAAATATGTGACCAAGATTTGGAATTAAAATCGGTAATAGCACCACTTTGCATTGCCACAGTAAAAGCCGATGGAAATCCTAAAGTTATAGCCAACAAGCAGGGTGAGCACGTATCGCAAGCTTGCCGAAGGCAATGAGATCGAGTGCGGTTTGACTGCCAAGCAGAAAATGTCCTCAAAGCCGACCTCTTGCGTTTCCAACAGCTTGCAATTTTTCCTCTCACAGTCAACGCTGACCCCAGAAAAAATCCAAGACGCATGTAAGTACATTACTTGCTACTATAATGAGAGCACCAAGGAATTCGAACTGAAGTCAAAGGGCGACATGCATTTTGTGTAAAGTTTTTCCAAGCAGAATTCGAACTGGCGCGCCAATCCTACTTGCAGGAAATTCCAAAACCATCCGTGGTGCTTTCAATACCAAGTTACTGTCCACTCGAATTTTGGCCAAGCCTCGCTGCTGCAGCAGAAGAAGCTGGGTCCCATGTGGCGCAAATCATCTCCGAGATGACAGCTGCAGCCTTGGAATACGGCATTGGAGAAACCCAAGCTGATGACTCAGAGCGCAAGGTTGTACTCAGTACTGTGCATTAAGAGCGGCGGCATTTACAGTCACTTCACACTGTACGAGGTTACTGGGGGGCTTTATACTCTGATAGAGGAAGTGGGTCCATTCATGATTGGGGGAAACGAATACACCGAAGATTTGGTAGAGTTCGTTTCCCAAGAATTCTACAAGAAGTATCGTCTGGATCCGAAATAAAGTCGCCGTTCAATAGCTATGATCTATACAGCCACGACCAACTCTAAGCACATTCTCACCTCCTTGCCAACGACTCAAATCTGTATTGACTCGCTGATTGATGGCGCGGACTTCAGCATGCAGATGTCACGTGCCGGTTTCGAGTGTCTAATCAAACCGGTCATAAACAAATAATTTACAAACGTACAAGTGGCTGGTCGATGCAGATAAATGCAAGCAATATGATCTGGGAGTGGTGGTTTCTTTTGGACATTTGATACAAAGTAACATTAATAAAGCGTTTCCTTTGTAAGTAGTTGCATTTATTTTTATAAATTCTAATAGAATTTTGTTCACTTAAGGGGAATGATAAACGTTCATTCTAGCTAGCATCTTGCCCCGATGGCGAGGAGCTGTTCCAATAATCTATTCAATTATGAACGGGGACACCAAAACAGGTGTGTCGATCATGAGAATAGAACCAAAAAGGTTCGATATCGGTGATGTAAGGAAACGATAGGGTGTTTATATCCTTTCTATTTACACATAGTTTATTTTTTGCCCAACGAGAAATCGCTGTTGGACCCAACGTTCTCATGCCTGAATTACATAAAACTTTATCAAAAGAAAGAGCAAAGTTTTGTTTACCATGACTGAAGTTCGTTGGAATTTGATGGGTGCAAACGAAGTGTACAATTTGTACAGGGCCCTTTTTGGTTATAAACAATTCTATACTAGATTTCAAGATTTGATTGTAAAATTGATTGAAATAAAACTAGAACCAACGCCTCATGAATGTCATGGCACTCCCGGGTACTCCCGTGAAGTTGGCCCCCCAATTTTAAAAAAACTGATATTTTTTTTAGAGTTCTGGGTAGATTTGAAAGAGTTCTAGAGTTCTTGCCCAAAAATTGCAATAGTTCCGTGTAATATTGGCCAGAAATAGAAAAAAACGATATGGGGGGCCAACTTCACGCAGCCCCGCTTTTTTCATGAAAAAGAGTTCTGATAAGAAATTTCGGCTCTTGATGAAGAGTTCTGGAGTTCTCAATGGGTTTTGGAAATAGTTCTGCAAAATTGGAATTTAGAAAAATTACCAAAGCTGGCGGGCCAACTACAAACTTAGTTTTTTTTATTTTTCCGGAATTCTGGGGAGTTCTGGGGAGTTCTGTTAAGAGTTCTGGGTAGCTTCACAAGAGTTCTAAACAGAACTCCAACAATTTTTTTTGTCCGACCTATACATAAAAAGTTATAGGCTAAAATAAAGTACCAATGCAGAGGGGGTCAATTTCAAAAATAGTTTTCTTTATTTTTCCGGAATTCTGGGGAGTTCTGTTTAGAGTTCTGGGTAGCCCCCCAAGAGTTCTAAACAGAACTCTAACAAACTTTTTTGTCTGACCTACATATACAAAGTTATAAGCTTAAACAAAAAATTATGTAGGGGCCAACTTCACACTTCTTTTTTTTTATTTTTGCGGAATTCTGGGGAGTTCTGTTTAGAGTTCTGGGTAGCTTCACAAGAGTTCTAAACAGAACTCCAACAATTTTTTTTGTCCGACCTATACATAAAAAGTTATAGGCTAAAATAAAGTACCAATGCAGAGGGGGTCAATTTCAAAAATAGTTTTCTTTATTTTTCCGGTATTCTGCGAAGTTCTGGGGAGTTCTGTTTAGAGTTCTGGGTAGCCCCCCAAGAGTTCTAAACAGAACTCTAACAAACTTTTTTGTCTGACCTAAATATACAAAGTTATAAGCTTAAACAAAAAATTGCGTGGGGCCAACTTCACACTTCTTTTTTTTTATTTTTCCGGAATTCTGGGGAGTTCTGTTTAGAGTTCTGGGTAGCTTCACTAGAGTTCTAAACAGAACTCCAACAATTTTTTTTGTCCGACCTATACATAAAAAGTTATAGGCTAAAATAAAGTACCAATGCAGAGGGGGTCAATTTCAAAAATAGTTTTCTTTATTTTTCCGGAATTCTGGGGAGTTCTGTTTAGAGTTCTGGGTAGCCCCCCAAGAGTTCTAAACAGAACTCTAACAAACTTTTTTGTCTGACCTACATATACAAAGTTATAAGCTTAAACAAAAAATTATGTAGGGGCCAACTTCACACTTCTTTTTTTTTATTTTTCCGGAATTCTGGGGAGTTCTGGGGAGTTCTGTTTAGAGTTCTGGGTAGCTTCACAAGAGTTCTAAACAGAACTCCAACAATTTTTTTGTCCGACCTATACATACAAAGTTATAGGCTAAAATAAAGTACCAATGCAGAGGGGGTCAATTTCAAAAATAGTTTTCTTTATTTTTCCGGTATTCTGGGGAGTTCTGGGGAGTTCTGTTTGGAGTTCTGGGTAGCCCCCCAAGAGTTCTAAACAGAACTCTAACAAACTTTTTTGTCTGACCTAAATATACAAAGTTATAAGCTTAAACAAAAAATTGCGTGGGGCCAACTTCACACTTCTTTTTTTTTATTTTTCCGGGATTCTGGGGAGTTGTGTTTAGAGTTCTGGGTAGCTTCACAAGAGTTCTAAACAGAACTCCAACAATTTTTTTTGTTCGCCCTATACATAAAAAGTTATAGGCTAGAATAAAGTACCAATTCAGAGGGGGTCAATTTCAAAAATAGTTTTCTTTATTTTTCCGGAATTCTGGGGAGTTCTGTTTAGAGTTCTGGGTAGCACCCCAAGAGTTCTAAACAGAACTCTAACAAACTTTTTTGTCTGACCTACATATACAAAGTTATAAGCTTAAACAAAAAATTATGTAGGGGCCAACTTCACACTTCTTTTTTTTTATTTTTCCGGAATTCTGGGGAGTTCTGTTTAGAGTTCTGGGTAGCTTCACAAGAGTTCTAAACAGAACTCCAACAATTTTTTTTGTCCGACCTATACATAAAAAGTTATAGGCTAAAATAAAGTATCAATGCAGAGAGGGTCAATTGGTACTTTATTTTAGCCTATAACTTTTTATGTATAGGTCGGACAAAAAAAATTGTTGGAGTTCTGTTTAGAACTCTTGTGAAGCTACCCAGAACTCTAAACAGAACTCCCCAGAACTCCCCAGAATTCCGGAAAAATAAAAAAAACGAAGTGTGAAGTTGGCCCCTACATAATTTTTTGTTTAAGCTTATAACTTTGTATATGTAGGTCAGACAAAAAAGTTTGTTAGAGTTCTGTTTAAAACTCTTGGGGGGCTACCCAGAACTCTAAACAGAACTCCCCAGAACTCCCCAGAATTCCGGAAAAATAAAGAAAACTATTTTTGAAATTGACCCCCTCTGCATTGGTACTTTATTTTAGCCTATAACTTTTTATGTATAGGTCGGACAAAAAAAATTTATGGAGTTCTGTTTAGAACTCTTGTGAAGCTACCCAGAACTCTAAACAGAACTCCCCAGAACTCCCCAGAATTCCGGAAAAATAAAAAAAAAGAAGTGTGAAGTTGGCCCCTACATAATTTTTTGTTTAAGCTTATAACTTTGTATATGTAGGTCAGACAAAAAAGTTTGTTAGAGTTCTGTTTAGAACTCTTGGGGGGCTACCCAGAACTCTAAACAGAACTCCCCAGAACTCCCCAGAATTCCGGAAAAATAAAGAAAACTATTTTTGAAATTGACCCCCTCTGCATTGGTACTTTATTTTAGCCTATAACTTTTTATGTTTAGGTCGGACAAAAAAAATTGTTGGAGTTCTGTTTAGAACTCTTGTGAAGCTACCCAGAACTCTAAACAGAACTCCCCAGAACTCCCCAGAATTCCGGAAAAATAAAGAAAACTATTTTTGAAATTGACCCCCTCTGCATTGGTACTTTATTTTAGCCTATAACTTTTTATGTTTAGGTCGGACAAAAAAAATTGTTGGAGTTCTGTTTAGAACTCTTGTGAAGCTACCCAGAACTCTAAACAGAACTCCCCAGAACTCCCCAGAATTCCGGAAAAATAAAGAAAACTATTTTTGAAATTGACCCCCTCTGCATTGGTACTTTATTTTAGCCTATAACTTTTTATGTATAGGTCGGACAAAAAAAATTGTTGGAGTTCTGTTTAGAACTCTTGTGAAGCTACCCAGAACTCTAAACAGAACTCCCCAGAACTCCCCAGAATTCCAGAAAAATAAAAAAAAAAGAAGTGTGAAGTTGGCCCCTACATAATTTTTTGTTTAAGCTTATAACTTTGTATATGTAGGTCAGACAAAAAAGTTTGTTAGAGTTCTGTTTAGAACTCTTGGGGGGCTACCCAGAACTCTAAACAGAACTCCCCAGAACTCCCCAGAATTCCGGAAAAATAAAGAAAACTATTTTTGAAATTAACCCCCTCTGCATTGGTACTTTATTTTAGCCTATAACTTTTTATGTATAGGTCGGACAAAAAAAATTGTTGGAGTTCTGTTTAGAACTCTTGTGAAGCTACCCAGAACTCTAAACAGAACTCCCCAGAACTCCCCAGAATTCCGGAAAAATAAAAAAAAGAAGTGTGAAGTTGGCCCCTACATAATTTTTTGTTTAAGCTTATAACTTTGTATATGTAGGTCAGACAAAAAAGTTTGTTAGAGTTCTGTTTAGAACTCTTGGGGGGCTACCCAGAACTCTAAACAGAACTCCCCAGAACTCCCCAGAATTCCGGAAAAATAAAGAAAACTATTTTTGAAATTGACCCCCTCTGCATTGGTACTTTATTTTAGCCTATAACTTTTTATGTATAGGTCGGACAAAAAAAATTGTTGGAGTTCTGTTTAGAACTCTTGTGAAGCTACCCAGAACTCTAAACAGAACTCCCCAGAATTCCGGAAAAATAAAAAAAAAAGAAGTGTGAAGTTGGCCCCTACATAATTTTTTGTTTAAGCTTATAACTTTGTATATGTAGGTCAGACAAAAAAGTTTGTTAGAGTTCTGTTTAGAACTCTTGGGGGGCTACCCAGAACTCTAAACAGAACTCCCCAGAATTCCGGAAAAATAAAGAAAACTATTTTTGAAATTGACCCGCTCTGCATTGATACTTTATTTTAGCCTATAACTTTTTATGTATAGGTCGGACAAAAAAAATTTATGGAGTTCTGTTTAGAACTCTTGTGAAGCTACCCAGAACTCTAAACAGAACTCCCCAGAATTCCGGAAAAATAAAAAAAAAGAAGTGTGAAGTTGGCCCCTACATAATTTTTTGTTTAAGCTTATAACTTTGTATATGTAGGTCAGACAAAAAAGTTTGTTAGAGTTCTGTTTAGAACTCTTGGGGGGCTACCCAGAACTCTAAACAGAACTCCCCAGAATTCCGGAAAAATAAAGAAAACTATTTTTGAAATTGACCCCCTCTGCATTGGTAATTTATTTTAGCCTATAACTTTTTATGTATAGGTCGGACAAAAAAAATTGTTGGAGTTCTGTTTAGAACTCTTGTGAAGCTACCCAGAACTCTTAACAGAACTCCCCAGAATTCCGGAAAAATAAAAAAAACTAAGTTTGTAGTTGGCCCGCCAGCTTTGGTAATTTTTCTAAGTTCCAATTTTGCAGAACTATTTCCAAAACCCATTGAGAACTCCAGAACTCTTCATCAAGAGCCGAAATTTCTTATCAGAACTCTTTTTCATGAAAAAAGCGGGGCTGCGTGAAGTTGGCCCCCCATATCGTTTTTTTCTATTTCTGGCCAATATTACACGGAACTATTGCAATTTTTGGGCAAGAACTCTAGAACTCTTTCAAATCTACCCAGAACTCTAAAAAAATATCAGTTTTTTTAAAATTGGGGGGCCAACTTCACGGGAGTCTCCCGGGTCTATTGAGATTACTCGAAGTGACATGTGCTTCTGAGTACGATGCAAAGATGGCAATTACATTGATGTTTTAAAGGTGAAAGTTGAAGGCAATCGAACTATTACCGCTGAACAGTTAATCAATGGATTTTTAAGAAAATGTGAAAAAAGTTCGTATTTTTCGTCTGCAGATTTGAAGAAAAGTAAAGCGAGTCAGATATTGTTCGCAATACGAAAGTGCGAAAGAATACACAGATGGTATCTCTTTTTCTTGCTATAGTTTTGCCATAATTTTTTGACAACTGTCAGGAGGTAGTGTCATTTAATATATTTTGAAAATAATTTGTTTTTTTACTTTCTGCGACAAGAATTTCCGGCAATGGATAAAAAGATAAAAAAACTGTAAGAACAGTAATAATAAACAGAAATTTGTCAATTAGCATCGCGTGTGAGCTTATAAACATTTTCTCAGCTTGCTTAAAAATAGTCCATAAATTTTAACAATTAAAAATCACCAAAATATGTGACCAAGATTTGGAATTAAAATCGGTAATAGCACCACTTTGCATTGCCACAGTAAAAGCCGATGGAAATCCTAAAGTTATAGCCAACAAGCAGGGTGAGCACGTATCGCAAGCTTGCCGAAGGCAATGAGATCGAGTGCGGTTTGACTGCCAAGCAGAAAATGTCCTCAAAGCCGACCTCTTGCGTTTTCAACAGCTTGCAATTTTTCCTCTCACAGTCAACGCTGACCCCAGAAAAAATCCAAGACGCATGTAAGTACATTACTTGCTACTATAATGAGAGCACCAAGGAATTCGAACTGAAGTCAAAGGGCGAGGCCGACATGCATTTTGTGTAAAGTTTTTCCAAGCAGAATTCGAACTGGCGCGCCAATCCTACTTGCAGGAAATTCCAAAACCATCCGTGGTGCTTTCAATACCAAGTTACTGTCCACTCGAATTTTGGCCAAGCCTCGCTGCTGCAGCAGAAGAAGCTGGGTCCCATGTGGCGCAAATCATCTCCGAGATGACAGCTGCAGCCTTGGAATACGGCATTGGAGAAACCCAAGCTGATGACTCAGAGCGCAAGGTTGTACTCAGTACTGTGCATTAAGAGCGGCGGCATTTACAGTCACTTCACACTGTACGAGGTTACTGGGGGGCTTTATACTCTGATAGAGGAAGTGGGTCCATTCATGATTGGGGGAAACGAATACACCGAAGATTTGGTAGAGTTCGTTTCCCAAGAATTCTACAAGAAGTATCGTCTGGATCCGAAATAAAGTCGCCGTTCAATAGCTAAGATCTATACAGCCACGACCAACTCTAAGCACATTCTCACCTCCTTGCCAACGACTCAAATCTGTATTGACTCGCTGATTGATGGCGCGGACTTCAGCATGCAGATGTCACGTGCCGGTTTCGAGAGTCTAATCAAACCGGTCATAAACAAATAATTTACAAACGTACAAGTGGCTGGTCGATGCAGATAAATGCAAGCAATATGATCTGGGAGTGGTGGTTTCTTTTGGACATTTGATACAAAGTAACATTAATAAAGCGTTTCCTTTGTAAGTAGTTGCATTTATTTTTATAAATTCTAATAGAATTTTGTTCACTTAAGGTAGGGTGTCCATAATTTAAATAAAAAAAAAGAGAACATTTCCAATATGCAAACATAACCAAAAAAAAACATCAACCAAAAACGATTAAAATAACGACTTGTTCACAAAATATTTTTTTAATTTATTAAGAGAATTAGTTTCAGGTATAGAAGACAGAAGAGTTTGAATTTAAAACAGTTTCGAAAACATTAATCAATTGCCGTGTTCAGAAAAATGAGATCTCAGAGATTTTTCTCACTCAAAAAGTGAGCAAGCGAATCCAAGATTTTTTTTCCTCAGAGTTTTGACAGCAAAGCTGAGGAATTTTGCTGAGGAATCCTGTTCAGGTAACTGAGATTGCTGAGATCTCCGAGATCTCATTTTCCTGACCATGTCTATTAATTCAAAAACAATAGTCACGCTGTTCTGATTTCCATTCCGAATCAAATCCGTTAACAGAATATAAAAAAAAATATAATGTGTAGAAATTAACACAAATGCACAGAGTTTCAAACTAAAGGAACGCACCTTTTTAGCTGAAACAACATTTTTAAAATTTTGCCAATTCCAAATCGGATATAAAAATTCCAAACGTCAAGAATTTTCAATCCGATCGAAAATCAAAGCACACTCAATCCGCAAGTATTGAAAGCGAGAAACACCTATGTTCTTATTTATAAACGTTGTCTAACATTAGACAACTGCCTAACTTTGGAAAATGTATTCAAAAACCTTGTTTATTGTTGTCGTATAGCTGCCTAACTTAGACACAAGAGTAGATTGTCCAAACCGAGAATAATGTGATATTTATTTTAATTAAATAAAGCATATTTCCACCAATTTGAAAATAGTTAGACAGTGTCTAAGTAGACACAAATCTAATAAGTACGACTGCTAGAGTTTGAAAACGATAGGATTTTATGACCGATGGGAATTCAGAACAGGTTGAATGTTATGATTCTTAATCTGAAGTTTCATATTTTTGAAAATTTCTTATTTGTGATGGGTATTTATTTCATTTAAAAATATATTGTAAAACTTTTGAAAGTTTTAATCCTTCAAACTGTAAGCCACTATTAAAATTGACTTAACAGTTCCCAGTTCCCACTTTTAAACTGTTATTTTCTTCTAAAAAGTATGCTCCACGTTCAAATATTTCCGAGGAAAACAGAAAAAAAAAACAAAAATTTTTTAAAAACTTCATACATAATTATATTAGGTATGTTCCTTTGGCCTGCATCATCTACTGTTAAGTACTTCTGGCTCCGTAGTCAAATAAGTTTAAAGCACTTCAATAATGTAGATACGAATTGTATCCACGCAAAAAAGCAGCACTATCAGTAAAAAGAAATTACATATATAGTAAATTACTGTTGTTGGTGTTTCTCTAATCAAAAATAATATACAAATACAAACAACAAAAATTACATTTATATTGAGGTTAGATTTGTTGGCAAAATTAAATTACTCCATTCATCATCTACTAGTAAATACCAAGAAGAAACTTTGCACGGCCCAATGGAACAGACCTAAAAATAATAATAAATTCGGAAAGAAATTCAGAATTATTTGAAGAACAAAAAAAATTAACCCTTTTTTATCAGACACTGTTTTCCGAAAGTCTTCATTTTTTAGTTCCACATTCTCTAACATTTTTCAAAATCAAATATTCGCAACATCATCAAGATCATCTAATGAAAATTGAAGTGTCCATTTTTCTATGTACTTAATATATTTTTTGTAACAATTAATGCATTTTATTTCAAGCATTGTACTTCACTTTCAACCCGCTTTTATTTAAATTGTTAAGGATTGATTTAGGGCTGAGTGGAGTACATTTTTTTTGAGAGAATCTAAAATTGTTGAAACTTCCAAGTTCCAATGGTGAATTGTTTTCAAAGTTGAGAATCACATAAAATTTGAAATACAATTAATTTTGAAGTTCATTTGTGGAAAACCTATTTTGTATTTCGAAAAAGAGACTAAAAAGAGGACGTGCAAAAAAAAGATAACAAAAAAAGAATTTTATGAAAAAAGAGAGTGTAAAAAAGATCGGAATGGAAAAAGAGAACATGTTCTCTATAAAAGAGATGTTCTGGAAACCCTAACTTAAGGGGAATAATAAACGTTCATTCTAGCTAGCATCTTGCCCCGATGGCGAGGAGCTGCTCCAATAATCTATTCAATTATGAACGGGGACACCAAAACAGGTGTGTCGATCATGAGAATAGAACCAAAAAGGTTCGATATCGGTGATGTAAGGAAACGATAGGGTGTTTATATCCTTTCTATTTACACATAGTTTATTTTTTGCCCAACGAGAAATCGCTGTTGGACCCAACGTTCTCATGCCTGAATTACATAAAACTTTATCAAAAGAAAGAGCAAAGTTTTGTTTACCATGACTGAAGTTCGTTGGAATTTGATGGGTGCAAACGAAGTGTACAATTTGTACAGGGCCCTTTTTGGTTATAAACAATTCTATACTAGATTTCAAGATTTGATTGTAAAATTGATTGAAATAAAACTAGAACCAACGCCTCATGAATGTCATGGCACTCCCGGGTCTATTGAGATTATTCGAAGTGACATGTGCTTCTGAGTACGATGCAAAGATGGCAATTACATTGATGTTTTAAAGGTGAAAGTTGAAGGCAATCGAACTATGACCGCTGAACAGTTAATCAATGGATTTTTAAGAAAATGTGAAAAAAGTTCGTATTTTTTTTATTAAAATTTGTTTCTGAAAAAGGGTGTTTTCTATCTTAGTAAAAAAGTCTTAAAGGTTTAATAGCTTTAAACAAAATAAGTGTTACAAAATCATTGTGATTCCAAAAAATTGATATAGGTTTAGGGTCGTGTTTTAAGCATGTGGCTCTTAATGCTGTTTGAATTTACAATATGATGCCCTCAACAAAAATCTTTAAAAGCAATAACATCAAGGATTGTTCTCACTTCTCAGTATTAGAATTTTCAATTATTTCATCGAAATTTCACCAAAATTTTATATGCTACATGTACTTCCATGTGCTTGCTTGTATAAAGCACCAATATTTAATGAAATTATATTCAAAATATTTTTATTTACATGGTGTGGTGAATATAAATTTGTTTGCATGCAAAGAAAATTATTTGATCAGAGTAAATTCAGCACTGTGGTTGTTTATGTTAATGCAAACATTTTTGGCCTCAAATGTACATCATGCATTTGACACGGGATTTAGAATTTAGATAGAAGCGACGTTGTTTAGAGGTCACCTGGCTTATTTTTTTTGCTGTTTTTCATTTGAAATTTCTTGAAATGCATCAGCAAAAACACCAGCCGTATGTATGATTCAGGTTTGCTTGAAGTTTGCGGAGCATTTTATCCGATTCAACACGTAACACAAAAATTGATGGATGTTTGATGCATTTATGAATGTTTGACCTAAGTGCTTGTGAATCATTTCTGCAACTATGCGTTTCTGAATTTGCACATAGCTATATCTCCTGCATTGGTGGTGGCTCACCCAAGTGGTTGTTGTTTCATTACAAAAACTGCAATGTTAATATGCCTGTTTGGAAACATTTTTTTTTCAACAAATTTCAAGAAATTTAGTTTATTTTTTTCTGTGGGTTTTGACAGCAAATTGTGAAATTTTCTGAAAATTCGCAAAAAATTTCACGTAACCCAAACAGGCCAATTACGTTGCGAAGAGCTTTGTAGCCGAAAGTAAAAAAATGCAGTGTTATGGTATACAAAAGCTTTGACAGGAATCCCTAAATTCTTTTTAATGTTTGTTTATGTTAAAAATTAATAAAAACAGCAATAATAAAAAACACTTATACTTTTATATTTTTAACTCTTTATTTAACAACAATTTTAAGTTTTTCTTAGCCATGATCAGAAGGTTTAGCTTCTTTAGTTGTAGATAGTTTTTGGGTGGTTTTTTGTATCAAATTCTTACTGAACCAGTTAGGACGAGGCTTTTCCATTTCAACAATGTGTTTTCCGTCAAGAAATTCGGAAGGCTGATTAAAATAACGATATTCGCTAATTTCAAGATGTATAATATTTGATTCCAAAATTATAACCTGTTCACGTTTCTCGCCTTCGTAGAGTACAATAACTTCTTGTTCAACCGGACTAGTTTCTCTTTGATTTTTTCCTGCATGAGCTGAGTTTCAGTATGAACCTTTACATAACAATGGTGATAATTCTGTTGTCATCTAATCCACAATGACTTTTTACCTTGTCCAAAGTTTATTTCATATTTTTGCAAATAATTAGTTGATGAAATCTAAGATGTATGTAGGAGAACAAAAAAAAAAAACAATTAAATAAATGTTATGATACATTTATTATTCTGTAAAACAATTTATTTCTACTATGTACTTACCTTTTTATTTACAATAATTAAAAGTTAATAATTTATTGGCTTGTTTTTGCTTTTTTCGCCAAATCTTTCATATGAAAGTTCATATTTTGTTGTTGTAAATACGCGAAAAAAATGAAAGTTTTATAGGAAGATTTAAACACAGGCAATCAAGCTATAATACAGATGAACATGTTCGTCTTTACTATAATCTTCATTTTCATCGCTCGAGTTTCCTATAATCTGCATTCATGAAGATCTCTGCATTTTCGTCTTCTCAAATGTAAATTTTATATCTTGCATCCAAGAGAATTCTAAATTACAGAAGTAATACATATTTCTCTCTTTTACTCAATCAATGGGTTTAGTATTACCCTGAAATTATTTAATTATATCAAATAAGTAATACACTTCGCGAACTCGCCAAGCGCCCTTCCAGCTCAGATACGGAAAGAGAACTTAACTCAATACGTCTGAATCACTTGACGAGCTGCATTGTGCAGCCTACCTAAAACTATATACCTATGAGCAAGAGGGGTTTTTTGTTGCCCAATATGTTATTCTTATGGTAGAGTTACACTTGGGTTAACAACTCGGCCATCCTGCAATGTACTGTCCTCAGTACAGTTAATTGAACTATTTATTATTATTATAATTTTTGATTTTACTCAACTCTAATTTTATTCTGTTCAATTTCGGTAATTTATTTGGAACACACAGTTCACTAACTCAGAGCAATCATTATTGCTATAGTAGAACTCAGCATATGCATATTTTCACTCAGATTAAAACTTAGTTTGATCTTATCACTCAGATATCAACAATTGTAACCAAGGTTAACCTTCAATAGATAGCTCTTATTTCAATTATCCTTCTGATAATTAACTAAAAGTAGTTCCACTATTAATTGATAAATCGGTTCTTAACAAATTAAGGAAACAGAACCAATCACAGAAAAATAAACATGTTCTGACAGAACTCGTCAATGAGTCCTCATTTTTCTAGTGACATACCTGGATATGAAATGTCAAAAATTTATTTATGCCGACAGATATTTCAAATCATTCCGCTTTCTAAATATGTAACTTGCTATAAAATGAAATGAAATTCAATGAAAATGACATAATCAAGCAAACATACACCTCTCAAAGAAGGATGAGGCTGGACGATTCACCCTACTTAACTCCCTTCAGTCTCCTCAATGAGGAGTTTGATCTCCCCGCCGATGGGCCTCCGATAGCATTCTATCAAAAAGCCATAATCGGACAAAACCGAGGCTAAGCCACTCATCTTTGAATTCCGCAACGCTATCAATATAATAAACATTGACAAATAATAAAAAAAAAAATAAATAAATAAAAGAAAATTTACTAAGTCAAATGATCTCTAATCTTGGAAATTAACAAATTGGTTGGCAAAACTTATCTCAACTACCTAATAAAAGTATTTTAAGTATATTTTCTTTATTATATTTTATTCATAGCGACTTTATTACTTAACTACATACTTACATATATAATCTAAAACTAAATGAAATCTTCCCATAGCTCAAATTCAAATTTCACAACATTTGATAAATCATTTACATTCCATAAGCTACTAAAACCATCAAAATGGTGGAGTAAGTACTCTTACTCTTTGTATTAATTTCATTAATTGTATATTTTTACTTTCTCATCCTATCTTCTTTTCCTTTTTTTTATTGTATAAAACTTCGTATATACCGACCTTGCGCGTCGTAAAGAAACCATATAACAGCTCCGCGAGCAAGAGCTTTCTAAGTAATATTTCGTTATTTAAAATTAAAGCCATGTTGGCAATTCCATTCATTATCTTAAGCGAGAGCCATAGCCTCCTATATAAAATGTCAAATTTTCATTAACCTAACTAAAAAAATAAAAAAGATACTTTCGTATTTTCATTAGTTGTCATATGTAACTAGTTATTTTAAGTCTCAATAAATGAATCTTGAATCCGACAGATATTTCATAAATATTTACATCTTTCAATCTCTTCCATGCCATTCTATGCAACTTCTTACCTTTTTATTCTCACAACTAAGAAAAAAGGCTATTTCATCGTCAATAAATCATTTTGGTATTTTCCTTAGTCTCCCAGACATTTTAAAAATTTGTATTTCCTTGTTTTTTCTTTTAAATTTCTTCACAACTATTTCACGACGTACCTACCGTTTAAATTGAATCGACAATTTCTACCAAAATATTTTGTGTTTCCTATCGCGGTCCTTTTAAATACATTTCCTTTAAAAAGCATTAAAAGAGCAAACGAGAAGAACTGATGAAAGATTTCTTATTACTCTCCCACTCCACCAATACAATGATAGATTGTACCGATTATGTAATATTTTCTCTTCAACGGCTGAAATTCAAATTTCATGTTACTCTGTGTACAGAATCATGGATTCTCGACACTAAGGGCCAGTTGTACAAATATTTAAACCGTGGTTCAGCAATTTTTATCCATTGATTTCGGCGGGTTAATTGAGTTTCAACAGTGGATTACTGTTCAAGTGTGTTATAATAACCAATTACATACTTGAACCAGCGTTGAACGTTTGTTAATCCGCCGAAATCGGTGAATTAAAATCTTGAACCGAGGCTGAACCACTATTGTACAACTGGCCCTAACTAATACATCAATATTGGTTGGTTGGAAGATAGGGATACAAAATATATATTTTCGTTCCCCTTTTAACGGCTGAAATTCAAATTTCTTGTTACACTTTGTACTCATGCCGTCCTTTTCCCTCCTTAATCAAAAATAAAATGAAATTTCTTACCAACTGCAGGAATGTGTTTTGTTATTTGTTTTACCTTATTTTTTTTTACGAAATAACTGAACATTATGCATATATTATGTATGTTTAATTATTTACACCTTAAAATGGATTTCTTATCCCACTTCTGAAAATATTACCCTGAAATTATTTAATTATATCAAATAAGTAATACACGGCGCGAACTCGCCAAGCGCCCTTCCAGCTCAGATACGGAAAGAGAACTTAACTCAATACGTCTGACTCACTTGACGAGCTGTATTGTGCATCCTACCTAAAACTATATATACCTATGAGCAAGAGGGGTTTCCTTGCCCAATATGTTATTCTTATGGTAGAGTTACACTTGTTTATTCGGTTTTTATAAATAAGAAAAAAAGAATACAAACAATAGAAGTAACAAATGTGTTTCTCCCCCACTCACTCAAGGTGCAGCGAAAAAAGAGAATTTGAAACTACAGAAGTAATACATATTTTTCTCTTTCACTTGGTCAGTTTATATTTCAGAGTCCTCACTAATTTTCCTCCGACAAAAATTGAGCAGACGAATCCAAACATTTTTTTCCTCGGTATTTGACACAAAAACTGAGAAATTTTGCTGAGGAATCCTGCTTATATTTGTGAGATTTCTGAGATCTCAGAAATATAAACTGACCAACTCATTCAATGGGTTAAAAGTGAATTTTTCAAGCTTCTGATTGGTCATCTGTCAGATGACTTTAAAAGTCCTCTAACTTTTTGTGATAGCTGTCCAATCAGAAGCTAGAAAAATTAGAATTTGAATGAGCTAACATCGAAGAGTGATGTGTAATCGGGTATAGCCGCACCGGGACACAGTGTTGCGAGTCCATACAAAAGTTTATCAAAAATACTTCCGCTGAAAATGTTTAAAGTTTTGTTTTTTCCTGTTTGTTGAAATTATGTGCATACATAGAAAAGAGGTTCCAATACTATAAAATGAAAATACATATTCACATGTATTTTCGATATAACGTAAAAAGTTTGATAATATTAAATACTGATTATAATGAAAATTCAAATAGGTACTATTACTGTTATAGCTTTAAGATGTTACTTCCAAACATGGCATTATGTCTTCGTCAAATAATTTTGGTTGCACGTTTCTCATCTTGTTGCGAATAGCTGATATCAAAGGATCAGATGTTAAAAGCAGCATATTCATTAAATCCGTGTTTGTATTCATTCTGGAAGTTTTTGTGGTGTGATGTTCCCGAAGGTTCCTTGTGTCTTTGTGTCTACCTTCTAATGCCTCTTCGGATAATTGACCAATAGGCAATGTAAATGAGTCAATCACATCCGCTCCATGTATCAGTATCTTATGTATGGACATGAGTATGTGATACCATGGATATAAACTTAAGTGTACATTTTTAGTCTCGGTAAGTAATCCTCTGAACTTTTATAAATTGATTATTATCCCGCTTGATAATATTCTATTAATCATAGAAAACTTAACAATCAAAACTTCGTTTACCCCTGTAATTTCGGCACTAAGAATTGACTCATTTGTAGACCCATATCACGGCTTAGGTCAACCAGAAGACCCATTTTTTCCTTAAATTCTCTTTGTATTCTTTTTTTATTTTTGTCAAATATTTCCTTATTAACAGGGCCACGTACTTGCCAACACTATAAGGGCAATCTATACTTCTAATCCAATTGTGTAATGTTGACAGCTTCCGTACTTATATGTACTCACGTTTGGCTGACGACTTGCGATATTATCTTCATTCATCATCTTTGGTTTAGCACCACAAATATAACAAGTCTGTGTCGAATTGACTTCAGTGACAGAGTTGCATATACTTCCATCGATCATAGTAAAAATCATTTCAAAATCTATGTTTATGAAACAGCCAATATCTTTTAATGGTAAAATTACAGTTACCAAGTTATTTATTAAAGTTGTCATCCTGTTAAGTTCGTTTCTTACAACTTTTTAGATTTATAGGTCGACAGAAAAAAGTTGACGAAGGTGTATTATTTTTCCACTATACTAATTCTATATGAGTCCCTGTAGAGGGACTTAGACAGTTATAAACAAAAATTCATCGGTTAGGTTGGATTCTGTAAATTTCTGTTTATAATTACTGTGAGCTGAGGACCCATCGAAACCACATTTACAAATAAGCTTTAATAGGGAAGAGGTACTGGATGTAATATCTTTAACCGATTTTATGATAAATGATGCAGTTTTATTTAAAAGTTCTTGAAGGTTTACCTCTGCTCCTGTTTCGTTTGATTTAAAATATTAAGGTTATATATCACACCTTGTTTTGATCATAGAAAAAATTACTGGGTAGTAAATCTGGGTGTAATTTATTGATAACCTTTCTCAGCCTTTCATACTTTCTAAAAGACAAATCGAGATCCGTTTATAGGGCTAAAGCTTCTAAAGGTGATATACATTTCCGATCTTGTTTACCTTCACTTGATACAGAAGCAGCAAACTTAATTTCATTGGGATCTCTATCTCGCAGTAAATCCACTATCCTACGCTTTTTAGAAGCTGCATTGAGTTCCTCAAAATTTTTGCATTGCCTTCCACGCTTGGAACTATGTTCTGTATTATTTTTGTTATTTAAAAAGCTTAAAACATCTTCACTCAACATAAAAATATGGTTCAAATACACAGAATATTTTATTTTTTAGTATAGGTTGATTCCTATTTCATGACTTCCAATATTTACAAATATTTAACAAAAACAAATTTACTGACTTCTTTACACTGGATTTAATAACATCAGGAGCATCTTCTGGTGGTAAACGTCTAAAACGTAATTGAAAACAGAAATATTTTTGTTTTTCCGGTCCGCTTCAAGCTATTTTGCAAATAGGAAGCTATTTTTGAGTTGTTGCCAAGCTGTAAATTAAAGCAAATAACTCAGAAAGGGGCAAACAACTTTCCCAAAATAAAATTTAGACAAATTTTGAAATGATACCACAAAATTATAAATTTTATAAATATTAAATTTTTTTCTTACAATGTACACAATAAACAATAAACCACATTAGAAAAAACTTAACAATTAGGAAAACCTTACCAAAATAATAAACAATCACTTTGTCAAAATTCATATAAATCCGTTAAAGTTATTTATCTCATGTACTCATGTTTGGAAGTGAATTGTATGTACATTATAGAAGTTATCTCTATAAAAGTACCGTTTTTGAGTTGACACTTCCTGATTATGAATTAATACTAAAAATATGAACATCTAATAACGGGTGATTTTTTAGCTGGTTTGGTTTTGGCAACACTGGTTTTGACAGCTGACGTGTGTTTAGTACCTTGTGTCACTGTCAAACAGCTTCAGTTTGGTTTGCAATTTAACCATGGATCGTCTTACAAATGAACAACGCTTGCAAATTATTGAATTTTACTATCAAAATTCGTGCTCGGTTCGAAATGTTCATCGCGCGCTGCTTCCATTTTATGGTCGGCATTCTCGACCTTCTGAGCAGTCTATTCGGAAGATTGTGACCAAATTTCGCACCAAATTTACTTTGTTGGACATTAAACCACCAACACGTTTACGTACTGTGCGTAGTGAAGAAAATATTGCGGCCGTATCAGCTAGTGTGACAGAAGACCGCGAAATGTCGATTCGGCGCCGTTCCCAGCAGTTAGGCCTTTGTTACAGCACTACGTGGAAAATTTTGCGGAAGGATTTGGGCGTAAAGCCTTTTAAGATACAGCTGGTGCAAGAACTAAAGCCAGCCGACCTACCACAACGCCGAATTTTTGGTGAATGGGCTCTTGGAAAGCTGGCCGAGGATCCGCTTTTTTATCGAAAAATTGTGTTCAGCGATGAGGCTCATTTTTGGTTGAATGGGTACGTAAATAAGCACAATTGCCGCATTTGGAGTGAAGATCAGCCAGAAGCATTGCAACAGCTACCAATGCATCCCGAAAAAGCCACTGTTTGGTGCGGTTTATGGGCCGGCGGCATTATTGGGCCATATTTCTTCAAAGATGATGCGAATCGCAGCGTTACTGTCAATGGTGAACGCTACCGAGCGATGATAACAAACTTTTTTTTGCCCGAAATGGAAGTTCTTGACTTGCATGATATGTGGTTTCAACAAGACGGTGCCACATGCCACACAGCACGCGAAACAATGGCGCAATTGCGAGGCGAGTTTGGTGAACAGTTAATTTCACGTTTCGGGCCGGTCAATTGGCCGCCTAGATCGTGCGATTTGACACCATTAGACTATATTTTGTGGGGGTATGTCAAGGCTAATGTCTATAGAGACAAGCCCGCTTCGATTGACGCACTGGAAGCCAACATCCATGCATTCATTCGTGAGATACCGGCCGATATGTGTGAAAGAGTATGCCAAAATTGGACTCAGCGGATGGGCTACCTGAGACGCAGCCGCGGTCAACATTTGCATGAAATTATCTTTAAACATTAAATTGCAAGGTTCAAACTATCGATTCAAATAAATATTTCATTCATTTTTTCGAATTTTTTGTGTTTTTTTTTTTTTAAAAGTTCTAAACCTCTTAATTAATTTTTTTTTGTCATAAAGGGACAAAACACTGTGCGGGAGTGAGAAATGGTTCAAAGATATTATGGTTGAATAATTTACACTTTAATTGAAATAGTGCATTACATACAATCTATAAATTACATAAAGTGTTCGAATGATTTAATGCAGTTTTTTTTGAGCTTTTAATTGGGAAAAATCATTTATCAAGTCGTCAAAGTCTAACTCGTTTGTGATGCGATTCTCAATACACAGTATGGACAAAGCGTTGAGTTTTTCTTCCAGTAGGTTGGCTCGTAAATACATTTTTATTCTTTTAAGCGCGGAAAATGATCTTTCAGCGAAACAGTTGGATACCTACTGATATGATATAATATGATAAAAAATCCAAGACCTTTTTGAGTGGAACTTGAATTTGGTGTGAGAGTAGATAATTTATTTTAGTTGGTCTCAACTCTCAAAAGTAAGTGTAGGAAAGAAATTTCAGTTCCGAACAATTTCCCTCCATTTAAAGAGACAAATAATTTTTGTATATAAATTTTAAGTAAAGACTGTATAACTTAAACCAAATCACTTGGCCATTTTACTGTGCAGCTCTCTTTTAATTTCTCTGCAGATACACAAAAAAAAACGAAATCACTGAAAATCACTAAGTTTTGGTTATAGCTTCGCCCACTTTACTCATTAAATATCTTGCGCACCATTTTTGTTCTCTTAAATCCTCTCTCTACGCAACCGACCATTGGCCAAGTGATTTGGTTCAAGCTATATATCATAGAGTACGCATATTATCTAGAGAACCGACTTAAGGGGTTTGTTCTCTTTCGCCCTACAAGCTGCTAGAACACTGAAATCTACTTTTTCATAAGCATGTATTAGAGGTCCCGTGCATTTTAAATGGGACCCGATGTCACCACTACATTTGAGCATAGGAGACACGCTCAGTTTGAAATATGTTGGATTATGCGCTCAGATATTAAAAATAAGAGTCCGTTAAATTCAAAAATTAAAAATTAAATAAATTTTTTACTTTTTGAATTTTATCTTTTTGACGGATGCTTTAAAAAATTATACAGACGATAGATATTGGTTATCTACTTGTTTTGTAACATTTTTAGATTTTTCGAATTTTTTTAACCGAGATATTGACACAATATTTCTGTTGTTTTATTTATCACCTCGTAACTCTTAAGTTATTGCATCTATAGGATTAGTTTTTTTTTAATTCGCATTTAAGAAAATACACAATTAATTTGATAAATAATACATAACTGTACACCTTACACGACCTTCACAATAGTTTAATAGGAAAGCAAAAAAAATTTCGGAAAAATTGAAAAAAATTTGGTTGTTGTTCATTTCAAACCGACGTGTTTCAGTAGGAATTGCCCAATTTTTGCTAAAATTGAAAAACACCTGATTTGCGGTCACTTAAAAGCTTATATCATTGGATCCAACAGTCGGATTTTCAAAATTAATAATTCAAATTAAAGCCAGAATGACAGGCTTGTACCAGCTACAATAAAATTTTCAAAGCCGTTAAAAATTTCATATTAAAAAATTTAATTAATTTTTCGAGAATAATTTTCATCGAGGCAAACGTAACGAAGAAGAGAAATACACAAGAAAAAACATAAAAAACAGTTTGCTACTAAGAATGTACTGGTTGGAGGGAGATAGTAATTCTAAAGACGGTGGAGTGTGTGCAACAAAAGAGCATAACCTTGGCAAATTGGGTTCGCATCGGGAAAAAATTTGCTATACATATGTAGGTATCCACGTTTGTGGTAGGTATTTTTCATTAAGGTGCCTTCATATGGTTAGTTTAGTTGGCTGATAACTTTTGTTCTAATCGTCGGTCGGATCGTTAAGGTTGAGGTCTTAAAATTCAGGTTGAATATCAGGCTACATTTTTTTTACAAAATCATTGCAGAGTAACATAAAAGTATGTTTACAATACAATATGTGTAAGATACAATATATTATTAATTATCATTAATTTTGTCTATTAAGGTAGCCATTTCTTTTCCTTTCTTTTACAATCTTTAAAGCTGTTGACTATAGTTAATAATCTATTGTATCTTACACATACTGTATATATGTATTGTAAACATACTTTTTTGTTACTCTGCAACAGGTTAGGTTAGGTTTATGTGGTTGTCAGCAGAACGCTGGACACACTAAGACCATTAGTTGGCCCATTGGGATACCACAGGAATCTAGGAAACTTTATTCCTACTCGTTGAACCATTTAGAGCTTCTTACGAAGCGAGCGAGACTGTTGATGTCATTGACTTAAGAAAGTTAAAGGTATACTTTTGATGGTAGGAGGGATTATATGGGGAATTTTGTATTTCATAGAAAAGAGGACAAGGTCAGTTTTGTGAGGGTTGACACCCAGTCCACAGCAATCTGCCCAGTTTGTTAGCTTATTTAGCGCGTTTTGTAAGAGTTCACTCAAGGTATTGGGATGTTTTCCTGATACGGCAATAGCAACGTCATCCGCATAAGCAATCACGCTGTACCTCTCCTCCTCAAGGCATATCAGAAGTTCATTAACGACCAAATTCCAGAGAAGGGGAGATAGGACACCGCCTTGCGGCGTACCTCTACTGACAAATCTTCTGGCAGAAAAGCCGCCCAGTTTTGAATTGATAACTCTGCTGGTCAGCATTTGATTAATCAATTCACCAAGCGAACCATCTACTTTCAGAGATGACAGCGCAGATTCGATTGCTGATGTGTCGACGTTCTATATCTAGGAATGCGACCATAGTGTACTCTTTATGGTGGAGGGAGTGTTCGATGGTTCGCACTAGTGTGTGCAGAGCCGTATCTACTGATTTCCCTTTTCAGTAAGCATGTTGAGCTGAAGACAAGAGTCTTGAGCCAATGCTTGTTCTTAAATGGATATCAATCAGTCGTTCAAAAGTTGAGTTATGTCCAGAACTTCCTGTCGATTCCTGGTAACGAATGTAGGTTCATTCCCTACGTTACTTACTATGTAGTTATAAGGTTAGTACTTAAAATAAAATAAAAAAGAGACTCACTTCTGTCGTTGATATCAGTACTATCCCATACTGTATGATGGGCGTTAGCATCACACCCAATTATGAGGCTGATCTTCTGCCGTTCTGCTTCAACGATAATTCTCTCCAAGGTGCTACCAGGGAGAGGGCCAAGGTTGTCGTGGCCAGGATACGCCGACACAAGCCAATACGACCCTTTGGACGTATCGAGTCTGGCAGCGGTGACGTCTCTATCGCTGAAATTAAGGAGTAAAAATACATTAGTGCTACTTTTCACTAGTATCCAGGATCTAGGTTCACCTTTATCCGTTACATACAGTGTGTAGTATCCAGGAGTCCTGAGTCCCTTCACCAAGGATTTTACAATCCAGGGTTCTTGGACCAGGACGATATCAACTCCGTGCCTGGATAGACGGAGCAGAATTGAGGCCGAAGCCTTAATGGAGTGCTGAAGGTTAATCTGGCTTAACTCCAGCATTATCAAGCAGATCAACCTTCACCACGATGTTGTCAGCGTCTTCTGGTTCAGAGGACGAACATAAAAGCTCATCCTCACTCAGAAGAGCGGAGTTGGGGTCTCCATATCGGTCAGACTGTTGACGTTGATGGAAGACTGAGCCGTGATCGAGGATGACCTGGATACATCGTCCTCCATGGAAGGAAGGGTGATCAATGCACCAGGGTCCTCAAACACCGGAACAGCTTCAAAAGGGTTTGGAGGCACGCATTCCGCGTCTTCCTCATCTTTTTTGTAGATCCTCAAGGTAATCGTTTTGAAGCCAAACCTAATCACACCTTTGGTCAGAGCTAAGGGGGCAAGGGACTCCTTATTAACCACGAAAATCGCGGTTCGATAAAGACCCCTTGCCTCCTCAAGCTTTGCGACTTTCCAGTTATGAGTCGGCAGGGAGGATTGCTTAATTTGACTATCCGGATAATCTCATCCACGCATGAGGGTTCAGCCGGTATCCATGTGCGAGCTCTTGGCCTGCTAGGGATATCCTCTTTAGCAACAACCTCAAGCTTCGCACCTGGCCAAACTTCTCCCAACCTGCTGACAGCAAGCTTATACAGATCACACGATCTCTGATCATCACAAACGATGAGCTTGACGTGGCCTTGATTCCAGCCGCCATCGCCTGTGACTGGAGGTGGTCCCGGGTTATCCCTCATTACCCTTAAGAAGCCAGCCGAAAGCTTCAGTTTTACCACCTGCCATTGATCAGATGAGATCGTGCCATCAATATCGCTCCTATCGATAACCGCAATCACGATCTTGTCCTTGAGGACATCGCAATAGGACAATGGGGGATTGTGGGGAGTGCTGGTGTTGTGCACTCGGGGCCGTTTGGGTTTCGGAGTGATACCCTTCAGAGACCTATTACGCTTTGACGTGGAGTCGCCGCTGGTCTGCGCATTCGCGATAATACCCATCGCCCACTTTACCCTGGCAGAATGCTGAGAGTCTTTTTCGGCCTCCAGTGTAACACCAGAGTCCTTCAGAATCCTCTCAGCATCCCGCTTGTCCTTATATCGGTTCTTTGAGGGCCTAAACATCCTCGAGAACTTCCGGGACGTGCCAGGCAGGGAGTCCACCCCAGAGGTGGAAGGCCCATGGTTCACAACCCTACCAACACCGAGATGGGCAGCCTGCCTAGACGTCTTAGGTGACTGAGTAATGGTGGAAGGACCACGATGCACAACCCTACCACCACTTGAAATAGGTATTTCTACCTTTGTACTTCCCTCACTGCGTTCTGCAGCCACTGGAGGGCCATGAGTAGCCACAACCTCCCCACTGGTACACAACGCAGGAGAAACGGCAAACAGCGTTGACGCCGTGCTGCCGCCCGGTTCGGAAGATAAACCGGTGTCTGTTGTTTTAGTCTGTTTTGTCTGTGTAGTCTGTTTTGTTTGTTTTGTTTGTTTTGTTTTGTTTTGTTTTGTTTTGTTTTGTTTTGTTTTGTTTTGTTTTGTTTTGTTTTGTTTTGTTTTGTTTTGTTTTGTTTTGTTTTGTTTTGTTTTGTTTTGTTTTGTTTTGTTTTGTTTTGTTTTGTTTTGTTTTGTTTTGTTTTGTTTTGTTTTGTTTTGTTTTGTTTTGTTTTGTTTTGTTTTGTTTTGTTTTGTTTTGTTTTGTTTTGTTTTGTTTTGTTTTGTTTTGTTTTGTTTTGTTTTGTTTTGTTTTGTTTTGTTTTGTTTTGTTTTGTTTTGTTTTGTTTTGTTTTGTTTTGTTTTGTTTTGTTTTGTTTTGTTTTGTTTTGTTTTGTTTTGTTTTGTTTTGTTTTGTTTTGTTTTGTTTTGTTTTGTTTTGTTTTGTTTTGTTTTGTTTTGTTTTGTTTTGTTTTGTTTTGTTTTGTTTTGTTTTGTTTTGTTTTGTTTTGTTTTGTTTTGTTTTGTTTTGTTTTGTTTTGTTTTGTTTTGTTTTGTTTTGTTTTGTTTTGTTTTGTTTTGTTTTGTTTTGTTTTGTTTTGTTTTGTTTTGTTTTGTTTTGTTTTGTTTTGTTTTGTTTTGTTTTGTTTTGTTTTGTTTTGTTTTGTTTTGTTTTGTTTTGTTTTGTTTTGTTTTGTTTTGTTTTGTTTTGTTTTGTTTTGTTTTGTTTTGTTTTGTTTTGTTTTGTTTTGTTTTGTTTTGTTTTGTTTTGTTTTGTTTTGTTTTGTTTTGTTTTGTTTTGTTTTGTTTTGTTTTGTTTTGTTTTGTTTTGTTTTGTTTTGTTTTGTTTTGTTTTGTTTTGTTTTGTTTTGTTTTGTTTTGTTTTGTTTTGTTTTGTTTTGTTTTGTTTTGTTTTGTTTTGTTTTGTTTTGTTTTGTTTTGTTTTGTTTTGTTTTGTTTTGTTTTGTTTTGTTTTGTTTTGTTTTGTTTTGTTTTGTTTTGTTTTGTTTTGTTTTGTTTTGTTTTGTTTTGTTTTGTTTTGTTTTGTTTTGTTTTGTTTTGTTTTGTTTTGTTTTGTTTTGTTTTGTTTTGTTTTGTTTTGTTTTGTTTTGTTTTGTTTTGTTTTGTTTTGTTTTGTTTTGTTTTGTTTTGTTTTGTTTTGTTTTGTTTTGTTTTGTTTTGTTTTGTTTTGTTTTGTTTTGTTTTGTTTTGTTTTGTTTGTTTGTTTGTTTGTTTTGTTTGTTTTGTTTGTTTTGTTTGTTTTGTTTGTTTTGTTTGTTTTGTTTGTTTTGTTTGTTTTGTTTGTTTTGTTTGTTTTGTTTGTTTTGTTTGTTTTGTTTGTTTTGTTTGTTTTGTTTGTTTTGTTTGTTTTGTTTGTTTTGTTTGTTTTGTTTGTTTTGTTTGTTTTGTTTGTTTTGTTTGTTTTGTTTGTTTTGTTTGTTTTGTTTGTTTTGTTTGTTTTGTTTGTTTTGTTTGTTTTGTTTGTTTTGTTTGTTTTGTAGCCAGGTATCCGGATACTCCCCTAGCGACTGAGTTATTTTTAAATTGGGCCCCCAGCCTGGCTGATCATCGGCACGGGTCGTTTAACACCACTGATCCTGCCCAATTGGAGTTGGGAGAGGGGAGGAGGGTTGAAGTTAGGAACGTCAGACAGCGTCATCGCCGTGCTACCGAGGGATAGGAAGTAAAGGAAGGGTAGGGTAGGGTGAGGGGATAGAGGAGCGACCTTTGATTTCAGGACTCATCTGGAGATTAAATCTCCAGAATCTTTGACCTTACTCAGCTTCTACAACTCGACAAGTTCGAAGCTCGGGTAGATTTTGTAAAAAATATGTAGCCTGATATTCAACCTGAATTTTAAGACCTCAACCTTAACGATCCGACTATTAGAACAAAAGTTATCAGCCAACCAAACTAACCATATGAAGGCACCTTAACAAATAATGAACGAAAAATACCTACCACAAACGTACCTACATACCTACATACCTACATATGTATAGCAAATTTTTTCCCGATGCGAACCCAATTTGCCAAGGTTATGCTGTTTTGTTGTACATACTCCACCGTCTTTAGAATTACTACTATATCCCTCCAACCAGTATATTCTTAGTAGAAAACTTTTTTTTATTTTTTTTGTTCTTGTGTATTCCTCTTCTTCGTTACGTTTGCCTCAATGAAAATTATTCTCCAAAAATTAATTAAATTTTTTTAGTATGAACGGCTGGTACTCGACTGTCATTCTCGGAAGTTAAGCCTGAACAATTAAAACATTTTAAGTCCATAATGGAAAACAGTAGCAAATAAGTACACGACTAACTATAATGAGAGTAAGACTGTGACTGTGACTTCTTCTGAGAAGCGTCGGTTGACGGTTTTTTTTGCCAATGGAATGGCTTCAGAAGAGTTCTTTTTAATTCTGGATGCTTCCAAACGTCCAATGGAAAACGACATTAATTTCCCTGTCCGTGAATACTTGTGAATTGTTGATACAACAACAATTGTTGCCAGTAGCTCAAACAGTTGAAAAACTGAAAAACACCCGATTTGCGGTCATTTAAATGCTTATATCTTTGGATACAATGGTCGGATTTTCAAAATCTGAAATTCAAATTAAAGCCAGAATGACAGTCGAGTACCAGCCGTTCATACTAAAAAAATTTAATTAATTTTTGGAGAATAATTTTCATTGAGGCTTTAATTTGAATTTCAGATTTTGAAAATCCGACCATTGTATCCAAAGATATAAGCATTTAAATGACCGCAAATCGGGTGTTTTTCAGTTTTTCAACTGTTTGAGCTACTGGCAACAATTGTTGTTGTATCAACAATTCACAAGTATTCACGGACAGGGAAATTAATGTCGTTTTCCATTGGACGTTTGGAAGCATCCAGAATTAAAAAGAACTCTTCTGAAGCCATTCCATTGGCAAAAAAAAACCGTCAACCGACGCTTCTCAGAAGAAGTCACAGTCACAGTCTTACTCTCATTATAGTTAGTCGTGTACTTATTTGCTACTGTTTTCCATTATGGACTTAAAATGTTTTAATTGTTCAGGCTTAACTTCCGATAGTGATTTGATTTATTGTGGTTGTTGTAACTCACCTTTTCATTTTAATTGTGCAAATCTGAGTGAATCCGATCAATCCGCACTTAAATCAAACGAAAACTTACTTTGGAGGTGTAATGCATGCAAAAATATTTCATTTTTAAACTGCATGACTAAAATAAAAAAATTCTATTGCTTCTTCTTGGATCATAAAGTTGAATTTGAAAAGCTCTTCTCAGACAATCCAAGTGCAGTGAAACCCCCCCCTGTTACCCGATCTAAATCTAAGCAAATAGTTACTGATTCATACAACAGCAAACATTTTCAGCTGATAAAAGAGAAAAGCATTTCTTCTTCTCCTCGTCAGTTATCTTCGACCCCCTCATCATCTCGGACTTCTATAAGTGGTGGTGCCAAAACTCTCTCTCATGCTAAAAAACCGGTTTCTTCGTTAAAGCCCAATGCAAAATCCAAAATCAATTCTTATTCTTCCAAGAAGAGTGTGAAAATTGACAAAGCTCAGACTGAAGGAATGGATGGTACAATTGTGGAGTGTGATGTGCCGTATGCGGCAACTTTATCTGCTCTGTCTGCTGGTTCGGAGAGGAACGATGATAAAGTAATCACTTCCAACATTCAACTTAACTCTGATGAGGTCACTGCGAAAGATTTGGCTATAGATGTTGTGGGTGATCAACTTCATACTGTGGATGTTGCTGCGGCTTCCGAAATTTCTATTGCAAATGCGGATGTTGCTGTTGCTCCCAAAATTGTTGTTGAGGATGTGGATGTTGCTGAAAACGTTGTTGTTACTGAAGGGATCGCTGAAGTTGAAGTTCCCCTTAATGATGTTGCTACTGTTGCTGATTTGGACTATGTTGCTGCTGCTGTTTTTAATTTGGATGATGTTGATAAACTGCCTGATAATGCTATGAATGTTGCTGATGTCATCATTCCTGTTCACTCTCAAGAATCTACTTCTTGTGCTTCTTCTAAACTGAACTACCCAATAAATAATGAAGAAAATTTATCGAATGACCGTTTAAGGCAACCTACTCAAAGACCGTCAGGTATTGCTGGGAATAAGGGTCAGAGTAATTATTTGAAGGTAATGAGAAAATTAAAATGCTTTCACATCTCCAGTTTCCACCCTGATACTAAAACGGATGATATAATAAACTATATTATTTCAAACTTGAGTGATTTTACAAACCCGTCAGGTTTTTCTTGTTTTTTGCTTACAAAGGACAAAAACAATAAACGGAATAAAACAATAAATTTTAAAATTTGTGTCCCAACTGAGTATGTCAACTCAATTTATGATGCTGATTTTTGGCCAAATGGAGTTACCATAAGACCATTTGTTTTTATTCCAAAAAACCAATAAGTTCTAGTTCTCAGAGATCTGAGAACAATAATCTAACAAACTTATCAAATGAATGTAATAAATCTTTAAAAATATTTTACCATAATACTAGTGGCTTAAGAACTAAAGTCGATAATCTTTTTACCAACTCAAGCCATATCGAGTATGATATTATAAACATTTAAGCTATAACTTCAAAACAAACTCACTCAAATGTCAAAAGTAAACATCGGACTCTGTTTGATTGTATGCCTGTTCGATACATGAAATGTTCACGATGATTCACCAATACAATGAAAAAATTTCTAAGTTGAGTAAAAGAATGCTAACTTTGTTCAATTTGATTTCAGAATGAGTTAATCCCTGAGTGAAACCAATGGAAAACGACATGAGAGTTTTCTCTCATTGAGCTAAAATAAAATTTGAGAGTGTTTTAGGCAGGCGGGGTACGAGTCGGTTCTCTAGATAATATAGGCACTCTATGACCATAACGACGCGTTAAAAATTAAGGAAAAAATAATGTCGTTTTCCATTGGTTTAACTCAGGGATTAACTCATTCTGAAATCCGAAAAAAACAGATTGCAATTTGCGATGACCAATTTATTTTCTCAAATTTATCTTATTTTAGAAATTAAAACGCAAATTTTAGTATCTTAACATTAATTTAAACAAGTTTTCTACCATTTTGTCTAGTTTTTGTGAAGAATTTAGGCTTATTAAATGTTTTAAATCCCATTTGTTCTTTTATTCGTCGGTCGTTGGTCGCTTTCATGTGAATGGGCCTTATCTTAATCAAACTTCATACGACATTGACTTATTAGAAAATCACTTGATAAAAATATTTGAATCTATACAATAAGCTAAACTTAAAAATATTCCGAAAAATATCCTCTCTCCAAAATAACTTGAATTTGCATACAAAGAACTACAACAAACTGGATTCCCAATAAATTCTATGGAGCAAATATACGAAATTTGTGAATTACAAGCTTTCTAAAAAAATAATAATATTGTATTCCTTATAAAAATTCCCAAATTTATAGAAAATCCTTAAGAATATTATTTTCAACCTATCCCAACTACTAAAAACCATACAATTGCAGTTCAGTTTTCAAACATCTTACAAAATGATAATGAGGCTTATTTTATAAAAGAAAAATGTTTCCAAGTCAATAACTTAAAAATATGTAAAGAAAAAGAATTACAAAATGTAACTAATGACTCATGTTTTCCAAAAATAATAAATGAACTACCAAGTAGGCAAATGTAATTTTGAAGAAAATTATGAATCAAATATTGTAAAATAATTGAATGAGAAATTAATAATAATGAGAGATCCAATTGCTTACCAAAAAGAAAAATAAGTGGGAATAAACTTATTAAATTCAAAAATTGTTCTGTTACTGTGAATAACATTAAATATGAAGATAAAAAAACTATATTTTATGAAGATATCCACATTGTACCATTATTGAATCTTAACAGAACATAATAATAAAATAATAGTAAAATTAAACATACATAAATAAAATACAAACCAATTTATTTATAATTTAAAAATAAATCAGATAAAAAAACACACAGTTCATATCAGCATACAATATGTAATTTCATGTATAATTTTAATAATGATAGTAAGGGTATTAACGCAACGTCGTAAGTTTACCAATTGTGTAAAATGATAAGTTTTCACAAAAGTTTGCGTGAACGCCCTTTTAATTCATTTGGTTAAATGCGGTGTAATTGAATTAGCTGTTAACTAAACGTCAAATATGAAGCTACAAAATATGTATACAAATAAGCGTGTTCAGATTTCGAAATTATTTTTAAATGTAGAACCTCTCCCAAACTACCTAACTTGAAATCGGAGCAGAATGTCTCGGAACGGAAAAAATGTAAGGTACTCGAAAAAAAACAGGTTTTTTTTAAGCCTGACGGGAATTATATGAGAAAACGATTTCGGAAATAAATGTAGAACTGTAATAGTCGCAAACTCAACGAAACGAAAATGAGCGAATACAAGAAAAATCATATGGCACGCCCATAATGGTGCAGGATATCTACTTTTCCTTCAGTTTAGTTCACTTTCGTTTTCGGCAGTAAAAGTTGTCTTGAGCTCAACACAACTGAAGTTTGATGAAAGAAGAATAAAAAGAATAAATGGTTCTTTTCTTTTCGATGTCAATTCGGAAACCATAACAAATACAAGTAAAAGCATTTACTTTTGTATATCCATATGGCCCATTATATGGATTTGTGTAAAAAACAATGCTGATCAATAGTCAGAAAATGTGCATGTCCTAATTATTTTTTTTTTTTTTGTATAAACAATGTTTTTATTCACAACTTTCATCGCCAACTAATCTCAGTGCGATAGTTACAGAACACAGGCAGATTTTTTTTAGTTCTCTGAGATACTTAGTTATCATATTTCTGAACACGCCTTATTCTAAAAGTCACAATGACGTTTGGTTAAGTTTACCAAAAAAATTTGGATAATTTTATCCAGCAAAATCCTTGGAGAATTTTAACCAAATTGTGTAAATCATTTCTCATACAAAATTTGACAGTTCATAAACCAAATGGTAAACTTAACCAAATGGTAAACTTATCCAGTGTTTTACATCATTGCGTGAATACCCTTAGTAACATATTTAATAATATATATTAAAAACAAACCCAACCAACAAGGACACAATTAACGGAAAATCCAAATTCTACGATTCATCACAACCTGAGAATATTTCGCCGGAGTCGAATTTTAACGATGGGGAATTATGTCATACACACACTCCTTATCTTATACATAAGCATATTATATTATTTGTATCTTATTATTATTTGCATGTATCAGCATAAAACTTTCCCACAATCAAAATTATAGAAAATGAAATTCCCACAGTAAGATTTAAATTACAAGAAATTATAAACCAATGTACATGCAAGCATTTCGCTGCACAAGCAGAAATATAAAAATTAGACTTAAGAAAATTTCTGTTAATAAAAATAAGATTCAGAATAGTTTCATCTGTTAGATACACCCTATGTGTCCGGTAATCTGAACTCATCATATATATGAACAGATCTATTTTTATATTATGTGTAGCTTGGAATGTAATGGAATAATAAAACCACTCTTTTCTAAACTTTTCAACAGGTAACACGCGTCTTTTATTCCTCGCCCTGCTATAAGTTATGGGCCCAGAAAATTAATAAGTAAAGTTTTTTGTCGGTAAAAAGTTTTTTTTAATAATTAGCAAAACGAAAATTAATAATAAAATATATCGCGAACGTTTGGATCGAAATGATGAGTTTGACTATTTCAATAGATCGATTGTCTGGCAGGGAAAACTACCCTACATGGAAGGTAGCTGCCCAGGCATATCTGGAATTGGACGATCTGTGGCTCACAACAATTGCAGTCTTTGGACCAGGCCAAAGACAGACGTGCAAAAAGTAAGTTAACCGTCATTATAGATCCTGTATGCTATGTCCATATACAAGGAGCGGACACAGCGAAAGAGTTGTGGCAACAGTTACCGAGCGCTTACGAAGACAGTGGGCTAACACGTCGGGTAGCGCTTCTGCGAAAACTCATCACAACGTCTCTTTCTAACTGTGGTTCCATGGAAATTTATGTGAAAGAAATTATAACGACAGCCCAATCACTAAATGGAATTGGATTTCCAATCGGAGAGGAGTGGATTGGTTCGTTGTTGATTGCTGGATTGCCTGAGGATTATCGTCCCATGATAATGGGTTGGAAAACTCTGGAACCAAAATCAATGATGACGTCATAAAAACCAAGCTACTACAAGATGTACTTCATGGAAGCGGTACACACAGACGCAAACAGACCGCCATTAAAATCTCAAAGAAAAGGTCCTAAGTGTAGGAAATGCAATAACTTTTGACACATTGCTAAAAATTGTCAATCAAAGACACAAACCAGTAATCATAAAAAGTTTGATGCATTTTGTACTTGCTTATCGACAGTCGGCATCAAAAGTGCAGTCATTTTAACTTTTGATTCCAACTTTTTTGACTCCGGCGTGACGTCTCACATGACGATGAATCCAGAATTTCTGCACAACACTCATGCAAACAGCGGAACCGTCATAGCAACGAACAAGGGAATCATGCAAATTCATGGTGCAGGAGAAACTGCAATTCAACCAAAATGCAACAACTCACATATTGCAATAAAAAATGTTCAATACATTCCCGAGCTGTCAACAAATTTGCTTTCGATAAGCCAAATCGTAAAAAACAGGTCATTCGGTGATATTCAAGAACAGTGGTGTAGAAGTGATAAATCCCGATCAGAAGGTTATCTCAACCGGCTCTCATGTAAACGGTCTTTTTAAATTGGATGAACATCTGAAGAAATCCGAAAAAGTCTTTGCCTGTGGTGCAACGGCAAGTCAAACTTTATGGCATCGAAGGATTGGTCATCTAAACCTAAAGAGCTTGGGCAAATTAAAAAACGGTCTAGTAAGTGGGATAAAATTCACTAATGAAGAGAATGACGACTGCAAAATTTGTCCAATGGGTAAGCAGATTAGATATTCTTTTAATAAACATGGCAATAGAGCAACCGAAATCTTGGAGCTGGTGCACTCTGACATATGTGGTCCCATGGAACACGAATCGCTTGGTGGTAAAAGATACTTTCTGACGTTTATTGATGACAAAACGAGAAGAATATTCGTTTATTTTTTGCGAACAACAAGTGAATTTGAAGTTTCTGAAGTGTTTAAAGAGAAGGGCATAAATCACCAAACAACGAATGTCCACACACCAGAACAGAATGGTGTCGCCGAAAGGAACAACCGTACCATAGTTGAGAAGGCGCGATGTATGCTTGCCGATGCCAACTTACCAAAGGTGTTCTGGGCTGAAGCCGTGGCTTATTCTGTATACTGAAGAAGCTTGGAGTGGAAGAAAACCGGACTTGTCACACATAAAGGTATTTGGAACAGCTATGGTTCATATACCAAAAAGTAATCATCTTAAATGGGATCCAAAAGCACACGAATGTATCATGGTTGGTTTCGATGAACACACCAAAGGCTATCGTCTCTTCGATCCTGTCAAAAAAACTGTGTTAAAAAGCCGAAATGTGTCATTTATAAACGAGAACCATAGTGTTGCTTAGATCCAGCTGGAACCAACAGTGAACGAAGTTTTGATAAAAAATAGCAAAATCAACATTAACATTGAAGTACCAAACGAACCAAATGTGACAACTAATATTGATATGACAAACAACCCCGACGAACCGAATCTGAAAGAAGAAACAACACAGCAAAAAAAATTACGACGCAGCGAGAGAAAACGCAACAGACCAGCCAAATTAGATAACTTCATCATCAATGCGAACAACAGTTCTTCGTTTGAGTCCTGTGAATCAGTTGGAGGAGAAAACTCAATGTCTGAAGCTGAAAGTGAGTTTCATGGATTTTCCGCACTTGCAGCGCCTCTCTCACATCACAAGAGACCAGTTTTGACCGAAAATCAACAAGTGTCCGAGCCTAGCGTTGAGGGGCGCATTTTTCATGGTAAGTATCCTTTAAATTCAAATAAAAATCCACAAAATACTGCAGCAAATTTTTTTCAGACAAACATGGACGATCCAGTTACACCAGAGGACGCACTGTCCTTCCCAGATGGAAATCAGTGGAAGCTGACCATGGAAGAGGAGTTCCAATCGCTGCAAGATAACGAAACCTGGTCGCTAGTAGAGTTGCCAAAAAATCGCAAGGCAATAAAATGCAAGTGGATTTTTCGTACAAAGCGTGATATAACTGGCAATATAGATCGATACAAAACCCGTTTGGTAATAAAAGGATACTCTCAGCGAAAAGTGGATTACGAAGAGACATACTCGCCTGTGGTACGTCATAGTTCGCTGAGATATCTCTTTGCGATCGCCGCCCAACTCGATCTTAAAATCGAGCAAGTGGATGCCATTAGTGCGTTTCTTCAAGGTCGATTAAATGAAGATATTTATATGAAACAGCCGCCATTGTACATCGATAAAAGTAATCCATCCAAAGCATGTCGTCTCAACAAAGCCCTTTACGGACTGAAGCAGTCAAGTATAGTTTGGAACATAGAGCTCAACAAAACTCTTGAAGATTTTGGACTCATGAAATCAAAATATGATTCCTGTCTCTACTACTAGAGTTCTACATTGAAAACATCATAGAAAAATTTGGTATGAAGGATGCCAAAGCAGTAAAAACAGCAATGAATTCGAGTGAAAAACTAAGCAAAGAAGACGGTGCAAAGACCGATGACGATGTTCAAAAGATGCGAAATATTCCGTACCAGGAAGCCATTGAATGCCTAATGTATCTATCACAATGCACTCGGCCCGACATTTGTTTTGCCGTAAGCAAACTCAGTCGCTTCAATACTAATGCTGGACCCCGTCATTGGTCATCCGTGAAGCATCTCCTTCGTTACTTAAGTGGAACTTCAAACCTGAAACTACGCTTCAAGAAGGAAGACAACAAAAGCAGCATAGTCGGTTATACTGATGCAGATTGGGCAGCAAGCACTGATGACCGGAAGTCTACAACTGGCTACGTTTTCATAGCACAATCAGGAGCTATATCGTGGTGCTCAAAACGACAACAAACAGTTGCACTCTCATCCTGCGAAGCTGAATATGTTGCATTATCAGCAACTATACAAGAAGCCATATGGTGGAATGGAATCAGATCTCAACTTTTTGCAAAGCCTGAACCGTTGGTAATTAACTGCGACAACCAAAGTACCATTTCAATAGCATCCAGCAGTGGATTCCATCGAAGACGAAACACATCGACATCCGCCACCACTTCATACAAGACACTTTAAACGAAGGTAAAATCGAAATGCATTACGTCAGCACCGATCAACAAATAGCTGATGTGCTCACAAAACCCCTGGACAGAACGAAGCTTGAAACATTCCGGTATACGATGGGTATTCATTAATCATTTCCAGCTTAAGGAGGAGTGTTAGAGATACCCTATGTGTCCGGTAACCTGAACTCATCATAATATGAACAGATATATTTTTATATTCTGTGTAGCTTGGAATGTAATGAAATAATAAAACCACTCTTTACTTAACCTTTCAACAGGTAACACGCGTCTTTTATTTCTCGCTCTAATATATCATCCTTAAACGAATAAAAATTTATTTTGCAAAAATTAAAAAGTTTGTTTATTTTATTTGAAATTCCAAGTATTGTACATAATTATCTTAATAATATGATACATTTTTTTAATTTTCATATTTTGAAAACAGGTAGATCAAAATATTAAAATTTTTTTTTAATTAATAAAGTGTGGCTTTGAAAATTCTCATCCATTTGATAAAACATACATAATACATATATATTTTTGATTAGATCTTGACTTAAATATATATTTAATGAAATAAACAAATTAGAAGCTCCTAAACTATTTACATTAATATGTAAATTAAAAAAAATCTTTAACAAAACATTAAAACGAAATTTTGATTTGTTTTTTTTTTTTTTCGTTTTAGGGCTGATTTGGAAAAGTTTCAAAGATCGAAAATGTAGAACTACATGCAACAGAGGTCAAGTAATGTGTTTATTATAATATGTGTGCCATAATACCTCACTTAATTGTATCGAATACCAGGACACACGAACTTAAAGTATATTACATTTTTTTTGTGATTTTGTTTTCGGACATAGACTAGTGAGATAAAATATAATAAACAACAAAACAAAATATCTTTACTTTATTGTAATATTCTTGCTTGCTCTTTAAGTTTAAGTTATAATTGAGAAAAAACTAAAGAAAAGAGTTGCACTTTAAATTCGCGTTCTGTTTGAAGTTAATTCACGACCGACCGACTGCGAACAAACGTTTTAAGGGACCAGTTATAGTTTTCACTGAATTTCATTATTGAAAATTTAAATTTTGAGTTTTAGGGCACTCAAAAAGCCAAACCAGTGATTATTTTGATGCCAATATAAAGCTTAATTATTAATTTTTGCTTAAAAAAATTTTCATTTCGGCCCAAGTTAACACGTGAAATAATTTTTTTTATTTCAATCATTGATTAGTGATTACTATTGATCATAGAAATCTAAGAAGTCATTTTATGTGAAAGGTTGCGCCAAAATGAAATATTTTTTTGAATATAAATAATAAATGAGCCATCAGCTTTTTATTGGCATAAAAGTATTCACTGATTTTGCTTTCAAGTTGTCTCAAAATAAGAAATTAAATTTTTCAATGATGAGTTTCAATGGAAGCTATAACTGGCCCCTAACAATTAAAAAAAAACACCGAAGCCAAACTATCAGAACAGTTGGGCAACAACACAATAGGCGTGTTTTTTTTGCAAGTCCATATCGATTTGTCAAAAAAAAAAGGAAATCGGGACGGATGGGAAGATTGAGTCCGGACTGGTGAGTGCCATCGCGTTTACATTCGAAACTTTGAGGTGCCTTAAAAAACATTGAAACAACAGCAATTTCAACATTGCACACATTGAAACAACAACAAAGTAGACTCATGAGTCCGGTTTTTATGTATTCTTCGTACCCACTGATCTCTATAATATATTGGATAGCGTATCCATACAAGAAAGTTGACTTCATTTGAAGAACTGTTATGGTGGAGCTGCCTACTTTTTTGTATAAAAGTTTAACTTTATAAGTTATAACATATAAGAAGTGACGAAGTCAAATGTGAAAGAAGTGGAAAATGTGAAACGTTGTCCTCAATTTGTTGAATTTTCGTTAAAAAAAATGTAGGGAGAAAAAAACATATTATTGAAATTTATTTCGATTTTTAAATCTTAAATACATCTTCGCAAAGGTATTATCTTCAATTAATGCCTCATTTGTTAGTTGTGAGTACGTCGTGTCGGCTAATTCATTCGTATTTTTGTGTTAGTTCAGGTGGTGGTAGCAGTAATAATTGCAATGGCCATAATAAAATGAAACATAATTTCTATTCTACGGATGTGCGTCCGCAACTCCAGAAAACAATAAGTGATGTTTGTTCACAAACGCATTTCAACGCATCTAAACCAAACGCATCTACAGGGAAGTTACAAGTTCCAACATCGGTTACCACTGAGCTCGTTATTGAAGAACCATTAAAACCAAGTACAAAATACAACGTCATATACTGTTTTTGGATAGTTACCTCACTAAACCAAGTTGTAAAAGAAAACTACGTGAAAGAAAATCAACTCGGCATAAGGCGAACATTTTAGAAGCCTCAAATAAAGTGATGCGCTGGAATTCACAAACATAGCCATCGGTCATCGATAGAGTTGTTTGTCACCAAAGGACGAATTTACAAACATGCGGTTAGTCCAGTGGAAGCGTACATTTGGCTGGATGAACACACAAATTAGATACTGCAGATAGGTGAGTACAAAACAAGGTGACGTTTGTATTTGGTTTTGATGATAAATATGTTTTTAAGGTGCATCAACTGCAAGTGCGCTAAAAACATGTGGAAATTCAATGCATGTGGTTCCAAACAGAATGTGCATTGGGCTATCAGCGTCTGGGAAATGGGGTGACTCTCTGAAGAAATGTCACGAAGTCGAGTCTCCGCAGTTGGCCGAATTGATCGCCGAAAAGCTCGAACGTCAAGATGATCCACTTGAAAAGGTAACCGATTTCCTTACACCTTTAGAACTGTTAGCCAAACATCCCATTGAAACTCAATTCACTTGAGTCGAACAAAGATTTCCAAAAATTTCCATATAAAAGTAATTTCCTGCATTTTTCAGTTTTAAAGCAAATGCCGAAATTACTTTTATATGGAAATTTTTTGAAATATTTTTTTAATTTAAAAATGGTTTTCAGACACACTTAGAGAACTTAAAACTACCAATTTCAGGAAATTTCTATTAGTTTTAAGCAATTTTTTGAAACTGGTAGATATACCACGCTGTCGTTTCAAGACTATTAGGTTTATAAGGATGGTTGGAATGGTTCTGAGTTTCATTTTAAGTCCCCTAAGTGATTCTGAAAACCATTTTCAAATCAAACAAAGATTTCAAAAAATGTCCATATAAAAGTAACTTCTGAAAAATTGAATTAATCTCCTTTTTAACCACGATTTAAAAAAGACACTTTTTAATGCTGGAAGTCAATTTTTTATTTGTGTTCCAGGGATAGTTAATGATTCTGAAACACCAATCATTAAGATAGATGAAGGTTATCATCCGTGCGCAGCAGCAGTCTTATATTCCAAATAGAATTGTATTTGGATAATACAATAATTATGTGGAAGTTCTGTTGGTATGAACATAATAAAGGTGCACTGAATACTACTAATTTTGGCTTACCTTAAGTTTTTTACTATGTTTAAACTTCAAAGGAAATAAATTGAACAATTTTTTTTATATTTTTGAAAAAGCGCTTTTTATTTAAGTTTTTTTTTTATTTAATTTTTTTTTAAATGGTGATTCTCTTTCAAAAAATTTTGATACTTGTTTTGAAAGCATCAATTGCTGGTTCCAAAAAGGTATCAACCATCGCTGTACGACTTACCATTGGTCAGATATACTCTAAAACGTTTTTGATTTTTTTTCATGATGGAAAAAATCAAGAAAATTGATAAAGGTTTTGGATTGTATCTGGCCAACGGTAAGCCGTACAGGGATGAATGATACCTTTTTGGATTCAACATTTAATGCTGTTAAAAGAAGTTTCAAAATCTTTTACTCAAAAGTTGTAATGAGAAAAAGCACTCTTAAAATACGCATACAGGTTCCAATATGCGAGTTCCAAGAGTACATTTTTTTTAATGGTGATTCTTTTTAAAGAATTTTGATACTAGTTTTGAAAGCATCAATTGCTTATTCCAAAAAGGTGTACGATTTACCGTTGGCCAGATTTGATTTTTCCCATCATGAAGAAAAATGAAAAATCTTTTGGAGTGTATCTGACCAACGATGAGTCGTACAGCGATGGTTGATACCTTTTTGGAATCAGCAATTGATGTTTTCAAAACGAGTATCAACATTTCTTGAAAAAGAATCACCATTAAAAAAATGTACTCTTGGAATTCGCATATTGGAACCTGAATGCGTATCTTAAGAGTGCTTCTTCTCATTACAACTTTTGAGTAAAAGATTAGAATGTTTCGTTTAACAGCATTAGGTGCTGATTCCAAAAAGGTATCATTCATCTCTGTGCGATTTACCATTGGCTAGATACACTCCAAAAGCTTTTTCAATTTTATTAATTTTTTCCATCATGAAGAAAAACCTTTTGGAATGTATCTGACCAACTGTAAGCCGTACAGCGATGATTTATACTTTTTGGAATCAGCAACTGATTCTCTTAAAACAACAAAATCTTAAAGTAACAAAACTTGTTGAAAAATAATCACCCTTAAAAAAAGATAAAAGTAAATGTAAAAGTATTTTCGTGAACTTTTTTTTGGAGAAATCCAAGAAAATGCGATATTGGGAAATCATCGGATATCAAAAATGTGGACAGGAGTACCGGCACCGGACACCAACGATGTCAGATTCAGCTCCAGCAGTAGTCAAGCTTCAAGAAGCAGTGTGGATATATATATTTTGAATATGCCACTGCAAAAGCGACTCACAAAAAGCACTTCTACACCATTCTACTGTTCAGGTAGCTTTAAATACGTCTATCAAACCTGCCATCAGCAAATGGCTGACCGCTTCTGAAACAAACTCCTATGAATTATGCAAATTCCCGTTTATAATGCACACAAAAATAAAACAACTGATAGTGTGGCTAGCATACCAGGTGCAATAGCTATTGGTCCACTACAATCCACTGACATTTTCGAGAGTGCCATCAAAAAAGAAACAAACATATGCACTGTTTTATCCTCCATTTCTCTAAGCACAATCGAATATGGCCGTGGTCCGATAAGTGTGAAGCGAGAAAGAGATTAGAACAGCAACAGCATCGTCAACAGCAACAGCGGCTACCATGAATTAAGAACCAACGTATTTCAATTTGTGTGCTTAAAAATAAGAAAAAAAACATACTGTTATTATTTATTTAAACAGGAGTTAATAAACTTTTTACATTTCTTAAAAATATAATAAAACTTTCTATTTTAAATGGCTTACTTTATTCTAATAAATAGCTTGAAAATCTCAGCTATCAGTTTTATTTTGTTTTCACAATGATGATTTTTTTTGTGCTTGGAAGATGTCAAAAAGTGGAGCCGCCTTTCCAAATGTCATCTTTAATTAGAGTCAAAAAAACTGTTATACTTTGTAGGGAATATACTATCCATTGTATTATAGAGATCAGTGTTCGTACCTCACGGGAGTCCTCACCCTACACTTCTCTTGCCTACGAACTGCCGTGATACCGGCCTCAATCTTCCCAATCTAAACAGCGTCCAAAGTCATCATAGCAAACAAGCCCATCCCCTTCAAGCAAATTCACTAACCCAACTTTGTCGGTCTTTCTTGGATCATTTTAAAACGGAGTGTCATACACACATTAGCACATTTTTTGTATATGCATGCAAAAAAAAGAACGAAAATCGAGAGTAATTTTTTTTACTGAAAAAGAGAGAATGTATGCAATACCCTAATGGTGAGTATTTTTTATGGACTCAAATCAAAGGAGAAGACAACAAAAATAATTAACTTTTTTTAATGTGTTCACGTTCGTGCCCAGCCCAAAAGTTTAATAAAAATTCCCTCCAGAAAGAAAATCAATTTAAAATCAAAAGTTCATTATTTAATTATTAATTACAAAATAAATCGTGATGTTTTATTTATATACATACGATACAAGAAAATAAATTGCATAATATTCTTCAACCACAAAACGCCTTTCTCGTTCGCTCATTTTTTTTTGGATCCGTTCTGGATTCCATATGGTTTCGGTTCTCGCTGAGTATGGTGAAATGGGAAGCTCTCTCTCTCACAATACATGCACAAAATGAGCCCGTGGTGATTCTAATTTCCATACTAATTTAAGCCGACAAACGCAGTTTTGCGGATCCATGTTTGGATCCGTATACGGAGTCATCCATACGTTGTTTACTACGTGCGCGGATCCAAAGCGGACTCGTTTGCTTGAAGGGTCAATGTTATAAAATGTCATCACTACCCTTTCAGCTTTATGGTGAGCATACAAAATAAAAACTTATCAGCCACGCCACATTGAAAAAAAGAAAACTCACCTAGAAAATAATTTCCCTTCATAAAATAAAATTAAATAAAAACATAGATCTTAATTTCAAGTCAAAAAAACTTGCAAAAAAACACGGCTTATTTGGACTTAGCTAAATCCATATGGACTTAACTCTTAAGTTATTGTTGTATTTACGTGTAAAGCTCTTAGTCACGATTTCTTTTTTTTCGACAAATCTATATGGACTTGCAAAAAAACACGCCTAATGAAGCGAATTAAAATGCAAGAAACAGCAACAAAAAAGTGATGCCACTGTGGCGATCCATTAATTTACATTAAATAATATATTCCACTTAGTTTTAAAAATAATAATATTCACTTAATTTAAGAACAATTTATCAAACATTCCGAGAATAATTTATTAAGTTTGTTTATCGAATGTAAATGAAAAATAAATAAAAACCAGTTCTATTTTGGAAATCAAAGTATCAACTTCTAATAATCAAGAAGCTACTACATTAGTGACCCCCGAGTTAAAACACTTGAACAGGTATCACAAGATACCACACTATCACAATTTACAAAGTATCCCCCGACCCACGGTAAGGTGCCTTAGAACTCACATTCACATACAGTTAAGAAGGTATTCCCCGACCAACGGTAAGGTGCCATTAACCTACACAACAAAAGACACCAACACATTGCCTGCCTCAAAAGAAAAGGCCGCAGAAGGAGTAATTTCCAAGGTTTCGATTAAAGTACCACCATTCTGGAAGCGGAGCTCTGACTTATGGTTCCTCCAGCTTGAGGCCCAGTTCCACACCAGTGGAATCACTTCGGATACCACGAAATATTACAGTCTGGTTGGAAACCTAGAAGCTGATGTGCTGACCAAAGTCCGAGACGTGGTAGCCAGCCCTCCTGCCACGTCAAAATACAATTGCCTGAAGACTCGACTTCTGTCAGCATTCCAAGAACCGGAACAGCAGAGACTCCAGACCCTTCTCAGCGGTATCACGCTCGATGGAAGAAGACCAACTCAGCTGCTTACAAATATGAGTGAGCTTGCGTCACCCTCTATATCGGAAGGCATTCTCTGAACTTTATGGATGAAGCAACTGCTAAACATCCTGTTGTGTAGTGAAAACCAAGATCTCAAAACTTTAGCGGATATGGCAGATAAAATCTCTGATGTCTATTCCAATTCAGATGTTGCTTCTGTCTCAACGCCACCGCACCGCGGCCGCGCCTTTTCTGAATTACAAAATCAGATTGCTGCTCTACAAAATCAAATTAGGCAACTTCAAGCATCTTGATCCAAAGTTCTTCACGATAGAAGAATTCCTTCGAGAAGAGATCGAGGTCCAAAAATTTAAACATTTGCTTCTACTACTGGCGATATGGCAAAGAAGCAAAGAAGTGCCAAGAACCTTGTCAGCTTCAGACGGAAAACTAATTTGCGGACAGCAATCAGCGTTAAGCCAGTCCACAAACGCCACAAGTCGCCTTTATGTCAATGAGAAATCTTTAAAAAATGTTTTCTCATAGACATTGGAGCTACAATTTCAGTCATTACACCTACAAGTATAGACAAGGGGAACAACCAATCGAACCGCGTTCTCTATGCAGCGAATGGCTCTGAAATTCCAAATTATGGCGAACGATTGATGTCACTCAACCTTGGTCCTCGCAAAAACTTTTACTGGCCTTTTGTCACTGCCCAAGTTACCGAGCCAATCATTGGATCCGATTTCGTGGCATTTTTCGATCTTTTAGTTGACGTTTAAAACAAGAAACTAATCGATCGAAAAACAAGTCTTCAAACACATGGTTTTGGTGCAACAACTTCATCAAGTGCAGCAAATATTCAAACAATAAATCCGCCATCCTTTATTTACGATTTAATGAAAGAACATCACAAAGACAAACCTATTGGCTATAACCAAGCATAACGTAACACACCACATTCAAACGAAAGGACCTCCAAAGCCAGACGACTTTCCCCGAACAACTCAAAACTGCAAAGCAAAAGTTTGAGCATATGATCAACCAAGGGATTTGTCGACCTTCAAAGAGCATTTGGGCAAGTCCTCTTCATATGGTCAAGAAATAAAATGGTGGCTGGCGACCTTGTGGCGACTATAGACGACTCAATGCTATCACCATCTTAGATTGCTATCCCATGCCTCCCATTGGAGATTTCGCTAATCATCTGAAAGGTAAGAAAGTGTTCAGCGTCAGATCTGACTCGAGTATACCATCAAATCCCTGGTTCCAGAAGACGTCCCAAAAACAGCTATTATCACTCCTATTGGGCTGTTTTGAGAAGTGCCATGCCACTTTCATGCCACTGCTGGCCCCACCCTGCTGCCCCCCTGCCTGGGCACACTATAGGATTTATAGGCATAAGGCGAACATTTTAGAAGCCTCAAATAAAGTGATGCGCTGGAATTCACAAACATAGCCATCGGTCATCGATAGAGTTGTTTGTCACCAAAGGACGAATTTACAAACATGCGGTTAGTCCAGTGGAAGCGTACATTTGGCTGGATGAACACACAAATTAGATACTGCAGATAGGTGAGTACAAAACAAGGTGACGTTTGTATTTGGTTTTGATGATAAATATGTTTTTAAGGTGCATCAACTGCAAGTGCGCTAAAAACATGTGGAAATTCAATGCATGTGGTTCCAAACAGAATGTGCATTGGGCTATCAGCGTCTGGGAAATGGGGTGACTCTCTGAAGAAATGTCACGAAGTCGAGTCTCCGCAGTTGGCCGAATTGATCGCCGAAAAGCTCGAACGTCAAGATGATCCACTTGAAAAGGTAACCGATTTCCTTACACCTTTAGAACTGTTAGCCAAACATCCCATTGAAACTCAATTCACTTGAGTCGAACAAAGATTTCCAAAAATTTCCATATAAAAGTAATTTCCTGCATTTTTCAGTTTTAAAGCAAATGCCGAAATTACTTTTATATGGAAATTTTTTGAAATATTTTTTTAATTTAAAAATGGTTTTCAGACACACTTAGAGAACTTAAAACTACCAATTTCAGGAAATTTCTATTAGTTTTAAGCAATTTTTTGAAACTGGTAGATATACCACGCTGTCGTTTCAAGACTATTAGGTTTATAAGGATGGTTGGAATGGTTCTGAGTTTCATTTTAAGTCCCCTAAGTGATTCTGAAAACCATTTTCAAATCAAACAAAGATTTCAAAAAATGTCCATATAAAAGTAACTTCTGAAAAATTGAATTAATCTCCTTTTTAACCACGATTTAAAAAAGACACTTTTTAATGCTGGAAGTCAATTTTTTATTTGTGTTCCAGGGATAGTTAATGATTCTGAAACACCAATCATTAAGATAGATGAAGGTTATCATCCGTGCGCAGCAGCAGTCTTATATTCCAAATAGAATTGTATTTGGATAATACAATAATTATGTGGAAGTTCTGTTGGTATGAACATAATAAAGGTGCACTGAATACTACTAATTTTGGCTTACCTTAAGTTTTTTACTATGTTTAAACTTCAAAGGAAATAAATTGAACAATTTTTTTTATATTTTTGAAAAAGCGCTTTTTATTTAAGTTTTTTTTTTATTTAATTTTTTTTAAATGGTGATTCTCTTTCAAAAAATTTTGATACTTGTTTTGAAAGCATCAATTGCTGGTTCCAAAAAGGTATCAACCATCGCTGTACGACTTACCATTGGTCAGATATACTCTAAAACGTTTTTGATTTTTTTTCATGATGGAAAAAATCAAGAAAATTGATAAAGGTTTTGGATTGTATCTGGCCAACGGTAAGCCGTACAGGGATGAATGATACCTTTTTGGATTCAACATTTAATGCTGTTAAAAGAAGTTTCAAAATCTTTTACTCAAAAGTTGTAATGAGAAAAAGCACTCTTAAAATACGCATACAGGTTCCAATATGCGAGTTCCAAGAGTACATTTTTTTTAATGGTGATTCTTTTTCAAGAATTTTGATACTAGTTTTGAAAGCATCAATTGCTTATTCCAAAAAGGTGTACGATTTACCGTTGGCCAGATTTGATTTTTCCCATCATGAAGAAAAATGAAAAATCTTTTGGAGTGTATCTGACCAACGATGAGTCGTACAGCGATGGTTGATACCTTTTTGGAATCAGCAATTGATGTTTTCAAAACGAGTATCAACATTTCTTGAAAAAGAATCACCATTAAAAAAATGTACTCTTGGAATTCGCATATTGGAACCTGAATGCGTATCTTAAGAGTGCTTCTTCTCATTACAACTTTTGAGTAAAAGATTAGAATGTTTCGTTTAACAGCATTAGGTGCTGATTCCAAAAAGGTATCATTCATCTCTGTGCGATTTACCATTGGCTAGATACACTCCAAAAGCTTTTTCAATTTTATTAATTTTTTCCATCATGAAGAAAAACCTTTTGGAATGTATCTGACCAACTGTAAGCCGTACAGCGATGATTTATACTTTTTGGAATCAGCAACTGATTCTCTTAAAACAACAAAATCTTAAAGTAACAAAACTTGTTGAAAAATAATCACCCTTAAAAAAAGATAAAAGTAAATGTAAAAGTATTTTCGTGAACTTTTTTTTGGAGAAATCCAAGAAAATGCGATATTGGGAAATCATCGGATATCAAAAATGTGGACAGGAGTACCGGCACCGGACACCAACGATGTCAGATTCAGCTCCAGCAGTAGTCAAGCTTCAAGAAGCAGTGTGGATATATATATTTTGAATATGCCACTGCAAAAGCGACTCACAAAAAGCACTTCTACACCATTCTACTGTTCAGGTAGCTTTAAATACGTCTATCAAACCTGCCATCAGCAAATGGCTGACCGCTTCTGAAACAAACTCCTATGAATTATGCAAATTCCCGTTTATAATGCACACAAAAATAAAACAACTGGTAGTGTGGCTAGCATACCAGGTGCAATAGCTATTGGTCCACTACAATCCACTGACATTTTCGAGAGTGCCATCAAAAAAGAAACAAACATATGCACTGTTTTATCCTCCATTTCTCTAAGCACAATCGAATATGGCCGTGGTCCGATAAGTGTGAAGCGAGAAAGAGATTAGAACAGCAACAGCATCGTCAACAGCAACAGCGGCTACCATGAATTAAGAACCAACGTATTTCAATTTGTGTGCTTAAAAATAAGAAAAAAAACATACTGTTATTATTTATTTAAACAGGAGTTAATAAACTTTTTACATTTCTTAAAAATATAATAAAACTTTCTATTTTAAATGGCTTACTTTATTCTAATAAATAGCTTGAAAATCTCAGCTATCAGTTTTATTTTGTTTTCACAATGATGATTTTTTTTGTGCTTGGAAGATGTCAAAAAGTGGAGCCGCCTTTCCAAATGTCATCTTTAATTAGAGTCAAAAAAACTGTTATACTTTGTAGGGAATATACTATCCATTGTATTATAGAGATCAGTGTTCGTACCTCACGGGAGTCCTCACCCTACACTTCTCTTGCCTACGAACTGCCGTGATACCGGCCTCAATCTTCCCAATCTAAACAGCGTCCAAAGTCATCATAGCAAACAAGCCCATCCCCTTCAAGCAAGTTCACTAACCCAACTTTGTCGGTCTTTCTTGGATCATTTTAAAACGGAGTGTCATACACACATTAGCACATTTTTTGTATATGCATGCAAAAAAAAGAACGAAAATCGAGAGTAATTTTTTTTACTGAAAAAGAGAGAATGTATGCAATACCCTAATGGTGAGTATTTTTTATGGACTCAAATCAAAGGAGAAGACAACAAAAATAATTAACTTTTTTTAATGTGTTCACGTTCGTGCCCAGCCCAAAAGTTTAATAAAAATTCCCTCCAGAAAGAAAATCAATTTAAAATCAAAAGTTCATTATTTAATTATTAATTACAAAATAAATCGTGATGTTTTATTTATATACATACGATACAAGAAAATAAATTGCATAATATTCTTCAACCACAAAACGCCTTTCTCGTTCGCTCATTTTTTTTTGGATCCGTTCTGGATTCCATATGGTTTCGGTTCTCGCTGAGTATGGTGAAATGGGAAGCTCTCTCTCTCACAATACATGCACAAAATGAGCCCGTGGTGATTCTAATTTCCATACTAATTTAAGCCGACAAACGCAGTTTTGCGGATCCATGTTTGGATCCGTATACGGAGTCATCCATACGTTGTTTACTACGTGCGCGGATCCAAAGCGGACTCGTTTGCTTGAAGGGTCAATGTTATAAAATGTCATCACTACCCTTTCAGCTTTATGGTGAGCATACAAAATAAAAACTTATCAGCCACGCCACATTGAAAAAAAGAAAACTCACCTAGAAAATAATTTCCCTTCATAAAATAAAATTAAATAAAAACATAGATCTTAATTTCAAGTCAAAAAAACTTGCAAAAAAACACGGCTTATTTGGACTTAGCTAAATCCATATGGACTTAACTCTTAAGTTATTGTTGTATTTACGTGTAAAGCTCTTAGTCACGATTTCTTTTTTTTCGACAAATCTATATGGACTTGCAAAAAAACACGCCTAATGAAGCGAATTAAAATGCAAGAAACAGCAACAAAAAAGTGATGCCACTGTGGCGATCCATTAATTTACATTAAATAATATATTCCACTTAGTTTTAAAAATAATAATATTCACTTAATTTAAGAACAATTTATCAAACATTCCGAGAATAATTTATTAAGTTTGTTTATCGAATGTAAATGAAAAATAAATAAAAACCAGTTCTATTTTGGAAATCAAAGTATCAACTTCTAATAATCAAGAAGCTACTACATTAGTGACCCCCGAGTTAAAACACTTGAACAGGTATCACAAGATACCACACTATCACAATTTACAAAGTATCCCCCGACCCACGGTAAGGTGCCTTACAACTCACATTCACATACAGTTAAGAAGGTATTCCCCGACCAACGGTAAGGTGCCATTAACCTACACAACAAAAGACACCAACACATTGCCTGCCTCAAAAGAAAAGGCCGCAGAAGGAGTAATTTCCAAGGTTTCGATTAAAGTACCACCATTCTGGAAGCGGAGCTCTGACTTATGGTTCCTCCAGCTTGAGGCCCAGTTCCACACCAGTGGAATCACTTCGGATACCACGAAATATTACAGTCTGGTTGGAAACCTAGAAGCTGATGTGCTGACCAAAGTCCGAGACGTGGTAGCCAGCCCTCCTGCCACGTCAAAATACAATTGCCTGAAGACTCGACTTCTGTCAGCATTCCAAGAACCGGAACAGCAGAGACTCCAGACCCTTCTCAGCGGTATCACGCTCGATGGAAGAAGACCAACTCAGCTGCTTACAAATATGAGTGAGCTTGCGTCACCCTCTATATCGGAAGGCATTCTCTGAACTTTATGGATGAAGCAACTGCTAAACATCCTGTTGTGTAGTGAAAACCAAGATCTCAAAACTTTAGCGGATATGGCAGATAAAATCTCTGATGTCTATTCCAATTCAGATGTTGCTTCTGTCTCAACGCCACCGCACCGCGGCCGCGCCTTTTCTGAATTACAAAATCAGATTGCTGCTCTACAAAATCAAATTAGGCAACTTCAAGCATCTTGATCCAAAGTTCTTCACGATAGAAGAATTCCTTCGAGAAGAGATCGAGGTCCAAAAATTTAAACATTTGCTTCTACTACTGGCGATATGGCAAAGAAGCAAGGAAGTGCCAAGAACCTTGTCAGCTTCAGACGGAAAACTAATTTGCGGACAGCAATCAGCGTTAAGCCAGTCCACAAACGCCACAAGTCGCCTTTATGTCAATGAGAAATCTTTAAAAAATGTTTTCTCATAGACATTGGAGCTACAATTTCAGTCATTACACCTACAAGTATAGACAAGGGGAACAACCAATCGAACCGCGTTCTCTATGCAGCGAATGGCTCTGAAATTCCAAATTATGGCGAACGATTGATGTCACTCAACCTTGGTCCTCGCAAAAACTTTTACTGGCCTTTTGTCACTGCCCAAGTTACCGAGCCAATCATTGGATCCGATTTCGTGGCATTTTTCGATCTTTTAGTTGACGTTTAAAACAAGAAACTAATCGATCGAAAAACAAGTCTTCAAACACATGGTTTTGGTGCAACAACTTCATCAAGTGCAGCAAATATTCAAACAATAAATCCGCCATCCTTTATTTACGATTTAATGAAAGAACATCACAAAGACAAACCTATTGGCTATAACCAAGCATAACGTAACACACCACATTCAAACGAAAGGACCTCCAAAGCCAGACGACTTTCCCCGAACAACTCAAAACTGCAAAGCAAAAGTTTGAGCATATGATCAACCAAGGGATTTGTCGACCTTCAAAGAGCATTTGGGCAAGTCCTCTTCATATGGTCAAGAAATAAAATGGTGGCTGGCGACCTTGTGGCGACTATAGACGACTCAATGCTATCACCATCTTAGATTGCTATCCCATGCCTCCCATTGGAGATTTCGCTAATCATCTGAAAGGTAAGAAAGTGTTCAGCGTCAGATCTGACTCGAGTATACCATCAAATCCCTGGTTCCAGAAGACGTCCCAAAAACAGCTATTATCACTCCTATTGGGCTGTTTTGAGAAGTGCCATGCCACTTTCATGCCACTGCTGGCCCCACCCTGCTGCCCCCCTGCCTGGGCACACTATAGGATTTCGAGTAGGTGTGAGGTTGAGTGTATTTATAACAAGGAATAAAACTTGATTAAAAAATTGATTAAAAAAACATTGTTTGGTTTCGATTTTTTTCGAAAATAGCAAAATGCAATTATATTATTTAATTGATTAAATAAAACGACGAAAATCAAAACACGACCGGCAAACGAGGTAAACCACGACTTGCGGAATTGATTTGGTTGACGGACGAATGTCGAACCAAAAGAAACAACGATAAGGGGTGTTCGAATTCGAAGTGCAACAGGTAGCACTTTGAATGCTTCCACCACGGCTAGATCAGTAAGAAGTGAGTTCCACCAATAAATATTATTGAACGATTAATAAATATGTTGGTGATTAATTAAATCGATCACTACAATTTATGATTGCCACAGGGGCGTTGTTAGCAAATAAACGAAAACCAACTTATGCAGCGAAGAAAAACCAACCAAACGATAAATCAATTAAATGATAACACCAAGAATTCGGTTACTAAATGAACAATATAATTACGTAATGAGAAAATACCAACTGTCCTAGTCAACGATCGAATTAAAAAAAGATCGATGCCCAGGAGATTGTATGTTAAGAAGTTAACAATTGAAAATAGATAATATGTACATAATATGTATGTAAGTATATAAACAAAAGAGAGTGAAATTAGGAATTACTGTTTAAAGTTAGACAAATGAATTAAATAATTGAGTTTGAGTGATTTACTTTTTAACATAGGGTAAATAAGAAATGTTTGTGAAATGTTAACAAATTAAATTTCATATACAAATTTATGATTGAATTGTTGATTTTACAAATTAAATAAAAACAAACTGAATCTCAAACATCCCGCCACCCCTGGAACGAGTTTCAGGACTTCGGTAAAGGTGCCAATTTTGTAATTGGACGACGATATGTTCCATTTGATGTCCTGACTGTGGCAACACGTATTTGGTCGTCAGTTCCTGGATGAACAGCTTCTATTCTACCTAGTATCCACTTTGTAGGGGGTAAATTAGGCTCTCGTATAATGACTAGGTCTCCAATCTCTAAGTTCGGCTTCTTTGTCTGCCATTTGGGTCGTTCTTGGAGCGATGTGATATATTCAGCATGCCATCGCTTCCAAAACCCTTGGACCATGCTTTGAAGATGCTGCCAGTGAGACAAGCGATTTGTAGGAACATCGAGGTAATTAGGTTCGGGAACAGCAGTGAGGGGTTCTCCTATAAGAAAGTGTGCGTTAAATCTGAATCAGAAATAACACAAATAGGACGAGAATTTAAAATAGATTCTATCTGAGTTAACACAGTATAAAATTCTTCAAATGTTAGAATGGATGATCCAACAACTCTCCGTAGGTTAGGCTTACCATCCGTCAGGATTTCGCCAGACGCGTCAGCTTTTAATGTTCAATCAGGCTTTGGCCAGGTTTCGTCCTTTGTCAGGCTTTTTTATAACAGCTATCGCACAAAATATAATCGTTAGAAGAAAAACGTTTACTGAATGCTTTCAAATCGAAATACTTGTAAATCGCAGTGAACACTCAACACATTAATTTTTTTCATTTAGTTGTCACTTTTTGGAAAGAGACAAAGAGTCGTGCAAGGGTGATTCAAACAAAACACCTTTCTCGAAATTCAAACGGGACCGGGCGAAATTATGAAATCCCTGAAAATTTCATGCTTTTAGCACCAAAACTCGAAAAGTTAAGCAGCTTTTAACATTTGAGAAAAATTCCGATTTTCAAAGATTTTCAAGCTAAATTATTGAAAAAGCGCTGGTAGCGACCGCTAAATGCTGTTCGCTTTTGAATTTGTTTGGTCTTAATTTTTTTTTTTCAATCTAAGCTTCATAATTTCGACCGGTTTCGGTTGAATTTCCAGAAAGGTGTTATTTTGAATCACCCTATTGTGCAAGATATGACACTTTCATTTTATGACGTATTTTTTTTGCAATCTATTTATTGTCTCGTCGTTTCGTCGTCTTCGTGCATCCAAATCAGGGTAAGTTATCTATATGAATGTTTTTTTTTTGTTTTATAAAAATGAAGTTTCAAAAAGGAAAAAAATGTTTTTTTATTTGTCAGGGGTCCAATCGTCGCATACGTTAACGAGTAACTCTCCAACGGAATCACTTTATTTGGTATGATGTCACACGTACAGCAAACAACTAATACGTAATTTGGCATTACTTGACAAGTTAACGTATTCAACTGAACGAAATGTCATTCGTTTGGTTTGAAGCTTTCGAACAAATTGATAACTTGTTCAAAAAGAAAAGAAAATGTAAGTAAAATCTTATTTATATTAATTAAACTCTTTGAAATTACAAAAACATACAAATATTTATGTTTAGGACAAATATCAACAAAATAAACTTTCAACGAAAAAGTGCAATGGCAGACTTTATGCAGGAGCACCCGAACCTTGCAAAAAATCTGCTGCCAAACACCGCTCAAGGAAGGGCCACAACAATAAGGCTCTGGGAAACTCTCGCTAGAAAATTAAATTCCGTGGGCCCGCCAGTTAAGGATGCAAAGACTTGGAAAAAGGTAAATATTATGTAGACACAATTGCCGCAAGTGCAAAAGAAGTTAATTGTTAAGAAGAAAACAATTCTTCACAATCAATTGAAATTGAATTTATTTCCAAAGAATGCGAACCATTGCAAGAAGAAAGTCTTACCGAAGCTTATCCGTCCAGTGAACCCCGGCAAAAACAAAAATCATCGAGGAAGGATGTTAAACTATCACTGCTTCAAGAGCATAATACTATGGGAAGCAAATGGGAAGACAAAATTGGAAAACATCTTGAAAAGTTGATTGATCTTAAAAAAAAGATCTCTTCAAATTAGGGAGGAGGAGCATATGATTAATATTATGTTAATATATATATAAATCAAAACTTGGATTTTAAAATCAAAACCAAGCGATTGGAGCTGCTCCGCAAAAACCTTAATGATAATGAATAAATCGTCCATATCACTACAAATTCTTTTTCTTTTTATACACAAAGGTATGATGTGTGGTATAAGTATTAAATTTATGAATTTGTATTTTTTTTATTTTAAATTAATGTCATCTCGTAGTTTTTATGGAGTCCTTCAATTTTTGTTTATGAAAATAGTCCTTTTTTTGATTTTCTATATAAATCCTATGAAGCATACCTAAACCAATAACATGCTACTTATGTAGGTACCTCTACCTATACTTGTACTATATTTTTAGTATTTATATATTGAAGTAAATAAAAACATCACAGTAAAATGAATGTTATGTTTTTCTATCAGATGTGGTTTTTCACACAACACAAAGCTGTCAGGAAAATCTTCTAAATTGAAAGTCATAAGGATATACATAAATCTTGGATTATATAGTTCTATTTTAACTCTAGTACAGAACCAAATTGGCCACGTTCAAGTTTCGATGAGATAGCCTATCTAAGATAGGTTTGTATATAGGTTTTTGGACGCAAAGAGCTATTTCGACATTTCCTCTTGGGAAACAAATGTAACAAAAAATTTTTGGATAGCTTGAGATTTATTTTTCGACAACATCTGTTTTGTTTTTTTACACGGGATTACAACAACACAAACCTATCCAGATTGCTAAAACTGAAAATAGCTTCAATCATAAAAAAAGAGCATGTAGATAGATGGAATATTTTTGAAATATCTAATATTCAATATTATTTTTAAAATTTCTTAAAAAACTTAATTTGCAGTTCAGAAATGTTTCAATCATCAACATTGTGTAAATAATTTCGCTTTCATGTTTTTCATTGAAAAATCATATGAAATTCACGAATGTGCTAGACTTCCTAACCTCTTATTTCGAAACTATTTACTTCTTTGGAATTATTAAAACGTATCTGAGTTTCAAATTGAATGAATGAATGAATTTCAATAAAATTCTGCTAGAATTCCCGACCTCTCATTTTAAAACTAATTGCTCTATTTGATTTATTTAAATGTTTATGAGTTTCAAATTAAGTACGAACTTCATAAAGATATATTCTTTCACAGTACCTATAGTAAAAAAAATAATCTACTAAGCCCATCTTATTTATAAAAAATACAACAAAAAATTAAAGGTTAAATGCATTTAATTACAAATAGAGATTTTAATATTATTTCTTATAGTTTGTGCTGCTCTTAAAAGCGATGCTTCTTCTGTGTGATGTATTTCTGTGGGGTCAGGTTCGTCACGTCGTGTACTTGGTGGATAAAAAGGAATATTATATGTGATACATATATTATGCAGAGCACAGCACACATTTGCAATTCGTGCCACTTTTTCTGGCTTGTATCTGCCTCTTTTGCCATATCCCAAAATTCTCCATCGACCCTTAAGAATACCAATTGTTCTCTCCACAATGCATCGAGCTTTGGAGTGCACTTCATTAAAAGTCGACTCACGTGACCCTTCCTCCGGGCTGCGGTAGGGTGTTATACACCACGGTTCTAATGGATATCCAGAATCACCTAATAAGAAGATAGTCAAATTTAAATATCACTTTAATTATTACTATTACCCAATAGCCAGGCACTCCTGCTGTGGCTTGATCGATATTGTCCTTCAAGGTATTTTCTTTGATCAGAGTGCTTCCAAATGAAGTTGTCGTGTGCTGCACCTCCATATTGACAATTTATAGCCAATATCTTAAATTCGTGATCACATATCTAAAAAGAAATGATTATAAGTAGACAGTTTTGTTTTGATTGAAGGTATAATTATGCTCACTATCATTGCATTAAGGCTATGGTGTCCCTTACGATTGAAGAACATATGTTCATTCTCTGTTGGCCTTTGTAAGGCAATATGTGTGCCATCAATACACCCGATGACTAAAAGATTCAAAAACAAAACGCTTAGTAAAATGTGTCCACGAATATACGTAATATAGAAATAGCTACACTTTTTGTATGTACCTATAAACTCACCTCCTGGTATTCCATATTTTTCAACAAAATATTCCATGCATTGATTAGATATTCTAACGTCGAATTTGATGGAGTCACTACACAGTTTTTTTTCCATTTCTAAAAGAACCTTGGATGTAGTTTTTGAAATAGTGCTCTGACACATTCCAATTAAGAAGTCGCTACCTAAAGCGTGCTTGTACCACCACTTGCTAACAGTGCAAGCGTTGAGGCAAGCTGCAAAATTGGTGGTAAGGAAGTTGACAAATGCCCATCAAATCTAAGTTTAGATAAAATGCTGTTGAAGGCTTCTTTGTTTAAGCGAAATCTTTTAATGAAACTGCAAATATTCAGAGGTTACATCACAATGTTATTGTATATTGTACATACAAAACTCACGCTGTTGGTGGCAGTGCTAGAGGGTTGCTTCTATCCCTCAGTTGTTTCCGTATAATTTTTTCTTTATCTTCACTCTCATGAGAAGATGAATCAAAATAAAACACAATCGCAGAATTCATGATTTTATGAAATATCAAATTTATTTTGCAAAACCTATGATTTATGACATTTAAGCTATTACATTTAAAGATTCAGTTCTAGTATAATTTACAAAATTACGTTCCGTTTGCTAACGTATGCCATCATCCCAATCGCTGTGCACGTTTAACGTACCACGTAATTGTCTTTCGTATACTTGCCGTTTCGTGAACGGATGCTACGATTCGACCCCTGGCTTTTCTTTCTTTATTGTCAGGCTTTGCTGATTTTAGAGCTGGTAACCCTACCGTAGCTGCAGTTTTACAGACTTAACGCCTGCCTCCCACAACCCACCAAAGTGGGGCGCTGAAGAAGGGATGAAGTGCCATGCGGTACCCTCCATAGCAAGTCTCGTAGCAATGTCATCATTGTATGCTTGTGAAACGATCAACTTCTGCATCTCAATAAGACAACGGCAGGCGCCTTGGAAGTTTGTTCCGTTGTCACTATAAACGTTAGCGCATCTTCCACGGCGGGCAACAAATCTCTTAAAGGCAGCTAAAAATGCATCGGTTGTTAACTCACTTACCAATTCCAAATGGATAGCTTTGGTTGATGTGCACACAAAGATTGCAAAATATGCCTTGGAGAATTTTGGTTTGTATTTGTAAATGGTCGAGCAGGTTGAACACGATGCGCTGGCAACTCACCCATTAGCTGAGTAAATGTGGTTTTTCCTTGCAGAAAACAAGTTTTGCACCTGGTAACAATTTTTCGGATAAGATTGCGACTTCCAAGAACCCAATATCTTTGACGAACTATATAACAAAAGTTTCTGACAATCCAGGATGAAGATGATTATTATGAATATCTTGGGCTATAAGGAAAGAAACACGATTATTAGGCAAAATAATTGGATGTTTTAAATTGAATGAAACATAAGCATGTTTAAGGCGCCCTCCCACTCGAAGGAGACCATTGTTATCAATAAAGGGTGAATATCGTAAAAGTATTGATTTCAAGGGGAGTTCACGATGTTTTTTCAAAGACAGAATTTCACTCCCGAACCAATTTTGCTGTACATTTTTAAGAACACAGATTCTAGCGGATTGAATTTCTTTAAAGGAAAGACAGTCGAATTTTCTCTCAAATTTTTTAGGTCGGAGGATTGTAGTGTATCGAATACATGTTGCAACAACTCGGATTAGTCGATTCCATGATGAAACTCGTTCGGCTAACAGAATTACCCAGCTACTTTTAGTGGTGGATGTAAGAACTACAGCCTTTGATGAACTTTTCTCCTCTCCCGAAATATCCTTCTCAGTTGACTGATGTGTTGGAAAGTTTGATACGATTGGCGACAAATGTAGTCCAACGTCACGGCGGAGAGGACAACCAATAGAGCACAACTTGTGAATCACACCACGCAAAAAATTTACAGTCTATTAAAATTGAAGATTTTATGATTTTCAGCAACCGCGAAAGAAGAAGAGCAGCACAGAGCTCCAATCGAGGAATCGAGACGGGTTTAAGTGGTACTACTTTGGTTTTAGACGCCACAAGAATGGTTTTATACTCTTTTCCAAAAATCTTACAGCGTGCCTAAACGACAGCAGAATAGGCCACCGACGAAGCATCCGAAAACCCATGATATTCGACGCTTTCAAATGATGGGAATACGTTTCTCGGAATACGTAGTTCCTCGAAGAAGTGGAGTTCGTTTCGATAGGTTAGGGGTCATCCCACCCAAGTTTTAGTTCAGATGATCATAATTCCTGAAATAATATTTTAAACAAAATAACCGATGGAGCTAAGAATCCTACCGGATCAAAAATGCTAGAGATCTCTGACAACAGGGAACGTCTTGTCGGTGGGTAAACGATACGAGCTCCAATGTAAACCCAAAACCTTTATCATTGATTTCGAGCGGTCCGCATCAAACCATGGGAACTCACAATCATCCCTAGGTAACCTAGCAAGTAGAGGCCCGCACTTTGAATTCCGATTTCTTAACTCAAGCTGAGCTTTGGATAAAAGAGATACAAGTTCAGACTGCAAGTTAATCAAGTCTTCAGTTGAATTGGCCCCGGTCATGATGTCATCTTTGTAGACGTCTCGAATAAGAACACGAGCTGCTTTGGGATATTGTATTTGGTATTGGTAATCATTGGCTATCTGCTTTAAAACACGAACAGAGAGAAATGGAGCTGACGCGCGTCGGGCAATAAATCAAAAATAATTTTTGATTATATAATGTAATAATTAATCGCGGTAAGTCCGTTAAGTGTTCGTTTGTTTACAATGTTTCAATACCACGATAAAAAATGTCTAAAATCTACATTTCCAGAGAAATCGCAACTGTGATTGTGTTCACGAAATCACGTGCTCGCGTCAAATGCCCTTTAGCATTCCCATATTTTTGCTTCAAAGAACTCATTATTCAAAAAAAACCGAATCAAATTTTCGATCGAACTTATTAAATGGAATTAATTGTCTTTTCCCTTCAATAATAGTTTTTCCACGTCTAAATAATCAATGCAAAAGTATGCACCTACGATCTGGGCATACATAACAATCAGCAGGCACACACAATCACTTTGTTATTTTTTAATTAATTTAATTAAAGCGGACTGTACTTTTAGTTTTTTTTTTTTTAATAATTCTGGCTCAGTAAAATATCCGACGCAGAAGGACCAATTAATGTTAGCAAATAAACGAAAACCAACTTATGGAGCGAAGAAAAACCAACCAAACGATAAATCAATTAATAATAACACCAAGAATTCGGTTACTAAATGAACAATATAATTACGTAATGAGAAGTTACCATCTGTCCTGGTCAACGATCGAATTCAAAAGAGATCGGTGCCCAGGAGATTGTATGTTAAGAAGTTAGAAATTGAAAATAGATAATATGTACATAATATGTATGTAAGTATATAAACAATAGAGAGTGAAATTAGGAATTACTGTTCAAAGTTAGACAAATTAATTAAATAATTAAGTTTGAGTGATTTACTTTTTAACATAGGGTAAATAAGAAATGTTTGCTGAAATGTTAACAAATTAAATTTCATATACAAATTTATGATTGAATTGTTGATTTTATAAATTAAATAAAAACAAACTGAATCTCAAACAGGCGTAATACCTGAAAATGAAAATAAGAGGCGCTAGTAATTTTTTTTATTATAAAGGAAATTACAAACCTTTTGAAGCGGAAAACGACGTTGAAAGTAAGTATTATTAATTTCCGAATAGGAATTTTAAACTTTTTATTTTACTTAATTGCCTGGGAAACCTTGCAATTAAGTAGGGCTAAAACTCAGGATCTTTTGAACAAAAGAACAAAGTAGTTAGAACAAAGAGGATGGACCGTTAGGACTTTGTCCCGAAAAATTAACAAAACGTTATTGAAACGGGTCGTGAGTTCCGCTTTATCGGAATAATTTACATTAGCAAAAATCAAACGTATTACCAGATTGAGTAACTTTAACTCAACAAACAATTTAAAATCAAATAGAAAAACTTGCACTATCTTGCAAAAGAAACTATTTCGCTATATACTTAGCTTTTTTTTCCTGCCAATCTTTCCTCTCCCAAAGTATAATTTTCTGCCTTCTCCAATCTCGAGGATTTCACCAATTCCTCGTACTCTCCCACAAAAGAAACCAAGAATTCTTCTCTTAGTTATTTTTTTCTAACACAACCAATTTTAAAAATTCGCAAAATTAATTTTCTTCATAAATTTTCTCTTCTCCGCTTTTTCGCTTGTAAAATTTTTGGAACCTCTAGTTCGCTCTAATGACCGGTAAGAAGTGATTTTCCAGAAAGCGTGGATCTCGGTCACGTCATCAGTCAGCAATACCCCGCATATTTGCGTGAGTGAGCGAACGTAGTTGAGATCCCACCGCCTATCCTACTCGCACTTTACACCCAGCTTTATGCACCGTCATCAATGAATTCGCCGAACTGTGGCATGATTTCCAGTGGGCGGCAATTCAATGGATGCATTCAGCCACCTATTCACTCCCACTCAACTCCGAAAAGAAAATTTCTGAAAACTAAAAAGAAAATCAATTTTCTCTACGCGTTCATTTTTCCCCTCAAAACTATAAAACACTATTAATACGGAAAATTGGTGGAAAGCTTATACTTGTACAATGTACGAGAAGAAAAGTTGGCAGTAATTTATTACTTGGCGATTTTACTTTTTGTACGTTTGATAATTGCGCAGATTCGGGGGATTGGGGATGAGCAACTAAAGTTCCATCTTTTACATTTTAAAACTAATAGTAATAGAGTATGTTGGGCACGCAGCCATTCTCACCAGGAGTAACGTTGGCATTCGGAGACAAATGTCATCCGTGCAACTTTTCGGATTTAGACCAGACCTGCCGTCTGTCACTTTTCAACTTCGGATATGTTCGGGGACCACTGTCATCCGCTCTCTGGATCAGACCGTCTGTCACAATGGAGTGGATCATTTATCCACGTTCAATATCAAGATTGATATCGACGATTATTGTCTCTTCAAAATACTGAGAGAGTGAACTAATGGTTGATGGACCATGGCTGCCCTTCTCTCTCTCAGTACATTGATAGAAACACCTGTAGGGAAAAGAAGAAATGGCAAAGGAAGGAACAAGGAATGGGATAATTGAAAGAGTGACAAATTTCGTTTTGGACTTTATTACATTGGACTTTATTTCATGACACCGTTTGAGTTCATGGTTATGACTTTTGGGCTGTGTAACGGTACGCAAACCTTTCAACGATTCGTCCACGAAGTAACAAAATGCCTGGATTTCTATTTTCCATATACTGATGACTTTCATATCGCATTGAACTCAGTTGAAGATCATCGAAAGCATCACAAACAGCTTTTTCAGCGATTTCGAGAGTATGGACTTACCATCATTCCTTCCAAATGCACTTTCGAATCGTCATCTGTAAGTTTTTTGGGCTACCTTGTCATTGAAGGAGGAATCGAACCATTGCCACATTTGAGCTACATCGGACAGTTTACCACAGATATAATTCATATCAACGGCAAGGACAATGTAGTGGCTGATGCTCTATTCAGAGAAAAAGCCATTTGTTCACCATCCTCAATCTACTACATTAATTTGTCTAATCAACAACAAACTGATGAAGAACTCAATTCAACTTCATCTCTACAACTAAAAGAAATCACACTTCCAAATACTAATCACCAAATCTTTTGCGATAATTTATGTTAAAAATAGATTTTAAGATACGAAACTGTATTTTCAAATAGCTGTTTTTAGCTAAATAATGTTTACAAAACAAAAAAAAATATTTCGACAGGCAAGGCACGGCCATATATTCTATAAAATCTACGACGTCAAGTTTTCAATACAATCCACAACTTTGGTCTGGGGAAAAGTGACCTGAACCAAATTTTCGGTATATACAGTGCTGCCAGAAACATTCCGGATTTTTTCCCATATTAATGATTTTCTTAATACCAAGTAGAAAACTAACAACTTTCCATAAGTTTTTTAATAATTTGTAAAGAGTATGAGACAATAGGCGTTTTTCTTTTTTAGATCAGAATGGAGTTCTGAACAGAGTCCGAGCATATCGAACATGCTCTGAACATCCTCTGAACAAAGCGTGTTCTGAGCGCTCTGAACTATTTTTGAAACACACCTGAACACTTAGCTTTTTTTTTCAATTTCACCTGTCAAATGCTTGTGTTCAGCATTCAACTCGGTCTGCTCAGTTATTTTATTCTGAGCTTATAGAGCGCGCTCTGAACAAGCTCAGAACATGTTCAGAACGAAAAAAGAAACACAAATTTGAAGCTCTGAACGTTCAGAGGTAAAAAAGAAACACAATTTTTTGTTTGACAGTTTAGGCTCTGCTCTGAACTAAAAAAGAAAAACGCCTATTAATGAACAATTATTTTCTTTAATTTCTAAGGGAATACAAAATAACCAACTATGTATGTACGAACCTACATACATAGGTATACCTACCTAGGTACCTCACAAAAAAAGACACCAAAAGAAAATCCTTGCTACCTACCCTTTATTCGAAAATCGCGACGAACGAACAAAAAAGTTATTGCATGCCTATCTATACATACAGATACACACCATTGGCAATGATAAGCAAAAAACAAAAAAAAAACAACCACGGCAAGAGACTTAAGTCTCCTCCACTCGCCACAAACAAGGCATCCCTTCATAAAAAATTCAATTTATATGTACATCATTCATACTATTCCTACGAAAGACAAAAACAACAAATACTTTTGCCTTTGAGAATTTAGATATACATTTTGAAGAGAATTCAAATTTTAAGTTGTATACAGGCAGAGATCTCTCGCTCTCGCTCTCGCTCTTTGTACTGCCCAAAGCAGCATTTGACAAATAGCAACATGTTGTGGGATCGCATATTAGATCCCAGCCGTTAATTTTTGGGTTCCAATATTTTGTATGGGATGCGACATCTTGGTATTATATTATCTTTGCTTATAAGTTATGAGTGCTCGGTGAATACCGGCCCTATACTTATATACATATAAAAAACCAAACAGGAATTTAAAATATAATATTTGAATTAAAAAGTATTGTTTTGAAAATAATTATTTGAAAATTACATTTTGAGAGATTATTTAAATATTTAACAATTAAAAATAAAAATATTAATAAGTTCAATTTAACGATAGCTAAATTTTATGAAATTTTGTTTTAAAATTAAACATTAAAAAACAAGTGTACCTTATTTAAAAAATTTTTTTTTAATTTTCAGCCAAATACCTATAAAGAACACTATAAAAACTTTTACCTCCTTGAAGCTTTCGTATGTCTATGGGTAGGGAGTTCCATAGTTTAACAGCACAAACAAAGAATTGGCGCTGAGAAGCAGTGCAAGTGAATCTTGGCCGAATAAATACAAAAGACCGAATTGAACTTGAGAAAACGATTCTGTTATAAAGATACAATGGTTCCTTCTTTGTTATAACGTTATTCAAAGTCTTTTAAGTATAGTAATTCAGGTATGCCTCCAGGGTACACCCAAGCAAACACTTTATACGCGGAAAAATGATCAAAACGTTCAAGATTTTACACGTAACGAATTACGTTGTTGAATGCAACATTTAAATTTCTTTTAGATTCTGAGCTACATATGTCTGCAAAAAATCTGACATCCGTATGTAATTATTGGAATAATTAAGGTTTTTAAGACTACGGAGGCAGCCATAAGTTTTCGCTATTATATGTTGGGAGTCCCAGCTGAGAGTGGAGTCAAACCATATTCTCAGATTCTTGGCTTTTTCCACATATTCAATTTCTTGATTTCTAATATGCATAGGAGGAAAATAACTGAGATCAAGCTTTTCTTTGTTAATAACAAAACATTTGGATTTTGTTCGATTCAACCTCAAGTTATTTGCCTCGGATCAGCGCAGAATGTTATCGAGATCATTAGTTAATTGATAAACACCATTATCAATCATTCCCAGTTTACAACTAAGGCGATCGTGCGTCATCCCCATACAGGTCGATGGATGAATTCTTAAATTGGGCTGAAAGGTCATTAATACACATTGAAAATAGCAATGGTCCAAGAATTGATCCGTGTGGAACTCCAGAAAAAAGATTCAGACATCCTGAGACACATTTTCCCACCACAATTACTTGTTTTCTTCCAGAAAGGTAGGAAAGCATTAACTTGCATGTCTGAATCCGAAAACAGAAACTGACTTTTCATTTTATTAATAAGAACATTGTGGTTTACCGTATCACAGGCCTTAGAAAAGTCGAGTAGTCCTAAAAATAATACTTTATAAGCACAGACAAGAGAAATATACAAATGTAGAATATGGTGTTTATCGAGTTTAGTTCCCTTCTTTTATGTAGATGGATCTAGTTGTACTGTTTCTCGGTTATTGTATGGTCATTCGAGTTTGAATTGATAATTTTCTTACCTGTAACCTGTCCTGTCTTTGTGCTGTGGTACATGAACATGATACACAAAATAAGTTACAGGATACAATACAACATCCAACTCGGGGGTATATTTTGTTTTCAGTACATCATTTTCTTTCACATTTGAATTTGATTTCAGTGCAAATCAAGTTTGGAAAGGATACGGATGTCAATGCTTGTGCGAATTGTTGTTTTTTAGACTGGGTAGGTAGAAGGAATTTATTTGGGACTTACAGGTTTCGTGTGGTTGTCGTCACTCCATAGTGATGAATTTTAGTTTTTTTAAAGACTATTTCGACTATTTTTTATACACTATTTAGATAGTAGGTATACCTATAATATTTTTTAGACTCGGTGTTTTTTTTATTTTGTAGGTAGGTATATAATGTTTGCAACTAAACAGCAGAGGTACGGATATCGTGTAAAATGTTGCGTTTCTTCTTGTGGTGCCAAGTGACAGGATAATTCTACCACAAAATTTTTTTAATTCCATGCACGGGAAAATGAAGTATTTTTAAAAAAATGGTATGATGCTTGTAGTTTAAAACAGGACGTCCTTTCAAAAAAATTGTATTTATATGAAATACATTTTGAAAAGGAATTTATATTAAAAAGGATCTGTTCCCACTTTGGACCTAAGAAATGTATCAAATCCCTATGGTTCAAATCTTAAAACCTATTTGAAGCCTAACTTTTCTTCAGAAGGTCTTGCTGTAGATTTAAGCCTTACAGAATTTCAAGATTTTTCAGACAAATGTTTGCCGAATTCTTCATCGGATGAATTTTCCAAAGCACAGAATCATCCTGATTACAAAGCAGACATTTTGAAATTGAAGCAAAAAGTATTTGATTTAGAAAAAAAAATAAAACAAATTCGAAAAAAATAATCTTCAAGGCGTAAATTAAAATATAGAATTAATGTAGGAAGTTTTTCAGAAAAAAAATCTAATAAAATAGGCTTGAAAACAATTTCCAATTTAATCGATTCTTTGCCTGTCGCAAATAAAAATGCAAAATATTTTGCAAAAATGCTTTTAACTAAAAATAAAATGTATTCAAAGAACGAACAATGGCTTTCTCAAAACATATTTTTTAGAAATGCTGCTCTATATAATTTTAAGAGAGAAACTATTAATTTCCGTCTTCCACATCCTACGTCCTTGTACAAGTGGATGGAAATTAAACTATGTCGATGGGCTTCCATGAAGAAGTTTTATCTTAAATAAAAGAAAAGGTTGATGAACTGCCTGAAATGAGTAGAAATGTAGTACTTATTTTTTATGAAATTTCTATCGAGGAGATTGTGACATATAACAACTTCAAGGACAGAATTGACGGATTTGTTGACTATGGGGATGGAAAAAGGGAACCAGTCCGAGGAAAAACTATTTGTGTTTGTATGATTAGAGGGCTCTGCTCCAATTTTAAATACGTTTTGAACTACGTTGTACTGTATCTTGTTCAATTTTTAAATGCTTTAAAGTTTTTGAAAAGCTTGGAATATTTGTGCGAGTGCTCACATGTGACCAAGGCTCAACAAACCGAAGCTTATTTTCAAAAATAGGATATAAGGATGGTAGCATTGACAATATCGAAAGTAATTGGTTTGCTTACGAGGGAAAAAAGATATATCTCTATTTTGATGTACCTCATCTGATAAAATCCATAAGAACAAATCTAATGTCTTCGGACTTTTGTCTTTCCAATGGAGACATTGTCAGCTGGGACGTCGCACAGTAGGCTGAGAGCGGAAAAAAGGTCTTTTGAGACAGTTATGTGTAGCCGTTTTATTTTTATGCCTTACTACTCTTAGATAACCATAGCGTATAATTTCAAAGTATTTTTTAATATATATATATTTCACTTATTCACAAGTCCTCAAGTCCAACAAGTGGTTTGCCTTCTATAAGTAGCCTCAAACAATGGTACTCAAAAAATGGTTTTAATGAAAACTTTTTGAGTTTTAAGTTTAGCTCCACTTTCCTCCAAGCAGTGACGTATATTAACGTGTGCTCCAAACTTTCAAGTTACAGCACAGAAAAGAATCAGCTGCAGATACTTGCAGATCTGGAAGTTATGTTCAAATTTGTCTCACTGTTTCAAGTAACTCGGTTTTGAAGGTGGTATATATCAAAAAGTTATGATTTCTTCGGTACTAACTGTCAGAATGAACTGGTTAAGCCCACTATTTTTAGAAAAAATGTGTACCTTTATTTTAAAAATAAAATAAAATTAACACATTGACCAGGTCTGAGGAATTCGATATTTTAGAAACCATTTATTTTTGTCTGTAAAATTTTTCAACTTTCAACTCAATTTTCTCGAAAAAAAATATATGAACAAATAATATTATTTTATTATAGTCTGAGTTATATGATAGGGTTTAATAAAGAATAAATAAAAGAATTATGGATAGTCCTACAGTTATTTTGTTTTCATGCAAAAAGTACAATAAGGTAAAAATAAAAAAGGTTTTTTTTTCTAATTTTGCCTAAAATTTTAGCAAAATGTTCGTAACTTGTTTTGTAATCAGTTTTTCTTAACCAAATTTTGACCAAATATTTTTAAGACTAATCTTAATTTGTGTGTCGATGCTTCAATAAAATCCAATAAGTTGTTCAGATTTAACAGATTTTTTTTGAATTTCAGTACCCTCAAATTTTAGAAAAATGTCAATAATTTTATTTTTAATAATTATTTCTTAACCAAATATGTATCAGTCTAATTTTGTTATGTGTGCCGAATTTCATTAAAATCCGTAGAATAGTTGAAATTTATCAGACTTTTTTTTAATTAAACAACATCAAAACCCACAAATTAAAAAAAAATATCAATAACTTTTTTTCTAACAATTTTTTTTTTTTTTTATATGACGAATCTTAACATGTGTGCCAAATTTCATAAAAATCCGTTAAATAGTTCTGACTTTTTAGAAATTTTGGTACAACATCAAAACCCTCAAATTTTAGAGAAATGTCACTAACTTTTTTATACTCAGTTTTTCGTAACTAAATTTTGACCAAATATATAAAAGAGCAATCTAACCATGTATGCCAAATTTAATTAAAATCCCTTAAATATTTTAGATTTTACAGACTTTTTTCCCCTCGCGTCGTAAGGAAATTATATGCTATAGATTCTCAAAATGTCAAAATGTTGTAAGAGTGTGTCTAAAAATCAGTCAAGCACATGTGGACCCGAAAAATTTTCAAAAAATGTCTGTAGGTTTGGCCACTCAAGTATTTTCACATAGTCCCAGCTGACAATATCTCCATTGGAAAGACAAAAGTCCGAAGACATTAGATTTGTTCTTATGGATTTTATCAGATGAGGTACATCAAAATAGAGATATATCTTTTTGCCCTCGTAAGCAAACCAATTACTTTCGATATTGTCAATGCTACCATCTTTATATCCTATTTTTGAAAATAAGCTTCGGTTTGTTGAGCCTTGGTCACATGTGAGCACTCGCACAAATATTCCAAGGTTTTCAAAAACTTTCAAGCATTTAAAAATTGAACAAGATACGGTACAACGTAGTTCAAAACGTATTTAAAATTGGAGCACAGCGGCCTCTAATCATAAAAACACAAATAGTTTTTCCTCGGACTGGTTCCCTTTTTCCATCCCCATAGTCAAAAAATCCGTCAATTCTGTCCTTAAAGTTGTTATATGTCACATTCTCCTCGATAGAAATTTCATAAAAAATAAGTACTACATTTCTACTCATTTCAGGCAGTTCATCAACCTTTTCTTTTATTTAAGATAAAACTTTTTCATGGAAGCCCATCGACATAGTTTAATTTCCATCCACTTGTACAAGGACGTAGGATGTGGAAGACGGAAATTAAGAGTTTCTCTCATAAAATTATATAGAGCAGCATTTCTAAAAAATATGTTTTGAGAAAGCCATTTTTCGTTCTTTGAATACATTTTATTTTTAGTTAAAAGCACTTTTGCAAAATATTTTGCATTTTTATTTGCGACAGGCAAAGAATCGATTAAATTGGAAATTGTTTTCAAGTCTATTTTATTAGATTTTTTTTCTGAAAAACTTCCTACATTAATTCTATTTAATTTACGCTTTATTGAAATATGTTGAAGATTTTTTTTTTTCGAATTTGTTTTATTTTTTTTCTAAATCAAATACTTTTTGCTTCAATTTCAAAATGTCTGCTTTGTAATCAGGATGATTCTGTGCTTTGGAAAATTCATCCGATGAAGAATTCGGCAAACATTTGTCTGAAAAATCTTGAAATTCTGTAAGGCTTAAATCTACAGAAAGACCTTCTGAAGAAAAGTTAGGCTTCAAATAGGTTTTAAGATTTGAACCATAGGGATTTGATACATTTCTTAGGTCCAAAGTGGGGACAGATCCTTTTTAAAATTTGTTTTTTAATATAAATTCCTTTTCAAAATATATTTCACATAAATACAATTTTTTTGAAAGGACGTCCTGTTTTAAACTTCAAGCATCATACCATTTTTTTTTAAATATTTAGTTTTCCCGTGCAGGGAATTTAAAAAATTTTGTGGTAGAATTATCCTGTCACTTGGCACCACAAGAAGAAACGCAACATTTTACACGATATCCGTACCTCTGCTGTTTAGTTGCAAACATTATATACCTACCTACAAAATAAAAAACACCGAGTCTAAAAAATATCTAAATAATCTTTAAAAAAATAGTCGAAATAGTCTTTAAAAAACTAAAATTCATCACTATGGAGTGACGACAACCACACGAAACCTGTAAGTGCAAAATAAATTCCTTCTACCTACCCAGTCTGAAAAAAAACAATTCGCATAAGCATTGACATCCATATCCTTTCCAAACTTCATTTGCACTGAAATCAAATTGAAAACAAAAACTACCCCCTGTCTATATCTTTTTTTTATCCTGCCTGTACCTGTGTCCTGTACCAGTCTTCTGGTGCATCCGTTCCGTGTTCCATATTTAGTAACAAGAAAAATAAACATTTCCACTCCCCGAGGATCGTCGGATCCAAGTTTAACGCATTAAAGCAAAAAAAAGGTTGCGTTTGGTTACATGTTTAATATTTCATACGAAGTCGATGTATGACGGTTGGGTTTGTTTGCTCATCAGACAAGGTATTGTATGAGGTATGCTGACTTTTCAATTTGTTATGCTGGTTTTTAATTTTTTTCGTGAACATGCTTTTATTCTACCATTCTGCATCTGTATATTTCTTTTGTCTGTGCTTTAAGTAAAGCAGATACACAACTATAACTTTTCCTAAAGCCCGACTGATTCACGCATAACAGATTGTTACTTTTTATAAAATTAGAGGTCTGACAATGCAAAAGTTTTTCTAAAACTTTTGAAATAAAAGGTAGGATCAATATAGGCCTGTATTCAGGGGGCAATAAGCGAGTAGCAGGTTTCTTTACTATGGGGATAACTTTGGCAATTTTCCAGCTGTGAGGAAAAGAGCTTGTTGTGATGATGTCTTAAAAATATGTGTTCGAGTGGGAAGTATGTATGGAAGAATAATTTTAATGAACAATGGGTGCACTTCATCGAAACCCATAGCTTTAGATTTAACTTTTAAAATGTTAGCTACAACATCGGCTTCATCAATATTATTGATATTTTCGTTGTTTGAATCAGAGATATTTGAAATATCAAAAGCTTCAGTTGGATTTACTACTTCATTGTAAGAATTGGATTGAACTTTAGCAAAATCAATATTGAGAACATCGGGGTTAATATTTTCTGTATGTTTTTCTTTTGACTGACCAACTCCGAGATCACGAATATTTTTCCAAAGTGCTTTAGAAGGATGATCTTTGTTCAAGTGACTTGAATACACTTGGATTTTAGCTTCTCTTATTTTAATGCGCACATTGTTGCGAATGGAACGAAACGATATAAGAAGCTCCGGTAATCGGAAACGTTTCCATTGCTTGTAAGCCACATCTCTTTGCTTAATCAATTCCTTAATTTCTTGTGTAAACCATGAGTTATTTTGATTTTTAACTACTTTAGTTTTGAGTTTTACGTGTTTGTTAAATAAGTTACGAATATGGTTTTGAAGTAAAATTACTCGATCATCAGCGGAAGCCATAAAATATATTTATCGCCAGTTAAACTCATGTAAATCATATTCCAGCTGAGCCAGGTCAATGTTTTTAAAATCACGATATTCGAATGTTGTAGTAACGGTTCGCGGGACAATTCGGCCTATTTTGCCATATCTGTTATTCTGCTATGAATGTTCTGCTATGAATCATTAAAGATTTTCACCATAAAAGATTTTTTATAATTGGTATTCAGAAGTTCGATCATTTATAAAATTCTGTTATGAAACTTTGAAAACGAAATATGCAAGCAAACAGAACTAAAATTTGCTGTCAATCAGCTGTTCTAAAAAAAATTCATTACTGACACATAAATTGAAGTGGTTGTTCGCGAATTGAAATTAATTTTTTGAATTTGTATTTGTAATTATAGTTTGTTTATATTAGAGAAACCTCGAAATCCAGTGCAATTGGACAGATGGAAGTTCGCACATGGAACATCAACTAATACGAGCCAAAGTTATTGATTCGAGCACAATCATCTCGGTTCTAGCTTCGTATATGAATAATCCCAAAGAACAAGATCCTGGCGAGCTGATAGATTTTTACCCAGAAATCTCTTTCTTCGGTAACGATGGAAAGAAGAATGTGACATTATGAACAAGTATTTCCTCGTGTATCAAGACAAGCCGCCAAAAGTAAGTGGAGAACCTGGGCTGATTCCCATCTCGTTCATTTGATATCGCCGTTTGATATTATCAACTCGTGGATTGGTGGCAAACACGTCGGGATGTAATTCAATCAGACTGAGTTTCTTCTCTTCAATTGTATCGGATTTGCACGAATATTTGTTGGTATTTCGGATTATTGTTCTAGCGGGAGAATGAGAGCTGGAGATGGTTGGATAACTTTGGTGGTGGTCAGGTGTCGCACGGAATTAATGAGATGTTTTGTTTTATTAAATAAATTAAAATCTTTTATGATAAAAGTCACAAAAATTTCTCTTTTGTTCTTTTATTATTAATAACAGATTTCATAACAGATTTTGGCAAGCTGAATACCAAAAATGAGATTCATAAAAGATTTTTGAGATTTCGAACTGTTGACAGTTCATACGAGATTTTGTAGTAGATTTCATAACAGATTTTGTCATGCCGAATACCAAAATTATAATTCATAAATCATTTTTCGACAGCACAAATTTTTATATGGAAATTCATAACAGAATTCATAACAGAATACACGACGAGGATGCTCTTGGTATAGGCATCGAAGGTGTTTACGCCATCAACAGTGGAATAAGCATCGATTCAACTATTAACAAGTTTAAACACCTATTTTCGACCGAAAAGACTCCCACAGTGCCTGTCGTTAAAAAGGATGGTTCTATCCGCATATGCAGAGACTACAAATCAACTTTGAATCGTGCAATTCAACCATACTGCCACCAAATTCCAGCAGTAAACACACTTCTGGTGTCCATCGAAGGTGGATCAATTTTTGCTAAGATTGATTTGGCGCAAGCATACCAGTAATTGCTGGTCGATGAACGCTCAGCGTTACTACAAACAATAGCCACGCAACAGGGGGCATTCAAGGTAACTAGGCTCCAATTTGGTATCTCTTCAGCGCCTGGAACATTTCAAAGCTGCATTGAAAACATTCTACAAAATATCCAAGGAGTTTTGCCTTATTTTTATGACATAATTGTTATGATGACATAATTGTTAAGATTAAATGAGGTACTGTCTTATTTCGATAAAGCCGGGCTTCGATTATGAAGGGATAAGTGCCAATTTGGTGTACCATCAGTGGAATTCTAGGGTTTTAAAATTGACGCCCTAGGTATACGACCATCAGCTGATAAAATTAATGTGATCCACAATGCACCAGCACCAAAAGATAAAAACCAACTACGGGCATTTTAGGGCCTAATAAATTTTTATCATGCATTCCTACTACATAAAGTGACCGTAGCAGAACCATTACACACCATAAGAATGCACACTGGACATGGAAGCAACAACACGAAAAGGCTTTTAATACGCTTAAGAAGATCATCGCATCAGACGATGTGCTAATCCATTACGATGAGAAGCTGCCATTAGTTCTTACATGCGATGCATCACCCTACGGTCTCGGAGCAGTTCTCAGCCACCAGTTAACGGATGGGTCCGAAAAACCCATTGCATTTTACTACTCTCTCAAAGTCTGAACGGGGTTATGCGCAAATTGACAGGGAAGCAGTTGCTCTTGTCGCTGGAGTTAAAAAATTCCACAATTATTTATATGGACGTTCATTCACGCTGATAACAGACCACCGCCCACTATTAGGGATCTTAACGACAACAAAATCAGTTTCCAAAGTAATATGGTTTCAAATGCTTCGCCGTTCAATATTTCTTAATGCCTACAACTTCAATCTTGTGCATCATGCTGGAACAAAGATAAGCAATGCAGAGTCGCTGTTCAGTATCGAGCAAAATAGAGTCAGCAACCGAAGACGTTTTCATGATCGACTTAACAGCAGCGCCAGTCGTGAGCGCACAACAACTAGCGTCGCAAACCTCGAAAGATCCGCAGCTCTCCAAAGTTTTAAAATGGGTGCTTAGGGGCTGGCCCAACACCAAAATTGACCGTTCAAGTGATTTATATCCATATTATTTCCGAAGAGATGAACTATCTGCCAACAGAGGAGTCCTAGTTTGGGGGAATCGTGCAGTCCTTCCTCCTCCAGATAGAGAAACTATTTTAAATGCTCTGCACGCACCACATTCTGGAATCGTCAAAATGAAAGCACTGGCGCGTAGTTATGTATGAGGCCTAACATCGATGCCGAAATTGAACTCGTCGTGAGGAGATGCACGCCATGCCAAAAGAGTCGAAACGAGCCTCCACACACTTCAATACACCATTGGGAGTCAGCCAAACGTCCATGTACCCGCCTACATGTCGACTTTGCCGGGCCTTTCCAAGGCAAAACATTTTTGTTGGTTATCGACTCATACTCAAAGTGGCTTGGGTCACTGTGGTCAATTCAACATCATCAGCTGCAACTAATAAGTTTCTTCGTCAACTCTTCGCCACCAATGGGCTTTCTGACGAACTGGTATCTGACAACGGAACAGCATTTACAAATGATGAATTCAAGGCTTTCATGAAAAACAACCTAATTCGACACATTCGCTCTGCCCCCTTTCACCCAGCTACAAATGGCCAAGCGGAGAGAATGGTACAAAGCACTAAAAACTATCTAAAGAAATTGGGTCGCACAAAAAATATCGATTTGAGCCTGGCCAGATATTTGTTTAATCAACATATTACCCCACATGAATTAACTAACCGTTCGCCCGCGGACCTGTTACTCAACCGAGAGCTCAGAACATAACATACTTCGATAAAATACAACCACATGAAATTACTTATGGTAAGGTTTTTGAACCTAATAATTCTAAATGTTTAATTGCAGGGAGCCCAGTTCGGGTTAGAAGTTATTCCACTGCGTCAAAATGAATTGAGGGCTTGGTGTCTGAACAAACTGGACCGATTTCCTATAGTGTCCGTCTGAACGACTCAAGAGTTGTTAAACGTCATCAAGATCAGCTACGAAATCGTGTACCATCGTCACCGTCATCTTCCGCTCCTGAAGCCTCTGGTGAGGCCTCCACAGTCGTGGACTCAGAAGCCAGCGTATTAACGTCATCTGTAGAAACGCAGCAAGTTATTTCACCAGCTGATATTGCCATTCCATCATCACCGGTACTTGAAGCCACGACACCCCGTAGATCTGGTCGCAAACAACAGCCCCCGCAGTTTTATAAACCATCTGGATGTTAAGGGGTGTTGTGTATGAGCTGACTTATCGTCTGTTGATTCGTACCCGTCGATGAGAACAGATCGTCGTCTATTATATTAAACAACATATTATCTTGTCATCGCTACATTACATATTTGGTAATACGAAATACATAATATTATATTAACATTAACTTGCGCATGTGTATTTATTAAAAATAATAACAGAATAAAATATCTTTCCGAATAGGCCCAAATATTTGGTAATTTGATTTGACAGCTGATGTTGTTCTTGTCTGTGGTGTGCGGAAGCCAACGTACGTGGTCGTACGAAACCGAGCGAAAACATGAAATTCATATGACGCGCACATAATTGCGATCTGGAACTTTTCGTTTAGTTTTCGTTAACTTTTGCCGTCGGACGTGAGAGCGCTCACCGACCGCTCTTACGTACGTGGACTGACAGCTAGCTTCAAAAATTAAAAAAATCACTTCCAACCAATCAAGTGCATTATGGGTGACTTATGAATTTGACGTTTTGGAAAGCAACTTTTCGATCGCTTTTGACACTAGCTTCCTACAGCTACCGCCTATTCTAGTTCTACCTTTAGTTTCGAAAAAGTTGCCAGTCAAAAAAATTTCGCCAAAATAAAAGATCGCGATGCTAGCTCTTCCCACGGCACTTCAGGAAAAGTCAGTCTCAAATTCTAAAGAATACTTCATACCCTGAATTTGCCCACCGAGTTCCCGCACTATATCCCAGAATAATTTATAGTTAGTACAGTTCCCCAATTTCTTAGCCATACTTTTTAAATAAATGGTTTTCTTAGATGAACACATTTTTTGTAATGATTATTGACACGTACTTAAATTTTTTTGAAAAATTGTAAATTTGTCCTTCTAAACAGTTTAAGGTAAACAAATGAAACTTTACGAAGACTTTTGCAATCTTTGTCAAACCATACATTCTTCGGTGCAAAGGTTTGTGAATTCTTCACAGCAAAAGGGGCCGAGGCCTTTATGACACTTTCTAAACTTTCACATGTCTCCTCAACCGAGCGTGTGGACTGATGAAGTAGAGAATGCGAGTGATTACTTAATAATCTTTTGTAAAGATTTGCATTATTTTCCGACCATTTGAGCTTGTTAAAGCTTGTCAGTGCAGACTGTTGGATTTCATCCGTTAATTGAATTTTGATAACAATTGAAAAATGAGCCGAGTAGTTAACTAGAGCTACTTCAAAGTCTTCAAGCATATTCAGCCAATTTCCTGATATCGCAGCAAGGTCAATAACGGATTGTCCTCGTGTACTAACAAACGTAAATTCCCCACAGGCATCGCTTTTAGAAGACCCATTTAGAACAAATAGCCCAAAAACTTCGAAAAACTCATTTAAACTCTGACCGTTACTGTCAGATATTGTAACTCGCGGACGTAAAATATTAAAGAAAGAATTCTGATATCCACCAATCCTAGCATTTAGATCCCCGACGATCAGTACATTATCAAAGGAAGTATTATTCATAAAATCCACAAAATCATCGAATTCGTTTACCCAATTATTGCAATTTAAGTAGATAGGAATAATATAAAAGTTTAAGTTGCTGCTAACCAAATGAAAGATGATTTTTCTTTCAATAATCTTAAAATTAACTAAATTAATTAAATTACAATAAGAATACAAATATTGAAGATACATCGGAATTCTGTTCGCTAAGTGACGACTTTCTCTGACGGGCATAAACTTGGTAAAAAGAAACGTTGCTTTTTCTGCTTGGATTTGTGTTCAGCTGGAAGACAGTTGGAACACAGAATAGACTCTTCCATAGCTTGTTTCTTTTCTGTTGATCCGATTTTTCCGAGCGATTTGTTTTTGAATTAATTGCTGACTAGAATTCTTTTGCATAATCAACTGTTGTTGAAGTAGAACTTATTGTTGTTGTTGCATCTGTAATTACTATTGTTTATCTACTTGCTGTTGAGCAGCTTGTTGTGGGGCAGTATCATAACATTCTGAAAAAGATAAAGTTAATAATTCAGTTTCGTTAATACATGTTTCTATACAATTGAAAACTTACTTGTAACCTGCTGAAGTTACAACTCGATGCATTGTCTGCTTTGGAACCAACTGCTGCATACTAAGACGATATAATCGGACTTGAGGCAGGTGTAGCTGGATCCTTTGCTTCATTGAGAGCTTCTAAGAAACCACTTTCGAAGAAAGTTCTTATAATTCTTTTTATGACCCTTTCATTCACAAGAACCATAACCGATCAAAATGAATCAACTGGCTTTGTGGCAGATGCACTAAATATCTCGCAGTTTATATTTATTTCTGGATAGTATTCCAAAACATAGTTTTCGTTTGATTTCGACTTACGGCACTGTGCAAAGATGCCCACTCCTTTCACAAAACTGGACAACTGGGACATCAAAGTCAACCGACTTTTAATCTTAAGATTGACATGTATAATATATATTTTATTTCTGTATATTATGTATAGGCCCCCTATGTGCCATAAGTTTCTTTATTTGTCGATGTATTATATTATAGTTGTAAGTGTAATAAATGTACCTATCTAATAATAAGTATCTACAATCTAACTACTATGTATCACCATTATATTATAAGAACACAGCAACACTAATGTATCTGCAGTATCTATAAGAACACAAGAACACTAATGTACGCTATTAAAATATATTATGTATTTGTGCATCATCCAGTTGTAGCATTTTCTTGTTTAAGTCTTCTGAGTTGTAACGGAACCAAGTGGACGCTAATAAAGATTGAAAAGAAATTATTTTTAAACGAATTGTATTTTAAACATTAAAACAGTAAGTTAACACAAATTGTATATAAATCTTCAATAAAAATCGTTAAATCTTTAACTCCTTTTATAAACAGAAACATTGACCGATGAGGCTAAGGTTGAGAGATACTGCGAGAATCCAAAACAATTATGGGTTTTGGAGGGTGAAACGAACGAAAGATTCATATGTTTATAATTCAGTATATATAAGTCAGCTGTTTTTTTTCACAAATATCCAAAAAATGTATGGATAAGTTCTTCATAATCAATGGTCACGTTCGAGTAAAATTTGAAAGCATTCCGGATTGGTTGGTGTTGTGGTAATCCTATAAGAAAAAACAGCTGATTGACAAACCAGCTGTTTTTCTAAATAAATCGAATTTTTGTGAAAAAAACAGCTGACATCTGAAATACGTCTAAGCTGATTTTCAGCGTCTAGTCTAGGATTCGAATTCCTTTCAACCAAAGAATCGAATTTTTTTCTAAAAAGAATCGAATTATTTCTGTCGTTGAAAGGAATACGAAAAGAATCGATTTTGTTTGTGATTGTGTGTGTGGCCCTTGACACCAGCAATTTTTAAGTGAAACGTCAAAAAACTATTCAATTTGGAAATTAATTATTATATTTAATTGAACAGCAAACGCATAAATATTTAATATAAAATTTACCGAAAATTCGTTGCAACCAAAAACACAATATGTATGGACTGCTAGTCTAATATCAGTTTCATACAACAATTGTCAAAACAATGTCGCCAAAATAAGAGAGCGATGCTAGCTCTTCCCACGCCACTTCAGGAAAAAAATGAACTAGTGACATAGAAGCTCGCGACATCTGTTTTTAAAAATTCAAAAAGTCGTATTAAGCGATAAACCAAACCTGACATTTTTAAATTTCCTGAATAGAAATGTGCGACATCTACGGTATTTTGCCTCTTATTTTTTTTTAGTGTTGGTTTGGAGGTTGGATATTCAAAATGAAACAATTCAACAAAAGTAATATAACTGGCCGCAATCGAATGATAGGCCGATAGGGCATCTAATGTGGAATTCATTTCAACAAAAGAATCGAATTTTTTCTAGAAGAATCGATTTTTTTTCTGAACAATTTGTCTGTCAAAAAAAATCTTGCTAATTTAGCAAGATTCAAGAAATATTTTACACCGATTTGCAAACACACTAGCAAGATTTGAAACTTCTAAATGTCAAATTGAATGTTGAGGTGTTTTAAGAAAACAAATTGCAATGAATTTTCGGTGAATTGTATATTAAATATTTATGCGTTATTTTTCAATTAATTATAATAATAAATTTCCAAATTGAATATCTTTTTGACGTTTTAATATATGGACTGCTAGTTGCCAATCTCAGGATGGTTCCATTTTAGCCTCGGCGACACTAGCCCTCCTCACTGCAACTAGCGGAAAAAAATGAAACCTCTCAGTGTTGGTTTGGGGGTTGGATATTCAAAATGAAACAATTCACCAAAAATAATACAATTGGCCGCGTTCGAATGATAGGCCGATAGGGTATATAAGATCGTTTTGCATCGAACGACCAAAACCGGATTTGATAGATTTGTCTGGTATTTATATTTTATATTTGTTTTGTATTTTATATATATTTTATTTTGTTCGGTAAAAACCGAAATCCATATAAAAATAACCAAAAACTAGAAGTTCCGCGTGTTCTTTAATCTGTCGCAGCGAGGACGAGAAAAATAATAATAACGTGTTTTTTTCATTGACAACAACGTGTTGTTATTAGCCGTTCGGGTAAAATTTAAAAGCAATTCGGATTGGTTGTTGTTGTTGTAATCCTATAAGAAAAAAAGCTGATAAACAAACCAGCTGTTTTCCAAAATAAATCTGAAAGGTATCTTAAAATTTTTCGCATTTTTAAGAAAAAAAAAACAGCTAACATCTGATATACGTGTCAGCTGATTTGCAGCGTCTAGTCACTGGCCACGTTCGTGATTCAATCCAAAGCTATCCGGATAGGTTTGTGTTGTTGTAATACGTCCATGACCTGGTGACAAAACAGCTGATGCAACAACAACCTAACGTATCTGAAAATTTTTGGATGCGTGGATAGCCTATCTGATAGTTTACCGAACGCAAGGACTCACTTTCTGTGGCAATGGCTAAAAGAACGCGCGGGATTTCTAGTTTGTGATTTTTTTTTACATAGATTTTCATTTTTACCAAACAAAATAAAATATAAAATATATATAAAATACAAAACAAATATATACCAGACAAAACTATCCAATCCGGTTTTGGTCGTTTGAAAACATATCCGATGCAAAACATATTGGGGCATATTCATAGTCGCTGTTTAAGTTGTTTCTAAAAAAATACTGGGTTTATCCTATCTAATTTACATTGGATAAACTCCAGGCTAAGATAAACTGGGGTCTAAAAACGACTATGAATATGCGCCATTGAATTCCTTTCAACCAAAGAATCTATTTTTTTTTTTTTCTAAAGAGAATCTAATTTTTTCTGTCGTTGAAAGGAATACGAAAAGAATCGAAAAGAATCGATTTTTTTTGTGATTGTGTGTGTGGCCCTTGACAGCAGCAATTTTTAAGTAAAACGTCAAAAAAATATTCAATTTGGAAATTAATTATTATAATTAATTGAAAAACAAAGCATAAATATTTAATATAAAATTCACCGAAAATTCGTTGCAACCAAAAACACAATTTGTTTTCTTAAAACACCTCAACATTCAATTTGACATTTTAGAAATTTCAAATCTTGCTAGTGTGTTTGCAAATCGGTATTAAATTTTTCTTGAATCTTGCTAAATTAGTAAGATTTGTTTTGACAAAAAAAATTCGAATTGTTCAGAAAAAAAAATCGATTTTTGTTGAAAGGAATTTCACATTAGATACCCTATCGGCCTATCATTCGAACGCGGCCAATTTTATTATTTTTAGTGAAGCCTAGTACGCTGCTGATGCGAAACGAAAACTTCCTGTGATCTCCAAACAGACAACGAAACCCTTGCGAAAACACAACGGAAAATATCCTTGGAGAGTTTCATTAATTCCAAAAACAAAATCAAACATAAACGCAAAAAATCAGAGAAACCCATGAAGTAAGAGAATGATAAATAAAAAAAAACACAAATAAAACTCAAATGTCATTTTTCCGCACACAATAAATAGTCTGTATAATTAATTCAGTACGAAAAAGGAGCGGAGACTTCTCCAAATAATCTGCTACAATTATGAATTTCTTTCTTCGAACAGCGTACTGCAAAACGAAAAGCAGAACGAAATTTTCCGTTTATGATTTCGTTGTGTCATTTTTGTATGGGATTTTTCGTTTCGCATCAGCAGCGTACTAGGCTTGAATGTGAATTGTTTCATTTTGAATATCCAACCTCCAAACCAACACTAAACAAATAAGAGGCAAAATACCGAAGATAACGCAAATTTCTATGCAGGAAATTTAAAAATGTAAGGCTTGGTTTATCGCTAAATACGACTTTTTGAAATTTTAAAAACAGATGTCGCGAGCTTCTATGTCAGAAGTTAATTTTTTTCCTGAAGTGGCGTGGGAAGAGCTGGCATCGCTCTCTTATTTTGGCGACATTTTTTTGACAATTGTTGTATGAAACGTCCATGAGTGTGAGTTACACAAACACAAATGTAATCACACAGGGAAGGCATGCAGTTAGACAGCTAAATCATGCGGCGTCCAAGTGAATTTTTAGCTTTTTTTTTGAGGAATGTGTTTTGAGATTTTAAATCGCCAAAATAGAAATAAAAGCAAGTGAAATAAAAGTAAATAAAGTGCATATATGCTACTGTTCATTCGGCGTTTTTCTTTTTTAGTTCCGAGCGGGGCACAGAGCGGGGCACAAAGCGGGCTCTGAGCGAATAGAGTTCACTCCGAACAGAAACTCAATTGAACACTGAACTCTCATATCTGTCAAATTACATGAAAATTTATTTATTTATTTAATGCGTTAAGGACTAACGTTAAACACTTATTATAATATTACTTAAAACTAGTACATATAAAATTTGCATTACAATAATGTATTAAAAAAGGTTTGTTTGAATTTAATACTTTTAAAGTTATCATTTACTGAGGAGATCATAAAGTAATACTTATTAAATACTGAAATCAATTGATTTAAAGGACTATTTAATCCATAATTTACTCTACTGAATGATGGACATAAAGGTATTTGTCTTCTTATATTAGCTTGACTAAAACTGAAATGTAAACGACCCAAAATTGATGGCGATGTTATAGAACCATTTACTAATTTTATAATGTAACAAAGCTGTAAATATTCTCTATGCCTTGAAAGCAGAGGGAGATTCAAAAGCTTAACTCTTTGAATGTAGGGGGGAAGTGAGACTCCGGGCGACCATGGGAGAAAACGGAGAGAAAATCGCATAAATCTTCTCTGAATACCTTCTATTCTGTCGATATGAATTGAATAGTATGGTGACCATACTATACAGCCATATTCGAGTATAGGCCTAACAAACGATACGTATAAAAGTTTTAAGACGTATGGATCATTGAAATCTCGTGAGAACCGTTTTACGAATCCTAGAATTCGATTGGCCTTATTGATAATAAAATCATAGTGATAAGTGAAAGTGAGTTTCGAGTCAAGTATAATCCCCAAGTCAGAAAAAATGGATGGTCTTATTAAAGGAAAAGAGTCAAACATGTAATTATACGAAACTATTTTCTTTTTGCGTGTAAAACTCATTGTTTTACACTTGTCAACATTTAAAAACAAGCGGTTTTTATTGCACCATTCCCTAAAGTTTTGAAGATCTTCTTGAAGTTGTAGACAGTCATTAACTGAAGATATTTCTTTAAAGATTTTTATATCATCGGCATAAATGAGAAGAGAAGAGTTTTTTACAAAGTGAACAATAACGGACCTAAGTGGCTTCCTTGTGGAACACCAGAATTTACATAAAATTGTTTAGAAACTCACTACGGAAGATAACAGCATAACTTCTATTTTCTAAATAAGAAGAGATCCACATTAAAAAGGGTTCATTGAAACCCAAGGCTTTAAGTTTTATTAATAAAGTTTTGTGACACAATTTGTCAAAAGTCTTACTGAAATCTGTAAACACACAATCCACTTGCTTCCGTTTTTCAAATGAGTCAATACAAAATGAAGTGAAATGAAAAATTTGTAACGGTAGATTTATTTTGCACGAAACCATGTTGACTGTCACTTATAATAGATCTACAGTTAAACGCCAAGACATTACATATAAGAGACTCAAACAATTTTGGAATGACAGATAGTTTAGCGATGGGGCGGTAGTTGCTGATATCATTTTTTGGTCCTTTTTTATAAATTGGTCTTATATAAGCACTTTTCCACAATATAGGAAAGACTGAACATTTAAGAGATTCATTAAATAATAAACATAAAGGGTATGATATTTGGGATGAACACTTTTTTAAAACACAAGACGGTACACCATCTGGACCCGGACTAAAACAGTTTTCAAGCTCAAAAATATTCTGAACAATTGAATCTTCTTGAATAGCAAAATTGATCGAGTTAAGATGTGAGTAATTTAGTTGCGGACCGAAATTATTTACGGGTTCATTAGAACTACTAACCAAATAAGCTTCTTTGAAAAAGTTAGCAAACATATTTGAAATTTCGCTGGAGTCATGACTAGTTATGTTTTTGAATGACATAGAGTTAGGGTAGTCGTCTGTTTTTCTCTTGTTACTTACAAAATTCCAAAAGTTTTTAGGGTTTTGCTTCAATTCACTCTCAACCTTCAATACATAGTTTGAATACAAGGTATTTGAATAATCAGCAAACATATTTTTAAGTTCAGAGTAGATTCTATAATCCTCATCATCCTTGGATTTACTAAAAGTTAGCCAAGCCTTATTTCTTTTATTTTTTAGGTTTTTTATGCGAGGGTCGAACCATGGTGGACTGTTAGATTTAATGTAGTTATTCCGTAAGGGCGTCGTTTTATAAAAGAAGTCAAAAAGTAAGCCATAGAATTTTAGGCACATCTCATTCACATTACAATTAAGAAACAATTGATTCCAGTTTAAATTAGACAGCAAATTAACAAGAAGATCAAAATTACATTTTTTGAAATTGAATTCAAGTTTAACATTTGATTTTAAAGATACATTACACATGTTCAGATTCAAAGATATATCTAACGCAGGATGATGTCTATCTTCGTTTAATAATATAGTGTTAGCCGGAGTTACAGCTATGTCAGAGTTTACTGAATCCGTAAAGAAGACAAGATCCAGTATTTTATTAAAGCCATTACGAACACCATTATATTGACTTAGCCCGCATGAGGTCAATCCGTCGATGACTGAAAATTCATTAGAAGATGATAAGTTTGTTGGAGATAAGATATTGCAATCATCTGTGTGTGTCCAATTCAAATTAGGGAAGTTGAAATCGCCAAGGATTAGAAGTTCGTCATTAGGTTCCATTAAATTGTTTATGATTTCAATACAATCAATATATTTCTCGTATACATTATAATTGGAGCTTGGCGGGATATAAGTGCAGATTATATATAAGTAGCCAGTCTCTAACTTTATTTTAATAGCTATTATTTCAGCGTCTGTAGAGTTGAAATCATCATCAAGTGTGCAGATAAAGTTGTTTTTAACAGCTAGCAAAATCCCACCGCCTACTGTTCCCAGATCATTTGTGTTATGTCTATCACGTCTGAAGATTTGATATGACTCGTCAAAAAGCTCAGTGCTTGGAAAGGAACTGTTTAACCACGTTTCAGTCAGGGCAATAATTCCATGAAGGAGGTTATTTATATTTTTATAGACCATATTGATCTTTGTCCTTAATCCGTTTACATTCTGGTAGTAGATTAGAATCTGATGAAGCTGCTTTTTTGGGATTTTTGCATTGTCCGTTCCTTCTGAAAAGGGTTTGTTTTGGCATTTTGATGCTTATTAATAAATTCGTGAACTATTATTCCCCTTGGCCATAATGATGAAGAGTTAAGTTTTTGATATAATGAATCTGGTACTCTTATTTTAAATGATGCATATTTTGAGAAATTCCGGTCTATCATTTTCTCAACCTTAATCACCGCAGAAGTTACAATCTTTGTCGCGATATGGTTTTTTATATCGAGGGCATTTGCTGAAGGATGTAGCTTAGAATCAAATATTGTCCGATAACCTTCTACTATTTTTAGACCGGATGTAATCGGAGAAAAGTTTTGAGTGGATTGAAATAATTGCGGGTAGGAAGCAGGATGTGTTTGTAATTTTAAATCACGTGTAGCATTGGGGTTAACTTTCTTAGTTGCATTCTTTGAATTTTCTATGATTGTATCATCCGATAATGTTGAACATAACGAATTTGTCTGCTGTTCTTGTCGTGGTATATTTATAGTTGAAGGATGCGGTTCATTAATCGATACAGACGTAGCTGGTTTCTTTGTTAAAGGATGTATGTCGGATGTTTCTGTATCAGTTTCGTCGATTTTTCGTTTATGGGGTGCAGTATCACATGTTAAAGGATTATTTATAGTTGAAGAATCTTGGCTTTGTTCTCCTTCATCTAGTGAGTGATGATTAGAGATATTATTTTCAAATTTCTTGTTAAGTTGGAGTAATTGGTTATGCAGATTTTCGATATTCATCTTATTTTGTAGAACATCACGAACGATATTGGTAGATGCAAATGGATCGCAATCGTCACAAAAGAAATAAAAAGATTTTCTTTCTTTAAATAGTTTGATGGTGCTGAACGGAGCATTAATACATGCAACATGCAACAATTTGCGACAGCTTCCATGACAGATTATTGCGTCAATGAGATAATCCGCAATGTTATCACATAGAGCACACGCAGAAATAATATTATTGATTTTTGTTTAGTTTTCCAAGATATGATTTATAAATTTTGGGTTTATAAAAAATAAATAATTTTAAATTTTACTTGCCAATAAAATTTTTGATACTGACTGTACTTCGTTCATACACGAACCACAACACGAAAATGTCGCTAATGTTGTTTATGATAGAAGGTGGCAGTTTACAGATGGCAGATGTAGGCCGGTATTCACCGAGCACTCATAACTTATGAGCCTCATAAACCTATTCACCAAGCAATAATAAGTGGATATTTATGAGCGCTCATAAAAGTTATGAGTGGTCCCGACCACTCATAACTTATGAGCGCTCTCTTCGAAAAATAGTCCGACATTTTCGAAACTACTTCCACAACCACCACCCCCACAAACACAAACATCTCCATCGCTACCACTCCATCTACCTAAAAAAGTTTGATTTTAAAGTTTGGGAGTGCCTGGTTGACACAAAGTGGCTCTCTTTTTCGAAATTCGAAACATATTTATGAGTGGTTGGTGAATACCCCAATGTTATGAGCCTCATAAACTTATGAGGCTCATATGAGCGCTCGGTGAATACAGGCCGTAATGAGTAATGACAGATAACAGATGATCAGTAGATTTCAGAAGGGAAAAACGATTCCGAGGAGGCAACGAAGCAGGTTGTGTCGGCACAACCTTGCTAATACAGTTTTTTTTTAAAAACATAAAAGTAAATTATTTCTTAATAATTATTTTCATCGAAAGTTGGTACTCTGTGGAGAGAGGAGTCCACCTGGGTGATAACAGGAGTTGTACATACACTCCAGCAACTGAAAAGCTAGTTTACAAGCTGTGCCGCTTGAACTAGACTTTGAGCCTATCCCGTTTAAACGGGACTCTGGCGTGGTATCACATTACCCGCTAACAACTGTGTCATGTGACCGTGACTGATGTGTTGCCCACATGAAATCCTAGCGTGGAACTTCTCTGGGGGAAGGATTCCAACTGAATCAAAAACCGGAGATGATCATACACTCCAGCAACTGCTAATCAAGCCCCCAGACTACCAGCACCCCACAACCTTGTGCTAAAAACAGATGACAAACCTTCATCACAATATTGGACAAAGGATGACCGCCCTGCATCATACCAAATCTATGAGACGACCATCATATGATAAAATTTCTTAAAGTGTATTACATCTTTATTACTGCTCATAATGTGTTAGAGTTAAAGTGAATTATCTCTTATATTCAATATTATTGTTTTTAGTGTTTCTACTAAGTTATATCCTTCACATATTCTATATTCATTTTCCATTGCCGCTAAAATTTGTTTTAAAATCATTTATAACAATTCGTAGAAGTGAATTTATGTAAAAATAGAATTGTCTTAAATTATTCAATGTACCTATTCATGCAAGTGATTTCATTAAATTTGAAAATTCTACATAGAGCGCTCTCGCTCTATAACACGTAATTTTATGTATATAAATATATTCTATGGCATATTAGTTTTAAGGTATTTGTATTTGTAGGTATTGTATATATGTATATTTTTTATCCGTTGCATCAGCCAACACGTAACCGAAATACTGCTCCTGAGCAAGAGCAGAATGACTATATGTTTTTATATATTATAAGTGACAGCCATGAGGCTTCTCAAAAATGTAAATAGATAGAGCAGGCAATACATTATAGCCGCAGTTTAACATAGCTTTGCTAAGTAAAGATATTTTCTGAATTGTACCCTTTGTAAAATTTTCTAAAAGCCTCAATAAAATTCAATTCAATTCAATAGATTTCAGAAGGCAATATTATTGTTGTTGTTGTTGAATGAGTTTAGCGATGAAAACAATTTATTACAGCAGGATGGTATACAATGCAAGATGTAGCCAGTAGCAGGTAATACTCAAAATTCACGTTGAGATAGGTAGCAGCATGAAATGGTAGGAAAAAAGTTCGGATACAATGTAGTCGCAACAATGCTTCAGTAGGCAGAACATATACAAACAAATTTTCACTCACCGGGAGAAGGAAACAAAAAATCATCAACGGGAGCAAAAAAAAATAGTTGAAAATTGTATGAAGTTAGCCACGCTCAGCTTTGTGCTCGATGTGCTCGGTCATTTTTTTCCGAGCTCATCGAGCGAGCCCCGGTTGAGCTCTGAGCTAAAAAAGAAATGCAAGTTGAGAGCTCGGAGCGCTCCGAGTTAAAAAGTAACATAGACGCTGATTACACGAGTCTTTTTTTCGTTCGTTTCGTCTTTCGTCTTTTTGACAGGCACGTATCATCGTGATTACATGGTTCTTTTTTTCAATCGTTAAGACTCTTTCGTTATTTTGAGGAACAAATATTTCGCGGTGGATTTATTGGAAAATAAACAGTTGTTATAAATAAAAATGTTTTTTAATGACTTTTTGTTCATATTTGAAGCCTTTTTAAGTACAAAAACTGTTTTACAACACGAAATTAAAAGTTTTTAAGTTCTTCGCAAAATACTTCGGTTTTAGAGATGAGAAATTAAAATATTCTGTTAAAAATCGTTGACAAAATTTATCAAACCTGGAAAATCGATGTTTTTATTCTTTCTTTTTTAATTTTGGTAGTCAAATACGTTTTTGAATTAGGGCCGTTTGTTTAAGTTTCAAATTGTAGATTGGAGATATGAAGATTTACCAGTTGCAATAATCCTTTCATAATAATCCTTTATTTCAGTAGTATAGTATATAGAATTTGTATTATTAAAAAAACCTTCTCATATAAACTAGCCAGGCCCTGGGCTAAAAACAAAAACAAAAACTTCCAATTTAATGATTATGAATTCTAGTCTTGTTGGATATAGTTCACACTAGGTATTCGTCACGAAATCTATGTAAGATGAACTGAACTTAGCAAAAATTGCGTATTGACAAAGGCCCTCACTATAGTCAACTGGTGAGTCCAAGTGAGATCGCCGGGACAAAACACCAATTTTTGTAGGACTTAAAGGCCGTTAAAAGCTATTTTGAATTTTTTTTTTTTCAGTAATATAGTATATAGAATTTGTATTATTAAAACAACCTTCTCAAATAATCCTTGACCAAAGATGATTAGCTGAGAATAAACTGGCCCTAACACTAAATCAGTGCCTATGTTCTGTAACTCTCACATCGATAGAATTGGTCAATAAACGTTAAAAAATGGAACAAAACTCATACGATTTGTTTCATTTTTTATCGTTTTTCGAATAATTTTGTCGATCCGAGAGTTAAGGTTCCCACAAACGATAAAAATGTGAATGCCGCACATATAAATCAAAGTAGAGGCACACATCTACGCGATTGCAGTGTGCCTCTCCTTTGATTTTAATATGAGGCATCCACATTTTTATCGTGACCACCACCGCCATCCTGTCGGTTTTCGGGTAGCTTAAAACCCTGTTTCTGTTACGTGAATTTTTAGGCAAAAAATGAAACCGATTTGTATTTCAATCAAACATTTTCGAGAAAATTAAAAAAAAAACGTAAATTATTATTGTGGCAGATACCCGTTCTTATAACCTCAACCAAACATTTGATTTTCTTCTCTAACAAATTGCATTCAAATGATCTTTACCTTCAATCTGTCTTCAATCGATTAAAAAAAGTCTAGAAACGATTGAAATTACTTAAAACAAATCATATCAGTTTTGTTCCATTTTTTAACTTTCTCGATCAATTTTATCGATGCGAGAGTACAGAGAGTACTACAGACGTAGAAATCGATGTACCGGTAAGGTAAAACCACTTTATTATTGTATTTATAATCCTTTAATAATCGATTTCTTTGTAAAATTTCCTTTGAATCCATCCAGTCAATAAAAAATATTATAATTTCACACGTATAATATCCAAAATAATTATGTTTTTTTTATAGAAAAAACACATATCAACTACAATTTTTGCTGATATCTGCTCACGGCTCATCTCTATTCGGTTGTCAAACCACAAACGTCAATGTTCAACCAGAAAAAATCATTAAATTTTCATTCCTGCTTTCGTTACTTCATTCCCCCTACATTTCTACAACTCTCACCCAAGCTGTCAAAAAGACGAAACAACCGAAAAAAATCTTCATGTAATCAGCGTCATAAATTTCTTTTTGACAGCACAGTGCCACGCTCGGGGTTAAAAAAGAAAAACGCCTATTGAAATAAAAATATAAAACTACAAGCGGTGTTCCGTTAAATCCTGTAAAAACACCTATATAAGGCACTGCAATTTTTGTTAATTTCACAGGTAAGATGTGTCTCATATTCCACATAAAGTAAGTAAAATTACTCTACTTTATGGGCGCTCAATGCATTTGATTGCCTTGCAATCACCAACAAAAGCTAGTTCGACCCTGGGTGAGAATTTCAATTTTGACAGATAGGTACCTGTCATACCACGTTTCAAAGTATATTTGTATTTTCAACAAATTTGCCTTTTTCATAGCAAAATACCATGAAATATAAAATATAAATTTTACAGCCCTATTCTGGCAAACCTCACTGATACCTCACAAGTCACAACAACCATACAAGGAAAGGTGAAATCGATTTTGTGAGGTTTTCGTACCCTCACAACTGTGAGCCTCACAAAAACTATCGAAATTGTGATCTCCTTTTGAGAACCTCACAACAACCTCACAAGAAATCAACCTCACAAAGGCTTGTGACTTGTGAGTTGTGAGCCCTCACAACGCCAGAATAGCCCTTTTAAAGTATTCTACGATAATTTATTTACATAAAAAAACATCACTTCACATTGATTTATGTGGAATTTGAGACACAATCAGCCCGTGAAATGAAAAGATTTTTAACTCCATATTATAGGTGTTTTTACACAATTTAACTCTGCACCGCATTTTGTTTTATATTTTTTTTAATAAAGTTTTCACTATTCTCACTTTAATTTCAATTTTTTATTTAGATTAATTTTCTTTTTTCATTATTTTAACGATTGAAAATCTCGAAACACTTTCTTTAGATCGGCAAAATGACAGATAGGTACCTTTTTTTTTTTTTGAAATTTGGTGCTTCACTCACATCTGTATATGTGATATACACCTCTTCTTTTTTTAATACTATCAGATCTTTGTCGAAGAGAGCTTAAGGCAAGCTACAACTAGCGACCAAAGATTTGCCAACACAAACTTGTGAATACTGGCTCATCACTTAGTGCAGTGTTAGTAGTTAGTGAGCAAATAACTACACCAAACGCACTGTAAATAAATAATTATAATCAAAATATGAAAACAAAAGAATACGAACAAGAATAAATAAACTAATAAAAATAAAGTACAAACATTTAAAAGCGTGGTACACTAGTCTTCAATACAGTTTTAAGTTTAATTTTATTAATATTAAAATCAAAGAGATTATCATTCAAATTTAATAGTTTGCACATACGAGTTAGAGGTTCATGCAATCCATAGTTAGTTCTGTGGCTGGGTAGATTCATCAAAACCACGAAGGTTATGAGTTTCTCCACGATAATTGAAATTTATACAATTTAATAATTCAGGTGCATCAATAACACCAGTTAATACAATATCATTATTAAGCCTTCTCTGTGACAAAGTTTGAATCTGGAGAAGTTTAATCCTATGTTCATACGGAGGGAGGTTATAACGATCAGACCATTGCGACCCTTTCAACGCGAAACGAATAAAATTACGCTGTACTGCTTCTATCCTATTATTAGGAACCCCGTAAAGAGGTGTCCAAATCTGCGATGCATCGTTAAAACGATTAGTGGTTGGGATTAATTATTTATCAACCAGTTACATGGTGTCAGAAGTAAAAAGTAATCTGAAGAAACTGAAATTATAATAAAATTATAATAATAAAAGGAAAGGAATACTCCTAAACAAAATGGCGTCCAATGACCGCCTGCGCATTGAATTGGATTGCTCCAATTTGCCAAGAGAGTGTCCTGAATGGAAGCAGACATTCATTATGTATATGGTGGCCAATGGAAAAAATAGTGAGCCACAAAAACAGCAAATCGCCACATTCTTGTGGTTAATCGGACGCAAGGCAGGTGAAATATATAACACCTTATTTCAAAATGATGGCACAGCCAATGGTATTTTTGGCATTGGCCAGGTGCAGCAGCAACAACCACAACAAGGAGAACATCATGGAGAGCAAGTGCAACAGCAACAGGGCCAAGTACAACAAGGGCAACAACAACAGCGTACGTTGGAAGATGTGTTACGTGCATTTGATAACTACTGCACACCGAAAAGAAATGTCACAATGGAGTCTTTCAAATTTAACACAATTATTCAAAAGGAAAAACAATTATTCGCTGATTTTGAAACTGAATTGCGTACGCAAATGCGCTACTGTGAATTTACTTGTGTATGCGGGTTGTCGTATGAAAATCGTATGCTTCGCGATCGTATAACTCTTGGTGTTCAGGACAAAAAGCTCCAATTAAAACTTCTAGATGCTCGTGACGATTCATTAGCAAATTTCGTTGATACATGCAAGGTGTATGAAGCAGCTAACGCTAACAGAGTTTTTCGTGATCGTGGGGTTAGTAGCAATGTCATACATGCAGTAACCGGGGAAGCACAAGTTGATGGGACAGTCAACGCAATTGGAAACTCGTGTTATAATTGTGGATTTACACCGTTTTCTGCCAAGCATATTCGTTACTGCAAGGCAAATGGCGTAACGTGCAACAATTGTGGTCGAAAAGGGCATTTTGAAAAGTTCTGTAAGCAGAAAGGGAAGCAAAACGTAAACAACAAAACGAGTATGTATCAAAAGGATTGGAAACAACGAAATTATGACAACAACAAAGGGAAGCAAACACATTCGCTGAATTGGAATGATTATTCAGGTATAGTTAGAGTAGTTAAAGATTATGTTGATGGTTAAATTAATTTATTAAGTAATAAACGTATTTTTAGGATAAATTCCAAGTCAAATAATTTAACAAAATGGGTTAAGAAGTATGAAATTAATAACATTCCCATTGTATTCAAAATTGACACGGGATCGGATGTTAATTGCATTCCAGTCAACTTTATCAAAAATTAAAAATTAAAATTGAAAACAAAAATAACAATTTCACTGCCTTCAATATTATTATTACTTGTTTTGGCTATAAATCTTCGATTTCTTCTAAAGTGATTCCCAAAATTATCAATCAAGATATAAGATCTTCCATTGACAATACCCACAATCTTGCCATAATGCCATTCTTTTCCACATTTTTTAAAAATAACCCTATCATTAATACATAACCCCCGCACGCGCTCGCATGTCATATTTTTGGCCAGAAATGACTAAACAAATCTCAGAAATTGTCATGAACTGTGCCATATGTGAACAATTCAAAAGAAACATACAACAAGAACCGCTAATTCAAGAAGATAATCCAAAATATCCTTTCCATAAAGTTTCTATGGATCTTTTTGAATACGCTGGTGGTGACTTCATAGCATTAATTGATGCATACTCAGGTTTTATCCATAGTTTTATCAGGTTTTATTCATAGAAAAACTTCTGGGCATATTATTGAAAAACTTTCTGGTATATTTAACCGTATAGGGTATCCAACTGAAATTAAATGTAACAATAGTCCGTTTGGGTCAAGAGAATTTGATCAATTTGCGAGTACAGCAAATATCAAGTTCAAATTTTCAAGCCCTAGATATGCTCAAAGCAACGGCTTAGCTGAAAAAGCAGTGGCGATAGCTAAAAATATACTTAAAAGGTGTGTTGCGGTTGGTGAAGTAGATAAATTTCAATACCGTTTGTTGGAATATAATGCAACACCAGTTGCAAGTATGCAATTAGCTCCAGCACAGCTGTTTTTTGGTAGACTAATTAAAACAAAGTTACCAGTAACCAACAAACTACTTTTTCGTAATGAATACAAAGAGGAGGTTATTCAACAAAAAATTAATAAAAAAAAAGAAAGGCAGAAATATTATTACGATAGAAATGCAAAATCGCTGCCGGGGTTATGTATTAATGATAGGGTTATTTTTAAAAAATGTGGAAAAGAATGGCATTATGGCAAGATTGTGGGTATTGTCAATGGAAGATCTTATATCTTGATTGATAATTTTGGGAATCACTTTAGAAGAAATCGAAGATTTATAGCCAAAACAAGTAATAATAATATTGAAGGCAGTGAAATTTTATGAGGAAAACATTAAAAATCACAAATTGATGTTGTTCAACCTAAAAACAATAATATTGTAACTAATAATGAATATAGTACGAATATCGGTGAAGAAGCTGATCGATCAATGAGTTCATCAACATTTTATGATGCCCTTGATCAAGAAAGCTCTGACCGTGATTTAAAATCAAGTTCAGACAATTCATCAGATGATGAAATTTCAAATGTGGAACCTAGTGGTATGAAATATGTAACAAGAAGTGGACGCATAAGTGCTCCTGCAACTCGCTATGGTTCCTGGGTTTCTTAATAATAAAATACCTAATTTAAGTTTAATAAATATTTATTTGAAATTAATAAATAATGAACTATATGTACCCCGAAAACTAAAATAAATCTATAGTAAACTGTATGGATACAATATTGTATATATGTCTGTATATATATAATATATTTATTCACTTATTTAAAATTGTATAAGTATTAAAAAAAAAAAGAAAGCGTATAATGTGAACGCACTCACATTATACGCTGGAATTCACCACTGATCTCTATAATACACTGGATAGTGAATAGCTTATAGTGTATAACAGTTTTTGTGAGGCAAGTTTTTTAAAGGGTACCGGCCACGACCTCATATCTCGCTCTTTACAAACGAAGAAAGAGATTAAAGATAGAATTAGAATTAAAAAGAACTCCAAGGTCTTTAATACTTTGGACACGAAGTAAAATATATTGCGATATTTTATAATTAAACAAACTGGCAACAGGTTTTTTTGAAAAAGTTATTGCCTGGCATTTGGTTGGGGTGAGGTTCAAACCATTCTTTTGACACCATAAAACAAAACTATTAAATATCATCTTGAAGAAGTAAACGATCATTTACAGATTTAATGTTTTTAAAATTTTTCATATCATTTGCAAAGATAAGTATTTTGCTATAACGTACACATAAAGGTACATCATTAGTAGCTAATATAAAAAGAAGAGGTCCTAAGTGACTACCCTGAGGAACTCCCGATTTTGCAATAAAAGGATTTGAAAAAGAGTCCCTGAATTTCACCCGGTAATATCTATTTTGGAGATAAGACGAAATCCAAGTGATGAGTCCGGGAGGAAATCCAAACACTTTTAATTTAAACTTGATGATTTCATGAGAAAGTTGATCAAAAGCCTTAGAGTAGTCAGTATAGATGCAATCAAGCTCATACCCACGTTCCAATGCAGCCGAGCACTTCTGCACAAATACAAGTAAGTTGGTTACAGTCGATCGCTTTTGCATGAAACCATGTTGCTGATTGCAAATTATATTTTTACAATTAAATGTCAAACTATCAACTATCCTTATCTTCTTATTCTATGATGGTAGTAAAATGGTGGATCCAGCGGACCCACGGATCGGATTCAATCTGAATCGAAATTTCGTATATGACAGTCTTGCTTTTATTGTGTTTGTACAATCACGGCAATCCTTAGAATAAGAAGATAAGGAAGAGAAATATATCACATATACAGTGTATGTGAGTGAAGCACCAAATTAAAAAAAAAAAAAAGGTGCCTATCTGTCATTTTGCCGAAAGTATTTCGAGATTTTCAATCGTTAAAATATTGAAAAAAGATAATTAAACTAAATAAAAAAATGAAATAAAAGTGAGAATAGTGAAAGCTTTCAGTACTTTATTATAAAAAATATAAAACAACATGCGGTGCTGTGTTAAATTGTGTAAAAACACCTATAATATGGAGTTAAAATTCTTTCCATTTCACTGGCTGATTGTGTCTCAAATTCCACATAAATTAATGTGAAGTGATGTTTTTTATGTAAATACATTATCGTAGAATACTTTAAAATTGATATTTCATAGCATTTTGCTATAAAAAAGCCTAATTTGTTGAAAATGCAAATATACTTTGAAAAGTGGTATGTCAGGTGCCTATCTGTCAAAATTGAAATTCTCGCCCAGGGTCGAATAAGCTTTTGTTGGTGATAGAAAGGCAATCAAATACATTGAGCGCCCCTAGTGCAGAGTAATTTTACTTTTTGTGGAATAATATGAGACACAGCTTACCTGTGAATTGAACAAAAGTTGTAATGATTATTATAGATATTTTTACAGGATTTAACGGAGCACCGCATGTAGTTTTATATTTTTATTTCAATGAAGAATAGCATATATTCACTTTATTTACTTTTATTTCACTTATTTATTTAATTTATTTTAGCTTTTTTTCTATTTTAACAATTTAAAATCTCAAAACACTTGCCTCAAAACAACTGATAAAAATTCCTTTGATTTAGCTGTGTAACTGCATGCCTTCCCTGTGTGAATGCATCTGTGTTTGTGTTACTCACACTATTTTGAAAAATGCTTCACTTTTTCCTCGATATGCCCGTTCTTCTATTTCTTCTTCTAAACGGCAATCACTTTGGAAACAAAATACACAATAGCACACACACACCAACAAGCCGCTGTTATCTCGATTGGGCTTTTCCACCAGCCGTCAGTTTCAAACAAGCAAACAAAAAATAGGAAACAGCTGGTCTTAACTTAGAGAAAGGTAAACAAACGACAAATATTTTTATAATATAGTGCTTGTTTGTTTTCCAATAAAAACGTATAAAACGATGGTTATAACGCCAATTTAACAAAAAATCAGCTTCAATAACTTATCAAGCTTATTTATATAAACAAAAATCACAGAAAATATTAAAAATCCAAATTGCACTGAAAAAGCATTTGTTTACATTTCCGCAAGTTCGATATCACATGTTTTGTTTTTGTTGTTTTGAACTGTCAAAATTAGAAAGAGAAAAGACAAAGATAGTTTTTGGAAAAGCCCAATTCTTCAATTCTTCGATCTTGGTATACATCTCTATTTTCGATTCGATCCAGCTCGCCGAGCTAGATCGGATCGAGTAATCCGGATTCGATCCGATCCAGGACCCATGTTCTGTAACTCGGCGATAACTTTTCGAGGCGATAAAAGGCGAAAAATGGAACAAAACCCATAGGATTCCTATGAGTTTTGTTCCATTTTTGTTCCATTTTTCGCCGTTTCTCGCCTCGAAAAGTTATCGCCGAGTTACAGAACATGGGTCCAGGACCCATGTTCTGTAACTAGGCGATAACTTTTCGTGGCGAGAAACGGCGAAAAATGGAACAAAAATGGAACAAAACTCATAGGAATCCTATGGGTTTTGTTCCATTTTTCGCCGTTTATCGCCTCGAAAAGTTATCGCCGAGTTACAGAACATGGGTCCAGGTTTACAAATACTTAAATCCTGATTCGATTCGGATTTAATTATCCATGTAAAAGTAGTAATTTACTTGGCTAATTTCAATATTTTGTTGTTGTTTCTAATGATGCGTGTTGAGTACTCAAACAGCCATTATTAATTTTTTGACACTTTCGAATTTGACAACCTGCGCAATATATTACATTAGATTTGTGTACTATGGGTTTTGTTCCATTTTTCGCCGTTTCTCGCCTCGAAAATTTATCGCTGAGTTACAGAACATGGGTCCAGGTATACAAATACCTAAATCCTGATTCGAATCGGATTTAATTCTCCTTGTAAACGTAGTATATGTTTAGAAGTCAAAAGCACTCTCCATCTTGTTTTTATAAATTGGTCAACTGCGACAAAAAATAATTGAGCAAACGAATCCAAAAAATTTCAGTCTCAGCTTTTTGACAGCAAAAGTGAGGAATCTCACTGAGAAATTACGTCACATTTCTGAGATTGCTGAGATATCAGAGATCTCAAGAAACCTGAAGTGGCTAATTATATCGGTGTGAACCATATGGGTTATTGGCGATAATAAAACGCTATAACTGGCCTGGCACCTAAAAACTAATTGCTTGATCAATTAATGAAACGCCAAAGTAAACCTAGGTCCAACGTTGTTTTTCGTATTACGTGTTAAAAGATAACCCCGACCCAAACCCGTAGATAACAAAACACGGCTTATATGGCGGTTAAATTTAACGAACAAAATAAATATTTAACGTACTGGAATTTGAAAGGTGGTATGTACTTGCATATTGGGAACTAAATAGTACAGAAATCAATACAATAGTAAGCCTATTTCCAACCCTGTTTCTGATCTTCGTTTTCGCCATCCCACTTCCCTTTGAAAGGTTGCTTCTGAGCTTCCAGAAAGGTTCAGTATTCATTTTCTGTTAAACCAAAGATACTGTGCGAAGTTATCTATCTAATAAGTTTTATTATCTCTCTGTTATGCCAAATGTTTGCAAAAAAATACTTAAAACGATACTGAGACTGAGGATCTCACTACTTTGAACCTCAATAATTTAATATCATATAACTTCCTGCGTCTAAAACGTTATTTTAATTCAATCACATTGAACTTTATCGCATGATTAATATTGTGATAAAATTAACAAAACTGTGTGACTTCAAAAAACCTTTCAAATATTTTTCTTTAAATCAAAATTGGACACCGTTTTATGTTGATACAAAATTGCAACTTGGAACCAGAGATTATGAATGAATAATACATTTGCTTTGATTACGCAGTGGCCTTACGTACGTAGTTCTTAAAAATACCTAGTATAGAGCATTTGTTACTGGCACTTGGCATACATACATACATGATGCATTCATACTTTTACGCTATTAACATCTATTCAAATTTTTTAAAATGGTTCGTTAAAATATTGGTTATTTAGAGATAATTAAAGGACAAATTAATATTTATTCTTAAAGTGTACATTTCGTATTGCGATATAATTATTCAAGCGTAGATCAAGGATGACAAATTAACAGCAAAAGGTGAGTTTAATACGCGAAATTGAAACAAATCTATTAGGTATAATCACCCTTATTACAATAGGCGTTCTTCTTGAACGACGACTGTCAATTTTTGTGTCGAGTCAGTTTTAAGGCGTTTAATAGTCGGTATTGCTGTCCTTAAACGCTAGTTTATTTGATCAAAACGCAATTCAAATGGTGGTGCTAAGAAGTTCAATGCCAAACATGTAGATTCTCATTCGTTTTTTTTTCCTTGGTTTGCGAGAGCCCTATATAAATTCGTTGCTATTGATGAATTTTCTTCCATCACCTCTAAGAGACTTTTTATTTGGTCGGGATTAGTGATTTTAATTCTTTAATAAACAAAAAAAATTCTAAAAAAGTCGAGATAGTCGATTAAGAATTTGTATGCCACAAAAAATAGCGTTTTAGCTATCGGTCAATTTTTTTAAATTTATTTCGTTTATTTGGCAATATTTTGCAAATTAAAAAAATTCATTACATACATTTACTATCTACATATAAATATCTATTAAATAAATGTATTCTTTATAGGATAAACAATTAAAAGTTTTTTGAATTTTCTTAAATTATTTTCAATTCATTAGGTAATAGACCAAGAGCCGGAAGCAAATTTTGGTAGTTTTGGTATTACCAAAATCTAAGCACTCGATACAACCAGATTAAAATTTAAATCTGGATGTATTTACATTGAATTTGTATGATTTACATCTGGATTTAAGTTTTAATCTGGATGTATCGAGTGAATAATATGGCGGTAAGGTACTCTTTACAGCAACTTGGAAACGTACCACTTATTAAAGATAAATTCAAAATCTTTAGCAACATTTCACCACATATTTCAAAGGCATCCATGTGTATTTTAACATTAAATCCGTTGGTATCTTTTTTATTGTTCATTGATTTTAGCACACAATTTAAATCTTTAAATTTAGAATCTAAATAGTAGTAGTCACGTATTGTATTAATATACGTTTTTTGTGTAATATCATTTCTTATTTCTAGAATACTATATTACAAAAAAAGAGTTTGACATTTTGGGACCATGATTGTAGTTTTTTTCCATTTTGTACAATTTTATCTTTTATTTTGCTTACTTTCTAAAACAATGAACTTCAATGTTCTCCACATATATTTTTGATCACTGCACATTTCAATTTTTCGTTTTATATAGTCGGTTTTTTACTTGCCATATATAGGAACTATATGGCAAGTTATGGATTCGTTAAAAAAAATCGAACTCGGGATTTTTATCAAAGTTGACATTACGATGAAAAAAGTGGGTGTTGAGTCATCAAGCAACAATTTTCTTTTTTACGTCATTTATTATAACTAAAATGTTAACTTTGAATTTAAAATCATTTTGTTAAAACTATTTTCGTAATTCTGTCTGTCTGCCCGTTTGTCTGTCTGTCCCTTCGGCTGCAGCTAAACGGGTCGATCGATCTTCTTCGAAGTTGGTACCTAGCGTTTTTTGGGCATTATCCCCACCCGTTTTTTTTCATTTTTTTTAAGACCAAAAACAACGGTACCTGTCATACAAATTTTTTTTTTTACCAAAAAATGAAAATCTTATTTTTCTCAAAAACATGTCCACAACTTTTTTTAAAAAAAATTTAGTAATCATTTTTACAAAAAAGGCAGCCATTTTGTAAAAAAAAATTTCCGAAAAATGGTTAGAAATGGTACCTCCCATAGAACCATTTTTTTGATTTTCGATTTTCTCAACAACTCTTGAATTGATATTCACCATTTTTTTTTTGGAGAATGTTTGAAAAAGTTTTTAAAGTTTTGTATACTAATACATATTTTCAAAAAAAAATTTTTTGGATTTTTAAAAAAGTTTCAAAAATTTTTTTTTAGAACTTAATCATTTTATAACAACTAGGTGAATTTTTATTAAACTTGGTACTCAGTAGTTTTTTAACATTGTCTAGCAAATTTTTAATTAAAATTATTGTTATAACCAAAAATAACGGTACCTCCCATACAAATGTTTAAAAACCGGTGTTGAAAATCTCATATTTCTCAAAAACGGCTCCTACGATTTTGAATAAAATTTTTGTGTGATCAATGTTTTATACGATCTACCAAAAAATTCTACGGTTTAAAAATGGTATCTCTCATATAACCATTTTCTTGATTTTGACTATCTCATTATCAGCTGAACTGATTTTAATGAATTTTTTTTACACAAAAGCTTCAAATAAGTTCTAATAATATTGCATATTTTCAAAAAAATAAAATTGTTTTTTAAAAAAATTTTCAAAATTCCATATTTCGAAAATGGGCAGATGATATTTTTTTTAAATTGATTTTTTAATTCCACAATAATAAAGGCTAAAAAATTGCGTACCAGTTTTTTTTTTTTAATTTTTTCAAAATTTTATATTTCAATTTTTTTTTCTTATAAATTAATATTTTTTTAAGAAATCGGATGATGTGCATCGCATTGGTATCAAAACAATTTCAGAGATTTTGTTTAATCAATTATGTTTAATTATATATTTTTTTTACAATTTTTCAGTCTGAACTGTAAGTTCCTTGCATATTTGCAACACGGTGCTGTGTTGTTCATAAATAAATGTACCTACTCCCATAATACAACCTAAAACTTAACTACGTTGTAAGCAGGTGGTATAGAATATAGGCTCCCATAACTAATTTATTTCTTTTATAAGATAAAATATAGTTTTTGAAATATTAAAACTTTAAAAACACGGTGTGATCGCACATAAGAGCAAGTTCGTGCGACCCAGTCGTGCACATATTTTTTGTATATATAAAAGCCCTTCCACACTGTCCCACTGAGTATTAATACATGCCAAATTGAAAGTAGGAAAGAATTCCATGCTACTGCTAAACTTGTAGGAGAGAAATGACTTTTTATTTTTTGACCACACATAACAGTTTTAACCTCAATAAAAATGTGGTGAAATATGTGATAGAATTAGAACCATTTCTAAAAATTCTCATGTTAAATCGTGTAGGCTGGAATATCCTGCTGTGTAAGATGGGCTGTCATGTTTTGTTTCCACACTATTATACATGATTTGTGTCCCACTTTTTTGACATGTGTTAATACTCAGTGCGATGGTTTGGAAGGGCTTTAAGTGATTTTTTAAATCTGTTTCTACATGCTTTATAACTGATCCAATCAACTGTAACTCCCATATTATTCACTCGATACATCCAGATTGAAACTTAAATCCGGATGTATTTACATTGAATTTGTATACTTTACATCTGGATTAAAGTTTTAATCTGGATGTATCGAGTGAATAATATGGGCGTAAGGCAGGAAACTTTGGCTCTTCCATATTTAATAACTTTTTCATTTTAAGCAACCTCAGATTTTCATTAACCAAAGATTATGATTTTTATTTATACTTTTACATGTTATAATGTTTACCTACATGCTGATACATCCAAATAAAAACCTAAATCCGGATGTTAATTATACAAATTCAATATAAATAAACCCGGATATAAGTTTTAATCTGGATTTATCGAGTGAATTATATGGGCGTACGAAAACCGGCTATACACCTATCTCAAAATTTTCAGATTTTTCATCAGATATCCAGACACCTTTCCGTTCCTCGAACGCGACCATTAACGCCCATATTATTCACTCGATGCATCCAGTTTAAAACTTAAATAAGTTTTAATCTGGATGTATCGAGTGAATATTATGACGGTAACTGCCATATTATTCGCTCTATTAATCCAGTTTGAAACTTAAATCCGTATTTAAATTAATATAAATTCAATGTAAATACATCCGGATTTAAATTTGAAAGGCGCAACCAGTGAGACAGGTAGATTTATGTGTGCGTAGAAACGAGAAGGGTAGATTCCATCACTAAATCTACCTGTCTCACTGGTTGCACCTTTCAGTAAAAGAAATATTATTCAATCGATGAATACAGATTTAAATTTTAATCCGGATGTATTTACATTGAATTTATATTAATTTAAATCCGAATTTAAGTTTTAAACTGGATTAATGGAGCGAATAATATGGCGGTTACCGTCATATTATTCACTCGATACATCGAGATTAAAACTTATTTAAGTTTTCGTACGCCCTTATAATTTACTCGATAAATCCAGATTAAAACTTATATTTGTATTTATATTGAATTTGTATAATTTACATCCGGATTTAATTTTCAGCATGTAAGTCAACATTATAACATTATAGCACAGATAATAAACTATACAGATGTAGCATCCCCATAGAAAAAAATGTCCCAATTTATTTTTACACCACGCAGACGATCAACAGGCAAGAAAGCTCTTTGCCTGTTCATAGTAAAGCACAGAAAGAAAGCTATTTGTCTTTTGGAAAAAGTTCTCCTTTGCGTGCTCGCTCATGTGTTTTCCCTCTTGCTCTGTTGCTCAAGATATACTAATGAAATGAATGGGGAAAAATTGAATACAAACGAGATTTTTTATGCCTGTTTGGTAACTTTTTTTTCTACAAATTTCCCAAAAACTGAGTTTTTTTTCTATGGGTTTTGACAGCAATTTGTGAAATTTTGTGAAAATTTGTGCAAATTCGCAAGAAATTTTACGTTACCATTTGTTTCTGCAATACTATGTCATGTATTACACGGCGCGTGAGTTTAACGCGCAACTCTTGGTTATTGTCTTTCGAACATTCATTCCGTGACGCGCGTGTTATTACACGAAGCCTTTTTCTAATTTCAGTACTGCGCGTTTATTTGACAAGTTTTTTTCATTTTATCTTCTTTGCCCAGTATTAGATTCAACAAAAAATTAATTTTGTTAGCAAAAATGGAAGCCAAAGATCGAACAAATTTACTGGACACGGCGGTAATTATTGTTAATTGCATCCATTGTTATATTTGGATCAAAAGGCTTCAGTGCATTTAACAAATTTTCAAAGGCGTCTGCCTTTTTGACCCTGTTTACATATTCCGGATGGCAAGGATTATAGAGAATGGGGTGCATTTCATAATTCAAAATTAGCTCAGACGTTAATTCCTTGCTCCATTTGAATTCCTCAGCCATTTTAATTTGGGCTCATTCATCAACATCCAAAATGAAATAAAGCAAATCCAAAAAACAAAGAAAGAGTAGAAAGAGAAACGTCAAAAACACGCAAGGAAATTTCTACCCGTGCGTGTTCAGATAGATTTATTTCTGTTTTATCTTTTCGTTCTGTCTTTCTCTTTTGCACTTCATTCACGCGAGGCTAAACACGCGCCGTGTAATACCGGACTATGCCGATTGCAGTCAGCATTCAGCAACGATCGAGACTAAAATCCAATTTTTTTCTAAAAGAATCGATTTTTTTTCCTGAACAATTCGAATTTTTTCTGTCAAAACAAATCTTGCTAATTTTGCAAGATTCAAGAAAGATTTTACACCGATTTGCACACACACTTGAACGATTTGAAATTTCTAAAAATGTCAAATTCAATGCCGCAGTGTTTTAAGAACACAATTTTTTTTATGAAAACAAATTGTGTTTTTGGTTGCAACGAATTTTCGGTGAATTTTATAGTAAATATTTGTGGTTGTTTTTCAATTAATAATAATAATAATTTCCAAATTGAATATTTTCTGGATATTTTACTTCAAAATTTGCTGCTGTCAAGTGCCACACACACAATCACAAAAAAAAATCGATTCTTTTCGTCTTTTAGTATTCTTTTCAACGACAGAAAAAATTCGATTCTTTTTAGAGAAAAAAATTGATTCTTTTGTTGAAAAGAATTCGACATAAGACGAAAGACATTTGGCGTTTTTCTTTTTTACCTCAGAGCAGATCACCGAGCTGTCAAAAATTTATTCTGTTTCTTTTTTACCTCAGACAAATCAGAGCACATAAGTCGTGTTTCTTTTTTCCATCTGAGCTAGCTCGGAGCATGATCTGTATGCTCAGAATAAAATGACCGAGCAAATCGAGCAAAACGCTGAGCGAAGCCAACTTCATACAATTTTTATGTAATTTGACAGATTACTATGCTCAACACATGTTCAGTGCTCAAGTGTGTTTCATAAGAGGAGGCAACAAAGCAGGTTGTCCATCTGGATGGTAACAGGAGTTGTACACACACTCCAGCAACCGAAAAGCTAGTTTCCAAGCTGTGCCGCTTGAACTAGACTTGAAGCCAATCCCGTTAATTACGGGACTCTGGCGTGGTATCACATTACCCTCTAGCAACTGTAACATGTGTTCGTGACCGAAGTGTTGCCCACATGAAATCTCAGCATGGAACTTCACTGGGGGAAGGATTCCATCTTGATCAAAACCGTAGATACATACACTCCAGCAACTGCTAATCTAGTCCCCAGGCTACCAGCACCCCTTGTGCTAATAACAGATGACAAACCTTCATCACAACAATGGACAAAGGATGACCACCCTGCATCATGCCAAATCAGTGAGATGACCATCATATCACAAGAAAATTTGCTCTATAACATGAAACTTTATATATATGTATAAATGTATTCTATGGCATATTAGTTTGTAAGGTATTTGTATTTGTAGGTATTGTATATATGTATATTTTTTTATCCGTTGCATCAGCCAACACATAACTGAAATATTGCTCCTGAGCAAGAGCAGAATGACTATATATTTTCTATATATTATAAATGACACCCACGAGGCTTTCCAAAAATGTAACTAGATAGAGCAGGCAATACATTATAGCCGCAGTTAAACATAGCTTTGCTAAGTAATATAATATATTATGAATTGTACTCTGTAAAATTTTCTTAAGTCTCAATAAAAATTCAATTCAAAAAAAAATGTGTGTTTCATAATTAAATCTGAGGGCTCTGATCGTAATCTCCTCAGAGCTTAGCTCTGATCGCTCAACCTCTGCTTAGAGCTTTGCTCAGAGCCAAAAAAGAAAAACGCCAATTGCGATTGTAGTGTTGTTGTTTGTTATTATTTAACTTTGTTTTGTTAACTCACGATCAAATTGAAACACGTCTGCTCTCTTTAACTATTTATTTAAACTGTAACGTTTGAACATGAATGTTCGTTTTTGATATCAGTTTATACCATTCACAATGTTTGGTATTTGGTTATTTGGTATAATCATAAGTGGTGCCAAATACTTAAAACATTACAGCGATTATGTTTGTTTTTTTTACTGTGTTGTATGTACGATTTTTTTTAAGGTCTTTTTCTTCTTTGCATCCATGGATATTGGATATATTCTTTAAGTTGGTAGGTAGAAAATTTTTTGAGTGGTGGGGGTTATTTTTTTAAAGACAGAAAAAAGTCTTATTTTTTGTGTAGTTTTCGTATTCTATTCTAGATTCGTTAGATCGGAGCATTTTTTGATTAGCTAGGTAAACATCATTTTTAATTTTATTTAGATAATCATTTTCCAGTTTCTTATATTAGGACATTTATTTCTAGGGATTATTAATACATTTCAACATTTTGAACCTGTTGTTTAGTAAAAGGAAACAAATACAAAATAATTCAAAAATATGTAATTATAATAAAACATTTAAATTTGGTCTGATAGGTAGATTTGGTATACCTACCTACAAATCAAAAAAAAATTCCCTACAGGTGGAAATTTTCAAAAGACACTTGGTAATATTCGGTACCGAGTAGTGATGGACTTGTGCTGCAGTAAAACCACCGGAAAATCAGGACCAATCTATGAAAGATCGACAATTATTTCTTCAATTCAAAATCGAATTGGGAGAAGTTTAAAGTTTTAATACTTTCCCATCGCTTTTGGACCATCTGCTCATGAGGATTTGTTCTTCTTAATCTTCGAAAATTATCTCTTACATTTAATACAGTATTCATCTCGGAGTTAAAATGACTATGTAGTCCCTGATTATGTGAAACAGCGTGTTTTCTAATCACTTCAGAAACCATTTCTATTTGTAGGTCACGATGTAAATCGCTATTTATAATATACCAAGGGGCATTTATTATTCCACGAAGGACTTTATTTTTGGATGGTTTTAGCATTAAGTTTCTTTTTAAAACCCCACAATTGGATGCCATAAGTCCAAACTGTACCTACGTTCTGTAACTCTCGCATCGTTAACATTGGTCGAGAAACGTTGAAAACTGGAACAAAACTCATATGATTTGCTTGAATTTTGATCGTTTCTCGACTGATTTTGTCGATGCGAGAGTTACAGAACGTAGGCACTGGTTTCAGTTTTTGTTTGTATAGTATTATTTTGTTCTTGATAGAACGCATTTATCAGGCTTAATAATCCATTTATCAGGCATTTAATGGCAGTATAATCTGCAAATGTGGCCAAGATAGCATAATTGTCCACTGGAATATCCCTAGTATATAACAAATACATTGTTGGTCCTAGGCCACTTGCTTGTGGTACACCGGCTTCAGTTTTATTAATTTCTTAATACTCTTGCTCGTACCGTACTCTAAAGAATCGGTCTGTAACATAGGATTTCAGTATTTCGTAAAGCTGCCCTGGGGGTCTCTATGCAGTTTATACTCAAATCCCAAACCTTGTCAAAGGCTTGAGCAACATCTAGAAATAGAGCGGAACATACTTGTTTTTCTTCAATACCTTTTCAACAAAATCCGTAATTCAATACCCTTGGTCTATCGTCGAATGTTTATTTCTAAATCCAAACTGATGGTTTGGGATTAGTTTTCATTTCTTCTATTACTTTGTTAAGCCTTTTCATGAGCAGTTTTTCGAAAACTTTTGCCATAGTTATTATAAGAGATATTGGCCTGTAGGAAGTTGCTTCTGTTGGTGGCTTTCCTTGCTTAGGAATAACAATGACTTCTGCAATTTTCCAATGATGTGGTACATATCGAAGTTTAAGACATGCGTTTATTATATATTGGAGTTTTTTTAAGGCTACTGTTGGCATTTCTTTCAAAACCTGAGCATTAACTAGAATATTCCCCTGTGCTTTTTTATTTGATAGCTTGTGTTGACACATGCTTTTTACTTCTTTGAGCGTGAAGAAGGGATTTTCAAATTCGTCGTTTCTTTCAACAAAATGTAAATTATTTGTACCTAACTGCACTTTCTGGAAAGGGCTTAAAAACATTCGAGAGATGTTCCGCGAGGATTTCCGCTTTCTGTTTCGGGTTTGCAATCCATTTTCTGTCTTGTGCTTTGATAGGCGGATTTTGAATTTGTGGTCTTTTTAGGCGTTTAGCTGCTTTCCATAATTATAATATTAATAATTATATATTAATAATTAAAAATCGAAATATTTTGTATAGGTATCTATACATTATATAAAGTTTTGAGCAAAATTGTGCAGCTTATGCTTCGTCCTAATCTTTGAACCTTCCTTTATTAAAACCCACGCTATTAAATCCCAAAAATTTTAAAATCAACAAAAAATAACCTCAACACAAAGATTTTTCATAAACATACCAAATTAAAAAAAAATTAAAACAACAATTTACCCGATTTGCCATTCCAGCATAGTTGAGGTACATTAGAAATGAAAAAAGCATTTATGTATTTTAAAACTTTGAATAAATTCTTTTTTAAATTTGCTCTTCTTCACATAAAAATCTGGAAAGCCTACGAACAGGGTTGGCTGAATTTACTACACTACATTTTCGATATCATTAACTACGCGTAGTTAATTTAATAAACTACACGTCTTATTTTCTACAAATTGTTACGTTTTCATATAAATACAAAGTAAATTTAGAGAAATAATAAAATTTCAATAAAAATTTGAACATTTTGACTCAAAACTCAAGCTTCAAAGTTACAACTGACAGATGATTTGATATTTGAAACTAAGGCCTGTATTCACCGAGCGCTCATATGAGCCTCATAAGTTTATGAGGCTCATAACTTTGGGGTATTCACCAACCACTCATAAATATGTTTCGAATTTCGAAAAAGAGAGCCACTTTGTGTCAACCAGGCACTCCCAAACTTTAAAATCAAACTTTTTTAGGTAGATGGAGTGGTAGCGATGGAGATGTTTGTGTTTGTGGGGGTGGTGGTTGTGGAAATAGTTTCGAAAATGTCGAAATATTTTTCGAAGAGAGCGCTCATAAGTTATGAGTGGTCGGGACCACTCATAACTTTTATGAGCGCTCATAAATATCCACTTATTATTGGTTGGTGAATAGGTTTATGAGGCTCATAAGTTATGAGTGCTCGGTGAATACCGGCCTAAGTTTGCTACAATTTGTTTCATTAACTACATTTAAATACGTTTAACTACAAAAACTACGTAGCAAATGTGAAAAATGTAGTGGTCATCCCTGCCTACGAACACTTCTGCTTTTTTTGGTGTCCGTTTTATAATCTTCGTATTCTGTTTCCTCAGGCCAGTAAGAACAAAGCACGAACGCCATAATTTCCTGACGTTTCGCCCTCTTTCTCTACTCGGCGTTACTGGCTGAACACAATGGATACGGAGCTGCAACTGGAAGCTGCTGTCAAAATATTGAATACACACAAATTCAATGTTACGAACACAACGCAACGCAACTGCAGTCGGTGCTGCAGACGGTGCTGCAGACGGTGCTGCAAAGGTTCACCAACTTTTAACTTTTTCACGTGCAGCACATCTGACGTTTCAATTTATATGAAGAAAAAAAGAGCCGGAAAAAAATATTGAAGTTTTTAGTGCTCATTTGTGTCGCGAAAAAAAATATTAATTAAAAGAAAAATATTGGAAATAAAAAAGTGAATAATAAACTCGTGGTTGTTTTTTTTCTTTAAAATATATAAAAAGCTGTACAGCTCATTGTGGGCAGATAAAAAAAACGACGTACGACATTTTTTTAAAGCAGATGCAGCTGCAGCTCCGATTCCAGTTGCAGCCACCTCCACACGTACGTAGCTTCCTTCTCTCTTTTTTCTCTTTGATTGTACCAAGTACCAACTCTCACTGGCTGAACACAATGCCCTGCTGCAACTGGAATCGGAGCCGGAGCTGCAACTACTTTCAAAAAATGTCGTACGTCGTTTTTTTTATCTGACCACAATAAGCTGTACAGCTTTTTGTATATTTCATAGAAAAAAAAACAGCCACGAGTTAATTATTCACTGTTCTTATTTCCAATAGTTTTCTTTTAATTAATAATTTTTTTCGCGACACAAATAAGCACTAAAAACTTCAATACATTTTTCCGGCTTCTTTTTTCTTCATATAAATTGAAACGTCAAAAATGCTGTACGTGAAAAGTTAAAAGTTGGCGATCGTTTGCGGCTCCGACTGCAGCTCCGTCTGCAGTTGCGTTCCATTCTGCTCGTAGCATTGATTTTGTGTGTATTTAATATTTTGACAAATTTTCCAGCTCCGACTCCGGCTGCGGCTCCGTCGCATTGTGTTCAGCCAGTCAGCCAGCCTAACGCTAAGCAACAAAAAAAAAGCATTCATTTTCACAAAATTCATTCTTAAAATGAATCTTATATCCATCCCAAGACCATCTCGAGTCCATGCCGAGTTCATGATGAGTCGCGAAATTTCAGTTAGGCTGGGTTGTGTTGGGCTGTCTATGATGGGTCGAACCATACAGGACCTATATTATCTAGAGAACAGACTCGTACCCCCCTTGCCTAAAACACCCTCAAATTTTATTTGAGCACAGTAAGAGAAAACTCTTAAATTCCCTGTCCGTGAATACGTGGGAATTGTTGATACAATAGGTCTGTTTGGTATCTTTTTTAAGAAAAAGGTGTAAAACCTGTCAAACTTTGAAAGAAAGAGAAAATCCTTTTAGAGAGGGAAAACTTGTCATAAAGTTAACAAACACCCTGAACCAAAAATGTCAAGCTAAGTATACACGATTTTAAGATCATCCAATATTGGCCGACTTTTCGCAAAAAATTTTCACCAATTTCCTATCAACCATGTAAACATCCAATTTTATCTGTCAAAAGTGACAGAAAAAAATTGGCAGCCAATCGTCGCCCAATTTTCTATCAAAAAATTGGCCGACTTCATGCAATCGTATGAACTCGTCTAAACACACAATTTTTCTTATTTTCAGATAATTGGACGATTGTCGGCTAATTTGATATTGGATGATGTTCTTGCCAAAAACATCATCCAAATTTCAATTGGCAGATAAATGTTTTCTATTGTGGAGGAAAAAAACAAAAATATATATTTGCTTTTGAAGAAAAAAAATTGAAAAAGTGTTTTTTAAAACAACGAAAAAGGGCCCGAGTACGATAACTATGGCGCCAAGAATTGATAACGGTTTTTTGTAGAGGGGTCAAAAACAAGAATTTTTATTTTGGGAGGGGGTGTCTATCTCGCCCCATAGGGGCAATTTTAGAAAAAAATTACTTAAATTAAAAAAAAAATATTAAAAAACAAAGGCAACACTTACAATAAAGTACCATACCGGTTGTGGAAGCCAGAAATCTGATCTATAATTCTAAATTTAAACCAAATTTGTATGCTAACAGTTTTTGAAAAATTCGCATGCAAACTCAAAATTTTGATAAAAAAATAAAAAAAAAAGTTAAGACCAATTTTTTTTCAAAATTGTGAGATGAAGTGATAAATTGGCTTTTTGTGGTCAATGTTAATTTCAATTCTAAATCAAACAAAAAAAACCGAATGGTTTTATGTTTATGTTTTTTACTTCACTTCTAAAATAAAGTTTCAAATTCTCTGTCATCTGTCAAGAAAATTGTCTTAAAATGAGTCTACCAATTTTTTGATCTCTAAAGTCTTCCAACCGTGTAAACAGACAATTTTTAATTGGAAGACAAAAAATTGTCGGCAATTGTCATCCAATTTTCTACCAAATATTTGTCTTATTTTTGGATAAAATCTAACAACCGTATAAACGGACAATTTTCACTTGATAGAAAATTTGCAATTGTCGACTCATTGGATGCTATTGGCAGACTTTTGACAGTTGGGCCAATATTGGAAGATCTTCCAATCGTGTATACTTAGCTTCACTTTTGTGCACTAGGAGAAAAAAAGACGACTAATTTTTTGAATTTGAAATTGTGAGATTAAAAATACGTACTGAAAAAAGTCTTATGAAAATGTCGTGCCAATTTTGATGGACTTATATGAATCGTCATCAAATGAATGTGAAGACAATCTGTCTGATTACATTGTTCACCTTTTCGATGATATGATTTAGTTTAGTGGGCTTTAGGTCAAATGAAAGATGTTAATAATTATTAAACGACGTTTCGAGCATGATTATGCTCATCATCAGGCCTTTATTAGAAAAAATAAATAAAATACAAACATACATAAGTAATTACCAAATCACAAATACATATACTGTAATGTAAACTTACAAAACTTGCCAAGAACATTTAAATTTAAATCATCATAATCAAAAAGTATTTTTACTGAATTTAAACTACGAATATAATCTCTAATTATTAATGTTTTCTTATTTCTTTTACTCCTTCAAGAGCTATGAGAAAAAAACGAACGGAAAAAAACCTCTTTGCTTCTATCTTTTTAGGAATCGTGTGTTTATTGTTTTTGTTTTCATGATCTTCAGTCGCTATGTGCTATCGCAGGTCAAATTTGAAACAAATTTGATATACAAAAATCTGAGTCTGGAATAGGGTTTTCAAATCGAGGATGAAAATCATCAACATCGTTAGATTTATGTGTATGTGTGTTTCTTTTATACACATGTATTTTGCATGTGCGCTTCATGATATTTGATAAGAAAAATATTGAAATTGATTTTTTGAGAATGTTTGGAAAAAAAAAATTGAAATAAAAATTAATTTAAAAAGGTACTATAAACAAGAACGTTTCATTAAAGGAAAATGTTATGTCAGTTTGTACAGAGAAGAGGTTTTTTTGAATTATGTGTTATTTTTAAAAGATTTAGGCCCGTTTGCTGATACTACCCATAACGATTTAAGTTGAACTTAAATTCTTAAGGGGTACTTTTTCCATGTCATAAAGTGATACTTAAGAAATTAATTTCAACTTAAATCGTTATGTGTAGTATCAGAAAACCTCCCTTAATGAGGGTAGTTAAGTGGAAGAGCGTCGTGCGTCGTCACTGTGGCGCCTTTTTGCAAAAGTGCTTGAAAAATTTAATTTTCGCGTGTGCTTAAAATCTAAAACTAATTTTTTTAATGGATTAGGTATAAGTGGAAGCTTCAAAAGCCGAAAGAATTTTTAAAATCGGTCGAAGGATTCGGATGATACAGGTAGTCAAGTCGTCTGATTTTTAAAATCAAAGAAAAAATATTTGTTTTATGAAAAGTTTCAGAGTTTCGGTGTTAAAATCTAAAAACTTTCTTCAAAAATTATATTTTTTTTTATTCGATCTTATAAAAAGGACTATTTGTATTACAATTCTGATCAATTGTTTTTTTTTTATTGAAAAATTTTAAGATTTTCGAAAAGCTGTTTTTGGCTCAATTTTGTGAATTTGAGTTGGGTTATAAAAAACCTTCGAGAGGCTTCGGTCTAGTCTCAACGGAAATTTAATCTTTTACTATTTCTGAAGCATTTACTAAGAAAACCAGCTGCCCATTTTTGCCCGTTTGCGGTTTAGAGAGATTTTATTAAAAAAGGTAATTTTTTTTCATTTATGGCTTTTTTTTATTATATGCTTAAAAATGCAACTGGTCATAAAAACATTATTTTTACATGTAAAAATGTATTTGTTTTTTGACTACCTCTATTTTAAAGGATTAGGACATGGGTACGGCTTAGGTAATATTTTTTTATGATCAGTTAGTTTTCATGATTTGTAAAAAACTATTCATTTTTTTGACAGATCAAGTACCTGTTGTGTTATCCTTTTTATTTAATGCAATAAGAATGTTAGGTACAAATACATACTATCATGACAAAAGAAGTAGGTATATAAATATAAAAAAATAGTTTAAATGATTAGTTATAAAGCAAACACGTAATTGATAAGTCACAGACACTACGAGTATTTGTATTTTAACAATTAATTTAGTTTAAAAAAACTTAAAAAAGGAAATTTCCTACAGTGATCTAGTTGAAATTTTTTTCGATAAAAAGCATACAAAAGAAGAATTCATCATAGCTGTAAGAAATAAATATAACCTTTTAGTTGAAAATTGGCACTTGAAGGAATAGATAATTTCGATAAAAAATTGTCATCATTTCATGTAAAGGTTAAGTCAAAATGGAATGCAGCCAATAGAACGAAAGTCAATTTTTTAAAGAAAAATAATTGTTGGTTATCAAATCTTCTTTGCATTGATTTTGAAAGGACAGATGAAACGGATAATTTACCAAGTGCATCAAAAAACTCTAGAGGAAAGCCAAGGAAATCTATTATTATAACAGAAATTGATCAATGCTACTGAAGACATCACTACTGAAAATCTTTCAACAGCCTTAGTTATAAAGTATAATAAGGATCATGAGAAGCAGAAGGCCGATATAACCAAGGCAGTGTCAGTAGCAAGTCCATTAAGAGTTAAAAGGATTAAAGCAAGCATTCGCACCCCTCAAAGAGATCCTATCAAGTATGAAAGTGCAAACGCCTTAGCCTTGTTTATGGATCTGGGACTAACAAAAGAAAAGTATGGCATTTTAAGAAGTTCCTTAATGAGACACAACGTAAATGTTCTCCCATCTTATAAGACCATAACACTCACGAAAAAAGCATCAGTTCCGGATAATTGTGAAGTAACGGAAACATCTGCCAGAGTCAGCCTTCAAGACATCTTGAATCACACAACAATCTTCTTGTTGTTTTGGAAACGAAGAGTGAACAGGAATTAATTGGACTTCCAAGAAGTTTGACGTTACAAAGCAAGTGGGGCTGTGATGGATCATCTGGACAAAGTGCCTATAAACAAAAAATAGTAACACATGATGGTGAAACAATAACGGATGCAAACATGTTTATGGCTTCAATTGTTCCCCTGAGACTTAAGTGTCCAAATAGTGAATATTGGAAAAACCCTCGCCCATCATCAGTTCATTTCTGCCGACCAATAATGTTCCAGTATGCAAAGGAAACTGCAGATCATATAAGGAGCACAGTGAATGACATCAAAAGCCAAATCGCTGATCTTTAACCTTCTGAATATAAGGTTAATGATGATGTAGTTATTGTTGTAAACCACGAATTATTTTTAACGATGATTGACGGAAAAGTGTTGAATGAAGTCACTGAAACAAAGTCAACACGGTCATGTCCCATCTGCAAAAGAACGCAAAAAAACTTCAACAATGAAGACCAGCCAGCAAATGACGACCACAATTATGAATATGGAATATCTCCATTACATGCCAGAATCAGATGCATGGAATTCATTTTGAAACTTGCATATACACTCAAACAAGATGGAGAAAATATTGATGAAGGTATTGGAACTAAGGAGGCAGAAAGAATAAGGAAGCAAGATATCCAAAGGAAATTTCGCGATGAAATGGGACTCGATGTGGATAAACCAAAACAAGGATTTGGAAACACTAACGATGGAAATACATCTAGAAGATTTTTTGCATAACCAGGTGTAACAGCTCGTATAACTGGAGTTAATATGGAGGTGATAAGAAGGCTTCAAGTAATACTTAACGTTCTAAACTGCAGAGAAAATGTTGACGGTTCAAAATTTGGAGTTTATGTAATGGAAACAACAAATTTGCTGAAAGAAAAGTATCCCTAGAAATTACCCCGGACTTTGACGAAAGTTTCCAAGAAATCTAGTTTTTTGTTTTTATTTATTTTTACTTATTAATTTATTTACTCTCCACTGTTATTCTAAAAATATATTATTGAAATAATTTGTTATGTTGATGTGCCACTAAATAATAAAAAAAACATTTTCCAACACAAACAAAATTTAAATGGTTTTTTTTTTTTGCTCTACTGTTTCACTTGAACTAGTTTTAAAATATTCTGCAATTACTGCAAACATTAACATTTTCATTTTTATTTTAAAGTAAAATACTGCTTTTACCTTTTTGGATAAAATTTTTTTTTTTTAATATGAAATTCTGGAACACCCTGTAAAGAATTTTTCTTAAATTTTATTATTTTATAGCATTTTACATACTTTGTCTATACCTTGACTTAAAATGTACCACTGAAGTAGTATATTTTCACTCTAAAGTGCAGCTAAATAATAAAAAAGGCTTTTTATACACTAGCAGAAATATTTAAAAAAAATTATTGTTTGTTTACTTTATGCACCACTGTGACTTTGGTTGACTTTGAGACACCCCGTTTTTACTTCAGTTATTTGCTTTTGACAAGTTTTGAGGTAAAATATTAAGTTAATTTCCTATGAGAAGAAAGTCGTATTTCAGCTGAAGATTCTGAAACACCCTGTAAATATTTTTTCTAAAAATTCACAAACTTTATAGCCTTGCAAATTATCACGATATCTTTATTCACTTAAGAGCTATGATTTTTGCAACCAAAAAAGTCAATTGGCGCCACTGTGAAACGGGCAAAAATGGGCAGCTGATTTTCTTAGTAAATGCTTCAGAAATAGTAAAAGATTAAATTTCCGTTGAGTCTAGACCGAAGCCTCTCGAAGGTTTTTTTATAACCCAACTCAAATTCACAAAATTGAGCCAAACACAGGTTTTCGAAAATCTTAAAATTTTTCAATAAAAAAAAAAAAAAAAAAAATTGATCAGAATTGTAATACATGTCCTTTTTATAAGATCAAATAAAAAAAATATAATTTTTGAAGAAGGTTTTTTTACATTTTAACACCGAAACTCTGAAACTTTCCATAAAACAAATATTTTTTCTTTGATTTTTAAAAATCAGACAACTTTGACTACCTGTATCACCCGAATCCTTCGACCGATTTTAAAATTTCTTTCGGCTTTTGAAGCTTCCACTTATACCTAATCCTAATTAGTTTTGAATTTTAAGCACACGCGAAAATTGAAAGCACTTGTGCAAAAAGGCGCCACAGTGCGCCGTGTCCAGTAATTTTGTTATATCTTTGGCTTCCATTTTTGCTATCAAAATTTATTTTTTGTTGAATCTAATACTGGGCAAAGAAGATAAAATGAAAAAATCTGTCAAATAAACGCGCAGTACTGAAATTAGAAAAAGGCTTCGTGTAATAACACGCGCGTCACGGAATGAATGTTCAAAAGAAAATAACCAAGAGTTGCGCGTTAAACTCACGCGCCGTGTAATACATGACATAGTATTGCAGAAACAAATGGTAACGTGAAATTTCTTGCGAATTTGCACAAATTTTCACAAAATTTCACATTTTGCTGTCAAAACCCATAGAAAAAAAACTCAGTTTTTGGGAAATTTGTAGAAAAAAAAGTTACCAAACAGGCATAAAAAATCTCGTTTGTATTCAATTTTTCCCCATTCATTTCATTAGTATATCTTGAGCAACAGAGCAAGAGGGAAAACACATGAGCGAGCACGCAAAGGAGAACTTTTTCCAAAAGACAAATAGCTTTCTTTCTGTGCTTTACTATGAACAGGCAAAGAGCTTTCTTGCCTGTTGATCGTCTGCGTGGTGTAAAAATAAATTGGGACATTTTTTTCTATGGGGATGCTACATCTGTATAGTTTATTATCTGTGATTATAGTTTCATTTCGAATTTGATTTAGCAAATAATATCTTCTTTTTGTTGTGTTCCCTTTCTGTTTCTGTGTTCTATACATCAAATTTTGACATTTTCAATGATTTTTAATGGGTTTCCTCTACGGCTGTATTCCACTTGGGTGTGCTCATAAAGTTTTTACATAATTTCAAACCAAATTTCGTGCAAATTTGTTTGAAATTACCTCATTTCGAAATGTGAATTTGTATGGAAAATGAGATAATGTGGAATCGAATTTGGAAATTTTCAAAGAAATTACCTCATTTGGCCCAATGAAAACGTAGTATAAAGGTGTGTGAAGGCTTTACAAAGCCGTCCAGATGTGATTTTAGGGAGAGATAAAAAGGAGGTGCTTTAGTTATAGGAAATTTAAGAATGTAGGATTCTATTCTAAGGTTAGTTTGTTTTTATTAATTTTGTTTACTTTTTTTTTTGATTTTGTTATACATTTTTATTACTTCTTTTATTCACTGATCTCTATAATATACTGGATAGTGTATTCCCTATATGTATAACAGTTTTTTTTGACTCCATTTGAAGATAACAATCAGTGTACCTTGCCACTGAGTGCGTGTTTGGTAATTTATATTGCTGATTTTAAAAAGGTATCAACCATCGCTGTACGACTTACCTTTGGTCAGATACACTCCAAACCGTTTTTGATTTTTCTTCATGAGGGGAAAAATCAAGAATATTGAAAAAGGTTTTGGAGTGTATCTGGCCAATGGAAAATCGTACAGAGATGAATGATACCTTTTTGGAATCAACACTTAATGCTGTTAAAGTAAGCATTAAAATATTTTACTCATGAGAAAAAGCACTTTTAAAATACGCATACAAGTTCCAATATGCGAGTCCCAAAAGTAAATTTTTTTAATGGCGATTCTTTTTTAACAAATTTTGATACTCGTTTTTAAAGCAACAATTGCTGATCAACGAGTATATCTGACCAACGGTAAGTCGTACAGCGATGGTTGATACCTTTTTGGAATCACCAATTGATGCTTTCAAAACGGGTATCAACATTTCTTGAAAGAGAATCACCATTTAAAAAAAATTAAATTGAAAAAAAACTTAAATAAAAAGCGCTTTTTCAAAAATATAAAAAAAATTGATTAATGTACATAGTAAAAAACTTAAGGTAAGCCAGAGTTAGTAGTATTCAGTGCACCTATTATGTTAATACCAACAGCACTTCCACATAATTATTGTATTATCCAAATACAATTCTATTGGGCAATGGGCATACAAGACTGCTGCTACGCACGGATGATAACCTTCATCTATCTTAATGAATGGTGTTTCAGAATCATCCAATATTCCTGGAACACAAATAAAAATTGACTTCGAGCATTTTCAGCAAGAGAGCATAGGACATCCATAGTCGACACATTAGCTGCATTTATTGAGTTCCTAAATATAGAAAGTGTATTATAGGCATTACAAAAACAAAGATTTCATATAAGTTGCCCTTAAATGGTTTAAACTTAAAAAAGTGTCTTTTTGAAATCGTGGTTAAAAAGGAGATTAATTAAATTTTTCAGAAGTTATTTTTATATGGAAATTTTTTTAAATCTTTGTTCGATTTGAAAATGGTTTTCAGAATCACTTAGGGGACTTAAAATGAAACTTAGAACCATTCCAGCCATCCTTATAAACCAAATTGTTTTGAAACGACAGAATGGTATATCTACCAATTTCAAAAAATTTCTTAAAAGTAATAGAAATTTCCTGAAATTGATAGATATACTACGCTTTCATTTCCAAACTACTTGCTGTATAAGGATGGTTGGAATGGTTCTAAGTTTAATTTAAAGTTTAAGTGTTTCTGAAAACCATTTTCAAATCGAACAAAGATTCCAAAAAATTTCTATATAAAAGTAATTTCCGTCATTTTTCAGTTTTAAAGCAAATGCCGAAATAACTTTTATATGGAAATTTTTTGGAATCTTTGTTAGATTTGAAAATGGTTTTCATAATCACTTAGAGGACTTCAAATGAAACTTGAACCATTTCAACCATCCTTATAAAGTTAGTGGTTTTGAAACGACAACGATATACCAACAATTTCAAGAAATTTCTATTACTTTTAAGAAATTTCTTGAAATTGAAATTCCGACCACAAGTTCATTCAATTCTTTAATTAAATCTGGATGTGTCCCACACTGTCCAAATACACAAACCCATACACTAGTTAACAAATACACAAAGTCACTCCACGATCCGTACCATATTTCTCAAATCGTTCTCGCACCTCCGGTGCTCGGGTCTTGTTCATCACATTGCCAACAAAGACATTGGTTGCCGGCGTATTGGGGGCACGACGGCTCTTTGCCGCTTCCACTTTGATCAGATTGTTGTGTAAGATGTAATTGTTAAGATTCTGTATTGCGTCGCGACCCTGTTGCTCCGATTCCATTCGACGACGGTACCGTATTTCTCGAACAGCGTACGCAGCTCCCCAGCTTGAGTATTCTCGTCGAAATTCTCCATGTACAACTTGAATGTGCCAACGCCTGGCATTTTTGTCGTCTGAATCACTCAATCGTGGTTGGATTGATTTTTATCAAAATTCCTTGAAGCCTAGGTGAGGTTAATGAATTCACGCGGGGACGTAGCGCGTCTGCCGGATCCTAGTGAGCTAGCCGATACGACAAGGACGGAGCAACGTGTTCCGGTAGCACTAGCTCTTGAAATCGAATATCTAGTTTCTTAAATTGATTTGTTTTTCGTTTTGTTACGTATACACTTAACTTTGACCAAAAAAAAATTATGTATTTTATGATTATTTAGAAAATTTTCGCGGATATGCTGATAAGTTACAACACAAATCACAATACACAATTAAATGTTGAGGTTATGGGTTAAATTTGTCATTTATGTTTTGTTATACTGTTATACTTTAGAACAGTTAAAAAAAGTAAATGTACCTTGCCACTGTTATAAAATTCTTCAAAAGGAGTCAAGTTTTTTGTATGGATACACTATCCAGTATATTATAGAGATCAGTGCATCTACCCGTAAAAGTCGGATCTTGTGTTGTTTTTCCTAACACACAAAATAAGACAAGTGAGAATTCGGCATTATAGGTACAAAAACCAGAGAAAATTCACTCTACGAAACCAGATGCTGTTGAGCATCAAAACTTTTTTTTTTTTTTTTATTTTAGAGTGAAATAAATAAAGCACAAACAGATTTCACGGGTATGGAAGTTAAGCGGCAACGTGACCAGACGCCATTTTAGCTACACAAATCTTTAACTTAAAATTTTTATTACATTCAACCGAGTAAAGAGTAATCGTTTTTTTAATCTTAAACTTTCTCTTTTGCATAAATATTAACGGCGAATCTTGTTTTATTTCGCCACTAACGTTTCTGCCCAATTTCTGGCTGTGGATGACTGCAGCAAAACCATGGTAAATTACAGATTAACTTCTGTCTGCACCACCACATCAACTCGCCACCTGTTCTTTCCCCTATTTTTGCTCCCCTTGCTGGGGCAATTTAAGAGGGAAAATGAAGCCGAAACCAGATCTACCACCTCCTACACAAAAAGGAAAGAAACCGGGCACAATCACTAAACCCATCTCTAGCAACCTGCTCGGAAAACTTGACGCCGCCCAACAACTCCTTTGTCTGAGCCAAACCGACTGCCTTACCAACACCGCCATGCCTAAAGGCGACAAACAAGACGACAGCCTAACTTCTTCGTCTCAGCTCTCTGCTCAGACACCTCCTCCCCATGCAACTGAGGGACATCTTGCAGCCGCTATGGAAAGAACGTGTCAAGAGATGGACATGTGCGCAGAGACGACACTTTCAGATGAAGAGCGGCAAATACCCAACAAGAGGTACTGTGCCTCTAATATCTACAGTCAGGAATCAGCGTCCACCAACTTCAGCGACGGAAACCAATTCCGTGTACTTCAAAACATCAAAATCCAAACTTCAAAGATGCTAGCTCTTAAATCTAGAAGCCAAAGTATACTAGAGCAACCCACCATCAATGATATTCCATCAAACGAAATCTCCAACAACAGCAGCAGCGGCGAGGGACCTCCAGGAAGCAGCACTTACAGAGATACTAACCCCAATCTAGGCCATCAAGAAAAACTGCTCACTGGTAAGTTTTGTCCATCCATTCTAATGAAGTATATAGATATCAAAAAACTTATAGTAGATTTAAAAGCTAAAAACTTAGAGTTTCATTGTAAAATCGTGAACCGTGGTGGTAGCACCAGACTTTATGTAGATGATAACGATGTGCATCGGGAGCTTTTGGAACTCCTGAGAAGCAATGAAGATGTTTAAGCCTATTCCTTCACTAGGAAAGAGGACAGAACCACAAATCTTATTCTCCGTGGCTTAACGCCTTACTACGAGGATAATGAAATCTTCAGTGAATTAAAGTTGAGACATCCAAACATTGTCGGAATCTCGAAATTTGAAACGACTCGTTCTAAACAGAACAAGTTACAATACTATTCCTGGTTAGACTTCTTCCGGCCTCAAGTGCAAGTGAGATAATCAAAACAAAATTTTTGTTTAACACCAAAATCACATGGGAAACACCCAAAGGCAACAATGGTCCTATGCAATGCAGGCGTTGCCAACAATTTTGCCACCTCGCAAAAAATTGTGCTAACGGCTATAAATGTGTAAAGCCTCCTGTGTCAACTGTGGTGAGAACCATCCGGCGAATTTCAGAGGATGGAAAGCATACAAATCTTTCAAAATGAGAAGAGAGAAACTTCTCCACGAGGCTAGGGAAAAAAAAGTCAGTAGCAACATTTTGGCTAAGGCCACTTCTCAAAACAGTGCCCTTCTTCCCGGCGTATCGTTTGCCAGTCATTTCAGTAACAGCCCTTCAACTCCAAATCCTAGCAACACACACCTCCACAACAACTCAAAGTCTCTCAAGCAAAGCAAGAGTGTCATCAATCAATTTACTTCATTTACTTCCCTACAAATAGTGCCTCAACTTCTCTTACGAATGCTTTAATTAAAATTGAATCCTTAGCAAACACCTTCGACGGTGCCATAATCTTATTCAATTTATTCAATTTCAACCTAAATGGAAAAACAGTCATGAATTGGCTTCGCTCTCATAACCCCTCGGTTACCAACATAGCCTCACCTGCTCCTTCCTTTCCAAGAAGCTCTTCCTTCTTGGATCATTTCATCATTTCCAATCACTTTCTTCATCTCATTAACCGAAACTTCGAGGTTTATGCTCTTCCCACCTTCACTGAGCACTGCCTCGTTCTTTTGGAACTCAGCATAGCTGAAATCGCGATCCCACTAACTGCACCACCTGAAGTCAGATCCTTCAAAGACACAAACTGGGATGCTTTCGGAAAGGATAGATCCCTTTCGGTAAACTTACCCCCAGTAACCTCATGCCTCTCTAACTATGAAATTGAAGATTATATTACCCATTTCAATCAGGTCCTCTCAAATAGTCTTAATTTACATTCCACTAGCGCCACGGTGAATTTAAAGAAATACTCCAATCTACCCTCAGATAAAGAATACCTATATAAAATCAAACATGGCTGGCAAAGATGCCTTAAGCACATCCTTCACAACCATCTTAATAGAGTCAGCATTCCTTATAAGGAGCTCTCCTCAAGAATCTCCTTATTAAATAAAATAATCCAAGAGAAAGTTAGTATCTGGCTTAATAACGAGCTAAGCACCAGACTGGCCAATATTAAGCCTGGCCCTCAAGCATTTAAAGATTTTTACAGAATAGCAGGGAAATGGAAGAGGATCTCTTGCGAAAAGATCAACGTTGACAACACTCCCATCTCGAACGAACTTAACATCGCCACAGCCTTCGAAAACCATTTCAAAGAGATATATTCGGAAAAAATTCCAGTTTTTAATCCCACTCTCCAACGTAACCAAAATTCTAGAAAAAATTATACTTAACAATCTGAATTCTCCTGATGAGAATCCTATTGAGCCTCTACCGGACCACCAATTCGGTTTCCGAAAAGGTCAAACCACTGTTCATGCATTGCTTAAGCTTCACAGTGATGTCACTGTCAACCTTAGGAGGAAACATTGCACAGTTGCATGCTCACTAGATCTAGAAAAAGCCTTCGACAGCGTCTGGAAAGTAGGTCTCCTCGCTAAAATCTCCTCCCTCGACTTCCCCCCCATATCATCCACCTTCTCGAAACTTTCCTTCTCAATAGAAGATTCTTTATTCAAATTCAAAACACGAAGTCAAATACTTGCAGAAGTAGAGGGGTCCCTGTTCCTTCACGACTTTCCGCATACATTCTCCTATCAAGATCAAAACTCTACGAGTATACTATACGCCGACGACACAATTGCTTATTGCAGCCACTCCTCGCCGTTTGTTGCCATCCGGGACTTACAAAAGCATATCAACATCATTAATAAATATTAAAAAACTTGGGGCATTAATATTAACATTCCGAAGTCGGAAATGATTTGTTTCCGAAATGCGTGTGGAAAAGGACCTGCTAGTACAGTCCTATAAAGTAAATATCTTGCCCTCTGGATAGATGGCAACAAGATTCTTCCAAAAAATAACCTGAAATATTTGGATGTAAACTTTAATAAGTTGTTTAAATTCAATTACCATGCCAGAACGACACTGGTAAAAACCCACAAAGTCTCTAACATCTTAATGCCATATCTAAAACACAAGTCATTGAATAAAAAATCAAAGCTACTCTTCTATAAATCTCTCATAAGACCGATAATGACTTATGCCTTCCCAGTTTGGGCCTCCATTTCTCCAACAGTGGCTCTGGAGGCTGAAAGACTAGAAAGAAAAATCCTACGCTACTGCACGGGGAAAAATTTCCAATCCCAAACTAAAAGATACTCGAACAACACCATTTACGGAGAATCCAACACCATTCCGCTTTTTAGATATGCCGTTTCCTTACTGAAAAATACTATCTCTAAACTAGATTCATCAGATAATGATCTCATTAGAGGTATCATTTCCTCGCAGTCGGGCACCCCCGGAGAGTATGATGGCTACCTGCCGGCGATGGACGTCTCTTTGATGGACTTCCAATCAGATCCCGATGCTACCCTAACACCTTTTTACTCTTAGTGGGCCAAAATCGTGGCTAATCCTCCTGACCCGGTTGATTTCCCACGGTTCACTTCTTTATGGACTCAGGTTTGCCGCTCCTTAAGAAAGAAAAATAAAACAAAACTTGCCTTCATAAAATAAAAATTTAAACAAGGTGGACAAAACTTGAACTCTTATTTTATGATTATCTACTAATTATCTATCTACTTATCTACTAATCTCACTAATCTTATAAATGTTCTGTATTCCGTATTATATTTATCTTTGTTAATTTTTTTACTTTCAAGATTTAATACCAAAATCGAAAATTAGATTTGTTTAAACAAAATTATAATTATTAAATCTATCAACTGTTCCTCAACAAGAATTAACTCTTAAATCGCTTTAACTTTATTCTATCTATTGCAACTTAACTAACTTAACTCCTTGTCAAGTCTCCCTCTGAGATCATCTCCAAAAATACGTTATCTTTAATGTAGGTAGCACTATCGTAACAAACACAACACTGTGATTTTAAACCTTTAAATATATAACAAAAAAAAATCAAAAGAAATACGATTGTCAACCATTTTGATTGAGCGAACTCGCCATATTGTAAACACTTCGTACACTCGTACATCTTATTCCATTAGTTTGTAAGCTAGTTGTATATATAAGTATATATGTGAACATGCGACACTATGTATATATACAAAGATACTGAATTATAAGGATTGGAATCTTTCGTACGTTCCATCCCCCAAAACCCATTTGCTTACGTTGTTGTTTTGTAATTTCATCTCGTGTCGATGAATAGATGTGAATTGCAACAACATTTTATGCAGTGAATTATGAATTCACCACTGTCCGCCATTTTGTTTAGCTTGTAGGCAAACCAGAATTTATAATTTATAATTCAGTATCTTTGTATATATTTTGCTCCTGAGCAAGAGCAAATTCACTAACACAAAATGTCAGCCAAGAGGCAATCTGAAAAGTAAGCGAAAGAGCAAATATAAAAATTAATTTCCAAGAAATCATAATATTAAATTGAATCTGGATGTTGAACCACAATTTAAAAAAAACCCCACGTACATAGGAATAATAATTTTGAACACAGCAATTGTTGCATTTAACACTTATTTAAGTCACTAACACAAAAATATGCCGGATTTAATTAAGATATTTTTGTATTTTTATTTTAATACAAACTTTCACATCCGAAAGAAATGGAATAGCAAAAAAAAAAAAACGATTGTTGTGAGCTGTGCTGTCAAAGCGCCACCAAAATATAGCTAAACCATAACCACGCGTCAGGTCGTATTAATGTGTATATATGTATAGTATATATATGTAAACTATATCATTGTAATATCGATAATACAAGGAATGTATAGATCTGATTATTCACCACGATCACTTCACAGATAAAGAAATTGTATGCCCTGAAGATGTCCTCATAAGACGAAACTGTTTTCTTTTATTATTAAATTATTTTTAATTTAACAATATGCTAACTAAATAGTATGAGTTTTGTTCCATTTTTCAACGTTTTTCGACTAATTTTATCGATGCGAGAGTTAAGCTTAGTACAGACGATTGTCAGATCTGACAATATTGTCAAAACTGTCAATGGTCTGACAGTAGCTGACAATTAGCTGACCATTGACATATTTCTTACAATGGTTGGTAGATTTCTTCCCAATGTCTTGAAATTTCAGCTCTTGTCTGACAATTTTCGGACAGTAATATACATATTTGACAATATTGTCGACTTGAAAATTTTCTGCTCAAATGGTTGGCAGATCTATACAAAAAATTGATTGATTGTTTACATTATTTAAAAAAAAGTTTTCGTGGTTGTGATTTTTTGTGTACTGAAAAATAATAAAAAAACAAAAAAGGAAAATGGAAAATGGAAGACAATTCATGTATGTAAAGCAATCTGTGGCATTAGTTTTTCGATAAGAATCTTCGCCTCCTGACGACGTCGTTTTCTCAGATCTCCAGCGCCCTTAAGTATTTGATTCTCATGCACTTCGAATATTTGGTTCCTCGATTCATAACAAATAAAATATTAAATAGAATAAAACATCACAAAACAAAGAATAAGTATATTAAAACATAGTGTCTTTTAAGATATACCTAGTACATTTTTGGTTAATGAATAAGTTTGCGTAAACAGATTTGAATAATCTATAGGTATTTCATTAAAAGTGACAAATACAAATATTAAATAGACAAAATTGAAGATTTACTTTATGAATGATTTTGGCTTCTATGTAAAATGGACTTTTAGGGAATTATCAAAAGTTCTGCAGTTCCTTAGTATTCTCAGGTCAGTAGGCAGGGAATTCCATAGACCCACTGTGTACAAATTAAATTAATAACACTTTAGTTTTATTAAAAAAATATTTTTTTATTTTTATTGGAGGTGAACCTCTTTATTAAAGATCAAACTTAGAACTAAAAAACTTTGATAGAACTTAGAATTAACTATTTTATGAATTTTAGTGACAGAATTGCAAGATTGCATTCCTAAGAACTGCATGTGCGGACATATCGGATGTCCGCTGTGGCGACTGTGGGAACAGGTAAATGCTGTATCGTGTGAAGATGAATTTTATGGAATTTGAGTTACTGACGTTAACTTACACAAAGAACTGTCGCTTCGAATTAAGATAGCTAACCCGGGTTGTAATTAGAACTCTTATTCTTTCAGATGTTGGAAACACAATCTTTTCAAAGAGATATTCGGGAACTTTATTCTGATTCAACTTAAGAACACTAGTGCTTGGAAATCAAGAAATTTGCTTAAAGGCATTACAAAAATACTGTTTGCAGTTCCAGTAACATGGTCAAACCGATTTAAACCATAAACAAAGAGAGCAATATTTTAGAAGGCAACTTCCCATTTTCGTCTACTAGTCTTAACAGCAGAAGATCAGGCTACCATACAATAAAGTAGGAAGCACAAAGGTTTTCGCTATTGTCATTTTAATGGACATTGGCAGACAGCGGCCAGCTAAATTTATAACCTGGAGTGCGGCGGGCGTAAGTTTTTCCCAATGCCAAAGTGATATGATTATCCCATGACAATTTCTGATTAAATACAACTCCTAGGTTTTTTTACTGTTTCAACATATACTAGAGTAGAGCCATCTAGTTCGATATTTGGAAAGTATGGTGTTTCGACCGCTGTGTTCCTCACAATTATAGCCTGACATTTGTTTGTGTTCAGTTTGAAAAGGTTCTGGTGAGACCATTCTACAATACGCGTTAAATCGTCGTTTATTCTGGCGGTTGCATCTTCAACCATGCCGATCATGTAGCACAAATAAATCTAAACATCATCAGCATACATGTGGATTTTGAAATATTTTAGAACCAAAGGTAAGTCTTTATTAAAAAGGGTAAAAAGAAGAGGGCCCAAAATAGAGCCTTGGGGTACACCAGCACACGTTGGGAGGAAATCGGATAGCTTGTTATTTGCCAGAACTGCTTGTGTTCTTCCATATAAATATTCTTTAATGAGAAAAACAGCCGAATTTTCAAAGAAGAAATTGTGTTTTAACTTTTTCGAGAGCAGTATATGCGGAACAGAATCAAACGTCCTTGTTAAATCAAGCAGAACCATCGTCCTAACTAGATTGTTATCTATTTCTTTTCGTATGTCAGGCCTAGAGCCTGATTGAATAGGTGATAGCAGCCGGTAAGTATTTAAAAAGGATACAATCTGTAGACTTATTTTGTTCTCAAAGGCTTTGAAGATAAAGGGTAGAATGGATATTGGGCGGTATTATTTTTGATTTGAACTTGTCTTTTTAGGTACAGGAATGACTTTGGAAGCTTTCCAAAGTTGAGGATAGCAGGAGGTCGTTAAAATGGATATATAGGGTGTGATAGAGGGAAGAATCATATTTATAAATTTAGGGTGCATGTTGTCTAAACCAATTGCATTTGATTTAATCCCATTTATCGCCTTGTATACTTCCATTTCATCGACTCTCTTAAAACTGAAACTCGGTGAGAAGTCAGTCTCAATCTCACTACTGAAAAATGAAAATGCAATCCTCAATGTAAGCACTACCGATCGCGATCCGATGCAGTGAATTATGAATTCACCACTGTCCGCCATTTTGTTTAGCTTGTAGGCAAACCAGAATGACAGCCGAGGATTCCAATCTTTATAATTCAGTATCTTGGTATATATTTTGCTCCTGAGCAAGAGCAAATTCACAAACACAAAATGTCAGCCAAGAGGCAATCTGAAAAGTAAGCGAAAGAGCAAATATAAAAATTAATTTCCAAGAAATCATAATATTAAATTGAATCTGGATGTTGAACCACAATTTTAAAAAAACCCCACGTACATAGGAATAATAATTTTGAACACAACAATTGTTGCATTTAACACTTATTTAAGTCACTAACACAAAAATATGCCGGATTTAATTAAGATATAGGTATGTCATAGGTATTCACTCTCTTTAAATTCTAATAAATCGCTCTTTGTGCAAGTTTTATCTTTACAACTCACTGCATAATCCACCCATTGTTCTCAAATTCGGCACTCCAAATGAACGAAACATTGTTTTAAAATGCATTGCTAACTTCCACAAAAACAAACAAAGACAACTTAAATTGGAAGATATCGGTGTTAAAGTGCAAGAAAAAAAAAATGACAAAAACCTGAAAAACAATATTTACTTGCATGCGAGTTTGACACCCAGAAATCGCTCTTATTTTAAACAGGCAATGCGATTAAAACAGATTGGGCTACTCTTTAGTGTTTTTACACGCTCCGGTTCAATTTTCGTTAAGGAGGGAGAAGATTCCGATAGTCTACACATTAACAACAATGCAATTATGAATGCTCTTGCCGCCAAAGCGACGACGACTGATCATGATGAAGAAGCTCACCACTAAGATGAAAGTTAAGCTCACCAGCACATCGTTATCGTTAGTTAATTTTTATTTAATCTCTTTAACTCTATCTCTTTTTTCTTTATTTTCTTCTTTATTATTTTCTATTTTTTTTATCACTTTCGATTTATGTAAAAGTAGTTGCTTTGTGTTTGCTTGCACTATTAAATGCTTGTTGCTTTTTTCTCGCATGAAAGTTTTCCAGCACAGAGTTGAGTGAAAATGATCTGAGTTTCAGAGAAGACAGTGGGGATGTTTCATTAAAAATTATGCTCAATATTTTTTGCAATCGAGTTATGGGCCTAAAAATCGCCCACATTAACGCTCAAAGTTTGTATCCGAAAATCGAAGAATTTCGTTTTTTGTTTGAAAAATCGAATATAGATGCAATTTGCATCTCTGAAACATGGTTTTCTCCTGACATTGAAGATGTCTCTTATAAATTAAATGGTTACATGCTCTTTCGGTCTGATAGATGTAATCGAGGTGGTGGGGTTGCGATTTATATAAAGGAAGGGTTAACTTGTAGAACGGTTTGTCATTCTCCTGCGAGTTCGTCTTACGAATATTTATTTCTAAATATAATTGGTGTAGAAAGCAGTCTTCTTCTAGGCGTTATCTACAGACCTAATAGGTATGTTGATCTTGAACCCTTTTATAGAATAATTGATGAATTTAATACCACATCACCAAATGTAATAATCTGTGGTGACTTAAATAATAATATCCTAGCTGATGGAAACTTTTGCGAACAAATGAGCTCCTTTGACTTGCATTGTGTAAATTCTACCATACCTACACACTTCACTCAAATTTCAAGTACCCTACTAGATATCTTTCTTGTAAACAGTTGTGATCAGGTATTGTTCTACAACCAACTAAACGCTCCAACTTTCTCGCATCATGATCTCATCTTCCTCACATTTGATTTCGAAACCGTCTATAGACCTAATAGCTGTTTATCTTTTAAACGAGATTTTAAAAATATTAATAATCTTTCTCTTGAATTTGATATTCGTACCATACCATGGGACAATATTTTTTTAATGCGGACACCGAACGACCAAGTGGAGTTCCTAAACACAAACATTTTAAATCTCTATAACACCCATGTTCCATTAAAAGAAATCAAAACTCGTAACGCTTCAAAACTCTGGTTCACTAACACAATTAAAACTCTTATTAATCAACGCGATCAAGCATATCGGCGGTGGGTTCGTTCTCGGGTTCTAGAATTTCAGAAAGTCTATAAGGCATTGCGTAATAGAGTGGTCCTAGAGATAACAAAAGCAAAAAAACATTTTTTTTCACGTCAACTAAATACTAAAACGGATGGTAGGAAGCTTTGGAAAAATTTACGTGAACTTGGACTTGGTAAACAAAGACCTCAATCTCTTTCAAATATTGATAGTGATGAACTTAATAAAAAGTTCTTAACACCTCTTACCACCCCACTATTGATTGGTAATGAGGTTCCGACTGCAGCTCCAATATGTTCATATTTTTGTTTCTCTGGTGTAAATGATCTTGACGTTTTGGAAAGCGTTCTTTCAGTGAAATCGAATGCAGTGGGAGTTGATGAAATTAATCCCATCTTTCTTAAAGCCATAATGCCATTCTTGCTGCCTTTCATTACACACATCCTCAACACTGTTCTCACAACCGGTATCTTTCTAAGTCAATGGAAATCGGCTAAGATTTTACCCATTCCTAAAAATGCAGCATGTGATGAATTCAGACCGATTTCAATTCTTCCCTTCCTTTCAAAAGTGTGCGAAAGAGTAATGCAAAAACAATTATATTATGAGGAATAAATTGTTAGTTGACATTCAGTCGGCATTTCGACCCAAACACAGTTGCACTACTGCGCTAATGAAAGTGGTTGAGGACATCAGGAAAAGTCTTGATAACGACGATGTTACCTTTTTGGTTCTTCTAGACTTTTCGAAAGCATTCGATATGGTCAACCATTCTCTTCTTCTAAAAAAACTTCAGGTCTCCTTCAATCTTACCTCAGACGCAATCAAACTAATTGCATCTTATTTAAGTGGCAGAACGCAGGCCGTATGTCTAGATAATAATTATTCAGGTTTCCTTAATGTTCCCCGGGGTGTTCCCCAAGGATCCATTTTGGCACCACTTCTCTTCTCATTGTATATAAATGAAATTGCGTCTATCATTTCCCAATCTTCTAAACACTTTTACGCCGATGACATTCAAATCTATAAAAGCTGTTCACTCGGCCTAATAGAGAATTGCGTTTTCACAATTAATGAGGAGCTTGGTTTGATTTCTGACTGGTCAATCAGCAACGGTTTAAGTCTCAATCCCAATAAATGCAAATGTATAGTAATCTCAAAAAAAACCCTGGATTTAACATACTTCCCACCAATTTTATTAAATAATATTTCACTAGAATTCGTAAGCACAGCTAATAACTTAGGAATGACCTTTAACAGAACACTGACCTGGAACAATCATGTTTATTCTATTGTCGGAAAAACGTATGGAGTTCTCCGCACTCTATGGACTTGCCACCAATTCACCCCAATAAATACTCGATTTATGCTTGCAAAAACCCTAATCATACCCCTACTTACTCAGGGCTGTGAAATTTTCCTAAACTGTGATTCGTCTTGCAAACAAAAACTAAAGGTTTCAACAGCACCATTCGGTATATCTACGGACTAAGAAAATATGATCATGTTTCGCACTTGAGTATGAGGCTTCTCGGCATGTCATTTCAAAATTTTCTACAATTTCGAACCCTTACAATCACGCGAGCCTAAGTATCTCTTCGAAATTCTTCGCTTCGCGGAATCAAACCGTGCAATCTATTTTATAATCCCTAGATTTAATAGCCTGACATCTGAAAGGCAGTTCTTCGTCGCCGCGATCCGTCTCTGGAACTCACTCCCATCTTCTTTGAGAAAATTAAGTAGCATTAAACAGTTTCACAAAGAACTACTAGCATTCCTAAAAAACCAAAGCAACTAACTTCATCTTTCAGTCTAGACTCATCTTTTTCGTATCTTCTTCCTCTTCCGCTTAATCTTCAATTTCTTTATATATTTTTGCCCTCTAGGTATACCTCTATTATTTACTTCTATATATTTTTTATAACTAGGTACTAAAGATGTACAATATTATTTAAAATTCTGTTTATTATATTAATCACAAACTTGCACTATTTTATAAGATTTATCTTACTGTGTTAGTTTATATAAATACGTATAATAAATGTAAATAAATGAAAAAATATTTTTGTATTTTTATTTTAATACAAACTTTCACATCCGAAAGAAATGGAATAGCAAAAAAAAAACGATTGTTGTGAGCTGAGCTGTCAAAGCGCCACAAAAATATAGCTAAACCATAACCACGCGTCAGGTCGTATTAATGTGTATATATGTATAGTATATATATGTAAACTATATCATTGTAATATCGATAATACAAGGAATGTATAGATCTGATTATTCACCACGATCACTCCACAGATAAAGAAATTGTATGCCCTGAAGATGTCCTCATAAGACGAAACTCGTTGGCCTTAAATAAAAATTCTTTTAAATTTGTGGAAAAATCAAGTGTTTTCTTTTATTATTAAATTATTTTTAATTTAACAATATGCTAACTAACGGGTTTAGAACTTTTTTAAAAAAAAAAACACAAAAAATTCGAAAAAATGAATGAAATATTTATTTGAATCGATAGTTTGAACCTTGCAATTTAATGTTTAAAGATAATTTCATGCAAATGTTGACCGCGGCTGCGTCTCAGGTAGCCCATCCGCTGAGTCAAATTTTGGCATACTCTTTCACACATATCGGCCGGTATCTCACGAATGAATGCATGGATGTTGGCTTCCAGTGCGTCAATCGAAGCGGGCTTGTCCCTATAGACATTAGCTTTGACATACCCCCACAAAAAATAGTCTAATGGTGTCAAATCGCACGATCTAGGCGGCCAATTGACCGGCCCGAAACGTGAAATTAACTGTTCACCAAACTCGCCTCGCAATTGCGCCATTGTTTCGCGTGCTGTGTGGCATGTGGCACCGTCTTGTTGAAACCACATATCATGCAAGTCAAGAACTTCCATTTCGGGCAAAAAAAAGTTTGTTATCATCGCTCGGTAGCGTTCACCATTGACAGTAACGCTGCGATTCGCATCATCTTTGAAGAAATATGGCCCAATAATGCCACCGGCCCATAAACCGCACCAAACAGTGGCTTTTTCGGGATGCATTGGTAGCTGTTGCAATGCTTCTGGCTGATCTTCACTCCAAATGCGGCAATTGTGCTTATTTACGTACCCATTCAACCAAAAATGAGCCTCATCGCTGAACACAATTTTTCGATAAAAAAGCGGATCCTCGGCCAGCTTTCCAAGAGCCCATTCACCAAAAATTCGGCGTTGTGGTAGGTCGGCTGGCTTTAGTTCTTGCACCAGCTGTATCTTAAAAGGCTTTACGCCCAAATCCTTCCGCAAAATTTTCCACGTAGTGCTGTAACAAAGGCCTAACTGCTGGGAACGGCGCCGAATCACCATTTCGCGGTCTTCTGTCACACTAGCTGATAAGGCCGCAATATTTTCTTCACTACGCACAGTACGTAAACGTGTTGGTGGTTTAATGTCCAACAAAGTAAATTTGGTGCGAAATTTGGTCACAATCTTCCGAATAGACTGCTCAGAAGGTCGAGAATGCCGACCATAAAATGGAAGCAGCGCGCGATGAACATTTCGAACCGAGCACGAATTTTGATAGTAAAATTCAATAATTTGCAAGCGTTGTTCATTTGTAAGACGATCCATGGTTAAATTGCAAACCAAACTGAAGCTGTTTGACAGTGACACAGGGTACTAAACACACGTCAGCTGTCAAAACCAGTGTTGCCAAAACCAAACCAGCTAAAAAATCACCCGTTAAATAGTATGAGTTTTGTTCCATTTTTCAACGTTTTTCGACTAATTTTATCAATATTGTCAAAACTGTCAATGGTCTGACAGTAGCTGACAATTAGCTGACCATTGACATATTTCTTACAATGGTTGGTAGATTTCTTCCCAAAGTCTTGAAATTTGATTGTCAGCTCTTGTCTGACAATTTTCGGACAGTAATATACATATTTGACAATATTGTCGACTCGAAAATTTTCTGCTCAAATGGTTGGCAGATCTATACAAAAAATTTATCGATTGTTTACATTATTTAAAAAGTAGTTTTCGTGGTTGTGATTTTTTGTGTACTGAAAAATAATAAAAAAACAAAAAAGGAAAATGGAAGACAATTCATGTATGTAAAGCAATCTGTGGCATTAGTTTTTCGATAAGAATCTTCGCCTCCTGACGACGTCGTTTTCTCAGATCTCCAGCGCCCTTAAGTATTTGATTCTCATGCACTTCGAATATTTGGTTCCTCGATTCATAACAAATAAAATATTAAATAGAATAAAACATCACAAAACAAAGAATAAGTATATTAAAACATAGTGTCTTTTAAGATATACCTAGTACATTTTTGGTTAATGAATAAGTTTGCGTAAACAGATTTGAATAATCTATATTTCATTAAAAGTGACAAATACAAATATTAAAAAGGCAAAAATGAAGATTTACTTTATGAATGATTTTGGCTTCTATGTAAAATGGACTTTTAGGGAATTATCAAAAGTTCTGCAGGTCAATAGGCAGGGAATTCCATAGACCCACTGTGTACAAATTAAATTAATAACACTTTAGTGTTCCTCACAATTATAGCCTGACATTTGTTTGTGTTCAGTTTGAAAAGGTTCTGGTGAGACCATTCTACAATGCGCGTTAAATCTTCGTTTATTCTGGCGGTTGCATCTTCAACCATGCCGATCATGTAGCTCAAATAAATCTAAACATCATCAGCATACATGTGGATTTTGAAAAATTTTAGAACCAAAGGTAAGTCTTTATTAAAAAGGGTAAAAAGAAGAGGGCCCAAAATAGAGCCTTGGGGTACACCAGCACACGTTGGGAGGAAATCGGATAGCTTGTTATTTGCCAGAACTGCTTGTGTTCTTCCATATAAATATTCTTTAATGAGAAAAACAGCCGAATTTTCAAAGAAGAAATTGTGTTTTAACTTTTTCGAGAGCAGTATATGCGGAACAGAATCAAACGTCCTTGTTAAATCAAGCAGAACCATCGTCCTAACTAGATTGTTATCTATTTCTTTTCGTATGTCAGGCCTAGAGCCTGATTGAATAGGTGATAGCAGCCGGTAAGTATTTAAAAAGGATACAATCTGTTGACTTATTTTGTTCTCAAAGGCTTTGAAGATAAAGGGTAGAATGGATATTGGGCGGTATTATTTTTGATTTGAACTTGTCTTTTTAGGTACAGGAATGACTTTGGAAGCTTTCCAAAGTTGAGGATAGCAGGAGGTCGTTGAAATGGATATATAGGGTGTGATAGAGGGAAGAATCATATTTATAAATTTAGGGTGCATGTTTTCTAAACCAATTGCATTTGATTTAATCCCATTTATCGCCTTGTATACTTCCATTTCATTGACTCTCTTAAAACTGAAACTCGGTTAGAATCTCAGTCTCAATCTCACTACTGAAAAATTAAAATGAAATCCTCAATGTAAGCACTACCGAGTACCGATCGCGATGGAGGAGGAATTTACAAACAAAATGTTTAGCTCGTTTCCATCGCACACCTCATCTGAGCATTTCGGTTGCTTAAGAATACAAAGAGACTTGATATTTTTCCACATCTTTTGAGAGGTTAAGTTATTGAATTTTGAAGCGAAATATCTTTGCTTAGAGCATTTGATCTCAATGCTCACCGCGTTTCGTAGCATTTTGTAATGATTAAAAAAGGATGGAATTCGAAATCTTTTCCAACGCTTAAATGCTGCCTTTCTCTTTACGATTTACTTTTCGATCTTATCACTATACTATACCATCCGATTTCGGTAGTTTTGATTTGAATCGTTTTAAAGGGTATATACGTTTCAAACAGGTTGTTTATCGTTGAGGTGAATAATTGAACTTGCTCGTCAACTGATTGAAGTAGAAAAACACTTTCCTTTGAGAACCCCGGAGCATCGAGTTGTTCATAGTGTTTCACAAAATTCGTCTGGCTTACAAGAAAAACATCTAATAAGGTAGAACTGGTGTTTGTTAAATGTGTTGGGTATTTATTATTAATTGGAAATAGATAGGTTATCATTAAAATTTGTTACTTCATTATTCCTGATATCTAAAAGATTTACATTCAGATCACCTGCGAATAAAATGTGGTTATAATTAGGATAATATTTGGTGGCTTGTAGACCACGCCAACTAAGCACTTAGTTGCACCATAAATCACTTCCAGGAACATAGATTCCAAGATATTACTACAATCAGACGAAGTCACCATTTTGCAGGTAAGAAGATCCTTTTTTATAAATACTGCAAATCCCTCTCCTCTAGATCCTATCCTATCGGAGCGAAACATCTTATATTCACCAGTTTTTAATACACTGCTATCATTTTGTTCGGTAAGCCAAGTTTCAGAAATACAAACAATATCCATAGAGGTATCCCAAAATGTGCCCTTTAACTCATCTTAATATTTCCTCAAACTTTGTGCATTAGTAGGTGTGTTTTTTTACACTCCCGGGGGCAATTGGTTGAAAAAAAAAACGACAACGGAAATTAACGACGCCATCACGGAAAAAAAACATGGAGTTTTCATACAAACTATCGATAACATGTATGTTACAGTTTTTCTGTGCCCTTAAGTTAAGCCCTGAGAATTCTCTGGGATTAGCTAAGCCCGCAGTGGATTAGTTCTTATTGTATTTTTCATGTAATTTTTTTTAGCACCAGCGTCGTTTTTTTCATCCAATTCCCCCTGGGCTTGCAAAAAAATAAGCCTAATGTGACAGATTGACAACCCATTGTATGTAGGACGAAAAATGTTTAACATAGTTCTAATTTTATTAAGTTCAGGCACACCCTGAGTCTCTGACCAATAATTGGTTCACAATCATTAGATTTAAGCGAAACAATATGCAACCTAAGCCTGACTAGACAACCGTAGAAAGAAATAAGTAAAGATGTCCCAATAAATGAAGCCAAAATAATTTTACAATTTTTTAAGATGCTGAAAGATATTCAGATAAATTAAATTAAAAACTTATGTTGAAAGGACAGAATCAGAATTAAAAATATAATACAAATAATATTTAAAAAATAGAAGTGAAATGTGATTTAAGATTAAGTTAAATGAAAAAAAAAGAGTGAGTACTTAAGAAAAAGGGAAAAACCAAAGTAAAGAATATAATCCAAAAAGAGATGTGCATCACAATTTAGAATTAAAAAATATGTTAAATGGAATAAATATTTAAGAATACCTATAAAAAGAAAAATTATATGTTTTAAACTTGTCTGGGTGGCAGCTCTGCTTGATTCATGATTTGCTCTGTTATCGTCGCTGCTTTCTATGTGCTGTTCATCTTGGTTGTTGATTGTTTGAATCATGCTGGTGTTTACAATAAAATGTATGTTTTCGATGGTGTTAAAAGCCCTTCCACACGAATTGAAAGTAGGAAAGAATTCCATGCTACTTTCAAATTTGTGGGAGAGAAATGCCTTTTCATTTTATTACCACACACAACAGATTAAATTTACCTTAATAAAAATGTGATGAAATGTGTGATAGAAATAGAACCATTTCTAAAAATTCTTATGTATTAGCACATGCCAAATCGTGTAGGCTGGAATATCATGGTGTGTAAGATGGGCAGTCATATTTTGTTTCCACACTATTATACATGATTTGTTACCCACTTTTTTGACATGTAGTAGAATAGTGTGGAAGGGCTTTAAGTAATGGGCTTATCTCTGTTAAGCTAAGTACAGACGATTGTCAGATCTTACAATATTGTCAGAACTGTCAATGGTCTGCCAATAGCTGACAATTAGCTGACAATTGATCCCAAAGTCTGACAATTTGATTGTCAGCTCTTGTCTGACAATTTTGGGACAATAATATATCTGATAATATTAGCTGCATATGTTTTAGATGACAGTGAGGAGGAGAAGCCAGGAAGTACCCGAAGTTGTTGGACGAAGGATTGGGTTGTCCGTCGACAGAAGGAAGGGTTTTACGCAAAATTGGTCGTCGAATTTCGAGCTGAGGAACCCGAGCTGTATAGAAATTTTTTGCGGATGGACTCCAAACAGTTCGACGATCTGCTCCTTATGGTGACACCACATATTGCGAAGCAGGACACAAATATGCGCACAAGCATTTCAGCGGGTGAGCGGCTTGCATTGACATTGCGATATCTAGCTACCGGCGATGCTTTTCGGTCACTGCAGTACCTCCTGCTTCGACTATATCGTCCATCATTCCAGAAGTTCTGGATGCAATTTATAAAGTACTCGTGGGAGAATATCTGAAGGTAAGTTTTTGTCACCATCTAAATAGATTTACACCCATATTAAACTTTAATCCAGATGTAAAGTATACAAATTCAATGTAAATACATCCGGATTTAAATTTCAACCTGGATGTATCGAGTGAATAATATGGGCCTTACACATGAATATACACCTAAAATGCATTTAATGTTAGACGCCGAAAACACCAGAGGCTTGGGAAGATGTTGCCAAAAAATTTAGTGAACTGTGGCAATTTCCAAATTGCATTGGTGCAGTCGACGGAAAGCATGTGGTTATGGTCGCCCCACCCAATTCTGGTAGTATCTTTTATAACAACAAGGGTACACATAGCATTGTTTTGTTTGTAGAGCAATACCAGGAAGGGAATTGCCTGTTCCCTACGTCCTCGTTGCGGATGATGCGTTTGCTTTGCGTCCGAACATGTTGAAGCCTTATAACCAACGCAATCTTAATATGGTGCAGCGGGTATTTAATTACCGCTTGAGCCGGGCTCGCCGATTAATCGAGAATGTGTTTGGGATATTGGCGGTGATTGGCGACTTGGTGCGGCAGGGGAAGATCGCACTTTGTTTCCATTGCAAAGGACACGTACCGATTCCCTTTTGGACGCTAAAGACGTGCAGAACGAGTTCAAATCATATTTCGTCGAAGAGGGCGATCTGCCGTGGCAATACACACGCTTTTAAAAATAAGAGTTCATTGTTTTCACATCAATTTATAATTTATAGTATGTCCAATTTTAATGCATATTGCAAGTGTCTTATAAAATACATTTTGTTAATGATATTTATATACTTAATAAAGTGAGTTAAACTAGTGACTTTGTCTGTCTGATTTTGGTTTTAACTGAAAAATCTTGAATTGAATATTTTTTATAGTAAAACTATACCGGATGTATCCAACATGATCAATGCGAAATTAGCAATGTATATCGCACCCAGCTTGTTATTTTCTTTTGTAAACTATTTCCTTTAAAATAGTTTTTGAAAAATAAATTGAATTAAAACAAAAAAGTATGTGGTGGAAGCTACCGACTGCTTAATGTTATTTAATAAGAAAGCCAAATGCAGTCTTTGTTTTTAATCGATGTTTATTGAATATTCGCCGACGTTTCGATTCTGGTTGGAATCTTCTTCAGAGCCTGGAACAGGAGAGTGCATCCATAAATAATAACATATATACATAACAATTTTCACTAAACAAATTACAATATTAACACTTATTGTATAAGTAATATCGACTGTGTCTGTGAAAATTCTTTCTCAACAAAAGCCATATAAACAATATTTTTTTAGCAAAATTAAGTTAATAGCTATCATTGATACGTTCAATTGTTATTATTTAATAAATAAAACAAAATAAAAGAAGAAAAAAACTTTAGCAAACTTAACCAGCAAAACGTAAACAATTATTATAAATGAAAGGAAATGTCGAACTTTTCCATATGACATTGACAATCAATCGTGAACAGGGTGATCAAATTTTTAAAGCCAAAAGGGCAACAATATGTTTCCCTTAGATTAAAAGTATAATTTATATATATATATAGAAATTAATTAATAAATAATTAGACAGATAATAATAAAATTATTCTGAGTTTAAAAAAGAAAAAAAAAGGAAAAAATTATGAAAGTTTTTTAAAAAGGTTCATATAAATATCACTGACATTTTTCGATTCTACACTTTTGGAATTTACACAATTTTTACAAGCTTTGATATGTATTTCTTCTAAAAGCATACGCTTTCGGTAGAATTTCTCACGCTCAAGTATTTGAACCTTTTCAAAATAGAAGTTATGGTTATGGGTGGCAGCATGTTTAACCAAAGCACTTTTTTTTTTTTTTTTTTTTATTTATGTTTAACAATGAATAAATAGTAATCATTCTATAACTTATAAGTTAGAGTTGAATGATACATACATTATAATGGATTTTACAAAATGAAACTGATGTGGGGTGACAATCAGAGTTAAATAATTTAAATTTGCAGTAATAACAATAATAATAATTAAAGACCTTTATGTAAACATTATATAAATAATAAATTGTGATTTTTTTTTTTAAATATAATAAAAAGCAAACAAGCCAACATATTAAGAGTATTACTATAAGTTAACAAAAATAATTTTCAATATAAATTAAGTCCACAGTGAATAGCCAGTCTTTTATTTTTTTTAAAAAAGAATTAATGTTTTGATTCATTCTTATAGACATTGGTAGTTTGTTAAAGCACCTTGGGGCTGTAGCAGTGTAAAAATGAGAGAAATGCGTTTTGTGAGCAGTAGGTTCAATAACGAGATGTATGTTGTTTATACGTAGATTGTACAATATAGAGTTTCTACTAGGCATATTACCACTTTGCTTGAAAAATTCTTTAAGCACTTTAAAAACGTAAAGATGTCTCATAGGCAGAATCCTTAGGTCCTTATATAAAGGCCAACTTTCAGCGAAACGATTTTTATTGCAAATAATACGAATTAAGTGTTTTTGGGCAATCAACAAAGAATTAAATGTATTTGCATATGAACCTCCCCAGCTAGATAACCCATACTGCAGTTTTCTTCTCGCTATCAGATTGTTTCTGACGTCTGATTCATGTTGTTTCATGCGTTCTTTTACTTTTTGTGAGGTAGTTCCAATATAACACTGATTACAGCCGTTGCATGGTACACGATAAACAACATTTACAAAATCATTGACGAGCTGCTTTTCTTTTAACTTCGAATAAAGTCGGCCTACATTATTCGAGTTTTTAAAAGCAATGCGCGCATTATCACAAATTTTGGTGATGGATCTTGCTATAGATTGTGATACATTTGGAACGAACTGCAAGGAGTATCGACTTATAATGTTGTCATCAGGAACTGCTGTTGTTGTGAGTGATTGTGATTTGCTTCGTATACTATAACGGTTTACTAAACGGTTCACAAGGTTCATTGGATAATCATTTTTTGTAAGCATTTCAATCAAGAGCTTTTCGTTGTCCTTTGAGAAACGTGAATCGTCTCGATTGACACGATCGATGAGTCCGTAAGCTGTACTTATTTTTTGGTTCATTGGGTGTATTGATTTGTAGTTCAACAAACGTCCCGATGAGACAGGCTTCCGATACCATCTTGTGAAAAATGTTTTCTCTTTTTCATCACGAAAAACTATCATATCTAAAAACGGAATACCGTTGGAAAATTCACGTTCAACAGTGAATTGAATTCTTTCATCAATAGAATTAAATAAAAACAAAATTTCATCAATTAAATCTCTAGGAAGCAACAAAAACATATCATCAACATATTTTTTCAAAATCTTAATTCTCTGAGAGTGCTCTTCCATTATTGCTTGCATTTTGTTCAAGATATCATCCAGTAATAACTCCACCAAAATCGGTGATATTGGAGCGCCCATTGGAGTACCATAGCACTGTTTGTAGCATTGACCGTTGAATGAAAAATAACTGTTCGAAGTACAAATCGTTATCATTTCGATAAATTCATTTTTATCGAGGTTGGTGTGACATGCGATTTCGTCCCATCGTTTATCCAAGATTTCGATGATTTTGTTGACTGGTGCGTTAGTAAACAACGAAACTACGTCAAATGAAACCATCTCTTCACCATCTTCAAATTTTGCCCTGTTAATAAACTCACAAAATTCATATGAATTTTTAATATGATACGATGACTTCGACAGTTTGTCGGCGTGCTACGGCGTGTTTAGACAGATTTCGTATTGGACCGTTCAAATCAGCTGAAATCGGACGAAGTGGCATATTTTGTTTGTGATGTTTTGGCAAAAAATACATAAGTGGTGGTGCGGCATGATGCGATGATAGTTTATATTTAGTACCAATATCGATCTTACCACCATCAAATAATTTTTTAACGAATCCATTGTTGACTTTTTTGATTCGGACCGTGGGTCAGGAATTTTTCGATAGGTGGTGTTATCGCTCAGCATTTCTTCGGCCTTCATTATGTAGTCTGTTTTTTGCATAAACACAGTCTTCGCACCCTTGTCCGAGCGAACTCAAAGAATTTCTTTATGCTCTTTGAAGAAATTTGCACAGACTTTTCTTTTTTCCAACAGGAAATTATGCAATTGTGAACGATGATTGCTGGTAATGGCTTTTCTTAGTACATTAGTGGTGTTGTATCTAATATTGTTGCGTTCGGAAGTCTCAACACGATCAATTAAAATCCGCTCAACATCCGCGATAATGCTATGCACAGGAATCTCATTGTTGTTCAAAGGTAACCCAAATTTTGGTCCTAAACCCATCAGAAGTTTGACATCATCTGGTATTTGTATGTTTGTCGCGTTGTAAATGTAATTATCTGTGTTAGCTGTGATATGAACTTTCAACTGCGTTTCACGTAAACTATTTAATCTTCGTATTAACTTCAACATACTCGCACTGTGTTGGTTAGAGTATCTAGTATTTTGTGAGTCAAAGAACATTCCACTCACAGAAAGGCGTAGTGACAGTATATGCTGTTCTATTTCTTTAGTCTCTTTCACAAGAATATCAAGCTTCCAAAAAGTTATTTTAATCTCAAAATTTAACAATTTTCTCTTAAAGTGTGTTACAGCGTTGCTTATTTTGTTGTTAAACGGTGAGTTTTCAGACATGCTTTGAAAAGCACACGCAACGTTCATATTTATATGTTTAGGGAAAATTTGATTCTTGCGACAAGATAATACAAATTGTTTACGTGCTGAAAGGTTGCTCAGATTTGATGTATTGCTCGCGAAATGCTTGAAAATCGCCGAGACGTCGGGGCCATAGTCAAGGTAAAGTTTAGTAAAAAAATCCAGTTCCCATTGTGATTTTGTGCTCTGGCTGAGGTGTTAATGGTGGAAGCTACCGACTGCTTAATGTTATTTAATAAAAAAGCCAAATGCAGTCTTTGTTTTTAATCGATGTTTATTGAATATTCCCCGACGTTTCGATTCTGGTTGGAATCTTCTTCAGGGCCTGGAACAGGAATGTGCATCCATAAATAATAACATATATACATATCAATTTTCACTAAACAAATTACAATATTAACACTTACTGTATAAGTAATATCGACTGTGTCTGTGAAAATTCTTTCTCAACAAAAGCCATATAAACAATATTTTTTTTTAGCAAAATTAAGTTAATAGCTATCATTGATACGTTCAATTGTTATTATTTAATAAATAAAACAAAATAAAAGAAGAAAAAAACTTTAGCAAACTTAACCAGCAAAACGTAAACAATTATTATAAATGAAAGGAAATGTCAAACTTTTCCATATGACACTGACAATCAATCGTGAACAGGGTGATCAAATTTTTAAAGCCAAAAGGGCAACAATATGTTTCCCTTAGATTAAAAGTATAATTTATATATATATATAGAAATTAATTAATAAATAATTAGACAGGTAATAATAAAATTATTTTGAGTTTAAAAAAGAAAAAAAAAAAGAAAAAAGAAAAAATTATGAAAGTTTTTTAAAAAGGTTCATATAAATATCACTGACATTTTTCGATTCTACACTTTTGGAATTTACACAATTTTTACAAGCTTTGATATGTATTTCTTCTTAAAGCATACGCTTTCGGTAGAATTTCTCACGCTCAAGTATTTAAACCTTTTCAAAATCGAAGTTATGGTTATGGGTGGCAGCATGTTTAACCAAAGCACTTCTCGCTATCAGATTGTTTCTGACGTCTGATTCATGTTGTTTCATGCGTTCTTTTACTTTTTGTGAGGTAGTTCCAATATAACACTGATTACAGCCGTTGCATGGTACACGATAAACAACATTTACAAAATCATTGACGAGTTGCTTTTCTTTTAACTTCGAATAAAGTCGGCCTACATTATTCGAGTTTTTAAAAGCAATGCGCACATTATCACAAATTTTGGTGATGGATCTTGCTATAGATTGTGATACATTTGGAACGAACTGCAAGGAGTATCGATCACTCACAACAACAGCAGTTCCTGATGACAACATTATAAGTCACTACTCCTTGCAGTTCGTTCCAAATGTATCACAATCTATAGCAAGATATACCACCATAAAAAAAATAAGAAAACTATACAAAAATACATGTATATGATCTAATGGAAGTGCTAAGTGAAGTGGATTTCAGGAAGAAATATATGTAGATTTTCCAAGGAAAATATGAGGAAACTCATTGCGGTTGTTTACGATGACCTAAATCGGGACCTAAGAGGTGGACATATTTCTGTCGGTTTGCAAGTTATGGCTTCCATCAGATACATTTCATTTAAATAAATAAAAACAAAACTTATTATGAACATGCCAAAACCTCCTGTTTCTGGAAAATACCTTCACGAATAGAGGAAGTGATTTTTTGTTTGTAATAGACTAGTATTAAATTAAAATTTATTTTTAAAGAATAACTTGAGTTTTTTTCATATGGCACGAAAATGGCACGTTTTTTCAAAGAGTGTGGCACGAAAAATTTTGTTTTGTCCGCAATGCTGTGCACATGGTACGGGTGGAAGTAGTTTTGTTTTAAAATTCGATGAGCAATGCTTTTCGGTATTCCAGTGGATCGAAAGGTACCCAATTGTGGGGCGTCACCCATGACCACCGGTTGTTCATCTATGCACACCTATCATACTCGCAAGGATGATTGCCTTTAGTACTCGTATGGCGCCGCTGCAGACGGGAGACCCCAAGGACAAACCCCGAAGTAGGTTGATCAGTGCGATTGAAGGATCCACTGGAATACCGAAAAGCATTGCTCATCGAATTTTAAATCAAAACAACTACCACCCATGACCCGTACCATATGCAACGTGTATACGAAGTTTGCTCCCTCGTAACTATACGCTCCCAGAGTTGATATTTGCTGAACAATGTTGGCAATAATTTGTGAAGTTTTTAGTACCTATTACACAATTATTGCACAATAGATCTTTAGGTCGCAGTGCAATGAGAATATATATACATATTCCATAAAATCCCAAACTTTCATTCATAGTACCTATTATTAGGTACTAACATATTTTCCACAACACTTTTCGAGTCCAGTGTATCAAAAGCGGACGAATGTAGCGTACCGAACGTAGCGTACTATATTATGTAATGTAGATCTGTCTCACTCTTATTTACGGCAAACAGTGTCTGATTCTAGTGCCTCTGTTTATGTTACGTACACCGTAGTAAAATCGATTTTTCAGTACAAAAAAGCATTATTCTCGTAAAAGTGATGGAAATGAACTGAGGTCCTTTTTGGAAATAAAAAATGAAAAAATATGTTTTACGAATGAATTAGTAGCAAGTGTTGTACCATTTTGAAATCCTGATGAAACGCGCCAATTTTTTAAAAAACTTGCCAAGGTAGTGTAGTACATTTTTTTTTAAGTAGGAAGTGTTAAAGTTAGCTTAAAATTTTTTTTTTGAAACTTTTATGCATGTTTTTTTGACTCAGTCAAACTTTATTTTTCTTACGAAACTTATAATATTTATTTTTAAATTTGTGATTGCAATCAAAAGCATGGTTATTTAGGATTACGTAAAAAAAATAAACACGCCAAAATTCGGAAATTTGTGACCACAGTACCTAAAAATGTGGTCTAGGGTATCGATTTTCACTATTTTTCTAAATATTGCTATTAATTCTTAACCAAGTGAGATGCATTTTTTTTTCATATTTTTTCCAGAACAGGTAAAACCTACCCTTTCACTGGTTCCCCCCTTGACTTTGAGTCACGGGACACCCTGTATATGTTATTATTTATGGATGTACTCTCCTGTTCCAGGCTCTGAAGAAGATTCCAACCAGAATCAAAACGTCGGCGAATATTCAATAAACATCGATTAAAAACAAAGACTGCATTTGGCATTTTTAATCAAAAAAGTATGTGTTTATGCATGTTTATTGAAACATGCTAAGGAACTCAAACATTGCATATATCTAGGAACTCTTAATTAAAAAAATAAATATTAAGAATTTTCTTAATTAGTTTTTCTCTTTTTTTAGTTTTAAAAATGTAATTGTTTTAGGTCGAATGATTCATGGCTTGTTTCTGCCTTGTTTCTCCTGATCATAATAAATTTGAGTCGCCATATTGAACTATTTCTTCTTCTAGTGGCAGCTCCTCTTGAGAAAAAGTCTATAATGGAAAATGTTAATACAAATGAATGAAATAATTAAAATTAAAATCGAAAAACAAAATCATGGCAAAGACACATCCCCGAAAAACAAAATCATCGCAAAGACACATTTTCGTGGTTGTTGATTTACGCAAGGCAGTTGACCGTGGTATTTTTTCGGTGGGCTTTTAAACTGGCAACAATTAGGTAAAATTATGTGTTATAGCAATGGGGTAGGTGATAGTAAGGTTGAACGCGAGAGGAGTAGCAAGTATAAAAATAGGGCGTTGTTATTTGTGATTTGTCCATTAGGAATCTAAAGAGGTTGGGTGGAATGGGGGATGGTTTTATTTAAGTACGGGGCCGGATAAGAAAAATGTTATGTCGCTGTTCATAAACGGGTGGTTCATAAAAATGGCAACTTCGTTGTTTCTTGAGTGATTTCAATGAAATTGACACTAGTAATAGGTAAGATAAAGTTATGAAAGAAAAAAATATTTTTAAATTAGGGTGGTTCATAAAAATGTCAACTTTGTTGTTTCTTGCGTGATATCAATGAAACTGACATAGGTATTAGCTGAGCTTGAGTTATGAATACAAAAATATTTTCAAATTAGGGTGGTTCACAAAATTGTCAACTTCGTAGTTTCTTGCACGATTTCAATGAAACTGACATAGGTATTAGCTGAGCTTGAGTTATGAACAAAAAAAAATATTTTCAAATTAGGGTGATTCATAAAAATGTCAACTTCGTTTTTTACTGCGTGATTTCAATGAAACTGACATAGGTTATAACTGAGCTATAGTTAAGATTACACTGTCTAAGAGTTGTATAAGAACAGTTTTGTCTTTTTTAGCACCAATGATATTACTTGGACAACCTACATGATCTGTAATATAGTCTGTTTAGCAAAAATTGTCACTAAAGGGCTAGATTTTTTCAAAACAGTGGCGCCTGTATTTATCACGACACTAAATGAAAAAAACTTCAACTAAAAACATGCTACGCTACTCACTGACTTATATGAATTGTGTGCCTAACTAACAATTTAACTTGTATAAGGTCCAATTTTGAATATTTATTAGGCTAGAGCTTTATAGAATTAATATAGGGCTTTATTATACAAGTCATCTATTTTTCAAAATTATTTACAATAATAGCTTTTTAAGAGTGGAATAAAAAATTTGTATAAAAGGCTTGTCTAAAAAAGTATGAAAAGGCCTGTTTAAGATGCTAATAGCAAACTAATAGAAATTATTGCTTTTTTTGGTGAGCACCTTCCATAAGAAAAATATAGCATTTATAAAATGTTAATAGCAAGCTTATGTAAAATATTGCTTTCCTTGATGAGCTATTGGCTTTCATAAGGAAAACAGGTTTTATAAAATGTCAATAGCAAATGCATCTACTAGTTACAAATTTTACATCTATCTCTCGAATAGCGAGTTGGCCTAGTGGTAAAGTGCTGGAGCAGTGATCGGAAGGTCATGAGTTCAATCCTTGGAAAAATCAAATACTACCTAAGTAAAATTAAAATTTTTTCAATTAAATAACATTCATAACATTTCAGAATAAAGAAAAAAGCGGTTCAAATTTCCTAATGACAAGAAAATAGACGAAAAAATAAAAATAACATAATTGAAATTGAAAGCAAAATATATTTTTTTTTACTATTAATAATAAGTTTGTTGAAGTTTTTTCAATTCAGTGTTGTGATAAAATACAGGCGCCACTGTTTTGAAAAAAGCTCGCCCTGTCCTGACAATTTTTGTTGAACAGACTATAGGTTACCCAAGTTATATCGTTGGTGCTAGGAGAGACAAAACTGTTCTTTTACAACTCTTAGACAGTGTAATCTTAACTATATCTCAGTTTTAACCTAGGACAGTTTCATTGAAATCGCGCAATAAAAAACGAAGTTGACATTTTTATGAACCACCCTAATTTGAAAATATTTGTTTTGTTCATAACTCAAGCTCAGCTAATACCTATGTCAGTTTCATTGAAATCGCGCAAGAAACACGAAGTTGACAATTTTGTGAACCACCCTAATTTGAAAATATTTTTTTTATTCATAACTCAAGCACAGCTAATACCTTTGTCAGTTTCATTGATATCACGCAAGAAACAACGAAGTTGACATTTTTATGAACCACCCTAATTTAAAAATATTTTTTTCTTTCATAACTTTATCTCACCTCTTGGCAGTGTCAATTTCAGCAAAATCACCCAAGGAATTACGAAGTAAGCATTTTTTGCCATATTTATAAACCACCCTGTTTTGAAAATATTTTTTTCTCATAAATTTATCTAACCTATTGTAGTGCCAATTTCATTAAAATCACTCAAGGAATAACGAAGTTGACATTTTTTTTTAACCACCCTGTTGAAAATATTTTTTTCATTCATAACTTTATCTCTCCTCTTAGCAGTGTCAATATCAGCAAAATCACCCAAGGAACTACGAAGTTAGCATTTTTTTGCAATATTCATGAACCACCCTGTTTTGAAAATATTTTTTTCTCATAAATTTATCTAACCTATTAGTAGTGTCAATTTCATTGAAATCACTCAAGGAATAACCAAGTTGAACCACCTGTTACATTCATAACTTTATCTCTCCTCTTAGCGGTGTCAATATTAGCAAAATCACCCAAGGAACTACGAAGTTAGCATTTTTTGCAATATTCATGAACCACCCTGTTTTGAAAATATTTTTTTCTCATAAATTTATCTAACCTATTAGTAGTGTCAATTTCATTGAAATCACTCAAGGAATAACCAAGTTGACATTTTTTTTTAACCACCCTGTTGGAAATATTTTTTTCATTCATAACTTTATCTCTCCTCTTAGCAGTGTCAATATCAGCAAAATCACCCAAGGAACTACGAAGTTAGCATTTTTTGCAATATTTATGAACCACCCTGTTTTGAAAATATTTTTTTCTTTCATAACTCTATCTTACCTATTACTAGTGTCAATTTCATTGAAATCACTCAAGAAACAACGAAGTTGCCATTTTTATGAACCACCCGTTTATGAACAGCGACATAACATTTTTCTTATCCGGCCCCGTACTTAAATAAACCCATCCCCCGTGCCACCCAACCTCTAGATTCCTTATATGGACATATCACAAATAACAGCGCCCTATTTTTATATTTCCTGCTCCACTCGCGTTCAACCTTACTATCACCTACCCCATTGCTATACCACATAATTTTACCTAATTGTTGCCAGTTTGAAAGCCCACCGAAAAAATACCACGGTCAACTGTCTTGCGTATATCAACCACAGTACACATATTAAAGGTAATATATTGCGCAGGTTGTCAAAGTTGGAAATGTCAAAAAATTAAAAATGGCTGTTCGAGTGCCCACAGGAACTAAACGCGCATCATTAGAAACAACAACAAAATATTGAAATTAGACAAGGAAAGGGGCACTGAATCCACCATTTTACCACCATAATACCTCGACTTTGACAGATGCGCAGAACTGAACAAAAATGAAAACGCTAATGATATTACCATTGTATATAAACTCTCAATGATATTACCATTGTATATAAACTCTATAGTAGTCTCATGAAGAGGAACGTCTCTTACGCCATTGAGTGTGCCGATTTGGAAGCTTGCGAAAATTCAGAGTGGAGAAATTGGAGAGTTGAGAAGGAGGAGATAATCGAAGAGAGAAGAATAAAAAATAAGGTTAAAGAAAGAAAAGAAGAATGAGAACACTGTATAGGATATTTATGAAAGCTAAAGTGGGACAAGAATTTATCGATTTTGCGTATTATTCTTGTAGGGGGGTAGGTTACAGAAAGAATGAAAATAAATTATGTTCAAAAGGAACTTGGATTTTGTTTCTCCTGTGTATGCAATGACCTATATTTGGTAGAACAAAAATAAATGTAAGTATAAAATCGCCACTATTGCCACTCGCAGAAAATAGGGTGTTTATAATTTTTCAGTTTTTCGTCACAATTGAAGTATGGAAAATATGTTCCAAATTAATAGGTGCCAACGTAGGTAGGTATATGCAAATATATTTATAGGGTGTTTTTTTTTATTAAATGCCTCATTCTTTTATGAAAACGCAGTATTTTATTTTTTTTTTGTATAAACAATTTTTAAAAAATTGAAAAAATAGAGAAGCTTTAGTTTGCAAATTTTGAAACCAATCGAAATAAGTAGGTACCCGTAAAGACAATTTTTGAAGGAAAATAAAAAAAATTCTTCCAAAAAGTAAAACAAATGGGAATTTGGTTTGGAAATTTTCTTATTCGATTCAAATTATTCGGAAAAATATTTTTTGGGTATAGTCAATTTTATAAAAATAAAAAAAAAATAAAAATTTAGTTTGCAAATTTTGAAAATCGATTGAAGTACACGTGAAAAAATTTTATTATTTTTTTCGGAAAAAAACATTTATTTAAAAAAAAATTTAAAAAAATCAAAATTTAATTTGCAAATTTTGAAAATTGATTTTGAAATACACGTGAAAAAAAGTTTTTCGAAAAAATTTAATTATTTTTTTCGAAAAAAAACATTTTTTTAGGTTACCAAATTTTATAAAAAATTTTAAAAAATCAAAATTTAGTTTGCAAATTTTGAAAATCGATTGAAATGATACACGTGAAAATTTTTTTCGAATAAAATTTAATATTTTTTTCGGAAAAAATTGTTTTTGTGTATGAAAACAATTTTTCGAGCAAAAGAAGAAAATTTTATAAAAAAATAATTTTCAAAAAAAAAAAAAAACAAAAAATTTGTGGTTTTTCATGTACCTATCCAAAAAATGTGTTTTTTTTTGTTGAAAATTTTGATATGTAATGACTTACCTATTGAAGAAAAAAAAAAATTACGTTTATCAAAGTATTTTGAAAAAAATGCCACAAAGTGGAGCAAAATCAAAAATTGATAAGGTAAATATATTGAATTTAAAAAATACAACGAAAACCACGGTGTTTTTTTTTTTCTTCAATTAAATTTCTTAAAAATTTTTTTTTTGTTTTTATATACATATACTTGTATAATAATATAATATGATAATATAATGAAATAATTTAATATAATACAAAATAATATTGAAATAACTTAAAACCTAAACCCAAAATACAGAAACCTAAACCCAAACCTAAACCTAAACCTATAAACCTATAAACCTCAACCTAATCCTAATCCTCAACCTATTCCTAAACCTAAAAACCTAAACCTAATCCTAATACAATACCTACCTATAAATATAAAAAAAAACCAACAACAATCCATACCTACCTGGATCTTCCTATAGGAAAAAGCATAATAAATGCAAAATATAGCAACGTTGTATTTAACCCACATATTGTGAAATTTAACAACGTTGCTTTGCTATATCGAATTTGAATCAAATTCCAAATTTTTAAATATTTTGCTTCTATTAAGCCTATACCCATACCTATACTTGAACCTATATGCATACATATAGCCATACTCTATATTCTATAACAAGAAACCGTCTCTCATCGCCCATTGGACAAACAAATTTACTTCTCCATATTTTGCTTTTTGCCTCGTCAAAAACATCTGATTCAACCATCTCCCTTAGCCTCATTATTGTTGTCAGAGTAATTTTAATATAATCCTCTCGTTCTTACTACTAGTCTTTATTTCTATTTTACTTATCTTCTTCCCGCCTTTTTATCTCTCCAATTTCAGATTCTGTCGACGGCAGCGCCGCTCAAGACCCGATTCAGAACTATTTTTTTTCGTTCCATGAGACTACTATAGGGTTTATATACAATGATATTACCTTTAATATGTGTACTGTGTATATCAACAACCTCGAAAATGTGTCTTTGCGAGGATTTTGTTTTTCGGGGATGTGTCTGCGATTATTTTGTGTTTCGGGGATGTGTCGCAGCAGAGATGTGTCTTTGAGAAGATTTTGTTTGCGGGCATGTGTCTCTGCGGAGATTTGGTTTTGCGATGATTTTGTTTTCGAGGATTAGTTACAGATCCCATTGTAACATTCTCTAAAATTTCGTTAAATGCACGTCTCATTTGCGTTCTGGTATTGTATATAAAACCTATAGTGCTATCATGAACAACATTCGATCGTTTCGCCTCTATCGAGCTAATCTCTATGTAATTTTGTATACAGCAATATGTTGATATATTATGCTGCCAGTAAACATTGTTTATATACTATGCTTCCCTTTTTTGTTTCTATACAACTTCGGAATTGTCAAAAATAGCCATGAGAGAGCACGCGATATAAAAGATAATAGATTACAAACAAAGATAATAGAATACAAACAAAGATAATATAATACGTATAAATTGAATTTTTTATGAAGCGATGCCAGCCTTGTTGGTGGCGAGTGGAGGAGACATGCGGTGGTTGTTTTTTTTTTAGTTTTTTGCTTATCATTGGTAATGGTGTGTATCTGTATAGATAGACATGCAGTAACTTTTTTGTTCGTTCGTCGCGAATTTCGAGGAAAGGGTAGCAAGGATTTTCTTTTGGTGTTTCTTTTGTGAGGTACCTAGTTAGGTATACCTATGTATGTAGGTTCATAAATAGTTGGTTATTTTGTATTCCCTGATAAAATAAAGAAAATTATTGTTCATTAATTTATTTACGTTTGAGTTCAAAAGTCGTGAGGTAGGTATAGGTGTAGGTAGGTAGGTATGTAGGTGTAGGTAGGTAGGTATGTAGGTTTGAAATGTGTATGCTACGATTTAAGGAATACGGTATGACAAGGTCATTTTGCAAGGGTTTTATTTGTATTCTATTTTCTACATATGTATGTACATTGTACATGCATATTGGCAAGTTATGGATTCGTAAAAAAAATCGAACTCGAAAAAAGTGGGTCTCGCAATTCTGTCCGTCTGTCTGTCCTTAGGCTGCAGCCTAAACGGGTGTCGATTTTCTTCAAAGTTGGTACCTAGCGTTTTTTAGGCGTTCCCCCACCCGTTTTTTTTATTTTCTTAAAAACCAAAAATAACGGTACCTGCCATACAAATTTTTTTAGCAAAAAATTTAAATATTATTTTTTTCAATAACGTGCCCACAACTTAAAAAAAAAATTCAGTAATTTTTTTTACAAAAAGGCAACCATTTTAGGTATTTAAAAAAATATCCGAAAAATTATTAAAAATGGTACCTCCAATAGAACCGTTTGTTTGATTTTCGATTTTCTCAAAAACAGTTCAACTGATATTGATCAATTTTTTTATGCAAAATGTTTGAAAAATTTTTAAAAGTTTTGTTTATCAAAATTTTCAAAAATTTTTTTTTTGATTTTTAAAAAAAGTTTCAAATTTTTTTTGAGAACTTGATAATTTGCAAACGACTATGTCAGTTTTTATTAAACGCACCCAGCAGTTCTTTAATATTTTCTAGCAGATTTTAAATGAAAATTTTTCTTATAACAAAAAAAGACGGAACTTTAGTCAAGTCAATGAAGTTAAAAAAAACAGCCAAATTCGGAAATAATCGCCGGAAAGCTGGGTTTTTTTGAGAACTTAATAATTCGCAAACGACTATGTCAATTTTTATTATGGCACCCAGCAGTTTTTTAACATAATCTAGCAGATCTAAATGAAAATTTTTCTTATAATAACCAAAAAAGACGGTACCTCCCACACAAATGTTTAAAAACCGGTATTGAAAATCTCATTTTTCTCAAAAACGGTTCATACGATTATGATTAAAATTTTTGTGTGAAGTTATACCTGTGCGATCTACTATTTTTTTGGGACAAAAAATTATCTAACGTTTAAAAATTGTATCTCTCATAGAACCATTTTTTTGATTTTCGACTATCTCATTATCAGTTGAAATGATTTTAATAAATTTTTATTGCACAAAAGCTCCAAATAAGTTCTAATAATATTGGATACCAAAATTTTCAAAAAAATAAATGATTGATTTTTAAAAAAAATTTCAAAGTAATTTTTTGAAAATTCCATATTAGTCCAGTCAATGAAGTTAAAAAAAACAGCCAAATTCGGAAATAATCGCCGGAAAGCTGGGTTTTGGTTATATAGCTTCCTCATGGTGTTCTTAAGAAACTGTCAAAAGTTCCCATCGATATGAGGGCCGCTAACAATTTTACGGGGGGTGAAGGCCCCCCACAATGGTTTTTCAGTAATAACTCCCAAATGGTAAGTTGTACAAAAAAATGTCGAAGACTTATTTGTAAACTGAAATATTTCCTACAAAAAAGATTAACATACTTTTTTTCATACAAATAACGGTTTTTGAAATTCGACTTAATTCCAAAATTGTGCATTTTGTGACAAAAGCAGCAATTTTGTATTTATTGTTGGTACATTATGTGGAAATGATTTTAAGATATCGTTCCACTATATTTGTCCACCCCTTTAGGTGGGAGGGGCAAATTATAAACAAATTTCTTAAATAGAAAATGAATATAAAAACACTAAAAACAGAACGGCAACACTTACAATATTATGTTATAGCTTATCTTAAAGCCAGATATTCATTCTTAATACATGTTTTTAAATAAAGTTATTTTAGCGCTTAGTTTCTGAATAAATGATTTTTAAACTCAAAATTTTAAAAATAAAATTTGAAAAAAATATAATAATAATTTTGGTAATTTTCAATTTTCTCGAAAACTAAAAGACTCACAGCAATCTGGTTTTAATGGATTTTAATGATTTTTTTTAACAAAAGCTTCAAATAAATTCTCATAATATTGCGTACAAAAAATTTCAAAAAAAATAAATTTTTGATTTTTGTTTGAAATGAATTAAAAAATATAACTCTACCCATTTTCGAAATATGGAATTTTCAAAAAAATAACTGAAAAATCAGTAAAACTGATAATGAGATAGTCGAAAATCAAAAAAATGGTTCTGTGAGAGATACATACCATTTTTTAACCGTAGAACATTTTTTTTTCATTAATTTGGTAGATCGTATATATATTATACTACACAAAATTTTTAATGAAAATCGTATGAGCCGTTTTTGAGAAATATGCGATTTTGAATACCAGTTTTTAAACATTTGTATGGAAGGTACCGTACCGTTAATTTTAATTAAAAATCTGCTAGACAATGTTAAAAAACTGCTGGGTACCAAGTTTAATAAAAATTGACCGAGTCGTTTTAAAAATATTAAGTTCTCAAAAAATAATCCAAAAATTTTTTTTTTTAATTTTGGTATACCTACAACATTCAAATATTCTAGGAGAATGGTTCTATGGGAGGTATCATTTCCAACCATTTTTCGGAATTTTTTTTTTAAATGGTTTCCTTTCTATAAAAAAAATTACTGATTTTTTTTTAAGTTGTGGGCACGTTTTTGAGAAAAATAAGATTTTCTTTTTTTGGTAAAAAAATTTGTACGGCAGGTAGGTACCGTTGTTTTTGGTCTTAAAAAAAAACAATGAAAAAAATGGGTGGGTATAATGCCCAAAACCCGTTTAGGCTGCAGCCGAAGGGACAGACAGACTGACGGACAGAATTGCGAGACCCACTTTTTTCGACTTCGCTATCATCGTAATGTCAACTTTGATCAAAATCCCGAGTTCGATTTCTTTTACGAATCCATAACTTGCCATATAATATGTGGAATAGTATATTTATTTAGATTTTTATAAAGAAAAGTCGAGAAGTGCATAACTTAAAATCATAGAATTTACAGTTCATTAAAGCTTTCAAATAATTGTCAATTTATGCTAAATCAGTTTTAAGTAAAGAGAGTAAAGGTAATCGCAAAGTAATCGTCAAGTTGTTAAGTCGAAAAGTCATTAAGCAAAGATAAAATCCTTTTTTTAAATATTACATTATTATCTTACTACCTATTTAATTAATTAATCTATTATTAAATTTGAATTATTCTTTATTTAAAATAAAGTTAAAAGTGGTTTTTATTTATACGGACGGACAGAACGAAAAAAAAGAAAACTACATGGTGTCAGAAGAGGGATAACGGTTAAAACTGTATTAAACCAAAACCCGTGCGCGAGTAAAAAAAAATTAAATTATTAAAAAAGAAATGGAGATATGGTTTGTGAAAGACAAGTGAAAATTAAATTAAAATAATAAGCGCTTATTTTAAAATTTACCATAGTGTTAAAAGTCAGTGCGAATCAATTAATTACATTAAAACAAAAAAGAGTGGTATCAGTTTTATAGAAAAAAGTGCATAAAAAAAAATATATATTTCTAATACAAAGTGGCGCTTAAATTTATGTCAAGCTAAATCTGTGAAAAGTTTGTTAAAAAAAAAGGAGGAACATTCAAGAAAAATAAAGCATGTGCTTTATTATATGTTTATAATTTAAAGAAGAACATAAGCGGGTGAGATCTTTCTTTTTTTTATATCGCATGTTTTCTATATATAAACCCATATACTGGAGCTTTCGGCTGCATTTATACGACAGTTTCAATCTATACACATACCATATATTATGATCAGCTTACTTTCATATTAGATCTTATGCATCATATTATAAGTATTATTTTGCATATTGTGTTACGTTACGTAAACTTTAAAAAAAAGCTTTATCGAAAAGACATTAAAAAAAAAAATCAAAATATATAATAATTGATTGTCCGTCGGTATTTTGCGTTCATGAACCTGTCCGAAAATTTATCGGAGCTTACTGTCAAACAGTTGCAGAAATTATTTCGAGACCAGGGATTATCTTACAGATACAACATTAAGACAGATTTAGTTGAAAGAATTTTGAAGTCTCCCAATTTGTTTATGAGTATGACAAATGAGGCTAGTAAAACTGACGAAATCGAGATAAGAGAAAGTGAAGGAGAGGAAGAAATTAGCAAAGAAGAAGAAGAGCAAATTAGACAGGTAGATTTAACGGCGAAAGATAAGAAAGAGCTCACAGCACCGAAAAGTGAAGTTTACAGGCGAATCTGGTAAAAGAGTTGAGGAATGGTTGGCAGATTTTGAACAAATCTCGGAGGTGTGTAGGTGGAATGAAGTTCAAAGCTTTTCAAAGACTTATCGACTCGATCTTCAGGGAAGCGATACGTGTGGGTTTACTACGAATCTATGTTGATGACATAATAATTTCGGGAAAGGACATCAAGGAGTGCATAGAAAAATTTGAGAAGGTCTTAAACATTTGTAAAGAAAATGGTCAAATGATTAATTGGAAGAAGTGCAAATTTTTGCAGCGAAATGTGGTGTTTTTGGTACACATTGTGGAAAATGGAGCAATAAAACCTTCCGATGAAAAAGTGACTGCGGTAAAAAACTTCCCAAAACCTAAAACAGTACAACACGTTATGAGCTTTCTTGGGTTAACGGGTTTTTTCCGGAAGTTTGTAGAGGGGTACTCAATCCTTGCAAAGCCTCTTTTAGACCTTACCAAGAAAGGAGAAAAATTCGTGTGGGATGCAAAACAAGAAATAGCTTTCCAGGTGTTAAAAGAACGGCTATGTAAGGAACCTATTTTAAAACTTTTTAATCCGTCGCTACCTACACAGTTGCATACGGATGCGAGCAAGGAAGGATTTGGTGCCGTTTTGTTACAAAAGCATGATGATGGTCATTTTCACCCAGTATTCTTTCTTAGTTATAAAACCAACAAAACACAAAGGAGTTATCATAGCTACGATTTAGAAGTTTTAGCTATTATTAAAGCTTTGAAAAGATTAAGAGTTTACTTTCTAGGTCTAGATTTTGAAATCTTTGAAGCGTTCAAACTTACAATGGAAAAGAAGACTCAATAGTAGTGTAGCTAACTGGGCAATGCAGATAGAAGAGTTCCAGTGTCAGGTTCATCATCGATCAGGAAGTGCTATGCGGCATGTTGACGCACTAAGTAGGTTCCCTACTGCAGTATTGAAAATTGAGGATGGAATGTTTCAGGCGATACGAAAAGCACAGGCATCGGACGATTATTGTGCGGTTACTAGAAAGTTATTGGAAAGTCAGCCCCACCAAGATTTTGAAGTACGCAACGGAGTACTTTATAAGTTTGAAGAGGGTCTTCGTTTGTTAGTAGTTCCCAAGAGTCTACGAAAGCAAATTATAACAAGCGTCCATAAAAAAGGGGCATGTTGGTGTGCAGAAAGTTGAAACCATTATTGGTCAAGACTATTTCATCCCTAAACTAAAAAAGCACGTTGAAGGAGTTGTTTGGAATTGCATTGCGTGTATTTTGGTCTCAAAAAAGCAAGGAAAATTGGAAGGCCTGTTAAAACCAATAACGAAACCGGATGTTTCATTACACACGTACCATTTGGATCACCTTGGACCACTACCATCTACAGCTAAGTCATATAAGTACCTGCTAGTCATCGTGGATGCTTTTTCCAAATTCACTTGGATATATCGGGTAAAAGCATGTACTACGGAAGACGTTATTAAAAAAATGGATCTGCAGAGTGAAACGTTTGGTTTCCCACGGCGAGTAATCACTGATAAGGGGGCAGCCTTCTCTTCGAATGACTTCAGAAACTACTGTGAAAAGAAAAATATTGCTCATCATATGGTCACAACCGGAGTACCTAGAGGAAATGGTCAGGTCGAGCGTCTAAACAAAATCATTATTGAACTACTTGCGAAGCTAAGTTTGGAGGACTCGATGAAGTGGTACAAATATGTAAGTCGTGTTCAAGGTGCTATTAACTCTACAATATCCAGAAGCACTCAAAGGACACCTTTTGAGCTTCTGATTGGTGTTCCTATGTTTTTGCCAGAAGACTTAGAACTTAAAAGCTTGTTTGAAGAAGAAATGATCACGCAGTTTGAAGACGGAAGAAAAGAAATCCGAGAGCTTGCTAAAAATCAAATCAGTAAGGTACAAGAAGAATCTAAGAGAGCTTATGACAAGAAAAGAAAGGAAGCAGTCAAATATAAACTTGGAGACATCGTTGCTATTTTACGCACAAAATATGGAACGGGATTGAAATTATATCCAAAATATCTGGGTCCATACGAGGTGACCAAAGTGAAGCGGAACGATCGATACGAGGTTAAAAAGGTTGGAAATCATGAAGGTCCGAATCTTACATCAACAGCAGTTGACTACATGAAACTATGGAGAACCTATGATGACAGCGATGATGAATCGTCTGAGGCAGACGAAATCCAGGATGACCGTGTGGAATAGTATATTTATTTAGATTTTTATAAAGAAAAGCCGAGAAGTGCATAACTTTAAATCATATAATTTACGTTCATTAAAGCTTTTAAATAATTGTCAATTTATGCTAAATCAGTATTAAGTAAAGAGAGTAAAGGTGATCGCAAAGTAATCGTCAAGTTGTTAAGTCGAAAGTAAAGTCGTAAAGACTTAGAGATGAACAAAAAATCACGACCTGTGATTTTCAACCTGTGATTCAAAAATCACAATCACTACCTGTGAGCGATTCACATTTTAACCTGTGAGTGCCTTAAATGTGATTGAAAATCACAACTGTAGTAAAATCACAACTTCACAACAAACAAAAACGATTCACAAATCACAACAAACGGAAAATGAACTGTGGCCGTGATTACTTTATGAACTGTGAACAAAATCACGAACGAGAAATTTAGTCGTGATTTATTTATTATTTTAGCAACTGAACAAAATCACAAGACAGAGAAAATTTTTATGATTCATGACGAAAATGTGAAGAACAGTTTTATTCATTATTTTAGGAGCTAGAAGGTAGAACTGAATTGTGATTTGTGAATCGTGATTTTTAACACAAGAACAAGAAGAGTAAATTGAGTTTTCTCTTCATTCAAAAGCGCTAGAAAGCTGAAATTTTGTAAATGAACTTTTTAAAACATTAGGTACGTACTTTCGAATCCGCCTCCTGCCACGCCTACTTTTTATTAAAATCAAGTTTTCTCTTCATTCAATGAAAATTTTTGTTTATGAATTCCCTAAAGCATTAAGCTGATACTTTCGAATCCGCCTCCTGCCACGCCCACTTTTTTTTATTAAAATTCAGTTTTTTATTTAATCAAAGGCACTGGAAAGATGAAATTTTGTATATGAACTCTCTAAAGCATTGGGTACGTACTTTCGAATCCGCCTCCTGCCACGCATACTTTTTATTAAAATCAAGTTTTCTCTTCATCCAAAGCGCTAGAAAGCTGAAATTTTTGTATATGAATTGCTTAAAGCATTTAGTTGATACTTTGGAATCCGCCTCCTGCCACGCCCACTTTTTATTAAAATTCAGTTTTCTCTTTAATTAAAGGTGCTAGGAGGCTGAAATTGCGTATATAAACTCTGTAAAGTATTGGATACGTATATTTTAATCCGCCTACTTTTATAAAAATTCAATTTTCTCTGTATTTAAAGGTGCTAGGAAGCTGAAATTGCTTATTTGAACTTTCTAAAGCATTAAATTGATACTTTTGAATCCGCCTATTGTCACTACCTCCTTTTATTAAAATTCAGGTTTCCTTTTATTCAAAGGCGATAGAAAGCTGAAATCTTATATATCTCTCTAAAGCATTAAGATGATACTCATCACTTTGGAATCCGCCTCCTGCCACACCTACTTTTTTTAAATTCAGTTTTCTCTTTATTCGAAGATTTTGTTAGTCGATAATTTGGAATTTGTGACTCGAGATTTTTAGCATTTTTTTATTCGAGCGTATGTCCCCAAGGTACCTTAAATACCTTATTTATTGTTCCCATTTAATAACTTTTTATTTTATTGAGAAAAAAAAAATTTTAGGCCTCCAAAAATATTTAAAAATTACCAATCACAATCACAGGTTAAACTCACAGTGATTCATAAATCACACTCACAGTTATACCTGTGATTGGAAAATCACAGTTTAGCTCATCTCTAAGCAAAGATAAAATCCTTTTTTTAAATATTACATTATTATCTTACTACCTATTTAATTAATTAATCTATTATTAAATTTGAATTATTCTTTATTCAAAATAAATTTAAAAGTGGTTTTTATTCATACGAACGGACAGAACGAAAAAAAAGAAAAATACATAATATGTAGTTCCTATATATCGCAAGTAAAAATAGAATACAAATAAAACCCTTGCAAAATGACCTTGCCATACCGTGTTCCCTAAATCGGAGTATACACATTTCACACCTACACACATACCTACCTACCTACACCTACATACGTACCTACCTACCTACATACCTCACAACTTTTGAACACACGCGTAAATAAATTAATGAACAATAATTTTCTTTAATTTCGAAGGGAATACAAAATAACCAACTAATGCGTACGAACCTACATACATACTTAGGTACACCTACCTAGGTACCTCAAAAAAAAAAAAACACCAAAAGAAAATCCTTGCTACCTACCCTTAATTCGAAAATCGCTACGAACGAACAAAAAAGTTACTGTATGTCTATATATACAGATACACACAATTACCAATGAAGAGGCAAAAACTAAAAAAAAACAACCGCAAGTCTATTCCACTCGCCACCAACAAATAAAAAATTAAATTTATACATCATTCATACTATTCCTACGAAAGACAAAAACAACAAATACTTTTGCCTTTGAGAATAGAGATATACATACATACAAATTTTAAGTTGTATACAGGCAGAGATCTCGAAATTGCAAATGTCAAAATTATAGCGACATTGTATATATACATTACAATATTTAAGTAAAAAATTGGATACAAAAATATTAATGTTTATATGCAATAAAAGTGATATCAGCTCCTCCATGGGAAATGACGAGCTAATCTCGCAACTTAAAATTCAGTTTCATGATAGTACTATCATTGAATAATGACAAATAGAAGTGGACACTGAGAAACTAGAAACGCCATCGTTGTTTTCGTGGTCATTATCGGCAACATAATAAAATATTAAAATTGTTGTTTGGTTGCGAAATGCGCTAAGCAGATTCAAATAGGGATATTTTTAGGGAAATTCATGTGCATACATACGGTGGAAGTGTTTTTTATTTGTCATGAACAACAAACAACAACAAGAATGCCATTGAAGGTCAACTGAAAGCGTTCGGTAGTATAGGTAGGTAGGTAGATACTTAAAGGTTGCTTTTGCTTTTTTGGGGTTTCTCTCAATTAAGGAAGGTGACGTGTGAAGATAAACGATGTTTGTGTTTTTTTTTTTGTAATTATTAGGTATCTTCAGTTTGATATTTTCTATTTTGCTTTCAGATTTGTAGATCTAAATCCCATATAGGTAGGCACAGGTATATACCTATCTAAGGTTACCTATTTAAACGTTTCTTTCACGGTTGCTCAAAAGTTTATTAAATGATTGTTAAAATTTTAAGTTTTTAATTATCGTCAGAATAGCTAATTTCTTAGTTTTAAGTGTTAAATATTATTGAATCATGTGTTAATGTTGAAGGGTAAAATATTTTGCTTGAACGGAGATTTAAACAGGTTGTTTTGCCTAAGATACGACAAAAGGCTAGGGCTAGTAGCAGGTTGGATCAAGGCAAGACAAAAATTGTATGGGCGGAGAGGTCTAATTCAACCTGCTAAGCCGAGAGGGTAATTTTCCAAAAAAAAATCCACTTGAAATAAAAAAAAATCATGACACAGTGTCATGCTATACTATTGTAAAAAGCCCTAAATACAGTCTCAAAAGAAATTAACTAAAAAAATCAAATGTATAACAATTTTGTTAATATAAAGATAAATATAGGTACTGTTTTTTACAACCCAGCGCCGCAGGCCATTGCCCCTCGCTGCCGGTGGGCAAACTTTGGGCACCCAGAGATTGAAGTCGCGCACGAATCCTGTTAATTCATGTCCACTTTTAATTGCGGTTCTTCTTAAAAATGGTTAACATACATATTTTATTATTAATGATCATGAATAATATTTTTAACGAATAGTTACGAGTAAATTACGTATATTGATCATGAAAATGTGGAAGAAGGCAATATTATTGAGCAAAACCGTTGGTGTTGAACCGTAGATCCACATAGGATACTGAGAACAATGAACATACATTATGTAAGTGGCAATAGATGCAAACGTTTTAGAAAGAAACGAAAATCTTGTCGCCAATAAATTGAGTCTGTCTGGCTAAAAAAATGCTTTTTTATGGTTTTAGGAACAAAATACCTAAGTAAAAACCATTCTGAAATGTGTCTTTGCTTTCGTTGCATCAGTGATAATTTCGATAATTTGTAAAAAATTCTACTTACTTATTAATTAAAACTACGAGTATTATTAAAATTATAAACATGACTATAACAATGTAAAAATAAAAAAAACTCTGGCGTTCCCAGATTTGTTTTACCTAACGATTATCGTCGTGAAATATGGTTACTAAATTCTGGGAGTATTATTAAAATTATAAAAATGACTATAACAATGTAAAAATAAAAAAAACTCTGGCGTTCCCAGATTTGTTTTACCTAACGATTATCGTCGTGAAATATGGTTACTAAATTCTCAGAAAGCTTAGTTGCGACGAAAAAATTTATATATGTGCGGATCATTTTGACAAAAAAAAAATTTAAGTCTGGGAGCTTTCCGTGCATGCACAAATAGAGACGCTTGTCCGTTCCCATACAATCAAAATAAAAGTGAGTGTGTTTTAAAAGAAATCACAAATAACTTGCAACAATATCAATCCACAGTTGTTATAGATGTTATTTTGGCATTATTTAAACACGTTTTGTGGTTCAAATGCAAATGGCAGTACCTACATTTGTATTCGTTTGCGTAAGATCAGATTATATTTTTTTGCTCCTGCTATTATGCTCCAGAATTGTGTGGAGGCCCTGCATCCACTCCCAAAATTTGCTATCTGCTTGTTTTTTAATCTAATAATTTTTAGATTAATATTTATTGGATTCAATTATGATTACAAAAACTTAGAACCACGTTATAATAATGTAAATTTATTTTTCTCAAAGTAAGTATTATTCACGTAATAATGTGAACTAACTGGCGATGACAACGAAAAAAAAAGTAAAGTATTCTGCAGCCATGCACAAGTACATTTTTCATATTATATACATAAAGGGATTAGCGGACAGCTTAATCGCCTGATTGTTAGCGGAATTCATATGTAAAGTATATATGTACATACATATAAAGTTAAAAGTTAATGATGAAAATAAAATTATATTTAAATATTAGGGTGTGCAAGTTACAAACCAAAAACAAATATATATTTTTTTTTTTAATTACTTTTTAATGTTAATTTTAATTCAAGTTATTTAATTTAATTGTAATAAGAAAACTTAACATACTCGCCGCCTTGAGAGCATCAGCTTTAAAACGCTTCAGTTATCTTCAGTGGAGTCATCATCTTTGTTGGGTATGGGCAAAATACGTATTTTCGAAATGGCCCGTTTAACTATTCCATCTTGGGTTTTTAGATGAACGACTCGAACGTGTCCATCAGCACCCTTGAAGACTTCAATAACTCTAGCCATAGGCCATCTTAAAGGAGGCAGATTGTCATCTTTGATTATGACCAATGTTCCTATTGAAATGTCCTTAGTAGGAGTGCTCCACTTATGCCTCTCTTGAAGTGTATGAAGGTACTCTCGGCTCCATCTATTTCAGAAGTGTTGTTGCATTGACTGCCGTAGTTGCCAGGACATAAGTCGGCCAGGTTTATCATTAGTAAAATCTGGTTCTGGTATTGATGTCAGAGATGTTCCAACAAGGAAGTGACCAGCAGTAAGGGCATTCAAGTCGGCGGGATCATCTGAAATGGGACTCAAAGGACGAGAGTTAATAATTGCCTCTACTTGGCATAAAAGAGTATGTAGGTCATCTAAATTTAAGCTCGCGTAGCCTACTATGCGACGTAAATGAAATTTGGCGATTTTTACAGCAGCTTCCCATAGGCCACCAAAGTGAGGCGACCGAGGAGGGATGAATTTCCAGTCGATTCCTTGATTTAAGCATTCTCTACGAATAGGATCGAAATTTTGCTGTTGATTATCAAATAATGACCTTAACTCTTGTAGTTTTGTGTTCGCACCGACGAAATTCGTTGCATTATCGGAAAAAATCATACGAGGTTTTCCCCTTCTCGATATAAATCTTCTTAAAGTTGATAAAAATGCAGTAGTGGAAAGATCAGCAGCCAATTCCAAATGCACGGCTTTTGTGACCATGCACACAAAGACACAGACATATGTTTTTATAGGTCCTCTTCCTCGAATTCCTGACTTGGCATAGAATGGGCCACAAAAATCGATTCCGCTGTGAAGAAAAGGTCTTGTAGGCTGAACTCTTTGATATGGTAAATCTCCCATGATTTGTTGGCAAACTACCGGTCGAGCTTTAAAACAGCGAACACATTTGTTTATTGCTTTTCGTATAGTGTGCCTTCCTCCCAAAGGCCAGAACCGTTCTCTTAGGAAGCAGGTGAGAGCTTGACAACCTGCATGATGATTGTCGATATGATAATAATTAATTAATGTTTCTGTTAATCTGTGCTTTTTTGGTAGGATTATCTGGTGCTTTGCATCATAAGAAAGAAACGATTTTGTTAGTCTTCCACCAATGCGAATAAGGCCTCTTTCATCCAAAAACGGATATAAGGTTTTAAGAATGCTATCCTTGCACAGTTCCCTTTTGTCTTTTAGTCGTTTGTAATCTTCTGAAAATGCTTTAATTTGAATACACTTTATTAAAGTTTTTAATCCAAAATCTAAATCAGATGCAGAAAGTGGCAAATAATTTCGGTATGCTTTCTTTAAAGTTGAATTTTCAATGAAACGTTCAATATAAGCGAAAGTTCGCCGGATCCTTATAAAGTCTTTAAGGTACATGCATTCTTCAGCTAAATCTGTGAACCTTTTAGTTGTTGATAAACAAGATTTGACAGACCGACGTTCAGGTAAATTTTCATTTGAACACGTTTCTAATACAGGCCAGCGTTCAGGACCTTCTTTAAGAAAACAAGGCCCAAAAAACCATAGGTCAGAATGAATAAGATTGGAGGGCGAAATTCCACGTGAGAGGACATCTGCAGGATTTTGATTCGTCCGGACATGCCTCCAGTTAACGTTGTTGGATAGGTTTTTGATTTTTGCAACACGATTGGCTACAAATGTACTCCAAGTGCAAGCCGGTGCTGAGATCCATGCCAACACAATAGTGGAATCAGTCCAACAAAAAATGTCTTTGAAGTTAAGTGGAATCGTTGTTATAACACGATCTATAAGTTCAGCTAGCAACAATGCTGCAGCCAACTCAAGTCTTGGAATCGAAACAGTGTTTATAGGTGCTACACGAGATTTTGAACAGAGTAATCTAACTTTCACATTACCCCCATCGCCAAGACTTCTGATATAAATGCAAGCTCCATAAGCCTGAGAGCTGGCATCAGCAAAGCCATGAATTTGTAGTTTTGCCTTAGATAATAAAACATATCTCGGCAATTTTATATTATTTATGAATGGAATCTCATCACAGAATTGCGTCCACTGTGTATGGAGATGACAGGGAAGGCTTTCATCCCATTCAAGGTTTTCTTTCCAAATACGTTGGATGAATATTTTTGCCTTCAAGATAACGGGCCCTATGAATCCAAGGGGGTCGTACAGTTTAGCAATCCAGGACAGTACTGTTCGTTTAGTTATTTTCTTTGACAAATCTGGACGATTACTAGAGAACCAAAATTCATCAGATTTGGGGTTCCAAATAAGCCCTAACGTCTTTGTAACATTTCCATTATTTATTTGAAGAAACTCTTCTCTTTCTACCAAGGGAATTTTCGATAACAGCTCTTCTGAATTTGAGCACCATTTTCTGAGATGAAAACCACCTTTTAAAAGGATTGCAGAAACTTTTGTTTCGATTTTAATTAGATCTTCTAAGGTATCCGCTCCTGTTAATAAATCATCAACATAAAATTTAGTTTTGACTTCCTGAGATCCAAGTGGAAAGTTTTCCTGCTCATCCTGTGCAAGCTGATGGAGACTACGAATGAAGAGGAAGGAGGCGGGTTTTGTACCATAGGTTACGGTGGTGAGATTGTAAATCACGAGTTCTTCAGAATCCTTATCCCGCCAAAGAATACATTGGAAATGATTATCTGGTGCCTGAATCTGTACACATCGATACATTTTTGCAATGTCGGCAGTTACTGCAAATTGATAAATACGAAAATTTAAAAGTGTACTGAATAAGTCATTTTGAATAGTTGGTCCTTTCATCAGAATGTCATTTAAGGAAAAACCGCTGGATGTTTTAAAGGCACCATTGAAAACTACACGAAGTTTTGTAGTAGTACTCTCTGGCTTGAAAACACAGTGATGTGGAAGAAAGTAATGATTTTTTTTGAGTATATCGGCAGGCGCTAAACAAAGGTGATTAAGTTGCTTATATTCTGATATGAACTCAGTGTAAAGCCTTTTTGTTTCTATGTTGCGATTGAGTTTAGCTTCTAGGTTAAAGAACATTCTTTTTGCGACTTCGTATGAGGATCCTAAGCGATTTGGCGAGTCCTTGAAAGGAAGCCTCACTGCATATTGCCCAGACGGTAAGCGAGTGTAAGTTTGCAAAAAATGCTTTTCACAATCTTCTTCTTCTGGAGTTTTAGTTTGACTGGGAAGATCACGAGATTCCATTTCCCAGAAACGTTTCACTAATTGATTGAGCGACAAATCATGATCAATATTTTCGCAATCGTTTTTAGTGACGGTGAGGCAAATGTTATTTGATGAATAATTATTAAAATTTCCGGAAACAATCCAACCCAATCGGGTTTTTTGTAAAAGAGGCTTATTATCACCTAGGCGGATTTGTCCGATTGAAAGGAGATAAAAAAATAACGAAGCTCCTATGAGAATATCGATTTTTTGAGCCTTGTAGAAATAAGGATCTGCTAGCTCTATGTTCTTCGGTATGGTGAACGCATTGGAATTAAAATTTCGATTAGGTTGATTTTCTGTTATAGATGGAAGTATGAAACAGTCAAAGGATTTCGAATACTCATTTACACGAGATTTCAAGTTTATATTGATTTTGCGATTAATAGCAGACAGAGAAGAATTAATTCCGCTTATAGACAAGTCAATCGGTGTTTGTTTTAAAGCTAACAAGTGAGCAAAGCGTGAAGTTACGAAGTGCAACTGTGATGCCGAATCTAGCAAAGCTCTGGCTGGAACAAATTTGTTGTACTTGTCTCGAACTAATACAATTGCCGTAGCGAGGAAAACAAAATGATTAACATCTCCATTTGTCGTTTGATTTGACTTAGAAGAAGTAGTAAGTACGGTATTGTCGCAATCTGGCCGAAAACGAGATGGATTATTAAATTGATGGGAAGATGATGAAGGTGACAATGCTTCATCTGTAGGATTATTGACCTCAGCATTTTTTAAGGAACCTTGCTCTAAGTGTAGCAAGAAATTATGACGCCGATTGCATTCTTTACAGCATCTTGACCCACAAAACCTAGTAGGATGCCCGGTTTTCAAGCAGTTTAGGCATAAATTTAATTTTCGTGATTCAGATATGCGATTTTCAACGGTAAGAGTTAAGAATTTTTGACAATTATATATGTTATGTCCAACCGATTTACAAAATATACAACTAAAATTTGAAGAATTTGATGCAATAAGTACCTTGTTTGTTTTTTGATGCTGTTTTGAATGTTGGTTATAGTTTACCCTTTTGTTGTTAGTATTCTGCTGCAATCCACATTCCATATTTTCCAGCATCTGGCACCTCTTGTTTAAAAACGTTGATATTTCTTCCCATGTTGGAATAACATCTAGTTTTGCGTCTTCCTCCCACTTCGCTTGTGTTTGGGTATCGAGTTTGCTTCCAATCAAGAATGTTAAAAGTCCATCGGCTAATTGCTCCTTTGAACCCAACGACTGCAAGGCACGCAGGTGGGAGTTAACTGAATCACTCACTTCTCTTAGGATCTGGGAAGATGCCGAGTTCACCAGTTTAATTTCACAAAGCTGCCTGACGTGTGCCTGAAAAACTAATCTTTTGTTACTAAATCTTGACTTTAATAATTCAAGAGCTGCAGAATAATTATCCTCTGAAAGCTCCATCCTTTCAATGGAAAGTAGAGCAGATTTTGATAGACATGAACGCAAGTGTTGGAATTTTTCTATTCGGGTAAGCTCCTCATCCGAATCCACTAACGTCATGAACATCGAATAGAATGATGGCCATTCAGTATAATTTCCCGAAAACTTTGTAAGCGGAATTTTAGGCAACTTCGCGGTTTTTCTTTGAACCGAGGACGTATTAAAAGTTTCATTTTGAACATTTGACATGGCACGAGGTTTTTTCGCGTTAATCAAAGTAAGGATTTGAGTCTTCATAGAACAATAATTTTCTTCAAAATTCGAACGCTTATCACCATTTAGTTCGGTCATGTCCAGAATTTCTAACGCGGTTTGGCACTCATCGATTTTTTTATAATAACTTTCAAGCATTCCGAGCCTGGTTTCCAACTCTGAGACGGACATTGTATCGGCAGTAGGACTTGAATTTATGGTTTTTAATTTTGTCATGCAACCAAGAACCGACGAACGTTTTGTTTTGTGGGCAAGTAGCGTGGTATCTTTTTCGGTAATCGACATGATCAAATAATAGTATAATTATTACGCGTATATAAGTAAAGTATATTTTGTTAGGACTTGAATACTGTCCTGTCACGGTCGCCAATGTTTTTTAATCTAATAATTTTTAGATTAATATTTATTGGATTCAATTATGATTCTTTAAAATAACAAAAACTTAGAACCACGTTATAATAATGTAAATTTATTTTTCTCAAAGTAAGTATTATTCACGTAATAATGTGAACTAACTGGCGATGACAACGAAAAAAAAAGTAAAGTATTCTGCAGCCATGCACAAGTACATTTTTCATATTATATACATAAAGGGATTAGCGGACAGCTTAATCGCCTGATTGTAAGCGGAATTCATATGTAAAGCATATATGTACATACATTTTTTTGTTTATTTGTTTAAAGTTAGTGATGAAAATAAAATTATATTTAAATATTAGGGTGTGCAAGTTACAAACCAAAAACAAATATATATTTTTTTTTTTTAATTACTTTTTAATGTTAATTTTAATTCAAGTTATTTAATTTAATTGTAATAAGAAAACTTAACACTGCTCTTCAAAAAACTCTTGACAGAATTTTTTAGAAAATTCATTCAAGTGAAACCCCAATTTTTTCTCCTGAACAAATTTGATTTTTTTTTTGCGAAAAAATATATGTACATATATGTATTTATAATTATTTATTAACAAAATAATATTTTTCTTCAAAACTTTACGTTATTTAGTAATATTTTTACGTTATTAAGTAATATTTTTGTTTGTAATAGTCGAATCTCCTATCAATTTCTAGTCAAATACTAAAAACCGGATGCTTAAGGGTCTGTTTCACAATGCCTGATTAAAGTTCCAATTAAGCTACATGGAACTTATTCGACATTTAACAACCTCATTTACGTTTCACAATGTCTGAATACGTCTAATTGGCAATTAAAGTTCTAAGTATTTTACTAGCAAGATGAAGTGCCGATTAGAAAATTAAACTAACAATTAAAAATTCAAAATTTTCTTCACTAACTAACACTCACACTTCAATTCAACACACTTACCTCTTATTATTCACATCTCTTTGAAACAATCCTCTCGACACTTTTAACATATACAATAAGATGACCCACCATGAAAAACTAAACTATTTGATGATTATAAATATTTTTTCTTCAATGTTTGACATGAGTCAAATTCTATTTGTCTGGAAAACTGGAATAACGAACGAATAGCTAATTGATCATTGTGAAACGCAAAGTTTTTTAATGGGAGGATTTAATTTTAGGATCAATGTCGAATAACTAATTAGAAATTTACTCAGACATTGTGAAACAGACCCTAAATGTCTTTTAATTTTTAAGAAAATTGAAAATAACGAAATCTACTATACTTCTTAATTAGTAGAAAATAATAGGAACCTTGAAGCAACAAAATAACGGATGGAAGTCAAATTTAAGAAAACTTACTTTTGTTATTTTAAATTTTCTCAAAAACTAGAAAACATTTTGACATATGGGCGCATATTCATAGTCGTTTTTAGACCCCAGTTTATCTTAGCCTGGAGTTTATCCAATGTAAATAAGATAGGATAAACCCAGTATTTTTTTAGAAACAACTTAAACAGTGACTATGAATATGCCCCATGGTTTTTAATGTTTGACTAAAAACTGATTGGAACATTGAATATAAAATACAAAACTACTACTTAATAACATAAAGTTTTGAGCAAAATGACATTGAACACAATTTTTTAATTTTTTTTTTTTCAAAAATTTAAGTTTAAAAATTAATTTTTAAAAAACTGTTCACTCAAACAACTTAATTTAAAAAGAAAATGAAAGAATAAATCTTTGGCTTTATAAAAGTGTATAGCATGGCATTAGGTGTATTTTATTCATTGCTGGATAACCAGCGCAGCACAAGTCTGAATAAAAAGATTACTCTAGGTGTGTTTTATTCATTGCTGCATAGCCAGCGCAGCACAAGTCTGAATAAAACGATCACTCACTCTATACGTTCATTTGAATAATTGAAAGCTCTATCTTCAGCACAGCCATCTTTTTTTTTACTGACTTTTTTTCGCCGGCAATCAGATTGTTTTTGTTTGCCAAGCGAAATTTTGCTGCGCTGGCTATGCAGCAATGAATAAAACATACACACTGTAGTTGTTACCGTTGTTTTTTAATGATTTTGTTCTATTTTAATTTGATTTTTTAGAAAATTGCCCCTTCCACCTAAACGGGGGGTAATAGACTCCCGCCACCCATACGATATTTTTCTTGTCTCAACTCAACCTACACGCTCTTATAGCTTTTTGTCACACCTTAGGTGAATCACCGTATGTATTCTATACCTACATAAAATCAATGTCAAGCATATTCAATGGTTGTGGTTTTCACTATTCAGTTTTTAAAAGCGACAACGTTGACTTTGATTTCCGGCCATCTAGCGGCGTCTAATCCGGTGTCCCTTCTATTTGTAATTATTCAATGGTACTATAGGTTCTATATACAATGGTTCTGGCATAATCAGCTTGTTCTACCATTGAATAATTACAAATAGAAGGGACACCGGATTAGATCGCCGCTAGATGGCCGGAAATCAAAGTCAAAAATGTCGCTTTTAAAAACTGAATAGTGAAAACCACAACCATTGAATATGCTTGAGGAAATTATGAGTGAAATTTTCGTTGGAATGAAAGGGAGGCAACAACAAAAACAACCACTTTGGTTTTGCAGTTGAATTGTTGTCTGCCATGCCAGACAAGGTCAAACTACGTTTGTTGAATGAAATTTAATTTCAAGGGTTGTTTTTTTTTACTTTGCGTTCATTCAAAGATGTTGTTGTTGCTTTCATGCAATTTGGGGTGATGACGATTATGTTTTAATTTGTTGCGTTTTTTGGTCTTTATGAGTTTGGTATGAACTTTTCTTAATCCCAATTTTAAAGTTTTGTACCTACCTACCTATCTATGAGATTTTAAAGATTCAAAAGTGTAATTCTAATTGTGTAGATAGGTAGGTACCTATATGTAGATAAGTATACATATGTTGGTTGGTATAGATACCTTACCCATTGAATAATAAGTTTAATAAATATTTTTTGTAAGCTCATCATTTTTGGAAGATCAAAGAAGAGAAACTTTTATACCTAATTTTTTTCTAAGTAAACACAATTTAGTTTTTAAAAACCGATAGGTAGATACCTCCGTATATTTTTTATTTTATTGTTTTTTCTACAATTTTGTTTCTATATTGACATTGACTTTATGTATAGATACAATACATAGGGTGATTCACCTAAAGTGTGACAAAAAGCTAGAGCGTGTAGGTTGAGTTGAGACAAGAAAAATATCGTATGGGTGGCGGGGGTCTATTACCCCCCGTTTAGGGGGGAAGGGGCAGTTTTCTAAACAATCAAATTAAAATAGAGAAAGATCATTAAAAAACAACGGTAACAACTACAATATGTGTGTTTTATTTATTGCTGCATAGCCAGCGCAGCAAAATTTCGCTTGGCAAACAAAAACAATTTGATTTCTGGCGAAAAAAGTATCAGTAAAAAAAAAGATGGCTGTGCTGGCGATAGAACTTTGAATTATTGAAATGAACGTATAGAGTGAGTAATTGTTTTATTCAGACTTGTGCTGCGCTGGCTATCCAGCAATGAATAAAACACACCTAATGGCATGCTATACACTTTTATAAAGCCAAAGATTTCTTCTTTCATTTTCTTTTCAAATTAAGTTATTTGGGTGAACAGTTTTTCAAAAATTAGTTTTCAAACTTAAATTTTTGTATGTGTGTGTGTATGTGTGTAATTATAAAAAAAGGGCGCTTTCTACAAATCTTGCACAGGGCGCAAGTTTGGCTGAGACCAGCCCTGAGTGGATGCTTAATTAAAGTATGAGTATGCGCTTTTATAGGTGCACATAACATGTTTTCGAAAACAAAAGTCTGGTGTTTTTTTCTATTTAGTTTATAAGTCTTTTAATTAGTCTTTAAAGTCTTCAGCATACATACAATTATTGTGTTTTTTTTAATTGCATTTTGTTGGAGAAAAAAAATATTGATATATTCGAAAAATATACAAAGATGTGGGTCAGAAAGTTTTAAAAATCAGTATTTTTTTGTTTTGAAATAAAATAATAACTTTGAGCAATTAACTTCAGTATAAATAAAATAAATAAAGTAATAATAAGTACCTAACTATATTCGACTTAAAGGCTAGATTTAGATTTATCGATAAAAAAACCTTAACAAAAAAAGGAAAATAATTGTTTTTCAAATGTGTCTCATTATATCTAGTTTTTTCAATTTTTTCTTTGAACACTTCGCTCTAGCGTTTAAAATTTTGATTTTTGTTCTTAATGGTAACGGGTGATTTTTTAGCTGGTTTGGTTTTGGCAACACTGGTTTTGACAGCTGACGTGTGTTTAGTACCTTGTGTCACTGTCAAACAGCTTCAGTTTGGTTTGCAATTTAACCATGGAGCGTCTTACAAATGAACAACGCTTGCAAATTATTGAATTTTACTATCAAAATTCGTTCGAAATGTTCATCGCTTTTTTATCGAAAAATTGTGTTCAGCGATGAGGCTCATTTTTGGTTGAATGGGTACGTAAATAAGCACAATTGCCGCATTTGGAGTGAAGATCAGCCAGAAGCATTGCAACAGCTACCAATGCATCCCGAAAAAGCCACTGTTTGGTGCGGTTTATGGGCCGGCGGCATTATTGGGCCATATTTCTTCAAAGATGATGCGAATCGCAGCGTTACTGTCAATGGTGAACGCTACCGAGCGATGATAACAAATCTTTTTTTGCCCGAAATGGAAGTTCTTGACAGCGTTGTGCTAAAGTGCCCAATTGGGCCATTTGGCCCCAAGTTTTGTATTTTGGCCCCATGCCCCGGGCCAACGTGAAATGGCCGCAGTTTCAAAAAATTCATAAATAAAACAATAGAAAAAATACTTGATTTCACAAATTTAAAAAAATATCAAGTTTTCAACAAGCTCGCGTTTATTTCAAATTTTGTCGAATAATATAAAAAAAGAAATATTATTCTAATGGCCAGTTGTACAATAGTGGTTCAGCCTCGGTTCAAGATTTTAACTCACCGATTTCGGCGGATTAACTAAGGTTCAACGCTGGTTCAAGTATGTAATTGGTTATTATCACAGACTTGAACGGTAAACCACTGTTAAAACTCAATTGATCCCCCGAAATCGGTGGATACAAATTGCTGAACCACGAATTAAATATTTGTACAACTGGCCCTAAGAGAATTAGTAGAAAATGATGATGTATTGTTTTGACAAGCTTTAATAATGTAAGCTTTCATAAATCTGTGAGAAACGCAAATATTTTTGAGCTTATTAATATTATCTATACTCAATTCAAAGGAATTAAGAATGAAGCCGTGCTCTGCTCTCCACTTATTTGATTAAAATTATTTGTGATTTTATAAGAATGGTTTCAAAGCTACCCATCAAATCTATTAAAGGAGATGTTTCTAAAAATTTATTTAAATTTAATAGAAGAAATAGATTCATTTTTTAATTCTGGACCAACTCTGAAAAAATTAGCGAACAATATTTTAAATGACTATCTGTACAATGCAGTGCATTATGAAGAATGATTTCTTTTACCATAAAATTATTAAAACCGCAACAAACTAAACAAAGGAGTTATTTACTCATTTATGAGAGTTGAATGATTTTTTTTTTAAATGAAAACCTGTCAATTTTTATTTAGCCTCTATAGAATTGATTAAAACAAATTAGGAGATATTGTAAATTTTACTTTCGTTTAAATTTAATTTCTTCTTTTTTCTTAGAAATTATTCTTTGTTTACTGAAAAAATAAATAAAATAATAATAAATATCAAAGAAATCATTTCAAAATGTGTCATTTTACTCCAATATCCCTAATTGGCTCCAAGAAATTTGAAATGGCCCCAAGAATGGCCCCAGGATTTTTCGTTCCAAGAACAACCCTGGTTCTTGACTTGCATGATATGTGGTTTCAACAAGACGGTGCCACATGCCACACAGCACGCGAAACAATGGCGCAATTGCGAGGCGAGTTTGGTGAACAGTTAATTTCACGTTTCGGGCCGGTCAGTTGGCCGCCTAGATCGTGCGATTTGACACCATTAGACTATTTTTTGTGGGGGTATGTCAAGGCTAATGTCTATAGGGACAAGCCCGCTTCGATTGACGCACTGGAAGCCAACATCCATGCATTCATTCGTGAGATACCGGCCGATATGTGTGAAAGAGTATGCCAAAATTGGACTCAGCGGATGGGCTACCTGAGACGCAGCCGCGGTCAACATTTGCATGAAATTATCTTTAAACATTAAATTGCAAGGTTCAAACTATCGATTCAAATAAATATTTCATTCATTTTTTCGAATTTTTTGTGTTTTTTTTTTTTTTAAGTTCTAAACCTCTTAAAAAATCACCCTTTATAAGTATGACATGGTTTAAATTTTTTTTTTTTTTTATGTTCATTGGACCAACAGGGATAATTTTCTTTTTCATCGCAAATAATATACAAGCATTGTAAAACATTTTGTTGGAAACACACGTCATCAAAATTTTCTTCAAAACATTTTACAATGGTTTGTATAAATCCTGCAAATGTCTTCGATGGAGTAGTCAAGCCTCCATTTTTTGTATTTTCGTACTGACGAACTTCAATTAATTTTTCGCTTTCGTAGTATGGAGTTTTAAGATCGCTTTTGATCATGTAGCGTTTGCATGATTCACAATTTAATCTCTTTGTCATGTATTTTGCAACATATCCTGCAAAGTATGTTGTTGCCATTTCGTTAATATTCGTTGCCTCTTCTGTATTTACTGGTATTGACTCTTCGTTGTCCGAATCGTCAAACTGACATGTATTTTCTTCATCATTTGGGTTCACTTCATAAAATGTATTTTGAAAACGGCCTATAAGAAAAAATAATTAAAATTAAAATGAAAAGATTTAGACAATACAAATGGTACAATTTTGAACATTATACCTATGATATAAATTGTATTTTATTTTCAATTTTTTAAAATTATTATCATTCACCCTTCCGTGAAAGCCAGTTATATAGCAATTTTATAAACTGAACATTTATTTATTTTTTTAATTTTGAGACTAAAAGGAAAATTAGAGATTATTGTGATACCAAACAAACAGTTATTATATTAATCAAATAAAATTTATTCCATTACAACATTCTTTATAAAATCACTTTTAATATTTTAGCATTTCGAACAAAATATAGTCACTTCATGGGGAAATAAATTGGGCCAGGATTAAATTTTCTTTGACTGAAATAGTTTTATTTTGGTATCAAAATAGTCACTTACCTATTATGTTATATATATTTGTTCTACATTTAATAGCAATATAGAAAAACTTAGGTCTTTAAAATGTTTTATTTCTTGTTCTGAAAATTTAAGTTATGTTTTTAAGTAAGCATAACTCACCTGTAGATATTGGAATAACACTAAGTGGAATACAATCATCTGGCTTTTCTTCGTCAAAATTTATGTTGCCATCTCCTTCTGGATTTAAGAAGCCTTTAATTTAAACAATAAATAATTAAAATCAAGAACATTTAGGTTTTAGTGTGCAAAACATACGTTCCACATCTGCCATATTTAATATAATAGCAGAGTCATTCGTTTCATAAGATGTTGAATCAGAAGCCATAATATTATAAAAACTCATTTGTTTGAGATTTTTATGCAGGCGAAACGAAGAGGGGTTTTTCTCATATGAGCCTCTATTATTTCGAACAACAGATATAGTATTCTCAAGACAGTCGGTGTTTATATGAGATGTTATCATGTACAGCTGATCTTGGTTCTTTATTTGATCCCACAATTGTAACACTCCATTTATAGTTTGGCATAAGCCCTGAAACAAAAGACAGCTCCATTTTTGTTTACGTTTCCATTTTTCAATCCAAGTAATAGAATCTTTCATATTTGAAAGTATATCTGTTTGATCATTAGATATAGCACATTTATCAGGATTTTTTGAAAGTTTGTTACTGCTGTTTAAGTTGTCAAACAACTTATTCAAACGAAAAAAAAAATTTCCAGTGTTTAAAGCAATGGACTTTTCATTTTCATCAAAAACGTTTGTTGACGACGCGGCAAAGATTGCTGATGAAACATGGTGGCTAAAAACCTGTGTTGCTAACTTAGCGCTCATTTTTTGGAAGCTGTCTGGTTGGATGTGCGCCTCCGTAAGCCTATGCATTGATCTAATTAACGTATTTTCGGCAAAAAATAGTTTTTCTAAAATGGACCAAGACACAACTTCTCCGTCAACAATAATATCCGAAACCAGAATATTATTACGAAAACTCTTGAAAAGATGAACAATGTCATAAACACAAAAAATCTTCCGTTCGGATATTGTGACGAAAGGAGTAACCTCTGTAACACCAAGTTTCTTATATGCCATCCTGTTTGCAGCACCTTGGTCACAAGAAATGCACACAACATTTATATCTTCCGATATCAATAATTTAATGGTGCTTTGTAGGATTTCAGCCAGTTGGTTCCCAAGGACGTTTTCGTTGTAATAGCCAATTATCTTTGGAAGAAAAACGTAATAGTGGTCGATTTCCCATTGTAAATGAAGTATTTGAAAGTCTTATAAACAAAAACTTAAGATTCGAAAAAAAAAATTATTATTGGAACATAAATAAGATACTTCTTGTGAAAGATTTTTCTATATTCGTATTTGATATCGATTTTTTATTTTACAGTTTGACATGGTTTTATTGAATTAATTCGCAAGATCTTTTTTAATAGTTTTCTTTATTGAAGAGCGAATACGCCGTACGGTATGATTTATTTGTATTCTAAATTGAAAAAGAGCTTGTAAATCTAAAATCTGATCCCAATGTCTCAACTCAACCAATTCGTAACTTGTTATGATATCAAACAAGCGAATTAATTTTTTTTCACAAGTCATAAAAGTTTATAGTTAAACGATTGGTTTCCCACCTCCTTCTTCATAACAGAAAAAATTAGTAAAAGAAATAAATGAATTGCGTCTGCAATTATTTCAACAAAAACCGCTAATGCATTTTACACTTTACGTACCTGTTTCCATGATTGATTAAGTCCTCGAAGCATTAAGAGAAGACAGTGATTTGCCATTGTCTTATTCCTTCCCAACTGACCCAAATCCTCAAAACCATAAAAAATGTCTTCTTTAGAATTATACTCTAACTCTACTTTGGTGCTCATCTCATCAAACACGAGCACACACTTCCTATTATTCAAAGGCAGATCTTTCAATTTTTCTTTTAGCATACAAATGATGCTCTTTGAAATGCCAGTTCCAAAAGGCAGCATGTCATACCATCGAGTTAGGGTTTTTCGTGATGGTAACAAAAATCCTTCTTTTTTTAAAAACTTCAAAAAAGACGGTGACTTGTAATGAAATTTTAAATAAAGATCTTTTTCTTCATGCGCTCCATTTTGTCCGCTCTTTGTGAACAATTTGACTTTTTACAAAAGTTTGAACGCTTTTTGTTTTTGTGTCTAAAACGATGAAAAAGATCCCGTTGGATTATTATCTATTGTACTTTCTAAGTTCTTAAAAACATTGGAATAAAATTTATGTGGAGGTCTTCTATTCAAATGAAGATCTTCTTCTACATCTTGATCTGAACCTTGGTGCTGATTTTTTTCAATCGGTGTAATTTTCCTCCACTTGTTGACAGAACTGTTTGGATATTATAGAAACACATATTTAAAGCAATTTAATTTTGTTCAAAATTGTATGTTTTTGTTTTTAATATTCAATTCTCTTATCAATTTTTAGTCTAACACTGAAAACTAGATGCTCAAATTTCTTAATATTTTTTAGAAAATTAAACATTACGGGAGGTGGAATTTTCTAAAAAAAATTATTAAAAACCGACGCTTATTTTTTCTCGACATGTACTTAAGAGATTTTACACCGTTTGTTAAATTACTGTAATACAAAAATTGCTAATAAATTAACGTTATGACGTTATTATCTGTAAACGAAAAATATTTTTTAGGTTGATATCATTAATAGTTTTCACTAACTACGAAATAACTCTTAAACGATGGATTCAGATTCCAGAGACCTCGAAACGTGGACTTACAAAGTTTTCGATCCTACATGACTAGAAAAATTATTTTACATACAACATATGTATATAGGTACCCTATAATAAAGTTAAATTCGTAAGATTTTTGTCTCTATGTTAACTTACGTGGATTGATATTGTTGCAAGTTATTTGTGATTTCTTTTAAAACACTCTCACTTTTATTTTGATTGTATGGGAACGGACAAGCCTCTCTATTTGTGCATGCAAGGAAAGCTCCCAGACTTAAATTTTTTTTTGTCAAAATGATCCGCACATATATAAATTTTTTCGTCGCAACTAAGTTTTTCTGAGAAACTCTTCCCAGAATTTGGTAACCATATTTCACGACGATAATCGTTCGGTAAAACAAATCTGGGAACGCCAGAGTTTTTTTTATTTTTACATTGATTATAGTCACAATAAGGCATTTTTATAATTTTAATAATGCTCGTAAGTTTAATTAATAAGTAGGTAAGTAGAATTTTGTAAAATTTATCGAAATTATCACTGATGCAACGAAAGCAAAGACACATTTCAGAATGATTTTTAATTAGGTATTTTGTTCCTAAAACCATAAAAAAGCTTTTTTTTTAGCCAGACAGACTCTATTTATTGGCGACAAGATTTTCGTTTCTTTCCAAATCGTTTGCATGGTTTTCATCTATTGCCACTTACATTTATTTATTTCTTTCTTTCTATCGAGCTTACAAACTCTATTAGATATAACAAATTATATACATAATATACACAAATAACATGATGGAATAAATAATTCTTTGTCAATATAGTTTTATCTTACTTTTTACAAATATGCATTGCATCAACGCTTTTTTGAACAAATACCTACTTAAATGCAGATCGATTAAGTCGCAAATTGAATTAAATAATATACAGGAGCTTGAAACTGGATCACTTTTACCGTAATTTGTATAAAAACGTGGCACATAAAAAAAAAAATTTTTTTCTCTTAAGGGTATTGAAGGAGCAAAAATAGGATAAAGGGCAAGTAGAGCAGAACAATCTATATGTGAACATAAAACATCTCTTGCCAGCATAATTAGATATTGTTTACGCCTTGTTTCTAGAGTTTGCATACCTAGTAATAGGCATCTCTGCTCATAAGAAGGCATAACATTATCAACCCAATTTAGCTTTCTTAGGGCATACCTCGTGAATTTACGCTGTACCGCCTCTATTCTTTTAATGCTGACATCGTAAGTCGGATTCCAAATACAACAAGCGTATAATGTATGTTCTCAGTATCCTATTTGGATCTACGGTTCAACACCAACGGTTTTGCTCAATAATATTGCCTTCGTTTCCACATTTTCATGATCAATATACGTAATATACTCGTACCTATTCGTTAAAAATATTATTCATGATCATTAATAACAAAATATGTATGTTAACCATTTTTAAGAAGAACCGCAATTAAAAGTGGACATGAATTAACACGATTCGTGCGCGATTTCAATCTCTGGGTGCCCAAAGTTTGCCCACCCGCAGCGAGGGGCATAGGCCTGGCGGCGCTGGGTTGTAAAAAACTGTATCTATTTATCTTTATATTAACAAAATTGTTATAAATTTGAATCAATTTCTTTTGAGACTATATACCTAAGTGTATTTAGGGCTTTTCACAATAGTATAGCATGACACTGTCATGATTTTTTTTTTTATTTCAAGTGGATTTTTTTGGAAAATTACCCTCTCGGCTTAGCAGGTTGAATTAGACCTCTCCGCCCATACAATTTTTGTCTTGCCTTGATCCAACCTGCTTACTAGCCCTAGCCTTTTGTCGTATCTTAGGCAAAACAACCTGTTTAAATCTCCGTTCAAGCCAAATATTTTACCCTTCAACATTAACACATGATTCAATAATATTTAACACTTAAAACTAAGAAATTAGCTATTCTGACGATAATTAAAAACTTAAAATTTTAACAATCATTTAATAAACCTTTGAACAACCGTGAAAGAAACGTTTAAATAGGTAACCTTAGATAGGTATGTACCTGTGCCTACCTATATGGGATTTAGATCTACAAATCTGAAAGCAAAATAGAAAATATCAAACTGAAGATAATAATTACAAAAATAAAAACACACAAACATCATTTATCGTCACACGTCACCTTCCTTAATTGAGAGAAACCACAAAAAATGCAAAAGCAACCCTTGAAGTAACCACCTACCTACCTATACTACCGAACGCTTTCAGTTGATCTTCAATGGCATTCTTGTTGTTGTTTGTTGTTCATGACAAATAAAAAACACTTCCACCGTATGTATGTACATAGGTATATTGTGAATGAATTTCCCTAAAAATATCCCTATTTGAATCTGCTTAGCGCATTTCGCAACCAAACAACAATTTTAATGTTTTATTATGTTGCCGATAATGACCACGAAAACAACGATGGCGTTTCTAGTTTCTCAGTGTCCACATTGTATATAAAATCTATAGTAATATCATTGTATATAAACCCTATAGTAGTCTCATGGAACGAAAAAAAATAGTTCTGAATCGGGTCTTGAGCGGCGCTGCCGTCGACAGAATCTGAAATTGGAGAGATAAAAAGGCGGGAAGAAGATAAGTAAAATAGAAATAAAGACTAGTAGTAAGAACGAGAGGATTATATTAAAATTACTCTGACAACAATAATGAGGCTAAGGGAGATGGTTGAATCAGATGTTTTTGACGAGGCAAAAAGCAAAATATGGAGAAGTAAATTTGTTTGTCCAATGGGCGATGAGAGACGGTTTCTTGTTATAGAATATAGAGTATGGCTATATGTATGCATATAGGTTCAAGTATAGGTATGGGTATAGGCTTAATAGAAGCAAAATATTTAAAAATTTGGAATTTGATTCAAATTCGATATAGCAAAGCAACGTTGTTAAATTTCACAATATGTGGGTTAAATACAACGTTGCTATATTTTGCATTTATTATGCTTTTTCCTATAGGAAGATCCAGGTAGGTATGGATTGTTGTTGGTTTTTTTTTATATTTATAGGTAGGTATTGTATTAGGATTAGGTTTAGGTTTTTAGGTTTAGGAATAGGTTGAGGATTAGGATTAGGTTGAGGTTTATAGGTTTAGGTTTAGGTTTGGGTTTAGGTTTCTGTATTTTGGGTTTAGGTTTTAAGTTATTTCAATATTATTTTGTATTATATTAAATTATTTCATTATATTATCATATTATATTATTATACAAGTATATGTATATAAAAACAAAAAAAAATTTTTAAGAAATTTAATTGAAGAAAAAAAAAACACCGTGGTTTTCGTTGTATTTTTTAAATTCAATATATTTACCTTATCAATTTTTGATTTTGCTCCACTTTGTGGCATTTTTTTCAAAATACTTTGATAAACGTAATTTTTTTTTTCTTCAATAGGTAAGTCATTACATATCAAAATTTTCAACAAAAAAAAAACACATTTTTTGGATACGTACATGAAAAACCACAAATTTTTTGTTTTTTTTTTTTTGAAAATTATTTTTTTATAAAATTTTCTTCTTTTGCTCGAAAAATTGTTTTCATACACAAAAACAATTTTTTCCGAAAAAAATATTAAATTTTATTCGAAAAAAATTTTCACGTGTATCATTTCAATCGATTTTCAAAATTTGCAAACTAAATTTTGATTTTTTAAAATTTTTTATAAAATTTGGTAACCTAAAAAAATGTTTTTTTTCGAAAAAAATAATTAAATTTTTTCGAAAAACTTTTTTTCACGTGTATTTCAAAATCAATTTTCAAATTTTCAAAATTTGCAAATTAAATTTTGATTTTTTTAAATTTTTTTTTAAATAAATGTTTTTTTCCGAAAAAAATAATAAAATTTTTTCACGTGTACTTCAATCGATTTTCAAAATTTGCAAACTAAATTTTTATTTTTTTTTTATTTTTATAAAATTGACTATACCCAAAAAATATTTTTCCGAATAATTTGAATCGAATAAGAAAATTTCCAAACCAAATTCCAATTTGTTTTACTTTTTGGAAGAATTTTTTTTATTTTCCTTCAAAAATTGTCTTTACGGGTACCTACTTATTTCGATTGGTTTAAAAATTTGCAAACTAAAGCTTCTCTATTTTTTCAATTTTTTAAAAATTGTTTATACAAAAAAAAAATAAAATACTGCGTTTTCATAAAAGAATGAGGCATTTAATAAAAAAAAACACCCTATAAATATATTTGCATATACCTACCTACGTTGGCACCTATTAATTTGGAACATATTTTCCATACTTCAATTGTGACGAAAAACTGAAAAATTATAAACACCCTATTTTCTGCGAGTGGCAATAGTGGCGATTTTATACTTACATTTATTTTTGTTCTACCAAATATAGGTCATTGCATACACAGGAGAAACAAAATCCAAGTTCCTTTTGAACATAATTTATTTTCATTCTTTCTGTAACCTACCCCCCTACAAGAATAATACGCAAAATCGATAAATTCTTGTCCCACTTTAGCTTTCATAAATATCCTATACAGTGTTCTCATTCTTCTTTTCTTTCTTTAACCTTATTTTTTATTCTTCTCTCTTCGATTATCTCCTCCTTCTCAACTCTCCAATCTCTCCACTCTGAATTTTCGCAAGCTTCCAAATCGGCACACTCAATGGCGTAAGAGACGTTCCTCTTCATGAGACTACTATAGAGTTTATATACAATGGTAATATCATGAAGAGGAGTGACGGTAGCGACATCTTAAGGACATATGTTGGACTTCTTTGTGATGTGATGGTTGGAATCCCGAATATTCACAAAACAAGAAACGTAATAATAAAATAAGAACGGGAACGCTGTATACTAATTTTATGAGAGTGCGAGGAAGTGAAAAAACGCAATAAAAAACTATAACCTTGACAAATTGGCTTCGCATCGGAAAAAAAATTTGGTATATGTAGGTATGCACGTTTGCAGTATGTTTCTTTATTCATAATAATTGTAAAGGTCCCCTCGTAATTGGTTTGGTGGGCTGATAAATTTTGTTGTAATAATCGGATCGTTAAGGTTGAGGCCTAAAAATTTAGGTAGAATGTCGGGTTACATTTTTTTACGAAATCATTGCGGAGCAACATAAAAGTATGTGTAAAAAAATGTAATTAATTTAAAATTTAATTGAAACACAAATTTAATTAAACAAAATATTTTCATGCACGTTTACTTGACCCTATTAAGGAATCTTGTTTGCAGAATTTAAATAATAGCTTCTCGCTCTATTTACTTATTCCCTACATTTAGCTAAGTCTCAATAGTCTAATTTGTGGCGATCTCAGCGACGCGTACAGGACACATGTTCGACTAAAAAATTTGTGTTCATGATAGTACTATAGATTTTATATACAATGGTGTCCACTTCTATTATTAATTACAAATAGAAGGGACACCGGATTAGATCGCCGCTAGATGGCCGGAAATCAAAGTCAACGTTGTCGCTTTTAAAAACTGAATAGTGAAAACCACAACCATTGAATATGCTTGAGGAAATTATGAGGGAAATTTTCGTTGGAATGAAAGGGAGGCAACAACAAAAACAACCACTTTGGTTTTGCAGTTGAATTGTTGTCTGCCATGCCAGACAAGGTCAAACTACGTTTGTTGAACGAAATGTAATTTCTAGGGTTGTTTTTTTTTACTTTGCGTTCATTCAAAGATGTTGTTGCTTTCATGCAATTTGGGGTGATGACGATTATGTTTTAATTTGTTGCATTTTTTGGTCTTTATGAGTTTGGTATGAACTTTTCTTAATCCTAATTTTAAAGTTTTGTACCTACCTACCTATCTATGAGATTTTAAAGATTCAAAATGTGTAATTCTAATTGTGTAGATAGGTAGGTACCTATATGTAAATAGGTATACCTATGTTGGTAGGTATAGGTACCTTACCCATTGAAAAATAAGTTTAATAAATATTTTTTGTAAGCTCAACATTTTTGGAAGATCAAAGAAGAGAAACTTTTATACCTAATTTTTTTCTAAGGAAACACAATTTAGTTTTTAAAAACCGATAGGTAGATACCTCCGTATATTTTTTATTTTATTGTTTTTTCTACAATTTTATTTCTATATTGACATTGATTTTATGTAGGTATACAATACATAGGGTGATTCACCTAAGGTGTGACAAAAAGCTATAAGAGAGTGTAGGTTGAGTTGAGACAAGAAAAATATCGTATGGGTATGGCGGGGGTCTATTACCCCCCTTTTAGGAGGGAGTGGCAATTTTCTAAAAAATCAAATTAAAATAGAACAAAATCATTAAAAAACAAAGGTAACAACTACAGTATGTGTGTTTTATTCATTGCTGCATAGCCAGCGCAGCAAAATTTCGCTTGACAAACAAAAACAATCTGATTGCTGTCGAAAAAAAAGTCAATAAAAAAGAAGATGGCTGTGCTGACGATAGAGTTTTCAATTATTCAAATGAACGTATAGAGTGAGTGATCTTTTTATTCAGACTTGTGCTGCGCTGGCTATCCAGCAATGAATAAAATACACCTAATGCCATGCTATACACTTTTATAAAGCCAAAGATTTCTTCTTTCATTTTCTTTTTAAATTAATTTGTTTGAGTGAACAGTTATGTTATTAAGTAGTAGTTTTGTATTTTATATTCAATGCTCCAATCAGTTTTTAGTCAAACATTAAAAAATGTTTTCTAGTTTTTGAGAAAATTGAAAATAACAAAAGTAAGTTTTCTTAAATTCGACATCCATCCGTTATTTTGTTGCTTCAAGAATCCTATTATTTTCTACTAATTAAGAAGTATAGTAGATTTCGTTATTTTCAATTTTCTTAAAAATTAAAAGACATTTAGGGTCTGTTTCACAATGTCTAGTGTTTTACGCAGCCAATTACTGCTAACGCCCTCAGTTCGGATCATCTTCCTGTTTTCTGTGATACTATATTAAGCCCAAGACTGATTAAAGTGCAATATTAAGATTATAAGAATGCCAATTGGCATTTTTTTCGTTCACACTTCCATTCAAACATTCGTGATTGTCCAACTAGTATTAAAAATGTTCTATGTTACGAAGGTATTGACACCAGTGTAGACATATTCGAAAAGAATATTTTAGAAAGCGTTAATATAGCAGTGCCTAGAAAAAATATCAATAAAAGAGCTATAATTCTACCTCGTGATATATTAAACATCATAAAAAAGAGAAATGCGTTTAGGAGAAACTGGCTAAGATATCGACAGCCGAATGATTATTATGAAGTTAACTTGCTTAATAGACTTATATCACAAAAAATATCAGATTTCCGTAATATTGAGTGGGGTAACAAATTGAGCTCTTTACATCCAAATTCAAAGCCATTTTGGAATGTCTATAAAATTATTAAAAAGAAAAATTGTTCAATTCCACACCTTGATTCTTCTGGTTGTCTCATTACTAGCTACGATGCTAAGGCTGAACTACTTGCTAGCACTTTTGCTTTAAGTCATGCTTTTTCGCAACATTTTAATTGGTCAATTGCATTTCCTCCAAATGAAATGGTGTCAATTGAAGATATTGAATACATCGTTTTTGATCTTCAAAATCAGAAATCTCCTGGAATTGATAAAATTAAAAACCAAGTTATAAAACAACTCCCCATGAGTGGTTTCTCCTATTTAACATTTTTGATAAACTCTTGCTTAAAATTACAATACTTTCCCTCAAAATGGAAATTGGCGAAAGTGGTTCCAATTTTAAAACCTGGAAAACTCCGCAACGACGCTAACAGTTACAGGCCTATTAGCCTACTTAGTAATGTAAGTAAAATATTGGAAAAAATTATTCTCCAAAAAACACTTACTTTTCTGAATGAGAAATGTATCATACCACCTCAACAGTTTGGTTTTCGTAAGAATCACAATACGTGCCACCAAGTACTAAGAATATGTAATCATGTTAAAACTAATTTTAAAAATAATAAATCTACTGGCCTTGTTCTTCTTGATGTTGAAAAAGCTTTTGACTCTGTGTGGCACAAAGGCCTGATCCACAAATTGATAATAAATGATGTTCCCGGTTATTTAATAAAAATAATTCAAAGTTTTTTGAACAATAGGCAGTTCCTAGTTATGATAAATGGAATATGTTCTTCCCATAAAGCAGTGCCTTCAGGCGTTCCCCAAGGTTCTGTATTGTCTCCTACGCTTTTCAATATTTTTACTTCGGATTTCCCTAGTTTACAAAACTGCGATTTTGGAATGTATGCAGATGATATTGCTATATATGCTTCTGATAAATATGGTTCTTCAGTCATCCACAATATTCAAAATGCTCTTAATGTTATCTTCGAGTATTATAAGCACTGGAAGATTAAAATAAATGCTGGAAAGAGTCAGGCTATCTTTTTCACAAGAAAAAGAAAGGAATGTTTCTTACCCAGCACAAATCTCAAAATAAATAACTGTGATATCCCGTGGGTCGACTCTGTCAAGTACTTAGGTGTTTACTTAGACAAGAAGTTGACTTTCAAAGAACACACTAAAAATACGTTAAATAAACTGAATATAGCAATTAGATTATTATATCCTTTGATAAATCGGAAGTCCTTATTAAACAATCAAAATAAGCTCTCTATCTTCAGGGTCGTTTTTCAAGCTATACTTTTGTATGGATCACCCGTCTGGGGAAATTGTGCTAAAATGCATACGCAAAAACTTCAAGTATCTCAAAATAAACTTCTTAAAATGATCCTACGTGTTCCTTGGTTCTACTCAACATAACACTACACGAACAAGCACGCGTAGCAACCGTTAAAAACAAAATTGAAGTCCTCAATGAAAAATTTATTAGAAGATGTCAAAACAACGAAAATTCATTAATATCTGAACTCATGCTTCAAAATTTTTTGTAAACTTCACATATTATACATTATTGTATCAAAGATTTGTATTTATTTATCGTTTATTTGTTTATTTATTTATCTATTTATATATTTATTTATAAACCTATTTATTATTAAAAAAAAAAAAAAAAAAAAAAAACATTCTCTGTGATATAATTCCAATTATTTATTTATTTATTTATTTATTTATAACCCATATGTTTCTTTATTTCATCATTTATTTATTATACTTATGTATAGTTAGTGAAATATCAAATTTTTCTGTGATACCTATACATATGTAAATAACATAAAACATAAACATTTATATGAAGGTTTTTCTCAATTTCCATATTTTTTCTTCCAAATTCAATGTTAAAATCAATCAAGCAATTTAAAATCAAAAATGTATTTTTCAGTTGTAAGATAGAAATAACTTATCATATCTCTGTGCTGTGCAATGACTTATCATATTGTAAAAAAATGTTAATTCTTAATGGAAACAATAAATATATCTATCTATCTACAATGTCTGAGTAAATTTCTAATTAGTTATCCGATATTTAATTGATCCTAAAATTAAATCCTCCCATTAAAAAACTTTGCGTTTCACAATGATCAATTATAGCTATTCGTTCGTTATTCCAGTTTTCCAGACAAATAGAATTTGACTCATGTCAAATGTGTTAAAAGTGTTGAGAGGATTGTTTCAAAGAGATGTGAATAATAAGAGGTAATTGTGTGTTGAATTGAAGTGTGAGTGTTAGTGAAGAAAATTTTGAATTTTTTATTGTTAGTTTAATTTTCTAATCGGCACTTTATCTTGCCAGTAAAATACCTAGAACTTTAATTGCCAATAAGACGTATTCAGACATTGTGAAACGTAAATGAGGTTGTTAACTGTCGAATAAGTTCCATGTAGCTTAATTGGCACTTTAATCAGACATTGTGAAACAGACCCTTAGGCATCCGGTTTTTAGTATTTGACTAGAAATTGATAGGAGATTCGAATATTACAAACAAAAATATTACTTAATAACGTAAAAATATTACTTAATAACGTAAAGTTTTGAAAAAAAATATTATTTTGTTAATAAATAATTATAAATATATACAGTCGGCTCGCCCTAAGTCGTACTCTCTCTAAGTCGAATTTCTCTCTAATTCGAACCTTTATGCCATATTTTATCATTCCCTTCAATTTTCCATACAAAAACCATTCTCTAAGTCGAACTCGCTCTAAGTCGAACTCTCTTTAACTCGAACACATTTTCTCGATAATTGGCATCTTTTTTCACCCCTTAAGTCGAAAGAACAAAACAAAATAAAAAACCATTACCCCTTCGGAATTCGTATTTGGGTATAGCATAACTACGAACCATCAAAACACTAATAGGTACATATGTATATATGTGTAGCATCGCGTGTACCATCATCGTCAGCTCTTTGCGTTTCTTCCTATTCATAACCCTGGTACCTCTATAAAAAGATACAGTTTTTACAAAGTTACAACGCAAAAACAAAAAAGGATTATTATCCTTTTCTTTGTGTTGTTGGTTGCTTTAATACGTATGTATATTAACCTTTATTTATTAAATAAACCTTTTAAAATAAAAAAATGTTTTTTTTCTCTATAACTCGAATTTTTCCAAAACTCTCTCTAACTCGAACAAATCTTGGTATCCCGTGAAAATTCGACTTAGGGAGAGTCGACTGTACATATATTTTTTCGCAAAAAAAATCAAATTTGTTCAGGAGAAAAAATTGGGGTTTCACTTGAATGAATTTTCTAACAGATACTGTCAAGAGTTTTTCGAAGAGCAGATAGCAAATTTTGGGAGTGGATGCAGGGCCTCCACACAATTCTGGGGCATAATACTAGGAGCAAAAAAATGTAATCTGATCTTACGCAAACGAATACATATGTAGGTACTGCCATTTGCATTGGAACCACAAAACGTGTTTAAATAATGCCAAAATAACATCTATAACAACTGTGGATTGAAATTTTGCAAGTTATTTGTGATTTCTTTTAAAACACACTCACTTTTATTTTGATTATTTGGGAACGGACAAGCCTCTCTATTTGTGCATGCACGGAAAGCTCCCAGACTTAAATTTTTTTTTGTCAAAATGATCCGCACATATATAAATTTTTTCGTCGCAACTAAGTTTTTCTGAGAAACTCTTCCCAGAATTTGGTAACCATATTTCACGACGATAATCGTTAGGTAAAACAAATCTGGGAACGCCAGAGTTTTTTTTATTTTTACATTGATTATAGTCACAATAAGGCATTTTTATAATTTTAATAATGCTCGTAAGTTTAATTAATAAGTAGGTAAGTAGAATTTTGTAAAATTTATCGAAATTATCACTGATGCAACGAAAGCAAAGACACATTTCAGAATGATTTTTAATTAGGTATTTTGTTCCTAAAACCATAAAAAAGCTTTTTTTTTAGCCAGACAGACTCTATTTATTGGCGACAAGATTTTCGTTTCTTTCCAAATCGTTTGCATGGTTTTCATCTATTGCCACTTACATTTATTTATTTCTTTCTTTCTATCGAGCTTACAAACTCTATTAGATATAACAAATTATATACATAATATACACAAATAACATGATGGAATAAATAATTCTTTGTCAATATAGTTTTATCTTACTTTTTACAATATGCATTGCATCAACGCTTTTTTGAACAAATACCTACTTAAATGCAGACCGATTAAGTCGCAAATTGAATTAAATAATATACAGGAGCTTGAAACTGGATCACTTTTAATGTAATTTGTATAAAAACGTGGCACATAAAAAATATTTTTTTTTTCTCTTAAGGGTCTTGAAGGAGCAAAAATAGGATAAAGGGCAAGTAGAGCAGAACAATCTATATGTGAACATAAAACATCTCTTGCCAGCATAATTAGATATTGTTTACGCCTTGTTTCTAGAGTTTGCATACCTAGTAATAGGCATCTCTGCTCATAAGAAGGCATAACATTATCAACCCAATTTAGCTTTCTTAGGGCATACCTCGTGAATTTACGCTGTACCGCCTCTATTCTTTTAATGCTGACATCGTAAGTCGGATTCCAAATACAACAAGCGTATAATGTATGTTCTCAGTATCCTATTTGGATCTACGGTTCAACACCAACGGTTTTGCTCAATAATATTGCCTTCGTTTCCACATTTTCATGATCAGTATACGTAATATACTCGTACCTATTCGTTAAAAATATTATTCATGATCATTAATAACAAAATATGTATGTTAACCATTTTTAAGAAGAACCGCAATTAAAAGTGGACATGAATTAACACGATTCGTGTGCGATTTCAATCTCTGGGTGCCCAAAGTTTGCCCACCCGCAGCGAGGGGCAAAGGCCTGGCGGCCCTGGGTTGTAAAAAACTGTATCTATTTATCTTTATATTAACAAAATTGTTATTAATTTGAATCAATTTCTTTTGAGACTATATACCTAAGTGTATTTAGGGCTTTTCACAATAGTATAGCATGACACTGTCATGATTTTTTTTTTTATTTCAAGTGGATTTTTTTGGAAAATTACCCTCTCGGCTTAGCAGGTTGAATTAGACCTCTCCGCCCATACAATTTTTGTCTTGCCTTGATCCAACCTGCTTACTAGCCCTATCCTTTTGTCGTATCTTAGGCAAAACAACCTGTTTAAATCTCCGTTCAAGCCAAATATTTTACCCTTCAACATTAACACATGATTCAATAATATTTAACACTTAAAACTAAGAAATTAGCTATTCTGACGATAATTAAAAACTTAAAATTTTAACAATCATTTAATAAACCTTTGAGCAACCGTGAAAGAAACGTTTAAATAGGTAACCTTAGATAGGTATGTACCTGTGCCTACCTATATGGGATTTAGATCTACAAATCTGAAAGCAAAATAGAAAATATCAAACTGAAGATAATAATTACAAAAATAAAAACACACAAACATCATTTATCGTCACACGTCACCTTCCTTAATTGAGAGAAACCACAAAAAATGCAAAAGCAACCCTTGAAGTATCCACCTACCTACCTATACTACCGAACGCTTTCAGTTGACCTTCAATGGCATTCTTGTTGTTGTTTGTTGTTCATGACAAATAAAAAACACTTCCACCGTATGTATGTACATAGGTATATTGTGAATGAATTTCCCTAAAAATATCCCTATTTGAATCTGCTTAGCGCATTTCGCAACCAAACAACAATTTTAATATTTTATTATGTTGCCGATAATGACCACGAAAACAACGATGGCGTTTCTAGTTTCTCAGTGTCCATTATTATTAATTACAAATAGAAGGGACACCGGATTAGATCGCCGCTAGATGGCCGGAAATCAAAGTCAACGTTGTCGCTTTTAAAAACTGAATAGTGAAAACCACAACCATTGAATATGCTTGAGGAAATTATGAGGGAAATTTTCGTTGGAATGAAAGGGAGGCAACAACAAAAACAACCACTTTGGTTTTGCAGTTGAATTGTTGTCTGCCATGCCAGACAAGGTCAAACTACGTTTGTTGAACGAAATGTAATTTCAAGGGTTGTTTTTTTTTACTTTGCGTTCATTCAAAGATGTTGTTGTTGCTTTCATGCAATTTGGGGTGATGACGATTATGTTTTAATTTGTTGCGTTTTTTGGTCTTTATGAGTTTGGTATGAACTTTTCTTAATCCTAATTTTAAAGTTTTGTACCTACCTACCTATCTATGAGATTTTAAAGATTCAAAATGTGTAATTCTAATTGTGTAGATAGGTAGGTACCTATATGTAAATAGGTATACCTATGTTGGTAGGTATAGGTACCTTACCCATTGAAAAATAAGTTTAATAAATATTTTTTGTAAGCTCAACATTTTTGGAAGATCAAAGAAGAGAAACTTTTATACCTAATTTTTTTCTAAGGAAACACAATTTAGTTTTTAAAAACCGATAGGTAGATACCTCCGTATATTTTTTATTTTATTGTTTTTTCTACAATTTTATTTCTATATTGACATTGATTTTATGTAGGTATACAATACATAGGGTGATTCACCTAACGTGTGACAAAAAGCTATAAGAGAGTGTAGGTTGAGTTGAGACAAGAAAAATATCGTATGGGTATGGCGGGGGTCTATTACCCCCCTTTTAGGAGGGAGTGGCAATTTTCTAAAAAATCAAATTAAAATAGAACAAAATCATTAAAAAACAAAGGTAACAACTACAGTATGTGTGTTTTATTCATTGCTGCATAGCCAGCGCAGCAAAATTTCGCTTGACAAACAAAAACAATCTGATTGCTGTCGAAAAAAAAGTCAATAAAAAAGAAGATGGCTGTGCTGACGATAGAGTTTTCAATTATTCAAATGAACGTATAGAGTGAGTGATCTTTTTATTCAGACTTGTGCTGCGCTGGCTATCCAGCAATGAATAAAATACACCTAATGCCATGCTATACACTTTTATAAAGCCAAAGATTTCTTCTTTCATTTTCTTTTTAAATTAATTTGTTTGAGTGAACAGTTATGTTATTAAGTAGTAGTTTTGTATTTTATATTCAATGCTCCAATCAGTTTTTAGTCAAACATTAAAAAATGTTTTCTAGTTTTTGAGAAAATTGAAAATAACAAAAGTAAGTTTTCTTAAATTCGACATCCATCCGTTATTTTGTTGCTTCAAGAATCCTATTATTTTCTACTAATTAAGAAGTATAGTAGATTTCGTTATTTTCAATTTTCTTAAAAATTAAAAGACATTTAGGGTCTGTTTCACAATGTCTGAGTGTTTTACGCAGCCAATTACTGCTAACGCCCTCAGTTCGGATCATCTTCCTGTTTTCTGTGATACTATATTAAGCCCAAGACTGATTAAAGTGCAATATTAAGATTATAAGAATGCCAATTGGCATTTTTTTCGTTCACACTTCCATTCAAACATTCGTGATTGTCCAACTAGTATTAAAAATGTTCTATGTTACGAAGGTATTGACACCAGTGTAGACATATTCGAAAAGAATATTTTAGAAAGCGTTAATATAGCAGTGCCTAGAAAAAATATCAATAAAAGAGCTATAATTCTACCTCGTGATATATTAAACATCATAAAAAAGAGAAATGCGTTTAGGAGAAACTGGCTAAGATATCGACAGCCGAATGATTATTATGAAGTTAACTTGCTTAATAGACTTATATCACAAAAAATATCAGATTTTCGTAATATTGAGTGGGGTAACAAATTGAGCTCTTTACATCCAAATTCAAAGCCATTTTGGAATGTCTATAAAATTATTAAAAAGAAAAATTGTTCAATTCCACACCTTGATTCTTCTGGTTGTCTCATCACTAGCTACGATGCTAAGGCTGAACTACTTGCTAGCACTTTTGCTTTAAGTCATGCTTTTTCGCAACATTTTAATTGGTCAATTGCATTTCCTCCAAATGAAATGGTGTCAATTGAAGATATTGAATACATCGTTTTTGATCTTCAAAATCAGAAATCTCCTGGAATTGATAAAATTAAAAACCAAGTTATAAAACAACTCCCCATGAGTGGTTTCTCCTATTTAACATTTTTGATAAACTCTTGCTTAAAATTACAATACTTTCCCTCAAAATGGAAATTGGCGAAAGTGGTTCCAATTTTAAAACCTGGAAAACTCCGCAACGACGCTAACAGTTACAGGCCTATTAGCCTACTTAGTAATGTAAGTAAAATATTGGAAAAAATTATTCTCCAAAAAACACTTACTTTTCTGAATGAGAAATGTATCATACCACCTCAACAGTTTGGTTTTCGTAAGAATCACAATACGTGCCACCAAGTACTAAGAATATGTTATCATGTTAAAACTAATTTTAAAAATAATAAATCTACTGGCCTTGTTCTTCTTGATGTTGAAAAAGCTTTTGACTCTGTGTGGCACAAAGGCCTGATCCACAAATTGATAATAAATGATGTTCCCGGTTATTTAATAAAAATAATTCAAAGTTTTTTGAACAATAGGCAGTTCCTAGTTATGATAAATGGAATATGTTCTTCCCATAAAGCAGTGCCTTCAGGCGTTCCCCAAGGTTCTGTATTGTCTCCTACGCTTTTCAATATTTTTACTTCGGATTTCCCTAGTTTACAAAACTGCGATTTTGGAATGTATGCAGATGATATTGCTATATATGCTTCTGATAAATATGGTTCTTCAGTCATCCACAATATTCAAAATGCTCTTAATGTTATCTTCGAGTATTATAAGCACTGGAAGATTAAAATAAATGCTGGAAAGAGTCAGGCTATCTTTTTCACAAGAAAAAGAAAGGAATGTTTCTTACCCAGCACAAATCTCAAAATAAATAACTGTGATATCCCGTGGGTCGACTCTGTCAAGTACTTAGGTGTTTACTTAGACAAGAAGTTGACTTTCAAAGAACACACTAAAAATACGTTAAATAAACTGAATATAGCAATTAGATTATTATATCCTTTGATAAATCGGAAGTCCTTATTAAACAATCAAAATAAGCTCTCTATCTTCAGGGTCGTTTTTCAAGCTATACTTTTGTATGGATCACCCGTCTGGGGAAATTGTGCTAAAATGCATACGCAAAAACTTCAAGTATCTCAAAATAAAGTTCTTAAAATGATCCTACGTGTTCCTTGGTTCTACTCAACATAACACTACACGAACAAGCACGCGTAGCAACCGTTAAAAACAAAATTGAAGTCCTCAATGAAAAATTTATTAGAAGATGTCAAAACAACGAAAATTCATTAATATCTGAACTCATGCTTCAAAATTTTTTGTAAACTTCACATATTATACATTATTGTATCAAAGATTTGTATTTATTTATCGTTTATTTGTTTATTTATTTATCTATTTATATATTTATTTATAAACCTATTTATTATTAAAAAAAAAAAAAAAAAAAAACATTCTCTGTGATATAATTCCAATTATTTATTTATTTATTTATAACCCATATGTTTCTTTATTTCATCATTTATTTATTATACTTATGTATAGTTAGTGAAATATCAAATTTTTCTGTGATACCTATACATATGTAAATAACATAAAACATAAACATTTATATGAAGGTTTTTCTCAATTTCCATATTTTTTCTTCCAAATTCAATGTTAAAATCAATCAAGCAATTTAAAATCAATCAAGCAATTTAAAATCAAAAATGTATTTTTCAGTTGTAAGATAGAAATAACTTATCATATCTCTGTGCTGTGCAATGACTTATCATATTGTAAAAAAATGTTAATTCTTAATGGAAACAATAAATATATCTATCTATCTACAATGTCTGAGTAAATTTCTAATTAGTTATCCGATATTTAATTGATCCTAAAATTAAATCCTCCCATTAAAAAACTTTGCGTTTCACAATGATCAATTATAGCTATTCGTTCGTTATTCCAGGTTTCCAGACAAATAGAATTTGACTCATGTCAAATGTGTTAAAAGTGTTGAGAGGATTGTTTCAAAGAGATGTGAATAATAAGAGGTAATTGTGTGTTGAATTGAAGTGTGAGTGTTAGTGAAGAAAATTTTGAATTTTTTATTGTTAGTTTAATTTTCTAATCGGCACTTCATCTTGCCAGTAAAATACCTAGAACTTTAATTGCCAATAAGACGTATTCAGACATTGTGAAACGTAAATGAGTTTGTTAACTGTCGAATAAGTTCCATGTAGCTTAATTGGCACTTTAATCAGACATTGTGAAACAGACCCTTAGGCATCCGGTTTTTAGTATTTGACTAGAAATTGATAGGAGATTCGAATATTACAAACAAAAATATTACTTAATAACGTAAAAATATTACTTAATAACGTAAAGTTTTGAAAAAAAATATTATTTTGTTAATAAATAATTATAAATATACAGTCGGCTCGCCTTAAGTCGTACTCTCTCTAAGTCGAATTTCTCTCTAATTCGAACCTTTATGCCATATTTTATCATTCCCTTCAATTTTCCATACAAAAACCATTCTCTAAGTCGAACTCGCTCTAAGTCGAACTCTCTTTAACTCGAACACATTTTCTCGATAATTGGCATCTTTTTTCACCCCTTAAGTCGAAAGAACAAAACAAAATAAAAAACCATTACCCCTTCGGAATTCGTATTTGGGTATAGTATAACTACGAACCATCAAAACCTTAATAGGTACATATGTATACATGTGTAGCATCGCGTGTACCATCATCGTCAGCTCTTTGCGTTTCTTCCTATTCATAACCCTGGTACCTCTATAAAAAGATACAGTTTTTACAAAGTTACAACGCAAAAACAAAAAAGGATTATTATCCTTTTCTTTGTGTTGTTGGTTGCTTTAATACGTATGTATATTAACCTTTATTTATTAAATAAACCTTTTTAAATAAAAAAGTGTTTTTTTTCTCTATAACTCGAATTTTTCCAAAACTCTCTCTAACTCGAACAAATCTTGGTATCCCGTGAAAATTCGACTTAGGGAGAGTCGACTGTACATATATTTTTTCGCAAAAAAAATCAAATTTGTTCAGGAGAAAAAATTGGGGTTTCACTTGAATGAATTTTCTAACAGATAGGTAGGTAGGTAGGTAGAAATGGCGGTCACGAGCAATCTAGCTCATTGACCCAATTAGCGCTAAAATGCGCCGTTTTGATACCATAAACTCGTTTAAACCTGCGGTTGAGGGGTGACCTCTTGCGTTGGACAACTAGGAGAAAGGTGCAGTAGCTACTGAGGTTTGTCCTAGAGCCAATGGGTTTCGTTAATGTAAGAGATCAAGTCTTTGATCTTCACATCAGAAAGTTCGTTTAGGTCTTCGAAGGAAGCTCGACCAAGTGATTGGGTTCTTGTTCTGGCCAATGCGGGGCATTTACAGAGGAAATGAACGACTGTTTCCTTCTCCTGCTGATCCCCGCAACTACGGCAGTAGTTGTTGTGGGGGATGCCTAGCTTCGCTGCATGCTCTCCAATTGGCCAGTGTCCTGAACATGCCGCAACGACCCTGGCTATGTCTCGCCTGGGTCTGCGGATTAAGTCATTTGTTCGCGATTTATTGTAGGTGGGCCAAATCTTCCTAGAAATGATGCAATTTGATAAATTGCCCCACCTGCGGTTGGATTCGGTAAGAAAGATAGAGAATATATTGCCCTTCATAACTCCAAGTGGAATGTTGACTCTTTCGGCCAGTGAGTCATGAAGGGCTGAACCTTGCCTGGCCAGTTCGTCAGCCCGTTCGTTTCCCTCAATGCCACTGTGACCCGGAACCCAGACAAGTGTGACATTAAGGTTCACGTTAAGGCTGGTGAGCTCGTCACGGCATTGCTGCACTAATTTGGAGGAAGAAGCAGCCGAACTAATGGCTTTAACAGCTGCCTGACTGTCTGTCAGGATAGCAGCATTTCGGTATTGGTTACTGTCTTGTTTAAGAATCTTACATGCTTCCCTAATTGCCAGTAATTCAGCCTGAAACACACTAGCAAAGTTGGGTAGCCGGAAAGATCTAGAGATGTTTAGAGATTCGGAAAATATTCCTGAACCAACCCCACACTCCATCTTTGAACCATCAGTGAAAATAGTTGTGTCGAAGTCTTTCGTCACGACGTCGTCTTGCCAATCCTGTCTGGATGGGAAAGCTACTTTAAAATCCCCACCGATGCACAAAGTTGGAGCACAGTAGTCAGTAGTTGCCGAAAGGATGTGATTGGGAATGAGATTATGGATATTACCATGACCATACGGTTTGGTAAACCAAAGATTGGATTCTTTCAGTCTTATCGCGCTACAACAGACTAGGTATTTAATATAAAGATCAAGGGGTAAAAGGTGAAGAAAAACGCTTAAGGCATCTGTTGGACAGGATCGTAGTGCTCCTGTAGTGCCAACGCTAGCTGTTCTTTGCACCTTTTTAAGCTTGACTAAGTTATAGGCTTTACCAAGGGCGGGCCACCAAACAATAGAGCCATACGTGAGGATAGGTCGTACCACTGCTGTGTACGTCCACAGTATCATCTTCGATTGGAGACCCCACTTTTTGCCGAAAGTTTTACTACAGGCATAGAAGGCTATACAGGCCTTCCTTACCCGTTCTTCAATGTTTAACTTCCAGTTTAGTTTCGGGTCGAGAACTACGCCCAGATACCTCGCACTGGGGGACAGTGAAAGAGTTTGGCCGTTGAGTCGGGGTAGAGTGAAAGGGGGTATTTTTGTTTTAGTAGTAAAGAGCATCAGTTCTGTTTTACTTTGATTAACTCCTAGACCACAACTTGTGGCCCAGTTGCTAACTTTCCCCAAAGCCATCTCTGTAATCTCACTGATCACAGGTAGGAACTTTCCTGACACCAATAATACCAAATCATCCGCATACGCAACCGCATTCACTCCACATCTCTCCAACTTAACGAGAATTTTATTCATGACCAAAAGCCACAGTAGAGGAGACAGGACACCACCCTGGGGTGTACCCCTACTGACGTATTTGGTCGATTTTGTATTACCTAAACTTGCTTGAATCATTCTGTTGCTGAGCATGGATATTATCCATACCCTGATGTAGTCTTCTACACCACACTCAACGAGCGCTTCTAGAATGGATTCAGTAAGAACGTTGTTGAAAGCCCCTTCTACATCTAAGAAGGTGGCGAGAGTGTATTCTTTAAAGTGGATTGTTTTTTCAATAGTACGCACTACATCATGAAGAGCAGTTTCTGTAGACTTACCCTTCAGATAAGCGTGTTGAGACTTTGCCAAAGGACATTCTTCAAGGATGTCTCTTATATGGGTATCAAGGATGCGCTCCAATGTTTTAAGTACGAAGGAGGTAAGACTTATTGGTCGAAAATCCTTCGCGGATTCATGTCCTCGCTTGCCGATTTTCGGAATAAAAACAACTCGTACATGTCTCCATGACTCGGGAACATGATTGAAATGGAGGCACCCTTTAAAAATTATCTCCAGCCAGGGGACAACTACCTCTGCTAGTTTTTGAAGCATGATTGGCAGAATTCCATCCGGACCCGGAGATTTAAATGGTGAGAAGGTATCAATTGCCCAGGCAATACTTTCTCTTGTTATAATAGAATTGATACGCTCCAAATGAGCTGACGGAGTGTTCAGAGTACTAAGCAGTTCAGGGATGCTGTTCTCACAGCCCGGAAAATGTGTCGCCATCAGGTATTCCAAAGTTTCTGCCGGGGAAACTGTCCACGATCCATCAGGTTTTTTCAAGAAAGAAGGACTGCAATGCTCCCTCGATAAAACTTTGCTAAGCCTAGCTGAATCTTTAATATTTTCGATAGAATGACAGAATTCCCTCCAGCCTAGAAGCTTCGCTGATGCGATAGCTCGCTTGTAGACTCTAAGGCTGTCTTTATAAGGCTGATAGAACTTATGTTTGTGGCAGATATTGAAAATCGTCCTAGTCAATTTCCTAAGTTCGGACAGGTCTTCATTCCACCAAGGGGGGAGAGTTTTACGGCTATATTTAACTGGGCAAGAGATCTTGAAAGCATTGTTCATAGATGCTTCAAGGATTTTCACCTTTGCCTCAAGATCCGTTACAGAATCTGGACTCAGATTCGGGATCTCACTCAGTTTGGACTTAACAATTTGACTGAACTTCTTCCAGTCAATTCTTTTGGGGTTTCTGTAGGGAGGAGGAGCTACACTCTCGAAATTAATGTTAAAAAGGATCCATCTGTGATCCGAAAAGGAATTCGAAAGTGATACTCTCCAATTTTCTACCGTAAAATCAAAATGTTTACTGACGACAGTAACGTCTAGCACGTCCTCCCATCCTTCATAATTATCCGAACTCGGAAAAACAAAGGTGGGGGTACTGCCTCTGTTACAAACCGTTAGATTGTTTTCAATAATAAAATCAAAAAATGACTCACCTCGTTCGTTGATCTCAGAACTACCCCAGAGAGTATGCCGTGCGTTCGCATCGCATCCAATCAGGAGGTTTGTCTTGTTTATGGCCGATTCCAGTGTAATGCTGCGAACTTCCTCTGGCGGTGACAGTCGGTCATGAGCCGAGTACGCAGAAGCGATAAATAAGCCCCCTGCATTCCTTCCTTCCAACCTGACAACTGTCAGATCGGGGGTACTAAAATTTGGACACAAAAAAGCTTTTAAGTGTTTTTTAGCTAAAATACAAGTTCTTGGCTTACCTTCGTCTCGGTTAACGGATTTATAGAAAAGGTCATACTGGCTATCTTGGAGGCCTCTTACTCGGATGCCATTGACCCACGGTTCTTGGATGATGCCGACGTCAACGTTTTCCTCACTCAGGAAAACCCTCAGATTATCCGAAGCACATTTGGAGTGCTTCAGATTAATCTGCACGACTCTCAGCGCGTTTTTAATTTTTTGAAGAAGGTCCTGCACAGGCAGGACCCGGCGCCTCGCCAGGGACAACGACTACGTCTTTGACTCTGTCAGTCTCGACCAAATCATCGACGTTGCCGGAGATTGTTTCCTGACTCTGCAGAACCTTAATCTTAACGGATTTTATGCCGAAGCGCAGCCTAAACTCGGCTTTCTCGAGAGCCCCTATACTATCCTCGCTAATCTTCAAAAGATAAGACGCACTGTTCTTCTGCGGTTCCTCAGCCTTAATTACTGCCCAGTCCTGCATCGGAATCAGTGGGTTTAGCCTCTGAAGACCGCGAATCAAGTCCTGTCCGCTCGGCTTGATACCCATGAGAGGCAACCAGATACGAGCCTTAGGCTGTCTAGGGACATCCCTAGCAGGGATAAGCTTGAGCCTCAAGCCATCCCAGTCATTGCTAATCTTAGCAATGCACGAGCTAAGGAAATCCCTAGAGAACCCGTCCACGCACCTGATTACCTTGTGCCCCCTGAGCATCTCGCCAGAGTCGAAACTAGGGAAGGGACCCTCGTTTGCCGATATGGTATACGAAAACACCATCTCCGAGAGCTTGGCCTCGATGGAGTTCCACACAGCCAGCAGACCTCTACTGTTTGTGGAGAGCTCATCAACAACCGATACCTGGAGGTCGTCTCTGACTACCTCACTGACAGTACGCGGTTGCGCTGCCCCCGAAGATGGCGTTTCCTTCGGTTTTTTCTGACCGTCAAGCTTGGTTTTTTTCGAAGGTCGTTTGACCTCATCTCGAGATCTACCTCGCTTAGCGGCCTTCTCCTGCGTAGCCAGCAGGTTGTTATAGTCATTAACAACCTTTTGGTACTTTAATTTATCGGCGAGGTCTCTCTCAAGGACGGTTCCAGCTTCCTCATTCTTGGCGATCTTGTCAAGAATGAAGGATGCCTTCCTGAACTGTTTCTTGAGAAGAGCACTCTCCGATATTTTTTTGGTACCTCGTGGAGCGCTGCTATGGCTGGCATTGCTGCATGAGGGTTTTGGTTCTTTTTCTGACGGTCGGAGCACAGGGGTACTATGGCTGGTACTGCCTATGCTCCCTTGAGTAGTAGGATTCCCAAGAGCACCGGAGTCTCCAGTACTCGTAGGGTTTCCTACAACGGTCTCCTGGCTGGAGGCCAAAAGTTCATCCTCGTAGTCGTTGGATGGTTCAAAGTCTGTTATGTCTAGTTCGTCCATTTTGTAAAATCTTTTAAAATAAGGTCCCACGAGTAAGGCGGAAAGAGAAGGTCAACCCCGGCAGAGCCGTATACCGGGGTAAGGCAAGAAATAAGACGGACCCTGCCAAGGCGTCCGAATGAGCTCGTTCGCGACTGGTTTACCCCCCAGCCTTCCATTTCTTCGGCACGGATTTTGAAACAAAATCGCTCACACCACCACTGAAAATTAGGGACCCCGTATCTATGGTCAAATCGCATTGTTGAGGGTTAAACTATTGAGGAGTAAAGGAACTCCTCAACAATTCGACCTGACCTTAGCTGATCACCATCTTGACAACGTACAAGATAAAAACTGTAGTGATCATTTCTAACAGATACTGTCAAGAGTTTTTCGAAGAGCAGATAGCAAATTTTGGGAGTGGATGCAGGGCCTCCACACAATTCTGGGGCATAATACTAGGAGCAAAAAAATGTAATCTGATCTTACGCAAACGAATACATATGTAGGTACTGCCATTTGCATTGGAACCACAAAACGTGTTTAAATAATGCCAAAATAACATCTATAACAACTGTGGATTGAAATTTTGCAAGTTATTTGTGATTTCTTTTAAAACACACTCACTTTTATTTTGATTATTTGGGAACGGACAAGCCTCTCTATTTGTGCATGCACGGAAAGCTCCCAGACTTAAATTTTTTTTTTGTCAAAATGATCCGCACATATATAAATTTTTTCGTCGCAAATAAGTTTTTCTGAGAAACTCTTCCCAGAATTTGGTAACCATATTTCACGACGATAATCGTTAGGTAAAACAAATCTGGGAACGCCAGAGTTTTTTTTATTTTTACCTTGTTATATTCATTTTTATAATTTTAATAATACTCGTAAGTTTAATTAATAAGTAAGTAGAATTTTTTACAAATTATCGAAATTATCACTGATGCAACGAAAGCAAAGACACATTTCAGAATGGTTTTTACTTAGGTATTTTGTTCCTAAATCCATAAAAAAGCATTTTTTTTAGCCAGACAGACTCAATTTATTGGCGACAAGATTTTCGTTTCTTTCTTAAACGTTTGCATCTATTGCCACTTACATAATGTATGTACATTGTTCTCAGTATCTACGGTTCCTTTCCATATTTTCATGATCAATATACGTAATATACTCGTACTTATTCGTTAAAAATATTATTCATGATCATTAATAACAGAATATGTATGTTAACCATTTTTAAGAAGAACCGCAATTAAAAGTGGACATGAATTAACAGGATTCGTGCGCGACTTCAATCTCTGGGTGCCCAAAGTTTGCCCACCGGCAGCGAGGGGCAATGGCCTGCGGCGCTGGGTTGTAAAAAACAGTACCTATATTTATCTTTATATTAACAAAATTGTTATACATTTGATTTTTTTAGTTTCTTTTGAGACTGTATTTAGGGCTTTTTACAATAGTATAGCATGACACTGTGTCATGATTTTTTTTTATTTCAAGTGGATTTTTTTTTGGAAAATTACCCTCTCGGCTTAGCAGGTTGAATTAGACCTCTCCGCCCATACAATTTTTGTCTTGCCTTGATCCAACCTGCTACTAGCCCTAGCCTTTTGTCGTATCTTAGGCAAAACAACCTGTTTAAATCTCCGTTCAAGCAAAATATTTTACCCTTCAACATTAACACATGATTCAATAATATTTAACACTTAAAACTAAGAAATTAGCTATTCTGACGATAATTAAAAACTTAAAATTTTAACAATCATTTAATAAACCTTTGAGCAACCGTGAAAGAAACGTTTAAATAGGTAACCTTAGATAGGTATGTACCTGTGCCTAACTATATGGGATTTAGGTCTACAAATCTTAAAGCAAAATAGAAAATATCAAACTGAAGATAATAATTACAAAAATAAAATCACACAAACATCATTTATCGTCACACGTCACCTTCCTTAATTGAGAGAAACCCCAAAAAAGCAAAAGCAACCCTTGAAGTATCCACCTACCTACCTATACTACCGAACGCTTTCAGTTGACCTTCAATGGCATTCTTGTTGTTGTTTGTTGTTCATGACAAATAAAAAACACTTCCACCGTATGTATGTACACAGGTATATTGTGAATGAATTTCCCTAAAAATATCCCTATTTGAATCTTCTTAGCGCATTTCACAACCAAACAACAATTTAATATTTTATTATGTTGCCGATAATGACCACGAAAACAACGATGACGTTTCTAGCTTCTCAGTGTCCACTTCTATTTGTAATTATTCAATAATTCTACTGTTAAATTGTCCAGCTCTATTGCCATATAATCGCAGAGCGCTGTTTTTGTGTTTTTTTTTTTGTTGTTGCATCGACTTCAGTGCCTCCACCGCCATTAGCTTTAGATCGGAACTTTTAGAGGTATCTGACGAAGAGAACAATGGTGTACCAATCTTACGTTTCAAGCGCTTCCCAAAGTTTGAACTACACGGCAAATTTCCTTCGCTAACATTTTTTAAAAATGAGTTGTCGTCAAGCGCAGAATCCTGAAACGACACAGAAAACAGGAATAAAAAAAACTTCAAACCATAAAAGACTTAAAAAATTTTTGGTACCAATTTTAATGATTCGAGAAAAAGCATTTGTTGAAAATATTTCCAGGAAACCGGGACCGTTTCATTGGTGGCTTGGCCCGACTTCTTTTTCCTGTGTTTTTCTAATGTGCTATTGAATGTAGTTCTCAGATTTGCCCATTTGGCTTTACATTCATTTACCGTTGCTTGAAGGGCGTCTGCGACATCTTGCCACAGGGCTTCCTTGGGCAGTTTATATTCGGCGCATCCAAGATCCCACAAACTTCGTCGCGTCTCAACTTCTTTAATCAATTTTATTATATTTTCGTGCAGACAATCACATTCCACTTTTTTCCTGTAGGACTTCTTTTTCTTGGCAGTTGGCGGCGTCGGCGTTTTGCAGATTCATCTTTCTCAGTTCCATCCTTTGTCAGTTCTGACCCTCTTTCCATGTCAATGAAATGCATTATTTAAAAAAAGTAGCTTAAATAAATTTATTTTAATATAAAACACGATATAATATTTTTTCTTAAGCGGCGTTGACACTTTGCTGCAATTACATTTAGTGTTGTCACTTTTCCACAATGGTGGTAGATATACCACTTTTTTGGAAGATTTTTTCAAATCTTCTACTTTTACCACGTGCTGTCCTACTGCATACAAAAAATTTTTCAACTCTACCACGTGAAATCTGCATCTAAAGCTATGAACAGAACGCATATAAAGGTCGCAAACGTTTGCGACTCTGACTTCATTTTTACGTCATCATATGCGAAAGTCCGGATATGCTCACAAATGATTTTCGTACTATATGCGACACCCAGGTCGCATATACATAAGTTTACTTTCATTTAATTCTTCATTTTACTAGTAGAACAGTCGGTTAAAAAAATAAAATAAGGGTTTTAAAGTTCAAAGGAACACAACAAAAATATTGAAATTATGTATCTTAGTGGGTGTCCGTTATATTAACATTATTAAAAAAAAATTACTGACCAAACAAATTTTTTCTGATTTAATTAACCCATTAACAATTTTTAGGGGATAAGCATATAGTACGCTGCTGATGCAAAACGAAATTTTTCTGTGCAATGTGCAAACCAGCCAACGAAACGCTTGCGAAAACACAACAGAAAATATCCTTGGAGAGTTTTACTAACTCGAAAAACAAAATAAAACATAAACCCAAAAAATCAAAGAAACCCATGCTGTAAGAAAATAATAAACAAATAAAACTCAAATGTCTATATAATTAATTTAGTGCGAAAAAGGAGCGGAGACTTCTCCAAAAATCTGCTAAAGCCTAGTACGCAGCTGAAGCGAAACGAAAATTTTTTCGGGTCTCCAAATCGATAACGAAAAAGTAAACGAAGCGCTACGGAAAAAATAAATGTCACCAATTGTAAAAAAAATTAAAAAAAAAAAAACAAAAAAAATCACAGAAGCCTTTGCTGTAATCAAAGAAACAACAAATAAAAATACAAATAAAAACTCGAACGTCACTTTTCCGCAGACAATTAATGGTTGGTGCAAATAATTCAGTGCGAAAAAGAGGAGACTTCTCCCAATACTCAATAGTCTGCTACAATTATCAATTTCGCTCGTTGAACAGCGTACTGCAGAACAAAAATGAAAACGAAATTCTTCGTTTATGATTTTGTGTATGGAAATTTTCGTTTCGCTTCAGCTGCGTACTATGCTTAAAATTATAAATTTCGCTCTTCGAAAAGCGTACTTTAAAACGAAATTTTCCGTGTATGACTTCATTGTCATTTTTGTATGGGATTTTTCGTTTCAAATCAGCAGCGTAGGTACTAGGCTATATGATAAAAAAAATAGTTTGGTCTTCCGTTTGCGAAAAAGTATAAAAACCCCAAATTCTTTTCGATGTTTTGTATTTATTTCAAGACTTTAAAATTTTAAATATTTGAAACGAGCAATATTTACAAACATATATGTACTTTAACCACCAAATTTCAAAAAAATTATGTTAATCTGCGGCTTTTACTCATAGCTTAAAATTATTTTTAATCTGAATCTACCACGGTTTTGAAGTGGTATCACTGATCACAGTGCATCTACATCGAACTTACATTACAAAAAATTTAATGTAGGTACGTTACATTAACATTTTACATTTTCTTTAAAAATGAATGTAGGTACGTTACATTAACATTTTACATTTTCTTTAAAAATGAATGCAGGTACTGCTTTTAGATCAGAGGTCCTTAAAATCTAGGGGTTCTGAATATTCAATATAAAGACTTCCAAAAGTTATTCTCAGTTATTATATTCAGCCCTAGTCTTACGTTCGCGTGAAAGTTTGTATTCTTCCATCCGTGCGTCGGAGGGAAATTAATAAAAAAAAACATAACTTCCATAGTTCCATACCTCAATCCACCTGAAGGAATTTTAACCTTTTCAGGTTTTTCATCTGTTCAGCCTAATCGGCATACTCCGACCTCTTCTATATCCAAAGTGGGAAGTTGCATCATACACTTGACTCTACATACCGGCAGACAGGAGAACCTTAACGCAAATAGTTACATATGGAAATAAACTAAAACATCAACTGGGAATAAAGCGTCTGCCACTTAATTTTTTGGTAGAATATCCAGATTTACAGGATTTGCTGTGGTTCAGTGTCACCAAGTTTGTCTGCGAATAATAATATTAAGGAACCATCGCATGAAATTAATAAAAAAAAAAAAAACTGAACTCATTGCTTCAGAGAAAGTTACTTTATTAGTGCCACAAGCTATCAGGGAGGCTTGTTTTTCCATATGTTATTTGTTATTTGTTAAGTTTCATTGACTGGTACTTCTAATAGCAGCCGTTCAAAGCTCATAAACATTTTTCATATATGACATCCGGTGCAAATTCAATCATTTTTAACAGCTTTGCAATAAGCTACTCCAGGTATTAAGTATTTTTTAACTATATCCGCATAGTTAACCATACAATTGCGGTAGTTTGATACTGCATTTGGATTTTCCATTTCATTGACAAGTTCTCCAAACGTTAGAATTATATCCGACATAATGTGGCAGATGACGATCACTGCGTGCTAGCCAATCGGTTTCTCTTGTTGTACAACGTATGAAGTTTTATATGAACGTTAAAAAAGATTTAGGTATTTTTTTTTAATTATATTATTACTTACACTTCACTTATGACAAATATTTCAATATCAGCAGGAAGTTGCATTTCTGAGGGCAAGTGAAACTCATCAAATTTTGTTGGTGGTTGCTAAAGAGTTGGTGAAAATCTTTGGAAATAATACTGCGTAAGTGGTCTGTTCCATAGTTCCAATTATATGATCTGTTTGTCCATCAAAAATAGCTAGTTTATGTAAGACTGACCTATAAGACTAAACTACGAGACATATTGATGAGCTCATCATATATTTTGGCTAGACAGGAAAGAAGTGTTTGGGTGGTTGTCGGATCCTTGCTCTTTTATGACATGATACTATTTCAGAGGGCAGCTGCTGTGAAAAAACTAAACCATTATTATTACACTGAAAACACACGACTAAATTTTTAATTCTTCTTAATATTCTACTTAATATGCAAAATTTTTCTTTTATACCGGGGGCCTACTATGTAACTCTCTTCTACTTTCGAATCCATTCGAAAGTTGTTTTCAATGCTTATTTTAAGTGGTAATATGTATGAAAGTGGGATCAAATTTTGGTGCTTTCGACTTTTTGTCACACAATTTTCAACTAGCGCTGCTCTATTTCCGTTTATATGCGTTTGCTAAAGAATTAGCGAGCTGAGATTTTGCGAATTCCAACATTTTTATTGTAGAAGCGATTTACATAGTTGGACCCCTGGCTGGTTTTTTATTACCGCAACAAAAAACAGAAACTTAACCTAAAATTACTTATTCCTGGTTTTCCATGACCTGCTATTTATTATTTTTAACCTCAATACCTTATCGCTTTTTATTTTTAACAACGAAAACTTACCCTTTTCTTTAGCCAGGAGCAAGAATCGTTTTAATGTATTTTGTACAAATTGAGCACACTCCTTTAGAATCTCAACTTTCATCTTTTCATCTGAATATGTAAGCAAATCCCATGGAACATTTCCGATTATAATATGTTAGTGTTACTGCCTTCTGACGCAATCTAATTCAAACATGGAACCAAATCAGTATAGACTATAGAGTTCAACATCAAAGATTCACACTCTTGTCTGTACGATCGGCCATCTTTGGTGGGGTTCGAAAATTATCTGTAGCATAGGTGGCAACGTCACCGACTTCAGGCCCAAGATTATCTATCTGCATCTCGCTTGATTCTCTTTCATGTCTCTTCGATTTCCTCTTGACCCGTAGGAACATCAAGGTGACACTTATATAGCGAGTTTCATTCACGAAAAGATTTGTACTTTTTGTCAAAAGATGTGCCCTTTTCTTATCTTAAGTGTTTCATTGCAAGAAAAAGAGTAATTCTAGGTAAATTCTCAACACGAAAGAAGAGTTCTCGCATGGGGTGAAAGATTTGGTGAATTCAGAAAAATGATATTCCAGAGATTTTTCTCACTCAAAAAATGAGCATGTGAGTCAAAGATTTTTTATCCTCAGAGTTTTGACAGCAAGGCTGAGAAATAGTCAGTTCAGGTTTCTTGATATCTCAGCAATCTGACGTCATTCCTAAGTGGAATTCCTCACTTTTGTTGTCAAAAAGCTAAGATTGAAATTTCTTGGATTCGTTAGCTCAATTATATTTTGTCGCAGTTGATCAATTTAAAAAAAAACTCTTGACTTCTAAAGAAGAAATTTTTTTCAGGTTTCTCCTTCTCCTCAGTGGAGCTGACAGAAGTTTGGTCAGTGAGATCTCAGAAATGTGAACTGTCTAATTGCTGAGTAATCCTGTTCCGGTAACTGAGATTGATGCGAACTCCGAGATCTCATTTTCCTGAACATGCCTATTCGATCTGAATACACAGCTTTTTCTGTCAAATGAAAAATATTTTATTGTTTGTTTTGAACCTTTGTCGGCTATTGAAATAATAATGATTCGTCTTAAAGAAAACTATTATAAAAAATTGCATAAGACTCCATATTCTCTTCAAGATTCTCCAACAACTATGATACATTGGACAAAAGTGATTAAAGCAATTTGTACAGAATTCGGCTAAAAGACTTAGCAGCTGTACGCATTTAGCTGAAGAAAGGGATAAGTATACTGCAGTGTGTATCTACACTAATTGGCAAGCAATGAAGCTGCATTAAATAAATATTGCCAGTCAATCCATGTATCGCGCCCCTTCATCACTTTTTCTTTCACTTTATGCGAGAAACAGATTGGCACAGCAACTTCAACAGCAACTTTGACAACCTTTTAGAGCAAGTGCTTTTAAATGGCTTTGAATACATTAAAACAGCAACAGCGACATCGAATTAAGGGCAATTCCTAACGTTGATGTCGATGTTTTGCTGTGGCAATCTGTTTATCGCTTTAGCTTTCAGACGATCAAGTGTCTGCTGTTACAATTGCAAACTCGTCGAATGATTCCCCCAACGCTCATAATAGTGAAGCTACTTTTTGAGTGCTTCGCGCGCTTGCACATGCATTGATTCGTTGGCAATATTTGGATTGTCCTTGTAGCGGGAGCACTCATGATATTTTGAGCCGTGAGTCTTCCAATCGCCAAGACACCCAACAAGCAAAAGTCATGTTTGGAATTGAAGCACTGCATCATGCATGCGATTGCAGCCACCATTATGACATTGTCTTTGGTATTGGCACTAATTTAGGTGTAACCTATTTGAGTGGAATATACCTGTGTTGAGTTTCTCTACTGATTCATTTAGAATTTTTTCGACTTCCACAGCAAGACATTCATATTCAAAGTAATCAGAATCAGCTTTTCTTGGATCTTTTCTTTTCATATCGCAGTCTTCAACTGAGTTGTAATAATCATCGTATTCGCCAAATAATGCATATCAGAGTCTGCTGACATTTTGCTATTTTCCTTTTTTTCCTTGCAGCTGCTTTAATCAGATGGATTTTTCAGATTTAAAGAAGAAAACTCACTCAACTCAAGAAGAAAACTCACAACTCAAAAGCGAGAAAAAAAAGAAACACGGGGTAGGATAACTCAACGAAGTGTAGTCAATTTTTCTTTTGAAGATTTTATGTATGAAATTGTCCAGAAATACACAATCACTTCGCGTTTGGAGGGGGTTTATTAAAACTCGTACAATGGAAAGTAAGAAACGTTTGATCCGAAAATTGTATTCTGTTTCTACGAAACGAAGAACACAAAAGAAATTTATAACAAGGAGAAAAAACTTGCACCCGCAAAGTAAACTCTTTTCTTTTGTATTCTTAAACTTGTGAATGTTGGAATCTATTGCACATTGCGGCACAATGAATAGGTTGGTAAATAAATATCCTAATATTTATAATTATTAAAGCACAAAGATTACATTAATTAATTTTAAATTAATAATTAAACAATTCGCTTTTCATTTCTTTTCACCTTTTTTTTCTGTTTACTTATCGTGTAAAAAAAAAATTACTACTCAACGGATGGGTTTCATTGACATTTCGGACAATGAAGAAATTGTCAGCAATTGTAAGATGTTTTCAATGAAAACATCTTACAATGACCAATGAGTCTGACAATGTCCTAATCGTCTGACAATGATAAAAATTGTGCGATCAGACGATTGTAAGATACCTGGCAATTTTTTGTCAGATTATCGTCTGACAATCACCTGACAATGACGTTTCTGATAATATTGTCAGATGAAATTGTGTGTTCAGACGATTGTAAGACATTTGTGACAGTTTTTTCACTGACAGATCTGACAATATTGTAAGATCTGACAATCGTCTGTACTTAGCTTTAGTTAGCTTTATGCATACAGGACCATGCGAGGAGAATGCAGATGAGGGAAGGTGTTGACATTTTAGTTAAATATTATGACGGTGTACAATTCGGTTGTTTTTGGTAAGAGTTTGGTGGAGTTAGATCGGTGCATTGCAGTTAAAGTTGAGATCATTTAAAGAAAGTTGTCGTAGGTTTTTCTTCCGGAAATTTGCAAATGCTTTAAGAGTGTTATTTTCATCTTGCGAAGATAAAAATTTGACAATAATAACGGAGTCCTTCCTCTAATGTGCGCAAAAAATTTAATTTAGACGGCATAGATGGTATTGATATAAAATATAATGGAAGTGAGTCCCGTTGCTTTATAGATATTTTCTTTTTGAGTTTATTTATTCAGTTATGCAAAAACTACAAATTTCCAACACAAATGTTTTTTTTTATCTCTTTTTAACCAATTCGAATCCAACCGATGGGTTTCATTGACATTTCGGACAATGAAGAAATTGTCAGCAATTGTAAGATGTTCTCAATGAAAGTATCTGACCATGACCAATGAGTGACACTGTCCTAATCGTCTGACAATGATGAAAAATGTGTGTTCAGACGATTGTAAGACATTTGTTACAGTTTTTTTTTACTGACAGATCTGACAATATTGTTTGATCTGACAATCTTCTGTGCTAAGCTTTACAAAACATAGGCACTGATTTAGTCTTAGGGCCAGTTTGTTCCCAGCTAATCATCTTTGGTCAAGGATTATTGCAACTGGTAAATGATTGACGTTTTCCTCGATATGCCCGTTTCTCTATTTCTTCTTCTAAGACGCTGATTACACGAGTCTTTTTTTCGTTCGTTTCGTCTTTCGTCTTTTTGACGGACACGTATCGTCGTGATTACATGGTTCTTTTTTGCATTCCTGAAGACTTTCGTTATTTTGGAAAATAAACAGTTGTTATAAACAAAAATGTTTTTAATCACTTTGTGGTCATATTTGTAGCCTTTTTAAGTATAAAAACGGTTTCACAACACAAAATTAAAAGGTTATAAGATCTTCGCAAAATGATTTGATTAGAGATAAGCAATTAAAATATTTGGTGAAAAATCGATGACAAAATTTATCGAACTGAAAAATCTATGTTTTCTTTCTTTATTTTTAATTTTGGTAGTAAAATACGTTGAATTCACATCAAAAAGTGTTTTTGACTTAGAGCTGTTTGTTCATAGTGGATTAAATCTGTAATAAAGGTTCTGATTGCATCGGCTGAATTTCAAATTCGATGATTAACGTTTCAAATTATAGATTGGAGATTTGAAGATTTACCAGTTGCAATAATCCTTAACCAAAGATGATAAGCTGGGAACAAACTGTCCCTAAGATCAGTGCCTATGTTCTGTAACTCTCGCGTCGATAGAATTGGTCGATAAATGTTGAAAAACAGAACAAAACTCATACGATTTGTTGCATTTTTCATTTTTGGACTAATTTTGGTGATCCGAAAGTTAAAGAACGTAGGCACAGATTGGAAAATGTAACAAATTTAGTCCAGCCATTAACGAAATATACGACCATAACCCCATAATAAGGCGAAAGAAAATTAAAACTCTATTTCTGTTATGTGAATTTTTAGGCAAAAAACTGAAATCCTGTTGTATTTTAATCAAACATTTTCGAGAAAATTAAAAAAAATATTGTCGGTTTTCTCTCCTAAGAAGGACCATTCAAATGATCTGTGCCTTCAATCTGTATCTCGCATCGATGAAATAAGTCGAGAAACGATTGAAATTAAAACAAATCATATGAGTTTTGTTCCATTTTTTAAGGTTTCTTGACCAATTTTATCGATGCGGGAGTATAGACCGTAGGCACAGACGTAGAAATCAAGGGACCGTAAGGCAAAACCACTTTATTATTATTATATTTTTATTCCTTTTCCATGAAATAATCGATTTCTTTGTCAAATTTCCAAAATCCATCCAGTCATTAGTCAATCCAAAAAAATATAATATAATAATATAATAGACAACAATCGACGTTTTTGTGAAGTATTCATTCTTTGCATTCGATTTACAAAAACCATTTTATTTGCAGATTTTTAATTTTTTGTAATCGATTTATTTTATTTTTAAATCGATTATTTTTCTATCAACTACGATTTTTGCTGACATCTGCTCACCGCTCATCTCTATTCGGTTTTCAAACCATAAAGGTCAATGTTCAACCAGAAAAAATCTTCAAATTTTTATTCCTGCTTTTGTTACTTCATCGTTACCTCATCGTCGTCGTCAGCTCTGTATGGAATAACATTGTTCCGGCTACCAAGAATAATGCTCGTTTTTGGGAGGATTTCAAAAAATCTTTTTGTGTTTGAAAAGTTATTCTTAAAGGATACCTTTAAAGCATATATTTGTATTCAAAATTTATAAATGCACATGAATTGAAATAAAAACAAAAACTTGATTTCCGACCTAAATTTTTGTTTGTGTTTGAAAATTAGTGTTCATTTATAGGATTAATTTTGTGGGTCGCTTTCAGGGAAGATACTTTTCAAAATTTTGCTATGAAGCTTCTTGTTCAGCAGGGACGTTGAAAAATTAATTTCTTTTTTTTTTTCATTTTTCCATAAAAACGATGAAAAAAATCAAAGATTAAAATTAATTTTGCCTCGTCCCAACTGGACCTTGTTTTTTTTAGCAAAAAATTTATGATGCAGATTTGTAGTAAATGTTTTTACAATTCAAAAAAGGTAAACACATTTCCTATTAAGCTACTAGTTCAGCAGGACGTTGCAAAATAAATTTAATTGTTTCATTTTTCCATCAATATTTATACGATTCAAAAAAGAAAAACATTTCCTATGACGCTACTAGTTCAGCAGGGACGTTGCAAAATAAATGCCATTTTTTCATTTTTCCATAAAAACAACGAAAAAATCAAAGGATGAAATTTTCAACAAAAAATTAATGATGCACCTTTGCAGTAAATGTTTATACGATTCAAAAAAGGTAAAACCATTTCCTAAGGAGCTACTAATTCAGGAGAGACGATCCAAAATAAATTCCATTGGTTGACAAAAAATTGTGTTGATGTTTTATTATTTAATTTTATTTTATCGCTCACAGAAATTGAATTTTTCAACATTTAACAAATGTAACAGCAAAAATCTTTATAAATTCTTAAAATATAATACAACTTATCTTAAATATTGACAAAAAAATCAATAAATTCTTTCAATAGAATTTAAAAAATTTCAGTTTATCCATAATTATTTCAAAACTGATTCGTGATTTGCCAAGAGAGTACTAAAAAAAAAACAAACACAAACAAAAATTAAATAAAATGAAATGAAATGAAAGATTCATTGCCTGGAAACGAATTCTTCTGGCATATTTTTGATAGTATGTTTCATCCAAATCAGATTCGTCAATAGAACTTTTATTACCTATGCTTCCTGAACGTTGTGTTGTGTGTGGATCTAAAAATAAAACTTCATCGTATACATAGCCAATGAAGGAAAGTACTTGATAAAGGCGACTACCAATCATTCAAATCCTACCGACTAGTTCAAAACATTTTTTCAGGGAAGTAAAGTAAATTAGATTTATCGTATTTAATCCCAAACGCAGAGAAATGATCAATTCCAGGTGTAATCATTGGTTTCCATTTTAAGGCAGAGTGAGTCTGAAAAATTAATAAAATTAATGTACAGTAAAAATTGGAATATAGCAATATCTCACATATTTCATCTGGCACTACGACATTGTCGAAAGCTACATTTACAACAATGGTAATCATCATAGCAAACCAGTTTTCTGAAAGAAAATAATTATTCAAAGGAATGTTGCAATAGGACATAAATTTGTAGCAGATAAAATTAAAATAAGAAAACGGACGAATTCCTACTATCGGACCTGGGCTTTTGTTAAATTCTTTATCAAAAACTTCAACTGCGGTTTAAAAAGAATTATAACTATATAATATGTTGAATATTCTGACGCATCTTTATGAACACCCATTAGGGCGATTTGATGAATTGAAAAGAAACTCTCTCGAATTTTCAAAGTGATTTACAATCTTCAAGTAGGTTGTGTAGAAGCATTCTGGCGTCCAGAACCAGTCCCGTCCCAGATGTAAATCAATTAGAACAACACCATCCTTTGTTGGTGGTGAGTTTGCACTCCCCCAGAGGCACAAATTCTCAAGGATAGGTGCACCACAACTTGGATTGTATATCTCATCGGATAAGTTCTAATTCTAAAAAGTGTTAGGGAAAAAGTTTTCTATTCAATGATGAAGTCATTCATGGCATTTTAGTTATTTATTAATTCTCACCCTGAATGGCATTAATTCTTTCCAAGAACCCTGAATGTGGTTTTTGTTTCGAGAATATTATCAGGCTGTGCACAAAGACCTCCATCTGTGCTTTAATACGTGACGAATACATTGTCATTCGGTTTGGAAACATTGGTGTATAACTCGTACAAATGATCGATCTTTGCGATGCAATAAAATCGAAGCGGCGCGGCGGCGCGCGCACAGTATTGACTTTTTTGGTTGCAAAAATCAGAGCTCTTAAACGAATAAAGATATCGCCACAATTTTTCTATCTTGAAGGAAATTTCCAAGGCTTTAATAATGGTGAGTTAAAAAAAAAATGTACAGGGTCTTTCAGAATTTGCTGCTGAAATAAGAAGTTTTAGTTAAGATGGTTAACATAATTGGTATTTAATTCTAAAAATATTGAAAATCTTTGTAATTTGAATGTAATTTAAGTGAAACACGAACCAATTTGACTGAAACAGTGGGGAAAAAACGATGTTTTGTTTGTTTTTTTTTTTATTAATAGATTTTTTATTTTTTTATAAAATAGTACATTAATAAAGTACTTTATTGATAGATTACAGTTCAAAAAGTAGAAAAAAAACAATAGTAGGAACAAAAACTTACATACAGACATTAGATTTCTTGGAAACTATTATCTAAGTCCGGGGTAATGCGTAATAAACTTATCATTTCTGGTGAGTATTGTGCTTTTAGATCTTTTTCCGATGAGATTGCTAGCATGTTAAATAGGTGTTCATTCTGCCGAATTCTAGAAACTTTACATGTATTAAGATATCTGTATTTCTTGTACTCTTTATTTTTAGACTCCTTGGCTTCTTCTGACAATTCTCCAAGTGGTAGAGATTGGTATTCGATGATATTTTGACTATGATCCAAAATTTTATGAACAGTAGGTGTGAGTTGTTTTTGAGGGTACTTTTGTTTCAATAGCTCTGCGGTTTTTTGGTGTACTCTCCAAATTTAACTGTATCCACTACTTCCCTGCAATTCAAAACATTAAGTATTATTTGGATCCTAGTCATAACCTCTCCATTGACTCCAGTTATTCGATCAGTTGCCCCAGATTGTTCAAAAAATCTTCTTGAAGTGTTCCATCCTTGCTATTTCCAAATCCTTGCTTTGGTTTATCCACATCAAGCCCAAGCTCATCGCGAAAACGCCTTTAAATCTCTTGTTTTCTTTTCTTTTCCGCCTCCTTGATCCCAATAGATTCATCAAATTCCTCTCCCTCTTGTCGAAGTGTATAACCAAGTTTCAAATTAAATTCCATGCACCTGATTCTAGCATGCAATGGAGAGATTCCATATTCGTAATTATGTTCGTCGTTATTTAATTCATCCTGGTTATTGAAGTTTTTTTGGGTCCTTTTACATATCGGACATGACCGCGTAGACTTGGTTTCTGTTAATTCGTTTAAAACTTTTCCGTCAATCATAGTTAAAAAGAACTCGTGATTCACAAATATAGTTATATCTTCATTAACTTTATATATTGTTGGTTGAATATCTGCTATTTGCCTTTTTATATCGTTGACTGTTATATTTATGAGGTCACTAGTTTCCTTAGCATATTGTAACATTATGGGTCAGCAGAAATGAGTTGAAGATGGGCGAGGGTTCCTCCAATGTTCACAATCTGCACTATTAAGTCTGAGTGGAACAACTGATGCCATGAACATGTTTGCGTCTGTTTCAACATCTGTTGTATTAATTTTTTGTTTGTACGCACCTTTTCCAGATGATCCATCACAGCCCCATTTACTCTGTAAGGCCAAACTTCTTGGGAGTGCAATTATTTGTTCCTCCGTTTTGCTTTTTAAAAGCCGCCTTGCAGTATTATCCATCATGACTTGAAGTTTCACAATAGCTGATATTTCCGTGATTTCGCTTTTTTCTGGAACTGTTTCTTTTTTCGTAGCTGTAATTGTGTTGTAGGATGGCACAATATCTATATTGTGTTTCCTCAACGAAGTTCTCAGGATTTTATACTTTTCTTTTGATAGATCCAAATCCATAAACAAAGCTATTGCATTCTCGTTAGTATATTTTATGAGATCTTTTTGTGGAGTAGGAATGCTTTCCTTTACTTTTTTGACTCGAAGTGGACTTGCAGTAGAAATTGCCTTGATCACATCACTCTTCGCCTTTTCATGGTCTTTATGATATCTTGTCACTAATGCATAAGAGAGATATTCAGTACTTAACTCTTTTGTTGCATTGATTAGTTTTTGTTTTTTTGTGAATGTGGCGCAGTCATAGACTGACTTCCTTGGTCTTCCTCTTGATGACATTGATGTAGTTGGGAGATCACACATTACTTCTGTTTGTCCGGTATTGATGTGGAGAGATGAAGATATGACATACGTCATCTCTCGCCGTCAGTACACGCAATTTTCATTTAACAAGCTTCACCCCTCCTTTTATTTCAACTGGTGTATATTTTTTCTTCCCATACTATTTTTTGGAATTGTGCCAAAATAAATTGTGAATAACTAAATTTAAAGTGAATAGCTAAGTTTAAAAATGAATTTTTATCATTATCAAATAACAAGAATAATTATACATATACATTATTTATATACCAATTTGTTTCTCTGAGAAAAAGAGTGTTTACATTAACTTTATTTTTTCTCATACGTATTTTGTTATCCATTTCCCTCTCGCCGGGTGAGTGAAACATTTTTAGTATATGATCTGCCCATGTAGCATAATTGGATCTACATTGTATCACAACATTGTTTATCATTTTCATACTGATGTCATTCGAACCTGAGTCCGGCCTGCTGACTGAATAGCAAATATCAAACGCCATCTTTAAGCAATCCAAATTTTGGTATTACACCTCAATTTTCTCTGGATTCTGTTTTTATTTACATAATTCGACATCACTACCGGCATTCTGTGACCTCACCACGACAACTGATTTACCTTACACCCGTCAATTTAGTATAGTTCTGCCAAGCAAACAACAATTGGTACTTCACCTTTTCTTTGGATTCTGTTTTTACTTACATAATTTCAACATCTTTACCGGCAATCTGCAACCTCACCAAGTCAACAGATTACCTTTGGATTTATATACGGATTTACATTACCGACAATCAGCGTTTGCGGTTTGTGGATCGGATTAGCTAAAAACTTAACCTTTTCTCCGATCGTGTAGTTTTTATTCCGGGTACACTCAGAATCAATATTTTTCTTTCGCAAAAATTACAAAAAACTCAAATCCATCTCTTACTGGTTTCAAAAAAAAATTAATAAAAAAAAAAAAAATCAAAACAGTTAACTTATAACATTTACAAGGTGCCGTGTCATAAGGCCATGCGTCATATTAAGAAATATGGCCTTATGACGCTTTTCTTGTTTGATAAATAAACCTGGCCAAATGTTTTTGTCCAACACTTTAATTGTAATTCAGTTACGGCGTATAAACAGTGAGGTATGTATGGGGGGGCATGCTGCCCCCCTGCAACCCCCCTGCTTGGGCACACTATAGGATTTGGGGTAGGTGCGAGGTTGGGTTTATGCAGTTTCTTTTGCATTTAAAGATTCTGGATTAAAAAACAAATCATATTTTTTCACTTAACGCAAGTATTATGAGGCCATATTTAGATATGGCCTTTAGTCGCAAAAAAATATGGCACTATGACACCTTGGTAAAGTGTCAATAGGCCATATGTTTCAGTATGCCCTTATGACACATTTCGAATGCGTCGTAAGGCCATATTTCTCAATATGGCCTTATGACACATGGCCTTATGACACGGCACCCTTTTACAATGGAGAATAACACTTGTGGCTCTGCCAATTGCCTTCTTGATAGCAAATACACTCAACGAGTTACGTGCCGCGGTCTCTGCGGTAAATCTAATCATCTTCTTTGCCTCGGGCCTAGTAAAAAATTATTTACTTATCACAAGGAATTTATAAATTATTTCGTATATCTTTGTGATGAATGTAAAAACATATCGCTCTCCCTCGTCCCACTCGCCGTAAAATGCGTTAGTGAATCTACAAACTCCATTATAACTGACAATAATCGTTTCCATAAGAACGTACTCGCGCAATTTCATCACTTTGATGAATTCTCTAAAAGTATTGAAGTCCTTGAAAGTTCCATCGAGACTCTCGCCAAACGTTTTTTTTTCTAACCAATCAATCTTGGAGAAGCAACTGTCGTCTATAATGAAGGTTCTTAATTCGCGGGTTGAACACTCTCACTGCCGTTTCGAAAATATTAATGGTGAAATACGGTCTACGCTCGTTTCTGTCTTAAACTCGTATCCTCTTGAAAACATCTTCGATCACATTAAAACTATCCGGTCTGACCTCGAACTTTCTCTTCAATCTACCTCAAATTCTGTATCATCCGCTTCCTGTCAACTTAACTCAATTCTTCTTGATCTTGTTTCAAGGATTAATGACATCAACAGTGAACTAACAGTAACACGCACTTCTTGTAATGATATAATCGAAGAACTTAAAATAACTTCAAACAAAATCGATGAAATTCCGATTAACATTCAGCCTATCGAAGCCAACTATAATCCACCTATTCTGGCTGAAATAATCGAATCAACCCAAAGCCCACCTGTATCTCTTTCACTCCCTCTACCTCCAATCCAAGATGCTCAAAATACCACTGCCACTATCCGCACCGATATACTTCGCCTGAGCCTACTATCGTTCGAGTCGGTAACACTTGGACCGTAAGCGACTGGAATGCTAGGCATACCAAACTAAAAAACGCAAACGAATTTGATCCCTATTTTTAAAGTAATATACCTAATCATACCGATAGCTCGTGGATCCAGAATATTTTTATGCGCAAATATAAGATCGCCATTGGAGAATGCCGTAAGTTCAACACAAAAAGTTTTAAAGTACACATTCCATCGAAATATCAATGGTTATTTTCTTCAAATTATAAACTTATATACAGGGTGTCCCGAATTCACCGCATCAGAAGAAAACCATGAGTTCCTGAGGTTATTTCAAGTCAAAAAACTTAAGAGGTAATTTTCTCGTTTTCGCTGCGTTTTCGACTTATAACGTTTTTTATGATTTTTATTCTTTTTTCTTTTGACCGGCTCTAACTTCGCCAAACTACAACCGATTTTTGAAATTGTTATTTAAACAAGAACATTAAGAAATTTGTATCTACCATACAACTTTTTTCTGTGTGGATAACGGTTTTCCCGCAAATTATTTCCAAGCACATTTTTTAAGCATTTTAAGGTTGGTTTATGACTTCGATATGATTTTTTTCAGAAAAACACGTTAGTAAGTATAATTTTTTTTTCATTATTATGAAAGCCCAATATGTGTGCAATATGTGTACTTAACATTTTGTACCTAAGCATTCAAAATTATTAAAAAAATAAAAAACAAAAAATAAAGGAAAATTAAGAAAATATGAATATTTGAATAAAAACGAATGAAAAACTCCTAACGGTCTTACACTTACTTACTAAACGCTCAGCGTAGTTTTTTTCGTTTTAATTGGTTTTCATCAAATATCACACTTTTTTTATTCTTCTTTATTTTCTGTTTCTTTATTGTTTTAATTATTTTAAGTGTATTTTTAGGTACAAAAATGTTAAGTATTTTTAAGAACACATATTGGGCTTTCATAATAATGGAAAAAAAATTATACGTAATAACGTTTTTTTGTGAAAAAAATCATATCGAAGTCAAAATAACAACTTATGCTTAAAAAATGTGCTTGAAAATAATTTCCGGGGAAAACGTTATCCACACAGAAAAAATTTGTATGGTAGATACAAATTTCTAACTGTTCTTGTTTAAACGAAAAAGAATTTCAAAAATTGGTTGTAGTTTGGCAAAGTTAGAGCCAGTCAAAAGAATAAAAATCAAAAAACCGTTATAAGTCGAAAACGAAGCGAAAACTAGAAAATTAACTCTTAAGTTTTTCGACTGGAAATGACCTCAGGAACTCATGATTTTCTTCTGAGGCGGTGATTTCGTAAAATAAAAATATCTAAATGGTTGAATCCAAAAATTAAAAAACATCCTATTATGAATGTATCATATAAAAAAAATAAAATTGTAACTAGATCTAAGATCAAACTTTCCAGAAACAATTCTATCCCTCATCCCCAATTCATATCCACCCCTCCGTCTCCGCAGAAAAAACGAATCTCCTTTTTCACCAGTACGAATTATAATTCCTCACCTAAATCTGTAATTAACAACAACTCCACTAGTCGACCCTATCACAATTTTATCCATTCTCACACCATGAATCCGTTACCTAATTCTTTCTCCCCGTTCTGCTTCTATAACTCCCAACCCTCCCAATGCTATCTCCGACTTCCATTTACCTCCCCTAGTTTTTGACCCAATGTTTTCCCCGCTGCTTAACTCACATCAAAATTTGTCGCCTCAAAAACCACTAGTGGTGAGTTTGATGGTCGATATGTAATGGCTAGATTACACGACAATAAACTGTATGATAATTGGCGTTTTTCTTTTTTACCTCAGAGCAGATCACCAAGCTGTCAAAAATTTATTCTATTGGTGTTTTTCTTTTTTGGCTCTGACCAAAGCTCTGAGCAGAGGCTGAGCGATCAGAGCAAAGCTCTGAGGAGATTATAATCAGAGCCCTCAGATTTAATTATGAAACACACTTGAGCACTGAACTGTCATATGCTCACAAATTACATAAAAATTGTATGAAGTTGGCTTCGCTCAGCGTTTTGCTCCATTTGCTCGGTCATTTTATTCTGAGCATACAGAGCATGCTCCGAGCTAGCTCAGATGGCAAAAAGAAACACGACTTATGTGCTCTGATATATCTGAGGTAAAAAAGAAACATAGAATTTATTTTTGATAGCATCAGAGCACATAAGTCGTGTTTCTTTTTTCCATCTGAGCTACCTCGGAGCATGATCTGTATGCTCAGAATAAAATGACCGAGCAAATCGAGCAAAACGCTGAGCGAAGCCAACTTCATACAATTTTTATGTAATTTGACAGATTACTATGCTCAACACATGTTCAGTGCTCAAGTGTGTTTCATAATTAAATCTGAGGGCTCTGATCGTAATCTCCTCAGAGCTTAGCTCTGATCGCTCAACCTCTGCTCAGAGCTTTGCTCAGAGCCAAAAAAGAAAAACGCCAAATGTTCTTCTCTACCTCTCCTATCTTCATAATAAACCTGACTCCAGAAGAAGGTCTTCCAACTGATCCATGTGCTCTCAACAAAATATACACCCATTTTCATGAAACTTTAAATATTTCCGCATCCACAGTTTCAAAGGACTTAGCTACATATGCTTCGCATCTAAATTCAAAACGTTTGCCTTTCGCTCGTCACGACCCTAAGCCCAGTCTTTAACTGTAATCCAATTTTGCAACCTAAGTCTACAATTTGCTTATCACTCTATTATCAGAATGTCAGAGGTCTGCGTACAAAAACTTCTTACGTATATCTCAACTCACAAAATCTTCCCTATGACATCTTTGCCCTAACGGAAACAAATCTTTCCTCCGATTTTCTAAATAGTGAATTTTTACATCTGACTTCTCTGTCTTTCGTGCAGATGGTCAATTTAATGATCTAGCTCCCACTGGACGTGGAGTTCTTTTCGCCGTCCACAATCGTCTCAACGCTTCACTAGTTGAAATATCAAAATCACCACTTTTTGAAATCTTGTGTATCAAATTGACTGTCCGTAAGAGGTGTTTTTACATTCTTTGTTGTTATATTCCTCCTTCACAACCCTGTCTTGTTTACCAATAATTTGTTGATTCAATTAGTTCCTTGATTGTTGTTGCAACCTCGAACGATGACTTTATCATCCTCGGTGACTTTAATTTACCTGATCTGCAATGGATACCGTCTGAAGATGAATCATATTTTCTTCCCTCAAACCCGTTTACCGAAAAAGAATTCCTTTTCACTGATAGATTACTCGAATCAGGTCTATTCCAAATTAGCGGCATCTTTAACAATTTAGGTAGACAACTAGATCTTGGTTTCTCCTCGGACCCATTTAACGCCACTGACTCCGAAAGTCCCCATCTTCTCTCTACCCTAGATCACTATCATCCTCCCCTATCTCTTATCTTTTCTCTGAATAATAGTATTCCAACTATGGAGTATGAAAACTCCTTCTACTTCAACTTTCGTAAAGCCAACTTTAATCATCTTAATAACTTTCTTGACAACATTAATTTCAACCTATTTATTAACCCCACTATTCCCATTGATGTAGCTCTCTCCTTCTACACCTCAATTTTTGCATGTTTTGCTCAAAGTGTTCCTTATATGGTTCAAAAACTCATCTCCCCCCTGGTACACAAAAGAACTAAAAAACATCCGTAATACCAGAAATAAATTATGGAAATCTTACTTGAAACTCCAGACGCCTCTTAACTATTTCTACTACCAACAAGCTTCTTCTAACTTTTCAGCTCTATCCGAATCTCTCTACCAATCCTATCTCAACAAAATGCAAAGTTGCCTTACATCCGAACCAAAGCGTTTCTACCAATTCATAAATGCGAAGAAAAACTCCGACGGCCTTCCTTCAACGTTCAATCTCCTTGATACATCTTCCTCTGACCCTAAAGTTATTGCTAACCTTTTTGCTAAATTTTTTAGTCATTCCTATAGCGATTCTCCTAATGAACCTGACCTTGAATATCACAGGTTTCTGATAAATAGCCCCCAAACGTCTCTTGTCTCTCTTAAAATTAGTTCTCCTTCCATCCGTAATAAGTTAAAATTATTGAAAGATGACTTTTCACCTGGCCCCGACGGCATTCCAGCAATATTTCTTAAAAAATGCGCCAATGTACTCTGTGAACCTCTTACTAATCTCTTTCAACTCTCACTTTCACAAGCAGTTTTTCCTTCACTTTGGAAAGAATCTTTTATTTTTCCTTTTTTCAAAAAGGGTTGTAAGAACCAAATTTCACACTATCGTCCAATTGCTAAACTATCCGCTATCCCCAAGCTCTTTGAGAGCATAGTGTACGACTCACTTTGTTTTCATTGTAAATCAGTTGTTTCTCCTCTACAACACGGTTTCTTTAAAGGTAGGTCCACCACGACTAATCTAACCCAATTTGTCTCCATGACACTCTTGGCATTGGAAAAAGGTTATGACGTAGACGTTATAACTACTGATTTTAGCAAAGCGTTCGACAAGAAAAGTCACCAAATAATTTACGTCAAACTAAAAGCCTTTGGTTTTCTACCAATTTTTATTGAATGGATCAAATCGTACCTCGAGAACCGAGTATATAGGGTTGTTTTCAGAAGTGCCGTGTCTGATCCAATCTTCGCCACTTCAGGTGTTCCCCAGGGCAGCCATCTTGGACCACTTCTATTTGTGCTTGCCATTAATGATGTGAGTAGAATCATTTCTTTCTCCGACCTCTATCTATGCAGACGATATAAAAATAAAAAAAATAATCGCATCTTCTCAAGATTCTTCCCTTCTCCAACTCGACCTTAATTCTTTCCTTTCCTGGTGTAATAAAAACTTCTTAGAACTTAATGTAAGTAAATGTCAATCAATGTCTTTCTCCCGCAAACGCTCACCCTCTAATCCCCGAATTTATCACTTCTCCAACGTACCTATCCCTATTGTTTCTTCTATTCGTGATCTTGGGATTTTATGCGATAAAGAGCTTAATTTCCGCTCTCACATAGATCTTATTATTGCGAAAGCAAATTCTACCCTCGGCTTTATAAAACGGTGGTATAAGGAATTTTCCAACCCCTACGTTACAAAATCCCTATATAACACATACGTCACACCTATCCTAGAATATGCTAGTCAAGTATGGTCTCCCTATCAAATCACCCAATCTCAGCATCTTGAAGCAGTGCAACGTAGATTTCTTCGTTTCGCATTGCGTAATCTGTCTTGGTCTGATAGATTTATTTTACCACCCTATGAGGATCGTCTCCAATTAATCGACATGCGCACCTTGGCTCAACGTCGCCGTGTCGCTGACATACTTTTCATCCATCAACTCTTCACTGGTATAGACTCTCCGGGATTGCTTCAATTAATTAATATAAACACCAATCCTCGAAATTTAAGATCTGTCCCTTTCTTCTGCCTCCCTACTCACCGTACCAGTTATGGCCATTTCAACCCAATGTATGTCGAATGTTACGTTCAGCCAACACAGTACAAGATTTATTAGATTTTTCCCTTAGTTCCCCTCCCTCAGAAGAATTCTATACACCTCCTCCCCCTAAACCCTCTAAACTACTCATTTTTTCTCGTTTAAACTTATTTTTTTTATTGTATTGTATTTTTTATTTTTTTGTATATTTTTGTATATATATTTATATTTTTATATTGAATAAGTATTCGCTTGTAATAAGCTAAATGAATAAATAACCATTCTTCATTTTTGTTTATGAAATTTAATCTCGATCTATGGGCTTTGAGCCATCTTTTCTTAACAGCAAAATGAAAGTTTTTTAATTTTGTTTTATTTTCACGTAAATTTTCATCGGATAGCTGGTGTTCACTTTTTAAGGCAGAAAAAAACTCGTCAGTACTATACCATACAAAATATTGTATGGTATATCCATTTTAAATAATTTTTCCTTATACAACTGCTCGATCTCGTTCAAGTTTTCAATGTTTTATCTTTTTATTCCTTAATGCCTAGTACGCTGCTGATGCGAAACGAAATTTTTCTGTAATCTTCAAACAGACAACGAAACGAAAAAGTGTGCAAAAAGAGGTGTTTCAAAAAACATTAAATTTAGCAGTTTAAAAAATTAAAAAATGTTTTGTTCCTTTCTGATTATAATAATGAACATATATATCAAGTTAAAATAACAAAAAAAGTTTTACTTATACTCTTTTCCTAGTTTTTGTACTCAAAGTTAAAAAAAAAATTTAAAAAAAAATTGTTTTTTTCTCACCATAAATATTTGTCAACTTTGACTGGCTCTACAAGCCAAACCATTCATACAAATGAAATAATTTTTTCGATTACTAGAGCTCCAAACATTTGTTAATTCAGAAAATGTAAAAGTTTTGCAGTATAAACCAACCCGAAAAATGAATTTCGCAAGCACTTTTGCTTAAACGGGCCACTGTGCGGCGGTAGATGACGATTTCTGTATAAATCATGATGATCACACACTTTCATCAATTTTTTTTCTTTTAGATTTTACTTTTTGGGTAAATTAATAAGATATTGCTGACAATTCTTCTTCTTTTTTTTAAGTTTCGTAAATAAGTTATTCTTTTCTTCTTTTGTTTAAATTACATAAATAGGTGTTTATTATATATTTTAATGAAACACGAATTAGAATTCATTAATTAGTTTATTTACATATATATATGATCTTAGTAGCTATAAGAAAAAGCACAAGTTTATTCGTTGGAGGTCAGAGCAAAAAAGGGAAGAAGCATGTCTTAAATGACACAATCAATAGAGCAAGGAAGTGTTCTGAAAATATGCTAAAACATCTAAATTAAAAGGTGACAACACAATATTATAGGTAACTAAATATATAACAACTTTCCCCCTCTTTTCTCAAGCCTTCACATAATACAATATAAACTAATTTTGTCTTCGGTTTATCATAATCAGATAAGGTAAAACGCTTAGGGTTTTTTCTATCTCTATGAGATCTTCTTAATGGCGAACATAAATCTTCTAAAACTGTATCTTTTTCTACATTACATTGTTCTTTTTTAATTTTGTCCGACTTAGGTTCTAATGTACAATTTTCATTATTAAAATCCAATGTTTTGGTATTAAAATACACACTATCTTTTAATTGTTTTTTAAGTAATTGATTTTGATGGACTAAGCGTATTTTATCATTAATGTTTGCTAAGTAAGTTAGCTTACTTATTATCTTAACAATTTTAGCAGGTATCCATCGTAAAAAATGTTTAAAATGATACTGATACATAACATCTTCTCCCTCCTTATAAACAAAATTATTTTTTTGCATTTCATTAACTTTACATTTTTTGTTAATAACGACTTCAGAATTTGCACATTTACAATTTAAATTCAAATTATCATTCTTAATTTTATCTAAAATAATTTTCGGTTTCGAGAAGAGCATTTCCGATGGCGTTTTCAAGGTAGAGGAGCATTTAGTATTGCGACTGTGCTGTAAATACTTAAGAATTTGTTCTTGAATTGGTAATCTGTTACCATGATCTAAACAAAAACGTTTTAAAACTTTTTTAGCACTTTGTACACCGCGTTCTGCTAACCCATTAGAAGCAGGGTGATAGGGAGGCGAATGCACTCACTGAATCCCTCTGCACTGACAAAATTTTTTTAAAACAAAAGAATTGAAGGGAGGTCCGTTATCGCAAACTATTTTATCAGGAAGACCATACAACGAAAAATTTTCATTAAAAACTCTTATTAAAGAATCCACGTTTGTGGAGTTCATAATTTTAATTTCACAAAATTTACTGTAGGAATCTACCAAAATTAAAAACATTTTACCTCTAAAATAAAAAAAATCCACGTGAACTCTCTGAAAAGGATATGAAGTTTCGGGCCAACTTGTTGTAACAACTTCTTTTTTAACATTCTGAGTTTGATCACAAATTTCACAACCCACCCACCAAACATATGATCTGACTAGTCTCTTCATACTAACAATACCAGCATGGTTATCGTGAAGGATATTCAAAACTCTATCCCGAAGACATTTGGGAATAACAACACGGTTGGCATAAAAGACACATCCACTATCCGTAGACAAACTATTCCTTTTGAGATAGAAAGGCATTACACCATCCGTTATTGGACTCGACCATGATCTAAGTAACGACTCATGAACTAACTGTAAGTCTGTATCGTGTTTGTAGTGTTCAAAAACTGTTTTAAAATCTATCAATGGCTTTTCGGCTTGAAAAAAACTAATAGGGGACTCCTCAACATCTGAACTTTCAGGAAGCGGAAGACGCGAAAGAGCGTCTGCGTGACACATTTGAGAACTACGACGGCATGAAATTTTATATTTATACATGGAAAATAAAATCGACCACCTTTGAAGACCAGCTGCGGCTACTGGAGCTGTGCCTTTTTTAGGATTGAAAATTTCCTTTAAGGCTTGATGGTCAGTATAAAGAGCAAACTCTTGACCATAAATATAGTTATGGAACTTTTGCAATGCAAAGACGATAGCAAGAGCTTCTCTATGCAATTGTGAATAATTGCGCTCTGCCTGACTTAAACTACTCGATGCGAAAAGCACGGGTTTTTCGACACCTTCAATCTCGTGCGACAAAACTGCACCCACACCATAGTGACTGGCATCCGTAGCGACTATAATGGGTTTTTGGGGATCATACAAAATGAGAATATTATTATTAAGCAAGAGCTCGTTGCTTTGTTTAAAAGCTCCTGAGCACGACTTAGACCAAACAAAAATAGAATTTTTCTTAAGTAGATTATACAACGGTGCCAAAGTTGTTGCAACATTTGGCAAAAATCTTCCATAATAATTAAGAAGTCCGAGGTAAGATTGCAACTCGGCAACATTTTTAGGAGCCGGAGCTTCCACTATGGCCTTGACTTTTTCCTCATTTGGACACACTCCTTTTTGTGAAATTGAAAATTGCGTATTTAACGCAATTTTGTAAAAACTTTGACTTTTCTAAATTAATTCTGATATTATGCTGACTTAGACGACTGAGTACTTCAAACAACCTAGCACGACAATCTCTCTCATCAACCCCGCCTATTATTATATCGTCTAGATAGCAAAAAACATATTTCAAACCTGTTAAAATTCTGTCCATCACCGACTGAAAAATAGCTGGAGCCGAACTCACTCCAAGAATTAATCGTGTATAGGCGAAAAGCCCCTCCAATGTATTGATAACAAGGAGCTTACGAGAACTCTCTGAAACTGGCAACTGCTGATATGCTCCCGTCAGATCTACAACACAAAAAACCTTACAATCTGCAAGTTGAGCAAAGATGTCTTCAATTTTGGGGAAATTGTAGAATCCCTTCATCCACTAACCTGTCCAGTTCCTTATCCACAATTTCCCTTAATCTGTACGGAATACTATACGCGGAGTGAAAAATTGGTGTTTGATCCTCTTTAAGCACTATATCAGCTTCGTACCCGACAATAGGTGTATTTAATTTAGTACTGTTATACCCGGAAAATTTTGTTCTATCTCGTTAACCAAATTTTTGCTGCAACTTACTTGGTTCACTGTAGGATTAACAATAAAGGCGTTTCTCCAATCTGAATACAAATCATCAATCCAAGAACGACCCATAATGCTCTTTGACGGCTTATCACCTTCGATAATTATCAGCTGTAATTGATGCTCTCTTCCTCAAAACGCCACCTGAACCTTCACCGTACCGATTTCTCTAATAAGACTACCTGTAACTGTGTATTTATTGTGTGATTTTTCTAAATTTAAGTTATCAAATTTTTGTCTGTACTCCCTTTCACTCATGACTGACTCTGTAGGCCCCGTATCCACCTCCATCTCGATGTTCACTCCGTTGATTTTAATTGCGCTGAACACTGACTGCCTCTGCTGCTCTTCTTGGACACTGTGTATGACTTCGATTGACTTGCTGTTTCGGCAGACGACTGACGTATGGCCCATTCTCCCACACGAGAAACATTCCCACTGCTTGGCTGGACAATTCATCTCTTGATGATCGCGACCACATCTATGACATCGCTTTTTATCTTTCCCTTGACTTTGGATAGTGATGTGCTGAACCGCAAGTTTCGCAAACCGAGTTAACCCGAGTTGGAAATGAAGCAAACCGAGTTGAAAACCGTGTTAGCTAATTCGATTTATAACAAATTTGTTTAATTTTCTTTTCTTTATCCCCATGTTTTGAAGAACTAAAACAAGGGCAAACATTCTAATGAAAATACAAATTTATTTATTATTAATTCACTAGTTAACAAAAAATAACAAAAACATTAACAAAATAAAAAAAAAATAAATATTAATTCATTTGAAGAACAAAACATAACTTAAAAAAATAAGAAAATTCGTGCTACAATCAATATTAAAATTTTTCATAAATAATAAACATAGATTACACTATGTTGAAAAAGCTTTAATTTTAAATCAAATAGGTTTGTATGAAAACAAAAACTCTTTTCTACTCGAAATTATACACATTCAATTCAAATCCATATATCAAACGATGACTTGGTTCGAAACAACAAGAGCAAGAGAAACCCAACCGTAACCGAATTCCAAATAGGTATTGAATAAGGCAATGCAACTCGGTTAGTATAAGAAAAATCGACTGATCTCCAACTCGACTTTATATACACGGATGACGGTGACACAAGTGTTAGTAATAGGTTGGTTCAATCGCTTTCGCCAATTCGCTTTAATATTATAACTCGGTTTGACTCGATTTAGCTGTAACTCGGGTTGACTCGGGTTATTAACTCGAGGCTTCCATGTTCAAAGCCTTTTGACAACACTTTTCAAAATTACAACTATCATCATTGAGGAGACTCTGCTGGATTTTTTCGTTGCGTAGACCGATGATGAAACGATCATTTAAAATGCAAGCTTTATATCTTCCAAGATCACTGACTACTGCCGTGTTGTTAGGTGTAGTTGTTGTGCTTTTGTCGTCTCGTCCTTTGTCTAAAAAATCTCCAAAATGACATGACTGTACGAGCGACTTCAGACGGACTATGTATTCCCCGATTGGTTCTCCTTCTTCTTGGCACGATTTGTAGAACTTGTACCTTTCAGCTCTTTTGTTTTCTGTTGGAGCAAAATGTGCTCGGAGAAGTTTAATGAGGGTTTCGAAGTCTTTGGTACTTGGTAGATCTGGAACTGTTAGAGACATGAGAATCTCATATATCTCCGCACCCATTACATTGATGAGTAATGGGGTTTGACCTTCTATCTTGATGTCATTTATTTAAAAAAATTGACGAAGCCTGTCTTCGTAGTCTTTAAAATTACCTCCAGGTAAAAATGGTTCATTATTTCCAACTAATGGGGCCATTTTATATGTGATTAACGCTGCACGTGTACCACAATTTGACAGAAAAAAAACTTTGCGCTTCCTTTGTTAAACTTTGCTACTTTGATTTGAAGATTCAAAGATCAAAGATTTGGTCTCTTTTCTCAATATAGCAAATTGGCTCTAAGAAGAACTTCGACCACGAGTAAGGGGACGATGTTTTCTTCTGAAAGTCATATTGTTTCACTTTAAACCGGAAATAAATTTACCTACCTACCTCAGTATACTGTGGTTAGGGGAGTGTAATGATGATTCCACAAATTCGTTTCAACAATTTGTTTGAGTAAAACTCGGGTTGTAAATTCCAAATAATACTAAATTTATTTAACTGCGTATCTTCCTTAAATACTATTTTACATTTGAACTATTAACATCTCTTATCTCTATTCGTACATATCTATGTTTTTTATTAAATGTTGCTTATCTCTAGATAACCGTCAGTGCATGTTTATGATGATCTGCGTTATCTTTATTTACTATGCACATTGGGTTATCTATAGATAAGTGCTGCATGTTCATGTCTATTTCAAAGTGAAACAAATTTAAAAAAATATTATGAATCAAGAAATATTTTTATTAGAATTTCAAGTTTAAAGTATTTTAATTATCTTCAGAAGGTGCAAAGAGATCTTAAAATGAATCCGAAATGTTTTTGGAAATTCATAAACAGTAAAAGAAAGTCTTGTCCTTACCCGTCTGTTCTCAAGTCGAATGGCATTTCAAGGACTTATTTCAAAGTGCCTTCAACTGTGATACTTTAAACTGTGATACTTCGAACTGTGATAAACTTGACGAAAATGACAGTAACTTTGACCTTTTAAAATATTTTCCTTACTTGACTTATATAAACTTTAATATTTATTTTGAAAACATTAAAAAGTTTATATCTAATCTTGATGAAAGTTGTGTACCAGGTCCTGATGGTATACCTTCCATTATTTTGAAGAACTGTGTAAATCACTTGTCGTTTCCTTTGTCTATTCTTTTTAACTTCTCTATGTCTTCTTATGTTTTTCCGTCTTCTTGGAAAGATTCTTTTATAATCCCTTTACATAAGAAAGGTAAAAAAGATGATATTTAAAATTATAGACCTATTGCTAAGTTATCCGTTATTCCTAAACTCTTCGAGGCTATTATTTTCGAATCGCTATGTTTTTATGTTAAATCAATTATCGCTGCAAATCAACATGGTTTTACAAAAGGTCGCTCTACTGTGACTTTTTTAATGGAATTGGCAGAAAGTTGTATTGATTCGTTTAAAAATAGAAAACAAGTAGATTGTGTCTTCACCGACTTCAGTAAGGCATTTGACAAACTCTCGCACCGAGTTTTGTTATTAAAATTGAGGAAGATGGGGTTTAGCGAACAGTTTGTATCGTGGCTCCAGTCTTATTTATTTGATAGATTTTATTCGGTTCGTTTCAATGGTTGTGAATCAATTAAGTTTAAGGTTAACTCTGGAATACCACAGGGTAGCCATTTAGGACCCGTTCTTTTTATTTTATTCATTAATGACTTACCGTCTCTTCTGAAATATTCCAATTGTCTCATTTATGCGGACGATGTTACAATCTTCAAAACTATTGAAAATACTCGAGATTTTGAGGAGTTGCAGTGTGATCTTAATTCGTTTTTCGATTGGTGTGTTGTTGTTGTTTGACTCTCAATATTGATAAATGTAAAACTATTACTTTCTGCTATCTGTATCTCCTGCAAATTATTTTCTTAATGGTGTATTATTGTCACGAGTTAGCGATTTAACTGTCCTTGGTGTCCTATTTGATCAAAAACTTGACTTTATACAACACATAAACTCCATAACTAATAAAGCTAATTCAATTCTTGGGTGGATAAAGAGAGAGTCAAGGCAGTTTTCTGATCCTTTTGTTATCAAACAGCTTTTTGTGACATTTGTGCGACCCATTATTGAATATGCTTGTCAGGTTTGGTCACCCCACTATGACTGTCACATAGCCAGATTAGAACAAGTGCAAAAAAGATTTCTGAGGTTTGCACTCAGAGAATTGGGTTGGGAAAATCCTTACAAACTCCCGCCTTATAACAACAGACTGAAACTGATAGACATGCCTAGTCTTGAGAGCAGACGCTTGTATTTATCTTTTGTCTTCATTGTGAAACTTATTAACGGAAACATAGAGTCTTTGCACCTTCTGTCTCGCATAAACTTTAATATTCCCCAAAGGAGCTTGAGGAATATGTCCGGATGCATATTTATTTCAAATTATCGGACTAATTACGAACGATTTTTTTTCTCCTCTCAATAAAATGTTTAAATTATTTAATTTTTTCACCAGTAAATATACCAAAACTGTTAATACTTCAATTAAATTTAAATCAACTTTTTTTCAATTTTATAACATGTACATATAATTATAACCTTTAAAGCTAGTAATTAGCTGAGTTAATAAATAAATAAATAAATAAACTTATGCTAAAGCAAGATGCAATAGAGAGAACAAATCTTAGGTGGAGTAACATTGCCACATGTCAGGCCACAAAACAGATCTGGCCTGTGCTGGATCTGAAGCGCTCTAGGAACTTGTTGTATCTAAGCAGACTGCACATTAGCTCCGTCATAGTTGTCATTACTGGACACTGTCTAATAGGCAAGCATGCAACAAGGCTTGGTGTATTTTCTAACGACTTCTGCAGGAGTTGTATGGACGAAGAAGAGGAAGAATCGATTCCTCACCTTCTCTGTACATGCCCTGCTCTATCTCTAAGACGAAGGCTCCACTTAGGAGAATTCTACTACAACGATCCTAGTGATCTGGCAAGTCATGACATTAATAGTCTCGCTCGCTTCGTAAGAAGCTCTAAATGGTTCAACGAGTAGGAAGAAAGTTTCCTAGATTCCTGTGGTACCACAATGGGCCAACCAATGGTCTAAGTGTGCCCAGCGTTCTGCTTACAACCACATTAACCTAACTTAACCTAACCTAACCCTAGTTTCAAATATCAAATAATCTGTCAGTTGTAACTTTGAAGCTTGAATTTTGAGTAAAAATGTTCAAATTTTTATTGAAATTTTATTATTTCTCTAAATTTACTTTAGGCGTTTTTCTTTTTTAGCCCCGAGCGGGGCACAGAGCGGGCTCTGAGCGAATAGAGCTCACTCCGAACAGAGCGTGACACGAGCGCACCGATCTATTTAAGAAACTCAATTGAGCACTGAGCTCTCATATGCTTAGTAATCTTTCAAATTACATGAAAATTGCATGAAGTTAGCCGCGCTCAGCTTTGTGCTCGATGTGCTCGGTCATTTTTTTCCGAGCTCATCGAGCGAGCCCCGGTCGAGCTCTGAGCTAAAAAAGAAATGGAAGTTGAGAGCTCGGAGCGCTCCGAGTTAAAAAGTAACAAAGTTTTCTTTTTGACAGCTCAGAGCCACGCTCGGGGCTAAAAAAGAAAAACGCCTTTTGTATGTATATGAAAACGTAACAATTTGTGAAAAATAAGACGTGTAGTTTGTGGTGTGTTTTTACACAATTTAACACAACACAGCACCGCATGTTGTTTTATATTTTTTATAATAAAGTACTGAAAGCTTTCACTATTCTCACTATTCTCACTTTTAATTCATTTTTTTATTTAGTTTAATTATCTTTTTTCACTATTTTAACGATTGAAAATCTCGAAACACTTTCGGCAAAATGACAGATAGGCACCTTTTTTTTTTTTTTTTTTAATTTTGTGCTTCACTCACCTACACTGTATATGTGATATACTTCTCTTCCTTATCTTCTTATTCTAAGACACACACTGGGCGTTTTTCTTTTTTTGTTCAGAGTAGAGCTCTGAGCAGAGTCTGAACACTCCGAACATACTCTGAGCGATCTCTGAACTGAGCGTGATCTGCTCTGAGAGTTCAGATTTATTTAAAGAAACACGCTTCAGCAGCTGTTACTTTTTTATTTGTTCACAGTTGTCATTTTCTTTTTGTTCAGCTATTTAACTCCGTCTGCTCTATCAATTTATTCTGAGCTCATAGAGTGCGCTCTGAATATGCTCTGAACATGCTCAGAGCGAAAAAAGAAACATAAAATTGGAGTTCTGAATGCTCTGAGCTAAAAAAGAAACACAATCTTTTGTTTGACAGTTCAGGCTCTGCTCTGAACAAAAAAAGGGCGTTTTTCTTTTTAAGTTCAGAGCAGAGATCTGAACAGAGTCTGAACACTCCGAACATACTATGAGCGATCTCTGAACTGAGCGTGCTCTGCTCTGAGAGTTCAGATTTATTTAAAGAAACACGCTTCAGCAGCTGTCACTTTTTTTTTTGTTCATAGTTGTCATATTCTTTGTTTTCTGTTCAGCTATCAGTGCCGATTATCCTTTAGTTGCATTAAGAAACCTGAAAACTCATATGGAACTTATATTAGAATTCTACAGTAAATGGGGAATTAAGATAAATAGCCAAAAATCTAATTGTATTTGTTTTAGAAATGCTAGTGGTAAGGGCCATAAAGGAGTGGTCCGAGAAAGCAGAGACCTCACATTGCGCCTGGGCTCCGATCGCATAAAATTCGGTAATAGTGGGGCGCCTTAGTTAAATAATTGTGCACTTTGTGATAAAAGCATCAAATTTTTTTTATTGTTGGTACATTATATGAATATGATTTTAAGATATTGGGCCACTTCAAAATTCCGCCCCTTTAGGTGGGAGGGGCAAATTTAAAACAAAAATTACATAAGATTGAAAAAAAAAACATTAAAAAACAACGGCAACACTTACAATATCATGCTATACCTTTTTTTAAAGCCAAGAACCCATTCTTCAATTATGTTTTCAAATTAAGTTATTTTAGTACTTAGTTTTTGAAAAAATTATTTTCAAACTCAAAATTTTGAAAAAAAATAAAAAAAAAAGAAGATTATTATGATTTTTTTGCAAAATTTTACGTTATTGAGTACTAATTTGCTTTATCATTTTCGATACTCTTATTAACTTTTAGTCGAGTGCTATAAACCAGATAGTCTTAAGTCATCTAGTTTTTTAGAAAATTGAAAATTACCATAACTACTTTTTTCTTAAAACCGTCATTTTTGAACATAAACAATGGATTTTGACTTTCTTGTTTAAATTATAAAATTAGTTTAATCCATAGACCTACAATAGTTTAGGTAGTTATGAACTTTTAATATGGTTGTTTGATGAAAAAACAAATTACGACAACCACGCCCAATACGCACGCCTTCACAATTCTGAAAAACCCACCATTTTTTCGGTCTCTTGCCTATAACTTCATTCTGGTTTTTATTTGAGCAAAAAATATTTTGCGACAAATACAATCAAATAAGAATTATTACTAAGATCTATTGCATGCACCCCATCGTTTTTCGTTTTAAGTGTATGGGGAGAGATTGTTTATACTTTTTAGTAAAAAACGTATTATATTAAGATTAAAATTTTTTGTATTCACTTAATTAAGAAGACTTTAGTTGTTTTATAATATAAAAATGACATAATTTGGGTATAATTTATACAATTTGTCTCAATTCATTACGTACAGTAAATTTTTTAATCAACAATAGTGTACATTCATAAACATCAAACATTTGCTTTTGGTGCGATGCTGATGCGCAACGCAGCTGATGCTGATGCAATACATCAGCAACTTCGCATCGCATTTCCTTGATTCTGGTTTTGCTTTAAGTTTGCGCATTATTTGATGCAAGTTTGCAATAGTGAACACTTTACATTAAAACTGATGCTGGTTTGATGGCTTTGTGAATGTTTGACCCAAGTGGTTGTGCAACATCTCTGCAACGATGAGTTTGTGAATTTACATATATTTTTCAAACCATTCGTTGATCTTACTTTGGAAAATAGTTAACGGAATGAAAGAAGGATTTATAATGATCATTCCGGTTTTATTCAGGTTCTCAATCTCTGACCCCCAAATCCCCATTTACGATGTTACTTGTCAGTTAAACTTTGTTATTTATTATTTATTATTTAATATGAATGTAACAATTATTGTAAATGATTATTATATTGTGAATATTTTGTAAACAATTTTTTAACATATTTATCAATGCTAATATAGAAACCATTGTTTACCTGTTGAAACGTTGTGACAAAAATAAAATATTTGTTTTATTTGACCTGAGCCCATTCAACAAAAGTTTATATAGTTATAAGGGTCACTAACATCAAAAGAGAAAATTTGTTTCTTTCCACAACTAAAAAAGGCTTGGCAAATCTTTGCGAGGTTTATCGCATATATTTCCAGAAAGTAGATGTTCACAGCTATCCAAAACACAATTTATTTTTAAAGCAACCTTAGGCATTTATTTAGATTTTCCAAAACAAACACGGTTAAAACAATATTTTTTTGTTCTTTGAATAACACAATTTTTTTTTAATTCAACAAACAAACATTAAGACAATTTCAACACAGATTTGTAAAAGTAAATACCTTCACGAACATGTGCCATTTTTTTTTTATTTCACTTAAAATTGTAATTTTTAATTGTATGGAGTCGATCCACTGTGCGGGCTTGCAAAAAAAAACTCGCCTAATGATCGTGATATTTTCTTTGTTTGATGGCCGTTAAAAGCTATTTTGAATAAATAATTCAACAAAGTCCAAGTAAAATAGTGCTAAGTCTTCTACTTGGCAGATGTATTTTAGTAGTATTTTAGTAGTATTTAGAATTTTTATTATTAAAAAAATATTCTTATATAAACAATGGCGGGCCACGGGCAAAAAACAAAACTACCAATTTAATGATTAGGAATTCTAGTCTTGTTGGATATAGTTCACACTAGATATTCGTCACGAAATCTATGTAAGATGAATTGAACTTAGGAAAAATTTCCTATTGACAAGGCCCTAACTAGTGAACTGATGAGTCCAAGGGAGATCGCCGGGACGAAAGGCCAATTTTTGTAGGACTCAAAGGCCGTTAAAAGCAATTTTTAATCAAAATTAATAGAATCTACCATACAAGTTCGACATCGTTACATGTTACAAATGCTTGCATTAAGCTGTACTGATAGCGTTATATCACCTTTGATTTTGAGAGATTTGTGGTAATCAAATCAAAAAAACGCCAATCTTACACTGAGATGTTTAGATCTTAACTAAAACTAGATAGTGGCAGTGGCCATAAATCTATCTGTGATCAAAGTTTCATCATGTGACAGATGTAAATCCTTTGCTAGATCTTGGTCTAGTCAGAGAACTTGAAACCGATTTACTTACATTACCCATTTCATACAAGGTTGAAACTTGAAACTCTAAGTATGGCACTCCGGCTCGGTCGACTAGATCCTTGTTTTTAAGCAATTTATATTCCATTATTTTGAATTCGAAACGACAATTTATTTTGTAATCTAAATAAAAAAGAAGATAAGCAGCCTTTTCAAAATTCTTTATTCTTTTAATTTTTATTTACAGACGGAAATGGACAAATCAAAAAAAACACCTGAGCTATCGCAACGACATGACATTGGACGAAGAGCTTTTCATAAAACTCTGAAGCAGGAAAAAAATAGGAAATCAGGCAAATCGGAAAAGCTTAAGGAGCTAACTGAGCTTTTAAAGAACAATATTACGTGTCAGCCTTATTCAAATCAACATTCCTTATTACTACAAAAAAAACATAGGCCTACAACTTCATCTGTTATACATTTTAAAGAGCCTGAACAAACACAGTTCTTGTATCCATTTGAACAATCACATAATCAAGAAGATTACGATCAATGTTCCTTAAATGACTTTCAAACTAAGCTATCGAATTTCAAAATTAGTTTTCTTGAAGAACCAAATAATATTATGTGCAAATCAATTACTGACTTAACACCCTTAGCCACGCAAGAATACCGGTTACTAGCAGCATCTCAAAAAGATATCCTTATTCGTCCACTTTCATTTTCACAGATCGAAAGTTTTTCCTGCAAATACAGAACAAATTTAAGAAACTTTCAAGATCGAATGCACCGAGCCTACATAACAAAATCAACTAAAATGTTATCAGAACTTAGAGCATGTGAAAATAACACAATAGAAAATATCTGTTTTGTTCATCTTCAATATGGTGAGTCTATCTATATTTTAATGAGAAATGATAAGTTATGTTTTGAGTTTTAAACCAAATAAAAATATTTTCACAGAAAAAGAAAATAAATCAAATAATGATCGAATTGAAGAAAATAATGAAACTTATTATAATACAATCTCAGAAAAGCCATTGGAAGAATTTTCATTAAGTGACTATGAAAATCGGAGAGAAGATGACCTAACATCAAACAAAAATAAGCAGTTACCAAAACCGATTATAGTAAACGATCCTTTGAAAGCAATTACCTACAAAATGCTAACTATGAATAAAGAAAAAATATTCGAATCAGAGAGTTGTATAAAAACAACTTCAACAACCCTTACCCCTACTACAGTACATGAATCACGGGATCGAAACTTAAAAAGATTTTTACTGGGAAATGAAATAAGTTCCTACAGAAACATAAAATTTGACTATATTTCAGAAACTGTTCCAAGTTGTTCCATTAAGGATGGATTACTAGATTATCATGATAGCTCTTCAAATTCAGAAAGTTTTAGTGATACCATAGAAACTAGTGAAGGACTAATTCATTCCGATTTAGATGAAAGTAAAAACCATCTATCTTCAGATTTTTTCTCAAATTGTTTTGTTAGTAAAGTTAAAGAAAAAATAAGAAAAGATAACTCAAAAAGGCGCAAGGGAATGTATATAGAGAGTACAGATTGGGCAGAGAGTTCACAGGCTCATAAAAAAAAAACAGAGCTTAAAGTTTCAATTGACAATTTAAATGTAGATAAAAGTCATCAGATAAATGAATCTTATTCAGTTTTATATTTAAATAGTCTTGAAAAGGACGAAGTGTATACTGGGCCTACAAACTACTTAGATTTATCTGCTTTAGATTCAGATTTTGATAAATCTTCAAAGTGGACAAATCAGAGTTTTTCTTTTCAAAGTTCAAAACAAAAAGATGGTGAGAGAGCAATTCCTCAAATATCATATACAAAACTAAATCATTTCCTTATGCAGAATATATTTTAGGAAATGGACGTCACAAAATACCTGTGCTTGCTAATTCAAACATAGGCTCCTTTATAGGTCCCCATGATATAAAAATATACATGAATCGATCTATATTTGATCAAACCAAAAAACTAGAAGATGAAAATCTTTTAGCTGACGGAAAAATTAATGCGTAAGTATATTACTTTTGTTATTTGTTTATTATGTTATTCCAATAAACCAAAAATATGAGCACCCCTATTAAATTAATAAAAATGCTTGGTTATCTTCTAATTTAGAACGTTAATAAAAAATTAATTCACGAATCAAAAATTCATATTATATTTAATTAACAGCTATTTCATGTTAAGTTAACGTTACTCATCATAAATTCATAGTAATACCTAATTAACTTAACAGCTATTTAACGTTAAAGCCTAGTACGCTGCTGAATTGAAACGAAAAATCAAATACAAAAACAACACAACGAAATCATAAACAGAAAATTTCGTTCCGCTTTTCGTTTTGAAGCCTAGTACGCAGCTGATGCGAAACGAAAAATCCCATACAAAAATGACACAACGAAATCAGAAACGGAAAATTTCGCTCTGCTTTTCGTTTTTCAGTACGCTGTTCGAAGAGCGAAATTTATAATTGTAGCAGATTATTTGGAGAAGTCTCCGCTCCTTTTTCGCACTGAATTAATTATACAGACTATTTATTGTGTGCGGAAAAATGACATTTGTGTTTTATTTGTGTTTTTTTTTTGTTTATCATTTTCTTACATCATGGGTTTCTCTGATGTTTTGCGTTTATGTTTGATTTTGTTTTTGGAATTAGCGAAACTCTCCAAGGATATTTTCCGTTGTGTTTTCGCAAGCGTTTCTTGTCTGTTTGGAGATCACAGGAAATTTTCGTTTCGCATCAGCAGCGTACTAGGCTTGAAGTGCGCTGTTCGAAGAGCGAAATTTATAATTGTAGCGGATTATTTGGAGAAGTCTCCACTCCTTTTTCATACTGAATTAATTACACAGACTATTTATTGATGTAAGAAAATAATATACAAAAATAAACACAAACAAAACTCCAATGTCATTCTTCCGCATACATTAAATAGTCTGTATAATTTATTCAGTGCGAAAAAGTAGCGGAGACTTCTCCAAATAATCTGCTACAATTATAAATTTTGTTCTTCGAACAGCGTAATGCAAAACGAAAAGCAGAACGAAATTTTTCGTTTACAATTTCGTTGTGTCATTTTGTATGGGATTTTTCGTTTCAAATCACCACACTGATCTCTATAATATACTGGATAGTGGATAGCTTATAGAGTATAAATAACAATTTTTGTGATGCAATTTTTAGATTTTTTGACGAGGTACCGGCCACGACCTCGTATCTCGCTCTATACAAACGAAAAAAAGAGATTTAAGATATTTGCCGTAATTGAGCATTTATTTAATGTCAGCAAGCATTGCGGCGGTGAATATTGTAAAAGATAAAAGACGGAAAGCAAGAAAATGATTATCTTCAAAAATAAAATTTCAGGAAAGAAGAAAAAATAACAGGAAATTAACTATGAAAAATTATAAGGCAAGATAAAAATTAGTAAATAAATAAGAATAAAAAATCATTGTGCATAACAAAACCAAAAGCTTTGAAGGTTTGTCATTTTGTCAGGTCAAAATAAAACAAAAACAAACAAAATGTTTGTGTTATAAAAATAGCTTTTATAGTGTTATATTGGGGTACCGGCTACGAGTAACATTTCTTCAATTTGCCTCAAAAATTTTGTATGAATACACTATCCAGTGTATATACAGATCAGCGAATCAGCATCTTACTAGGCTTAAGGTAGCAAATCATTACGAAAATCTATTACATTAAACAAGAACTCTATTGAGGCAAGAGTTTCCACACAAACTTTTTCACGTAGTGTCAACCTTTGACTGCTTTTAAACGATGTGATTTCAACTTGCGATTTTTGAGTCCGTAGATGGGAGACGTATGTGGTGGCCGGGGTAAAATTGCTGAGGTTTTGAAAAATTGGCGAGTTATCGCTCTTTCTTCTTTGTGCTTTTTCTCATTGTTCGGGACATGGACGTATTATATAAGGACTGCTAGTTGCCAATCTCAGGTTGGTTCCATTTTAGTCGCGGTCATTTTTGGCCGACAGCGGGAAAAAAATGAAACCTCAATTTTGACATTTGTACAGAAGGAAAAAAAATGGCCGCGTTCGAGTGATAGGCCGATAGGATATCTAAGATCGTTTTGCATCGGATATGTTTTCGAACGACCATAACCCGATTGGATAGGTTTGTCGGGTATTTTAAATTTTTTTATTTATTTTGTATTTTATATATTTTTTATATTTTATTTTTTTTAAATCAAAATCTATGTAAACAAAAAAAATTGGTACACGACTGGGTCGCACGAACGGTTTAATATTTCAAAAACTATATTTTATCTTATAAAAGAAATAAATTAGTTATGGGAGCCTATATTGTATACTTATGCTTAAAACGTAGTTAAGTTTAAGGTTGTATTATGCGAGTAGGTACATTTATTTATGAACAATATAGCACCGTGTTGCAAATATGCATGGAACTTACAGTTTAGACTGAAAAATTGTTAAAACAAAATATGTAATCATAAATTGATTAAACAACCTATGAAATTGTTCTGACGCCAAATCGATGTACATCATCGATTTCTTAAGGAAATATCAATTTATGAGAACAAAAATTTAAAATCGTTGGAGGTTTTTTTTTTAAATAGTTTTTTCTATATAAAATTTTGAAAAATTAAAAAAAAAAAAAAATGGTACGCAATTTTTTAGCCTTTATTCATGCGGAGTCACAAAATTAATTTAAAGAAAATATCATCTACCCATTTTCGAATTATAAAATTTTCAAAAAAATAATTTTGAAATATTTTTAAAAATGATAATGAGATAATCGAAAATAAAAAAAAAATGGTTCTATGAGAGATACTATTTTTAGTCGCTACAAAATTTTTTTTCTAATAATATAGTAGATCGTACAGATATTAGTTCAGACAAAAATTTTAATCTAAATCGTAGGAGCCGTTTTTGATAAAAATGAAATTTCCAATATCGGTTCTCAAACATTTCTATCGGAGGTACCGTTAGTTTTGGTCATAAGAATAATTTTCACTTAAAATCTGCTTGTCAATAGTAAAAAACTGCTAGGTGCCAAGTTTAATAAAAATTGACCGAGTCGTTTTCGAATTATTAAGTTGTCAAAAAAAAAAATTTTTTAACTTTTTTTAAAAATCTAAAAAAAATTGACCTTTAGGGATGTTCGTCTGGTCCTAGGAAAGATGTACAGTAGCTTCTGAGGCTTATCCTAGAGCCAGTGCGTTTCGTTGAGGAAGGAGATCAAATCTTTGATCTTCACTTCAGAGAGTTCGTTTAGGTCACTGAAAAAAGCTCTACCAAATGATTGAGCTCTTTTCCTGGCCAATGCGGGGCATTTACAGAGGAAATGGATGATGACTGTTTCCCTCTCCTGCTGGTCCCCGCAACTACGACAGTGGCCATTGTGTGGAATACCTAGCTTCGCTGTAGGCTCTCCGATTGGCCAGTGTCCTGTACATGTCGCAACGACCCTGGCAAAAAACGAAAAGTACCAGTTACAGGTCGACTGACAGACAGATAGACAGACAGACAGACAGACGACAGAAAGACAGACAGACTGACAGCTGAGAGAATACTCAGAATAATAATAAACGACCTTAAACAGTTTCCTGGCGCCCACCCTTCAGCGTAAGTACTTATCTTTTTTTTTATTTAATTCTTTTTTTTTAATAAACCAAATTCTTTTTGATTCATTTGGTTTACTACTTTTTTAATTCGTCTTATTAATTCGACGAACCCACCCACATTCTTCAACGATCGATTTAATAGTTCGTCATATCGATCTAATCTTCCGCGTGTGCGGATTGCACAAATTAATCTCTTAATTCGTTTGTGATTTTATTAAATTATTATTGTTGGATTCGCATAATCCAAAGTCGCGGTCTTTTAGTTATTCGTCATCGTAATCTTCCTAATAATCATCCTAAAATTCGCGTTAATAAATATTGCAATATTATCTCTCTGTCTGTGCCCCATTGTTGGGGCACACAGGACCTAGGTGGTCGCTGCTCCATTTCTTCTTTTGAGTTATAGCTGATATTGCATTTTCCATAAATAAATGTCCAGCTTGGCCATCGCGTTTTCTTATCATCCACAACAAAAATAAATCCAAAATTAATCAGGTTCGTATTCTAAAGGGGGCACAGAGGACCACAAAAATCCTCTGTACTCCGATGTTTCCGACATTTTTAAACATGAATATTTTACAAAACTTAAATTGCACAAAACACCACTGAATTCATTGTTTTCGATATTAAAATTTGAAATTCTTATTGGCAAAGCCTTTACTAAACAAGCACAAATTTCTATTTTTTTTATAAACTTACCTTAAAACAAAAAAAACTAATTTTTTTCATTCGGAGAGCGCTTATCAGCACGATAGACAATAACGAACTAATGAGCTAGATGGGCGCTTTTATTAAAGTATTTAACTTTTGGGCAAAGTCACTTATTAATCGTCTTGAAGCGAAATTCTTCTGTGCCCCGGTGGTCCTCTGTGCCCTGGCCTCCCCTAGAACCGAATTTATAAACGTATTATAGCGAGTCCATAAAGTCTTATAATGCCTTTAAAAGCGAAAAACGTATTTATAAAACTTCGCAACGTTGAATAATAAAGGCATAGCTAAACGCATTCGAGGGTTGAATAGTGCTTGTATAAGGATATTTTAGTATCGAAATGTCACTTTGACTCACACCTAACAACATAATACGTAGATATAAGGGTAGCGCTTATTTTGGGATTGTTAGAATTTCTTTTTTGTCCCACCCTAAAAATGATTATTATATACCTGTACAATTTTTTGCACTCTTAATAGTGTCCGTGAAGTTAGCATATCAAGTGTTAGCATATCAATTTTTTTTTGGAGTTCTCATCGCATGCAACATAGTTCTATAGTTACTCATACTTTTCCAAAATAGTTCTGTTCAATTTCACCGTAAAAAACGGATTTCAAAAAATGAGATGCTAACTTCCCGTAGCATATCAATTATTGAAATGTCAAATGAAAATATTTTTTTTAGATGTAAGAAACATTCCTTAAGAGTTCCTCATACCTTAAAATAATTGTTCCGTTATATTCAGACCTAGAAAAAAATAAAACTAAAAAAATTATTCTAATAAAAAAATTAAAAATGGTATGGAAAAATCAACTGAATTTCACAAATAAAAGAAAATTCAATATCATCAATGATCTAAATGCATAGACTTTATGCATATACAATATAATCCAATAATTTTTTATTTCTAATACTTTTCTAACGTACATATATTACGATTTTTTTAAATTGTTATATGTAATTTTCACAATTATTGCCAACGACCTTGATATGCTGGCATTTTTTTACGAGTTCCAACTTAATTATCATTTTATTCAGATAGATCTAATGTGTTTACAATATAAACCGAAGAGTTCCCGTTTCTAACATTTTTCTAACAAAAGTTATGATTTTTTTAAAATTAAGGCGATTTGCCATGAATTTTGGAAGTAGACCTTGATTTGACCTTGATATGCTGGCATTTTTTTACGAGTTCCAACTCAATTATCATTTTATTCAGATAGATCTAATGTGTTTACAATATAAACCGAAGAGTTCCCGTTTCTAACATTTTTCTAACAAAAGTTATGATTTTTTTTAAATTAAGGCGATTTGCCATGAATTTTGGAAGTAGACCTTGGTTCGACCTTGATATGCTGGCATTTTTTTACGAGTTCCAACTCAATTATCATTTTATTCAGATAGATCTAATGTGTTTACAATATAAACCGAAGAGTTCCCGTTTCTAACATTTTTCTAACAAAAGTTATGATTTTTTTAAAATTAAGGCTATTTGCCATGAATTTTGGAAGTAGACCTTGGTTCGACCTTGATATGCTGGCATTTTTTTACGAGTTCCAACTCAATTATCATTTTATTCAGATAGATCTAATGTGTTTACAATATAAACCGAAGAGTTCCCGTTTCTAACATTTTTCTAACAAAAGTTATGATTTTTTTAAAATTAAGGCTATTTGCCATGAATTTTGGAAGTAGACCTTGGTTCGACCTTGATATGCTGGCATTTTTTTACGAGATACTTAACTCCATAAAATAAATCTCATAAAATTTATTTACTACCGTTAAATAACGACACATTAGATCTATCTGAATAAAATGATAATTGAGTTGGAACTCGTAAAAAAATGCCAGCATATCAAGGTCGAATCAAGGTCTACTTCCAAAATTCATGGCAAATCGCCTTAATTTTAAAAAAATCATAACTTTTGTTAGAAAAATGTTAGAAACGGGAACTCTTCGGTTTATATTGTAAACACATTAGATCTATCTGAATAAAATGATAATTGAGTTGGAACTCGTAAAAAAATGCCAGCATATCAAGGTCAAATCAAGGTCTACTTCCAAAATTCATGGCAAATCGCCTTAATTTAAAAAAAATCATAACTTTTGTTAGAAAAATGTTTGAAACGGGAACTCTTCGGTTTATATTGTAAACACATTAGATCTATCTGAATAAAATGATAATTGAGTTGGAACTCGTAAAAAAATGCCAGCATATCAAGGTCGAACCAAGGTCTACTTCCAAAATTCATGGCAAATCGCCTTAATTTTAAAAAAATCATAACTTTTGTTAGAAAAATGTTAGAAACGGGAACTCTTCGGTTTATATTGTAAACACATTAGATCTATCTGAATAAAATGATAATTGAGTTGGAACTCGTAAAAAAATGCCAGCATATCAAGGTCGAACCAAGGTCTACTTCCAAAATTCATGACTGACAGACAGATAGACAGACAGACAGACAGACGACAGAAAGACAGACAGACTGACAGCTGAGAGAATACTCAGAATAATAATAAACGACCTTAAACAGTTTCCTGGCGCCCACCCTTCAGCGTAAGTACTTATCTTTTTTTTTATTTAATTCTTTTTTTTTAATAAACCAAATTCTTTTTGATTCATTTGGTTTACTACTTTTTTAATTCGTCTTATTAATTCGACGAACCCACCCACATTCTTCAACGATCGATTTAATAGTTCGTCATATCGATCTAATCTTCCGCGTGTGCGGATTGCACAAATTAATCTCTTAATTCGTTTGTGATTTTATTAAATTATTATTGTTGGATTCGCATAATCCAAAGTCGCGGTCTTTTAGTTATTCGTCATCGTAATCTTCCTAATAATCATCCTAAAATTCGCGTTAATAAATATTGCAATATTATCTCTCTGTCTGTGCCCCATTGTTGGGGCACACAGGACCTAGGTGGTCGCTGCTCCATTTCTTCTTTTGAGTTATAGCTGATATTGCATTTTCCATAAATAAATGTCCAGCTTGGCCATCGCGTTTTCTTATCATCCACAACAAAAATAAATCCAAAATTAATCAGGTTCGTATTCTAAAGGGGGCACAGAGGACCACAAAAATCCTCTGTACTCCGATGTTTCCGACATTTTTAAACATGAATATTTTACAAAACTTAAATTGCACAAAACACCACTGAATTCATTGTTTTCGATATTAAAATTTGAAATTCTTATTGGCAAAGCCTTTACTAAACAAGCACAAATTTCTATTTTTTTTATAAACTTACCTTAAAACAAAAAAAACTAATTTTTTTCATTCGGAGAGCGCTTATCAGCACGATAGACAATAACGAACTAATGAGCTAGATGGGCGCTTTTATTAAAGTATTTAACTTTTGGGCAAAGTCACTTATTAATCGTCTTGAAGCGAAATTCTTCTGTGCCCCGGTGGTCCTCTGTGCCCTGGCCTCCCCTAGAACCGAATTTATAAACGTATTATAGCGAGTCCATAAAGTCTTATAATGCCTTTAAAAGCGAAAAACGTATTTATAAAACTTCGCAACGTTGAATAATAAAGGCATAGCTAAACGCATTCGAGGGTTGAATAGTGCTTGTATAAGGATATTTTAGTATCGAAATGTCACTTTGACTCACACCTAACAACATAATACGTAGATATAAGGGTAGCGCTTATTTTGGGATTGTTAGAATTTCTTTTTTGTCCCACCCTAAAAATGATTATTATATACCTGTACAATTTTTTGCACTCTTAATAGTGTCCGTGAAGTTAGCATATCAAGTGTTAGCATATCAATTTTTTTTTGGAGTTCTCATCGCATGCAACATAGTTCTATAGTTACTCATACTTTTCCAAAATAGTTCTGTTCAATTTCACCGTAAAAAACGGATTTCAAAAAATGAGATGCTAACTTCCCGTAGCATATCAATTATTGAAATGTCAAATGAAAATATTTTTTTTAGATGTAAGAAACATTCCTTAAGAGTTCCTCATACCTTAAAATAATTGTTCCGTTATATTCAGACCTAGAAAAAAATAAAACTAAAAAAATTATTCTAATAAAAAAATTAAAAATGGTATGGAAAAATCAACTGAATTTCACAAATAAAAGAAAATTCAATATCATCAATGATCTAAATGCATAGACTTTATGCATATACAATATAATCCAATAATTTTTTATTTCTAATACTTTTCTAACGTACATATATTACGATTTTTTTAAATTGTTATATGTAATTTTCACAATTATTGCCAACGACCTTGATATGCTGGCATTTTTTTACGAGTTCCAACTTAATTATCATTTTATTCAGATAGATCTAATGTGTTTACAATATAAACCGAAGAGTTCCCGTTTCTAACATTTTTCTAACAAAAGTTATGATTTTTTTAAAATTAAGGCGATTTGCCATGAATTTTGGAAGTAGACCTTGATTTGACCTTGATATGCTGGCATTTTTTTACGAGTTCCAACTCAATTATCATTTTATTCAGATAGATCTAATGTGTTTACAATATAAACCGAAGAGTTCCCGTTTCTAACATTTTTCTAACAAAAGTTATGATTTTTTTTAAATTAAGGCGATTTGCCATGAATTTTGGAAGTAGACCTTGGTTCGACCTTGATATGCTGGCATTTTTTTACGAGTTCCAACTCAATTATCATTTTATTCAGATAGATCTAATGTGTTTACAATATAAACCGAAGAGTTCCCGTTTCTAACATTTTTCTAACAAAAGTTATGATTTTTTTAAAATTAAGGCTATTTGCCATGAATTTTGGAAGTAGACCTTGGTTCGACCTTGATATGCTGGCATTTTTTTACGAGTTCCAACTCAATTATCATTTTATTCAGATAGATCTAATGTGTTTACAATATAAACCGAAGAGTTCCCGTTTCTAACATTTTTCTAACAAAAGTTATGATTTTTTTAAAATTAAGGCTATTTGCCATGAATTTTGGAAGTAGACCTTGGTTCGACCTTGATATGCTGGCATTTTTTTACGAGATACTTAACTCCATAAAATAAATCTCATAAAATTTATTTACTACCGTTAAATAACGACACATTAGATCTATCTGAATAAAATGATAATTGAGTTGGAACTCGTAAAAAAATGCCAGCATATCAAGGTCGAATCAAGGTCTACTTCCAAAATTCATGGCAAATCGCCTTAATTTTAAAAAAATCATAACTTTTGTTAGAAAAATGTTAGAAACGGGAACTCTTCGGTTTATATTGTAAACACATTAGATCTATCTGAATAAAATGATAATTGAGTTGGAACTCGTAAAAAAATGCCAGCATATCAAGGTCAAATCAAGGTCTACTTCCAAAATTCATGGCAAATCGCCTTAATTTAAAAAAAATCATAACTTTTGTTAGAAAAATGTTTGAAACGGGAACTCTTCGGTTTATATTGTAAACACATTAGATCTATCTGAATAAAATGATAATTGAGTTGGAACTCGTAAAAAAATGCCAGCATATCAAGGTCGAACCAAGGTCTACTTCCAAAATTCATGGCAAATCGCCTTAATTTTAAAAAAATCATAACTTTTGTTAGAAAAATGTTAGAAACGGGAACTCTTCGGTTTATATTGTAAACATATTAGATCTATCTGAATAAAATGATAATTGAGTTGGAACTCGTAAAAAAATGCCAGCATATCAAGGTCGAACCAAGGTCTACTTCCAAAATTCATGGCAAATCGCCTTAATTTTAAAAAAATCATAACTTTTGTTAGAAAAATGTTAGAAACGGGAACTCTTCGGTTTATATTGTAAACACATTAGATCTATCTGAATAAAATGATAATTGAGTTGGAACTCGTAAAAAAATGCCAGCATATCAAGTTGAAATCAAGGTCTACTTCCAAAATTCATGGCAAATCGCCTTAATTTAAAAAAAATCATAACTTTTGTTAGAAAAATGTTAGAAACGGGAACTCTTTGGTTTATATTGTAAACACATTAGATCTATCTGAATAAAATGATAATTAAGTTGGAACTCGTAAAAAAATGCCAGCATATCAAGGTCGTTGGCAATAATTGTAAAAATTACATATAACAATTTAAAAAAATCGTAATATATGTACGTTAGAAAAGTATTAGAAATAAAAAATTATTGGATTATATTGTATATGCATAAAGTCTATGCATTTAGATCATTGATGATATTGAATTTTCTTTTATTTGTGAAATTCAGTTGATTTTTCCATACCATTTTTAATTTTTTTATTAGAATAATTTTTTTAGTTTTATTTTTTTCTAGGTCTGAATATAACGGAACAATTATTTTAAGGTATGAGGAACTCTTAAGGAATGTTTCTTACATCTAAAAAAAATATTTTCATTTGACATTTCAATAATTGATATGCTACGGGAAGTTAGCATCTCATTTTTTGAAATCCGTTTTTACGGTGAAATTGAACAGAACTATTTTGAAAAAGTATGAGGAACTATAGAACTATGTTGCATGCGATGAGAACTCCAAAAAAAAATTAATATGCTAACACTTGATATGCTAACTTCACGGACACCTCTTAATAGATCTTCAAATGTGTGCCAAATTTACTTATTTTTGATCACTTTCAGGAGAGGATAATAATAATTGTATACATTGCGTACAAAAGAGCCACCCTAATAGACATATTTTCTTTTCAATAAAAAACACCAAGTAGTCACTCTACAAATACATGAATTTTTTGTTCTAAAATATTTAACTTTATTAACAAAAAACACAAAACCACACAAATAACAAAAATGATTTCGACCAAGTGGCCGCCGCGACCCAAGAGAGGCCCAAGAGGCCCCAGCTTCAATTTTTGCGTGCGATCGCGGATGGACTCATTCGGGTCTTCTTCGATACTCTGCTCCACAGTAGCAATAGCGTCTTCGGTGCTCACTTTACGGCGTCTCTGAGGATGCGCATTATCCAATAGAGTAAACGTGGTGCGAAAACGATCCATGGTTCCTCGAATTACTCTGCTGGGCGATTATGTCGACAGAATATTGGACGCAGCGTGCGATGCGTCGCACGACCCGAATCATTATTTTGGTAATAAATTTGCACGATTTGCAAACGTTGTTCAGGAGAGATGCCAAAAAAAAGTCTAATTGGCCGCACATGGATAGACAAATTGTTTCCAAATTGGAGGAACGCGTTTCAAAACAGCATCATCTCAAAAGTAAGTACCCAAGCAGAACTTTTATCTCGAATTAGGTCACAGTTTCCAAACATAACAGTTCAAGAGTTAAATCATCCGATTGTGGGATATGAACCCGACATAATTCTCAAGCCAAATCAGACACCTATATTTCACGCACCATACAGGGTACCATATAAATTACGCGATAGAGTAGAGGCAGAGTTGGAAAGGTTAGTTACAGAAGATATATTAGTGCCGGTAGAATTTAGCAAGTGGGCTAGTCCGACAGTAATCGTGCCCAAAAGTGACGGTAGTATCGTAGACTGCAAGGTTACGTTGAATAAATGCATAGAGACACAATACTATCCTTTTCCTTTAGCCGACAATATTTTTGCCGGGCTTGCAGGTTGCACACATTTCGCAGTCATTTATTTGACAGGGGCTTATCAGCACATTTGGGTATCAGAAAAGTCCCAAGATCTTTTTGTTTTGAATACACTCCGCGGTCTTTATAAGTTTGATTTATGGGGTTAAATGTGTGCCTGCAATATTTCAGTCGGTAATGGACCGAATTCTTAAAGGATTAAGTAAGGTTTTTTGTTATTTGGACGACATCCTAATCGGAGGTTCGTCTCATGAAAAATGTGAAGAATTGTTGTTTGAAGTTTTAAAGCGGTTGCATAATCACAACATACATATTAATGTTAAAAAATGTAAATTCATTGTTGATAGGGTTGATTATTTAGGGCATACGTTGTCGGCAAAAGGTATAGGGTCAAATGAGAAGAAACTTGAAGCTATTGTGGAGGCACCGCCACCAAATAACCTTCAACAACTCCAATCGTTTTTAGGTCTTATGAATTATTACAACAAGTTTCTGGCAAATTTATGTAGTAAAGCTTATCCACTTTACAACCTTTTAAAAAAGGGAGTTCATTATAATTGGACAGATGAATGCCAAGCGTCGTTTGAGAAATGTAAAAAACTGCTATTAGAAAACAAAATTTTAGAACTTTATGACCCAAAAAAGCCTAATATCGTGATCGCAGATGCTACTCCCTATGGTGTTGGAGCAATTATGTGCCACATGGTTGACGGTGTAGAGAAACCAGTTTATTTTGCATCATGCACTTTATCTCCGTCGGAACAGAATTACTCACAACTTCATAGGAAAGCCTTAGCAATAATTTTTGCTGTTAAAAAATTCCATACGTATATTTACGGTCATGAATTTCAGATATGTTCAGATCACCAAGCCCTTAAGAAAATATTTCACCTTCATAAAGGGAATTCGGCAGTCGCATCAGCACGACTTCATCGTTGGGCGACTACCCTATCTCAGTACAGTTACACGATTTCTCATAGAAAAGGGTCCAAAATGACAAATGTAGATTGACTATCGGGCTTACCGCTTAAAGAAAAATCGGAGGTAGAGGAAGCTAATATTTTTTTTTTAGTTCAGAAGAAAGTTTAATAGATATGAATTTAGTTCGAAGGTGTACTGAAAAAGATGAAATTTTAAAAAATCTTTATAAATACTTACAATTTGGATGACTAAGTTTTCAACATATGCCGGAAAGATTAGCAGCATATGTTAAAAAACGTAATTCTCTAGCAATTGAAAATGGATGTGTATTTTATGCACATAGAATTGTTGTACCAGAAGCATTACAGGAGTCTGTTCTCAAGTTATAGCATAAAAATCATACAAGAATCATACGTATGAAAATGTTAGCGAGGTCTTTTGTTTGGTGGTCTACTTTGGATGACAACGTTAAAGATTTTGTAAAAAGTTGTTTGATATGTGAACAGACGCAAAACAGATGTTCACACCAAGTGGGTTGATGCGGGGTTTCCTTTTGACCGAATACACCTGGATTTTTTTCACTTTAGCGGGAAAACATTTCTCATAGTCATGGATGCTTATTCCAAGTATTGTGAAATAAAGTTAATGCCAAAAACATCGGTAACGGATTTAATAGATGTGCTTATAAAATTATTTATAGTTTTCGGCCTACCTGGGAATATAGTCTCTGATAATGGTCCGCCGTTTAATTCGTTTGTCTTCAAAAAATTTTGTAGCTGTAAAGGAATAAATCTAATGACGTCACCCGCATACCACCCACAATCGAATGGTTTAGCTGAACGTGGAGTTCTAACAGTAAAATCGGTACTAAAAAGTTCGGCTTGGAGCTGAAAAATGAGTCTTCATTATTAAATAAAATAAATGAATTTTTATTAAATTATCGAAACACTCCTATTTCAGTGACTGGCAGAATACCCTCTGAAATTATATTTAGTTATCAACCGAAAACATTGTTACATTGTTTAAATAATAGAAGTAACAAGAATAACTTTAAAATTAATGTTCCAAGTTTAAGTAAAAATAAAGTTGAAACAAATGAAAATGTAAAAAAAGTTTCTGATCTAAATTTAAAAAGTAAGGATATTGTTTTTGAAATTAGGGAGGAAGTCCTCTGCAAAAATCATTTTGTACATACGGTTAAATGAATACCAGCTAAAGTTATTAAAATTGTTAGTAAAAAAACTTGTACAATAATCGTAAATGGTTATGAGCGATTTATACATGAAAACCAAATTAAAAAGAAGTATTTAAGAAATAGATAATATTTAGCTGATATTAGACCTGAAGAATTTAAGGAAAATAAAGAAAAAGAATCAGAAGATTTGATGGAAAAGAAAGTAAATAAAGGGAAAACTAAAACCCAAAATTGAAAATGCCAGATAATCAAGAAGCCAGAAGGTCTTCTAGAATTAAAAATGTATTAAAAGAAAACTAAGAATTAAATGGAAAATGATGAATGAAAAAATGTATTATAAGACTTAAGGCTTAACTACATAAGCCAAAAAAGTGAAAAAGTAAAAAAGTGAAAATTTTCAAACTCTTTTTAGGATAGTGTTTCTGACTGGAAAACTTATAAAAATGATGCAGAAAGCTTATATTTTGGTTTAAAAACAAATTTCTGTATTCTTTTTCACAAAACAACGGCGCTAGCGGTAAAAAAAATATTTTTACTTTTGTACTTCAGTACTTTTTGGCTTATGTAGTTAAGACTTTAAGTTAAAAAGCGGAAGATGTTATGTATATTTGAAATTGTTTCATAAACACCCCTTAGGCCTAGTATGCTGCTGATGCGAAACGAAAAACCCCATACAAAAATAACAACGAAATCATAAACTGAAAATTTCGTTCTGCTTTTCGTGTTGCAGTACGCTGTTCGAAGAGCGAAATTTATGATTGTAGCAGATTATTTGAAGAAGTCTCCGCTCCTTTTTCCCACTGAATTAATTATACAGACTATTTGTGGGTGTGCGGAAAAATGACATTTGAGTTTTATTTGTGTTTTTTTTTGTTTATCATTTTCTTACATCATTGGTTTCTCTGAGACCTCAGCAATCACAGTTGCCTGAACAGGATTCCTAGCCAAAATTTCTCAGCTTTGCTGTCAAAACAATCTTGGATTCGCTTGCTCACTTTTTCAATGAGAAAAATCTCTGAGATCTCATTTTTCTGAACGCGCCAAGTGACTTGCAATACTTTATTAAAAAAATATAAAACAACATGCGGTGCTGTGTTAAATTGTGTAAAAACACTTATAATATGGAGTTAATAATCTTTTCATTTCACGGGCTGATTATGTCTCAATTTATTTATTTATTTATTTGATTCAAATCTACGATATTACGTAAATAATTAAAGAAGAATTACAAAGAATTTTGAATAAGATATGTAACGTTGGTTTTAAATTGAAATCTAGGTATAAAAGATCAAGGTCATCATAGTAGATGTTAAAAAGCCAAATTTAGTAGAATAAGGTATAGTAGAATGAGGTATTTCAAAAATAAATTGCCTCATTCGAAATGTTCTACCTGGTGCATAAATTCCCAAAGAGGAAAGCAAATCTCCACAATCAATATCGTTACAAAGAATGTCCCGAACAAACAAAACACTGTATACTCTACGCCTTGACTCAAGAGTTTGCATTCCTAGCAACAGACATCTACTATTATAGTTAAGATTGATATTACCAGTCAAAGAAAATTTCTTTAAAGCATACCTTAAAAAGTTTTTTTGAATCTTCTCAATCCTCTCGGTTAATTTTTTAGAATCTGGACTCCATATTATACGATTGTATTCCAGCAACGGACGAACTAAAGACCAAAACAAAGCTTTTAGTGTATACGGATCCTTAAAATCGGAAGAATTTCTCTTAAGAAATCCTAGCATAGAATTAGCTCTAGAAACGATATAACTTATATGAGACTCAAACGTTATAATCAAAAATAACGCCCAAGTCTTTGTTTCATTAACTCTGCATAAATTATTATTATTAATACTATAGTCAAAGATTATAGGACTCGATAAACGGCTGTAAGTCAAAACAGAGCACTTAGATAAATTTAAGAACAGGTCATTTTTCTTGCACCAAACCTCGAACTTATATAAATCATTTTGAAATGCAAGACAATCATTGTACTTGTTAATGACTAAACATTTTAATATCATCAGCAAATATTAGACCTTCAGAAACGGATAACACTGATGGAAAATCATTTATAAACATATCAAACAAGGGTGGACCCAGACGACTTCCTTCAGGAACACCTGAGTACACTATAATAGGTTCTGACACTAGATCACCTATTTTTACAATTTGGTTCCAACCAATCAGGTAAGAACAAAACTATTTTAGTAAGGTTCCATCAAAACTGTTAGCTTTTAATTTTTTAATTAAAATTTGGTGATTAACCCTACTGAAAGCTTTTACAAAATCAGTGTATACCACATCCATTTGAAATCGCTTTTCTAATGCTTTGAAACATTGATTGGAAAAACAAGCCAAGTTTGTGGTAGTTGACCTCCCACTAAAGAACCCATGTTGGGAAATTGAAAAGTGACATTTGATTATATTATATAGTTTATTCTTTAAAATGTTGTCCAGACTTCCACATAAATTAATGTGAAGTGATGTTTTTTATGTAAATACGTTATTGTAGAATACTTTTTAATTGATATTTCATAGCATTTTGCTATAAAAAAGGCAAATTTGTTGAAAATACAAATATACTTTGAAACGTGATATGTCAGGTGCCTATATCTGTCAAAATTGAAATTCTCGCCCAGGGTCGAACTAGCTTTTGTTGGTGATGGTAAGACGCTCAAATGCATTGAGCGCCCGTAGTGCAGAGTAATTTTAGTTACTTTATATGGAATATGAGACACAGCTCACCTGCGAAATGAACAAAAATTGCACTGCTTATTATAGGTGTTTTTACAGGATTTTACGGAGCACCGGATGTAGGTTTATATTTTTATTTCAATGAAGAATAACATATATTTACTTTATTTACTTTTATTTCACTAGTTTATTAATTTATTTACTAAGGTTTTTTTTCTATTTCTCTCAAAACATATACCTCAAAAAAACAGCTAAAAATTCCTCTGGGCGCTCCATGATTTAGCGTCAAACTGCATGCCTTCCCTTTGTGAATGCATTTGTGTTTGTGTAACTCACACTATTTTGAAAAATGTTTCACTTTTTCCTCGATATGCCCGTTCCTCTATTTCTTCTTCTAAGTTGTCAGACGACAATCTGGCAAAAAATTGTCAGGTATCTTACAATCATCTGAACACACAATTTTTATCATTGTCAGACGATTAAAGAAAACATCTTACAATTGCTGACAATTTCTTCACTGTCCCAAATGTCAATGAAACCTATCGGTTGGAGTTGAGTTGGTTAAAGAGAGATAAAAAAATATTTCTGTTGGAAATTTGTAGTTTTTACTTAACTGAATAAATAAACTCAAAAAGAAAATATCTATAAAGCAATGGGACTCACTTCAATTATATTTTATACCTTCTTTGTGTTTTGTAGTTTTATTCTATTTATTATTTTATTTATTATGAATCGAGGAACCAAATATTCGAAATGCATGAAAATTAAAAACTTATGGGCGCTGGAGGTCAGAGAAAACGACGTCGTTAGGAGGGGAAGAATCCTATCGAAAAACCAATGCCACAGATTGCTTTATATAAAGGGTGTTTTTTTAGACGTATGGTTTTCAATCTGGCAATACTTTTTTCGGAGTTGGTCTTTTTGACAGCTGTCATTTGATTTGTGCTCAATTTGGTTTGCCATTTCATAATGAATAGACTTACTCCTGAACAAAGTTTGCAAATCGTGCAAAAATATTACCAAAGTAATGGTTCGGTTCGCGCCACGTATCGCGTGCTGCGTCCAATATTCGGTCGACATAATCGCCCAGCAGAGTAATTCGAGCAACCATGGATCGGTTTCGCACCACGTTTACTCTATTGGATAATGCGCATCCTCAGAGACGTCGTACAGTGCGCACCGAAGACGCTATTGCTGCTGTGGAGCAGAGTATCGAAGAAGACCCGAATGAGTCCATCCGCCATCGTTCGCAACAATTGGAGCTGGGGCCTCTTACCCTCTGGGCTGGAATTTATTCGAGCCAGCCGCGGCGGCCACTTGGTCGAAATCATTTTTAAACATAATGGCAAACCCTTATCTTTATAATAAAGGTAAATTCTTGGCCAAATTTTGAAAATTTTCGAGCTGACAATAATGTCAGTTATATTACTGTCCGAAAATTGTCAGACAATAGCTGACAATCAAATTATCAGACTTTGGGACGAAATCTACCAACTGTGTGAACGGACAATTGTTCATTGTCAGAAATATGTCAATTGTCAGCAGTTGTCATACCATTGACAGTTCTGACAATTTTGTAAGATCTAACAATCGTCTGTACATAGCTTAACATCTATTAAAATTCGGAGTGTTTAAAAGCATCTTTGCAAGCGAAAAGAAACCAAGAGAGAAATGAAGCTTAAAAATCGCTGTCGTCTAAAAGCAGTCTTCGCATTCACACTTTCACATTTGACCTTTTAAATAACAATTTGTATTAGTCTCAAGTGGTTGGCAAAAATATCTTACTTATTTTTAACTTAACAAGGATTAAATTCTATTCTGCTTTATTTTTTTGATAACTTTTCGCACTTAACTCACTGATTAAAGATAATTCATGTTTCATTTGAGTTTGTTAATAGGGGTGTAACTATTTACATAAAAAAAATTAGTCCGAATCCGCAGCTCTTGGCACAAACCAAAGCTGCATCAACTTCATCAAGGATCGAGCACATCGGAGCATCAGACATTTCAAAATCGAATTATCCATACAAACTAAAAACTTTGGATAATCTAAAGAGTTCTGATAAGAAAAGTTATCAAGAACTCAAACGGACTGTTTCAGAAGAAATTTCAGGTCAGATAAAATGTTGTACACAACATTTAATTCCCAGTCCCAACTTAAGCATGAATGAGATTCGCCAAGTTCAAACGAATCGCATATTATCTGAACCGAGTATTGTTGCAAAGCCAAGAGGGCAGAATATTTGTCAGAAAGATTTGTTTTCAACGTCGGAACTCCTAGCCCAATTGCTTCACGGATCTGAAGAACAATTAGTTTCGGAGCAACGTCGACAGATATTCACAGTAAGTGCATTTTAAGAATTACTTAAATATATTTATATCTATACTAAATACTAGGAGTGTAAATTTGAATTTTATCTATCACCTAATCTCCTCGAATGACAAAATAGATTTTCTTAACCATAACATCCTCTCACTCTTCAATAATCATGTCCCTCTCAGGTGGAAAACTACCCTTCCAGGCTAACGACTTGGTTTACAAGTGAAATAAGGTGTCTTTTATTTAAATGTGATCAAGGATAATATAGGCAATGAAGACGTTTTAGGTTGTTTGTCCACAATAAACTTTATCGCAGGTTGCGCAATTTAGCTGTTAGTAAAATAAAGTCTGCAAAAATACGCTTGTATAATAGTACCACAGATAATAAACTATACAGATGTAGCATCCATATGGGAAAAAATGTCTATTAAAACGAAATTCGTCCAAAAAAAGATTTTTCTTCAAAGTTCAACTTCTTAGAGAAGGGACAACATTTCAATTTATTTTCTCTACTACTCTAACCTATGGGAGAGCTACACAATTTCTTAGAATAAGAAGATAAGGTGGCATCCCAATAAACCATATACAGTGCTATAAGCTAACAAAAAAAGATGCTGACTTATCTAAACTTAAACACGTGAATTTCAAACTGAGCATTCCATCTAACAAAGTGGACAGTGTCATGGATGCTTCTATGTGGCCTTGCTTCGTACAGATTAAGCTATTTGTCTCACGCCCAAAAAACGAGGAGACACTGGGCACCATCTCAATAACTTAAATCAATCACAAACTTTCTCTTCTTCTTGCTCTTTCTTAAATGACTTTCTTGTTTACTATCAAAACACAGGAGGATTACGTACTAAACTGGAACAAGTTCTACTCTTTTCAACATCAACCCAGTATCACGTAATTATTCTCGTAGAGACTTGGCTAAACGAACAACACCAAGATGGTGAGATGTTTAATGACAATCAGTATGCTATTTTCCGGAAAGATCGTAATTATGAATTGCTCGATTGTGAAAGAGGAGGCGGAGTGTTGGCAGCTGTACATACCTCACTTCATTGTACTAAAGTTGAGTTGCCTTCATCAGTTGGCGCTCTCGACATTGATCAATTAGTGCTGAATATAAAATTTGATGATGTAAATGAAGTTTTTCTTATTGTCTCTTACATTCCACCATGTAGCTCTTTCGAATTATATAAAGCTCACATAGAGAATTGCAGTTTAATATTGAAAAATCGTAAAGATTATCAAAGAGTTATTATTTTAGGTGATTTTAATTTGCCAAATGTCAAATGGATATATGATCCTGATGAAAAAATATTAATTCCATTTAATGTTATATTTAACCATGATTGTGAAGTTGTCGACACCTTCGCACAATTTGACCTCAGGCAAATCAATCATTTTCATAATTCTTTTAATAATGTGCTTGATTTGGTTTTTGTTGATAGTGAATTGTGCGTGGGTGTAAACAACTCGATTGTTCCTCTTTTCTCTAATACAATTTATCATGTTGCAATCAGTTTGCATTTAGAATTTTATAATTATTTCTCACCTGGAACTTCTGATTCTAATTTTGTTTACAATTTTGCTAAAGCTAATTTTAATGCAATTTCAAATCTTCTTAATGGTACTAATTGGCAAGCATTATTTGTTAATATAGACTTAAATGAATGTTAAATACTGCGGTTGATCTATATATACCCAAAATTAAATCAATTTGTGGCTCGAAACCGGTATGGTTTAATAAAAGAATTATTAATCTTAATAATATAAAAAATAAGGTTTATAAGCAATTTCGCAGGTCGAATAATGATCATGAACTATATAAACAATATCGAGTACTACAAAGAAAATTCGATACTCTTAATAAATTTCTATACAATCAATATATTTATTCTGTCGAGTGTAACTTAAAGTCAAATAGTAAAAGTTTTTGGACTTTTATTAATAGTAAAAAGCAATCAATTGGTATTCCCAATCTTATGCGTTACGATGGCATTGCGTCTTCTGACCTCTCAGTTATTTGCAACTTGTTTGCTAAACATTTTCAATCCGTTTATTTAGATTGTACTTCTACTTCACCTTATGCTGCTAACACTAATTCTGCAGATAGTCTTTTGAATATAGGTAATTTAAAACTCTCTGCCTCTGAAATTGAATCTGCTTTATCTAAGCTTAAGGCTGATAAACGTCCAGATGTGAATGGAATATTCCCAATCATTTTACAAATATGCGCAAAAGAAATGGCTATTCCTTTAAAAATTATTTTCAATCGTTCATTGGTAAGCGGCGAGTTTCCACTTTCTTGGAAGCGTTCAATAATTCAATAATTACACCCATATTTAAATCGGGAAGTAAGCGAGAGGTTTCAAATTACCGACCAATTTGTAAAATTTCTACGATTCCTAAAATTTTTGAAAAGTTGATCTATGATAAATTAACCCCCTGTCTTAAAGGAATAATTTCTCCATATCAACACGGTTTTGTAGCTGGTAGATCTACTACCACCAATCTTACCATTTTTAGTAATTTAGTTTTGAATGGGCTCGAGATGGGCTTTCAATACGATGTTGTCTACACAGACTTTTCCAAAGCATTTGACCGTGTAAACCACGATACGCTACTTATGAAAGTAAATCAAGTAGGTTTTCATTCAAATTTCTTAAATTGGATAAATTCATATTTGATCGTATTCAGTACGTTCGAATCAACAATATTTATTCTTCACCGGTATATGTTACCTCGGGTGTTCCACAAGGTAGCCATCTCGGCCCCCTTCTGTTTTTGCTTTTTATAAATGACATTCCTAACGTATTTTTAAATTCAAAATGCTTGATGTATGCGGACGATTTAAAAGTCTTCCGTTGCATAAAATCTGAACTCGATTGTTCTCTTTTGCAAGAAGATCTAGATAGTTTATCGAATTGGTGTACAATTAACTCACTAAATCTAAACATTTCTAAATGTCGAAGCTTAACGTTTTGTCGCAACTGCTCACAAATTAATTTTACATATAAAATAAACAGAAAGGCACTATCCATCGTAACCTTTAAAAAAGACCTTGGTGTGATCTTTGACAAAAAACTTGATTTTATAAGGCATATTGATTTTTTAGTCGCTAAAGGCAATTCAATGTTAGGTTTTATATTGCGTAATTCCAAAGAGTTTTCGGATCCACACACTTTGAAGTGTCTATTTTTTGCCTTTGTTAGGTCGAATTTGGAGTACTGCAATGTTATTTGGAATCCGTCGTATACAGTCCATTCATTTAGAATTGAAAAAATTCAAAAACGTTTTACGAGAGTTGTTGTAAAAAGACTTCACTGGGATATAGTGATGCCCTCTTATGATACTAGATGTAAATTACTAGGTATTCTGCCTCTAAACATTCGTAGGAAATTCACTGCGGTTATGTTCATTCGCGACATACTTGCAGACCATATTGATTGTTCTCAGATTTTAGATTTGATTGGGTTCAATGTCCCTGCGAGAATGCTTAGAAACCGGCTATTTTTTAATGTTCCTTACCACAGAACTGTTTATGCTGCCAATGAACCATTATCCAGATGTTTAAGAGAAACGAATACTGTTTGCGACATGATTGATTTCAATCTTAATAGATATTTATTTAAAACAAATTTGTTGTTAATTTTAAATAACTATGCTGTTAGCAATGTTTAATATTTATTATTTTAATTACATATTTTAAACGAATCTTTTGTAAATTTTTAAAATTCTTTGCTGGTGGCAATGTTTAATATTCTATGTAATAATATCAAGTAGTCGATTAAGTATTGTAACTTTGTTGATGAATAAACTTAACTAAACCAAAAAAAAAAAAAAAAAAAGAGGTATATATCACATATACAGCGTATGTGAGTGAAGCACCAAATTAAAAAAAAAACAAAAAGGTGCCTACCTGTCATTTTGCCGATCTAAAGGAAAGTGTTTCGAGAAATAAAATAGTGAAAAAAGAGAATGGTGAAAACTTGCAATACTTTGTTAAAAAAAAATATAAAACAATATAATTTGACACAGCACTCAAATTGTGTAAAAACACCTATAATATGGGTTTAACAATCTTTCCATTTCACGGGCTGATTGTGTCTCAAATTCCACATAAATTAATGTGAAGTGATGTTTTTATGTAAATACATTATCGTAGTACTTTAAAGTTGATATTTCATAGCATTTTGCTATAAAAAAGGCAAATTTGTTAAAAATACAAATATTCTTTGAAACGTGATATGTCAGGTGGCATGCAGTTAGACAGCTAAATGATGGGCGCACAAAGGAATTTTTAGCTATTGTTTTGAGGAATGTGTTTTGAGATTTTAAATCGTTAAAATAGAAAAAAAAGCTTTGTAAATTAAATAAACATGTGAAATAAAAGTACATTAAGTACATAGCATATAATTCTTCATTGAAATAAAAATATAAAACTACATGCGGTGCTCCGTTAAATACTGTAAAAACATCTATAATAATCATTGCAACTTTTGTTCATTTCACACAAATAAAGTAAGTAAAATTACTCTGCACTAAGGGCACTCACTATTCTCACTTTTATTTCATTTTTTTATTTAGTTTAATTAACATTTTTCACAATTTTAACGATTGAAAATCTCGAAACACTTTCGGCAAAATGACAGATAGGTACCTTTTTTTTTTTTTTTTTTTTTATTTGGTGCTTCACTCACATACACTGTGTATGTGATATATTTCTCTTCCTTATCTTCTTATTCTAAGGTCTTTACGATCTAGTTACTGCTTAGGTTTTGAAATAAATGCCAACAGTAGCCTTCAAAAAACTCCAATATATAATAAACGCATGTCTTAAGCTTCGATATGTACCGCGAAAGTTTTGGAAAACTACTCATGAAAAGGCTAAGCAAAGTAATAGAGGAAAGAAGACTAATCCCAAACCATCAGTTTGGATTCAGAAATAAACATTCCACGATAGACCAAGTGCATCGAATTACGGATGTTGTTGAAAAGTTATTGAAGAAAAACAAGTATGTTCCGCTCTATTTCTAGATGTTGCTCAAGCCTTTGACAAGGTTTGGTACTTGAGTACAAGCTGCATAGAGACAGCTCTATGAAATACTTAAATCCTGTGTTACGGACCGACTCTTTGAAAAGGTACGAGAAAGAGTATTCGGAAATTAATAAAACTGAAGCCGGTGTACCACAAGGAAGTATCCTAGGTCCAACATTGTATTTTGTATGTACTGGGGATATTCCAGTGGATGCTATCTTGGCCATATCTGCAAATGATACTGAAACCCGTTTTGACTCATGGCATGCAACTGTGGGGTTGTACAAAGAAAATAAATGTTGAAACCATCCAAAAATTCTAAAACAAAGTCCTTCGTGGAATAATAAATGCCCCTTGGTATATTAGAAATACGGATTTGCATCGTGACCTACAAATGGAAATGGTTACAGAAGTGATTAGAAAACACGCTGTATCACATTTTCAGCGACTACATAGTCCCCGAGATGGATACTGTATTAAATGTAAGAGATAATGTTTGAAGAAGACTAAGAAGAACCAAGCCTCATGAGCTGATGGTCTAAAAGCGATGGGAAAGTATTTAAACTTTAAACTTCCCCAATGCGATTTTGAATTTAAGAAATAGTTGTCGATCTTTCATAGATTGGTCCTGATTTCTCGGTGGTACCGAATATTACCAAGTGTCTTTTGAAGATTTCCACCTGTAGAGAAAACAAAATTTTTGATTTGTAGGTAGGTATACCTAATCTACCCATCAGATCAAATTGAAATGTTTTATCATAGTTACATATTTTCAAATTATTTTGTATTTGTTTCCTTTTACTAATAATCCCTAGAAATAAATTCCTTAATATAAGAAACTGGAAAATGATTATCTAAATAAAATTAACATCAATACCTAACAAAAACAAATGCTCTGATCTAACGAATCTAGAATAAAATAGAATAAAAAATAAAATTTAGCTGAATTCAACATTGAATTCAAATGCCACTTCTTCGAAGAAACATCAAGCACTGATTTAGTTACTGTAAAGTAATGCATAGTTTCACCAGTTCATGCTTTTTAGCACATTATCTGCGTTGTACATGCACAAAATATCGAAATACTCCTTTTTTTTACCTGGTACAAAAATTTCAAGTGAGTTTAATGCGGAATTAAAAGATTCTATTTTAGTAGGTAAAATTATTCGATGATTCAATTGTTGAAAAGTAATGCATAAGTTCAGCACTTCGTTGTATAGATCCACTAGTCTGCTTTGTAAAGTATACTTTGAGAGAGAAGAAAAAATAACTCTCCCACGACGCTCTCTTTTTTTGCTTGTTTTTTCCCTGAGCAAGAAAAGAATAAAAACTACCGTTTCCTTTACCTGACGTGATCAATATGAGGATTTCTCCGAAGATAAGTAATGTATCCTTTCATCGGACATTTATCATGAACTGAGCATTAAAAGTGTATGAATTTAAAATATTCATTTAGAAAAATAAAATTCACAGTATGTTCATGCTTTGATTTTTATAAGGGTCGGTAAAAGTTGACCATAAATTCCATTGACAACCGGGAATGAACACCCTGAGGACGATTAAGTCAACCGACTTTTAAATTAAATTTTTTGACATGTAATTTATCTATCTATAATTTGTTAAACTTAACACATTGTGTAACGTTAGGCCCCTTATGTGCCAATAAATGTAAATTTATCATAGTATCATATACTTCTTCGAAGAAACATCAAGCACTGATTTAGTTACTGTAAAGTAATGCATAGTTTCACCAGTTCATGCTTTTTAGCACATTATCTGCTTTGTACATGCACAAAATACTCCTTTCTTTTACCTGGTACAAAAAATTCAAGTGAGTTTATTGCGGAATTAAAAGATTCTATTTTAGTTGGTAAAATTATTCGATGATTCAATTGTTGAAAAGTAATGCATAAGTTCAGCAGTTCGTTGTATAGATCCACTCGTCTGCTTTATAAAGTATACTTTGAGAGAGAAGAAAAAATAATGCTCCAACGACGCTCTCTTTTTTTGCTTGTTTTTTCCCTGAGCAAGAAAAGAATAAAAACTACCGTTTCCTTTACCTGACGTGATCAATATGAGGATTTCTCCGAAGATAAGTAATGTATCCTTTCGTCAGACATTTATCATGAACTGAGCATTAAAAGTGTATGAATTTAAAATATTCATTTAGAAAAATAAAATTCACAGTATGTTCATGCTTTGGTTTTTATAAGGGTCGGTAAAAGTTGACCATAAATTCCATTGACAACCGGGAATGAACACCCTGAGGACGATTAAGTCAACCGACTTTTAAATTAAATTTTTTGACATGTAATTTATATATCTATAATTTGTTAAACTTAACACATTGTGTAACGTTAGGCCCCTTATGTGCCAATAAATGTAAATTTATCATAGTATCATATAGTTATAAGCCAAATTGTATATATGTTTGATCATAATTTGCGTCTTAACTCTTAGAGACGCATTTTGGAGATTAGGTCACTTGACCTTTTAATTGAATTATATTCAATCGTTCCAACTAAGGAGAAGTACTTTTCTAATTTATGAATGAAATATTTAGCGATTAAGCAACTCCCTATTGATTTCACTACTAAATTTTCATCATAATTTTCATCGAAAATAATAAATATTAAGCTGATCAATAACTAAGTAACACTCAATTAGTGACTTTTTTGTTGAATATTCGTCATATTTTTCATTGGCAAATATGTATTGATGTAGTGAAAAAACAAGTCCAAATTATTTAGCGATTTCATAAAAGAATTTTCATCATATTTTTCATCAAAAATTAATGATCTGATGAATAAGCAAGTTACTTTTCTTAAATTATTTCTTCGCTGAATATTCATCATATTTTCACCGGAGTCCTGAGTCCAACTAGTGAATAAGCAGTTACCAAGGAAGTAGTTATTTAGTTGTGGAATTTTCATCGAGATGGTGGCATGTGCACCCCGCCAATGACATGCCCATGTTAAAATCCTCGATGTATTCCGCACAAAGGAAGCGGGTGCTGCTCCATTTCCTCAAGGAAGAAGGAAGATATTCACCATTGAATATTAATAGAAAATTTCCCACTGGGTGTTGATGATTTTCATCAATTGCAATTTTATTTTATTGCACATAATATTTATACAATTTGGCTTATAACTAATATGATACTATGATAAATTTACCTTTGTTGGCACATAAGGGGCCTAACGTTATACAATGTTTAAAGTTTAACAAATTATAGATATATAAATTACGTGTCAAAAAAATTTAATTTAAATGTCGGTTGAGTTAATCGTTCCCAGGGTGTTCATTCCCGATTGTCAATGGTGTTTTTGGTGTAGGTTGGGGGAAGTGGCGTTCAGCCGCGGTAGAAGGCTGACCTAATGTCAGCGTAGAACGAGACTGCTTCCTCGTTGTCCGTGATTATGTAGAGTTTCCATCACACTGAGGTACCTTGGCTCTGGATGTCGTTGTTCAGTGGAAGATGATGATTTTCATCCTCGATTTGAAAACCGCATACCAGACCAAAGATTCTGAATTATAAAGATTGGAATCCTCGGCTGTCATTCTGGTTTGCCTACAAGCTAAACAAAATGGCGGACAGTGGTGAATTCATATTTTTGCACTAGTGTTCATGTTTTAACGCACACTAGTGCAAAAATATGAATTCACCACTGCATAAATTGTTGTTGCAATTCACATCTATTCATCGACACGAGATAAAATTACAAAAACAACAATGTTAACAAATGGGTTTTGGGCGATGGAACGTACGAAAGATTCCAGTCTTTATAATTCAGTATCTTTGTACCAGACTCAGATTTTTTTTTATATCAAATTTGTCTCAAATTTGACCTGCGGTAGCACATAGCGACTAAAGATCATGAAAACAAAAACAATAAGCACACAATTCCTAAAAAGAGAGAAGCGAACAGGTTTTTTTCTCATAGCTCTTGAAGGAGTAAAAGAAATAAGAAAACAAAAACAATATTGTGCATTTTTGTCCGTGTGTAGCTCTCCCATAGGTTAGAGTAGTAGAGAAAATAAATTGAAATGTTGTCCCTTCTCTAAGAAGTTGAACTTTTAAGAAAGCTCTGTTTTTGGACGAATTTCATTTTCATGGACATTTTTTCCCATATGGACGCTACATCTGTATGGTTTATTATCTGTTATTTTATGTTAACAGAGGAGAAGCTTCTATCAGTGAGAACGAATAAAGAACAAATGAAATTTAAAACATCTAATAAGCCTAAATTCTTCACAAAAAACTAGACAAAATTAAATTAATGTTGAGATAGGTACTAAAATTTGCGTTTTGATTTCTAAAATAAGAGAAAGTCGATTTTTTCTGAGCTCGTTGTCACGTTCTGAACGATCTAAAAGAAAAATGAAGCCCAACTCTGAAGCTCTGAACGCTTCAGAGGTAAAAGGAAACATTTTTTTTTTTGACAGTTCATACTTCGTTCCAAACGAAAAATTAAAAACGCCATATGAAAACATACTTTGGACAAATTGAAATGCGTTTAAAAATAAGAACATGTTCAACTAAAAAAATTATTCAATGACTGCTTGGACAACTGTCTGTGAGCTTTCTAAGGAAACGTAATAAATGCGACTATTTGTCTTTTCTATAAATTGTATTCCTTATCCGTAAAAAATAAAATGCATGAATGGTCGCACCAGCGGCAAACTGGGAGTCAAAGAAAAAGGGCCACAAAATAATAAAAAAAATAAGTACAGAAGTAGTAGTACAAGCACCAATTATTAAAAACAATTGAAAGTCTTTAAACAAAAAATAAATCATAATCCACACAATTCTTTACTGTCAATTGGAGCCGAGTTTATATACACTCCTGGCATTGGAAAATATGGTAACGACATTAATGAACTAACATAGAAAATATATGTATGTGTATAACTAGACCCGTGCTCGCCTTGCTTTCGCCTTTATTTCAATGATGCGAAAAATAGTTTAATGACATTTTTTTGTTTTTATATTCAATAATATTATTATGAACTTATGTCGAATTCCTTTCAACTAAAGAATCGAATTTTTTTCTAAAAGAATCTATTTTTTTTCTGAACAATTCGAATTTTTTCTGTCAAAACAAATCTTGCTAATTTTGCAAGATTCAAGAAAGATTTTAAATCGATTTGCACACACACTTGCAAGATTTGAAATTTTTCAAATGTCAAATTGAATGTCATGGTGTTTTAAGAAAACAAATTTTTTTATAAAAACAAATTGTGTTTTTGGTTGCAACGAATATTTGCTGCATTTTATAGTAAATATTTGTGCGTTGTTTTTCAATTAATAATAATAATAATTTCCAAATTGAATATTTTCTGGCCATTTTACTTCAAAATTGCTGCTGTCAAATGCCACACACACAATTCCTTTCAACGACAGAAAAAAATCGATTCTTTTTAGAAAAAAATTCGATTCTTAAAGGAATTCAACATTACACTTACTTAAATACAATCCAATGATAAGAATTTTGGCTTACTATCAAATAAAATTATAAATATTTGAAATTTAAAAAAAAATTAAAAATTAAAATTGGCTCGGGTTGTAAACTTAGATGAGCTTCATAAACCATTTAGTAAAAAATCGGAACTACTGGTTCTGGTCGGTTCATATTTTTCTACATAATAAATAAATAAATTATAAATTGGGTGGAGCGACAGCTCGTGTAGAACCAGCGCCTAGTGACTTACATTACAACTCTCAACTATTCTTATGTGCGTGTTATTCGCAGGAATGGAGAGGACCTACAATTTTTTACCAAATCCAAGCGGCTAAGATCAGAGCACCTTTTCATACTCAGAGGATTTGTCAAGAAAATTTCTGTTTTGTAAAGTGGAATAACTAACCATTACACCACGGTAGATATAGTAGATACTAGATACCTACTATTTTTCTAACTAACTTAACTAGAAATCATTCAGAATTTGGCTTGCATTTTGGAAATTGGGCTATACACTTTTTCAACTTCCGTATGTGTTAGGAAATAAGGAATTAAACATAAAAGGTCATGTTAAGCTTCGTATGCAGTAAAGAGAAATGTAACTTGATTTTTGAAAACATTGCTGCAATATGCAAATTTTATAATTAATGTTTCCTTCTTTTACAAAAACTTAGAAAATACTCATATTTATTTTTTTCTGCGGCCCTGAAATGTGTATCAACTACCGTTTGAGTTCTTTCGCTGATATAAAAAATGTCCACGAAAGATTTGTAGTTTTCGCTGCAACATCCAATTAATTTTTGTTCTTAACTCGTCTTTGGGAAGCTCCTCATATTCAATTTTGTGAGAAAGCTTTCCTCTAAATTAAAACATTTCAATAACCTGTAGAATATAATTAACTTACAAAGCAATTTGGGGGCCTCCTTAGATTACCAATGGGGCCAAAATGGTTCAATATTTAGTACCAACTACCCGAACTATAGTTTCGTTTAAAGTATCTAAGAGTACGGTGGGGGCTCAATATTTATTTCACGGGCCATCAATAGAGTTGTGAGGAACCAACAGCTTTATACTCATTGCGGAGGCTCTTAACAAGGCTGTGTGGGCCTCCTGAGATTCCTTTGGGGCCACAAAAGCTGTATATTTACTGTAAGGCCCCTAAGAAATACAGTTGTATGAAAAAATTATCTTTTAAAATTACAGAAAGTACTTCAGGAGCTTTTTTGCATATTTTGCTCGCCCAGGGACCCATCGGGCAAAATCCCGGTTGCCCAGTCCGCCCCTGGGTCGCACGAACTTGCTCTTATGTGTGATCACACTTTGGTTTTAAAGTCTGAATAGTTGAGATCTTTTCATCTGATTTTAAAAGAATTATGTGAGTACATAAATATGGAAAATATAAAACCGTGATGCATATATGCATGTAACTTACATTTTAGACTGAAAAATTGTTAAAAAGTCAATATAATAAAAAAAAAATGATTGGGCAACCTCTGATATTGTTTTGACAACAACACGATGTATAACATCTGATTTCTTAAACAAATCTCAATTTATGCAACAAAATTAAAAACCGTTGTAGTGGTTTTTTTTTAATAATATTTATATGTAAAATTTTGTTAAGCTTTAAAAAAAAAAATTGGTAAGCAATTTTGTGTCGTTTATTAATGCGGAGTTAAAAACTTAATTACAAACACATTTTCACGTTTTTTTAAATACATATTCAATTTTCAAAAAATAATTTTGAAATTTTTTAAATCCAAAATTTGTTTGTTTTGATTTGCAATATTGTTCAAACTTATTAGAAGGCCCTATGTAAAAAAATTTCAATAAAACCGGTCTAGCAGATAATGAGATAGTCGAAAACCAAAGAAATGGTTCTATGAGAGGTACAATTTTTAATCGATAGATACATTTTCTTTCAATAATGTAGTACTGATGTAAGTTCACTTTAAAATTTAATCTAAATCGTAGGATTTCAAATCTGCTCGATAATTTTAAGAAACTGCTGGGTGTCAAGTTTAATAAAAATCGATCAAGTTGTTTTCGATTTATTGAGTTCTGAAAAAAATTAAAAACTTTTTTAAAAATCAAAAAAAAAACTTTTGAAAATTTTGGTATACAATTCTTTTAAAAGTTTTTGAGACATTTATAGTAAAAAAATGATCAAAATCAGTTGAACTGTTTTGAGAAAATCAAAAAAATATGGTTCTATGGGAGGTACCAATAACCATTTGTCAGAATGTTTGTAAAAACAATTACTTTTTTTTTAAGTTGTGGGCACGTTTTTAAGAAAATAAGATTTTCATTATTTGCCAAAAAAAATGACATGTAGGTATCGTTATTTTTGGTCCTAAAAAAATGAAAAAAAAACCTGTCGGAGGAATGCCCAAAAAACGCTAGATACCAAGTTTTAAGAAAATCGACTCATCCGTTTGGAGCTGCAGCGGAAAGGACAGGACAGGACAGGACAGGACAGGACAGGACAGGACAGGACAGGACAGGACAGGACAGGACAGGACAGGACAGGACAGGACAGGACAGGACAGGACAGGACAGGACAGACAGACAGAAGTGCGAGACCCACTTTTTTTCGACTTCGCTTTCATCGTGATGTAAAGTTTGATCAAAATCTAGAGTTCGATTTTTTTTACGATTACATAACATGCCATATAGTACCGCAAGTAAAAAAGACACACGCTTAAGCCTAGTACGCAGATCGCGCTAAATTTTAGCTGCCACTTTTCTCTCCAAACATCAGCTAAAACGGTGCCGTGTCATAAGGCCATGTGTCATAAGGCCATATTGAGAAATATGGCCTTATGACGCATTCGAAATATGTCATAAGGGCATACTGAAACATATGGCCTATTGACACTTTACCAAGGTGTCATAGTGCCATATTTTTTTGCGACTTAAGGCCATATCTAAATATGGCCTCATAATACTTGCGTTAAGTGAAAAAATATGATTTGTTTTTTAATCCAGAATCTTTAAATGCAAAAGAAACTGCATACACCCAACCTCGCACCTACCCCAAATCCTATAGTGTGCCCAAGCAGGGGGGTTGCAGGGGGGCAGCATGCCCCCCCATACATACCTCACTGTTTATACGCCGTAACTGAATTACAATTAAAGTGTTGGACAAAAACATTTTGCCAGGTTTATTTATCAAATAAGGAAAGACGGTAGAAAGTGACATAAGGCCATATGGCCCTATGTCTTTTTATTAATGAGTCAAAAGGCCATAAGTTGGACTTTGTAAAAGCGTCATAAGGCCATATTTCTTAATATGGCCTTATGACGCATGGCCTTATGACACGGCACCGCTAAAACCCTAGCTAAATTTTGACATAGGAGAGTTGTGGAGAATATGTGATTGAATTAATTGTCTGTTTGGTAACGTGAAATTTCTTGCGAATTCGCACAAAATTTCAGAATTTGCTGTCAAAACCAATAGAAAAAAAAATCAGTTTTGGGATATTTGTTGAAACAAAAAGTTATCAAACAAGCATAAGGGCATTGTGTAGAATATGTCAAAAACACCTGTTCTACGAAAAAAAATATTCAAATTTAAGAAAGTTTGTTTGAAAAACTTCAAGTATTATTACATTTTAGAAATAAAGGTTCCCCCACACCAACGCGAATTTTCGGTGGCGACGACGAAAACAACAATAACAACACGTTGTTGTCAATGAAAACAACACGTTGTTATTATTGTTTTCGTCGTCGCCACCGAAAATTTGCGTTGGTGTGTAATTCTTGTAAAAATTCTTCCAAATCGGAATCCATTTTGCATGAAGGCAGCAACAATCTAGCTGTAAAAACAAAGCAAAGTTCACACAAAATTAAAAAAATACCAGAACCAGTCAAAATTTAGCTCGAGAATAATGTCCCAGACAATTATTTCGTGCGCTAAATTTTGACAGATTAGTGATGTAAAGTAAGAAACAAACATTTGATTTGTTTTAGCTGGAGCTGCGTACCTCTCAGCTAAAATACTTTGCTTAATTTTAGCTTGGCTAAATTTTGGAGAGAATTTCGTATGGAAACTAAAATTTAGCGTGATCTATATGAAATTACAAAAAACAACAAGATATACAATAAAACAAACTATGTTTGGATGGAGATCCAAACGTACGAAGGTTTCTTATCTTTATGTTGAGTATCTACGACTCGAAGTATAGAACAAAATATACCAATAGTAGGTATACATGCGCTACAATATGTCTGTAACTTGAAAATTATTACAATTTTTCAAAAATTTCGTTTTCCCTTCTAATTTTTTTTTTTTTAAGATTTTTCGAAATACCAAACAGACCTAAAATGAAGCTGTAAATGTAGCAAACATTTATGACTTAGTATGTAGTTGAACAAACTTCTACCGGTACTTCAGCTATATCTACATATGTACTTACATTTCATTGTGTTTAGCAAGTAAAGTTGCTTTAATAAATATACATATTTCAACATAGACATAGTCTTTATTTATAGTTTTTCAATTCACAAATAGCTCTCAAAATATACAGTTAAAAGGAATTTTCACTGCGCATGGATAGGCATTAAAATTATTTTAAAATCTCTTGAGAACCACCACGCAGAAAGTTGCTATTGTCTAGTTCGTCGTGTGTATATACCGAAAAGTGTCGTTTCCATTTCTTTATTGTTCTGTAGTTCCTTTATGATTTTGTGAAACATAAATATATATTCTCTTTTATTTATTATAAATTTTAGCTTGATGTGTTCAGCTGCAATCGGAATCAGTTTTTACCTAATTTTTTGTCCAATAAAGTAAATTTAAAAGCTTAAAAATCAAAGAAAGCTGCTTTAAAAAAAAAAAATCGGAGTTTCAATTTACGAAAAACTTTGTTTTGGTATTAATACATGGTGTTTATTTTTTTTTTTTTTTCTATTTCGCGAAGAAATATATTTTTGAATATTTTAAGTTTGTGTTATTTTAAGGTACCCACTTCACAGGAACGAAGTATTTATCTCAAATTCCTTTGGCTTTTGCCTGAGAATGAGCAATGAATATTAATAAGTGGAAGTGGAAGTATAGAAGATAAATTATTCACTTTTTATTAAATGTGTATAGTTTTGCGTTGAAAATCAGATAGTTATGGTACAACATACAAGTCCCACGAATCATAGTTTGTATAACTGCTTTATCCACTTTCATTGTAGGTACAAAATACTGTTGACTTCTTTCTAATTTTCACCCAACATTCATATCTAGCACTGGAATAGAAACATGTAAGCGTTTATTAAAAATGTTTCCAATCAATAAAGAGACATGCAACAAGAGATGGCAATACTAACATTTTAGTTTGGTTGGATTAGCCCATATTTAATTGGCTCTGTAAATTATTATGAAAAAAAATTAACAAAGCTTAGTGTATGAAGTATGAATGAGTTCTTTTCTAGCCATTTTTTCGATATAATTCTCATATAAATCTCATCTACTCGCACGTGAGTAGTTGGTAGTACTAAATTATAGTTTGCATTTGCCCTTGAGTAATTCGCCACCTCCAAAGGAACACGGTTAAAATAAGAAGAGGGATTTATTTAACAAACAGTGAGACATTCCCAACGACATAAGAATCATAGAGACTTAGGCCGTTTTCGAAAACTTAAAATTTTATCGTCAAATGATCGTAAACGTTTGACACTTCAAATATTGCTATATATCTTCAAATATGCAATCGGTCTGCTGGTACAAAATCTGTTTGATCAACGTCAGTCAATCAGTCAATTTTTTTGCAACGCATTACGTTTACGAACACGCTCTCTGAATTTTCAATATTTAAACGCTATCAGTACTGCACTGCTTAATGCAAGCATTTGTAACATTACATTTCTTTTCTCTTCGGGTTTTTCACCTTAAGATACTGGGAAATATCAACTTGTTACATTCATCATTTAGCGTGGTGTTAGTTGTTAGTAAATTATAAAAAGCCTAACATACTAAAGACAACAAAATAATATACATATATACATACATTAATAACAAGCTACAAAAATAACTACATATCAAAATATTACACATTAAAATAAAAGGGAAACATTAAATACGATGATTGGTGACAAACAATTAGAAATACTAAGAACGTCCATACAACTTGTTCCTTAGTAAGCTTTGAGAGTAACTCAAGTCGAAAACAGTCTGACTTTAATTCGCTCCGTGTTTCATACGAGTCAAGGGTTCATTGGATGGAAATAGTATGTCGTCAACTCGATTTTTTAAGTACTGCAGGGTTGCACCGCAAATGACGTTATCGAAGTCACAGAATACTCATATTATAATAATACATCCATGTTCAAAGTTTTCATGACATACATAGAATCGTAGATTTTTTTTTCTCTACAGGTGAATTCTTCAAAAGACACTTGGTAATATTCGGTACCAAGTACTGTGGGACTTGTACCGCACTAAAATCACCGGGAAATCAGGACCAATCGATGAAATATCGACAAAAGATTTTAATTTATCAAATACAAAATCACATGGGGGAAGTTTAAAGTTCTAATACTTCCCATCGCTTTTAGACTATCAGCTCATGAGGCTTGGTTCTTCGTAGTCTTCGAACATTGTCTCCAAGCATGGGCCAATACTAATATTTTGGATATTACCTAATACTAACATATTAGTTAACAAATATTATAGTATTTAAAGCGATACAAAAATATCGCTAATATTTTTTGGATTGAAAATGTTTTATAATGAATTTGAGATTTTATAAGTAAAAGTTGTGAAGAGTACACGTACGGCACAAAAAAAAACACTCTAAAAAAAGGAGCTTTGCTTGTTATGTAGCTTACAATATTAGCATCGCAATTACAGGCTCAAGATTCAACAACATACAACAAGAAACGTTTCACAAAAATTTACAGCTTTTCATACATCATACTAAAATCCAATTTTCCTATCAGAAATCCAAACGAAAACACATGAAAAACAATTTATATTTGCATCTACATAATAGTTCCTATTCTTATATAATCCTATGCCTATCTCCCACCATCGTTCACCAAACACTCCAGTTTCAATAAGAAAAATTTTCGATTTTTTTTCTGCTCCGGAAAAATGATTTTTTAGGGCAATCCGAATTCCAAATTATTACCAAAAATATTAAGATATATAATAATTATCAGCTTCGCCCGACGCTAATACTAATACGAATACTATGATACAAAACTGCGCGCAAAACTGATGCTAATATCATAATATTTTTGGTATTAGTATCGTTATCGGTCGAAGCCAATATTTTTGCATCAAAATATTTTTTGTATTAGTATCGTTCTCGGCAGAAGCTAATATTTTTGTATTAGTATTCGTATTAGTATTAAGGTCGGGCGAAACTGAGATTATGTATATATCTTTCTTAATATTTTTGGTAATAAAGAGATATGATAACAAGTGAGTGGAAGGTTTTTAGATAATGCTTGCAGGTAGAAGTAAAATGTTTTGTGTAAGGAGAATTTAATATTTGTGTGAAAGGAGAAGTTGATATTTTTGTTTCGTCAATTAATTTTTTTTTTTGTTATTCGCTTATAAATTTTATTTTATTTTTATTGTTTGTGGAGTATTGGATATGATTTTTAAGAATTGAAAAAATAGTTTTGAAAGACAATTTTCTCGGTACAGATTTTGTGGTGACCAAAATAAACTATAATCATTTTGTAGGTAAATTACCAGGGGTTTTAGTGAACATCACAATATTATGATATCTATGATATTAGTGTTAGTGATATTGAATATTAGTAATATCTTAGTGAATAATAATTTATTAGTCACATCCCTAAACATCATCCTCAATTACGTCCAGCAGCTTTTCGAAATTCATTTTCAATTTATAAATTTGTTTCTTGTTCTGACAAATTTAAATAAAAGTTGACAGCAAAATTATTTTTTTATGTAATACTTAGGAAATTTAGGTTCTACTTTTTTTTCCCCCTAAGTTATGTTCTACATAGCAACTTTTAAGTTTAAGATTTTTGTTGGTGCAAACCAATAAGAGGAACTTAAGCCAGTATGTAGAACTTAAATATTTAAGATTCGTTTCAGCAAATGGCCCTTAGTAACACTCTTTTGGTTAGAAAAAGAAGTCACTGAGTTTTTAAGAGTGTTCTTGTTTACAGACGGTGTAGTTAGTGTAGTTTTTTTCGTAGCACCTTTTGATGACGAGGAGGCGTTATTTATAAAAGATATACGCGACAATGAAGGTGACTCAGAACGAGAAGGGAAAATAAGGGAGCCAAGAGCTTCTTTCTTGTGTATAAGTCTTTGGCCGCGACCCAGTGGGAAGTTTCTAAAAATTCAATGGTGAATATCTTGCAGCATCCGCTTCCTTTGTGCGGAATACATCGAGGATTTTAACATGGGCATATCATTGGCGGGGTGCACATGCAGGGCCCTAGCTAGGGGGGGGGGGGCATTAGAGGGCAATGTCCTACCTTGAAACCTTCAATGCCCTACCTTGAAAAATCAATTATCGTAACGATTTTCCTATTCCCTTAAATTCGTTCTTTGTATAGGTACAAAGATTTGTTCCACCAAAAAAAAAAAATATCCTCGTTTCGCTATTTCTTTCCTTTCCTACATTTCACAAAAAAAAAACATTACCTTCATTCATAAGCAGTGTAACGAAATCGCCCACACTGTACTTTTTGTCTAGCATTTGTTTCATTCATTCTAAAAAAAAAAAAAACAACCTCTTTCATACTTCATAGCTTATTTGAACGAAATATATGTCTCAGATACGATGCGCAGCCTACTATTTTTTTTCTTGTGTGTGTTTTTTTTCACCCTTTCTGTACCTACACATTAATTTCGTTCCCAAATGCAAATATTAACAGTTTTGATGAGTTGAGTATAATTGGTAGGAACAACGAAGTATACATAGCTGTGGGATACAGTTAGAATTTGTTGGTTACATTTAAATTGGATGCACAAAAATTGTTGTAAGAGTAAGAGACTCAAAATAGAATAGAGTATCTATGAATACTTTGAGTGCGGTTAAATTGGGCTCCGGGACTTTAGCACCTCATATATGGGATATTCGAAAAAAAGGTATGCCATCTAAAACGTCACTAATTGGTCATAAAAGGTCAGCTATTTTCAGAAATTGGTCAGGCTTAGAAAACTTGTAATCCAAGCTTGAACTTTTTCAAGGTCATTAGCGATTTTTGGCACCTCATTTATGGGATATTCACAAAAAAAGTATACCATTTGAAAGGCCACCGGATCGTGATAAAAGGTCAGCTTGTTTCAGTAATTGGTCAGGCTTAGGTTTTTTTTAATGAATTTAAAAAAAAAATTCAAGGTCACAGTAGGTATAAGACTTTTAGCACCTCATTAGTGGAAGTAAAAGGTCATAAAAGGTCAGGTAGTTTCAGTAATTAGTCAGGCATATTTTTTTTTTAATAGTTATTTTAATTTTTTCCAAGGTCATAGCGATTTTTAGCACCTCATTTGTAGGATATTCGAAAAAAGTATATACCATCTGAAAGGTTACTTAATACTTATAAAAGGTCAGGCAGTTTCAGAAATTGGTCAGCCACAGATTTTTTTTTTATAAGCTTTTTAATTTTTTGAGGTCATACAATGTCACGTGTACCTTTAGCACCTCATATCTGGGATATTCGAATAAAAAATATACCATCTGAAAGGTAACTCAATCTTTATAAAAGGTCAGTTAGTTTCAGAAATTGGTCAGCCTTGGATTTTTTTTAATTAATTTTTAAAAGATTTGTCCCAAGGTCACGTATACCTTTAGCACCTCATTTATGGGATATTAAAAAAATATATATATCATTTGAAAGGTAACTCAATCCTCATAAAAGGTCAGCTAGTCTCGGAAATTGGTCAGATATAGATTTTTTTTTATGAATAAAAAAAAAAAAAAAATTCAAGGTGACTAGTATAAGAATTTTAGCACCTCATTTGTGGAATTTCGCAAAAAAATGCATACCATCTGAAAGGTTTTATTATACTTATAAAAGGTCACCTATATTCGGAAATTGGTCAGGCATAGATTTTTTTTTATGATTTTTTTAATTTTTTTTCAAGGTCACTAGTATAAGACTTCTAACACTTCGTTTGTGGAATTTCGCAAAAAAATGCAAGAAATCATAAACAAAAACTATGCCAGACCAATTTCCGAATATAGCTTACCTTTTATAAGTATAAAATAACCTTTCAGATGGTATGCATTTTTTTGCGTAATTCCACAAATGAGGTGCTAAAATTCTTATACTAGTCACCTTGAATTTTTTTTTTTTTTATTCATAAAAAAAAATCTATATCTGACCAATTTCCGAGACTAGCTGACCTTTTATGAGGATTGAGTTACCTTTCAAATGATATATATTTTTTCGAATATCCCATAAATGAGGTGCTAAAGGTACACGTGACCGTGGGATAAAACTTTTAAAAATTAATTTAAAAAAATCCAAGGCTGACCAATTTCTGAAACTAGCTGACCTTTTATGAGGATTGAGTTACCTTTCAGATGGTATATTTTTTATTCGAATATCCTATAAATGAGGTGATAAAGGTACACGTGACCTTGTATGACCTTAAAAATTAAAAAGCTTATAAAAAAAAAAATCTATGGCTGACCAATTTCTGAAACTGCCTGACCTTTTATAAGGATTAAGTAACCTTTCAGATGGTATATACTTTTTTCGAATATCCTACAAATGAGGTGCTAAAAATCGCTATGACCTTGAAAAAAATTAAAATAATTATTAAAAAAAAAATATGCCTGACTAATTACTGAAACTACCTGACCTTTTACTGACTTTTTAAATTGCATACTTGTTTTTTATAAATTCCACTAATGAGGTGCTAAAAGTCTTATACTGTGACCTTTATTTTTTTTTTTAATTCATTAAAAAAACCTAAGCCTGACCAATTACTGAAACAAGCTGACCTTTTATCACGATCCGGTGGCCTTTCAAATGGTATACTTTTTTTGTGAATATCCCATAAATGAGGTGCCAAAAATCGCTGATGACCTTGAAAAAGTTTAAGCTTGGATTACAAGTTTTCTAAGCCTGACCAATTTCTGAAAATAGCTGACCTTTTATGAACAATTAGTGACATTTTAGATGGCATACTTTTTTTCGAATATCCCATATATGAGGTGCTAAAGTCCCGGAGCCGTTAAATTGCCCAGTGGGAAATTTCTAAAAATTCAATGGTGAATATCTTGCTTCTTCCTTGAGGAAAGGGAGCAGCACCGGCTTCCTTTGTGCGGAATACATCGATGATTTTAACATGGGCATGTCATTGGTGGGTTGCACATGCCACCATCTCGAAGAAAATTGAACAACTAAATCACTACTTCCTTGGAAGTTGCTTATTCACAAGTTGGACTGAGGACCCCGGTGAAAAATAAGATGAATATTCAGCGAAGAAATACTTAAACAATAGCAACTTGCTTATTCATCAGATCACTAATTCTTGATGAAAAATATGATGAAAGTTCTTTTATGAAATCGCTAAATAATTTGGACTTGTTTTTTCACTACCTCAATATTTGCCAATGAAAAATATGATGAATATTCAACAAAAAAGTCACTAATTGAGTGTTACTTAGTTATTGATCAGCTTAATATTTTTTATTTTCGATGAAAATTATGATGAAAATTTAGTAGTGAAATCAATAGTGCATTGGGAGTTACTTAATCGCTAAATATTACATTCATAAATTAGAAAAATACTTCTCCTTAGTTGGAACGATTGAATATAATTCAATTAAAAGGTGAAGTGATCTAAACTCCAAAATGCGTCTCAAAGACACAAATTATGGTCAATTTTTACCGACCCTTATAAAAACCAAAGCATGAACATACTGTGAATTTTATTTTTCTAAGTGAACTTTTTTAAATTGTACACTTTTACTGCTCAGTTCATGATAAATGTCTGATGAAAGAATATAGTACTTTTCTTCACAGAAATCCTCATATTGATCGCGTCAGGTAAAGGAAAGGGTAGTTTTTATTCTTTTCTTGCTCAGGGAAAAAACAAGCAAAACAAGAGAGCGTCGTGGGAGAATTATTTTTTCTTCTCTCTCAAAGTATACTTTACAAATCAGACGAGTGGATCTAGACAACGAACTGCTGAAATTATGCATTACTTTTCAACGAATGAATCATCGCATAATTTTACCTACTAAAATAGAATCTTTTAATTCCACATTGAACTCACGTGTGCCAGTTAAAAGAAGGGAGTGTTTCGACATTTTGCCCATTTACAAAGCAGACAATGTGCATAAAACCATGAACTGGTGAAACTATGCATTACTTTACAGTAACTAAATCAGTGCTTGCTGTTTCTTCGAAGAATTGGCATTTGAATTCAATGTTGAATTCCGCTAAATTTTTCAGTGAGGATGAAATTTCCTACTGGGTGGTGGATAAATTATACTAATATGCATCTCTGAGAGTTGTGCCGTTTGTCAACGTATTGCAGTCTTTGATTAATTTAAAATAAGCAAATTAGAGTTTATTTGTCTGTAGTGAAGGTGTTTTATAAGTGTTTTATAATCAGTTAGCGACAAGGTTGTTTGTTTATTGCTGTGAACTAAAGATTTTGTGGATATATGGATATACGTACTTTCTTTAGCAAAAAAACGAAGAGTTGAAGAGGAAATCGACCACGAAGAACCTCATTCCTCAAAACATATGGAAGCAAAAGATACAAACGCTACTAATTATTCAATAGGCCTCAGAGGCTATCAATGAGTCACGAAAGAATGGCAGGCATGGTATTTCTGGCCTTTGAAAAGAAAAGAACCAAGTCATTGGATCTGGATTCTGGATATAGCGAATCGAAGAATTCAGTTATTTTAATTAAAGAGCTTGATATTGTTATCTATGTAGGTATACTAAATATATTGTCTATGTTAAGAGACATAATAATAAAAACCAATGCATATGTATATGAATGTTTTGCACTTATCTATCACCCCCTCTCGACAATTGAGTAGGTACCACTTTTACCAGATCAGATCATATTTCATAACAAAATTTTACTTCTGACCTACCTGTTATCACCGATGCCCTACCTTAATTTCAACTCTAGCTACGGCCCTGTGCACATGCCACCATCTCTATGAAAATTCCACAACTAAATCACTACTTCCTTGGAAATTGCTTATTCACCAGTTGGACTGAGGACTCCGGTGAAAAATATGATGAATATTCAGCGAAGAAATACTTATGGCCAGTTGCATCAAAATCCACTAAAACCAGTTTTTGCTAAAATTCTTATAAAATTTAACGGCTTGATAAATTTTTTGGGTTGCACGAATGTATTTCTCTGATTTTTTAGCTAAAATGCTGTTTGCGAACCATCCCTGGATTTTGTCAGCTAATTTTTGAACTGAACGAAAAATGTTCATTACTGTAAGTAAGATAGCGATATGAAAGATGACACCTGGTTTAAAATGGACTACCCTTTTGAAACTTGTATTGTAGCTGAAGAAGAGTGCTATCCTTTTTTGTTTCTTTTGTTTCACCACACACATTTTCTTCCGAAAACAAAATTTTTTTTTACCACCATTTTTTATTTCGTTGAAAAGAATTACTGTAGGTATATGTATATTGTATGTACTAGGCTTGAATAGGAAATAATTGGAACGAAAAATAAAGGATTAATTTTTTTTAAATTTATTTTTAACCTCCAACGATCTATTTAATGTTGAATTTTTTTTTTAATTGTAACTTTTAAATGTCCTATCAAAAGTGAAATATTTTTTTTGAAGATATTTTCGTTAAAACTCGCTTTTAAAATTTAACTGGAGGAAAATGGCATTTTAGTTTATTAGCTTGCTTATCGGCCTTTTAAAACTAAAATTGGTTGGTGCAACCGATAAATGCCATTTTAAAATTTAACGAAGCAGTAAATATTTAAAAGCGTTTGGTGCAACTGGCCATGAAACAAAACTAACTTGCTTATTCATCAGATCATTAATTTTTGATGAAAAATATGATGAAAATTCTTTTATGAAATCGCTAAATGATTTGGACTTGTTTTTTCACTTGCTCAACATTTGCTAATGAAAAATATTATGAATATTCAACAAAAAAATCACTAATTGAGTGTTACTTAGTTATTGATCAGCTTAATATTTATTATTTTCGATGAAAATTTTGTAGTGAAATAAATAGGGAATTGGGAGTTGCTTAATCGCTAAATATTTCATTTATAAATTAGAAAAATACTTCTCCTTAGTTGGAACGATTGAATATAATTCAATTAAAAGGTCAAGTGACCTAATCTCCACAATGCGCCTCTAAGACGCAAATTATGGTCAATTTTTACCGACCCTTATAAAAATCAAAGCTTGAACATACTGTGAATTTTATTTTTCTAAGTGAATTTTTTAAATTTATACACTTTTAATGCTCAGTTCATGATAAATGTCTGATGAATATTTGGCAGTATCGGCATAAGGTACAGCTTTACTGTTAATACAAATTTGAACATTAATAATCTTTTTGTTGGTAAAGTTTATATGAGTTGATTTGGTTTCATTTATATTGATACGCCATTGTTGCTTCCAATCCCTTACTTTATCGGTTGCATTTTGCAATTTGTCTGAAGCCTTCACAACGCATTTATCAGGCACTAAAATGGTAGTATTATATGAAAATGTGGCCAAGATAGCATAATTGTCCACTGGACTATCCCTAGTATATAACAAATACATTGTTGGTCCTAGGCCACTTCCTTGTGGTACACTGACTTCAATTTTATTAATTTCCGAATAATCTTGCTCGTACCGTACTCTAAAGAATCTGTCTGTACCATAGGATTTCAGTATTTCGTAGAGCTGCAGTCTCTATGCAGTTTGTACCCAAGTCCCAAATCTCAAACTTTCTCAAAGGCTTGAGCAACATTTCGAAATAATGCGGAACATACTTGTTTTTCTTCAATACCTTTTCAACAACATCCGTAATTTGATGCACTTGGTCTACCGTGGAATGTTTATTTCTAAATCCAAACTGATGGTTTGGGATTAGTTTTTTTCTTCTATTACTTTGCTAAGCCTTTTCATGAGCAGTTTTTCGAAAACTTTTGCCATTATTGGTACATATAAGAGATATTGGCATGTAGGAAGAAACTTCTGTTGGTGGCTTTCCTTGCTTAGTTATATGAATGACTTCTGCAATGTTCTAAAGATGTGGTACATATCGAAGCTTAAGACATGCGTTTATTATATATTGGAGTTTTTTGAAGGTTACTGTTGGCATTTATTTCAAAATCCGAGCAGTAACTAAATCAAAACTGGGTGCTTTTCTATTTGATAGCTTGTGTTGACACATGCTTTTTATTTTGAGCGTGAAGAAGAAAATTTCCAATTCGTCGTTTCTATCAACAAAATGTAAATTATTTGTAACTGAACTTTCTGAAAAGGGCTTAAAAACATTCGAGAGATGTTCCGCGAGGATTTTAGCTTACTGTTTCGGGTTTGCAATCCATTTTCTTTCTTGTGCTTTGATAGGCGGATTTTTAATTTGTTGTGTTTTTAGGTGTTTAGCTGCTTTCCATAATTATCAATTTAAAAATCGAAATGTTTTGTATAGGTGTCTATACATTATATAAATATTTGAGCAAAACTGTGCAGCCTATGCTTCGCCTAATCTTTGAACCTTCCTTTATTAAAACCCACCCTATTAAATCCCCAAAATTTAAAAATCAACAAAAAATAACCTCAGCAAATAAACATTTTTCATAAACAGACCAAATTTAAAAATAAAATGAAAAAAAGAATTTTTTTAAAACGCCTTAAATACCCATACAATTCACAAATTTACCTCAATCAAACATCACCACGATATATAACCAATAATGAATTGAATCTAGGCAAAAGCTAATTGCATATATACAAAATCAACAGCTAACCGAAGACTACGCTCTTCCACTTAACTATCCTCATTAAATCTATTAAAAATAATACATAATTGCCCATATTTGCTGATAATTCAAAAAAACCTCTTCTCTGTGCAAACTGACATACAATTTCCTTAAACGAAACGTTCTTGTTTATAACGGGTGATTTTTTAGCTGGTTTGGTTTTGGCAACACTGGTTTTGACAGCTGACGTGTGTTTAGTACCTTGTGTCACTGTCAAACAGCTTCAGTTTGGTTTGCAATTTAACCATGGATCGTCTTACAAATGAACAACGCTTGCAAATTATTGAATTTTACTATCAAAATTCGTGCTCGGTTCGAAATGTTCATCGCGCGCTGCTTCCATTTTATGGTCGGCATTCTCGACCTTCTGAGCAGTCTATTCGGAAGATTGTGACCAAATTTCGCACCAAATTTACTTTGTTGGACATTAAACCACCAACACGTTTACGTACTGTGCGTAGTGAAGAAAATATTGCGGCCGTATCAGCTAGTGTGACAGAAGACCGCGAAATGTCGATTCGGCGCCGTTCCCAGCAGTTAGGCCTTTGTTACAGCACTACGTGGAAAATTTTGCGGAAGGATTTGGGCGTAAAGCCTTTTAAGATACAGCTGGTGCAAGAACTAAAGCCAGCCGACCTACCACAACGCCGAATTTTTGGTGAATGGGCTCTTGGAAAGCTGGCCGAGGATCCGCTTTTTTATCGAAAAATTGTGTTCAGCGGTGAGGCTCATTTTTGGTTGAATGGGTACGTAAATAAGCACAATTGCCGCATTTGGAGTGAAGATCAGCCAGAAGCATTGCAACAGCTACCAATGCATCCCGAAAAAGCCACTGTTTGGTGCGGTTTATGGGCCGGTGGCATTATTGGGCCATATTTCTTCAAAGATGATGCGAATCGCAGCGTTACTGTCAATGGTGAACGCTACCGAGCGATGATAACAAACTTTTTTTTGCCCGAAATGGAAGTTCTTGACTTGCATGATATGTGGTTTCAACAAGACGGTGCCACATGCCACACAGCACGCGAAACAATGGCGCAATTGCGAGGCGAGTTTGGTGAACAGTTAATTTTACGTTTCGGGCCGGTCAATTGGCCGCCTAGATCGTGCGATTTGACACCATTAGACTATTTTTTGTGGGGGTATGTCAAGGCTAATGTCTATAGGGACAAGCCCGCTTCGATTGACGCACTGGAAGCCAACATCCATGCATTCATTCGTGAGATACCGGCCGATATGTGTGAAAGATTATGCCAAAATTGGACTCAGCGGATGGGCTACCTGAGACGCAGCCGCGGTCAACATTTGCATGAAATTATCTTTTAACATTAAATTGCAAGGTTCAAACTATCGATTCAAATAAATATTTCATTCATTTTTTCGAATTGTTTGTGTTTTTTTTTTTTAAAAAGTTCTAAACCTCTTAAAAAATCACCCATTAGTATTTAAATTAATTTTTATTTTAATATTTTTTTCCAAACATTTAAAAAAAATCAATTTCAATATTTTTCTAAACGTTTATAATTGCAAAATAAATATATTTATAATGAAACACACATAAATCTAACGATGTTGACGATTTTCATCCTCGATTTGAAAACCGCATACCAGACTCAGATTTTTTGTAAATTAAATTTGTCTCAAATTTGACCTGCGGTAGCACATAGCGAGTAAAGATTTTGAAAATAAAAGCAATAAACACACGATTCCTAAAATGAGAGCAAACAGGTTTTTTCCGTTCGTTTTTTCTCATAGCTCTTGAAGGAGTAGAAGAAATAAGAAAACAAAAACAAAATTGTACGTTTTTTTCCGTGTGTAGCTCTCCCATAGGTAAGAGTAGCAGAGAAAGTAAATTGAAATGTTGTCCCTACTCTAAGTAGTTTAACTTTTAAGAAAGCTCTTTTTTTGGACGAATTTCGTTTTCATGGACATTTTTTCCCATATGGATGCTACGTCCGTATAGTTAATTATCTGTTCTTATATCTTAGTGCTGTTTTATGGCGGTCCGTTCTGGAATTTTTTACAAAGCCTTCCGTTCTTTTATCATTATATTCCTCTGTATTCGTATTTAATTTTATTATATTATTATTTTTTCTTTGTTTTTGATCATGAGATCATGAAGTTTATTTTTATCTATACTGCCTTTCTGTATATCATATGGTTTTTGTTTAGTAGGGGAATTTATCGAAGTATTATAAAAGAGATTAGCTTTGTGAACAGCTACTCGAATTTGGGTTAGTTTTTCCGTTCAAGAGTGCTCTTACTTTTTGAGCTAATGTTCTATGAAAAACTTCAATGTCTGAATTTCCTGTATGGCTATTAGGTTTAGTTAAATGTATTTCTATATCAAGGTCTTCTCATAATTTTATTATTCTTGGAAAGTTAAATTCATTGTCCATTACAAGTCTTTTTGATTTACCGTTCGCTGCTAATAATTGTAGGATAGTTTCTTCTAAAGTTTCGTGAGAAAGATTTGGAACGTATGTAGCTGTAGTTAGCTTACTAAATTTTTCAATTGAAGGTTAGTACTTTGTTTTATTAATACAACAAATATCTAAGTGAACTATCTCATTAATATCTTTTGGGGTTTCTGTCAAATGAAATTTTTCTTAAATTGGTCGTCTATCATACTTTGATTTTTTGCATATGTTGCAACTATTGATCACGTCATTAATTAATTCTTTTAATTTCTTTAAATAGATTTTTGTTCTAAGTCCTCTATAATTTTCTTCAATTCCTGAATGATCTGTTTCTTTTTCATGATACAATTTTATTTGTTTAATAGCTTCTTCTTCTGTCTCTAAGTCTTTAGCAAAATGTTCACATTTATAAAATTTTATTCTCGTTCCAAATAACTCTATCAATTTTTGTTGAAGAATATTATATTCGCTGTCTGTTAATTCTTTTTCTACTAATAGTATTATTAAATCGTTAAAATTATCTTTATGTATTTCATTTATTCCAATATGTATTCTTTTATATTTAGGGCTTTTCTTTAATCCATTTCCTGCAGGTAATATTATTTGTTGCTTAAATATGTTCACTGCACTATCTTTAATTGGAAAATGATCATTCATTTCTTCATGTTGCGAATGTATTTTAGGTCTTACTGAATCTTGTTCTAACATGTTTATTTCTTGTATATCTTTAATTTCTTTATTCAAAAAATCTGCTACAGTATTGCATGTACCTTTCAAATATTCGATTTGCATGTCGTATTCTCCTAACTGGAGTATCCATCTTTGTAACCGTGGTGAAATATCTCTACCTAAATTTTTTGTTTAAAGCCATTTTAAAGGTTTGTGATCTGTTTTTAGATCAAATCGTCTACCATATAAATACGGTCGTAAATATTTAACTGACCAAACTATAGCTAGTAACTGTTTTTCTGTTGAACTGTAGTTCTTTTCATGTTCATTGGGAGTTTTACTTATAAACGTTATTGGATGCCCCTTTTGCAATAGCACTGCTCCAATTGCGTAATTGGATGCAACTGTCGTTAAGACAAATTTTTCATTAAAATCAAGAGATGCAAGTACTGGTTCTGTTTGAAGTACAATCTTTAGTTCTTGATGTGCTTTAATATAATTTATATCGTTTTTATCAATTTTCTTATTTTTCTTTAAATACTTGGTTATGAGTTGTTCAATTTTTGCATAATCTTTAATAAATTTCCTGTAATACCCTGCTATTCCTAGGAACGATTTGATTTCTTTAGATGTAGTAGGAAGTTGTATTTTTTAATCGCTTCTATTCTATCTATATTAGGTTTAACACCTTTGTCTGTAATTGTGTGTCCTAAAAACTTAGTTTCTCTCTTAAGAAAATTACAATTGTCTACCTGTACTTTAAAGTTATATTTTTTTAAGCGTTGGAACGCTAATCGAAGATTAATCATGTGCTCTGGCAATGAAGTACTACAAATCAATATATCATCAAGATATACAACACATATTTTATTAATTAATCCTTCTAAAAACCTCGTTCATCATTCTTTGGAATGTGACTGGTGCATTTTTTAAACCAAATGGCATTCGTAGTGACCATATGGAGTTGAAAAAGCTGTTTTTTCAGAATCAGCGGGTTTCATTTTAATTTGATGAAAACCTTTTGCAAGGTCAAGGGTTGAAAAATGTTGAGCTCTTCCTAATTTATCTAATATCTCGTCGATATTAGGTATAGGATACTTAAATTCAATTGTTTTTTCATTTAATTTTTATAGTCAACCACCATTCGCCATTTTTGCTCACCAGAATTGTCTCTTTTCTTTGGCACTACCCAAATAGGTGCATTGTAAGAGGAAACACATTTTCTTATTATGCCCTGTTGCACAATAGATCTTTAACTTTGCGTTCAATTTCCATTTCATGGATTTTAGGGTATCTATATTTATTACTAAATATGGGACTATTATGCTCAGTCCTAATACTATGAATAGTTTGTGTTGTAACTTGTTGAAGTAAGTTTGTCACCTTCATTATAAAAAATATATTTATTTTCTTCAATAAATTTTCTTAATTCTTTTTTTCTTCTGAATTTAAATTCTCACCTATTAATTGACTCATATGCGTTGAGTTGCAATATTCTAGATTGTAAATTTCTTCGTATTCGTATAAACATGCTATTTCTTTACTTTCTTTATAATAATTTTCAAAAAATGTTTTTCTTCCATTTATTTCCATAAATCCTTCTTTTAAATTTAATTTTGCTCCTGTAGGTTTTAATAAGTTTTGACCTATGATTCCTTGATGATACAATGATGATACAAATTTCTTATTTATTATCTTCATTAACTTCCATGCCATAGTAGATTCATCTTCATTGAAATGATCTCAAATTTTATTATGTTTTCATGATTTTGACTTTTATTGGAAATTTCAATAAAGTTTTTGGAATTTCTAATAGTTGTGACTCATAAAGTATACTTGTTGAGTCAGTATCTATTAAAATATAATTTTTTTTGTTATGTAGAGTTATTTTTATTATGGGAAGTGATTCTTCCTCCCGGCTATGATAAAATTTACCTATTCGTGTTTAATTTCTGCATTATTTACGTCCATAGATTCTGGCCTTGGATTCCTATTATTATTGTTATTATTATTGTAATTATTTCTATTCTGTTCTGAATTGTTTGGTCTTTGGTTATTAATAAAATTTCTAAACTGTCCTGATTATTATTATTATTAAAGTTATTATAACTTCTAAACTGTCCAGAATTGTGTCTTTGATGATTAAAATTATTTCCAAAGTTATGTTGAGGTGGAGGTCTTACATAAAAATTATTATTTGGTCTCTGGTTGAGATGTATACCTATTCCTTTGTTATTATTATTTTGATGTACCTGATTTACCTTAAGGTTATTAAAATTTCCTTATCTATAATCTTTATTTAAATTCCTATGGCGTGTGAGCAAAGTATACGCTTCTCTTATATTTTGGATATTTTGTGCAATAATGACAGATGCTTGATTGGCATTTAAATTATTTAAAAATTTGTTCATAACAATACTTTTGTTGTTAATTGGGTTTTAAATAACATTAGGTTCTAACTAACTCTTTTTATTTAATTTTAAAAGGATTTCTTCGGTCTGGTCAAAAAGTTGTTGAAGATCGCTGGTGTTGATCATGTGAAGATCTTGAAAAATTTGTTCGTATGTTTCACGAACTCCAAAGTCCTGGATTAATGCTTCTTTTATAGTTGGCCAAGTTGGCATTAAAATTCTGCGTAATGTGTTAATCGCTGCTCCTTGCATTTTATTTCTTATTATTAAAGTTGCAATCGGTTGATTGTCCGCATTCACATAGGCATACACATAGTCTATGTATTCAATAAATGAAATGACGTCTTCATCTGGACGACCCGAGAATGTCGGCAGTTTTTCCAATCGTAACAGCGGTACATTCTGGTCTGGTGCTGCTTGAGCCATTTTTGTTTTTGTATTTAAGTATCTAACTGCCCACTTTATTTATGTCTATATATATATATATATATATATATATATATATATATATATATATATATCACTTTGATTTATTCAACTTTTCCTTCTTGATCTTTGTCTTTGTCTTTTACATAGACACTTTTGTCTTTTTCGGCGACACTTTAATAATGCTTTTTATATTCTGCTAATCTCTACGAGATTTCGTGTATTATGTATTTTTGTTATTAACACTTTACAGCCTTATTTATTAGATTTCACTAATACTCGTTTCAACCTCGGAATAGTTACACCGAGTCGAAGCACTTACTCCGTCTTAACGCCGCGCCGCGTCAAACGGTTTTAGCTACACCCTCCTTATGTCAAATATATTATCAAATAAAAACAATCTCTCTGGTTATTATAATATGGGATTAAACGAGTTTTGTACTGCAACTAAAGCGCTTGAAGAATTTAAATCATTTATAAATGCAAAATAACTATCTTTTTTGCCTTACAATTAGTAACATTTAGATACTAAAACGGTTTTACTACGGCTTTAATCCTACTATGTACCAGTTTTAGCTTACTCCGCCTCCAATCATCGTTTATTTTATTATAAATAAGTTTTTCAGGATTAGAGGTGAAGTAAAGTCGGAGTAAATTTACTCCGTCTCTAAAACGACTTAATAAATAAGAATTTGTTTGATGTGGTGTAAGGACGGAGTAAGTGCTTCGACTCGGTTTAACTATTCCGAGGTTGAAACGAGTATTAGTGAAATCTAATAAATAAGGCTGTTAGCGTTTATAAAGCTTATAATTATTTTATTTTAACTCGAAAAATCACTTTGGTGGTTTTACGATTAAAAAAAATGTTTTTTTTTTATTGAATTAATTACTTGGGCAATTATTTTTCATTTAAAAAAAAAGTTTTGTCCACTAAAACACTTCGGTGTTATTAATTTTCACAAAACACAATATAATTTTATAATTTTGTTTTTGTTACAGAACAAAATTTTTCTTCACCGCGAATTATGTCCTAGATTATTTTCGATAATCCTTTCTAAAATTCTACCAATTAAATTATTATCTCGGTTCGATCACTGAATCTCATCTATCAATTAATTTGCGTTTAATTTCTTAGTGAGATCCTACCGACTGCGCCAATTTTATATTTGATCCTCCGGGATCTGTTTTATTTTAAATTTAAAAATAAAAAACATTTAATGTTTATTAATTACTTTATACTTTATTAATTAAAGCATCAGATCCCTTACCACTGGTGGGGGGAAATCTTCAGCTATACGTAGAAGTGTTGATATTGAACTGCACTGTGCTTGGTGGGCATTTAATATTGAAGTGATTCTTATTAAGCGATATGTAATACGCTTGGTATGGTTTTATTGTTATCTGGATTGGGAAGCAATTCTATAACTCGGGCGAGTTGGTCGCTAATTTTGCAGCAGTGTCCGCAGCTTCATTGCCTCGGATGTTTAGATGGCCAGGGATCCAGACAAGCTTAATTTTGGAATTATATTGGCAAAGCTTATTGCGAATTTTACGGATTGGAATAAGGTTGCAGTTTAGGTTAAGTACAGCGTTTAGATTGAAAGGCTATCGGAGAAAATGCAATATTTGCCTTTTCTTTGCTCTGCGTATTCAATAGCACCTAATATCGCTGCTGACTCGGCGGTGAATATGCTGTTGTGTTCGTAAAGGCTGCGGGCTTGTACACTATTAAAATTTGTGTCCACTATTGCATAGGCAACTTTGTTGTTCATTTCTGAGGCATCGGTAAACAGAAAATTATAATTGAGTTTGGAAAGATTATCATATAAATCGTAAAACCATTGTCTAAAATGGGTATACTCCAGTTTTGCTTTTTAAAAGTTGAAAGTTGTGTGTCAACGCTGCTTTTCTTTAAAGTCCAGGGGGGAAAGGACCTGGTTTTGTATTGATGATTTTAAGCGGAATGGCAAGCTCTTTTGCGATTTGGCCTACTCTGGAGATAGTGTATTCACATTTGGAATTGGTTTTATGTTTCATTGTTAGAAAAAGGTCCTTTTGTATTGGTAATCCATATGACGTAAGTAGTTTTAGGAATTAGTTTTGCGGTAAGGAGGTCTCTATGTTCTTCCAGTGTTGAGAATCCGGCTTCGGCAAGAAGATTTGGGATAGGGGTTGTTTGGAAAGCACGAAGGAGTTTTTAGTTTGTTAAGATCGCTTTTTTGGGGCAGTTACCGTAAATTGGGAGGCCGTAATCGATTTTAGTTAAAATGATCGGCCGGATCACATTTAGAAATGAGTTTATGTGGACTTTACTCTTTTTGCTACAGAAGTACTTTATAATGTCTAAGCGTGATATGAGAGATATTTGCAATTGTTCGATGTGGAAAGACCACCTATATATGCTGGTATCAATGACTCTGAAATTTTTGACAACACTTTTAATGTTTTTAGGCGTGACAGATACGCTGATCCCAATATTGATACTGTGGGAGGTGGAGTTTTAATAGCCATAAAGTCTTGTTTCATAACCACGCAAATTCATGTTCCTGTAGCACTTGACAAAGAATTTATCTGCATTAAAGTCAGTCTAAAATACTTATATGTTGTAACGCTATATATCGTACCTGGAAGTCCTTGTGATGTCTATATAAAAGCCTTCGAGTACCTGAGCTTCATCAACGATTTATTGGAGTATCAGGATGAAATTATTTGTTTGGGAGATTTTAATCTTACCCACGTTGCTTGGATTCGCTGTCCAGATACAAATGTTATGTTGCCAACTGGAAATTTGAAATCGGACGATTCAAAACTAATTGATGATTTAACTTTTATTGGACTTCGACAACGTAACGATATTTTAAATACAAATGGAAAGCTGTTGGACTTAGTATTTACCACTATTGAAGATGATATTACATTGGAAAAATCAAGCGAGCCTCTAGTGTCTGAAGACATCTAGCTCAGATAATTTTAATAATGAAATTTTAGAAAATTCATACGCTTTTAATTTAAAAAAAACTAATTTTTTAAAACTAAATACTTTGCTATCACAAGTAGACTGGTCTTGTCTAAATAACTGTTTAAATGTTAACTCAATGGTCTTTGAATTTTATAATATTTTGTTTGATTGTTTTTAAATCAGTACCTCTTGCTATTCAAAAATCGAGATCTTCGGTTCCTGATTGGTACGATAATGAATTAAAAAGTCTTAAAAATCGAAGAAATAAATTTTGGTCCGCTTATAAGCTATTTCAAAGTGAAGCAAATTTTAAAAAATATTGTGAATCAAGAGATATTTTTAATAGAATTTCAAGTTTAAAGTATTTTAATTATCTTCAGAAGGTGCAAAGAGATCTTAAAATGAATCCGAAATGTTTTTGAAAATTCATAAACAGTAAAAGAAAGTCTTGTCCTTACCCGTCTGTTCTCAAGTCGAATGGCATTTCAAGTCATGACCCTCGAGTTATAACGCAGCTTTTTTCAGACTTTTTTCAAAGTGCCTTCAACTGTGATACTAACAACTGTGATACTTTAAACTGTGATACTTCGAACTGTGATAAACTTGACAAAAAGGACAATAACTTTGACCTTTTAAAATCTTTTCCTTACTTGACTGATATAAACTTTAATATTTATTCTGAAAACATTAAAAAGTTTATATCTAATCTGGATGAAAGTTGTGTACCAGGTCCTGATGGTATACCTTCCATTATTTTGAAGAACTGTGTAAATCACTTGTCGTTTCCTTTGTCTATTCTTTTTAACTTCTCTATGTCTTCTTGTGTTTTTCCGTCTACCTGGAAAGATTCTTTTATTCTTTTATAGTCATGACCCTCGAGTTATAACGCAGCTTTTTTCGGACTTTTTTCAAAGTGCCTTCAACTGTGATACTAACAACTGTGATACTTTAAACTGTGATACTTCGAACTGTGTTAAACTTGACAAAAAGGACAATAACTTTGACCTTTTAAAATCTTTTCCTTACTTGACTGATATAAACTTTAATATTTATTCTGAAAACATTAAAAAGTTTATATCTAATCTGGATGAAAGTTGTGTACCAGGTCCTGATGGTATACCTTCCATTATTTTGAAGAACTGTGTAAATCACTTGTCGTTTCCTTTGTCTATTCTTTTTAACTTCTCTATGTCTTCTTGTGTTTTTCCGTCTACTTGGAAAGATTCTTTTATAATCCCTTTACATAAGAAAGGTAAAAAAGATGATATTAAAAATTATAGACCTATTGCTAAGTTATCCGTTATTCCTAAACTCTTCGAGGCTATTATTTGCGAATCACTATGTTTTTATGTTAAATCAATTATCGCTGCAAATCAACATGGTTTTACAAAAGGTCGCTCTATTGTGACTTTTTTAATGGAATTGGCAGAAAGTTGTATTGATTCGTTTAAAAATAGAAAACAAGTAGATTGTGTCTTCACCGACTTCAGTAAGGCATTTGACAAACTCTCACACCGAGTTTTGTTATTAAAATTGAGGAAGATGGGGTTTAGCGAACAGTTTGTATCGTGGCTCCAGTCTTATTTATTTGATAGATTTTATTCGGTTCTTTTCAATGGTTGTGAATCAATTAAGTTTAAGGTTAACTCTGGAATACCACAGGGTAGCCATTTAGGACCCGTTCTTTTTATTTTATTTATTAATGACTTACCGTCTCTTCTGAAATATTCCAATTTTCTCATTTATGCGGACGATGTTACAATCTTGAAAACTATTGAAAATACTCGAGATTGTGAAGAGTTTCAGTGTGATCTTAATTAGTTTTTCGATTGGTGTGTTCGTAATTGTTTGACTCTCAATATTGATAAATGTAAAACTATTACTTTTACGAGAAAGCTATCTGTATCTCCTGCAAATTATTTTCTAAATGGTGCATTATTGTCACGAGTTAGCGATTTAACTGTCCTTGGTGTCCTATTTGATCAAAAACTTGACTTTATACAACACATCAACTCCATAACTAATAAAGCTAATTCAATTCTTGGGTGGATAAAGAGAGAGTCAATGCAGTTTTCTGATCCTTTTGTTATCAAACAGCTTTTTGTGACATTTGTGCGACCCATTATTGAATATGCTTGTCAGGTTTGGTCACCCCACTATGACTGTCACATAGCCAGATTAGAACAAGTGCAAAAAAGATTTCTGAGGTTTGTACTCAGAGAATTGGGTTGGGAAAATCCTTACGAACTCCCGCCTTGTAACAACAGACTGAAACTGATAGACATGCATAGTCTTGAGAGCAGACGCTTGTATTTATCTTTTGTCTTCATTGTGAAACTTATAAACGCAAACATAAGCCGTGTTTTATTATCTACGGATCTGGATCAGGATCATCCCATAAAAATAAAACGATACAGATCCATAATGACAACAGTGTTGTATGCTCATCTCTTTTTTTCTTATGTTTGAATATTTTTCATGTAGATACTGTTTTCTTTCTTTACACTACAGTTTGTACTCCCTACCGACTAAAGAGACGTCTACTCGCCAGAGTTAAAAATTATTTTCGGATCTTTAAAATAGATCCAGATACAGAGCAGGATCCAAATTGTTGTTGTATTACGATCCCGATCTAGATCGGGATCATCTTTTCGTTGTTCCGAACGAGTTTTAATTAGTTATTCCACCAGAAAACTTTCTGTTTTTTGTTTGGCTTTGTCTGTGGAATGGCAATATTTGCCGCAAAAAGAATTGCCTTGTGGAAATTTGCAGCTTCTATGTTGATGTTGTTACTAAAAGTCCTCGTTTCAAATTGTTGGTCGACTTTATTCTGAAACGTTACCCAGTTAGCGTATTTCACTTTGAATTTTGGAGTGAAATTGCAGTTTTGAGTTGCGTGTAAGTTGTTGATTTCAGTTACTATTGGGAAATGGTCACTGCTAAATGTGTCTTTCAAAGTGTACCAATTACAGAAGGATAAAATGTGTGGAGTGCATAGCGTAAGGTCGATGTGGGTAAGTGTTCCGAGTGTTGAGATATGTGTTGGTGAACCATCATTCAAAAGGGTAGTATTGGAGTTAACTATAAAGTTTTCTATTTCTTTCCCCCTTGTATTGTGATTCGAAGAGCCTCAGAGTGGGTTGAGCATTGAAATCGCTTTTATGAAATCGAATAACCTTTGGGAAGTTACTGTGTCATTGCCGTGTAAATTTAATAGTAAACTTTTTTTCGAGTTGTATTTCGGTTGCTGCAACTAGAAGATTTGTATTTAAGTTTACAGTTTTGTGTGGGCTGTCTTTTCTGATTAACAGAGCAACACCGTTTTTCTTGGATGTCATATTTTTGAAATTTTAAAAATATGGGTTAAATGCTTTGGGGCATTGCAGGGTGAAGCCGAATGCACAATGAGTTTCCTGTAGTGCTAAAATGCCGGGATAGGTATTATTTATGACTAATTGGAGATCTGTATAATTATTTTGGTAACATTGTAAATTCCATTGAAGAATTTTAAGGACCATGAAAATATTGTTACGTATTCATTTGTTTAATTGTATCTTTACAATTGTTTACATGACGTTTCCATATAATATTTTTATTAAGAATTTGAATATTATAATATCTTTTCCCTATTTTCTTTATAATTTTACCTTTTATCCATGAAATCTTCCCTGGTATACAATAGTTCTTTGTTAATACGAAGTCATTAACTTCAAAATTTCTATCTACCACCTTTCCTTTATAGTAAAACCTTTGCTGATCTTGCATTTACTTATAATTATCTTCTACGGGATAGTTTTTAAAAATTTTTGAATTCATATAAGGATCTAGTAAATCAAATCTATTTCTTAAGCGCCTATTAAACATAAGTTCGGCTGGCGATTTGCCTGTTGTGCTATGAACGGCGTTTCGACAATCTAATGATATGCTTCCAGTAGCTTGTTAATTTCGCTACTTGAATGTTTCGCGTGAAGTGCTCGTTTTATGTCCGTTTTCATTTTTGTTAGTGAATTGCTTTCCAAAAAAAAAAAAAAAATATTTTAAAAAGCAAAATTTTTTAAAGAAGAACACAATTTTAAGTGTTTGTGGTTAAAAAATAACGAAACCTTTAACAAGAAGAGAATTCTACTTCCTTCTTTTGAATTCATACTTAAAAGCTAATAAGAATAAAGTTTATAACTAAACATGGTTCATAAAATATATCATCAAAATGAAAGAGGTTTGCGAACTAAAACCGATAAGTTACGCCTTGAAGTTTTAAATTGTGACTAAGACAATGTTTGTTTAACTGAAACTTTCCTTCGCGGAGATATACAGGGTGTCCCATAAATGATGGTCCAAACTGAAACTGGTGATATACCTGGTCATGATCACTCAGAGTCGGAATTTAGTAACTTGTCCGTACCGCATCATTACGGTTTTCGAATAACGGCTATTTTTTTGAAATTTCGAAAAACCCCTACTTTGACCCAGTTTTTTGGTCACCCTGTCCATAGTTGAATTTTGTTTTTTTTTAATTTTTACAATAAAATATTGCCCAATAATGAGATCAATTTTTTGCATTAAAATATTAAAAATTTTCTGCACCATTTTGCTAAAAATTCACAAATTTCATGACCCTTTGATCAAATCTATTTTTTTACATGAAGCTGAAGATCGCTGCATCCGAAGTTTTTTTTCTTTAGACTTGCAGCTTTCGATAAGTATCAATGGTATTGAAAAAATTTAAACACCAAAATGTTGAGGGCAAGTTTTTCCAGGGACGATGTCCGTTACTTTTTTTGAATTGAACCTCTGTATATTTTTTTTAACTGAGTTTCTTAACATTTTAAGTTACATTTTTTTTAGACGTGCAGCTAGACCATAATAAATGTTTTATAAGAAAAATAAAAATTGCAATATGTAGAGCATACGTTTCTCTAGGGGCGATGTTCCTTTTTTTTTTTTTGTTTTTTTTATTGAGCTTTTTTAACCATGAAACTTAAAAGGAAATACAGGCAAGTTTAGACCCTTATAACTTCGGACCAACGAATGGCAGATACAACAAAATTACATGCACAAATTAGATGTTCCAAACTCTAGAGCCGATGTTGTTTATTTTTTTTTTATTTCATGTTCTTAGGTCTTTTATTCTTGCCTAACAACAAATTATAACAAAATGGTAATGTTGTTTCTTAATAGGTATAAAACTTGCCAATATTAGACTTAGATCAAAAGTTATTACCATTTTGACTCAATAAAACAGTGTTCTAAAATAAATAAAAATAAATCTTTTTTTAAATAATAGCTGATTTATTAATTTTTATTTTTTATTTTTACAGTTAGCTCAAATTCTTTTTTACTTAACTTACAAAATTTTGCTCAAAATGGTCCCTCCTGCACCTGTACAAGATCGAAAAACTTCTTAAAAACTGTATTTTAAAGGGTTTTGTGCTTCCCGAATTTTGTATCTCATGAGCAGCCGTTTGTATCCGAAGCTGGAGTTCAATAATGCTACTTATTGGTTTTACATACACTTTTCCCTCGAGAAAGCTCTAGTAAAAAATAATTCTAACGGATTTAAGCCCGGTGACCGAGATGGCCACAAAATTGGTCTACCATGCTCCAATCGATCATACAGTGGGATCTTGCCTAAGCAGAAGCGGCGAGAAGTCATTTTTTCTATATGTAACAAATTTCAATAAAAATAACTGTTTCGATTAACCGATATTATGCTTCACATGATTCAAGTATTTTTTTTTAGTCAGTGGTTCCATCACTGTACCATTCGGCATCAAAGCTTACAGTTTAGGTAAAATTGCGTTCTGTGTTAAACTAACCGAAATAAGTGGCCTATATTGCGATACAAAAATTATATTGAAAATTTATTGTTAATAAATAAATTGTACATAGAGTTTGTTGAATCATGTATGTTCTTTTAAATAGCATTAGTTTTAACTCAATTATGTAGTAAAATTGTTAAATAAAAATAAAAAAAAAACACTGAACATTTTTTTAAATAACGGTACTTTTTGATTAGGCTAACATTAAAATTAGATTTAGTGTGTTTTTCTTAGTTATTCGAAACTGAATTTAAAAGTAAAAAATGTTTGCCTAAAATATTTTTTTTTAATTTTTTGTGTTCATAAGTATGCAAAACATTAAACCATTTTTCTTATGTTTAAGGGCTCAACATGCAATTTTTATAATTTGTTTTCGCAGGAAGTCGCGAAATCTTATATAACAGTAAATTTAGACATTGGCAAAAAAATTTGAAAATATTAAGACATTTTTATTGACAATTAGTACTAACTGCACTGAAAATTATGTGTCAGTGCTAAGAAAAGAATTTATACAGTTTAAATTTGAACCTAAATCTAAGTGGAAGAAAAACCACCCTACAAGATCAGTGTTTGATAAAAGTGAATCAAATTGACTTAAAAAAAAGTTAAATTTAAAATGTATTTACCCCTCTGGACGCCCTCAGACAAGTTTTGATCTATTAAGTAAGCGAAGAAAACTCTGATCTTCGAGATACATCTGCAGAGGAGCTTCTTTTCGCTGCTCAAATGAATTTTCGAGCTAGTGGAGATACAAAAAACTGCAGTTTTATTAATAGAAACCTCGTCCTAATACGTCAAAGAATCGACATTTATGCAAAAAAAAACTTTTTTTTAATTTTACCTGCTGCCGGTTTTCCCCAGTATCATAAAATCTATGGGTCTTTTCACAATTTTGCTATTGATTTGTATTGATTTTGATTGCTATTATTGTTACGTTCACAAGAAAAAAATAGTAAAAGGTTATGTTATTTATGGATATATTAAGACTGAGACAGGATATCAACTTTATTTAAACGCAGTTTTAAAGGCTAGTGTTTCTTCTAAATATAAAGCCCTAAACGAAGTTTCTACCACAAGAATTAGCAGAGCAAGTTTTGTTAACATGGGTTAGGGTAGACCAAAGTAAGTGTTTTCTTAACCGGCCGTCAAAACCACATAAAAAATTTTTTTTTTTTTTTTTAACAAAATTTTTTCAAACACAAATGAAAAGAGAATATTAAAAAAAGAAGAACGAAGATGAAGAGCTGCGTCATCAACACCCACATTCTTGCACACAATTATGTTTACTTTTTTTTTTTTTTTAATATTCTCTTTTCATTTGTGTTTGAAAAAATTTTGTTAAAAAAAAAAAAAAAATTTTTATGTGGTTTTTTGATACCTGCGGTATTTATAAAAAGAGAAATACCTAAGTTTTTTTGTAAGTTAATTTTGTTGACTTTCACTTTTCTGGTGAATTAATATAAATGTACTTTTGTTTATTTTTATGTTTGAATAAATAAAAGGCCTGATGAAGAACGTAAACACGTTCGAAACGTTGCAAGAATAAACATCTTTTATTGACCTACAGCCCGCTTAAACTCGATTTAACTAAAGTTTTTCCGTTGTAAGTATCCTGTGAATTTTCAATTTTGGTATTCCATTTTGTCCTTTCGAAACAATGGATCGAAGTTCGGGAAGTACAAGACACGACAGTTTTTAAGACGTTGTCGGGCTTGTACAAGTGCAAGAAAAAATTTAAGCTAACCGTAAAAATAAAAAATAAAAATTTATAAATCAGCTATTATTTCAAAAAAGATTTGTTTTTATTTATTTTAGAATACTGTTTTATTGAGTTAAAATGGTTATAACTTTTGATCTAAGTCTAATATTGGCAAGTTTTATACCTTTTAAGAAACTTCAAAAACATGGCCAATTTTTAGAAGTAAAAACCAGTTCTAAGTCATACGATTTTTTTTCAGTGTGCTCTTTTGAAAAATGAAGTAACAAAATAGATTTGATCAAAGGGTCATGAAATTTATGATTTTTTAGCAAAATGGTGCAGAAAATTTTAAATATTTTAATGCTCATTATTAGGCAATATTTTAGTGTATTTCAGTGTAAAAATTAAATAAAACAAAATTCAGCTATGGACAGGGTGACAGAAAAACTAGGTCAAAGTAGGAGTTTTTCGAGATTTCAAAAAAATAGCCGTTACTCGAAAACCGTAATGATGCGCTACGGACAAGTTACTAAATTCTGAGTGGTCATGACCTGGCATATCACCAGTTTCAGTTTGGACCATCATTAATGGGACACCCTGTAAATAATAGTGAGATATTTGATGAAAGATAACAATTTTAGTTTTAAAAGGGATGGTGGTGGTTTTGTTATTGCGGTGAAGCGTCATATTCTTTGTTTTCGAGAGTCGGACTTTGAAACGGATAATGAAGATCTAGTGGTTGTCGTCAAAAAAAAAAATAAAGCAATGTATATCTGGTGTGTTTACATTCCACCTAAGAGTGATGTCGAATTTTATAATCAATATAGTGAAAGATCATTAACATTACCCTCCAAATCATATCATTTTTATTTGCCTCAGATATCGTGGAGCTATGACAGAATCAGACACTTTTTATGTCCCTCGAGTAATACAGACAGTTAATCAATGGTACTTTTTAATAATATGTCGTTCTTATGTCTTAGCCAATTTAACAACCAGGAAAATATGAACGAACGGATTCTGGATTTAGTATTAACGAACATCGAATCTGATAAAATCTCGGTATCTCCTGCTCTAACACCTCTTTCAAAAATTGACCCCCATCATGTTCCTTTAGAGGTAATACTTGATATTAAAAAAACAATGTTTATCGATAGTTTTAGGAAAAAGAAACGTAACTTTAAAATATAAGCAAACGTTAACTTTGAGAATATTTCTTCTGAAGATTTGATGTGTCTAAATAAATTCTACCACATCATTGAAGAATGTTTAAATACTTTTATACCTTTTAATGAAATATCGGAAAGTGAATATCCTGTTTGGTAATCCCCAAAGATTTAGATCCTTATATAGGAAATCCAAAAACTTGGAAGTATATAAAACATTTTCGTATCTAAGGAGCATGTCTAAGAAGATTAGTAAAAGTGCTATTTGATTCACATCAACAACGTTGAAGAATCAATTAAAAGTGATTCAAAAGTATTCTTACTCTAAGTGTCCTAATGAAGTCTGTACTCTGTTTTCAGAATATTTTTTGATAATATAACTTCGTCTAATAGTGAATATGTATCTAGTCGTAACAATACGCAAACTATAGAAATCATCATTACAATTATATAAAGACGAAACGATTATTTAGTTTGTCACGCGTAAACTCAGAAACTATTTATCTGATTAACTTGAACAAAATTTTACAATAATCTTTATGTTTAGAAGATTGTAAATGGCAAGTTTTTGTTTATTTAATTCGGTTGTTTATTACGAAAATTAAATTTTTTAAATTTTTGGTCGACTTTTTTCTTGAGATTGACCCACATATTCACTTATAAATACAAAACTAATTGATACTTAAAAAAAAAAAAATTATTTCCTAAAGTCAATTTTTGTAGGCAAATTTTAAGCCTTAAATCTTTTCTTAATTAACGGGTGATTTTTTAGCTGGTTTGGTTTTGGCAACACTGGTTTTGACAGCTGACGTGTGTTTAGTTCCTTGTGTCACTGTCAAACAGCTTCAGTTTGGTTTGCAATTTAACCATGGATCGTCTTACAAATGAACAACGCTTGCAAATTATTGAATTTTACTATCAAAATTCGTGCTCGGTTCGAAATGTTCATCGCGCGCTGCTTCCATTTTATGGTCGGCATTCTCGACCTTCTGAGCAGTCTATTCGGAAGATTGTGACCAAATTTCGCACCAAATTTACTTTGTTGGACATTAAACCACCAACACGTTTACGTACTGTGCGTAGTGAAGAAAATATTGCGGCCGTATCAGCTAGTGTGACAGAAGACCGCGAAATGTCGATTCGGCGCCGTTCCCAGCAGTTAGGCCTTTGTTACAGCACTACGTGGAAAATTTTGCGGAAGGATTTGGGCGTAAAGCCTTTTAAGATACAGCTGGTGCAAGAACTAAAGCCAGCCGACCTACCACAACGCCGAATTTTTGGTGAATGGGCTCTTGGAAAGCTGGCCGAGGATCCGCTTTTTTATCGAAAAATTGTGTACAGCGATGAGGCTCATTTTTGGTTGAATGGGTACGTAAATAAGCACAATTGCCGCATTTGGAGTGAAGATCAGCCAGAAGCATTGCAACAGCTACCAATGCATCCCGAAAAAGCCACTGTTTGGTGCGGTTTATGGGCCGGCGGCATTATTGGGCCATATTTCTTCAAAGATGATGCGAATCGCAGCGTTACTGTCAATGGTGAACGCTACCGAGCGATGATAACAAACTTTTTTTTGCCCGAAATGGAAGTTCTTGACTTGCATGATATGTGGTTTCAACAAGACGGTGCCACATGCCACACAGCACGCGAAACAATGGCGCAATTGCGAGGCGAGTTTGGTGAACAGTTAATTTTACGTTTCGGGCCGGTCAATTGGCCGCCTAGATCGTGCGATTTGACACCATTAGACTATTTTTTGTGGGGGTATGTCAAGGCTAATGTCTATAGGGACAAGCCCGCTTCGATTGACGCACTAGAAGCCAACATCCATGCATTCATTCGTGAGATACCGGCCGATATGTGTGAAAGAGTATGCCAAAATTGGACTCAGCGGATGGGCTACCTGAGACGCAGCCGCGGTCAACATTTGCATGAAATTATCTTTAAACATTAAATTGCAAGGTTCAAACTATCGATTCAAATAAATATTTCATTCATTTTTTCGAATTTTTTGTGTTTTTTTTTTTTTTAAAGTTCTAAACCTCTTAAAAAATCACCCGTTATATATACAAACTGAGTAATTATGTTTTTATATAAATTTAAATATTATGATTTTTTGAATTTTTTTATTTCGAATTTCGATTCATGGGCAATCACGGGGTTGCTTCTGTGTTCCATTTCATTATCATTCCGCCTTTTTTGCATTTTCTCTTCCTCCCATTTCTACTTGCTTTCTTTATTTTTCCACTCAATTTTTCGCTGTCGCATCAATTGCCCTCAGACCGAAAGCTGTATAAGCGATTTGACTTATGCAGAGGTTGTCAGGATGAAGAGGCGGAGGAGGGCTCTTATCACTTTCTTTGTGAATGCCCCAGCCTAGCAAGAACTAGGAAAACAGTCCTCGGAGAATACTTCTTTGAAGATCTGTGTGACATCTCGTTTTTGCCACTAAAGAATTTTCTGAAATTCATTCAGATTTCAGGATGGTTCAGGGAGGCAACCCATTCCTAAGTTTCCACTTACTCCTTTCCCTACCTCTCCTTATTCCTACCTGACACACACCTTTGGGGAGCACAATGGTTCCATTGAGATCCGAGTGAGATAATTGCGGCTTGCCGCTTATCACCCCTCTAACCTAACCTAACCTGCCCTCGACAATTGGTGATCAAGTGGACTGCGTAAGCACCGACTTTTCGAAGGCCTTCGGCAAGATGCAACATAAAATTTTTTTAGATAAAATGAATAAAATGGGTTTCGATAATAATACAATGGTTCTCTTCTTATCTAGGAGGTAGGACAAATGCCATTGTTTTTAATGAATGTCAATCTGTACCTTGTTATCAGCCTATGGGCGTCCCGCAAGGAACTATTCTAGGTCCTTTTACATTCATTATTTATATTAATGATCTTCCTCATAAACTTAAATCGTATTGTTTAATGTATGATGCAAAAATATTTAGAGTTATACAAAATATTAAAGATAATATTGAACTACAAAGTGACCTCAGACAATTAGAAAACTGGTGTTCTACCAATAGTTTAGCTTTGAATATAAATAAATGTAAAATAATATCTTTTACAAGAAAACGAAATTGCACTCAATTTCACTATGCAATCAATGGAATTTTAGAGAGTTTTCTCTTACTGAGCTCAAATAAAATTTGAGGGTGTTTCAGGCAAGGGGTGGACGACTGTACGAGTCGGCTCTCTAGATAATATACGTACTCTATGGCATAGACAATGAAAAAATGATCTTTTAATGTACTTTAATACTTCAATAATATTTTCACCCGGATCTGAGTCCAGACTCCGATGAAGACCTACAGGCAGAAGTAAAAACCTTTGAGGCATTCACGAGGACTGCCTTCAAGGCATCTTGCTCTGTTAAATTTAGTCGAAAGACTCTCCCTCCTTGGTGGAATGAAAATCTATCTGATCTCAGGGAGATGACTAGGACAATCTTTAACATTTGCCACAAACAAAAATTTTACAAACCGTATAAAGACTGTCTTCGGGTCTACAAGCGATCCCTCGTATCGGCCCAACAGCAAGGAGAGAGATTACTGTCAATCAATTGAAAACATTAAAGATTTCGCAAGGCTTAGCAGAGTGCTATCGAAAGAGCACTGCTGTCCTTCGTTTTTGAAAAATTCTGAAGGGTCTTGGACGGTCTCTCCAGCCGAATCTCTGGAATTACTGATGTCGACACATTTTCCGGGCAGTGAGGACCGCAACCCCGAACCGCTTAGAACTCGCAACATGCAGTTAGCTCGTGTAGAGCATATAAACACCGTTATAACAAGAGAAAATATTGCCTGGCCAATTAGTACTTTCTCCCCATATAAATCTCCTGGTTTGACGGCATACTACCAATTATGCTCCAAAGACTGCAAGACATAGCAGTGCCTTGGCTAGAGAAAATTTTTAAAGGATGCCTCTCCTTAAGCCATGGAGACATGTAAGAGTAGTTTTTATTCCGAAGGTCTGTAGATGATGGCATGAATCCGCGAAGGATTTTCAGCCAATAAGTTTAACCTCCTTGGTTCTTAAAACTCTGGAGCGCATTCTAAACACCCATATTACAGATATTCTATATGTGCGTCCCCTATCAAATTCTCAACACGCATACATGAAGGGCAAATCAACAGATACGGCCCTTCATGGGGTTGTGCGAACAATTGAGAATACAATAAACTTTAAGGAATTCACTCTTGCTACCTACTTAGACATAGAAGCAGCTTTTAACAACGTTCTAATTTATTCTATTCTCGAATCCCTAGTTGACCTTGAGGTAGAAGATTATATTAGGGAATGGATATTATCCATGTTAAGAGATAGGAAGATTCAAGTGATGTTAGGAAATATAAATTCGATCAAGCACGTTACTAGGGGAACACCTCAGGGTGGTGTTTTATCTCCTCTCCTATGGCTTTTGCTTTTAGTAATGAACAAAATCCTTGTGAAATTGGAGAGTTGTGGGGTGAAGGCAGTTGCATATGCGGATAACTTTGTACTACTGGTATCAGGAAAATTCACACCTGTGATCAACGATATCACAGAGATGGCTTTGAGGAAGGTTAGCAACTGGGCCACAAGTTGTGGTTCAGGCATTAACCAAAGCAAAACTGATCTGATGCTTTTCACTACCAGGACTAAAATTCATCCCTTCACTCCACCCCGACTAAATGGACAAATACTTTCGTCTCTTCCAGCGCAAAATATCTCGGGGTAATTCTCGACCCGAAATTAAATTGGAAAATTAATATTGAATAAAGGGTTAGGAAGGCCTGCAAAGTCTTCTACGACTGTAGCAAAACCTTTGGTAAAAATTGGGGCCTCCAGTCAAAGATGATACTTTTGACGTACACTGCCATAGTCAGACCAATACTCACGTATGGCTCGTTAACAAAGCATATAACATCAACAAACTTAGAAAGGTTCAAAGAACAGCTAGCTCTCCGTACCTGCCCAACGGATGCCTTAAGCGTTTTTTTGTGCCTTTTACCACTTGACTTACATATAAAATACGTAGTATCTTGCAGCGTAATAAGACTAAAGGAATCAAATAGCTGGGTTACTAATCCCTATGGTACCAACAATATCACAAGGTTGATTCCAGCGGCTATGTTTTCTACTCCTACCGACTACTGCACTCCTACTGTGGACGTCAATAAGGATTTTAAAGTTAAATTCCCATCCAGATAGGACTGGGAGGATAACGTCGTGATGAGAGACTTCGGTACAACTATTTTTACTGATGGATCAAAGATGGAGCGTGGAGTTGGTTCAGGGGTATATTCCGAGTTTCTGAATATAAATAAATATTTTCGGCTTCCCAACTTTGCTAGTGTTTTCCAGGCGGAGCTGTTAGGTAAGCATGCAAAATACTCAAACAAAACCCTAACCAAAATCGAAATACTGCTATCCTGACAGATGAGAGAAGTAACAGTTGTTTTTATCCCCAAAGCCGGCAAATGTTCCCATGTAAATCCGAAAGATCTCAGACCTATTAGCCTATCATCATTCCTTCTTAAAACTCAAGACTCTTGTCTTCAGCTCAACATGCTTACTCCAAAGGGAAATCAGTAGATACGGCTCTGCACACACTAGTGCGAACCATCGAACACTCCCTCCACCATAAAGAGTACACTATGGTCGCATTCCTAGATATTGAAGGCGCCTTTAACAACGTCGACACATCTGCAATCGAATCTGCGCTGTCATCTCTGAAAGTAGATGGTTCGCTTGGTGAATTGATTAATCAAATGCTGACCAGCAGAGTTATCATTTCAAAACTGGGCGGCTTTTCTGCCAGAAGATTTGTCAGTGGAGGTACGCCGCAAGGCGGTGTCTTATCTCTCCTTCTCTGGAATTTGGTCGTTAATGAACTTCTTGTTGAGGAGGAGAGGTACAGTGTGATTGCTTATGCGGTTGACGTTGTTATTGCCGTATCAGGAAAACATCCCAATATCTTGAGTGAACTCTTACAAAACGCGCTAAATAAGCTAACAAACTGGGAAGATCGCTGTGGACTGGGTGTCAACCCTCACAAAACTGATCTTGTCCTCTTTTCTAGGAAATACAAAATTCCCTACTCCTACTATCAAAGGTGTACCTTTAACTTTCTCGAGTGAAGCAAAATATTTGGGTCTTATTCTTGACAAGAAGTTAAGCTGGAAACCTAATATGAACGAAAGAGTTAAAAAAAGGCACTGTGGCACTCTTCTCATGTAAAAAGGCCATCGGCAATAAATGGGGCACTGGCTATATACCTCGGTAGTAAGACCGATCCTAACATACGGTGTGTCAGTATGGTGGACCGATCAAAATAAAACAACAAATTGTATGTATAGTTCATTTCAAAACTGAGCCATGGGTTTACAAAAAAGGCATATTTGTGTTCAATTGTACGTATAGGTCATTTAAAGCATTTAAGATATTTGAAAAAAGTTCATACAAAATTATGACCTTCTAATACAAAGGCTTATGTGGCAGACCAATACTGACTATTCTTTCACAAAAGTGTATGAAAAAAATGCCCTAAATGCGGTAAAATTAATCATTTTTCCAAAGCTTGTTTGTCCAATACAAGAAAGAAAAATATAAACAAGCTAGAAATTATGAATGATTGCGAGCATGATAAAATGTCATCAGTATCGGAAGAGGAATGTTGACCCTGAATAGCGTTCAGATTTCTCCACATTGGACAGTCAAAATACAAATATATGAAAAAAGGCAAACTTTATGATCGATACAGGCTCTCCGGTTGATGTAATTTCAGGTGATATTTATCGGAATTATTTTTCACCGATAAAATTAAACGATTCAGACAAGTCGATTTGCGGTCTCGATGGATCCAAACTTAACGTATTAGGAAAGTTTTGCGCTGAAATAATACACAACAAAAAGAAGGTACGTACTTATATTTACGTAATAAACAAGTTAAAAATGCCTTTACTAAGTCTAAATACTAGTTTTTATTAAAAACTAAAACTTATCACAAATAATTGTTTGAACAGAAAAATCAAATGCTTCGATAGTTAATATAGAAAAAGAATATCCTGACTTATTTAAAGGGCTGGGTCGTGTCAAAAATTTTGAGTATAAAATCAAACTCAGGAAAGATGCAAAGCCTTTCCAAATGTTTGCTCCTCGTCGCGTAACGATTGCTCAAGTCAAAAAAATGAAAGAAAAGCTGAAAGAAATGCTAAAACTGGGAGTATAGGATGGGTGCACCAACCATGGTGCTCACCACTGGTCATTGTGACCAAAACAAATGGGGATATCAAACTGTGTTAATTTAACGAAGCAAAATTTAGCTCTAGAGAGGGAACTTAACTCTATGCCAACGGCAGATCACCCCCACAAGAATCGCATCTTTATACAACGTTTATGACCTCGTTGGGAAGAGTTTGTTTTCTGTAAGTTCCATTTGGTATAGCATCTGGGCCGGAGGTATTCCATAAGTGCATGGAACGTATTTTACAAAACATTGAAGGAGTTATTTGCCAGATAGACGTTATTTTAGTATTTAGCTCGAAGGTTGAATTGCATGACATAATATTAAGGCAAGACAAAAATTGCATGAGCACGGTGTTACATTGAATAAAGCGAAAGGTGAAATAGGTACAAGATCGGTTTACTTTTTGGGTCATCAAATAGATGAAAATGGAATCCATCCTTGTGATTCAATAGTTAAAGCCAATAAGGACTATCCAAAACTTAAAAACATAACCGAGCTGAGACGATTTATGGGAATGGTAAATTTTCTTGGAAAATCATCATATCGATGTAAGCCGTTAAACGATTTTTTAAAAACCAAGGTAACATTTTACTGGGATACACAACAAGATGCAGCTTTTGATGACTTAAAAGAAATGCTTACCAGTGCTCCGGTTTTGAAACAATTCTTTCTTCCGATGCTTCATCGTACGGACTGGGATCTGTGCTTCTGAAAAAAGATGAAAACGAAAATCTTCGCCCTATAGCTTACGCCACAAGGACCCAAACGGATTCAGAGAGGGGCTAAGCCCAGATAGAGAAAGAGGCTCTAAAGTTGTTATGGGCGGCTTTTGAGAAGTTCCAATATCTACTTATGGACTTGAAGTTTTATATAGAAACGGATCATAAGCAGTACAAAATTTTTCGACTAAAAATATAAATGATTTGACGCCAGTTCTACAAAGGTTTAGAATAATAATAATGATGAAGTTTGTGTATGAAATATACTATACAGCTGGAAAATTTTTGATTACCACAGATGCACTTTCTCGGGTACCTTTACCTTACAGCGAACATAAAGAGGAACAAAATATGGATGATATGGAAATTGAATCCTTGAACCATACAATTGCGAGTTTACCGATTTCAGAAAATAAATTGAAGGCTGTAATTGAGTCTGAGAAATTAGATAAAACACTTCGACTGCTATGAGAGAACTGTAATTAAAGGATGACCACATCAATACAAGCTTCAGTCAGAACTCCGGCCATTTTTTATTGTATTGTGATGGTATAGTCATTCAGAAAAAGCTACAACCCGATATTCTTGAAAATATTCATGAATTGAATTGAATTTTTATTGAGACTTTAGTACATGTTGCAAGTTGAATACAATTCTAATTTGATTGTTTATTATGAAAACTGCGGCTATTAAGTATTGCCTGCTCTATCGAGTTAAAATGATTGCCTCGTGGACAGTGGTTGACTGTTAAAGTAGAACTGCTCATGCTCAGGAACTGTATAGGTACATTACAATGTGACTTTTGCCACTATATATACATAAATAAATAACTTAAAACTAAACGAACAAGAGAGACGAGCATACATAGTATGCATTCGAACTCGAGTTCTCAGGTACATAAACACCAGAGGGTGAGTAAATACAATCTTATAATATAAGTAGAATAACATGAATTGAAAGTGTTATTTTAACTTTTATTGTGTGATATATTAAAGGTATCTTGTGTGAAAGTTGTAATCGTATGAAATGAAAATGACAAAGTAAGTAGAATACATCGACATGAGGTAAAGATACTTCGTTAAAGTTATTAGATGACATGTTTTGAAAATTTTGTTTACTTCAGGAAGAGAAGAGTTTTTATTAAAAGTTGATGTTTTTCAACCTGTTGTTAAATATTCTGATGTTGTTGCTGGTTCATCTGATGTTGCTGTTGAGGTTGTTGCGAATGCTAATATAGGTAGAGTTGTTGTTGCTGCTGATGCAAGTGAGGAAGAGGCAAAATCAAAACGTATGAAATCTGGAGTAATTTTTGGAAAAAAAGATGTTAGTAGCAGTAACTTAGATGTAAATGTTATTCACCATCTAAAATGGCTTCATTTATCAAGTTTTAAGCCTACTACAAGTGCTGATTCTATTATTGAGTACGTCGCTTCATCTACAAAAATAGATTCTGCTTTACTTAAATGCTATAAGCTCATTAAAAAAGATGGAAGTGACGATAAATTTAAAAGGGTAAATTTTAAAATTGGTATTCCTGCTAAGCTAATCGATGCGGTATACAACGAAGATTTTTGGCCTAAGGGTACATGCGTTAGACCATTTGAATTTCGTTCAAAAAACGAGGAAGTTCCGACTCTTGGCAAGATAACATAGTTTCATTAAATTCAAATATAAATTCAATATACTATCAAAATGTTGGAGGTATGCGGACAAAAACAACAGATTTTTGCAATGCAGTAGCTGATTGTTCGTATGCCATCATCGCTCTAACTGAAACATGGCTGTGTGACAAAATACTTACAACAGAACTCTTTGATGTTAATTATGCAGTCTACAGAAAAGATCGCTGTCAAATTCAAACTGGCTTATCTAGAGGGGGAGGAGTCCTGCTTGCTGTGCATTCATCTCTAAAAAGTTGTTGGGTTAATCTTGCTGATTCTTCAGGTTTGATTGAGCAAATTTGTATAAAAGTTGAATACATTCGTTCATTTGATGAGGCAATTATAAAAATTTATTATTTTGTATCATATATACCACCTAGCTCTAATGTTACTATTTACAAAGCCCATATTTCTAATATAAAAAATGTTGTGCATACTTTAGATTCAAATTCGTATGTTGTAGTCTTAGGTGATTTTAATTTAAGTAACATAAAATGGATTTATTCTGTAGATGACAAATGTTTGCTACCTTGTAATGCTTTAAAAGATTTTGAAATTGAAACGCTAGATTCTATGTTCTCTATGAGTTTTATACAAATAAATGCAGTTCAAAATAGTATTTTTCGAACTTTAGATTTAGTTTTTGCTTATGATGAATTAGATTTAACTGTAGCTGAAGCTGATTTTTTACTTTCAAATAATAGTATTCATCATAAAGCCCTGCATATTTCTTTTGATATATCTTTCTTGATTTCTTATATCACTGATGCTAGTATAAATGAGTGTCAATATGATTTTATAAACGCAGATTATAATTATGTTAATAACTATCTCTCTTCAATTGATTGGGAACTGAGTTTTTCGGGGTCTTCTAATTTACAAGATGTCTATACACTTTTTATGCATATAATTGAAGACTTTTTTGCTAAGTGCCTGCCTATGAAAAAAGTTTTTAGTTCAAATAAACCAGCCTGGTTTAATTAACGTTTACTTAAACTTAGAAAAGAAATGAAGCGTATTTACAAAAAAAGTTTACAAAATTGATTATATCATGATGAATTCCGTAGATTAAGAAAGGAATATGAATTCTTAAAAAGATTTTTTTATCGTCAACATATTTTATCCATAGAATCAAAAATCAAAAGAAACTCCAAAGTATTTTGGACCTTCATGAACACAAAAAAGAAATCTGTTGGTATTCCATCTTCTTTGTGTTATAATGGCATAATGAGCAGTGATTTAAAAGAAATTTGCAACTTGTTTGCGAACTTCTTTCAGTCAAACTATGTTGCTGAAACCGTGGATGATTTCGAAGCTGTTTTTGATAACTCTTTAGTCAATCTAGGAACCATTCAAATTACTAGGGATGATATTCTAGAGGAACTATCTTCTCTTGATGGGTCCAATAGTCTTGCACCCGATAACATCCCTGCCATTTTCCTTAAAAATTGCAGATCGTATTTGCATACTCCTCTTCTTCTGATTTTTAATCTTTCTTTGTCAAAAGGCGTTTTTTTGGATAACTGGAAGTACTCTTTTGTCACTCCAATTCACAAATCTGGTTCGAAGCAAATTATTGAAAATTATAGGCCTATTGCCAAGCTTCAGTTGGTTCCGAAAATTTTCGAGGCCATTGTTAAAAGAAAGATTTACTCAGTGGTGCGTGGCTTGATATCTTAATCTCAACATGGGTTTGTAAGTGGAAGGTCCACCGTAACAAATTTAGCGACCTTCACAAACTACTGTCTTTGTAAAATTGAATATCATAAAAAAAGTTGACACCGTTTACACGGATTTTGCTAAGGCTTTTGACCGTGTTCAATTCCATATCTTAGAGCGAAAGTTAGCTAGCTTAGGTTTTCACTCTACTTTGCTGAAATGGATAATGAGTTACCTAAAAAATAGAAAACAGTATGTTAAAATTGGATCTCATCTTTCCAAAATGATTTTTAATCACTCGGGAGTGCCTCAAGGTAGCCATTTGGGACCACTGTTCTTTCTTTTGTTCATCAACGATTTACCTAATTGTATTTTAGACTCTACTGGCTTACTATTTGCGGATTCAAATTATTTCGGTCAGTCAAATCATTTTCCGATTGTATACAACTACAACATGATATAAACAGACTTTCTGAATGGTGTGAAATTAATTGCTTACACCTCAATATCAGTAAATGTTCTATAATGTCCTTTACAAGATCTAAAAATCCTATAACATTCGATTACAAAATCTCTAATAGTAACCTTCTACGTGTTTTTTCACAAAAAGACTTAGGAGTTGTGTTTGACTCTCAATTAAGTTTTACCTTACATATGGATTTTTTAATCTCCAAGGCAAATGCTATGCTTGGGTTTCTTTTTCGCAATTCTAAAGATTTTAGTGATCCTTACACCCTTAAATCACTATTCATCTCCTTGGTTCGCTCTAATCCCGAATATTGTTGTATAATATGGTCACCATACTATAATAAAAATTCATTATAGAAAGAATACAGAAGAGATTTACAAAGTATGCTCTTCGCAAAATTTATTCGCAATCTAACATGCCTACATATGATATTCGATGTCAACTAATCGATTTAAAACCTCTTCACAAAAGATGAACATATTATTTTACCATTTTTGCAAGGGATGTTTTTTGCGGACACATCGATAGTTCACATTTACTATCTCTATTTAATGTATATGCACCATCGCGCTCCCTTAGGCCTAGGCGAAACGCTTTCTTTTATATAGCAAGGCATTCAACTAATTACGGTTCAAATAATCCTATTGATAATGCTGCAGTATGTTTCAATCAATTTGAAGAGTTATTAGATCTCAATATGAGTAGAAATGAATGTAGGGCTATTGTTTTAAATGCGATGTAAATATGTTTTATTTTAGTTATATAAGTTATCATTGTTTATAAAAGTGTATTGTACTTGATAGATGGAATAAATAAATAAATAAATAAATATTTTAAAAATTTAAAAATACATCTTATAGAGAGTTGCTAACTTTTATTAAGTAGCTTTGATTTATTTTTTAATTTTTTTTTCCATTTTTCCTTTATTTTTATTTTTAAATTCTTTCTTTTTTTATTCTTTATTTTTTCTAATGATTCATAAATAGATACATAGATATCAGGTCAATTTTGGTGTAGAATCAAATGAGATTAAAACGAAACGTAGCAAAAACAAAAGAAAAAGAGTTAGTGTATAAAGGGGCAAGAGTTGCCCCCCAGATTTGAAATAAGTCTAATGGAAGGCAGGAAGTTAAGAAGACATAAGTGAATCGTAAGTAACCTGCAGGAAGAAAAGCGAGTGCTAAAAACTTTGTTGATTAGCCGCGATTTTGGCCTGGTAAGGCCTTAGAATAAAAGGACGCGAGTTGACTGCTAGAAGTTAAGTCAAGATCCAACGATGAGGTGTCGGCCGCAGAGAGGTACCTCACCAGACCATCAGGGGTGACAGACCGATGAGGTCATTATCGGAAAGTCGCAATTTAGAGATAATATTCATGCAGGACACTTAGGCATTGTCAAGTGTAAAGCAGGAGCCAGACAATCCGTGTGGTGGCGAGGATACTGCAAAGATATTGAGGAATATGTTGTACTTTTTATTCTTTTGGTTCGAAAAGCACGATTCTCGAAAGGGGTCTTACCTTTTCAGTGTTATGTTTTGTTTGTGCTGTATTGAAACTCTTATTCTTTTTTATATTTTTGAAGTTTTTGTTATTTCTATTTACTAAATTTACTTATTCACTAATTTTAAGATTTAGAAATAGAATTTATCTTCGTTCAAAATTTACAAGAATTAGAAATTAGAGTTTATCTTCGTTCACAATTTTCAAGATTTAGAAATAGGATTTATCTTAGTTCACAATTTACAAGATTTAAAATTTTTCAAGATTCAAAATTGGATTTATCTTAGTTCACTATTTTACAAGATTTAGAATTTAGAGATTTGTATTACGTTTTCACCAACCAATAATCCGAGATTTAAGTAGATTTACTCTAAATTTTCTTCAAATCTCATAGATTTACCATACAAAGTTAATCCTAAAATCTAGTAGATTACAAATTAATCTTGTTAAATCTTCATAGGGCCAATTGTTGTACAGATCGAACACACCTATTCCCCTATTGCGCTGAGTACAATATTCGAGAATCGAGAGAACAATTTTAAGAATCTAATTTTTTTTTCATCGTCGAACTATCTTTCTCACTTCCACTTTAGAAGAAAAAATGAAACAGTTTTGGCATTTTGAAAGGAACTGTCAAAGTTAATCTTCTTTTTAATCTTTTTATGTGGTGAAAACACTATAGGATTTATTAAATCTCAAAGAGATTAACTTTATGTGAAAACGTATGATTATCTTCGTTTACAATTTACAAGATTTAGAATTGGATTTATCGTAGTTCACTATTTTACAAGATTTAGAAATTAGTGATTAATCTTCGTTTACAATTTACAAGATTTAGAATTTAAAGTTTATCTTCGTTTTCAATTTTCAAGATTTAGGAATAAAAGAAGTAGTATGAAATTAGCTAACACGACGACGATCCGAGTTAAAAGTGTCGAATCTCCGATTTGAAACAGACCAAGACATTCCACCCGAGCTGAAGTGTGCCTGCGCACAGCTGGGAGCAATGCACGTTTTTTGTATTAGGAGGAAATTGAAAAAAATTGAAATGTGATCTTCACAAAATGTGAATTGGAAAAAAGAGTGCATTGGTAATTGGGTTTGGCATTTGAAGTAAAGTAATTGAAAATGAAAATGGTGGCCTAGAAATTTTAAGTGGTTTGGAGTTGGGCAATTAAAGGAAATGATGATTATGGGAATTTTAATCGTTTCAGAGTTATGATTTATGGTTATGGTTCAGATGAATATGGGAATATGAAATATTGGTCAATCAAAAGGGAATGATGACTGTGGGAATTTGAAGTGGCAAGGAATGATAAGGGGAAATGATAAGGAAAGGTTGTAAAGTACGTACTTTACAACAAATATATACAAAAATGTTGCATATGTATTCAACAAGTGGTACCAAGACATTCATTGAAAGCGAAATGCCGGAAAGACCCTGGCAAATTGTAGGAGTTGATCTTTTTTATCACAACTCTAGGTATTATTTGCTCATTAGCGACTATTTTTCAAAATATCCAGAGGTTACATTCCTTGAACATCAAACATCCTGTCATTTTATAAATAAAAGTAAATTAATTTTTTGCAGACATGATATACCATATATTGTAAGATCCGATAAGGGTCCACAGTTCCAGAAACTTAACCTATCGTCCTTTGCTGCATTCGCTCGAGAATGGGGGTTCCACCATGAAACATCTTCACCAAGATATCTACAATCCAACGGTTTCATAGAATCATGCGCTAAACTGGTTAAATCATTGTTAAAGAAGAAAGCGGATCCCTGCTTGGCCTTAATGGAGTATCGCGTAGGTAGGTTTGTCACCTGCAGAATTGCTAATGGGAAGAAGAATTAAGACCACACTTCCAAACAATGAGGATAAGTTACGCACAATTTACAACTTTGAGAGAGCTAGAGGAAAGGAAAAGAGAGCTTAAGGAAAAGCAAGTTGATTTCTACAGCATACGTCATAGATTCATTACAAGAGAAGAATTTAAAATCGGTGATACAGTCTGGATCCGTGACATCAGTGAATGGGGTACAATTAAAGAACGTGCTAATTGGCCTAGATCATATTATATTGTTAATACAGAAAGGGGAGTTAATAGACGAAATTCCCATCACCTGGTTCATGCTGTACGTAAGAAGATTCCTAATGTGCCAAACGAAGTTAACATATCAAAAAATCCGGAAGCGCAAACAAATTCTCATGAACCATCTGAAACTGAAAATCTGTGCAGCGATCAACGCAGTGAGGAGTTACCGAATATATCACAACAAATGGCTGATAGTTATGTTATAACCACAAAATCAGGAAAAATAATAAAAAACCGAATAGATTTTAACCGGGCTAAAACTATTTGCATACAAGCATTGTATATAAGCATATATTATGTATATATTATTTTTTATACATTAATACTTTAATTTTTTTCTCTTATGAATTTATATTTTTATTGTATATAATTAACTTTATAAATTAAAAATCTACTCTTGCATATATGTGAAATGTACATGTAAAAAAAAGTTAGGTTTATATCTATCTACATTTAAACTTTGATATATGAAGCCATGTTAGTTTTAGTTTATTAACATAAGTAACTTAAAATTTTAGTATGGTCACTTTATACCATTTTTAGTATATACATTATATAAACATACCATGTACATATGTATATGAAACGGTATTCTTAGAATTCAAATGGACACTGTTTGGTTAATACACCACACACACCAGGTCTGACGGATCCAACACGTTCTTCGAGCGTATATAACTTCTTTAATAGCCGATCACCAAATGCACACGAAGAAAACAAAAACGACAGTAATAACTAGCAATAGCAAAAGAACCTCTGACCACAAAAACAACAAAATAACAAGAAAACAGGTTAAAAACGAAAACGACTTAAGAAAACAAAATACTCAAGCCGATTAGCCATCGTGATGAAAGAAGGCTCAACCCTCCCAATCCGCAAACAGACACAAAATTCTTTGAACATTTGTACTCTCTATTTGAGAACTCTATCAGCGAGGCAAGACAATTTGAATTAAAGCAGGCGCTATCATGATTCAAGAATCAACTGGAACATAATTGGACTCTCTGAAACAAGAGTATTTGGACAAAACATGATTGAAAACGAAAATGATAACATATTCCGCTATATCGCACAAACAAAAGGACTATATGGAGTTGTATTTTTAATGAGGCCGCAATTAAGAAAGAACATTCTGGACATTCGTTTCTTCATCGAAAGACTCTGTGGATTGACGCTCCAAATAAAATAAGTAAAAATAACTGTCATACAAGTCTAGGCACCAACTGAAAAAGCTTCAAAAGACAACGTTGAAGAATTTTATAACTTGTTAGAATAGGTGACTTCAATGCCAAAATTGGAAAAAGAAATGTAAACGAAGACGAAACTATAGGACCATTTGGATATGGGATTATAAATAAGAGTGGTGAGAAATTGGTGTCGTGGATGCAACTCATTTTTCCAAAAGAAAGAAAAAAAACAAATGGACATGGATTTCACCAGATGGACGAACAAAAAACGAAATCGATTTAATACTGACCAACAAAAAGACGTATCAGTTATTATTAACCTAAAATTCGATACTGACCACAGGTTATTAAGAGCAAAAGTCGAAATAAACCATGTAAGAATCGGACGAAACAAGCGAAATTACCGAATTCCTCGCTCAGTTCCATCGGACAATATTGTTAAGTACAACGAATTGCTCCAAAGAAGAATAAGGCATGAAATTGACCGCAGAATTTGCGCACAAAACCTACAAAAAACATACGATGCATTAGAAGCCATTACTATAGACGGAGGTAAAACCACAATAATGACAACAGCAATAACTCACAAAGATGACACAATATCGATTGACATAAAAAACTTAATAAATGGACGAGAAAACTTGAGAAAAAAGAAAGATTTAACACAGGAAGAAAAGAAGGAATTTAAAAAATAAAAAAAAAATTATCAAAACCAACTCTAAGGGCGGTATTCACCGAACGCTCATAACTTAAAAGCTTCATAAATCTATTCACCAAGCAACAATAGTGAATATTTATGAGCGCTCATAAAACTTATGAGTACTCCCGACCACTCATAAGTTATGAGCGCTCTCTCCGAAAACTTGTTCGAAAATTTTTAAAATAATTTATTTTTGTTTTCTTTCAAATTGTCAACATGTCACAATTTTTTATTTTTATTTAATTTTTTTTTTTGATATTCATTAAATTTTTTTTTTTTTTGCTGTTAGAAAATCTTTTCTCCTATCAATTAATTTGAAAAATATTAATTAGTCTTGTTGTTGGTGCTAAAGTTATTATTTGTGATGCATTTGTGCGAAAAAAGTTTGATTTTACAGTTTGGTTATGCCTGGTTAACAGAGAGCCGCTCTCATTTTCGAAATACGAAAAATACTTATGAGTGTTTGGTGAATAGCACAAATATTATTTGAGTTATGAGCCTCATAAACTTAAGAGCCTTTTATGAGCGCTTGGTGAATACCGCCCTAAGAAAGACATTAGCTGCATTTTATTATCCACATGATCTGATCAGGATGAAACTTTTACACGTAAATTCAAACACAACATGTAATCCTTCTTCTTTTCTGGATGTATTTCATGATCCAAAATGTAGTACTTTTTTATTATTATTATTAAGTTAGTGTAAAATGTAGTGCAAAGAAAAAAGACAACAAAAATATGAAAAGTACATATACAAACACAGTGCAAAAAGAGACGGATATAATACCCTGACTGTCGCAGTGATCCTATTTGTTTTATTATGGGGATCATGTGGATAATAAAATGCAGCTATTGAAACAGTAATAAGAAAGAATAAAGACGATTTTGGAAACAACGAAGACTACTAAAAAGACAAGACCATACTTAAATAACGATGAGAAAGAATGGATAATTTCTGTTAAAGACAAAAATAACAAGAAGACAGGGCATAAATGAAGCAGCTACCTCATTCTTCGAAACCTTTTATTAATCGACAATACCTCCAAACGACATAGAAATCCCTGAAATAAATCTTCAGCACCATCTCGAACCAAACTATCACATAATAGAAACTAGACAGGTAGAACTATCTATAGACTAAATGAAAAATGAGAAAAGTGGAGGAAGTGACGGAATAAAAGCTGAACTTGTAAAATACATATGGTAAAAATCCATTGTTACCAATCTTGGCTAAATTTTTCAATGTGATTTTGACAACTCAAAAGATACCAACTCAATGGAAAAACATCACAATAACACTTACTCACACTTACTCATAAGAAAGGAAGCAAGGAAAACATTAACAACTACATCTTCTTGATATATGGCAACTCTGACACTTTTTGGTCTGCCTGTGCTTTTTTTTTGCTCCTGAGATGTTAATTTGTTTTATCCAGTAAATCTATCTATTTGATTTATTTTTTAATTTGCAATAAATTTCTTGAGTTGTATTGTGAGTTTTATTAAAACTTAATTTGCAAGTTAAAATTAAAAAAAAAATACAAGAAATTTCATTGAGTGAATAGCAAAATAATTTATTTTGCCTGCATTTTGCTCCCATTGAAGCAGTCTGTTTCTTTCTACTGTGGTGAGTGAAACATTTTTTGTATATGTTCTGCCCTTGGAAGCAAACTTGAAGCTACACAAATCTGCATTCTTTCATTACATGCAGCAACAAACTTTAAATTAAGTTGCCCGTGCCGTGAAGTTTCAACTACATATCTTTAGCAATATTCTACGACTTGTTTACATCATTGATTGGCATCTTGATCGACAAAAAACAATAACAAAGTTTTTTGCCTTACCTTTGTGGGTGAGTTCATTTTAGTATTGTTCTGCAAAGATTTTTTAGACACTACTCAATCAATATCTTCGGCTGGTTTTTCTTTTGCATAATAAGCTAAGCTGTTTGTTTATCATCGTTATCAACATCAATAACTACAACAACAATTGGATTGTGGATTACACAATAGTCGATATCAGAACCATTTTTTATCAGAACGTGAAAATTTAAAATTTTAAAATAAAATTTTAATAATAAAAAAAATACAAAATCCAAAAATACAAAAATACAATAATTTGCCAAAAGATAAAAACTTTACAATGGCCAGCAATAATACCTTAAAAAAGTGTTTCGCCTGCAAAAATCCCATTCGTGATGGAGGTATCACCTGTGGTTTTCTTTGCGGCAATTTATTTCATAAGCTCTGTGCCAATATTTCAGAAGAAACACAGGAAAAACTTTTCAGTGATAATTCCAATATTGTATATCGCTGTGCTGAATGCACAAGGTTTAAGTTATCTATGAACGACTTGTGTACTAAGGTTCATGAACTTGTTTCTGTAGTTGACATGCTTGCGAAAAAAATTATGATCTGATGTTAAAAAACTGATAGATTTGCCAAAATGAAATTTTATTTCAAACATTGATGTAGGAAAAAAAATAGCTTCCAATCATGGTGTTCCTTGCCCAGTTAATATCAGCAATGAAGGTCGCTCTTATTCCAACGTAGCTCTTTCTTCAAACGACATTTCGGCAACATAATCGAAAGTAGTAGTTGGAGCGTCAGCGGAAGTAAAAGCAGCAGAAACGGAATTGGTTAATAACTTTCCACAAGTAAATAACGGATTGTTATCCGCTAGTGCGCGAATGCAGAAACCAAAAAAAAACATAATCTGCGTGTTTATGGTGATAACAATGCTGTAGATCTCAATGTTGTTGTTGCTCATAAATGGTTCCATGTGTCCAAATTTGACCCATCTACATCTGTGGAATCTTTGACAAAATATGTAGCCGGCAAAATGGGAGTTGAAGAAGCCATCATAAAATGCTATAAGCTCTTCAAAAATGAGGCTAAAAATTTGAAATTTCAAAGTTGGAATTCCTACTAAAAGCATTCAATCAGCATTATGTGGATCAAATTGGCAGAGGGACACCATAGTCAGAGAGTTTATTCCAAGAGATGGCTCAAAAAACGACAAAATTATATCGGTTCTGGTTCTGGAGGAAATGAATCGCGTTCATATAGAGGGAGCTCATATGTAAACAAAACTGACATTTCAATTTATTTCCAAAACATGGGTGGTATTAGAGGTAAACTTAATACCCTTTCTATTGCTGTCGACTCCTGCGAATATGATGTGTATGCGTTTGTGGAAACCTGGCTATTTAATGAAATAATGAATGATCAAGTACTGAATACATCGAAGTTCTCATTGTTTCGTCGTGACCGTCATGACGATGGCAGGAGAAGAGGTGGAGGTGTTCTTCTTGCAGTTCGATGACCACGTATTGTCAATTCCATAAATATTTCATCTCCCGAAGACAACATTGAACAGATTTGTGTTTGCATAAAAGGAAATAATGATAGTAAATTATTAATATTTGTTAGTTATATTCCACCAGATTCCCATATATCTATCTACTTATCTCATATAAGGAACATTGAAAAATTTTTAGCTGATTATAATGATCATAACATTTCCGCTTGTGTATTAGGTGATTTTAACTTGGGTGGAATTAAGTGGATGCAAAATGAAAATAAAGTCTTGCCAATCGTAATTTCATCTGAAAAGGAATTTGAGCTTGTTGATTCTTTGTTTGCTTTAGATTGAATCCAAGTTTGTTTTATTCAAAATTCATTACAAAGAATGCTCGACTTAGTATTTATAAACGAATTTATTGATGTTACTGTTTCTGAATTATATTTTCTAATTCGATTCATCATGTTGCCATTTCAATCTTAGTAAAAATGTCTGTTTTAAAAATTATAATTCCTTTCAAACTGTTAGTAAATTTAAATATCGTTTCAATACTACCAATTTAAATAACTTAAATGAACTATTTTCTAATTTAAATTGGCAATTGGATTTAAACAATAGCTTGAAATATAATTTCGAATATTTTATTAATGTTTTTGTAAGAGAAATGGCTGCCTCTGTTCCGCGCACTTTAATTAAAGTTAATTCTCATCCTCCTTGGTCCAATTTTAGGTTGCGTGAATTAAAAAAATGCTAAAAATAAAGCCTTTAAAACTTTTAAAAAAACTAATTGTCATTGTGACTTTCTTGTATATTCACGTCTCCGAAAAGAGTATGTGTTCCTAGCGAAGTTTTGTTTTAGTAACTATGTACAGTTGATTGAGGGTGACTTGAAGCAAAATCCGAAAAAATTCTGGAGTTTCGTAAATTTGAAACGTAAATCTATAGGTTTCCCATCAACTATGTTTTATAATGATGATTCTTCCAGTGTTGCTCAAACGATTGTCGACTGGTTTGCTGAAAACTTTCAAAATACTCTCAATTCTTTAGATATGATCGTTGCAAATAATTATAGTACTAGGGATTTGGTATCTAAATATAACAGATTGCTGTAGTCTTTATTGTGAGTTGGAAGAAGTTTCTTCTACTTTAAGTGAACTAGAAGCTTCGACTAATCCAGATTTTAATGGAATATTTCCAATTGTTTTGAAACATTGTTTTGAATCTTTATGCTATCCTCTGCAATTCATTTTAAATCAGTCGCTTTCTACTGGCCATTTTTTAGATGAATGGAAAGTTTCTTATATAAACCCGATTTTCAAGTTCGGAGATAAAAAACTGATTACCAACTACCGTGCTATAAGTAAACTCGCTACGATTCCAAAACTTTTAGACAAAATAATCAAAAATAAATTATATGACATAATAAAGGGTCATATTTCTGATTTTATCAATGATTTTCCGTCAGTTTTATCGGTTTCGGAATGCTTAATTTTTGCCGATGATGTAAAATTATTTAAAACTATAAAAAGTTACAATGATTGTGTTGCATTTCAACAATTATCCAATTATTTTTGATTACTTTTTAGGAAGTCATAAATTGAGCAGAGTTTTTGAAGTCAAAGATTTGGGAGTAGTATTTGACGAAAAATTAACTTTTGAGTCGCACGTTACTTATATTGTCTCCAAATCAAACTCTATGTTAGGTTTTCTGAAACGGAATTCGTCGGATTTTAAGGACCCATACACTTTAAAGGCTGTTTATTGTTCAATTGTTAGACCATTGTTGGAATATTGTTCTGTTATTTGGAATCCTGATATAAAAAAACTTGTTGGTAGAATTGAAAATATCCAAGACGAAGAATGTTTAGTGTTTTGTTTGTTCGTGATATTCTTTCGAGTGATATTGATTGTGGATTTTTACTTTCATTAATTAACATTTACGCACCAAGTAGACCTTTGAGAATGAGAACTCTTATTTTGAAATTCCTCACTCTACAAATTCTGCACAGCGTGAGCCTATTTCTCATTGCTGTAAATTTTTTAACATGCATTATGATGATCTCGATCTTTTTGTCGATTTTGCAAGGATCAAAACTGAAAAATTGGGACGATCATTCAAAATAAAGAGAGGAGATCGACAAGGAAATCCAATATCACCACAATTATTCGCAGCAGTCCTAAAGGATATATTCACACGACTTCAGTGGAATAATAAATATGGAATCAATATATGGAACAAAAAACTAAACAATTTGAGCTTTGCGGACGATATTGTGCTTCTTTCGGACAATGCAAATCATATTAAAGAAATTATGAAAGAATTAACGACTTTATGTACAAAATATGGGCTTGAAATAAATCTTGAGAAAACCAAAGCTATGACAAATGTGGCGTAAACAATCAACAGAGGCTACAAAAATTGAACCTGGAACCAAGTAAAAAGCGAAAACATATAACTTCTAAAATATTCAAAATAATTGAATTTTGTTTGATTTGGAAGTTTTTTTTTTATTAGATTGACTAGCAGAAACTATATATGGACCTTTTATATTCGTCCTTTCGAGGAATTTTTGTTTAAGGCATTTTTGTTTGTTAAAAATATGTTATGAGCATTTTGAAAATTATTTTGTTTATATGTTTTGACCCCAAACTCATAATTCTCTCTTTGATACGCAAATTTCGGCGTATCAAACTCCATATTTTAAAAAAAGTGCCTTCAGTGCCGTTTTGATTGTTAACCACACCAATCATAAACAAGACGAATTAGTGGAGTTTTTAATTATTTCTTTTAAAAATAAAAACAAACGGATTCTGTTCTGACAGATTTTCAAGCATTTAACAAACTCCAAAAAGTGAGTAAGTTCGAGTTTAGCGGAAAATTCATAGCTTGGCTTGAATCTTATTTGCTTGACCCCAATCTGTGAATTTTAGGTAATTGCTATCAGTTTTGTTGTGAATTCTAGAGTTCCACACACTTCCATAATGCAAGTTAAAATAGCAATTTGAACTTGCGTGACTGCTTTATTAAGTACATATTTGAAATTATATTAATTTGTAAAAATATAACGAAAATACAACTTACATTTTAAATCTTTAGTTTCAATCGGCACAAAAAAACTAAAAATTTATATTATTGACAATTATGACAACCAATTTGATTTTTCAACTAAAGTTTGAAGGTTTCTGAGATATTTTTATGTATCTGGAATTACGAACGATATAGACGAGACGATAGTGACGAGTTACGTGAAGCAAATCATGGACGATCTGGTCGAAGATTATCGTTTTGACGATTATCGTTTAGAAAATTACGGGATGACCCCCCTTATCTGTACACGGCATTTACAAACGGTCTTTATGTTGTTCAAAATAGAGATAGGGTTTTGGGGTGATCATACTACTGATTTATAATTAAACAAGTTGTAATAAAGAATATGAAGAGATTCGGTGAAATGGCTCATGGAATTAGCATGGCAGAGTCACAGCAGCTTGTCGTTATGTCCTGTTACTATTACCAGTTCAATGGAACGCGATGAAGGAAGAGTATAGAAGGTATTGGTTTACATTTTAGAACAGCTAAATGTGTTGACAGCAATCTGCGTTACATTGTGATAAGAATAACATATGACAATCCTGAATTTGCAGGGGAAATAAAAAACATTCCTTAATCCTTAATAAGATGACGTACAAAATAATCACTGAGTTTTCTTTCAGACAAAGTAAACAGGTGAAGCTTATGAAATCAGGTCAATCTGTTTAATTGAAGTAATCCACTGTGTAGTGGATTTGAAAGAAGTATTTTGTTATAATCAATCGGCACAAAAAAACTAAAAATTTATATTATTGACAATTATGACAACCAATTTGATTTTTCAACTAAAGTTTGAAGGTTTCTGAGATATTTTTATGTATCTGGAATTACGAACGATATAGACGAGACGATAGTGACGAGTTACGTGAAGCAAATCATGGACGATCTGGTCGAAGATTATCGTTTTGACGATTATCGTTTAGAAAATTACGGGATGACCCCCCTTATCTGTACACGGCATTTACAAACGGTCTTTATGTTGTTCAAAATAGAGATAGGGTTTTGGGGTGATCATACTACTGATTTATAATTAAACAAGTTGTAATAAAGAATATGAAGAGATTCGGTGAAATGGCTCATGGAATTAGCATGGCAGAGTCACAGCAGCTTGTCGTTATGTCCTGTTACTATTACCAGTTCAATGGCACGCGATGAAGGAAGAGTATAGAAGGTATTGGTTTACATTTTAGAACAGCTAAATGTGTTGACAGCAATCTGCGTTACATTGTGATAAGAATAACATATGACAATCCTGAATTTGCAGGGGAAATAAAAAACATTCCTTAATCCTTAATAAGATGACGTACAAAATAATCACTGAGTTTTCTTTCAGACAAAGTAAACAGGTGAAGCTTATGAAATCAGGTCAATCTGTTTAATTGAAGTAAGAAACCTTTGTTATTGAACATGAACTATTGTTTCAACGCCTGTCTCTTTATGACCAGACTGTGTAGTGGATTTGAAAGAAGTATTTTGTTATAAGTTTTGCTCTTACTTAGATATTTCTTCATAACCATGGACTTATGAAGGAATCTGGGAAGTAAGTAAGCTTGATAATTATATAAAAGAACAAGTACCAGTTATGTTTATATGACCAGATAAATGCATTTCGTTATTGATGGTGGTTCGCTTTTACATCGCCTTCCTTGGACTAAGAATCAGACAGTGAGGTGAGATTATCAAAATCATAATATTCTTTTACTAAGTTGTGCTGAATGACTATAAATTGTTTCCATGGATCTAATTTGTCAGTATTTTTCATCATAATGTTAATAAAGTAAATAAACAATGTTATCAAAACTGTGGTTGGCACAATTACCTATAATTGCTGTTTTCTAGTGCATAAATCCAGATTATTTGATCAAATGTTCATCAAAAACTATTTTTGACTATATTTTTGGATTCCCCGTCCCAAAAAACATATTAAGTGATACCCAACATGGGCATATAAAGAGTTTACAAAATATAATGGCAAATAACTTTCTGCCATTTTTAAAAATCCACCATATTGGATAAAAGCGTCATCGCAGAGTCGTAGACTTTCCGCCATCGTTTTCTACGTAAAATTTGCAATAAGACAAAATTCACAGAATTGTATTGCAATTAGTTTTAGGCAAGCCTACTTAATTCGGCTAGACTAAAGTCATCGAACTACAATTTTGATCTTTTAAAAAGAAATTGACAAGTTTTGAAGTGCTGTATTTCGAGAACTGTTCAACCTACAGAGCTGCAGTTGCGATTAAATTATAGTAAATTCAGTGTTCTTTCAAAGTGGGTGCACCTTTTCAAAATTAGAAGCCAAAAAATGAAATAAGTACAAAAAATTTTAAACTTATATTTTCGCGGTGTTATTCACATTAAATAGACTTAGTTTTTTCGAAATTTACCGCGTTAAATTTATAGAAATATTTATAATTTCTTTTACCCGACGACGTTTCGAATAAGTTTCATTATTCGTGATCACGGGAAGAGACTGACGTTTGATGGATGTTATATTTGTTGTTCGGTTCTCGCTCTTGTTCTCAAGCAGTACCGGTGCGTAGTTGTTGTTGCACATAGATTGTTTATGGATGGTGTACTTGTACTTGGTTGTTGTCGCATTGAGTCAATGTATTCTTGGGTAAATGTATTGCTTACGACGTCAGGTGTTGGTTTTTTTGTCGTTGTCTTCATTTTATTTATTAAAGGATCCCATGTTGCTGATAATTTAAAGCTTGAATCTCTGTTGAAAGTTATGTGCTTTTTAATTTCTATTGCCTCTCTGACAATTCTTGGCACATAAAATCTTTCAACGGCGATTGATTTGGCTTGATCAAACCGGATAAAGTGACCTTTGTTGTAAGCTAGATGTTCACATTTCGCAGATTTGGTGAAAACATTGGTTGGAATGGCTTTAACATGTTCGTTCAATCGGGTTTTTATACCCCTCTTCGTTTCCCCAAAATACGATGACCCACAGCTACAAGGAACCGAGTACAACCCAGGGTTTTGGAGTGGAATTCTGTCTTTCGGTGACCTTAGAAGTTGGCGGACTTTTGTTGGTGGTTTGAAAACGGTCTTTATACCAAATTTTCTTAGTATCTGTCCGATTCCATCCGTAATGCCATTAACGTAAGGTAAAAATGCCCTTTTTTCCAATTCTGTAGATGAAGAATTTTGGACTGTGTTAGATTTGGGCTTCCAGGATCTTTGTCTAGAGCTATAGCCATTCTTCTCAAGTGTCATGTCAACATGTTTCAACTCCTGTTGAAGGTGTTCAGAATCACAGATTCTGTGAGCTCTGTTCACAAGGGCTGACACTACAGATGTGAAGTTAGCTGGGTGATGATGGGATGTAGCATGAAGATATCTGTTTATATGAGTGTCTTTTCTGAATACTGTGTGGCCGATGGAGCAATCTTTCTTTCTTATGATTTTAACGACCAGGAATGCTAATGAGTTTTCTGTTTCTATTTCCATTGTGAATTTAACTTTTTCATGAATAAAATTTAGGTGAAACAGAAAACTGTCAACATAATCCTGTTTAAGCACACAGAAAGTGTCATCTACGTATCTTTTACAAATTAAAGGTTTTATTGGTAATGTTTCCAATGCTAGTTCTTCAAAATGTTGCATCCATATGTCCGCAACTACGGGTGCAATAGGATCATCATAAATCATCACCCAGCTAACTTCACATCTGTAGTGTCAGCTCTTGTGAACAGAGCTCACAGAATCTGTGATTCTGAACACCTTCAACAGGAGTTGAAACATGTAGACATGACACTTGAGAAGAATTTCTATAGCTCCAGACAAACATCCTGGAAGCCCAAATCTTACACAGTCCAAAATTCTTCATCTACAGAATTGGAAAAAAGGGCATTTTTACCTTACGTTAAAGGCATTACGGATGGAATCGGACGGATACTAAGAAAATTGGTATAAAGACCGTTTTCAAACTACCAACAAAAGTCCGTCAACTTCTAAGGTCACCGAAAGATTGAATTCCACTCCAAAACCCTGGGGTGTAATCGGTTCCTTGTAGCTGTGGGTCATCGTATATTGGGGAAACGAAGAGGGGTATAAAAACCCGACTGAACGAACATGTTAAAGCCATTCAAACCAATGCTGTCACCAAATCTGCGATATGTGAACATCTAGCTTACAACGATGGTCACTTTATCCGGTTTGATCAAGCCAAATCCATCGCCGTTGAAAGATTTTATGTGCCAAAAATTGTCAGAGAGGCAATAGAAATTAAAAAGCACACAAATTTTAACAGAGATTCAAGCTTTAAATTATCAGCAACATGGGATCCTCTAAAAAATAAAATGAAGACAACGACAAAAAAAACCAACACCTGACGTCGTAAGCATTACATGTACCCAAGAATACATTGACTCAATGCGACAACAACCAAGTACAAGTACACCATCCATAAACAATCTAAGTGCAACAACAACTACGCACCGGTACTGCTTGAGAACAAGAGCGAGAACCGAACAACAAATATAACATCCATCAAACGTCAGTCTTATCCCGTGACCACGAATAATGAAACTTATTCGAAACGTCGGGTAAAAGAAATTATAAATATTTCTATAAATTTAACGCGGTAAGTTCCGAAAAAACTAAGTCTATTTAAAAGTACGAAAAAGTCAAGTTTTTTTTACCACCACGCAGTTAGCACAGGTCTTTTGAAGCTGCAAACTTGGTTTTACACTACTGGTATCTATCCTAATAACTTCCCAAAAAATCAGTAAAGCACAATTTTTTGCAACCCAAGGCCTTTTTTTGTCTTCGTTGGCTGGCCTTAAATAAAATATTTCCATTATAAAATGACTTCTTTCTGTATGGAAGATATTAAATAATAATTTTGTTCACTAAAAATTCTCACTTTTTGTTGTCATCTTATAGAAAGATGATTATAAAACTAGAATAACAAACAAAAAATTGAATGTCTGCTGTAGTCCAAAAAAATTATTTATAAATTTCTATGGGGAAAGTATCGTCTTAGAGGGGCAGTATTCTAATGACCCCTGACAAAATTGGTTTTACATCTATCGCTTGATATAGATATTTTCCAATCCTTGATTTAGGCCCCTACACCGAAGAAGTCAAGGAGTGATTCTAAAATAGGTAGGATGTCTCAAATATTGGCGTCTTAGAAAGTGCTCCAAAATTTCAAGGAATAAAGAGGCTAACCTAATTATTCAGAAATTCGCGGATTCATGCTTCTGGTTACCGAATTTCCGGAGGAAAATTACTCCAAAAAATCTCCAGGACTCCGGAACATGGTTGAAGTAAATTTAGCTTCTGAAGATCATCTGCAGCCAATGAAAGATGAGCTTTGAGGACAGGATACTTTTACAAAGAGAAATCATTAGCCCAGGCAGTATTTTCCCTTGTTACAAATACAAAGGCTGCTCTATATAAACTAACGACATGTCACGAGTTCTTTGTAGCCTTGAATATAATATGTAGTCATAATTAATTCCAAAGACTCAGTTTGAGATATGTTCAATATTCATCATTGTTTTCAATAATAAAGAAAATAAAAGATTCAGCTCTTTTGTTCTATCTTTGTCGGATATCAACCCACTACGTTTTTTCTTTCTAAACTGTCAGACATACTGAAGCTCCGGGAATAGCAGTGATGCGAGAATAGAGGAGAGAAAGAGAGTTGATCATTTCACCATCAGAAATGACGGTAAATATAATCAAATCGCATCGCAAGGGTTAAACTATTTAGAGTTAAGGAACTCCTCAACAATTCGATCTGACCTTTACTGACCACCACATTGAAAACGCAGAAGATTACCCATGTTGCTGATCATAACTAACTGGCACACACTAGGAGCGTTTGATAATTGATACGAAGATTTTTGTTGTTTATATTTTTAGGTCAATATCTACACCGTATTTAGCTTGAAGTTTGTGTCAGATATTTTCTTTTTAACAGATAAGTTTTTTTAATTTATTATAGGATTTTAATTTATTACCTGTTTTTGCTTTTTAAATTATTACAAATAAACTCAAAAAATCTTAGACGTCCATTAATATAAAGACATTGAAAAACAATTACTAGACTATGAACTATGTGAAATCTCTGAATATGAAGCATAAAGAATAAAAAAATGCATCAGTGATACAGTGCAAACATAAAACAAATTTTTTCGAAAGAAATACAAACATAATAAATTTGATAAAATCGGCAAAATGCATTCATTGACCTGCTCTGATTGCCAAGACAACTCACAAAGAAAATCAAATATTGATCTAAAAAACAATTGGAATCCAAACAGTCTAGAAGGAGTAAGTAGAATTCATACTAATTTTACCTATTATTCTTTAATATATTTAAATACACGATAAAAAGTTTTATTTTTATATTAAGGTACGTTACAAGAATAAAAGAATGGGAGACCTAAGAAACAGTTATTTACTTATTTGAAATGAAACTTAAGTGCGGAACATTTTATAATATTTTATCTATGTGTTACATGCTTGGAATCTAATTGCACTTCGCTCAATTCATTTTCCCGCTTGATTGAGTGAAAAAATTTAGGTACTCATACTTCCTATATGTAAATATTTCGGTTCATTGATGGCAACAGCGGATACAAGCATATACAAGACATATACCCGGAAAGCCTTTGTAAAACATAAATTGGATAGAAAAGTAAGGACTTTTTTAAAGAAAATTCAATTTCCTATGAAACTTTTCGATCTTTACCTTTAGTCCAGTCAATAAAGCCATAAAACAGCAAAATTAGGAAATAATCGCCGAAAGCTGGATTTTGGTATACAGCCTCCTCATGGTGTTTTTAAGAAACTGTTAAAAGTCCCCATCGATATAACCGCCGCTAACAATTTTAGGGGGGTTGAAGGCCCCCCAAAATGGTGTTTCAGGAAAAAGTTGTACAGACAAAATATCAAAGACTAATTTGTAGCTTAGAAAATTTCCTACAAAAAACTATGATTTACTTTTTTTCATAGAAACACAACCGTTTTCTAAATAAACCAATCGGAAGAGTCAAGGGTTTTACTTTTCTATAAAGTGAGGCCGTTTAGTTCAAAAATTGTTTATTTGGTGATAAAAGCATACATTTTTTTTATAGTGGGTACATTATGTGAATATGATTTTAAGATATTGGCCCACTCTATTTGTCCACCCCCTTAAAAAAAAAACACAATGGCAACACTTAAAGTATGATCACATTATCTGTGGTATGATGTTATAGCTTTTTTTAAATCCAATAATTCATTCTTTAATTATGTTTTTAAATGAAGTTATTTTAGTGCTTAGTTTTTGAATAAATGATTTTTAATCTCAAAATTCCAAAAATTTAGTTTGAAAATCATTTATTCAAAAACTAAGCGCTTAAATAACTTAATACTTAATTAACTTTAATAACTTAAAAACATAATTAAAAAAACATAATATGATATGGTATGTGCTGCCGTTGTGTTTTTATATTAATTTTTTTTTTTCAATTTGTTTTTTTAATTTTTCCTTCCCACCTAAATGGGTTCACAAATAGAGTGAGCCAATATCTTAAAATCATATTCATATTATAATGTACCAACAATAAAAAAAAAATGAAGCTTTTATCACAAAATGTACAATTTTTGAACTAAGCCGCCCCACTATATAGAAAAGTAAAACCCTTAACTCTTCCGATTGCCGGGTATAATCAGGGGATTGCTTTTGTACAATGTTCATAGACAGCTTAAAACTCCTTCACAACCGCCGGATTTCAATGTTATAGAGCATTTATAGGATCATCTGGAGCGGCAAATCAGAAAACATGACATTAAAACGAAAGCAGAGCGAGGATCATGCAAGTAGAATGGGCTACAATAGGCTCAAATAAGTGCAAGATTTAAGTCAAAAGGTTACACAACAAGATACTAGTTTCGAATATTAACTCGGCAATTTTGTTATTTCTTTAACTGTATACTAACTTTTATGTATGGTCAAAATTTAAACAAAACATTTGAACATTTATATTTTGTTTTTTTTTTTGGGAAGATACTATTTTTTTGCTTACTAAAAAAGATAATAAAAAACTTAAAAAAAATATACCAAATATTTTAATAAAATCTGCTGAGTCAATTTTTCTTACGAGTTTAAAATTGTGTCTGTGACAGTGTGTATATACATATTATTATATACTCCTTGTAATATTGTATCCCTGCGCAACTGACCGGAGCCACTAGGGGCGTTCACATTCAACAACATGTTCATGAACATGTGTCGTGTCGTTAGATTTTTGTAATGTGAACACCAGTCGATCGACTGTCGATCAAGCAAGCTCTGTAGTTCAAATTTTTTGATAATTTGCCCTGTCGAACGACCGGTGTAGTAAATGTGAACTACAGTCGGACGACCGAAAATTTTAATTTATATCTTATTTCTATTTTTTTCGTAAGATAAAAAGAGAATAGGTTGAAATGAAAGTAAAATAAAAAAAACAAAAGTAGAAACAAATAAAATTAATGCGGTAGTATTGGTGCGAATAATGAAAGTCTCGCCATGTTTGCTCTTTGAAAAATTATTTTCAAATGATGTCGGTACGGAAGTCGTTAAATGTGAACGCTAGCAAAACGACTCGGGTCGGACGACACGTCGTTGAATGTGAAGCCCCCTACTGAGAGATTATGAATTTTGTTGACGTTTGTTCTGAACCTCGATTCTTTGAAGGCTAGGGAATTGGGGAATTCAGTTCACATTCATGATTCATCTATCGGAAGATGCAGTAAAGTCAATTCTACTCTGACATTTGAGAAGAAAACAGATAAAAAATACACGTCAACAAGACATGAATCGCTATACTCCTAAAGAACGCGGAACAATTATTTCGATTTTTGTGCGGAATTAATAGCAAATATAGCATCTTTCGACGGAGTTATGATTTCTGCTCAACCTTTTAGATAGTAGCGCAAGTTAAGAATTTGTACCAAATTTTAATCTCGGGATTTTAATCAAATATGAAAAGAATAAAAAAGAAAAGAAGAAAGATAGAGAATAATAAGTAAAATTAACCACAACAAGTCCCACCATTGCCTCCCAAGAAATAAACTTATATTGCGAAAGAAATCATTCCTTTAGGATTACCCAGTACCTACGTTCTGTAATTCTCACATCGGCAAAAGTGGTTGAGAAAGAATGAAAAAAAAAACAAAAAACAGGTCAAATGAGTTTTGTTCCATTTCCAACGTTTCTCGACCAATTTTAAAGATGCGAGAGTTACAGAACATGGGCACAGTTAGTGAAAACAAGAAATAATTCCCATCAGAAACTCCAAAAGAAGATATTGAACACTTCGTCGATGCAGATATCAACTCTTAGTTCCTTTAAAGTTTAAACGCCCTTGGATCTCACTAGGACCTTCCTGATCTAAAGTTACCGTAATATGTTTCTTGAATTTCGCAAAGCATGGAGAAACTTCCAATAATTTATGCTGTGAAATGCAAATCGCACAAGCCACTTTTTGTAATGACACTTGACACACTTAGACCATAGGTTGGCATATTATGATACCACAATCTAGGAAGGTTTCTTCCTACTCGTTGAACCATTTAGAGGTTTTTACGAAGTGTGCGAGACTAATAATGTCATGATTTGCCATATCACAAGGATCAGAAGGTAGAATTCTCCTAGGTTGAGCCTACGCCTTTGAGATAGAGCAGGACATGTACAGAGAAAACGAGGAATCGATTCTTCTTATTTATCCATACAATATCTGCAGAAATAGTTAGAAAATACTACAAGCCTCGTTGCATGCTTGTTTATTAGACAGTGTCGGGTAATGACACCTATAAGAGCCCACAGCAATTTTTAGGTGTGAGTGATAGGAAAAATTTACTGGTATTTTTAGATAGAACTTTACTTACTTTTCATATCCAAATAAAGTCTTGCATGCTGCAGTTGGAGCCTTTGTCAGTAAACTGCATTGTTTAAATGCATCTGGTAGATAAGCGCCCCCATGGTAATACCATATTATGGGTCTTGTGAATAAAAAAAAAGTTAAAGCTTTTTTTGGAGGAAGCTAAAGCCAACTAGTCATAGCTTTTACTAGCAGCTAAAGCTAGACAGTTCTAGCTTAAGCTTTATTTTATGTGAATAAAAAATTGATAACGCTTAATAGCTTGGGCTCTGCGAAATTAGGCCCCAGGAAATAAGACCCCAAAAACAAAATGAAATAAAGCCCCAAGTCATTGAATGCAAAACAACAACAACGAACATTTTTCAATTTTGGGACGTTATTTCATTTTTGGGGCCTTTTTTCATTTTTTTATTGGGGCCTTATTTCATAATGAAATAAGACCCCAATGAAATATGACGCCAACATTAGTTGGTTCATTTTATTTTGCATAATTTACTTGTTTATGCTAAAACATCATTGTTTTTCACAAACAATATTATGAAAATTCCCTAATCGAAGAACATTCCTAGTACCTACCTTGCTTGCTCACATAAATGCAGTGCCAGCACCCAGCATTACGGCGTATAAACAGTGAGGTATATATGGAGGGGCATGCTTTGTAATTGTACCTAAATGTCAATCAGTCTGCGACTAGAGCAGTCGATATTATTCTCTATTACAATGTCTAAAACTTGTGCTACTTGCAATATTTCAATAAATAAACGATTTAAGAACATTGAAGTTATCGAGTGCGGTTTATTCTGTGGCCGTCTATTTCATAAAAGCTGCGTCGCTATTTCCGACAGTGATTTTAAATCATTATTTAATCAAAACTTTTATTGGAAATGCAATTCGTGCGCAAATTTAAACTTCTCATCATTTCTCAATAATTTCCGTGAACTCTCTAGCACTGTTCTTGATATAAAAAATGAACTTTCCTCTCTTAAACTACTTCTTAATAGCTGTTCCCCTCCCCATAAAACAGCAAAAAAATCGGATTTAAGTGGTATAAGTGCAACAATTGAAAACAATGAGCTTTCAAATACTCAATTAATTAACGCTCATAGCTCTCAATTAACTGATCTAAACTCAATACCACCATTAATGTCATTGCCTCTTTCTTTTTCTGCTGCTGCTGCTGCCGCTGCTTTACCTTCATCAACATCTTCAACTACATCATCAACTTCTTCATCATCATCATCATCATTATGGTCATCGCTGCCTCCTTCTTCATCGTTAGCTTCAACAAAAATATCAACTACCCTTCTTTCTACTCTTGTACCAATCAAGGAGAATTCTTCATATGTAAACACTAATTCGCAAACTGTATCTACAAATAACAAAAATGTTACAAGAATAAACAAAATTTTTGGATGTGACTCGTCATCTTCTCTCTGTGCTCTGCCAAATATAAAATGGCTTCATTTGTTAAGAATCGATAAAAATACTAAATCTAGTGACATAGTAAATAGCATTTCCCAAAAAACTAATATTCCATGTGATGAGTTAAAATGTTATGCTCTCACTAAAAAAGATGCCGACTTATCTACTCTTAAATTCATCACTTTCAAACTCAGCGTACCTACACATAAACTTTCCTTAGTTCTTGACCCGTCTGTATGGGGTTCCAATGTACAAGTAAAGGAATTCATCACACAAAAAAAAATCGAGAACCTACCGCCAGCAACAACACTAACAGCTACACCTCCACCAACGATCAATCCACCCGCACCATCATTGCCATCGGAAGAACTAGAGTCACTTCAATCGCAAATCCAACCTCCTCCTCTACCTACTCAGTGGCATTCACTTCAAACAACAAGAACAATAACAACATCAGACTCTCAACCTTCTCTTTCTCACTCTACACTTTCACTCAATCAGTTTTTTGGTTATTACCAAAACATAGGTGGAATGCGTACTAAATTACATCAAATGTTCATGTCGTCATCATCACAGCAATATGATTTTATTGCAATAACTGAGACCTGGTTGACTGACGCTCATCATAACACAGAAATTTTCAACACAAATCTTTACAACATCTTCCGGAAAAATCGTTGTTCGCACACCACTGGACTTGTAAGAGGTGGGGGTGTGTTACTTGCGATTCGAACTACGTTTTCTTGCATCCAGCTGTTTTCGCATTTCTCCAGTTCTCACAATTCTTATGATATTGATCAAGTTATTGTCAAAGTTAATTTTAATCATCACTCTGAGGTCATATTAATTATTAGTTATATTCCTCCAAAAAGTTCGTTGGAATTATATAAAGTTCATGTAAACAATTGTTTATTTTATCTATCTAAAATCAAAGATAATCAAAGTGTAATGATTCTTGGTGATTTTAATTTGCCCAACGTTGATTGGATTTATGATTCGGAGGATCTAAATTTAGTTCCATTTAATGTAAAATTGGATTATGAAACGGAGGTTGTTGATTCTTTATTATGTAACAATCTAATTCAGGTAAATTATTGTAAAAACGATTTGAATCGCTTGTTAGACTTAGTTTTTGTCGATAAGGAGTTCAAAATTTCCGTTAGTAACTCAATTTCTCCTATTGCTCCGAATTCAATACATCATAAGGCTTTATCTATTTGTTTTGAATATATTGAATATTTTAAAAATAGTATTTCTAATTAATTATTAATTAATACGTTCGTGCCTAAATTGCCTATTAAATGTAATTCGAAACCTCCATGGTTTAATAAAAGGCTCTGTAATCTTAGCAATAAAAAGAACAAAGCATATAAGCTATATCGGAATTCATTAGACAATTCTTTTCTTAAAATCAGCTATACACAATTGGATAGAGAATTCAATGTTCTAAATAAGTTTCTATATAACAATTATATATATTCAATAGAGAGGGAATTAAAACATAATAGTAGAAGTTTCTGGTCTTTCATAAAGAATAAAAAGAAAAGTAATGGAATACCAAAAACAATGCAATATATGGGTGACACATACTGTGATATTGCATCTATTTGTAATGCTTTTTCTGCTTATTTCCAATCAAATTATACATCTCCTCAGGGTTATCCTTTACAAGCAAGTAATTTCGAAAGTCCATTAAGTATTGGGTGTTTAAATATAAGTGTTATTAAAGTTGAAAACGCTTTACGTGGTTTAAGCTGCGATAAAAATGCTGGTCCGGATGAAATTCCTCCAGTTATTTTAAAAAAATGTGCATCTGCTCTATCTCAGCCTTTAACAATTATTTTCAATAGTTCTCTTTCTAAAGGGGAATTTCTTCCAGAGTGGAAGAACTCCTTTATTACTCCAATTCACAAATCAGGCTCTAAACAGGAAATATCGAACTATCGCCCGATCTGCAAACTCTCAGCGATACCTAAACTTTTCGAAAGGATTGTTTACGATAAATTAACTTTTTTGTTCAGAGAAATAATATCGCCTAACCAACATGGGTTTGTGGGGGGAAGATCCACCACTACTAATCTTGCTCTATTTTCAAATTATGTCCTCAATCAGCTCGAGGAAGGTTATCAGATTGATGTCATTTATACAGACTTTGCCAAGGCGTTTGATAGAGTACTAATATCTAAACTAAAAAGCGTAGGCTTTCATTCTGTTATGCTGTCGTGGCTTTCTTCCTACTTAACGAAACGTTACCAAATTGTTTCTATAGATAATATTCATTCCTCTCCTATTTTAGTAACCTCTGGCGTACCGCAAGGTAGTCATCTTGGACCATTATTGTTTTTAATATTTATTAATGACATGCCTAATGTCTTTAAAAACTCATACCGCCTTCTTTTTGCGGACGATCTTAAATTCTTTAAAAGCATTAAATCTTCTCGCGACTGCCACCTTCTCCAAGACGATCTTGATCGTTTGAGTAATTGGTGCACGATCAATGACTTGTTTTTGAATGTCTCCAAATGTCAGTGTTTTACTTTCTCTCGCATTGCTAATACAATCAATTTTGACTACAAAATAGACGTCAATATTTTAGAAAGAGTTTTTGAAAAAAAAAAGACTTAGGAATACTATTTGATTGCAAGTTAAACTTCACAAAACATATTGAATACATCATCGCAAAATCCAACTCTATGCTTGGTTTCATAAAACGTAATTCATCTGATTTTACCGATCCCTATACTCTAAAATGTCTGTATAATGCTTATGTCAGATCTATTTTAAAATATGGATGTGTTATATGGAACCCTCATTATAACATTCATTCTAATAGAATTGAAAATGTTCAGAAAAAGTTCACTAGGTTCGTTATATGGAAACTTGGCTGGAACATTGAAATGCCCCCTTATTCAACTAGATGTAAACTTATTGATATTCAGTCACTTGAAAACCGTCGAAAAATTTACTCTGTATTGTTTATAAGTGATATTTTGTCCTATCGTATTAATTGTACTTCTCTTCTGTCTTTAATTGATTTGTATGCTCCAAGTCGTCCTCTGAGGAATAGATTTTTATTTTTTGAGAACGATCATAGGACGAATTATGCCAAAAATGAGCCAATAACTCGCTGTGTCCGTGAAGTTAACTGTATTTCTTATGTTTTTGATTTTAACTTTCATATTAGTCGTTCTATCCTTAAATGTAATCTACAACGTCATTTTGTAATTAATTTTTAATATTAATATATATATACATACCACTTTTTTGTTAAAATTTTATTGCTAGTAGTCTATAAGATATTTTTGTTTGACTGATGAATAAATAAATAAATAAATGGCTTATTTATGTACCTACAATGCCTAGCTACCTTACAGCAATAGCATGTCGCTATCTACACCTCAATCTAAATCTACACCTCAGATCAGGTTTACCAACTTCGAAAAAGACCAGAACCGGAGGTTTTTTCCAAAACCATTGTTTTTCCTTCTTCTCTACCCCGAATCGCCGCGTTCTTGTCACTTTGATGCCTTGTCGCTGTCACTTTGACACATTTTCGCTTTTCCGTTTTGTTGTTCTGCACTTTGATGCTTTGAAGCATTGCTGTTTTGCTGCTTTTCGCAACTATTTTTTCTATAAACTCCCTAAAACATATTTTTTTTCCTATGGGTTTTGAAAAGAATTTGTCAAAATTTGTGAAAACCTTGCACAAACACATCTTAAACTTTGTTAAACAAAACCACAACGACAGAGAAATACATTTGAATTCTAACGAAAATGTCAGATAAGTGCTTATGAAAAGTAAATTTTTACAATTTTTTAAAAGCTTTCTAGCCAATGGATACTAATAAATATGAACGCAAGGAATGGAAAATTGCAATTTGTGTTTGAAGATTTCTGTTTGTGTTAAGGAATACGTTTAAGAATGAAATAAAATAAACGAAACATTAGGCCCGGAGAAATTGTAGCTAAGCCCGAAGCCCGGAGGTAAGATCGAAATCCCGGAGTTTCCGGGCGAAAATACCCCTGCTGGTAACTCTGCCTCAGATATTGTCTACACGCGTAAAAAATTGACAAACTTGTGTCATTTAATTTGAAAACATTGTGATTTTAAGATTTTTATGCTAACTACTTCAGTAAGTAAGTACCTAATAATATGTAGTTTACGAACATAGCAGAGATTATGAATTATTATAAAGATAGGATTTTTTCGTACGTTCCTACCTCCTTTTGTGTACATTGTTGTTTTTGTTATTTAATGTATAAGTAAGAATATCTATGAAGTACCTAAATTAAGTGTCTTAAAAATTTGCAATGCAGACTTTTTTTCATCGGATTTGCAGATTTCGTAAATATTTTCATGGCAACACTTGATACAGAAGAGCGTTCAACTCCAAGATCTTGTCCTACACCATACTGATATCCAGGTTCACTTAGATATCTTAAAAATATCTGCATTCTCTGCTCAGAGGTCAGTGCTCCTCCTCTACGCTCCGTTGAGTCAGAATCAGAAAGCCACTGCACATTTTAAAATCTAAATAAACTACGAAAATCCCCATCACTTACTTCCAACCGTTTCTTCTATTATTTTAGTTTTCTAACGCGTATAAACTCGCCCATAATCGCACTATATATAAAAAAAAGAGAATACTGAAAATAAGACCTAGTGAAAGCTTTCTAGACAGGGAGAAAAAATCTTGAAATTTTTGTAGCTTTAACTTTAATATTTTAGTTAAAGCTATTTTTATTCACACAAATTTAAGCTTAAGCTGGGAAAACAAGCTAAAACTAAATGAATTTAGCGTTGGCTATTTTAAAATAGCTATGACTAGAAAATATCTTTAACTAGCTAGCTTAAGCTTATTTTTATTCACCAAAAATGTAGGTGTTACTTAAAAATCCAAGTTTTAGCATTTGCTTTTTTTTTATACACAATCCCTATGTAATCAGAGGGGACACTTCTATCAGTGACAACATATTTCTAAATGCTATCAGATTTTATTTAGAGACCGGTTTGACACTCATCTTTGGGTTCGTCTTGGATGCAGAAGACGTCTTGGAAATCCATTTTCATGTAATGATTTAGTTGCTATACATTTATCCGGGTCAATTAACCGAATGTATCCTTGACTGTCCTCATAAAAAACAGTAGGTTTAAAAATATTTTCTTGCATTTCTTTTAATAAACTTCGTAACCAAATGATTTCCCGACTTGCATATAAGGCCGCAACATATTCTGCTTCTGTTGATGACATAGCTACTGAAGTCTGCTTCCGACTTGACCAAGCTATGCTACTTCCTGCTAGTTGAAACACATATCCACTAGTTGATTTTCGATCTGTTGTATCACATGCCCAGTCTGCAGCCACAAAACAAATTAATTCTCCTTCTTTATTGAAACTTAGCCGTAAAGCTTTATTAATGCTAAATCCAAGATACCGCATAACTCGTTTCACAGCTCCAGTCACTTTCAGTAGGTGATTCTATACGTCTGCTGAGAAGACTTACTGCCAATGATATGTCTGGTCGTGATACTGTTGCAACGTATAGTAGTGATCCTATGGCTTGGCGATATAGAGTGTTGTTGGGTAACTTGTTTCTTCAGTTGTACTCAAACATCCTGTTTCCATTGGAGTTGCTGCATCTTTTGAATTTTCAATGATATATGTTTTTATCATTATTGTAAAATCTTACATTTCTGGGTTAATCGAAACGATCCATCTTCTTTACGTTCTATCTCTATCCCTAGATAATGTTTTACTTCTCCTAGATCCTTTATCTACAAATGTGTTTGTAGTTCCTTGCATATCTCTTTTGTAAATTCTTCAGACAACTCAGCTACCAACATGTCGTCAACGTATAGCAGTATGAATGCTGTTTTACCGTTGCTCTCCTTTCTTGAAAACAAACAGGAATCAGCTTTTGCTGATTTAAACCCGATCCCATTTAAGATTTCTGTTGTTCTTTTGTCAATTCTCGTGCTGACTGTATATACTGACCATAGATACTTGTGTTTAATCGTAAGACTTTTTCTTCTTTTCCCAAATTTTCAAAACCTGGAGGCTGGTCCATAAAAATTTCTTCTTCCAGATTGCCATTCAGATAGGCAATCTCTTGAATTGTTTCGTGTTTTACAACTGGAGCAAATGTTTCATCATAATCCTCACCGCATTTTTGAATAAACCCTCTTGCTAACAGAAGTGCCTTGTATGTATTAATTCTTCCCTCTGTATCCATTTTTGTTTTGAAAACCCACTTGCAACTCACTGTTCTTTCCCAGGGGCGGACTGGGAGTCAAAGGGAATCCCGGGACTTTAAAAAAATGGGCTACAAAATAATAAAATGAATAGTAGTAATGAAAAAAGATTATCTATGAAAACGACGATAAAAATTTTGTATCTATACAGAAGTAGTAGTACAAGTCCAATTATTAAAAACAATTGTCTTTAGACAAAACATAAATCATAATCCACACAATTCTTTACTGTCAATTGGAGCCGAGTCACTCCTAGATTTGGAAAATATGGTACCGAAATTAATGAACTAACATACAAAATATATGTACCTATGTATGTATAACTATTAGACCAACGCTCGGCTTGCTTTCGCCTTTATTTTAATGATGTGGAAAATGGTTTAATGACATTTTTTTGTTTATTATATATTCAATAATATTAATATGTATCTTATACTTACACAAATACAATACAATGATAAGATCATTGGGTTATTAAATAATTTTATGAATATTTGAAATTTAAAAAAATTTAAATTTCGAAAAATTGGTGGGTCTTTCCACTTTTGACAATATTACGTTCGGTGCTCGAAGTTGTAAACTTAGATGAGCATCATAAACCATTTAGTAAAAAAAATAATCGGAACCAAGGGTTCTGGCCAGAGGAATGGAGGGGACCTACAATTTTCTGCCGAATCCGTACGGATAAGACGAGAAGCACTTTTTCATACACTTGGAGGATTCGCCAATTCCTCGCAAGATGCAGTAGTCCGTGAAAAAAATTTCTGTTTTTTAAAGTGGAATAGCCTCTTAGTCGAACCCTAGACCTTCAACGTAACAGCCCTATTTGCACTAACCATTAAGCCACGAGCTACTACCTACTATTTTTCTATCTAACATAACTAAAAATCAATCAAAATTTGGCTTACATTTTGGGAATTGGGCTATACACTTTTTCAACTTCCGTATCTGTGTTAGGCACAAGGACTTAAACATAAAAAGTCAAAGTCATGTTAAGCTTCGTATGTAGTAAAGAGAAATTTAACTTGATTTTTGAAAACATTGCTGCAATAATGCAAATTGTATAATTAATGTTTTCTTCTTTCACAGAAACTTCGAAAATACTCATAAAAATCGAAATACCGTTAGATATTGTTCTTCTTCGGCCCTGAAATATGTATCATCGACTGCCGTTTGAGTTTTTTGTACTTTCGCTGATATTAAACATTTCCACGAGAGATTTGTAGTTTTTATCTGCCCACAATGAGTTGTACAGCTCTTTGTATATTTTATGTATTTCCTATATTTTTCTTTTAATTAATTATTTTTTTTCGCGGCACAAATAAGCACTTAAAACTTCAATATTTGTTTCCGGCCGGCTCTTTTTTTCTTCACATAAATTGAAACGTCAAGAGTGCTGCACTTGAAAAGTTAAAAGTTCGCGAACCATTGGGGCTCCGACTTCAACTCCGTCTGCAGTTGCGTTCCATTATGCTCGTAGCATTGATGTTGTGTGTATTTAATATTTTGACAGGTGTTGCGGCTCCGACTCCGGCTGCGGCTCCGTTGCATTATGTTCAGTCAGTTACTCGTCTTTTAGAAGCTCTTCATATTCAATTTTGTGAGAAAGCTTTCCTTTAAATTAACTTGAAAGAGTACGGTTGGGGATCAATATTTATTTCACGGGTCATCATACAGTTGTGAGTAACCAATAGCCTTATACTCATTGTAGAGGCCCTTAACAGGGCTGTGTGGGCCTATTAGGGGCCACAAAAGCTGTATATTTACTGTAAGACCCCTAAAAATTCAATTTTGTGAACAGAATTTCTTTTAAAAGTATAGAAAGTACTGCAGGAGCTTTTGTGCATATTTTTATCTCCCAGTGGCCCAGCGGGCAAAATCCTGGTGCCTTAGTCCGCCCCTGTTCTTTTCCCTGGAGGCAGATCCACAACAGTCCAAACTTGATGATCCTTAATTGAAACAACATCATCTTGGGCAGCCTCAGTCTACTTATGTACGTTTTTTAGCAACTGATAACCGCAACACTTCTTCCCATGTACCCGGTTCTTTGGAAATTTCACATTGGGCTTTGTATGACAAACGAGATGGTGGGATACCTTTATTTGGACGCATTCTGAATATTATCAGTTATTGGCGATTCCACAATAAGACTGTCAGGAAACTTCACCAGCTAAAACATTAGATGATTGGTTCAACTGCTCTGATCCCAATTCTAATGAAATACAATTCTCTGGCGTTTTTCGGGGAGCATTCGATTTCTTATTATAAGGATCACTTTCAATAATCCTCAAAGATGGATATCAAATCCAGACTCGATTTTATATCCAATATACGATATCCTTTTGTACTGACATCATGACCAACAACAACCCCTTCTTCAACTTTATCGTTCCACTTTTTCTTCTTCTGCTTTGGTACAAATGTAAATGCTCTTGAGCCAAACACCCGAATGTGACTAAGATCGGGCTTTTCGCCGACTGCTACTTGGTAATCTGTTCTGCAAATATGCTGTTGTCAAGACGGCTTTTCCCCAAAATCTGTTTGAAATATTGGCATCCAGCAGCATACACTTTGTTGACTCGGTAAGAGTTCTATTTTTGCGTTCTGCTACGCCATTCTGCTGAGGTGTGTATGGGACTGTGTATTGATGTTGAATGCCCTCTCTCTTTAAAAACTGTTCCAGTTCTTTTGATATATATTCCTTCTCATTGTCTGAACGCAGGATAACTGGTTTTCTTCCATACTTGTTTAACACAGCCGCAATATAGTTCTTTAAAACATTTGCCACTTCATCTTTTGACTTGAACAAATGTATTAATTAATCATTTAAAGTAAAGAAGTATCTGTTACTAGTGGACTAATCTTAATGGCTCCTTTTCTTTATTCACTCTTATCGGGAACTTTGTTTGTGACAGTTTTTCTTTGATGGAATATTCACAAGTGATTTTGTCAGCGCACTTCTTAACTGATATACCCGTTGCAAGTCCATCTTTCACAAGCCTCTCAGTAGCTACTGGATCTCTATGGCCAAGTCGACGAAGCCACTTGTGTAGACACATAGAGCTTTCCTTAGTTCTCATCTTATAAAGACTTCTATCGCTCTTTGCCTCTGCAACCAATCGTGAACCATTCATTATTTTGCACGTATGTCTTGTTCCAAGACTTGCAACCCTTTGCACTGAAAGCAGTCCACCGTCAAGTTCAGGAACATACAGAACGTTTTTCAGCTCTATTTTCTGAGAAACATTGTTAGGCAGCATGCAATACAGCCAACCACATCCAACTCCCGAAGCCAGATTAATCGTGGTGTCATCATTTTGTAGAGTGGCAAAGAAATTTCTATCGATAGTCATATGGTTAGTTGCCCCAGAATCGATGTACCAACCATCGGAAGTAGCTGTGGCTCCTGCACAAACTTCAAACGAAATAATATTTTTACTCATGCTTTCATTTGCTGTCGATGCTACTGAAGACTTGAAATTCATTCCCTTTTGCAAAGAAGATCGATTTTCAAGTGTACTATATTTACCTGCCGACCACATAGCAACTTTCTGTCCACTGTTACCACCATTACTCTCAAGAAGTCTTTGATATTCATCCAACATCTTTCCTGTCACGAATTGTATTGTCTAATCAGCTTCATCACATCCAGTGGCGTAGCGTGGCAGTGGCAAGGGTGGCACAGGCCCCGGGCGGCACTTTACTTGGGGGCGACAATTTTCCAGAATATTGGGGCAGCAAATTTTAAATATATCCTGGAAGCAATTTGATTCATTTGAATTCATTTCAGGGGCGGTAAATTTACAAAATATCCGGGAGGCAATTCGCTAGAGGGCGGTAATTTTTCAAAAATATTAACCAAAATAGGCATTAGTGTAGTAGCCCGTGGCATAATAATTAGTACGTAGGACTGTTACGCCGATTTCCGGCCTATGCCACCTAAAACAAAAATGTTTTTCACGGGTTACTGCCTCTTGCGAGGAATTGACAAATCCTACAAGAGCATCACTTGTCATGAAAAAGTGCCTTAGCTTTCGGATTCAGCAGAAAATTATAGGTTCCTTCCATTCCTGCCAATAACATGCACATAGGAATGGTTGAGAGTTGTAAGTCACTAGGCGCTGGTTCTACATGAGCTGTCGAGCCACCCAATTTATTTTTTAATTTATTTATTTTTTAGACGTTATTGTAAAAGATTTTTGTATGTTCTGTTTTTATACTTTCTTTTCATTTGGATCCATATTTCTTCAAATTGATACATTTTATCACTCCAAAGAAATTACTTAAAAGTCAACGAGCAATAAAAGTGCTTCACAGTCAATAAAGTGTTGCGTTTAACACTTCCTAACAATAAAAGTACCTACATTAAATGCTGCTCTATAACTGCATATTATGTATGTATGTATATCCAAGTACTCTTAAGCTAAATGTCACAAAAAGGCATTAAAAAATGAATTCAAATTAGGTACTAGCGATTGAAGGTAATACAGTTTTGCTCAGTAACAGGTTAATTCCTGTGGTTACTTCTTTTTATTTTACTGTTGGATTTTTTAACTAAATAATTGTTATAAATAATGAAAAGTTTCGATCTCATCTACGATTAGCTGTGGTAAGTTTAAAACCGTTTATTGAGCTGTAAAAAAACATGCAAACTTTTTTTAAAAGATAAAAACCAGTTTTGAATACTTAAATTTGTATGGGTTGCTTTAAAATATGTTTTAGTTAAAGAAACTATGACCAGCATTTCTGATTCTTCATTGTAATTCAAGAAAAATGGCAATGGGAAAATCTTAGTTAAAAACAGCAAAAAAATTAATGGTGTCAGAAAAAAATATGCTAGGGGCGGCAAAAGTTGGCTCTGCCCGGGCTGCTAAAACCCACGCTACGTCACTGATCACATCCCTCGAGTGCAGTAACAACCCCTGAATATGATTCTGGTAGACTAACCAACAACACAGCAACAATTTCATCTTCATATAAGAAATTCTCTTTAAAAAAAATATTTAAACAAAATCTTTATTTTTGCCACAGTAACCTGATGGAATTTGCTTGAAGGAATCAATAAAACAACCTTTAATGAACAATGAGTTTTTAATAATAAATTAATTTTTTAGAATGAAAATAAAATTTTAATTTATAAATACTATGATGTACAAAATATTTTCTAATCAAGTGATTTCGTAGAGAGTGTATTTTAACAACTTTTTATCTGTGCTTAAAAAAAACGCATTTTCAATGCACCATTACCGATAAAGGCCCTAACCACGGAAGGCAAGACTTTCATATTTGGTTATGAAAAGTTAAAACCTGTATAAAAATACCAGTGAATTTTTGCTATCATTCACTCCCAAAATTTGCTGTTGGCTTCCGGTCTATAGAGGAGCAAATGTGCAATCTGCTTTGAGATATCAAACTTATAGAGCGCTGTAGATCCAACATAAGCCAGATTTGTTTTGTGGTCTGACATGTGCGGATGTTATTCCACCTAAGGCCTGTTTTGTCTAGTGCATCTTGCTTTAACGGAAGTAACAAGTAATGATAGGTATACTAATATTTGTCCGCTTTGACAATATAGATAATATTATTCCAGAAGAGGTGAATGTCGGGAATTAAGGGCTGTTTTTGAATTTGAAGAGACAGAATCGAGAGATTTTATAACGGCTTGGCTAACTGAGAATATGCGGATATCGGTGCTTGATATCACGTTTTGTTTAAGCCAAGACAGGACTTATTTTATCGCCAAAAGTTGCGCCTGGAGGACGCTACAGTGGTTGGGAAGGAAAAAGTAGAGTCTTAATTTCAGACTGTCTGAGTATACACGTCCACCAAACCCGTCATCTGTTTTTGAACCGTGCGTCGCTTCGGTATAGAAATGGATCAATTCATCATCCAAGAACGCCAAGTCCTCCTAGAGAGATCTGGAAGTGATGGTTACTCAAAAGTTTTTATGGAACTGTAGCTGTGGGGTGGTGTAATCTGTAATACTTGGAAGTAATCTGAATGAGTTAAGAACGATGGAGTGGCCAATTTCGTTGCTGGGCCATTGTGAGGAAGCTTTAAGACTTATGACGGTGCTTGCAGCCGTTTGTTTACATAATATATTGAAAGGTGTCAGATGGAACAGAATGATCAATGCAGGAGCAGGAGTCCGCCCATGCACTGGCAGGCTGAATATTGGACCTTGCTTAACTTACCAACATTTGTTGTTTTAACTAAGGTGGTCCACCATACTGACACACCGTATGTTAGATTTGGTCTGACAACCAAAGTGTACAGCCACTGACAAATGCGGGGTTGAAGACCCCATTTATTGCCAATGGCCTTTTTCATGATAAGAGTGGCACTGTGGCTTTTTTAACTCTTTCGTATTTATCAAGTTTCAAACTTAACTTCTTATCAAGAATAAGGCCCAAGTATTTTGATAATAGGTGGTTCTATATGAGGATTTTTGTATTTCCTAGAAAAGAGGATCTGTTTTGTCAGGGTTAACACCGCAGCGATCTCTCCAGTTTTTTAGCTTATTTAACGCGTTTTGTAAGAGTTAAGTCAGGGTGTTTGCGAATGATGGACTATAATTGTTGTATTAATGTTGTAAATTGTCTGTGTTGAATGTCGAATATAATATAATATAATATTTATTTGTCAAAAAAAATTATGTGTTTCGATTTGTATACAATGTTGTTACCCAGTTCTGCACAGCTTCACGATCCAAATTAAAAAAAATCGATTATTACAAAATTCTTGTTTGCGAAGGCCAACGAAAATGAGTCAAAAAGAAAGTACACAAAATTCAGTGCAAATATTTAACTGTGCTGGTAAGAATTGTATGCATTGAAAAAAACATCAGATTTAAATAGAAAACAAAAAATAACTTTAGATTTAGGTAACAAAAAAAAAGTAGTTAGAGAAAAAAAAAATAGGATAGTGAATGATTTCAATGTTTGGTAATTTAAAATAAAAAAATATGTTATGTGTGAATTTAAGTATAAATGATTTGAATTTTGAAATGCAAAATTGAATGAATTGAATTTGAATGAATGTATAATTTAAATGTTTTTGAGTGTTGATTAATCTTGAACATCCCGGCACTCCTGGAACGAGTTTCAGGATATGGATGGACAAAGGTTCCACCAGCCGTCTTGACAGTTGCAACTCGCACTCGACCATCAGTACCTTGAGTTGTAGCTTCGATCTTGCCGAGTAGCCACTTTGTTTACAAAAGATTTGGCGGCTCCTTTAAAATAACAAGGTCCCCTGGTTTTAGGTTTGTAGTAGTTCTTGAAGTGTGGTAATATATTCCATGTGCCAACCCTTGTACCATGGTTTGGAGGTGAGTCCAGTGAGAGAGCCGGTTAACTGGCGTGTTTAAAGTGGATGGATCTGGAACAGCAGTAAACGGTTCACCTATAAGAAAGTGGGCTGGGGTTAGAGGGTTAAAATCATGATCTGATATAACACAAAAAAGACGAGAGTTAAGAACAGCTTCGATTTGAGTAAAAACTGTGTATAGTTTTTCGAAATTACTCGTCGTAAGTGAAACGTTACGGACTTGACACCAGCCTCCTACAGACCACCAAAATGAGGTGAGGATGGGGGGATAAAGTGAGGTCGCAACAGCTTCGTTGTACGCTTCTGATAAAACCAATTTGTGCATCTCATTCAGACATCGACGTGCAACTTGAAAATTGGTTCCATTGTCCGAATAACCGTTCGAACAGAGACAACGTCTAGATACAAAGCAACGGAAGGCGGCAAGAAAAGCTTCCGAATTGAGATTATCCACTAGCTCCAGATGAATAGCTTTTGTAGCCATAAACACAAACAGACATAAGTAGGCCTTTGAAGTAAAAACTTTATATTAAACGGCCCAGCATAATCACATCGTGAATTCGAACAAGGTTGGCTTTGTAACGTCCTTTGCGATGGTAAATAACCCATTGCTGCGAAGTGGTATCTTTTCGCAGTTTGTAACATCTATTGCAGTTGATAACAATCTTACGGATAAGATTACGAGATCCCCGGATCCAAAACTGTTGTCTAACAGTGGCGAATATAGCGGAAACTCCTAGATGTTGGTTACCTTTGTGAATATCTTCTATAATAAGAGAAGAAAAACTATTAGTAGGCAGAATATAAGGATGTTTTATGTTAAAAGATATGTTAGAGCTTTTTATCCTGCCTCCTACTTTGAGAAGACCTTTATTATCAAGAAAGGGAGAGTATTTAAGATGTTTTGATTTGAGAGGTAATTGGTTTTTTGTCTATTAGTACGCGAATGTCTTCGCTGAATGATTTTTGTTGGATCGATTTAATGATGGTTGTTTTTGCGGTTTGAATTTCTTTTAAAGTAAAGTATGAGTTACGACGATTAGATTTTTCATTTAGATAATTGTATATAAAACGAATAACGTAAGCGAGTACCCTTTGCATACGAAACCACGAAGAGGTTATTTATGATAATAATATGATCGACTACCAATCATCGAGCGTCTTCGCATTCCACGGTGGACCCAGATGAGCAAGACCAACAAGGCAATCGAATTGCACGGGTTTTGCGACGCTTCGATGAAGGCTTACGGTGCAGCAGTCTACCTACGTGTTCTGGACAGCGATTACAACATCCACGTAAATTTGTTTTTGTCAAAGACGAAGGTAGCACCAAGTCAAAGAACGTTCATTCTTCCATGTCTTAAACTGTATGGTGCAGTACACGAAGGAAGTTTTTGCCTTTTCTGACGTGAAAGTACATGCTTGGAAAGGACTCTACTATCGCACTTGCCTGGATACGAGCCACTCCCAGGTACGAGTCATCGCTTACTGTTACCGCTTTACCATTAAGTGTCGACCGAAGTTGGGGCCTATCATAGGCTCACTGAGCTGTGGAGAACTAGAAGCAGCGCAACTGATCGTCGTCAAAGCAGCACAAAAGGATATGTTCAAGAACGAGATTCAACGAATTTAAGAAAACAAGATTCTCAAAATCCTCCGTTCATTAAACGCATTCATCGATGTTAATGATATCTTACGTGTAGGGGGACGTTTAAAGAACTCCCTCTTTACCTACGATGCTCAACATCCGATTTTGTTGCAAAATAATCATCATTTTACAATTTTAGTTATCAGAGATGCCTACAAAAACACCCTTCATGGTGGCATCCAACAAATGATATCTTACATCCGTCAAAAATATTGGATCGGCCAAATAAGAAGAACTGTCAGTCAGTTGCATCGATGTTCTTCTTGCTTCCGGCAAAAGGCATCTGAAATACAACAACTTATGGCAAATTTTCAGCCATACGGGCGTCGACTACACCGGGCTAATCGAAATAAAATCATGGAAGGCGCGCGGTGCAAAAATCCTAAAATTTTATTTTGCAGTACTTATCTGTTTGGCTACGAAGGCCATACATTTGGAAGTTGTATCATATCTGACAACCCAAACTTTCTTGACAGCATTCAAAAGTTTTACTGCAAGAAGAGGAAGTTGTAAGAATATATGTAGCGATTGCGGTACTAATTTCGTTGGCGTGAATAATGAATTAGCCAATATGTTAAAGGAAGCAAAACATGACTGGAAAGAAATCGCGGAAAAATTATCAAATCACGGTACCGATTGGAATTTTATTCCTCCTGCTTCTCCAAACTTTGCTGGATTATGGAAAGCAGGCAGGGCCGTAGTTTGAGTTGGTGGGGCCCCAGGGCAAGATCAAATATGGGGCCCTATTTCTTAATTACTTCCTAAATATTGCTTAAATGAATTTCAACTTTTTTCTTATTGTGTATATATTTGTTAAGTTGAAAAAATTATTTCTACTTACAAAAATAAGAGCTTATTAAAAGTTTTTTCTCTCGCCTTGATAGAAGCAAACTCATCAATTACTTTACTTAAATCTATTTTCCGTTCTCTTCGATTTTCAATAGATATCAATGATAAATTGCTGAGTCTTTCTTGCTCCATTGTGCTTCGCAAGTAGTTTTTGATCAATTTCAGCTTCTGCTTATAAGAGCGGTGCATACATCTGGATAGCTCAGACACAGAGAAGAATATTTAATTAGCAGAAACATAGCCAATTCCTTAATATTTTTCATGGAACTAATTTCTTTCAAAAATGTTGTGCACAACGGATTTTCTGAGATCGCTTTTCAGAGAATAACCAACAAGAAATACAATAAACAACGTCTTTTTTTGTAGAATAAAAAGCCAATTCCGTAATATGCGTAAGCCCAATTTTGTGATCAGAGAGTAATATTTTTCAGAAAAACTGCGACCATTCTGCCCATTTGGAAAAGGGCCTCTTGGTTGAAGAGGGCCAGAAGCAACCAAGTGTTTTTTTACTACTGGATCGTTGATTAAATTTGGAGACTCATTCTATTCTCCTAAAGCGACTTGATTGGTCTAAGTTTTCTTTATGGCAAGGTGTTTATTCAGATATGTTAGTAAGATTTACTCCTGAAGAGACTTGGTTGGAGTCCAAGTTTTTAAAAATTGGGCAAAAATAAATAAGTTTTACAGTTTTACAATAGAATTAGGTGAGCTTTATTATAATTAATGAATCGTATTTTTGCCAGGTGAACAATATTTTATCACTTTCCTACACCATTCACTGTAGATGCACTAATATTTTATATTATCTAACAAAACAAAACAACCTATAAATCAGCGAACAAAAAGCACGAGCTTGATTTTTGATGACACAAACTTTTACAACGCAAAAAAAAAGTATGTAATTATTATTATTTATAAGTTTTTGTTTTGTTTAATGGGCTTCAGGTCAAATGAAACAAGTTGTTTTTTTCTTACGTTACGACGTTTCGTCCATGGCTATGGACATCATCAGGTGTAACCAACGGATTTCTGTATTTGTATTGATAAATATAAATTACAAGATTCTTACAAACATTACAAACTATATATAAACTCACGAGATTCAGATTCAGATTCACGAGCGTGAACCTAAAATTTTATTGCACAAATGAACATTTCATGAGTCAAATGGACACAAAACGAAAACACAATTACCTACTTGAATATGATGAATATGAGTGGGCACAGTTCAAAACGGGGCAATACATCTTTAATTGAATTTTATTCATGCTCTGTTTATTATATTTGTATGTAGTATCTAAAAATACATAGAGTTGAATTATGTTAGAGTTAGATTTTTTTGTCAGTCGAAGTTGAGTTGAAATAACTAAGAAAGTAAGATTGAGCTGAACGAAATTAACATTAGAAGGTTAAAACTGATTCGAAAGATACATAATGAGATCTCCGTTGCCCCCCCCCCCCTAGTCAGGGGCCCCGGGGCATTGCCCCAGTTGCCCCAATGGACGCTACAGCCCTGAAAGCAGGTGTGAAATCGGTCAAGTACCATCTAAAAAGAGTAGGTGGAACTGAAAGGTTTACTTTTGAGGACCTCACCCCTGCGCATTTTATAGTTGGCGAATCACTACACGCTGTACCTCAAGAAGAAACAATCGAAAATGTAACACACATCGAGCGGTGGAAACGTGTTCAAGCGCTTGCGGAAGGATTCTGGCGGAAATGGAATTCCGAATACATCGCAAGGCTTCAGCAGCGCCCGATATGGGTAAAAATCCAAGCAATGCCAAAAATTGCAGACAAAAACTGGACATATGAAACGGCCGATCGCGAAAATTTGTCTTCTATTGTATGTTAAATAACAAAAAGACACAACTTCACATCGGAAATTGCAGTAAAGCAACAATAAAATTTGTATTACACAAGAACATATAATTAAATAAAAAACTCAATAAATTTTTTAATTATTTATTTAAAATTTCAAAAAAAATAATAATAATAATTTTATCGATTCAGATAATTCTACGATAAAAATAAAACACAACAGTTCCCAGTGAATAATTTATTTATTTATTAAGAACAATATTCACACATGTATACAGGGTGTCCCGTAACTCAAAGTCAAGCGGGTAACGGGTGAAAGAGTAGGTTGTACCTGTTCTGGAAAAAATAAGAAAAAAAATCCATCTCGCTTGGTTAAGTAATAATAGCAATATTTAGAAAAATAGTGAAAATCGATACCCTAGACCACATTTTTAGGTACTGTGGTCACAAATTTCCGAATTTTGACGTGTTTATTTTTTTTTTCGTAATCCCCAATAACCATGCTATTGATTTCAATCACAAATTTAAAAATAAATATTGTAAGTTTCGTAAGAAAAATAAAGTTTGACTGAGTCATGTTTCAAAAACAATTTTTTGAGCTAACTTTGACACTTCATATTTAAAAAAAAATGTACTACACTACCTTGGCAAGTTTTTTAAAAAATTGGCGCGTTTCATCAAGATTTCAAAATGGTACAACACTTGCTACTTATTCATTCGTAAAAAATATTTTTCATTTTTTATTTGCAAAAAGGACCTCAGTTCACTTCAATCACTTTTACGAGAATAATGCTTTTTTGTACTCAAAAATCCATTTTACCAAGGTGTTCGTGACATACACAGAGGCACTAGAATCAGACACTGTTTTCCGTCAGTAAGAGTGAGACAGATCTACATTACACAATATGGTACGCTACAATCTATGTTCGGTACGCTACGTTCCTTGTTTTAGTCGCAACATCTCACAATCGTGCGCTTTTGTTACCCTGGACTTGAATAGTGTTGTGGAAATTATGTTAGTTATTATCTAGTAGTAGGTACAAAAAACTTCACAAATTTTTGCCAACAATGTTCAGCAAATATCAACACTGGGGGCGTATAGTTACGAGGGAGCAAACTTCGTATACACGTTGCATATGGTATGGGTCACGGGTGGTAGTTGTTTTGATTTAAAATTCGATGAGCAATGCTTCTCGGTATTCCAGTGGATCTTTCAATCGCACTGATCAAGCGCTGGATCACATTGAATTCAATTAAATTTAAAAGTACTTCGTCGTTATGTCCTTGGGATCTCCCTTCTGCAGCGCCGCCATACGAGTACTATAGGCAATCGTCCTTGCGAGTTTGATAGGTGTGCATAGATGAACACCCGGTGGTCATGGGTGACGCCCCACATTTGTGTACCTTTCGATCCACTGGAATACCGAAAAGCATTGCTCATCGAATTTTAAAACAGAACTACTTCCACCCGTACCATGTGCAACGTGTACAATGTTTGCAACCTCGTGACTAAACGCTCCCAGAGTCGATATCTGCAGAACAATGTTGTCGAAAAATATGGAAGTTCTTAGTTTCTATTATGTACTAGATAATAACTGACACAATTTTTACAACAATAATCGAGTCCAGGGTATCACAAAAGCGCACGATTGTGAGAAGTTGCGAGTAAAACAAGGAAGGTAACGTACCGAACGTAGATTGTAGCGTACCATATTGTGTAATGTAGATCTGTCTCACTCTTACTGACGGAAAACAGTGTCTGATTCTAGTGCCTCTGTTTATGTCACGTACTCCTTGGTAAAATGGATTTTTGAGTACAAAAAAGCATTATTCTCGTAAAAGTGATTGAAGTGAACTGAGGTCCTTTTTGCAAATAAAAAATGAAAAATATTTTTTACGAATGAATAAGTAGCAAGTGTTGTACCATTTTGAAATCTTGATGAAACGCTCCAATTTTTTAAAAAACTTGCCAAGGTAGTGTAGTACATTTTTTTTTAAATATGAAGTGTCAAAGTTAGCTCAAAAAATTGTTTTTGAAACATGACTCAGTCAAACTTTATTTTTCTTACGAAACTTACAATATTTATTTTTAAATTTGTGATTGAAATCAATAGCATGGTTATTGGGGATTACGAAAAAAAAAATAAACACGTCAAAATTCGGAAATTTGTGACCACAGTACCTAAAAGTGTGGTCTAGGGTATCGATTTTCACTATTTTTCTAAATATTGCTATTATTACTTAACCAAGCGAGATGGATTTTTTTTCTTATTTTTTCCAGAACAGGTACAACCTACTCTATCACCCGTTACCCGCTTGACTTTCAGTTACGAGACACCCTGTATTATAACAAAATATTTTATGCAGAAAAACTTTAAATTAAATTGCATCGCGAAAAACATGCAAATAATTTATAAAACACAATCCACAAACTTATGTCAAAAAAATCTACGTCGTCGAGTAAGATCAAAATAAATATCAATAACCACATCCAAATGATAAATCCGTCGCTTCAAAAACAAAATTTACGAACAAAATATCCAAACAAAAAAAACTTTAATTTAACATCAAAAATAATTAATAATTACCACAAATCAAACAAAATTAACAAAAATTTAAAGAAATAAAAATTATTTTTAAAATCAACTTTGAATTAAATTAAAATCAAAACAAATTCAAAAAAAAATTAACCACTATCGATCAAAATTTATCGAATTAATTTTCCGAAGACAATTCACGAATTCATCAAAAAAAAAGTATTCAAGTAATACACCGCACCGGTTAAATTCAAATTATAAATATTATCACAAATTTCACAAAATAAATATATAATTTAATCCATATCGCACCGATTAATTTAATCAATAATCATTTCATAGAATTCACTCAACGAAATATATCTATAAAAAAAACACTAAAATCCACCTTGATTTATTTCAATTTTTAAAAATACACAATTTATTTTGTTTTGTTTTGAATATTATTTTCACTTCTCATTTCACTCAAATAAAAGTAAACAAACTTCCCGATAGCTTCCAATTGGAATTTGAACACATTCCAACTGGAAACTTCACTTCTCGGTGTTTTTTTTAGACGTGTGGTTTTCAGTCTGACAATCCTTTTTTCGGAGTTGGTGTTTTTGACAGCTGTCACTTGATTTATGCTCAAATTAGTTTGCCATTTCATAATGAATAGACTTACTCCTGAACAACGTTTGCAAATCGTGCAAATTTAATACCAAAATAATGGTTCGGTTCGGGCGACTCATCGGCCGCTGCGTCCAATATTCGGTCGACATAATCGCCCAGCAGAGTAATTCGAGCAACCATGGATCGGTTTCACACCACGTTTACTCTAGTGGATAATGCGCATCCTCAGAGACGCCGCGCGCGCCGTACAGTGCGTACCGAAGACGAATTTTTTTAACTATATACAAAGTTTTGATATATTCGTACTTCTTGAAACGCATGTTTTAGAAGATGAGAAATATAAATTTAAGGAAATATTTACTAATTTTGAATTGAAATGGATTCTAGCATTGAAGTCGAATGCATTTGGAAGAGGAAGTGGTGGTGAATTATTAGGATTTCGCAAGGGTATTGAAGCTGTTACTCTGAATTTTAAGCGAGTTGAAGAAATGTATGTTTTTAAGTTGAAGATCAATGACTTTTCCCTCCAAATCGTACCCATCTATCTGAATTGTTCACATTGGTTGAGGGACTATAACAGGCTGTGCGAATCGCTACAGAATTTAAAGTCGATGAACGTACTTCTCATTGGGGATTTTAATGCACGAATTGGACTGTCGCAAAATAATTTTGTTAGTGGAACTTCGTCAACTATTATTAATTCAACTCGCAAATCAAAAGACGAAATATGTGATGGAAAGGGTGCAAAAATATTGGAAATTGCTGATACTTTGGACACAAGAGTCTTGAATGTAAGCTGCATGGGTGACTTCAACGGTGAATACATGATTATTCGTGGAACGGCTTCGTCAGTTATAGACTATTGTTTTGTGTCTAGAAAGTGAAATAGGATCCTGAGTGACTTCAGGATAGCAGCTCAGACTTACTCAGACCACATGCCATTGGAAGTTTCGTGTACAGCTCCCAGATTAGGGGAAGTGCCCAACGCTAAACAACTGGGGGTTCTACCGAAGTTGAAATGGGACGATAGAATCCAACCTATTTACCAATCCAATCTTAACTTAGAGCTAGCTAAACGAGTGTCAGGAAACAATTTGTTATATATGGAAGATCTTACACAAATTATAATAAATGCAGTTCCAGCAAACGCTAAAGGAAGATCTAAGAAAACGTTTAAACAGACCTGGTTTGACGCTGAGTGTGAGTCAGCTAGACAAAAATCTTTTTCGTTTCTGAGGCTTTTTAGGATACATAATGCAACTTTTTTCAAAAACATGTATGCAGCGGCAAATAAAGCATTTAAACAACTCTGTTTTGTAAAAAGAAAGCTTGTGGAGCAACAAACCATATCAGTTTTGAATTCGTCAAGATCTTCGGCAGAATTTTGGAAAGCCGCCAAAACTATCAATGGAAGACCAAACTTCATTGCTTCATCCCTGCAGGCCTACCATTTCGCGATTATTTTAAGAATCTTCTTATCACACCAATATTTTCAACCCTCCCCCAGTACGCAGCTCCATTTTTAACGACGAGTTCTTAGATGCTCCTTTTACAATGCTTGAAGTAAAGAATGTAATCGACAAATCTAAAGTTGGAAAAGCTTCCGGGTGACGGTCGTATACCAGCTGAATTTTATAAGAACTGTTCAACTGAATTTCTGTCGACGCTAACAAAGGAAAACAACAGAATATTCGAGAGTGCGAATGTGCCAGAAAGCTTTAAAAAGGCAATAATATATCCTGTCCACAAAAAAGGATCATATGTTAATCCAGAAAATTATAGAGGCATATCCTTCTTAAATACTTCTGTTAAGTTGTTCAGTACTTTAATCTTCAATAGACTTACACAGTGGATCGATACTAAGAAAATACTAAATGAATTTCAAGCTGGGTTTAGGAGGAACTATTCAACTATGGACCAAATTTTCATCCTCATGAATATTGCGGAGGGTTTCAAAAAAAGAAAGCAGAAACTTTATGCATTCTTCGTTGATTTTCGTGCTGCCTTTGATTCCATTGCCCGGGAAGCACTTTTTTACAAGTTTTATAAATTGAGAATGTCAATGATTATTGAAAGCAATGTACGAAAACAACGTGGCCTATGTATGGGATGGGGAGTTTATTTCAGAAGAATTCTGCAAAGAAATGGGAGTAAAGCAAGGGTGTGTCCTGAGTACGTTGCTGTTTATTTTGTTTATAAATGATATCGTGGAAGAAATCGGAGAAGGAATACATTTTGGAAATATGCAGATACCAGGGCTCATCTTCGCGGATGACATTGTTTTCTTATCCGAATCTATTGAAGGAATGCAGCTAATGATAAACCGATTGGAGAGGTACTGCAAACTTTGGAATTTGACAGTTAATTTAGAGAAGTCTAAAATTATGATATTCAGAGATGGTGGTGGCAGATATGGAAACAACGAAAAGTGGACATATAATGGAGAAAATGTTGTAATAGTTCGAGAATACAAGTATCTCGGCGTAATAATCACGGCAAATCTCAGCATGAAAAAATATTTCCAGTCCAAAGCGGAGGCCAAACGAGCTGTTTCTTCAGTGTGGGACCGTTGCATTGAAAATAAATATGTCGATCATAGCTCAAAACTTAAAATATTTCACGCAACGGCAGCTTCTATAATGCTCTACGGTGCCTGTTGGATGCTGCTTCTCTACCTACGTCATCAACCCACCCTGAATTCAGCCGCCGTTTTTTTTTATTTCGGAAATTTTGAGAGCGATTTTTTAGAAGATATTTTGAGAGTGTGAATACCTTTTTTCAAAGCGAATAACATTTTGGTCCTTCGTTAGCCTACTTATAAAAACGAACCGCGCCAGTTTAGATATTTGAATAACTATTTTGAAATAAATAAAAAGAGTGTGTGCCGACATTTTGTCGTTTTTTTGGGTTTTTTTTGTTTTAATAAAATTTGAGTTTCAAATTAAAATTTAAAAGACAAAAACAATAATACAAACATTTAATAGTAAAATTAGATCGAAATCCATCGTTATCCACCGAATCTCATCAGTTCAGACAGTGCAGCAAGCGTCCACCCAGCAGGAAATCACCAACCAGTATCTACCCTGAAAGAAAATGTAATCGCATTTAGTAAAATTAACTTACTTTTATAACTTATATATTTTAAATTAATAAAAAACTAAATAAAACAAAATGAATGCAGTAAAAATTTTAAAAACTACATGCAGTCAGATATCGAAAGATTTTGAGAACTTCAAAAAGACAGTTTCTCCAACTCGTAGGACAAAAAATTATGTCTCTACGCGGCTTGAAACGCTAGGAAGCAACTGGCTAACTATTGTTGGCCAACATCAAATCGTTATTTGCTGCGATGAAATAAAGGGAGAAGTGTTAACTACAACGGAATAGTTTTATAACGAGGCGGGTGAAATATATACAATTTATAAATCTTTGTTGTTAGATAAGCTAGACAAGTTTGCAGCAGAAGAAGCAGCAGCTAAAGCAAAAGATACAGTATCTACAACAGCTGTAGTGCAAAAGTCGACCAATCAAAAGCCGCACGACGTTCGTCTGCCAAAAATTCTTTTCATGACCAGTTTGTGTCACTGGTTCATAACAATACTTCACTTACAAAAATCCAAAAATTACATTATTTAAAGTCAAGTTGTAAAGAAGGTGCAGGCATCTTACTAGAACACATCAGTGTAGATGATGCTAGTTATGATAAAGCTTGGGAACTATTAACAACGAGGTACGATTTCAAAAGAATTCTTGTTAACAACGAACTTAAGTTGTTTTACGAATTGCCTGTCGTCAAAGAAGAAAATTCTAAGGGCATTAGCGAATTATTGGACAACTCGACAAAAATCTTACACGCCCTAAGGAACTTAGAATTGCCTGTCCATCACTGGGACGCAATTATAATATTTTTGCTTTTGAAAAAGCTACATGCTACGGTGCAATCAAAATGGGAAACAACTCTCGGAATCAAAAAAGAGATCCCTACATTTAAAGAGATGAGAGAAAGATTTTTTGGAAACTAGGTTCCGAACATTAGAGATGATGGACCAACAGCACCAAGCAAATTCAACATCAACACATAAAAAGCAACCAAAGAATGTTTTTCTTCTAAATACTGAATCGACAGAGAATTTTGCGTGTAAAGTGTGCCATAAAGGAGCACATTCATTAAGAACGTGCTCGAAATTTTTAAAGATGGATGTAAGTGCTAGACAACGAGTTGTTAGACAATATGGCAACTGTTTTAATTGTTTAGCCTACAGTCACCGAACAAATAATTGCCCAAGCAATAAGTCGTGTCATTTTTGCCAGAGAAAACACAACTCACTCCTATATTTTGGCAACACTGCAAACTTTTATAACGCAAATCAGCAGCCACACTCGCAATCAAACAATTTTTCAAATGCCTACAATCAACAATCATTCGCTCAAAATAATCAGAACCAATTTCAACCCAACACAAATAATAATAATAATACATTTTCAAATAATCCTCGCTCTCAAGTACAATCAAACTCACTCACTCACACTCAACAGAATAATAATAAAAACTCATTCACTCACCCAAATACAAATACCCAGAATGCAAATCGCTCACAAACACATCATATAGCAAAGGAATTCAATCCAAATGCTCCAAATTTTCATCCTTACGATATACCGCCCTCAACATCATCAAACTGTTTTCATCTAAACGAATTTAGAAGTACCCAAGTTTTACTTGCAACAGCAATTATAAAAGTCAAATCAGCACAAGGATACTTTGTTAAGTTAAGGGCTTTAATTGATCCTGGATCTCAAGCTACTTTTATAACCGAATCCGCAGCACAACTTTTGGGTCTCAAAAAGAGCCCAACTTCCTTTGACGTTTCAGTCTTAGGACAAAACAAAAGCAGCTCTTGTCAACACTTTGTAGCTTTAAATCTGGGTTCTAACTATTCAGATTTTGTTACTTCGACAAGAGGTTACATATATAAAACCCTTACAGGGCTTTTACCCAACGAAGAAATCGTTGCTAACAGGTGGAAACATTTACAAGGATTAAAATTAGCCGACCCTACATTCAATCGCCTGGCAACATCGACATTTTGTTAGGAAATGACGTATATTGCGAAATAATATTAGATAAAGTAATTCGAGATGAAGAACAAATCGCTCCAATAGCCCAAAAAACGAAATTTGGTTGGATCATTTTGGGGAAAGTTCCCTTTGAAAGGCGTCTTTCTCTTCAAGTCTACACACAGTTTGTAGGCATCGACACACAAATGCGTGCATTTTTAGAAATGTACGAAGAAACTCCCTATGAAAAAGCTGAAGAGCAAGAAGATGTCGCGTGCGAAAGGCACTTTTTACAAAACATCAAGCGGGTGCCGGGAGGGCGCTTTGAAGTCTCATTACCCTTCAAAGAATTTCATCGACCAAAACTAATATCAACAAAACAAAATGCTTTGATGATGTTTTATAAACAAGAAAATAAGTTAATAAACAATCCAACACTACATAAAGAATATAATGACTGCTTAAAAGAATATATTCTACTCAACCAAATGGAAGAAGTAGACATAAACCTAGACAACACATTCAACTCACCATTTCACTACGTTGTACCACATCATACCGTTATAAAAGAGTCCAGTACAACAACTAAGCTACGTGTTGTTTTTAATGCTGCATTTTAAACTGCGGACGGCAGTTCTTTGAATGATTATTTGATGACTGGACCTAAAACCCAAACAGATATTTTAGCAATTGTTTTAAGGTGGAGAACACACAAAATTACCTTCACATCCGATATAGAGAAGATGTATCGGCAGATCCAAGTTCATCCAGATGACTCATACTACCAAATACTCTTTTGGCGTGAAAGTTCAGCAATGCCAGTAAAACTTTATAAAGTTAAAGTTCTGATGTTCGGTACTGCTCCAGCTCCATATTTGGCAAATCGAACTTTAAAGAAACTTGCTTCGGATGAAGAACTGTCATATCCATTAGCCGCTCAAATGATTCGGTACATCGATGACTTGGTATCAGGTGCAGATTCAGTAGATATAGCGAAAGAAAAGTATCACCAAATCTCAAAGTTGTTATCATCTGCTGGATTTCATCTTCGCAAATTGATGAGTAATAGCAAAGAGTTTCTTGATTCAATACCACAGATATATCGGGAAACAAATGTGTCTTTAACATTCGGATCTTTGGATCATACAAAAACTCTTGGAATCAGTTGGTTCCCTTCTACCGATTCCTTCTCATTTCAAAGAATCACCATCGATAATATCGTTTCAAAAAGAACGATACTTTCCACTTTGATCCGCTTGGATGGATAGCACCCTGTATCGTTAAAGCGAGATCATAATGCAGCAACTGTGGTTGAAGGGTCTTTCGTGTAACGAAACCATTCCAGTGGAATTACTTCATGAATGGCTCTCCTTTCAAGAAGAGTTAAATATCCTAAAAGAAATCCGTCTTCCTAGATGGGTAAATACGGAGGTTGGTGCTCAACAACTCGAACTCCATGGATTCAGTGATGCATCTACCAAGGCATATGGAGCCGTAGTATATCTTCGAGTTTTAGATAGCAACAACTGCATTCACACCCATTTACTCATATCCAAAACAAAAGTTGCTCCAGTCAGTACTGTATCTTTGCCAAGATTAGAACTTTGCGGAGCAGTGATGTTGGCAAAACTGCTTAGCTACACAAAATCAGTTCTTCCGTTTAAAAATGTATCAGTTTTCGCTTGGACTGATTCCACGATCACTCTTTGTTGGATTTCTGGACTGCCGTCGAAATGGAAGACGTTCATCGCCAATAGAGTAACCGAAATCCAACGGCTGACGAATGTTAGCATGTGGAAGCACATTCCAACCAAGTTGAACCCAGCGGATCTTGCATCCCGTGGTGTTCTTCCATCTAAGCTGAAAAATAATATGCTTTAGTAGAATGGACCGCCCTTTCTTCAAGAGATATGGGATTTCTCAATACCAGAACAACCACCCAATCTCAAACAAATGAAGAAAAACGAGAAATTAAAACTCATGTTGCCATCGAAGATACCGACAGAATTTTAGATGTGGTTTGTAAACAATCCAAACTCACAAAAGCTTTACGAATTATAGCCATTGTTAACAGATTTATCTATAATGTTAGAAAATATAAATCGTATCGAAGAAAGTCGATTCTGACACCCATAGAACTCGATATTGCAATGCATATAGCAATCAAAAGTGTTCAAAACCTAATGTTTCATGATGTCATAAATGAACAACAGAAGACTAAAAGAACTAAACTCAATAAGTCCCTCAATCTTTTTATTGATGGATGTGGAATATTAAGAATCGGAGGTAGGCTTCAAAATGCCACTCTAACATATGATCAAAAACATCCAATTGTGTTGAAGCCAGATCAAAATTTCTCCAGGCTAATAATTGAAGATGCCCATGAGAAAACTTTGCATGGTGGAATTCAACAAGTCATTGCTTATATTAGAAATCGTTTTTGGATCTTCAACATGAAGAGGACTGTCAAAAAATACCTCAATAGATGTTTTACGTTTTTTAAGAATAAACCTAAGCCATTGCAACAATTGATGGGGAGCCTTCCAGCACCAAGAGTTAATATTTCTAGACCGTTTGCACACACTGGTGTCGACTACGCCGGACCAATAGAAGTGAAGGCCTGGAAAAGACGAGGTGCTAAAAAATTCAAAGGCAATTTCGCCATTTTTATTTGCCTTTCAACCAAGGCAATTCATCTTGAAGCTGTCACAGATTTAACGACACAAGCCTTTATTGCCGCGTTCCGAAGATTTACATCTCGCAGAGGCATATGTGCAAACTTATATAGTGACTGCGGAACCAATTTTAAGGGTGCTAATGTGGAACTCCAAAAAATGTTAAGCGCTGCTAAACTCAACTACACCGAGATTGCTGACTCACTGAGTAAATTGGGTACCAATTGGAATTTTATTCCTCCCGCTTCTCCTCACTTCGGAGGCTTATGAGAAGCAGGAGTGAAATCGGTAAAATACCATTTGCGTCGCGTTGCCCGAAACCAAGCCCTGACATTCGAGGAACTCATTACGCTTCTAGCGCAAATAGAAGCCTGCCTTAACTCGAGACCCCTATGTCCAGTGACAGATAGCTTGGAAGATTTCAATTCTTTAACACCAGCTCATTTTTTAATCGGCACATCAACTCACATAGTTCCCGAAGCAGACCTAGCAGCAGAAAAGATTGGGTACCTGGATAGATGGAAACGTCTACAAGCATCACTACAGAAGGAATGGAGTGGAGAATACCTCACAATTCTTCAAAATCGACCTAAGTGGCTGAAAATCGAAGAGCAACCCAAAATCGGAGATTTAGTTTTGCTACGAGATGAAAGACTTCCTCCGTCAAAATGGTCCATGGCACGAATAGTGGAAACCTATCCAGGACAAGATGATCTCATCCGTGTAGTTAAAGTACGAACACAAAATAACGAACTTAAAAGGCCCATCACAAAAATATCGTCGGTATGCTGCAAAAAGAGCTCAAGTCACATAATTGTGTTTCTGAGTTATTGAATATTTAAAATTTATGGCCGCTGGAAAAATCATTAAGTAGTTTCGATTTGAAAATCAATATTAAAATCTGATAGTTAAAGCATTTATAAATAAGATGAAACCAACAAATTTTTATTCAATATAATTTATTCAATTTTTTTTATACAAAAATAAAATATTGTACATGGGCTTTTTTTGCATTAAAAAATATTTTTTAATGAACATGGGTTTTTTTATGAAAATTTTTTGTTTTTATTTTTTTTTTAAATTAAATAATCTTCATCCATCTGATTCAGAATCATCATTTAAATCGGGTTCTGGAGCCTTATTTTTAGTGGCTTTGCTTGTTTTCAAGCTTTTATACCATTGATGGAACTCGTCCGGGATGGCTCCTGACTTGCAAAGTTTAAGTAAATCTTTTTTCTTTTCAATACTTATAGGAAGGCTGCTTTTATACACCTTCTCGATGTTTACTTCTTTCAAATCTGTGGGTCTACCTTTACCAAAAACACGTATTTCCTTATAGGTTTCATTGTGAACGTATTTGTACTCTATCACACCAGGTTTAAGCTTTCGGTACCTAAAAGATTTTACTTTCAACCAGTTTACATTTTCTCCGTTTTCGTCTAAATTTTTGTTTTTTATGATCTCCGATAATTTTGATAAATTCAGAAAATCAGTATACCTCATTTGGGTTATATTATAAGGATTTCCTTTGCTTTTAAGTCTCTTGGAACGTGCGAGTTTGAATATAGTTAGCCAGTCTTGAGTCGTATATACTGGAACATGCTTCTTCTGCTTTTCAATAGCACTATGCATACTATCAACTTCCATGTAACTGTGTCCACTTTCTAGATATTTGTGTTCAATTATATCCAAATTTAAAATTTGAATTAAATGCAGAAATAGTATTGAAATATTTTTGTTTCTATTTTGGCCACTGCAAGTATCAGAAAAAAAATATACTTCTTTTATTTCAGGTGAAAGTTGATGCAAGTATTTATACAAGCACGAACCAATTTCATTACTTCCTCTTTTGCCATCAGTTTCTGTCCAAAAATAGCAGAAAGCATTGTTTGGTGGAGCAGCGTTGTAGATGGTTAAATTATATGCACATAATTTTCGGCTGTAGTACATTGGACTTACATCACTTGATGGAATTTGTAACACAGATTGTAAGTCAAATGTGCATGCCATGAAATTAGGCTCCTTGATGGCCCTTTCTTTGTCCAAGGATTTTGCAGCTGAACATTCGTCTTTTCTCTTTAAATGGGCCAGATAATCTTCATTTTCGGTTTCCTTACCAATTTCGCATGTTTGACACTGGTCTTTTTTTGGATGGAAGAACCATAAATTGTAGTACTCACCGAAAACTTTCCTATAGGTAGTCGATGAAGGTAACTTTGTTGACGTGTCACTCTTGTATTTATCTAAGAACAAGGAATACATTTTTGATATACTCAGATTGGCATCTAAATACATCCTCTTTGAAGTCTTGCGGCAGTAGTGAGACTCTACAGTTGGGAAGCTTTCGATGTGATCCTTAATCCGTGCTAAATTTTCATCCGATGTTTTATTTACGGCTTTTGCTTTGCCCCTTTCGTCCATTCCAGTTGGTCCTTTATGTTTAAAAGCCGTTTAAACTGTACTATATGAAATACTAAGAGTTCCACAAAAAAAATCACGGCAGACTCGCACATTGGAGTTTAAATTTTCAAAAAAGTATGACCTCGCTACGTTACGGTTGACTTTTCTAATTGAAGAACTTACTCGGGACTTTTTTATTTTTGAATCGATGACCGCTTTTAAAATAAAATCTTTTTGGCGTTGATATGACAATTTCCAAAATTCCTTGCATATTTTTCATCGCTGTTCTTCCGTAAATTTATCCTTGCATTTGAAACGACATTTTTCACACTTTGAGTTCTTGGGATTCTTACCTCGTATAATATCAGCATGTCTTATATTTCTTTTCCATAGTTCTGGATACGCTTTTTTCCACCTTTTATTTTTTTTTTCAGTGAGTGTTGTGAGTGCTTCCGCCGTAGATTCTTGAGGTGCTACCAAAGCTGTGTCCTCTTCATCATGATTATCGCTTGATTCATTTTTGTCAGGAATATAATCCAGGTCATCATCGTCGCCTGAAAAATCTTGGTCAATGCTTGATTCATCCCATTCTTTATCAATGTTTTGTTCACTGTATCCAGCAATTGATTCTTGAATATCTAAACATAAAATACAAACTCAAGTTAAAGATCTACGTCGTCAATTGATTTGTAAACGTCAGGAATTACCACTTGATTCCGTGGAATTTGTTTTTGTAGCTGTTGCAGTACTTGGATTACACAAATTTCTATCAGAATTTTCATTGGAATGTCCTAAATGTATTAAGTATTAAGGCATTAAGTCAACAAAAAAAAACATATTTTTGGTACCAGCTATACTAAAACAAAATGATTACCTTTTTTTAATGCAAGCTGTAGAAGAACAGAACTTCGGCTGAGGGAATTCATTTTTTTAAGCAAAGTTAAAAACAAAACCTCTCCCAATTAACAAATTCCAATAATGATCATTTTCCTGAATATAAACTCAAAGCGAAAGCCAAGGTATTGGGAAATCCCCTTATAACAAATTTTTAAGTAGGCTATGAAAAATTTTTTTTTTTATTAGGTGTATTCGAAGACTTGAGCTTTTTTTGCAACAAAAGTAGATAAAATAGAGAAAAATATTTGTGCAAGAAAAGTCCAGGTTCACTTGGGACTTTTTTGCTCCACACATTAGGGTGTTTTGGACATAGAATGAATTGTTTTGATACAATATCTACAAAACTACCTTAAATAGACATGGGATTTTCTTACACAGCATAGACTATGACTTTTGGGACATTTTTGCATCATTAAGTCAATTTCACAAAAAAGTGGACTTGAGCTCTTTTTGCAGCACACCGACGATATGTCCACTAACATCTAACAATGTTCAACAAGAAGTCGAAATAATTTAAAAAAAAAATAAATTTTATTCAAAAGCATCAACAAATCTTTAAAAGAAAAAAGGAAGAAAATGAACCATAAAACTTCGAAATAAATACCTAATAATAAATGTCTTCAAAACCTAATTCCAAATAAAAAAAAAAATAAATTTCAAACCCAACGAAAATAAAATAAAAATGTAAAAAAAAAAACATCCATCGAAAACAAAGCAAACTCTCATATAAATTTCCAACTTAAATGTCAAACAATTTCAATAAAACCCCACACTGAAGTTAAAAAGAATCAAACAAGAAAATGAACTCACTCAAATATAATTGAAACTCAATACTCAAATATTCATTCATCACGCATTCAAAATCACACTCATAAACCTTAAAATAACAATCCATACAGTCCACTAAAATTCAACACATTCACACTCAATTCAAATCCAATCATACAAAACCTCAATTAAATCACCCACTAAAAACCTAAATTTACACAAAACGTAAAATAATTGAAAATATTTTCACATCTCCGACTAACACACTCAAGCATAAAACTTCAACAAAAAAAAAAACTCGAATTATATAAAATCGAAAAACCACTAAAAATCAATAAGAAGCTGAAAATAAAATCAATATAAAAAGGAAAATAAATAAAGAAAAACCTAAAATACATTCAAATCATACACACTCACACAACACACACTCATTTACACAAACTCATAAACCTATTATTATCAATAAAAAATTAAATGAATTCAAATAATAATTAATAAACAACAAAAAAATATAATTTTCTAACACAATAAATATTACTCACTCAATTCACATTCAAAATATTTTTACCTCAGATGGCAACCATGTCAAACATCAAATTATAAAAGCCCTTCCACACTATTCCACTGAGTATTAATACATGTCAAAAAATTGTGAAACAAATCATGTATAATAGTGTGGAAACAAAATATGATATTCCCAGCCTACACGATTTGACATGTGTTAATACATGAGAATTTTTAGAAATGGTTCTAATTCTGTCACACATTTCATCACATTTTTATTGAGGTTAGATTAAACTGTTGTGTGTGGTCAAAAAATGAAAAGAAATTTCTCTCTCACAAATTTGGCAGTAGCATGGAATTCTTTTCCACTTTGTATTAATACTCAGTGGGATAGTGTGGAAGGGCTTTAAGCTTGCGCTGCACATCTAGCAGCAAAACCACAACAACAACAGAAAATCTAAAAGAAAAAAAAATGTTAAAGAAGTAAACAAAAAAAATAACTCGTCAACTTACCCATCATCAACTTCATCAACTTCATTAACAACATCAGCATATCTACACAACAACCTGTAAAAAAAAAAAAAAAAAAAAACAAATATATTGAAATCGTCGTATATACATAGTTGTGTAGTGGTAGGTTATGGTATACAAAAAAAAACAACACCACCTTCTACTGCACATTCATATTATGTAATATAAGTAAAGCAGGTACACATATACACCGGAACAATATGTAAAATACAAATTACCTACAAAGAACATAAAATACTACACATTTAATTAATTATTCAAACAAATACACCACTTTAATACAGAATAAAATAAAATAAATGTCGCGACGGAAGATCGTCATTAGTACATAATATAAACAATATTTTTACATACACTAATATTCTACATTTAATTCACTATTTAACATTAAAATCACAACACGAATTACGAAACAAGAAAACACACTCATATTAAATAAAACGATACGATCGAAATAATAAATAAATAAATTAAACAAAATTAAAATAACACCGCATGAATGAAACTCCACGAAATTATGAAAAACGGAAGTAGAAGATGACATTTCATGGATGGTTGGTTGGTTCGAGTACCGAATCGAGATCAAATTGGGCCGATGTCACATTTGGTCTGGAGTTACCCTTTTGAAAAATAGATGTCGTAAAATATATTTTGTTTTTCGATTAAATGTTAATGAAAATTTATCTAGTTTCATTTTTATTAATAAATTTATCTTTTCATGTGAAATACATATGTGAAGGAGCAATTTTAATGGCAAACTCATACATGGAAAATAAGTCATTACCCAATCGGTTACTCTGTGCACTGGGGGGAGGAGAATGTTGGATGCTGCTTCTCTACCTACGTCATCAACCCACCTTGAATTCGGCCGCTCTGTGACGTATTCGGAGCACCTACTAAAAATTATACCAATTGTACTTACTTTTGACAATTACTGTTGAAGGTTATATGGAGGGCACAATAAAAGTACTTACTGGAAATTTATAATTGAAAGTAATTGGATGTGTTTTTTTATTTCGGAAATTTTGAGAGCGATTTTTTAGAAGATTTTTTAAGAGTGTGAATACCCTTTTTCAAAGCGAATAACAGTTTGGGGGTACTGTCAATTCGAAGAAGTGGAAAAGTTCCTAAGGTATTTTTTAAAAAGCATTTTCCGGTTACTCCAAACTATATGCTGCATTTGGAAACATCTGCACCTCCATTGTTTTTAAACACCTTTAAGCTGCATTTTGAGTATCTTATGAAAGTATTGGAGATGAATGAATAAAGACTTCCAAAAAAAGTTCTTAAGAAGATGTTGTCTACCAAAGGAAATCTTGTAATAAAGTGGGAGGAGCTGGCTTTTGGCTTGAGCGAAAATCTACAGTTTTCACTCGATATGCACCTTGCAGTTTTAAGGAAAATTTGTAATAGTATTTTAGAGAAAGTTTGCCACTCCACATATTCAGGTTCCAAGTTAGAAGCACAAACTTCATAACACAGAATGATCTATAGCCAACTAAATTTGGATCTTAGAGAACGTTCATACTTCCTCAACCGCTATCCCCTTAATATGCTAAATGCAATATTTAAAGTAAGAGGTGAACTCATAAATTTTAACAACATTCCGCATCGACCTGAACTGCCAATCCTATGCGATCTTTGTAACCTCAAGGAGAGGGAAGATGTACATCACTTTATCGCCCGATGTCCCATATTAAAGGAGTTTCGTGTCAGGTACTTCGGTGTGACTTCGATGGAGTTCAATGACACCCTGGAAGTTCTAAATGGAAAAATTGGGCTGGGAAATCCTATATAAATATACGTCAACCGCTCTATGTTACAGACAACGGATCCTCGATGGAGATTTTTAAACAAAACATAATGTCAATCTGAAATTTTAGCTGAATAATTGTCAATCTGGTAGACGGCCATTAGCCAAACCATATTAAACTTAAGAATAAAAAAGAAATTATGAATTTTAAGCTATGAATAAAGATTCCAACTAACTAACTAACTAACTAACTAAGACACTATTGCTGCTGTGGAACAGAGTATCAAAGAAGCCCCGAATGAGTCCATCCGCCATCGCGCGCAACACTTCGAGCTGGCGCCTCTTGGGCCTCTCGGCTGAAATTTATTCGAGCCAGCCGCGGCGGTCACTTTCCCGAAATCATTTTTAAAACATAATGGCAAACCCTTATCTTTATAATAAAGCTAAATTCTTGGCCAGAACAATAAATTATATGCGTTTTATTTCTTCTTGAAAACCACACGACTAAAAAAACACCCTTTATATTAATATATAAACTTGTATATAGACGCCAAAGGGTTAAAATCACGCCATATTTTTATATACACATATGTAAAAATTTGAAAAATTATCAATGAAAATATAATATATTTATCAAAAATAAAACAATAAAAATAGCACTCACAATTCAGGCATACACCGCGACCGCGTAAATGTATAATCGAATGCGCGCGCGCTCACTTCGTAAACAGAACATAAACATACACTCATTCGCATCAATCATTCAATTCAATATCAATAAAAAATAACTTACCTTATTTAATTCACTGAATTTAATTATTAATTAAGAAAAAAATAATCGCACTACCGAAACCGTATAAAAACAAAACTACCACGAACGGCACACGAACCTACGACAACAAATTAGCAGAGCAACGATCAAGTACATCACAATAACTACATCGATATAGCTACAGACTGTACTTACTATAGTTTTACTATCACGTGTTCATTGACACAATTATAAGGAACGAGAGATACAATAAACATAATTATGAGAAATTCAATCACCATTCTCATGTTTTCTTTGATTTTCTTGTTGACCTTGTCTGTTGTGTTTGTCTTATATGTCAAATAGCATTTATTAATATTTTGTCTCTTTTCATGTTCATTGAATGAGATAAGATGACGACATAAACAGATTTTGAGCCATTAGCCGATCATGCCGATAATGCAGTGCAGAAATGATGTAATGTGCAACAGTGGTGCCAAATTTTGATTATCGTATCCACATGTGCAAAGCTGAAATTAACATTTTTTCTTCAATCCGAGGCGGGAGAATGTACGGAAGTACAAGTATCAATCAATCTATCTGTAGAATGCAAAGGAAACAAACCTAAAAATACAATCCAAAAGTGAGCTACAATGGGCTAAAGTGAACAAAGTAAATAAATGATTGTACAATCGACTATACATCAGGTCACATGACTAAAACTAAACGATTCTAGGATTCCATACAAAGTGGTTGAGTTTTATTTTACATTCCTTTGTTTTGCTTATAAAAAAACTTAAGGCCAGTTGCACCAAACGCTTTTAAATATTTACTGCTTCGTTAAATTTAAAAATGGCATTTATCGGTTGCACCAACCAATTTTAGTTTTTAAAGGCCGATAAATAAGCCAAAAATCTAAAATGCCATTTTCCTCCAGTTAAATTTTAAAAGCGAGTTTTAACGAAAATATGTTCAAAAAAATATTCCACTTTTGATAGGACATTTGAAAGTTACAATTAAAAAAAAAAAATATTCAACATTAAATAGATCGTTGGAGGTTAAAAATAAATAAAAACAAAAATGAACAGGTAAAATCAATTATTTTCTTTTTAATTATTTCCTATTCAAGCCCAGTACAAACATATACAGTAAATCTTTTTAACGAAAAATAAAAATATGGTGGTGAAAAAATTTTTCTTTCCACAAGAAACATGTGTGCTGTGATACAAAAAAGGATAGGACTATTCTTCAGCTACATTTCATGTTTCAAAAGAGTAGGTAGTCACTCACTTCCATTTTAAACGTGTCATCTCTCATATTGCTATATTACTTAAGGTAGAACTAGAATAGGCGGAAGCCAACGTACGTGGTCGTTCGAAACCGAGCGAAAACAAGAAATTCATATGACGCGCACATAATTGCGTTCTGGAACTTTTCGTTTAGTTTTCGTTAACTTTTGCCGTCGGACGTGAGAGCGCTCACCGACCGCTCTTTCGTACGTGGACTGACAGTTAGCTTCAAAAATCAAAAAAATCACTTCCAACCACTCAAGTGCATTATGGAATTGAATTGAATTGAATTTTTATTGAGACTTTTAGAAAATTTTACAAAGGGTACAATTCAGAAAATATCTTTACTTAGCAAAGCTATGTTAAACTGCGGCTATAATGTATTGCCTGCTCTATCTATTTACATTTTTGAGAAGCCTCATGGCTGTCACTTATAATATATAAAAACATATAGTCATTCTGCTCTTGCTCAGGAGCAGTATTTCGGTTACGTGTTGGCTGATGCAACGGATAAAAAAAATACATATATACAATACCTACAAATAAAAATACCTTAAAACTAATATGCCATAGAATATATTTATATACATAAAATTACGTGTTATAGAGCGAGAGCGCTCTATGTAGAATTTTCAAATTTAATGAAATCACTTTTGCATGAATAGGTACATTGAATAATTCAAGACAATTCCATTTTTACATAAATTCACTTCTACGAATTGTTATAAATGATTTTAAAACAAATTTTAGCGGCAATAGAAAATGAATGTAGAATATGTGAAGGATATAACTTAGTAGAAACACTAAAAACAATAATATTGAATATAAGAGATAATTCACTTTAACTCTAACACAGTATGAGCAGTAATAAAGATGTAATACACTTTAAGAAATTTTATCATATGATGGTCGTCTCATAGATTTGGTATGATGCAGGGCGGTCATCCTTTGTCCAATATTGTGATGAAGGTTTGTCATCTGTTTTTAGCACAAGGTTGTGGGGTGCTGGTAGTCTGGAGGCTTGATTAGCAGTTGCTGGAGTGTATGATCATCTCCGGTTTTTGATCCAGTTGGAATCCTTCCCCCAGAGAAGTTCCATGCTAGGATTTCATGTGGGCAACACGTCAGTCACGGTCACATGACACAGTTGTTAGCGGGTAATGTGATACCACGCCAGAGTCCCATTTAAACGGGATAGGCTCAAAGTCTAGTTCAAGCGGCACAGCTTGTAAACTAGCTTTTCAGTTGCTGGAGTGTATGTACAACTCCTGTTATCACCTAGGTGGACTCCTCTCTCCACAGAGTACCAACTTTCGATGAAAAAAATTACTAAGAAATAATTTACTTTTGTGTTTAAAAAAAACTATTTTAGCAAGGTTGTGCCGACACAACCTGCTTCGTTGCCTCCTCGGAATCACCTCCCAAGTGCATTATGGGTGACTTATGAATTTGACGTTTTGGAAAGCGACTTTTCGTTCGCTTTTGACACTAGCTTCCGACAGCTACCGCCTATTCTAGTTCTACCTTTACACTAGTGAAACTTTTTCGTTCAGTTCAAAAATTAGCTGACAAAATCCAGGGATGGTTCGCAAACAGCATTCTAGCTAAAAAACAGAGAAATACATTGGTGCAACCCAAAAAATTTATCAAGCTGATAAATTTTATAAGAATTTTAGCAAAAACTGGTTTTAGTGGATTTTGGTGTAACTGGCCATTAGACAGTTACAGGTCGAAGCTGTAAAATATTTTTTGATAAATAAATACAATTACAAACTCAGTTGTTCAAAGAATAATTTAGAAAAAACCAGAACTTAGAGAAGGAAATTTACCCTTCAGAAAAACATCAAAATTTTTCATATATTTTTTTTTTTCTAAAGCTTAGTACGCTGCTGATGCGAAACGAAAATTTCCTGTGATCTCCAAACAAACAACGAAACGCTTGCGAAAACACAACGGAAAATATCCTTGGAGAGTTTCACTAATTCCAAAAACAAAATCAAACATAAACGCAAAAAATCAGAGAAACCCACGATGTAAGAAAATGATAAACAAAAAAACACAAATAAAACTCAAATGTCATTTTTCCGCATACAATAAATAGTCTGTATAATTAATTCAGTGCGAAAAAGGAGCGGAGACTTCTCCAAATAATCTGCTACAATTATAAATTTCGCTCTTCGAACAGCGTACTGCAAAACGAAAAACAGAACGAAATTTTCCGTTTATGATTTCGTTGTGCCATTTTTGTATGGGATTTTTCGTTTCGCATCAGCAGCGTACTAGGCTTAAGAGTTATTTTAAGTTTAAGTTTGATGCAAACAAAGACTGAATTTTTGTACCTTCCCTTTTTAAGTTAAGTAATTTTTCTGCAGATATTTTTTTTAATTAAATGGAATAATTTAAAATTGAATGGAATTTTGTTTCTTTCTTCACTTTTTCATTATTTGCATTTCTAAAATATGGTCAGCGTACTTATAGCATATGTTAGAGGTTGGTGGTCTGTGTATATTTGAACTTTAACGGAGCAATAAAGATAATTTCACAGAGATGTCAGTGCCCAAATTATCTCTAGCATCTCTTTTTCAATTGATGCGAAATTTTCTTCCCTTTTACTGAGAGTACGTGAAATAAAAGTTATTGGTTTTTTATCCTGAGATAAAACTGCTCCGATCGCATAGCTAGATGCTTCGGTAGTAAGTTAGAACGGTTTTCTAAAATCTGGGTATATTTAGATAGATCTTCCGAAACTATTGCATTTTTGAGTTTGTTAAATGTTACAACAGCTACTTCGTTAAGAGTAATTAGTTTTTTGCTGGAAAAGTTCTTGGACAGTCGTCCCTCTTCCCCTCTCAAAAGGGTCGTGAGGGGTTTTGCGACTTTCGCATAATCCCTTATGTACCGACGATAATAGCCTGATAATCCGAGGAAGGATCTAAATTCTTTGAGTGTTTTTGGATGTGGAAATTGTAGAATCGCTTCTACTTTTTTGGGATTGGTTCTTATACCATCTGGGGAGATGATGAAACCTAAAAATTCCTCTTCTTCTTTAAAGAACTCGCATTTATTAAGACTGGTCTTATTAACTGGTCTTAGAAACTTTTTGGATATCTTCTAAATAGGTCTGTCCATCTCGACTAAAAATTATGATGTCGTCTATGTATACATGTTGCATGGAGCCACTGATCCTACGGTTCTGAAGGAGGGATGATCTTACCGCGTGGGCCGTGGGGGTAAAGAAGGGGAACATGCCCATTGGCGCATTAACCTCTCACCCAGGTGATTATGCCGATTGACACTACTTGAGCAACTTCGGGCTACAGCTCGCTGAAACTACACCCATGCCCTTAACGGACTCTGTTATAGGACTTTTATCATGGGTTTTTTTTTCTAAAGGGTATCACAATGGATCTACATTGATCTAAGTGTGACGGTAACAAGACCAACCGTCAGCCCACTAACCTAACCTAACCTAACCTAACCATCAAATGTTGTTCACCTTGAACCATTGTGGTATACGTCAGTTTTCCTCGGGGTCGTTGAAGAGATCTGGATGTTTTCGGATTATTGGTTTTATTGCTTCTTTTTTTATCAGAAGTCATATGATCAGTTCGGATGTTAATTGGATTGATATCTTGTGATATATAATGTTTAATTTGAAACTTTGTTGTATTGCGGATCATCATATAATCTTTATTAGAGTGGATAACTGCTTCTAGCTCTTTTAAACTGTCATGGCCAAGAATACCATGAAAATACTTTAGTGGTGATAAGAGAAAAAATTCTATTTTGGTATCTCGAAGACCAAAAAGATTGATGTAAGTATGATGACTTACTTCCATGCTGCCGGCTACAGAACTTGCTTTAAAACATATTTCGTTAGGTAAAGGTTTTGGAACTAATGAAGGTTGAATGTAATTTTTATTTAAACCGGTGTCTATTAGAATTTTAAGAATTTTTCCACTCTTTGTCAACCATTCAAAGTATGGCAGGGAAGAGCTGAATAGCCTAAAGAATGTATTTCTGATAATTCAAATTGTTGATCGGGAGTTGGATCGTGTTCTTCTACTACTCCTAATTATTCGGTCAATGTCTGGTCAAGACTAGTATTTTCTGCGTTTCATTCTGTTTCGTAATTGTAAGGACAGTCGAGTCCTGCATCCGTTTCGATATTGTAGTTTTGCTGTGGTCTATTTGGTGCAGTGGTTTGTTGTGGTTTTACTAAGGGTCTGTCTTGGTATCTGTTCTGAAAATGAGGTCTCGTCTGGGCGCTCTGGGGTTCAAATTTTATTAGCTTTTGAGGGAATTGTCTAGATAAATCAGCTCGAGAGTGATGATGGTTCAAACTCTGCCTCGGGAAATAGTTAGGTTGTGATTGTCTTTGGCTGGCATTTGGGTGTGTTTGATAGAAGTTTTGTTGATGCACAGCGGGTTGTGGATTGATAAATTGTTTATTTCCGGGATAAAACGTAGGTGGTGTATATCTCCTTGGTGTTGGTTGCAGTAGTGGGGCTTGTGGTTTCTTAACTATACCGTGATTATTATTATGAAAATAATTTGACCTAAAATTTTGATTTTCGAGTTTTAAGCACAAATCTAATGCATGTATGTAAGTCGACAAGCTCTCTAATGCCTAATAATCTGGGTAAATCGCCTTTCGTACGTTTGTGTCAAAATACTCATAGATTCATAACTGACTTCCAGATATGATAGTTTATTAAGAATAAGAGAGAGATGAGAGTAGACATTTTGATAAAAATCTTATTTGATCTGTTTCCTTGTACCAAGGATATCATTTTATATTCTATAAGGTGCCAAGATCGCGCCTGTCGGCATAATGCATAGCTAGGCAACGGGAAATACTTTCCCAATTTAAAGGAATATTGTAAGCTTCAAGAGCGGTATCTGCACTACCGGTTATTTTATTCCGAATGGTACTTAAAATAGCATAATATTTTGGAGTGCCTTTATAAGACTCGTATAATTGCAATACGCGATCTATGCTTTTATCCAGGAGCTAAATTCTCCTGGATCGCCGGAAAAATTTCTCAGACATCTTACGACGTCAGGTATCTTTTCTATATCGGATAAGTCAATTGTCTGTTCAGTACAAGTAAAACAGTTATGATTCGGGTTTAAGACATTTTGAACTAGGTTTTGTCCTTGCTGTTTAAATACGTGTCGTACTATTGATGTAATTAGAATGAGTAGCTCAGGGGTTGTTTGACGATCTTTAAACTGGAAAGAGTTATTTTCGTTATCTGCCTGTGTATTTAGCGGGGATTGAAATGGGGGATCAACTGTTCGAGAAGTTGTTGAAGGATTTGTGGGAGGATCCGCAGGAAGGTTGGTAACGGTACCTGATTTAAGAGTTGGCATGATTAATTTATTCATTTCACAAAACTTTAAGTTAAATATTTATTTTTGTTATAAGTAATATTTATGTATTTATTTGTGTATTAATTAAGTTGGTTTTTATTGCATTTATCTTTTTCTACTTTGAGGTTTTAATTTTAATTTTTTTCATATTTTAAAATTTCTTAATTTGATTTATAATTCTAATAATAAAGATAATAATAATAATAATTTCTTACACTATTAAGGCGATGATGAACAAGTTCGTTGATTCTTCCATATGGCGGCAGCAGGTTGTCTGCGTCCTTTTCTTCCGTTGTTGAGTTATCAGCTAACGACGGCTACTTAAAGGCCGTTTCTCTACAATCTTTAACTTTAAACATTTTGAACACAGCAATATTTTATTTTGTCTTAAGTTTGGTATTTTTTTTTACAGGTTTCACTTTTCTACCACCCCTTAACACTTATTTGAGGGTTTTAAGTGCGATAAAAATAATGAAAACGCGTCGTTGTGTTCAGGGCATAGATCTTCGATTTTTTCCCGACCGGTTACACTACTTGAGGGTTTCGGTACAATACGACAATGAAAAACGCTATTAACTTATGCTACTGAAGGACTTTAATTATACCGCGATCTATGTCCCTGCTCGGGCGCCAATTAAATTAAATTAAATTAAAATATGTTTTGTTTTTAAAAAAGATTTATTCGAGGATGAACCTCTGAGTTTTACAATCAGCTTAGAACTTACTAAATAATAATTATTCCTCTATCAACTAAGTGGATCTGCTTGCTGCCTGGTGATGATGATGTTCCCACAGGTGTTGTCGTGTTGCAGCAACACTACGTGATGGAATGTGCATTTGTAATATTTGTTTGCTAAATGCAGCGTAGGCGGTTGTGTTGGAATGGTATTTAACTTTAGCTTACAGGGTGTTAACTTAAATAACTACTCAAAATCAATTTTTTGTATCGTTACTACGAAAAAATAATAAAAAATGGGAGTTTAGTCGTTGCCAACGGTTAGTGTTTAAGTAAGAAAGGTGCTGTTTTATAAAATTAAAAAAGAAAAACTTTTGATGTGTCTGGCTTAATATACTTCAACTTATAAGGTCAATAAAGAAACCAGAAATGTAAAGCTATGTACAAAATATCGGGGAGGGTCAAAAATGTTCATACCAAAAGGGAGTGTGAAGCCGCCGTCAATTCTTATTCTTATTGTTAAAAATACAAAACTTCAAAGAATTATTTACAACCTTAAGAAGATAATTTTATGCATGAATGAGTATGAATACAAATCAGCCAACATGAATTTTTTTGAAAAAAGACTCACAAACAAACAAGGTTCCCACAAACGATTATTTTGCTAAATTCTCAATTTATAAAAAATTGCAATGGGATTAGTACAAATTTAAACCAGCCATTACAAGTTTTTGGAAAATAGGGTGTCACAAACAAACTAGGTAAACACAAATGATTATTTTGCTAAATTCTCAGTTTATAAGAAGATAATTTGATGCATGAATGAGTATGAATACAAACCGGCCAACATGAGTTTTTTGAAAATAGGCTATCACAAACAAGCTAGGTTGTCACAAACGATTTTTTTGCTAAATTCTCAATAAATAAACAATTTACAATGGGATGAGTACAAATTTAAACCAGCCATTACAAGTTTTTGGAAAATAGGGTGTCACAAACAAACTAGGTAAGCACAAACGATTATTTTGCTAAATTCGCAATTTAGGCACATGTATGTGTATGTATCCAACAGTCTGGCACGTTTTTTTTTCAGCCGGAGGTGGGGGTGGGTGTTCGAAAACGGTCATTTTTCCGATTTTGGTGTAGAGGGTATAACCACTTGAATTCATATATAAACAATAGAGAGTTGGGCACTGACATTTTTAAGTGTGTTTTTCAACTAAAAATCTTAATAAGTTTTTTGTTTTTAGGTTTAACCGTATGATGATCACACCAAAATACTCGGGTCAACTTCCTTTTTAAGGATATATAAGTCTCAGACAAAATTTTTGCAGCTAACCCCCCGCCAGACGTCAGGAAACTACTCAAAAATTTATTTTTCGCCTGAAATTGTTTAAAAAAATATTCTTTTAAAATAATTACCATAATATAACCTTAAATATATTTATTAAATCTTCTGTTCAATACGCCATTTTCAATTATTCTTGTTTATTCTTTTCCAATTTTTTATTTGAATTCAATTTTAAAACATTAATTTTAATAAAATTTATCATAAAGATTAATAAATATACATTTTTATCACAAGAAACTAACTATTCTTCATCAGACTCGTCTGATGAACTATTTTCTGCGTCTTCTTCGCTATCCAATGATTCCTTTTCATATAAAATATTTTCAATTTTGTCGGGATCTGCAATACCGTTGAACCATTTGATCTTCAGCACATTGTCGTACCCCATGGTCCAGCCGCATTGTAATGGTGAGAGTTTTATTCCCATATTTATACATGCATTTTTCCAAATATGGAATTACAGCGATTTATTTGTTGCAATAAAACGCTTTTGTTTGGGGGCGAAAGACTTCCTTCAAAACCCTTAGATAAAATGTTTAAGAATATACAAATTAAAAGATTTTGAATTTGTAACTTACTTTTAATATTTTTGAAAATTTTTTCAGATGTTGGTTTACATGTTTTGTAAAATAACCCGAAACGAGCTTCATTCACATTAAGCGCTGATGATTTACATAACTTACAAACAAATTTCTTTATTTTGGTAATGTCCTCCTCACTTATATAAGCGAGTTTTCCAAAATTTGAAAAAGGGGATGGAAATTCCATCGAACCCTTAAGGATTTCAAATGGTCTGATTTTGCCCTTCTTGAAAAAACTTGGGCTATAATCACAACCAGTGAAACTGTGGAAAGCAGGAAGAGCGGCACAAAGCGTAGGACACAAATTAGCAAACATTTCATTAATGTGTATACGTACCTTAACATACATATAAAAATAATATAGATTTACCAAAAGTTTTTTTAAAGTAATTTTTTTTAGTTATATACCTTAATGTGTTTTTTTAGATATATTTCCTATTTCCAGACTTTAGCCTCATTTTTTAAATAGGGAAGAGAATAGAGAGCTATTATGAGAACATCTGTGTCTGCCGTTTTTATGACTACCGATAAATCTCGTGGAAGAAAAGCCAAATGAAGTATTACTATCAGCTGCATAAATTTTGTCTGAGACTTATATGTTCTTAAAAAGGACAAAGGGCAGCGTTTTCTGATGTGACCATCATACGGTTATACCTGAAAACAAAGACGTTATTGGGGTTTTCAGTTGAAAAATGCATTTGCGAATTGCTTCGTGACGATAATACATTATTGAGAGTTCTTTAGTGACGTCTGGCGGTGGGTTGGCTGCAAAAATTTTGTCTGAGACATATACGTCCTTAAAGAGAAAGAAGAGCAGAGTATTTTGATGTGACCATCATATGGTTATACATGAAAACAAAAAAGTTATTGGTTGAAAAATGCATTTTAAAATACTATAATGACGTCTTTTTGTGACGACGGAATAAGGAAGTGGTGCACTTTTTGTTTCATTTAACTCATTATGGTTATGGTAAAATAAATTCAATGTTTTTAAAAAAATTTATTTGCCTACCTACTTTATATTTAAAATGTTTCAAAGTATTTTAACTTTTTTTTTTGCATACTTCAAAGTCGTCTGGTGGGGTGAAGGCTGAAACCAAAACGACTGGGACCTATATTTTTGTAATCAGAAGATGTTTTCTGATTTTTTGGTATATAATTCATGTGGTTATACCCTTTACACCAAAAGTTGATTTTCCCCCATTTTGGGTGACGTCTGGCAGGGGGAAGGCTGAAAGTGAAACGTCTGGGACCAAGTAATTGAAGTGCCCAATCCTCTATTGTTTATATATGAATTCAAGTGGTTATACCCTCTGACCGTTTCGAACGCCCACCCCCACCTCCGGCTGAAAAAAAAACCTGCCAGACTGTTGGATTTCGTATAATGGTGCGTATACCTACACATACATGTGATTAAATTTTGGTTATACCAAAACTACCAAAATTTGCTTCCGGGTCTTGGTCTATTGCTCATCTGAAACCATTTCAACTCACCTCAGCATCATGCAAAGCTCCGCCCATAGCCATACAAAAATGAAATTGTGGTGAAATTAATTCAGTTTTTCAAATTTTTCTCGAAAACTAAGTTGTCACAAACGATTTTATCGATATATTCAGGAGTCACAAACGATTTCTGATCGATTGAGTATAAAAAGTCTATGCTACTAAAGTTTTCAAAAATATTATGGCCAATTGGTACATTTTATTTAAATTGTTAATAACTAAATAACTATGGAGTCACAAAACTTTATATTGTTGTCACAAACAGTCACAAACGAATCACAAATGATTGGCATACAAAAAAATGCGAAAAGTCAATATTTCAAAATTTGGAATGGCTATCTGGGATCATCTTGGGTATTAATACAATGTCAAATTGAAAGTGGGAAAGAAGTCCATACTACCGCCAAATTTGTGGGAGAGTAATGACTTTTCATTTTTTGACTCACACAACAGTTTAATTTAACCTCAATAAAAATGTTATGAAATGTGTGATAGAATTAGAACCATTTCTAAAAATTCTCATATATTAACACAATATGTCAAATCGTGTAGGCTGGAATATCATGCTGTGAAAGATGGGCTGTCATATTTTGCTAAACACTATTATACATGATTTGTTTCCCACTTTTTTGACATGTGATAATACTCAGCGGGATAGTGTGGAAGAGCTTTTACCACATTTATGCAAAATGTTTTTAGGTGCGTTCATGAAACGTGTGTCGGAAACTTAACGATCTTACGATATCGTAATACCCCGGCAAATAGCAGATGACCCAAGCAAATAGTGCCAAAATTCAGCTGCAAAATATCTTAATGAAACTGGAAAGCTAGAGTTTTTTTTAGCATTTCCTAATGTGAACATTAACAAGGTCAACAAAACACACCTAATGTGAACTGAATGGATTGTGTGATGGCTGCTTACAAAAACACAAGACGAAGTTGAAGATGGATTGGTTGTTAGAAGAGATGAATTTTTGTACAACTGTTAAGTTTTTGTCTTGGCAATGGAATGTGGCTACTATTGTTGTGAAGGGTGGAGCCATTGTTATGTGTTATTCAAAATAGAATTGCGATTCCATGAATGTGCAACGCTCGGTCCAGGTTGCAAAGTCGAAGTCATCAATTTTGATCAGAGTTGTGCAGTCCAAATTCTGGGTGAGTTTACTGAGGAACTTTTGATCTTATTTGCAGCTACTCGTCGTTGAACTTTGACGAAATTAAGTGTAGCAAGAATCAGTTGTGCCGATTGAGTTCAGTGCTCGCAGATTAACGTTGATCGTGTCAATCAACGAGCGAATTGTTTCCACAGTTGGTTTTGAGATGGACTGCAGTTGAAAAATTTCTTGAATATGTGCTTGAAATAAATATCCTTTAGTGTCGTATCTGGATTTTAAAAGTTCCATGGCTTCGTCGTAGTTTTGAATGATACATTCCAGAAACTCAATCACTCTGACTACGTCTCCATGAATACAGGACCGGATATACTGAAACTTTTCAATTTTTAGTAAGCTCCTTGTTATCGTGAATGAGCGAATTAAACATGTCTGAAAAGTCTACAGGGTATACGATCATTTCCGACAACTCCAGCTCCAATATCTACCCAACAAGATAAACAACACAATGAAGAACACGAAACGTTATAACCACAAAAAAATAAGTGAGGAAAACGGGACTTCAGTTGCATTGCAAATGCTTAACGAAGAAATTATTTACATAAAAAAGATTAACTGTGTCTTTCTTAGCACAATAAATCAATTGAAAGAGAAAAACAAAGAGCTTCAATCGAAAATCATTTCTCTTGAGAAAAAACTTAATTGGAGAGAACAAAAACACGTTGATTTTGATGTCATCGATATCATTGGCTAACCTACTGTAAACAAAAAAATGTTGAAGTGTGCGTGCAGAAAATATTCACCCATGCCTTGGATGTTTCCATACCTTCTACTGATGTGCGAAAATGTTATGTAAAACGCATTCGAATGAATATCACTGGAACACCTTCCAACGATTCCACAAACAACATTAAGTACAACAATATTATCTACGTTCACTTCTCTTCCCAATATGCAAAACAAAGGGTGATGAAGTGCAAGAGTACTTCCTTGAAAAAACTAAATTCATCGAATATTACTGTCGGGACCAAAAACAAAATATACATCAATGATTGTCTTACTAGCTACAACCGTCTTCTTTTTATGGAGGCTAAAAAAAGAAAGCTGTAAAAATTATAAGTATTTATGGTTCGAAAACTCAAATTTTAATGTGGAAAATTGATAAAGGTAGAATTGTTGCCATTAGATCTAATGATGATCTTGCAAAACTGGAAGACTAATAATTGTCTTTTTTATTTAACTTCATTTAATTATGTTTGATTTAAATAATCACGTTGATCTTTTAAGTAACAATCCATCCACAAAAACTATAATGATAATGATGATACAATTTTTAATTATAATGGAAATGAGGGAAATTCTTTTTTTGTCGTACATCAGAATATACGTAATTTGCGCCAGAACTTTGATTTATTAGTTTTTTATCTAGATGCTCTCGTATTTCCACCAGATCTGATATTTTTGTCTGAGATTTCGATTTTTGACTGTGAATGTGAAGATTATTAAATACCAGGTTACAATTTCTATGCTAATACAAATGAATCGTATGCTGCAGGAGGAGTGGGTATTTTTGTTTCTGATTCTTTGAACTATGATGATAATAAAGTAAGTTCTGTCAATTTTTTGAGCGCAGATGTGATTGAATTGTCTTGCAAAATAAGTAATGCAAAATTTAAATGTATATGTGTAGTGTATATAGATTACACGCTTATGGTACTCAAGTGTTTTTGAATGAATTCTCAATGTTCTTAACAACTTTAATATAGACATCTTGAATACAGACTCTGCTTCTGACAGCTATCTTGCCTTAACGGCTGAGCATGGTCTCTATTCTTTCATCAATACGATCACAAGACCAATTTCTAACTCTTGTCTTGACCATGTTCTTGGTCGTTTTAAGACATTTTCTCTAGCCCAGTGTGCTGGGGTAAACCTTAATCTCGTCATAACTGATCACTGCATGACAATAAATATAATTCTCCACTTTCTGTTACTAAAATTAATTTTCATTTACTTAATAATGACGGTATGAAAATTGGAAAGAAATCTATGAAGAAAACAATGTTTCTAGAGCGTATGATTTATTTTTAGCTATCCTACAAAACCACATATTAGTAATTCAAAAGATAATTTTGTTCGGACAAAGTCAGAAGTAAGGCTTAGGCCATACTTACTCAAAAAAAAATTAGGCTTAAAAATAAAATAGGGAAAAAATGTAGTAAACATCCACTTAATCATTTACTTAAAAGCCGTTTCAAAAAATTTTGTAAAATAGTAAACAATGATATAAGGATGGGTAGAGAAAGATACTATTACTCTATAAAAGTACAAGGAGCCATCGGTGATCCTAGAAAAGAGTGGAAGGTAATAAATAGTATCATTGATGGTAAGTCTCAAAGTGTTCGTAAATCTATAAATAATGAAGGCATTGTAATTAATGATTGATTGATGATATTTTTAACCTTAATATCTTTCACTGGTAATTTTCCTGAAAAGTTAAAATATGGTAACGTAATACCTCTTTTCAAAAAAGCTAGTAACAACTATAGACCAATTTAGCTCTTGTCTTCTATTTCCAAAATTTTTGAAAAAAGTATTAAGTGGAGAATCCTAGGTTACTTAAAAAAATTAAAGTTTTTAAGTGCGGCTCAGATTGGATTTAGGGAGGGGTTTTCTACGGAAGATGCTCTCTTGGAGTTTTGTTCTTTAATATATAAAGCAATAGATGATAGAAAACATTGTGCCGGTCTATTTGTAGACAAAACTAAAGCCTTTGACATAGTAAACCATAACGTTCTTTTAGGCACGCTATATTGTGTAGGTATCCGTGGTTTTATGTATGACTGGTTCAAGCCTTACTTGAAGGATAGAACCCAAAAAGTTAAAATAGGTAATTTTTTCATAAACTCCAAAGTTATTAATCTAGGTGTGCCCCAAGGATCAGTCTTGGGACCTATATTGTTTCTAATTTATATAAATTCTTTATTTAATCAACCGTTTAAAGGCATGGTTACAGCTTTTGCAGATGATCTTGGAATTGCATATCGTTCCGATAGCGCTTTGAGCTTTGGTGCTGAAATCAATCATGATGTTCATCTTTTGAGAATTTGGTTTTCGAAGACAAACTACTTGTAAGTAACAAAACAAAATTGATGTACTTTAGCCGTAGTAGCCCTGAGTGGCCTGGTTGTGATGTTATTTTTCATGCCAACAACCGTGGAAGGCATAATTTATCGAATTGTGTGTGTACTCCTGAAATGTTTAATGAACATGTTAATTGTGATAGTGCTTCCAAGTAGAAATAATAACTCAATTAAAATACTTAGGTATAACAGTTGAAAATAATATGAGATAGTTGCAACATATTTCAGTCCTAAAAAAATATTTACGGTATTCTATCCGTAGTTTTATCGACTCAGAAATTTCTGTGACAATATAACTCTAAGAATGATATACTTTGGAATATTTCAATCTAGGTTATAATATGGATTAAATTGTTGGGGGGAGCTTATGACACAACTCCCCAACCACTGTTTTACAAAAGTGCGGTATGAGAAAAATATGTAAAGTAAACATAGCATAGCTCATTCTATGCCTTTGTTTAGAACATTGGACATTCTACCACAAAAACACCTGTATTATTTTAGAGTATTGAAAATATTTTACCTGGGAGGTGGTTATATGTAGAGTCCAATTTCGGACTCTAGGTACTTGCGAAGCAATTCAAACAATTCTGTCGTCACACCTTCCTTTCGCACTGCACTTTCAGAAATTTTTTCTGCGTTGTATCATGTAAATTGTTTAATAGACTCCTTATAAACGTACGATTCATAAGATCTCTACCACTTTTTCTAAATAAAATTAAAATTTGGCTTCTGGATATATATATAGCTTAATTTCTATTTCCAATGTATTAATGTAATTTAGTATCATATCTTGTTTCATTTATATTATATTATTATATTTTATTTATAAACCTTTTGCATTATGTAACTTTTTTTGCATTTAATCTTTTCTCTTTAAAATGAGTAAACTCTGATGTTCACACACATGTCAAAGTCAATTTAAATAAATAAATAAAAAAAATTTTTTTTCAAATAAAAATGTCACTATCTATTCTTTCTTTTTTATGAATTTATTTATACTTATGCTAAGTACAGACGATTGTCAGATCTTACAATATCGTCAGATCTTACAATATCGTCAGATCTGTCAGTGAAAAAACTGTTCCAAATGTCTTGCAATCGTCTTAACACACAATTTTGTTTGACAATATTGTTAAAAACGTCATTGTCAGACGACAATCTGAGAAAATATTATTTGGTATCTTACAATCGTCTGAACACACAATTTTTGTCATTGTAAGTCGATTAGGACATTGTCAGACTAATTGGTCATTGTCAGATGTTTTCATTGAAAACATCTTACAATTTCTTCACTGTCCGAAATGTCAATGAGTTGTTTAAAGAGATAAAAAAGAGCTGACAATCAAATTGGCAGACTTTGGGAAGAAATCTACCTACCGTGTGAACGGACAATTTTTCATTGCAAGAAATATGTCAATTGTCAGCTAATTGTTAGCTAACGAACACTTAACGGACTTGCCGCGATTAATTATTATAATCAAAAATTATTTTCGATTTATTGCCCGACGCACGTTTCGGCAAGCTTGCACTTGTCGTGATCACGGGTTGACTGATGGCTTGTGGGATGGGTGTTGTTTATTCTCTTATTCTTTTGATCTCGTTCGTAGATTGTACCGGTGCTTCTGTGCTTGCAGTTGAGATGGTACATGTTGTTGCAATTGCATTGATTGTTGTTGTGGTAAATTTTGATATTCTTGAGAGCAGGCCCAACTAATAGCATCAGCTGGTAGGTTTTTTTGATTTTTGTGTTTGTTGTTGTTGTTTTTAGCTTCGATATTATTCAGCTTTAATCTGTTTATCAGAGGATCCCATACCAAGGAGAGATTAAAACTTTGATCACGATTGAAATTTGAGTGCATTTTTATTTCGATTGCCTCTCGCAACAATCTTGGAACATAAAATTTTTCCGTGGAAATTGATTTAGCTAGATCAAAACATACAAAGTGATCCTCAATATAAGCTAAATGCTCACATATTGCCGATTTGGTTACTTCGTTCTTTTGTATGGCTTTTATATGTTCCTTTAGTCTTTTGGAAATTGCTCGTTTTGTCTCTCCTATGTAAGATGAGCCACAACTACAGGGCACCGAATAAACTCCTGAATTTTGCAGAGGAATTTTATCTTTTGGAGATCTTAGAAGCTGGCGGATTTTTTCCGGTGGCTTAAATATTGATTTTATGCCGTGCTTCAATAAGATTCTTCCAATTGCTTCAGAAACGCCTTTTCTATACGGAAGGAATGCTCTTTTTTCACTCTGTTGTGTTTCATTTTCTGAAGCTATTCTTTCTTTCGGTGTCCACGACCTTTGTTTGGAACTATAACCATTTTTCAAAAGATGATCTACGAACGAGATCAAAAGAATAAGAGAATAAACAACACCCATCCCACAAGCCATCAGTCAACCCGTGATCACGACAAGTGCAACCTTGCCGAAACGTGCGTCGGGCAATAAATCGAAAATAATTTTTGATTATAATAATTAATCGCGGTAAGTCCGTTAAGTGTTCGTTTGTTTACCATGTTTCATTACCACGATAAAAAAATTCTAAAATCTATAATTGTTAGCTATTGTCAGACCATTGACAGTTCTGACAATATTGTAAGATCTTACAGTATTGTCAGATCTGTCAGTGAAAAAACTGTTCCAAATGTCTTACAATCCTCTGAACACACAATTTTGTCTAACAATATTGTCAGACACGTCATTGTCAGACGACAATCTGACAAAAAATTGTCAGGTATCTTACAATCGTCTGAACACACAATTTTTATCATTTTCAGTCGATTAGGATATTGTCAGACTCATTGGTCATTGTCAGATGTTTTAATTGAAAACATCTTACAATTGCTGACAATTTCTTCATTGTTCGAAATGTTAATGAGCTGGTTAAAGAGAGATAAAAAATAGCAATCAAATTGGGAAGAAATCTACCAACCGTGTGAACGGACAATTTTTCATTGTAAGAAATATGTCAACTGTCAGCTAATTGACAATATTGTAAGATCTGACAATCGTCTGCACTTAGCTTAAGCTTTAGTACTTTAAGTTAAAGAATATGAAATAAAAAAAAAAAAAAAGTTAATCCATTTTGTGTACGACCCAGAAAATGAGGGGAGTTATTGGGAGCGATGGAAACGATTAAGTGAAATAAGATTAGTTGACAATTAATTTGTGGCTTTAGTTTGGTGTCCGAGAATAACAGCACGTTGAGATCGTAGCACTTTCAATTTGATTTCGAACGATTCGTCAGACTTCTGTCCACTGAATGGCATAGTTGCGATTATTCAAAATTCAAGTTTAATTGCAAAAACGCGATTCAAAAATACTGATAAAACGATATGGCTCGAAGGACCTTGTGATGCGGCTAGCTTTTTAGCCGAGTGTTTTGGCTAGAGAAAAAAAAACCATAAATAAAAAATACTAAGTTTAATCTTAATTAATTTAATCTTTATTTGAAACGTCTTTTAACCTCGACGAATATAAATGGACTGTGTCATCTGTTACCCATTTTTTTATTCGGCGTTCACATTTAACGACATGTTTATCAACACTTGTCGTGTCGTTAGATTTTTGTAATGTGAACACCAGTCGAACGACCTCTCGATCGACTTGTTCTGTAGTTCAAATTTCTTGATAATTTGCTTTGTCGAACGACCGGTAAATGTGAACTCCACTCGGAATAGCGAAAATTTAATTTTACATCTTCTTTCTGTTTTTTTTTTGTTATATTTAAGGTGAAAAGAAAGGAAAAGAAAGCGAAAAAATATGAAATCGATGCGCTAGTGTTGGTGAAAATATTGAAATACACACCATCTTCGCTCTTTGAAGGTTTATTTTCATATGAAGTCGGGAAAACGGTCGTTGAATATGAATGCTAGCAAAACGACTCGGGTCGGGTGACATGTCGTTTTTGATATTTTTCCAACTCTCGAAAGATTATTACTTTTTAAAGTTCAAATACAAACAAATATGGCTTATTATTATTACATATATTTATTACAGGATACCCGCACCCATATAGCTGAAGAAATATATCGGAATGAGCAATCCTATGTAGAATCTTTGCAGATGGTTGTTTTAAAATATTTTAATGTTCTAAAATCACCGGAATATGCTGGCATGATAGAGTCTAAAACTGTGGATGAAATATTTTTCATGGTTCCGGATATTCTTGCGATTCATGAAGAGTTTCTAAAGGAGCTAAAAAAACGCTTAGATACCTGGGTACCGGACCAAAAAGTAGGTGATGCATTTGTAGAAATCGTAAGTATATTGTAAATGCAAATTTACTTAAGTTCAAATCTCAATTTCACAATGTCTTTTTATTGTATTTATAGTTTTCGAAAACTGAAGTATTAGAAGTCTACACTTCTTTTGTAAACAATTGCAACAGAGCAAAGAATGCTATCCGTACAGCTAAGCAATCGAGACCTTCATTCGCTAGATTTTTGGAGACAACAGCTAGGGAGCATAAGGGAAAACTAACTTTAGATAACCTCCTTATAAAGCCAGTACAAAAATTTCCGAAGTTTGTTAATATAACAATAACGTTTTTTTATATAACAAGGTCAAATTTTTATTTAAGCTATGAGATGCTTTTTACCAGGCTTATAAAGCATACAATTGGTGACCATCCAGATCAGAAACATCTTCAAGAGGTTTTAAAACTTGTTCATGACATATTAGTACACATTAACTGTAAGGAAAAAGAAATTTTGGAAAATATTCAAAGAGAGGCAACTCTACGTGAATTAGAAAATATAATCGAGGGAGTAACCGATCTCAATGGTCCCGATCGACAGTTTATAATATTTGACCTGGTATATATTCCAACAGCTCAAGGTACTAAAAAAGAGAGAGCGTTTTTCCTCTTCAATGATTTTCTTCTGATAACAAGCGTTAAACGCAGAAGTGGAACAATCAGAAAACCCAATACGTAAGTATAAAGGAACATTTATGTCGTTTTTCTTTCAATCACTTCAGATTTGGGGGTCAGATCTCAAACTTGTACTGACAGCAACACTACGAAATGTCAAGTTCAACGTAATACGTTGAGATAAAAGTCACTTTCCTCTGGTGCGTGTGCAAGTGCTTGTATTTTAAATTTAGCATGAAATTGAAGAATAGACATCACGTAAAAAAGTTAATTTTTTGGTTTAAATGTGTGAGATCAAAATATTTTTGGTTGAAAGGAAGACTGCATATTATATAAGATTGAAGGGTATTTGGGTAATAAGGATTAAGTGCAAAAGAATACTTAAGTCCAATTTTTAATTTCTTTCTAGCTCTTCTTGCCCCTCAAGTATTGCAGTTACTTTAGACAGCACTAAATATAAATTTCTTACCAAGGTATCACTTGAAAATTTAGAAAATATAAAATGTGAGTACAAAAATATTACCTAAAAAGTCATAAATTTGAATTTTTTCACATCGGGGAAATTTGTATTCCACTAGGCTTTTAGCAAATTTAAAAACATTATCCCTTTTAATTGAAAATAATTAACTATCTTCATAAATTAATAAATAAAAATAATTCAGGAATTAAAATTTCTATTAGACGTAGAATGGGCTAGTTCAAAAAAATAACCATCTTCGCCTTTTTACTCCCACTGGTTCGGTTTTAAATACTCCTAATATACTTACCCCTATAACCTGTGGTGCACTTAGCCTGACGTCAAACAAGGAACACCACACCTCCAAACACAAAATTTCGAAATAAGTAATGTTGAAGGATTTAAATGAAACAACAAGTGTGTTATCATTCTAAAAAACCCCTTCTAATGTTGAAGGATTCAAAGCAGATATTACTTACATCCAAGAAATGCGATGGGATGGACCGGAGAGACGAAAGCTAAAAGACTGCGATATCTACTACGGCGACTGCTACCGAAGGCAAAAGCAACTTCTATTTGGCTGCGGATTTGCTGTCGGAACCATACTCAGGCAAAAAGTCTTGAGTTTCAACTACTAGAACGAGCGCATCACGACAATCCGCATCAAGGCTGAATTCGCTAACATAAGCCTCATTTGCGCGCACGCCCCCACAGAAGAGAAAGACGAAGACACCAAAGACATATTCTACCAGCTCCTGAACAAAACGTATGAGGAATGCCCTAGCTATGACATTAAAATTGTCCTAGGAGATTTTAACGCTAAGCGAAGAGGAAATCGAACTGGGTTTTACCTGGATACCTACTAGTTAAAGCTTAAGAAATCCTATGCCGCCAGCATCAAGTATTGAGAACCAGTGGCAACACAGCCAAGCAGCTATCAGAGATGTCGCCTCTGATGTGCCGGGTTTCTCACGGCCACCACAACAAAACCTTGGTTCGACGATGAGTGCCGGCAAGCACATGCAGCTAAACAAGAGGCATACAAAGCGACGCTGCACAGAAGGACTAGATCTGCTCGCGAGCTCTACGAGCAGAAGAGGAGAGAGGAACACCGGTTTCTCAGAAGGAAAAAGAGAGATCATGAGAAGCACGCGATCGAGGAGAAAAAGGGATGCCATAACAGGAATGACGTTCTGAAGTTTTACCAAAAAGGTAAAGCAAACATTTTCTGGTTACAAACCCCAAGCCGAAGCCTGAAAGAACGATCAAGAGAACATCGTGGGTAGAACAGCTATGCTGAGGAAAGACCACTTTTCCAAACTCTATAACGGCGATAACGAACCAAATTCCACTGCTAGAGAGATAGTACCATTCAACTTAGGCGACGCAGATCAACAATTCCGCCCACCCGACCTTGACGAAGTAATGATAGCTATATCTAAGCTTAAGTCCAACAAAGCTGCTGATGCTGATGGCCTCGCTCCCGAACTATTCAAAGCGGCAGGTGATGACTTGGTTAGGAGTATGCACCAGCTCATCTGCAAAATATGGTCGAAAGAAAGCTATCCGATTAATGGAACCTTAGCATTGTGTCCCGAACCCTCAAATAAGGAGACTCTCTAAACTGCGCCAATTACAGAGGCATAAGTTTCCTTAACATCGCCTACAAGATCCTTTCTGCCGTATAATGTTATCGTCTGAAGCCGTTCGTCAACAACCTGATAGGTCCATATCAGTGTTGCTTCGGGCAAGGAAAGTCCACCATCGACAAAATATTCACTTCACGGTAGGCTTTAAATCGATACCTACTTTCTTTTCATCGATTTTAAAGCCGCGTGTGACAGCATCTATATAGACGAACTATATAGAGCAATGCTTAGTTTTGGCATCTCTGGCAAACTTGTCCGTTTGTGCAGGATGACGATAGAGAACGCACGCTGCTCCATCGGTCGGAAAAGATCTCACCGACACATTTAATGTCAAAAAAGATTTTAGACAAGGCGATGCACTGTCATGCGACTTCTTCAACATCATTCTGGAAAGAATAATGTGAAACTCAAGCGTCAACACAAGAGGCACCATCTTTCAAAGATCCGTCCAACTACTCGGTTGAGTTGAGCGTTTGTGAGAATTGAGGTGGATGCCAAGAAGATGAGCTTAGCGGTTGATGAGGGCAAGACCAAGAATGGTCACTCAACACCGACGCCTTGGTCAGAACTTCTGCTGTTCTGCTGTTGTGTAATAGTGTTGCTGCCGATGCTGCTGTGGGTGATAGTGCTGCTGTGGTTAATGCCGCTGCTGTAGGTAGTCCTGCTGCTGTTGGTCATGATGCAGCTGTAGGAGATGGTGTTGTTGTGGGTGAAAACGTTTCTATTAATGTTCTTTTATCTGGTGATAATGGTGCAAATTTCGCTGGTGTTGCTGCTGCTCTTGTTGATAAGGATCCTGTTGCTGCTGTGGAGAATGCTTTTTTTAATGATAGTGTTGCCAATGAAGCTTCTGGTACTACTTCTAATAAGAGAGCTGTTGGCAATGTTTCTAAGCACTTTCAAAATTATAAATCTCATCGTTCAAAAAAGATAATGTTTGGGACTGCTGCTGTTGTAGAAGGCGAATTTACACTGCAATCTGTACCTCGTCTAAGATTTTTACATCTTTCCCGCTTGGATAGTAATGTGACGGAGGAAAATGTTATGGAATATGCTGCAACTAAGTGAAATATCGCAAAGAATACCATGCGCTGTACAAAACTTATTAAAAAAGAAGTAGATTCGATTTTACTCCGTTTTGAGAATTTCAAGTTAGGGATCCGCGAAAGCCATTTCGAAGCTGCTTTGGATGCTTCAGTCTGGCCTAAACATGTCCAATTAAAGAAGTTTGAAAATTTTCGGAAAAAGGAAGGTAAATCCAAGATAAAATAGTGGATACAAAGATCAAACCGAATTTATCTGAAATTCGCATATATTTTCAAAATGCTGAAGGTTTACGTATGAAAACAAACGAGCTTTTTGTATCCTCTTCTCTTCAAGAGTTTGATGTCATAATCATCGTTGAAACATGGCTTAGTTCAAATTTTACATCGTGTGAGCTCTTCGAATCTTGGTACAATGTATATCGCAAAGATCGTTCAACTAAAACAGGATGGGATCGATGAGGTGGTGTTTTGGTTGCCATCCGAAATACTTTCAACAGCACTAAATATAAATTGAAGATGATATTGAGCAACTTTGTGTTTGTGTTAGATTCTGCTGAAATTAAAAATTTAATTTTTATTGTAAGTTATATCCGTCCAATGAGTGGAATAGATATGTATACCGAACATGTTTCTAATGCTCAAGCAATGGTGAATGAATTGACACATAACCAATTTCTTTGTATACTTGGCGACTTCAACATTGGTGATATCGGCTGGTGCTACATAGAAGAAGATCATGTTTTGATACCTTTTAATGCCAATACAGATAGAAATGTTAGTAGTTGATTCTTTTGCTGCCTTGGGACTGTTTCAAATTAATAATGTTGATTTATGATGATTTAAATAGAATTTTGGATTTAATATTTATTAACAACGATTTAAAGTATTCTTTAAAAATCTCTGATTTTCCTCTTTTAAATAACTCTTTTCATCATAAGGCTATTTCTTTCTCTTTTGAATACTACAATTATGCTTCTGTCTGTCTCAAAAACTGTAAAGCTTTTAATTTTGCTAAGACAGATTTTATAGCACTAAATAATTTTTATAACACTGTTAACTGGCAGGATTTATTGGAAGGCAGGTCTCTAGAGGATATGTTTACAAGATTTAAATGTGTTGTTAAGGAAGGCATTGAACGATTTGTTCCTACCTTAACTAGAAAGAAATCGTTTAAGCTTCCATGGTTTAACAAAAGAATTAAAAATTTGCAAAATGCTAAAAATAAGGCTTTTAAGCGTTTTGGAATAACAAATCTTTCAGAAGATCGTGCAATATTTTGTCAGTTGAGGAAAGAATTTGATTTTCTCAACAATTTATATATACAATATATTATCAATACCGAATCCAATATAAGAAATAATTCAAAATCTTTCTGGGTATTTTTGAATTCTAAGAGAAAGTGTTCATCTTTTCCTCAATGTATTGACTACGAGGATTTAAAATCCAACGATATTCAGTCCTCATGTGATCTTTTTGCCCGGTTCTTTCAAACTTCATATAATTGTGACATTTTAAAAAATGTTGATGACTTGTACCCTGATATTACTCCTTTGATGTTTTTTTAAGGAGTTTACACTCATATTTTTCAAACCGTGGCGAATAATTTTTTATCTATTTTAAGGGAGCATCTAAAATTCTTAACTTTCTTTAATTTATAAAGTTTTCTCAATTTCTTATATCTTTTCTCACTTTCTTTTTATGAATATTGCATTTATATTTTTTATTTTTGTTTTCTACCTTGTATTATAAATGTATGATTTAATTTATAAATTAATTTAATTTGTTTCTTTTATAATTTTTTCACTTTAAATATTGTAATTAACTGCCCTTATTAAGAACTTCACAAATTTATAAGATTTATTCTTAATGTGTTAGAAATTTAATGAATAAATAATAATAAATAAAATAATAATAAATGATGGATTTCAAAATACAAAGTTTTTCAGAACAGGATGTCTTGGAAAGTTTAAAAGAAGTTGATGTTTAAAAAAAATCTGGCTTTGATATGATTCCTCCTATTCTTTTGTCAAAATGTTCTTATTAACTTTGTAATGCTTTGACCCTTATTTTTAATAAATCTTTAGTGAATGGAAAATATCTTATATAGATCCAATTTATAAGAGTGGCCTTAAGCACTTAGTGAAGAACTATAGACCAATCTCAAAACTTTCAGTTATACCCAAACTTTTTGAAAAAATGGTCACCCAAAGACTTTATTTTGCTGTTCAGAATTTGCTACCTCAAGAACAGAATGGTTTTGTTAAAGGTAGACCAACTTGTACTAATTTAAGTCTTTTTGCAAATTACTGTATTAATCATGTGGAAAAGGGTAAACAGATTGATGTCCTATATACTGATTTTATTAAGGCGTTCATCATGGTCTTCTCCTGCAAAAGCTTAAGATGTTGGGATTGGATGTTTCTTTTTTAAAGTGGTTAGGATCATACTTGACTGACAGGAAACAAGCTGTTAAGATAGATGAATGCGTTTCAAATCTTATAGATGTGGTATCGGGACTTCCACAAGGCAGTCATTTGGGCCCACTTCTTTCTATAATCTTTACCAGTGATTCACCTTCTATTTTTAATTATTGTAACTGTTTGATGTATGCTGATGATGTTAAAGTATTTACAGCAACATCTTCACTTGCTGATTGCATGTTAATTCAGTCAGATATCAAAAATTTTCTCAAATGGTGCGACTACAATCATCTTGAGCTGAATAACTCCAAGTGTAAAATTTTTCGTGTATCTAGATCTTCATCTCCCATTGATTTTGAATATAAATTCCATGATGTTAGTCTTCTTAGGGTAAATAAAATAAATGATCTTGGCGTGATTTTTGATTCAAAGCTTGATTTCAGATCTCATGTTGATTATATAGTTTCTAAAGGTAATTCGGTATTAGGTTTTTTGAAACGGAACTCCAAAGATTTTAAGGATGCCTATATTTTGAAGACCTTATTTATGTCTATAGTCTTACCGGTTTTGGAATATTGTTGTGTAGTCTGGTCGCCTTTTTACGAAATAATATTCTGAGAATTGAAAGAGTTCAAAAAAGATTTACTCTTTATGCATTAAACAAATTTAATTGGGTTGGGTCTTTGCCAGATTATAAATCAAGATGTTCACTTATTGACATAAAAACGCTTAAATGTCGAAGGCAAGTGCAATGCATTTTGTTCGTTAAGGATATTTGTGATAATCGAATAACCTCTAGTGAGCTGCTTTCACTAATGCCTCTTTATGTTCCGTCAAGAGTTTTTCTCAACAGTAATGAGTTATTTTATGCTCCCCTTCATAGAATCAATTATGGTCTAAATGAACCAATAACACGTTCTCTAAATCTGTTCAATAAGGTTTATAATGAAATTGACCTTAACATGAATAGAGATTGTTTTAAGAAAATAATTCTTCAAATATGTAATTGATTAATTAGTTTATTATAATTTTAATTTCTAGCTCTTGTAAATATGTATAAATCTTTTTCTCTTTATTATTGACGAAATAAATAAATAAACATCACCATAAACAGCTATAACTTTGAGGTAGTTAAGGACTTTGTCTACCTAGGCAACCAAGACAACGACACCAGCGCTGCAATCAAATCGGGAATAAATCTTGCCAATCGCTGCTTCTTTGGACTAATAAGATGATTGAGTAGAAAAGTCCTCTTTCGAGCAACTTAAGTGTCCCTTTACAAGACACTTATCATCCCGGTCATTATATATGGCGCAGAGACATGGACCTTGTCAAAACTGGGTGAGAACACTCTACGATGTTTCGGGAGGAAAATTCTCCGGGTTATTTTTGGTCCCGTCTGCATAGATGGTAAGTGGAAGAGAAGACACAATCACGAACTGTATGGGCTGTACAGCGAGACTGACCTAGTCAAACGAGTCAAGGTCCAACGACTTAGATGGCTGGGTCATGTAGAGCGAAGGAAGGCAGAAAGATACTTAAAAACTAAGATGTTTACTACAATGCGCGGCGACTGTTACGGAGAACTATTTGGAGGTTGAATTGTCGTTGGACAATTCTTAGGGGACTTCAATTCAAACACAAAAACGTTCCAATAATGCAAATAAAGCAAGCAGTTCGGGAATGACATCGTTGTTTATCTACCAATTTCAGGAAATTTCTATTACTTTTAAGAAATTTCTTAAACGCTGTCGTTTCAAAATTATTAGGTTTATACGGATGGTTGGAATGCTTCTATATTTCATTTTAAGTCCCTTAAGTGTTTCTGAAAACCACTTTTAAATCGAAAAAAGATTTAAAAAAATGTCCATATAAAAGTAATTTCGGCATTTGCTTTACAACTGATAAATACAGGAAATTACTTTTAACTGGAATTTTTATTAAATCTTTGCTCGATTTAAAAATGGTTTTCAGGAATAATTATACGCTTTACGCATAAATAATTGCTAACGCATACGCAACCACACTTAACACACGACCTTAACGTAACGACATGCACAAACGTCAAAATCTTTTCCTCTTTCTCATTTTTTTTTCTCAAAGAATTATTCTATTTATTTTATTTTATTCTATTCTATTCTATTCTATTCTATTCTATTCTATTCTATTCTATTCTATTCTATTCTATTCTATTCTATTCTATTTTATTCTATTCTATTCTATTCTATTCTATTCTATTCTATTCTATTCTATTCTATTCTATTCTATTCTATTCTATTCTATTCTATTCTATTCTATTCTATTCTATTCTATTCTATTCTATTCTATTCTATTATATTCTATTCTATTCTATTCTATTCTATTCTATTCTATTCTATTCTATTCTATTCTATTCTATTCTATTCTATTCTATTCTATTCTATTCTATTCTATTCTATTCTATTCTATTCTATTCTATTCTATTCTATTCTATTCTATTCTATTCTATTCTATTCTATTCTATTCTATTCTATTCTATTCTATTCTATTCTATTCTATTCTATTCTATTCTATTCTATTCTATTCTATTCTATTCTATTCTATTCTATTCTATTCTATTCTATTCTATTCTATTCTATTCTATTCTATTCTATTCTATTCTATTCTATTCTATTCTATTCTATTCTATTCTATTCTATTCTATTCTATTCTATTCTATTCTATTCTATTCTATTCTATTCTATTCTATTCTATTCTATTCTATTCTATTCTATTCTATTCTATTCTATTCTATTCTATTCTATTCTATTCTATTCTATTCTATTCTATTCTATTCTATTCTATTCTATTCTATTCTATTCTATTCTATTCTATTCTATTCTATTCTATTCTATTCTATTCTATTCTATTCTATTCTATTCTATTCTATTCTATTCTATTCTATTCTATTCTATTCTATTCTATTCTATTCTATTCTATTCTATTCTATTCTATTCTATTCTATTCTATTCTATTCTATTCTATTCTATTCTATTCTATTCTATTCTATTCTATTCTATTCTATTCTATTCTATTCTATTCTATTCTATTCTATTCTATTCTATTCTATTCTATTCTATTCTATTCTATTCTATTCTATTCTATTCTATTCTATTCTATTCTATTCTATTCTATTCTATTCTATTCTATTCTATTCTATTCTATTCTTTTATTTTTGAAACCAAATAGTTTCTTTGTGGATTGAACAAATAGCCATCAAGAGCTATATTGGTGACCCCGAGAAAAAAATGTTTGTTTCATCCATCGAGACATTTCTGGCATTAATTAAAAAAACTGGATTGAGAATATCTATAATTTTTTTTATTTTTCGATCAATTAATATCCACATTATCAAAAAATCCAAATGATTTCTTTTTAGATTTATCTGATTCATCACAGCGCAGCTTAGTTGAAGCTTGATTTTTTTCAGGTGTTTTTTTTCTTCTTTGTATAAAGCCCGAATTTTTGTTGATCTGCAAGTAATTTTAAAATCTTGGTATCTTCAATTTCAGGTATGTCATAATGTGTAAGGCACAAAAATTAATAAAAAAAACTACCTAAAATAGAGGTGATCTCCTGTGATCAGTTTTTAAAAAGTGTGTGTTTTGAAGTTTTTTTAAATCCCGTAGACTTAGTTTTGTTCCCATCAGAGTTTTAAATTTGGTGTCATTTAAATGTGTTTGGTGTGTATTTTGTATTTTCGTCAAAAAATCCTGCTACTTTCTTTCATTTTTAGTGATATTTGGATTTTTGTATGGTGCCTTCGGTTGATACATTTTGTTCGTTGTTTTAGAGCTTTCTTCAAATTCAATTTTGTTGCCAAGAAGTGGACTAGTTGGCATTATGTGAAGCTCTGGGAGCATAATTGTAGAAGAACAGTTCAATTCTTTAAAAGAATAACTTATTAAAATAACAAGAAGCACTGAAAAGACCCAAAAAGAAGTTTTAAGCAAAACATTCTCGCATTTCAAAAATCATTTCAAGACTCGGTGGCTCAAAGCTTGCAGGATCAAGGAAAAATTTTGTAAAGCTAATGAAAAATGGCTTAACAGTTCAATTTCATTCTATAGGTCACCATCGGATTCAGGAAAAAAACTTGGTCGTCCGGAAGTATGTTTGGAAACTTCTTTTGAACGATCAAAAAGGGTAAAAACGCAGAGATTTGGTACCTGTTAATGTCCTCAATTATGCTACTCCAATGAGCTTAAGAGATTCCGGACAGATAGACGCCTCCAAAAAAAGAAGCCACTTTAAGCCTCAATAGAGCTGAAAAGTACCGAAAAGCATTTAACAAGTCACAGGAGAAAAGTTGTATGACTGGAGAAGATGCTTTGGCAGTACTAGTCGCAGACAAACTATCACGACACCAATATAATGTGATAAGAATGAGTGCTTCTGAAAAATTTCCATCTTACAAAGTTATGCAGAATGCAAAGAAAGATTGCTATCCCAACAAAGATCAAATGAAAATTACAGCTACAAGTGCCGAAGTCAGTCTTCAAGCTTTACTTGGTATTAATGAACAGATTCAAGACCTTCAACAAACTACCGTAATAACCGGTAACAGGTCTGAAATAGTGCAAAAATGTTATTTGTGAATTATGTGGAGCAACTTCGAAGGAATTCAAACATGATTACACGACCAGTAAAAACAGAACACTTAGCTTCTGGAATGTCTGTTTTACATGGGTGGGTACGAATGTTTGAATACTTTCTGCATTTAGCATACAAATTACCCATTAAAAAATGGCAAGCTCGCGATAGTGACAAAGAAGTCGTGGCAGCAAATAAGACTCGAATTCAAAAGGAATTCCAAGAACGATGTGGATTAATTGTGGATTAACCAAAACCGGGATTTGGTAACACAAACGATGGCAACACGGCTAGGCGGTTTTTCCAAAACCCTGAACACTCAGCCGAAGTAACGAAAATAGATATAGAACTTATAAAAAAATGCACACAATTATGATTGCAGTTGCCAGTTGATATTCTATTGATGTATACAAATTCAGGGAATTCGCACATGACACAGCAAGATCCTTCTTCAGGAAATATCCCTGGTATCAATATGCCTCCAACTTTTCACTAATATTTTATTCATGGGCCTTTTCGGAGGAAGCGCAAGAAGCGCGCAACAAAGATTTTAAAAATTTCCGCGAGAACTTCTGAAGAAAATCAAGTCGTGAAAAAACAAATGAAGTCGTATTTAATTTCATTTTAGTGAGCTCGGATCCCATTATAACATCCAAGCAAAAATTACATAAACCAACATTCCAGTCTCTTCCCCAAGTATCCAGGAATCAAACACTCTTCTTGAGTCTGATTAGTCTGATGAAAATGATGATAAAAATGATGATGAAAATGATGATGAAAATGATGATGACAGTGATGATAGCGATGATTTCTAAGGATGCAATAACAATTTTTGGTTTGATTTTGTATTATAAGTAATTATAAGTCTCAATAATAAATACCTATGCAAAATTTAATATTCTTTTTATTAATTTGTTTTTATTCACGATAAAAGGGGGCCTTAAAGTGGGTGTGCAAGGACAAAAATTAAATCTTCAATAAATCTTGTTTAAGTTTTTGATATTGTAAAAAGTGGGCGCTTCCGTGGGCGGGTTTGAAAATATCTTGGGAATGATCTCCGAAGCTATCGTGCAAAATTTCTGGTTCTTAGCTGTAACGGTTGATTTGATGCCACATTTTAGGGCAGTGTGACGCCACCATTTCGTGCAAGCACAGTTAGAGGTGGACATTTTCAATAACTTTTTGCAACAAAGCACAATATTTGTAGTGTTTCCACTGTCGACAAAACAACAACTTCGACAACGAACTTTAGCAAAGACGTGCTAGAATAGAGTCAATGATTGAGGCTTTTTCTGTTAATAATTCGCATTCTCGAAGCAAAAACAAAAGTAATCGTTCACACAGTCGTGCAAATTCAAATTCAAGTACAGAAAACTGTTGGTATCACAGGCTTTATAAAAAGAATGCAAAGAAATGTGACAAGCCTTGCAATTTTAATAAAATAATAAAATCAAATCTCAAAATCACACGAATAACCCAAACTATATAAACCTACTACCTACCTAGCGGCAAACATGCAATGTCTTTTAAGTCACCGCTTATTCATCAAAGATAAAAATTCAAATTTAACGTTTCTTGTTGATACAGGGGCGGATCTGTCAGTTCTTCCTTATAGCAATAAAAATTCAAAATCTCAAAATCCTTAGTTTTTACTATCAGCTGCTAATGGAACTTCGATTCCAACCTTCGGTTTAAAATTATTGAATCTCTATATTGGTCTAAGGCGATATTTTGTTCACTCACATATACTTGCCTCAGTGAATAGACCAATATTAGGAGCAGATTTATTAAGGAAAGTTCACTCTCTGGTAGAAACTATAAACAACAGATTGATTGACCCTCTACTAAGTTACACACAAACGCAACAAGTATAAGAATTGACGATCGGACCCCTATACATTTTCAAATCACCAGCGATTACAACGAAGTTTTAAAAAAGTTTCCTCGATTATCAGAAGAAGCCGATTATTTTGCACCATCACCACATTGTTACAAAAGGTCAAATTCCAGTATCAAGGCCAACCAAGATTGGAGACCATGTTGTGATTGCCACAGATTAAACGTACGGTCAGGAGTGCCATCCGATCCACCACATCCAAGATTTTTCCATTAACATTCATGGCTGAAAAGTTTTTATTCAAATCTCGATATTGTTAGAGCATACCACTTAATCCCAGTTGCATCTGAAGACGTTCAAAAAACCGCGATAACAACACCTCTTTTCGAATGGCTCCGAATGCAATTCGGACTTCGAAATGCTGCTCAAACGTTTTAAAGCTTCATAAATGAAATTTTTTTAGACTTGATTTCATTTTTACATACATTGACGATCTTCTCGTCGCCAATCAAAGTGAAGAGCAACACAAAAAACACCTTGAATTTCTTATTGAAAGAATTTAAATTTCCCAATGTTAACATCTACTGTGAAACCTCAACTAAAAAGAACCGTCCTTTCATTCTATCTGCTTTACGCTTTAAGAATTCTACCATCCTTCATGGGATTTCCCATCCAAGCATACGCGCAACTCATCTCAGAGCGATACTTCTGGCCAAACATGTACAAAAACATAAATAATTGGACCAGATCGTGCTTATGATGTCAAAAGTCTAAGGTACAAAGGCATACCAAGTCAGAACAAGGTAAATTCGAAATACCAACAGGTCGATTCGACCACATACACATCGACTTGATAGGACATCTTCCTTCGTGCAATGGCTTTTCGTACATACTACTCATTGCCCTTGATAGATTTAAACGTTGACCAGAATCCTATCCTCTTGTGGATATAACAGCCAGCTCTGTAGCAAAAGCTTTTGTCGAAAACTTCATTTCAATTTTTGGTGTGAACGCAGTCTTAATACATATTTTCAAAACTTTAAGCCTAGTACGCAGCTGAAGCTATACGAAAATTTTCTCTGGTCTCCAAACCGATAACGAAAACGAAACGACTCCGGAAAAAAATTAATGTCATCAATTATAAAAAAAAAAAATAAAAAAAACAAACAAAATCACAGGAGCCTTTGCTGTAATAAAGGAAAGAAGAAATAAAAATACAAATAAAAACTCGAATGTCATTTTTCCGCAAATAATTAATGGTTCGTGCAAATAAATCAGTGCGAAAAACAGTGGAGACTTCTCCAAATAATCTACTACAATTATTAATTTGGCTCGTTGAACAGCGTACTGCAGAACAAAAATTTTCCCAAAAATTCGCAAAAGAAATAACTCTGATAGAAAACATGAGCTTTTATATTTTGTATTGATTCATTAAACATGCAATATAGGGTTATGCGTCTGGAATAGAATACTCGGAAAGTTGACTGCTCGGCTTTGCTGGTACACCTTCTCTTTTGTTTCCATTTTTTTTAATGAAAAAAAAAATTTTTTAAAACAATTTAGAAGAGCCCCAGAACAACCTGGAACAAATTTTAGATTTTGGATTTTTGGAAAAGGGGGGGCAGGGGAGCATTTTTTTGAAATTTTCCATACTAAAAATCAATTTTAAGAAACGAAAGTCTGGAACAATTAAGAAGAGCCCTAGAACAACTGGAACAAATTTTTGAATTTTGGATTTCTAAAAAGGGGGGCCAGGGCAAGGATAATAAGATATTTTCATTTAAAGTGTTTTTTGGGCTTAAAATCTTCAGTTTTCAATATTTTTTGGTGATTCTTTGGAACAATTGGATTTGAGGGATTCACACTTGGAGGGCTAACTTCACGCACTCACAATCACCACTGATGACAAATTAAACCAACGCTAATAGAATAGTTTAATTATAACCTAGTGCGAAATAAACCGTTGGCGAAATAACCTTGACCCAAATAACTCTTTGCACTTTTAACGAAAATGCAAAACGATTAAAAAGAGAGACAAAGAAGTGCGAAATGACTATAATAATTATAATTATATAACAAATAAACCAGCACATTTTTATCTTGTTATAAGTTTTGATGAACCAACAACAAGTATAAGAATTGACGATCGGACCCCTATACATTTTCAAATCACCAGCGATTACAACGAAGTTTTAAAAAAGTTTCCTCGATTATCAGAAGAAGCCGATTATTTTGCACCATCACCACATTGTTACAAAAGGTCAAATTCCAGTATCAAGGCCAACCAAGATTGGAGACCATGTTGTGATTGCCACAGATTAAACGTACGGTCAGGAGTGCCATCCGATCCACCACATCCAAGATTTTTCCATTAACATTCATGGCTGAAAAGTTTTTATTCAAATCTCGATATTGTTAGAGCATACCACTTAATCCCAGTTGCATCTGAAGACGTTCAAAAAACCGCGATAACAACACCTCTTTTCGAATGGCTCCGAATGCAATTCGGACTTCGAAATGCTGCCCAAACGTTTTAAAGCTTCATAAATGAAATTTTTTTAGACTTGATTTCATTTTTACATACATTGACGATCTTCTCGTCGCCAATCAAAGTGAAGAGCAACACAAAAAACACCTTGAATTTCTTATTGAAAGAATTTAAATTTCCCAATGTTAACATCTACTGTGAAACCTCAACTAAAAAGAACCGTCCTTTCATTCTATCTGCTTTACGCTTTAAGAATTCTACCATCCTTCATGGGATTTCCCATCCAAGCATACGCGCAACTCATCTCAGAGCGATACTTCTGGCCAAACATGTACAAAAACATAAATAATTGGACCAGATCGTGCTTATGATGTCAAAAGTCTAAGGTACAAAGGCATACCAAGTCAGAACAAGGTAAATTCGAAATACCAACAGGTCGATTCGACCACATACACATCGACTTGATAGGACATCTTCCTTCGTGCAATGGCTTTTCGTACATACTACTCATTGCCCTTGATAGATTTAAACGTTGACCAGAATCCTATCCTCTTGTGGATATAACAGCCAGCTCTGTAGCAAAAGCTTTTGTCGAAAACTTCATTTCAATTTTTGGTGTGAACGCAGTCTTAATACATATTTTCAAAACTTTAAGCCTAGTACGCAGCTGAAGCTATACGAAAATTTTCTCTGGTCTCCAAACCGATAACGAAAACGAAACGACTCCGGAAAAAAATTAATGTCATCAATTATAAAAAAAAAAAATAAAAAAAACAAACAAAATCACAGGAGCCTTTGCTGTAATAAAGGAAAGAAGAAATAAAAATACAAATAAAAACTCGAATGTCATTTTTCCGCAAATAATTAATGGTTCGTGCAAATAAATCAGTGCGAAAAACAGTGGAGACTTCTCCAAATAATCTACTACAATTATTAATTTGGCTCGTTGAACAGCGTACTGCAGAACAAAAATTTTCCCAAAAATTCGCAAAAGAAATAACTCTGATAGAAAACATGAGCTTTTATATTTTGTATTGATTCATTAAACATGCAATATAGGGTTATGCGTCTGGAATAGAATACTCGGAAAGTTGACTGCTCGGCTTTGCTGGTACACCTTCTCTTTTGTTTCCATTTTTTTTAATGAAAAAAAAAATTTTTTAAAACAATTTAGAAGAGCCCCAGAACAACCTGGAACAAATTTTAGATTTTGGATTTTTGGAAAAGGGGGGGCAGGGGAGCATTTTTTTGAAATTTTCCATACTAAAAATCAATTTTAAGAAACGAAAGTCTGGAACAATTAAGAAGAGCCCTAGAACAACTGGAACAAATTTTTGAATTTTGGATTTCTAAAAAGGGGGGCCAGGGCAAGGATAATAAGATATTTTCATTTAAAGTGTTTTTTGGGCTTAAAATCTTCAGTTTTCAATATTTTTTGGTGATTCTTTGGAACAATTGGATTTGAGGGATTCACACTTGGAGGGCTAACTTCACGCACTCACAATCACCACTGATGACAAATTAAACCAACGCTAATAGAATAGTTTAATTATAACCTAGTGCGAAATAAACCGTTGGCGAAATAACCTTGACCCAAATAACTCTTTGCACTTTTAACGAAAATGCAAAACGATTAAAAAGAGAGACAAAGAAGTGCGAAATGACTATAATAATTATAATTATATAACAAATAAACCAGCACATTTTTATCTTGTTATAAGTTTTGATGAACCAAAGCAAAACATAGATAAAGACTTATCTCAGAGGGGGACTTGATTGAAGGTGGGTGATGTGTTGGATACGCATTCAATATAATTAAGAAATATATTTAATAAGTAAAAAGTTGCACCGTATCTTTTGTCAACGCGAAATAATAACTTTTCACATAAATAATCGTTTACGCGAACGCGACCACGAAATAATTACTTAACGCATGAATAAATGTTAACGCGAACGCAACCACACCTAACACAAGACCTTAACTTAACGACATGCATAAACATTAAAATCTTTTCCTCTTTATCATTTTCTTTCTCAAAGAATTATTCTATTCACTCTCGATTGTGTGCTGGGGTAATACAAATTGCTCCCATCCTAAAATTAATTTAACTAATTGTAATTTTTTAATAAGAATTTAAAGATTAAATCAAGTTCAAAGTGAACACTTTTATTTTTTAAATCAAATCGTTTCTTTGTGGATTGAAAAAATAGCCATCAAGAGTTATACAATAACTAAGGAGTTATGAGGTGATAAATGAAACAACCGAAATGTCAATATCTCGGTAAAAAAAATTTCGAAATATCTAAAATGTTTACAAAACATATAGATAAACAATATCTATCACCTGTAAGGTTTCGATTTTTTAAACCATCCGTCAAAAAGATAAAAATCAAAAAGTGGTAAAATTTCAACCAAAAAATTCCTGTTTTGAAAAATCAACGATATTTGTTATAATTTATATTGATAAAGGGTTACAAAAAGAAATTTTATTAAAATTTAATTTCATTTTTGAATTTAACGGAATCTTATTATGAATATCTGAGCGCAATTATCAACCATACTGCAAACTGAGCATGTCTACTTTTTCTCAAAGTAGTGTTGGATCGGGTCCCATTTGAAATGCACAACTAATCATGCTCACAGCTCATGAAAAAGTAGATATAGCTTGAACCAAATCAGTTGGCCATTCTACTGCGCAGATCTCTTTAAATTTCTTTGCTCATCTCTTTAATTTTAAAAGATACACACAAATCACTGAAAAAAAGAAAAAAAAGATGTACATTCCAACGTTGTTGTCATAACCGCTGCTGCGATCATACTGAAGCACTAAGGAGGGTGAGTTTTGTTTATAGCTTCGCTCAGAGTAAATTAGAAATGGATTTCCAGCGATGGACTTTCCTTCATTGAGAGATGATCATGGAGTAATTTTTTTTCATAGCTTGATGTCTAAAAAAGTATTTCATCTCTGGTGGGATAAAAGAAAGAGATTTTTTAGGTGTAAACTTTACTTCGAAAAGTTAAGATTAAGAATTTTTGATTTTATTATTGGGACAAATTTAAGTGCACCTATAATAAAAAATAAATCTATTGCTTACACATAAAAAACTACCTGTGACATAGGATTAATTGATAAATAGTTAAGGGATTATTGTTTGTTTCTATGTTTTATGGTTTTATGATTTGTGGCTTAGGAACAGAGGATCCGTGGGCGATGTGTTTATATTTGTTTTATGGCGTTAGTGTTTATTTGATATATTTTTTGACCTGTGGGGTTTTGGGGAATCATTAATAGATCAGCTTTTATGAGTTTGAATAATTTTTACCTACTAGTTTTTAAGAATGAAATTTTTCATCAGAGGGAATTTACGTATTTAAAAGATATTTGCTTTGGTTTGGAAATCAGTTTTTAAAAAACAACAACGAGTTAAACAACTAAATTCATTTAAAAGAAATTTTCATGGATCCATTTAGAAAAGGAAAACCTATTGGAAGCCAGGCACGTATTATAGTTGTTAGAGTATATAATGAGAAAATGGAAGAAGCCAAGAATTTGTTTTTGGAAAATTCTGTGAGTTACGCAACCACACATACTGCCGAAATTTCTGGAATTTCTGAACGATCAATCAGAAGGATTATTAAGGAATACGAAGAGACAGGAGTTGCGAAATCACCAAATAAAAAAGTACCACATACGAAGTGGAAAACTGGACTAGACGAATTTGACATCACAACTATTCGGCGTATAATGCATAACTTCCACCAGGAGGAAAAGATGATGATATCTTTGAAAATGTTAAGAGAACGAGTCCAGGAAGACTTGGAGCTTAACTTAAGTATTACGTCTCTCAACAGGATTTTAAGAAGCAACGGGTTTAGCTACAAGAAAACGCAAAACAACCGGAAACTTCTTTGTGAAAGAAATGATATTAAACTCATGCGAGTGAAGTATCTGAGAAAAATCCGGGAATACAGATCAAAAGGATATGACATCATTTATTTGGACGAAAGCTATATTCACAGCTCACATACAAGGCCAAGGGCTTGGACTGATGACAGTAGCAGTGGGTTGAAGACGCCAATTTCAAAGGGACAGAGGTTGATAATGGCGCACGCTGGTGGTGAAAAAGGTTTTGTGAAAAACGCCTTACTTTTATTCAAATCTGGAACGAAAACGGGAGACTATCACGACGACATGAACTTCGAAAATTTCTGCAAGTGGATGCAAGAACAGGTTTTGAATAACTTGGAGGAACCTTCAGTTATTGTAATGGACAACGCCTCGTATCACAATAAATTAGAAGAAAAACAAATTACTTCTGCTAGCAAGAAATCCGAGATGATACAATGGCTAACCGAAAACAATATTCCACATACTATACAGATGTTGAAACTTGAACTGTATGAGGTAATAAAACGACACCGAGTTATACACAATCCAAAGCATAAGATTGACGATATTATTTACGATATGGGACATGAGGTTCTACGTTTACCACCCTATCATCCTGATCTCAATCCCATTGAAAATATTTGGGCAACTGTCAAGGCAAGAGTAGGCTCACGAAACACAACATTCAAAATATTAGATGTTCAAAAGTTAGCAGAAGAAGAATTTTCCAAAATAACGGCTGAGGATTGGCGAAAAGTGTGTGAAAAAGCCATAAGAACTGAGGAAGAATACTTTTCTCACGACCTGATGTGGGACACAATTTCGGATTCAATTATAATTAATCCAGGTGACGACTCTTCAACCGACTATGATAGCGATATTAGTTCTTAAAAATTTGGTATATTTAAATGAATAATTATTATTTAATTTATATTATTGTTATTTATGTTATTTTATTATTTTGTTTTATATTTATTTCTGAAATACAAATGTATAATAATTATTTTAAATTAAAATAAATTAATGTTAATTATTCCTTACATGCGGGTAAAAGTTATTAAAACCTAAGGAAATTTCATTCTTAAAAACTCGTAGGTAAAAATTATTCAAACTCGTAAACGCTGATCTATTAATGATTCCCCAAAACCCCACAGGTCATAACGCCATAAAACAAATATAAACACATCGCCCACGGATCCTCTGTTCCTAAGCCACAAATCATAAAACCATAAAACATAGAAACAAACAATAATCCCTTAACTATTTATCAATTAATCCTATGTCACAGGTAGTTTTTTATGTTTAACCCAATTGCGTTTTGCAAAATATTTCTTTTTTATAAGTGCGCTGAAATTATGCAAATAAAAAAAAATTAAACTCATACATTCAATCTCATTTAAGATAAAAAAAAAAACAAAGTTGAGTTAGGCACTGTAGAATTCAAGGAAAAATCTGGACTCATTAAATATCTTGCGTGCCATTTTTGTTCTCTTAAATCCTCTCTCTGCGCAACCGACCGTTGGCCAACTGAATTGGTTCAAGCTATATCAGTTTTCTAACAGCTTGTGGGCCGAAAGAGAACAAACCCCTTAAGTCGGTTCTCCGGATAATATACGAACTCTATGTGTAGCACTACGAATAGTTGTTGTTGTACGATCCGGTGAAAAGAATTTTTCACAATGATATAGAAATATGCGTAACTAGCAGCTAGTATAGCCCAATCACTTAGGTAAGATGTTGGTTGCGGCATGAAATGGTAGGCATAATATTTGGACTTTGCATACAATGCTGTCACACAATGCTTCTTTGGCAGAACATTTTCAAAAGTATCATTCACCGGGGAAGGAGGAAGGTAGAAAATCTTCAGCGGGATCGAAATGAAAATTCAAAGAGAGTAGCAATTGTGTTTCCTTTCTGCATGTACTCCGAAGGTAGGAAATGTATGTAGGCAGCGATATAGCTCAGTACCTCAGTAAGATGGTGGTGGCATTAAATGGCAGTCTCACAATAACAATAAAATTAAAAATCTACAAAATGACCCAACTAAACTACACGCAAAAGAAATAAACAAAGCCATAAACAATTCGAAACATATATTCACCAACATACACAAACTCAAACTTAAACAACCAAACGCAAAAGCACCCTTCTTCACAGGATTACCAAAAAAAAAAACAAAGCAGGAATACCAATACAACCCTTAATAAACTGTAAAACTAAAGAACTAAAAAAATTATCAAAGACAATTTCAATCTGAAAAACAACAGTATAACAAACTACACCAATTTTATAGAAAAAAACAAAAACCTTAAATATACTACCACAATATAAATTAATTTAATTTGATGTCACAAATATGTACACGAACATTCCAATAAACGAAACAATAACAATACTTAAAATATAAAACTCATTTTAATTCTACAATTGAAACTTAAACAAAATTATTTTACATTCAACATTAATATTTACACACAAAACGAAGGGTTAGCGATGGGCTCTCCCCTAAGCGGACTAATGGCGGAAATTTACTACTACTACTACTACTACTACTACTACTACTACTACTACTACTACTACTACTACTACTACTACTACTGCTACTACTACTACTACTTCGAAAACAAATACATATTATCAAACCTAAACACACAACACAAAAAAAATGAATCTATTACGCCAGATATGTAGACGACACCTTTGTCATATTTGACAGAACAAACAGACAAATCGATATTTACAAAAGTACGTAAATAAAATTTGTTTGGAATGTAAACAAATAAACAAATAATAATAATTTAATTCACGATGTAAACAAGCGATGTAAGCAAACAATAAACACAATCAACACAATGCAGTATATTCAAGATATACTGTGCTGACCAATGCAGTGCATTCACGATATACTGTGCAATGAACCCAATGCAGTGTATTCAAGCTGACATGCATTATTGGGTTGACTCGATTTATGAGTAGACAGCATATAATAGAAATTTAATTAAGTAGGTTAAGAAATTTGAAGAATACAAAATGTAACGTTACTAAGCAATAATAAATAAGAAATAATAAGTAGGTTAAGAAATTAAATGTTATCTTATAAGTTTAAATAGAGTAAGAAATTACCAATAAAGTGTCAGTCTAATATTACAAAAAGGTGATCTTAACTTCTTATTATTTATTATTATTATCGAGTTTTTGCACTTTCTCAGCTTTATGAGCTGGAAAAATTCACCGATCATTTGATTCGGCGCGTACGTTGGTGAGGAGGGAATTCACCCTATCTCAACAAACCCTCAACCACTATAAATATATTTTTTTTTTTTATTTAATTTAGAAATTTACGCACTATGTGACATGTTTGTAAAATTAAATAAAAGATATTATTTTAAATAATTTTATTTATTTATTTACTTAAATGCATTTCGGAAGCTATGCTTCCATCGTCAGTAAGTTTTATATAAATAATAATAAAAAAAAAAAAAAAATTTTTTGATATATTAAATACAAATAACTCATTCTAAACAAAAACAAACTACACAAACAAATTTATAGTGAATTTAAGATCTATTATAAAATTTTTTGAAAATTGGATCTTTTATTGGTCCATCGTCACTATTCATTAAATTATTTCTATTTTTGAAAATGTAAAGAGATTCAAAAGCATCTAATTCATAATGATTATTTACATTGCGAATTAATTTCAAATTTTGTGAGCTAAAATTATGGTTATTATGTGTTGTGCTACACTCGACTTTTCAGGTTCATTGTATTTTACATGTGCAAAATGTTCTTTGAACCTTTTCATGATTGGTCTTCTTGTCTGTCCTAGATATTCCTTCCTACAATCGCTGCATCCAATAGTATAAATTCCTGATTGTTGATTTTTCTCAATTTTATCTTTTGAGCCACTAATCACATTTTTGAGTTTTATCTCACTACACTGACTCATTTTGATGTTTTGCCTACTAAAAATTGGTCTTAATTTTGATGTAATTTCTGGATAAAAATTGAATTTTGACCATTTCCTTTGTTCATCGTTTTCATTTCTGATTAAATCTAAAGTTGTATAATTTCTTAAGTTTTGTTTTCTTCTATGTGCAATCGTGAGATCATCTATTAATTGTTCTGTATATCCGTTTATCTTAGCTATTTCTTTGATCTTTCGTATAAAGAAAGATCCAATTTTCAAAAAATTTTATAACAGATCTTAAATTCACTATAAATTTGTTTGTGTAGTTTGTTTTTGTTTGTACCTAATGAGTTATTTGTATTTGTAAAATTATTGCAAATCAAACGAAGGTATTGCGCAAGAATTTATACTTTCCGTCATATTCCTAGCTGTCAATTTGGTGTTCAAAATTTTTGTCAGCTTTTTTTTGTTATTATTATTATTACTATTATTGAGTTAAGCATTTGCACTATCTCTACATCTCGTAGGATAAAATTCACCTGCCTACTATAGGCTAGGCTCTGATGGACATGCGGGCATGAGGGCAAACATTTCCTTTTTCGTATGGTGTTGTAGTTTAGCGAAGATTTAGAAACTCCCTTACAATTCAGCAACTATCTAGTATAGGCGTTTTTCTTTTTTGGCCCCGAGCGTGGCACTGAGCTGTCAAAAAGAAAACTATGTTACTTTTTAACTCGGAGCGCTCCGAGCTCTCAACTTGCATTTCTTTTTTAGCTCAGAGCTCGACCGGGGCTCGCTCGATGAACTCGGAAAAAAATGACCGAGCACATCGAGCACAAAGCTGATACAATTTTCATGTAATTTGACAGATATGAGAGTTCAGTGCTCAATTGAGTTTCTTAAATAGATCGGTGCGCTCAGGTCACGCTCTGTTCGGAGTGAGCTCTATTCGCTCAGAGCCCTCTCTGTGCCCCGCTCGGGGCTAAAAAAGAAAAACGCCTTATGACTGCTTTTTGCATGTCATATATCAGTTTTTTAGGTATATCAAGACTTTTCAGAGCGTTTATTGCAGATTCAGGCACTAATCCTGTGGTAGAGTTGCTAAGCTGTTTGCTCTCCATATTTCTTTTAATTCATTGCCCAGAGCCACGTATTTTTGTATCTTCGTGATGTATGTTGAATCCATATATATAAATATATATATTGACAACTGCAAAGTCAACAATGGTGATTTTCTTCAGTCGTTTATTGTGAATGACAATGTCTGGTCTGTTATACTGCACACTTGTATCAGTCAGGACCGTCCTATCCCAGTATATGGTATAATCCCTGTTTTCAGTAACCGATTCAGGAGTGTACTTAAAATATGGGGTGTACGCTGGAGATGTTGGCGTTAGTCCACACTTTTTTAGAAGCTCCTGATGAACAATTTTACCCATGTTGTCATGCCTGCGTTTGTAGGAGTCGTTGGCAATGTTGGTACAACCAGCAAGAATATGCTGTATTGCTTCGTGAACAGCTCCACAACGTCGGCAGGTATCTGTTTGTGTGGTTTGATCATTTATGATGTATTTCAGGTAGTTTCTTGTTGGTATGACCTGGTCCTGAATCGCTACCATGAATCCCTCCGTTTCGGGATATAAATTTCCAAATCGAAGCCAAGAATTTGACATTTCCTTGTTGACATTTGGTTCCTCCAGCTCGTTTGGATGTCTTCCGTGCAAGGGTTTGCTTTGCCATTGGAGGTAGAAATTTTCGGCTGTATTTGCTGATTCGCTTACTTGATTCCTGTTCTTCATGTTAGCTGGTGTGAAGTTATCATCAGCATTCAGAATGGCTTTGTGGAGCGTACAAGTTTCAGCTTTTCTGGAAAAATATTCAAAAAGTTGTTGTTTTTGTTTTTTAACTATTCCTTGTATGTTTATTATTCCTCTTCCACCTTTAGATCTTGGGAGTGTGATCCTTTCGATCGAAGCTTGGGAGTGGTGTTGGCGGTATTTTGTCATAAGCATTCTTATTTTCCTCTCCAGGGCTTCTAAGTCTGTTTTGCTCCATTTGACTATGCCGGCTGAATATGTTATTAAAGGAACAGCATATGTATTGATGGCCATAACCACATTTCGGGAGTTCAAAGATGTTCTTAGGATTTGTTCCAAGCTGTTTTCAAATGAGCTTGCTAAGCTAGCTTTGATATCAGTGTGTTTGATTGATTTCGACTGTTCCATACCGAGGTACTTATAGATATCACCTTCTTCGATTGACTCTATGATCTCATTATTATTATTATTATTATATTATTATTTTTCAGCTCAGAACTATCCCACCGATTTTTCTTCCAAACTAACCAGCGATAAATACGATAATCATCTTAAGGATTTTTATCTGGGTTAAAACATTGGTCCTTCGAGCCGGATTCTAGCGACATATAAGCAACATGAATGATCCATCAGTGGAGACCATACAAAAATTTAACTTTGAACGCATCGCTACAATACTTTGAAGTCCGTGCGGAGAAGCTGGCAACAACATGGAAAAATTGCGAAGAACTTCATGCGAAGGTGTATCACTTGAAGATGCATAGTGAGCCTTTGGCCAAAGACTATGTATCAAAGTATAGTAAAATAGAAGAGGTGGCAATGAATTTGACCACCACTTTTCAACGCGCAATTGATCAGTATAGAGCTCAGCAATCGTCTGATACAAAAGCGCTACAGGTATTGAAATTGAAAACAGCTGATAATGAGGATGTCGTTCGTCTGGAAAGGGTTATAATTCCAACCTTTGAAGGTGATTATCTGAAATGGGTGAATTTCTATGAAATGTTCAAAACATTAGTGCATGAAAATAAGCAACTAGAATGCAGTACCTGGTGACTTCTACAAAGCGTGAAGCTCTACGCCTAATCGAGAATCTGGGGGTGAATGGAAGTAACTACCAGAATGCATGGAAAATGGTGTTTGAAAGATACAACAACAAGAGGACATTACTAGCATCTCACCTTCAAGCATTTCTCAACATCCCAAATGTTAAGTCTGAAACTGCCAATAACTACAAGAAATTGTTAGACACGACGAACGAGACACAAATTGGAATAAAGGCGTTTGATATTGACACCAAGTCCTGGGACCCATTCATAGTCTATATGGCCTCACAAAAATTAGATATAGAATCCAGAAAGGAATGGGAACTGTTGCGGGGAGTCAAAACAGACTTGCCCTCATGGGAGGACTTAGCTGAATTTCTCTCAAAAAAGTTCAGATCCTTGGAAGCCATTTCAAGTGACGTTACAAGAAAATTTCACAATACAAGTTTATTCACACAGTCACATGCTATATGCAAAATATGCAAAGGTAACCATTTCATTGTCAAGTGCGCTCAGTTTTAAAGGGCTAACGTTCAAACTCGGAGAGACATGGTGAAGAATAACAATTCGTGTTTCAATTGCTTGGGCGATCACCGAATTTACGATTGCAAAAGCAAAACAACATGCAGAATCTGTTCAAGGAAACACAACTCCATGCTTCATCTAAACTTTAAGCGTTCCGAAATCAAAGACAACAATGAAAATGCGATATCTTACTGGCTACAGCAATTATACACGTAAAGAAAGTGTACGGTCAATACATAATGTTAAGAGCTTTAATAGATCAAGGTTCACAAAATTCATTCATCACTGAAAACGGTGTGCAGTAGTTGGGACTCAAGCGTGAACCCGCAGACGTCACCATCAACGAACCGAAGTGCCGGGCAGATCTCTTTATACATAAAAGAAAATTGGTCAAGTAAGGATGTACACACATCAGCTCTTATACTCGGAAGAATCACACAAAGTCTTCTATCAACTTCAATGTTAACGTAAACATAAAAGGCACTGAACTCGCAGATCCAGAGTTCCGCAATCGATCAAAGACTTATGTTTTGTTAGGAGCTGATGTATATGGTGAAATCCTGCTAGATGGATTGAAGAAAGGTGTGCCAACTGCACAGAAGACCAAACTAGGCTGGATTTTATCTGGTCCAATAGCAAGAAGCGCATCAACTACTTATGATAAGTACATCCGAACTTGATCAACAACTCTCAAAATTCTGGGAACAAGAGGAAATCAAACAGAAACCCCTTTTGTCTCAAGAACAAAAAATGGCCGAACAGCAATATATTACAAATATCAAAGGATGAAAGATGGACGGTATCAAGTTAAAATGCCGTGGAAAGATGATCCTAAGACTAAACTTGGACACTCAGAAAAGTCAGATATTGCCAGATATGTATCAAACGAAAAAAGACTACTAAAAAACCCAAGTCTTTTTGCGGAATACAACAAGTGCATAGAAGAGTATCTTACGCTTGGACATATGGAAGAGATTCCCAGCAATGAAATAAACAACCCTTGCTATTACTTGCCTCACCACGCAGTGAATAAAGAAGAAAGTACGACCACCAAGGTCAGAGTTGTATTCAATGCCTCAGCAAACATTTTTATTTTTATTTTAGGATGGAGAACATATCCAGTCGTCATTACAGCGGATATTGAGAAAATGTATTGACAGATATCAGTTGAAAAAAATGACTCAGACTTCCAACACATCCTGTGGCGTCCAAACAAAACAGACACCATAAGAAAATATCGTTTGAAGACACTAACTTTTGGAACTGCTAACGCTTTATTCCAGGCATTCGTACGCTACGACAACTGGCAGCAGATGAAACTAAAACTTACCGTAGACATAATTTCAGAGGCAAAAATGTTATACTTGGAGCTGTCACAACTCCTAGACAAGGGAGGCTTCAATTTACTCAAATGGAATAGTAACCATCAAGAAGTCCTCAACGCAATACCAGAAAACCATAGAGGAGAAGGGTACGTATTCGATGCAGAAGAAGACGTCACAAAAACACTGGGACTCCAGTGGCTCCCACGAGATGATCAATTCATCTTGAAGTCTGACGGGTATAAGGAAACCCAACAATAAGTTACAAAACGTACCATAGCTTCCTTTATGGCACGGCTTTTTGATCCATTGGGATGGTTGCAACCCATTATTGTTCGCAACAAAATTTTTATGCAACGACTATGGTTAAGTAACCTTACCTGGGATCAAGAGCTTCCAACAGATTTGAAGCGAGAGTGGATGAAATCCGCATTGGAGTTAAAAGACGTCAATCAGAGAAAACCCGGCAGATTGTGCCACCAGAGGGCTAGGTCCACAAGCTCTCAAGAATCACAGACTATGGTGGAATGGTCAATTCATTTTATGACAGTCCAAGGAATACACAAAACAACCCCGAATACTGAGTACAGATTTAAAAAGGAAAACAAGGGTCCATCTTGCTACAACCGATGAAACCATACTTGAAAGATTCTCAAACTTCTTAAAACTAATACGAGTGGTAGCGTATTGCAAGAGAATGCTGCCTAACCATAACTAACCGTAAAGAAGGAGTATCTTCTATTATTTAACAACAGATGAACTACACAAATCTAAGATAATTTGCATCAAAATATCACAAGACCGGTCTTTTCCCCATGAAATACAAGCTCTCCTAGCTGGGAAACCAATCGATAAAAATCAAGAATATTACAGTTTTACCCATATTTGGACACTGAAAGCAAAGATAATATAAACCCAAAAATTAACGGCTGGGATCTAATATCTACTACTACTTATCTGTATAGATAGACATGCAGTAACTTTTTTGGGGTTGGGTACGAAATCCCGAATCACAAAATCCCGATTCACAGAATCCCGAATCACGAAATCCCGAATCACAAAATCCCGAAATTTCAATAATAAATTGACAGCACTGTATGGATTTTCATTTCCATAGTAACTGGTGACACCAATCGATGAGAATCAACGAGAACGAAGTTTCCTACTATTTTGGTTTGCAGAGGACCGCACTGGATTAGGCTCCTCCTCCTTTTTAAAAAAGTATATAACCAGGATTCATTTGAAAATAATTTTCAGTTCTTATTAGGACTCGGTAGAGGCAAGTCCTCATTAAGAGATAAAAACCTTTTTCATTCGACGGCTACGTTGACTGACGACGTCCAAGAGGATTGACAATGGCCACGACGATGACGATGATGGTGACAACGACGGTGGACAAAGTGACGACGGTGACAACGACCATGACGACGACGACGTTATCCAGGACAATGAGGATGACGGTGACAACGACGGTGGACAAAATGACGACGAGGGTGACGTTGGCCGGGACAATGACGATGATGGTGACAACGACGGTGAACAAAATGACGACGACGGTGACAACGACCATGACGACGTTGGCTAGGACAATGACGATGATGGTGACAACGACGGTGGACAAGATGATGGCGACGGTGACAAAGGGGATGGTGGCCAGCACGACGATGGCCAGGACGACGACGATGTTTTTTTTCAGCTATCCTTTTTTCAGGGACAAAAAAAAGTTCTTTCAAGGGCAAGGGGGTGGCCCCGGCGCGGTGGATGAAGTGCTTGACTGCTGACCTGGATGTGTGGGTTCGATCCCCAGTCTAGGCAGCATTCTTTTCTATATTCCCTCAATTGAACGCCACCCCTGGGATTTAATGAGATAATCAAAAACCTAATTTCTCAATCCACTGTGCCATCCTATCCTTATATTCCTTCTAACATTTGCCTAATTTATAAGACCTTAGGTCTTACTGGCATATATATGTTTGTGATGTTTGATGTTTCAAGGGCTAAAAAAAAATTCTTAAAGAGATATAAACTTTTTAAAATAGCTTGAAACGCTTACTAAGCGGTTTCAAATTTGGTGAAATTCAAAAAATAAGAAAAGTTCTTTCAAAAACTAAAAGAATTTGTAAAGAAATATTAATTAAAACAAAAAAATAGCTTAAAATGTTTACGAAGCGGTTTTTAATTTGTAAATGATCCTAGTTATGACTAAAAGCAGATTCTTGTCAACAGTTTTCTTGTAAGAAAGTCTTTCTTTAGCAAAAGTAGCTCGGGTCCGCTTTTTGGGTCCTCTGAACTGCTCACGCAAAGTAAGGTATGTATGGGGGGGGGGGGGGGCATGCTGCCCCCCTGCAACCCCCCTGCTTAGCTCACTTTAGGATTTTGGGTAGGTGCAAGGTTGGGTGTATCCAAAGTTTCTTTCAATTGATGTATCGCGTTATATGAAAAAACGACTTTTATCTTTAAACGCGATTTGCGGCTAAACTAGACGTCCTAGAGGCATCAAAGTTCACACCTTTAAACTTGATTTGCGGCTAAATTAAGCGACCTACCGACTTCAAAAATGCATATTCGTGATCTAGAAAGTGCCACCTTTCAATTGATGTATCGCGTTATATAAAAAAAAAACGACTTTTATCTTTAAACGCGATTTGCGGCTAAACTAGACGTCCTAGAGGCATCAAAGTTCACACCTTAGAACTTGATTTGCGGCGAAACTAAGTGACCTAGCGACTTTAAAAATGCATATTCGTTATCTAGGAAGTGGTGGTTCTGAAAAATTAAAAAAAAAGTTGGTAAAAAAAGTTTTTTTCAAAAACTTTCGAAAAAATAAATTAATTAATTCTTGCTATGTCAACAGTTTTCTTGTAAAAAAGTCTTTCTTTGGCCTCGTATGGCCCGCTTTGCGGGAGCCAAGGATTTTAACTCCCTCTTCGGGGGGCTCTGTGCCGCTCACGCAACTTCGTTGCTCCGCTTAGGGTATGTCAAGTCTCCAGGCAGGCGCCTATTACAACAGTTTTCTTGTAAAAAAGTCTTTCTTAAGCAAAAGTACCTCGCGTGGTACTTATGAGGTATGTATGGGGGGGCATGCTGCCCCCCTGCAACCCCCCTGCTTCGCTCACTATAGGATTTTGGGTAGATGCAAGGTTGGGTGTATGCAGTTTCTTTCAATTGATGCATGTGCATCGCATCGACTTTTATCTTTAAACGCGATTTCCGGCTAAATTAGACGTGCTAGAGGCATCAAAGTTGACGCCTTTAAACTTGAATTGCGGCTAAACTAAGCGACTTCAAAAATGGATATTCGTGATCTAGGAAGTGCCACCTTTCAATTGATGTATCGCGTTATATGAAAAATCGACTTTTATCTTTAAACGCGATTTGCGGCTAAACTAGACGTGCTAGAGGCATCAAAGTTCACACCTTTAAACTTGAATTGCGGCTAAACTTAGCGACCTAGCGACTTCAAAAATGCATATTCGTGATCCATGAAGTGCCAGTTTTCAAAAAGTTGGTAAAAAAAATTTTTTTCCAAAACTTAAAAAAAAATAAACAAATAAAAATAAATAAATCCAAGTGTGAAATCTACAATTGCTTGGCCCGCTGCGCGGGTTCCAAAGATTTTCACCCCCCTTTTTGGGTCCTCTGTACCACTCACGCAAATCCGTTCCTCCGCTTAGGGTATGTTCATTCACCGCAGGCGCCAATATAACAGTTTTTTTTTTTACAATCATTTTTATTCCTTAAAAGAACTTTTTTAAGCTATAAATTATTTCAGCAGCATGCTTAACTTATTGTTAGAGAATTGTCGGCACCAAAATGAACTTCCGCACCTCGCTTTTTCATAATAAAATACTTTTAGTTAATGTCACACTAAATGATGAGAATCAACAAGAACGAATGTAAAATTCGCCGACCAATTTTTTATTTAAAGCTTTGTAAGCAAATAATTGTAAAAATTGCTTAAAATACTTTTTAAGCGTTTTTGCATAATTTAGTCAAAATTCCAAAAATAGTTGAAAATTCGCAACAAACGCTTAAATGCATTTTAAGTGTATTTTTTTTTTTTTTTAAGGAGGCTTGAGCATTTTCCAGTATTATTTCTTGCTTAAAATGCCTTTTTAGTGTTTCGTCATTTGTTCCGTGGCCCCGCCCAATTGGTCAAAATATTTTAAAAAAATCAATATTTTTCCTCAAAAAATTCATTGCATTCGAATCTTTTTATACATTAAGGCATTTTGCAGAATTAAAAAAAAATTCTAGCTTAAAATTTTTGCCATCTTCTTCTGATTGGCTAAGAATAATTATAAAATATTTCAATAAAATTAAATACTTTTTCAAAAAATATAAATTTAGAAATATTTTTTTAAAAGTACAAAATAATACTTTAAAAAGAGTAGTGAAAAACCCCTTCAAATATTTATAAAAAAATATTTCGGCGGGATTTTTATTTATTTTTTGTCGGGATTTCGTGATTCGGGATTTCGTTATTCTCCCAATTTTTTGTTCGTTCGTCGTCATTTTCGAATAAAGGGTAGCAAGGATTTTCTTTTGGTGTTTTTTTTTTGTGAGGTAGGTACCTAGGTAGGCATACCTATGTATGTAGATTCGTACATCGTTGGTTATTTTGTATTCCCTTCGAAATTAAGGAAAATTATTGTTCATTAATTTATTTACGTGTGAGTTCACAAGTTGTGAGTTAGATAGGTAGGTAGGTAGGTAGGTAGGTAGGTGTAGGTAGGTATGTAGGTGTGAAATGCTCCGATTTAAGGAACACGATATGACAAGGTCATTTTGCAAGGGTTATATATGTATTCTATTTTTACTTGCGATATATAGGAACTATATGGCAAGATATGGATTCGTAAACAAAATTTTACTCGGTATTTTGATCAAAGTTAAAATTACGATGATAGCGAAGTCGAAAAAAGTGGATCTCGCAATTCTGTCCGTCTGTCTGTCTGTCCCTTCGGCTGCAGCCTAAACGGGTCAGTCGATTTCCTTCAAAGTTGGTACATAGCGTTTTTTGGGCATTATAAATACAAATGTTTAAAAACAGGTATTGAAAATCTCATATTTCTTAAAAACGGCTCATACGAATTTGATTAAAATTTTTATGTGATCTAATATTTATACGATCTACCATATTAATGAAAAAGAAAAAATGTCTGCGGTTTAGAAATGGTATCTCATAGAACCATTTTTTTTGATTTTCGACTACCTCATTATCAGTTGAACTATTTTAATGAATTTTTTTTAACAAAAGCTTCAAATAAGTTCTAATAATATTGCATACCAAAATTTTCAAAAAAATAAATAATTGATTTTTAAAAAAATTTTCAAAATTATTTTTTGAAAATTCCATATTTCGAAAATGGGTAGATGATATTTTCTTTTAATTAATTTTTAATTCCACAATAATAAAGGCTAAAAAATTGCGTACCGTTTTTTTTTTTTAATTTTTTCAAAATTTTATATATACAAAACTATTTGAAAAAACAACCGCTCCAACGATTTTCAATTTTTTTTTCTCATAAATTGAGATTTTCTTAAGAAATCGGATGATGTACATCGCATTGGTGTCAAAACAATTTCAGAGGTTGTTTAATCAATTTATGTTTAATTATATATTTTTTTTTACAATTTTTCAGTCTAAACTGTCTCTGACAGATAAAAAAAAATCGAACCTGAATCAGGGAAATTGTTTGAATAACTTAACATAAAGTAATGCCAAGTTTTGAATAACTTTTGGTGATCACTTTACATAGACGCAAAATTTAATTTGATCACATTTGATTGTCATAAATGTGACAATCACCAATCACCTTAGCCGATTCCACTCCAGAAATCTGTTCTATAACCCTAAATTTAAATTTAAATATTTGTGTCAATAGTTTTTGAAAAATTCGCAAACTCAAAATTTTTATAAAAAAAATGAAAAAAAAAGTAAACTTTTTGAAGTCAGTGTACGTACCAATTCTGAGTCGAACACAAAAAACAAAATGGTTCTTCTAGTTCTTGAGAAAATTGACAATTACTAAAACTACTTTTTTATGAGATTTTTGTTTTTTTGATTGCTGAATTGGCTTTTTGAAGTCAGTGTACGTACCAATTCTGAGTCGAACACAAAAAACAAAATGGTTCTTCTAGTTCTTGAGAAAATTGACAATTACTAAAACTACTTTTTTATGAGATTTTTGTTTTTTTGATTGCTTACATAAATACAGTGCTAGTACCCAGCATTATTACGGCGTATAAACAGTGAGGTATATATGTAGGGTCAAAATCAAGCATTTTTTAGTATGCGAGGGGGCCTGTCTCAACCAGTTTAGAAGGTAGGGGCAGTTTTAGAATTAGATTGAAAACAAAAATATTAAAATAATAACAATAAAGTTCTATACCGGTTTAAAAAAAAACGTGAGAAATCTGTTTTTCAACCCCAAATTTAAATTTAATTATTTATGTCAATAGTTTTTGAAAAATTCACATGCAAAGTCAAAAATTCTTTAAAAAAATGAAAAAAAAAAAGTTTAAACCACTTTTTTTCAAAATTGTGAAACGAAGTTCTGAATTGGCTTTTTGTGGTCAATGCTTATATCAATTCTGAATCGAACATAAAAAACCGAATGGTTTTTACGTCTTCTAGTTATTGAGAAAATTGAAAATTACTAAAACTACTTTTGTGAGATTTTTGTTTTTTGGTATTTACGGTGATTTCATTTGGAGGATTAATGTTGATGATAGGTTCATCTTTGTAAGTAAAGTACAGCAATTCATTTAGCGTTACAGTTACATAATGTGATATGTGAGATATGTATGTAATATTAAGAAATTATATAAATTTGCTGCAGTCGTACAGTAGTAGCTAGGTAATGTGAATTTTTTATAATGCATTACATTTTCATATCTGAAAATTTTAAATGTGGAACTTTGAGCAACGTATGTGTATATGTAATGTATTTATTTAGAAAACTGATTTTGAAATTTGATATATAGGATAAATTCAAAGTTTCTTTAAATCCAGATTCTTTAATTACAAAAGAAACTTTGCATACACCCAACCTCGCACCTACCCCAAATCCTATAGTGTGCCCAAGCAGGGGGGTTGCAGGGGGGCAGCATACCCCTTGTATCTTACTATTTATACGCCGTAATGCTGGGTGCTAGCACTGTTTTTACGTATAAGCAAGCAAAAAACAAAAATCTCACAAAAAATAAGTTTTAGTAATTTTTATTTTCTCAAGAACTAGAAGACATAAAATCATCCAGTTTTCAGTTTTTGATTATTTAAGAATTAATTATAGCAACAAAATTCAGACAACAAAATTAATATATAATTTTACAGTTTTGAAAATTTTTCCCCAAATTTTGAGTTTAAAACCCATTTTTTTCCAAAAATATTCATAGATTTGACTTGATTTATAAAACTTATAGAACAGAGTATTGGCTTTAAATAAAGGTATAAGACGTAATTGGAAGTATTACCGTTATTTTTTCCAACTTTTAGTACTTTTTTTATGAAATTGCCCCTCTCGTCAAAACGGAGGGAGATAGTCTCCCCCTCCATAGTAAAAAATGCTTGTATTGAAGTCTTCTACAAAAAACCGTTATCATTCCTTGGCGCCTAAGTTATCGTACTATTGCCCGAGACCCACTTTTTTCGACTTCGCTATAATCGCAATGTCAACTTTGATCAAAATCCCGAGTTCGATTTTGTTTACGAATTCATAACTTGCCATAATACAGGGTGTCCCGAAATCACCGCCTCAGAAGAAAACCATGAGTTCCTAAGGTCATTTCAAGTCGAAAAACTTAAGAGGTAATTTTCTCGTTTTCGCTTCGTTTTCGACTTATAATGGTTTTTATGATTTTTATTCTTTTTTCCTTTGACTGCCTCTAACTTTGCCAAACTACAACCGATTTCCGAAATTTTTGTTTAATTTAAACAAGAACAGTTAGAAATTTGTATCTACCATACAACTTTTGGGATAACGGTTTTCCCGCAAAATATTTTCAAGCACATTTTTTAAGCATTTTTAGGTTGTTTTTTTGACTTCGATATGATTTTTTTTTCACAAAAACACGTTATTAAGTATATGAAAGCCCAATATGTGTTCTTAAAAATACTTAACATTTTTGTACTTAAAAATACATTTAAAATTATTAACAAAATAAAAAAATAAAGGAAAATAGAAAAAGTATGATATTTGATAAAACGAATTAAAACGAATAAAAAACTACGCTGAGCGTTTAGTGTTGAACATTAGAAACAGTAAAGTAAGAGTAAAACCGTTAGAAGTGTTTTATTCGTTTTTCTTCAAATATTCATATTTTCTTGAATTTCCTTTATTTTTTGTTTTTTATTTTTTTAATAATTTTATGTCTATTTTTACGTAAAAAATGTTTAGTATTTTTAAGAACACGCTTTCATAATATTGAAAAAAAAATTATACTTAATAACGTGTTTTTGTGAGTAAAATCATATCGAAGTCAAAAGAACAACCTAAAAATGCTTAAAAAATGTGCTTGAAAATATTTTGCGGGAAAACCGTTATCCACACAGAAAAAAGTTATATGGTAGATACAAATTTCTAACTGTTCTCGTTTAAATAAAAAAAAATTTCAAAAATCGGTTGTAGTTTGGCAAAGTTAGAGCCTGTCAAAGGAAAAAAGAATAAAAATCATAAAAACCGTTATAAGTCAAAAACGAAGCGAAAACGAGAAAATTACCTCTTAAGTTTTTCAACTTGAAATGACCTTAGGAACTCATGGTTTTCTTCTGAGGCGGTGATTTCGGGACACCCTGTATATGTACATAGTTCCTATATATCGCAAGTAAAAATAGAATACAAATAAAACCCTTCCAAAATGAACTTGTCATACCGTGTTCCTTAAATCGGAGCATACACATTTCACATACATACATACATACCTACACCTACCTACCTACCTCACAACTTTTGAACTCACACCTAAATAAATTAAATTTTCTTTAATTTCGAAGGGAATACAAAATAACCAACGATGTACGAACCTATATCATACATAGGTATACCTACCTAGGGACCTCACAAAAAAAAAACACCAAAAGAAAATCCTTGCTACCCTTTATTCGAAAATCGTGACGAACGAACAAAAAAGTTACTGCATGTCTAACTATACAGATACACACCATTACCAATGATAAGCAAAAAACAAAAAAAAAACAACCACCGCAAGAGACTTAAGTCTCCTCGACTCGCCACCAACAAGGCTGGCATCGCTTCATAAAAAATTCAATTTATACATCATTCATACTATTCCTACGAAAGACAAAAACAACAAATACTTTTGCCTTTGAGAATTGACTATTTAGATATACATTTTGAAGAGAATTCAAATTTTAAGTTGTATACAGGCAGAGATCTCTCGCTCTTTACACTGGCTAAAGCAACATTTTTTAGATCCCAGCCGTTAATTTGTGGGTTCCAATATTTTGTATGGGATGCGACATCTTGGTATTATTTTATCTTTGCTGAAAGGGTCCCCAGGGTGGGCGGAAGACTACAAAGGGCCTAGTTAAGTCAAGCTGAAAAACATCCCCTCGTATTAAGCAATGAATGCTCGCTATCAAAATTAATAGTATCCTATGTTCATCAGCGAACTCTTCACGGATCACAATTACTTACCCTTAACACAATGCGTAAGGAATTTTGTATACTAAATGCAAACAAGCTAGTGACAACATGCATTCATAAGTGTATTACTTGCTTCAAACTAAACGCAAAGGTCAATCAACAACAGTTAATGGGAGATCTTCCAACGCATCGTGTAACGCCTCAAGAAGAGGCAAGTGCAAGGCCATTTACAGCGACTGTGGCACAAATTTTGTTGGAGCGAGCAAAGAACTCCAGCGTACATTTGAAAGAATGACATACGAAACACATGCATGGATAGTAAATGACAACATTACATGGCACCACATACCTCCAAGTAGTCCGCACTTTGGGGGATTATGGGAAGCGGGTGTCAAATCCAATAAAAGACATCTATTAAAAATACCACGAGAAAGTCTTTTAAACATAGAAGAAATGTATACACTATTGGCCCAAATTGAAGCCTGTTTAAACAGCCGACCATGAGCTCCAATCATTAATGATATCAATGACGTCCTGCCCTTGACCCCAGGTCATTTTCTCATTGGAAGTTCCATGTTTGCAGTGCTTGATGCAGTCCCAGATAACTTAGAGCTTTTAAAGAGATGGCAACTAACCCGACGCCTTACAAATGATTTCTAGAATAGGTGGAAGGAAGTATATTTTGACGCAACTACAAAAGCGACCAAAGTGGTTATCAACAAAGAAAAATCTTCAGCCCTGAAAGAAAATACCCCGCAAACGAAATGGCCTTTAGCACGCATTTTGACATACATCCTGGCGAAGACGAACTTGTTCGAGTGGTCACCATCAAATTAAACGGAAATATAACTAAACGTCCCAAAGTAAAACTATGTCCATTGCCAATTGAAGAAGCTGACGAAGAAGTTCTCTCTAAATCGGAAAAACCAAGATAGAGAAATCGAAACTGAAAGTCCCAGAAAAACGAAAACTTCAAAAATTGTAACAAATTCATTAAGTATCGCAACGTGGCCAGCATTAATACTAAGCGTAATGATTACGTGTTTAGCAATCATACCGAAAGTTCAACACTAAAAGCAGTGGAGGACTCTATGTACAAAAATTGGGACACAGTTTTTTAAACATAGGAACGTTAAAGATTGAAATCAGTATTCCGACAAGTGAATTCTTACAAGACAAACAACAAGTAACCGCAACAACTAAAAAGATGGAAACGCTTTGCACAAAAGGAAAATATATAAGTGAAGAAATACAATGCGACATACTAAATCATCACCTGCAAGTTTTAAGTACAGGCATTATCGATGGTATTGATTCAATTCAGTTTTTAAGGCCACGAAGGGTGTATTAGGAATAATTCTTACGTCAGTGTTCGGAGTCAACGAAGAGGTGTACCATGATATCGATAACTTGTCAGAAAATCAACAAACTTTGATAAATACAATATCTCATCAAAGAAAGGTCATGCTCAAGGCTGTCAAAACACTTAATGACACCAACAATAGAATTGAAAAACGACTAAAAAGTTTCAACATGCAGCTAAATGGCGGGATCAATTCTAGCGGCCGACCATAATGGTGTACAAACGAAATACCTCAGCATGTATCAACAAGCTAAAAATTTTTTAGAAGAAATTAATGATAAATATTATTGCATATGGCAAATTTTTTCTACGAGAACAAGCAGCTGGCAGTGTCCACATATAACTGACTTAAGCAGCGTACTTAACAAAACTGAAGGATATCTACCGCCAACATTGAAGGTACATCACCGTATGTCCAGTCAAGTCATTATGAGTTCAACCATAGAAAAAATTTTAGTTATTGAAAAACTTCCAATTTAAGAAATTAAACAATATGAACTAATAAAAGCAACAATGATACCAACAAAAATAAGTGAATCCACATACACGGTTTACACCATCCCAGCAGAAATCCTAGGTATTCATTACGATTCACACACGTACTTCAAATTCACGGAAGACATGCTCGCAAACAGTATTCAGCTACCTAATCTAGAGTATATAATCCCAATCCAAACTCTATACAACATTGAATCAAAGCCGAATTGCGTAATTTCGGAAATCTATCAGAAGTTCAGTGGAGTAAGCTGCTCAAGTAAAACAATCGAAATACACGCAGTGATATGGAAACAATTACATCAAGTGAGTACATGGTTATATGTACATAAGTCCGAATCAAATAATAGCTCAAGCAGGTTGTAATGGCCAGTTAAGCGAGATTTGTTTGAAAGACGCTGGTATAATGTAAATTACATCAGACTGCGTCGTTAAAACAAAAAACGTAACAATAACAGCAGAGCATCAAGAATCTACTAGGACGGTACAAACATATATTAAGCAATCAGTCATTTCATCCAATGTTTCATTATTTGACATCCAACAAATTCAACTTTCGAAACTTAATGTATCGAAAGTGCTCCAGTCCTCAGATGCATTCACAGCCCTAGTTGAAAAAGCCTCAGACCAAGAAGAAATAGACGACAATATATTGAAGCCAATACATCGGCATGTGATTTCATCAAAAATATCAATCGTGCTCTCCAGTGCATTAATAGCAATGATATTGTTGATTTGGAAATATGTGCGAAACCAACGCAAACAGATTAAATTGCCCTCAAAATGGTACGAAACATTAGGCGAATTAAACAAAATGGGTCTATAAAGAACCACTTAGTTCTTGGTGGGCGGAAATGTTTGGAATGCAAACAAATAATAATAATTTAATTCACGATGTAAGCAAGCGATGTAAACAAACAATAAACACAATCAAAACAATGCAGTATATTCAAGATATACTGTGCTGACCAATGCAGTGTATTCACGATGAACCCAATGCAGTGTATTCAAGCTGACATGCATTATTGGGTTGACTCGAACTATGAGTAGTCAGCATATAATAATACCTTAATTAAGTAGGTTGTGAAATTTGAAGAATAAAAAATACAACGTAATTAAGCAATAATAAATAAGTAATAACAAGTACTAATAAGTAGGTTAAGAAATTAAATGTTATCTTATAAATATAAATAGAAATTATCAATAAAGTGTCAGTCTAATATTATAAAAGGTGGTCTTAACTTCTTATTATTTCATTTTTCAGCTCAAAACTATCCCACGGTTTTTTTTGCCAAACTAACCAATGATAAATACGATAACCATCTTAAGGATTTTTATCTGGTTTAACACAAAATTAATGACAAAATAGAATTCACATCAGAAATACAAAACAACAACACAATCAATTTCCTAGAACTTTCAATCTCAAAATACAACAACAAATTCAATACAAAATCTACATAAAACCAATAACAACAGACATCACTATTCACAAAGACTCCCTCCACCCACATGCAAAAAAACTTGCTGCTTACAATGCATTCATTAATCGCTTAATGAGTGTACCGATGAGCGAAGAAGATTACACCGACGAAGTAAATACAATAAAATACATATCAGCCTCTAATGGATATAATACAGAAATAATAGAAAAATTAATTTATAAAAAGAAAATAAATGCAAAAACCAACAATACAATAGAAAAAATCACAGACGGAAACAAAAAATACACGAATACACCAATGTTCTACCACAAGTTATACAACAGGAGTTTAAAAAACTTAATATTCACACATCATTTAAAACAACAAATAAAACACAAAAAATACTAGAATACAAAATAACAAACGACATCAAAACATTATCAGGTGTGTATAAAAGTCAGAACATTTTTTGACAGGTTCACCGAACACAGATCAAAACAAAATACAAAATCTACATTATGCCTGTTTGGTAACTTTTTTTTCAAAAAATTTCCCAAAACCGAGTTTTGTTTTTATGCGTTTTTACAGCAAATTGTTAAATTTTGTGAAAATTTGTGGAAATTCGCAAGAAATTTCACGTTCCCAAAAACAGACCAATTTGCACAGCGCCTGATCGACGACAACCACAACAACATAAACTTCGACACCAACCTGACACCTATACACATATGAAAGATGCACTAGAAGAGTACGAAACATTGACCTATCGTGAAGTTGAACCAACGCACGTGAAGTTGGCTCCTGGCAGTCCATATATAGTAATTCAATGGTACGAAATCTACAAAGCGAACAGAACGGAACAAAACCTTAGAAGAAGAAATAGAGGAACGGGCACTTAGAATAAGAAGATAAGGAAGAGAAATATATCACATATACAGTGTATATGAGTGAAGCACCAAATTAAAAAAAAAAAAAAATACTTTGAAACGTGGTATGTCAGGTGCCTATCTGTCAAAATTAAAATTCTCGCCCAGGGTCGAATTAGCTCTTGTTGGTGATGGCAAGGCGCTCAAATACATTGAGCGCCCGTAGTGCAGAGTAATTTTACTTACTTTATGTGGAATATGAGACACAGCTTACCTGTGAAATGAACAAAAGTTGCAATGATTATTATAGATATTTTAACAGGAATTAACAGAGCACCGCATGTAATTTTATATTTTTATTTCAATGAAGAATAGCATATATTCACTTTATTTACTTTTATTTCACTTGTTTTTTTAATTTACTAATCTTTTTTTTCTATTTTAACGATTAAAAATCTCAAAACACATTCCTCAAAAAACAGCTAAATATTCCTTTGGGCGCCCCATGATTTAGCTGTCTAACTGCATGCCTTCCCTGTGTGAATGCATCTGTGTTTGTGTTACTCACTCTATTTCGAAATATGCTTCACTTTTTCCTCGATATGCCCGTTCCTCTATTTCTTCTTCTATGAACTGGCATATCGAGGAAAAAGTGAAGTATTTTTCAAAATAGAGTGAGTTACACAAACACAAATGCATTCACGCAGGGAAGGCATGCAGTTAGACAGCTAAATCATGGGGCGCCCAAATGAATTTTTAGCTGTTTTTATGAGGAATGTGTTTTGAGATTTTAAATAGAAAAACAAGCTTAGGAAATTAAATAAACAAGTGAAATAAAAGTAAATAAAGTGAATATATGCTATTCTTAATTGAAATAAAAATATAAAACTATTTTCGGTGCTCCGTTAAATCTCGAAACACTTTCCTTTAGATTGACAAAATGACATATAGCCACCTTTTTGGTTTTTTTTTTTTTTAATTTGGTGCTTCACTCACATACACTGTATATGTGATATACACCTCTTCCTTATCTTCTTATTCTAAGAACAAAACAATATTATACTGAACGACAAATTAACTATTAAAAGCAACACACTATACAATACAGCAATTACATACAAAAGAAAAAACCGATAATAAAAAAGAGACAAAAACATCCAACACCAACCAGCAGCATTTGATGAAAACACAAACATACAAACATCACAAATTGGCAATAAACCACAAGTCAACGAAATAAGCCCGAAGATGGATGATTGATATACGAAGCGCTTAGCTTGAAAAATTAAAATAATAATAAATAAATTATAAAAATTTAAATTAGATGCTAAATTCGTTTATATTTTTAAATTTGTTTTATATTTTTACATTCAAAATCACTCAAAATCACACAACATGGAGACGACACCTCTAATAAAAGGCTCAGAATGCTTCATAGGTAGAACATAACATGCAAAAGTTTCACTCACAGGGGAGAGAAGAAAACAAAAGATCTTTAACGGGAGCGAATAGGCAATATCAAGATAAGAGCTAATTAAAAGTCAAATAAATGCGGTCCGAAATACACTTGATAACACGTCTTGCACAGGCAAGTGTTCTTATCTTTAAAGTCAAGTCGGGTAGGGTTCTTATAGGCCTACGAAGCTTATATTTTGTATATGATTAGGTCTGTGAGGTACTAAAAAAAATTAGAGAGAAAACTCAACATAAGGGACACCCTAGTGGGTATGGTAATGATTAATGAACAAAGAATTGAAAAGTTATCTTGAAATGAATGAAATGTTCCTTGAACGTTTCGAAACGTTTACGAAATTCCCAATGATTGTGATTTGGGTTTCATATGGATAGGTTTAGTTTAGTGGATTCTTTCAATATGAATACATACAAAAATGTAATTTAATTTTATTTTATTTTTTAGCAAAAGAGGAAGCTTTTCGGAAAGAGAGTCATGAGTTTGAACAGTTAGCAGATGATTGCAATAAGTTACAGAACATTGCTGAAATGGCCGCAACCATCAACTATCCTCATCAGATGTTGGAAGAAGCCATTCGAGATATACATTTAGAAGTTCAAAATCAGTTATCTGAACGTCAATTAAATGAAACCCGTCTGAATATGCTGGATATAACCATCAATTCACCGTAAGTAATTTTAGTTGCTTTAAAGTACCTTGTTTTCGTATGAAAAAAGTCCAGATTTCCCTCAAAACTAATATATAGATGAAAAAAAGTGTATTCCAAAATATTCTCAAAAATATTTTTTTGGTCATTAAAAAAATTTATTTTTTTTTTTTTTGAGAACTTAATAATTCAAAAACCACTAAGCCGATTAAACTTGGCACCCAGCAGTTTTTTAACATTATCTAGGAAATTTTGGTTTCCTTTGAGAAAAGTCCATATTTACATCAAAACTTAACTTAACGTATTCAAAAATATTCTCAACAAAAATTTTTTGGTCTTTAAAAAAAGTTTTAACATTTTTTTTGAGAACTTAATAATTTAAAAACCTTTAAGCCGATTTATTAAACTTGGCACCCAGCAGTTTTTTTAAAATTATCTAGGAGATTTAAACAAAAATTATTCTTATAACCAAAAATAACAGTAGGGTAGAGCGAGGAGGATTTGACGAAAGGAGGCTTTGCCGAATTAGCAGTGCCTGCTATATTATGAGTTACAGAAATGGAAACGTCAGTTGTGCCTCTGCCTTACGGCCCAACGTACGTGTTTTTGTTTTTGATCAACTGTTTTGGTAATTTTGTACATTTTCTTTTTTGGTTGGTTGGTGTAAGTTTTTTTTGTATCTTAACTGATTGTGGCTTTTAATACATACATATTAAATATATCATCAGTGGTTAGTGAAAATACTGCGAAATTTCCGTAAGTTGAATTAGAAAGTTTAAGTGTTATTAAAGGAGGATTTAACAACTTAAAAGTAGGAGGATTTGACAATTTGCCAAATCCTCCTAATATTTTCTTTTAAAGACAATTATTTGTTTTTTAATCAATGTTTATTTAATAATTACTTTATTGAGCAAAATATGCCAATTATTTATGAAAGGAAACATCCTGAAAGGGTCCTATCTTAGATGAAGAAGCCCTCAAAGAAGCACTGAACGATATAAACAGCTAAATTGAAACGCCAACAACTGCTGCGTGGAAATATAACGTAAACAGAACGACTCTTATATCGCTTTTATCGGAAAATCGTATCCCGATCAATCTACAAAGCAGGGCTAGCACCAAAAATTCAATAGAGCAAGTCCTCACACGTCACAAGAAGAAGAGTTGACAGATTATTTTACGAAGTGCTCAAATCTGCACCATGACCTGACGTTTGACATCGCTAAGCGATTTGTTTACGACTGTGCTGTAAAAATAATGTAAAATGCCCTTCTTCCTGGATAAGGGAACAAACAGCTGGAAAAGTTTGGCTGTCGGGGTTCATGCGGCGAAATCCAACTATTAATCTGCGAAAGCCGGAGAACATAAGCTTGGGCCGTCTGCGAGCTTTCACAGAAACTGCTGTGGAGGATTTTTTTCTTCTTTTGAAGCATTCTTGAAAACATTTACAACCTTGTCGAAACTGGCCTTACTTATTACGTATTTTCTTCTGCAGGTATTTCACCTTTTAATTGAGATAATTTTGATGATAGTGAATTTTGTGAAATGGAGGGTTTAGAAGAGGAAAGAAATATCAGGGAACCAGCTGCTGCTTCCTTCACGACTCCTCCAAATCCGATTGAATCCGATCACTGCGAATACGTTACTTACTTACTTACTTAAGGTGGCGCTACAGTCCTGTGTGAACTTGGACCTTACACTCCAAGTTGGGTGAGGTCACTTTCCACTTGTGTGCGCCATCTTCTCCTCCACTCACCTTCCATGCATACGGGACCATAGATCACGCGAAGAACTTTTCTCTCGAAACGACCCAAGGTGCTTTCATCCGCTTTTGTCATAGTCCATGCTTCTGCACCGTATAGCAGGACTGGGATGATGAGGGTCTTATAGAGAGACACTTTTGTTGCTCGAGAGAGGGCTTTGCTACTCAATTGCTTTCTTAGCCCGAAGAAACAGCGGTTGGCAAGAGTAATTCTTCGTTTGATCTCAGCGCTGGTGTTTTTTTCTGCATTCATAGCGGAGCCCAGGTAGACAAAGTCCTTAACTACCTCAAAGTTACATCTGTCGATGGTGACGTTTTGACCGAGACGTCGGTGTTGTAGGTCCTTTCTTGATGACAGCATGTACTTTGTTTTGCCCTCATTAACCGCTAAACCCATTTTTGCCGCCTCTGTCTCAATACTCACAAAAGCCCCATTGACATCGCGCTGAGTTCTTCCGATTATGTCAATGTCATCAGCATATGCGAGTAATTGGACAGACTTTTGAAAGATAGTGGCTCTAGTGTTGACGTGGGAGCTCTGCACTATTCTTTCAAGGACGATGTTAAAGAAATCACATGACAGCGCATCGCCTTGTCTAAAGCCTTTTTTGACATCAAAAGGTTCGGTTAAGTTGTTTCCAACCTTAATCGAGCAGCGCGAATTCTCCATGGTCATCCTGCACAAACGGACGAGTTTGGCAGGGATGCCAAAACTAGACATGGCTCTGTATAGTTCGTCCCTGTAGATGCTGTCATATGCGGCCTTAAAATCGATGAAAAGGTTGTGGGTGTCGATTTGATGTTCTTGGGTTTTTTCCAGGATCTGCCAGAATGTGAATATTTGATCGACTGTGGACTTTCCTGGTCTAAAGCCACACTGATAAGGACCTATCAGGTTGTTGACGATTGGCTTTAGACGTTCACATATTACGGAAGAGAAGATTTTGTATGCGATGTTTAGGAGACCGATTCCTCTATAGTTGGTGCAGTTTAGAGGGTCTCATTTTTTCAGTATCGGGCAAACAATTCTGAGGTTCCATTCATCGGGCATGTTTTCTTCCGACCATATTTTACAGATAAGTTGGTGCATGCTCCTAACCAAATCATCTCCAGCTGCTTTGAAAAGCTCGGCATTTAAGCTATCTGCTCCAGCGGCTTTGTTTGACTTCAGCTTAGATATGGCAATCTTTATTTCGTCAGGAAGACGGGATTGTTGGTTTTCGTCGTCTATATTGAATGTATCATCCTTCCTGACAGCGGAATTTGGTTCGTCGTCGCCGTTATACAGTCTGCAGAAATGGTCCTTCCATATCCTCAGCATTGACTGCGGTTCCACTATGATGTTTCCACTTTCGTCCTTGCAGCCTTCGGTTTGAGGTTTATGCATTTGTGAATTTCGTTTCACCTGCTCATAGAACTTTCGAACCTCATTTCTGCTTCGGAACCTACCAACATCCTCGACCGCACGCTTCTCATGCTCTCTCTTTTTCCTTCTGAGAAGTCAGTGTTCCTCTCTCCTCTTCTGCTCGTAGAGCTCGTGAGCTGCTCTCGTTCTTCTATTCAGCGCCGCTTTGCATTGCCTGCCGACATTCCTCATCAAACCAGGGGTTTCTTTTTGGTGGCTGCTTGAAACCCAGCACGTCAGAGGCGGCTTCTCTGATGGCATCTTGGCAATGTTGCCACTGGTTCTCGATACATTGTGTTGGCGGCAGAGAACTTCGAGAGAGGTGACTCGGTCGGAGAAGGATTTGGCGATCTCTTGCGATTGTAGCCGTTCGACGTTGTATCTTCTCCCAGCATCTCCCTGTTTTGCCTTAGGTCTGGAAATCCGAAGTGCTACCTTAGCTACAACGAGGTAGTGGTCCGAGTCGATGTTAGCTCCTCGGAAAGTTCGGATATCCATGATGCTGGGGGCGTGTCTAGCGTCGATCGCAATATGGTCAATCTGGTTGACGGTAGATTGATCTGGAGAACTCCAAGTTCCTTTGTGGATGTTGAGGTGTGGAAAACGCGTACTGGCTGCCATGACGTTTCGCCCCGCAGCAAAATCGATAAGCCTGAATCCGTTATCGGAAATGGTGTCGTGTAGGCTGTTTTTCCCGATTATTCCACCAAAGATGTCTTCTCTTCCTAGCTTGGTATTAAAATCTCCCAAGACAATTTTAATATCGTAGCTAGGGCATTGCTCATATGTTTTGTCCAAGAGCTCGAATAACGTATCTTTGGTGTTGTCATCCTTCTCTTCTGTGGGGGCGTGTGCGCATATTAGGCTAATGTTGCCGAATTCAGCCTTGATGCAGATGGTCATGAGGCGCTCGTTGACACACCTATAGCTCAAGACTTGTTGCCTAAGTCTGGTTCCGATGACAAATCCACATCCAAATAGGCGCTGTTGGCTTTCCCGGTAGCAGTCACCATAGTACACATCGCAGTTTTTCATCCTCTTTTTGCCCGGCACATCCCTTCGCATTTCCCGGATGGCGGTTATATCTGCTTTATAGCAGTCTATGGCCTCCGCTAATTGTTCGGCTGCACGTGGTCTATTAAGGGACCTAACATTCCACGTGCGTATCCGAAGTTCGTTGTCCTTAAATCGTTTGCGTGGGTTGTCAACAGTAAATCCGTCCGTATCCGAGGCTTGTTGGTGCTTCATTACTAGTTTTTCCTTACGTGGTCAGGAAGTCACCCTGTCGCACGACCCCCAACCTGGAGGACCAGGTCCTTGATTTGAACTCCAAGGGCGAGAGTCGGCATAGCCGCTGCTTTCAGGCCTGAGCTCCGAATATGTCGTAGAAGCCCTATAAGGTGTTCACTAAGTAGTTCGACCTAACTGGAACGCGAATACGTTACTACTGCACAATTATCGCCATTCGCACTCACTGAAGACAATGCTGACCTAACGAACTCTCCCTGTCAAGCCCCACCAACAACTTCAGTAGTTGAAAAACATCACACACACCACACCTGAAGCTATTCGCTGGCCACCATAACTAAACAAAAAAATAACGGGTCGTGCGGTTGGTAAGTCCAGTATCTATACTGATACCCCGGAAAAAACACGTTTGGAAGAATTAGCATTAAAAAAATAGTTAAAAAGAATAACACGCCCATCATTCCACAAATTAAAAAGCCTAAGGTGGTAAAACGTGTCCTTCAGTATTCTTCTAGCGATGAGTGCGAAAAGTTCAGCGTCAGAGACTTAGACACTCCATTACGATGGCAAAGCAGCGACGACGAGGAATTGAAAGGACTGACATTAAACAAAAACATTGTCGCTAGCCCCGGAGATTATGTTCTCATACAATTTGGAAATAAAAAGGAGTTATATTACATTGGACTGTTATTAGATGCAGAGAAAACTCCTTTACCATACACAATCAAATATTTTAGGAGACAAAACAAATCAAATGTTTTTTATGAGCCTTTAGTGGGAGACGTTAAACTTGCACTTTCAACGGACTTAGTAGCAAAAGTTCCAAGCCCTGTGCAAATGCCTGGAACCTCCAGATTCAGGGAGAAACTTAAATTTAATTTAACGCAAATTTTGCTAATCTTGATATTCGCTAAATTAATATTTATTTTTGTTTGATTAAATATTTGGAGTTTAATTTATAATTACTTATTACTACAACTTAATTTATGAACTATTCTGTAATTTTTTAAATTTTTTCTAAATAAAGTTATCTTTGGATTGCGATTTTAGATGTAGTTCTTAGACTACGAATTCTCCTATCTATTGTCAAAACCTAACTTTTACTATATTTCTTTTTCGCTTCACATCATGAAAACCCTTTAGATTCCACTATTGGAATATACACCATTTTAAAGTCAAATATATAAGGAAAGTATCATACCCCGACCTTTTTTGATTCAAAATGACGTATCATCATTTTTGTACACATCCTCTTCGCCTTACTTACCATTCAAGTGTTTAAAAACCGGTACGGAAAATATCATTTTTCTCAAAAATGACTACCTACTACAATTTTTATTAAAATTTTTATGTAAGCTGACATTAGTATGATCTACCATATTATTGGAACAAATTTTGTATTAATCGATTATTAAAGGTCTCTCTTAGAACCATTTTTTTAGTTTTCGACTATTTTATTATCTGTTGAACTGATTTTAATGAAATTTTTTACAAAAGTTTAAATAATGCTGATAATAAAAAATTTCAAAAAAACAAATTTTCGATCTTAGAAAATTATTTAAAAAAAATAAAATAAAAGTTCCCATTAATAATAATTTCATTCTTTTATCAGATGAATACTTTTTAAAATATTTAAAATATTTATGGCCAGTTGCACCAAAATCCACTAAAACCAGTTTTTGATAAAATGCTTATAAAATTTATCGGCTTGATAAATTTTTTACGTGTTCATTTTTTTTTAATTTATTTTTAACCTCCAACGATCTATTTAATGTTGAATATTTTTTTTTAATTGTAACTTTCAAATGTCCTATCAAAAGTGAAATATTTTTTTTGAAGATATTTTCGTTAAAACTAGCTTTTAAAATTTAACTGGAGGAAAATGGCATTTTAGTTTATTGGCTTGATTATCGGCCTTTTAAAACTAAAATTGGTTGGTGCAACCGATAAATGCCATTTTAAAATTTAACGAAGCAGTAAATATTTAAAAGCGTTTGGTGCAACTGGCCATTAGACTTTAAAACCACATTGTGGTAGTACACAAGAGCAGGTTCGTGCGACCCAGTCGTGCATTTTATTTTTATTGGATGTGTAGAAGCGATCAGTGTGAGTGTTTTCGGGGTTGAAACCCTTCCCATTTTGTGGGTTATCCCCTACACATCCAAATAGAAATCTTGACGTGTCCAAAATGCAAGATTGGGCCCGTATTTCGTAACATTTCCAAGGAATGACATAATTTTATACATATTTACATTTTAAATTTAATAATAATAATAATTTTTCAAATAATAAAAAACTTCATAACATAACTAGGCTTTCTAGGGTCTATTTATCGGAAATTGGGCTATTTTTTTTTTCAAAATTACCGACAGCAATTTCAATATGACAGCTCAATCATAATTGGGCTATAAATAGCCCTAATCTAATCTTGGGCGATATTTTTGTTCGTACAAATAAATCATAAAAATAAAACACTTTTCTCCCCCAAACATATCTACCATTAACGCTTTCCACAATTTGGCACCACTTTTTGTTCACGGACTACCTGAATATCTTCTCATTGGTTTTGACATTTCAAATCAACCGCAAAATATTCGCATTCAGCTGGGAAATTTTTTTATTGGTATTGGGATACGATTTTGGGTTATAAAGATTTTTAAATTGGGCTATCGGACTAGTTCAAGACATGGCAACCCTGAACATAACTCCCTGCTAAAAACATCCGATATTTGTTGTAATATAATTTCGAGAATTAAGGAATAAGGATGTCTTAGGTACAATGATTAGGACGACAAATAACTTGAATACCCCGACATAGAGTTATACGATTCCAATTATACATATGTAATTAGAAATATTCCAACTGTAGCTCTTCAGTTACAGCAAAGATAATATTCTATAATCTTTGACTCTACCCACATCACAAATTTCCTTAAAAGGATCAAGTAGGTACCTACACGTGCATGAATATTTTTTTTTTTTTATTAAATTTGTGTTTCCGTTAATTTAAAAATTTTTTTTTCACACATACTTTCATGTTGCCGCAGTGGTTTTGTAAAAAACAAATTAAGCCTGACATTCTACCTAAATTGTAAGGCCTCAACCTAAACGATCTGATTAGTAGAACAAAAGTTATCAATCAACCAAACCAACCATGAGGGGACCTTTAGAATTATTATGAATGAAATATACCTTCCACAAACGCGCATACGTACATATAGAAATTTTTTTCCCGATGTGAACCCAATTTGCCAAGGTTACGTTTTTTTATTTCAAGCAATCTACCGTCTTTAGAAAAGCTATCTCCTTCCCACCAGCATACTTTTTTGTATTCCTCTTCCTCGTTACGTTTGCCTCGATGAAATTTATTATTAAATCTCTTTCAACGTTTTTAGTTTGAAATTTTGAACGGTTTTGAAAAAGTTTTTGTTGCTGGTACAAGCCTGTCATTCCGGCTTTAATTTGAATTTTGAAAATCCGGCTATTGGATCCAAAGATGTAGTAAGCATTTAACTGAATGAAAATTGGGTGTTTTTCAATTTTAGCAAAAATTGGACAATTCTGCACTGAACCACGGCGTCGGGGTCGGTTGGCAATGAACAACAACCCTATTTTTTCAAATTTTCGGAAATTTTTTTGTTTTCTTATTTACTAAGGTCGTGTAACGTGTACAGTTATGTATGATATCAAATTAACTGTCTATTTTCCTTAATGCGAAACGATCTAAAACTAATCCTAAAGATACACAAACTAAAGAGTAATGATAAATAAAACAACAGAAATATGGCAATATCTCGGTTGAACAAATTTTGAAAAATCTGAAATTTTTACAACAAATGTAGATCAATAAGATCTACCACTTATACTGTTTTTTGCTCTTTTAAAGCATCCATTAAAAAGAAAAAAATTCAAACCGAAAAATCCCTGTTTTTGAAACATATAAAATGGTGTCAAAAAAAATTTCAATCCAAATTTCCTGAAACACGTATATACGTAATACCTTTCCAATGGTATAAAATATATTTCAATCAGACTTAACCCTGATTTATTGGAATTTTTAATTTTGAACTTTTAAAAAATTATATCTCGCTCTCTCTCAAAAAAACCCGTCTTAGCGTTCACTAACTTAAAATTACAAATTTAAAAAAATGTACTACCTATATATTTTTAACAAATGAATTTATCAGTGAGTGAGTTATAGTTTCTTTTATAGTTTTTGTAAGTTATTATAAAATGAAAATTAAACTAAATTAAATCTTTCCTCTACCAAATAAACGTCCTTGAACATTATTTTTATATCATTCTTTCTATATTCTTTCTTTATCTATATCTTCATATGAACGGCATGAACAGCATCCGTATATGGGGCATTTCATGTGAAGCGGACCACGAAAGAGCGGTTGGGTCTTCAAAATCGTTAATTATTTGGTTATTTATACTTTGTGTAGTTCTTATCATGTACAAGTGTATGAAAGGATTTTGATTTTTAAGGCCTGGTGCTAGATTTATGGGCTTGTAAAGGTTTGACAAGCTATGGGGTAGGGTCCTAAAGCAATGTGTTGCTTAATTAAATAAAGAGAGAGAAAAATTGATCCAATGGTGACAAAAAATCTTGAAATGTGGTTCATATCGTCTTAATATTACATGGCAACTTTTAGATTGGGATCTCCATTCGTTTAGAATATACATAAATTACAGTTAGAAGCCGCCATGTGAAAACCAGATTCTTGTATGAAATACCGGTCGAAAAGAACGTCTTAAGTTTTTTTTCAAATCAAAGAATTTTTCACTACAGGAAGGGGGGTCCATCTCCCCTTGTTTAAGTGGGAGGGGCAGTTTACAAAAAAGTGTTTCAAGGCTAAACTAATGTCTAAAGCTATAGAGTATACGTATTAGTTCTGGTGGAAGTTTCATCTAAGTTTTGCGTAGCACTCAGGTTTCCGAAATATAATTAGTTTGTACTAAAGATACCATGTATTCGTGTGCATTACGACTTTCCACCGCTTAGTGGTCGATGCTGCGCAACGTGGCTTCGATCCACAGCGCGGCCATTCGTAATGTGCGCGAACTCCCCAAACACATTGTGTTTCCTGCACAAGAGAGGGCAACCAAGTATTTTAAAATACTGGTTTTCTGTTGTCTTCCTTGCCAGTCTTTCCTATGTCATCATTCTAAATTAGTCATTCGCCGAGTCGGCATCTTGTTTCTATTAAATTATTAAAAACTCTTAAAACTATAACTTAAGTTAACTTAAACATCACTTAAACTCTTGTAACCTACTTAAAACTAGTTATTCTAAAACTAAAGAAAATATCATAAAACTAAAATCTAAAAAAAAACTTACAAATAAAACTTAAAACTAAATACAAAAGGGATTTCCTTTTTTGGAGAAAAACCACACAAGGGTGGTTTCTAATTTGTTCGAGTTGATGTGATCGTGGAAGAGACTTGGTTGGCTGCTGGTGCAGTGGCGTAGCGTGGGTTTTTGCCGCCCGGGGCAGAGTCATTTTTCGCCGCCCCTAGCAACTTTTTTTTTAAGCCTCTATTTTTTTGTTGTTTAAAAAAAATTAAGTGAAACAACTTACCTTGTTATAATTTTTTTTTAATTGGAAGTACAATTGAAGTATTCAACACTAGTTTTATCAAAAACGGTTCGCTTGTTTTTTAGTGTTCAATAAAAGGTGATAAATTTACCACAACTATCTAATTTAAATTTTTTTAAAGATTCAGAAATTACTGAGCAAAACTGCATCACCTATTTAAGCATTTTTCAAAACAATTTTTGATAGATTTTTTTTTTGAGTTTTTAACCAGTAATAAAAATTAGTAAAATTTGCCATCTTAAAAAAAAATTCTAACATTAGGTTATCGAAAGTGCCATTTGGCATTTCAGAATAATTACTAAATTTATTGAAAATAAAATTTTTTCGGTGATAAAAGGTAGCGATATATGAGCCAACTCACATCGAATCAGTCAAAACAAAACAAAGGTTTTTTTTTTGTAGTCTCACTCTCACGACTTACGAGCAGGGTTCGAATCGTAGTACTAAAATTTCGGAGCAAACTTGTAAAAAAAGTGAACTAAATCGAAAATTTCCCGAGTAGGTTTTAAAATTAAGGAAAATTTCAAGTTTTCGAACACCATATTTTTAACAACAACTTTTTTTAAAACACATGACATAAATTCTATTCGTTTCACAACTAAATAGAATTCAGATTCAGAATTATAGTTGCAAAATATAATAACACAGGGGCCACATTCCGTAAAACGAAAATGATCGAACGATATCGTTTTGGCAATACAATATAGCAATAGCTGTCCCTATATTGTATTGCCAAAACGATATCGTTCGATTGTTTTTGTTTTACGGAATAAGGCCCCAGCGCATTTACTTTTATATTTTGGTTTGACTAAAGAAATTTTGAAAAAAAATTAGCTCAAAAGTGATGGAGTAGATTTATTTCCCTTCTTAAAATTTAAGGAGAATTGCAATTATTGGCTTTATCACCGCTCGAAAACTTTTGAATAATTTCTTGGGAATGATAAAATGTATCCATTTTGAAGAAAAATGGATCCAAATGAAAATAAAATACATAAACAGAAAATACAGAAATCTTTTAACACTAACGCCTGTTTTGATAAATACATGTTTTTAAAAATTGCCGCCCCCTAGCAAACTCTCCCTAAAATTTTGGAAATTTTCCGCCTCTAAAATAGATCCAAATGACAAACAAAAATATAAAAACAGAACATACAAAAACCTTTTACATTAACGCCTGTTTTGATAAATAGTTTTAAAAAATTGCGGCCCCCTTGCAAACCGCCTTCCAGATTTTTGGAAATTTGCCGCCCCTAAAATTAGATCTAAATGAAAAGAAAATATAAAACAGCATACCAACAGCCTGTTTTGATTAATATTTTGAAAAATTGCCGCCCCTAGAAAAATTTCCTCCGGATAAACATGTTTAAAATTTGCCGCCCCCATATTTGGAAAAATTGCTTTTGTGATGTTGGTAGCTACGTGGTGCTGAGGTGAGTCTTTCTGTTTGGCCAATTTTTGTGTGCCGAACATATGGTCCATACGATCACGGATCTGTTCCAGCTCCTCGCAAAATTTTTTGTTTGGTCGCCACTCGCTATTCACTTTGTGCTGCACGGACTCCGTTATTTGGTAACATTACGCCCGCCGTCGCATCGGTGCCGTTATCATTTCGGCCGTTACAACTCAGCGAAGCATTTACCGCAACATTTTCAACGTCGTGTGACTGAAGCCGTTTTTGGTGAAATTTTTTGTCGCCATATTTTACGGAGTTGCTTCTCCTTTTTTTGGAAAGGATTTGGTTGCCAATTCAACACCGTGTCGCTGAACTTTTTGCGACAAATTCCGGATTTTTTGACATTAAATCTATAAATTCCTGCCAAGCTGCTGCTGCCCTCGTGTCGCTAACTTTTTGCGACAAATTATTGTGTTTATTGGACAGGAATTGTATATTTTCCTGACACACTACTGCCCTCGCCATGTCGCTACACATTTGAGTGACAAGTTCCTGTGTTTTTTGGACGGGAATTAAATAAATTCACACATACACATTTCGCCATCGGCCAAACCAATTTAAGACTTAAGATAAACTTAGAAAAGAAAATTGTGAATAGAATTAAAATTTTGAAGTCAATAAAACTAAAAAAAAACTAAACTAACATCCTACGACAAGTTCCTGTTTTTTTTTTTTGGACGGGAATTCTACACATTTGTGCGACAAGTTCCTGTTTTTTGGACGGGAATTCTTTATTCCTCAGGCAAAAAAGGCAACTGCCTAGGGGCCCAGCCCCGCCTAAGGGCCCCGCGGCTTTTAAGACAATTTTTTTGATTTTTTGATTTGAATTAAATTTGACAATCATTGTGACTCAATTTGGTTATTGTAAACTAACAAAACACAAATAACTGAGAAATTTCTCGTTACTATTCAGAGTTGAAGTGTGTTTGAACTACGCTTCCACCCATTTGAATACCTTCGTCGAGTTAAAATGGGATTTTTTTGTTTCGACGTTATAGTTTGAACACAAGAGACGCGACGCAGGGCTTTGAAACTTTACAAAGCTATAGAGTCAAAAATTATCTGGTGCGTCTATAATATCTAATGAAATAAAATGAAAGTAAAACAATTCGAATCGGGTGAAATTGAATTTGTTGAAGAATAATTTAATAATTTATATTTTATACTACGTTTTCAAAAGCCAAATGAGGTACTTTAGTTACAAAATTTCAAATTATTTTTCAGGGCATCTCAATCCCACAAAAAATCCCTTTTTTATTTAAACGACCACGTGATTAGGTTGGAAATTATGAACACACCCGATTTGAATCCATTTTTAAAGCCTTGAAAAGCATTTGTGTTGAAATTTCAAAACCTTATAAAACTCCATAACACCTTGTGTTGTGGAACTGAAAAGCAGTTCTTCAGTGTTGGATTGAGCTTAACTTTCAGCTGTCAAATATTTATCGAAATCGAATTGCGACAAATTCGAGGTTTCACTATCGAAATCGAAATGGTGCCACTAAAAAAATTGCTTTCTTTCACAGTGTGGTAACTAGGTTTCCATAGATTTTTTAAAGAAATACGTATTAGGAGTTAATTCACCAAATTTGATGAGTGCGCTATAAGATATCCAAAAAATGGTTGTATATAGGTAATTTTATGCTGCTGTTGCATCAGCTGTTTACCTCTGGATAGGTAGGTATCCGAATTTTGAAATACAGAATTTTGGAATACAGAATTTTGGAAACCAAATTCTCGTACATACAAAATTAGAACTCTAACCCGATTGGAAACTTTGATTGTATCAAAGTTATATAAGTAAGAACAATAAGAAAAGAATTTCAAAGGAAGAATAAAAAGAAAATAAGGTCAATGATTATAAAGAAGATAAATAAATTAAAAGAAACATTGATATAGGTGTTCGATTCGAAAAAAAATGACAGGAGGAAAAAAATTACAAAAAATTAAAGATTGAAACTTGTAAATATTTCCATTGGTTTTTTTTTTTTTCTTAAAATATTAATTTTTTCATCAATTTTCAATCAATTTTTGCGACAAGTTCCTATTTTTGGACGGGAATTCAATAAATTCCTGTCACGTTGCTGCCACTGCTGTGTCGCTTAACATATTTGGCGCAAAGTTCCTGCAAAAAAAAATTTTGTATAGTCATAGTTAATCACCATTGCTATCGATTGGTGCAACAGAAGGAAGAATCACTAGAAGCTGCCAAAATTCCAAAGAAGACTTCATTTCTGGCTCCGGGATCTTAGCACCTCATATATGGGATATTCGCAAAAAAAGAATGCCATCTAAAAGGTCACTAACTGGTCATAAAAGGTCAGCTATTTTCAAAAATTGGTCAGGCTTAGAAAACTTGTAATTCAAACTTTAACTTTTTCAAGGTCATTAGAGATTTTTGGCACCTCATTTATGGGATATTCGTAAAAAAAGTATATAAAAAGTAAAGGCCGGCCACCGGATCGTGATAAAAGGTCAGCTAGCTTCAGTAATTGGTCAGGCATAGGTTTTTTTTTATGAATTTCTAAAAACAATAACAATGTCACAGTATAAGACTTTTAGCACCTCATTTGTGGAATTTATAAAAAACAATTATGCAATTTAAAAGGTCAGTAAAAGGTCATAAAAGGTCAGGTAGTTTCAGTATATACAGGGTATCCCGTAACTCAAAGTCAAGCGGGTAACGGGTGATAGGGTAGGTTGTACCTGTTCTGGAAAAAATAAGAAAAAAAATCCATCTCACTTTATTAAGTAATAATAGCAATATTTAGAAAAATAGTGAAAATCGATACCCTAGACTACATTTTTAGGTATCTACTGTGGTCACAAATTTCCGAATTTTGACGTGTTAATTTTTTTTACGTAATCCTAAATAACCATGCTATTGATTCCAATCACAAATTTAAAAATAAATATTGTAAGTTTCGTAAGAAAAATAAAGTTTGACTGAGTCATGTTTCAAAAAAAAATGTTAAGCTAACGTTGACACTTCATATTAAAAAAAAAATGTACTACACTACTTTGGCAAGTTTCTTAAAAAATTGGTGCGTTTCATCAAGATTTTAAAATGGTATAACACTTGCTAATTATTCATTCTTAAAAATTTTTTTTTATTTTTTATTTGCAAAAAACACCTCAGTTCACTTCAATCACTTTCACAAGAATAATGCTTTTTTGTACTCAAAAATCCATTTTACCAAGTGACCTAAACAGAGGCACTGTTTGCCGTAAATAAGAGTGAGACAGATTTACATTACACAATATGGTACGCTACGATCTATGTTCGGTACGGTACGTTCCTTGTTTTAATCGCAACTGCTCGACGAAGTAGTTTTAAATTAAATTGAATTGAATGTGATCCCAGCGCTTGATCAGTGCGATTAAAAGATCCACTGGAATACCGAAAAGCATTGCTCATCGAATTTTAAATCAAAACAACTAGCACCCGTGACCCGTACCATATGCAACGTGTATACGAAGTTTGCTCCCTCGTAACTATACGCTCCCAGTGTTGATATTTGCTGAACAATGTTGGCAAAAATTTGTGAGGTTTTAGTAGCTATTACTAGATAATAACTAACATAATTTTCACAACACCATTCGAGTCCAGGGTAACAAAAGCGAACGATTGTGAGATGTTGCGAGTAAAACAAGGAACGTAGCGCACCGAACGTAGATCGTAGCGTACCATATTGTGTAATGTAGATCTGTCTCACTCTTATTTACGGCAAACAGTGTCTGATTCTAGTGCCTCTGTTTAGGTCACTTACACCTTGGTAAAATGGATTTTTGAGTACAAAAAAGCATTATTAGTGTAAAAGTGATTGAAGTGAACTGAGGTGTTTTTTGCAAATAAAAAATGAAAAATATTTTTTACGAATGAATAATTAGCAAGTGTTATACCATTTTGAAATCTTGATGAAACGCGCCAATAGTAGTGCCAAAGTAGTGTAGTACATTTTTTTAAATATGAAGTTTCAACGTTAGCTTAAAAATTTTTTTTGAAACATGACTCAGTCAAACTTTATTTTTCTTACGAAACTTACAATATTTATTTTTAAATTTGTGATTGGAATCAATAGCATGGTTATTTAGGATTAGGTACAAAAAATAAACACGCCAAAATTCGTGACCACAGTACCTAAAAATGTAGTCTAGGGTATAGATTTTCACTATTTTTCTAAATATTGCTATTATTACTTAACAAAGTGAGATGGATTTTTTTTCTTATTTTTTCCAGAACAGGTACAACCTACCCTATCACCCGTTACCCGCTTGACTTTGAGTCACGGGACACCCTGTATATATATTTTTTTTAATAGTTTTTTTTTTAATTTTTTTCAAGGTCAGCGATTTTTAGTACCTCATTTCTGGGATATTCGAAAAAAGTATATACCATCTGAAATTTACTTAATCCTTATAAAAGGTCAGGCCGTTTCAGAAATGGGTCAACTATAAATTTTTTTTTTATAAGCTTTTTATATTTTTATAGGTCATACAAGGTCACGTGTACCTTTAGCACCTCATTTATGAGATATTCGATCAAAAAATATACCATCTGAAAGGTGACTCAATCCTCATAAAAGGTCAGCTAATTTCAGAAATTGGTCAGTCTTGGATTTTTTTTTATTAAATTTTAAAGTTTTGTCCCAAGGTCACGTGTACATTTAGCACCTCATTTATGGGATATTCGAAAAAAATATATACCATTTAAAAGGTAATTCAATCCTCATAGAAGGTCAGCTAGTTTCGGAAATTGGTCAGCTATAGATTTCTTTTATGAATTTAAAAAAAAATTCAAGGTCACTAGTATGAATGCATTTTTTTGCGAAATTCCACAAATGGGGTGCTAAAAGTCTTATACTAGTGACCTTAAATTTTTTTTTAATTCATAAAATAAATTTATAGCTGACCAATTTACGAAACTATCTGACCTTTTATAAGGATTAAGTAACCTTTCAGATGGTATATACTTTTTTTGAATATTCCACAAATAGAGTACTAAAAATCGCTAGGTACCTAGGTAGGTATACCTATTACCTATGTATGAAGGTTCGTACATAGTTGGTTATTTTGTATTCCATTAGAAATTAAAGAAAATTATTGTTCATTAATTTATTTACGTGTGAGTTCAAAAGTTGTGAGGTAGATAGGTAGGTGTAGGTAGGTATGTAGGTGTGAAATGTGTATGCTCCGATTTAAGGAACACGGTATGACAAGCTCATTTTGCAATGGTTTTATTTGTATTCTATTTTTAATTGCTATATATAGGAACTATAAGGCAAGTTATGGATTCGTAAAAAAAATCGAGCTCGGGATTTTCATCAAATTTGACATTACGATGATAGAGAAGTCGAAAAAAGTGGGTCTCGTAATTCTGTGTGTCTGTCTGTCTGTCTCTTCGGCTGCAGCCTAAACGGGTCGGTCGATTTTCTTCAAAGTTGGTAGATCGTTTTTTTTGCTTATACCCACCCTTTTTTTAATTTTTTTTAAGAACAAAAACAACGGTACCTGCCAAACAAATTTTTTTACCAAAAACTGAAAATCTTATATTTCTCAAAAATTTGCCCACAACTTTAAAAAAAAAATAAGTAAGAAATTTTTTACAAAATGGCAACCATTTTGTAAAAAAAAATTTCCGAAAAATTGTTAGAAATAGTACCTCCCAAGAACCATTTTTTTGATTTTCGATTTTATCCAAAAACCGTTGAACTGATAACCACCTTTTTTTGTAGAATGTTTGAATGTTTTTTCTACGGTTTAAAAATGGTATCTCTCATAGAACCATTTTTTGATTTTCAACTATCTCATTATCAGTTGAATTGATTTTAATGAATTTTATTGCACAAAAGCTTCAAATAAGTTCTAATAATATTGCATACCAAAATTTTCAAAAACATAAATGATTGATTTTTAAAAAAAATTTCAAAACTATTTTTTGAAAAATCCATATTTCGAAATTGGTAAATGATATTTTCTTTTTAAATAATTTTTCAATTCCACAATAATGAAAGATAAAAAATTGCGTACCATTTTTTTTTTTTTTCAAAATTGTATATATAATAAACTATACAAAAAAAACCGCTCCACCGATTTTCAATTTTTTTTCTCATAAATTGAGATTTGCTTAAGAAATTGGATGATCTACATCGTATTGGTGTCAAAACAATTTCAGAGGTTGTTTAATCAATTTATGTTTAATTACATATTTTTTTTTACAATTTTTCATTCTAAACTGTAAGTTCCATGCATATTTGCAACGAGGTACCAACTCGCATAATACTACCTTAAAATTATAAAATATAGTATACAATATAGACTTCCATAACTAATTTTTGAATTTTAAAACTTTAAAAACAGTGTGATCGCACATAACAGCAAGTTCGTGCGACCCAGTCGTGCATATATATTTTTCTGAGAACCCTCGCCTCGCACTTTTCGGGTGCCTGACTAGAGTGAGTCCCTTCGCCTCTCACTTTTCGGGTAGATATACGTATACGTTGCTCAAAGTTCCACATTTAAATTTTTCATATATGAAAACGTAATGCATTATACAAAATTCACATTAACTAGGTACTACTGCACGACTGCAGTAAATCTATATAATTTCTTAGTATGTTCTTACATACCTATATAATGGAACTGTAACGCTTAATTAATTGCTGTACTTTACTTACAAAGATGAACCTATCATCAATATTAATTCCCAAAATGAAATCACCGTAAATATCAAAATTCAAAAATCTCATAAAAAGTACTTTTTGTAATTTTCAATTTTCTCAATAACTAGAAGACGTAAAACCATTCGGTTTTTTGTGTTCTATTTAGGTCCAGTTGTACAATAGTGGTTCAGCCTCGGTTCCAGATTTTAATTCACCGTTCAACGCTGGTTCAAGTATGTAATTGGTTATTATCACACACTCGAACAGTAAAACACTGCTGAAACTCAATTAATCCGCCTAAATCGGTGGATAAAATTTGCTGAACCACGGTTTAAATATTTGTACAACTGGCCCTTAGAATTGATATAAGCATTGAAAGCACAAAAAGCCATTTCAGCACTTCATTTCACTAGATATTAAAAAAAAATTGGTTCAAACTTTTTTTTCACATTTTTTTATAAAAATTTTGAGTGTGCATGTGAATTTTTCAAAAATTATTGACATAAATAATTACATTTAAATTTGGGATTGAAAAACAGATTTCTGACTTTCAAAACCGGCAAAGAACTTTATTGTAAGTGTTAATATTTTTGTTTCATTCTAAGTCATTTTTTTCTAAAATTGCCCCCACCTTCTAAACGGGTTGAAGCAGACCCCCTCCCATAGTAAAAAATGCTTGATTTTGACCCTACATATATACCTCACTGTTTATACGCCGTAATGTTGGGTGCTAGCACTGTATTTATGAAAGCAAGCAAAAAAACAAAAATCTTATAAAAAAGTAGTTTTAGAATTGCCAATTTTCTCAAGAACTAGTATAGACCAGTCAATGAAGCCAACAAAAACAGCCAAATTCGGAAATAATCGCCGGGAAGCTGGATTTTGGTATATAGCTTCTTCATGGTGTTCTTAAGAAACTGTAAAAAGTCCCTATCAATATGAGCACCGCTAACAATTTTACGGGGGGCTGAAGGCCCCCCAAAATAGTTGTTCAGGAATAACTCCCAAATGGTTAGTTGTACAAAAAAAGTGTAAAAATGAAATATTTCCTACATAAAATATTAACATACTTTTTTTCATATAAATAACGGTTTTTGAAATAAACCAATCAGAAGAGTTAAGGGTTTTACTTTTCTATGTAGTTGGACGACTTAATTCCAAAATTGTGCATTTTGTGATAAAAGCATCAATGTTTTTTGTATTGTTGGTACATTATATAGACATGATTTTAAGATATCGGTCCACTCTATTTGTCCACGCCTTTAGGTGGGAGGGGCAAATTAAAAAAAAAAGTTCTACAATAGAAAACGAATATAAAAACACAACGGCAACACTTACAATATAACGTTATAGCACCGATAATAAACTATACAGATGTAGCATTACCTAGAAAAAAATATCCCAATTTATTTTTACAACACGCAGACGTTCAACAGGCAAGAAAGCTCTTTCCCTGTTCATAGTAAAGCACAGAAAGAAAGCTATTTGTCTTTTGGAAAAAGTTTGCGTGCTCGCTCATATGTTTTCCCTCTTGCTCTGTTACGCTGGATATAGGAATGAAATGAATGGGGAAAAATTGAATAAAAACGTGTTTTTTTGTTTCTGCAATACTATGCAGTCAGCAACGAACGTGAGGAAGACGAAAGATATTGCGATTATGTTTGTTTTTTTTTTTACTGTGTTGTATGTGTTCAAACATGAACATGCAGTTCTTATCTTCAGATAACCCAATGTGTGTGGTAAATAAATATAATACAGATCATCGTGAACATGCACTGACGGTTATCTACAGATAAATAAACCATTCAATAAAACATAGATAAGTAAGAAGAATATAGAGATAAGAAATATGTAAAAAATACACATGTATAAATAGTATTTAAGGCAGATATGTTGTTTAATAAAATCAGTATTATTTGGAATTTACAACTCCGAGTATTATTCAAACAGTATGTACGATTTTTTTTTAAGGTCGTCTGAGGCTGGCGACAAAAAATAAAAAGTATATGAACTCTTTCTGCCATGGATATTGGATATATTCTTTATGTGGGTAGGTAGAACATTTTTTTTGAGTGGTGGGGGTTATTTTTTTTTAAAGACGGAAAAATGTCTTATTTTTTGTGTAGATTTCGTATGCTATATTCTAGATTCGTTAGATCGGAGCATTTTTTGATTAGCTTTTAATTTTATTTAGGTAATCATTTTCCAGTTTCTTATATAAGAAATTTGTTTCTTGGGATTATTAATACATTTCAACATTTTGAATTGTTTAGTGAAAGGAAACAAATACGAAATAATTTAAAAATATTTTATTATAATAAAATATTTAAATTTGATCTGATAGGTAGAATAGGTATACCTACCTACAAATCAAGAAAAAAATTCTCTACAGGTGGAAATTTTCAAAAGACACTTGGTAATATTCGGTACCGAGTAGTGTGGGACTTGTGCCGCACCGGAAAATCAGGACCAATCTATGAAAGATCGACAATAATTTCTTCAATTAAAAATTTTATTGGGAGAATTTTAAAGTTTTAATACTTTCCCATCGCTTTTAGACCATCAGCTCATGAGGCTTTGTTCTTCTTAATCTTCGAACATTATCTCTTACATTTAATACAGTATCCATCTCGGAGTTAAAATGGCTATGTAGTCGCTGATTATGTGAAACTGCGTGTTTTCTAATCATTTCAGAAACCATTTCTATTTGTAGGTCACGATGTTAATAGCTATTTCTAATATACCAAGGGGCCACGAAGTCCACGAAGGGCTTTGTTTTTGGATGGTTTTAGCATTCAGTTTCTTTGTACACCCCAAAATTGGATGCCATAAGTCCAAACTGTGCCTACGTTCTGTAACTCTTGCATCGTTAAAATTGGTCGAGAAACGTTGAAAAATGGAACAAAACTCATACGATTTGTTTCAATTTTTATCGTTTCGCGACTGATTTTGTCGGTGCATTACAGTACGTAGGCACTGGTTTCAGTATTTGTTTGTATAGCATTATTTTGTTCCCGATAATGATAGAACGCATTTATCAGGCTTCACAACGCATTTATCAGGCACTTAAATGGCAGTATCATCTGCAAATGTGGCCAAGATAGCATAATTGTCCACTGGAATATCCTTAGTATATAACAAATACATTGTTGGTCCATAGGCCACTAGCTTGTGGTACACCGGCTTCAGTTTTATTAATTTCTGAATACTCTTGCTCGTACCGTACTCTAAAGAATCGGTCTGTAATATGGGATTTCAGTTTTTCGTAGAGCTGCCTTGGGAATCTCTATGCAGTTTGTACTCAAATCCCAAACCTTGTCAAAGGCTTGAGCAACATCTAGAAATAGAGCGGAACATACTTGTTTTTCTTCAATACCTTTTCAACAAAATCCGTAATTCGATGCGCTTGGCCTATCGTGGAATGTTTATTTCTGAATCCAAACTGATGGTTTGGAATTAGTTTTCATTTCTTCTATTACTTTGCTAAGCCTTTTCATGAGCAGTTTTTCGAAAACTTTTGCCATAATTGGTATAAGAGATATTGCCCTGCAGGAAGTTACTTCTGTTGGTGGCTTTCCTTGCTTAGGAATAACAATGACTTCTGCAATTTTCGAGTGATGTGGTACATATCGAAGCTTAAGACATGCGTCTTTTCGGGTTTGCAATCCATTTTCTGTCTGGTGCTTTGATAGGCGTTTAGCTGCTTTCCATAATTATAATATTAATAATTATGTATTAATAATTATAATAATTAAAAACCAAAATATTTTGTATAGGTAGGATCTATACATGCTATATATGCTTCGTCCTAATCTTTGAACGCTCCATTATTAAAACCCACCCTATTAAATCCCAAAAATTTAAAAATCAACAAAAAAGATTTTTCATAAACATACCAAATTAAAAAAAAAAATTTTAAAGTTCTTTTAGCACGCCTTTAATACCTAATCATACAATTTACAAATTTACCTCAATCAAAAATCACCCCGATATATGACCAATAATGAATTGAATCTAGGTAAAAGCTTTTCCATCTTCTATCAAATCTAGATGAAAATAATTGCATATATACCTACAAAATCAACAGCTAACCGACGACAACGCTCTTCCACTTAACTACCCTCATTAAATCTATTAAAAATAATTCATAATTCAAAAAAACCTCTTCTCTGTGCAAACTGAAATAAATTTTTCCTTGAATGAAACGTTCTTGTTTATAGTACCTATTTAAATTAATTTTTATTTCAATCATTTTTTCCAAACATTCTCAATAAATCAATTTCAATATTTTTCTTAACAAATATCATGAAGCGCACATGCAAAATACATATGTATATAATGAAACACACATACACCTAAATCTAACGATGCGTTGATGATTTTCATCCTCGATTTAAAAACCGCATACCTACCAGAGATTAAAATGAATATGTTCGACTTTGGTCGAACAATTCTCGCAAGTCATTTTATTCACAAATAAAAATACTCACGAGAAAACTCAAATAAACTGGTCGAACTCGATTGTGTCGTTTGACTTCACACCCACGAACAAAATTACTCGTGAACAGTTGGAACTAGTTTCGAGTACCCGAAACAAAGCGAGTATACTCGAAAAAAGGTGGTTGATCGTGAACATCATCCAAGATCGTGAACATATCTCGGGTCGTTTGTAGATTAGGTAGATTTTAGGTACATATTTATTTGTATTCGGTATTTAGGGACGCTTGGTGGTGTTCACAAGAAAAACAACCGGTTTCTATTTCTATTATAGAGATGAAATTATTTAGTATTGGTTGGTTTGTTTATTTGTTTTAGAGGATTATTTTGTATTGTTTTGGTAGGTATGATCATAGAAGATTTAATTATGCAACCAATGATCAATAAAAGCGACAAATGCATTTATGTGGATTACATTCATAATATAAACTACACACTACAAAGGAAAGTTTGGGACAGTGCAGTTGTTGGAAAATTGTTTTAAAAAGGATGGATCTTTTTTTTTTAACTGGGAAACAGCTGAATTGAAAAAATAAAGTTTCAAACGGTCATCAAAATGATTTCAATTCGGGAAAAATTGGTATGCGTATTGCATTTATATATATAGGTATGTACATACTATGTACTATGTAGACTGTAGGTACCTATTTTTTTGTATCTATGTATGTATTTAGATTTTTTTACTTTTATTTCATTTTGTTTTCATACCATGTTCCTAGTTCCTACTTAATTTGATTTATTCAATAAAAAAAAACAAATTAATTAGGTACTTTTATTTATCTTAAAGGATCATAATCCACAAACTCACTGCTGCTTAAGTCGTCACGCTTAAAAAGGCAACTGAAAATCACAAAAACCAACCACCAAATTTCGCACAGCAGAGTTTAGCTTATCCAATACCCATCAACCTTCAACATCGAATACACCCGAAACAAAACGAGTATACTCGAAAAAAAGTGGTTGATCGTGAACATATCTTGGGTCGTTTGTAGAGTAGGTAGATTACATATTTATTTGTATTCGGTTTTGGTGGTTTTAAATTTACAAGAAGAACAACTGATTTATATTTCTATTATGGATATGAAGTTATTTACTAATTGGTTGGTTTTTTTGTATTGTTTAAATAGGTATGATGACAGAAGATTTAAATATTCAACTATGTGGATTACACTCATAATATTATTCACACGACATAGGAAAGTTTGAGAGCTAGTGCAGTTTTTGGACAATTGTGTTTAACTGGGAAACAGCTCCCTTGAAAAACTAAAGTTTAAAACGTTCATCATAACGAAATTATTATTTAAATTCGGAAAAAAATTTTATGCGTATTGCGTAGATATGCATGTACCTACGTACCTACTATGTACTATAGGTACCTACATTTTTTTTTATCTATTCAGTTTTTTTAAGGATTGGCTAAATTCGCAGAAAATGTAGTGATTTTTGTATTAAGAAAAAAGAACCAGATTGAATCCGGAAACTGTCAACAATTTGATGGTTTCAAATTCAAATTTGAAAATTAATCCTATTTCATTGGATGGTGATGACACGTTATATAATAACAATACTTAAAAAAAAAATTTCATAGCTATGTAGGTACACCCAGAGAAAAATGGAAGTCTAATTTTGAGCATATTTAGATTGAATTTAAGAACGCGGTCCTTCTTGGCATAACATACTCAATTCAACTCCGCTTTTTCTTATTTTACCCAAAGAGTACTCAATATAAGAACGCTCGGAGTTAAAACGACTTCTATACCATCAAAACAAAAAAATGCGTTCTTAAGTTGTATGCTGGTCGTGCTTAACTTTGGAATGCAATTACTTAAAGAAAGAATGCGTTAATATTGATTCAAATCCGACGTACTTAATTATAGTATAAACACGATCGCGATGAAAAGAAGTTTGAAATTTGTCAATTTGAGTATGTTTCTCCTAATTATACTCTTTTTTTCTCTGAGTGTACCTACATTAAATATTTATGATTTCTTTATAAGTTATATATTTTAATTAATTTTTTTTTTGTATCGTAATCCTATTTATTTTTGTTCATTTACTTTTATTTCATTTTACTTCATTTCATTTTGTTTTCATAATATCATGTCCCTAGTTCCTTAGCTTGATTTATTCAATAAAAAAATGTTAAACAAACTAATTAGGTATTTTTATTTATCTTAAAAGATTATAATTCAGAAACATACTGCTGCTTGAAAATCACAAAACCAACCACCAAATTAAGCACATCAGAGTTAAGGTTATCCAATACCCATCCACCGTCAACCTCGAATACACAATACACATTACACACTACACAAACAATCGAGTCGAGTACATTCGAGCATATTAATCGTGGACACTTTGTTCACGGTCGCTTGACTCGTTTTTATTCGAACCAATTTAACTCGGTTGCAAGGTAAACTCGTTCGTATTCGTTTGATTTGTGTGGTGAATCACGAGTCATCATACTCGTGGCCAAAAAAACTCGTAAACATTTTCCTTGCGTTGACTCTGTTTGTTTGAACTCGCTTTTTTCGAGTGAGTATTCGATGTTCGTGAACATTACTCGACTCGTTTTATTCCCATTACCTACCAGACTCAGATTTTTTTTTTATATAAAATTTAGCCTGGGGTAGCACATAGTGACTAAAGATCATGAAAACAAAAACAATAAACACATGCACGATTCCTAAAAAGAGAGAAGCAATAAGGTTTTTTTCCGTTCGTTTTTTTCTCATAGCTCTTGAAGGAGTAAAAGAAATAAGAAAACAAAAACAAAATTGTGCATTTTTTTCCGTGTGTAGCTCTCCCATAGGTTAGAGTAGTAGAGAAAATAAATTGAAATGTTGTCCCTTCTCTATGAAGTTGAGCTTTAAAGAAAGCTCCTTTTTTGGACGAATTTCGTTTTCATGGACATTTTTTCCCATATGGATGCTACATCAGTATAGTTTATTATCTGTGCTATAACAGATGTAGCATCCCCATAGAAAAAAATGTCCCAATTTTTTTAACCCCACGCAGACGATCAACAGGCAAGAAAGCTGTTCTTCTTAATCTTCGAACATTATCTCTTACATTTAATACAGTATCCATCTCGGAGTTAAAATGACTATGTAGTCGCTGATTATGTGAAACATCTTGTTTTCTTATCACTTCAGAAACCATTTCTATTTGTAGGTCATGATGTAAATCGCTATTTCTAATATACCAAGGGGCATTTATTATTCCACGAAGGACTTTATTTTAGGATGGTTTTAGCATTAATTTTCTTTGTACAACCCCACAATTGGATGCCATAAGTCCAAACTGTGCCTACGTTCTGTAACTCTCGCATCGTTGAAATTAGTCGAGAAACGTTGTAAAATGGAACAAAACTTATACGATTTGTTTCCATTTTGATCGTTTCTCGACTGATTTTGTCGATGCGAGAGTTGCAGAATGTAGGCACTGGTTTCAGTATTTGTTTGTATAGCATTGTTCTGTTCTTGATAGAACGCATTTATCAGGCACTTAAATGGCAGTATCATCTGCAAATGTGGCCAAGATAGCATAATTGTCCACTGGAATATCCCTATGTATATAACAAATACATTGTTGGTCCTAGGCCACTTGCTTGTGGTACACTGGCTTCAGTTTTATTAATTTCTGAATACTCTTGCTCATACCGTACTCTAAAAAATCGGTCTGTAACATAGGATTTCAGTTTTTCGTAGAGCTGCCTTGGGAATCTCTATGCAGTTTGTACTGAAATCCCAAACCTTGTCAAAGCCTTGAGCAACATCTAGAAATAGAGCGGAATATACTTGTTTTTCTTCAATACTTTTTCAACAAAATCCGTAATTCGATGCGCTTGGTCTATCGTGGAATGTTTATTTCTGAATCCAAACTGATGGTTTGGAATTAGTTTTCATTTCTTCTATTACTTTGCTAAGCCTTTTCATTAGCAGTTTTTCGAAAACTTTTGCCATAATTGGTATAAGAGATATTGGCCTACAGGAAGTTACTTCTGTTGGTGGCTTTTCTTGCTTAGGAATAACAATGACTTCTGCAATTTTCCAATGATGTGGTATATATCGAAGCTTAAGACATGAGTTTATTATATATTGGAGTTTTTTGAAGGCAACTGTTGGCATTTCTTTCAAAACCTGAGCAGTAACTAGAATATTCCCTCTGTGCTTTTTTATTTGATAGCTTGTGTTGACACATGCTTTTTACTTCTTTGAGCGTAAGGCACCAGTTATAGCGATCAGAAAAAACCATCCGAAAAAAAAGTGATTGAAGTTTTTATTACTTTTCAATTCGATTTGATAGCCAAATGATATATCAATCGACGAGTAATTCAGCGTAGAATTTTTTTCGCGAAAAAAAATTGTCAAACCATTATATTTTTATCTTTTAAATGGATTTACTTGTTTTTCGGATGAAATTTCATTTTTCGTATCAGCTGATTGCTTTTTGACAGAAAGGGGAACAAATCGTTCCAATGATTTGTGTTCCAATTTTTTTCTGTTCCACTGAAAGAATACCATCCGAAGTTTTTTTTCTGATATTGCAATCAGAAAAAATCTTGGCGGCTGTTTGTTTGTTTTTGGTTTGCTTAACTTTTTCTGACAAATTTTTTCTGATTGCTATAAACAACCCTCAGAAAAAAAATCAATTTCATTCTGTTTCAAGTTTTTTGGATGGGTTTTTCTGATCGCTATAACTGGCTCCTAAAGAAGAGAATTTCTAATTCGTCGTTTCTATCAACAAAATGTAAATTATTTGTACCTAACTGCATTTTCTGGAAAGGGCTTAAAAACATTCGAGAGATGTTCCGCGAGGATTTCAGCTTTCTGTTTCGCGTTTGCAATCGATTTTCTGTCTTGTGCTTTGATAGGCGGATTTTGAATTTGTGGTCTTTTTAGGCGTTTAGCTGCTTTCCATAATTATAATATTAATAATTATAATAATTAAAAATCGAAATATTTTGTATAGGTATTTATACGTTATATATAGTTTTGAGCAAAATTGTGCAGCTTATGCTTCGTCCTAATCTTTGAACCTTCCTTTATTATAACCCACCCTATTAAATCCCCAAAATATAAAAATCAACAAAAAGTAACCTCAACAAAAAAAGATTTTTCATAAACATACCAAATTAAAAAAAAAATTAAAAAAAAAAGTTCTTTTAGCACGCCTTAAATACCAACTCATACAATTTACAAATTTACCTCAATCAAACATCACCCCGATATATGACCAATAATGAATTGAATCTAGGCAAAAGATATTCGATCTTCCATCAAATCTAGATGAAAATAATTGCAGGTATACAAAATCAACAGCTAAAGCCCGCATCACACGACGCTTGTTTTCCTGCTAGAAATGCTCGCTGGCTTTCGTGCTGGTTTTGTTGCATGGTGTGGTGCTGGATGTTTTGCTGGTTTGAATTTTTTGGCTTCACTCGATGATTGTTTTGGAGCTGGATTCGCTGATGGTTTTTTGACATTTCTTTGATGTGTTTCTTTGGGAGAACACAGTACACAATATTTTTCTAAACAAATTTTCACAAAAAATGCATACATCAGATAGAACTAAATATACAAATTAATGAAATCACATTTAATTTTGTTTAAAGCCTAGTACGCAGCTTAAGTGAAACGAAAATTTTCTTTGGTCTCCAAATCGATAACGAAAACTTAAACGAAACGACTACGGAAAAAATAAATGTCACCAATTGTAAGAAAAATAAAAAAAAAATAAAATCACAGAAGCCTTTGCTGTAATCAAAGAAACAACAAATAAAAATTAAAATTAAAACTCGAATGTCACTTTTCCGCAGACAATTAATGGTTCGTGCATATAATTCAGTGTGAAAAAGTGTGTAGACTTCTCCAAATAATCTGCTACAATTATCAATTTCGCTCGTTGAACAGCGTACTGCAGAACAAAAATGAAAACGAAATTTTTCGTTTATGATTTCGTTGCTTCAATTTTTGTACGGAAATTTTCGTTTCGCTTCAGCTGCGTACTATGCTTAAAGTTGAAAAAACTATTAGAAAATAAATAAAAACGAAATAGAAAAAATGACATTTGAAAATATACATCTACCTTTTGACGTCTGCTAAAATCCAGCAGCAAAACAAGCAAGAAAAATAGCACCGGTTCTAACATTGCAATCTAGCAGCGCTTCTATCAAGAGAGCCAGCAGTGACGCCATTTTCCAGCTCAATAGCCAGCACGAAAGCCAGCAAGCATTTCTAGCAGGAAAACAAGCGTCGTGTGATGCGGGCTTAACCGACGACAACGCTCTTCCACTTAACTACCCTCATTAAATCTATTAAAAATAAAAAATACCTAATTAAAAAAAAACCTCTTCTCTGTCCAAACTGAAATAAAATTTTCCTTGAATGAAACGTTCTTGATTATAGTACCTATTTAAATTAAGTTTTATTTCAATTATTTTTTTCCAAACATTCTCAAAAAATCTATTTCAATATTTTTCTTAACAAATATCATGAAGCGCACATGCAAAATACATATGTATGTAATAAAACACACATACACATAAATCTAACGATGTTGATGATTTTCATCCTCGATTTGAAAACCGCAATCCGCATACCAGACTCAGATTTTTTTTTTATCAAATTTGTCTCAAATTTGACCTGTGGTAGCATATAGCCACAGTACACATATTAAAGGTAATATATTGCGCAGGTTGTCAAAGTTGGAAATGTCAAAAAATTAAAAATGGCTGTTCGAGTGCCCACAGGAACTCAACGCGCATCATTAGAAACAACAACAAAATATTGAAATTAGACAAGGAAAGGGGCACTGAATCCACCATTTTACCACCATAATACCTCGATTTTGACAGATGCGCAGAACCACAGTACACATATTAAAGGTAATATATTGCGCAGGTTGTCAAAGTTGGAAATGTCAAAAAATTAAAAATGGCTGTTCGAGTGACCACAGGAACTCAACGCGCATCATTAGAAACAACAACAAAATATTGAAATTAGACAAGGAAAGGGGCACTGAATCCACCATTTTACCACCATAATACCTCGGTTTTGACAGATGCGCAGAACTGAACAAAAATGAAAACGCTAATGATATTACCTTTAATATGTGTACTGTGGCACATAGCGACTAAATATCATGAAAACAAAAACAATAAACACATGCACGATTCCTAAAAAGAGAGAAGCAAACAGGTTTTTTTCCGTTCGTTTTTTTCTCATAGCTCTTGAAATAGTAAAAGAAATAAGAAAACAAAAACAAAATTGTTCATTTTTTTCCGTGTGTAGCTCTCCCATAGGTTAGAGTAGTAGAGAAAATAAATTGAAATGTTGTCCCTTCTCTAAGAAGTTGAACTTTTAAGAAAGCTCTTTTTTTGGACGAATTTCGTTTTCATGGACATTTTTTCCCATATGGATGCTACATCCGTATAGTTTATTATTTGTGGTTACAGAGTTTAAAAATCAATTATTCCAAAACTAAGCACTAAATAAATCATTCAAAAACATTAATAAAGAATGAGTTTCTGGCTTTAAGATAAGCCATAACATAATATTGTAAGTGTTGCCGTTGTGTTCGAATGTTCATTTTCTATTTTAGAATTATTTTTTTTTTTATTTGCCGCTCCCACTTAAAGGGGTGGACAAATAGAGTGGACCGATATCTTAAAATCATGCCTATATAATGTACCAACCAACCAATACAAAAGAAATTGATGTTATCACAAAATGCACAGTTTTGGAATAAATAAACAAGTAAAACCCTTAACTCTTCTGATTGGTTTATTTCAAAAACCGTTATTTGTATGAAAAAAAGTATGTTAATATTTTTTGTAGGAAATATTTCAAGCTACAAATTATTTATTGACACTTTTTTGTAAAACTTACCATTTGGGATTTATTCCTTAAAAAGCAAAAAATCATATCGATGGCGACGTTTGACAGTTTCTTAAGAACACCATGAGAAAGCTATTTACCAAAATCCAGCTTTCCGGCGATTTTTTCCGAGTCAAATGCTTTATTGGCCGGACTAAGTATACATAAAACCATTTTGTTTTTGTGTTCGACTCGGAATTGATATGTACACTGACTTCAAAAAGCCAATTCAGCACTTAATTTCACAATTTTGAAAAAAATGGTCTAAACTTTTTTTTTTTCATTTTTTTTATCAAAATTTTTAATTTGCATGCGAATTTTTCAAAAACTATTGACAAAAATATTTAAATTTAAATTTAGGGTTATAGATCAAATTTCTGGCGTTCAATACCATTATAGTAATTTATTGTAAGTATTGCCGTTGTTTTTTAATAATTTTTTTTTTCAATTTAAGTCATTTTTTTTAATTGCCCCTACCTCCTAAACGGGGCGATATAATAAAAAATGCTTGTTTTTGACCCCTCTACAAAAAGCCGTTATCAATTCTTGGCGCCATAGTTATCGTACTCTCCCCGTTTCGTTCTGTTTGATTTATTCAGCTGTCAAAATTAGGCGTGTTTCACAAAAGTTTGCTGACGATTTGTTTTAACAGAAGGGTTGTTTAAAGTGTTTAAAATTAAGAAAACTTTAAACAAGAATTTTTAAATGAAGGACTGTTCAACTAGAGTCGGATTTATTGCTTAAACGAGAACTGTTTAAAATTTTTCGCCAAAGTCTTTAAATACGTACATACACAATAGTTTATTTTACATTTTGCTTTTTTTCTTTATCTATTTAATAATCCAAAAACTAGTACCTTTTTATTATTATTATGGTAAGGTAGTTTAAAATGTAGTGCACAAAAAAAAGCAAAAAAAAAATATGAAAAATATACAAACACAATGAAAAAAGAGACGGATATATACCCTGACTGTCAGTGTGATCCTGTTTGTTTTATTATGGGGATCTCATCCCGATCATATTATTCCGATAATAAAATGCAGTTAATATCAATTCTTTTAAAAAACCATTACCATACCTTTTACATATTGAGTCACTTTATAGAAGAAAAAGTTCACGATCTTCAATCGTGAATTTAAATTTATTTCGAAATAAATAGGTACAAATAAATAAATTCTAATTTTGCATTTTAAAACTTAATAAAAAAATAAAAATAAAAGTTGTTCTTACGAAATTTTATTTAAAAAATTAGAAATGGAAGCCAGCACCTAGAAGTTATATTTAGCAATGCAGAAAAACGTTGTCAATGGGAAGAGGCCTTTGATGAAGCTAAACAAAAACTAGGTTTGCTAAAGACAAATTAGAGATGGTTTTATGCTTATGTTTTAATTTTTAGCCGCAACTTTGGAGCGACATCCCGTTCCAGAATTTGTAACATCAATTCCCTTAGTTAAGACAAGGGCTGGCCTACAATTTACATGTGCAGAACCAACTTTACGTGAACCAAAAGAAGTCTGGGTGTGTAACAGCGATGGATATGTTGGACAGGTGTGCGTTATGAGTCTTTTTCCGGAACCAAACGTAACAAGCTGTAATGGTGTATGTAATGCGCGAATTTTATGCTTGGCATCGGCTCCAGCAATTAGCGAAAGGTTTACAGTTTATTTACATACGTAATTAAAGTTCTTGAGTTATAACCTCTAATATTTGCAGCAAGAAGAAAAAGTATTGGAATTCTTCAAACGAGGATAGTAGTTTAAGTGAATTTAAAAGAACCAGCTCTCTTAAATTTACTGGAGAGCAGATCAAAAGACTTACTTCAAAAACAACAAGTGTTATAAAACTAGATTCAAATAGTTCTAGTGATGATTCTGAGCAAGAAGAACGGATACCCGACGCAAATGTGGGGTCCAATACAATGAATTGTCTTAGAAATCAGGTAGGGTCTAATACAAGCAATATCTAAATTAACATTACCTTCACGTTGTTACTTTTTTCTGTAAACAAACGTTAAGTTAAGAACAAATTTGAATCAAAACTTTTCGATTTACCTTAAAAACTGACTTTCATCCTATGTTAAACAGAGAAAAACTTCTTTATTTTTTAAATTACATTTAAGAGTTCATATTCCGATGAAGTAGACGGTAACCAGTCAACTATGTGGCTAGGGACTGAGGACGGTTACGTACATGTATATAACTGTGCTGATACTATTCGAATAAAAAAAAATAAAATCAAGATTCAACACGCGTCAGCTGTTTATGCAATCCTGTAAGTGTAACATTAGGTTTGTTCGATGTTCTCTGCTCTAGGGCTACCTAGGGAATGTCCGTCTACTGTCAAAAAACTCAGCTTTGCTCAGAGCCAAAAAAGAAAAACGCCAGTTTAGACCTCGCCCCGAACACACATCGAACATAGTGCAAATAACTTACATAAGGCGTTTTTCTTTTTTAGACCCTAGCGGGGCACAGAGCGGGCTCTGAGCAAATAGAGCTCACTCCCAACAGAGCGTGACCTGAGCGCACCGATCTATTTAAGAAACTCAATTGAGCACTGAATTCTCATATCTGCCAAATTACATGAAAATTGTATGAAGTTAGCCGCGCTCAGCTTTGTGCTCGATGTGCTCGGTCATTTTTTTCCGAGCTCATCGAGCGAGCCCCGGTCGAGCTCTGAGCTAAAAAAGAAATGCAAGTTGAGAGCTCGGAGCGCTCCGAGTTAAAAAGTAACATAGTTTTCTTTTTGACAGCTCAGTGCCACGCTCGGGGCCAAAAAAAGAAAAACGCCTATAAAACACCTCAGAGCTAGTTAAAGGCGACCCAGTGCGCCCCAGAGCTTACATCAAACAAACCTATTATTTTGATCCAGTTTAATAGGTGTGTTTTTTTCCAATCCCGGAGGTAAGTGGTTGAAAAAAAAAGAAATAAGGGATATGCGACGCCATTACAGAAAAAAAAATGGAGTTTCCATACAAACTATCGATAACAAGTATGTAATTCCCGCCGGTAATACAGTTTTCTCCGTGCTAAAGTTAAGCCCCGTAAATTATCTGGGTTTAGCTAAACCCATTAGGATTAGTTGTTGTTGCATTTAACATGTAAATTATTTCGCCCCGAATCGTTTTTTTCATCCAATTTCCTTCGGGCTTGGAAAAAAACACGCCTAATGTTGTTAACTTTTATTTTAAAATATTAGGCACCTGGACAACAGAATATTCGTTTCACTAGCAAACGGTGATTTATGTGTATATCATCGGGAGAGTGGTAAGAAAATAACTATTTATGACTTTCATTTTTGAGCAACAATTTCAATTCTTTTATCATTTACGCAGTTCATTGGAATACAACTTCTCCCCTCTTTATTTCTATCGGAACGGTTTCAAGTCCAGTGACCAAACTGCTGACCGTCTATGGAAAACTTTGGTGTTCCATTAGAGGGATTATAAAGGTTTTGGATACTGAAATCTTGCAAGTAAGTTTTTTATAACAATTTTCTCTTAATATTTGATACCTACCATTAATTTATGTAAGAAAATGTAAACATTTAAAATCCTTTGAACTCATTCCATAAGGGTATGTGTCTTTTAAAAAAAATGGTTGGGATTTTGAACTAAACTGTATAGCATTCACAATTTTTCGTCAGTCAGTCATGAATTTTAAGATTTCATCATATAGGATAGATTTCATAGGTATTTAAGTAAAGACTAATAACAGTCGTATTTATAAAATTTTTGTCTACTTAGACACTGTCCAACTATTTTCAAATAGGTCGAAATATGCTTTATTTAATAAAAATAGGCAGCTATATGACAACAATAAACTAGGTTTTGGAACACATTTTCCAAAGTTGGACAGTTGTCTAAAGTTAGACAACTTTTATAAATAAGACCATTATTGATTGATATAATAAGTTTTCCCTTATTTAAGTATTTTTTATTCCAATTTGAAGGCTTTATCTTGACCAATTTTCTGATCAACATAACTTTTGGTAGCAGCGTCTCCTTGTTCCTGAATTTTTTTTAATCGTTTTTTATTTATGTTGTAATCACCGTTTTTTTTAAATCCCTTTTGTTAAATCCCTCGACAGGTGGTCCAGGCAACCCTGATTCACCTTGTGCACCAGACGGTCCCGATTTTCCTTGATTCCCTCTTGGGCCTCTGGGTGGGGTCCTATATGAATAACGACAAAATTTATCAACTCTTATTGTTTTTATATTCGATAATATCGGCCTCTTTAAGTTCTTCAATAATTGAAAGCAATAAGAAGTACATTTGATCTACAAGCTCATTGGGATCATTCCAAAATATATACCTAGTCTTTTTTATTTTTTGATAATTGCATAAATCTATTTTTGCTGAAGTTGATTGTTTTGTTGATGGTGAAGGTGATGGATTATTAGAAGTCAGGGTGCCCGGTGGGAAATTTATGTTTTCGAACGTGAATAAAAAAAAAACTATAAACCATGTTTGTGAATATATTATGCAACCAATTTTTTTAACGTATATTTTGTGAAATTATGCAGGCTTTTATGGTCGGTTTGAAATTAAATGCAAATTAAACAAACTTTATTTCATCTTTTTCTTTTAGGTTGGCAGGTACTTATGTAATCGCTAAAGCGTAGCTTACTACTGTATTTTCTCTGTCTTCTTTAATGTTCAGAGTTCTTGTCAAATTTTGTTGAATGCGTAAGCTTTCAAGAGTGAATCTCGCATTGATTCTCTTTTCTTTATCCATTACTCTTACTCTTAGAAGAAGAAATAGAGGAACGGCATATCGAGGAAAAAGTGAGACATTTGTCAAAATAGTGTGAGTAACACAAACACTAATGCATTCACACAGGGAAGACATGCAGTTAGACAGCTAAATCATGGGGCCCCCAAAGAATTTTTAGCTGGTTTTTTGAGGAATGTATTTTGAGATTTTAAATTACCAAAATAGAAAAAAAAAGCTTAGTAAATTAAATTAAAAAGTGAAATAAAAGTAAATAAAGTGAATATATGCTATTCCGATAAATCCTGTAAAAACACCTATAATAAGCAGTGCAATTTTTGTTCATTGCATAGGTAAGCTGTGTCTCATATTCCAGATAAAGTAAGTAAAATTACTCTGCACCACGGGCGCTCAATGCATTTGAGCGCCTTACAATCACCAACAAAAGCTAATTCGACCCTGGGCGAGAATTTCAATTTTGACAGATATAGGTAGCTGACATATCACGTTTCAAAGTATATTTGTATTTTCAACAAATTTGTCTTTTTTATAGCAAAATGCTATGAAATATCAATTAAAAAGTATTCTACGATAATGTATTTACATAAAAAACATCACTTCACATTAATTTATGTGGAATTTGAGACACAATCAGCCCTTGAAATGAAAATAATGTTAACTCCATATTATAGGTGTTTTTACACAATTTAACATAGCACCGCATGTTGTTTTATATTTTGTATAATAAAGTACTGAAAGATTTCATTATTCTCACTTTTATTTCATTTTCACTTTCGGCAAAATGACAGATAGGCACCTTTTTGTTTTTTTTTTTTAATTTGGTGCTTCACTCACATACACTGTATATGTGATATATTTCTCTTCCTTATCTTCTTATTCTAAGCTCCTAACAGTCTTTTAGTTGTTCCAATGTATGTCAAATTGCACATCTCCCCTTTTTTTCCACCGCAGCTTACTTCGTAGACGACATTGTTTTGTTTGAACTTTTCGATTTTAGCTTTTGTGTTTGTGAACAGGTTTCTGAGTGTTGTATTTGACTTGTGTGCATAGAAAGCCTTCTCTTGTCTTATTATAGAACGTAAGGTTTTACCTTCAGTTAATTTTGGTATATGAAGCATTCTGTAGTATCTACTATCTAACGTTGTCGGTGTTGTTATTATATATCGTTATATGTTAGTTATAAAATTTGGAAAATTGTTCATTTTCAAGATAGTTTTTATCGTTTTTATGTTGTTAATTACTTTGTTAATGAAATTTTTTGCCGTGTTGATTTTTGTGTCGATAGGTAATTTATCATCCTTCCCGAAGAAGTTGGTTTCGAATATCAGTTAAATACAATTTGTCTGTTTATTCGATGGAGTCTGACGTCTTAGTATGGTAGGCTGTTGTTTTGTTCCATTTCTGTTGTAAATTGAATGTTTGTGTGATAATTGGTGTTTTTAAAATTGTCTCTTTGTCCCGTTCTTTTATGATTGCGAAAATATCGTCGACATATTTTGAAATACATATGTTTATTGTTTAATGTCTATGTTCTTTCCGTTTAGGATATGCGTTGCATTGTCAAGTAATTCATCCAGTATTATATCTGCTATAGTTGGAGATAGAGGGTTCCCCATGGGCATTCCGAATGTTTCAGTATAAAGTTTGTCTTCATATTGGAAATAAATATTTTCTTTTAAACAAAATTTCAATATCCGTAAAAATTGTTTTTTTGGTGTTTTTGTAAATTTTTCTATTGTAGTCCAGTGCTTCATAATAATCTTTATGGCGAGGTAGGTTGGGATGTTGGTGAACAGCGAGATAACATCAAATGACACGAGTCTGTCGTCTTTGTCTAAAATTGTGTATTTTAGTTTTTCTTTTAGTTTGTAACAGTTTTGTACATTGTATTTGTCCGAAATTATGTTTTTTAAAAATTCACCAATGTATTTTGACATTTGGTAGCAAGGCACTTGTGTAGAGGAGGAAATCGGTCTAAGAGGAAGATTGGTTTTATGCATTTTAGGTAGTCCGTAATGTCTTGGTGCGGTTGCTGCAGATGAATAAAGTTTTGTTTTTTGCCACTGGTCTATATGATGATTTTTAAATAAATCGTTTACAATGTCATTGTTAATTTTTTGTAGTTTTTGAGTTGGATCTGTTCGCATTGTTTTGTATGTATTCCTGTCTTCCAATAATTCGTTTATTTTTATATTATAATCTTCTTTGTACGTAATTATAAAACAAACAAAAAATTGTTTAAAAAATAATTTCATATTATGTTAAAGGTCTAATAAAATACCCCTGAAAAAGTCGTGAATAACGACGAAACGTTGGGAAAAAGATGAAATAAAGTTTGTTTTATTTGCATTTAATTTCAAATCGACCAAAAAGCCTGCATAATTTCACAAAATTAACCATGTTGTTATATTTTTTAGTTTATTACAAAGAAGAAGAATGCGGATTTTATTTTTTGAATATAACATCAATTAAAATGTTGTCCATTTAGTTGTATACACTGTTGAAATCGGTCCATCGTATTTCGTGTCACGCGCTGTAGCAGGCTTGGCTGAATAACATTGATTTCGTGGCGGATATTTTCTTTCAGCTCCATCACAGTTTGCGGGTTATTGTTGTAAACTTTACTCTTGAGGTACCCCCATAAAAAAATCTAAGAGACCTCGGTGGCCACGAGAGGTCTCCAAAATCGGCTGATCAGTTTTCCTGGGAAGTGCAAGCAGCAACCTCATGGTGGCTCTAGCGGTATGGAGAGTTGTTGAAACCACGTGTGGAATGAGTAAGATGGATGTGCCAGTAAATTAAGTAAAAAATAATCTGTGATATCATGCGCCCATAATTTTCACTGTTCACATTTATTGACTCTTCTCTGGAATTTTCAAAAAAAAGGGTTTTTCCGTGAATTAAAATCATTTTCTTTTAATTCTTGCCCGAATTGAATTTGAATGTCTTTCTTTAAAATTTCATGAACTATAGATTTTGGGAGCCCCAAACAAGATGCTCTTTTCCTTATTGAAGTTCTTGGATTTTCGCGCAAGCTTTGCTTCACATTCCTTATATTTTCGGTGGTCCTTGATGTTCTGATAGACCCTGGATGTGGCGTATTTAGATCTGAAGCAGTTTGTCGAAACCATATTTTTTTTATAAAAATATCCGTTTTCGAAATAAACCAATCAGAAGGGTTAAGGGTTTTACTTTGCTATTTTTTTAATTTAATTAATTTTTTTTTAATATAGATTTATATAAAAAAGAGTAAATTTTAAAATCTTCTTCGATTTTTCTCAATCTGCTTCACATTTTTCTTCAAATCTACTTCGACTTTTTTTCCGGAAGTGGTAACGCTGAGTAGGACTGTTACGATGAAGGTCTTGGGTTCGATTCCCAGAGTATTCCACCTAAAAACCAGAAATATTTTTCACGGATTACTGCCTCCAAGAGTATTTCTTGCATTAAAAAGTGTTCCCTCCATTTCTGCCAATAACATGCACACAGAAATGGTTGAGAGTTGTGAGTTGTGTGTAAAATATTTTTGTATATTCTGTTTTTATATTTTTCTTCAAATGGATACATTTTATCATCAGTCCCACAGTTAGACGGTCAGGGCAAATAGTCAAATCGTCGAAATGTGTATTACTAGTTGCGTTGACATGAACTCTATGTAAACGTGTGATCGCTTCTAGATTCGGTTCTGAAATTAAATATTGGTGCATATCGAAAACGTTATTTGCAATTTCTGGTGACAGTTCGCATTAAATATGTACTGAATAAAAGTAAGAAAATTATGCTGTTCGTTCCTTATCTGTCAATTAACAGTGGTAATTACTATCGTAGGATGGCTATGATGTAAATAGAAAATCCAACAAAATTGATATTTTATATTTCGCATAGAAAATTGAGCGCATTGCGCTGGCATTTGGAACAAAATACATTTATACAAGTTTAATGTTCGTACTCTATCAGGCAAGTAAAAGTGTCAAAACCATGGTAACGATGTTCTCCTTCTTTTAAATGTCGAAATATGAAAGCGAAATGGCAGATTAAGACCAGGGACATAATTTCTTCCTTCCATTTCTTAAGATTTATAACTTCATCGTTTTAATGGTCTAAAATCGTCCATTTTATTCGTCATAAGAACTGACAAGTGCAATCTATTCATAATGGTCATGCGTCGTAAAAAAATTGGGATTTTTGTCTTCGTTTCGTGTAAATAATGTCGTATATTGTTTCGGGACCGAAGTTCGGACAGTCGTGTAAATCCCGCATAAACGAAAAACCATCTGTTTAAGTTTTGATTGAGTTACGATTTTCGCATTTTACTTTTTTTTAAATTCAAATTATTTTTTCACTTCTAGAAGCCTAAGTTAATCTAATTACATGAAAAAAAAGAGATACATTTCATTTCAATCTTTCAACAGGTACTCAACTCTAATCCAACTCAACCTCCATTAAACCATTTCCTTGAATTTAACTTCACATTTCACGTTTTTCATTGGGCGTTTTTCTTTTTTAGTTCAGAGCAGAGCTCTGAACAGAATCTGAACACTCCGAACATACTCTGAGCGATTTTTGAACAGAGCTTGCTTTGCTCTGAAAGTTCAGGTTTATTTAAAGAAACACGCTTCCCCAGCTGTCACTTTTTTATTTGTTCACAATTGTCATTTTCTTTGTGTTCAGCTATTCAACTCCGTCTGCTCAATCAATTTATTCTGAGCTCATAGAACGCGCTCTGAACATGCTCTGAACATCCTCAGAGCGAAAAAAGAAACACAAAATTGGAGCTCTGAATGCTCTGAGCTAAAAAAGAAACACGATCTTTTGTTTGACAGTTCAGGCTCTGCTCTGAACTAAAAAAGAAAAACGTCCATTTTTAGTTCAGAGCTAAGCACTGAGCAGAGTCTGAGCAAACAGAGTAAGTTCTGAGCAGAGTATGCTCAGAGCTCTCTGATTTAATTATGAAACAACTTGAGCACTGAACTGACATGATTAGAAATTATTTAATTATTATTATTATTTTACGTTCTCCACTAGAGCAACCAGCCTCTTCCGCCATTTTTATTGTTTTGACGATTATTTTTTTCTAATTTCCCGCCTTTCAAATATCATCTCGTTTGTGTTCAGCATTTTACTCCGTTTATTCTACTATTTTATTCTGAGCTCACAGAGCGTGCTCTGAACATTCTCAGAACTAAAAGAGAAACACAAATTTAAAGCTCTGAATGATCAGAGCTAAAAAAGAAACACAAATATTTATTTGACAGTTCCAGCTCTGCTCTGAACTAAAAAAGAAAAACGCCTATAAAGGGAAAATATTTTTTCAACACATCCCTTAACTTCTTAAATAGTGAATTCTGTCAAATTCTTTTCAACAAAAGAATCGAATTTTTTTCTAAAAGAATCGATTTTTTTCTGAACAATTCGAATTTTTTCTGGCAATTTTGCAAGATTCAAGAAAGATTTTACACCAATTTGCACACACACTTGCAAGCATTGTATATAAAATCTATAGTACGTCGTATATATATATAGTCGAACATATGTCCTGTACGCGCCGCTGAGATCGCCACAAATTAGACCATTGAGACTTAGCTAAGTGACTAATTGACTAATTGTCAGACAAAATTGTGTGTTCAGACGATTGTAAAAAATATGGAACATTTTTTTCACTGACAGATCTGACAATATTGTAAGATCTGACAATCGTCTGTACTTAGCTTAAGAGCAAGAAGAATCTATTATTTAAATTCTCCAAACATAATAAGATTCCTTGAAAGGGTCAAGTACACGTCCATGGTAATATTTTGTTTAATTAAATTTGTGTTTCAGTTAAATTTTAAATTAATTACATTTTCTCACATATACTTTTATGTTCCTCCGCAATGGTTTCGTAAAAAAAAAATGTAACCCGACTTTCTACAAAATTTATCAGCCCACCAAACCAACTACGAGGGGACATTTACAATTATTATGAATAAAAATACCTACTACAAACGTGCATACCTACATATAGTAAATTTTTTCCGATGCGAAGCCAATTTGTCAAGGTTATGGTTTTTTATTGCGTTTTTTCACTTCCTCGCACTCTCATAAATTTAGTATACAGCGTTCCCGTTCTTATTTTATTAATACGTTTCTCCTTTTGTGAATATTCAGGATTCCAACCAACTGCAACGCTCCACAAAGAAGTCGAACATATGTCCTTAAGATGTGATGGCGCTGCCGTCAAAAACTTGAAACAGTATGAAATTGATTCTTTTTTCCAGGGATGTGACCCGGAATGGTATTAAATATTTAGGCCTGTATTCACCGAGCGCTCATATGAGCCTCATAAGTTTATGAGGCTCATAACTTTGTTGTATTCACCAACCACTCATAAAAATGTTTCGAATTTCGAAAAAGAGAGCCACTCTCTGTCAACCAGGCACTCCCAAACTTTAAAATCAAACTTTTTTAGGTAGATGGAGTGGTACCAATGAAGATGTTTGTGTTTGTGGGGGTGGTGGTTGAGGAAGTAGTATCGAAAATGTCGGAATATTTTTCGAAGAGAGCGCTCATAAGTTATGAGTGGTCGGGACCACTCATAACTTTTATGAGCGCTCATAAGTATCCATTTATTATTGCTTGGTGAATAGGTTTATGAGGCTCATAAGTTATGAGTGCTCGGTGAATACCAGCCTTAATACCGGGTCGACCCGAAATGAAATTATTCATATGAATTTAGTTTCGGGTCGACCCGAAATTAAATTAATTATGTGAATTTAGTTTCGGGTCGACCCGAAATTAAATTATTTATTAGAATTTAGTTTCGGTTCGACCCGAAATTAAATTAACTATGTGAATTTAGTTTCGGGTCGACCCGACATTAAATTCTTACTAATTTACAGGGCTATTCTGGCGTTGTGAGGTCTCACAAGTCACAAGCCCTTGTGAGGTTGATTCCTTGTGAGGTTGTTGTGATTCGATAACATTTTCCGTATTCTGCGATAACCCTCACAAGAAACCTCACAAAAAAACTTACCACAGCAAGGTGAATTTTTTATTGTGATTGCTAAGGTCTGAATTTTTGTTGAACGCACCCACTGAACTCATCGACAACGAAGATGATTGTGATGCCACATACATACATATGTAAATATCATATATGTACACCACTTGCTGTTCTATGTCGATCGTACTCGACGAGAATTGTTTTGTGAACAATAATTTTCTTTTATGGAGAAATAAATTTTGTTCGATTCACGACAGAGGATACATTTTTTTCACCAGTTAACCTATTCATTTGGTTACAAAATGTTTTTTCAGACAAGAAAAAACAAAAGTGTCTTAAAATTGTATTTCAAATATCAAATTCGTGAGTTGTGACCTGCTCTGAAGAAGATCACAATTTCGATAGTTTTTGTGAGGCTCACAGTTGTGAGGGTGCTACCAGAATACGAAAACCTCACAAAATCGAGTTCACCTTACCTTGTGAGGTTGTTGTGACTTGTGAGGTATCAGTGAGGTTTGCCAGAATAGGGCTGTTAGTTTCGGGTCGACCCGAAATAAGAGTTTAATTTCGGACCGAGTTTAGTGACGGAAATAGTTTCGCACCGATTTCGCACCTATTTCGGGTCGACCCGAAATTGATAATATTGTACCAAATAATATAATATAATACCGGGTCACATCCCTGCTTTTTTCTGATGGTTGTTTATAGCAATCAGAAAAATGTGTCAGAAAAAGTGAAGCAAAACGAAAACAAACAAACAGCCGCCAAGATTTTTTCTGATTGAAATGTCAGAAAGAAATTTGCGGATGAAATTCTTTCAGTGGAACAGAAAAAAATTAGAACACAACTCAGGGAACGATTTGTTCTCTTTTCTGTCAAAAAGCAATCAGCTGATATGAAAAATGAAATTTCATCCGAAAAACAAGTAAATCCATTCAAAAGATAAAAATATAATGTTTTGGCAATTTTTTTTCGCGAAAAAAATTCTACGCTGAATTACTCGTCGATTGATATATCATTTGGCTATCAAATCGAATTGAAAAGTAATAAAAACTTCAATAAATTTTTTTTTTTTTTTTTTTTTTAAACAACAACAACACAAACATATATATGCCAGTAAGACCTAGGGTCTTATAAATTAGGCAAATGTTAGAAAGAATAGAAGGATAGGATAGATTTTTGTTGGCACAGTGGATTGAGAAATAAGGTTTTGATTATCTCATTAAATCCCAGGGGTGGCGTTCAGTTGAGGGAATATAGAAAAGAATGCTGCCTAGACTGGGGATCGAACCCACACATCCAGGTTAGCAGTCAAGCACTACTTCCACTGCGCCGGGGCCACCCCCGTTCGTTGGTTTTTTCTGATCGCTATAACTGGCGCCACTTGATGAAGATTCAGATAAGTCTATCAAAACATTTTCGTTCGATATTTTTCAATATAAAAATTGTTTTACAATAATTTTAAAATTACAGGATTCAAAATGATTTGTCAATGTTTTACGTCTTGTGCACAAAAGTGACATTTTATACAAAAAGTGGTTCGGTACGTTTGTTAACTTTTGGACAAGTTCTCCCTCTCTGTGAGTATTTTCTCCTTCTTTCAAAGTTTGACAAGTTTTACACTTTTTTCTTAAAAAAGATACCAAACAGACCTATTACCATAGATTTTATATACAATTCTTGCAAGATTTGAAATTTCAAAAATGTGAAATTGAATGTCGCGGTGTTGAAAACAAATTGTTTTTTTGGTTGCAACGAATCTTTGATTAATTTTATAGTAAATATTCGTAAATATTCGTGCGTTGTTTTTCAATTAATAATGATTTCCAAATTGAATATTTTCTGAATATTTTACTTCAAAACTGCTTCCCTCAAGTGCCACACACACAATCACAAAAAAATCGATTCTTTTCGTTTTCGTATTCCTTTCAACAACAGAAAAAATTCTATTCTTTTGTTGAAAGGAATTCGAAATTAGTTATAAGCTTAGAAGAAGAAACAGTAGAACGGGCATATGGAGGCAAAATTGAAGTATTTTTCATAATGGTTGAATAAACACAAATGCATTCACACAGGGAAGACATGCAGTTAGACAGCTAAATCATGGGGCGCCCAAAGGAATTTTTAGCTGTTTTTTTGAGGAATGTGTTTTGAGATTTTAAATCATCAAGATAGAAAAAAGCTTAGTAAATTAAATTAACAAGTGAAATAAAAGTAAATAAAGTGAATATATGCTATTCTTCATTGAAATAAAAATATAAAACTACAAGCGGTGCTCCGATAAATCCTGTGAAAATACCTATAATAAGCAGTGAAATTTTTGTTCATTTCATAGGTAAGCTGTGTCTCATATTCCAGATAAAGTAAGTAAAATTACTCTGCACTACGGGCGCTCAATGCATTTAATCGCCTTGCCATCACCAACAAAGGCAAATTCGACCCTGGGTAAGAATTTCAATTTTGACAGATAGGAACCTGACATATCACGATTCAAAGTATATTTGTATTTTCAACAAATTTGCAAAATGCTATGAAATATCAATTTTAAATTATTCTACGATAATGTATTTACATAAAAAACATCACTTCACATTAATTTAGCTGGAATTTGAGACATAATCAGTCCGTGCAATGAAAGATTGTTAACTCCATATTATAGGTGTTTTTACACAATTTAACAAAGCACCGCATGTTGTTTTATATTTTGTTCAATAAAGTATTGCAAGTTTTCACTATTTTCACTTTTATTTCATTTTTTTATTTAGTTTAATTATATTTTTTCACTATTTTAACGATTGAAAATCTGGAAACACCTTCCTTTAGATCGACAAAATGACAGATAGGCACCTTTTTTTTTTTTAATTTGATGCTTCACTCACATACACTGTATGTGTGATATACATTATACACCTCTTCCTTATCATCTTATTCTAAGGTTATAAGTAGGTACATATTTTTTGTTTGATTTGGAAAAAATCACCCAGTGAAGAAAGATCCAAAATAGTATGAAATGGAACGAAAATATATTCAAATAGTTTACTAATTATGATAAAATATAGACGCAACAATGCTAATCCAAATAAATGCCAATTTTAACTGTTTTAAATTTCAATTTTTTTTTTCCAATTAATTTTGCATTTCGGTGACAGCTGAATTTTACACGCCTACCAACTTTGCGAAGATTTAAGTGGATATAATTAATAGTGATTACACGTTTTATTCAGACTTGCATTACTGCGCTAGCTAAAGGTTCCCAATAAAAGACGCCTATTGCAATTTTCCATGTGTTTAATTAACACTTCCTAACAATAATTGTAGATAAAATGTTGTTCTACAATTACTGCATATTATGTCCATAAGTACTAAATGTCACAAAAAAACATTAAAAAACGAATTAAAATTACTAGAGATTTGGTTTGGTAATTCCCCTATTACACGAAGATTCTTTGCCTCTGACTTTTTTTCGAATTTCTCTTTGAAAATCATCCTGTGAGTCGCACGCTATTACACGATGATTCTTTGCATCTGACTCTTTCTTCGAATTTCTCTTTGAAAAAATATAAAAAGAAACGTCAAAAAGAGTCTCGGAAAACTTGGCCCACGACCATAGAAGAAGAAATAGAGGAAGGAAGTGAAGCATTTTTGAAAATAGTGTGAGTAACACAAACACAGATGCATTCACACAGGGAAGGCATGCAGATAGACAGCTAAATCCAAAGATACTGAATTATAAAGATTGGAATCCTCGGCTGTCAATCTGGTTTGCCTACAAGCTAAACAAAATGGCGGACAGTGGTGAATTCATATTTTTGCACTAGTGTTCATGTTTTAACGCACACTAGTGCAAAAATTCACCACTGCATAAATTATTGTTGCAATTCACATCTATTCATCGACACGAGATGAAATTACAAAAACAACAATGTAAACAAATGGGTTTCGGGGGATGGGACGTACGAAAGATTCCAATCTTTATAATTCAGTATCTTTGGCTAAATCATGGAATTCAAAGGAATTTTTAGCTGTTGTTTTGAGGAATGTGTTTTGAGATTTTAAATCGTTAAAATAGAAAAAAAAAAAGCTTAGTAAATTAAATAAACAAGTGAAATAAAAGTAAATAAAGTGAATATATGCTATTCTTCATTGAAATACAAATATAAAACTACATGCGGTGCTCCGTTAAATCCTGTTAAAACATCTATAATAATCATTGCAACTTTTGTTCATTTCACAGGTAAGCTGTGTCTCATATTCCACATAAAGTAAGTAAAATTACTCTGCACTACGGGCGCTCAATGTATTTGAGCGCCTTGCCATTACCAATAAAAGCTAATTCGACCCTGGGCGAGAATTTCAATTTTGACAGATAGGGACCTGACATACCACGTTTCAAAGTACATTTGCATTTTCAACAAATTAGGGGTGCTTTCATAAATGCATGGTTGTTTTATTTACATGCGATCCAATTGGAATTATATTAACGTCATACAAAATATTTGCGCATGTGTTTTATTTATGAACACTTTTTCTGATTTGCGTCATATGTAAATTTTTACCACTTTTTTAATTTTCTATTTTTAACGAATGTTTAAAAAATCTCAAAATCATACAGCTCATTGATATTATTGATTTACATGTTATGTACATTTTTTTTTAACGCAGATATTCACATATTTCTGTTGTTTTATTCATCACCTCACAACTCTTTAATTACTGCACCTATAGGATTGGTTTTTTTTTTAATTCGCATCTACGAAAATAGACAGAGGGAGATTTTAGAGAAAAAATTTCATCGAAGCAAACGTAATGACAAAGAGGAATACAAGAAAAAAATAAAAAAGTTTCCTATTAACGATATACTGGTGGGAAGGAGATGGCTATTCTAAAGATGGTGGAGTGTGTGCAACACTCTTTCTTTAAGAAAGAAATTCAGATTGCATGTGAGTTTTTATAGTTGCACATTTGCGCTGCAAATATTTGCGTTTTGCTTTTATGAAAATCTGACATTTATCATTTGCATTTATGAAAGTTATGCATTCGTCAGACTTTCCCAACCATGCATTTATGAAAGCACCCTAGGCTTTTTTATAGCAAAATGCTATGACATATCAATTTTAAAGTATTCTACGATAATGTATTTAATTTACATAAAAAACATCACTTCACATTAATTTATGTGGAATCTGAGACACAATCAGCCAGGGAAATGGAAAGATTTTTAACTCCATATTATAGGTGTTTTTACACAATTTAAAACAGCACCGCATGTTTTATATTTTTTATAATAAAGTACTGAAAGCTTTCACTATTCTCACTTTAATTTCATTTTTTTATTTAGTTTAATTATCTTTTTTCACTATTTTAACGATTGAAAAATCTCGAAACACTTTCGGCAAAATGACAGATAGGCACCTATTTGTTTTTTTTTTGTTTTAATTTGGTGATTCACTCACATACACTGTATATGTGATATATTTCTCTTCCTTATCTTCTTATTCTAATCCCACGACTCACAGGACAACTGGTCTTCAGCACTGATCTCTATAATATACTGGATAGCGTATCCATACAAGAAAGTTGACTCCATTTGAAGAACTGTTATAGTGGAGCTGCCTACTTTTTTGTATAACCGTTTAACTTTATAACACATAAAAAGTGATGAAGTCATTGACTTTTGAAGTGGAAAATGTGAAACGTTGTTCTCAATTTGTTGAATTTTTGTTAAAAAAAAATATAATGAGAAAAAAACATTATTATTGAAATTTTTTCGATTTTTAAATCTTAAATACATCTTCGCAAAGGTATTATCTTCAATTAATGCCTCATTTGTTAGTTGTGAGTACGTCGCGTCGGCTAATTCATTCGTATTTTTGTATTGTTAGTTAAGGTGGTGGTGGCAGTAATAATTGCAATGGCGATAATAAAATGAAACATAATTTCTACTCTACGGATGTGCATCCCCAACTCCAGAAAACAATCAGTGATGTTTATTCACAAACGCATTTCAACGCATCTAAACCAAACTCATCTACAGGGAAGTTACAAATCACAACATTGGTTACCACTGACCTCGTTATTGAAGAACTATTAAAACCATGTACAAAATATATAATAAGGGTATTCATGCAACGTCGGAAAAGCATCGTAAACGTCTTAAACGTCTTAAAGTTTACGACGTCGTAAACGAACTGTCAAAATTTGTATGGGAAATCTTTTCAAACAAATCTTAAACTTTAAGACACAAATTTGTGTGTTAAACGAAGATGGTAAACATCGTAAACATGGTAAACTCTTGTAACCTTAGAAGAAGAAATAGAGGAACGGGTACATCGAGGAAAAGTGAGGTTCTTTTGTTTTCAAAATAGTGTGAGTTACACAAATATAATAAGTAGCTTGAAAATCTCACCTATCAGTTTTATTTTGTTTTCACAGTTAAAATTCTTCCGTAAAAAATTTTTTTTTTTGCTTGGAAGATGTCAAAGAGTGGAGCTGCCTTCCCAAATGTCATCTTCAATTAGAGTCAAAAAAAACTGTTATACTTTGTAGGGAATACACTATCCAGGCACTGATCTCTATAATACACTGGATAGTGAATAGCCTATAGTGTATAACAGTTTTTGTGAAGCAAGTTTTTTAAAGGGTACCGTCCACGACCTCATATCTCGCTCTATACAAACGAAGAAAGAGATTGAAGATATTTGCCGAAATTGAGCATTTATTTGATATCAGTTGATGTCAACAAGCATTGCGGCTGTAAATATTGAAAAAAATATAAGAAAATGCAGGTCCAGTAGCGTCCATTCCGCTGGCGCCGCTATTATACTGTTATATGATGGTACCGGCCACGACTATATTTTTGCCTCAAAAATTTTGTATGAATACACTATCCAGTGTATATAGAGATCAGTGTATCCAGGGTATTATAGAGTTCAGTGGTCTTCAGTCTCATCTTTTTTATCTTTCGCACTCATTATGATCGAAAAGAGTCAGACGCAAAGAATCATCATAGGGGACCAATCCGCAATAACTAAGAAGTATCCCCTTTCAAATGAGGAAACAAGTTGCCGGAGTTTTTTTTGACGTTTTCTTTTAATTTCCTTAAAAATCTCTTGTACCTTTCACACGAAGAAATTGTGTTTGTGGAAATTTTTTGTTGTTTCATTTTAAAGTAGCTTGGTTGAACACACACTACTGTGTATGTGAAGAGGAATGTAAAAAAAATCTCCTAAAATCGTTGACCTGGGAGATTTCATTTTCCCTCTTACTTTTTGCCCTTCTCAGCTATAAACTGAAAGTTGCTGGAAACTCAGTTTCCTCGTGTGAAAGGGGACTAAGTTTTTTTTTTTTTTTTGCACCACAAAGTGGAAAATCTTCTTTTGGGTAAGGTATTTCAGGTTGTTCAGTCGGTTTTAGTTTTTAAACCATAGAGGTTTATCTCCAAAGTCATTTTGTCGTATACGCCACGAAAATCAGTACTTTGTTGGAACCCCATAGGTACACATACGACAAAGTTAACACAGATGCGACAGTGCAATGCAATATCGAATCGAGTGAGATTTTCGAATTTCTCAAAAACTAGAAGACATTTTAACATAATGTGGTTTTTAGTGTTTGAGTACAAATTGATAAGATCATTGAATATTAAAAACAAAATTACTAGTTAAAGCCTAGTACGCAGCTGAAGCGAAACGAAAATTTTTTCTGGTCTCCAAATCGATAACGAAAACGTAAACGAAACGACTACGGAAAAAATAAATGTCACTTATTGTAAAAAAAAATAAAAAAAACAAAAGAAATCACAGATGCCTCTTCTGTAATCAAAGTAACAACAAATAAAAATACAAATAAAAACTCGAATGTCACTTTTTCGCAGACAATTAATGGTCCTTGCAAATAATTCAGTGCGAAAAAGAGTGGAGACTTCTCCAAATAATCTACTACAATTATCAATTTCGCTCGTTGAACAGCGTACCGCAGAACAAAAATGAAAACGAAATTTTTCGTTTATGATTTCGTTGCTTCAATTTTTGTATGGATTTCAGTACTATGCTTAATAATGTATAGTTTTGAAAAAAATGAGCTTCACAAAAATGTTCTTCATTTTTTTTAATTTGAGTTTGAAAATTAATTTTTCAAAACTGTTCTATAAAAAAAACTAAATTTATAAACGGAATTAATGGATGGATTTTTGGCTTTAAAAAAATGTATAACATAACCTTGTAAGTGTTGCGGTTGATTTTTAATATTTTTTTTTCTAAATAAAAAAATGGCTTAGGACTAAAAAATTAGGCCGCGACCACAGCGTGCGAAAATTATCAAATCTGTATGCTTGTGCAAAACAAAGCCATCGTTATATTCATGTTTTATGTTTCATGTTACTCAAATTTTGTATCGTATCTGTTAAGTCTATGTACGTACGACAAAACTATATTAAACAAAAAATATCTTGAAAAATACTTAGATTTTTTGTCGTATATGCCAAAATCTGGCGTTTACGACAAAACAAAACTAAGGGATAAGTTATTTTGTGGATAAACGACAAAATGCATACTGATTTTCTCAGTAACGGTAAATGATAGGTCAAATCTCTTTTCTATACACTAGTGTCATTCTTTCTGGGGACTTCAATTGTTATACTCTTACTGATAACAGCATTTTAACCATTATGACATCATTTAACTTATTTCCAGTAAACACAACTTATCCCACCCACTTCTCGCATAGCTGTAAAACACTTCTCGATATGTTTTTTGTTAGTAATTCAAACAAAGTAGTTTCTTTTGATCAACTTGATGCTCCCGGATTTTTTAAACACGATCTCATCCATCTTTCATTTGACTTTTCTGTCAGTAGACCCGTCAGAACGTTCCAATATCGGGACTTCAAGAATGTAGATATGCAAACTCTGGAATGGAATGCAAGAAGAGTGAACTGGGATACTGTTCACCGTTTTCATCTGCCTGACGACCAAGTAGAGTTCCTACAGAGTAATCTGTTTTGCTTGTTTGACGCCCACTGCCCTCTAAAAACAATATCTATTCAATATAATGAATGTCCCTGGTTTACTCGTGAAATACGAAACAAACTTAAACAAAGGGACTTGGCTTTTAAGAAGTGCAAACGTTTTAATATACGTTACGCCGTCTGCGTAACACTGCCGTTCATCTTATTCGAGTGGCTAAAGTCCACTGGTACCAGCACCGTCTAAATATTTCCTTAAGTAGACGAATGCTCTGGAAAAACTTAAAAGAAATCACAAGGAAACCAAATTACTCCAGTGCTGATGAATTGGATTGCAATGCAATAAACAACTCTTTTATTGCATCTATTCCCCAACCATCCATAAATTCCACTACAGGCTTCACTGCAGAAGAGTTTTCCACCACGTACACTGGAGAGACTTTTGGTTTTTCCTGTATTAGCACTGTAGATGTAGTTGAAAGCTTTATTTCATTAAAATCTAATGCTGTTGGGTTTGATAACCTCCATCCATCTTTTCTTAAAACCATGTTGCCAATAATATTGCCGCATCTTACGTACATCTACAACAACATACTTACCAAGGGAATATTTCCCTCCAAATGGAAAGATTCTAAAATTATACCTAACCCTAAAAATAATTCTAACACGGAGTTTCGACCAATTGCTATCCTCCCATTCCTGTCCAAAGTTTTAGAAAAAATAATGGTGAAACAATTATCTAGATTTCTGCTACAAAACGGTCTTCTAGCAGTTAAACAATCAGGCTTCCGCCCAGGCCACAGCAGTACAACAGCACTCTTGGAGGTTGTAGAACGGGCGAGACAAGCGTTAGATGCAAACAAACTTTCGTTTTTGGTTCTCCTTGATTACTCCAAGGCATTTGACATTTTAAACCACAGCATCCTCTGTCAAAAACTGCTAAAGATGTATAAATTTTCTTGTTATGCAGTAAAACTTGTTTCCTCTTATCTCTCGGAGAGACGGCAGGCAGTTGTTGTTGGCAATAAAACTTCTTGTTTATTGCCAATATCTAGCGGAGTTCCTCAAGGTTCCATTTTAGGTCCATCACTTTTTTCCCTTTACGTGAATGAAGTCCCAAAGCTTTTACGCCACTGCGAAGAACACCTATTTGCTGATGGCATTCAGCTAATGAAAAGTTGCCATGTCGGCATGGTTGAGGATTGTGTTGATGCAATTAATGAGGACCTCTCATCTATTAGACGTTGGTCAGTAAAATGAGGTCTTACTTTAAATCCCCTAAAAAGCAAGTGCCTCGTTATTTCTAAGAGATCTGTGGATTTGTCCGGTTTTCCTGACATTCTTCTTGGTGACTCGAAAATAGACTTCGTGGAAACAGCTAAAAAATCTGGGAATTTGCTTAAACAGAACCCTAAGTTGGAATGACCACATCAATGAAATTGTTGGGAAAGCTTATGGAGCTCTTCGTTTGTTGTGGCCGTCTAGAACTTTCATTCCTTTGAATACAAGAAAAATGCTTGTAAGAACACTTGTGGTACCCATTTTTACATACGGCTGCGAAATTTTTTGTAAGCTCGACAGTATTAGTCAAAGAAAGATGAATGTTATATTCAATAATATCGCACGCTACATTTTTGGTCTTAGACGCTACGACCACATTTCGCAATTTTCCAAAAGTATCTTTGGGATCTCCTTTCACAACTTGCTTAGACTTCGAACTCTTGTCACGCTCTTTAACATCATCATTACGCGTCAGCCTCCATACCTGTATGATATACTCCGGTTCTCTCTTTCAAGACGATCAAACCAAATCATTGTTCCCCGGTTTTCATGTTTAACGTCCGAGCGACAATTTCTTATTAATGTAGCTCGTTTGTGGAATTCCCTTCCACGACATGTTAGGGATGCGGATATTATAGGGAAATTTAGGAAAAATATTTTTGTATACTATTCTTCGTCTTAGTTATCATAATGTTGCACGATTGCTGTTGGTTTTGCTCTTCTGTTCAATTATTTTCTCTTATAATAAAATTGTTATGAACTTTTAATTTGTTTGCTTTTGTATAGTTAAATTTTTAAAATTATAATCTTTATGTACTCTTTTTTTTTTTTTTTTTTCTCTTTAAACCTGTATTCTTCTTATCACTTTTAATTCAGTTAATGATCATGCCCTTATATGCTAATCCTTAATTATACTTAATGGCAAACAAGATGTAAATATTAAAATTAAGTGACCAATAAGAAATAAATACAAAATACAAATCTGATTTAAGAAATGGATAGAAGACCTTCGAGAAAACATAAAACTGCATACCCACTTTAAAAAAGTGCATTTTGGCGTTTACGACAAAACTATTCTCGGGCGACGATGTGTGGATAGTATAAGTACAATACTGCAAAACATTTTAAAAACTAGAATAGGTCGAATTTAATTTCGTAATACTTAATTTAATACCTTCGTTGCCAATTTTCTCTTCCTCTCAACAGAAGAATTGTCGGAATGCTTCCGGACGACCATTCAAAAACGGTATACATATCCCAGCTGCAGCATCTTTTTTTCTTTCACCATTGAAAATCAATAATTTTTAAAAATGTAAATTATTTTTAAAACCATAAAGAAAATAATTAAATAGAAAATAAATTACAAACAAAATGGTGTCCCGTTTTTTAAGAATTTTAATTTAGAAACATAGTTACAATATTTTTTTTAAATGAACGTTTCCTTTTGTTCTTTGATATTCTAAAGTAATTGGAAAGTTGTTATTACTCGGTATTTGGTAAATAGTGTGTCATTTAATCAGCTTGGAGAGTGGTACCTAATTGGTAAGAGTTGCCAATCTGTGCCAAAATTCTCAAATCTGCAAGTTAATTTTTGCTTCGCTTAAGGGGTTTCTCCACCGAGTTAGAGGCAGAAAATTTTTCCGAAAATTTAATAACTTCTTGCTGGTTGAAAATTAAGACAGACAGATTTTTCGAGAAAGCAGAAAAAACTCGGACATACTTGCGTAAATTCTAATCAAAAATAGTTCTGAAAAAAGTAATAGAAGGTGTAACTGTTTTGCTCAGTAACATGTTAATCGTGTAGTTACTTTTTATTTTCCTGTTGGATTTTTGAAAAAAATAATTATTTAATTGTTATAAATAATGAGAAGTTTCGTTCTCATCTCAGATTAGCTGTAGATTTTTTTTTAGATTAAAATGACTTTATTCAACACAATTTCTTATTGCAATATTAAAACAAATCATAGATAAGCATGGCTTACGCCGTCTGCCAGAGTGACAACTATATGTTTAAATAAAAAAATTATAGTACAATTACAATGAAAATTTAATAAAATATACATATTTATTTTGTTCTTTATCATCAGAATAGTTCATCAATAATATTCTTTCTGTATCTCATTCCCAATTCAACGTATTTAAATAGATGCTTCCAGTTTGAGCCATTTAATGAATTGTTCATCTCGCCATTTGTAAGAAAACTTTTATCAAAAACTGTTCTTCGGATTTCCGCTAGAATAGGACATTTACCCAGAAAGTGATACACATCTTCTCTCTCTCTCATGTTACACAGCCCACATATAACTGGAAGATCGTTTCTGTTGGGAATAAAATTCAGTGGGATAACCTCTGCTCTTGTTTTAATGATGCATGATATTTCTTCTGTTGAGTAATTACAACTAAAGTAGTTCCTGTTTAACAAGTTATAATTGAGCTGGGCATATATAATCATTTGCAAAGATAACCTAGCCTTTTGTTCGCAATCCTGTCTTTTTTTTGCATCTACCGACTTTAACAGTTCGTATACCTTGGATTCCCAAACATCAATATTGTTCCCATGTAAGTTTAAGGAATGGTTACTATACTCTGCCAAGCGCTTCCATTGTGAATACCAACCAACTTCTTTCCTTATTACCAACATACTTATCTTTTTTGGCAATCTTCTCTCATCCATACTTAATGTTTTTAAGACATGGTCAACCTGCATTTTAAGTGTTGATAAGTAAAGAGGGGGTAATCCAGTTTCAAGGAGGATAATATGGTTTGGTGTAGACTGCGGCAACTTAAAAATTCTTTTTAAAAAGTAACGTAGGAGTTGCTCTACTTCTTCGAATTCAATATGGCCCCAACTTTGAGCAGCATAACACATTATGATTTGGAGGCTGAATCCACATCGTTACTTGACATAACACTTCTCCACGTTGCGTTTATTGCACTTTTTGACTTTGCAAGTTTAACCGTCATATGTTTTTTTGAGTTAAGGTTTCTTGTTATAAGAACACCCAAGTACTTATACTCATTCACAATGGCCGCGTTTATGTATGTATGCAAAGCGATCTGGATAGCTTTGTGTTGTTGTAATCCCTTGTTAAATCACAGCTGACGTCGAAGCAGCTGTTGCCAAAAAATTAATCTCAAGCTATCCTGAAAATTCTGGGATACTTATCTATCCTATGAGAAATGTCAACAACAGCTGATTTGCGTTCAGAAACATACTGGATACTCGAGTATCTTAGATAGGATATCCTAGTGAAACCTGAACGCGGCCAATCTCTACATCATGGTTTGCAAACTTCCATTTCTCATTTTGACAGTTTCTGCCTCCTGCATTGCGAAAGATCATAATTTTTGATTTTACAAGGTTGACTTGCAGTCTTCATTTATCGCAATATTCGGCTAGCCTGTTTAACGTTATTTGAAGACCATGTGGTGTCTCTGACAGTGCAACAATGTCATCAGCAAACATTAAATGACTTACAACAAGTGTTGCAGACATAGATTGCATCCCTGTCTTAGGCCAATTTCATTTATAATTGTTGACGCTGAATGAGCGTGCAAACTCTCGATGATCCTTCCAAATTTTGAAGACATTCCTTTATTGTACAGTTTCAACAAAGGCGCCTTCCTGTCGATCGTATCGAAAGCTGCTTTAAAATCGATGAAGAATGCATATAGTTTTTTTTCTTGCTTATAGACATCTCTGCTGTATTGGTTAGAATATAAATTTGATCCACGGTGGAATAATCCTTACGAAAACCAGCCTGATTTTCACTTAGAAGATTATTACCCTGAATCCACGAGTATAACCGTTTGCTTAAAATTTTTTAAGGATCTTCGTTGATGCATTCAGTACTGAAATACCTCTATAGTTTTCAGGGTTCGTGCGTTCTCCTTTGTGGATTGAGTTTAGCAGGGCCTTGTTAAAGTATTCCGGTACTGTTCCAAAAACACTGAAAATTAAGAGCGGCTGTTAATTTCACAACAAATTCTGTAGTGCTAAATTTAAAGAACTCTATAGGCATGCCATCGGATCCAGGAGCCTTGTCATTTTTTGATTTCTTTAGTGCAGTTTCAACTTCAGCAATTGTAAATGGGATATCCAGAGTGTTGTTGTGATAGTTTGGAACCGCAAATTGGAAGGTATTGACGAAATTGTCCTTTGTTATTCCGTTAAAGTACTCTACCAGTTTCGGAAGTTCTATCGATCCGTTCCTTATCTCGTTATTGTTTAACTCTCGTACTGCTGCCCAGAAATCTGATGCATTGCTACAATCCGAGATTAATCTAGCGATATCCATGGCATGCGTTCGACGCTTTATTTTGAACAACTCTTTATAATTTCTGTTAGCCTGCAAATATTTTCGTCTAAAGAAATCACTGTGTGGATATTTTCTTAGAGTTTTCAGCCAAACAAAAGACTTTCCGTGCTTCGAACAACTCACTATCGAACCATTTCTCTCTGCGAGTAACTCTGGGTTTCCTGTTGGATCTACATGAGTTTTGAATCGAATTCAATACAATTTGATTTAGTTCTTCTACAGGTGAGATTTCTTCGCTGAAAATTGTATGGCTTGAGAGGTTTGCGGTTAAGGACGTTTTATAGTAGTTGGCAAAAGCCACAGTACACATATTAAAGGTAATATCATTAGCGTTTTCATTTTTGTTCAGTTCTGCGCATCTGTCAAAATCGAGGTATTATGGTGGTAAAATGGTGGATTCAGTGCCCCTTTCCTTGTCTAATTTCAATATTTTGTTGTTGTTTCTAATGATGCGCGTTAAGTTCCTGTGGGCACTCGAACAGGCATTTTAAATTTTTTGACATTTCCAACTTTGACAACCTGCGCAATATATTACCTTTAATATGTGTACTATGGGCAAAAGCAGCTTTCCATTTATATTTTGTTGAAATTGCTGTTTGAGTTTCATTATATAATGTTTGCGGGCTAATTTGTCGGATTTTAAATTCAATTGGAAGATGATCGGAGAATATTTGAGTTTTCACTGCAAATCTTTTATTAGTTTACACCAGTCACCTCCTGCAAGTCCATAGTCTATAACGGAACTTCCTTTGTGGCTAACATTAATAACAGCGTCTCTTGAATTGCGATATCCTTCCCAAAGTTTATTTTAGCTGGTTTCAGGTTCTGAGCATTGAAGTCCCCGATTAGTAATATATTTATGAATGCATTATTGTTGAGTCTGTCGATTAGTTGATTATATTGGAAGTCCCAGTGGTTGCAGTTGATATAAGTTGAAACTAGTATCAGCCTGTGGTAATTAAAATTAATCTCCATGTAATCCAGACCAAAATTGTTTTTTAAGATGCATTCCACGTTCTTGAGATTCAATTTATAACCCATCAACATCCCCCCACTCGCCCTACCTCTTACATTTGATCTTTCTGCGTGTGTCCATTGTAGATTAAATTCATTAAAATAAGTACAAAAATTATTAATATCTTGTTCTGTTACATGTGTTTCTATAAGTACAAAAATATCATATTCTCTAATAAAATTTACAAATTCTGATAGATATATCTTATTTTTTAATCCAGCAATATTATAACTAACAATTTTTATATTTTTTGTATTAGACAACTGACAGACGGCTACTTCCTTGATTTAATGTTGTTGTTGCTTATTTGGTGGATTTGCTCGGATGCTATTATGTTCTGTAAATTGGCAAAATGTTTGCAAATGTTTTCTACTTCGAGTATTTGATTTTCGTTTGATTTTGGCAGTTGGAAAATAAGGTTACATTCATTCGATGCGATTTTTATTTGTTCGATTTCATTTTGCAGATGTATGCACTTGTCACCCAGCTCTTTGACAGTCATTTTCAGGTCTTGGTTTTCTTTTTTAGCTGTATTATATTTGAACTCTGCATTTTTTCCCCTCTCCAATTTAATCAAAAATTTTTTTCTCTTTTTGTCCACGATAAACAATTAAATAATATAACCCAATATCAATCAACCAATGCGTGTGTTTTACTCTTCCCCATTTTATTTTCCTGTGCCAGCATTAACCAGCCTTTTAATCGACCCACATTTGTTTATTGCTCAAACAATTATATAATATAACCCAATATCAATCAACCAACGGGTGTGTTTTACTCCGCTTCAATTTGTTTCCCTGTGTCAGCATTGCTTAACCTTCTTTCTTTCGTTTTGTTTTCGTGACCTACACTAATATGGAAAATAACTACCGCTGTGAATTTGCCCATTGTGACGTCAATAGCAAAAATGCTGAGCGAGTTTCTTGTAAAGGCATTTGTGGCAAATCATTCCATCCATTTGCATAAGACTCAGCAAAAGATCAATTACCTATCTCAATGACTACTCTAATTGTTTCTCTTTTTTTATGACGAGTGTCGAAAGATCACCCTCTCTTTCACTTACGCATGGAGCGGTCGGTGGGCGCTCTTCACTTCCGAAAGCAAAAGTTAACGAAAAGAAAGCAAACCTCAATTATGGGCACGTCATATGAATTCTTTGTATTCGTTTCATTTCGTACGACCACTTACGTCAACATCCGACTATTATAGTTCTACCTTAAGTCTTACCATAAATGCTTCGTATGTCAGATGCAAAAAATGGATGACTTTATGGTTAAGTCTTTTGAAGAGTTTGGTAATACAATGGAGTGCTCGCTTAAACGGTATATTTCCAATTTCCCTTGAATTGAAAAACAACTCAATGCTCTAACGAGTCTTGTTATGAACGAATCTCGTGAAGATATTTTTGATAAACGTTGCGATTCTTTGAAAAACGATCTTAAATCTATGATAAATACGTATCTCGCTGCCAATTCCGTTGAAGGCATTCATGATAACCTTAACTCTTTTCGCTCCGATCTTAATTGCCACTTTCAAAGTACCTCCAGTATTATAATACCCGGTCTCCGTCAACTTCTTGCCTTGCTCGAAAACGCGGTCGGTGCAATTAATATCATTAGTAATGAGTTCATTGAAACTCGACTCAGTGATGCCACATGAAAATAAAAAAAGTACCTACAGCATGGAAAAAAATCCCTACGTTTTCCCTACGCCCACAAAATCCATAAAATATATTAAAATAAAAAAATATGATATTGTTCTTTTAAATTTTTGAGCTGAAGAGCTCATTTTGGTCTGGTTCTATGAACAAATTATACATATAATTAAAAATATTATTTATACGACATGTTTGAATGTACCTACCCAAAAGTGTCACCAAAACACAAATCTCACAAATAATTATTTCGAACTATACACAAAATAGTTTAAACAGATATTTACGCTGAATAGATCAATAATTTGTAATATTATATTGTACCTTAAAAATAAAATTGCGTAGGTACTTTTCTTCGTTTCAAATAATTTTTCACATTTGCTACGTAGTTTATGTAGTAAAGGTTCCCCCGCACCAACGGGGATTTTGCTGTGGCGACTATGAAAACTATTAGTAACAACGTGTTGTTTTCATTGACAACCACGTGTTGTTATTGTTGTTTTCGTCGCTTTGGTATGGGGTAACCTTTAAACGTATTTAAATGTAGTTAATGAAACAAATTGTAGCAAACTTAGTTTCAAATATCAAATGATCTGTCAGTTGTAACTTTGAAGCTTGAATTTTGAGTTAAAATCTTCAATTTTTTATTGAAATTTTATTATTTCTCTAAATTTACTTTGTATGTATATGAAAACGTAACAATTTGTAGAAAATAGACGTGTAGTTTATTAAATTAACTACGCGTAGTTAATAATGTAGAAAATCTAGTGTAGTTAATTCGGCCAACCCTGTTCGTAGGCTTTCAAGATTTGCATGTGAAGAAGAGCAAATTTAAAAAAGAATTTATTCAAAGTTTTAAAAAACATAAATGCTTTTTTCATTTCTAATGTACCTCAACTATGCTGGAATGGCAAATCGGGTTAATTTTTTTTCGCATAATTTTCTAATAAACTCTTGAGAGAAAGAGACATATATATAATATAATATATACACATAGTTATGCTTCAAGAGTCATCCATGACTCTTTTCGATATTTAATGAGTGAGAAAGTGAAATCCGATTGGGCTTTTCCACCAGCCGTCAGTTTCAAACAAGCAAACAAAAATAGGAAACAGCTGGTCTGAACTCGGAGAAAGGTAAACAAACGACAAATATTTTTATAATATAGTGCTTGTTTGTTTTCCAATAAAAACGTATAAAACGATAGTTATAACGCCAATTTAACAAAAAATCAACTTCAATAACTTATTAAGCTTATTTATATAAACAAAAATCACAGAAAATATTAAAAATCCACATTGCACTGAAAAAGCATTTGTTTACATTTCTCCAAGTTCGATATCACATGTTTTGTTTTTATTGTTTTGAACTGTCAAAATTAGAAAGAGAAAAGACAAAGATAGTTTTTGGAAAAGCCCAATCTATTTTCTCACTATCATTAAATTTTGGCACGAGGCAGTAGGTACGTTCGGATATATATCTAAGTCTGACATAAGAAATAATAAAGGTGAAAACAGATTACTGAATTAAGGATTTGTGATAAGCTGTTTGGGAAGAAAAATATTTTGGGATAAAATTTCTGCAGGGTGTGTACGATTTTAAAAAGAAAAATTATCAAGCAATAAAATTCTAAAATTCCCTACGCTTTCATAGAAAGCTCTTTTATTTCAAAAATCCGTCCTTTTTTCCCTACGGTGCTGTTTTCAAACCGAAAATCCCTACGTGTAGGGATTTTTCCCTACGTGTGACATCACTGACTCGACTCAGTATTGGCCCATTAGCTGATGATATTGAGACGACATCCTGCAAAATTGATGAAATCCCGGCAAATGTACAAATGTACCCGCGTACAACACTTCCTTACTGGCGGAAATTGTGGATACCGCCCCTCAAACACCTCAACCTCTTTGCAACCACCTTCTTTACCAGCAATTTTATCTGCATCACCTCCTCCGTCTTCTTGCCAACGACTTCCAACCATTTCAAATTTGGCACCATCTACACCTCCACCTCTCTGTCAACAGCCTACACTTGGACACATCCCCACTGCTATATCACCACCTACCATTAAGCGTTTTGGTACAACTTGGACCTTATCGGAATGAAACAACAGACTCAAAAGGCTCAACATCAAAGCCGATAACGTTACCTTTTTCATCAATCATGCACCTCTAAACGCAGATACTCACTGGTTAAGTGATGTATTTTAAAACAAAAATTGCCATTACCGTTAACGGATGCCAGACGGTTTCCTCCCATCGCTCCAGACATAACAGCAGCTTTAAAATTATCATACCATCAAAATATCAATGGCTCTTTTGTTTATTCTCTGATGATGTTTTCCTGCTGGGAAAGATGACCATGACCAAATGGATAGATATAAGTAAAACCAATTCCACCCTTCTACCTTCAAACCTTAATAAATCCAATTTGAGATCTAAAACTAAATCCGTCCGTTATACTAGATCTGACCAAAACTGGAGCTTTAAAACTAACCTTTTCCCTAACTTGACGCACTCCCATTTTTCTCAGAAACAGCCTGTTACACCTACTCCATCAAAACCTCAAAATAAACGGGTTTCCTTTAATCTTACTCCAACTACTCACTTTGTTTCTCCGTTATCTTCGCCATCAACTCAATCACTCCCCACTAATTCAATTCCTAACTTTGACCGTACCTCTGGAGCCAAGTACCCTAACTTTCGTAGCTCACATATCCTTAACCCCTCTCTTACTTCTTCTACACCTAATCACTCTTCCTCTTCGAAATCACCAAATTTTTCATCCCTCCCGACATCAACAACCCCTTCCTCTGATCCCCTTCTGCCTCCCTCAGTCAAGCTAACACAGCAGACTATTGATAATTCTTCAAGTGGACCTTCCACATCCAACTTTTTCCCCACCACAATTATATCTCCACTCCACCCAGATCCTCACGTATCTCCCCCAAACACATCTGCTTCTCCCGCTATATCAAATAACCCATTCTCTTATAACCCTCATAACTCTTCACTTCCTTTCTCCACTGATCTCTATAATACACTGGATAGTGAATAGCCTATAGTGTATAACAGTTTTGGTGAGGCAAGTTTTTTAAAGGGTACCGGCCACGACCTCATATCTCGCTCTTTACAAACGAAGAAAGAGATTGAAGATATTTGCCGAAATTGAGCATTTATTTGATATCAGTTGATGCCAAAAAGCATTGCGGCTGTAAATATTAAAAAAAAAAAAAAAAAATGCAGGTCCAGTAGCCTCCATTCCGCTGGCGCCGCTGTTATACTGTTATATGAGGGTACCGGCCACGACTATATTTTTGCCTCAAAAATTTTGTATGAATACACTATCCAGTGTATATAGAGATCAGTGCCTTTCTCTCACCCCTCCAATTGCTAGGTTATGTCCTCTCTCGACTCAGAGACCACAGTATCTACTCTAACATCCGCCTTTATCTCGCATACCTTCATGACAAACACGACTCTGTTTGTGTAGACGGCGCGGCGTAACAAGAACCAATCTTATGGTCTCTATACAGCAAGAAGGTCTCCCAACCAACATCGATGAACTAAGGTAAATTTTCATTCGTTTTCACGAATCTTTTAGACTAAGTCCTGCAGATATTGCAAATGACTTAGCGTCTTTCGCCTCGTATGTTAATTCCAAACGTATTTCTCACTTGCAGAGGAGTCGGTCCAACTTTAATAGTTATTTTCGTTCCTAAACCTCTTAATTCCTCTAATCATCATCCTAAATGCTTGTCCCTGTATTACCAAAATGTCAGAGGGCTTCGTCTAAATTATCGTAGTTGTTGCAGAATCATAAAGAGAAAATCTATTTTTATATGTTATTTAGCCAACGAATTTGACTTTTCGAAGAGTTCGCATAAAACAACGGGACCCTTCATTGATGCTCTTTTTTGGTAAGCGACCAAGTTGAAAATTTGATTTTTTAATGGGGGAAGTTCTTTAAACTCCAATGCTAGCTAGATTATATATCGTCACTTCCTTCAAAGTAATTCCATCTCGTCGGTTTTGTTTATTTGAACTTCGAACAAGATCAAGAATATATTTAATAAATTATTGTACTTGCTAAATTTAATTCTAGGTGGTTCATCAAATTCAAGTGTCATCAGATTCCAAGCCTATAACAAACATGGCGCTGTCTTACAACACTGTATGGATATCTGTACAAAACTCAGCAAATATCAAATGTTTTCATGCAAACACGTGAGTTTTTCTTATTTGCAAAAAAGATTATTTATACTACCCACTGTCATTGCAGATACCAACTAGTTACTGAAGTTAACTTAGGACCAGCCGTAAACAAAATGTTATCTAGTTGCGATGAAATCATTCGTCAACATAAAGCAGCTTGTTTGCGTGTTACGTCTTTACTATCATGTAAAGATCTTATTTGGATTGGCACTAGTGCAGGTGTTTTATTGACAATATCTGCACAAGGATTTGAGAATGGACCAATAAACATTGTCCCGTCAGGTATTCCGTATGGACATACAGGTCACGTTAGATTCCTTACATTTGTAGAGACATCTCCCAGCCAAAACAATGCTTCCAAACTAAAAGATACAAATTTAATGACATATAATAGTCACCAAAGGTATAAGAGTTCAAAATCTTTTCAAATCAAAAATTATCTAATATTTCTTTTTCTGTGAAGATCCCCAAGGCCGAGAAAAAGTAAAACGAAAACCACTAATACATTAGTTATATCAGGCGGAGACGGCTTTGAAGATTTCCGGAATTCGGGAGCAAACTCTTTGAGTGAAATCGCTGGACGAGAAGACAGTACAAATCATCTGCTTGTATGGAAAATTTAAGGACATGGAATATATACATTTTAATGAAAAAAAGATTAAATGATTATTGAAATGTACAAAATGTACATGTATGTTAATTTCTTTTGTCATTATCTGAACTCTCCTTTTGAGATAGGCTTACTGTTCCAAAATTTCAAATTCTCAATTTAATAAATATGAACATAGACTCTCTTTATATTGTGTCACTATTAAGTGACGACAGTTTGTTGGTAAAATCGGTGAGGTTGAGAGGGAGGCGACAGTCAAGAAGAAAACATAAAGATTGGAGTGAGCAGTCATGTTGAATATCCGAAATGATCCTTTAGTACCATTTTTTTCATTTTTGGTTTGTTCGTTGGAAGATGAGAATAAAGATTAAAAATGCGTTATTGGTGAAGGGTAGAAGCAGAAAATACTTATTGAATTGGTGGAGTGATAACATAAAAGATTCTGAAGAAGATTTAATAGCTTCACTTGCAATTTCCCATATTGTTCAACTATGTACTTATTTATTTACAGCCCTATTAATAAAAATACACCATCCGCTCGTAAATACACGTTTTACCCACTGATCTCTATAATACACTGGATAGTGAATAGCCTATAGTGTATAACAGTTTTTGTGAGGCAAGTTTTTTAAAGGGTACCGGCCACGACCTCATATCTCGCTCTATACAAACGAAGAAAGTGATTGAAGATATTTGCCGAAATTGAGCATTTATTTGATATCAGTTGATGTCAACAAGCATTGCGGCTGTAAATATTGAAAAAAATATAAGAAAATGCAGGTCCAGTAGCGTCCATTCCGCTGGCACCGCTGTTATACTGTTATATGAGGGTACCGGCCACGACTATATTTTTACCTCAAAAATTTTGTATGAATACACTATCCAGTGTATATAGAGATCAGTGGTTTTACCTAAGGGGCCAGTTATAGCTTTCATTGAAATTCATCATTGAAAAATTTAATTTCCTATTTTGAGATACTTTGAAAGCAAAATCAGAGAATATTTTGATGGCAATAAAAAGGTGATGACTCAATTATTAATTTTAGTCAAAAAAATTTTCATTTTGCCAAACCTTACAAATCAAATGAATTTCTTTATTTCAATGATTGAACTACCTTATCATTGATCATTGAAATCTTAGAAGTCGCGTTATGTAAAATATTGGGCCAAAATGAAATATTTTTTTGACTGGAAATAATAATTGAGTCAAGAGCTTTTTATTGGCATTCAAATAATTACTCATTTTGCTTTTTAAGTGTCTCAAAATAAGAAATTAAAATTTTCAATGATGAGTTTCAATGAAAGCTATAACTGGCACCTAACACATGGATAGTGGACTTATCCGTTTGATAAAATAAAATATTAATAGACTTATTCTGTCTTCATTATATCAGTTCACTGAATAACACCGAAAAGTAGGCAGCACCCCTCAATTGTACTACATTTTCAAGTACTTCTTTCATTTTTGAAAGTTAACTGTCATATCAGTCAGCTTTGAATTGAATTGTGAACGGTTAAGTTATCCGCTCGTGGAACACCGAAATTGGTGAGATAAGTTATCCGCTCGTTGTCAAATGTCATTTAAGGCTAATACACGTTTATTATAAAAAATTATAAGTTAAAACATGTGTTATTGTTTCATATCTATTTGGTGATTATTAATAGGGCTGTTAATATTCAAACTCAAGGTTAATGTCGTTCAGAAATCTAGATCCGGATTTAAGTTTTAATCTGTATGTATCGAGTGAATAATATGGACGTTTGATTTGTAATCTATATTTTTTGATTTTTTTTCACTATTCGACTTGTAATATAAAAATAAAATATTTTTTATGTCAAAAATAAAAATTATATTTAAAAAATGGTGTATTTTCTTGTTTTCTCACTGTCTAGCTCATATTGGTTTATTTTGTTCTTTTTCACTGTTTCACTTTACTAAGCTTCAAAATACTCTGCTGTTACTCTAAGTCTAAACTTTAGACCTTTGTAGAATGAAATACAAACTATGTCTATCGCTTTAAGTACAAAATATTTGTTCAATAGAAAATTCGGAAACACCCTATATAGATATTTTTTTGTAATTCATCAGCTTAGTAGCCTTACAAATTCCATTTCAGTTACAAAAAAATTGTTACGATTTCTTTATTCGTTTAAACCAAAAAAGTCGAAACGGGCTACTGTGTTTTCCCAAATTCTATAAAAGTGCGGATTTCTAAAGGGGATTAATAGAAAGTTAATATGTTCATTACTACAAAAATCAAATATGGCGTCTTGAGAGGTTTTGCGAAACAACATGGTATAAAACTCAGTCAATTTTGAATTTGCTCCAACAAAATTGGGTCCATTATCGCAGAATACATCCTATAAAAGCAAATGAAGTCTACCTGACACTGGTTATAGATGGACCGCCTTAGGGCCAGTTGTACAAATATTTAAACCGTGGTTCAGCAATTTTTACCCACCGATTTCGGCGGATTAATTGAGTTTCAACAGTGGTTAACTGTTCAAGTGTGTGATAATAACCAATTACATACTTGAACCAGCGTTGACCGTTAGTTAATCCGCCGAAATCGGTGAGTTAAAATCTTGAACCGAGGCTGAACCACTATTGTACAACTGGCCGTTAGACGTGAAACAAACGAAAACTGAAATAGGCATTTTATACGGAACCTTTCCGCGAACCCTGTGACACGCTAATGTAAGTCCACAGAAACCAACGCAAGAAGAAACGGTCGATTAGCGATAATTCTTTCTGGAGGAAGATTACCCATTACTTGCTGTAGAAGCTTGGGTTTGTAGTGGGCACAATGATCACATTGCTTAACTATTTTGCGAGCAAGCGTTCGTGGTACAAATTTGTTGTCTTAGAAGCGCAGCAAAGGCTTTAGGTCCAGCATGTTAATTTTTCATATGGAGATAACGTATATAGCATTTTGCAAAGTTCGATTCTTTTGGTAGCAAAACAGGCTATTTATGTTCATTTTTTTACACTCCAGATTCTTTGTTGTAGTGAGCTTAAATCAAGCTGCAAACTACAATCAGAGGCTCATCATAAGTGCATGTGTTAGTGGTTAGTAAATTAGGAAAAATAATGCAAACTAATAACACATGCAAATATAAAACAAATACAAAGTAACAAAATTAAACATAATACAAAGTAACAAAATTAAACAATATACAGTAAATTAGTAAACGATAATACCGAATTATACAGAAGAAAGTGTCCACAAATCAAAACAAACACGACCGTGGAGCACTGGTTCCAAATGCTTTCTTAAATCCCATTTTACTCGTGTTAAAATCAACAGAGGAAGCATTTAAATTGAAAAGCCTGCTCATACGGTTAAGAGGCTCATGTATGGTATAGTTAGTTCTATGGAAATCGACATGTAATGATGATGATCTTCGCAGGTGATGGGATCCTCTACGGTAATTTATACCAATACAGGCTAACAAATCAGGAGCGTCAATTTGACCATTCATTAGTTGGTGTAGAAATAATAAATCGTTGTTGCAAAAGCTGGATTAGATGTTCATATGGTGGTAGGTTGAACGGATCGGCCCGGGGAAGACCTTTCAGAGCAAAGCGAATGAATTTATGTTGTATTGATTCAACTCAACTTTTATGAATTTCATAAACGGGAGTCCATACTTGTGAGGCGTACTCAAGATGAGGTCGTACATAACAATTGGATAAAGAAATGGTAACATACGGGTCGTTAAATTCTTTTGCCCAACGTTTTATAAACCCACAAGCATGGAACTCGCTTTGTTAACAATGTAGTTTATCTCAGAGAGAAAGAACTAATAGAGAGAGTCAAATTTCCTCATCTCCGTCCCCTCGTTACATTTTTTATAACTTGTTGAATTCTTATCGGTGTGTACATGTTTTCACCTCGGGCAGTGCAAAACAACAAAAAAGGTGGTGAATATGCACATCTTCTTGCATATGTATTTGTCCCCACATTTTTTTTATATTGAGTTAATAATTATACATATGCAAGTTGGTGCGAACAACATCGTAGCTTGTAGGCTAAAAGAGAGCCACCGTCGAATTTGACTCTCTCTATTAGTTCCTTCTCTCTGGTTTATCTGTTCGGTGAATTCTAAATAAGAGCTGAAGTTAACACCTAAATCTTTAAAGCTTAAGACACGGCCGAGTTTGTGCTGCGAAATAGAATGTTCAAAAGCACTCGCGATACGTTTTCTTGAGAGTGTAATTGTTTGCCATTTGGAAGGGTTAAGAGACAGCCAGTTTTTCCCACACCAAACAGTCAAGCTTTCAATATCGGCCTGAAGAAGAAAATGGTCACGGCAAGACTTTATTGTTTTAAAAATGTTCATATCATCGGCAAATATGAGAATTTCACTTGAACGTATACGTGATATTACATCATTTATAGCGAGAATGAATAAAAATGGTCCCAGATGTCTTCTTTGAGGAACACCTGAGTGAGCAGTAAAGGGGTTTGATAGGGAATTTCGGAATTTTACCTGGTAGGAACTGTATTAAGATATTAGTTTACAAACAATAAAGTTGTGACTTAATTGATCGAATGCCTTAGAAAAATCTATTACAGATTTTAATACAGCTTACTTGCTGTAAGTCATTAGAACTAATTATAACAAGTAAACGAAGCTGAGATTGTAATGAGGTTAAAAAAGCTTCTTGACAGGATTCTATTATAATAGCCGTGTTTTTTTGCATTTAACATGTTAAATGCAACAACAACTAATCCCGGAGAATTTTCGGGGCTTAACTTAAGCGCACAGAAAAACTGTGTTACCGGCATGAATTGCATACATGTTATCGATAGTTTGTATGAAAACTCCATGTTTTTTACTGTCATGGCGTCGCTAATCCCCGCTGTCGTTTTTTTTAACCAATTCCCCCCGGCCTTGCAAGAAAACACGCCTAATAACGAACTAATGTCGAATTCCTTTCAATAAAAGAATCGAATTTTTTCTGTCGTTGAAAGGAATACGAAAAGACGAAAAGAATCGATTTTTTTTTGTGATTGCGTGTGTGGCACTAGACAGCAGCAATTTTGAAGTAAAATTTCCAGAAAATATTCAATTTGGAAATTATTATTATTATTAATTGAAAAACAACGCACAAATATTTTCTATAAAATTCACCGAAAATTCGTTACAACCAAAAACACAATTTGTTTTCATATTGACATTTTAGAAATTTCAAATCTTGCAAGTGTGTGTGCAAATCGGTGTAAATCTTTCTTGAATCTTGCAAAATTAGCAAGATTTGTTTTGACAGAAAAAATTCGAATTGTTCAGAAAAAAATCGATTCTTTTATGTCGAATTCCTTTCAACAAAAGAATCGATTTTTTTCCAAGCGAATCGATTTTTTCTGAACAATTCGAATTTTTTCTGTCAAAACAAATCTTGTTAACTTTGCAAGATTCAAGAAAGATTTTACGCCGATTTGCACACACACTTGCAAGATTTTAAATTTCAAAAAATGTCAAATTCAATGCCGCGGTGTTTTAAGAAAACAAATTTTTTTATTAAAACAAATTGTGTTTTTGGTTGCAATGAATTTTCGGTGAATTTTATAGTAAGTATTTGTGCGTTGTTTTTCAATTAATAATAATAATAATAATTTCCAAATTGAATATTTTCTGGACATTTTATTCCAAAAAGGTATCATTCATCTCTGTACGATTTACCGTTGGCCAGATACACTGCAAAACCTTTTTCAATATTCTTGATTTTTCCCATCATGACAAAAAATTCAAAAACGTTTGAGAGTGTATCTGGCTAACGGTAAGTCGTACAGCGATGGTTGATACCTTTTTGGAATCAGCAATTGATGCTTTCAAAACGAGTATCAAAATTTCTTGAAAGAGAATCACCGTTAACAAAAATTAAATTAAAAAAAAACTTAAATAAAAAGCGCTTTTTCAAAAATATAAAAAAAAATTGTTTAATTTATTTCCTTTGAAGTTTTAACATAGTAAAAAAACTTAAGGTAAGCCAAAATTAGTAGTATTCAGTGCACTTATTATGTTCATACTAACAGCATTTCCACATAATTATTGTATTATCCAAATAAAATTCTATTTGGAATATAAGACTGCTGCTACGCACGGATGATAACCTTCATCTACATTAATGAATGGTGTTTCAGATCCCTGGAATACAAAAAAATTTTACTTCGAACATTTTCAGCAAGAGAGCATAGGACATCCCCAGAGTCGACACATTAGCTGCATTTGTTGAGTTCCTAAATATAGAAAGTGTATTATAGGCATTACAAAAGCAAAGATTTCATATAAGTTGCTCTTAAATGATTTAAACTTTAAAAAGTGTCTTTTTGAAATCGTGGTTAAAGAGGAGATTAATTCGATTTTTCAGAAGTTGCTTTTATATGGAAATTTTTTAAAATTTTTGTTCGATTTGAAAATGGTGTTCAGAATCACTTAGGGCCAGTTGTACAAACGTGGTTCATCTTTGGATTAACGTCTGAACTCGGTTCAACTCTTTTTCAGTGTTGTACAATAGAAGTTTAGGTCTTTCGGGGGATAAGCTGTGGTTCAGCCATGATTCAGGTGTTTTTTAATCCAAAAAATGTTGCTTTCTCTCTTTAAGCCTAGTACGCTGCTGATGCGAAACGAAAATTTCCTGTGATCTCCAAACAGACAACGAAACGCTTGCGAAAACACAACGGAAAATATCATTGGAGAGTTTCACTAATTCCAAAAACAAAATCAAACATAAACGCAAAAAATCAGAGAAACCCATGATGTAAGAAAATGATAAACAAAAAAAAACACAAATAAAACTCAAATGTCATTTTTCCGCTCACAATAAATAGTGTGTATAATTAATTGAGTGCGAAAAAGGAGCGGAGACTTCTCCAAATAATCTGCTACAATCATAAATTTCGCTCTTCGAACAGCGTACTGCAAAATGAAAAGCAGAACGAAATTTTCAGTTTATGATTTCGTTGTGTTATTTTTGTATGGGATTTTTCGTTTCGCATCAGCCTTGACAGTTCGGCTAAATGGTGGTTGACAAGCAGAAGAAGAGTTATTACTTTAAATAATAGAGAAACATAAAGATGTGGTAGAAAGGAAGAAAACCGAGCATGAAAACAACAGGTATATTTATATAGGAGATCTTATGTTTTTATATTACTTATATTAGGGGTATTCCCGATCCGATGCAACTGGTCTTGCATCATTGCAAAAATGTAAAAGTGTACAATTGCTATACCCTAACCCCATTGTAAAAAAAAACTTTGCACTTTTGCAATGATGCAAGACCAGTTTGCATCGGATCGGGAATACCCCTATTTATAATTTTAGACTTAAAAATTCGCAACTCTTCATAAGCTATTAATAGGCGTGTTTTTTTGCAAGACCGGGGGAAATTGGTTGAAAAAAACGACAGCGGGGATTAGCGACGCCATGACAGTAAAAAACATGGAGTTTTCATACAAACTATCGATAACATGTATGCAATTCATGCCGGTAACACAGTTTTTCGGTGCGCTTAAGTTAAGCCCCGAGAATTCTACGGGATTAGTTGTTGTTGCATTTAACATGTTAATTGTTTAGCATGCACGTCGTTTTTTTAATCCAATTCCCCCCGGGCTTGCAAAAAAACACGGCTAATATAAAAATACTTAAAAAAACGTTAAAAAGTGACGTTCGCTAACGAAAGAAGTGGTGTTAGAGGAATTGGAAGAGGTCCACCGTTCAAGGTCGATTTCCTAGAGCCAGAAACGATTTCAGCAAAATTATTGGGATCACGAATGACTATGGCTTCCATCTCTGTATTATGATGATGTTAAACAATTGACAATGACGACAATATCGAAGCTGGGATTTCAGTTGAGGTCGTTTTAAAAAAGATGATTCCGAAATCGAGAGTTCGCTTTTCAAAACCTAATTTTTAGTTTAGCAAATAGTAACATAGGGGCAGACTACTAGGTGTGTCATTACATAGTTTAAAGCTAATGTAAAAGTAAGAATAATAATCCAAATATAATTTCGTTTTCTTTTTAACTTTTATCAAAACGATAGTTTTTTATTTTCGTTTTACGTCACTCATATTCGTATGCATGAAATTGAATTTGCATTCGATTCAGAGTTAGTAAAAGTGGATGTTTTTAAGACTTAACTATACATTGACAAAACAAAGTAAAAAAAATACAACAGTGAACATTTTCAAACTTTTTTGTTGATAGTTTTTGCGACTGAAAAACTTACAAAAATGATATAGAAAGCTTAGGGCCAGTTTCACAGTGCGCACTTAACAAAGTAAGTGGCACTTAATTTTCCAATTTTGGCACTTTAGCCGCAGTTTTACTACCTGAGTAAGGGGAACTTAAGTGGCCAACATGGGAGACTTAAGTGGCACTTATTCCGATAAGTTTGCACTGTGAAATTGGGAATTAGTTTTCCATATTTGGGACTTAAGCGACACTTATTTCACTGTGAAACTGGCCTAGATTTTGATCAAAAAATAATTCGTATATTCTTTAATCACAAAACGACTGCGATAGTAGGAAAAAAAATATTTTTACCTTTGTAATTTAGCAAAAAGTGGCCAATGAAGTTGTTGCGGCAACCATGCTTGTATCAAAAATGATCTGAAAATAATTGAAAAGATGTAGTAAATGAATTATTAATATCAAGTAGATATAATAATAATAAACCATACTTACTATTTTTGGTGTGTCCTGCCTGTTGCTGTTGAATGTTTATAGCCAAACCACAACCACGCGTCAGGTCGCTCTGACTTTGACATATTGAATAGAAACAATGGGCTCTTATGAAGCAATCTGAAATGTTACCTCTCGTTTCGCGTTCGCTTTAGATCGTAAATATCGTAAGCGGGAGCGCGTCGCCCGATTAGATCTATTTTCTATTTTGGTGGCGCTTTGACAGCTCAGCTCACAACAATCAATTTTTTTTTCTTTGCTATTCCATTTCTTTTGGATATGAAAGTTTTTATTAAAATAAAAATACAAACATAATAAGGGTATTCATGCAACGTCTTAAAGTAAATTTATACAATTGTATGAACAAATTGCTTTCAATGATCTATTAATTCTTGAGTTATTTGGCGAAAATGATGGTAAGTATGTTTATTGTTGTGATCAAAACATAAGTGCATGTGTGAATGCAGTTGTGTTTGTGTAACTCACACTATTTTGAAAAAAAACTCATTTTTCCTCGATGTGCCCGTTCCACTATTTCTTCATCTAAGTTTACAAGAGTTTACCATGTTTACGATGTTTACCATCTTCGTTTAACACACAAACCTCAGGCGTTGAGATATAAGAGAATAAAAGTTCTGTTTCCAAAAACAACACTGCGCAGATTCTTCGCAGATAATAAGGAACCAAAAATGTCCCTGTTTTTATGGTTTCAATGAGGTACTAACAACAATTTAATTAAATAGCTTTGCTAATGAAAGTATTTATTAATGTCGATGTTTTCTTTTTGATTTCAATTAAATATGAAACAACTGTCTTTCGACATTGACACAATGCTAGTTTACAAAAACCTTTTTTCAAGCATATTGAACTTTTACAAGTAATTCGAAGAATGACTTTATATTTGCAATCGGGATGTGAAAAATAATTAATTATTTTTACTATTATTATTATTATTAGTTGTATTTTATTTTCCCAGATCAAATCCAGTGCCTATACAATTTGTAGCTCTCGCATCGATTAAATTTGTCAAGAAACGTTGAAAATGGAACAAAACTCATACGAGATGTTTCAATTTTCGAAGATGAACATGTTACAAATGTAAATTTTAATCTTACATCCTTTTTTTTTGCAGTACTCGCATGAAGATGAATGCAAATCTACCATTATATGGTTTTCACAAAATATCGGATCTCGGCAACAAGATCAAGAAATCCGTTCACACCACACATAAACATTTCAAACAAATTTCATTATTGAAGAAAACTATAGAAAAATATATGCATTGTAGTTAGGTAAAAGTCCCAAAACAATTACCTACACACATTTAATTTTTTTTCTTTCTTTTCCTATTGAAAAATTCACAAAACGGAATGAAATGCCACTGCCTGTGAACACTTCACTCAAAACTGTAATACGAAGAGAAAAAACAACGATCCCAGTGACAACGTTGTTATATACCTACTTATCTATTTTTTCCATTTGTTTGTTTTATTTGTATGTACTCGTCTCTGTTTCTTTACACTACTGGTGCCATTTTGCAAATTAAAACAGTCATCTACCCCTAAAAGTCAGATCTTGTGTTGTTTTTCCTAACACACAAAATAAGGCCAGTGAGAATTCGGAATTACAGGTATAAAAAGCAGACAAAATTTACTCTCCGGAACCAGACAAAAATTGCCTAAATCAAACAAGTCCAACTAAACAAGGGTAGGTACTTCCAAATTCCAAAACAGCTGTTGAGCATTAAAACATTTGTAGGTATTTCAGAATGAAATAAATAAAACACAGACAGATTTCACTTAAATTTGATTTATTTGAATGTTTTTATTTTATCCAATTAATAAAATCGTATCTACATAGGTTTATGTATCTACAAGAATAATAAAATAAACAAATTAATTTCCAAGAATCCATAATACAATCTGTATGTTGAACCACAACTTAACAAACCACACGTACAAACATAGGAATAATTTAATTTTTAATACAGCAATTGTTGAATTTAACACTTATGTCACTCACACAAAAATATTCCAATGGTTTTATTTAAATAACATATTTTTATTTTAATAAAAACTTTCACATCCGAAAGAAATGGAATAGAAAAAAAAAAATGATTGTTGTGAGCTGAGCTGTCAAAGCGCCACCAAAACAGAAAATAGATCTATTCGGGCGTCGCGCTCAGGCTTACAATATTTACGATCTAAAGCGAACGTGAAGCGTGAGGTAACATTTCAGATTGCTTCATAGGAGCCCATTGTTTCTATTCAATATGTCAAAGCCAGAGCGACCTGACGCGTGGTTGTGGTTTGGCTATTATAGCCAAACCACAACCACGCTTCGGGCGCTCGGGCTTTTGACAGGCTTTTCACCGACTTTACGATGAAATTTTGAGACAGTCCGAAGACCGAATACAAATTTGGACGACCACTGGCCGAAACAAAAGTGAAAGCGTGACAAATTTTTAATCCGTAAATTTTTTAATCATCTTTTAAGAAAAAGTAACTTTTAAAAGTTCATTTTACTTATAATTATCCCTTCTTACCAACTTCATAAGATTTTTGGCATCTTGCTAAGAATTGAAACCAAAACCAGCCTCAAAATTTAACCTACAAAAGTCTAGCCATTCTTTTTAAGGTTAGTTCTACCACCTGTTGAGGTGGAGGGAGCACCACCAACTCCAACTGCAACGCAGCTTCCAACAAAAAAAAAAGAAGGAAGAAACAGCAGCATCCACTAAAAAAAAAGGCAACGCCATCACCTCGCCGCTGCTTAATAGCCCAAATCAAATTCGTGCCGCACAGCTACTGATGCAGATGAAAAGCGATGGAAATTCAAGTCTCCTAACCGAACAGTCCCAAAGCAAGAGGGCAAAATTAGTGATTGACGATGACATGGAATTTATTGAAGAATTCCAAGATAGCTGGACAGAGGCGAAAAGATGCGCCAGATCACCAACTGCAATTGCCCCAGCCCCTGAGGCAATCGACAACAGCAACCGCTTCTCGACTTTGGGAGACCTCAAACTCTTGAAGAGCACAACTGCTAAGAGATTCAACTCAAGAATCCCAACACAACCAACAGACGAGACAGCAGCGCATTCTACTGAGATTGACGCCTCCCTTATCTCCCACGAGAACACCAACATCATCAACACCGCCACCACCACCGCCACCACCACCACTGCTTTTACAGCAGCCAGCACCAGCGCTAAAACCACAATCAACATCACACCACCAGATGTCAACAAGATCCCATCAATTGAAGCCACCGCAGGAGGCTCCAGCCAACATAAAATTACATTAAGTAAGTTTTGCCCAGCTATCGTTCTTTTAAATACAAATATTATGCAACTAGAATCAGATTTAAGTAGACTTTCCAAAACAGGTGACTTTAAGTTTTATTTTAAAAACCATAAAAATGGTACCTCTAAATTGTTTGTTAATAATTCAAAGGTCCATCAGGAGTTGATGGAAAAGATTAGGGGTAGTGGGGACATTCAAGGCTACTCTTTTACTCTTAAAGAAAACAAAACACAAAATTTAATCCTCAGAGGCCTGACATCCGATTTTAATGAATTGGAAATTCTGAAAGACCTCGAAAGTGTCCTACCGGGGATGGTCGAGAAAGTATCGATTTTCTCAACGGAAAGATCTAGGAGTTTGGGCTTCAATACCAACCTCTTCCTTGTTAGACTTAATAAGGGTATTTTCTCAAACGAGATAATAAAAATAAATTATATTCTTAACACAAAAATAAGCTTGGAAAGGCCCAAAGGCAATACCGGCGTCCTGCAATGCAGACGTTGCCAAAGTTTTGGCCACTTGGCCAAAAACTGCGGCAAAGACTATAAATGCGTAAAATGTATTCAACCTCACTTACCGGGCAACTGTCCTGTGAAACCGATGCCTGACTCTAAGGCACACTGTGTCAACTGTGACAGAGACCACCCAGCCAATTACAGAGGCTGCCAGAAATACAAAGAGTACCTTAATTCAAGGAAAAAAACTATCTTTGAAGCAAAACAAAGAAAATCTCAAGGCATTTCCCTTGCAAAAAACCTTTCTAACGCAATTTTACCACAAAAATCTTTCGCAAGCCTCTTCAGTCAAGAACCAAGAGCGCCTCTGAGCCTTTCCCAACCAAAAAGCACAAGTAAAAATTATTTGAACCAGTTCCTAGGCCTTTCCAATGACCTTTTTGGTATCGGCGTTTCCGAACTATTGACAAATTGAAAATTTCGTCAAAAACATTAACAATTGCAGTTCCTTACAGCAAAAAAGACTGGAATATTTGAACCTTCTTAACGAGGTTATGATAAATACACCATAATGATGCTAAAAATTTCAAGCTATAACATTTCGTCCTTGATTGAACAGAGCAGGAGAATCGAACTTCTTAAAATTCTCCTCGCTCACAAAGTTTCGGTAGCGTTCATCCAAGAAACGCACCTAGATCACAGACATAAAATATCATTAGATAACTACAATTTTCTTTCCAATCCATTCAACCAAGGCGTAGCAATAGCTATAAAAAACAACATAAGTTACACTACTGTGCAACTTGCGAACCCAAACTTTCCAAGTATCTTCTGTTACATAAACCTCACGGTAAACGTCTTCACCAAAAAAATATTACTCGGTTCTTTATACTTTCCCTCTAATTGCCAATCAAATCTTATGCTTGAGGAGCTAGAAAAGATTAATATCCTATCTGAATCATTTGACGGAGCCATCCTAGGTGGCGACTTAAACGCCAGGCACTTCAACTGGGGTGATTCTAAAATTAACCAAAATGATCGTAATCTCGTTAATTGGTTCAATTCTAACAACCCACAGCTCATAAACATCACTCCGCCAGATCCAACATTTCCTAGAAGCTCGGCATATCTTGACCACTTTCTGGTTTCCCCCAACCTGATCAACCAATTTGACAAAAATTTTATCATCAGCACACTGCCAACTTTCAGTGACCATTTTCCAGCCATCCTCGAACTGACCGTATCTGACGCAATTCTCTCCATTGTAGAACCCTATATAGCTATATCCTATAAAAACACAAACTGGTGCAGATTTAGGAACGACCTAGACTTAGCCTTGTTCTCTAATTTTCCATCTCCCTTCATTTCCCTTTCAAATGCCCAAATCGATCAGAAAATAACCTTTTTCAATGAAACTATCTCAGACACTCTAGACCTTCATTCCTCCAAGTCTGTAAACAACTTCAAAAAGTATAAAGATCTACCAAGTGATATCAATAATCTGTACAAAACTAAACACCTTTGGCAGAAGGAACTCAAAAAGATCTTCCACAGATCCTTCAATAGAACTAACAGTGAGTATAATTCTCTTTCAAATAAAATTTCCCTTCTTAAAACAATAATCAAAGAAAAAGTTAGCATCTGGCTAAATAATCAACTCGGACTTAAACTCAGTATTATAAAACCAGGCCCACATGCTTTTAAGGAAGCTGCCAAACTCACGGGTAAAAAGAAACGTTTCATCTGTGACCAAGTTTCCATCGGAAGCCGGATTATTACCGACGAATCCGAAAAAGTAGACGCCTTTAAAGATCACTTTAAGGATCTCTACAGTGAGAATATTCCATCTTATGACCCCAATGTTGTATCTGCAGTTCAGGCTGAAATGATTCGTTTGTCCGATTCCCTACCTGAAAGAATCTTCATTTTTTTAAATGAAAATTCTGCCATCAACCAAAACAACCAGTTTTTTTCATCCATCTCCGAAGTGACAAGCATATTAAAAAGCATTAAACCCAAAAAGTCCGCAGGTCCAGACAACATTTCTAACTTTATCCATAAAAAGATTTCACCTGAAGCTATCAAATACCTAACAATCATATACAATAATTGTATAAACAACGGGTACTTTCCGACAGAATGGAAATCTGCAAAAATTATTCCATTATTAAAAAAACCCAACATTTTCACCCTAGACAACTTTAGACCAATCTCGATGCTCTCGAACGTGGGCAAAATTCTAGAAAAAATTTTATTGAATAAAATTGAAATACACACTGACGATCATATAGATTTCATTCCTGACCACCAATTCGGCTTTAAAAGGGGCCACTCTACAGTACACTCGCTTCTGAAAATCCACAACGAAGTTACAATCAACCTAAGACAGAAGAAATGCACTGCCGCCTGCTCTCTCGACATCGAGAAAGCCTTCGATAGTGTGTGGAGGGATGGCCTCCTTTTTAAAATCAGCCAAATGGAGTTTCCTCCCCATTTAGTCAATATGATTCGCAGTTTTCTTTTTAACAGATCTTTCTTTATCCGGCTTCAACAAACAAAATCTGAAAAATGTTTATCTTACAGAGGAGTCCCCTAAGGCTCCATTTTCGGCCCAAAATTATATAACTTTTTTATTCATGATTTTCCACATACCGTCTTTTCAAATAACACCATTTTGTCAGAAGCCATCCTTTTCGCCGACGACACATTTGTCTATGCCCCCTCGGAATATCCAACAGAAGCACTCATCAATCTCAAAGCTCACCTCGAGATAATTAATAAATTTTACAAAACCTGGGGTATCCACATCAATAAAAACAAATCAGAAGCAATTTGCTTCCGCAATGCGAGCGGTAAAGGCAAACCTGGTGTTATAAGTGAAAGCAAAAACTTAAAACTATCTTTAGATAACATTATCATTCCGTTCAAAAACAATCTAAAATACCTTGGAGTACTATTTAGTAACTTACTAAAATTTAACTCTCACGCCAGAGAGAATAAAGCCAAAGCCAGAAAATTATTCAACATGCTTATGCCTTTTCTAAGACATTCTATGCTAAGCAAAAAGACAAAACTTTTATTTTATAAAACGTTAATCCGTCCAATGCTTATATACGCACTCCTGGTATGGTCCAGTGTCTCTCCAACGGTCATTAAAGAGTTTGAAATCTTTGAAAGAAAGATGTTACGCCTCTGTGTCGGTAAAAACTTCAAAACCAGAAATAAAAGATATTCAAATAACTACATCTATAATGAAGCAAATATAACTCCCTCGATTAAATACACAGTCGAACTCATGCTCAAAAACATAGAAAAAATGAACTTTTCAGACAACGACTTAATCAAGAGTAGTTACGAATCTCAAAAAAATAACTCATGGCTTGAATCTCCCTATCCATCACCAATCAGCATACTTAATGTGAATCTCCAATCAACCCCAGATGGAATTCCGGAATTCTTCTGTACATCAGTCAGAGGAAGTAACAGAGGCTAATCCAGCCATTAGACGAATTAAAATAAAAATGTAACGCAGAATAAATTCACCTGAAATAAATTAAAGTCATCTAAAAAAGAAAAAAAAAAAAAGAAAAAAAAAAGAAAATAAAACAAAATCTATGTAAGTTAAATCTCAACAATTTTAATTCTTATCTAATCTTGATTAATTACGATCTTTAGCTGGGTCAAAACTAAAACTTCATTGTTTGCTTTGCTATAATCTATATTGTAATAGTTTTTAAGAGAAAGAATAGTAACTCATTACCTATTATCTATCTTCTAAAACACAATTTCATAAGTAATCATAATCTAATATATCATAACATAAATAAGAAAAAATTTATTGTTCCAATGTACAATTTCATTTAAGAAAAAAGAAAATTCCAACTATCAAAAACATAAACTATAAATATTTTCCTTTCGGAAAGAAAACGAACTACCTATTCAATCAAATTAAAAATTCAAATTCACAAAATGTCTATCTAACCAAGAACAAAACTAATTATTTACAACCATCACAGTTAAATACAACACACCAAACTAAGATAGGAAAAATACTATCAATAAATAAAGAAAAATAAAAATCTAAAGAAAAACCTAAACAAATATAACAGCCGACCATTCGTCGACAAAAATCAGAAATAAAAACATAGGTATGTTCGTTTATGTCAATCCTATACATCTCATTTTCTGTATTTTGTTTTCATGTACATACCTATTTTATTTTATTGTATATATTATTATCATGTAAATATCGTATTAAGTAGTAGTAGTAAGATAAAGACAAACGTCTTAAAGATACTTTTTATTAGCTCCGAGAGCAAGAACTAATTTACTCCAAAAGTAAAAGACAAGCCATGTTGGCATTCGATAAATAAATTCAACAGAACAGGACGGCCATACGTTACAGCCTCCGCTTATTCAATGTTATAAAACAAGAAAGAACTAGATATATAAGATCTCATGTATTCATGTAAACTCTATTTCAAGTCTCAATAAAAATACATACATACATACATTCGACTTTACGATATCATGTGTCATAAAGCGCGACCTTAAGAATTTGTAAAACGAAATGTAGCTTCAAACCTCGGGCGTTGAGATATGAGAGAATAAAAGTTCTGTTTCCTTAAAATAACACTGCGCAGATTCTTCGCAGATAATAAGGAACTAAAAATGTCCCTGTTTTTATGGTTTCAATTAGGTACTAATAACAATTTAAATAAAAAGCTTTGCTAATGAAAGTATTTAGTAATGTCGATGTTTTCTTTTTGATTTCAATGAAATATAAAACAACCGTCTTACGACATTGACACAATGCTAGTTTACGAAAAACCTTTCTTCAAGCATATTGAACTTTGACAAGTAATTCAAAGAATGACTTTGTATTTGCAATCGGGATATGAAAAAATAATTAATTATTATTACTATTTGTATTTTATGTTCCCAGATCAAATCCAGTGCCTATACAATTTTTAACTCTCGCATCGATTAAATTGGTCAAGAAACGTTCAAAAATGGAACAAAACTCATACGAGATGTTTCAATTTTCGAAGATGACCATTTAACAAATGTAAATTTTAATCTTACATGCTTTTTTTTGCAGTACTCGCATGAAATGTAAATCCACCATTATATCGTCGCCCGAGAATTGTTTTGTCGTAATCGCCAAAATGCACTTTTTTAAAGTGGGTATGCAGTTCTATGTTTTCAAAGGTCCTCTTTCCATTTCTGAAATCAGATTTGACCTATCATTTACCGTTACTGAGAAAATCAGTATACATTTGTCGTATATCCGCACAAAATAACTCATCCCTTAGTTTTGTTTTGTCGTAAACGCCAAATTTTGGCATATACGACAAAATATCCATGTATTTCCGCGATATTTTTATATTTCTTGAAAGAGAATCACCATTAAAAAAAATTAAATTAAAAAAAAACTTAAATAAAAAGCGCTTTTTCAAAAATATTAAAAAAAATTGTTTAATTTATTTCCTTTGAAGTTTTAACATAGTAAAAAAACTTAAGGTAAGCCAAAATTAGTAGTATTCAGTGCACTTATTATGTTCATACTAACAGCATTTCCACATAATTATTGAATTATCCAAATAAAATTCTATTTGGAATATAAGACTGCTGTTACGCACGGATGATAACCTTCATCTACATTAATAAATGGTGTTTCAGATCCCTGGAATACAAATAAAAATTTACTTCGAACATTTTCAGCAAGAGAGCATAGGACATCCCCAGAGTCGACACATTAGCTGCATTTGTTGAGTTCCTAAATATAGAAAGTGTATTATAGGCATTACAAAAGCAAAGATTTCATATAAGTTGCTCTTAAATGATTTAAACTTTAAAAAGTGTCTTTTTGAAATCGTGGTTAAAAAGGAGATTAATTCAATTTTTCAGAAGTTGCTTTTATATGGAAATTTTTAAAAATTTTTGTTCGATTTGAAAATGGTGTTCAGAATCACTTAGGGCCAGTTGTACAAACGTGGTTCATCTTTGGATTAACGTCTGAACTCGGTTCAACTCTTTTTCAGTGTTGTACAATAGAAGTTTAGGTCTTTCGGGGGATTAGCTGTGGTTCAGCCATGATTCAGGTCAAATCAAACATAAACGCAAAAAATCAGAGAAACCCATGATGTAAGAAAATGATAAACAAAAAAAAACACAAATAAAACTCAAATGTCATTTTTCCGCACACAATAAATAGTGTGTATAATTAATTGAGTGCGAAAAAGGAGCGGAGACTTCTCCAAATAATCTGCTACAATCATAAATTTCGCTCTTCGAACAGCGTACTGCAAAACGAAAAGCAGAACGAAATTTTCAGTTTATGATTTCGTTGTGTTATTTTTGTATGGGATTTTTCGTTTCGCATCAGCCTTGACAGTTCGGCTAAATGGTGGTTGACAAGCAGAAGAAGAGTTATTACTTTAAATAATAGAGAAACATAAAGATGTGGTAGAAAGGAAGAAAACCGAGCATGAAAATAACAGGTATATTTATATAGGAGATCTTATGTTTTTATATTACTTATATTAGGGGTATTCCCGATCCGATGCAACTGGTCTTGCATCATTGCAAAAATGCAAAAGTGTACAATTGCTATAGGTACCCTAACCCCATTGTAAAAAAAAACTTTGCACTAGGGGTATTCCCGATCCGATGCAACTGGTCTTGTATCATTGCAAAAATGCAAAAGTGTAAAATTGCTATACCCTAACCCCATTGTAAAAAAAAAGCTTTGCACTTTTGCAATGATACAAGACCAGTTTGCATCGGATCGGGAATACCCCTACTTTTGCAATGATGCAAGACCAGTTTGCATCGGATCGGGAATACCCCTATTTATAATTTTAGACTTAAAAATTCGCAACTCTTCATAAGCTATTAATAGGCGTGTTTTTTTGCAAGCCCGGGGGAAAGTGGTTGAAAAAAACGACAGCGGGGATTAGCGACGCCATGACAGTAAAAAACATGGAGTTTTCATACAAACTATCGATAACATGTATGCAATTCATGCCGGTAACACAGTTTTTCGGTGCGCTTAAGTTAAGCCCCGAGAATTCTACGGGATTAGTTGTTGTTGCATTTAACATGTTATTTGTTTAGCATGCACGTCGTTTTTTTAATCCAATTCCCCCCGGGCTTGCAAAAAAACACGGCTAATATAAAAATACTTAAAAAAACGTTAAAAAGTGACGTTCGCTAACGAAAGAAGTGGTTTTAGAGGAATTGGAAGAGGTCCACCGTTCAAGGTCGATTTCCTAGAGCCAGAAACGATTTCAGCAAAATTATTGGGATCACGAATGACTATGGCTTCCATCTCTGTATTATGATGATGTTAAACAATTGACAATGACGACAATATCGAAGCTGGGATTTCAGTTGAGGTCGTTTTAAAAAAGATGATTCCGAAATCGAGAGTTCACTTTTCAAAACCTAATTTTTAGTTTAGCAAATAGTAACATAGGGGCAGACTACTAGGTGTGTCATTACATAGTTTAAAGCTAATGTAAAAGTAAGAATAATAATCCAAATCACTCATATTCGTATGCATGAAATTGAATTTGCATTCGATTCAGAGTTAGTAAAAGTGGGTGTTTTTAAGACTTAACTATACATTATACATAGAAAGCTTAGGGCCAGTTTCACAGTGCGCACTTAACAAAATAAGTGGCACTTAATTTTCCAATTTTGGCACTTTAGCCGCAGTTTTACTACCTGAGTAAGGGGAACTTAAGTGGCCAACATGGGAGACTTAAGTGGCACTTATTCCGATAAGTTTGCACTGTGAAATTGGGAATTAGTTTTCCATATTTGGCACTTAAGCGACACTTATTTCACTGTGAAACTGGCCTAGATTTTGATCAAAAAATAATTCGTATTTTCTTTAATCACAAAACGACTGCGATAGTAGGAAAAAAAATATTTTTACCTTTGTAATTTTGCAAAAAGTGGCCAATGTAGTTGTTGCGGCAACCATGCTTGTATCAAAAATGATCTGAAAATAATTGAAAAGATGTAGTAAATGAATTATTAATATCAAGTAGATATAATAATAATAAACCATACTTACTATTTTTGGTGTGTCCTGCCTGTTGCTGTTGAATGTTTATAGCCAAACCACAACCACGCGTCAGGTCGCTCTGACTTTGACATATTGAATAGAAACAATGGGCTTTTATGAAGCAATCTGAAATGTTACCTCTCGTTTCGCGTTCGCTTTAGATCGTAAATATCGTAAGCGGGAGCGCGTCGCCCGATTAGATCTATTTTCTATTTTGGTGGCGCTTTGACAGCTCAGCTCACAACAATCAATTTTTTTTTCTTTGCTATTCCATTTCTTTTGGATGTGAAAGTTTTTATTAAAATAAAAATACAAACATAATAAGGGTATTCATGCAACGTCTTAAAGTAAATTTATACAATTGTATGAACAAATTGCTTTCAATGATCTATTAATTCTTGAGTTATTTGGCGAAAATGATGGTAAGTATGTTTATTGTTGTGATCAAAACATAAGTGCATGTGTGAATGCAGTTGTGTTTGTGTAACTCACACTATTTTGAAAAAAAACTCATTTTTCCTCGATGTGCCCGTTCCACTATTTCTTCATCTAAGTTTACAAGAGTTTACCATGTTTACGATGTTTACCATCTTCGTTTAACACACAAACCTCAGGCGTTGAGATATAAGAGAATAAAAGTTCTGTTTCCAAAAACAACACTGCGCAGATTCTTCGCAGATAATAAGGAACCAAAAATGTCCCTGTTTTTATGGTTTCAATGAGGTACTAACAACAATTTAATTAAATAGCTTTGCTAATGAAAGTATTTATTAATGTCGATGTTTTCTTTTTGATTTCAATTAAATATGAAACAACTGTCTTTCGACATTGACACAATGCTAGTTTACAAAAACCTTTTTTCAAGCATATTGAACTTTTACAAGTAATTCGAAGAATGACTTTATATTTGCAATCGGGATGTGAAAAATAATTAATTATTTTTACTATTATTATTATTATTAGTTGTATTTTATTTTCCCAGATCAAATCCAGTGCCTATACAATTTGTAGCTCTCGCATCGATTAAATTTGTCAAGAAACGTTGAAAATGGAACAAAACTCATACGAGATGTTTCAATTTTCGAAGATGAACATGTTACAAATGTAAATTTTAATCTTACATCCTTTTTTTTTGCAGTACTCGCATGAAGATGAATGCAAATCTACCATTAGGTATATGGTTTTCACAAAATATCGGATCTCGGCAACAAGATCAAGAAATCCGTTCACACCACACATAAACATTTCAAACAAATTTCATTATTGAAGAAAACTATAGAAAAATATATGCATTGTAGTTAGGTAAAAGTCCCAAAACAATTACCTACACACATTTAATTTTTTTTCTTTCTTTTCCTATTGAAAAATTCACAAAACGGAATGAAATGCCACTGCCTGTGAACACTTCACTCAAAACTGTAATACGAAGAGAAAAAACAACGATCCCAGTGACAACGTTGTTATATACCTACCTATCTATTTTTTCCATTTGTTTGTTTTATTTGTATGTACTCGTATCTGTTTCTTTACACTACTGGTGCCATTTTGCAAATTAAAACAGTCATCTACCCCTAAAAGTCAGATCTTGTGTTGTTTTTCCTAACACACAAAATAAGGCCAGTGAGAATTCGGAATTACAGGTATAAAAAGCAGACAAAATTTACTCTCCGGAACCAGACAAAAATTGCCTAAATCAAACAAGTCCAACTAAACAAGGGTAGGTACTTCCAAATTCCAAAACAGCTGTTGAGCATTAAAACATTTGTAGGTATTTCAGAATGAAATAAATAAAACACAGACAGATTTCACTTAAATTTGATTTATTTGAATGTTTTTATTTTATCCAATTAATAAAATCGTATCTACATAGGTTTATGTATCTACAAGAATAATAAAATAAACAAATTAATTTCCAAGAATCCATAATACAATCTGTATGTTGAACCACAACTTAACAAACCACACGTACAAACATAGGAATAATTTAATTTTTAATACAGCAATTGTTGAATTTAACACTTATGTCACTCACACAAAAATATTCCAATGGTTTTATTTAAATAACATATTTTTATTTTAATAAAAACTTTCACATCCGAAAGAAATGAAATAGAAAAAAAAAAATGATTGTTGTGAGCTGAGCTGTCAAAGCGCCACCAAAACAGAAAATAGATCTATTCGGGCGTCGCGCTCAGGCTTACAATATTTACGATCTAAAGCGAACGTGAAGCGTGAGGTAACATTTCAGATTGCTTCATAGGAGCCCATTGTTTCTATTCAATATGTCAAAGCCAGAGCGACCTGACGCGTGGTTGTGGTTTGGCTATTATAGCCAAACCACAACCACGCTTCGGGCGCTCGGGCTTTTGACAGGCTTTTCACCGACTTTACGATGAAATTTTGAGACAGTCCGAAGACCGAATACAAATTTGGACGACCACTGGCCGAAACAAAAGTGAAAGCGTGACAAATTTTTAATCCGTAAATTTTTTAATCATCTTTTAAGAAAAAGTAACTTTTAAAAGTTCATTTTACTTATAATTATCCCTTCTTACCAACTTCATAAGATTTTTGGCATCTTGCTAAGAATTGAAACCAAAACCAGCCTCAAAATTTAACCTACAAAAGTCTAGCCATTCTTTTTAAGGTTAGTTCTACCACCTGTTGAGGTGGAGGGAGCACCACCAACTCCAACTGCAACGCAGCTTCCAACAAAAAAAAAAGAAGGAAGAAACAGCAGCATCCACTAAAAAAAAAGGCAACGCCATCACCTCGCCGCTGCTTAATAGCCCAAATCAAATTCGTGCCGCACAGCTACTGATGCAGATGAAAAGCGATGGAAATTCAAGTCTCCTAACCGAACAGTCCCAAAGCAAGAGGGCAAAATTAGTGATTGACGATGACATGGAATTTATTGAAGAATTCCAAGATAGCTGGACAGAGGCGAAAAGATGCGCCAGATCACCAACTGCAATTGCCCCAGCCCCTGAGGCAATCGACAACAGCAACCGCTTCTCGACTTTGGGAGACCTCAAACTCTTGAAGAGCACAACTGCTAAGAGATTCAACTCAAGAATCCCAACACAACCAACAGACGAGACAGCAGCGCATTCTACTGAGATTGACGCCTCCCTTATCTCCCACGAGAACACCAACATCATCAACACCGCCACCACCACCGCCACCACCACCACTGCTTTTACAGCAGCCAGCACCAGCGCTAAAACCACAATCAACATCACACCACCAGATGTCAACAAGATCCCATCAATTGAAGCCACCGCAGGAGGCTCCAGCCAACATAAAATTACATTAAGTAAGTTTTGCCCAGCTATCGTTCTTTTAAATACAAATATTATGCAACTAGAATCAGATTTAAGTAGACTTTCCAAAACAGGTGACTTTAAGTTTTATTTTAAAAACCATAAAAATGGTACCTCTAAATTGTTTGTTAATAATTCAAAGGTCCATCAGGAGTTGATGGAAAAGATTAGGGGTAGTGGGGACATTCAAGGCTACTCTTTTACTCTTAAAGAAAACAAAACACAAAATTTAATCCTCAGAGGCCTGACATCCGATTTTAATGAATTGGAAATTCTGAAAGACCTCGAAAGTGTCCTACCGGGGATGGTCGAGAAAGTATCGATTTTCTCAACGGAAAGATCTAGGAGTTTGGGCTTCAATACCAACCTCTTCCTTGTTAGACTTAATAAGGGTATTTTCTCAAACGAGATAATAAAAATAAATTATATTCTTAACACAAAAATAAGCTTGGAAAGGCCCAAAGGCAATACCGGCGTCCTGCAATGCAGACGTTGCCAAAGTTTTGGCCACTTGGCCAAAAACTGCGGCAAAGACTATAAATGCGTAAAATGTATTCAACCTCACTTACCGGGCAACTGTCCTGTGAAACCGATGCCTGACTCTAAGGCACACTGTGTCAACTGTGACAGAGACCACCCAGCCAATTACAGAGGCTGCCAGAAATACAAAGAGTACCTTAATTCAAGGAAAAAAACTATCTTTGAAGCAAAACAAAGAAAATCTCAAGGCATTTCCCTTGCAAAAAACCTTTCTAACGCAATTTTACCACAAAAATCTTTCGCAAGCCTCTTCAGTCAAGAACCAAGAGCGCCTCTGAGCCTTTCCCAACCAAAAAGCACAAGTAAAAATTATTTGAACCAGTTCCTAGGCCTTTCCAATGACCTTTTTGGTATCGGCGTTTCCGAGCTATTGACAAATTGAAAATTTCGTCAAAAACATTAACAATTGCAGTTCCTTACAGCAAAAAAGACTGGAATATTTGAACCTTCTTAACGAGGTTATGATAAATACACCATAATGATGCTAAAAATTTCAAGCTATAACATTTCGTCCTTGATTGAACAGAGCAGGAGAATCGAACTTCTTAAAATTCTCCTCGCTCACAAAGTTTCGGTAGCGTTCATCCAAGAAACGCACCTAGATCACAGACATAAAATATCATTAGATAACTACAATTTTCTTTCCAATCCATTCAACCAAGGCGTAGCAATAGCTATAAAAAACAACATAAGTTACACTACTGTGCAACTTGCGAACCCAAACTTTCCAAGTATCTTCTGTTACATAAACCTCACGGTAAACGTCTTCACCAAAAAAATATTACTCGGTTCTTTATACTTTCCCTCTAATTGCCAATCCAATCTTATGCTTGAGGAGCTAGAAAAGATTAATATCCTATCTGAATCATTTGACGGAGCCATCCTAGGTGGCGACTTAAACGCCAGGCACTTCAACTGGGGTGATTCTAAAATTAACCAAAATGATCGTAATCTCGTTAATTGGTTCAATTCTAACAACCCACAGCTCATAAACATCACTCCGCCAGATCCAACATTTCCTAGAAGCTCGGCATATCTTGACCACTTTCTGGTTTCCCCCAACCTGATCAACCAATTTGACAAAAATTTTATCATCAGCACACTGCCAACTTTCAGTGACCATTTTCCAGCCATCCTCGAACTGACCGTATCTGACGCAATTCTCTCCATTGTAGAACCCTATATAGCTATATCCTATAAAAACACAAACTGGTGCAGATTTAGGAACGACCTAGACTTAGCCTTGTTCTCTAATTTTCCATCTCCCTTCATTTCCCTTTCAAATGCCCAAATCGATCAGAAAATAACCTTTTTCAATGAAACTATCTCAGACACTCTAGACCTTCATTCCTCCAAGTCTGTAAACAACTTCAAAAAGTATAAAGATCTACCAAGTGATATCAATAATCTGTACAAAACTAAACACCTTTGGCAGAAGGAACTCAAAAAGATCTTCCACAGATCCTTCAATAGAACTAACAGTGAGTATAATTCTCTTTCAAATAAAATTTCCCTTCTTAAAACAATAATCAAAGAAAAAGTTAGCATCTGGCTAAATAATCAACTCGGACTTAAACTCAGTATTATAAAACCAGGCCCACATGCTTTTAAGGAAGCTGCCAAACTCACGGGTAAAAAGAAACGTTTCATCTGTGACCAAGTTTCCATCGGAAGCCGGATTATTACCGACGAATCCGAAAAAGTAGACGCCTTTAAAGATCACTTTAAGGATCTCTACAGTGAGAATATTCCATCTTATGACCCCAATGTTGTATCTGCAGTTCAGGCTGAAATGATTCGTTTGTCCGATTCCCTACCTGAAAGAATCTTCATTTTTTCAAATGAAAATTCTGCCATCAACCAAAACAACCAGTTTTTTTCATCCATCTCCGAAGTGACAAGCATATTAAAAAGCATTAAACCCAAAAAGTCCGCAGGTCCAGACAACATTTCTAACTTTATCCTTAAAAAGATTTCACCTGAAGCTATCAAATACCTAACAATCATATACAATAATTGTATAAACAACGGGTACTTTCCGACAGAATGGAAATCTGCAAAAATTATTCCATTATTAAAAAAACCCAACATTTTCACCCTAGACAACTTTAGACCAATCTCGATGCTCTCGAACGTGGGCAAAATTCTAGAAAAAATTTTATTGAATAAAATTGAAATACACACTGACGATCATATAGATTTCATTCCTGACCACCAATTCGGCTTTAAAAGGGGCCACTCTACAGTACACTCGCTTCTGAAAATCCACAACGAAGTTACAATCAACCTAAGACAGAAGAAATGCACTGCCGCCTGCTCTCTCGACATCGAGAAAGCCTTCGATAGTGTGTGGAGGGATGGCCTCCTTTTTAAAATCAGCCAAATGGAGTTTCCTCCCCATTTAGTCAATATGATTCGCAGTTTTCTTTTTAACAGATCTTTCTTTATCCGGCTTCAACAAACAAAATCTGAAAAATGTTTATCTTACAGAGGAGTCCCCTATGGCTCCATTTTCGGCCCAAAATTATATAACTTTTTTATTCATGATTTTCCACATACCGTCTTTTCAAATAACACCATTTTGTCAGAAGCCATCCTTTTCGCCGACGACACATTTGTCTATGCCCCCTCGGAATATCCAACAGAAGCACTCATCAATCTCAAAGCTCACCTCGAGATAATTAATAAATTTTACAAAACCTGGGGTATCCACATCAATAAAAACAAATCAGAAGCAATTTGCTTCCGCAATGCGAGCGGTAAAGGCAAACCTGGTGTTATAAGTGAAAGCAAAAACTTAAAACTATCTTTAGATAACATTATCATTCCGTTCAAAAACAATCTAAAATACCTTGGAGTACTATTTAGTAACTTACTAAAATTTAACTCTCACGCCAGAGAGAATAAAGCCAAAGCCAGAAAATTATTCAACATGCTTATGCCTTTTCTAAGACATTCTATGCTAAGCAAAAAGACAAAACTTTTATTTTATAAAACGTTAATCCGTCCAATGCTTATATACGCACTCCTGGTATGGTCCAGTGTCTCTCCAACGGTCATTAAAGAGTTTGAAATCTTTGAAAGAAAGATGTTACGCCTCTGTGTCGGTAAAAACTTCAAAACCAGAAATAAAAGATATTCAAATAACTACATCTATAATGAAGCAAATATAACTCCCTCGATTAAATACACAGTCGAACTCATGCTCAAAAACATAGAAAAAATGAACTTTTCAGACAACGACTTAATCAAGAGTAGTTACGAATCTCAAAAAAATAACTCATGGCTTGAATCTCCCTATCCATCACCAATCAGCATACTTAATGTGAATCTCCAATCAACCCCAGATGGAATTCCGGAATTCTTCTGTACATCAGTCAGAGGAAGTAACAGAGGCTAATCCAGCCATTAGACGAATTAAAATAAAAATGTAACGCAGAATAAATTCACCTGAAATAAATTAAAGTCATCTAAAAAAGAAAAAAAAAAAAAGAAAAAAAAAAGAAAATAAAACAAAATCTATGTAAGTTAAATCTCAACAATTTTAATTCTTATCTAATCTTGATTAATTACGATCTTTAGCTGGGTCAAAACTAAAACTTCATTGTTTGCTTTGCTATAATCTATATTGTAATAGTTTTTAAGAGAAAGAATAGTAACTCATTACCTATTATCTATCTTCTAAAACACAATTTCATAAGTAATCATAATCTAATATATCATAACATAAATAAGAAAAAATTTATTGTTCCAATGTACAATTTCATTTAAGAAAAAAGAAAATTCCAACTATCAAAAACATAAACTATAAATATTTTCCTTTCGGAAAGAAAACGAACTACCTATTCAATCAAATTAAAAATTCAAATTCACAAAATGTCTATCTAACCAAGAACAAAACTAATTATTTACAACCATCACAGTTAAATACAACACACCAAACTAAGATAGGAAAAATACTATCAATAAATAAAGAAAAATAAAAATCTAAAGAAAAACCTAAACAAATATAACAGCCGACCATTCGTCGACAAAAATCAGAAATAAAAACATAGGTATGTTCGTTTATGTCAATCCTATACATCTCATTTTCTGTATTTTGTTTTCATGTACATACCTATTTTATTTTATTGTATATATTATTATCATGTAAATATCGTATTAAGTAGTAGTAGTAAGATAAAGACAAACGTCTTAAAGATACTTTTTATTAGCTCCGAGAGCAAGAACTAATTTACTCCAAAAGTAAAAGACAAGCCATGTTGGCATTCGATAAATAAATTCAACAGAACAGGACGGCGATACGTTACAGCCTCCGCTTATTCAATGTTATAAAACAAGAAAGAACTAGATATATAAGATCTCATGTATTCATGTAAACTCTATTTCAAGTCTCAATAAAAATACATACATACATACATTCGACTTTACGATATCATGTGTCATAAAGCGCGACCTTAAGAATTTGTAAAACGAAATGTAGCTTCAAACCTCGGGCGTTGAGATATGAGAGAATAAAAGTTCTGTTTCCTTAAAATAACACTGCGCAGATTCTTCGCAGATAATAAGGAACTAAAAATGTCCCTGTTTTTATGGTTTCAATTAGGTACTAATAACAATTTAAATAAAAAGCTTTGCTAATGAAAGTATTTAGTAATGTCGATGTTTTCTTTTTGATTTCAATGAAATATAAAACAACCGTCTTACGACATTGACACAATGCTAGTTTACGAAAAACCTTTCTTCAAGCATATTGAACTTTGACAAGTAATTCAAAGAATGACTTTGTATTTGCAATCGGGATATGAAAAAATAATTAATTATTATTACTATTTGTATTTTATGTTCCCAGATCAAATCCAGTGCCTATACAATTTTTAACTCTCGCATCGATTAAATTGGTCAAGAAACGTTCAAAAATGGAACAAAACTCATACGAGATGTTTCAATTTTCGAAGATGACCATTTAACAAATGTAAATTTTAATCTTACATGCTTTTTTTTGCAGTACTCGCATGAAATGTAAATCCACCATTATATCGTCGCCCGAGAATTGTTTTGTCGTAATCGCCAAAATGCACTTTTTTAAAGTGGGTATGCAGTTCTATGTTTTCAAAGGTCCTCTTTCCATTTCTGAAATCAGATTTGACCTATCATTTACCGTTACTGAGAAAATCAGTATACATTTGTCGTATATCCGCACAAAATAACTCATCCCTTAGTTTTGTTTTGTCGTAAACGCCAAATTTTGGCATATACGACAAAATATCCATGTATTTCCGCGATATTTTTATATTTCTTGAAAGAAAATCACCATTAAAAAAAATTAAATTAAAAAAAAACTTAAATAAAAAGCGCTTTTTCAAAAATATAAAAAAAAATTGTTTAATTTATTTCCTTTGAAGTTTTAACATAGTAAAAAAACTTAAGGTAAGCCAAAATTAGTAGTATTCAGTGCACTTATTATGTTCATACTAACAGCATTTCCACATAATTATTGTATTATCCAAATAAAATTCTATTTGGAATATAAGACTGCTGCTACGCACGGATGATAACCTTCATCTACATTAATGAATGGTGTTTCAGATCCCTGGAATACAAATAAAAATTTACTTCGAACATTTTCAGCAAGAGAGCATAGGACATCCCCAGAGTCGACACATTAGCTGCATTTGTTGAGTTCCTAAATATAGAAAGTGTATTATAGGCATTACAAAAGCAAAGATTTCATATAAGTTGCTCTTAAATGATTTAAACTTTAAAAAGTGTCTTTTTGAAATCGTGGTTAAAAAGGAGATTAATTCAATTTTTCAGAAGTTGCTTTTATATGGAAATTTTTAAAAATTTTTGTTCGATTTGAAAATGGTGTTCAGAATCACTTAGGGCCAGTTGTACAAACGTGGTTCATCTTTGGATTAACGTCTGAACTCGGTTCAACTCTTTTTCAGTGTTGTACAATAGAAGTTTAGGTCTTTCGGGGGATTAGCTGTGGTTCAGCCATGATTCAGGTCAAATCAAACATAAACGCAAAAAATCAGAGAAACCCATGATGTAAGAAAATGATAAACAAAAAAAAACACAAATAAAACTCAAATGTCATTTTTCCGCACACAATAAATAGTGTGTATAATTAATTGAGTGCGAAAAAGGAGCGGAGACTTCTCCAAATAATCTGCTACAATCATAAATTTCGCTCTTCGAACAGCGTACTGCAAAACGAAAAGCAGAACGAAATTTTCAGTTTATGATTTCGTTGTGTTATTTTTGTATGGGATTTTTCGTTTCGCATCAGCCTTGACAGTTCGGCTAAATGGTGGTTGACAAGCAGAAGAAGGAGTTATTACTTTAAATAATAGAGAAACATAAAGATGTGGTAGAAAGGAAGAAAACCGAGCATGAAAACAACAGGTATATTTATATAGGAGATCTTATGTTTTTATATTACTTATATTAGGGGTATTCCCGATCCGATGCAACTGGTCTTGCATCATTGCAAAAATCCAAAAGTGTACAATTGCTATACCCTAACCCCATTGTAAAAAAAAACTTTGCACTTTTGCAATGATGCAAGACCAGTTTGCATCGGATCGGGAATACCCCTATTTATAATTTTAGACTTAAAAATTCGCAACTCTTCATAAGCTATTAATAGGCGTGTTTTTTTGCAAGCCCGGGGGAAATTGGTTGAAAAAAACGACAGCGGGGATTAGCGACGCCATGACAGTAAAAAACATGGAGTTTTCATACAAACTATCGATAACATGTATGCAATTCATGCCGGTAACACAGTTTTTCGGTGCGCTTAAGTTAAGCCCCGAGAATTCTACGGGATTAGTTGTTGTTGCATTTAACATGTTATTTGTTTAGCATGCACGTCGTTTTTTTAATCCAATTCCCCCCGGGCTTGCAAAAAAACACGGCTAATATAAAAATACTTAAAAAAACGTTAAAAAGTGAAGTTCGCTAACGAAAGAAGTGGTGTTAGAGGAATTGGAAGAGGTCCACCGTTCAAGGTCGATTTCCTAGAGCCAGAAACGATTTCAGCAAAATTATTGGGATCACGAATGACTATGGCTTCCATCTCTGTATTATGATGATGTTAAACAATTGACAATGACGACAATATCGAAGCTGGGATTTCAGTTGAGGTCGTTTTAAAAAAGATGATTCCGAAATCGAGAGTTCGCTTTTCAAAACCTAATTTTTAGTTTAGCAAATAGTAACATAGGGGCAGACTACTAGGTGTGTCATTACATAGTTTAAAGCTAATGTAAAAGTAAGAATAATAATCCAAATATAATTTCGTTTTCTTTTTAACTTTTATCAAAACGATAGTTTTTTATTTTCGTTTTACGTCACTCATATTCGTATGCATGAAATTGAATTTGCATTCGATTCAGAGTTAGTAAAAGTGGGTGTTTTTAAGACTTAACTATACATTGACAAAAAAAAGTAAAACAAATACAACAGTGAACATTTTCAAACTTTTTTGTTGATAGTTTTTGCGACTGAAAAACTTACAAAAATGATATAGAAAGCTTAGGGTCAGTTTTACAGTGCGCACTTAATTTTCCAATTTTGGCACTTTAGCCGCAGTTTTACTACCTGAGTAGGGGGAACTTAAGTGGCCAACATGGGAGACTTAAGTGGCACTTATTCCGATAAGTTTGCACTGTGAAATTGGGAATTAGTTTTCCATATTTGGCACTTAAGCGACACTTATTTCACTGTGAAACTGGCCTAGATTTTGATCAAAAAATAATTCGTATATTCTTTAATCACAAAACGACTGCGATAGTAGGAAAAAAAATATTTTTACCTTTGTAATTTTGCAAAAAGTGGCCAATGTAGTTGTTGCGGCAACAATGCTTGTATCAAAAATGATCTGAAAATAATTGAAAAGATGTAGTAAATGAATTATTAATATCAAGTAGATATAATAATAATAAACCATACTTACTATTTTTGGTGTGTCCTGCCTGTTGCTGTTGAATGTTTATAGCCAAACCACAACCACGCGTCAGGTCGCTCTGACTTTGACATATTTGGCGTTTTTCTTTTTTGGCTCTGAGCAAAGCTCTGAGCAGAGGTTGGGCGATCAGAGCTAAGCTCTGAGGAGATTACGATCAGAGCCCTCAGATTTAATTATGAAACACACTTGAGCACTGAACATGTCTTATGCATAGTAATCTGTCAAATTACATAAAAATTGTATGAAGTTGGCTTTGCTCAGCGTTTTGCTCGATTTGCTCGGTCATTTTATTCTGAGCATACAGATCATGCTCCGAGCTAGCTCAGATGGAAAAAAGAAACACGACTTATGTGCTCTGATTTGTCTGAGGTAAAAAAGAAACATAGAATAAATTTTTGACAGCTCTGTGATCTGCTCTGAGGTAAAAAAGAAAAACGCCAATTGAATAGAAACAATGGGCTCTTATGAAGCAATCTGAAATGTTACCTCTCGTTTCGCGTTCGCTTTAGATCGTAAATATCGTAAGCCGGAGCGCGTCGCCCGATTAGATCTATTTTCTATTTTGGTGGCGCTTTGACAGCTCAGCTCACAACAATCAATTTTTTTTTCTTTGCTATTCCATTTCTTTTGGATGTGAAAGTTTTTATTAAAATAAAAATACAAACATAATAAGGGTATTCATGCAACGTCTTAAAGTAAATTTATACAATTGTATGAACAAATTGCTTTCAATGATCTATTAATTCTTGAGTTATTTGGCGAAAATGATGGTAAGTATGTTTATTGTTGTGATCAAAACATAAGTGCATGTGTGAATGCAGTTGTGTTTGTGTAACTCACACTATTTTGAAAAAAAAACTCATTTTTCCTCGATGTGCCCATTCCACTATTTCTTCATCTAAGTTTACAAGAGTTTACCATGTTTACGATGTTTACCATCTTCGTTTAACACACAAACCTCAGGCGTTGAGATATAAGAGAATAAAAGTTCTGTTTCCAAAAACAACACTGCGCAGATTCTTCGCAGATAATAAGGAACCAAAAATGTCCCTGTTTTTATGGTTTCAATGAGGTACTAACAACAATTTAATTAAATAGCTTTGCTAATGAAAGTATTTATTAATGTCGATGTTTTCTGTTTGATTTCAATGAAATATGAAACAACCGTCTTACCACATTGACACAATGCTAGTTTACAAAAACCTTTTTTCAAGCATATTGAACTTTTACAAGTAATTCGAAGAATGACTTTATATTTGCAATCGGGATGTGAAAAATAATTAATTATTTTTACTATTATTATTATTATTAGTTGTATTTTATTTTCCCAGATCAAATCCAGTGCCTATACAATTTGTAGCTCTCGCATCGATTAAATTTGTCAAGAAACGTTGAAAAATGGAACAAAACTCATACGAGATGTTTCAATTTTCGAAGATGAACATGTTACAAATGTAAATTTTAATCTTACATCCTTTTTTTTTGCAGTACTCGCATGAAGATGAATGCAAATCCACCATTATATGGTTTTCACAAAATATCGGATCTCGGCAACAAGATCAAGAAATCCGTTCACACCACACATAAACATTTCAAACAAATTTCATTATTGAAGAAAACTATAGAAAAATATATGCATTGTAGTTAGGTAAAAGTCCCAAAACAATTACCTACACACATTTAATTTTTTTTCTTTCTTTTCCTATTGAAAAATTCACAAAACGGAATGAAATGCCACTGCCTGTGAACACTTCACTCAAAACTGTAATACGAAGAGAAAAAACAACGATCCCAGTGACAACGTTGTTATATACCTACCTATCTATTTTTTCCATTTGTTTGTTTTATTTGTATGTACTCGTATCTGTTTCTTTACACTACTGGTGCCATTTTGCAAATTAAAACGGTCATCTACCCCTAAAAGTCAGATCTTGTGTTGTTTTTCCTAACACACAAAATATCCGGAACCAGACAAAAATTGCTCAAATCAAACAAGTCCAACCAAACAAGGGTACTTCCAAAACAGCTGTTGAGCATTAAATTTTTTTTTTGCTGGAATTTTAGAGTGAAATAAATAAAACACAAGCAGATTTCACTTTAAATATGAGTTATTTGTTATATTTTTATTGTATCCAATTAATAAAATCTTATCTACAAAGGTGTGTGTATCTACTGGAATAATAAAAACATGCAAATTAATTTCCAAGAATCCATAATATTCAATTGAATATCTTGAACCACAATTTAACAAACCACACGTACATAGGAATAATTTAATTTTTAATACAGCAATTTTTTTTTTTTTTTTTTTTTTATTAGTTTTAAATTAGCTAACAGTTTATCATAAACTTACATTTATTAAAAACCTCTAACAAGCTTTATGCTAAATAAATTCATATTAAAAAAGAGAATATAGCTATTCAAAATAAAAGAAAAAAAAAGAAATTTTTTTTTATAAAATTTAACAATAAAAAATGTGTACATACATATTATGAACATGCATGTTAATTAAATAATACAAAAAATCAAAAAGCCAAACCAAATTCAAATCAAAAAGAGACACAAGAATAATCAAAGCATTTAGTTTAAAATGGAAATGAAAGATGAGCCACATTCACTGACAATTCTTAATATAACATTTTTAGGGTTTTCAATAGAGATACCCAAAATATCAAACGTTGTAAACACCTTATTATGATATTTTTGAATTCTTATTAAAGGTGACTTCAGGAATAAGTTGTTACGCGAAAAAGGTATATTAAATGTTGCTGAATAACGGCTTAAACGAATCGGGTAATGAATGCTTATTACATTTCGTAGATATGGGGAATCTATTTTGTTATTAAGGATTCTGTGTAGGAATAACTCATCAATTATAACTCTACGTTGACATAGGGATAACATTCCAAATAACTTTAATCTATCATTATATTCATAGTAGTTCTGATGCAGTTTGTATTGTAGGATTCTTGTAAACTTTTTTTGTACACTTTCAATTTTATTCGAATGAGTCTCATAAATTGGACTCCATACCGTCGATGCGTATTCAAGTGTACTACGAACCAATGAGTTAAAAAGTGTTATGAAGGTCTCAGCCTTGCGAAAGAACTTTCCAGTTCTGAAAATAAAACCAGTGGTTCTAGCCGCTTTTTTAGTTATATATTTATAGTGTACATCAAACAAAAGCTTAGAATCAAATATGATGCCAAGATCTTTTTGCTCATTTACACGCTTTAATTCAGTATCTCCTACACGATAGCTAAAATTTGTGGTTACTCTCTGACGAGAAAAAGAGATAATACTACATTTTTTACATTTAAAGAAAGTTTATTTGTTGTACACCATGCTTGCAGAATGTCTAGATCCTTTTGCAGTGAAATGCAATCTCTTACACAAGTAATTTCTCGATATATTTTTAAATCATCTGCATACATTAGTGATGAAGACTGTAGTTTTTCCGTGATGTCGTTAATATATATTAAAAATAAAATAGGGCCCAGAATTGAACCTTGTGGCACACCAGATGGAGGGAAGAAAGGACGTGACTCGTTATGGTTCAGAACAACTTTATGTGATCGATTGGTCAAATATGATTTAATCCATTGGACTTGATCAGCGTGAAAACCCATTCTTTGCATTTTTTTATATATGATTTCGTGACTAACTTTGTCAAACGCTTTGGAAAAGTCGGTATAAATGACGTCGACTTGTGCTGTACGACTGAAGGCACTTGCCACATCATGCGTAATAGCCGAAAGGTTAGACACAGTTGAACGACCGCTTGTAAAGCCATGCTGTTTTGAATTAATCAAAGGTTTAATTTGAGTTATTAGATTGTAGTAAACACATTTTTCAAATATTAATGAAAGTGCATTCAATATACAGACCGGGCGATAATTAGAAATTTCAGATATGCTACCTGACTTATGAATTGGCGTTACGAAAGCTTCTTTAAATCTTTCTGGGAATACATTTTCCCTAAGTGATTTATTAAAAAGAATGCAAATTGGAGTTATTAAAACCTCTTTACAATTTTTAAAAAAGATGTTTGGAATACCATTTGGCCCCGCACTTTTATTGCAGTCCAAACCGTTAATTATATTACTTATGGTGCTTAGGCATATATTTGAAACATTTACACTTGTGACATGGGGACTATGTAACGATAAAGTGCTATCATTTACTTGGTCAGAGTAGTTATTTTTAAAAAACATAGAGAAGGCGTCACATATCGTGGATGGTGTTGAATGGATTATATTGCTATGTGTCATTACTGAGGGGATGGAGTTAGTCGCTCTGAGTTTTTTTGTGTAAGACCAAAAGTACTTAGCATTTTTTTTAAGATTGTTTTCTGTGTTTTCAACGTATTTCATATAGCATAACTCTAACTCTTTTTTACACAAAGTACGCAAATACTTGAACATTTCTCTGTCATCGTCCCGGTTGAATTTACCCAATCTTTTGTGAAATCTATTTTTTGCCTTGAATAGCTTTATTAGAGCTTGCGAATACCAACATGGAAATTTAACGGATGAGTGTTTCTTTACTGGAACAAAAGACAAAATAATGTTATTTAAAAATTCATAAAAACTTTCAACAGAAGCATTCGTGTCCATATCGTTGAGATAGGCCCAGTCAGTCCCAGACAAATGAGATATAATATCACCATAGTTAGCTTTAAAGAAATTTTTTTTTACAACATTCGTTTCAGGTAAATAACTTGGGACTGAAATTTTAAATCGGACTACTAACGGAGGATGATGGCGATCAACTTTAGAAAGTGGATATGTGCAGGCTTCAACGGAAAATGATTCATGAGAGAAAGAAGAGAACACAAGATCCAGCAACCTGTTGTTGGTGTTCTGTACCGAGTTATACTGTAAAAGATTACACAAAGAGGTTGCCAAGATCAATGACTCTGCCTTGCACCCAGTGTACTGGGAAGGTAACATTGCTTTGGAGCCGTTATCATACTCCCATGAAATCTGCGGTATATTGAAGTCTCCCAAATAGATAAGCGATGAGCTCGAAGAAAACATGTGAGATTTCTCGGAGAGACTATCACACATGTTTTTATATACCTCATTTGAAGACCTGGGTCTTATGTAACAACAACATATGTAAATTTTCATATTACTTTTCCCGTTAATGCATACCCAGAGATCTTCATTCACAGTTTCTAATTGAATCAAACGCGTTGCCTGAATTTTGTTTTTAATTGCAATTAGGCATCCACCACCCGATTCAAGGTCAGTAAACACTTGCAAATCCCGATCTTTACGAAAGACACTGTATACATTCAAGTCGAAAATTTCACTATTGTTTATATCGTTGGATAAATTTGTTTCAGTTAGACATATTATATCATAATTTGAGTTTTGAATTGTTAATTTTACTTCATGTGTTTTAGATTTCATACGATTGATATTTTGGTAATAAATGTTAAGTTGCATGGTTAAGAAATACGTAATATTAAGAGCTGTTGTAGTGAAAAAAGAGTAGTTAAAATCTTACTATATTACTTTGCTCAAATCAATAGAGCTTGTTATTTTATAAATTCGAGTGGTCATCTTTCCTCATAAATATCTTTCCATGTTTGGTCCATAAATACTTAAAGTTTTGTGTCTCTTTCAGTGCTTTGGCCTGGCTGTACAAGATGGTGTCTGAAAAACAAAGAACTTCATTAATTAAAATTGGACTATCATAATTATCAACGTTAAAGCCCAAGTCAGATATTTTAAGTTGTGGGAGTGCTCTAACAGCTGCCAGAAAAATATCTCTGGTATTTTGAGTTTTTAATTTAACAATAATCGGAGTGTTGTGTTTTAAATTACTATCCATATTGTTCTCCTCTGGGTTGGTCCTTTGAGGTTTCCTCATTGGTTTTCGGAAAATTTCGATGACGTCATGGCTTTCGATGGGAATATTGTTCAATTTTAGTTTAATATCATTAAATACTTTTCTCAGATTCTCTGAGGCTGTAGCTGGAACATTCTTGATGATGATTTGATTAGCTGTTTCCAATCTTTCTAATCTACTGATGCGCTGCCCTTGTAGAACTAATTTGTCCTTGAGGTCACGATTTTCTTCTTCCAGCATTTAACACTTATTTTAGTCACTCACACACAAATATTCCAATGGTTTTACTGAAATAACATATTTTTGTATTTTTATTTTAATAAAAACTTTCACATCCAAAAGAAATGGAATAGCAAATTAAAAAAACATTGATTGTTGTTTGCTGAACTGTCAAAGCGCGACCAGGACCCATGTTCTGTAACTCGGCATAACTAACATAACTAATGTCGAATTCCTTTCAAAAAAAAAATTGAATTTTTTTCCAAAAGAATCGAATTTTTTCTGTCAAAACGAATTTTTCTAGTGTAGCAAGATTCGTTTTGACAGAAAAAATTCGATTCTTTTGGAAAAAATTCGATTCTTTTTTTGAAAGGAACTCGACATAAGATTCCAACAGTTTTGATGCACAACAGCTGTTTTGGAAGTACCCTTGTTTGGTTGGATTTGTTTGATTTAGGCAATTTTTGTCTGGTTCCGGAGAGTGAATTTTCTCTGGTTTTTGTACCTGTAATGCCGACTTCTCACTTGTCTGATTTTGTGTGTTAGGAAAAACAACGCAAGATCCGACTTTTACAGGTAGATGACTGTTTTAATTTGCAAAATGGCGCCAGTAGTGTAAAGAAACAAATAGGAGTAGATACAAATAAAACAAACAAATGGAAAAAAGAGAGAGGTATATAACAACGTTGTCATTGGGTTCGTTGTTTTATCTCTTCGTATTACAGTTTTGAGTGAATTGTTCACAGGCAGAGGCATTTTATTCCGTTTTGTGAATTCTTCAATAGGAAAAGAAAGAAAAAAAAATTAAATGTGTGTAGGTAATTGTTCTGGGACTTTTACCTAACTGCAATACATTCATTTTTCGATAGTTTTCTTTAATAATGAAATTTGTTCGAAATGTCAAACAAAATCTAGTTTATGTTTTGTGTGAACGGATTTCATGATCTTGTTGCCGAAATCCGAGATTTTGTGAAAACCATATAATGGTGAATTTACATTCATCTTCATGCGAATACTGCAAACATTGACCTATTATGTATGGACTGCTAGTCGAGCCTCATTTCCATATAAATTCCGAAATGAAAATGGTTCCACCTCTCCCTAGTGACATGAGCGCTATGGTAGGACACGCGGCAAAGTGAAGTAACTATTTTCAGTGCCATCTGTTGCTACTTTGTCTGAGCAAGGTTTTTTTGCCATAGAAACTACCGACATCTATTGTTATTTCCTATAAAAAACTTATTTTCTTTTAACAACCCACAATATGCAAGTCCACCCTTCTTGAAAATTGTTTATTCATGTCGATTATGGAATACGCAATACTGAATCCGCAGTTATTCTCAATACAGTGTTCTTTCTTTTCACGACAAATGGGTAAAGAGAAAAGAGCACTGCATTGCGAATCAATGCGGATCCAGTATTGCGGATTCCATAATCGACATGATTTTTTCGATACAAATCATCGATGTTTGAGGGGCAAATGTTTATGTTTATTGGTCCTATGCGGTTTCGATATATTTCAATGCGTTACAACAGTAAAAATCACTTTTAGACAGGTGCCATAAAAACTTCCACTAAATAAAAACTCAAATAAACAAAACTTTTATGGGTGGTAGTGGTAGCTACCATTTCTAGAGAATGCTTTTTATTATATTGCAAGCTATTTAGGCTCTAGTTTGACATACTATCGACTCATAGACTGGCGGAAGGTACATAGTTCAAGTATATTCTTATACTAGTTAGTTGTAAGGCACCAAAGTGCCCTCATCTCCACGACTAAATTATAGAAAAAATATAAATTTTCAATTTTTTAAATCGAAATCAAAACATACAAATTGCTATAAATATTCTTTTAGATTGATAACCGCAAAGAACATAGCTCGGCCACAGATCAAGTTTAAAATAACAGTGGACAAAAGCGCCAAAACACCTTTTATACCACAGATCAAAGACAAACCTAATTCTCTTAAGCCTCTACCGGTTCTACCAGAATACGATGAAGATGGAAACATTGAAAGCTATCTTCATCCGTATGAATTTGAGTTAATGAAGTTTGAACCTAATTACCTACACAACTAAAAAAGAAAACTCCAATAACTCCATTGCCACTCGAAAATACAGATCTTGTTTATGTGGAAACAATCGATAAGTTAATATCAACGCTCCAAGATCTGAAGAAATTCAATGAAATCGGCATTGATGTTGAATACCATTCTAATAGAACTTTCCAAGGTATAACTTGTCTAATGCAAATATCAACTCGTGAGAAGGACTACATATTGGATGCTGATGAAGGATTCTTTAATTGAAATCAATTACTATTAGTGTTTTAATTATTATGGCCATGCCTTGAAGAGCCTGAAGTGACCAAATAATGATTTAATCATTCTTTCTGGGTCTGGTGAAGGACAACTTGTGAATGGCATGTCCAGTTTTCACATCCCAGATGCGAATAGCGTCAATTTCTCCGCAAGGTTGAAAGCCACTCCGGTTTTTTTTTTGAGTTGTAATGCTTAAAGGTTTCATCAACCAAACTGAATACCTTCAACAACATAATTGGTAAGCCATCGCATTTTCACACAAATTCATCTTTATTTTGCACCTTTTAAATGAATAAAACAAATAAACAAAACACAAACAGACATTGAACCATGAATTTTCGCGACTGCCTTCTCGATCAGAAGCATCCGAAGCTTTTGTCTTTTGGCATCCACCATCACCCTCGTCCACTTTCGATCTATAACCAGTCGCACTTGGGGATAAATTTCTTTGGTCACCAGAACCTTCTTCACTAGGTCTTCACTCTCTTTGAGAACAGCCAAAACACTGAGTTTCACAGAATTTTATAACTTTTTTTACAGATATACCTTCAAAATTATGCGATGGAATTAATATATTTAATTTATTCATAATCTTTTAATTATTTTTGTAAATAAAATTTTCTAAAATGACAAAACAAACAAAAATAAAATGAAAAAAAAAACGCATAAAAAAAAACAAGCAGAAAACTGAAGTGTCAAAATGTTTCACCGTGTTTTCCGCTTGTCCTATGTTAGCGCTAGCGGCGTTTAGTTATAAGTGGAACCATCGTGAAGTTGGCTCCTGGCAGTCCATATATAGTAAGTCAATGACTGCAAAAAAAGGATGTAAGATTAAAATTTACATTTGTTGAATAGAGAGAAAGGACCAACATGTTCATCTTCGAAAATTGAAACATCTCGTATGAGTTTTGTTCCATTTTTCAACGTTTCTTGACCAATTTAATAGATGCAAGAGTTACAAATTGTATAGGCACTGGACTTGATCTGGGAAAATAAAATACAACCAGTAATAATAATAATAGAAATAATAATTAAATATTTTTCACATCCCGATTGCAAATATAAAGTAATTCTTCGAATTAATTGTCAAAGTTCAATATGCTTGAATTTTTTTTGTTTTTATTAACTAGCATTGTGTCAATGTGGTAAGACGGTTGTTTCATATTTCATTGAAATCAAACAGAAAACATCGACATTAATAAATACTTTCATTAGCAAAGCTATTTAATTAAATTGTTGTTAGTACCTCATTGAAACCATAAAAACAGGGACATTTTTGGTTCCTTATTATCTGCGAAGAATCTGCGCAGTGTTGTTTTTGGAAACAGAACTTTTATTCTCTTATATCTCAACGCCTGAGGTTTGTGTGTTAAACGAAGATGGTAAACATCGTAAACATGGTAAACTCTTGTAAACTTAGATGAAGAAATAGTGGAATGGGCACATCGAGGAAAAATGAGTTTTTTTTTCAAAATAGTGTGAGTTACACAAACACAACTGCATTCACACATGCACTTATGTTTTGATCACAACAATAAACATACTTACCATCATTTTCGCCAAATAACTCAAGAATTAATAGATCATTGAAAGTAATTTGTTCATACAATTGTATAAATTTACTTTAAGACGTTGCATGAATACCCTTATTATGTTTGTATTTTTATTTTAATAAAAACTTTCACATCCAAAAGAAATGGAATAGCAAAGAAAAAAAAATTGATTGTTGTGAGCTGAGCTGTCAAAGCGCCACCAAAATAGAAAATAGATCTAATCGGGTGACGCGCTCCGGCTTACGATATTTACGATCTAAAGCGAACGCGAAACGAGAGGTAACATTTCAGATTGCTTCATAAGAGCCCATTGTTTCTATTCAATATGTCAAAGTCAGAGCGACCTGACGCGTGGTTGTGGTTTGGCTATAAACATTCAACAGCAACAGGCAGGACACACCAAAAATAGTAAGTATGGTTTATTATTATTGTATCTACTTGATATTAATAATTCATTTACTACATCTTTTCAATTATTTTCAGATCATTTTTGATACAAGCATGGTTGCCGCAACAACTACATTGGCCACTTTTTGCAAAATTACAAAGGTAAAAATATTTTTTTTCCTACTATCGCAGTCGTTTTGTGATTAAAGAAAATACGAATTATTTTTTGATCAAAATCTAGGCCAGTTTCACAGTGAAATAAGTGTCGCTTAAGTGCCAAATATGGAAAACTAATTCCCAATTTCACAGTGCAAACTTATCGGAATAAGTGCCACTTAAGTCTCCCATGTTGGCCACTTAAGTTCCCCTTACTCAGGTAGTAAAACTGCGGCTAAAATGCCAAAATTGGAAAATTAAGTGCCACTTATTTTGTTAAGTGCGCACTGTGAAACTGGCCCTAAGCTTTCTATATCATTTTTGTAAGTTTTTCAGTCGCAAAAACTATCAACAAAAAAGTTTGAAAATGTTCACTGTTGTATTTTTTTTACTTTTTTTTGTCAATGTATAGTTAAGTCTTAAAAACACCCACTTTTACTAACTCTGAATCGAATGCAAATTCAATTTCATGCATACGAATATGAGTGACGTAAAACGAAAATAAAAAACTATCGTTTTGATAAAAGTTAAAAAGAAAACGAAATTATATTTGGATTATTATTCCTACTTTTACATTAGCTTTAAACTATGTAATGACACACCTAGTAGTCTGCCCCTATGTTACTATTTGCTAAACTAAAAATTAGGTTTTGAAAAGCGAACTCTCGATTTCGGAATCATCTTTTTTAAAACGACCTCAACTGAAATCCCAGCTTCGATATTGTCGTCATTGTCAATTGTTTAACATCATCATAATACAGAGATGGAAGCCATAGTCATTCGTGATCCCAATAATTTTGCTGAAATCGTTTCTGGCTCTAGGAAATCGACCTTGAACGGTGGACCTCTTCCAATTCCTCTAACACCACTTCTTTCGTTAGCGAACTTCACTTTTTAACGTTTTTTTAAGTATTTTTATATTAGCCGTGTTTTTTTGCAAGCCCGGGGGGAATTGGATTAAAAAAACGACGTGCATGCTAAACAATTAACATGTTAAATGCAACAACAACTAATCCCGTAGAATTCTCGGGGCTTAACTTAAGCGCACCGAAAAACTGTGTTACCGGCATGAATTGCATACATGTTATCGATAGTTTGTATGAAAACTCCATGTTTTTTACTGTCATGGCATCGCTAATCCCCGCTGTCGTTTTTTTCAACCAATTTCCCCCGGGCTTGCAAAAAAACACGCCTATTAATAGCTTATGAAGAGTTGCGAATTTTTAAGTCTAAAATTATAAATAGGGGTATTCCCGATCCGATGCAAACTGGTCTTGCATCATTGCAAAAGTGCAAAGTTTTTTTTTACAATGGGGTTAGGGTATAGCAATTGTACACTTTTGGATTTTTGCAATGATGCAAGACCAGTTGCATCGGATCGGGAATACCCCTAATATAAGTAATATAAAAACATAAGATCTCCTATATAAATATACCTGTTGTTTTCATGCTCGGTTTTCTTCCTTTCTACCACATCTTTATGTTTCTCTATTATTTAAAGTAATAACTCTTCTTCTGCTTGTCAACCACCATTTAGCCGAACTGTCAAGGCTGATGCGAAACGAAAAATCCCATACAAAAATAACACAACGAAATCATAAACTGAAAATTTCGTTCTGCTTTTCGTTTTGCAGTACGCTGTTCGAAGAGCGAAATTTATGATTGTAGCAGATTATTTGGAGAAGTCTCCGCTCCTTTTTCGCACTCAATTAATTATACACACTATTTATTGTGAGCGGAAAAATTACATTTGAGTTTTATTTGTGTTTTTTTTGTTTATCATTTTCTTACATCATGGGTTTCTCTGATTTTTTGCGTTTATGTTTGATTTTGTTTTTGGAATTAGTGAAACTCTCCAATGATATTTTCCGTTGTGTTTTCGCAAGCGTTTCGTTGTCTGTTTGGAGATCACAGGAAATTTTCGTTTCGCATCAGCAGCGTACTAGGCTTAAAGAGAGAAAGCAACATTTTTCGGATTAAAAAACACCTGAATCATGGCTGAACCACAGCTAATCCACCGAAAGACCTAAACTTCTATTGTACAACACTGAAAAAGAGTTGAACCGAGTTCAGACGTTAATCCAAAGATGAACCACGTTTGTACAACTGGCCCTAAGTGATTCTGAACACCATTTTCAAATCGAACAAAAATTTTAAAAAATTTCCATATTAAAGCAACTTCTGAAAAATTGAATTAATCTCCTTTTTAACCACGATTTCAAAAAAACACATTTTAAAGTTTAAATCATTTAAGAGCAACTTATATGAAATCTTTGCTTTTGTAATGCCTATAATACACTTTCTATATTTAGGAACTCAACAAATGCAGCTAATGTGTCGACTCTGGGGATGTCCTATGCTCTCTTGCTGAAAATGTTCGAAGTAAATTTTTATTTGTATTTCAGGGATCTGAAACACCATTTATTAATGTAGATGAAGGTTATCATCCGTGCGTAGCAGCAGTCTTATATTCCAAATAGAATTTTATTTGGATAATACAATAATTATGTGGAAATGCTGTTAGTATGAACATAATAAGTGCACTGAATACTACTAATTTTGGCTTACCTTAAGTTTTTTTACTATGTTAAAACTTCAAAGGAAATAAATTAAACAATTTTTTTTAATGGTGATTCTCTTTCAAGAAATTTTGATACTCGTTTTGAAAGCATCAAAAAAGGCATAACATGACATTGTAAGTGATACGGTTGATTTTTAATAATTTTGTTTGTAACTAAAAAAAAATGCAGTTAATCCTATATACGTACGACAAAATATCGCGGAAATACATGGATATTTTGTCGTATATGCCAAAATTTGGCGTTTACGACAAAACAAAACTAAGGAATGAGTTATTTTGTGCGGATATACGACAAATGTATACTGATTTTCTCAGTAACGGTAAATGATAGGTCAAATCTGATTTCAGAAATGGAAAGAGGACCTTTGAAAACATAGAACTGCATACCCACTTTAAAAAAGTGCATTTTGGCGATTACGACAAAACAATTCTCGGGCGACGATATAATGGTGGATTTACATTTCATGCGAGTACTGCAAAAAAAAGCATGTAACATTAAAATTTACATTTGTTAAATGGTCATCTTCGAAAATTGAAACATCTCGTATGAGTTTTGTTCCATTTTTGAACGTTTCTTGACCAATTTAATCGATGCGAGAGTTAAAAATTGTATAGGCACTGGATTTGATCTGGGAACATAAAATACAAATAGTGATAAAAATAATAATAGTAATAATAATTAATTATTTTTTCATATCCCGATTGCAAATACAAAGTCATTCTTTGAATTACTTGTCAAAGTTCAATATGCTTGAAGAAAGGTTTTTCGTAAACTAGCATTGTGTCAATGTCGTAAGACGGTTGTTTCATATTTCATTGAAATCAAAAAGAAAACATCGACATTACTAAATACTTTCATTAGCAAAGCTTTTTATTTAAATTGTTATTAGTACCTAATTGAAACCATAAAAACAGGGACATTTTTAGTTCCTTATTATCTGCGAAGAATCTGCGCAGTGTTATTTTAAGGAAACAGAACTTTTATTCTCTCATATCTCAACGCCCGAGGTTTGAAGCTACATTTCGTTTTACAAATTCTTAAGGTCGCGCTTTATGACACATGATATCGTAAAGTCGGTGAAAAGCCTGTCAAAAGCCCGAGCGCCCGAAGCGTGGTTGTGGTTTGGCTATTATAGCCAAACCACAACCACGCGTCAGGTCGCTCTGGCTTTGACATATTGAATAGAAACAATGCGCTCCTATGAAGCAATCTGAAATGTTACCTCACGCTTCACGTTCGCTTTAGATCGTAAATATTGTAAGCCTGAGCGCGACGCCCGAATAGATCTATTTTCTGTTTTGGTGGCGCTTTGACAGCTCAGCTCACAACAATCATTTTTTTTTTCTATTTCATTTCTTTCGGATGTGAAAGTTTTTATTAAAATAAAAATATGTTATTTAAATAAAACCATTGGAATATTTTTGTGTGAGTGACATAAGTGTTAAATTCAACAATTGCTGTATTAAAAATTAAATTATTCCTATGTTTGTACGTGTGGTTTGTTAAGTTGTGGTTCAACATACAGATTGTATTATGGATTCTTGGAAATTAATTTGTTTATTTTATTATTCTTGTAGATACATAAACCTATGTAGATACGATTTTATTAATTGGATAAAATAAAAACATTCAAATAAATCAAATTTAAGTGAAATCTGTCTGTGTTTTATTTATTTCATTCTGAAATACCTACAAATGTTTTAATGCTCAACAGCTGTTTTGGATTTTGGAAGTACCTACCCTTGTTTTGTTGGACTTGTTTGATTTAGACAATTTTTGTCTGATTCCGGAGAGTAAATTTTGTTTGCTTTTTATACCTGTAATTCCGAATTCTCACTGGCCTTATTTTGTGTGTTAGGAAAAACAACACAAGATCTGACTTTTAGGGGTAGATGACTGTTTTAATTTGCAAAATGGCACCAGTAGTGTAAAGAAACAGATACGAGTACATACAAATAAAACAAACAAATGGAAAAAATAGATAGGTAGGTATATAACAACGTTGTCACTGGGATCATTGTTTTTTCTCTTCGTATTACAGTTTTGAGTGAAGTGTTCACAGGCAGTGGCATTTCATTCCGTTTTGTGAATTTTTCAATAGGAAAAGAAAGAAAAAAAATTAAATGTGTGTAGGTAATTGTTTTGGGACTTTTACCTAACTACAATGCATATATTTTTCTATAGTTTTCTTCAATAATGAAATTTGTTTGAAATGTTTATGTGTGGTGTGAACGGATTTCTTGATCTTGTTGCCGAGATCCGATATTTTGTGAAAACCATATAATGGTGGATTTGCATTCATCTTCATGCGAGTACTGCAAAAAAAAAGGATGTAAGATTAAAATTTACATTTGTAACATGTTCATCTTCGAAAATTGAAACATCTCGTATGAGTTTTGTTCCATTTTTCAACGTTTCTTGACAAATTTAATCGATGCGAGAGCTACGAATTGTATAGGCACTGGATTTGATATGGGAAAATAAAATACAACTAATAATAATAATAATAGTAAAAATAATTAATTATTTTTCACATCCCGATTGCAAATATAAAGTCATTCTTCGAATTACTTGTAAAAGTTCAATATGCTTGAAAAAAGGTTTTTGTAAACTAGCATTGTGTCAATGTCGAAAGATAGTTGTTTCATATTTAATTGAAATCAAAAAGAAAACATCGACATTAATAAATACTTTCATTAGCAAAGCTATTTAATTAAATTGTTGTTAGTACCTCATTGAAACCATAAAAACAGGGACATTTTTGGTTCCTTATTATCTGCGAAGAATCTGCGCAGTGTTGTTTTTGGAAACAGAACTTTTATTGTCTTATATCTCAACGCCTGAGGTTTGAGTGTTAAACGAAGATGGTAAACATCGTAAACATGGTAAACTCTTGTAAACTTAGATGAAGAAATAGTGAAACGGGCACATCGAGGAAAAATGAGTTTTTTTTCAAAATAGTGTGAGTTACACAAACACAACTGCATTCACACATGCACTTATGTTTTGATCACAACAATAAACATACTTACCATCATTTTCGCCAAATAACTCAAGAATTAATAGATCATTGAAAGCAATTTGTTCATACAATTGTATAAATTTACTTTAAGACGTTGCATGAATACCCTTATTATGTTTGTATTTTTATTTTAATAAAAACTTTCACATCCAAAAGAAATGGAATAGCAAAGAAAAAAAAATTGATTGTTGTGAGCTGAGCTGTCAAAGCGCCACCAAAATAGAAAATAGATCTAATCGGGCGACGCGCTCCGGCTTACGATATTTACGATCTAAAGCGAACGCGAAACGAGAGGTAACATTTCAGATTGCTTCATAAGAGCCCATTGTTTCTATTCAATTGGCGTTTTTCTTTTTTACCTCAGAGCAGATCACAGAGCTGTCAAAAATTTATTCTATATTTCTTTTTTACCTCAGACAAATCAGAGCACATAAGTCGTGTTTCTTTTTTCCATCTGAGCTAGCTCGGAGCATGATCTGTATGCTCAGAATAAAATGACCGAGCAAATCGAGCAAAACGCTGAGCAAAGCCAACTTCATACAATTTTTATGTAATTTGACAGATTACTATGCATAAGACATGTTCAGTGCTCAAGTGTGTTTCATAATTAAATCTGAGGGCTCTGATCGTAATCTCCTCAGAGCTTAGCTCTGATCGCCCAACCTCTGCTCAGAGCTTTGCTCAGAGCCAAAAAAGAAAAACGCCAAATATGTCAAAGTCAGAGCGACCTGACGCGTGGTTGTGGTTTGGCTATAAACATTCAACAGCAACAGGCAGGACACACCAAAAATAGTAAGTATGGTTTATTATTATTATATCTACTTGATATTAATAATTCATTTACTACATCTTTTCAATTATTTTCAGATCATTTTTGATACAAGCATTGTTGCCGCAACAACTACATTGGCCACTTTTTGCAAAATTACAAAGGTAAAAATATTTTTTTTCCTACTATCGCAGTCGTTTTGTGATTAAAGAATATACGAATTATTTTTTGATCAAAATCTAGGCCAGTTTCACAGTGAAATAAGTGTCGCTTAAGTGCCAAATATGGAAAACTAATTCCCAATTTCACAGTGCAAACTTATCGGAATAAGTGCCACTTAAGTCTCCCATGTTGGCCACTTAAGTTCCCCTTACTCAGGTAGTAAAACTGCGGCTAAAGTGCCAAAATTGGAAAATTAAGTGCCACTTACTTTGTTAAGTGCGCACTGTGAAACTGGCCCTAAGCTTTCTATATCATTTTTGTAAGTTTTTCAGTCGCAAAAACTATCAACAAAAAAGTTTGAAAATGTTCACTGTTGTATTTTTTTTACTTTTTTTTGTCAATGTATAGTTAAGTCTTAAAAACATCCACTTTTACTAACTCTGAATCGAATGCAAATTCAATTTCATGCATACGAATATGAGTGACGTAAAACGAAAATAAAAAACTATCGTTTTGATAAAAGTTAAAAAGAAAACGAAATTATATTTGGATTATTATTCTTACTTTTACATTAGCTTTAAACTATGTAATGACACACCTAGTAGTCTGCCCCTATGTTACTATTTGCTAAACTAAAAATTAGGTTTTGAAAAGCGAACTCTCGATTTCGGAATCATCTTTTTTAAAACGACCTCAACTGAAATCCCAGCTTCGATATTGTCGTCATTGTCAATTGTTTAACATCATCATAATACAGAGATGGAAGCCATAGTCATTCGTGATCCCAATAATTTTGCTGAAATCGTTTCTGGCTCTAGGAAATCGACCTTGAACGGTGGACCTCTTCCAATTCCTCTAAAACCACTTCTTTCGTTAGCGAACGTCACTTTTTAACGTTTTTTTAAGTATTTTTATATTAGCCGTGTTTTTTTGCAAGCCCGGGGGGAATTGGATTAAAAAAACGACGTGCATGCTAAACAATTAACATGTTAATTAATGCAACAACAACTAATCCCGTAGAATTCTCGGGGCTTAACTTAAGCGCACCGAAAAACTGTGTTACCGGCATGAATTGCATACATGTTATCGATAGTTTGTATGAAAACTCCATGTTTTTTACTGTCATGGCATCGCTAATCCCCGCTGTCGTTTTTTTCAACCAATTTCCCCCGGGCTTGCAAAAAAACACGCCTATTAATAGCTTATGAAGAGTTGCGAATTTTTAAGTCTAAAATTATAAATAGGGGTATTCCCGATCCGATGCAAACTGGTCTTGCATCATTGCAAAAGTGCAAAGTTTTTTTTTACAATGGGGTTAGGGTATAGCAATTGTACACTTTTGGATTTTTGCAATGATGCAAGACCAGTTGCATCGGATCGGGAATACCCCTAATATAAGTAATATAAAAACATAAGATCTCCTATATAAATATACCTGTTGTTTTCATGCTCGGTTTTCTTCCTTTCTACCACATCTTTATGTTTCTCTATTATTTAAAGTAATAACTCTTCTTCTGCTTGTCAACCACCATTTAGCCGAACTGTCAAGGCTGATGCGAAACGAAAAATCCCATACAAAAATAACACAACGAAATCATAAACTGAAAATTTCGTTCTGCTTTTCGTTTTGCAGTACGCTGTTCGAAGAGCGAAATTTATGATTGTAGCAGATTATTTGGAGAAGTCTCCGCTCCTTTTTCGCACTCAATTAATTATACACACTATTTATTGTGAGCGGAAAAATTACATTTGAGTTTTATTTGTGTTTTTTTTGTTTATCATTTTCTTACATCATGGGTTTCTCTGATTTTTTGCGTTTATGTTTGATTTTGTTTTTGGAATTAGTGAAACTCTCCAATGATATTTTCCGTTGTGTTTTCGCAAGCGTTTCGTTGTCTGTTTGGAGATCACAGGAAATTTTCGTTTCGCATCAGCAGCGTACTAGGCTTAAAGAGAGAAAGCAACATTTTTCGGATTAAAAAACACCTGAATCATGGCTGAACCACAGCTAATACACCGAAAGACCTAAACTTCTATTGTACAACACTGAAAAAGAGTTGAACCGAGTTCAGACGTTAATCCAAAGATGAACCACGTTTGTACAACTGGCCCTAAGTGATTCTGAACACCATTTTCAAATCGAACAAAAATTTTAAAAAATTTCCATATAAAAGCAACTTCTGAAAAATTGAATTAATCTCCTTTTTAACCACGATTTCAAAAAGACACTTTTTAAAGTTTAAGGGCCAGTTTCACAGTGAAGTAAGTGTCACTTAAGTGCCGAATATGGAAAACTAATTACCAATTTCACAGTGTAAACTTTTCGGAATAAGTCGCACTTAAGTCTCCGATGTTGGCCACTTAAGTTCCATTTAATCAGGTAGTAAAACTGCGGCTTAAGTGCCAAAATGGGAAAATTAAGTGCCACTTATTTTGTTAAGTGTGCACTGTGAAACTGGCCCTAAATCATTTAAGAGCAACTTATATGAAATCTTTGCTTTTGTAATGCCTATAATACACTTTCTATATTTAGGAACTCAACAAATGCAGCTAATGTGTCGACTCTGGGGATGTCCTATGCTCTCTTGCTGAAAATGTTCCAGGGATCTGAAACACCATTTATTAATGTAGATGAAGGTTATCATCCGTGCGTAGCAGCAGTCTTATATTCCAAATAGAATTTTATTTGGATAATACAATAATTATGTGGAAATGCTGTTAGTATGAACATAATAAGTGCACTGAATACTACTAATTTTGGCTTACCTTAAGTTTTTTTACTATGTTAAAACTTCAAAGGAAATAAATTAAACAATTTTTTTTATATTTTTGAAAAAGCGCTTTTTATTTAAGTTTTTTTTTAATTTAATTTTTTTTTAATGGTGATTCTCTTTCAAGAAATTTTGATACTCGTTTTGAAAGCATCAAAAAAGGCATAACATGACATTGTAATTTTGTTTGTAACTAAAAAAAAATGCAGTTAATCCTATATACGTACGACAAAACAATATTAAAAAAACTATCGGGGAAATACATGGATATTTTGTCGTATATGCCAAAATTTGGCGTTTACGACAAAACAAAACTAAGGGATGAGTTATTTTGTGCGGATATACGACAAATGTATACTGATTTTCTCAGTAACGGTAAATGATAGGTCAAATCTGATTTCAGAAATGGAAAGAGGACCTTTGAAAACATAGAACTGCATACCCACTTTAAAAAAGTGCATTTTGGCGATTACGACAAAACAATTCTCGGGCGACGATATAATGGTGGATTTACATTTCATGCGAGTACTGCAAAAAAAAGCATGTAAGATTAAAATTTACATTTGTTAAATGGTCATCTTCGAAAATTGAAACATCTCGTATGAGTTTTGTTCCATTTTTGAACGTTTCTTGACCAATTTAATCGATGCGAGAGTTAAAAATTGTATAGGCACTGGATTTGATCTGGGAACATAAAATACAAATAGTGATAAAAATAATAATAGTAATAATAATTAATTATTTTTTCATATCCCGATTGCAAATACAAAGTCATTCTTTGAATTACTTGTCAAAGTTCAATATGCTTGAAGAAAGGTTTTTCGTAAACTAGCATTGTGTCAATGTCGTAAGACGGTTGTTTCATATTTCATTGAAATCAAAAAGAAAACATCGACATTACTAAATACTTTCATTAGCAAAGCTTTTTATTTAAATTGTTATTAGTACCTAATTGAAACCATAAAAACAGGGACATTTTTAGTTCCTTATTATCTGCGAAGAATCTGCGCAGTGTTATTTTAAGGAAACAGAACTTTTATTCTCTCATATCTCAACGCCCGAGGTTTGAAGCTACATTTCGTTTTACAAATTCTTAAGGTCGCGCTTTATGACACATGATATCGTAAAGTCGGTGAAAAGCCTGTCAAAAGCCCGAGCGCCCGAAGCGTGGTTGTGGTTTGGCTATTATAGCCAAACCACAACCACGCGTCAGGTCGCTCTGGCTTTGACATATTGAATAGAAACAATGGGCTCCTATGAAGCAATCTGAAATGTTACCTCACGCTTCACGTTCGCTTTAGATCGTAAATATTGTAAGCCTGAGCGCGACGCCCGAATAGATCTATTTTCTGTTTTGGTGGCGCTTTGACAGCTCAGCTCACAACAATAATTTTTTTTTCTATTTCATTTCTTTCGGATGTGAAAGTTTTTATTAAAATAAAAATATGTTATTTAAATAAAACCATTGGAATATTTTTGTGTGAGTGACATAAATGTTAAATTCAACAATTGCTGTATTAAAAATTAAATTATTCCTATGTTTGTACGTGTGGTTTGTTAAGTTGTGGTTCAACATACAGATTGTATTATGGATTCTTGGAAATTAATTTGTTTATTTTATTATTCTTGTAGATACATAAACCTATGTAGATACGATTTTATTAATTGGATAAAATAAAAACATTCAAATAAATCACGATTGATGAAGTTTTGTGCAGTATTCATTATAACTTGTTTGGGTTGTTTGGAATGAAAATTGATGAGACGACATGAAGCTGTAGGTTTTTTGTACCAATCAAAAATTAATCTGTCATTTTCTCTCTTAACTTTCACGTCGAGGTATGGGAGCTCACCATTAGTTTCTACTTCAACCGTAAATTTAAATTTATTGTTGAAAGAGTTTAGTGCATTTAGTGTGTTTTGAACTTCTTGTGATTTGATCACAACAAACAGATCATCCACGTATTTAGTTATGATTTTTGGTTTATACTCAAGTTTGTCCAAAACATCTTCTAGTAAAGTTTCCATTACTAAATCCGCTAGAATTGGAGATGCTGGCCTGCCCATTGGGACACCTTGTTTTTGTTGGTAAATAGTGCCGTCTAGTTCCAGATAATTATTATCGATGACCCAAAATCTCAATAGATCCATAAATTTCGCTTTTTTAATATTGGTATACTCTTTGATCTTGCTCCATTTCAACTTTATGATGTCCAATACCAAAGCGATTGGTATGTTTGTAAACAAAGAGACAACATCAAACGAAACCAATATTTCTCCATTTTCCAAACGAAGTGGGGAATGGACGTTTTTTTTTTTTTTTTTTTTTTTTTTTTCGCTGTCGTTGCCAGTAAATTTAAATTAAAATATTTATAACTTTTTCTATATTATATTTAATTTGTTTATAGGTAGTGAAATAATTTACTAAAATCATTAATAATAACATGAGAAAAATATAATCTTTGAATATTGTTTGTAAGTAAATTTGACGTCATATGTATGTATGTATGTATTAATTTATTTTTGTTCAAATAAAGACCTGATGAAGAGCATAAACATGCTCGAAACGTTGCAATAAATAACATCATCTTTTAGCTGACCTAGAGCCCACTATTAAGTTTCAAATATCTATAACGATTAAAAAAGGTCACAAAAATCATCACTTCTTGTCTCTTTCTTGTAAATATATATATATACCTTAGTTGAGTCAATTTCGATCTTTCACGTGGTTTAGATGTAAAACCTTTCTTTTAAATTTCTTTGCGATATTCATTTTGATGTACTATAGATTATATTATATTAAAGATAAATGAAGTTACTTTTTATTAATAAATAGTTAAATATGTAATGAATTTCATCGTGTTTGCATGTTTTATTTATCGACACAACAGTTGGCGTTTTTCTTTTTTAGCTCAGAATAGAGTTCTGAACAGAGTCCGAGCATACCGAGCATGCTCTGAACATCCTCTGAACAAATCGTGTTCTGAGCACTCAGAACTATTTTTTAAACACACCTGAACACTAAGCTGTCACTATTTGACATTTGTCAATGTACTTGTAATTTTCTTCAACAGAAAAAAGAAATAAGATTGATAACAAATTAAAATGGAAAAACTAATTATAATCAAACAAGCATTCAATTTATTTTTTGAAGAAAGTGAGGATGAAGATTCTGAAACTATACATATTGTTAAAAATGAAAACTATGCGGAAGAAGTTGTTCCAAGGTTTTCGGACAGAACTTTTAAGCAACATTTTAGAATTAATCCAGATGTTTTTGAGACCTTGTGCAGAGAAATACACGCTATGGATGTACATAATTATGTACTTGGAAGAGAGTCTATTTTAATAGAGAAGCAGCTCATGATAACCTTATGGTACTTAGGGAACCCAGAATGTATAAGGTATGTGATTTATAGTCGATCTTGAACTGTGGAGGTGAGCGTACGTTAAGCGACTTTCCCAGTGTTTTCAAATAGAATCGTGTGTGCAAGTACAAGTTTAGCCAAGCTATTTTTAATAGTGCAATAGCACAGTGGTAGAGGTGGCGGAACGCGGTGCGAAGGGTCGCCAGTTCGAATCCCGGTCGGGCATCAAAATAATCGAAGCTTTTTTTCACAACCGAGAGGTAGAAAACTTCATCGAGTTGGAAGAAAAACAACAAAAACAAAACAACAACAAAGCGGGAGCATCGAAAGGTGTTCCAGCGAAAACAACAACAACAACAACAATGAAGCCGGCAACGGCAGCTAAACCGGGGACATCGAAAGGTGCCCTGGCAACAGTTTGCGATGCGGCAACGGCAGCATCTTCCGATATGGAAACGGCACCAGTCGATGCGCCAAAGAAGAGGAGGAGGAGGATACGGAGTGTCCCTAACTTGGTGAAGCGTCGCTCCATCACCACAGCTGAGCTGCAAGCTGTAGGAAAGGAGACGGCGCGCAATGCCAAAACAACAGCAGCAACCCAAATACAAAAACAATTGGCCTCCTCGCCATCCGATGATGACGAGGAAATAGCATATATGTCCGAGGGTGGAGAGGGGCTCTACACAACGGGTGATAGTCCAAAATATGTAGACTTGACTACACCAGAGGCGTCCGCAGAGGAAGACGCATGCGAAGAGAGGAGCATCCAAGCTCAAATTGGTGCAATCCAGGGGCAGATCGTTAGCCTTCAAAGCGATCTTGCTACCATGGTCCAGGCTTTGAAGGAAAAGCAACAAGCGCGGAGGGAAAAAGAAAGACAGGAGCGCGAAAATAAAAACCGTCTTCAGGCCCCGCCAAAGGGGGCCCAGCAAAAAAGTGTTGATGCGGAGCTGCAACCGTCAACAAAGCAGCCACATCAACCACAGCAGCAACAACAACAACCGCCCAAGCAGCAGGCAAAACAACAACAACAACAACAACAACAGCCGCCCAAGCAGCAGGCAAAACAACAACAACAACAGCCGCCCAAGCAGCAGGCAAACCAACAACAACAGCAGCAGACTCAACAGCAGCAGACTCAACAGCAGCAGAACCAACAGCAGCAGAATCAACAGCAGCAGAACCAGCAACAACAGAAGCAACAGCAGCAGCCACAGCCGCCACAGAAAACTAAAAAAGAAAAGGTGCCACCCATCAATGTCTATAAGATGGACCTAAAAGAGACAATCGAAATATGTAAGTCGGCCATAGGCCAAAACTTTACTATAAAAAGATTAGCCGTAGATAGACATGCTATCCACTGCCTCACAGTGGAACAGCATAAAATTGTTAAGGATTTGCTAAAGCAAACCACTACTGAGTTCTTCAGCTTCACGCCGAAAGTTGAAAAATTTCAAACGGTCCTGTTGAAGGGCATAGATTCCTGCACGGAACCGAAAGAGCTCTTAAATGAGCTCCGCCAAAAAGCGAGCGACGATCTCGACTTCATCGAGGTCAAGCCTTTCGCCACAGTCAGAGCCAGACGGGAGAAGCGAACTTTGCCGTTCTTCCTGGTTCAGCTCTCACCCAGCAGCAAACTGGATAGTTTGAGGAGTATCTCCGTCCTCAACTACCAGGTTGTAACATGGGATAAATTAAAGAGGCGCGGCGACATGCTTCAATGCATGCGCTGCCAAAGGTTCGGTCACGCCGCAGCAAACTGCGAAATGCAGTCTCGCTGTGTCAAGTGTGGAGAGAACCACATAAGAGGTGAATGTAAGTTAGGACAGGAACGGGTCGAAGACAAGACCCTCCTTAAATGTGCACTCTGCCGGAAAGACGGGCACCCCGCTAACTATCGGGGATGTCCCTTCTTTCAGGATCTGAAACAAAAAAAGGTAAAGCAAATAGAGGTAGAAAAACGCCCACCAACGTCGCGTGCTCCTACAACAACGCCCGTAAATCCCCAAGTTTCCTACGCCCAAATGGCGGCAGGAAGGGAAAGTACGGTACAGCCTGCGCCAAAGGCAGCCCCACAGGCCCTCGTGCCTAAGGCTCCGGATGCGCAGGCCGAAATAAGAAGCATGTTGCTGGCCATAACTGGCCAGTTAGCAGGTCTTCAAAAACAGATAAGTGAGCAGGCGAAGAGGGTGGACCATATCTACTCTGTTTTGCCGAGCTTTACGCAATTTATAGGTTAAGGGCGCGCTGCCGGAGAGGCCCTTTAGGATCCTTGCTGTGAATGTAAATTCACTGATTAGGACCGAACGTAGAGCAAATCTTTTCCAATTGTTGAAAGACCAAAGTCCAGATGTGTTTATGGCCAGCGAAACTAAGCTAAGTCAGAAACATAAATTGACACACAATAATTACAATATCGTACGAAGAGATCGGCCCAACTCCACGCTAGGAGGAGGCGTCGCAATCTTTGTGCGAAAAGGCATTAGTTATAAAGTTATATACAATAGTGAAGTACGCAGATTTCGGCTGCTTGAGGCGTGCATCGTGTGCATTCCTCTCCAACATGGGAAGCGGATGTATGTGATCGCGGCTTATGCACCGGAATCACCTCAGCCAGCTGACTTTTTGACAGAGCTCGAAAAACTTTTTCAATCCTTACAACTGAACTCGGTAGAGAATTACTTTCTCATGGCCGGTGATTTCAATGCCAAACATATAGATTGGGGAAATCAAGTACACAATCCGAGAGGTAACCATCTGTTCAATTGGATGGGTCAATACAATATTGAGTATATGCTCGACCTGCTGGCTACGGATAGACCATCGTTTCCAAGAAGCGGTGCCTATCTGGATCTATTGCTAAAAGACTCAAGACTGACAATTACTGACACTGTGGGTCAACGGACTAGGAACTGCCTACAAACAATTGAATACGACAGTGACCACTGCGGACTCGCCGCAGTAATACAGCTGCCGAACGAGCTTGCGGAGTTGGAGGAGTATGTACCGGCGCACTCTTACAATTACAGTAAGATGCGCTGGCCACGCTTCACCAACGCCTTGTCGAGCGAAATTCGTGCAAATAATATATCCCCACCAAATGACAGGAACTTGACAAATAACGAAATTGACCAGTACTTAGAACAAATGGACGAAGCTATCCTACGAACTATGAACAGAACAATACCAAAATACAAAGAACGTAACGCAACAGACATGTACCGTAACGCGACTATTGACGCACTACACAGACAAAAAAGTGGACTACTGACAAGACTTAAACTCTTGTACCGACGGTTTACTGACTCACGCCATCTGGAGATTAGGACACTGAAGTCGTCAATTAAAAACGTCAACCAATTGATCAAAGAAAACTATAGGTTGTCTATTAATTTGTATTGGAATAATAAAATTCGGGCCGTTAACTCTAGCGACCCGAGTATGTTTCCAAAAATTAATAAGATATTTAGACGGAATGATCAAAACGAACTTCCGTGTCTTAAGCTCCAGAGAACCACAGAAAACAGAGACGTACTTCTGACAGCAGGCATAGATCCAGAGAACGCCGTCTTGGACGATGATCTCTTTATTGTCGAAGATCCGCAGGAGAAAGTGGAGGCAGTGGGAGCTGCTTTCCAGCAAGTGTATAAGGTGAATGCTTGCACTCGCCCGAACCACGACCTGGAGAACAGAGCCTTACTCCACCATTTCTACCTTCGTAACGACATAACGCAATGGCGATCGGAGAACCTCGGTTTCACCGGGTTCAATGAAGAACACTTGGTGAACGCCATCATCGCCGAGCGAAATGGGGACAATTCCCTGTTAGTAACGAAGGTTGAACTACAGCTCATCTTCGATTCATTAAAGAAAAAGAAGTCAGCAGGAGTCGATGGTATATCCAACATTGTACTACGACATCTTCCTCAGGATGCAGTTGACATATATGCCACACTGTTTAACAACGCACTGAATAATGCATATTATCCAATGCGGTGGAAGACAGCTGTGGTTCATCCTCTCCCGAAAAAGGGAAAGGACAACTCCAATCCGGCGAATCTCCGGTCGATAAGTCTTCTACCGAGTATCAGCAAGGTATTCGAGAAAGTTGTAAATAGAACTATGTCCAAATGGGCGGAGGACAATAATATCATACCGGATAATCAGTTCGGTTTTCGGGCGGGACATGACACCATTCATGCCGCGTCTAAACTCGTTTCTGATATCCAATGGAACAAATCTAAAAGACAGTGTACGGGTGCCTGTCTGGTTGACTTGGAGAAGGCTTTCGACACCGTGTGGTTAGAAGGTCTTTATCTAAAGCTGACCAGGCTTGGCATAAGTAAACCACTTTTGTATGTGCTTTATGACATGCTCAATGGTAGAAAGTTTGTTGTCAAAAGTGGCAATGTAACTTCTACCGCAGTATTCGACATTAAAAATGGTCTTCAGCAGGGAGCGGTTAACTCGCCGATTCTATTCAGCATTTACACCAGCGATCTGATAGGTAGTCTAACTCAGGCAATTGCGTACGCCGATGACCTAATTGCGTACAGAACGGCTACAACAGTTGAGGTCATCAGAATTCTTCTGCAGCGTGACTTCGACAAGATTCAGCGATATTGTGATGACTGGAAGTTGAAAATCAACTTTCAGAAATCAGAAACTATTCTGTTTAGGACTCCGTTGGCTGGAGCCCCAAGGGATACGAGAAAGAACTGGCGCAAGCTGGTGATCGTGGGACCACATGGACATCCACTGGCAAGTAGAAGTGTAGTAAAGTACCTTGGCATCTGGTTGGATCAGTATTTGTATTTCGACAGACATATAAATGCTGCTCTGACCAGGGCTAGGGGAGCTTTTGCCCTGGCGAAGCCGTTATTTTATAGCTGCCGGCTTGACACCAGGGTAAAGGTGATTTGCTACATGGCCCTCATCAGGCCGATGATTGCCTATGGCTGCCCGGTGTGGTTCAACGTTGCCCCATCTCAAATGGAAAAGATTCGGGTGTTTGAGAGGCAGTGCTTACGGCGCTGCCTTGGATTGCACAGAACACCAGAGTCCGAGTACACACACTATTATTCCAACAGGGTTCTATACAACGGAGCCAACATAAACAGAATAGATAATTTCTTATTTAAGCTGATTCGGGGTCACATTGCATGAGCGATGTCCTCGGCCAATAGCTTAATTTTCGGGGCTTACTACCCCAACACTGAATACTTCGAGAGTGTGCGTTTAAGTGGCTATGTTCCACCTAACGCATTCCTCTATCTAGACAGTCGAGGGCTGATTCAGGATAGAGAGGCGGTTCCGCTAATCTACCACGTCGGCCGTAGAACTGTGGATAGGCGGCTTCGATATGATCGAGACGTGCTCGCAGAAGGCGGCGCTGAGCGAATTCGGTTCAGTAGGACTGTGTCCGATCGGGACCGAAGAGATAGGAAGAAGCAGGAGAACCAGTTTTGGTGGCTCAATCCAGAACTTGATATTTGAAGTCGACTTGCTTTTTCATTTTTTTGAAATGTCTTGGCCGACTTACATATAGGTGTAGGTATTAGTTTTAAGTAAGAACAGTTGGGGTGGCACAAAAAAAAAAAAAAAAAAAAAAAAATTATAAAACCAACAAAAATCAAAAAAATTACAAAACCAACAAAAATAAAAAAAAAAAAAAATTTAAAACCAACAAAAATCAAAAAAAAAAAAAAAAAAAAAAAAAAAAAAACCAAAAACCAAAAACGCTGCTGTGGCTGTTCTAGTTTTTAAGTAGTTTTAAGTAGCTTTAAGTAGTTTTAAGTAGTGTAAGTAATTTTAAATACATAGTTTTAAAATAGTAGTAATACAAGTAGTTTTAAGTATCTTTATTATAGTTTTAGGTAGTTTGTAAGTTTTATATAAAATAAAAAAAAAAATGATCATGAAACCAAGTTTTTTCAAATCTTTCTTGGTGAAAAATAAAACCACTAAAGAATCCTTAGAATTAATTAGCTTTTAGGCCGAAAGGCATTAGTATTAAGTCATAATTTAGTTTAACTTAGAGCGCCCGTCTAGGGCCAGTAAGTTAGTTGTAAGTTATTGATAAGTAGGCTAGTTTTATGAATTTTTGTCTAGCTGTAAGATAGTTATAAGTTTGAATTAAATAAAAATGAATTAAAAAAAAAAAAAAAAAAAAAAAAGGTATGTGATTTATTTTAATTTGTATGTCTCCTCTTATAACCACTACCTACTTGCTTATTCTAGATCAATTGCAGACAGATTTGGTGTGTGCATTGCCAGTGTTTGGAGAATTGTATCTAATAACTTGTTATATCCTCATTAAATTAAACAGATCCAAGAGATACATCAGATGGCCAACGGCAGACGAAGCTGCCAAAACATCCTCATATTATTTAAGGAAAAATCGTTTTAGAGGTACATATAAGTTCGGTTATTTTCAAACCAGATATACATACTTATGTATGAATTATATGCATGTATGTACATTTTCAATTCCAGGTATTATTGGATCAATCGATGGGTCACATATGCCTATAAGAGCCCCTATGGGTTTCATTTCGTTCTGCTTCAAGGCATCTGTAACCACAAGATGGAATTCTTATACTGCTATGCCGGTGAAGCTGGTTCAATCCATGACGCGCTTCTTTTGACAAGGTCTGAATTGAGAAATAATAAAATCAGTTCAAGTAAAAAAGTCAAGTTCTGATTTCAATTATGTATAATAAATCCAAACATAATTTATTTTAGGTGATTTCAATGTCAATGAAGACCAACATTTGCTGGGTGACTCAGCGTATCCACTTAAACCGTGGCTTATAGTCCCATATAAAGATAATGGCCGCTTAAGAGAACAGCACAAAATATTTAATCGAGTTTATTCGAAGTGCCGAGTGACCATTGAGCGAGCTTTTGGTCTTCTGAAAGGCAGATTCAGAAGACTTTTTTATATAGATTCACTGAAAGCAACCTCTATTGTAAAGTACATAGTTGCATCCTGTATTTTACATAACATAAAAAATTAAAAAATGTCTCTTTATTCAAGTTTCGACGTCAATATTTTTTGTACTTTTGCTTTGTTAAAAAAGTTAATCACATTGATTTGTTCTTAATCTAAAAAAAAATTCCTAGCTAATTCACTAATTCATAAATAGGTTGGCACAAAACTAAAAACTTAACCTATACTTATATTAATTTGTATATTAACAGTCTATAGTTTAAAGACTATCACATTTAAGTTTTATACTTAGGTACCTAAATAACAAAAAAAAACATAAAAACTTAAAAAGCAAAACAAAACTATATCAAAATAAAAAAAAAAACATTTCTATCAAGAATAAAAAATAAACGTAATCACAAAAAAAATACTACATTTTATCAACCATTCCTCTTCCTGTTGAAATTGGTGGTGAAAGATGGTTCGTCCAAAGCGACATCCGAATCAAAGTTTATGGTTTCTACAACGAGGTGTTCGGCTATCTGTACTTCCACATCCTCTGAAGAAAGTTGGTTTGGTTCACTGTTTTTTTGACGCCACATTGCAATCGGTCATAACTTTCTTTTACTAAAGAAATTAAAAGAACACAGTTGTTTTTCGTCCATTTCAAGCCTCTTGAAATAAAACCAAACCTTAAAAAATATATTCTATCAGTTATTTCTTATATAATTACCTTCTGCACTAGACCGACTACTGCACTCTTGCGCTATTTTAATTGTTTGAGATTTTATTTTTTTTTCAATTTCAGCTGTCAAATGCTTGTGTTCAGCATTCAACTCGGTCTGCTCAGTTATTTTATTATGAGCTCATAGAGCGCGTTCTGAACAAGCTCAGAACATGTTCGGAACGAAAAAAGAAACACAAATTTGAAGCTCTGAACGTTCAGAGTTAAAAAAGAAATACAATTTTTTGTTTGACAGTTCAGGCTCTGCTCCCTTCAAGCAAACGAGTCCGCTTTGGATCCGCGCACGTAGTAAACAACGTATGGATGACTCCGTATACGGATCCAAACATGGATCCGCAAAACTGCGTTTGTCGGCTCAAATTAATATGGAAATTAGAATCACCACGGACTCATTTTGTACATGTATTGTGAGAGAGAGAGCTCCCCATTTAACCATACTCAGCGAGAACCGAAACAAAATGGAATCCAGAACGGATCCAAAAAAATTAACGAACAAGACAGGCGTTTTGTGGTTGAAGAATATCATGCAATTTATTTTCTTCTATCGTTTGTATATAAATGAAACATCACGATGTATTTTGTAATTGATTTTAAATTGATTTTCTTTCTCGAGGGAATTTTTATTAAACTGTTGCGCTGGGCACGAACGTGAACACATTTTTTATTGTCTTCTCCTTTGTTTTCAGACCATAAAAAAATACTCACCATTAGGGTATTGCATACATTCTCTCTTTCTCAGTAAAAAAAAAGTACTCTCGATTTTCGTTCTTTTAGTGCATGCATATACAAAAAATGTGCTAATGTGTGTATGACACTCCGTTTTGAAATGATCCAAGAAAGACCGAAAAAGTTGGGTCAGTGAATTTGCTTGAAGGGCTCTGAACTAAATAAGAAAAACGCCTAGTATTGGCGACGAGGTGAAGTACCTAAAGCAAAACTAAATTGCAGAACTCAACAAATCGGAAATCAAAATGGATGCCGCTCAACTTGCTACGCTTATTGAAGCCATGACCAGCATGACGACAGCCTTGAACAATCAACCAGATCAAAGAAGAACAAATATAAGTATAATTACAAATTTCAATCCATTTGACTGCAAACTCGAACAATTCAAAAATTACAAAGAACGATTAGAAATTCATTTTCAGATTAAAAATATATTCGACGACAAAATAATGTGTGCTAGACTTCTTTTACAATTTATTGGTTCCTCAAACTATTCCTTGTTAACGTCGTTAGCAGCTCACAAAAATGTAAATGAGCTAAAATATGACCAATTAATTGATTTGTTGGAAAAGCATTACTGCCCAAAAAAGAACACATTAGTAGAACAGCATTATTTTTTATCTGAGTACCAAAATGAAAACTGCACTTGTGGCAAATCCATAGCCGACATTTTTCTTCGCGCCCAATTTATTCGAGGGCTGCGAGATAATTCTATACGAGAAAAACTACTCCAAGAAGAAAATCTGGAATTCGAAAAAATTGTTGAACACGCAATTAAGCTTGAAGCATCGAAAGTAGATTGCAAATTAATTTCGAACAAAATGAACTCATCAAATGTAGAAATCAACAAAGTTAAACATTTAAATTATCGACTACAAAATAAAAATCAGAGCCAAACTACAAATAATAAATAATATATAAAAAAAATATAAAAAGTTGAAATCATTTATCGATTATAAAAGCCTCGGTATCGAAGGATTATGCTTAAGATGTGGTAGAGATAATCACCTAGCAAATGATTGTAAATCAAATAGAAATTAACTTAATTGTGAGCATTGCAAGAAACGTGGCCATGTCAAACGAGTATGCACAAAAAAACTTATTAAATAAATCAAATCAAAATACCAATGCAATTACAAGTCGTTCAACAGATAATGAAGACTACGATTATTCCGACAACATACATCACTTAAATAAAATAATTGATATATACGGGAAAACAGACATATATTCAATTGATGGCAGAAAATTCTTCATAGTTGTCTATATCAATGGGAAGCGTCAAGAATTTGAAGTGGACTCAGGAGCGGGGCTTACGTTGCTGCCTGAAAAAGATTTTAACAATTTAAATCGAAACGTTACCATGAAGAAGGCTGATATTGGTTTTCGATCGTATACGGGGGAGATATTTGCTGCAATAGGAAAGGTGGAAGTTCAGGTCAAATATAAACAAATAACATCGGAAGAGGAGATGTATATAGTCCCTTCCAGATACGCACCACTTCTAGGCAGAGTATGGATTCGACACTTAAAGATAAATTTACAACGTCTCGACCAACCAACACGATATTTCAATAATGAAATTTTCACAATAGCCTCAATCACAGAATTAATGAACAAATATTCCAAAATTTTTGAACAAAGAGTGGGCTCTATTCCAAACGTTGTTTGTTCATTAAAACTGAAAGAAAATGCGAAACCAGTTTTTGTCAAACATCGGGAAATTCCATTTGCACTACGCGATAAAGTTGAAACGGAACTTGATGATTTAGAAAAAGATGGAATAATATCAAAAGTAAATACGAGCGACTGGGGTTCACCTCTTGTGGTGATTCAAAAACCCGATGGTAAAGTAAGGCTTTGCGTCGATTACAAATTAGGTGTTAATTCTGAACTAGAAACGGCCCATTATTCAATCAAACGAATCGACGAACTTCTAAATAAATTACGACATTCTAAATTTTTTTGCCGACTTGATTTATACAAGGCATATCTTCATGTAGGTACCAGTGGACGATGAGAACAAGCAGATCCAGACTATATCAACGCACAGGGGAACGTATCGGATGAATCGGTTGTCTTTGAGTATCAAAACAGCTCCCAGCGAATTCAATAGAATAATAGATCAAATTCTTCAAGGATTAGAAGGTAAGTTATCTTATTTTGATGATATTATTATTCATTACAGAAAGATTACAAAAATACGATTTGTATATCAATGAAGATAAATGCGAATATTTCAAAGACGAAATCCGATATTTAGGCTACGTTATACGTAAAGATCAAATTCTAAAGTCACCAGATAAAATTCAAGTCATTAAAAATATGCCACAACCAAAAAACTCAGATGAAGTACGAACATTTTTGGGGATGACAACGTATTATTCTAAATTCATACCAGATCTTTCATCAATAACTTTTCCTTTACGACAATTACTACAAAAAAATAGTAAATTTAAATGGTCAAATTCATGTTCTCGGTCTTTAACAATGTCAGAACAGAATTACAGCCAACTCGACCGAGAAGCATTAGCAATAGTTTTCGCTGTTGACAAATTTTACAAGTATCTATATGGAAGAGAATTCACTTTAATTACAGATAATAAGCCTTTAACAAGAATATTTCACGAAAATTCAAAAATTCCAGCGATGACATCAAGCAGACTTCAAAGATATGCTTCGTTTTTACAAGGGTTCAATTGCAAAATTCAACACAAAAGAGGGGAAGAACATCTTCATGTAGATTGTTTGAATGAACCATTCCAGCCACTGGTTGATTTCAAAAATTCAAATTTTTTTGAAATCAAAGACCTTTAAGACCAAATCATAAATCAAATATCAACCGCATCCATTACAGCCAAATCAATAGTGAAAGAAATAGGAAGAGACCAAAAATTATCAAAACTTAAAGAAGAATTACTTAAAGGGAAAATAGAAAACCAGGATTATTCATTACAAGATTTAGTAATTTTTAAAGGTAATCGTGTTGTTATTCCGGAAACTCTTCAAGACGAAATCCTTAAAGAACTACATTATACTCACATCGGAATTTTTAGGATGAAACAACTAGCAAGAAAATACTGTTATTGGAATGGAATAGATTCTAGTATAGAAAAAATGGTCAGAGCTTGCGAAAAATGTGCTGTCGTTAAAAATAGTCCTCCTAAGATCACGACTCATCATTGGGATGAACCATATGAAAATTTCGAAAGAGTATATATGGATTACACGGGCCCATTCCAAGGGTATAACTTTTTCGTTTTAATCGATGCAAAATCAAAGTGGCCGGAAATAAAAGTTGTAAAATCAGCACTTACATCAGAAATAACGATAAATTTCCTTCAAAATATTGCCGCTCGCAACTCATGATTTACCAAAAATTATCGTCTCAGATAACGTTTCCATTTTTCAAAGTACTGAATTCAAAGTATATTGCCAAGAAAATGGTATAGTGCAAAAGTTTGTAGCACCAGGACACCCCGCCACTAACGGATTGGCAGAACGACATGTGAAAACATTAAAATCTAAATTAAACGCCATGTCAGAAGAAGAAGGTTCAATGCATGATAAAGTACGTGACATTTTATATCGTTATAGAGCTACACCTTTATCAAATGGAAAAAGCCCAGCACAGCAATACCTTGGAAGGGATATAAGAATAAGATTAGATATAGGAATTAATTGGTGACCTCTCAAGTTGATACAAAATGAAGTTGTTTAAAAGTGGGCTCCAGGTCGATAGAAAAAGATGCTATATGATGTGCAACGTTTCGAGCGTGAATACACTCTTCATCAGGCCTTTTATTGAAAAAATATATACATATAACAATATAAAAACAAATTCATGTATAAAATCATACAAATGTCAATTACACTTACAACAGAAATCATTCAACAGACTTTTTTATCACAGCATTTATGCAATATGATGCGAGACATAATCAAGATAAAACTATAAAAATTGATAAATCAAATTAAAAATGTTTTCTTACGGAACAATAAAATAAAATGAAATAATAAAATATTAATTTTTACATTTTTACAAGACTTAATCGTTAATATGCCACTACTATCCGTAGTATTCCTTTTGGTGTCTACTGTGGTTTTATTTCCTCTTAATCAGCTGGTTATATATAATGCTTAAACTTTCACAATCAGATCTTCTATTAACTGCATTCTCTGTGTTGTTGATGTGCAGCATTTCCAGCAACATTCTCTTATTTATGTTTCTCTCAACTTCTAATATAGGTACTGACGTTATCTAAATCAGGCTTGTGTTCCTCCTCTATACAACCCCCGTTGTTTATATCAGAGCGGTGGCCTGAAAGACGGTTGCGCAGTTTTTGTTTAGAGATACCTACATATACCGATGAACAATCCTTCCCTTTTCCCCCCAGACAGTTGATCTTGTAGACGACGTCAGACTTATCCAGTTTGTCGATCCTTCCTTTAGTGTTAGTAAACAACAAAGACTTAAGAGTGTTAGCAGATTTAAAAGCTATTCTCGTTAACTCTTTGTTACGAATTTTTGCAGCTTTCATTCTAGCTGAAAGAGATGGTATATACAACGCACTGCGGTAAACAACAAGAGGAGGTTCGATCTCATGAGTAGCTTCGTTTTTGTTATGGATGGTTGTTTATTAATCGGTTGGTGACATGCGCGGGGAAAGAGTGTCCTTAATTATATTTATATTTTTGTGACGAAAACTAATGTGACTATAATCAAGTACTCTGTTAACGAAATTCTGTGCAGTGTTGAATTTAACCTGTGTTGGTTGTTTTGAATGGAAGTTTATTAGACGACCAGAAGATGTAGGTTTCTTAAACCAATCAAAAATTATTTTATTTACAAAAACTGCGCAACCGTCCGATATAACCGATATAAACAACGGGGGTTCTCAGAAAACTGCGCTTGTGCTTCATTGTATAGAGGAGGAACACAAGCCTGATTTAGATAACGTCAGTACCTATATTAGAAGTTGAGAGAAACATAAATAAGAGAATGTTGCTGGAAATGCTGCACATCAACAACACAGAGAATGCAGTTAATAGAAGATCTGATTGTGAAAGTTTAAGCATTATATATAACCAGCTGATTAAGAGGAAATAAAACCACAGTAGACACCAAAAGGAATACTACGGATAGTAGTGGCATATTAACGATTAATTCTTGTGAAAATGTAAAAATTAATATTTTATTATTTCATTTTATTTTATTGTTCCGTAAGAAAACATTTTTAATTTGATTTATCAATTTTTATAGTTTTATCTTGTTTATGTCTCGCATCATATTGCATAAATGCTGTGATAAAAAAGTCTGTTGAATGATTTCTGTTGTAAGTGTAATTGACATTTGTATGATTTTATACATGAATTTGTTTTTATATTGTTATATATATATATTTTTTCAATAAAAGGCCTGATGAAGAGTGTATTCACGCTCGAAACGTTGCACATCATATAGCATCTTTTTCTATCGACCTGGAGCCCACTTTTAAACAACTTCATTTTGTAATAAGATTAGATGCTCTCCGTCCTTTGAAACATGAGAAGTCCTCCAATGAAAAAGTAACAACACGTCGAAATTTAAGTGTGGGAGATAGAGTTCAGTCAAGATTCTACTCAAGTGGGAAACTAGGATGGAAATTTGGAATCATCAAGAAAAAGTTTGGTCAGTTGCACTATGAGGTCAAGCTTGACAGCGGCTATGTAATAAAACGTCACATTAATCAATTATATAAATCAAATGTAGCTGTTCCAAAAGAAAATAAAGTAACTCTTCAAGAAGATCAACCGAAAAGAAATGCGCGAAATAGATGAAATACAAATCCAATTTGATGAAGATCCTGTGATTCCTAGAAAAAACTGACGTTTAAACGCAACCTGTGGCAGTACCAAGAAACATACCGGCAATCCGCAGATCTGGAAGGGATCGGCGGCAGTCAACTTATCTTAGGGATTATAAGCAATATTAGTGTGGGAAATTGTCATATCCTTAATTGCTCAATTAAATGAACAGATCTTGTTATAATTAGTATACTTGTCTCTTTCTTGTAATTATATATATATACCTTCGTTGACATTAACAAGGGTGAGTCAATTTCGATCTTAAGATGTAAGATGTAAAACCTTGCTTTTAAATTTCTTTGCGAAATTCATATTGATATACTATAGATTATATTATATTAAAGATAAATGAAGTTACTTTTCATTAATAAATAGTTAAATATGAAACGAATTTCATCGTGTTTGCACGTTTTAATTATCGACACAACAGGTAGGTAGGTGTAAGGTGTAGGTAGGTATGTATGTAGGTGTGAAATGTGTATGCAAGTTATGGATTCGTAAAAAAAATCGAATTCGGGATTTTGATCAAAGTTGACATTACGATGATAGCGAAGTCGAAAAAAGTGGGTTTCGCAATTCTGTCAGTCTGTCTGTCCCTTCGGCTGCAGCCTAAACGGGTCGGTCGATTTTTTTTTCAAAGTTGGTACCTAGCGTTTTTTAGGCATTATACCCACCCGTTTTTTTTCATTTTTTTTAAGACCAAAAACAAAGGTACCTCCGATACAAATTTTTAAAAACCGGTAGTGAAAATAATATTTCTCAAAAACGGTTCCTACGATTTTGATTAAAATTTTTGTGTGATCTAATAATTATACGATCTACCATATTAATGAAAAAAAAATTGTCTACGGTTCAAAAATGGTATCTCTCATAGAACCATTTTTTTGATTTTGGACTATCTCATTATCAGTTGAACTGATTTTAATGATTTTTTTGCACAAAAGCTTCAAATAAGTTCTAATATTGATTTAAAAAAAAAATTTAAAAATTATTTTTTGAAAAATCCATCTTTGGAAAATGGGTAGATGATATTTTTTTTTAATTAATTTTTCAATTCCACAATATTGAGAGCTAAAAAATTGCGTTTTTTATTTTTTCAAAATTTTGTATGTATATAAAAAACTACATATTATGTATGTAGGTATATAAAAAAAACCGCTCCAACAATTTCAGAGGTTGTTTATTCATTCTCATAGAAAAGTAGTTTTAGAAATTGTCAATTTTCTCAAGAACTAGAACACATAAAACCATTTTGTTTTGTGTGTTCGACTCAGAATTGATATGTACACTGACTTCAAAAAGCCAATTCAGCATTTCATTTTTTTTTTTCAACAGTTTGAGTTTGCATGCGAAAAAAAATATATAATTAATTATAAATTGATTAAACAACCTCTGAAATTGTTTTGACACCAATGCGATGTACATCATCCGATTTCTTAAGAAAATCTCAACTTATGAGAAAAAAAATTGAAAATCTCTGGAGCGGTTTTTTTTTTTTTTATAGTTTTTTAAATATAAAATTTTGAAAAAAATTAAAAAAAAAAGTACGCAATTTGTAAGCCTTTATTATTGTGGAATTAAAAAATTAATTAAAAAAAATATCATCTACCCATTTTCGAAAAATTTTGAAAATTTTTTTAAAAATCAATAATTTTTTTTTTTAATTTTGGTATGCAATATTATTAAAAATTATTTGAAGATTTTGTGCAAAAAAATTCATTAAAATCAGTTCAACTGATGAGATAGTCGAAAATAAAATCAAAAAAAACAAACTGGTTGCTTTTTTGTAAAAAAAATTATTGAATTTTTTTAAAAAAAGTTGTGGGCACGTTTTTAAGAAAACTAAGATTTTCATTTTTTGGTAAAAAAATTTGTATGGGAGGTACTATTGTTTTTGGTCTTTAAAGAAAATGAAAAAAACGGGTTGGTAAAATGCCCAAAAAATGCTAGGTACCAACTTTGAAAAAAATCGACCGACCCGTTTAGGCTGCAGCTGAAGGGACAGACAGACAGACAGACTGACAGATTTGCGAGACCCACTTTTTTCGACTTCGCTATCATCGTAATGTCAACTTTGATCAAAATCCCGAATTCGATTTTTTTTACGAATCCATAACTTGCCATATATGTATGTGTGTACATATGTACATAGTCCCTATATATCGCAAGTAAAAATAGAATACAAATAAAACCCTTGCAAAATGACCTTGTCATGCCGTGTTCCTTAAATCGGAGCATACACATTTCACACCTACATACCTACCTACACCTACCTACCTACCTACCTCACAATTTTTTAATTCACATGTAAATAAATTAATGAACAATTATTTTCTTTAATTTCTAAGGGAAAACAAAAAAACCAACTATGTACGAACCTACATACATAGGTATACCTACCTAGGTACCTCACAAAAAAAAACACCAAAAGAAAATCCTTGCTACCCTTTATTCAAAAATCGCGACGAACGAACAAAAAAATTACTACATGCCTATCCATACAGATACACACCATTACCAATGATAAGCAAAAAACAAAAAAAGAACAACCACCGCAAGAGACTTAGACCCTGTTTAGATTGGGAAGATTGAGTCCGGACTGGTGAGTGCCATCGTGTTTACATTTGAAACTTTGAGGCGCCTCAAAATACATTGAAACAAGTACAATTTCAACATTTCACACATTGAAACAACAACAAAGTAGACTCATGAGTCCGGTTGTTATGTTTTGTTCGTGCCTCACCAGATTCCTCACCCCACACTTCTCTTGTCAATGAACTGCCGTGATACCGGCTTCAATCTTCCCAATCTAAACAGCGTCTTAAGTCTTCTCCACTCGCCACCAACAAGGCTGGCATCGCTTTATAAAAAATTCAATTTATGTCATCATTCTAATGTCGAATTCCTTTCAACAAAAGAATCAAATTTTTTTCTAAAAGAATCGCTTTTTTTTCTGAACAATTCGAATTTTGTCTGTCAAAACAAATCTTGCTAATTTAGCAAGATTCAAGAAAGATTTTACACCGATTTGCACACACACTAGCAAGATTTGAAATTTCTAAAATGTCAAATTGAATGTCGCGGTGTTTTAAGAAAACAAATTGTGTTTTTGGTTGCAACGAATTTTCGGTGAATTTTATAGTGCGTTGCTTTTCAATTAACTATAATAATATTTTGCAAATTGAATATTTTCTGGATATTTTACTTCAAAATTGTTTCTATCAAGTGCAACACATACAATCACAAAAAAAATCGATTCTTTTCGTTTTTTCGTATTCCTTTCAACAACGGAAAAAATTCTTTTTAGAAAAAAAATCGATGCTTTTGGTGAAAGGAATTCGACATAATATTCCTACGAAAGACAAAAACAACAAATACTTTTACTTTTGAGAATAGAGATATACATTTTGAAGAGAATTCAAATTTTAGGTTGTATACAGACAGAGATCTCTCGCTCTCGCTCTTTACACTGGCCAAAGCAACATTTGACAAATAGCAATATGTTGTGGGATCGCATATTAGATCCCAGCCGTTAATTTTTGGGTTCCAATATTTTGTATGGGATGCGACATCTTGGTATTATATTGGGAGTTTTTCTTTTTTAGTTCAGAGCATTCAGAGCTCCAATTTTGTGTTTCTTTTTTCGCTCTGAGCATGTTCAGAGCGCGATCTATGAGCTCAGAATAAATTGATACAGCAGACGGAGTTGAATAGCTGAACATCTTTGATGCTCCCCGTTTTTGTTTCTATGTTCATGATAGTACTCTGTACTATAGGTTTTATATACAATGCCTCCGCTAAAAATGATTATTATGTACCTGTACAATGTACATACAAACGCTTTGTGCATTTTTTTTGTTAACCTGCTAACTTAGTAACGCCGAAAAATAATTATTCGGATTAAATCCCAGCCTCTTTGCACCTTAAAAGTAAAAATAGAAATCTTCCTCTTGCACTCTTAATAGAACTTCAAATGTTTGCCAAATTTATTCTAAATGTGCCAAATTTCACTTTCAGGAAAGGACTTAGAATAATTTTAGACATTGCGAACAAAAGAGCCACCCTAATAGATATATTTTCTTTTCAATAAAAACACCACCCCGTAGAGTGAAGAAAACACAATTAATCTTTTATTGAATCAATAAAAATGATTTTTTATTGACAAACTACACAAATAACAATAATCTGAAATAATCTGAATAATAATATTAGGAGAAAATAAAAGAATCCAATAGGCTGCGCAACAGAATTGTTTTTTTTATGAACAGGTGAGATTGGTTTGCCAGTTTTGGAAGTAAAACGTAATGGATCTCCTCGTTTTGGTGCTTTATTTGACACAAGCGTATTATAACTACACAGGGTAGGAAAATCTTTTATAAATAATAATTTATGTTGCGTTGAATAGTGGCTACATAAATGCTTATGCATTCATAACTATTCAGCCGCTTAGAGGTGTTTAGCGAATTCTAATAAATAAGGCTGATTATGTATGTACATATGTACATCTCAATAAATTACATATATCCAAAAAATGTAGATTACTTATAATTAGCTTACTGGCGGTGCTCATGAGCCGCAAGAACCCCCACTAAAACCGCGCTTGCAAATAGCAACAGCAACGGTGATGTCTGTTATTTACAAGCGATTCTCAGAGTCTACTAAACTTCCTAAGTAAAAACTTAGTTTTATAACGAATATTTATCTTAAATCGTCGAGCTGTTGTGGAACTGCTTTTAGTTGACTTTTGCACTCCACTGGTGAAATAAGCACTAGTTGTTGGTTCAGCAGATTCATAGTCGTGGCTTTTTTCATTGAATACCTTATTTGTTTAATTTGTGCAGTTAAATAATAAAGCATAATGTCTAAAATAAATATTAGTAGTGTTATCTTAGCGCAAATATATAACACTTTTTCAACATCAACTGTTGCCCTTAGTGCAATAGTTATTTTTTGTGTTATAATTTACAAAACAAGAAGGGAAAGAATTGTAAAATTAATTGATAAAATCCCAGGTCCAGCTTCGCTGCCTCTATTGGGAAACGCGGTTGAGATGAATGTAGACCACGATGGTAAATATTAATAGCAGATAAGTTTGTGTTGTATACTTTTATTTCTTTTTTTTCATTGCTGTGTCTAATTTTGTTTGTAAATTTTGTATTTTAGAAACTAAAAACTGAATGTGAATTAGGACACTACAAAAGTTATTGTTTAGTATGCTTTAATCTTGAATATTTTTCAACTTCCACGTTTGACCTTTTGTGTGAAAATCATTGACCAATGAATAATTCAAATAAATTACACCAAATTTACTTTCAACAAAAACCAGTTTTTAAATTATGGAAAAGATTATATAATTTTTGAAAAGCTAATATAGTTAACGCCCGTTAAGAAGAAAAAAAACAAAAATTAAACGAAATTATGTATCAAAAAAATGTTTTTCGTTCAAGTTCATAACCATAGCAATTATATATGTATGTAGATAGCTATCATTATAAGCATTTCTTTTAACGGCAATTTTAAAAATAAAGTTGACAAATCGCACGATAGATTTTTTCTTTTCGAAATTATACAGAAAATTGTTACTGTTTAATTCTCTTCTGGTTTTGGTCCATGGTTAACCACTTCATGAACTTGATTACCTTTAAATTATGTTTGGATAGAATCAACCAAAATAAAATACTGTCCATCTACAAACTTATCGTGTGATCTTTTAAGTCAAGTTATTGTGCTTCAAAACAAATGAATTAATGCTTTTTTTAAACAAATGTACCAACCTGCCTTTGTTAATTATACTTTCGATATGCTTACAAATTAGCAGTATCTAGGTTATCCATAGTTTAATATGATATTATTATATTTTATTTCTGCATTTCAATGAATATTTATTATTTTGTGATCGAAATAACTTATGACCATGGTAGGTCGCCGTTTGCTAAAAATGTTTTCAATTAACTTTAAAAAATTGGTGAATTCAAATTTTTAAATTATTGTGTAGTTTGTTTGAAAAATTGAATGTGGATGCGTGAAATTATAAGAGTATTCTTTTTAATTTATATTACTTTACACGTTTTTTGAATGGAACCTCAACAATAAATAATAATACATAATAACATAGGTTTTCACCTGAAAATGTACTACAATCCGAATTTTTATTAATTTATTCAAATCTAAGATAGCTTAATCCAAAGGCTTTGCTTAATTTTTAGAAATACCTTTATAGTCCAGTAACTTTGTCGTCTCATGGGAGGAAAATCATGCGTTAGGTCTGGCAGTTCTGGATTTCTGGTACGTTATTAATGATGTTGGCCTAATGAAAAAACACTCTGCCGATCAACCTCGATAGATGATTGAATCATGGTCAAAAATCGAAAAAACCAACATCATAAGCAACAAACCAAAACTACCAGATCTAACGCAAGGTCTGATGTATGAAGTTACTGGACTAATATATAAATACATGATTTTCTAAAATTAAATATATAGAATTCTGTAATATTTTTACAAAAAAGTTTGAAATTACTATTTTAAGAAAAAAATCATGAAGATCATTAACGCCCATATTATTCACTCGATGCATCCAGATTAAAACTTTAACCAGATGATCGATTTTTAATGTCAAAATATAAAAATAAAAAATATAAACGAATTTATTATTTAATTTAAATTTTTTATAATTTATTTATTATTATTTAATAATTTCACAACATAAAATTTTTAATATTTTTAAGCTACGTGTTTCGGATTTCAATCATTCATGTTCGGGCTTATTTCGTTGACTTTTGGTGTATTGCCAATTTGTGATGTTTGTGTGTTCGTGTTTTCATCAAATGCTGCTGGTTGGTGTTGGATGTATATGTCTCTTTTTTGTTATCGGTTTCTTCTTTTGTATGTAATTGCTGTATTGTATAGTGTGTTGCTTTTAATTGTTAATTTGTCGTTCAGTATATTGTTTTGTTCCGTTCTGTTCGCTTTGTAGATTTCGAACTCTTCTAGTGCGTCTAGTTTTGTCCCTTTCTTACATATGTGTATGGGGTTAGGTTATCGTCACTATTCATTAAATTATTTATATTTTTGAAAATGTAAAGAGATTCAAAAGCATCTAATTCATAAGGATTGCGAATTAATTTCAAATTTTGTAAGCTAAAATTATGGTTATTCTCCAGCATGTGTTGTGCTACACTCGACTTTTCAGGTTCATTGTATTTTAATTGTGCAAAATGTTTTTTGAATCTTTTCATGATTGGTCTTCTTGTCTGTCCAATATATATAACAGCCGAATTTATAAACGCATTATAGCGAGTACATAAAGTTATACACTTCTTATAATGCCTCTAAACGCGAAAAACGTATTTATAAAACTTTGCAACGTTGAATAGAGGCATTATAAGCTACACGCGTTTGAGGGTTGAATAGTGTCTGTATAAGGATAATACAATACAGATATTAGGGTAGCGCTTATTTTGGCAATGTTGGAATTTCTTTTTCGTCCTCCCCTAAAAATGATTATTATGTAGGTACCTGTACAATGTACATACAAACACGTTGTACATTTTTTTTTTTTTAAGCGGCTTACGTAGTAACACCGAAAAATAATTATATGGATTGAATCCCAGCCTCTATGCACCTTAAAAGTAAAAATAGAAATGTTTTTTTATTAGATACTACCTCTTCCGACGAATTAAATTTTTACACTCTTAATAGAACTTCAAATGTGTGCCAAATTTATTTCAAATTTGGAGATTTTTGATCACTTTCAGGAAGGAACTCAGAATAATTTCAGAGATTGCGAACAAAAGAGCCACCCTAATAGATATATTTTCTTATTATAAAAAACAACACCGTGTATAGTGAAGAAAACACAAATCTTTTAATGAATCAATAAAAATGATTTTTTTATTCCAAAATATATTATTTTATTGACAAACAACACAAAAACCACACAAATAACTATAATCTGAATAATAGTTAGGAGAAAATAAAAGAATCCAATCGGCTGCGCAACAGAATTGTTTTTTTTTTTATGAACAGCTGAGATTGGTTGGTCAGTTTTGGAAGTAAAACGTAATAGATTTCCCGTTTTTGGTACTTTATCTGACACAAGCGTATTATAACTATACCGTGTAGGAAAATCTTCTATAAATAATAATTTATGTTGCGTTGAATAGTGGCTACATAAATGCTTATGCACTACATAACTATTCAGCCGTTTAGAGGTGTTTAGCGAATTCTAATAAATAAGGCTGTTAGTGAATATTTAATTGTTTCAACTCCTGTTGTATAATTTGTGTAGAAGATTGGTGTATTCAATTGGTATGTATTTTTTGTTTTCGTCTTTGATTTTTTCTATTGTGCTGTTTTTTGTTTTTATTTTTTTTATTCTTTTTGTAAATTAATTTATCTATTAATTCTGTGTTATATCCATTAGAGGCTGCTATGTGTTTTATTGCATTTACTTCGTCGCGTCGCACAGTGTGCAATTTTGGCATTCTAGGTGGGCAAAAGTACTGGGGTGTAAAACAATACAAGTAGATATATTTTTGTGTTCATAACTTTAAATAAATACAACATAAACATTTTTTTTATTCCATTATGTGTTTTATTATTTTAAAAAGTTTCTACAACTATATTAAAAAGTTTAATTTGGTAAAATATTTATAAATTTTTTGTTGAACATTTATTATTGAATATTATTCACTGTCAGTCAAATCAGAGTCTTCTGCATGATCAACAATCACTTCAAATCTTGTAGAAATTGAATTCGTGCAACAAACATCATAAATTGACACGCAAGTAATTTCAGCAGCCATTATCAACTATGTACAATACTATAATTCTTTCGCAAACTTTCGCAGAATTTTTTTGGGTTTAACTATACTATAAATGTTTAGCTTGATTACGGTATTAATCGCGGTCCGATATTCTGCGATATAAGAAAGTAAAACTTTAGTTGAAATTTTCAAACTTACGTTTTATTAGCAATAAACCACTTTCATATTCAATAAGATTTTATTAACCCAAAATTGTGTGCATAAAAGAAGTTTAGCCTTTTATGCAAAGATAATGAACCAAATTAAATATTTAAAATAATAAAGTAAGCACTAGGACCACAGTTGATGAACTAGAGTCACGAGAATGAACCCACTCATTAACAATTATTGATAATGTTTTTGAGCAAAGTAATGAACGGTAACTTCTAGAAGACATTCCGTTACTTACACGTGTGTTTTTTTTTTACCATGGGGTAGTCATAGAGTGGGTATTTAATAAATAGAATGCCAACAATTTTTATGGGTACTAAAGATTTTAAAAATTGACTTTTGCCCACCTAGATAGTCAAAATTGCACACTGTGCGTCGGTGTAATCTTTTTTGCTCATCGGTACATTCAGTAAGCGATTAATGAATGCATTGTATGCTGCAAGTTTTTGTGCATGTGGGTGGTGGGAGTCTTTGTGAATAGTGATGTCTGTTGTTGTTGGTTTTCTGTGGATTTTGTATCGAAGTTTGTTGTTGTTTTTTGAGATGGAAGTCTAGGAAATTGATTGTATTGTTGTTCCGTCAAATATCATTGTATATAAATTCTATAGTACTATCATGATGTGGAAGTTTTACGGCGACACCTATAGTGAGTACGCCGACGCCGTGAGCTCTTTGGGGAAAATACTTCGTGGTGTCAATCTGTTGGAGAGTTCGAGGGAAAAAAAACAATGTTGTATAGAATATAATAACATAAAGGAAATGGAAATAATACTATTATTATAATAATAGTATAGAACGAGAACATTGTATACAAATTTATTAAGAGTTCAAGGGGGACAAGAAATTTTTTGGTTTGATAATAAATGTATGTAGGTAAGGTACTTATATGTATAAGCTGTGTATTTTTGTTGTTTATAAATACGTTGTGGGGATAGACAAAATATTAATGAATGAATAAAATAATTTTAAAATAGCTAATACTGGTGGGAAGGAGATAGGCATTCTAAAGACGGTGGAGTGTGTGCAATAAAAAACCATAACCTTGGCAAATTGGCTTCACATCGGGAAAAATTGTAAAAAATGTAGGTTTCACATTTGTGGTAGGTATTTTTCATTCATAATAATTATTGCAAAGGTCCCATTATGACTGGTTTGGTTGGCTGATAACTTAAATAGTAGAAAAGAATCGATTTGGTTGACCTATAACTTCTGTTCTATTAGTCGCATCTGTAAGATTAACGTCTAAAGATAAAGGTAAAATGTCAGGTCAACTTATTGAGTTACAAATTATTGTTTTTATTGCTTAGGTATTTATTTATAAATTCAAAATTTAATGAAAACAAAATTATTAAATGGGTACAAAAAATGCATCGGTACTTATGTTGCTGGTACCTAACCTACATAAGATAAATTTTCAAGTTTGAGGTACCTAACTAGAATTGCAACTCACTAATTCCGGCAAGTCGGTTTAAGACTTACTTATATAACTTGAATTCTAATGGTTTGATTTTTTATGGTTAAAATAAAAGCTAAATTATTAAACTACTTTACTATACATTTATATAAGTACTATCACAATTACAATATATTATAATTACTAAGCTAGCTTAGCATCTGATATATTTTTGCGACTCACAAAAATTAAAATTTTATTAGTGGGGAATGTTTTTTGGTATTTGCGTTAAAATAAAAATTTAAAGTAAGAAAACAAATGAGTAGGTGAGAACCAAAACTCGCTAAATCCAAGAAACTCTTTTTGTGAAAAAAGGAAAAAACTTATTACAGATTAAAGAGGTTACTTGCAGAACTTATTGTTATTTCTCTTTAAAGATTTGTCACTCTGTATGCTGTGATTAGAAGGAAAAATATATTTAATGCTGCTTTTAAAAGTTATTTAAAGATTTAGTTTGGATATGATAAGTTTTGCTGCAAATGCTTGGAGATGATTAGTTTTGAAACCAACAAATATACAAAAAGTTGGATATGAAAAATTTGGTTACCAATACTCTAAAAAATGTTCACTTTTAAAATCAATGAAAACACTTTCCTTATGATAAATAATACCTTTTATTGTTTATTGCCATAAATAATTTTATTGCCTTTAGTTTTATAGAAATATACATATGACAATTCACAAGTTTTAAGTATTTTTTTTTTTAAATTGTGAACACTTCTTGTTCTTCTGGAACTCCCTCTTCATCGTTTTGAATTTCTTGTAATTGTTGTTGAGGAGCAAAAATTAAATTTTTGTAATAAAAAAGATTATCCATTTCCTTCCATTCATTTCCAAAATGTTTTACCAGTAATTTTTCAACGTCTTTAAGCTTTTCTTCTTTAACTGGGACCTTATTATCAAGCAAATCTGATGTGATTAGTCTTAAGCTTTTTCCTTTCTTAGTGATGGATTTAAAACTGCCTGAATCAACTTTATAATTTACTTCTCCATTGACCACGATATTTTTATTTGCTTTAAAAGCATGATGCGTTTTGAGGAGGCAAAAGGAAAATGCAGTTGACCAGGTGGTTTAACATTTCTGGCTACCGAAGATTTAAAGACCAAGATGGGTACTTTTTGTCCAACGTTCTTAACTTGTCCATATTTAGAAAATATTTTTTTGTATTCTTCTGGCTGAATAATTGTGTCCATTTTTCTTAGTTCCTTTTCAATGCGACCAAAAACCCTGTCAGATGGTAAGTACGAATGACCAACGATTGGAAAAACTAATTCGATAGATTCTATTTTCGGAGGCGAAAGCCCAAGAAGCCATTTGGCCAACATCCCAATAACAGTTATATTCTTGTTCTGCCCAGGACAACCATCCGAAAAATCTGAATTTTAGAACAACTTCGATTTCGTTCGAGCCTTTAAATCGCTGATCTTCAGACCAAGTACAAATTTCAGCAGTGTCAAATGTTTGTTTTTTTTTTTGAGATCCCTTCACAAATTGTCAGATTGTACTGATAGAGCTGCCTTGAATAATAGGCAGCTTGATCAGGAACTTTTGGTAAAACTAGATTTTTTTGGCAATCAAATGAAAACTTGAAGATTTCTTCAGAGGGTTTTTGGAGCATTTCATAAAAAGCCTTAGCTTTCTTTTTATGCAAAGTGATATTTTACCTTAAGACTTGTGTCAGCTTCATTGTTGTACTGTCTCCAAAGCAGCTTAACGCTCCAGTCACTTGGAAAATATTGCCGAATACTGTTTTCCCTGGTGTAATGGGACTCCACACAGTTCAACTTTTTAATAAAATTTGCTACTTCACCTTTTTTTTTGTTGATATTTTGTGGATCTAGTGTCACCCCCTCGTGGTGTTTCCCCAGCTGAGAGATGATTTTTGCAAATATTTTGAACTCTGAATTTCGATATTCCAAGGATTTGCAAAAAAGCGGTTTGACAAACTTGCAATAATTCATCTTTCTTGGACCTTACAAAGTAACTTATGGAAATACCCTTGAAAGGTATTCTTTGTATTTCATTTCCTAAAAAGTTAAGATTAGACTTTTCAAAATAACATTATTGCAATTTAGAGTAAAATACCAGAGCGCCTTATCCTCATTGGCTTTGTTTGAGACGTATATTTTAATATAAAGTTATCCTGCGCGATCTTTTCTTTATTTGCATAAAAGGATTCATAAAAACGACGAATATCTTGAATGGAAATGTTAGTACATTTAAGATTTTTCTTCTTGACTACAACCTGGCACTGTTGGCAGTTTCTTATGCAAATATCGAAACAAAAATGCTTTAAACTTGATTATAATATTGATGCATGAAAACCACACCAAGAGCTTTTATTAACCACTTTTTTTTTGCCCTTACCTTCAGAAAAAATTGAGAAAGAATGAAAATTGTCGATATCTTTAAAAATCGCTTATTCGAGTAATCACTATCAAACGAATGTAGGGAATTTTATTTGGGCCCAACATTAAACAGCTGATAAAGAAGAGTTTTGAAAACAAAAACCTACTGCGATGGATATGAAAAGTTTTGCTGCAAACGTCGAAGTAGATATGGATAGTTTTGAAACCAAACATGATATTCAACTTGAATATTCAATGGAATTTGAGCAGTTATGCTACAAAATTCGTGTTCTAATATGTTCAACGCTGCCAACCCTTCAAATCCACATTTAAATCTCAATTTTCAGTAAAGTGGATATAACGAGTTTTGCTTCTCACCTACTCAAATAAAGTACCTACCTACCTAAAAATATTTATGTGTTATGTTAGGCTACCTTTTGGTAAACAAATACAAGAAAATCAAATAAGTACCTATAATATGTAATTGGCATTTTCCATCGAATTAGTTTTTTAATTTTCGAAAATAGTTCAACTGATTTAAATCAATTTTGTATGATTTGAAAAGTTTTAATAGTACTGTAGCTAGGTATATTTTCAAAAAAATAATATTTCTAGTTTTTAAAAACGTTGAAAATTTAAAGTCATCATCTATTAAGAGTACCTAATAATTTATTATGCTTCAACGCCCTTTTTTTGCTTTTCGACTAGGTATATACATACATACCTATCTCATCATCTATAATAAACCGATTTAAACTATATTTTTTTAAAGAAGTTTTTAAAGTCTAACTATTAATATATATCAAAATTTTCCAAAAATTAAAAATTATTTTTTGAAAATTCGATAATTCAAAAACGTTAAGATGATTTGTTTCCGAATTAAATTTTTATGTTTTGTATCAGCAAACAGGTCTTATAATGTTTTGTACAATTTATACAATAAATAGGTAGGTAATTATTTTATGTATGTATCTGTAATTATGTAATTATGTATCTGTATTTCATTATTCTGTAAATTTATTATTTTGTATTCCAAAATTCTGTTAATCCAAAATTATGGAATTTTGAATTTATAGAATTTTGGAAACTATGTTTTTTTTTGATTTACAGAATTTTTAACTGTATTGAAAAATACTGAAAATTTACTTTTGGTTTTCAATAAATCAATTGTTTTCACATCAAACTAAAAATGACCGTTCCCACAAGGTACCTACTTACGTGTAAACTGTGTTGTAATTTAACTATAAATTCAGAAGATAAATAACAAGAAATACAGGCGAAATCAACTTAAAAAATTTTAAAATAAAAAAAAATTATATTATTTTTTAAAATTTTGTTTAAAACCTCCAAATGCGACTCTAAAGTAAATTACGAAACAAACATTTTAAAAAATTAGGTTGTAAATTATGTTAAAAAATTGAAGACATTTGAACATTGAGCTATCGAACGAAAATAGAAAAAAAACAAAAAATCATAATGTAATCCATATTACAGTGAATTCTGAAATTTTATCAGCTGTGTAAAAGAATTACAAACTTGAGATGAACACACTTTTTCTATGTTGAAATAAATTAATTTGGACTCTAATGAAAGCTTTGTAGGTACATATACCTATAAACAATTTTTTTATTCCGGATTACCTATGCTGAATTTCAAAATTCTGTAAATTATAAAAAAATTGTTTTGATAGTGAAAAAAAGTGCGAACTTTTTTAAATTCTTAAAACAAGTTTTCTTTTATAATTTACAGAAGTTTGGATTTTCAGAATTTTGGAATAATTACCTTACCTAGGTACCTATAATGACCCAAAGGCCCAACCTGTATTAGAATAAGAAAAGATTTTCAAAAAATAAATAAATATTTCAAAATAAATAACTACCTAGTACCTACCCACATATGCAATATCTACCTACAACCTGAAATATAGCAACCTTGCAAAAATAATGAATATATGCAACGTCGCTTTGATTTGATAATTGATTTTTCACAAAAATTCAAAATCAAAAATAAAAACCCAAATTTTGCATGAAAATATACATAGGTATCAGCGTTACCACTTCCGGAAAAAAAAGTCGAAGTAGATTTCAAGAAAAAAGTGATGTAGATTGAGGAAAATCGAATTAGATTTTAAAATGAATCTTTTTTATATAAATTTAATCTAATTAAACGAAAAATAACTAAAAACAAAAACCGACTTTCAGACTTCATATTAACATATATTGTTTAGTAACACTTATTAAATTTATTTAACAAGAAAAGCGTACGTTATTTTTAACTTCATTTCCAGATGTATATTTTGTATACGTTTTATAACAAAATCGTTAATTTTATTTAACTAACAAAACTTAGAACAAAAAATTCTCGCGGGCTCCATGTTTAGCTACACTTTATTCTGTTTTTTTTTTTTAATAAAAAAGGACATTAAAATTATTTTAATATTAGGTAGTACCTATGTTCTCACAAAAATAAGAACACGTTATTAAAAATAATAAAAAAAAAAAACTTTAAATTGGCATTGGTTTTTCATTTATGTAATTATATTTCCATCTACTAATTTATATTTTTTAAAATAATCCAACATATCTTTCGGCGGGTAAAATATTATATTGGTTTTTTTAACCACAGCTTTGCAGAGAGAGTTTGTTGGTGGTTTCGTATTGGATAATGTTCATTTCAGAGAACTTGCGCTCTGCTGCGGCGGAACGGAGAAAAAGAAGTACATTTGGTCTTTTTTCTGCAAAATTGAAGTACGTTGAAACAGGGATTCTTAAAATGAAGTAGATTTCAATATTTTGGTGATGGTGCGAAGTGGGAAGTAGATTTCAATTTTTCTCCAAAAAATGAAGTAAATCTACTTCAATTGAAGTAAAGTGGTACCACTGATAGGTATACCTACAAATATACATATCATCAGCAAAAAATCTTCGGAGTTTTAATATTAACGTTGAAGCATAATAAATTAAACAAATTATTTAGGTTTTCTGTTGATAAAAATGAAACACCATGCACCAATGCATCACACATGGTTTCTTTAAGATCTTGTTTTTCTTTATCTGCAACAATTCTTGAGATGATAGTTTTAATTGCCTCGTCATTTTCCTTCAATTTTTCCTTAAGTTCAAAGTTTTTATTTTTAAGTGCAGTGATTTCATTTTGCCTAGATTCAACTAAAAGCAAACGGTTATTTATGTCATCAATCGTGGATCTCAGTGCCGCAATATCAGATTTAATTTTATTTGTGATTCTCTGTTCAGATTCCGCAATTGTTGTTGTGAGAAGAGTGTTATGTGTCGCTTTGCTTATTAAGACCCGATTCAAGTTTCGTCATAATATCTCCTGCGCCTGCACCGTCATGTAACGCTATTCTCTTATACACTTGTGATGCCGGAGACGTCATTTGCAGATTTAGTTCATGCGTTAGGTTCCCTAATTCGTTTTGGAGGCATTTCAGTAAGTGGAAGATGTGTGGGTGTAGTAGGGGAAATATAATACCGCTCACAATGGCCGCGTTCAGGTTGCACTAGGATAGCCTATCTAAGATACTCGAGTATCCAGTATGTTTCTGAACGCAAATCAGCTGTTGTTGACATTTCCCATAGGATAGATGAGTATCCCAGAATTTTTAGGATAGCTTGAGATTTTTTTTCGCCAACAGCTGCTTTGTAATCAGCTGTGATTTTACAAGGGATTACAACAACACAAAGCTATCCAGATCGCTTTGGATACAAACATGAACGCGGCCAATATATTGCAGTTATGAAAGAGAATAACGAAATCAGCGAAGTACTTTTGACTTTTTATTTTTTTTTTACAGAATTTAGTAATTCAATTAAAAACTTGATTTAAAATGTTTTGTTTTTATTTTTTAACGTTTTGCAAATAAGAATGTTTATGTGTTATGTTTTGACGTTAAAAGTACTTGGTATTATCAATAAACCACTTTAAACAAAGTTTCAAAATGCCACACAAACGCACACGTCTACGTAGTAATGCATGTCAGAAAACTTTACTTTCAAAGGTAATAAAAATAGAACCACTGGAAAATATCAGTGCAAAGATCAGTTGCTATGCTATTATATGGGTACAATTTAAAGGAAGTTGGCAGTAATTATCAACTTCGCGAATACAAATTAGTTCGTTGGGTTTTTGCGCAGATTTGGGGAATGTCTGAAGACTAGCCGTTAACGTTCCATCCTACATAAAAAGAAACATTAAAATGTATATGTAGGTTGGGTACGCAGGCCATTCTTACCAGGAGTAACTTCAGCGTTCGGGGACCAAGTATCACCCTTGCTACCTTTTGGGTAAGGTTATAATGTTCGCTCGGTGACCAAGTATCACTAGCACCTTAGGTTATTGTGCTCGACGACCTCCTGTCTGTCACCCATTCAGTTTAAATATCAAATTTGACAATGCTGATATGTTGTTTCTTCAAGTTACTGAGGGGAGTTTGGTTTGAGAGCGCAACGTGGCCGTTTTTTTTTCTCAAAAACTAAGATACATTATAGCATCTGGTTTTCTATTTTTTATTGAAAATTAATAAGAGAATTGAATTTTGAAAAAAAAATTGTACTTAATTACATAAAATTTTGAAAAAAATTAGTTTTTAATTTTTTTTTTCAAAATTTCGAGTTTGAAAATTAATTTTTCAAAAACTATTCTTTAATACAACTTAATTTAAAATGAAAATTAAAGAAGAGATTTATAGCGTTCCAAAAAGGTATAGCATGGCATTGTAAGTTTAACCGTTGTTTTTAAATAATTTTTTTTCGTCGATTTTTTTTTTTGAAAATTGACCTCTCGCCTAAACGAGGGAAAATAGACCCCCCCCTTGTCTTGTCTAAGGCCAACCTTCATGCCCAGCTTTTTGTCACACCTTATGCAAATCACCCTGTATATTATAAGTGACAGCCACGAGGCTTTCCAAAAATGTAACTAGATAGAGCAGGCAATACATTATAGCCGCAGTAAACATAGCTTTGCTAAGTTAATATATATTCTGAATTGTACTCTTTGTAAAATTTTCTTAAAAAGTCTCAATACATTCAAGTAAGTACTTACTGAGCGAGTGAACCGATGGCTGATGGACCATGGCTGCCCTAATCTCACTCAGTAAGTTGAAAGAAAGAAAATACTGGTCTGCAAACAAAAATTTTTTGTTTTCTCCTTATTGTTTTCATGCATGCATTTATCATATTTTTTGCTATAAACAGGGAATTTAACATGCAAATAAGTACAGCACATAGATTTTTAATATAAAATCAATTTAATCAAAAAACGATATTTTTACAGTAACAAAAATACCACGGTCCAAGTTTTACAGTGAAAAATGATAATTTTACAGTCACAAGTTCTAGAAATATCAGTAAAATATCATATCATGGTGAAAAGCTCCATCTGATAAGCTCACGTATCTGTGGACCTACGAAAATCCGCGGGTTCAACGCACACCTGAAAATTCAGATTTCTGAATTTTTTAAGCTTCTGACTGGTCAGCTGTTAGATGACTTTAAAAGTTATTTAACTTTTTATGACAGCTGCCCAATCAGAAGCCAGAAAAATTCTGAAATCTAAATTTTCAGGTGTGCGTTGAACCCGCGGAATTCCTTCTTTTAATTTCGCGTCACTGATTCGAGGAAACTTTGTTTTGAGATATTGAAAGCCTTCCTTGTTCAAAGCTTTCACAAAATTTCTTATCAGTCCCAACTTTATGTGAAGTGGTGGCAGAAAAATTTTGTCGCTTGGCACTAGATTCAGAGCATTAAAATCTTCATTTTTATGGCATAATTTTTTAAAGGAGGATTTCGTTGCAGATCAGTTAAATTGCCAAGTAAGGAATATAGGATGGGGAACTGAATGATTGATTCTTATTATGGCAAATTTTACCGTAACACCAGTAATTTATTATTTAGTTATGTTTTTAAATTACGTAAAATTCGAAAAATTAAGAGTTTAAAAATCATTTATTTAAAAACTAAGCAATCAAATAACGTAATTTAAAAATACAACTAAAGAATAAATTACTGGCGTTACCGTTGTGTTTTTATGTTCATTTTCTGTATTAAATTTTTTTTTAATTTGCCCCTCCCATCTTAAGGGGTGGACAAATACAGGGGCTGATATCATGCTCATATTATGTACTGACAGCAATAAAAAATTGATGCATTTATCACAAAATGCACAATTTTTTAACTATACAGAAAAGTAAGGCCTCTTCCAATTTGTTTATGTCGGAAACGATTATTTTTATGAAAAAAAGTATGTTAATCTTATTTGGAGGAAATTTTCCAAGCTACAAATTAGTTTTCAATATTTTTTTTGTAAAACTTACCATTTGGGAATTATTCCTGAAAAACCATACAATACTAAAAATAAATAAAATAAATCTCCAAATTTCGCACACATCTTAAGTACTATTAAGGGTGTAATAATTCAAATCCTCCCCAGAAAATACGGGGAAAAAATGGACTTTTTTGCCTTAACCCAAAATTTCGGTATATACAATACATTTTGAAGATTTACGGAAAAATTGTGATTAACATTAATTTTGCACTAGATATGCATATTTTATGATTTTCCAAATGGAAAAATATTTTTTTCAATTTTTTGGGGAGGGGTTCACGAGAAGGAAAGGAGAGGGGTACGAATTAAAGAAAAACTCAGCCTTTGAAACTAGGTCGAGTGGGGTATCGTTTCCATGTATTTTTTAATGCTGAATCAAATGGCGCCATCAATTTTGATGGAACCACTATTTACGAAATTTTTAATATGACGTAATCATTTAAGGACTTCTGACAAAAGCCTGCAACTGATGTGTATTACGAAAAATTGTGTTTTACTTTATAATTTAACACTAGAAGTGTAGATTTTAGGAGTCTCCACATACAAAAATACTTTTTCGATTTTTTGGGCAAGGGGTGAACGTAAAGGAAAAGGGATGGAGTGTGCATGAATTATATCCCATTTTTTATTTAGTTTTTAGTATTAGTATTAGAGTTTTGTATAGCGTGCACTTGTTCTACACCTGAGATTTGAACCCTCTCTCTCACCAGAACTTAGAACAGCGGTTTCCTTACTCTCCCTGAAATTAACTGATGCAGTTCATATGGTAGATGAGCTCCTTACCTATTTCCAAGTTGCTGATATCAATAGTGACTTTTTGTCCGGTGGACAGATGTTTGTTTGTTGAAAGTGTCTTCCTTGTTAATGCCTGCCCTGAACACTTTCTGCCATAGAACGAAATTGAAGAAATGACATGATATCACATCAATTTGCAGATTGGGTAAAGTATTGAATAGAAGATATAAAGAGTCCAGTCGTCGGGTATGCTTTCTTCTACCGATATACTTCGCTGATAATTTTATACATGTGCATTCGCTGGTAAGCCATCAAAACCGGCGGTTTTTTATTTAAGTTTAACTCTTCTATACTGCATGGTGAAACTGGGTCTTCATTGGTCATTCTCACCCTATTACTTGCTCTATTATTCGAATCCTATAGTAGCCTAAAGTAGCTACAGTAGGACAGTACAGTACAGTAGCAATATTCTAAGTAACTTTCGCTGCTTTTATGAACCTGCGTTCCAGTCTTAAGACCAAAATGTTTATTTTTATGTGTTAAAACTTCCAGATATTGTTTCGGTTGCGAACTAGGAGGCAACGCAAGATCTTCTTCTTACTTCTACTAGCTCAATATTCTAGCCTCGCTGTCCTTATTTTGTCCTGCAGCATTTTTGCATGTGCATCTTTTGTCATCCTTATCAGGTATAAGCATTCATCATCATACCATATAGGTCTTTCATCTATGGTGACTGGTATAGCTTGCGGTGGTTTCGACTACCTCTTTGCTTATGTCGTGATACTGGGGAGCACTTACTGCTGTCGTCTGTAAGTGCATAGCAAGGAAGTTCTTAATTAAGTGCTCCTGCAGACTGGATAATCCAAGTGTGATAAAGCACCTTACTTCGAAATATTTCTTCTCTTATTTTCGACGAACCAAGATTATAGCCAAAGTTGACATTATTGTTGACATTTAGTTGAATAATTTTTAATATTTTTAAAATCAAATCAAAAGAGTCCTTATAAAAATGTTGTTGGAAATTTATATTTTTTCAATAAAGTCTTTTAAAATTGTATGGTGGGTTAATCTTTTTCACATTAAAGCTACATTGCGATTACGCCAGTACTCGATAACCCGTTTAGTAAGCGCTCATGTTCCTTATCTGTTGTATTTTCAGATCGTAATCCATGCTAAAGTTCTCTTCAACTTTTGAAAAAAAAAGAAAAAAATCCGTAAAATGTTTCACGAATTTTTCATTGGAGTCAAGATCTCGCGATAAAATATATACTGTTTTGCTCTTTCGAGTAAATGAGCCAGGTCGAGTAACTGTTTCGCCGTTATTAAGTCGCCGGATATAAAAAGAAGGTGAGCAACGCCTACGGCCGTTCTCTACGGGAAAATCAAAATCTACGATTTGTACAGGGCCTTTTTCAACAATCAAATGCCAAATCCTGTGATCAATGATAAATGTCCACTTCGAAGGATCTGAAAATAATTGGTCGTGAATAGCTCCTGGATCTTCTGGTGAGCTTTCATTAATCAATGCATTTAACCGTTTTTCTACCGGCTCTGAATTAACATCAGAACTTTTAGGATTTTCTATACTTATTATTGTTATATCAGGTTGGTGACCTGAAGATTTGGAACATGTTGAGACAGGATTTATGATCATACGCGAAGAAATAGAAATGGAATTGGGAGACGATTTAACTGACGTTTCTGTTCGTACCGATTCAGGGTCAGTTTCATTTCCTGTTAATTTTGGAAAAAAAGAATTTTGTATTTTTATTTTTTTTTTATTCGGCCTCTTTGGCGAGGCGCTTTTTTTGTATTCGCAACCAGATTTGTTTTTGTGCTCCATTATGAAAAATAATCAGATACCTACCCTAATGTTCAAATCTAATTATATTTTAAAAAATCGGGCAATATATCTTACGTAATGCGATTAAATTCAGTGAGTTATGAAGTTAATACAAAAGCTAATACCAATTACCAATCCGTACCTTCCAAGCGCAGTAATAGCACAAAACAACCAACCTCTGGCTCGCTCTGCGCATAAGTGAAAACTGAAAAATGAATTCTGAATTTGCAAGAGGGGTTGATGAAAGATGAATAACAAAAAACAAAAAACACATTATTTTAAATGTTTATAGTTACTAAGTTATTTGATTTTGGGTATATGAATCAATTCTTATTATTATTACAGTAAAACCCGCTTAAGAGAAAAACCCGCTTATCGACCAATTACCTTTATAACACTCCGCTTAAGCGAAACTTGCTTAAGTGAAAAACCGGGATACCTGAAACATGCTTTCAGTTAAATTTAATGTTTTTCATTGAAAAAAACTCTCTTAAGTGAAAAAAAATTAATAGAACAAAAACAGAATTTGCTGAACGCTTTTACTTCTTTTTTATTTTTAACTTCCACCAAATTTCCATCATGAAAATGACATTTGAATTTTTGATATGTCACAACCCTTTTTGGAATTTTTAAATCCGCTTAAGTGGAATTTTTTTTCATTCATCCGGACTCCGCTTAAGTGAAATGTTTTTGCAGTTAAGCGGGGTTCGTTTAAGTGAAAAACCCGCTTAAGTGAAAGAAAGACTGTGAAATTTTGCAGTTTCTCTTAAGCGTGTTTTACTGTATATATTTTTATTGTATGATTTTTGGGTTTTCCTTTATTTGGAAATACGGAACAAAACGCAAAGGCGAAAACGAAAACTGAATTTGACTGTGAGGCGAAAGTGGAAGACTTTTTTTTTATTTTTGTGTCGGTGTCTCGATTGGTGTTGTGTATGTTGCGGAGTTTCTGACACAAGTGGTTGCACAAGAAGTTCAGCGTATATGTACGCTTGACTCTCTTTTGCATTTTGTGTTTGCTTTGTAGTTCCGGCGCTGTAATTTTCATGGCATGGCGCCTTTCATGGCAAGGGGCCAGTACCATTTGTGGCACTGCGCCTTTCATGGCACTCATTATTACCAAACAACTTTCAACTTTCGCTTTTATTTCGAAATTGCATTTCTACATTATTGCTCCTTCATATTTTTCTACATTATTGCCAGTTATTTCGGCGGATTTCGACTTTATTCCAATATTTATGGAAATAAAGTGATTTGGAATTATATCTATCTACCTAATTTCACGGCACCGTATTTTTTAAATAGGTATGTATATTATTTGTATTTATTTGATGAAAATATTTTGTTTTATTTCCCTTTAGATATAGTAGTATAGATAGTTGTAACACAAATATTTGTACTTTTGTAATTTTGCAAAAAGTGGCCAATGTATTTAATGCTTTACAAAAGTTAAATGAAAAACTCAGCTTGTAAGTCCCTTACTTTAGTTCTTTTTAAAAATCTAGAAAATAATGTTGAAACAAACTTTCCACCCTTCCATTAAAATATATATTTTCGTTCATAACAGCGTGCAATGGTGTTGGTATTTCACATTTTTTGCACTGTACCACAGAATAACTGATTTCTTTGTTTTAATAGGAGGACAGAGTGAATTATACAAAACCATTTTTCGGTGTTGAAAACCCCCCATTTGCCGCCATTTTGGAACAGGGGGCGTAAATATTTTGCCACGATGTCTGAAGGACAATCAGTCTCAAAAACAGAATACCAACACATTTTTGTAGAAAATTCAACTCTCCTATTTGCTTAAGGTACTTTTTACCGGGATATTGAAAATCAAAAGCTCCATTACACATCAAAAAAAAAGATTTTTTGCAATGGTCAATTTTTTTTAATAAAAAAATTAGACAACTTTCTTCAATTTTACTGCAATTTTGATTTTATGTATATAAAGAAATGTTCTTAATGCGACTTTTTTTTCTTGTGGCCCTTTTGTTTGCTACCTTTTCAAATGCCTTAGCAGCAATATTGCCTACAAATAATACACACTTTTCATGGCTAGTTATCAAACTTGCCTAGTCAATAAAGACATACAAATAACCCAATTAGGAAATAAATCGCCAGAGAGCTGGATTTTGGAATATAACCTCCTCATGGTGTTCTTAAGAAACTTTCAAAAGTCCTCATCGATATGAGTGCCACTAAAAATTTTAGAAGACCCCCATGTTTTTGAGGAATAACTCCCAAATGGTAAGTTGCATAGAAAAATATCACGAAACTTAAAATTTTGAAAATAAAATTAGAAAAATTAAGAGTTTAAAAATCATTTATTCAATATTGTAACTGTTGTGTTTTATATTCATTTAATATTTTCAGTTTTATTTTTTTTACTTTACCCCTTCCACCCAAAGAGGTGGACATGTAGAGTGGGCCAATATCTTAAAATCATTTTCATATAATGTACCAACAATAAAAAAATTTATGCTTTTATCACAAAATGCACAATTTTTTAACTAAGCCGCCCCAGTAGGTATATAGAAAATTAAAACCCTTAACTCTTCCATTTGGTTTATTTCGGTTATTTTTTAGGAAAAATAGTATGTTAATGTTTTTTGTAGGAAATTTTCTATGCTACAAATTAGTTCTATGGCATAGTTTCTGTACAATTAATTAATAATTTGGGAGTTATTCTTGAAAAATCAGGGTAACGTTTTCTAGAAATAAATTTCATATTTTTGAGAAGCAGATCAGAAATTAAAAGACCCATATTTGCACAATTTCTCGAGTGAAGTTTTTTTCTTGGCTAGGTGAATTTTTGAACAATATATTTAAGTTTATTTTTTTTATTAAATTTTCGGTTGAATTTTAATTTCTTCTTTTTACTCTCATGATGATGATTGTATGATGATGATTGTATGTTGTTTCCAAAAAAGTTGTCCACGCTCGGAGTTTCCGAACTTTTAACTATAAACTTAAATCGAACATTTTGCAAATACGGGTCTTTTAATTTCATATCTTCTTCTCATAAATATAAAATTTATTTCAAAATTTTTAAATAAAGTTTCCTTTCACATAATACTTTTATTCTATAATTAAACCCTAGCAAATGAACTGGGTCATATAAGTGAAAAAAACACCCAAAAATCACCTTTTAAGCGTGGCAACCCTATGCCTTGACTTCTCATAAGGTAACTCGATGGAGTAGGTTGTCATATGGCGGGATCTTAGACTATAATCGGCCTTATCACAGGCCCCGTCATAATAGATTCGTACTACGAATCCAGAAAAAAAAAGTATTATAGCCGTCCTAACAGAAATACTTCCAAAAAATTTTATAATAGATCTTAAATTCACTATAAATTTGTTTGTAATTGTTATTTGTAATGAGTTATTTGAATTTAATATATCAGAAAAATTTTGTTTGTATTATTATTTATATAAAACTTACTGACGATGGAAGCATAGCTTCCGAAATGCATTTAAGTAAATAAATAAATAAAATAAGTGTTTTTAAGTTATTTAAAATAATATCTTTTATTTATTTTAATTTCGAGTTATTGAAAAGTGATATCGCCCACAAATTGATATTTTTTTACGTCGATGGTGAAGTTATAATTTTTCGTGATTCGTAGTACGAATAAATTACGACGGGGCCTGTTGCTAGGCCGAATATCTGCCAAAATGTGATAGGAGCTTTATTTCAACCGCACGTAAAGGTTTACTCATTTTTTTATATAAAATTAAATTGTTATAGAATATAGCAATTGACAGATATGGAAGATAAAATCTTGGGATAGTTCTGGTAGAATTGATAATTTTTTTACTTTTTTACCATATATAACACAACGCTCTGTACCGTATAAAGAAGAAGGTAATTAATGTAGCTTTAATATGGTATAAACTCGGGATTTTGAGGAGACAATAAAAAGTTAAAGTTATAATAAATATGTAAACATTAAAAGTGATGAAATACCCCTCTTCTACTGACCAATAGAAAAAACACCTATATATAGTACTTTTGAAAAATTCGAAAAAAAAACAAACCAACCGTATTTTGGATAACCAACAGAACTTTTTATGCGAATGACTGGAGCTCAAAGGCTATGGGGCAATCGTCTTGGTATCAATAGAGCTTGGCAGGGAGTAAATCCATATGTTATGCTCTTTCACCCAGAAACAGTAGAGGTATTTAAATTGTTGAAAATATTCTATACTATACTAATGTTAAAATATTTATCTCATTCGCAAGTTTGAAAATGTTTGTATGTTTTAAGCTTAGTATACAGTTCCTGAACGAAAAAAACTTCTTTTTAAAATGATTTTTGCACAATAACTAACTGTTTGACGAGCAAAAATTTGTTTGAGCAAAAAACAACAAAGGTATAAGCATTCACCACGTCTCTTGAAATTTTTTTTTACGGAATTAGAATCACCCCAAATTTACTTCATAGAACTGTATACTAAGCTTTATCGAAAAATTGTAGTCGTATTTTTATCACAAATATTTAACATTGGTGAAGGTTACTAATTTATTTTCACATCTATTATTTATCAAAGTATTAACCAGTTACTGAATAATATTAAAAGCTTACCCAAAATAATGTACATACTATTTGTATTTTTTTGTTAACTTACAAGTTTACAGTTCGCATGCGAAAAAAATTAATGTTTAATACACTATAATGCACTATATCTATATTGCATACTATCTAAGACTTAGTTTGTTCACAGTTGGTTATATCTGTAGTTTGATTATCATATAATTTTTCTTAATCCATGATTTAGAATCCGTGATAATCAGAGTGTGTTTGTTCACTTTTTTTCAGCTCGATTAACAAATCATAGCTTTTCCAAAATTCATTCCATTTTCCAATTTATCTTTCAACTTAGTTCTCAAACTTTATCCATAATTAAGTGTATTTTTTAATTATTGTTTAAAAGCCCTGAAATTGGCTCTCTAGATAATATATTTACTCTATGATTCTGCTCATAGAGTACCTATATTATCTAGAGAACCGAATCGTACCCCGCCTTGCCTAAAACACCCGCAAATTGTATTTGAGCACAGTAAGTCCTCTTTCACACGAGGAAACTGAGTTTCCAGCAACTTTCACTTTATAGAAGAGAAGTGCAAGAAGTAAGAGGGGAAAATAAAATCTCCCCGGTCAACAATTTGAGGAGATTTTTTTGACATTCCTCTTCACAGTAGTGTGTGTTCAACCAAGCTACTTTAAAACGAAACAATATAAAATTTCCACGATTTTGTTTCTTCGTGTGAAAGGTACGAGAGATTTTTTAAGGAAATTAAAAGAAAACGCCAAAAAAATCTCCGGCAACTTGTTTCCTCATGTGAAAGGGGACTAAGAGAAAACTCTCTTAAATTCCCTGTCCGTGAATACGTGGGAATTGTTGATTAAATAAAATTTGGCTCAAAAAGATGAAAAATTGAAAAACACCTGATTTGCGTTCTTTTAAATGCTTATATCTTTAGATCCAATGTTGGGATTTTCAAAATTCAAATTAAAGCCAGATTGTCAGGCTTTTACCAGCTAAAAAAAATTTCGAAACTGTTTAAAATCTCATACTAAAAACGTTGAAAGAGATTTTTGATAATAATAGACTGGTGGGAGGGAGAGAATTGGGTTCGCATCGGTAAAAAATTTTCTATATGTAGGTATGCAGAACAGAACATAAGATACAAGTCAACCGAATCGATACTTTTTTACTATTTTATTAAATAAAAATTACCTACAAATGAACTCTACACACATTATAATATTTTGTTTTGTTAAATTTTTGTTCCCATTAAATTTAAAATTGATTACATTTTTTCACACATACCTACTTTTACTTTTACTCTGCAATGATTTTGTAAAAAAATGTAGCATAACATTCTACCTAAACTTTAAGGCCTCAACCAAATATTTAAGCATTTAACTGAACGCAAATCGGGTGTTCTTCAATTTTTAACTTTTTGATCTACTGACGCCAATTTGTTATTGTATCAACAATTCACACGTATTCACGGACAGAGAATCTAAGAGTTTTCTTTTACTGTGCTCAAATGAAATTTACGGGCGATTTAGGTGAACGGGATACGAGTCGGTTCTCTAGATAATATAGGTACTCTATGATTCTGCCCCGGATACACTTTGTGAATTGTGATCATTTCCTTTGATATAGGAACGTTTGATTAAATTTCAGCAATCTGTGCAGCGGTTGGATCCATAAAATGTATTTCACTTGCAATTATGTTCACCAAGCAAATTGCAGAGATATTTTCCAATTGCTATAGATTTTTCTTCGTTGGGCACTGTGTTTTTTTTTAGATGGGAGCTATATTTCCACCAAGTGTGTGAAGTTTTAATTGTCTTTGTCGCTTTCTTACAAAAAAATTTTTTTTTTTTATTTCGTCTAAAATCATCCACAGACTATGTACAAAGAGAAATCAAACAAAGAACAGTCACGTTACTTTTCTTTCTCTTTTATTTATTCTTTGTTCATTAGCAGTGCCCAATCAACCATGAACAAACACAATTCCTGGAAATCGTTGATTAAATGGCGCTAATCAATCAAAATAGGCTGATTAGCGAAATCCATGATTATCAACTCAAATCCCGGATTCATTGATTAAAATTTTAGTGAACAAACGCAATGACCATCAACTGGAATAATCCTTGATTAAGGATTATCAACTGTGAACAAACGGAACCTTACCCTGATCAAATAAACTGAAAAATTGAAGGCTCTCCCAAACCAACGCGAAACATTCGGAACGACGACGAAACTTTCGGCTGTCAAAATATATTTACAGGGCAATAAATGAGAATACCCACACCAACGCGACAATGCGATTAAGCGAATCTCATGTAATATTGACAGCTGAAAGTTTCTTCGTTGTTCCGAATGTTTCGTGTTAGTTTGAGGGAGCCTTTATTTGGCGTGTTGTGCTTGCAAATACTTTTGATGAGTTTTATTTTTCACAAGGTAAACAAGGCTTATGTGGTGCAGAAGCATCACAAAATTTGTTATAAACTGGCGTTTGAATTTGCATTTTATTGTTATTCGCGCCCTCAGGGTTTCCCCGCTTTTATTTTGTAAATTGATTTATAACAATGCTTTTGCTAGGAAAGAAAAATGATTTGATTATTAGGAAAATAAAAGAGGCGGGGAGTGCCTGAGAGAGGAGTATCTACAATTAATTTTGTTTTTATGCTCTACGCTTGAGAAGCAATAAAATACAAAGTCCAGCCTGTTAAAAATAAAAGGTGCTAATCATTCGGAAAATAACATTTCATAATTATAATAATTTAACTTTCAAGATAAAAGTAGATTTTTGTATTCAAAATATTTAATTTTCTGCTCGTGTTTTCCTATGTCATTGTTAGCCTAATGATTTTATTAAAATTGATACCTGAAATAATTTCTATACTGGCTTCTTGAAACATATAGCCCATACTCAACACATCAAAATATATCGACAAAAGCCAAGATTACGATTACCTCAAGCCTTGGCTTGGAACAGGTTTACTAACAAGTTTCGGTAGAAAATGGCATTCTAGAAGAAAGGTAAATTAAAATCTTTTTATTGATATTATTATTTATATGTATTAAAAATTTATTTAAACATACAAATGTCTTTAGATCTTGACACCAGCATTTCATTTTAAAATTTTGGATGACTTCATTGACGTTTTCAACGAGCAAAGCTTGATCTTATCTAATAAACTGGAACGTGAAATAAACAACGATTCATTTAATATTTTTCCATATGTTACACTATGTACATTAGATATTGTATGTGGTAAGTTCAAATGTTTTTCCAATAGAAAATGTTTGAATAAAAAGTTATCTGAATAATAATTTTTTTTTGAAGAAACTGCAATGGGACGCTGTATTAATGCTCAAAGCAATAGTGAATCGGACTATGTCAAAGCTGTTTATGGGTAAGTAAAATCTATTAAATTTCAAATTAATCAGACATAACGTAACTGTTTTTTTAAAAACCCACATTTACTCATTTTACAAACACAAAATCATTTCCTATTGGTAATTTATCAACCTAAACAATGTAAAAGGCAAGTAAGTCAAAAATAATTCGTTGAAGCTCGCTGAGTGACAGAAAACATTATTTTTGTTTCTGCTGCAAGACAAACATCCAAACATAACCAAAACAAAAATAAATATCATAATCATATAAATAATTATGTTGCGTGATAAGTGACTTATGATATTTTTGTTCCTGTTGAGGGAGGAGGAATGCTTTATGCACCAAAAGTAGGTCTGTTTGGTGTTGACCATCCTCGTGCGTCAAACTCCAATTCTATGAAGTAAACGAGCCGCTTCCACTCCAATTTTCGCCCTTTTGCCGTAGACGTATGTACTTCCTTTCTGTCTCTAGGAAAGCAGTGGGATTCACTCCTGCAACTACCAGGACGGCAGTTTCCGAGTTGCGACACCTTTCGATAAGGGATGAAAAACAAAATGTGAGTGCCGGGACTCATGGTTAAGATGTGTAAACATACGTAACTTAACGTGAATCACAATCACAGAATCACGAGCACGATCACAAGATACGTTACGTTTTTTCACCCTACCGCCAGTATAGATATTTACACATCAAAAAGTGTGAGTGCTGGGACTCACGGTTAAGATGTGTAAACATACGTAACGTGAATCACAATCACAGAATCACAATCACAAGATACGTTACGTTTTTTTCACCCTACCGCCAGTATAGATGTTTACACATCAATACTTCCATTAATGATAAAATAAAATCAAGGAAATGATTCTTTGCAATTCAGTTCTCGTTGCGCACTTTCGGTGTCTTTTTCCGTCATCACCGCGGCGATTTCACCTGCATACCCTATCAAGAAATTATTTTCAGTCATATCCATGTGGACTATGTCATCAAAAGAGATGTTCAGAGGACGGATCCCAAGATTAATCCCTGCTACTCCGGTGCTGACTTTCCTTCTTTTTGTAGCTACTTTTTTCTCATCGATCAACTGCCGGTCCATTGCAGGTAATCTGCAATACAGAATGCATTTTCCAGCGCGTTCAACATGACAGTTCACTTGGGTGAATCAAATGAGTTGGCAACATTACGATCTGCGTTGATTTGATGATATGGGTGGTCTTTACTACCTATACTTCTTAAATCGGAGCGGCCTTTTCTGAAGCAATACTGCGTTACAGACAAGTCTTCTGCTATCTGTACTGCAAAGGTGGGTCTCGGTCTCATCTTCTCTAGTTGCTTCCCCGACGTGACGAGACGAATCATTTTTTTATATTTTTAGTAGGTAGCTATGTAAATATTTTCTATAACTAAGTCGGACAGGAGCTCTTCAAGTCGCAAATATAGAATTAAAGAATATCATATGAAAGGCTGAACATATACTGCAGCTGCGAGCAGAGCGGAGATGCGAGAGGTGGGTAGAGCGTCGAGAACAAACAAATGTTTTATCATGAAAGCTCTCATACTGAAAAGTCTAGCAACGAGATAGCAGCGCTGCTATAAACGAGCAGAGATGCACGTTCAGACAAATTTGTTTTCTTCGCTCTTATCGAAGTAAAGTTTCATGTAGAAATTGAATATACAGAAGAATTAAGCGATATTTTAACGGAAATTAATTTAAATAATGATAAAAAATAAATTAAATTAGTTAAATTTAATAGGTTTGGTCAAAATATGCATAGTTTTCAAGAGCTTATATTTTAATTTCTCTTGTATTATACCTTTTGCAAAGATTCTGTCCCGATAAAGTTTCATGATTGAAATTTGTAGTTTGGTCGTCCCTAATTTTTCAAATAAAAAATTTTAAACGGCTCCTAGGTTAGCTGCAAAAAATTATTCATAAAAAAATAGATCTACTACATCTTCCATTTTGAACTGTAAAACTTATAAAAAATAACATTCCAGTGTATGATTTTTGTTATATACATACCTACAGCTGCGAGCATAAAAATAGCAGTGCAATTGAAAATATATTTGAAATCTAAAATATAAAATAAAAATAAGTTTGATCTTAGAAATTATTATAGGCAAAACTTTTTACGTTTTATTGAAATGTTTTTTATATGAATTAAATTGTAATTAATTCATCATGATTCAAGCAATAAAACAAAAACAAACCAGATTCGAAAATTGTTCATTTGTGTATAGTTTAATTAAAACAACGGTACAAAAAGATCAATGCATTGGCATTTCATTTCCAGAAAGCTTGTAATTGGTAGCATGAACATTATTTTGTATCACAGCTTCGCAACAACGTTTCATTGAGTCTACAAGACCCCAACATCTTTGCGGTGTTTTTGATCCCCAAGATTGCTCAACTACGGTCCATAACTCCCTGTTTTTTTTGATTTGACATTCCAGACTCCTTTTTTTTATGTTCGCCCAAAGAATTTCAATAGGATTGAGGGCGGGAGACTTAGCAGACCACTACATGACCTCAATCTTGTTGTCCTGAAAACCATTTCTAAGCTGAATACACATTTAAGCGGCATTTCGAAGTTGGTGTATGGTAGCATGATGTTTTGCCAAATTTTCACGTACGAGATGCAGGTTCATTGTATTCTTCATTCAATATATTAGACCAACTCCATAGCATGAGAAGCATCCCCATACCATGTTGCTAGATCCTCCGTGTCTTATCGTTGTTGTTTTGTATCTAGGATCATATGCGCTATTTGGTGGTAGTCTTACATACTGCCGAGCTCCTTTACCACCATAAAGTAAAACTTTACTCTCGTCAGTCCGAAGAATCTTTCACTTTTCGGAAGCCCATCCCAAATGCTATCGCGCAAACCTCTTTCTTTTTCTTATGTTTGTTTTTTTCAGAAATCGGACTGTTCGTGCACTGCGGGCATTCAAGTTGTAATTCCCAAATTTTCTTCTCACTGTATGAACACCGCATGGTAAATCGAGTTCATCCACAATCTGTGTCTAGCTGTTGTATGTATTTTTGAAAGCCGTACAACACGTTTTATGTAAAATGGCGTTAAAACTTGTTTACGCCTCCGTGTTTCTGCTTTTTCTTGAATATGATAGCGTTTCTCAACATTTTCGCAGAACACCCAACGAGTTCTTGAACTTCCTTATAAGTTTTGTCGTCTATAATAAGGTTTTTTAATAAGTTGGCGTCTTTCTGAAGTGCAGTGTTTATCACGACCCTTTCCATAAGAACAAATTCATTGGTTATTATTGATAGGATAAAATAGAAGAATAGGGCTTACTTTTTATTATATCTAGATAAAAATTGAAGGAAAAAAACAACTTTTTTAATTAAAACCTGAAAATCACTGCTATTTGTTTGCTCGCCTAAAATAATCGAAAACAACACACAAAGTAACATTTAAATAAAGCAGTATCTAAGAATAAATCCTTAAATTATCATTTCAAAAGGTGAATTTAATTGCCATGAAAATCACATAACAGTAGAGGTTAAAAAAAAGTGACTGTATTTAAAGATATAACAAACTATAATTTTTAACAAATTCACTGCTATTATTTTGTTCGCCACTGTAAGTACCAATTCTTAAGCGAAGAACTTTCAAAAAAATATGAATACATCTTTTCAGTTTTGAATCTCATAATCGACTATCACAGCTTCAGTATGTGATACCTACTCTTTGATCAACTCCCTCTTTCATCGACGGTCTTTTCGACTCCGCATCTCCGCCCTGCTCACAGCTCCAGTATGTGTTTAGCCTAAAAAGCCCTACACACCATCAATTTTACTTGTCAAGTAACATTGACGTTTTTTTTTATCAGGTAACATTGATAAGAAACAAGCCTCCACACGTTCAATGAACATTGACAATTTTTCTTTCTGTATCTTCCGAATTCTAATCTGGGAAACTATAGGAAGTCGATTCTCCACTCCCTGGAGATTCTTGGTCTTTCAGAGAGAACAATTCATTGAAATACCATAATGTTGGCTGGTAAATGTCGTCCTCTTTTAAAAATTGTTAATTTTTTAAATTCTGCTCGAAAATTTATTTAAAAAATCCCGAGAACACTGCACTGCAGTTCTCTTTCTCTTTACCCATTTATCGTGAAAAGAAAAAGAGAACACTGTACTGAGAATCACTGCAGATCCAAAATTGCGTATTTCATCTTTGATTGAAGTGCCTACTAACGATCAATTTTAACTGAATCGAAACTCGTTCAAGTTATATTGTCAGGTAACATTGATCGTGTGAAGGTCCTTAACGCATTTTAGTAAATTGACAGTGGGTACGTTCAGAAGCACGTAGGGAGTAGGGACTAGAAATTAAGTCTGTTTGGTAACTCGAAACGACGTCGTATGACGTAGCACAATTTGCTGTCGAATCCCATAGAAAAAAGCGATAAGTAGCAACTTGTAGCAAGAAGTTGCAGTAACCAAACATCTGATGGATCAGATGTCAAAAAATTAAAAGTGCCTGTTTACATAGGAATTTTACGGAAAGTCGTTTTACTGAAAGAAAAAACCCTTTCAGTTCAATCTACGTTTCCCTATCTCACAATCTTAAAATTCATGAATATCTCACTCACACAAAAAGAAGTCTTTCATGTTTCACCCGAGAATATTACTTGAATCTGGCGCATCGGTCAATTTTGGGTAGAACCTACGTTTCTCGCTTTTACGCACATAAAATCTACCTGTCTCACTGGATGCGCCCTTCATTAAAATGCCTATGTAAACAGGCAAAAAGGGTTTTTTCTTTATGTGTAGACAAGCTTTCAGTAAAACGAGGAAACAAGTTGCTGAAGATTTTTAGACGTTTTCTTTTAATTTTCAATTCCCACCAATCGTAGGCCGTTCAATCCTCTTACTTGGAGCCCTTCTCACCCAAATACTGAAAGTTACTGGAAACTCAGTTTCCTCGTGTGATATTCATCGCAATAACGATGAATATCATGTTTATTTTCTAGGTTAAACAAATTCAAATTGATTTTAGGTGTGTTTTTTTGCAACCTCTGGGGCAATTAGTTTAAAAAAACGACAACGGGGATTAGCGACGCCATCACGGAAAAAAACATGGAGTTTTCTTACAAACTATCAATAACATGTATGTAATTCATGCCGGTAACACAGTTTTTATGTGCGCTGAAGTAAAGCCCCGAGAATTCTCTGGTATTAGCTAAGCCCGTAGGGGATTAGTTGTTGTTGCATTTTACATGTAAATTTTACACACAGACTCGTTTTTTTCATCCGATTCCTCCCAAGCTTGCAAAAAAAACACGCCTTTTTAAAGTTTTGAACTTTATCTTTTCTTTCACTTGTCATTCCGATACTTATTTTCATTTTTTTGGTCAAAAAGAAAGCATATTTTGAGAAGTGATCAATTCGATATGAATAATTCAAAATTAAAGGCACCCTTTTGTTAGTTTTCAATTAAAATGTAAACAAATTTTATAGTACATGGATGAGGTTAAAGAATATTTTTTTTTATTATTTTAGAATTGGAGAAATAATACAAAATCGACAATCAAAACTGTGGTTACAATGGAATTCTATTTTTAGATTAACTAAAAACTACTACATTCATAAAAAATTTATTAATGTTCTTCATGCGTTTTCTAATAAAGTCATTGAAGAACGTAAGAAGGAAATACAAAATAATAAAAATGATAATTATAATTATAAAAATAAAAATAATAACAATAACAATAATAATGATAATAATGATATAAACAATGAAAATAATAATAGCGGCGACAACTTCCAGCATTCAGCAGATGATTTTGGAAAGAAAAAGCGTTTAGCATTTCTTGATTTATTAATTGAAGCATCAAAGGAGGGAACTGTTTTAACAAATGAAGATATTAGAGAAGAAGTAGATACATTCATGTTTGAGGGTCATGATACTACGTCAGCTGCTATATCTTGGACATTGTTCTTACTTGGAAGCCACCCTGAAATCCAGAATCGGGTAGTTGAAGAATTAGATCAAATATTCGACAATAATAGGAAATGCTCCGCAACGATGAAAAATCTTTTAGATATGAAATATTTAGAGAATTGCATTAAAGATGCACTGCGGCTATATCCTAGTGTTCCAATGATGGCGAGATCAGTAACTGAAGATGTTGAAATAGGTAAGATATATTAAATTATTATATTTTTTTAAATTTTATTTAAAAGTATTTGTGGTGTCTTGTATACCTACACTGTACAGGTATTTTTTTTGTATATATTTTAAGGCACTTTGAAGCCATTTTATATATTTTCAATGGCACTTTAAAGTTATAACTTGACCCTAAAAAATTCGTAAAGTTGTATAGCATAGTTGCCACCCGACTGGAAAGTCAGGGAAAATCAGGGAAAGTCAGGGAACGCGAATTTGGTCAGGGAAAGTCAGGGATAGTCAGGGAATTTCGAAAGTGGTCAGGGAAAATTTTTTGAGCACTGAATTTTTTTGTACAATGAAAAAAATTGAATATTTCGTTGAACTCAGGGACCTTACTCTGTATTTGTTCCGAAAGTCAGTTGTATTGGAAACTCGAAAGTGATTTTTCGTCCCGCTTTTGAATTGGAACTTTGTAAAACTGTCGAAGGGCAAACAATAGTATTTAATACTTCATTCACTTATGGATTATTTTTTTCAGATTGCTCGTATTGAAATAATTTTTTTTTTGTAAATCTTGGAAAATGTTTTTGAAAATGGGGTACTTAACTCGAGCTAGACGAGCTTTTAAATAATGAAAACAAAATTTGGGCCCCAAAAAAGTTAAATTGTTTAAGAATCGAATTTAAGTTATAGTACGAGAGCTAACAACATCGACAGAAAAAAGCATTTAAACAGTCATGATTTTTTTTTCACTATCTCGAGTGAAATTTAGAAAGTCTGGCTGGTGGCGTTTTTCTGTACGCGTCACTTTTGCAACCGTAAAAATTGATTTTTAAAATCATTTCAACAGTTTTGGCTTCTTTTTAATTCCGGCAAGCTTTTTTTTAATAAAAAAATAGAATATGAAGATTTTAATTCGGAAAAAAATTATTTAAACAATAACGGTAACATAATATTACTATAGCTTTTTGAAATCTATTCTTTTATTTCACATTTAAATTACTATATTTGAATGAATAGTTTTTTAACATTAATTTTCAAACTTGAAATTAAAAAAAAAAAACACAAACAAATGTTACACGTATCTACTATTTTTTTGTCTTAAAAAAATGTACACATGTTATTAAGTTCCTGTTTATCTTTTAGTATATAATACTATTATCCATTTTTATTCGATCACTAAAAACTATAGCTGGTTACATGTCTTCTATTTTTAAAGAATTTTTTTTTGAAATTTTTGTTCGGATTCCTAGAGCTCTTAAATAGCTCCAAAATAGACTAAAACTTTTTTCCTTACGTTTTAAACTTTTTCCGGTAATTGCTCTGCTAACTGCATTAATTTACAAGAATTTTGTTGTTGGGTACTTAATTAGCACTTGATAAGCGCATGATGATGACGTCACAAAAATTAAGTTATGTTTCTCAAAGAGTTACTATTTTAATTTTTTTTTAAATTTGGTCAGGGAAAACTTTAAAATTGGTCAGGGAGAGTCAGGGAAAGTCAGGGAAATTTATTTTGAAAAATAATGGCAACTATGTATAGGTATAGGTAGGTATAGGTATGGGCTTTAGGCTAGTTTATGTTTATATCTTTTTGTGTTTTTTTACGTACGTACATACGTATAATGTATATGTATATATAATATATATAGATAAAACAAAATCATATTCATAGGGTGTTAAAAAATTAGATTTGAAAAAAAAGCTTTGAGTTAACCTGTCAGCACAAATAATAAACTATACAGAATATGTAGCATCCCCATAGAACAAAATGTCCCAATTTATTTTTACACCAGGCAGACGATCAACAGACAAGAAAGCTCTTTGCCTGTTCATAGTAAAGCACAGAAAGAAAGCTATTTGTCTTTTGCAAAAAGTTCTGTGTTGCGTGCTCGCTTATATGTTTTCCCTCTTGCTCTGTTACTCAGGATATAGGAATGAAATTAATGGGAAAAAAATGAATAAAAACGTGTTTTTTTTGTTTCTGCAATACTATGCAGTCAGCAACGATCGAGAGGAAGACGAAAGACATTGCGATTATGTTTGTTTTTTTTTACTATTGTATATACGATTTTTTGTAAGGTTGATTTGGCTAAGGCTGGCGACAAAGAATAAAAAGTATATGAACTCTTTTTCTTCTTTGCATTGATCCATGGAAGTTAATTAAGGTTTGCGCTCTTAATATAAAAAAAACACAAGTTAGTTACGTACTGGAAGAAGACTGATTGATTTTATTGTTCACACTTGTATTTATAACATAATTATTGATTATTTCTATTACATTTTGCTTACTTAGATTTCTCAGAATTACAATAATTTATAACATTTAGATTTCCGAGAATTACAGTATTATTTGCAATATTCTCAGAAAGAGAATTTTCTTACTAAATTTTATTTGTTTCTTATGTTTGAATTTGCTTATTTAATTATTTTGATAATTGGGACAATGGGAAAGTGGGAATATGATTTACAATAATTCATAACATTTAGATTTCTGAGAATTACAATAATATTTGCGATATTCTCAGAGGGAGAATTTGCTTATTAAATTGTTTTGGTAATTGGGACAGTGGGAAAGTGGGAATATGATTACTTTAGCAATTTGGGTGACAGGAAGGTTTCTGCATATCTTAACATTGGAAGGTGTCGTGTTAACTCCCCCCTTCTTAAATATTTGCGTCTCGCAGATTATAACTTAGGTTTTATCAGTTCCGTATGAGGAATCTGGATGGTACCAATTTCAAACGAGGAAATATTAAGTTTTATTGGTTTGATTGGTGGAACTATTAGCCTTTTCCTATCCTTCGATAGTTGTTGTTTTAAAAAAAGGAACAAGATCAAATTAATTGCAATACCTATGAGCAAAATAGTCATATCTGAGCCTAAATATAGTTCAGTATTCGATGATATATTAGAAAGTCTTTCTACGTTGTCTAGATGTAATTTATGTAGGTATTGAAGATCAAGTTTTATTTCTCCTTCAGTGAGGTTATTTTGAAGTAATGGAGGCAGTATGTGATATGTTTTACTTTCCCAGTTTGTATATTTAGTGTTATCTACTTCTTTGGATTCATTGTAGAAATTAATCAAGAATGTTCCGTTGAGGGTTTGGAATTGTCTTCCATAAGTAATATTATCAATATAATTGGTCAAAAATTGTGTTCCCTGGTTAATTAATTCTACCACCGACCTACTTTCAAAGTTGAAATCACATTTAACTTGTTCTCCGTTTAGGATCTTGGGAACACAGTCATTTGGGCTAAGTTTTTGGAGTTGTGATCTTTTGCATAGCAGAGTTTCCTCAATTTCTATGCATTTGCCTATAATTCCATATTTAAAGTATTGAGAGATGAATAAGTTTGAAAAGTCTAAGTGTACTCTTTTGTTGTTTTTGATTGTAGATCTGACAATGATATGTTAAATGCTGTGTCCTCAGTTTGAGGCAAACAAATAACGTAAAGTAAAATTGAATTTATAACGAGCATCATTGGTTCAGCGTATTCTATAGCTTGAAGCTCATTCCTAAATGGGAGTGTTTCTATTTTTGAAAGGTTATCTGCTATTTCTACTTTGTTTAACAAGTTTGAATTTACAATTCCGTTTTTTGCAAGTTGCCCTGCAAGAACTATTTCTCCTATTTCCTCCTTTAAAATGCTAAGTTTATTACAGATAATTTGTTCATGTTTTTCGGTGAGATTTACATTGATTTCTTTTATTATTGCATTGTATTTGTTAAGTAAGGTATCAGTTACTTTGTTAAGGTACTGGATTATGTGGTACTGTTTGTTGTTATTGTTGACAAGTTTGTTATTTTGGCTTACAATGCTGTGCCAGTCTGTTGCGTCCGGGTTGCCTGCTATCCATTTCCACGCAGACCCAATCCAATTGATTGACCGTTTTTCTCTTCTTGGGCCATTACCTTGTAGTTGTTTCAAAAGGTTTTCAATTTTCGATTGTTGGAGCTCCAGTTGTGGTAGGTAAGAACTTCTTTTTGGTATGTTGTGTTTAATATCTGTTTTGATTTTGTCTAGTACCTACTGTTTCATATTCCGTTAGATTTATAAGATGGATTATTTTATAGTTTCCGTTAATTATTCTTCCATATCCTTGTTTGATTGTAATTAGAGGGCTCTGATACTCGTAAATGTTGATGGTTGCGAAGGCGCAAATGAAGGTGTTTAATCTGTAATGGGAGGTATATTTTTGATGTGTGATTTATGGATTCGTTTACCGTTTGTTGTTGTTATAGTAACTTTATTATCTAATCCTACTGTTTCTTTATGGAAAATAGGTTTATCTTTTCCCTTTATTTGTTTGTCTTTTTTGAATACCGTATCGTCCGGATTGTAATTTTCGGGTGATTATCTTTTTTTGTTATGCCTATTTAATTGATTCTTTTGGTTGCGTATAATTTCGTTTTTCAAGTTTGTATTTGCTATGTCTTTGAAATCCATAAAATTTTGGTTATTAATTCTTTGTAATCTTCCATAGAAAATGTCTACTGGTTTCTCTTTGTCACCGAATGGATTGTATTATTATACCTGTCTGTTGCAATATTTATAATTTCCTTAATTGTAAGATCTGAGTGTTCTTGTTGAAGACATCTTATAATTTCGATAATGATTGAATGTACTCTTTCAATTGTGCCATTAACTTCATTTTTTTGTGGAGGGGTTAGATAGACGTTTATTCCTAATCCTTCGATATAGTTAAGGACAATAGGGCTTATAAAACTACTCTCGTTATCTGTTACCAACATTTTGGGAACAGTAAAGAAATGGAGCAATTCAATTATCTTGTCTCGAATATGTAAAGCGGATTTATTTTTAATGTGAAAAAATTTCGTGAATTTTTAAAATTTGTCAACACAGGTTATGAACTTCTCTTTTTTAATTTCGATTATGCCATATGTAAAATTTCTGTCGGGTATGATGGGATGGGAGTAGGTTGTAAATCTAGTTTAGATGGATGTTGATCATATTTGTTTGAACGACAAATATCACACGAATTTGCTAATTTCTTTGGTAGATTCGTCATTTTGGGGAAATAAGATTTCTCTAAAATTTGTTTTTTGTTTTCTATGTAATTCCTATGTGCGCGTTTATGTTCGTCCTGAATGATTTTAAATTTATTTTCTTCATTATTTATATCTGTTACTCCCTGAGTAAAAACGTATTTTGTATTGGCTAAATGTGTTTTTGTAAATTTCTTGCAACAACGGAATGAATTTTTCCGGAATTTTTACGCCGTTAAGAATATTCGGATTGACCTTTTCTTTTAAAATTTGTGTCAACTTGATTTTATCGTACTTTGGGATTTTAATATAATGCCTTTGGTATTTCGGATGCGGTTCCTCGAAGCAATGCATATCATTACCTTCAGAGAAGATAAGTTGATTTCTAAAGACATTTAAGGGTGCTTCGCAGTGTGGAATAAGGTCACTGCTATCTTCCTCAGCACTGTGTTGAGTTCCAGAAGATGAAGTAAGCATATTAATTGCAGGAAGTCTTGAAAGGGCATCTGCGACAACGTTCTGTTTTGTTCAGTGATCTTGATATGTAAGTGATGGGTCTGTCTTTGCCTATATCGCCTTGTGATAAGACGGCTCTGATGGCATAGTCAGAGGCATCTGTTGTGAGAATAAACGGTTTTTTGAATTTGGGGAACACGAGAATGTCAGAGGATATGAGCATTTCCTTGAGGTCTGCAAATGCTTTCAAAGCTTGGTGGTCAAGATGAACTGCGACTTTCTTTGGCTGATTTGCATTTAGTTGTGCATTTGTGCCTCTTGTCAGGTTTGTTAAAGGTTTTGCTATTTTTGCAAAATCTCTGATAAATTTTCTATAGTAAGACGCAAGTCCTAGGAAGCTTTTAAGTTCTTTTAATTTTTTTGAGGGTTGAATTTCTTGAATTGCTGCTATTTTTCCAAGGTCTGTACGGATTCCTTCCTGGGTAATAATATATTCTAAAAAATCTACTTGCGTTTTGAGGAATTTTGATTTTTCCAAATTGACTTTCAAGTTGGCTTTTTCTAAGTATGACAGAACTTCGTCAAGATTTTTTAAATGCTCAGATTCATTTTTTCCAAACACGATAATGTCGTCAATGTACACGTAGCATGTTCTGCCTATAAGAGGTTTTAAAACATCGTTGATCATTCGTTGAAATATAGCGGGCGCATTTTTTAAGCCAAATGGCAATCGAGTGAACTCATATTTACCATTAGCTGTTGAAAAGGCAGTTTTTGTAATGTCGCTTTCTTTAATTTTTATTTGATGAAAGCCAGACGTTAAGTCGAGGGTTGTGAAGAATTTGCATTCTCCTAAGCTTGCTAAGTTGTTCGTAATGCCCGGAATGGGATAAGCCTCTGAAATGGTTATTGCATTGATTCGTTTAAAATCGATAACGAGCCTATACTGTCGTTCGCCTGCTGCATTGGGTTTCTTTGGGACTATCCAAAGAGGCGAATTATAAGGACTTTTGGATGGTCGAATGATACCATCGGTAAGCATTTTATTGATTTGGGATTCAACTTCGGAACGAAGATTGGCTGGGTACGGATATGATTTTGTATAAAACGGTTCGGAAGATGTGGTCCTTATCTCCGCACGAACACTTGTTTCTATTGGACCGCTTTCAGAAATTGGTCCAAATAGCGCTTTATGTTTTTTTTGGAGGTCTTAAACAATATCTGATTCGTTAAAATGGGTTGGCTACGTTTTCCCGCGGCACGTTTTCCCGCGTCACGTTTTCCCGCGTACATTTTCCCGCAAAACATTTTCCCGCACAACATTTTCCCGCAGAACGATATCCCGAATCACAGTTTCCCGTGTAACGTTTGCCCGCCGATTCCTACTTTTTTTAATACCAATCGACAGCGCATGAACAAAATTCATTTCAATAGTAGTTTTCTTGTACAAAAGTCTTTTCTTGTGTTAAAGTGAGGTATGTATGGGGGGCATGCTGCCCCCCTGCAACCCCCCTGCTTGGCACACTATAGGATTTGGGGTAGGTGAGAGGTTGAGTGTATGAAAAGTTTTTTTTTATCATTTGGTAGTTTTTTTGTATGAAAATAAAAAAAATAAAAAAACGCTTAAATGAAAAAAAAATATTAAATAGGAAAACGTAGTGATCCCGTTAAAATTAGTTTGAGTATTATTTACCTGTCTAGATTCTTTTTCTTAAAGATTGATTTTGATATTTGGGGATATTATAAGAATATTATTTTTCCTGTCTATAACAGCTTCTAGTTCTTTAAGAGTATCATAACCTATGATACCATCAAATGATACTAATCCGGGAAGGACAAAAAAAAATCAAAAAGGGTGTCGTTGCTGACCGGCTTAAAGAATGGGACACTTATTTTCTTGGTTATTTCTAATTGGCCAGCAGCCGACTGAATTTTGAATGGTGAGGAAACTGGTTTGATATTAAGGGCAATTTTTTAGGATATAAAATTTTTGTTGGCCCCAGTATCGATCAAAAATTTTAGGACTTCGCTTGAGGCTTGTGTTGTAAAATTTAGCTCTGGGGAATCTTCTTCAGCGCATTCAGCACTATCTTCGTAGGGTCCTTCTTCACATGCGTGAAAGTATGCTTGGTCCAGTTCTGGGTTATCTAGTGGCTCCTCTACAACACCTGTAGCAAAAAGTCGTTGTTGTTTTCTCGGTAGGTTTTCGGATCCGATTGGTCTTTTGAGGTTATCCTCGTTGTTTACGGTCGGTTCATAGAGGTTATCCTCGTTGTTTACGGTCGGTTCATATAGGTTACCCTTCGTGTTTGAATTGATTGATCAACCTCCATGTGTTGAGGAGGTTTTGGGTTGGATGGTCTAGGAGGTGGTAATGTTGCTTGCGTTGGTTTTGGATTTGGTTGTCGTGTATTATTGTAAAATTGAGATTTTTCTATGGTAAAGATAAATGGCAGAAATGGTGTTATTGAAATTTCTTTGGTGAATCTGGAAATTGCTGCTAAAATTGAGATTCTGGAACTCCAAACACGAAGTATAAGCTTCTGGTAGTGTTTGTGGTTTCTGAATCACCAACATCTTAGATACGTCTCCGTTGAGACCTCTTATAAAGATGTCAAGTGCCATATTACTATAATTTTCTGTTAAGGCATTAACAGTTTCCTGGGAGTAATCTTCCATTTTAATTTTGTTAATAAGTAGAGATAACTGATGGTTAACTGTAGCGTAGAATTTGTCTATAGACTTACGGCCTTGGGTCAGTAGATTGAGTTGATGTTCTAGTGTTCGAACATCCCGTTTGTCTGCATAGTGCAGTGACAAACATCTCTTAATAACCGACCATTCTTCGTCAAAAATATTGTACAAAACGAGGGCAGCATCGGCTGGACCTCTAATTTTCTTATGAATATGCTGTAATATGGCTCTGTAAATCGGTTTGTTTTTGACTATTTCATAGTCCCTAAGGATGGACCCACGAAATGTATTGGACGGCGCTTCCGTCAAAGGTTTGAATATCCCTTACGCAATCAGGGAGTTTCCTAATTTCGTTAAGCTCCTGCTCTGTTTTGGGGATAGCTAAGGCTGTTGTTGTACATTGGGGTGGTGTTATCCTACTTTCAACTTGGGTTAGGCGATTATTTATAAGTTTTACTCGCTCAATTTGGCAATTGACCGCCGCAGACAATTGATTGACTAATTCTTGTTACTTGAAACTGTTCCATGTCAGATTTTTGGGATAAGGAAAAATTTATAGGAGTATATTTGATTTTATGAATTTGTTTTCTTTTTTTGTAAAAAGGAATAATTATTATTTTTATTGCTATCTGTTCTTTGTTGAAAAATAAGCACTTAATTTAGTTTTTCCAATTTTTGTTTTTGAATAAGAAATTTAATTATGGCAATTTAATTATTGCTTTGGGTTTTTTTTTATATATTTTTTAGCATTTAGTTTTGCTTTTATAGTGGTAACTTCTTTCATAAATTTGTTCGATTATGAAAAAAAAAATAAAAAATGTAAAATAAAATAACTAATTAAATTTGTCTGAATATATTTGTTTAGGTGAAGAGAATTTTACTCTTTTTTGTTTTTAAATGTAAATATTTGTTTTGTTTTTAAATTTAAATATTTGTTTTTGAGAGGAAAAAAATTTTTTTTAATATTTTAATACTTATTTTGAGTCTTACAAAAGGATGATCAGCATCGTCGGGGTCCGTAGGGTTTCTTTTGCGGAAGCTACTAAAGTACGGCTGAGTCCACTGTTTGATGCACCTTTTTTACAAGTTCCAAGTACAAGTTCCAAGTTGGTCCTTCTGTTTACACTGCCAAGTGGTTCTTTCAGTTCACTTTTCACAGAGTCTTTATAAAAGTTTTTTTTTTCACTGTTCTAGCGGTTCTACTGGTTCACTTTTCACAGAGTTTTTATAAAACTTTTGCACTGTTTTAGTGGTCCTTTGGTTCACTTTTCACAGAGTTTTTATAAAAATTTTGCACTGTTTTAGTGGTTCTATTGGTTCACTTTTCACAGAGTTTTTATAAAACTTTTGCACTGTTTTAGTGGTTCTATTGGTTCACTTTTCACAGAGTTTTTATAAAAGTTTTTTCTTTTTAAATTATACCGTAAAGTGGTTCTAGAGGTTACACTTTGTGAGGAAATAACTTTATTACACCGTAAAGTGGTTCAAAAGGTTACACTTTATTAAGAAATACGGTTGTTCAAGTTTCTTCATCGTTTGCTCGTTTTATGACCGGTTGCTCGGGCGCCAGTAAATTAAGCCTTGCGCGCTTAATATAAAAAAAACACAAGTTAGTTACGTACTGGAAGAAGACTGATTGATTTTATTGTTCACACTTGTATTTATAACATAATTATTGATTATTTCTATTACATTTTGCTTACTTAGATTTCTCAGAATTACAATAATTTATAACATTTAGATTTCCGAGAATTACAGTATTATTTGCAATATTCTCAGAAAGAGAATTTTCTTACTAAATTTTATTTGTTTCTTATGTTTGAATTTGCTTATTTAATTATTTTGATAATTGGGACAATGGGAAAGTGGGAATATGATTTACAATAATTCGTAACATTTAGATTTCTGAGAATTACAATATTATTTGCAATATTCTCAGAGGGAGAATTTGCTTATTAAATTGTTTTGGTAACTGGGACAGTGGGAAAGTGGGAATATGATTACTTTAGCAATTTGGGTGACAGGAAGGTTCTGCATATCTTAACATTGGAAGGTGTCGTGTTAACTTAGATATTGGATATATTCTTTATTTGGGTAGGTAGAACATTTTTTTTGAGTGGTGGAGGTTATTTTTTAATGACGGAAAAATGTCTTCTTTTTTGTGTGATTTTCGTTTTCTATTCTATATCCGTTGGATCGGAGCATTTTTTGATTATTTACTTATTTAATAACGTCTAACAAGAATACAACTTTCATAGACTATATTTACAATAAAAATATATATGCACAGTATAGTAAAAAACAAAAGTAATTTTAAATTAAAAAAGACAAGAAATAATAAATGTAATAAAATAATAAAACTATATTTACAATACAAGAATTGTTAATGATTTAAATTAAGTTCATAATAAGATTTTTATAAAATGTTCTACGAATGTTGAAATCAATCGAATTATTATAAAAACTATAGTTAATACATGCTGGTATTGGTCCGTTTAGACCATAATTAGTGATGTGTATAGGAACATAAAAGAAAAACTGATCTCTAGAACGTAAAGTGCGTGACGGAGCGTATATAAAAAACAAAGAAAGCAGGTAAGGACAGTCAATATGCCCAGTTAAAACTGAGTAATTAATCCGCCTTAGGTTTAAGGGCTTTAGGCCTAATAGTGCGCATCTAGCTTCATAATTTGATAAGTTGCCGTTCCAATCCATCTTACGAAGAGCAAATCTTGTGAAACGTTTTTGGACACGTTCAATGCCAATAGCATTATTCTGGCAATGGGGACTCCATACAATACAGCAGTATTCTAATCTAGATCGTATCAGAAAATTGTATAAAGCTACGCGCAAGCCGACGCGATGGCGATCGCGTTCGCTACGTGACTTTTCTTGAACGTAGCAAGCACCTTTTGATCGCTATATCGCCTGAAAAAAATGATAGTTTTAAAAAGAAAATTTGAAAATGACTTCAAATATCTACTGAAAAATTAATAGAAAAAATTCGGGAGAATTCCATTTTATATGATCTGTCGAACAAGGATTATAAAAATATAAAAACAAGGATAAGATATGGGATACAAATATATCGCGTTGATCTGAGGAGCTTTTTGAACGCATTTTTATCACGCGATAAAAGTTATCGCGATCGCCAACGCCATCGTGTCGGTTTGCGCATAGCTTAAAGCCTTTAAGATGTACGGATCTTGAAATTCTTCAGAATTTTTACATATAAACCTGAATAGAGAATTGGCTCTTGAGATTATGTAATCATAGTGCATGGAAAATTTTAGTTTGTAATCAAAGATTACGTCAAGATCTTTTTGACTTTCAACCCTTTTTAGGATAGTGCTCTTTACATTATATTGAACTAAAATAGGTGAGGTGATTTTAGTAAACGTTAAAAGGTACTGAACACTTTTCAATATTTAATTGCAATCCGTTAAGTAAGATCCAATACATTACATTATTAACATCTTCTTGAAGACCATGAGCATCAGATAACGAACGTATGGATTTAAATAACTTTAAATCATCAGCAAACAGAAGACAATTTGAGTGCTTTACAAAAGAAGGTAAGTCATTACTAAAGAGCAAGAAAAGAAGCGGGCCAAGGTGACCGCCCTGAGGAACTCCAGAAAAATTATAAATAACTTCAGACATAGTAAAACCAATCTTAACAAACTGCCTACGATCAGTCAAATAACTATGGATCCAACTCAAAATTTTCGAATGTAATCCAAAACGTTCAAGCTTTCTCACTAAAACTGAATGTTGAACACGATCAAAGCTTTCGCGAAATCAGTGAAAACTGTGTCAGTTTGGTGTCGCTCTTCCGTAAAATTAAAGCAATAATTTGTGAAAATGGTCAAATTAGTAGCAGTAGACCTCCCACTCACAAAGCCGTGTTGGTATTCAGAGATGAGATTACCAACAATTGCATACAGTTTATTTTTAACAATTGCTTCAAATATTTCAGGTATAAGCTGAAGCTTAGCAATAGGTCTGTTGTTATCTATGTGATTTTTAGAACCGCCTTTGTGTATAGGTGTTATTAAAGAAGTTTTCCAACCGCTTTCCAAGGATTTATTAAAGATTAAGCATAATGGTTTAGCTAAACTACTTTTGCACGATTTGAGAAGAATTGTTGACAAATTATCAGGAGATACTTTCGGACTTGGTTCTAAAGATGATAGGATTGAAAGAATTTCTTCTTCAGATCAAGAAAGAAAACCCAAATCAACACACGAAGCATTAGAACAGGCTGAAACATTATCGAGGGATTCATATACAAAATTTGATTGAAAATAACAAGCAAACATATTGCAAATTTGCTCTAAGTTATCTCCAGTAACTCCATCGTGAACCATATCGGCTGGTATTCCATAAGATTTTCGCTTATCATTAACGAAAGACCAGAAGGATTTAGAATTTTGTTTTATAGTTGATACAAGAGTCCAAATATTGGCGCGAAATTTTAAACAACCTATTGTTAAGGGCTTAGCATATTACTAGTTAGCAATTTGCTAAAACATTTAGTAATTTACTAGCTGTTCCAAAATTTTAATCCTTTTTTTTCGCTTTACTAACTAGTAAAATACTAATTCCCTTTTATTAAAAACGGTGCAGCTGAACACGTCCAAACAATGACAGTTCGGAAAGAAAAACAAAGCAAACAAACCTAAACCTAGGGAACGGACCTAATAATTTGCAATGTCAGAAGTTAAAGTGACAACCTACAATTTATTTTGTTTTTTTTTTTTTTTTGTGACAACAATACAACTAGTTTGTTATTTTATTGTAAAAGAAAAGTTTCAATAAAGTGTTGTTGCTGTTCCTTATTAAAGGTTGCAATGACGAAAACACAGTGCGAGCAGCCGCAGTCAGGGCTTTAGCAGTTTATGTGCTTTTCCCATCCTTACGTGAAAATTGAGTTTTTGTTGCAGATTCAATTGTACAACTTATTAAAGTTTAGAATCTATACCTGGAGTAAAATTCTCCATCGTCCAGCTCTTCAAAGGGATTTGCTCGGAACTTAAGACATCGCACTTTTCTGCACAAAGCTGAGTCTTCGAACATATCGAAATCTTCATCTTCCGAAAACATTTTTTTTTTATTTACTTTGAAAAGAATTAGCACACGAAAAAAAAATACAATTTAAATCTTTCAAATAAAATTGCCAAGAAATTATTTTCGAGGACAATGACAGATTTCATATGGATTTAGCAAATTACTAAAATTTAAAGTAGCCATTTTCTGATTTTAACTTTAGTAAAATGTTAAGAGTTAGTAAATTGCTAAAACCGTTTAAAATTTCCAAAATCTTCTTTTTAACTTAGTAAATTACTAAAATGGCTTTAACATTTTACTAAATCGATTAAAATTTTGCACCGTGGCAAAATGGCTACTTTAACTTTTAGTAACTTGTTCAATCTATATTCATGCGCATTCAGCGCAATTCTCTCATTTTTACTTATATTTTGAAGAGAAAAGAGTAACACATGAGATAGAAAGATTAGTTAGCAATTTGCTAAACATTTAGTAATTTACTATTTATTCGAAAATTTTAATCCTTTTTTTCGTTTTACTAACTAGTAAAATACTAATTCCCTTTTATTAAAAACTGTCCATCAGGGGGCCGATTCTGGTTCTGTGAAAAAGTGAATCGAATAACTTTTCACCCTTTCACACCTAGTTCCGATTCTCGTGCTGTGACAACGTGAAACCAAACATAAAAAATATTCATATGAATAAATTGCTTTCACGCTGTCATTTAGAAGTGAATCTTTGAAACGAAAGGGTGAATAAGAACAAAAAATGCTCAATTCAACCATATGTTCTTCTCTGTCCTATCCAGGATGAACCAATTCTTTCTTTCTCATGTGTTTCTCTTTTCTCTTCAAAATATAAGTAAAAATGAAAGAATTGCGCTGACAGCGTATGAATATAGATCTAGCAAGTTACTAAAAGTTAAAGTAGCCATTTTGTGATTTTAACTTTAGTAAAATGTTAAGAGATAGTAAGTTGCTAAAATCGTTTAAAATTAGCAACTTACTGCACCATTTTTTTCTTCCTGAATAGGACAGAGAACTTTTAATAGAAAATTAATAAATGCTAAATGTTAAGCCCTTAACAATATGTTGTTTAAAATTTTGCGCCACTATCTCTTAACATTTTACTAAAATTAAAATCACAAAATGGTAACTTTTAACTTTTAGTAACTTGCTAAATCCATATGAAATCTGTCATTGTACTCGAAAAAAATGTATTGGCAATTTTATTTGAAGGAGTTAAATTGTGTGAAATGAATTTCAAATGCTGCACGTATTTAAATTCACCATAATTAAAATATTTATTATGTACAAATGTAGAATATTTTGTACAAAATCACATAGGTACATGATTAGGTATGTTTCGTGTCCCGTAATCATAATCTGTATATAAACTCTTTGTAAATTCTTTGTAAAGCAAGTACTTAGCTGAGTTAAATAAATAAAATGTAAGTAGACATTGCAATTTAAAATGATGGGCAAGTCTCGCTTGCGAAAACCCAACGGAAAATATCCTTGGACAGTTTCACTAGATCCAAAAACAAAATATATAGCATACAGTACCTACATACATATATTTGGTCTGTTTGGTAACCTGAATTTCTTGCGAATTCGCACAAATTTTCACAAAATTTCACAATTTGCTGTCAAAACCCATAGAAAAAAAACTCAATTATTGGAAAATTTGTTGAAAGAAAAGTTACCAAACAGGCATATTATCACTAGAGAACCGACTCGTACTCCCCCTTGCCTTTAACACCTGTTGGGTAACTTTTTTTTTCAACAAATTTCCCAAAAACTGAGTTTTTTTTCTATGGGTTTTGACAGCAAATTGTGAAAATTTGTGCAAATTCGCAAGAAATTGCACGTTACCAAACAGACGAAATACCTCTCGCAACTCGCACCATTTTTGTTCTCTTAAATCCTCTCTCTGCGCAACCGACCGTTGGCCAAGTGATTTGGTTCAAGCTATATGTATATCAACAATTAACACGTATTCACGGACAGGGAATTTAAGAGAGTTTTCTCTCACTGAGCGAAAATAAAATTTGAGGTTGTTTTAGGCAAGGGGGGTACGAGTCGGTTCTCTAGATAATATAGGTACTCTATGGTGCTAATGCTGCATTCATTGATGCAATGCAATGTTGGAGATTTTTTGGAATTTAAAAAAAACATCCCAAATTTCCTAATTTTTGTTTCACGACAAATTCATGACATACTTTTTTTTTTTGGAATTTTTTGATGGGTAGTGATGCTAACTTGACTTGGGAATTTTAGCATTACCTGGGGTTATTAAAAAAAAAAACATGCGTGACAATTTTTGTTCTTTCAATCTTAAAATTTTGATATAAATATGATGATGAATTTAACGTAGTTCCAATTATTGTAACATAAATTTTACCCAAGATCCTTAATCCGTCAAGTTAATCCCAAATTAAATGATAAGCTTTGGTTTAAAACAAAACGTTGTAAGTTCACAACATCTAATAAATGCTCAAAATCTTTTATGTACCAATTAATTTCCTAAATAAACTAATGGAAACGATGTTACTCCACCAAATTCACATTTTATCTTATAGGTACATGATTTAACATACCTTCCTCTGATATTTATCCCAAATTTTGTTATGTAATTTTTTTTAAATTTAGTTTTTAAGAGTAGGTCTAAAGTATGGTTTAAATTTAAACACAGTAATTTAAGGAAGTTCAGATTTTAAAATCTCAGAGATCTAAATTTCAGAAATATAAACATTAAACATATACATACATAACTTTTTAATGAAAACACTATTTAAAAGTACCTACTTTAAATTAAAATTTTACTACCTTCCATTCGCAGGAAATTACACAGTACCTTCTGGAACTACTGCTCTCATTATGACATATATGTTGCACAGAAATTCAACAATTTTTCCAAAGCCTGAACAATTTAATCCAGATAACTTTTTACCAGAAAACTGTTATGGGAGACATCCATTTTCGTATATACCTTTTAGCGCTGGACCAAGAAATTGTATTGGGCAAAAATTTGCAATTTTAGAAGAAAAAGCTGTTCTCTCAAAAATATTACGGACTTATAAAATAGAGGCCGTTGATCGCCGTGAGGACTTAACACTTTTGGGGGAGTTGATATTAAGACCGAAAGACGGGCTCAAAGTCCGCATTACTAAAAGGATATAGGTAAAGTTGGAAAATCTTAAATTTATTTAATAAAAGATTTTATAGTTATATTACACTTTAAAACCATATTGTTTGAATATTTTTGTTTTTATTGGAGAAATGTAATAAAAAACGTGTTTTGTACTTATTTTTTGTATTGCGAAAGAAGAAGCTTAGTGACGCGCGAACCGAAGCGATGGCGGTGGTGATCACGATAAAGATGCGATCAAAAACGCTCACATCAATGCTATATATTATTATGAAAAATTATATCTCAGAAATCTTGCTCCGGCAAAAATTGAAGTAGCAAATCCAAAATTAGATTTCCCCACTTTTTTTCTCTGGTCTCCAAATTAATAACAAACGACAACAGAAAAAATAAATGTCATCAATTTGTAAAAAAATTAAAAGATCCCAGAAGCCTTTGATGTAATAAAAAACAAACAACAAATAAAAACTCGAATGTCACTATTCCGCAGACAATTACGGTAAGACCGCACTCGGCGGAACTGAACTTCACGACTTATTTATATAAAGTAAATTGTATGGGCTATATCGCACTAAGCTACAAATGCACTTCACGGCGCGGCACTATGCGACAAAGTTGATAATCTGACCAACTTTTTCGCGACAATAGGCCAACTGTGGTATCACAATGGGCCAACCCCCTGGTCTAAGTGTCTCTGCTGACAAACACATAAACTTAACTTAACCTTGTCGCGACATGAAGTTTCGTTCAGTTTCGTGCGAAAGTGCGCGCGGTGTCGCTGAAGTGCTGTTCCGCCGATTGCGGTTTTACCTTTAATGGTTCGTGCATAAAATTCAGTGCGAAAAAGTGTGGAAACTTCACCAAATTGCTACAATTATCAATTTCGCTCGTTGAACACACTGATCTCTATATACACTGGATAGTGTATTCATAAAAAATGTTTGAGGCAAATTGAAGCGGTATGGACGCTACTGGACCTGGGGTGGAATCGGCTAAGGTGATAAATGGTTGATGATGATCAACCATAGTCACAGATGATTGTCTTTAGGCCTGTATTCACCGAGCGCTCATATGAGCCTCATAAGTTTATGAGGCTCATAACTTTGGTGTATTCATCAACCACTCATAAATATATTTCGAATTTCGAAAAAGAGAGCCACTCTCTGTCAACCAGGCACTCCCAAACTTTAAAATCAAAGTTTTTTAGGTAGATGGGGTGGTAGCGATGGAGATGTTTGTGTTTGTAGGGGTGGTGGTTGTGGAAGTAGTTTCGAAAATGTCGGAATATTTTTCGAAGAGAGCGCTCATAAGTTATGAGTGGTCGGGACCACTCATAACTTTTATGAGCGCTCATAAATATCCACTTATTATTGCTTGGTGAATAAGTTTATGAGGCTCATAAGTTATGAGTGCTCGGTGAATACCGGCCTTAGTTTTCAATTGAATACTTTCCAATGACATATGTCAAAAACATGGTTGCAATAGTGAATCTTCCAAAATATTTGTGATTAGCTATCGTAAATATACAGGGTGATTGGTATAAGGTGCACCAAAAAGTCAGAAAGTTAGGTTAAGACAAGAAAAAAATCGTAAAAGAGGGGGGGTCTATTTCCTCCCGTTTAGGCGGGAGCAATTTTCTAAAAAATTGACTTAAAACGGGAAAAAAATTATTTAAAAACAACAGTTAAATTTACAATCCCATGCTTTACCTTTTTGAAAAGCCAGATTTTCATTTTAAATTAAATTGTGTTAGTGAATATTTTTTGAAAAATTAATTTTCAAACTCGAAATTTTGAAAATTTTTTTTTTTAAATTCAAACTAATTTTTTTTCAAAATTTTATGTAATTACATAAGTGTAATTTTTGTTTTCAAAATTCAATGCTCTTATTAAATTTCAATAACAAACAGAAAACCGGATGCTAAAATATATCTTAGTTTTTGATAAATTAAAAAAACACAAGAGGCTTCCGGACGAATTTTTGAAAAATATGGAAAATTGGCAAAATGGATTCCCAAGGATCTCAGCCACGGGACCATGTATGGCCAAAATTTAAATTGCATATGAAAGAAAGACATTTTGGCTCCAAAGACTTGAGGCTATATTTTTGATTTTGGATTTTGTTTTATTCTTATTTCAAAAATCCAGTAAGAGGTTTTTTAAAAATCACGCAAAACTGCCAAATGGATTCCCAACGATTGGAAAACAGGAGTGGAGTAGATATATAAAATGTATATCATTTTTCAATTGTGTTTTTAAATAACAAGAAGTAAACCAAATAACCCAAAATTTTCTCATAATGACAAAAAAATTCTAATAACAAAAATTCACTAAAAAAAATAGCACAAAAACTTAAATTTTGTTAGAAATAACACATTTTTGAAAGGTCTCTTTTGCAATAAATAGTCGTTATTTTTAAATATTTCGAATTTTTAGTAATTCTATTTGCCACATGATGTCTTTTCTTCGAAAATGAATGAACGTCATCTTGTAGATCGAATCAAACATGAACCAGAGGCAGAATTATGGAATAGGCATGTTCAGGAAAATGAGATCTCGGAGATCTCAGCAATCTCAGTTACCTGAACAGGATTCCTCAGCAAAATTTCTCAGTTTTTCTGTCGAAACTCTGAGGAAAAAAAATCTTGGATTCGCTTGCTCACCTTTTGAGTGAGAAAAATATCTGAGATCTCATTTTTCTGAACACACCAAATGGGAATGTGTAAATGAGGTATTTTTAGGGTAATGTCAAAAAGAAATAAAGAGAACAACATTTTCTGTAGGTCAAGTCAAACTTATTTTTGTCTGTGTGCGAAGGTCGTTTGTTGATGGAATCTAGATTATAATATAAATATGAGAATTTGGTTTCCATTTTTTTTGTTATGAGAATGAGATGTGAGGTAGGTAGGGTACCATATTTGTTTTGTGGCAAGAAGCTTAGAGGCTATCAGGATTTTTTAATTATTTTTTTTATTACCATTGATGTGATTTTAATGTTGTGAGACGATTATATATTCATTTGAATTCACTGATCTCTATAATACACTGGATAGTGAATAGCCTATAGTGTATAACAGTTTTTGTGAGGCAAGTTTTTTAAAGGGTACCGGCCACGACCTCATATTATCTCGCTCTATACAAACGAAAAAAGAAATTGAAGATATTTGCCGAAATTGAGCATTTATTTGATATCAGTTGATGTCAACAAGCATTGCGGCTGTAAATATTGAAAAAAATAAAAGAAAATGCAATTCCAGTAGCGTCCATTCCGCTGGCACCGCTGTTATACTGTTATATGAGGGTACCGGCCACGACTATATTTTTGCCTCAAAAATTTTGTATGAATACACTATCCAGTGTATATAGAGATCAGTGTTTGAATTAGGTAAAATAAAAAATTAGGTACGTAGGTTCATATAAAGGAAGAAAATTTATTTTTTTTAATTTGGATTTTCTTTATTTTTATTTTTCAAAAAAAGTATACGTAGTCGAAAGTTATATTATATTTATTTTTAGTGTATACCTTACAATTAATATTGCTTTTTACTTGCGATATATAGGTACTATATGGCAAGATATGGATTCGTAAAAAAAATCGAACCCGGGATTTTGATCAAAGTTGACACTAAGATGATAGCGAAGTCGAAAAATTGGGTCTAGAAATTCTGTCCTACTGTCTGTCCTTTCGACTGCAGCCTTACGTGTCGGTCGATTTTCTTCAAAGTTAGTACCTAGCGTTTTTTGGACATTCCCCCCACACGTTTTTTTCATTTTTTAAGACCAAAAATAACGATGCGTACAAATTTGTTTTGCAAAAACTGAAAATCTTATTTTTCTCAAAAACGTGCCCACAACTTAAAAAAAAAATCAGTAATTTTTTTTTTTTTTAAAGGAAACCATTTTATAAAAAAAAAAATCCGAAAAATGGTTAAAATGGTACCTCTCATAGAACCTTTGTATTTTTGATTTTCTCATAAACAGTTCAACTAATATTGATCAAGTTTTTTATAGAGTATGTTTGAAAGAGTTTTAAAAGTTTTGTATACCAAAATTTCCAAAAAATTTTTTTGGATTTTTACAAAAAGTTTAAAATTTTTTTTTTTGAAAACTTACAGCCCTATTCTGCTATTCATCGGGGGGAATTTTTTATAATTTTCACTCATCACTATTCTGCTATTCATTCGAAGTAAATCTGTATTAAAGTCGGTAACGTCGGTAATACTGCGCGGTATTCTGCTATTCACGTGAACGCATTCATTGTATACAATTCAAATCCGCATATGAAATGTAGCGGATTTTTCATTTAATGGGTCGTCTGTCTGGTTGGTTGTTAGTAAAATGTAAGTAAAAACTAATTTATTATGATTAATTTAGAATATTTGTTTGTAAATGATAGATTATTAACATTTTTAGGGGTAGAACGACAAACAAAGACCAATTTACGGCAATAATATCTGCAATGAATTTTTCTTTTCTTGAAATTGAATCATTTCGCTGCGGAGGTGGAAGATTCGATTCAACAATCTCCAATACATACAGAAATGCTCTTTTATTTAACCGAAAGTTTCTGGTAAACCTATGATTTTGAAATAATTGGTTTATTACTATTTCAAAATGAAAATAAATGAACTTACGTTTCGTCCGGCAGTTCCATAATATTTTTTTTTCGATTTTCTAACATTTCTCCGTAGCTCTCTGTTCGATGATTATCTTATTCCTCTGTTTACAATTGGAAAAAAAAGTCCAATACTCTCCATTTCCAAATTTAATTACGAAGATGAATCAAATTAAAAATTAAAATCAAAACAATTTATCCAAGATTTTGACATGAACAGCTGTTTACGTGAATGTCAAATTGGTTTGGGATAATGTAGTTCACCCGATGGATAGCAGAATGCAAAGGCAGTGTGAAAGGGAATCGAATGGGTGAATCGAATATACGATCCACGTGAATAGCATAATTCGAAAACGCACTAAGTCAATTTTTATTAAACTTGGCAAGCAGCAGTTTTTTAACTTTATCTAGCTGATTTTAAATAAAAATTATTCTTATAACCAAAAATAACGGTACCTCCCACACAAATGTTTAAAAAACCGGTATTGAAAATCTCATTTTTCTCAAAAACAGCTTCCACGATTTTCATTAAAATTTTTGTGTGAACATATCTGTACGATCTACCATATTATTGATAAAAATTATCTATTGTTTAAAAATGGTATCTCTCATAGAACCATTTTTTTGATTTTCGACTATCTCATTATAAGTTGAACTGATTTCAATGAATTTTTTTGCACAAAAGCTTCTAATAATATTGCATACCAATATTTTCAAAACAATAAATTATTGATTTAAAAAATAATATTTTGAAAATTCCATATTTCGAAAATGTGTTGATGATATTTCTTTTTAATTAATTTTTTAACTCCGCAATAATAAAGAATAAAAAATTGCATACCATTTTTTTTTTAATTTTTCAAAATTTTATATACAGGGTGATTTGCATAAGGTTTGACAAAAAGGTAGGGCGTGTAGGTTGGACTTAGACAAGAAAAAAATCGTGTAGGAGGGGGGGTCTATTTCCCCCCGTTTAGACGGGGTAACGGTAACACCTACAGAGTCATGATATAGCATTATGAAAAGCAAGAAATCCATTTTTTAACTTTATTTTTAAATCAAGTTGTTTTTGTTATTTTTGATTTTCTCAAAAACTACAAAACATTTCGACATCCGGTTTTTTGTATTTCATCAAAAATTAAAAAGAGCATTGAATATTAGAAGAAAAAATAATACTTATCAACGTAAAATTTTGATAAAAAAAAAATAGTTTAAAAATTTTTTTTCAAAATTCTAACTTTGATAATTAATTTTTCAAAAACTATTCACTCCAACAACTTGATTTGAATATGAAATTAAAGAATAGATTTCTGGCTTTTCATAATGCTATAGCTTGACTATAGGTGCTACCGTTATTTTTTAATTTTTTTTTCTGTTTTTCTACACGCTATAGCCTTTTGTCACACTTTATGCAAGAAACAATTTTTTTTTAAAACCGCTCCAACGATTTTCAATTTTTTTTCTCATAAATTGAGATTTCGTAAAGAAATCGGATGATGTACTTCGCATTGGATGTCAAAACAATTTCAGAGGTTGTTTAATCAATTTAGATATGTTTATTACAAATTTTATTTTACTATTTTGCAGTCTAAACTGTAAGTTCCATGCGTATTTGCAACAAGGTGCTATATTCTTCATAAATAAATGTACCTACTCGCATAATACTACCTTAAACTTACAGCCCTATTCTGGCAAACCTCACTGATACCTCACAAGTCACAACAACCTCACAAGGTAAGGTGAACTCGATTTTGTGAGGTTTTCGTATTCTGGCAGCACCCTCACAACTGTGAGCCTCACAAAAACTATCGAAATTGTGATCTTCTTCAGAGCAGGTCACAACTCACAAATTTGATATTTGAAATACAATTTTAAGACACTTTTGTTTTTTCTTGTCTGAAAAAACATTTTGTAACCAAATGAATAGGTTAACTGGTGAAAAAATGTATCCTCTGTCGTGAATCGAACAAAATTTATTTCTCCATAAAAGAAAATTATTGTTCACAAAACAATTCTCGTCGAGTACGATCGACATAGAACAGCAAGTAGTGTACATATATAATATTTACATATGTATGTATGTGGCATCACAATCATCTTCGTTGTCGATGAGTTCAGTGGGTGCGTTCAACAAAAATTCAGACCTCAGCAATCACAATAAAAAATTCACCTTGCTGTGGTAAGTTTTTTTGTGAGGTTTCTTGTGAGGGTTATCGCAGAATACGGAAAATGTTATCGAATCACAACAACCTCACAAGGAATCAACCTCACAAGGGCTTGTGACTTGTGAGACCTCACAACGCCAGAATAGCCCTGTAAACTACGTTTTAAGTAGGTGGTATACAATATAGGCTCACATAACTAATTTATTTCTTTTATAAGATAAATATAGTTTTTGAAATATTAAAACTTTGAAAACTCAGTGTGATCGCACATAAGAGTAAGAACGTGCGCCCCAGTCGTGCACATATTTTAACATTGAAAATGTTTACAGGGTCGTTTTGAGAAAAATATGGTGATACCAAAAGGATTAATGGCCAAACCACAACCACGCTTCGGGCGCTCGGGCTTTTGACAGGCTTTTCACCGACTTTACGATATTTTACGATATCATGTGTCATAAAGCGCGACCTTAGGAATTTGCAAAACGTAATGTAGCTTCAAACCTCGGGCGTTGAGATATGAGAGAATAAAAGTTCTGTTTCCTTAAAATAACACTGCGCAAATTCTTCGCAGATAATAGGGAACCAAAAATGTTCCTGTTTTTATGGTTTCAATTAGGTACTAACAACAATTGAAATAAATTGCTTTTCCAATGAAAGTATTTACTATAAATGTCGATGTTTTCTTTTTCATTTCAATGAAATATGAAACAACCGTCTTACCACATTGGCACAATGCTAGTTTACAAAAACAAAAAAAATTAAAGCATATTGAACTTTGACAAGTAATTCGAAGAATGACTTTATATTTCCAATCGGGATGTGAAAAATATTTAATTATTATTTCTATTATTATTATTACAAATTGTATTTTATTTTCCCAGATCAAGTCCAGTGCCTATACAATTTGTAACTCTTGCATCGATTAAATTGGTCAAGAAACGTTGAAAAATGGAACAAAACTCATACGAGATGTTTCAATTTTCGAAGATGAACATGTTGGTCCTTTCTCTCTATTCAACAAATGTAAATTTTAATCTTACAATGTAAATTCACCATTATATGGTTTTCACAAAATCTCGGATTTCGGCAACAAGATCATGAAATCCGTTCACACAACACATAAACTAGATTTTGTTTGACATTTCGAACAAATTTCATTATTAAAGAAAACTATCGAAAAATGAATGTATTGCAGTTAGGTAAAAGTCCCAGAACAATTACCTACACACATTTAATTTTTTTTTCTTTCTTTTCCTATTGAAAAATTCACAAAACGGAATAAAATGCCTCTGCCTGTGAACAATTCACTCAAAACTGTAATACGAAGAGATAAAACAACGAACCCAATGACAACGTTGTTATATAGCTCTCTCTTTTTTCCATTTGTTTGTTTTATTTGTATCTACTCGTATTTGTTTCTTTACACTACTGGCACCATTTTGCAAAGTAAAGGCTTAACTACATAAGCCAAAAAGTACTGAAGTACAAAAGTAAAAATATTTTTTTTACCGCTAGCGCCGTTGTTTTGTGAAAAAGAATATACAAATTTGTTTTTAAACCAAAATTTAAGCTTTCTGCATCATTTTTATTAGTTTTCCAGTCAGAAACACTATCACAAAATCAATTTAAAAATTTTCACTTTTGCACTTTTTCACTTTTTTGGCTTATGTAGTTGAGGCTTTGTATATAAAACCTATAGTACTATCATCGTGACAAACGCCCGACGCGCCACCATGCGTCCACACATGTAAATACTTACTATCCACATTCCACAATGCGGAGAGTTGGGTCGGAGACTAAAGAATTGCCATCCAAAGAAGAAAATGCGATAATAATAGAATGAGAGCACAGTATATAAAATTTATAAGAGTTGGAAGGAAAAAACTACAACTACGCTTCGGGCGCTCGGGCTTTTGACAGGCTTTTAACCGACTTTACGATATTTTACGATATCATGTGTCATAAAGCGCGACCTTAGGAATTTGCAAAACGTAATGTAGCTTCAAACCTCGGGCGTTGAGATATGAGAGAATAAAAGTTCTGTTTCCTTAAAATAACACTGCGCAAATTCTTCGCAGATAATAGGGAACCAAAAATGTCCGTTTTTATGGTTTCAATTAGGTACTAACAACAATTGAAATAAATTGCTTTTCCAATGAAAGTATTTACTAATGTCGATGTTTTCTTTTTGATTTCAATGAAATATGAAACAACCGTCTTACCACATTGACACAATGCTTGTTCACAAAAAACAAAAAAAATTCAAGCATATTGAACTTTGACAATTAATTCGAAGAATGACTTTATATTTGCAATCGGGATGTGAAAAATATTTAATTATTATTTCTATTATTATTATTACTAGTTGTATTTTATTCAAATTCACTGCCCTTACAATTTTTAACTCTTGCATCGATTAAATTGGTCAAGAAACGTTGAAAAATGGAACAAAACTCATACGAGTTGTTTCAATTTTCGAAGATGAACATGTTGGTCCTTTCTCTCTATTCAACAAATGTAAATTTTAATCTTACATGCTTTTTTTGCAGTACTCGCATGAAGATGAATGTAAATTCACCATTATATGGTTTTCACAAAATCTCGGATTTCGGCAACAAGATCATGAAATCCGTTCACACAACACATAAACTAGATTTTGTTTGACATTTCGAACAAATTTCATTATTAAAGAAAACTATCGGAAAATGTATGTATAGTAGTTAGGTAAAAGTCCCAGAACAATTACCTACACACATTTAATTTTTTTTTCTTTCTTTTCCTATTGAAAAATGCACAAAACGGAATAAAATGCCTCTGCCTGTGAACAATTCACTCAAAACTGTAATACGAAGAGATAAAACAACGATCCCAGTGACAACGTTGTTATATACCTCTCTCTTTTTTCCATTTGTTTGTTTTATTTGTATCTACTCGTATCTGTTTCTTTACACTACTGGCGCCATTTTGCAAAGTAAAGGCTTAACTACATAAGCCAAAAAGTACTGAAGTACAAAAGTAAAAATATTTTTTTTACCGCTAGCGCCGTTGTTTTGTGAAAAAGAATACACAAATTTGTTTTTAAACCAAAATTTAAGCTTTCTGCATCATTTTTATTAGTTTTCCAGTCAGAAACACTATCACAAAATCAATTTAAAAATTTTCACTTTTGCACTTTTTCACTTTTTTGGCTTATGTAGTTGAGGCTTTGTATATAAAACCTATAGTACTATCATCGTGACAAACGCCCGACGCGCCACCATGCGTCCACACATGTAAATACTTACTATCCACATTCCACAATGCGGAGAGTTGGGTCGGAGACTAAAGAATTGCCATCCAAAGAAGAAAATGCGATAATAATAGAATGAGAGCACAGTATATAAAATTTATAAGAGTTGGAAGGAAAAAAGGATGCTACAATTTCGTGAACTGTTTTTGTTTTTAATAGATTTAATTTTGTCAAAGAAGAGGTTGGCAGAAAAGGAAGAATGTTGGTTGCAGGGTTGTTAGGGGGTTGGTCGAATATTATTTTTTTTTGTAAGCTATGGGTGATGACTATATATTAGGGTGGAGCGTCAAATATTTTTTCCGATTTAGCTTTTCGAATAGCACTAAAAAGTTGCGTAATTGGGTTAGTTTCTGAATGGCGTATTATGAATTTTTAAGATTTTATTTTCCAGTTTGTGTTAATTTATTTGTCTAAATAAAGTTAATATATTATAATTTGTATTTTTCCTTTTTCATGAATGATATCATAATTTATTTCAAACTTGTGAAATAATTTTACCGTTTCCGAAAAAAAAATTTTTTTCCAAAAAGTCGAAACTTTGAGCTAACGTAGAGGGCTAAAGACTTAATCCAAACTTTTTTTTTTAATGTCAAGTTATTCTACTCATCGAAACGAAATTGATACAACAACTTTTATTTTTCTCCATACATCGACGCTCCACCCTAATATATATGTTTATGAAAAAATATAAATTGAAACTATGGTTGCTACTTCTTGAAATTAAGTTTTCTGCCAAAATGACTAATTATACTGAAAAAAGTATAGAAACTTATTTTTATATCAATTTTCTCAAAAAATTGATTATTAATAATATAAAATTTTGAGAACAAAAATAAATGAACAAACTTTTTTTAATTTTTTTTAAGATATTTAAAAATAAAATAGCGAATACAAAATTTTCGTAGGATCAAAAATAACCATACCTCCCAGACAAGCGTCATTTTTCTCAAAAACCACTCCTATGATTTTGATTACATTTGTCCCATCTACCATATTTTTAGAAAAAGTTGTATCCATCGATATTTCATTTATTGTATTATTATTTATTGAACCGATTTTAATACTTTACATAAGAGCTTCTAATAAGTTTCAATTATATTGCATACCTATCAATATTTAAAAAAATTAAATTTTGAATTTAAAAAAAAAATTTTAAATTAGTTTTTGTTGCTTAAAAATTGCGTACAAATTTTTTTCAAAATTTGATATACCTAGGTATAAAAATTATCAGCATATAAATTTAAAAAAATTAAATTTTGAATTAAAAAAAATTTTAATTAGTTTTTGTTGATAAAAAAATGCGTACCAGTTTTTTTCTTAAAAATGTTTACAAAATTTGATATTTACAAAATTATCAGCATGATAAAATTAAACTTTGAATCAAAAAAAATGATAAACAAAAAAACGAATTTTAAATTAATCCCTTATTAACATGATTTCCACCTGTAAAAAAAACTTTTTTTAATACCTACATGTGTTCAACTTATCTTCATCTATCTTGATATTTTATTATTATTTAAACATAACATTTATATTTATATATTATTTATATATATATATTTATATATCTATACATAATTTATAACGTAGTAATAGAGAGGAATAGGCCTATCGGGGAACCTCAAAAAAAAAACGCATCTAGTATTTTACACCACTGGGTGATGTGGAAAAAAATACAAAAAGGTAAGTCATATAGGTACCTAGCACCTGCAACATGAAGATCTATTTTGCGAATAATAAAATTTTCCTTATAGGTACCTATGTACCTAACGACTTATTAGACTATAAGTTAGGTAGGTACCTGTAAGGTATATTTTTATTTTTATTCCAAAAAAAATGATAAAAAATTAAAGAATTTAATTTTAAATTGGTATTAAAAAATATACATTTTTGATTTTTTTTATAATATTTTTGCCAAAAGTTGCAATAAAATGTGACGTTTTTGAAAAACTAAATTATGTTATTACAATACCTACCAATAGAACAAAACAACCAAATTTCGCAACATTGCCATTCCCATACAACATAATATAGATTATACCTCCCTAAATAGTGAAAAAAGGCAACAACGAAAAAAAACAACAATATACCCACAGTACACATATTAAAGGTAATATATTGCGCAGGTTGTCAAAGTCGGAAATGTCAAAAAATTAAAAATGGCTGTTCGAGTGACCACAGGAACTCAACGCGCATCATTAGAAACAACAACAAAATATTGAAATTAGACAAGGAAAGGGGCACTGAATCCACCATTTTACCACCATAATACCTCGATTTTGACAGATGCGCAGAACTGAACAAAAATGAAAACGCTAATGACATTACCTTTAATATGTGTACTGTGCAATATACCTACCTACCTACCAACGAAAACAAATTCGACCCATATAATCCAATACAAGATTACCTACGCCATTTGATTTTCTGTCTTCTTTTTGTGACGTCATTTGAGAAGAAAAAATTTTCCAGCCGAGGATCTTTCGTGCGAGAATAATAATAATTTGTTAAACAAATTCTCATTTTATTTTTGAAAAACATAAAATGTAAGTTTTTTGAACAAATTATTATTATTCTCGCACGAAAGATCCTCGGCTGGAAAATTTTTTCTTCTCAAAATACGTCAGAAAAAGAAGACAGAAAATCAAATGGCGTAATCTCGTATTCTTTAATTTATGCATAGGTATAATCCATATAAAATTGTCATAGCTATATTTTTATATGTATGTACCGTTTTCACAGCATGGACATGAGTTTTTTGTTGTCGTTGTCAAAACGATAACTTCTGATTTAGCTATCTCCCTTATTCCCCCTAATGTTGTCAGAATCACAATAATACAACCCTCTCCTTCTATTTTTTGCTTTTCCTTTTAGTATTTTCTTCCACTTTAACTCTCCATTGTCAAGTTTTGCTATTCAAATTTTTAACCTCACGATAGTACTATAGGTTTTATATACAAAGGTTGAGGCTTAAAACAGTCATCTACCTGTAAAAGTCGGATCTTGTGTTGTTTTTCCTAACACACAAAATCAGACAAGTGAGAAGTCGGCATTACAGGTACAAAAACCAGAGAAAATTCACTCTCCGGAACCAGACAAAAATTGTCTAAATCAAACAAGTCCAACCAAACAAGAGTACTTCCAAAACAGCTGTTGAGCAGCAAAACATTTTTTTTTTAATTTTAGAGTGAAATGAATAAAACACAAACAGATTTCACTTTAAATATGATTTATTTGTTATGTTTTTATTCTATCCAATTAATTAAACCGTATCTTTTAGAATAATAAAATCATTCAAATTTATTTCCAAGAATCCATAATATTCAATTGAACCTGGATCTTGAACCACAATTTAATAAACCAGACGTACATAGGAATAATTTCATTTTTAATACAGCAATTGTTGCATTTAACACTTATTTTAGTCACTCACACACAAATATTCCAATAATTTTGTGAGCGTGAGGTAACATTTCAGATTGCTTCGTAAGAGCCCATTGTTTCTATTCAATATGTCAAAGTCAGAGCGACCTGACGCGTGGTTGTGGTTTGGCTATAACACTTATTTTAGTCACTCACACACAAATATTCCAATGGTTTTACTGAAATAACATATTTTTGTATTTTTATTTCAATAAAAACTTTCACATCCAAAAGAAATGGAATAGCAAATTAAAAAAACATTGATTGTTGTTTGCTGAGCTGTCAAAGCGCGACCAGAATAGAAAATAGATCTATTCGGGCGTTGCGCTCCGGCTTACGATATTTACGATCTAAAGCGAACGCGAAGCGTGAGGTAACATTTCAGATTGCTTCATAAGAGCCCATTGTTTCTATTCAATATGTCAAAGTCAGAGCGACCTGACGCGTGGTTGTGGTTTGGCTATAAATGAACAAATGAATATATAACAGATGAACAAAATGAACTCTAGCGTATAGGGGGCTCCGGATCGAATTTTTGGTTGGTGTTACCAAAGAAAATACCAAAATGAACCTAAATACACAATCGATGAATCGTACCTACACGTTGATCGTCGCCAACCGACGAGCTTCAGTTCAGGATAGTTGAATTTGTATAAAATCTTAAAATCACTCGATTTGAGCGCACTTAAAAGCCTATTACTCAGGTTATAATTATCGGATGCTTAATATTAAGATAGATAATTAAAGATAAAATGAAAGGCTACAAATCTGCATCAAAATTTTTGCAAAAGTTTACAAAATTTCATACTAAAAACGTGAAAGATTGGCTTTTGAGAACTAATTTCATCATAGCAGATGACAGGAGAAACAAGAAAACAACAAGAAAAAGAAAAAAACGTACCCACAAAGAATATACATTGCTGTAAGGGTTTTGGCAAGACTTTGGTTGGAGTGGAATGTGTGCAATAAGAAACCACCACTGCACTGTGGCTGGCAGAGAGAAGGAACTAATAGAAAGAGTCAAATTCGACGGTGGCTCTCTTTTAGCCTACAAGCTACGATGTTGGGACTTGCGCACCATCTTGCATATGTATAATTATTAACTCCATATAAAAAAAATGTGGGGACAAACCCATATGCAAGAAGATGTGCATACTCACCACCTTTTTTGTTGTTTTCTTCTTGTGTTCTTTCTCTCTGGTGGCTGGTGGCAAGCAAAATTGGCTTCGTATCGGGAACAAAAATGAAATACAAACATACATATCTACATTATTAAGTAGGTTAGGTATGTCTGTAAAATGATATGTTGATTAAATTGTGGTAGGTATTTTGCAAATATTATTCGTAATGGTACGATTAGGTTGGTTTGGTTGGCTTATAACTTCTGTTCTAACAATCGGATATTTAAAATAAAGGTCTTAAAATGAAGGTAAAATATCAAACTAATTTATTCAGTTAAAAAATAATTGAAATAACATAAAAGTGTAAGTGAAAAACGTTTAGGTTTAATTCATCAAAATAAATAATTGTATAAATTAAAAAATTGAATAAAAAAATTGGCTTTGTTAGCATCGCCAACAAAATTCATATACCTACGTATCTATATAGGTACATACATTATGTATGTACATTTTCAATTCAATTAACCGTCTTAACCAATGCGATTTTTGAACTTGACCTACGTCTAAGCCAATGTGACTTTTCAACTTGAACTACGTCTAAGCCAATGCGATTTTTGAACTTGACTTACGTCTAAGCCAATGCTAGTTTTGAAAGGTACCTACTTACTTTTCTCTTTAATTAACTAACAACATTAGTTCTAGGGGCCAGTTGTTGAAGGTTAAGGTATTTAAGTTAACGTTAATCAGTCTAGAAGTAGGATTAAGTTACCTAAGCAACTTAAATATAAATATCGAAAAGGGTTTATTTGGTAAGCTTTTATCTTCTGTTCTAATTATCGGATCTTTGAGGTTAAGGTCTTAGAATTCAAGTAAAATCTCAACTTTACCTACGTCTAAGCCAATGCGATTATTGAACTTAGAATATTCATAGGTACTGCAATATAATTGAACTTCTTTAATAAACTTATATAGATTTAGTTCTAATGTTCAGATGTTCAAGGTTAAAGATATAGAACTATAATAGTCGGATGCCGACCTAAGTGGTCGTACGAAACGAATACAAAGAATTCATATGACGTGCCCATAATTGAGTTTTGCTTCGTTTCGACCAATTTTTTACTTTTGCTTTCGGATGTGAAGAGCGCTCACCGACCGCTCCATGCGTAAGTGAACTGAGAGAATTTCTTCCAACATCTTCCGACTATTACAGTTCTACATTAAGGTCCTCAAATGAAAAAAACGATTCAATTTGGTTGTCAACTCAGCTGTCAACGTAATTGGTGCTTTGCTTTTCATATACTCAGATAAAAGAATACTGCTTAGCTGTCAAAACCATTAATATTGTCTTAAGAAATTACACGACTCGAGTTTATTAAATTTATTAAAAGATGAGTTCAAAATGAAAAATATTATAGAGTACCTTTGACTTTGAGCTACACATCAAATTATTTATAAATTTGGTCTCGCGTTAAATATGGTTAACTTTGACAGTAAATCAAATAACTTGCCTATATATAAATAGTTCAATAAGTTGAGAGACTTGTAAATCAATTTGAGCAAATTTGAGCAAATATTTGATTTTCTTCAACATCAACGCCGTGATTAAATAAACTGAACTGAACAACATTAATTTAACCGCCAACTGGGATTTGACATTAAAAATATCTACATATTGTAATTTCAGACTGAAGAATGGTTTCTTAGACGCAGCTTCAGAAGTTTTGGTGGCACCAAGATTATTCATGTTTTTATTTTATCGAGCTAACACAAGTCATTTTCAATGTCCCCATAGTTACTCTATGAGTGAAATCTGTACATTTTTTTAAATAGGTACATACCTATCTAACAATAGGTAACTTACTATTTTTATTTATTTATTAATTTCCTCAAGAAACGATACCTTTATTGTATGTAGTATAATTCATAATTCAGGAATTTCTAACAAATAATAAATACATCTTCATAATCAAATAAAATCACAAATACCCTCCTATTTTGTTAAATTAATCGCTTTTGTTACTTACACTCAAATACCTAGAAGAAAAAAAACTCTTGGAACCACACAAAAAATAAAAATACCTTAAAATTAAAATAATCACTTCTTAGTTATCAAATGGGCGTCTGGCAATAACGCCCAAATCGATTTGGAAATATCACCCAAAAAAATTCTGAACAATTGTTGTTGTTTTTTTTCTCTTGATTTGGGCGTTATTTTCAATTTTTTTTAAAGGAAAGAACGCCCAAAATAAAAATTTTAAAAGTCAAATGTGAAATAACGCCCAAAATTAGAAATATCGCCCAAACGAAATGCAGAAAATGGAAATAAGGCCCAAATCTTAGAAAATAACGCCCAAATAATAATAAAACTCAGTAGGTACTAACATCTACAATATGGATTTTTGAAAATTAAAACGGCGTATAAATAGTGTGGTATGCATGAGGTAGGGGGCATGCTGCCCCCCGCAACCCCCTGCTTGGGCACATTATAGGATTTGGGGTACGTGCGATGCTGGGTATATGCAAAGTTTCTTTAAATACATATTCTTTAAATGCAAAAGAGACTTTGTATACCTACCTACACCTAACCTCGCAACTACCCCAAATCCTATAATTTCCCCAAGCAGTGGGGTTTCAGGGGGCAGCATGCCCACCCCCCCACCCCCCCCACCCCCATAATTTCCTAACTGTTAATGCTCCGCGATTTGTTTTTTTGATTATATTATCATTGAAATTTTACTTTGGAAATATCGCCCAAATTTTACAAAAACAATTTACATGGAAAATATTTGGGCGATATTTCCAACTAAAGATTTGGAAAAATATAAATTTGGGCGATATTTCCAATTTTTTTTTTAGGCGATAAAAAAAATTTCTGCAATATTTCCAAATCGATTTGAGCTTTATTGTCATACTCCATACATATGTACATATCTACCTTCTTTATCCTTTACCTACCATAACAATATCCTAAAATCTAAAATAATTCAAGTTCAAGATCATGTTGGAAAAACTACCCCATTGCAATAAAGTGCCCTACAAATACTTTGAAATGTTTGTATCTGTAGAACGATAAAATTGATACCTAATAAATACAAGGAAAAAAAAAAATACGACGGTAAAAATAATACATATCATTGCGAAAAAAATTACAACACAAGTTTTCCTCTCTAAAGCCTAGTACGCTGCTGAAGCGACGCGAAAAATCCAATACAAAAATGACACAACGAAATCATAAACGGAAAATTTCGTTCTGCCTTTGTATATAAACGCTAATAGTAGTCTCATGAAAAGGAACGTCTCTTACGCCATTGAGTGTGCCGATTTGGAAGCTTGCGAAAATTCAGAGTGGAGAGATTGGAGAGTTGAGAAGGAGGAGATAATCGAAGAGAGAAGAATAAAAAATAAGGTTAAAGAAAGAAGAGAAGAATGAGAACACTGTATAGGATATTTATGAAAGCTAAAGTGGGACAAGAATTTATCGATTTTGCATATTATTCTTGTAGGGGTAGGTTACAGAAAGAATGAGAATATATATGTTCAAAAGGAACCTTGATTTTTTTTCTCCTGTGTATGCAATTACCTATTTTTGGTAGAACAAAAATAACTGTAAGTATAAAATCGCCACTATTGCCACTCGCAGAAAATAGGGTGTTTATAATTTTTCAGTTTTTCGTCATAATTGAAGTATGGAAAATATATTCCAAATTATAGGTGCCAACGTAGGTAGGTATATGCAAATAAATGGGAATTTGGTTTAGAAATTTTCTTATTCGATTCAAATTATTCGGAAAAATATTTTTTGGGTAGCCAATTTTATAAAAATAAAAAAAAATCAAAATTTAATTTGCAAATTTTGAAAATTGATTTTGAAATACACGTGAAAAAAAGTTTTTCGAAAAAATTTAATTATTTTTTTCGAAAAAAAAACATTTTTTTTAGGTTACCAAATTTTATAAAATATTTAAAAAAATCAAAATTTAGTTTGCAAATTTTGAAAATCGATTGAAATACACGTGAAAAAAGTTTATCGAAAAAATTTTATTATTTTTTTTAGGTTACCAAATTTTATAAAAATTTAAAAAAATCGTTAGTTTAGTTTACACGTGAAAAAAGTTTTTCCGAAAAATGTACTTATTTTTTTCGGAAAAATACATTTTTTTTAGGATACCAAATTTTTCAAGCACTAAAGAAGAACATTTTATACACCAGTTTTAAAGACTAATTGATATACATACACATAAAAATAATTGTCAAAAAAAAAAACAAAAAATTTGTTGTTTTTCATGTACCTATCCAAAAAATGTGTTTTTTTTTTTGTTGAAAATTTTGATATGTAATGACTTACCTATTGAAGAAAAAAAAAATTACGTTTATCAAAGTATTTTGAAAAAAATGCCACAAAGTGCAGAAAAATCAAATATTGATGAGGTAAATATATTAAATTTAAAAAAAAACAACGAAAACAACGCAGTGTTTTTTTTCTTCAATTACATTTCTTAAAACTTTTGCCTGTATTATTTTCCACATCACCCAGTGGGGTAGAATACTAGATGCGTTTTTTTTTTTGAGGTTTCCCCAGTAGGCCTATTCCTCTTCTACTACTATTTCAAACTACTAAATCAATTTTACATGCATTATTTTAAGTGAGGTACCTGCAAGTGGAGATGTCCTCGTTCTATTTCTACTTCAAACTACTAAATGAATTTTACATTCATCTAACTAATTTTTTTGTTTTTTTTTGTTTTTTTTTTGTTTTTGTTTTTATATATACTTATATCATAATATAATATAATAATATAATGAAATAATATAATATAATACAAAATAATATTAATTTTACATGCATCTAACTAATTTTTTTGTTTTTTTTTGGTTTTTGTTTTTATGTATACTTATATCATAATATAATGTAATAATATAATGAAATATAATGAAATAATATAATAAATACAATAATATTGAAATAACTTAAAACCTAAAACCTACCCCAAAAACCTTAACCCAAACCTCAACCTAAACCTCAACCTCAACCTACACCTAAACCTATACCTCAACCTAAACCTAAACCTCAACCTAAACCTCAACCTACACCTAAACCTATACCTAAACCTATACCTCAACCTAAACCTATACCTCAACCTATACCTATACCTCAACCTAAACCTATACCTCAACCTATACCTATACCTCAACTGAAACCTATAACTAAACCTAAACCTACACCTCAAAGTGTACCTCAACCTAAACCTAAACCTAAACATTTTTTGTTGTTGTCTTATCCTTAAGGTCCTTGTTGATTTTCCTAAGATCTAGAATGATCAGTCCTATCAATACAAATTTGATTATAGCTTCCCGATGCTCCGTTGAGCAGCTTGTTGTTAAAACCCTGTCTTGCCCTGTACTGTCCTTAAGTGCCATGATTTTACGCAACCATGTTTCTACTATTTTTTCGCTCACCTGCATCGCTGGGAATTGCTCCATGAAAATCGATTGCAGAATACTGACAGTTCTTTCCAAACCGATCGAAGTAACTGTCAGTTTTCCGAACTCCGAAGGTGTTGTTATTGTTTGATATGCTCGCAATTTAATGAGCAAAGTTTGTTGCCTTTCTTCGCATATCTCATCCTCTGAGATCATAAATTGGTTGCAGGCCTCACAATTCAACCTCTTCTTCAATTTCCCTGCCGCAAACCCAGCGTAATACACAGAAGAACCCTCCTGCAGAGATGAAGAGCCTCTGCTCTGGTCTATTGGCTTGTTGTCTTCACCCTTAATGTCTTCACCAGCATTGTCTCCTGCTGGTTCTTCATACACAAAGTCGTTGTATGAAGATTCCTTTTCTGCTTCATTAGCATCGAAGTCAGCTACCTGCAACAGCGGTTCGGCCCCAGCGTCCTGGTACCCGGAATGATCCGCTGAAGACAAGTGCTGGAAAATAATCTGCTTGAGATTCCTAATGAATCTCCAAGCTGACGGATTCTTTTCATAAGAACCTCTATTGGAGCGTACCATGGAAAACAGATTTTCTGCCACATCTGTATTGAGATGAGAAAGCAGAAAATACGTTTGGTCATTGCTCTTATGATGTTCCCACATCTGCTCAATAGCCAACAAAGTTTGCTTCAATCCTTTAAGGCAAGGGGGGATTGACATCGAACTAGAGGATTTCCACGTAGAAATCCAGTTCCGTGCGCTCTTTAATGAATCTAACGTATCTGTCGAGTCCGATAAGACTTGCTTGTTTGGGTTTCTCGAGTAGAGTTTGCCTGTGTTTAGATTATCAAAAAGGTTGTTCATACCTTTGATGAAATTGGCTGTGGACCCTGCAAGTTTCTTATCCTCGTCTGTGGTGAAAAAATTAGTACCTAATGCATACATTATGCCCGAGTAGAGAGTGTTGCTAAAAACCTGCGTCGCTAACTTAACGGAAAACTTCTCAAATTGAGTTGGTTTTATATGGGCCCTAGAAAGTTTGAAGAGAACTTGAAAGATTCCTTTCGAGTCCTCTTCATAAATCTTTTCAAGGATCTTCCAATCTACCACATCATCCCCTATGATAATTTTATGCTTTAGGAGAATGTTCCTCACGCTTTTGAACATGTGAGGATAGTCAAAGAGTAAGAAGACTCTTTGACTCTCTATCTCTACATATGGCGTGGCATCCATGAAATTTGGGGGCCCTAACTTGCTATATGCCGACACGTTGCTGGTACCCTGGTCGCAGCTCGTTGCAACAACAGTTAATCCACATTTTATAACCCCTGTGATAATAGTGGTCAACATCTTGGCTAAAGTTGTGGCATTTGGTGATCCTACATAATAAACTATCTTCTGCTTCCAGTTCTTATTAAGCCCTCTTAATGTGAATACCATCACTTTGGACGCTATTTTTTCTTGTCTACCAAACTCCCCAAAGTCGGTATAGCCGAAAATTATATCGTCCTTGATGTTGTATTCAAGTTCTTTTTTAATAGCCATTTCGTCAAACAGCAAAACGCATTTTCTATCTATAGATGCCATGTCTTTGGCTTTGTCAGTAAGTAGGTCCTGAATTCTTGGACTAAGCCCTGTTGGCAGACGATTCTCTGAATGCCATCGGTAAATGGTGCTTACCGATGGCAGCTTGAAACCTGCGCTAATCATAAAAGAATAACACGCTGGGGACTTAAAGAAAAACTTTAAAAACAAGTCCTTTTCTTTAGGTTCCCAGGGCGCGTTCGGCCTATGGAATAACTGCGCCAGAATAAAGGTCTGCAGCTCTTCCGAAAAGCCTTCCATATGGGTGTCTAGTCCCTTCTTTAACCTATATTCAGGGTCGCGCACCTGTTTTATAGGTGTTTCGAAAATGTTACGAGGATATACCGTAGCCTTTTCGATTTTCCGTACCGGCACTGCTTTGTAGGATGGATATCCTGGAGAGGGAAACTGTGAAGGAGAAGCCTGTGAACAGGAGGCTACTTCAGGGATTTTATAGTCCCTGATGTAGGTATAAGAAGAGCTCGCAGCCATATTCACCAAAGATATAGCTGGGCTAGAAGGTACCGGTAGAGGTGGGGGTGGAGGTGGAGGTACCTGGATTGCAGAGGTGACCGTGGAATTCGGCTGCTTCCGGGCCCTCCACGCCTCCATAACACGAAGACATTCTGTATCATTGGATACGTCTGAACACCTACAAACAGACAGAGAAGGAATGGGAAGGGCGTATCTGCACAGAGTTTTAAAAGTTGATTTAACTTGGATGTCTTTGGCATAAAAATGTTTCTCGCACATGAAGGACTTTTGGGGTAAGGCCTTCACGTTTGTAACATTTCCATGTTTTATCCAAATATCCCTTCTATGGTCCGTGGGTACCTGAAAGAATGAAACCGAAAATTGCGGAACTCGCTGCTCCTCGCAATTTATATAACAACAAAAAACCATATTGAAAAAGAAGGGTAAGGGACAATTGTTATTTATTAATATAAAAGAGATTAATTAATATAAATAGTGTTAAATGAAACTAAATAAAAATTAAAAAAGTACAAAAAAACTACAGAAATCTGAAAAAAATCTGTGATTTAAAAACTGGATTAAGAATATATAAAACTGAAAAAATCAGAAAAATATTTGTCGAACACCCTATATAGATAAAAAAACAACTAAAATCTGAAGAAAATCCTATAGATTAAAGATCTGCCAAAAAAAATTAAAATCTGAAAAAATACAAAAAAGCCGAGTCGTAACACCCTATTGCTTTACAATTAAAAAAATAAACTATTTAAAACAGAAACTAAACTCGCTCGGTCAAAAAAGGATAAACTGTTACCTATCGAAAATAATTTAAAATAAATTGAACTATTATATTGAAATATTTGCACTAACACCCTGTAGAGCACGTTAAAAACTAAACTCACTATGAAAAAAACAAAATCAAAAATTAAAATCAAAATTAACCTACCTACAAAACACAAAACTAAATAACAAAAAAAGCACACTGAACCTACACTAAAAACACTGCTTAACTAAAAAAAAACCACACACTGAATCCAACTAATAAAAAAACACTAACTAAATCTTCAAAACACTGCTTATTGTTGTACTGGATTTAAGTTTTAAAAAAATTTCAACCACAAAAAAACACCTTACTCCTTTCAGCACAGCGCAAATGGTCAAAACTTCTCTTTGATTAGTTTTGAAAAAAACTAATCCACTACCACTAATTTAACTACTAACTTTCACTTATTTATTCAAAATTTTAATTATTAAACGAACTGAAACTTTACCACTATCGTTTGCACTTGCACTGAAACTGAATAATTTAAACTTATCAATCAAACATATGGAACATCTTCCATCCTACTCTAACACACTCTAACACCCAAAGCAAAAAGAACAACAAACTACCTATCTACGCTCATAACTTGGCTGAAAAAACCGTTGAAGCATTATACAATATACTTACGTCATATGGTTTCTATACAATACCTACCTATAAATATAAAAAAAAACCAACAACAATCCATACCTACCTGCATCTTCCTATAGGAAAAAGCATAATAAATGCAAAATATAGCAACGTTGTATCTAACCCATATATTGTGAAATTTAACAACGTTGCTTTGCTATATCGAATTTGAATCAAATTCAAAATTTTTAAATATTTTGCTTCTATTAAGCCTATACCCATACCTAACTTGAACCTATATGCATACATGTAGCCATACTCTATAACAAGAAACCGTCTCTCATCGCCCATTGGACAACAAAATTTACTTCCCCATATTTTGCTTTTTGCCTCGTCAAAAACATCTGATTCAACCATCTCCCTTAGCCTCATTATTGTTGTCAGAATAATTTTAATATAATCCTCTCGTTCTTACTACTAGTCTTTATTTCTATTTTACTTATCTTCTTCCCGCCTTTTTATCTCTCCAATGTCACATTCTGTCGACGCCAGCGCCGCTCAAGACCCGATTCAGAACTATTTTTTTTTCGTTCCATGAGAGTACTATAGTGTTTATATACAATGGTTCTGCTTTTCGTTTTGCAGTACGCTGTTCGAAGAGCGAAATTTATAATTGTAGCAGATTATTTGGAGAAGTCTCCGCTCCTTTTTCGCACTGAATTAATTATACAGACTATTTATTGTGTGCGGAAAAATGACATTTGTGTTTTATTTGTGTTTTTTTTTTTGTTTATCATTTTCTTACATCATTGGTTTCTTTGATTTTTAGCGTTTATGTTTTATTTTGTTTTTGGAATTAGTGAAACTCTCCAAGGATATTTTCCGTTGTGTTTTCGCAAGCGTTTCGTTGTCTGTTTGGAGATCACAGAAAAATTTCGTTTCGCATCAGCAGCATACTAGGCTTTAATAAGAAAACAAAAAATACGAAAGAAAAAAAGATACAAATAGGTATCCACATTTATAATAATTTTACTCCCTAACGAGGAAAAAATAATCCAGACAAAACTTCACAAATAGCGCTTCGCGCACCACAATCCAAAAGCAAAAAATCACATAATATCCCTTTCCAACACACGAATACATTTACAAACACTTGGTAATTGTGCACTGCTTCTTCTTCTTCATATCAAATAGTAAGTATAAGTAGTGCAAAGGAACAAAAACAAACAAAAAACTGGCTGTATGCGCTTTGCACGTATAGCTTTTTTTGTTCTTTTTGCGTCGTATGCCACTCGGACGCTGTTTGTTCGAAGTTAAAACATGTTGTTAGGGGTGAGTTTTTTTATTTTCGTTTTTTATTCGAAGATAAAAATCTTCGAATCTGAGTTCGAACTTTTGTCCGGAGGCCTCTTAAACGAAGGGCATCGACGAGTGTACCACGACTTTTGGTTAAACGAATGTCAACCAAAAGGAAGATGGAGATGAAGGCAAGTTGGAATTCGAAATAGTGCAACAGGTTGCACTTAAAATGCTACCACCACGGTTTCGCGAATAAATTACCTATCGATCAATTACAGTCGATGTTTTTTTTATTGATTGCCACTTACTTACTTATTTATCGGATTTTTGGCTTGATTGCGTTGCTTTGCCTTCTGGCTCCTTCGTCTGGGCTCTGGTTGCCATCTTTTTCTATTCACTAGGTGTGTTTTATTCATTGCTGCATAGCCAGCGCAGCTCAAGTCTGAATAAAACGAAAGCTCACTCTATACGTTCATTTCAATAATTGAAAGCTCTATCGCCAGCACAGCCATCTTTATTTTTACTGACTTCTTTTTCGCCAGTAATCAAATTGTTTTTGTTTGCCAAGGGAAATTTTGCTGCGCTGGCTATGCAGCAATGAATAAAACACACCTACTATTATCATTGAGTATTTATACATAGGGGAATCATCTTTTTGAAAAGTAAGTTTCAAACCAAAGATACTGAATTATAAAGATTGAAATCCTCGGCTGTCATTCTGGTTTGCCTACAAGCTAAACAAAATGGCGGACAGTGGTGAATTCATATTTTTTTTATTCATTGTTGTTGCAATTCACATCTATTCATCGACATGAGATGAAATTACAAAAACAACAATGTAAACAAATGGGTTTTGGGGGATGGAACGTACGAAAGATTCCAATCTTTATAATTCAGTATCTTTGTTTCAAACATACCTCGCGTGGGGCATTGCAATTGTTTTATTTTTTTTATTTTATTAAAGCATCATGTTCTTGAGTGAACAATTGTAAAGCCTAGTACGCTGCTGATGCGAAACGAAATTTTTCTGTGATCTCCAAACAGACAACGAAACGCTTGCGAAAACACAACGGAAAATATCCTTGGAGAGTTTCACTAATTCCAAAAACAAAATCAAACATAGATGCAAAAAATCAGAGAAACCCATGATGCAATAAAATGATAAACAAAAAAGAAACACAAATAAACCCGAATGTCATTTTTCCGCACACAATAAATAGTCTGTATAATTAATTCAGTGCGAAAAAGGAGCGGAGACTTCTCCAAATAATCTACTACAATTATAAATTTCGCTCTTCGAACAGCGTACTGCAAAACGAAAAGCAAAACGAAATTTTCCGTTTCTGATTTCGTTGTGTCATTTTTGTATGGGATTTTTTTTTTTTTTTTGTACTTATACGGATATTTTATAAAATTTCTGAGGTAAGATCCATAGACCATAGGTTGTTTCAAATTAATTCATAAAAATATGTTCTATAATTAGTGCCTACATATTAATACCTCCCTTTTTGCTTATTCTAACTAACCAAGCTATTATTACAGTTTCATACTTTTCTGGTGAACCTATGAAAAATAGCAGTCAATATAATTTTAGATTAATTCAAACCGCTGAAATGATTATGAGCTTTAATTTCTTACCATCACATATTTTTTTAAAATGCTATTTGAATAGAAAATTTCTTTCAATACAACACTAACCTCTATTCATAAGAAAATTTCGAGAAAACCCATTAATTTATTAGGTATTCAGCTGCTTACCTACTTATTTACTATTATCTATTAATTTAATTAAGATCTTGGCACGCATAAAGTTATGTGAGATCAAGTCCATCATCCATCCATGTCTGTACATACATCTTAACGCTTAACCTTTAAAAATGATTCCTTATACTATATCTCAAATTGGGTTTGAAAAAACTTTTATTTTCAATATTTACTAATGATGCATAATTTTTCTAGATAAATATAAGTATTTTTGTTTTAATAAATGATGTATACCTATGTATGTATTTGAATTTTTTCTTAATCCTTAGGTACTTTGATTATGGGGTGGTCCTACATATATATGTATATCTCTCAAAGCTATACCAATAATTGTGTTCGATTCAGAATTGATATTGGCATTGACCACAAAAATCCAATTTAGCACTTCATTTCACAATTTTGAAAAAATGGGTCTAAACTTTTTTTTAATTTTTTTTATTAAAATTTTGAGTTTGCATGCGAATTTTTAATAAACTGTTGACATAAATAATTTAACTTAAATTTACGATTAAAAAAACAGATTTCTGAATTTCAAAACCAGTATAGTACTTCTTTGTAAGTGTTGCCGTTGTTTTTTAATATTTTTTTTTTCATTTTAAGTCATATTTTTCTAAAATTGATCCTACCTTCAAAACGGAGAGAGATAGAACCCCTCCCATAGCAAAAAAAAATGCTTGTTTTTGACCCCTCTACAAAAAATACCCCAAATCATACCCAAAATGCATACCTCACTGTTTATACGCCGTAACTGAATTACAATTAAAGTGTTGGACAAAAACATTTGGCCAGGTTTATTTATCAAACAATGAAAGACGATTGAAAGTGACATAAGGCCATATGGCCCTATGTCTTTTTATTAATGAGTCAAAAGGCCATAAGTTGGAATATGGCCTTATGTCACTTTGTAAAAGCGTCATAAGGCCATATTTCTTAATATGGCCTTATGACGCATGGCCTTATGACACGGCACCGTTTTTGTCCAACACTTTAATTGTAATTCAGTTACGGCGTATAAACAGTGAGGTATGTATGGGGGGGCATGCTGCCTCCCTGCAACCCCCCTGCTTGGGCACACTATAGGATTTGGGGTAGGTGCGAGGTTGGGTGTATGCAGTTTCTTTTGCATTTAAAGATTCTGGATTAAAAAACAAATCATATTTTTTCACTTAACGCAAGTATTATGAGGCCATATTTAGATATGGCCTTAAGTCGCAAAAAAAGATGGCACTATGACAACTTGGTAAAGTGTCAATAGGCCATATGTTTCAGTATGCCCTTATGACACATTTCGAATGCGTCATAAGGCCATATTTCTCAATATGGCCTTATGACACATGGCCTTATGACACGGCACCCTCAATGCTATTATGTACCTGTTTTCCATAATATTTTCAATAAAACTTGAATCTAGATGTATGTATTCCTTTTTGTTTTTGTTTTGCACTGTTTTTTTTCTCAGTAAACTATGTTTTATTTTCTGCACTTGTCAGTCACTTTCACAATCTTATCCAAAAAGATACGACCCGTTCAAAAATAAAAGCAATACAAAAAAGATACAGAACTGAATTGCTTTATGTTTCGACTCAATATAAATTCCAATAGAGGTAGTAAATGGAAAAACGATGTTTCGCTATGAAGGTTTATAATAGGCGTGTTTTGTTGACTTTCTAATGTGAACATTAAGAAATTTTTCACATTAAGCCAACTTTTAATATGCAAATGCAAAAACAACTAGAACAGCACATTCAAACTTCAGTAACTCTAATGTAAACATTAACTTTCCAATGAATTTGCTTGTTATGTTGGTGTCTTTGCATGTTTTCCAGGAAAATATGTTCGGTGAGTAGGTATGGTAGTTTTGAAAATATTTTGAAAAAATAACTTTTGTATGAAGATTTAAAATTATACAGCGACTTATTTTATTAAAAAATAACGAAATACATTTTCGATGATGCGAATAAAATTATTTTAATAAAAATTATCATCCACAATTGCTAAATAATATTAAGGAAATTTTTAGCTGGTTTTTTGAGGAATGTATTTTGAGATTTTAAATCATTAAAATATTAAAAAAAAAAAACTTATTAAATTATGTATAAAAGTGAAATAAAAATAAATATATGCATACATGCAATACTTTATTAACATGCGGTGCTGTGTTAAATCTTGTAAACACTTAGATATAGTAAGAAGTTTACAATTTTTTCATTTCACTGGCTGATTGTGTATTTAATACATATAAAGTAATGGGAAGAAAATTTAAAACCTTGAAAAATAACTCTGCACTACGGGCGCTCAACAAATGTGAGCGCCTTGCCATCACCAACAAAACGAAATGCGACTATGGACCTGAATTTATAATTTTGACAAATATAACCCAACTTATAATTCACGTGATTGAAGTATGTTTTTATATTTAGATAAGTTGCTTTTTTACAGCGAAATGCTATGAAATATCAATTTAAAATTATTCTAGGGGAATGTTTTTAACTAAAAAACATCACTTCCCATTACTTTATGTAGAATATGAGACACAATAAAAATGTTAACTCCTTATTATATGTATGTATGTAGCACCAATTATTAATATTTTTCAAAATAAAGTATTACAAGTAGGTATTCACTATTTTTACTATTATTTCAGTTTTTTATTTAGTTTAATAAGTTTTGTTCACTATTTTATCGTTTTAAAATCTCGAAACAAAATTTTATACAGCGGCAAATGACAGATGACCCGAGCGAATAGTGCATAGGATAGTAAAATGCAGCTAATAGCGAAATCGCAAAATGAAAATGCAGTCTAACGGGTATCTTATAGTATAAAAATATTTTTTTTTAACCAGACCCATATTCTGTAACTCGGCGATAACTTTTCGTGGCGAGAAACGGCGAAAAATGGAACAAAACTCATAGGAATCCTATGGGTTTTGTTCCATTTTTCGACGTTTATCGCCTCGAAAAGTTATCGCCGAGTTACAGAACATGGGTCCAGATCTGTCAGAACACTAATTTGACAATTTTGGCCTTACAGTACTAAACCCCAAAGTACAACTTGCAGCCACCAATTCCACATACAAGAATCAATATACACTGATACCATGACAAAATAAATATATCGAAAAAAAAAACAAATTTTAAATCGAAATCTGGATTTGCCAAACGAAATCAACATAAATAAAATTGTTTGATCAATACACACTGTCTGCACCCTCAAAAAAGAATATTTCAAACACATCCCCAACCAAAATTTCTGAGGTGGATTAACAAAAGTAAAAGTGCACTTGAACCATTGTATATAAAACCTATAGTACTATCATCTTGACAAACGCCCGACGCGCCACCATGCGTCCACACATGTAAATACTTACTATCCACATTCCACAATGCGGAGAGTTGGGTCGGAGACTAAAGAATTGCCATCCAAAGAAGAAAATGCGATAATAATAGAATGAGAGCACAGTATATAAAATTTATAAGAGTTGGAAGGAAAAAAGGATGCTACAATTTCGTGAATTATTTTGTTTCTATTATTTAAATAATTTGGGCTTTCCGAATAGCACTAAAAAGTTGCGTATTTGGGTTAGTTTCTGAATGGCGTATTATGAATTTTTAAGATTTTATTTTCCAGTTTGTGTTAATTTATTTGTCTAAATAAAGTTAATATATTATAATTTGTATTTTTCCTTTTTCATGAATGATATCATATAATTTATTTCAAACTTGTGAAATAATTTTACCGTTTCCGAAAAAAAAATTTTTTTCCAAAAAGTCGAAACTTAGAGCTAACATTGAGGGCTAAAGACTTAATCCAAACTTTTTTTTTAATGTCAAGTTATTCTACTCATCGAAACGAAATTGATACAACAACTTTTATTTTTCTCCATACATCGACGCTCCACCCTAATATATATGTTTATGAAAAAATATAAATAAATTGAAACTATGGTTGCTACTTCTTGAAATTAAGTTTTCTGTCAAAATTAATTATACTGAAAAAAGTATAGAAACTTGTTTTATATCAATTTTCTCAAAAAATTGATTATTAATAATATAAAATTTTGAGAACAAAAATAAATGAACAAACTTTTTTTAATTTTTTTTAAGATATTTAAAAATAAAATTGCAAAAAAAAAATTTTTATATATCTAAATTCGATTATATTGGTTGTTTGCCAATCGAAACAAAAATCTAACAGGCGTATTTATTAGATTTTTCAGTTATACAGTGCCTTAACAGATCAAAATAGTTCGTAATAGTTAGAAAAATGCTTTATTTTATTAAATAAAGTGTTATATTAGCCAAGGTTTAGACAACCGAGTCCGTTGTCTAACGCCCATATTATTCACTCGATATATCCAGATTGAAACATAAATCCAATTGTATTTACATTGAATTTGTATACTTTAAATTCAGATTTAAGTTTTAATCTGGATGTATCGAGTGAATAATATGGGCGTAAGTAAGTGGCTGTTAAATTAGTTTTTGTTGGTTAAAAATTGCGTACAAATTTTTCATCTTTAAATTTTTTTCAAAATTTTATATACCTAGGTATAAAAATTATCAGCATATAAATTTAAAAAAAATTAAATTTTGAATTAAAAAAAATTTTAATTAGTTTTTGTTACTAAAAAAATGCGTACCAGTTTTTTTTCTTAAAAATGTTTACAAAATTTGATATTTACAAAATTATCAGCATGATAAAATTAAACTTTGAATCAAAAAAAAATGATAAACAAAAAAACGAATTTTAAATTAATCCCTTATTAACATGAAGATTTCCACCTGTAAAAAAAACTTTTTTTAATACCTACATGTGTTCAACTTATCTTCATCTATCTTGATATTTTATTATTATTTAAACATAACATTTATATTTATATATTATTTATATATATATATTTATATATCTATACATAATTTGTAACGTAGTAATAGAGAGAAATAGGCCTATCGGGGAACCTCAAAAAAAACGCATCTAGTATTTTACCCCACTGTGTGATGTGGAAAAAAAATACAAAAAGGTAAGTCATATACCTAGCACCTGCAACATGAAAATCTATTTTGCGAATAATAAAATTTTCCTTATAGGTACCTATGTACCTAACGACTTATTAGACTATAAGTTAGGTAGGTACCTATAAGGTATATTTTTATTTTTATTCTAAAAAAAAATGAAAGAATTTAATTTTAAATTGGTATTAAAAAATATACATTTTTGATTTTTTTTTATAATATTTTTGCCAAAAGTTGCAATAAAATGTGACGTTTTTGAAAAACTAAATTATGTTATTACAATACCTACCAATAGAACAAAACAACCAAATTTCGCAACATTGCCATTCCCATACGACATAATATAGATTATACCTACCTAGATAGTGAAAAAAGGCAACAACGAAAAAAAAGAACAAAATACCTACCTACCTACCAACGAAAACAAATTCGACCCATATAATCCAATACAAGATTACCTACGCCATTTGATTTTCCGTCTTCTTTTTGTGACGTCATTTGAGAAGAATAAATTTTCCAGCCGAGGATCTTTCGTGCGAGAATAATAATAATTTGTTCAAAAAACTTACATTTTATGTTTTTCAAAAATAAAATGAGAATTTGTTCTTCTCAAATGACGTCACAAAAAGAAGACAGAAAATCAAATGGCGTAATCTTGTATTCTTTAATTTATGCATAGGTATAATCCATAGAAAATTGTCATAGCTATATTTTTATATGTATATACCGTTTTCACAGCATGGACATGAGTTTTTTGTTGTCGTTGTCATGACGATAACTTCTGATTTAGCTATCTCCCTTATTCCCCCTATTGTTGTCAGAATCACAATAATACAACCCTCTCCTTCTATTTTTTGCTTTTCCTTTTAGTATTTTCTTCCACTTTAACTCTCCATTGTCAAGTTTTGCTATTCAAGCGCCACGTAGCGTCCACACATAAAGATAAAATTTTCAACCTCATGATAGTACTATAGGTTTTATATACAAAGCCCAGATGTCAGGCATACAGGCGAAACTCACTCATTAGTCATTACTCATTAGTGTAGTTATAACAAATTTTAAAATTTTAAGAACGTAGGTACATTCATAACAAAACTACCACAAAATGCAGGAAGAGAAACTGATGTACTGCTGAGCACAATCATAAAAGACTTATCATTAGACCTTCTTAACAAATGTATTCTATTTTCAGCCGCCGACATTAATGCAACAAATGTTTACACTTTGGGATCGGTTTGTTTTGTTTGCTTTATGTTCTAATCAAGCTTAAATTATAATTCCAAACTTTTTAGATGGCATTTTCTTAAGTAACTTTTCTTGTTTTTCTCATTCAATTCCACTTAAAACACATTATTGTTTATTGAAATAATAAAGAAAATATTTATTGATAAGACGACATGGTACCTTTTCATGTATGTTGTTTTTTTATTTAGTTTTAAAATCTTACTTTCTACAAATTTGAGACATAGTTAATTCAGCAGTGAGTCCATTTCTTACGGAGAAGACTTCTTTTTCACGTTGTTGAAAATGCCCAAGTATTTGCCGCGGGTCATCTCTTTGGCTTCCACCACTCCTAGCTGGTATGCCTCGTCGTATAACTTCTTGATTTCCATAATAACACCATTTGTAGAGTAATCACTAATCACCGAGCTCTGCCAAATGTTTATAAACACATCAGTATCGGTATATGCATCTATTTAATTTCAATTTAGCATGCATTGCCAGTATATCTTCTTTCGAAAGCCCCTAAGACCAAGTAGATGAGGATGTATGGATAGGGGTGTCACTCTTGGCTATTATTTATGGAACGTGGAGCAAATGAAAAGATTCAGAAAAAACGCACACGAAAAACTGTAGGTCTATATCAAATTTTAAATTAAAGGTTATTCGACTTATCGAATATAAACAAAAAAAAATAACACAGATGACACACTTGAGCATATACAAAAAACACAACTTATTTTTTCTGGCCAGAGATCTGGTGAAGCACGATCGAGCTTTTCCAGATATATTAAACCATCTTTATCGGTATCCTCTTTGTTAAAGATATTTAATTGCACTACAGAAATATTTAATTTTAAATTTAAAACAAAGCTCCATTTAATATTCCTCGCATCGAACTGTTTCGCTTTTGGATTTTTTTTGTTTAGTTCGATATTTGACATTTGTAAATAGAACCCCTTCAAGCAAATTCACTGACGCAACTTTGTCGGTCTTTCTTGGATCATTTCAAAACGGAGTTTCATACACACATTAGCACATTTCTTGTATATGCATGCAAAAAAAGAACGAAAATCGAGAGTACTTTTTTTTTACTGAGTAAGAGAGAATGTATGTAAATGTAATACCCTAAAGCCTAGTACGCTGCTGATGCGAAACGAAAATTTTCTGTGATCTCCAAACAGCCAACGAAACCCTTGCGAAAACACAACGGAAAATATCCTTGGAGAGTTTCACTTATTCCTAAAACAAAATCAAACACAAACGCAAAAAATCAGAGAAACCCATGATGTAAGAAAACGATAAACAAAAAAAAAAACTCAAATGTCATTTTTCCGCACACAATAAATAGTCTGTACAATTAATTCAGTGCGAAAAAGGAGCGGAGACTTCTCCAAATAATCTGCTACAATTATGAATTTCTTTCTTCGAACAGCGTACTGCAAAACGAAAAGCAGAACGAAATTTTCCGTTTATGATTTCGTTGTGTCATTTTTGTATGGGATTTTTCGTTTCGCATCAGCAGCGTACTAGGCTTAAAGGGAGAATTTTTTATGGACTGAAAACAAAGGAGAAGACAACAAAAACAATTATCTTTTTTCAATGTGTTCACGTTCGTGTCCAACAGTTTAATAAAAAATCCCTCTAGAAAGAAAATCAATTTAAAATCAAAAGTTAATTATTTAATTATAAATTGCAAAATAAATCGTGATTAATTATTATATATGAATTATTTATATAGAAACGATAGAAGAAAATAAATTGCATAATATTCCTTAACCACAAAACGCCTGTCTCGTTCGTTCATTTTTTTGGATCCGTTCTGGATTCCATATTTCTTTGAATAACGCTTCTTTAGTCTCCGAACACAACTCTCCTCATTGTGGAGTGGGGATAGTGAGTATTTACATGTGTGAACGCATGGTGGCGCGTCGGGCGTTCGTCACGATGATAGTACTATAGACCCTGTTTAGATTGTGACTGCTCACTACGTAGTGACTGCATTTTGATGGTGAAATCGGTGAGGTAGAAAGGGAGGCGACAGTCAGGAAGAAAACATAAAGATTGTAGTGAGCAGTCATGTTTCATATCCGACATGTTCCATTTAATGCCATTTTTTTTATTTTTGGCATGTTCGTTGAAGGGTAAGGTAGATGAGAATAAAAATTAAAAATGTGTAATTAGTCAAGCTTAGACGCAAAAAATGCTTATTGAATTGGTGGATTGATAACAGCAAAGATGCTGAAGCAGATTTAATTATTAAAATTGCAATTTCTGCTATATTTTGCAACTACTTATTTATTTAATATTAAACTCATGGTTCATGGTGCTCAGAATCAAATGTTTCAATTCAGAGATATTCCATCAGAGTTCGGCGATACTCATGACTGAGAAATTTTGAGTGTAGACACGACATGACTATTCACTACGTAGTGAGCATGTCACAATCTAAACAGGGTCATAGACCTTGTTTAGATTGTGACTGCCCACTACGTAGTGACAGCAGTTTGTTGCTGAAATCGGTGAGGTAGAAAGGGAGGCGACAGCCAGGAAGAAAACAAAAAGATTGTAGTGAGCCAGTCATGTTTCATATCCGAAACGTTCCATTTAATACCATTTTTTCATTTTTTTCTAGTTCGATAAAGAGTGAGGTAGATGAGAACAAAAATAAGAAATGTGTAATTGGTCAGGGGTAGGCGCAAAAATGCATATTGAATTGGTGGATTGATAAAAGCAAAGATGCTGAAGTAGATTTAATTAAAAAAATGTCTACCATATTTTTTAACTACTTATTTATTTAATATTTAATTCAGGGTTCATGGCGCTCAGAACCAAATGTCTCAATGCACAGATATTCCATCAGAATTCAGCGATAAACATGACTATTCACTACGCAGTGAGCATGTCACAATCTAAACAGGGTCATAGATTCTATATACAAAGCCCATACGCAAAGATACTGAATATAAAGATATGAATCCTGGGCTGTAAACCCAGTTTGCCTACAAGCTGAAAAACGCCTGGTTTACATAAAACACGCACACATTCTCAGTTAGCGTCCATCTACCACGATTTATTTGCACACATTCTCACTTGGCGTCAATCTACCACGAAAATGTCGGTTATTTTCAAATCTCAATGGGCATGTTCAAAAAGTATCAGAAAGGCGGGAACGAATTTACTAGTGCTCACTGCACCTTAAATGGATACATTTAATCATTGACCTATTATATATGGACTGCCAGGAGCCAACTTCACGATGGTTCCACCAATAACTAAACGCCACTAGCTCTCGCGTAGAAAAGCGGAAAACACAGTGAAACATTTTTGACATTCAGTTTTTTGTTTTTTTTTATTCGTGTTGCTTTTTTTTATTCGTGTTGTTTTTTTTTTCAAGAAGATTTTAGTGGCGAAAGATGAGAGTTCTAGGGTTTCCATTCCATGGACGATAAAGGAAAAAAGTTCAATGTTTCAGTGAAAGTACATGAGAATGAGCAGGGTAAAGACGCTGCTTACATTCAGTGCTCGGGTAATAAGTCAACAGGTACCTAAATGAAGAGAATTCCCAAGAAATTGCCACAGAGACGAGAAATTCACTAGGATCGCTGCTCAATGAGATCAACTATAAGCGTTTCCTGCTGACCAGTGCGAGCAAAGTTATTGACGATAGACGAGTAACTAATCATAATTTCACTCAGGCATTGTGAAACAGACTCACAATAATAATACATTTATTTTCGTTTAGTTATTTCTCAAGTGGGTGTAATAACTGTCGATGGAAAACCATGCCCTCCACCACCTGCAACTAATGGGCCACCACGCCAGCAGCCAAGTTCGAATATGGCTCCACCTCTGCGTCCAGGGCTTCTGCCTAGTATGACAACAGGGCTATCCCCCGGTGGCCCTGTTCCGGATCAATACGTTCAAAATAGACCACCAATGCATAACAGTACAGCAACAGCAATTCAACAATATGCCAATGAATAGACAGTTCCCAGCAGATGGACCAGGTAACGACAGAAGTAAATTTTGTAACCTCCTTTGATTGCAGTTCTAAATTAATGTTTCTGTTTTTTGTTCTTGTTCTTTTTTTTGTGTTGCTTTGTTGCAGGAGTCAGATTTGCGGGGATGCCACCAGTGGGTATGAAAGACAAGGCCAACCACATGTCAGCTCATCAACACACCCACAAAATATGGGTAAGTTTTGTGCCATTTAGAGCTTGTAGCTGGTCGCAAATGCGACCAACATGCGTTGTCAAATACCATCAGCATCCGGAAGATGTTCAAATCCAGAACTGGTCTAGTGTTGGAGTTCTATCATCAAAAGACGACATTCCATGCGAGTTATGCCAACAATTGGTTCATCATCTTCAAGAAGTACTTACAGCAAACACTACTGAGATTGAATTCAAAGAAGTTCTCGAAGGGCTATGCAAACAAACTAAAGGTTTCAAGGCAGAGTGCCTCAGCATTGCTGACCAATATTACGATCAAATTTACCAGATGCTTGTTAGTAAATTGGATGCAAATGGTGTATGTTTCCTTATTGGAGTTTGCCCTAAAGGAAGCGCAGGCGGATTCTTAGGTCAGAGAGATCTTATGCCATTGATCCCATATATATAGCCAGCCAAAATACATGTTAAAATATCCAAACTTGATAAGAGCACTTTACCAGTTATGCAACTTCCAATCTACCTTTTGACGGTGCAGAAGATACCAATAGGCAATGCGGAATTATGCACTTTGTGTGAGTATTTTTTGCATTTTCTTCAAGAGACCCTAGCTACTCCAGCCACAGATGAAAAGATTAAAGACTTGGTTATTCATTTGTGTGATAAATTCCCAGCTTCAATTCGTGGAAATTGTCACAACTTTGTAGAAATGTACGGAGATGTTGTTATTGCATTAATGATTCAAGGATTTGATCCTCGAAGAAGAAGTATGATATATTCTTTTAGTTCGTTTTTAAATAGTCTTTATCTTAGGCGAACTACCACATACATATAATTAACAATAGCACTCTAATTTAATAGTTAACAGCAACTAGGGATGAAATTTAAAATATGAAATATTGAATTATTTTTTCGTTTATCAACACTATTCCTAACGAGTATCAAAATTTGTTAAAAAAGATTCACCATTAAAAAAAATTTACTTTTGGGACTCGCATATTGGAACTTGTATGCGTATTTTAAGAGTGCTTTTTCTCATTAAAACTCTTGAGTAAAATATTTTAATGCTTATTTTAACAGCGTTAAGTGCTGATTCCAAAAAGCTATCATTCATCTCTGTACGATTTACCATTGGCCAGATACACTCCAAAACCTTTTTCAATATTCTTGATTTTTCCCATCATGAAGAAAAATCAAAAACGGTTTGGAGTGTATCTGACCAACGGTAAGTCGTACAGCGATCGTTGATACCTTTTTGAAATCAGCAATTGATGCTTTCAAAACGAGTATCAAAATTTGTTAAAAAAGAATCACCATTAAAAAAAATTTACTTTTGGGACTCGCATATTGGAACTTGTATGCGTATTTTAAGAGTGCTTTTTCTCATTAAAACTCTTGAGTAAAATATTTTAATGCTTATTTTAACAGCATTAAGTGCTGATTCCAAAAAGCTATCATTCATCTCTGTACGATTTGCCATTGGCCAGATACACTCCAAAACCTTTTTCAATATTCTTGATTTTTCCCATCATGAAGAAAAATCAAAAACGGTTTGGAGTGTATCTGACCAACGGTAAGTCGTACAGCGATGGTTGATACCTTTTTGAAATCAGCAATTGATTCTTTCAAAACGAGTATCAAAATTTGTTAAAAAAGAATCACCATTAAAAAAAATTTACTTTTGGGACTCGCATATTGGAACTTGTATGCGTATTTTAAGAGTGCTTTTTCTCATTAAAACTCTTGAGTAAAATATTTTAATGCTTATTTTAACAGCATTAAGTTCTGATTCCAAAAAGGTATCAACGATCGCTGTACGACTTACCGTTGGTCAGATACACTCCAAACCGTTTTTGATTTTTCTTCATGATGGGAAAAATCAAGAATATTGAAAAAGGTTTTGGAGTGTATCTGGCCAATGGTAAATCGTACAGAGATGAATGATAGCTTTTTGGAATCAGCACTTAATGCTGTTAAAATAAGCATTAAAATATTTTACTCAAGAGTTTTAATGAGAAAAAGCACTCTTAAAATACGCATACAAGTTCCAATATGCGAGTCCCAAAAGTAAATTTTTTTTAATGGTGATTCTTTTTTAACAAATTTTGATACTCGTTTTGAAAGCATCAATTGCTAATTTCAAAAAGGTATCAACCATCGCTGTTCGACTTACCGGTGGTCAGATACACTCCAAACCGTTTTTGATTTTTCTTCATGATGGGAAAGTATATTGAAAAAGGTTTTTGGCTTAAAGTTTAGAATTTGTTGCTTTTTCTTAAACTAATCTTCAAATTACTCACTTGATACTTTCTTTAGCTGGTATTTCTGTGTCTCCAAACTTGGGGTTTCCTGGAAGCCAGGCTGGCTTTAACGCCAGTCCACAACAACAGCAAAGCCCATTGGGTGGAGGAGGCGGAGCAATGAGTATGCCTGGAATGGCCAAATGGCATATACCACAATCTGCCCAACAGAACAATAGTAAGTAAAATACATTTTTTTTTTTAAATAAATTTGATGTACATTTTTTTTGTTTGTATTGTTTTGAAAAGCCTGTCAAGGACATGGGCCGATGATGCAATTTGCCAATGGGAGGCAAGGTGAAAATTTAAAAAAATATCTCTCAAATCACTTAATACGCTAAAGAATACAACAGCAAATGGCCAAATGCATGGCCCAGGGAGTGTTTTGCCAAATGTAACATAACAAATCCAAAAACACCAAGACCCAGTACAAATGAAGTAAATTTTATCTTAATTCATCACTTATTTCCATATTCAACAGTATTTCTCTTCTTTTTTCATCTTACTGTTTTAGAACTCAAAAGACTTTACAGAACCAATTGACAAAGTTCGTGACGATTCCATTAACGATCTTATGGCCACCATAGCCAAACTCGATTCCAATGGAGTGCAAGTTTTGCCTGAAGGCCGAACGAAAACAACTTCTCCACAAGTTCATAGCTCGACAGATATCTCAACACTCAAGAAGGCAAGTTTTACTTATTATTTTATCACATAAAATAACATTTTAGATGTAGACTTAACTAGTTTTTTGTTTTGTTTTAAGACTTATGTAGTAAATTTCAAAACTAATTTCATCCTCATCACAATACAACTAACATTATTAATTTAATACAAACGAATAACAAAACGTCTTTTCTGCTTTTATTTTTCTTATATTTGGCAATCTCATCAATTTTTCTCTGTCAAATAAAACAACAAAAAAAACTAACGTTCAGTTAAAAATGGTCAAAAAGATGACCCAAACGAGGATTGGTGCGCTGTTTGTTTGGCGGTGAATTGATGTGCTGCGATAAATGTCCAAAGGTATTCCATCATAATTGTCACATTCCAGCAATAAGTTCGCTGCCAGGTGAAAGCGAAAGTTGGCAATGTCTTCTGTGTGTTAATATGGGAGAACTTGCCAATACCGTACAGTTGCAACCGAAACCAATCGGAGCTGATTTGACACCAAGGGAATTGTTGATGATCCAAAGAATTTGTTTAGAATTGTATTGTCAACATGAACAGAGCTTGCATTTTCGTGAACCAGAATCACCAACAAATACAACATACTATGAGATAATTTGCAGGTTCGTGCTGGGATTCATCTTCATTACAATAAAATTAAAGTTTTTGCAAGAGTAAATTACTAATGAAAGAGAAAAAAACTACAAATATTTGCAGCCCAATGTCGTTAGATGTTATTCGAACAAGATTGGATCCATCGAGTCCCAATCATTACAAAGAAATCGCCGGTTTTATTGCTGATATCCGATTGATGTTCAAAAACACCTACCTCTTCTATTAGGTATGTGTAAAAAAATTCAATTTTGTGCAACTCATATTTTATATTAAAAAGTCAATGCAGGAGGATTCAAAAACGTACCAACACGCCCGCTATTTAGAAATGTTCTTCGAGAAGCAATTAGTGAAATGGTTGCCGAAATTCGACCGAATAGACTGACGCCCCTCCACCAGCTTCTTCGGTCAACAGTAGAAACGATCGAGCTCTCAAACGAAAAGCAGTTGAATTACCAATACAACAACAGAGATTTCTACAAAATATCATGGAGGTTACTCCTGTCAAAGCAACTAAAGCTAAGAAAACTATTTTCACAAACTTTGGTAAAATTTATAATGAACTATACATACTGAATATAAATATAGGTACCAATTAAAAATAAAGAAAGTTTTAGACTTAGCTAGACTTTTCATCAATTGATATCTTTTTATTTTTAGATTCGAGCGCGTAATGATTGGATCAACCAACTTTTCTGAAATCGAACAAAAACCAAATACCAAACTAATTCAACCAGTGCTTGTGAATTAGTGAATCCAACTACTATTCGCTCTGCATACATTTATTTTCCTTTTATATCCACGTCTCAAAAACAAAATATTCACTTGTACTTGCGTACTAGTGCTTTAAAATAAATGTTAAATTATATTTCCAATAATTTTATTTCAAATTAAGAAACAGAAACATGTATACATTAATTTATATTTATAATAATTATTAAATAAAACTTTATAGAATGCATCTTATTACACTGCGTTGAATCGTATTTTTTTAGTTTGAAGACCAAATTTTTTTTAAGTTTTCTAGTTTGATTGTTTTGGCGCTGCATATTCTAGGTGAACATCCTTGCAGGTAGAGTATGAATACGTCTTGCTTCGTTCGATCCGTTGCGCTCAACTTTGTGAATAGCACACGATACACATTAATGCAATTTTCCTTGCATAAGAGTCCCAGATGGATGCTTCAGATATCTTTCACTGCTGCAGCCTCAACAATGTTTCGAATGAAAAACTTCTTTATCGCTTTATCTTTAAGAACACAGCGCGCCAATTTGTACATATCACAGGTTATGCATGCAGCAACGTCCATTAGGATGTTTTTTTTTTGTCATTTTCAGACAACCTTTTCAATTCAAAACCGACCGCAAAAAGGATTCCAATCCATGTTGGTTTACGCTATTATGTACAAATGCTAGAAACATTTATATTCATATATCTATTAATATACAAGCAGTAACATTTCAAACTTTATTTCTTAGAACTAGACTAATTCATAAAATTAAATGGCAATAATTTCGTTTTTGCATTTCTAATAAAATTGCGGTAAGTGTAAGTAAACTATATCTTTGTTATAGATTTCTTGTGCTAACATGAAACAAACTTTTTCTTCGGGAAGACTTCCAGGAATCTAGCCAGATTCATCATAAAACCAACCTGAATAAAACAAACAAAAACTTATTAACTTCTATTATTTATAAAACTGATTTAACAAACCATCTGAAAGTTTTCGTGAAATATTCACAATTTCACCAATGTATAAGGTAAGAAAATCTGTTTCGGCTGCTATAAATTCATGAGTGGCAGCTAACATGTGGAGACTCCAATTGTCCGTAAAGCTTTTTTTCCTGGATTTTCTCCTTCTGCTTCAGGCAGCGGTGATTTCAATTAATAATGGGCCCATTGGTGGTGATTATTGTCTTGGAAAGGATTGTAGGCCTAATGGACGTTGAGCAAGTTGGCATAAAAGGAGTTAGGAGTTGCATTGAAGATTCCTTTAAAATAAAAATTTTAATTACGTTTTCTTTTTCTATGGATAGATTTGAAACTTCTGAATTCAAGACATCCCTTTCAACTTGTAATCGGAATAATTTCCATTGCAATTGACTGACTTCGTTAAGTGTTCTATTGTACTCGCCGTATGGTTCATGTGTGAAGATTGATATGCATTCCATATATAGATGTGGCTTGTCGACCAATATTTGATATGCAGTCGAGATCATCCTAAGAATAAAATTAAAAATAATAGGAAATTTTATATGTATACAAATTTGTAATAAGCTATCAGGGGTTCTATTATTAAAAATAAATTAATAGGGATTTTATAAATAATTTTGAACCCACCACAGCTGCCAATCTAGTGATCCCAATGCATCATCTACAACACTGAGTGTGGGCCATGAATTAATCGGCCTCAATGTGTAATGTGCTCAATCAGAATTGCTCGTTTCACTCAGAGACATACATATCTCTATTGCGATAATTGGTTGGGTTATCACGATGTACCTCAACCGGTCTTTCGTCTTTCTTTTGTGCCACCATTGTCTCGTACTTCTCTTCCAAAATTGTATATTTTTGTTTTAATTCATCGTGTTTTATTCGAGTCTTCAAAACTCTCCGTGTTTTCAATTGTCTGAAAAAAATTAATTCAAAACAAATTATTCAAAAAAAATTTGGACCAATTAAAGACCTTTTTGAATTCGACTCAATGATTTTGCTTTCAAGACCAGCTTGATGAAGTGTAATTTTTGTTTACTCCTCTTGCATCATGCTGAGAGTTTATCTTCAAGAGTTTCAATTCTCGACTTTTTCAATCAACTTTCGACAATCTCTAAGCTTTGAAGGCGGGCCCTCGAGAGTTCTTAAAAATATCACAATAGTAATTACGGTTGCTAAAATTTGTTGGCACCATTATTATAAAATTACCTAATTTGGTTAAAAACTCATTTTCTTGCTTGTCCCAATTACTCGTTCGCATTGTGAGTGCGTCGACTGCAGATACCAAAAGGTTCCTGAAACCATTGGCAACACCGTGTGGCGCGGAAGCAATAGTTGGGTATCCAACTTCCAAACATACAGCAGCTAAATTGGCAACACCTTGTTGGAACTTGGAGCGCAAATCCTCGGGCTTGATTTCCAAGATTTCTGGTGAGAAAATTGAACCAGAGTCGTAAACTTGCTTCACAATCAAAACGTATGACAACGGAGAGGTTCAACAAGTTGAGCAAAGTAGCTTCGGAAGCACCGACTTTCTCGCCTGGATTCAAGTTTGGCACATCATTGATGATTTCAATTGTACCATGAAAATCTTGGTTTGGATGGACAGAGCCTGGAAGAAAGAAGTCTTCTCGGGTCCCAAACCGGTGTTATGGGCTGGGATGATAACCGGGAGTGGAGCAATGGCACCATCACGAGCAGGGGCACGCACTTTACTCTCCAACGTGTCATGGATATCGCACAAATCCTCCTTGGTGAAAACGAAACCTACATTTTTCTTGAGCTGGTTGTTGTTCTCCAAGTGTCTGCGGATGGCTTTGTGGATCATGGTGTTTTTTCACATGAGAACGACAACCTTTCCACGAAGTGAAGTACGGATGTTCTGCATCTGGCGAGAACCTACGTTGTCGGAGCCGTTGCCGATGAAACATTTTAGGTATTCGTCGAACAATTGAACGACTTTAATGAAATAGTTAGCTTTCCAGGCTGTTTTTTTTTCACCCTAACCATCCCGAGTAATTGTAATCTCTTGAAGAATTTAAGAATAAAAGCACAAATGTTTACGTTTACGATGACTAAAAAATGACTTAAAAAACTTTCAAGAAGATGCATGAAGAAAAAATACCACACAAACGACAAATGTCAAAATGTCATTTCAATTGAAACAGGTGGCTCTGTTTTAATAACAGATGTCAGTAGTTTCTTTGTCTGGACAAGCTTTTTTTTACAAAGAAACTACTGACATCTGTTATTAAAACAGTGAAAATAATTACTTCTGTTTCCCGTGTTTCTACGCAAGGGTTAGTGTCGCTAAGGAGTGGTGGAACCACTTTTATTGGGGTTTTTGTATGAAAATGAAACTCAACTAGCAGTCCATATATAATAGGTCAATGCATTTAATTGTGGAAACAAATTCTAGGTAAAGATTTATTAATTTGTTTGCAAATTTATATTCTTTTCTCTAACGCCCATATTATTCTCTCTATACATCCAGATTGAAACTTAATTCCGGATGTATTTACATTGAATTTGAATTCTTTACCTCTGGATTTAAGTTTTAATCTGGATGTTTCGAGTGATTAATATGGGTGTTAATGTAAGTCCGCACCCGGCGGAACTGAACTTCAGGACTTATTTGTAGGAAATTTTATGATCTATATCGCAAGCACTATATGCGGTAAAGTTGATAATCTGACTAACTTTGAAATTTCGTTCAGTTTTGTGCGCAAGTGCGTGCGTATTTTAACAATATATATATATATATATGTTGTTTTCATAGACAACCACTTGTTGATTGTTGTTTTCGTCGTCGCCACCGAAAATTCGCGTTGGTGTGGGGAAACCTTTAATCCTGCTTTATGTTTGGATCTTTTTCAATCTACTCTGGTGATTAAAAGCGTGTCTTTTGTGTAAAGAAAAAGACAACGAGTGCATGAAAAATAAACAAACATAAGAAAAAAACGATAAAGGTACTTATAACTTTTATTTTTATATTAACTGCTGTGAGTAATAAGATTATGCGGAAAAAAATGCAACCAACTAAAATCGTGTATGAATTGGATTAAAATTTCGATTGAATTTTTACGTTTCCACGTTTAGATTCTTCTCATACCGCCATTATTATTCACGCAATATATGCAGATTAAAACTTAAATCCGGATGTATTTACTTTGAATTTATATAATTTACATGTAAGTTTAAGTTTTAATATGGATGAATGGAGTGAATAATATGGTGGTAAGTTACATGTTACATTAGCCAAGGTTTAGACAACCAAATCCGTTGTTTAAGTTAGATAGTGCCCTATTACACGATGATTCTTTGCGTCTGACTCTTTTTGAACTTAATGAATGCAAAGAGAAAAAAGATGGGATGGAAGACCTGTTCTCAGTTAAGCCATGGGCCAAATTTTCCGACTCTTTTTGACTTTTTGACGTTTTCGACAAGTTGTCATCGTGTAACAGTTATATGTGTTAATTTCATACTATTATTCTGTTGCATGTTTTAATCGGCACTATCATGAATTCCATCGTAATCAGAAAATTTTCCGAATCCCGAAAAAAACTATCACCGAATCCATTCGTAATGACTATTTGTATGAGATTTTCCACTACGATGGAATCTGTGATAGTTTTTTTCGGTATTCGTAATAATTTTCCGACTATGATAGCTCTTAAACATCAAATACAAAATTTTATCTATAACCTAAATGGCTGTCCAAAGTTAGAAAACGTTTATATGTATTACCAATACAGTCTATATATAGTTATAAAATTATATTCTTCAAATAAATTTTTTCATCAAAGCAGAAAAATAAGTCTGAAAATCAAAAAAAAGTGCGATACCACCTTTAGTAAAAAACATTTCAAACACATCCATAACATTAATAACTGTAAGTTTTTCCGAGGTGAATTAAAAAAACGTCAAAAAAAATACTGATTTGTGAAAGTGCTTGAATTGTGGTTGATAAATTTTTCAATCAATAAATAAAAGTGTTTCTAAAATCAAAAAAATAAATTTAAATTGTTTTTTTAAAAACAAAAATACTTGCTTTTTATAATTTAATAATACTAATTTGGTGCGGGATCGCGATTTTGTGTTGAAGTTTCTTTCTTTTTTAGATTTTTTCGTTTCAGAGTTTATTTTCAGATAGCAGATGGAAAACCGGAGGACCGTAGCGCGGTGTGTGATGGGTTGTTCAACATTCAACCACACATTCCGCGCTCCTGATAGCAGGTAAGCTTTTATTGTCATCATCATCATCATGATCATCAAAAAATATTTTGCTCCTTCGTCATTCGTATACCATTTCATATGGAGTTGAGTTGCAAATGGCCAAAAACAAAAATATCCCTATAAATACATATATGTACATGTAGATATCGTTCTCTAGACACTGAGGAGGTTTCTATACTCTATATTCTGAGAAGCAAGCAATAAAAATCAATTTCGTTTTTGCTATAGAACTACCCTCCATGGATTCTCCACCGTGTCCATTCCATAAAATAAAAGCATACCTTTGGTGGCCACGGGCGTCGGGCATGTTTTGTTGCCAGTCATGGTCTCATGGTTTTACGCGAACATTCTGGCCGCTTTGAATGTAGGCTTAATCAATAACAATTTCTTGGATGAACAACTCTATGGGTGATGCATGTTATTCGAAAGTGGCCACACAGCACAATGCCACCATGATGTTAACTATTTTCACTTTGTCGGTTTTTTTATATTTGGTGGTATAAAATAAGAAAATAATTATTTTGTTATATTCAATTGACCTACAGTGTACCTACCCCATACAAATATTTTCGTATTAAAATTATTAAATTTAAAAAAATTATAAAATGTCAACATTTGCATTATGTCTTAATAAAATTGGCTTTGGCGCAGTACCCAGATTAAGATCCATCCATGTTAAGGAATAAGATAAAAGTATTAAAGGCTTTTCTGACCTTTTTGAAAGGTATATAGTTTTAAAATCTACAAAAAAGGATATGAGGTATTATATGTAATTATTTATTTTCTTTGGTAAATTAACTACGTTTGGCTAAATAAGAATAAAATAATATTTCAATTAAGACAAAAGGAAAATAATGTGTGTTAATGTGTATTATTATAAATTTCATTGATTTTCTTTTATTTTTTTTTACGGCGCGGCGTAAACATAGTACTCACCTTCCGTAAAATGAAAAGTAAAAACCTTACAAAATACGCGTGGACATTTAATATGAAACCATAATTAATCCTCCACATGAATTTTCGATACTCAGTTTTTTTTTTAATAATTATTCATCTCATCGAAAGTTGGTACTCTGTGGAGAGGGGAGTCCACCTGGATGGTAACAGGAGTTGTACACACACTCCAGCAACTGGAAAGCTAGTTTCCAAGCTATGCCGCTTGAACTAGACTTGATGCCTATCCCTTTTAAACGGGACACTGGCAACAATAACAACACGTGGTTGTCAATGAAAACAACACGTTGTTATTATTGTTTTCGTCGTCGCCACCGAAAATTCCCGTTGGTATGGGGGAACCTTAATAGACATATTTTTATATTACAAAGCCTTACGTAAATGAACGGACCGGGTGATATAACTTACACAAAGTGTAACTCCTGAAGGTCCTTGTGGTCTAGTTGCAGTTATACCAACACTAGGAATGTCATCATGTCGTGAATGTGCCAAAGCTTTTCTACGAAGACTACAACAAAGCTACGAACAAAATAAATAGTTATTCGAATTATTAGTTTATAGTAAAAAGATAAGTGTTGGAATCTATATTTGATTCCACGCTATTATTTTCTTTAATCCTAATGCAATTTTAAAAGTTGATTTTTATTAAATTTTAAACTGACAAAATTTTGTCTTTTTGATAATATTCACAAAACAAAAACACATATATCATATGGTTACCATTGAGGCGGCAATTTTCTTTTATTCCTGGCTTTCTGCACACGAAGTGCCTCGGCATAGACGCGTATTTCGATTATTATTTTTTTTTTTAATTCGTCGCATTACACAAGCTGCAAATCGCCGGGCGTACAGCACTCTCAGTCGCCAGGCGTATAGTTTGAAGTATTAACTCATTTTGGTGAAATGCCAATGTCAAATTTCAATTCATGCCAAAATTTATTTAAAATGTTCAGTGTTTTATCAATGACGTGAAGCTTCATGTACAGAAAGCTAGCAGTAGTGGAATCGTCGCTGCAAGGCAAGTTTTTTACGCATCTATGACTAGACGTTTCGTGTGCAGAAGGACTTAGGCTTTTTTTTGTATGTATGCATGATTAAAATCAATCAATTTGTGTTTCATCAAAGTTTCAAGGATAACAAAAATTTAAGAAATTATCATTTAGCCAAATAAATAATAAAAAAATATGGGAGGAGTGCTTAAGGAGGAGACGTGTTGTCAGATGAATTCAGAACCAACGATTGAGTATTCTTCTTTTTTCTATCAGTCGTCGTTTTCGTCGCGCACTAAGAATGTTTTGAATTTTTTAAGCTACCTCGTTAATTTTGTAATCTTAAGATTACTTTGAAAGCTAAATATAGATTCAAAAGCTAATAATTACTTTTGGTACCTACTAAGTAAGTATAAGCTTTTAAATCTAATTTCAGCTTTCAAAGACTGCAAAATTGTGGTACCTTAAAAAAATTTAATGCGTAAGCTAACAATTCAGCTTATGAATTCATTTTTTTTTAATTCACAAGTCATCAGCTAGCAATATTATTGAGTGTTATTCAAAAAGCTTTTCGTCTCATCTCACCTAAAATAACATCAATGTTTTTCACCGGTTACTGCTTCTTGCTAGAAATTGACATAGTTAATATCCTGCAAGAGTATCTTTCGGCAGAAAATTGTAGGCGCTCTGTTTTCCCGCCAGTAACACAGGAATGATTGAATCAATAGCAACTTATTCAAAATAAGAAAAAAATGTTGTATATGTAGGTATGCACGTTTGTAGTAGGTATTTTTATTCATAATAATTGTAAAGGTTCCCTCGTAGTTGGTTTGGTGGGCTGATAAATTTTGTTCTGATAATCGGATCGTTAAGGTTGAGGCCTTAAAATTTAGGTATAATGTCGGGTTACATTTTTTTTACGAAATCATTGCGGGGGAACATAAAAGTATGCAAGAAAAAATGTAATTAATTTAAAATTTAATTGAAACACAAATTTAATTAAACAAAATATTTTCATGCACGTTTACTTGACCCTTTTAAGGAATCTCATTATGTTTGCAGAATTTAAATAATAGATTCTTCTCGCTCTTGTTACTTATTCCCTACACTTAGCTAAGTCTCAATAGTCTAATTTGTGGCGATCTCAGCTACGCGTACAGGACATATGTTCGACTAAAAAACATGTGTTCATGATAGTACTATGATTATAGACATATAGATTTTATATACAATGGTTGCAACTTTTTAAAAACTGTATCTTTTTATGGAGTTACCAGTTATATGTATATAAATTGAAGGGAGTGATAAAATATTACGAAACAATTCTGATATATTGAATGAAATACCAAGTCCAATTTTTGAAATACTATTTTTTTCTGGATTTGATTTTAAAACTACTTTTTTTAATGTGTAATTTTGTTTGTTACTAAAAGCAGGGAAATATGGCGGCAACGTCTGGGTCTCCCTATCTTTTTTAAGACACAAAGAGTTTGCGATAATCATTTTACTGAAGAAATGTTCGCAAACTCTAAAAAAAGTCGTCTTACCCAGAGTGCAGTACCAGAAATAAGACATTCTGAGGAAGAAGAAAAATTAGTAAATGAAGAAGTAATTATAGGTATTCTTATGATTAAAAAAAAATTATTCGAGAAAGTTATTAATAAGAACAAGACATAGGGCAAGAAGAACATACTGTGTTCGAAGAAGAAGTATGTCAAGAAGAAGAAATATTTCAAGAAGAAATAGAAGAAGAAGAAAAGCAAATTGTGGAAGAAAATATTTTGTTTCAAGAAGAAGAAATTCCCACAAATTTGCTTATTACTCGGGTAAGTGATGCGCACACATCAACTTCATCATATTTAAGAAACAATACCCCAAAAAAAGAACTATTAAAAAATAGCTTAAAAGCGGCACAGGGAAATCTGATAGCTTCTGAAAGCCGAAATAGAAGTCTTGAACGGACAGTTAGGGAAAAAGATGATCACATATCATTATTAGAAGAACAGGTTAAAAATCTGAAAGCTAGGCTAGAAACTGCTAGGGATAGTTTTGAAAAAGAATTAAAGGAAAGTTTGTCCGATGGACTGTACGTTATCGTGACAAATTTTAGAAAAAATTCAAAGACTAAGCCAAAGGGCTTTAGGTACTCTCACGACATGAAGTTACTGGCACTTTCAGTAAAATTTACTTCGCCTGTTACTTACAGATTAATGCGTGAGACTTTAGGATTGCCATCGGATAACACCCTTCGTTCATTTGTTTCTCATTGGCCGAATCAACCTGGCAATATAGAATTTAATATTAAAAGTTTAGAACTTAAACTTAGCCAGGCTCCCGATATGTTCAGGTATTGTTCAATTTCATTGGACGAAATGTCTTTAAAGACGCATTTAGATTATTGTAGGAAAACTGATAGGATAATAGGTTTTGAGGATTACGGTTCTGATGAGCATAGGACACAATGGCCTGCTAAAAACGTTTTAGTAATCATGGTCCAGGGAATTGCAAGAAGGTGGAAACACCCTCTCGCATACTACTTCGTTCGATCCAGTTGTCCGTCTGTTATGCTTAAGAACCTTCTGTTCAAGTGCATAAATGCCCTTCAAATTAGTGGTTTTATACCAGTACATTTAGTTTCTGACCAAGGGGCTAATTTTCGGGGCCTTCATCGAGAACTTGGTATTAACAGAAAGAAGCCATATTTTGAGATCGGCGAAGGAGAGGCGGAGAAGCAAAAAATTTTTTGCTTTTATGATGTATCTTATTTAATAAAAAGCTCTAGAAACTGCCTCTTGAAACACAATATTTTTTTGATAGTTCAGGCGAATCCTTTTCAGCCACGTGGAAGGACATCGAAAAGATTTTCAATTTAGATGTAAAATTAAATTTGTTTGATATGTTCAATTCCTCAACGCGTTCGTTTGGAAACCGTTATCAAACTAAATTTTGTTGCAATGAAGATCAATTCAATTTTCTGCAGGAGGCAAGAAAAATTTTAGGTTCGTTTAGAGTTCTTGATTCCGATGGCAAGAACGTAACGAAAATTTATTCTTTCATTAAAGGCTGGATTCTTAACATTGAATCTCTCACATGCATGTGGGAACAGCTAAAAGAATGTAACTTCAGTTACATTCTCACTAGGCACCTGAATCAAGACTGCTTAGAGCACTTTTTCGGGGAGGTTAGAAGTTCAGGTGGAAACAATAGGAGGGTAACACCTTATTCATTCGTGACGATTTTCCAACAGCTTTGGGGACTTAGATACTTGAAGGTCGTAAAATCCGGAAATTGCGAGCAGTTGAACTTTTTAGAATTAGATAGTTTTTTTAATTTAAATGTGACCAAGCAGACTTGTTTAGTATCCACCCAAGAGCCTATAAGTAGTATTGCAGTCAATATAACTGAAGATGTAGGCATAACTAATTTCTTGAAAGAAAATAGTTTTGCATATGTCTGCGGTTGGCTGTACCGGAAATGCTACGAAAGTCACAATTGTGAGTTGCCATTACCAACTTTCAATATTTCTGATTCCTCAATGAGTTTGATATTTACAGGTTTTAAGCAATTCGATAATTGCAACCTACTAGCTCCCTCACCAAACTTCGTTGAGTACGTCAAAGATTTAGAAGAACAGTTTTGCAATATTTTCGGCAATATTGCGCACGAAAACGATGTTCTTCAAAAACTTTTAGAGGTTTTGAAACCAAACCATAGTTTTGTTTGTTGTAGTAATATGACACCAAATTTCATTTTTAGGTATTATATTAGGGTACGAGTTCTTTTTATTTTAAGGTTTTGGAATAGGGATTTGAGTGAACCCTCTTTTAGGAATAAGCTTCTTTGTGTTAGGCACCTTTAAGAAAATAAGATTCTTTTATAAATTACAAATATGTAAGAAACAAATTTTAATAACTTTTTTTATTCCAGGATGGGTGCAATAGGCCTACAGGGGAAACCGAACACCCAAAAGAAAAAAAATCGGTTAACGCGCCAAAATGCATACCTCTTGTCTAAATATTATCTTCAGTACAATGGTATCATGTATAGAAAATAATATTTCGGTCTCAGGTGGTGTGGAAATGCATTAAAATTCAATTTTTTCGAGTACTATCTTTTAATAATTTACTCTTAATTCTTTACAGATTTTTCAAGCAGAAGACTATCTCCCATTCACCTTGGCTGTAGCCATAGGTGTTGTATGTATGTAAATACATATATTTGCAGATATTAAATAATACACCTATTTGTCAGTATTATTTTATTTTACGTTCAGTTGTAAACATTATTTATATTAAAACTGTTTAATTATTTTATCTTACGTTATAAGTACATATTTAAGAAAAAAAGTGTGACAAATGAACTTTAAAATTTGGATTCTAACTCTTTTTTTAAGATATTAAATAATAAGTACACCTATTTTGTCAGTATGATGTTTTTACATTATTTATATAAAACTATTTAATTATTTTATCTTAGGTAATAAGTACATATTTAAAAAAAATGAGTTTGACAAATAAACTTGAAAGTTTTATAAAATGGAAGTCGAATGGTTTTTACTTAATTTAGATATTTCCATGAGAGTGGGCACTGTTAGAAATTTGTCTAAGAGATGGAAGCAAATTTTGGGAGAGAATAAGTATGCATGTATGTGTAGGTATCCACACAATATACCAAATTCAATCGTCTGACAGGTTTTGTTCAGCCATGGCTAGGGGTGAAGGTAATACCTGAATTCAGTATGAAATATAATTCGACCGAATATGCGAGTCGAAAAAGTAAATTTTTTCTAATGGTAATTTTTTTTTTAATTTTGATACTCGTTTCTAAAGCATCGATTGCTGATTCCAAAAAGATATCATTTATCTCTGTAGGCCTTACCGTTGGACAGATACACTCCAAACCGTTTTTGATTTTTCTTCATGATGGGAAAAATCAAGAATATTGAAAAAGGTTTTGGAGTGTATCTGACCAACGGTAAGGGGCAGAGAGATGAATGATACCTTTTTGGAATCAGCACTTAATGTTGTTAAAAAGAGCATTAAAATGTTTTACTCAAAAGTTGTAATGAGAAAAATCTCTCTAAAAATACGCATACAGGTTTCAATATGCGAGTCCCAAAAGTAAATTTTTTTTAATGGTGATTCTTTTTTAACAAATTTTGATATTCGTTTTGAAAGCATCAATTGCTGATTTCAAAAAGGTATCAAGCATCGCTGTACGACTTACCGTTGGTCAGATACACTCCAAACCGTTTTTCATTTTTCTTCATAATGGGTAAAGTTAAGAAAATTGGAACGTGTTTTGGGGTGTATCTGGCTAACGGTAACTTGTAGAGAGGTGAATGATGTCTTTTTGAAATCAGCATTTAGTGTTGTTACAAATAGCATTAAAATCTTTTACTCAAAATTTGTAATGAGAAAAATCTCTCTAAAAATACGCATACAGGTTTCAATATGCGAGTCCCAAAAGTAAATTTTTTTTAATGGTGATTCTTTTTTAACAAATTTTGATACTCGTTTCTAAAGTATCAATTGCTGATTTCAAAAAGGTATCAACCATCGCTATACGACTTACCGTTAGTCAGATACACTCCAAAACGTTTTTGATTTTTCTTCATGATGGGAAAAATCAAGAATATTGAAAAAGGTTTTGGAGTGTATCTGACCAACGGTAAAGCGTAGAGAGATGGATGATACCTTTTTGGAATCAACACTAATAGCAGCAAAACATTTTACTCAAAAGTAGAAATAAAAAAAGCACTCGCCAAATTACATTCGTAAACAATGAAAAAAAAAATTTTAATTTAAGCCGTGGCTTTATGTATTTTTATTAAAGTTCTTAGGTATAATAATCATTTTAAATTTATATAATAATATTGCACGACATACATAATTCGGTTCTTATCTTTTTAAATTCCTTAAATTTGCATTCTTACAAAAACTACAAAATTACCATAAAATACCTAATGATACTTTTTCTCCTATAAACTAATTTACGTTAAGTAAATTTTGAAATTTTTTTGGTGAACAGAAACGTTTCCTTTTCAGCTTGAATTTGTGGTCAGCCTAGCCGCAAGTTTCGCATTCATTCATATCTGCTGGAAGACAGTTGTAACACAGAATAGACTCTTCCATAGCTTGTTTCTTTTGTGTTTGCACCTGTTGCTGTTGTAGTAGCTGCAGGAGTTGAATTTGTTGGGCGATTTGTTTTTTAATTAATTGCTGTTTAGAATTCTGTTACATAATCAACTGTTGTTGAAGTAGACTTTGTTGTTGTTGTTGTTGTTGTTGTTGTTGTTGTTGTTGTTGTTGTTGCTGCTTGATTTCTTGCATCACAACCATTCTGAAATAAATAAAGTTAATAATTCAGTGTTGTTAATACTTGTTTCTATACAATTTGAAAACTTACTTTTTACCTGCTTAACAACTTGTCTGCCGTGGAGCCGACTGATGCATACTTGTAGTTTTACTTCCCTGCCAATTTATGTTTTCATTGCCGGCAGTAAACTAGCTGCCCTTATTTGTGGGCCATTCTGTGGAAAAATATGTTGGAACTTTTGCTCTTATTGCTGGTGTTTTCGTTGCTGTTGGTTTTACGTGGTTGAAGAAAATTGCGTGTGAAGAAGATCGAGTTATGTTCATATTGCTGTCCATAGTCCACAAGCAAAGTCCCTTTTGGCAACTAATTGCTAGTTCAGCTGCACTCTGCTCTCTTCAAGTCATGATTTTGCTGATGACTTCGCGGTGATGGTTCAGATCGTGTCTTTTCAAGTCTCATTTTAGATGTACTCTCCACAAGCTTATTCACGCGGGCTGTGTGCACATTATGGTTTGAGTAATTCGAGCTGCTATTCGCGGTATGCGGTATAGCTTGAATTGTTGTTATTGTTTGAAGAAGAATTATAGCCAGACTGCCGATTGTTGTTGTCATAGTTGCGAACGTTTCCACTATTATGTTGATAGTTCGTGGAATTTTCATTCTGCTGTTGATAGCGTGCTGTAACCTGAAATAATAAAATAATCGATAAATAAACTTAAACTTAGTGAAATGAAATGAATAATATCCAAAAGTTAAATTTAAAAAAACTCAGCGCTTCCTTTCCATTAGCCAACGTCATTTGTTGTTCATATCCATTTCGTTGCGGTTGGTGCGGCTGCACCTGCCGCTCATGCCTATGTTGATTTTGCTGATCCTTTTGATTATGATAATCGTTATACTTTCGATTATCATATCCACCACTCGAAGATCCTCCACGGCCACCAGAATTATTATTATTATGCAATCCACGTCCACCACCTCTTGCACTACTATAGCCGGAACTATTCTTCTAATCACGATGTCGCTCCGAATTTTGTTCATATGGCTGATTTGGTCTCCCATGGAATGGATTTCCACTCACACCGCTACCGCTACCACTGCCGATGCCACCGCCACCTCGTCCACGATTCGAACTTGAATATCGATTATATCGTTCTTCATTGGGATGCGAACTACTTCGGGTGGCAAAGCTCGATGAGAGATTATTTTCAAATTTCGGTCGGTTCGAATTGGTAGGGCTTTGCTTTTGAGATTTAACCGACATTAACAATCTTAAGAAATATAAATATATTATTATAACCTACATTTGTCGCAAATTTAGCAGTTCCAGCAACTTCTGCTTCTTTGCCGCCACGTTGCTGATTCACAATAGCTTACAGCATAAGTTCTTGCCTAATTAATAATTTTGTTATATTTTATTATTTAAATTTTAAGCCTAGCGAATTTCATTTTTTTATATATAAAACATAAGATACCTATATAAAACTGGTTTCGAAAAAATTACCTTCTTTCCTGCTGTTTTGGCAGCTTCAGCAATAGCTTCGCTCCTCATAGCATTGAACTCTTAATTTTCCTTGCTACTTTCCTTTTCTTTTTCGGCTTGTACCAGATTCTTGATTCTTGAAGTTCCAAATGCAATCCATGGCGGTGGGCCTGATCCACCGGTGTGCTGTCGACACTTAGGATACTTATGCAGACTTAATAATCTCCCACTTCCCTACCAGCGCCGACACCCTCCCACCCAAAACTTGTATATCGACAGGTTTCATTACAATCATTCCTTGCATAAGAGGAATTGTTTTGTATTTAAAGTGGATTTTGGTCTTGGGCAGAGTGTTCATGCTCAACACAGAAATGTGTTCCGATTCTAGGGCTTGCATAAGAGTCACGCCATCGGATAATTCGATTTGTAGAAACCTAGAGATTCCTTTTTGGAGAGGATTTTTAAGAATAGGAACTGCAGCTGGTTCATGTGTAGATGCGAAAACCATCATTTGAGCCGGAAAATGTGATTTTGAAACAATTCGGATGCCAACAATTATATCAACAATTTATCTTGTAATTGCTTTATGACTCTTTCATTCACTGGCTTTGCAGCAGATGCACTAAATAACTCTCAGTTTACATTTATTTCTGAATAGCATTCCAAAACATAGGAGTTTCCTTTGACTTCGACTTGCGGCACTGTGCAAAGACGGCCACTCCTTTTACAAACACAAACACTACCCGTTGAGGCTAAAGTTGGGAGATCTTGCACCGAAACTAAAATATAATATATATTTATTTTACTAAAAACATTCCCGAAAAAAAGACATTCGTGCAGACAAACCAAAATAAAATACTCACCACAGCATATTAATAAAAAAAAAAATCGAACTGTCAAAACAAATAAACTCACCGCATTATATTGTTGTTGCAATTCACATCTATTCATCGACACAAAATGAAATTACAAATACAACAATGTAAACAAATGGGTGTTGGAGGGTAAAACGTACGAAAGATTCATATCTTTATTGGAGGGAAAACAAACTCTTTTTCAAAGGGTCGACTATATTGGGCGTTCTTCTTTTTTAGTTCAGAGTAGAGCTCTGAACAGAGTCTGAACACTCCGAACATACTCTGAGCATAGATCAAAAATATAAAGATACCAATCCTCGGTTGTCAAACTGGCTTGCCTACAAGCAGAAAAAACAGCTGACCGTGGTAGAATGTATCAGGTTGCAATAGTATTAGTTAAAACACACATACTAGTGCAACTTGATACATTCTAACACTAAAATGGCGGAACTTTATGCATTCTACCACTAAAACGGCGGCCATTTTGGCTATGTTCAAAAAGCAAATCATCTAGTGAAACGAATCAAAGTCTAGACTTCACCTTATACTATTAAATTTGCAGTGGAATTTTCGTGTAATTATTGTATTCGATCGAAAGAGTAATGATTAATGAAAATACCTAATAAAAATAAATATGAAATCGAAAATGTTGTTTTTTCCTTTTTAAGGCTTTTCGCCTTTCAAGTGCATAAAAAGTCTTGAATTTTAACTTCTCTTTCTTATGGGCTTGCAAAAATGTTTTTAATGAAGTTGAGTGTATGTTTGATCTTTAACTGCCATATTATTTAGTAGTTAAACCCAGATTAAAATTTAAACCCGGATGTATATTTCACTCAACCCAATTTTGTTGTTGTTTTGTGTGCTCTTATGTTAGGTTCATGCATTTGGGTTAAGAGTTCATTTAAACCCATGACTGAGTAATATGACGGTAAAATAAATCAATCACAATATTAATAATCTTTTTCGTACACACTTCAAAATTTGTCTTGAGAAAAAGAATGTAGAGATAAAATTTAGTTTGTCTCGATCTGCGTACTAGGCTTAAGGGCAAAAAAAGGTCTTCGTAAAAGTAGTAAACTGCGTTAATCTGCCTTATTAAATATTGACAGATTTACAGGGCTATTTTGGCGTTGTGAGGGCTCACAACTCACAAGCCTTTGTGAGGTTGATTTCTTGTGAGGTTGTTGTGAGGTTCTCAAAAGAGATCACAATTTCGATAGTTTTTGTGAGGCTCACAGTTGTGAGGGTACGAAAACCTCACAAATTCGATTTCACCTTTCCTTGTGAGGTTGTTGTGACTTGTGAGGTATCAGTGAGGTTTGCCAGAATAGGGCTGTTACTTTACAACGTTTACGACCAATTTTACACCTTTAAAAATGATCATAAGTGTGTACGAAAAACATTACGAATATTGTGATTAATTTATTTTACCGTCATATTATTCAGTCATGGGTTTAAATGAACTCTTAACCCAAATGCATTAACCTAACATAAGAGCACACAAAACATTATTTCTCTATGATCTCTGCAACGATGCGTTTGTGAATCTACACATTAATTGCTTTGTTGAGAATTGAGATGCTGAAGCGCAACGCAGCTGATGCTGATACAATACATCAGCAACTAGTGGCGTTTTTCTTTTTTGGCTCTGAGCAGAGGTTGACCGATCAGAGCAAAGCTCTGAGCAGATTATGATCAGAGCCCTCAGATTTAATTATGAAACACACTTGAGCACTGAATAAATTGTAAGAAGTTGGCTTCGCTCAGCGTTTTGCTCGGTCATTTTATTCTGAGCATACAGATCATGCCCCGAGCTAGCTCAGATGGAAAAAAGAAACACGACTTATGTGCTCTGGTTTGTCTGAGGTAAAAAAGAAACATAAGGCGTTTTTCTTTTTTAGATCAGAATAGAGTTCTGAACAGAGTCCGAGCATATCGAGCATGCTCTGAACATCCTCTGAACAAAGGGTGTTCTGAGCGCTCTGAACTATTTTTGAAACACACCTGAACACTTAGCTTTTTTTCAATTTCACCTGTCAAATGCTTGTGTTCAGCATTCAACTCGGTCTGGTCAGTTATTTTATTCTGAGCTCATAGAGCGCGCTCTGAACAAGCTCAGAACATGTTCAAAAAAAAAGAAACACAAATTTGAAGCTCTGAACTTTCAGAGGTAAAAAAGAAACACAATTTTTTGTTTGACATTTCAGGCTCTGCTCTGAACTAAAAAAGAAAAACGCCTATTGAATTTATTTTTGACAGCTCGGTGATCTGCCCTGAGGTAAAAAAGAAAAACGCTATAGGTATCATGAATTTTATCGATTTAGCTTTGCTTAATGTTTGCGCATTATTTTGGTTTGATGGCTTTATTAAAGTTTGACGGAACTGATATCTGCAACGATGCGTTTGCAAATTTACTCAAGGTACCTACATTCTTTCTGCCTCTTCTTAGTTCCTTTTAAAAGTTAATGACCGAAGTGATCAAAGAACTGGGGTGACATTCTGTATGGGGAAAGCGATCAAACGTTTTCGTTTGTGCGAAAGATTTGCTTCAAATCTTTATGCAAGTCTTTCGCACAAACGAAAACGTTTGATCACTTTTTAGATACAGAATGTCACCCCTGGTTCGCTGGTTCTAAGAATTAGTTTAAGATCAGACTCCGTATAGTCCAGTCAATAAAGCCATAAAAACAGCCTAATTACGAAATAACCGTCGGAAAGCTGGATTTTGGTATATAGCGACTATGAGGACATAGCGTTTTAAAGAAACTGCCAAAAGTCCCCAACGATATAAGCGCTGCTAACAATTTTAGGGGGTTGAAGGCCCCTCAAAATGATTTTTCAGGAACAACTCCTAAATGTCAATAGCTAATTTGTAGCTTACACCCTAATTACAGTTGACAATTATCAATAAATAGTAAATAAATTCTGAAAATGGATAGTAAAAAACCCAATTAAAACAACTTTTTATCATTGAGAATAATGTAACGTTGTGAATTACAAGAAAATTGATAATTATCACTAAATAGTTGATCAGATTTTTTATAAATTGAGTTTTTATGTACCAAATTTCAATATTTATCAACTATCAATTGATAATTGACAACCGTAATAGGGGTTTTAGAAAATTTCCTACAAAAAACATTAACAATTACTGACTTTTTTTCATAAAAATAACCGCTTTCGAAATAAACCAATCAGAAGAGTTAACGGTTTTACTTTTCTATAGTAGTTAAAAAATTGTACATTTTCTGATAAAAGCATCAATTTTGAACTAAGCCGCCCCACTATATAAAAAATTAAAACCCTTTACTCTTTTCTTATTGGTTTATTTTTGAAAACAGTTATTTTTATGAAAAAAGTATGTTAATGTTTTTTATAGGAAATTGTCTAATCTACAAATTAGTTCTTGAAATTTTTTCTGTACAATTTACCATTTGGAAGTTATTCCTGAAAAATCACTTTGTAGTTAGCGGCGCTCATATCGATGGGGACTTTTGACACTATAAGGAGGCTATATACCAAAATTTAGCTTTCCGGCAATTTTTCCGAGTCAAATGCTTTATTGACTGGACTAGTAGTAGTAAGATTGAAGTTAATAAATCTTTTTTTAAACAATAAATAAAACATTTTTATTTAACTACATTATGTAATTTTAATTGTGGCAGTAGATAGACTGTTTAACTTATTTTGCGCAAGTAAAAGATCCTTAATTGCAAAATTAAAATAAAAAAGGAAATCAGTCTTCAAAAACTACTGTACAGTTGTAATCGAAATACAAAATAAATCAAATTGGTTTGCATAGTAATTCCATGCGGAAACTATTTTTTTAAATTATTTTGTATTTTATCTTCTTTATTTGGATTAACTTTTTTCACATCAATCGAGTGTAGTTTTAACATTTCGTGTATTATTTAAAAGAATAAAAATTTAGTTTATTAAATGAATATCTGATTTTTTGTTTCTTTTTTAAAAATAATAAATGTGTAGTAGAGCTTTTGTTTGTATCTTTTAACTGTTTTTATTTTAACGTTTATATTTGTTTTACATGACGGATCGGTTTTATAAACTGGAACGCATCACATAGCATATTTCCTAGTCCATTCTCGTGCTAGCTCATTATATTTTTCTCGATCAGTTTTATATATTCTTGCAATTTCAGGAACGAGTGGATCGTCTGGGTTTGGGTCACAAAGAAGAGAGCAAATTGATAATAACACTGAAAATAATATTAAATAAGTATATGATACATCGTTCAACAAATAAAAAAAACCTTTTGAAATAGTCAGTGCTGGCGACCATTGGGACCTTAAAATGTCGAGGCAAATCGAACCGTTACTATTGATGTTCGGATGATATATGCGAGTTGTGAAAGCAACTTTTGGTGGTTTAAATGGATAATCTGTTGGAAAATGGATTGTTAAGAAAAACACACCACCTTGATATGGACTATCCGGCTGATTAAAGAAAAAAAAATAAAAAGAATAAGTAACGTGTATACCATTTATACTTATTTTGTTAGCTTACAGGTCCCATTATTGTTGCTTGCCAGTGAAATACTATATTTAGAAAAGAAACAAAACATTAGTGAATTTTTTCAAAGTTATCTTTACGCTAATGAAAAAAATGGTTAGCAAAAATAGAACTGATTTTGAAAGTGATATTAATTGGGATAATAGGCGTTTTTTTCCAAGCCCGAAGGAAATTGGATGAAAAAAAGGATTCGAGGCTAAATAATTTACATGTTAAATGCAACAACAACTAATAGCCAATGGGCTAAGCTAAACCCAGATAATTTTCAGGGCTTAACTTAAGCACGGAGAAAAACTGTATTACCGGCGGGAATTACATAATTGTTATACATTATTTGTATGGAAACTCCATTTTTTTCTATAATGTCGTCGCTAATCCCCGATATGGTTTTTTTGAAGCAGTTCACTCCGGGATTGGAAAAAAACACACCTAATATTAGATTAACTCTATATTATACTTCCCACCGCTTATCTTCGAACCAGTTACACTTATCGATTATGAAAAAGTGCAATCAATTTCCTATTATGTAGGGTTGTAAGATTGGGTTTCTTAATGGAAACTATTATCACAGCTTAATCTTATCTATAAATTAATCCGTCCGATGATTGTCTACCACTTTTGGCGAGGACTAACTCAAGCGAACGAGAAAGCTGCCGAATGACACAGTACCTAGTACCTACACATATTAAAGGTAATCAGCCTGTTTGGTGACTTTTTTGTCAACAATTGTTTTGTTTTACAGCAAATTGTGAAATTTTGTGAAAACTCAAGAAAACTAACAAGAAGTTACCAAACAGACCAAATATCATTAGCGTTTTTATTTTTGTTCACTTCTGCGCATCTGTCAAAATCGAGGTGGTAAAATGGTGGACCCAGTGCACCTTTACTTATCTAATTTCAATATTTTGTTGTTGTTTTTCAAATGATGCGTGCTGAGTTCTTGTGGCCACTCGAACAGCCATTTTCAATTTTTTGACACTTTCAACTTTGACAACCTGCGCAATATATTACCTTTTGTCGAATGCCCTTCAACAAAAGAATCGATTTTTTTTCTAATGTGGAATTCCTTTCAACCAAAGAATCGATTTTTTTTCTAAAAAGAGTCGAATTTTTTCTGTCGTTGAAAGGAATACGAAAAGAAACGATTTTTTTTGTGATTGTTTGTGTGGCACTTGACAGTAGAAATTTTGGTAATCAAGTAATCTTTTTCTAACAATATGTAGTTGACTTGTATTAATCAAAAATAATAACGTTTGTAACTACATATATGACATCATAATATTATCGTTCCTAAATTAATTTTGAAGTGTCAAATACTTACGACTAGTATAATATTTACCCGAACGGCTTCGCTAACTGAATTCTCTCTTTGCTTAGATTTATAGTATAGCTTAATTTTTTTATCTTTATTTTAAGACTATAATCATTAAAATCAAACCATTATAACTCAAGCCAAGTCAAGTTTTATTTATAAAATCTAAAAAAAAAAAAAATAATCTACCCATATCAGTAAAAACTCACTAACTTATATAGGTCCGTACATAATATGTATGTTATTATATGTACATACTAACATATATAAATTTGTTAGTATGTACAAATGTTCGGTATAGTATAACTTAATAATTTATCTTTATTTTAAGACTTTAACCATACAAATCTGACCCTTATAACTCAAGTTATAAATCTATATCCGATTTGCCCAGTCCCAGTCCTGCCCTTGACCTACTTTTCTACCTCTAGCCTGATAATTGACCTTAATATTAGGAAATTAAGCTTGAAAATCTGACCATTGTTACTCAATCTAGCCTACCTTTTATTCCAGTAACTCACTTAGTTTCACCTTAGTTGATAAAAATCGATTGCGGGCACCCTGTCCCGCTCACGCAACTCCGTTGCTCAGCTTAGGGTATGTTCAGTCGCCAGGCAGGCGCCAATGTCAACAGTTTTCTCGGAAAAAAGTACATTTGGGTGAACCGTATCAATTGTTTTGCTAACTTAATATATGGTCACTATTTAGCCGGATATTTAATTAAAATTTAAAAAAACTTCACCTTGAAAATCAGACCATTATAACTCAAGTTAGAAATCTAGCCAACTTGTCAATCACTTGACTTCACTTTCTTTGATTCTAAATTATTGCTTCTTCGATAAAAATCAATCCTTTTCTATAAATGTACATACATACATACCAGTGGCGTGGCGTGAACAATATCAAATGGTAAGTCGATGTAAACATTAATTAGCTGCAAACGTTAATTCTTAAACATTAATTAGCTGCAAACGTTAATTCTTAAAATGTATGTATGTATCCAAAATTAAATAATGTGCTGCAGATCTGCTTTCTACACCAAATAATCGAAACAATTCAAGCCGGTCTTTTATAGGTACCTACTTCAAATCATTGATTTTTAAATTTACAATGATCTTAAAGAACTATGAAAGTGACCTCGAAAATACAATACAATAAGGAAATTTAAATTAATGCTACCTATGATGAAAAAATAAGGAGCTGCAACGAATATGTACATATATAAAAAATATCAATAAATAAAAGTTTCTATAAATTAAATTAACAAAGTTAAAAAATGTATAACACTCATGTTATCAACAATAAAAAACAGCAAAAAACCCCAAAAAAGAAAACAACAAAACGAAAAGTTTTACTAAAATAATCTTTTTTTAATAATATTCTAAAGCCGTTCTACGATTTTTCTTTATCTTTATATTCAGCATAATAGGCAATTATAGCTATTAATTAATAAAAAAAAACACAACTCTGTGGCCACAAGGAATAACAGCATAAGTCGACTTAATATGTCGAAACTGAGTTTATTACAATATCTGATGCGCAATATGCGAATCTATACTGTCACATTTTGTTCGTACTTTTATCTCTTATGATTTATGAACTGTAACACTTCGTCCATAAGTTGTGAACCCTATTTGTAATCGCAAAAGAAACATTCAAATTGTTCTCCTGAAAACTTGCAAAAAGTGACTTATGCTTGGATGGCATTACTGTCGGGCGTTCGGCAAGGCGCTAATGTCGATAGAGTGGTGTATTCAATAAAATATATTTCTTTTTTATAAAAGAGTCATGTATTCGAATGGAATTTTTTTTAATATTTTGCCAGGTTTGTTGGTTTTGTATATTGCAATTACTATGGAAACGAATATTTTGTTTGCTTTTATAATATTCAATATTTATGTGTATTTTCTATGGAAACGAATGCACACATGTAGTTGTGTTTTATTTGAAATTAAAAATAATTTTGTTACGTTTTCAATTCTTTATTAAAATCATCATGTATACATATAAGTATCTTTATTATTGATGTTCATGAAACGAAAAACTAGATTGCTTAGGTAAATAATTTGAGTTCCACCGACTTTAATCTTTATAGCCAAACCACAACCACGCGTCAGGTCGCTCTGACTTTGACATGTTGAATAGAAACAATGGGCTCTTATGAAGCAATCTGAAATGTTAGCTCACGCTTCGTGTTCGCTTTAGATCGCAAATATCGTAAGCCGGAGCGCGACGCCCGAATAGATCTATTTTCTATTTTGGTGGCGCTTTGACAGCTCACAACAACCATTTTTTTTTTTTGCTATTTCATTTCTTTCGGATGTGAAAGATTTGATTAAAATAAAAATACAAAAATATGTTATTTAAATAAAACCATTGGAATATTTTTGTGTGAGTGACTTAAATAAGTGTTAAATGCAACAATTGCTGTATTAAAAATTAAATTATCCCTATATTTGTACGTTGTTTAGTTGTGGTTCAACATACAGATTGTACCTATTATGGATTCTTGGAAATTAATTTGCTTATTTTATTATTCCTGTAGATACATTAACCTATGTAGATACGATTTTATTAATTCGATAAAATAAAAACATTCAAATAAATCAAATTTAAAGTGAAATCTGTGTTTTATTTATTGATTTGTAAACATATATACTGGCGGTAGGGTGAAAAAAAACGTAACGTATCTGTGATCGTGATTGTGATCCACGTTACGTTACGTATGTTTACACAACTTAACCGTGAGTCCCGGCACTCACACATTTTTCATTCTAAAATACCTACAAACAAACAATTGTTTTGATGCTCAACAGCTGTTTTGGAATTTGGAAGTACCTACCCTTGTTTGGTTGGACTTGTTTGATTTAGGCAATTTTTGTCTGGTTCCGGAGAATAAATTTTTTCTGCCGTATTCTCACTGGTCTTATTTTGTGTGTTAGGAAAAACAACACAAGATCCGACTTTTATGGGTAGTTGACTGTTTTAATTTGCAAATGGCGCCAGTAGTGTAAAGAAACAGATATGAGTACATACAAATAAGACAAACAAATAGAAAAAAGAGATAGGTATATAACAACGTTGTCACTGCGATCGTTGTTTTATCTCTTCCGTATTACAGTTCAGTCACAAAAAAGGAGACGATGAAAAAAAAGTTTAATATATTTTTGTGAGTGAAATGTACACAGGCAGTGGCATTTCATTCCGTTTTGTGAATTTTTCAATAGGAAAAGAAAGGAAAAAATTAAATGTGTGTAGGTAATTGTTCTGGGACTTTTACCTAACAACAACGCATATATTTTTCGATAGTTTTCTTCAATAATGAAATTTGTTCGAAATGTCAAACAAAATCTAGTTTATGTGTGGTGTGAACGGATTTCGTGATCTTGTTGCCGAAATCCGAGATTTTGTGAAAACCATATAATGGTAGATTTACATTCATCTTCATGCGAGTACTGCAAAAAAAAAGATGTAAGATTAAAATTTACATTTGTTGAATAGAGAGAAAGGACCAACATGTTTATCTTCGAAAATTGAAACATCTCGTATGAGTTTTTTTTCCATTTTTCAACGTTTCTAGACGTTTCGATGCGAGAGTTACAAATTACATTTTCCAAACGCACAGGGGGAAATAAAAAAAGAAAACTACTCAAATTATTGGAAACCTTTCGATAAATAAATTTGGGGTGTGGCAGTTCGTGGAGTATTGGGACCTTTAGAGACTAACTCTCAAATAATATTCTGTGCGTGGCTGCAGGAATGCCTGCCGAATCCGAACAGTGCCGTAGATGAGAGGCACTTAATCCTGAAAAAAAAAAATACTTTTGGAGAAGGTATGCAAACACTTTATTGATTAAATAATTGAATAAAGAGCACATATTAAGTGATTGATATTCACTTATTCTTTAAATACATATTTAAAAGATTATAAAGCCACAAACAATTAGGAAAGCTAAAAACTAATACAACTACTTTCACGCGCAACTTTAACTTTATATTGAGTATAGGTAAATGGACTATACTCTGTTCAATTTATACTTGCAGTACAGAGAGGATAGGATATTTGCCTTTCAGTCTCACCATTATGGAATTCAATAAGCTTTCTTCATTTTAAAGCTCTTACTGGGTTGCAGTAGTGAGCATTTAAAATTGTCTCACAAAAATATCGATATGACAGGCTTTTCACCGACTTTACGATATTTTACGATATCATGTGTCATAAAGCGCGACCTTAAGAATTTGCAAAACGTAATGTAGCTTCAAACCTCATTCGTTGAAAAGCTACTTATATGAGAGAAAATAAAAGTTCTGTTTCCTTAAAATAACATTGCGCAAGTTCTTTGCAGATAATAGGGAACCAAAAATGTCCCTGTTTTTTTATAGTTTTATTTAGGTACTAACAACAATTGAAATGAATAGCTTTGCTAATGAAAGTATTTACTAATGTTGTTTTCCATCGATGTTTTCTTTTTGATTTCAATGGAATATGAAACAACTGTCTTACGAAATTCACACAATGCTAGTTAACAAAAACCTTTCTTCAAGAATTTATTTTTTAAAAATCAATAATTTTTTTTAAAATTTTGATATGCAATATTATTAGAACTTATTTGAAGAAAATTCGTTAAAATCAGTTCAACTGATAATGAGATAGTCGAAAATAAAAAAAAAGGTTCTATGAGAGATAGAACCATTTTTAAACCGTAGAAAATTTTTTTTTCATTAATATGGTAGATCGTATAAATATTAGATCACACAAAAATTTTAATCAGTAGGAGCCGTTTTTGAGAAATATGAGACTTTCAATATCGGTTTTTAAACATTTGTATGGGAGGTACCGTTGGTCATAAGAATAATTTTAACTAAAAATCTGCTAGACAATGTTAAAAAACTGCTGGGTACCAAGTTTAATAAAAATTGACTGAGTCGTTTTAAGTTCTCAAAAAAAAAATTTGAAAATTTTGGTATACAAAACTTTGTGAATATCAGTACAACCGTTTTGAGAAAATCGAAAATCAAATAACTGTTTTTATGGGAGGTACTATTTCTAACCATTTTTCAGGTGTAAGTTGCTTTTCGGAATACTTTTCTTTCAATAAATTTGTTGTTTCCATTGCATAAACTCCAAACTTTGAACCGTCAACATTTTCTCTGCAATTTAGAACGTTTAGTATTACTTGAAGCTTTCTTATCACCTCCACATTGACTCCAGTTATACGAGCTGTTACATCGGGCTCTGCAAAAAATCTTTTTGATGTATTTCCATCGTTAGTGTTTCCAAATCTTTGTTTTGGTTTATCCACATCGAGTCCCATTTCCTCGCGAAATTTCCTTTGGATATCTTGCTTCCTTATTCCTTCTACCTCCTTAGCTGATTTCATCAGTATTTTCTCCATCTTGTTTGAGTGTATATGCAAGTTTCAAAATGAATTCCATGCATCTGATTCTGGCATGTAATGGAGATATTCCACATTCGTAATTATGCTCGTCATTTGTAGACTGGTCTTCATTGTTGAAGTTTTTTTGCGTTCTTTTGCAAATATGGGACATGACCGAGTTGACTTTGTTTCAGTAATTTCATTTAACACTTTTCCGTCAATCATCGTTAAAAATAGTTCGTGGTTTACAACAATAACTACTTCGTCATTAACCTTAAATTCAAAAGGTTGAAGATCAGCGATTTGGCTTTTGATGTCATTCACTGTGCTCCTTATAAGATTTGCAGTTTCCTTTGCATACTGGAACATTATTGGTCGGCAGAAATGAACTGATGATGGCCAAGGGCTTTTCCAATGTTCACTATTTAACACTTAAGTCTCAGGGGAACAATTGAGGCCATAAACATGTTTGAATCCGTTATTGTTTCACCATCATATGTTACTATTTTTTGTTTATAGGCACTTTGCCCAGATGATCCATCACAGCCCCACTTGCTTTGTGACGTCAGACTTCTTGTCCAAATAATTGCTATTCACTCTTGGTTTCCAAAATTCTTCTTGTTGTGTGATCCAAGGTGTCTTGAAGGCTGAAAATTCCATACTTTTCTTTTGTTAGTCCCAGATCCATATACAAGGCTAAGGCATTTTCACTTTCATAGTTGATAGGATCTCTTTGAGGAGTGCGAATGCTTTCTCTAATCCTTTTAAGTCTTAGTGGACTTGCTACTGATACTGCCTTGGTTATATCGGCCTTACGCTTCTCATGATCCTTATTATAATTTGTAACTAAGGCTGTTGAAAGATTTTCAGTGGTGATGTCTTCAGTAGCATTGATCAATTTCTGTTTCTTGGTAAATGACGAGCATTCATTTATAGATTTCCTTGGCCTTCCTCTAGAATTATTTGATGTACTTGGTAAATTATCTTGGTAAAAATCGATGCAAGGAACATTTGACAACCAACAATCATTTTTCTTTAAAAATACGAGTTTCGTTCTATTGGCTGCATTCCATTTTGAGTTAGCGTTTCGATAAAATGATGACAACTTTTTATCGAATTTAGCTATTCCTTCAAGTGACCAATAGTCAGCTAAAAGGTTATATTTATTTTTTACACCTGTGATGAATTCTTCTTCTGTATGCTTTTTATCGAAAAAAAATTTCAACTAGATCATTGTAGGAAATTTCCATTTTTAAGTTCTTTTTAACTAATTTGTTTGTTAAAATACAAGTAATGTCTATGACTTATCAATTACGTGTTTGCTTTATAACTAATCATTTAAACCGTTTTACTACTTCTTTTGTGATGATAATATGTATAGGTACCTAACATAAAAGGATTACACAACATCTGTCATCTGATCTGTCATAAAAATGATAGATTTTTACAAATCAAGAAAACTACCTGATTTATCATAAAAAAATATAATAATTTTAAGATAAAAAACAGTATTATTACGACCAATAAAAAGCTAAAGTAGAATCCCACTTTACATAGTTTGACGTTTATTCGAGTTTCGAATTGGATTTTGTTAGATTTGTTTTAAGACGTTCGTACGATTAATTATACCTAATTGAATTTTTTTTTGATAGATGTGTTCATGTAGTAGTTTATTTAATAGTACTAAATGTGAATTTAAAAACCAGGTTACTTCCGATGTTTTTTTTGGAAATTTCTTACTGTACTATGTCATTCCCAAAAAAAACACGCCTCATATTAACGATATTTAAAATCTTCGTTTAACGAAAAATTTGTGTCGGAAAGTTTAAGATTTGTTGGAAAAGATTTCCCATACAAATTTTGACAGTTCTTTACGAAGTCGTTAACTTTAAGACGTTTACCACGTTTACGATGCTTTTCCGGTGTTGCATGAATAGTGAATACCCTTATTGTATTTATATTCCTTTTCGGGGGTGTGCCATAACCCCCGCGGGGCTTAATTCTCAAATGAATAGGAATTAACACAAGCGAGGGTTAATTGCACTTTCAAATGGTATTAATCCCAACAAGAAAAAGGCAATAACACCCACGGGTACTAATTCGCTTTTCAGAAATGGCTTTCACACCCATTTTTGTTTGATTTCAGCTTTGCTTTACAATAGTAAACAAATATTTAAAAGAAAAAAATAATAATCATCAAAAAATTATGAAATATTTAACAGGTAACTTCGCGGGAACTACCATCACATGGGAAATTACTTCACCTCCGTATAAACAGTGAGGAATGTAATGCAAAGTTTCTTTTGCATTTAAAGAATTTGAATTTAAAGAAACTTTCTATTTAAAGAATTTGGATTTAAAGAAACTTTGCATACACCCAACCTCGCACTTACCCCAAATCCTATAGTGTGCCCAAGCAGGGGGGTTGCATACCTACCTTACTGTTTGAACGCCGCAGAACAGGTAAAATTTCCCAAAAACTTGGCCAAAATTATTTTTTGGTTTATTATTGCATTAAGTCATTGGAAAAAGCAATTTTTACGTAAATGCACTTAAATTTAAATTAAATTAAAAATTAAATTTTTTTTTATTTTGTTAAAATACAAAAAAAAGTGAATACAAACAAAAAATTTATTTTTAGAAGAAGTTTTAGTTATTTTCAATTTTCTCGAAAACTAGAAGACATAGCGCCATCTAGTACTTATTAACATACGTTTTTTGTAAAAAATCAGTAATATTAATTATAAGTTTCTGCGGCACACTTTTATTTTCACGTATTTTAATATTTTGCATTGATATTATTTTAAAAAGTCGAAAAAAGTCGCAAATTTTTTTGATTGATTCTGAATCAGAATACTTCAGGGTAAATTTAAAGCCCAATTTCAATGCTGAGCAATGCCCAGAAGTCAAACTTTTTCTTTACGAAACAAAAACTACGATTTCTTAATGGGTCCCAAAACTGGTCTTTAATAAAAAATAAAAAATCTATCCCATAATTAAAATATCACAAACAAAATTATTCTACTAACTACCAGCAACAAATTCTATAATAATTTTTTTTTATCAAAAAGCATATATAAAAAAGAAAAACAAAGTAAATCACTTCTTATCGCATTCCAAAATTGGTCCTGAACGTGCTTTCTAAAAGCTACCACTTTAGACGCATAAACTGACGAAACGGTTGCAATCTTTTTAGCGAGATTAATCAGAAATTAAGCTCTTGTTAAATTGATTCAAAATAGCTTTTAACGGCCTTTAGTCCTACAAAAATTTGGCGTTTCGTCCCGGCAATCTCACTTAGACTCATCAGTTGACTAGTGAGGGCCTTTGTCAATACGCAATTTTTTGTTAAGTTCAGTTAATCATACATAGATTTCGTGACGAATATCTTTTTTCAACAAGTCCAAATAAAATAGTGCTAAGTCTTCTACTTGGCTGATGTATTTCAGTAGATAGTATATTGTCACATAATCTAATGTGCTATATGTTTAAACCCCAATTGCATACTCCACCCATTAGTAGGAGGTTTCCTATTCTACACAGTTATTGTTTGTTAATCAAACATCAAGTGTGTATACTTATTTTCTATTATTTAAATTACTCTTTCCAACATAATGGGGCATATTCATAGTCACTGTTTAAGTTGTTTCTAAAAAAGTACTGGGTTTATCCTATCTAATTTACATTGGATAAACTCCAGGCTAAGATAAACTGGGGTCTAAAAACTACATGAATATGCGCCAATCTCTTTTAAAAGATAACGCTGGAGAGTTTAAGCTTTATCGTAAGTCTAGATCGTAAGTCCAGTTTTGTAAGCTAGCTTGTAAGTATTTCCATTCAGTCGACTTTGTATGTTCTTTATGTTAAGTTGTTTAAAGTTATTATAAAATAAAAGTTAAACTTAATAAAAAATATAAATGTGGTTTAATTTATACAACGTTTCCATACTTGAATTAACCACATAATTATATAGAATTTGTATTATTAAAAAAAACGCTCTTGTTAAATGTTAACAACTTTACATTTAAAAAAAAACAACAAAACGATTTTAGTTTTTATAGTTTTGGCCACGTTTTTGGGAAATTTTACCTGTGTGCGCCGTAATGCTGGGTGCTAACACTGTATTTATGTAAGCAAGCAAAAAAAAACAAAAAAGTGTTATTTGTTTTATTTCGAAAAATAAATGAGAAAAATTATTTTGTTCCTTATAATAAACGTTGTTTTTAATTTAAGCGGGCCTTATTTCCATTTATAATTGGGAATTAACCCCAACAAAAAAAGGAATTACCCCCACGGGTTTTATGGCCATTTGAAAGTGGAATTGACCACGTGGGTGTTAATTTCCATTTAATTAGGAATTAACCCCCAACGGGGGTTAATACCGCGATGGTTATGGCACTTTACCTTCCTTTTCCATGAAATAATCGATTTCTTTGTCAAATTTCCTTTGAATCCATCTAGTCAATCCAAAAAAATATAATTTCACACATTATTATATCAAAAAGAATTATGTTTTTTTTTGTAGAAAGAACACATAGACAACAATGAACGTTTTTCATTCTTTGCATTCGATTTACAAAAATCATTTTATTTGCATATTTGTAATTTTTTGTAATCGATTTATTTTATCTTAAAATCCATACCTGAATATCGATCATTTTTCTCTCATCTACGATTTTTACTGACATCGGTTCACCGCTCATCTCTATTCGGTTGTCAAACCATAAACGTCAATGTTCAACCAGAAAAAATCTAAAAATTTTCATTCCTGCTTTCGTTACTTCTTTGCCCTACATTTCTACACCCCTCACCCAAGCTGTCAAAATGACGAAAGACGAAACGACCAAAATAGTCCTCAGTCAGCGTCATATACATTAATAACTTTAACTAAAGGGAGACGAGTATACACAGTATACATTCAAATTCGAGTTCTCAGGTACACACACACCAGAGTAAGAAGAATTTAGAAGTTTGCAGTGATATGACATTAAGTCAAAAATGTTATTTTTTTTTATGCAAAGTAACTTAACCAAATGTCATTGTGACTTTTATCATTAGGCGTGTTCAGAAACATGATATATTAAGTATCACAGAGAACTAAACTACTAACTTAAAAACTCTGCCCGTGTTCTGTAACTATCACTTTGAGACTATAGACCGGGAGGCGGCAATACAAAATTCTTTAAAAATTACTACTTTTTTCATATAAATCAGTGTTTTTTCATATATAGTAGGTAATGAATTTATATTTATGAAAATGCATTTGCTCTGTGCATGCTTGCATTATCTTAATGCAAATTGCATTATTAACCAGAAATATTTGAAGTGCATTTAGAAAGTTTAAAACAGAAAACACAAATTTTTACGCAATTTTAAAAATATTTCTTTTAAAACAAAGTTTTTTATGTTGAAAAATATTTTTATTAAATTTTCTCGAAAAAAAAATGATATCTAAAGGACCTACATATATGTACATTGTACATGTACATTGAAGGAAGCGACTCTAGACATGCCATTTTATAACAGTTTTGTTCATAAAAGTATGTACTGCTAATGCGGCATCGCTGGACCAGGGGCCTGTAACACAATGTGACAAGTTTACAAGTTGTCCAACTATACTTGTCCGACAAGTCAAGCTAATTCTCTAACACATCACAATCTATAAACCTTGTCATGAATTTAAAATTCCCTCGACAATGCGACAAGTGAATACACATTATTATAAGCAAAACCTAAAAACTTGTAAAAAATTCTGTAACACAAAGTGACAAGTCTGCATTTATTTGGACAAGTTTGGCAATGATATGACAAGTGGAAAATTTCCTTCTTTCTGTAACACAACGTGACAAGTGTCAAGAAAGACGATTCGAAAACCTGAGTTCTGAAATTGATTGGAGAAATCCTGCATTCAACTTTGATGTGTTTAAAAAAGTTTTTTTTTTTGTAAATTACTATTTTTAAGTACCTACTCGTGTTTTATTCTATTAAGTTTGTTTTTGTTGTATAATAAATAGATTGACACTATTCCTTCTGTTTCCTTTTCAATTCAGCTCCAAATAGATCGCTTACCTCTGAAAAACCAACCCTAATTCAACTCGATCTTCCCATCCTGCATAAAAAAGGGGTAGATAGCTTTGTCTTTTCGGAGCTCCAACTCCAACATAATATATCTATCTATACAACACGCTATTATTTACATATGTATATGCTCAATTTTTTATTATTATATTTTTTTTGCCATTTTTTTAATTCGATTTATTAATGTATTATTTTTAATTAATTCTTATTATGACCTAGCACGCAGATTTACATTTGAAGTATAACTTGTCCAACTTGTGGACAAGTCGGGGAAATTTATTTGTTCTTACAAGTTTACAGGATTAAATTGAACTTGTCGGACAAGTCTTTATTTTACAAGTAAATTTTGATTTTCTGAGAAGTCATGTTGTGCTGTGTTATTCATATAAAAAAAATTCTTTACGCTTGTCACTTTCTGTTACAGAAAGAAAAAAAACGAAAGGATTTCGCAATAATAATATTTTATCGTGACAAGTTTTGATCGTTTATACACTTGCCGCGTTGTGTTACAGAATTTTGGACAAGTTGTCGCTTTTTACTTGTCCTACTGTTTACTCCACAAGTTTAAGTTAAAAATGTAAGTTCACCATAATTTCAGTTCACTGAGTGGTATGAACAAGTTATACAATTCTGAAAGGTAATGGCTTAAAATTTATTTAGTTAAAATTTCAAGCATGAGTTTTGGACATTCAGTAAGTTATTAATATAGATCTTTATTATTTTTTTCAAAATTAAAAAGGAACAATATTTTTTAAATAAAGATTAACAAAAGCATGGCTAAAAAAGCCGTCTGCCGGATAAAATTAAAAAATTAAATACAATATAGAGGGGAAATTATTTTAAATGAACAATTTTATACATACATAAGTACATACATATATGGGTACAAAATATAGTTTTTTCTTGAAATTAATAATTAAAGTTAATTTAAAAATAATGCGACTTTTAGTTTAGTCAAAACAAAAAATATTTATGAACCATTATTGAATATTTCAAAAATAAGAAACATATTTTTCAAAAGTTATTTTATTTAAAGTTTGAATCAAAAAGAAGCTTTTCAGTGTTTTAAAATTAATAATTTTTATATAGTGCGACTTTGAGTTTAGTCAAAACAATAAAAAAATATTGAATCAATTTAGAGTATTATGTAAGTACGAACATATTTTCCAAAACATTTCAATTTTTTTAAATTGAATCCAAAAGAAGCTGGTTTTTGAATAAATTATTAATACATTAATTTAAACATTGTTTTTTTTTTTGTTTAATATAATTGTGTGACTTTTAGTTTAGTCAAAACAAAAAATTAAAGTGCTTTTAGTATAGTTAAGAGTTATAGTTAAGGTTATCGGATTACATTATATATAAAAGTTGCAAAAGAAAGAACTGCATGAAATTTTAAATATTTAAAACAAATTGAAAACTATGTCTGCCTGAAAACTCAAAACATATTCAAACAATCATTTCGGAATTTGTTTGCATGTAAAACATAACGTATAAGTATTTCCCACACATGATCCCCGTTAAGAATTCTGATACATTCATCCAACGAAAGAAAACTTTAAAAAAAATAAAGCCTTCGGATTTCCTGTAAAATTGGACAGAGTGCTAAAAAATTTAAAACATTTTCGTTTTGATCTAGGTTACAAAGGAAACAAACAGGGTTAAGATCTGTTCTGTGCGGTTTATAATTCAAATCAAGCATTTCCGTTCTAACCTTGAAAATCAAACTAATTTAAGATACTGTAAATTCTTTTCTAAAACAATTGTTTTCACCTAGTTTGAGATTAAGTTGCCTATATTATATAGTATATTATACTCCTGGAGGTCGATTCCATTCCCCGCAAAAGAAACTGTTCATATATTCTATCATCTATAATAGAGATACATTCGTACAGCGTATTTTTCAATGCTTCTGCATTGTCCACTGCCAGTGACATTTCAAAGTTATGAGTAACAGAAAGATCATACCAGTTTTTTATTGAACTAATAACCACGTCTAAAACAAGCCAAAAGGATACGTTTTTCCAGGTTTTGATCAGATCGCTTCATTACTTTGATAATATAATCTGCATTTGACTTTAAGTTTTTGAGGAATATTTGCGGTAAGCCTGACTCAAGATGTATAGCGTAATTAGGGTTGTTGAAAGGAAACCGAAAAATACCCTTAAAAAAATACCTTGAATGTTTTCCATTTCTCCCAACTGTTCGTATCCGTATACCTCATTCCCATAGCAGAAACAGCTACATATTCACTGTAGCATTGAAAACCGTAAATTTTGATACTGGATCCACAAATCCACATAGTATTTATTGCAACTTTCGCCGAATATGTTTTAACTTTAATATGGGCGTGTATATTCATGTTGTATGTCATTATAAATCCAAGATATTTATTTAAATTCATTCACAATTTCAATGATTTCGCCATCCAGAGTCCAGTGTCTTTCATAGCCAATAGATCTGTTACGAGACCTGAAAACCATAACTTTAGATTTTGTATTATTTATTCTCAGATCCCACAAATTGCACTTCTGATTAGGTTTATTTATCTGAAGCTGTAGAGTAAGAGGATTATCAGATAAAATTACTAAATCGTCTGCGTAAAGCAAAACTTTGACAGTTACATTTCCAATTAGAACAGCTAATTATATTGTTTTGTTCGACCCAAAACGTAAGTCTGTTAAAGAGAATTTGAGTAAACACTTTCCTTAAAGAGTTCAAGACTGCAATACCTCTATAGTTTTCGGCGAGGTTTCGGTCACCCTTTTTTTAAATTGTTGAAATTCTAGACAAGTGAAAGTTTTCAGGGATTATCTCTTCACGGAAAATTCTATTTAAAAAGCCTAAGATATACACTAGGAACTCAGGAGTAACTTGTTTATAAATTAGAATTCCTTCAGAACCTGTTGCTTTATTATTTTTCATCTTGTTTAAAGCTGCTGACAATTCATTCATTGTGAAAGAGGAATCCAATTCAGGAATTATGATATTTGGGATAACAAAACTTATCGTGTTTAGGTTGGGGTCAGGCAGAAGTAAGGATTCAAAATAATTCACGAGTAAATTTTCATCAACAGTGTGGGACACCCTACTACTCTGACCATTTAATAAGCGAACAGTTTTCCAGAAAGGTATAATTCTTTTTTGAGTGTACATAACCTTTTGTACTCTTGGTTGGACTGAAGGTATATGGATTTAAAAAAATTAGAATTTGTTTCCCGGTAAAGTTTTAAATAAGCGAAGGATTTTTTCCTACTTCTTTTACACTGTTTATCATACCACTCATATTGAAAAGAGGCTGTACGATCGTGGGAGTTAAGAACTGCAGATTGTCTCAACGCTGAAAAAACTGAGTTATTAACATTTTCTATACTATCAGCTGTTGATTGAGATTAATCTTGTATCTGTATGCTTTCCTATCGTTCCCTTTCAGCTTAATGTCGTTATCGATTGCTTGGGTTAAGCGATTATCAGACTCGCACAAAACAATAATTGGGAGGTGTTATGAGAAATTAGCAGGGTAAATGAAGAAATCTTCAATGAAGCGAAACCATTAACCTTTTATAAGACAGTAATCTATTACTGAGCATCCTTGATCAGATACAAACGTACAATTCCCCTTTGGGTAATTTTTAGATGTTCCATTTACAACGAAAAATCCAGTCTTGTAAAAGTTCAAAAAATTGTCTAGTGTATCTCTTTCACTGGAAAAGTGGACATTATTCAGGAAGACTGGGTTTTGGAAATCAATTATACGGCCATTTAAATTCCCAATAATCATGGTTTCATTAAAAAGTTATATAGCTCATTATATTTGGAGCTCCAATCATTAAAATTTAAATAGATTGGAATTATTTGAAAATGCTTTGTTTCACAGATGATTTCAATAATTATATTGTTTTCAATATTTTTTAACTTAATATTGTTATTCAGGAAATTATTTTTTATACCGCACATTATCCCACCACTCGCTCTCCTAATGGGTTGGATACATTTAACGTTAAAATTTTTAAAATATTTCAAGTATTGCAGTTCTTTCCCGTCTTCTAAAAAAGTATAAATATATCATATTTCGTAATTAAATCAAAAAATTCAGGCATTATTACTTTGTTTTTAAAACCTGTAATATTATAAGATACAATTTTTAATTTAATATTATTTGAAAGAAAAGAATTAGTTTGGTAAACGGCTACACTATCCTATCTACAGCTAGGACCCGGACATCCTTCATTGTGTATGTGTTGACCAACAGGTGTCGCTGATCTTGCATAGTTCCTCTGTTGATAGTTCGAATTGATATTTGAGTTTTGTGTCATTTATATAAGTAATATATTCAAGTTCTGCATTTGTTGTTATCTTTAAACCACGGAAATTATCGTAACTAAAAGTGAATTTATCAACTTGTAACTTTGCTCCTTTTACGAAAATTTTAGTGTTCGGGTTCTTCGCAGTTACTAAATTCCTTTGATTGTTTAAGAGATAATTCCGCATTATCATTGAGATTGAGAAGGCTAAGACAAGTTTGTGTTCAAAATTAAGCTTGTTTGCCATCTTATCTGAAGGAAAATGCAAAACGACAGTGTTTTCATTTGATTTCTGTTTAACAATTTCGAGTTATTTTCTAGAGTCTCACAGTAGTTCTCAAGGGCAGATAGTCGTTCTACCAGGTAAGTGTTCTATGAGCGAAGTAGCTGTATATCCTTCGATACCGCTGATATGTCTTCTTTAGTTGCAATGTTTTTTAGGTGTTCTTTTAAACATTGATCTACGATTGATTTAAAATCTTCAGCATTGCAATATTTAAAATCCATTTTTGTTTTCGTAATATTCAAAGTTTTCTTGCTAGTTGGTGACTTTATCGGCCAAACAAAATGTCGGTCTACCTCGGTGGAATTTTTAAACTTAAATTAATCCTACCTCACTTATTTCTTTTGACTTTTTTTCACTTTGCAGATATTAGATTGTTATAATCTTATAATAACACAATCAATTTTACTTTTTTTTAGTTAACTTTAAATATATATTTATTAAGAAAAATTAGAGCTCTTATTAAAAACGAGTATTACACTTTTCCTCTCTTTCTCTTTTTTAATATTAATATTTAAAGTGAGATATGCATTATATTACTTTTTTGCATAAATCTGTTCGGCCAGAAAAACTGACCCAGCTTTGCCCCGGACGACCTTCGAAATATGAATGGTGAAAGTTGTTCCTATAATTTGATATAGATTTCGTCCTTTATATAGATGGGTGGTGACCCCCCTAAAAATGACTTTCTTTTTTGGTCGGCCAGCCGGTCTGACTGGGATATCGGGTGGACGATCAAGGGTTTCTATATCACCTAATGATTATCTAACGCTACATAAGTAAAATTTTCTTTATATCGATGGGTGGGATTTTTGTATTGCCGCCTCCCGCTCTATTAGTTGCGTATTAAAAAGTAGTTTCTACAAAACAAAAATAATTAGAACGTCTACATTTTCTGACTATTTTATCTGCTTAATTTACACAAATCCACATAATCGGCCATATGGGTTAACAAAAGTAAATGATTTTACTTGTACAAATTTTGTTTGCCTTCCGATTGAAAGGAAACATTTTTTTTAATTCCACTTTTAGAAAATTTCAGTTGAGTTGAGCACTTGACAACTTTTACTACCGAAAACAAAAGTGAACTAAACTGTAGGAATAGTAGATATCCAGCCATATGATTTTTCTTGTATTCACTCATTTGCGTGAGTTTGCTCTACATTTAGCCCCGAAATCGTTTTCTCATCTAATTCTCGGCAGACTCATATAGAAAAAACGTGACTTTTGTCGTGAATCTTACATTTGTTTCCGTTCCGAGAAATTCGGCTCCGATTTCAAGTTGGTTTGGGAGAACACGTTTATTTATATACATATTTTGAAGTTTGATATTTGACGTTTAACGAACAGCTGATTCAATTACACAGCATCTTAGAAGAAGAAAAAGAGGAACGGGCATATCGAAGAAAGAGTGAAGGATTTTTCAAAATAGTGTGAGTTACACAAACACAAATGCATCCACACAGGGAAGGCGTGCAGTTAGACAGCTAAATGCGGGGGCGCTAAAAGGAATTTTTATCCGTTTTTTGAGGAATTTCTTTTGAGGTTTAAAATCGTTAAAATAGTAAAAAAAATCTTATAAATTAAAGTAACAAGTGATGTAAAAGTAAATAAAGTGAATACATGCTATATTTCATTGAAAGAAATATCTAAAACTACATGCGGTGCTGCGTTAAATGCTCTAAAAACACATATAACAACAGGTGTAATTTTTGTTCATTTCACAGGTAAGCTGTGTCTCATATTCCACAAAAAGTAAGTAAAGTTACTCTGCACTACGGGCACTCAATCTCGAATGCAAAAATCTAGAATTAATAATAATTAATAACCATTTACCCAAGTGGGACCCAAGCCCCAAATATTTTTTGTTAACAATGAGACATAAGTCCCAAATTTTTTAGAGGCATAGAATATAAAACATTTGAAAGAAAATTAGTACAGTGCCAACACCCAGCATTACGGCGTATAAACAGTGAGGAGTGTATGGGGGGGGAATGTTACCCCCTGCAACCCCCCTGCTCGGGCACACTATAGGTTTGGGGTAGGTGCGAGGTTGGGTGTATGCAGTTTCTTTTATCATTTGGCGCGGGTCAACATATAATAACCGTGTTTAGTCATCACACAACTATATTATCACAAGTGGGCCCAAAAAATAAATTGTCTAATAAACTGAATAGTTAATTTAGTTAGTTAGTTAATTGACTTTATTTCAAAATATAAAAGATTTTACGTTGTTTATTTACTTAATTCTATACAATAAATACATCATGTGAAAAAGCAAAAAAGATATTATAATTTTGATTTTTAAAGTCTTCTTCAATAATTATGGATTTTCTGTAACGTAATGCACCAACAACATAACTATTCAGTTCATCCCATCCTTTCTCTCCATTTAATAAATTAAGCAACTCATCATCATTCAGGCAGCTCTTCTTAAAATACCTTATCCTAAACTCCTTCAATACAGGGCAAATCGCAATGAAATGACAGGTATCTTCATGGGTCTTCATATTGCCGAGGCTACATAGTACTGGAAGATCTGGTTTTGAAAACAATATTTATCTTATGATTGGATTGTCGTTAAGTAGATTATGTATTGTCCCCAAGGTTGTATTCAAGGCGACTGTAAAGCATCTAAATTTTTGTCATGCAGGACCTTTCCAATTTTTTCCAGCAAGGCGTTGAACTTGATTCTCAGTGAAGACGGGTTTTCATTCTGAACAATCATTAGATTCGTACCGCATTCGGTTGCCATGCTCTCCCACTCTACCATCATTGATCCTCTAGCCTGAATAATGTTATTAAGAATGATTTTCGGTATCCTTTCACTTTTCATCTCCATAACTTTAACAATATAGTTGAAGTGCACACCAAGAGTGTCCATTATCATAGGTGGTGTCCCAGTTTCTAAATAAAGCATGTAGTTTGAGGTGCTTTTTGGTAGACGAAAAATTCTCTTAATAAAGTACCGCAGAAATTTCTCTACGGCTTCGAAAGAACGATACTCCCAGACTTGCGCTCCATATAAAAGAATTGACGCTACTGTAAAGCGGAATAACCTTTGCTTTGATCTATGTTCGATGTAGTTGCTCTTGATGCAGCGCTCCCATACAGCTGAAATCGCACGTTTTGCTTCAAATAATTTTCCGTCCAGAGTTCAAGTTTGAAGTTATGAGAACTCCAAGGTATGTGTACTCCCGCACAGTTTCCACAACCTCACCGTTAAAAGTCCATCTTTCTTTTCTCGAGATTCTGCCTCAACCACCCCTGGAAACCATCATTTTTGATTTTTGTAAATTAACTACCACATTCCAGTGCTTGCAGTAATTTCGTAACATGTTCATCATTAGTTGCATTCCATCTATCGTGTCAGCAAAAAAGACTATATCATCTGCATACCTAAGTGCAGGAATCGTAGCTCCTCCAATTTGTATTCCGCCCCTGACTGCATCCGTTATATCATTTATGAACAGTATAAAAAGCAAGGCGCTTAGAATACAACCTTACTTTAGGCCCATTGTTGTTGGAAATTCGTCTGATAGAGCAACTCTATCCCATACGCATGCTATGTTCATATTGTTCAATGCTCTCAGAACATTAATTACATTGCTGGAAAGTCCTATCTAAAATAAGCTATCAGGAACTGCTGCACGTTCGAAGATTCTGTTGAATTCAATGGTTAGCGATGAAATGAAGTCATCTTTGGCGTGTTTGGAAAATTCAAAAGGAATACGGTCATCACCAGAAGCTTTATTCACTTTGGAGTTCACTATGACTTCTTGAACTTCCTGAATCTCGAAGGGCGCGTCTAAAAACTCATCTAGGATTAGTGGGTTGGCATATTGGACCAGTGGGGCGACCTGTATGGCAGTATTAAAATTAATTCAAAAAATAAAACAAAAGAGTATGTTTTGATGTTTTTCTCTTAGAAAATATTTGAATGCTAAACTTCACTCATTTTACTTCGTTACATGAGGTCCCACTCCAAAACGTGCATTTGAAGTTCTCTTTTAATTGTGTTTAAAAAAGTTGTGTTTTAAATAGCTGTAACTTCCTTAAAAATAACGGTAAATTATATTTGAACATGAAATCGACAGCATCAGGTGTGTTATTTTATATTTTAACAAGAAATTAAAAATCGTGGAAGTATTTCGTTAATTTTTGTATCAAAAGTCTGGTGTGTAAAATACATAAGTCCTAATTAAGTTCTTTTTTAAAAGCTTAAGCTTAAAGTTAACTTCCACATACAGATTTTGGCATTTTTATGTAATTTGACATATTGTCTATGTAGTTCCTAAAAGAACGGGTGCTCATATTAGGCGTTTTTCTTTTTTAACTCCGAGCGGGGCACAGAGCGGGCTCTGAGCGAATAGAGCTCACTCCGAACAGAGCGTGACCTGAGCGCACCGATCTATTTAAGAAACTCAATTGAGCACTGAACTCTCATATGCTTAGTAATCTGTCAAATTACATGAAAATTGTATGAAGTTAGCCGCGCTCAGCTTTGTGCTAGATGTGCTCGGTCATTTTTTTCCGAGCTCATCGAGCGAGCCCCGGTCGAGCTCTGAGCTAAAAAAGAAATGCAAGTTGAGAGCTCGGAGCGCTCCGAGTTAAAAAGTAACATAGTTTTCTTTTTGACAGCTCAGTGCCACGCTCGGGGCTAAAAAAGAAAAACGCCTATTATGTGCTCCATTTTTTATTATTATTTTTTTTACTACCACCTTATATTCCATTAAAATGTTACAAAATTTTGATAAAACCTCGTATTTAGTGTAGGAAAAGTTTGTTTTTCTTTGTTATGTGGAGTGTGCATCAATATGAGTATACAAAATGATTTTAGGGGTTGTAACCACTCCCCTTGTAGAATAAAAGTGGAAATATGTTTCTTCCAGTATTCGTAATCGGTTCTTAAATAAAAAAAATAATTCAGTTCTCACAATCCAACAAATGAATTAATTCCAGTTTTAGAAAAAAAGTTCGGAAAAATTATATACAGAGTTCTTGGTTTTGAATCAGCTCATTTGAAATATTCTAAGCATGTTGTGAAAGTTCCTCATCGATCCGAGTGTCGCGTCATTCCTTTTCAGGGGGTCAAACTGGGTTTTTGGTACTGGTAAAATGTAATACATCAAAAATAAATTCGTCTGGTCCTGAAACTGAGTTAAATTGTTTCAATTATTATGAAAATGAAGAATGAAAAGACCCCATAAAAATATCTGTTTGAAAAGGTGGTTTTTTTGGGGAGGGGGAAATGTGAAGTGGGTTCATATTACAAAAAACTTCACAACAACATGTTTATTAGTGAAACTGTGCGAAAATATGTTATTTTTCATGAGAACGAAGACTCGAGAATATCTTAGTTAAGCCCAGGGACGTCCCGTACTCATGCAAAGTGGGTAGACAGTTACTCATTTTCAGTGATTATATTTTGCATTATTCTTAAGATACCTACATCATTTGGTTTAAAGCCCTCTTACCACGTCAAGGTAGATGTATTCAAGAAGATGTTAGTTGTTTTTTTCATTTTCTTTATTTTTTTAATTTAATAAAAAAAATAAGAAATTACAATATTTCTTCCTTTTTTTAATTGTTTTTATTCTCACCACAGGCAAAATCGTAGCCTCAGCCATCCCAAAAGAATTTAACTCAAAGTAAACGAACGATTAGACATTTTCAAATTTGTCTATTTCCTCCATATAAAATACGAAATGAGAATGGTATACCTTCAATATACATCCATTTTTTTTTACCATAGTTTGGTTGAAAGCGAAGACACTGTCTTCGGCTTTACGAATGATTGATCGGCCCTGTGCCGATCGTTGTTGTTCATACTTCGTGTTGAATGCACGTATAGAAAGAATGAAAAAGGTTTGAGTGTGTCAGTGTGTATAGAGTTTACGTGTTGATTTATATAGCGTGTGTGAACAAAGCAAAGTTTTTTAAATAAATGTATATTGGGGTAAGAAGGGACATTATAAACGTAATAAAAATATAAGATTTCCTTGATTTGAAGATTATCTTGTTATGGCACTTGTATTTATGTTTGAAACGAATGGTTTGGGTAGACATTGTCTAAAATGTCTAATTGACGCCTCGTCACTGGTTAAGCCTAGTACGCTGCTGATGCGAAACGAAAATTTCCTGTGATCTCCAAACAGACAACGAAACGCTTGCGAAAACACAACAGAAAATATCCTTGGAGTTTCACTAATTCCAAAAACAAAATCAAACATAAACGCAAAAAATCGGAGAAACCTATGATGTAAGAAAATGATAAACAGAAAAAAACACAAATAAAATTCAAATGTCATTTTTCCGCACACAATAAATAGTCTGTATAATTAATTCAGTGCGAAAAAGGAGCGGAGACTTCTCCAAATAATTTGCTACAATTATAAATTTCGCTCTTCGAACAGCGTACTGCAAAACGAAAAGCAGAACAAAATTTTCCGTTTATGATTTCGTTGTGTCATTTTTGTATGGGATTTTTCGTTTCGCATCAGCAGCCTACTAGGCTTTAGTCGTTTAGAAAAGGGAGAGGTAAGGTGGGGGGGGGGGGGGTTGTATTCAAAACTGAAAAATTAATTTCATGGAATCTGGGCATATGACACATGATTTTAGGGTACTTTTTGATGCTGAACCTAACAAACAAATAAAGATTTTTTTATCCTCCCCTTAAAAAGTAATAGTAATGCTTCATCGTGTGGTAGGGCGTCGTGATGAAACATTTACAACATTTTAAATTCCTAAAGAAGTTACGTGCAAAAGCATTTTGGCAACAATTTAATTATTGTATTCGACGGCTATAATGATAACGAGAAAAATATTAAAGCTTCGGAGCAACGTCGTCGGTACGCTGCAACATCTTTATCAGCTTATATTTTATTTGATTCATTGATAACATTATCAACTAATCAAAAATCATTTCTAGCCAACAAAAACAATAAAAGCTGTTTTATTAAGATGTTATTGAAAAGTTGGAGGCAGCCTCAATCGTGGCGGAGCAAGCTAAAAATTATGTTCATGTTCTAATCGTCGAAACAGTTATTGAACAATCTTATTTAAATTTATTCAATATTTTCTTTTGTTTTGGTTGTTTCTTCTTCGTATAATCTTATTCAAAGACAAGCATTATTCAAAAAACCTGTACAGTTAGTTTCTCTCCCTCCAACATCTCTGCTGCTTAACAACACTTTTATTGCGCTTATTATCACTTGCTTCTGAAAACTGGGGATGGACCTTGAACAATAAGATTTTGGAACCAATAAGAACTCTACTCCAACCGGCCCCTGATTTACTACTAAATACGATTTTTTGTAATTGTACTTGGGGTGTTGTGCTTGATGTGGATGTCGTAAGGCAGGACTAAGTTGTTCAGTTATTTGTAGCCAATCAGCCTTATTGCGAGTTTCGCCCGAACAACATTCCACCCGGAAAATTTGATATTTCACTTTTCGCCTACTGTGAGTTTCACCCGAAATTTTGTGTTAAAAAAATTCCCCTTATTGTGAACATTCATTTCGGGCGGAATTGACACCCTAAATGTTCACTTATTTTTAGTAGGCGAACGAAATTTCGTTGGAGTGAAACTCACAATAGCTTTTAAAATTCCGGGGGAACAAAAAATTTTAGGATGAAATATTTTTCGGGTGAAACTCATAATAAGGCATAGATACTGTCATCGTCAAGCATGCTAACATAGTGAATATTAAAACTATAAAGAAGAGGCGAACGATGATATGGATCCATCTTTTGTTCTACAACAAACTGAAACTAAAGAGTCAGATTTGGAAGATGATGTAGATCCATCGTCCTTTCTAGAACAGTTAAGGACTATGGAGTCGGATCATGCAAAATAAAAAAATATCTAAAAAAAACTAGCTAAAAAAAAACAAAAAAAAATTAGAGAAAGAAAAAAATTACAAAAAAAAATATCAACAACAACTGTGGATTAGGTCTACTGGGGATAGCACTTAGTAAAAAACGCGTCTTGTACTCAAAATCTTAGGTGATGTGGAATAGGGTACCCAATGATAGTGAAAATGTAAAGAGATTTAAATGCAATTCTGTTAACATTGGTACTAAGGAAAAAACTCGCATCTTTATTTAAAAAATTACTATAACTTTTTAAAGGGAGGATATAACATCTTTATTTACTGTCCTTTATTTGTCCTTTATTAGGTGCATCATCAAAAAATACCCTAAAATCATCTGTCATATGCTCAGATTCCATCAAATAAATTTTTTCAGTTTTGAATACCACCCCCCACCTTACCCCTCCCCTTCCAAAACGACTAACATAGATATTCTCGAGTCTTCTTTCTCATGGAAAATATAACAGCTTCACACAGTTTCATTAATAAACATGTTGTTGTAGTTTTTTGTAATATGAACCAACTTCGCATTTCCCCCTCCCCAAAAGAAAACACCTTTTCCAACAGGGGTCTTTTTATCCCTCATTTTCATAATAATTAAATCAATTAAACTCAGTTTCAGGACCAGACGAACTTATTTTGTATGTATTCCATTTTACCAGTACCGATCAGCGAAAACCCCCTTTGACCCTTTGAAAATGAATGTCGCGACACTCGGATCGATGGAGAACTTGCACAAAATGCTATGAACACTTCAAATGAGCTGATTCAAAAACAAAAACTCCGTATATAATTTTTCCGAACTTTGGCCAAATTTATGTCTAATTTTTCTGGGGGGTCATTCCATAATTAACTGAACGATAATCGTCAAAACGATAATCGTCAAAACGATAATCGTCAACGAAATCGTCCATTATTCGCTTCACGTTACTCGGCCACTATCGTATCGTATCGTCGTTCGCAGTTTGAGAGCGTTTGGTGTATTTCAGAAACACAAACTGTAGCTGAAAAGTCAAATTGGCTGTCATAATTGTCGATAAAATGCATTTTTAGTGTTTGTTGTTTTGTATTTTTCGCCGATTGCAAAATAAGGAGAGATCTTTGTAAACTGTAATTTGTTTTGTTATATTTTTACAAATAAATATAAATGCAAATACTTAATAGGGCAGTCACGCAATCTCAAATTGCGATTTAAACTTCGTTTATTGATGAACATCCGATTTGGCCAGTGGATATAAGCCGAACTCCGTCCAACTCAAAAATGAAACAACAAATTGTGGGCTGATTTGGCTGCAAATTTGAATGTCGATGGGCTCCCCACAAAGAGCATAAGCAAATGGAAAAAAGTTTGGACTGAATAGAAATAGCGCGCGAAAATGGCTTGGCCGAAACATTTTAAATTCAATTTTTCAATGCAACAGTTAACACACAAAATGGCAAATTATAGTGACAACTCAATCACTCAACTACACCTAAAAACTTCAAAATTAATGCAAGACGATACCAATTTAGCTATCGTCTTCGTCGACTTACGTGAAGCCAATAAAGACATTTCTATCGCTCAAACGATATCGTCTGACGATAATCGAATTACGGAATGACCCCCCTGGACCACATTGTGCAGCGGTGAACTTAACTCAGAATTGAGGAGACTTCTGAAGTGGTTACTTAAACTTGATGCTTGTAGGCCTAAAGCGATGATATTTCTTCTACCATTAACGTTCTTAAGAGCTTTCCAGAAATCTGCGGAACAACGGGTACTATTGATGACTTCTATATTTCTTCTCTCCAAAGCTGCCTTTTTCATAAAACACATTTGTTTGAACACTCTATTTGCCTGAGAGTACAACGCTCTGAATTCTTGCGAGTTGTGTTTCGGAAAAAGACAAAAATTTAAACGAATTTTCTTTTTCCCTGGCTTTAAAGCAATCGAGATCAAACCACTCTTGTTTAAAACACATTTTAGTTCTCAACGATGGATTTTGAGGATAAGATTTTTTAATTTTGTTTGTTAGTGAATTTATGTCTACTCTAATATTTGAGTTCTTCGAGCTTTTCGAGTTCTTCTGATAGTTTTCTTTGGTAAGTGAACCTGTTTGTTTCTTTCCAGTGTAATTTCTGGAAAAGGTTAAATTCCTCTGCACTATCAGGTATTTCCGATAGGAGCCTGCGTTGTAAAGATGACTTCAAGAGGCATGTGGTCGGAGAATGTCTTGATTCCTACCTTAAAATCGCTAATAATGTTATTCCGCACTCCGGACGTACAACAGTAGTCTATCACAGAACAAGCTGTACCTCTAATAAAAGTAAACTCCCCCTCAGAGTCTCCTGCACTGCTACCATTCCAGACATGACAGTCGAAGGCATCAGCAAGCTCCAAGATATTTACTCCCTTTTTATCGCAGACTGCATCCTTAGACTTACGGTTTGAGTTTAAGTTCGGATAATGTGTACTGACAAAGCTATTTTAGGACACCCCGATACTACCATTAAAATCGCCAATAAGCATCAAATTTGTTGTATCAATCTCTTGTATTGTTTCGCTAAGTTTTTTATTGAAAATTGAAATTTGCTGTGTCAACATATAAATCCTTAACTTCTCTTAGTTTATTATTATTATTATTATTATTATTATTAAAAGCTTTATTAATGCCATTATATATGTACATATAAGTGTTACAATTAACAAAATAATCATTTAGTAGAATAAATAAATAAATTAAGATATCTACAAAATATAAAGATTAAATAGAGTTTTTTTCTTAATACATATATATATATTATATTACTTAAAGTTTTGGTTCAAAGTGTAAAAAATAATTTTGTCATTCGGCATAAGCCTCCCCCATACACTTTTCTTAGTATCCTACCTAATTTGTATATCTAAATTAATAAATCTAGTTAGTCTTAACTTAATATCGTGTTTTATTTCTTGGTCTTTTTACTTAAAAGTTTTACATGCTATGGGCCAAGACACGCGGCGGAGAGGTTAATAAGTTTAATTGCGCTTAATTGAATAAATTATAGATATACTCTAAAGTATTTAATTTAACTTGTAGTCGATTATATCGCGGATTATATTTCTTTATTTAATTTGCCGCATTCGGGCATTAAAATGGAAACTGATTTGCAAAGGGTTGAAAAAATGCAGAGTAGTGAGCAATGACTGGTTTGGAAACTCCAAATCAAGGTTTTGTTAAGAGAACATGATTTGTGGGATCTAGTTGATGGTTCGTCAAGAAAACCTGTCGTTAAGACTGAAACAGCGGCCACAGATTATGAGTTGCTTAAAAAATGCCATCGATGGGACAGGAGCCAATGCTCCATATAATAAGTTGTTAAAGTGCGTTCGACATGTGGACCAAGCTCGAGAATGTGTATGAACAAAAATCCAAGACGTCCGTTCATTTTCTGCAACAGAGATTTTACAGTGAAGATGAAAATCTCTCGGTTCACATCTCAAAGCTTCAAAAAATAGTTCAACAACTTAAAGACCTTGGTGAGAATGTCTCAGAGACTATGGTCATCACCAAAATTTTAATGACTCTACCGGCGACATACAATCACTTTTACAGTGCATGGGAGTCAACAGCAGCAAGTGAACAAACATTGAAGAATTTGACTGCACGTCTGTTGATGGAAGAGTCCAGAATGAATATGCAGAACGAAGTTGAATTTGATGCTCTCATTGCAAGAAAAGAGTAAAACGTAATCGAAAACAGTTCCTCGCCGAGACAGCGGTAAAACCAAGAAATTGGGAAAGTGTTTTATTTTCAAGAAAACGGGTCATTGGAAAGCTGATGGCCCTGTAAGGTTGAAAGAGAAAAACAACACTGCAAGTGACGTCAAAGAAGGGGAAGCTTTCATATCTCAAACTGTATTTGCTAAAATAACAGAAAAGGATAGTTGGTTTCTCGATTCTGGAGCAAGTGACCACATGGCGTCTCGAAAAGAGTGGTTTGTTTCTTTCAAGAAATTTGATAAGCCAGTTAATATTCGCGTTGGAAACGGTGAAATGCGTACGGTACCGGTGACATCAATATTCTGTCATATAACAAGTTGTACATACGTCCCCGATATCAAATTGAATTCGTTTTCTGCGAGTTGTGCGCCTAACAAGGGACTGCACATGAGGTCAAATATGCGAGTTGATAAAAAATGACAATGTTGTTGCTGTATGTCTGCGCAAAAATAAGATGTTTAAGTTATTGTTTCAAGTGGTCATGGTGGGTAAATCTCAGGTGAATAGCGCTGTTCAAGATTCGATTCGTGGTAATGATCTGCAATGGTGGCACGAGCGACTCTGTCACCAGAATATAAACTACGTCAAGGAATTCCTCAAATCAAACAATATTTTCTATTCAGGAGATTTGTTCTTTTGTTCTGCTTGTGCAATGGGTAAAGGCCATAGACTGCCATTTGTCAGGAGTCTGAATAGAGCATCTTTACCAGGTGAGCTGATTGATACATTGTGATCTTTGCGGTCCCATCATGAAATGTCATATGGGGGTCCAGATATTTTCTTTTAATGAAAGATGATTGCTCTAGTTTGCACCATGTTTATTTCATAAAAAAAACTGAGGTAACTACATTATTAAAGTTATATTTGATACAAGTGAAGATCGATACAGGTTACTCTGTTAAAGTTGTACGTTCCAATAATGGCTTAGTCATTAATAAAGATGTAGAATCATTTCTAAGGGCTCAGGGCATATACCATCAGAAAACCATCCCATACACTCCGCAAAAAAAATGGGCGAGCGGAACGAGATATGCGGACGATCGTTGAAGCAGCTAGGTCGATGTTGTGTGGAAAAAATCTGAATGCGAAACTTTGGGCTGAGGCAGTAAGCACTGCAGTGTATATCTTGAATAGAAGCTGTCCAAGTCCAGTAGCAGGGAAGTAAGGTGTTTATGCATGTCCCTAGTCAGAAAATAAAAAAATGGTATAAGAAAGCTAGAAAGGGAATTTGGGTGGGCTACGCTAGTAATATAAAAGGCCATCGAATTCTTTTGGATGACACCTCGAGATGTTGGTAGCCAGTGTAACCTCAAAGAAGGAGAAACCGATTTTCTTTACATAAAGATGCTTGAAGACGAGACGTTTGTAATGAGAGTGAAGCTGTTTCCACTAGGATGGGCATAGCTGGTGGCGAAGTTTTTGAAGAAGGTGCAAGTGCAGATGAAAGCGGCGCAGAAAAGATGACGAAGACGAATGTGATGTTCATGCTGAAACTGGTGAACAAACAGCTGGTGCAGGTGGAGTTGCTGCAGAAGAAGAGTACGCAAGGAGGTAGTTTAGACAAGGAATACAAAGATTCAAATAATGTTTGTAGAAACGAGAATGATAAAATGAAATCTGATTCGTTTCAAGGAGATTACAGATCAAAGCTTCGTAAGAGAAAACAGTCGAACTTCGTTATGTCTGAGGGCTTTGCGTTTGTTGCCGAACTTATTAAACCTCCAAATTACCAAAAAGCAGTGGATTCTCCACTGGCCGAAAGATGGAAATGTGCGATGGACGACGAAATCTCAAGCTTACTCAAGAATAAAACCTGGCAGTTGGTCAACTTACCCAAGTACAACTGTCGACAAATGGACAAGTGAGTCGGTATAAGGCCCGTCTAGTTATCAAGGAATACAGTAAACAATATGGTCTGGATTATTCTGAAACTTTCAGCCCTGTCGTCAAATTTCTGTCAATTCGAAATATTTTGGCTATTGCTGCAGCCGAAAATTTGAAATTGTTTCAGTTCGATATAAAAACTGAGGACATCTTTATGCGACAACCTGACGGATATGATGACGGAAGCGGAAGAGTCTGTAAGTTGCAGAAAAGTCTCTGTGGACTTTCCAAAAAGAAAAAGGTTTTGCTTCCGATTTACATCGATGATGGTTTGGTGGCTGCGTCAAGCAAAGCAGATGTTGATGATTTACTCAAATGTCTACAACAGGAATTTGATGTTACTCACAGTGACGCTAACTATTTCCTTGGGCTGGAAATTTCACGAAGGCAAGACTGTGCTGTATTCATTCATCAAGCGGCGTATGCGAAGAGGCTTTTAAATAAATTCTACATGAACGATTCAAAACCACTCTCAACCCCTTCTGAAAAAACACCGAATGTAGTGCAGTGGGGTCACTTATGTATTTGGCGGTTGGGACTAGACCCGACATCTCTTTTACCATCAGTTCGGTTAGCAGGCATTTGGAAAATCCAGATAAGACCAATATATACGCAGTGATGCGTATATTTAAATACGTCAAAGGAACCATGGATCCCGGTATAGTCCATAATTTTACCAATACAATGTATTTACTATGTTTCAGCGATGCATATTATGCGGGTGACGTTGAGACAAGAAGGTCGACGAGCGGTGCGGTTATAATGCATTGTGGGGGAGCAGTTTCTTGGCAGTCCCAGAGACAGAAATGTGTATCACTGTCTACTACCGAATCCGAGTATGTAGCTACATCAGAGGCTGTCAAGGACTTGATATGGCTGCAGAAACTTTTTTGTGAGCTGACCAAAACAACAACAACCTGTTCAACGTTATACTTAGACAATCAGAGCGCAATTAAATTAATTAAAAATCCGGAGTTTCACAAACGCACAAAACACATAGATGTGCGATACCATTTCATAAGAGAGAAATATGAAGATGATTTGTTTAAAATAGAATATGTTCCAAGTAAACAACAAATTGCTGATTTGTTCACTAAATTTTTGCCTGGAGAAAAATTTTATGATTTGAAACTATCTTTGAATTTGCATTCATTAACCAGTTTTCACAAGTAATATTTTTTTTAAAACAAGATTATTGTTAAAAAATACTAGCGCAAAATTTTAAACGATTTAGTAAAATGTTAAAGCCATTTTAGTAATTTACTAAGTTAAAAAGAAGATTTTTGTAATTTTAAACGATTTTAGCAATTTACTAACTCTTAACATTTTACTAAAGTTAAAATCAGAAAATGGCTACTTTAAATTTTAGTATTTGCTAAATCCATATGAAATATGTCATTGTCCTCGAAAATAATTTCTTGGCAATTTTATTTGAAAGATTTAAATTCTGTTTTTTTTCGTGTGCTAATTCTTTTAAAAGTAAATTTCCATCTGTATTCACTTACACTGAAAATAAAATGTAGGTATATATGATAAAAATGTAGGTTGAACTGATAAAACTTCTGTCAATATACGTCCAACAGAAATGGTTTATCAAATTGATAAAAGTAACAAACCAAAATTTTATTTTGTCGTTACAACAAAATTTTGTTGATGCAACAAAATATTTGTCAACATACGTCCAACAAAATGTTTTATCAAATAGATAAAAGTAACAAAAAGTGTGTATCTTTTGTTGATGTGACAAAAAAAATTGTTGAACTGACAAGCATTATTTTGTCATATTAACAAAATAATTGTCATATTTACAAAATAACATCACAATATTTGGTTGAATAAACAAAAATTTTGTTAATTGTATAAAATGTTTTTGTCATATTTACAATTTAATTTATTGTATTGATAAAATAATTTTCTATTCAACAATTTTGATTTGTTGAAACCACAAAATTAAAGCTTAACAAATTTATTTTTGTTCAATCTACAAAAATAATGTATCAGATTAACCAAATGTTTTGTTAAAATAACAAATTTCTTTTGTTGAATCGAAAAAATTATTTGTGAGCTTCACAAAATTATTCGGTGGGGACCCCACGGTTTTCTTGTGTGCGTTTATCGGTCTCTTATATACATTTCGGTTCAAACCGAGTGTGAACTTTAATTTTACGGAAAATCTAATAATAAGGTAGCTATGCAACACAAATTTTCAGTCATACCAACAAAATGTTTTGTAGAATGGATAAATTACAATTTTGCACATAGGTACAACAAAATTTTTTGTTGATGATTTATGTTATTGTTAAATTTTTTCTGTAAAACTGACAAAATAAATTACTTACAAAATAGTTTTATCTATATCACAATTTTATTCTATCAGTACTACAAAATAACCAAACATCCAAAAAAAATTTTTCATTACAACAAAAATATCATTATAACAAAAACTTTGTGGTATTAATAAAATTATAATAAAATAAAATAAAATTATTTGATTATATTGATAAAATTTTATCAAAACGATAAAATTGTTTTGTTGAAGTCTACAAAAATATTTTTATCAATATTACCTAGGAATTTATTTTCAGTGTATTTAACCATCTTTTTCACACTGTTTTGAACTAAAGATCTCCATATTGGCAGCTTTAAATGGCAAACTCTTGCGGATTCGAAAGGTGCTCCATGACAAGGATCCAAAGAAACACATAGTTATCCGGGACGACAAATTGCTGGTCGAAAGTAAACATTTTACTTGGGATTCTGCAAGAGGCCTGAATTGTAATTGAATTGAAAAGTCCTAGCTCACAGGATGACAACTCAACAACCAATCTTTAATTTGGGTGCAAATACAAATAGTGAACGTGAGGTTCTGTTGTCCACCAAAATGAAATTAGTTTTATAAGAAACAACAGTATAATAGGTTATAACGGAGCAGAATTAAAAAATAAATTAATGTTTGCTAACTTTTTTAATTATATCCAAGATTTTGATATTTTTGTTCTTGAAACACATTTATTAGAAAATGAAGAGATAAATTTTAAGAAAATATATTTTAATTTTGAAAAAATGGCTGTTTGGGTATCGTAAAAGCCTGATGGGTGTACATTAGGGTGAATCGATATTTTTTTTTTATTTTTGATTTCGGCTAGTGATAGAAAGTTGTCACCATTCAAAACAAACAAAGTGGCGTAATTAAAGTTTTCGAAAAAAAATGTTTTGTACCGCCCCAAGTCTTATGAAATTTTGAAGAAAAAAAAAATCAATTTTCTGAAATCTAAATTAAACGAGAAAAAAATTATTAAAACATTAATTTCGTTCAAAATTGATATTTAATTGCAGTAAAAAGACAAAGAAAAGACATTTCTTGAATTTAAATACTTTTTAATAAAACTTCATTAAATATTTTTATTAGGCAGAGTATTGCAAATATAAAATTAAGCAATTTTGTTATCTTTTTTCGAAATAAAAATAGGCATTTTTTTGCAAGATTCAAGTTTTGTTCTTATAATCCCATCTCTCCTGTTAGAACCACATACAGCAGCAGAGGCCTCTGTTATAATTTTGACACACCTTTCCGTAGCTTGAGTGCGACATGGAAATTCCTTCAGAATAGGCAATATCACTGAATTAATTTTTTCTGGCGTTTGAATACAGTCTTTGATGACATCACTATTAATTTTCTTCAGCAGTGGTGATTCAGTAACGTTCACTTCCTTCCAAGCAATAATATCAATGTAGTCCTTTGCATTGAAATTAAATTCTGGATTTTTAAACATTCTTATACCACAATCCGACGAATCTCTACATTTCAGAATCCTTCGTAGAGCTAGCACCTTTATTGCTTCCCGTTCGTCAGCCAACATAGCCAGTAGTATGTTTTCCGGATGGCCAAAAAATCCATTCCTTTGAATCACAGGATCAATTACAGTTTTCAACTGCGCCGGCATATATCTCTAAAGGAAAATACTTTTATGTAAGTGTTTCGCTCCATAGATACAACTCGGCTTTGATTTTATGGAAAACCACATCGGAGCGTATATGTAGTTTCAAAATAAAATTAACGAAGTGTAACAGATTTTCATTAGGAGAATTTGTCGAAACATACAGTCTCAGAATTCTATTTGCCGTGGTAAGCCATCTAGAATGAACAATTTTTCCGGGGTTGTTTCTTGAAAGATTTTCGTGGCAATGACCAGAGTTGATAGCGGTACAAATCTGAAAGAGATATGATTGATCGGTGCTTAGATCGTTTGCATTCGATATATCCGGTAGAGCACAGCTTATTGATTTAAAATCTACTAAAGGCAGAATCTCACAATCTTTTAAATCGTTTCCGATTGCACCTATAAAGCTTCGGGGTCCAGTCGTAGCACTATCAAGATGCTCGAATAAGTGTCTCAATGTAAGTTCATTAGCGTTTAGTTGGCAGATGAACCACTGTTGTTCTAGGCACCTTATTACACCTCCTTTGAATCCTGTATTAACAGCGGTTCCATCACATCCAACTACAACAAATTTATTCAAGTCCACACCTTTTTCATTTAAGAAGTTCTTTATTTCGTTGCTCACGTTCAAAGCTTTTCCGCTCGATACTGAAATGTGTCCCATGTATTCTGAGTTTGGCTCCTTGACTAGACTTATATGCTCCTCGGAAACGATTTTCCATCTAGATGAATCTATCATTGAAAGAGTTTTGTCCTTTCGTCCATCAAAATATAATCCAAACGATTCTTGGATTATTAAATTTTTCTTGACTAGAATACTCCTTTCCTTCTCACGAACTCGCCTTATTTTATTTCTATCTACCACATTATTAGTTTCTTCCTTTGTGATAAGACCAACGTCTTGAAGTGTTGCGGTTACGATTGCTGCTGCAGCCCTATCTGAAATACCGTATCTATCGAAATACCGTATCTATCGGCAGCATGAGCGACAGTAGGCATCGAAGATTTTAAAATTTTCTTTTGAGGTTTGTCTTGAGAGAGGCCTGCTGATGATGTTGACGTCTCCATTTCTTCTTCAATTTGAAGCTCTGGTTCTTCTTTAGATGAAAACTCTATCGGTGTATCATTAGACGAATGAGGCTCATTTAATTTTTGTTGCTGCCTTTTTACATAGTTCCTTTTTCGGTTCAATTTCTTCAAGTGATTCAAAGGAATGGATTTTTAAACTGATTTTGCTTATTGCGACTTACCCACAAAAAACAGCGCATTATATCTTCCTTATTCGGCAACATAGAGGCTCTAAAATCTTGTTCATTTCCAAAAACGGGACACAATAAATCACTACGGAGAGTAGACAAAGACATTTTCTTGACTTAAAACAAAAGCCAACACAATTCAACACATTTGCCAGGATGGAGCTAATGTATTATTGAATACTTTAAACAAGAAAATCCATGCTACTGCGATTTATTTGAATTTTTGAAATTGTAAATTTCCTAGTTAGTGAGAGTTTGAAATTTGTAACGGAAAAATATTGAAAGGTTGCTTATAAATTGATTTTAAAAATATATTGCTAAGCTGTCTAAGGTAAGTTTTCTCTAAAGATACTTTAAAAAAATGCTTTTATTTCAATGTAAAGTGCACATATCGATTGGAAAAGAGCTGGAGAATCGTACTTACTGGATATTAAAAATTTTTAATGACAAAATGCATTTAATACCAGTCTACTTAAATTGCAATCACTGGCAACGAGATTTTGAAAAATGTGAAACTTTTAAGGAAAAAGATCAAGAAATAAAACACGACATTCCTTAAGTGAATGTAAAGTTAAGACTAACTGGATTTATTAATATAGGTATATAAATTAGGTAGGATACTAAGAAAAGTTAAGGATTTATACGTTGACACACAGCACATTTAAATTTTCAATACTTCCACTTGTGCCACACATTATCAATATATTTAGAATTCAACATAATATTTCAAAAAATTTCATTAACAATTTTCCAAAAAAAAAAAAACATCATAAGTGTTTACAAATTAAATTCAGTGGCGCAAAATTTCAAACAACCTATTGTTAAGGGCACATTAAATGGCATATCCTTACGAATGCTAACATTTCTCCCTTTAAGAGACCTAGAGTTACTTAGCACGTTCCAGGCTTTTTCGCGGGACTTCATCTTCAAGATAACAGTTGCCATTCGTGTGTTGTGGCTTTTTACATTGTAAGTGGATTCGACGATAGAATCTGGATTGCTCTCATTTAAAAAGCTGGCACAGATGTATTTAGCAGATTCACACGCATCTGTATTAAGTTAAAAAGATAAGCGAACTTTCAAGAAAACTGAGTAACGTTTTTCGCTGTGTGGGTGTTCCGGTGAGATTTCTTCTAGTCCTCTTTTGTGAGGAGGTTAGTTTATTTCGACTTCCTTTTTTAAAGGATCAAGGAAATCTTAAGGCTAAAACTTATTCAGCGCTTAAACTAAATATAATAATGAGTTTTATTTGAGTTTGATTCCTTAAATATATATAGGTACAAAAAAATCTAGAATGATTTATTTTTTTTCGAGAATTTTTTCTAGATATAGTCTTTCGATATTTTTGTTCATTCTAGATTTTTGTGCATTCGAGATTTTTTCATTCTAGATAAAAAAAATGTTTTTTCGAGAATTTTTGCATTCTAGATTTTTGTCGTTCGAGATAATGTCATGAACCCATTTGAGACACAATCAGCCCGTGAAAAGAAACAATTGTAAACCCCATATTATAGGTGTTTTTACACGATTTAACGAAGCACTGTATGTTTGCTTTATATTTTTTTTTAATAAATAAATGCAAGTATTCACTGTGTTAACTTTTATTTCAATTTTATATTTAGTATTTTCACTATTTTAACGTTTTAAAATCTCGAAACACTTTCCTATAACTCAGTAAAGTGCCAGATCGAGTATATAATTTTTTCTTTTTTTTTAATTTGGTGCTTCACTCACATAGCCTGTATATGTAACACACCTCTTCCTTATCTTCTTATTCTTAGCACAGCATTTAACCAAATGAATTAAAAAGGGCGTTCATGAAAAATTTCGTGTAAACTTATCATTTTACACAATTTGTAAACTTACGACGTTGCATGGATACCCTTAAGGATATTCACGCAATGATGTAGAACACTGGATAAGTTTACCATTTGGTTAAGTTTACCATTTGGTTAATGAACGTCAAATGTTGTATGAGAAATGATTTACACAATTTGGTTAAAATTCCCCAAGGATTTTGCTGGATAACATTAACCAAATTTTGTTTGGTAAACTTTACCAAACGTCATTGTGACTTTTAGAATTATGATATATTAGGTATCTAAGAGAACCAAAAAAAAACTGTCCGTGTTCTGTAACTATCGCATTGAGGTCAGCGATAAAAGTTTTGAATGAAAACGTAGTTTATACAAAAAAAAAATAATAAGGACGTCTATATTTTTTGACTATTGTTGATCAGCACTGTTTATTTACACAAATCCATATAATGGGCCATATGGATAACCAAAAGTAAATACGTTTACTTATACTTGTTATGCTATCGGAATTGTCATCGAAATGATAGGAACCATTTTTTTTATTTTAATTTCGGGACAGTTTTTATCACCGAAAACGAAAGTGAACTAAACAGTAAATTCAAGAAAAGTAGATATTTTTTTCCGTTCCGAGAAATTCGGCTCCGATTTCAAGTTGGTTTGGGAGAGGTTCCCCATTTAAAAATAACTTCAAAATCTGAACACGTTATTTTTATACATATTTTTTTTACATACATATTTTGTCTAATATTTGATATTTAACGAACAGCTGATTGATTACACATCATTTAACCAAATGAATTAAAAGGACGTCCATGCAAACTTGTGTAAACTTATCATTTTGCACAAAGGGTATTGACGCAATGATGTAAAACACTGTAGGGCTATTCCAGAAAGCGCAGCGGATCGTATTGAAAGCGATACCTCAATTTCGAACATCTTCGCTTTCGGTTATTCTCAAAAGCGCAAATGGAAGAAAACGATCCTTCCATTTTTCCAATTTAAATGTCAAATATTTCCAAGTCTTTCCCATTCTTTGTTCCTTTCTTCCCATTTAAATCCCAACTGTTTCCAAAAATATGAAAATTGTTTCAAGTAAAAAAAATGTTTTTCTCTGACCAAAGAATTTTGATTAACTATTTTGTGATTTTGTTGCTTCCATCTAACAATATAATCTTCAGGTGGACTCCTTACTCCAAAAGTGTTTTTTTAAGTGTAGCAAGTGAAAAGCAAGGGAAGTCGAAAGAATTGGAAAAATGGAAGGATCGTTTTCTTCCATGTTCGCTTTTGGGAATAACCGAAAGCGAAGATGATCGAAATTTAGGTATCGCGTTCAATACGATCCGCCGCGCTTTCTGGAATAGCCCTACCGGTTTGGATAGGTTTGTCTGGCATTTTTATTATATCGAATTTTTTTCTAAAAAGAAACTAATTTTTTCTGTCGTTGAAAGGAATATGAAAGAATTGATTTTTATTTGTGATTGTGTGTTATTGGAAATTAATTATTTTAATTGATTGAACAACGCATAAATATTTAATATAAAATTCACCGAAAATTCGTTGCACCCAAAAACACAATTTGTTTTCTTTAAACACCTCGACATTCAATTTGACATTTAAGAAATTTCAAATCTTGCTAGCGTGTTTTCAAATCCGTGTAAAATACTTCTTGAATCTTGCTAAATTAGCAAGATTTATTTTGACAGAAAAAAATCGAATTGTTCAGAAAAAAAATCGATTCTTTTAGAAAAAATTCAATTCTTTTGTTGAAAGGAATTCCACATTTCCAATTCCACCCTATCGGCCTATCATTCGAACGCGGCCAATTATATTATTTTTGGTGAATTGTTTCATTTTGAATATCCAACCTCCAAACCAACACTAAAAAAAAAATAAGAGGCAAAATACCGTAGATGTCGAACATTTCTATGCAGGAAATTTAAAAATGTTAGGATTGGTTTATCGCTAAATACGAATTTTTGAATTTTTAAACACAGATGTTGCGAGCTTCTATGTCAGAAGTTCATTTTTTTCCTAAAGTGGCGTGGGAAGAGCTAGCATCGCCCTCTTATTTTGGCGACATTTATTTGACAATTGTTGTATGAAACTGACATTAGACTAGCAGTCCATATATATATACGTCCATGGAGAAATGATTTACACAATTTGGTTAAAATTCTCCAAGGATTTTGCTTGATAAAATTAACCAATGACTTTAAGAATTAGGGGTATTCAGAAATTGATAATTAGGTATCTCAGAGAACTAAAAAAAACTCTGCCCGTGTTCTGTAACTATCGCATTGAGATAAGTTGGCGATAAAAGTTGTGAATAAGAACGTTGTTTATACAAAAAAAAAATAATAAGGACATCCACATTTTTTACTTTTATTGATCAGAACTGTTCATTTACACAAATTCATATAATTGGCCGTATGGATATACAAAAGTAAATGCTTTTACTTGTATTTGTTATGGTTGACGAATCGTCATCGAAGTGAAAGGAACCTTTTATTTTTTTATTCTTCTTTCATCAAATTTCAGTTGAGTTGAGCTCAGGACAACTTTTACTGCCGAAAACGAAAGAGATAAACTGAAGGAAAAGTAGATATCCAACATTATGGGCGTGCCATGATTTTTCTGGTATTCGCTCATTTTCGTTCGATCCCTGCCATGAGTTTGGGACTATTACAGTTCTACATTAACCCCGAAATCGTTTTCTCATATAATTCCCGTTAGGCTTTCAATTTTTTCATATTTGACGTTTAACAAACAACTGATTCAATTACACTGCATTTAACCAAAAGAATTAAAAGGGCGTTCACGCAAACTTTTGTGTAAACTTATCCCTTACAAATGTAAACTTACGACGTTGCGTGAATACCCTAGGGGGTCACATCCATGCGTAAAATGCTGTGTAATTGAATCAGCTGTTCGTTAAACGTCAAATATTCATTTTCAAAATATGTATACAAATAAGCGTGTTCAGATTTGGAAGTTATTTTTAAATGGAGAGCCTCTCCCAAACCAACTTAAAATGAGAGCCGAATTGTCTCGGAACCGAAAAAAATGTAAGATACACTACTAAAGTCACTTTTTTTTTTGCGGTAGGGTGGCTTAAACAGCGATAGTTGGCTGTTTCGATAGAATCGATACTTTCCAAAAAAACACTATTGATAGTATCAATAGTTTTTTTTTTTAATAAAAACCTGGCCTTATCAAAACCACAAAAAATCATATTTAAACTTCAATTACGTTGACGAAAGTTCTTACAAAACTTATCAGATGCATTTAATCACAGTCTGAGTATTCAGTAAAATAATTACAAAATTGTAGCATAAAAAAAACAATCTTAAATTTCTCGTAAAAGGCCTTTTAATTTTGAAAATATTTCAAATTACTATTGTTATATTTTTTCGAAGTGATACAAAAAAAGTCATATTCATAAAATATATAAAATATGATAATTTAATAGGAACATTTTAAACATTTTAACGCCGCTCTAAATCTTCTTGAAAATGGGAGTCGGCTCTAAATAATAACTTTAGTATGAGAGACGGCTCTTTGTAAATTTTAAACGACATAAAGTATAATATAAGGTTAAAAAGGTCTTCTAACTTTAAAACCAGCAAAATGCTTGTCTATCTTTTTAAAGTATATGCTTTATCTGTGGGAAATTATCACTTTATTTGTTTTCTTAGAAGAAGAGAAATAGAGAAGCGGGCATATCGAGGAAAAAGTGAGGCTTTCTTCAAAATAGTGTGAGTTACACAAACACAAATGCATCCACACAGGGAATCGTGAAGTTAGACAGCTAAATGCTGGGGCGCGCAAAGGAATGTTGATGTTTTTTTTTTAAGTGTTTTGAAATTTTAAATCGATAAAATAGTAAAAAAGCTTAGTAAATTAAAGAAACGAGCGATATAAAAGTAAATAAAGTGATTACATGTAATACTTCGTCGTTGTTTAATGAGAAGGATGACCACTGAACAACGACATCCAGAGCCAAGGTACCTCAGTGTGATGGAAACTCTTGATGACAACATAATCATGGACAACGAGGAAGCAGTCTCGTTCTACGCTGACATTGGGTCAGCCTTCTACCGCGGCTGAACGCCACTTCCCCCAACCTACACCAAAAACACCATTGACAACCGGGAATGAACACCCTGAGGACGATTAAGTCAACCGACTTTTAAATTTAATTTTTTTTTGACATGTAATTTATATATCTATAATTTGTTAAACTTAAAACATTGTATAACGTTAGGCCCTTATGCGCCAACAAATGTAAATTTATCATATTTAGAATAATATTAGTTATAAGCCAAATTGTATTGTAATTGTACTTCGTTGAAAAAAAAAGTAGAAAACTACACGCGGTACTGCGTTAAATGCTGTAGAACAACTGTAACAAGCAGTGTAATTTTGGTTCATTTCACAGGTATGTGTCTCATATTCCACATAAAGTAAGTAAAATTACTCTGCACTACGGGCGCTCAATAGATTGGAGTACCTTGTGTTGTGACCAAGCCAAATAATATTCCGAAATATTCAGAAACACGAACGTTCTCAGAAAAAAGGGACAGAAATACTTCTCCACATTCATCTGATTTTTGGCGCTCGATCTTTTTACATCAATTGATCTTTGCTAGTCTTTTTATAAAAATCAGATCTTGTCACTTATGTTTCATTATAATTATTATATTTAAAGAAAACCCTTTTGTAAAAACAAACTTTAATATTTAATAAAATTGAATTAAATACAAAAAAAATTAAAATACAATATCTTGTCATCACCAATAAAAAACGAGAATTTTAATTTTCACAGATCGTGTTCAGCTAATTCCAGTGATTGAAGTGTATTTTTATTTTCAAACAATTTGCTTTTTTATAGAAAAATGCTACGAAACATCAATTGAAAAGTGTTCTCAGATAATGTATTTACCTAAAAAACATCACTTTACTTAATGTGGAATATGAAACACAATCAGCCGGTGAAAAGAAAAAATTGAAAACTTGTGTTAACTTTCATTTCACTTTCTATTTAGTATTTTCACTATTTTAACGTTTTAAAATCTCGAAACACTTTCCTATAGCTCGGCAAAATGACAGATTGGGTTCTTTTTGTTTTTTTTTTTTTTTGTTTTTTTTTGGCCTGTTTGATTTATTCAGCTGTCAAAATTAGACGTGTTTCACAAAAATTTGCTGACGTTTTGTTGTTTAAAATTTAAACAACAATTTTTATATAAATGCTTTAATTAGAGTCGGGTTTATTGCTTTAACGAGAACTGTTTAAATTTTTGCGCCAATATTTTTGTATATTTCTTTTTCAAAGACATTTCACTCACTGAATCAGATCAGAGAGAAAGAGATTGAAATGTACGACAACCGCAACGAGATCAACCACAAAGAATAAGAATCTATAGAAGTCACAACAACAAGACTACACGCATACTAGCACATTTTGATGAATTTCTGGTGATAATTTTCATAAAAATAGAAGAGTACGAGTGTGAATGACATTTAGAGCTAATAAACTTGTGAGATGAAAAAAAATAGTTCTTTAAAACTATCGATGTAGGCGATAGTTTTTTACTATCGATACTATCGATAGACTATCGAAGTTAAAGCAACCCTACCTGAAGGGAATTATATGAGAAAACGATTTCGGGGCTAAATGTAGAACTGTAATAGTCGCAAACTCATCACGGCAGTGATCTAGAGCTGTGTCAACAGTGATTGATTCGGTCTTCATGACCCGTTCACCAAATAGAACGATTGATTGCAATCACACTAAACCGAAACAATCAATCCCAATATCAATCGTTTCAGTTTCATTCTCCATCAAATCACACAAAGAAAGAATGACACTTAAAAGCAAACAATGAATAAAACAAAAACTCACCACTACAGCAACACACAATTTGTTCTCACAGTTTAATTCTCATGTCCTACACAATGATGCATGCATCTGTGTTTCTTTCTCTTTTATTATTTTGTGTTTGCTCTCTGTGTCTTTCTATGGCCATGGGAAATGTTCAGCGCCTGTCTTGTATCTATCATTTGATTGAGAATGACCTGAAAGAACGAAACATGTATCGTTCATTTGAACGATACGATTGAATTGGGATCCGTTCACGCACGGCACGGTCACAATCACAAAGACCGAGTCAATCTGATTGACAAAGTGAACGATTCGATCTTTGTGCATAAAAAAGTGCTTTATTTATCAAAAAAAAATCAAATTTAATGTATTTAATGTACCATGAGACAAAAAAACATTTTGCCGAAAGTTTTGAGGGTGTGACTGTACATTTGAGGACTATTATTCAGATAGATTGCGCTTTGTAGGTATAAAATTGAGTTATATTTTAAATAAGTTTTAAACAAACTTTAAAAGAATATATATTTTTTTTAATATACGGAGTAAAAAACTACGACTGATACTTTTTTCCGTCTAAATTGACCAGTTGCGTCACTTTGAACAAAATGATTGGAATAATGATTGATTGGAAAGATCGAATCTTTGAGCCAATCAATCATTGATTGATTCGATCTTTTAAAATGAACGATTGGCACAGCTCTACAGTGATCGAACAGAAATGAGTGAATTCAAGAAAAATCATATGGCGCACCCATAATGATGGATATCTACTTTTCCTTCAATTTAGTTCACTTTCTTTTTCGGCAGTGAAAGTTGTCCCGAGCTCAACTCAACTGAAATTTGGTGAGGAATACAAAAAAAAAATGGTTCCTTTCAATTATATGACAATTCGGAAAGCATAACAAATACAAGTAAAAGAATTTACTTTTTTTTATCCATATGGCCCATTTAATGGATTTGTTTAAATAAACAATGCTGATCAATAATAGCCAGAAAATATAGACGTGCGTCGTAACTATTTTTGATGTGTAAACATCTATACTGGCGGTAGAGTGAAAAAAAGGTGACGTATCTTGTGATGGTGATTGTGATTGACGCTGACCCACACGTTACGTTACGTATATTGGGTACGTTCAACACTGGGTTGGTCACTGAATCACTTTTTGATTTTTATCTTTTTAACGGATGCTTTAAAAAATCACAAAATTATGCAGGTGATAGATTTGATCTTCATAGTTTGTTAAAATTTTATATTTTTCGAAATTTTTTCAACCGATATATTGACATGATTTCTGTTGTTTTGTTCATCACCTCATAACTCTTTAGTTATTACATCTATAGGATTAGTTTTTTTTGATTCGCATCTAGGAAAATAGGATATTAATTTGCTATATCATACATAACTGTGCACCCTACACGACCTTCACAATAGTTAGAAAATATGGGATTGTTGTTCATTGCCAACCGACGCAACGTGGTTCAGTGGAGAATTGTCCAATTTTTGTCAAAACCGTTCAAAATTTCATACTAAGTAGTTGAAAGAGATTTTTTAGAATAAATTTCATGCAGGCAAATGTAAAATTTCATACTAAGAAGTTGAAAGAGATTTTTTAGAATAAATTTCATCGAGGCAAATGTAAGAATATTCTGGTGGGAAGGAGATGGCTATTCTAAAGACGGTGGAATGCGTGCAACAAAAAACCATAACTTTGCCAAATTGCCTTCGCTATATATAGGTATGCATGTTTGTGGTAGGTATTTTTCATTCATAATAAATGTAAAGGTCCCCTCATGGTTGGTTTGGTTGGCTGATAACTTTTCTAATAATAGGATCGTTAAGGTTGTGGCCTTTAAATTTAGGTAAAATGTCAGGCTACATTGCAGAATAACATAAAAGTATGTGTGAAAAATGGAAATTAATTTAAAATTAAAAAAATATGTCCATGCACGTATACTTACCCTTCTTTTTTGACTTATGATTTGGGTAGAGTACAGTTTGTAGGTAATTTTTATTTAATAAAATAGTATAAAATGATCGATTTGGTTGGTTTGGGTAACTTTATACTTCAATTTAAGGTCACAGGGGAATGTATGTGAAAAAAGTGAATAACTTCATTGTTAATTTATAAAAAATTCAAATATGTATGTTTAAGGAAAAAATTCTTTTAGCTAGCATGGGCAACAAAATTAAAATTTGTAGGTACCTACACACATTTATAGAAATGAGTTGATTTGGTTCGTTTGATTGGCTTATAACTTATGTTATAAGATCCTATATTTATATATACTATAAATTTTATAGGTAGGTACATATAATAACAGGAACACGACGATACGATTAAGCGAATCTTATATAAAATATTTTGACTGACAGCCGAAAGTTTCGTGGTTTCGAATGTTTCGTTTGGGTTTGGGGGAGCCTTATACTATGTTTCCACCGACCGCTAAACCGAGATTTAAGTAGATTTACCCTTATCTAATCCTCTTCAAATCTCAAAGATTTAGTATACAAATTTAATCCTCAAATCCAGTAGATTAGAAATTAATCTTGTTAAATCTTCATAGGGCCAATAGTTGAACAGATCGAACAAACCTATTCCTCTCTTGCGCTGAGTACATTATTCGAGAATCGAGAGAACATTTTCGAGAATCTATTATTTTTTTATCGTTTAACTATCTATCTCACTTCCAATTTAGAAGAAAACATGAAACAGAATTTGCATTTTGAAAGGAACTATCAAAGTTAATCTACTTTATAATCTTTTTATGCGGTGAAAACACTATATAGGATTTACGAAATCTCAACGAGATTAACTTTCGGTGGAAACGTAGTATTAAGGGACGAAACGAGTTTATCTTAAGCATTGCGCAAGCCGACGCGATGGCACTGGTGATCTCTCTGAATTCCCTACGACGTCAACTCATGGTGATCGCTTGCAAAGCCAGAGTGGGTAGTTTGGTGTTTACACATCTAAACCGTGAGTCCCAGCACTCCACATTTTTTTTTTTTTTATAAACTAAATTTTTATTCACAACTTTTATCACCAACTTATCTCAAAGCGATAGTCAAAGAACACGGTGCAAGTTTTTTTTTTTTAGTTCTGAGATAACTAATATGTCATATTTCTGAACATGCCTAATTCTAAAAGTCACAATTACGTTTGATAAGTTCACCAAACATATAGAATTTTCCGCAGCAAAATCCTTGGGGAATTTTGACTAAATTGTGTAAATCATTTCTCATAAAAAATTTGACAGTTTATTAACCAAATGGTAAACTAATCCAGTGTTTTACATCATTGCGTGAATATTCTTAATGACAATTAAATGTAAATTAAATAAAAACACTCATTGTTAAAAACCTCTATTGTGCCAACATAATTTTAATAATCAATATATAGGTGTTTCTCTGTTATTTGGAAATTCGTCCACAACACTGACCTTAGCAAATTTTTTTAAATATTAAAAATGTTTGTTAATAAAATAAAGGGCAATAGTAAATTAAATATATATCTAAATGAAGCCCACACATTTTCCTCTTGGTTTTTGAGTAATGGACGATTTTATAGAAAACCGTGACCGGGCAATGTTGTAAACATCCAGGGGAATGTTTTTATGGACAAAAACAATTTTTGTGTGAATTAAATTAAGTCTTTAAATCATACCTACGAAAGATAATACTGTTTATGCTCATAGATTCGCAATCTGGCATGTCAGACTTGACAAAACCCTGTGCTATGAACAGTCCCTTGTGCTATGAAATGACAAGGGACTGTTCGCCAGGGGACTCTTATTTTTACATGAATTACTTATTTAATAAAACAAAATCATTTAAATATATCTGTGGACTGCCAAGAATACCTAATACTATGTCGTTAGTGATACAAAAAAAATGAGAAATATTAAGTTTTATTACATAAAATTAGCTTGGGACAGCGATTTTCCATTTAGTGGAGAAACACCCGTATACTTTAAGATAAATAGCAAACAAATTGTAAATAATAATTGTTCAATAAATATCGTTATCGGCATTCAATGGTGTTGAAGATATCGCTTTCAACGATGTTACATCACCATTATTATATTTTGCTGAATGATTCTTGAACTTAAAATGTCAAATTTGTTTTTGTTTTAAAGCTTGTCATTTTTATCTGATTAAATTTATCCTTCTTCTTTCTTGAACTTCTGAACAGATAAGTCACATATTCTTAATCTTTAAATATCTTTTAAATCATAAATTCATTAATAAAATCAACTTGAAGTATTAATTCTGTTTGTTTCTTTTGAATCAAAGGTGTTTTTCTTTATATTATTAAAAGGTTATGGGCCCAGGTATTTGCCTGTTTATTCCACACTAAATAATTACACCTTTTTATGGAAACGGGAAAAGCCGCTAAAACAACATCTGAAGAAGATTCTGCAATTGACGATAAAGCTTTATCGGATTTTAGATTAGAAGGGATTCGAGACAACTTCGAGGTTCACGAGCCAAACACACCAGAGCTTAGGATGGCTGAATCAAAAGTGTAGCATATACATCGTTTCAATGGGCAAAACTACCAGCTGTGGCGACGACAGATGGAAATTTATATGACAGAAAATAAACTCAAACCCTTTATTCTAGGAACAACAGAAAGACCAAGTACCAACAGTCAAGTTTGGGAAGATAAAGATGCTGAAGCACAAGCATTCATAATGAGGGGTATAGAGCTAGAGCAATTGAAATATCTCACTGATTGCAGTACCGCTGCACAAATGTGGTCCAAATTGAAAACAGTTCATTCTGAAAGAAGCGAACAGTCAGCTCAAGTGCTTCTTGAAAAGTTCATTAATTGCAAATTAGAAGAGGAAGAGAGCATGGCTGATTACGTAGCCAGAGTGACATCACTCACGCAGCGCTTGAAAGACATGAATCTTGAGCAAAAAGAGCCAGTGGTGATTGTAAAGATTCTCAGTAGTCTCCCAAGTAAGTTTGATCATGTAAGAACCGCGTGGTATGCAGTACCACGTGCTGATCAGAATCTTGAAAGATTAACTGACCACTTAGTCAATAAAGAGTCACTCATTAATCTGAGAACAAATAATGAAGACAACAATATATCAGCTAGAGCTGCGTACGCAGCCAGCAAAGTAAAACGTAAAAATCCGAAGGCATCAAGCAGTGATTATAGACAGCAAAGATCAGGTAAATGCAATTATTGCCAAAAACAAGGGCATTGGGCAAGAGAATGCTTTAAACGACAACGTGATCGACAACACAAACTTGATGGTCATCAAAACACGCATGATCGTCACAATCTTATGACTAAGAAAGAAACAAATAAAAGTCATCCAAGTTGTCAGGCAACAGTTTCTGATGGCATGTCTCATTTGTTCGTTTTGCAATCAGCAACAACTCAAGGGAAAATTAGGAACATGTGGTATGCGGACTCTGGTGCTACCGACCACATGTCATTTCAGAGGGAGTGGTTTAAGAGTTTCACTCCATTTGTCGAAGGAATATGTGAAGTGCGAGTGGGAGATGGTCGAAAGTTGCGGGTGGAAGGAATTGGTGATATTGATGTCCACGTCATAAATTCTAAAGAAAAGAATATTATTCATACTATTAAAGATGTTCTTTTTGTTCCAGATCTTGGGCGTAATTTTATATCTGTTTCAAGGTCCACAGAAAAAGGTATGAAAGTTATTTTTGAAGAAGGTGCCCAACGTGTCATTTTTATGAAAAATCAGACAATAATTGCGGATGGAACTCGGGAAAACAGACTATATAAGATGAATTTGATGTCAATAAAGGCGGCTGAACTAAATGTTGCATCGTCAAACACACTAATGCTGTGGCATGAGAGGTTAGGTCATGTAAACTTTAAGACACTTCGAGAAATGAATAACAAAGGAGTTGTAGAGGATCTTAAAATTAATCACATGACAAGTGAAGATCCATTCTGTGCAGGATGTGCTTATGGCAAGCAACATCGACAGACTTTTCCAAAGTCAGGTGCTAGGCGGTCAAGTATCGCTGGGGAAATTTTTCATGTTGATCTCTGTGGTAAGATGAGCATTTCATCAATTGGTGGTGTCAATTATTTTATGTTATTAAAAGACGATTTTTCAAGATACTGCTATGTTTTCTTTCTCAAAAACAAAACAGATGTGCTAGTTAACTTAATGAAGTTTTGTACAGAAGTTGAAGTTGATGGACATTCTATTAAGCGCCTGCGATCGGACGGTGGTTTGGAATTCTGTAACGAGCTCGTCAGAGATTTTCTTCTGAAGAAAGGAATTAAACATGAAATTTCAACCCCGAGAGCTCCAGAACAAAATGGTTTTATCGAGAGGCAGAACAGAACGGTAATCGAGAGTGCGAAATCAATGCTACACGAGAAGCAATTTCCCTTGTATCTTTGGGCAGAGGCTACACATACTGCAGTTTATCTGAGAAATCGTACAGCATCTCACACAATCCATGGTGTAACACCTTATGAAAAGTGGTTTGGCTCAAAACCATCCGTGAAAAACCTTAGAATTTTTGGCAGCGAAGTTTACATCCATATCCCAAAAGAGCAAAGAACTAAATGGGAGAAAAATTCAGTGAAGTGCTTGATGATAGGCTATAATGAAGAGAGCAAAGCTTACAGAATTTTTGATCCTGTTGGCAGAAGAATATTAATCAGAAGAGATGTGATATTTAATGAAGAACAGCTGAGGCTCCACGAAATAGTTGAATATGATTCAGGTAAGCCAAATTCTCAAAATGAATCATTTGATTTACAGAATGAAGGTTGCACTGAAACCACAAAGTCTAAGAAAATTTATAAGAATCCAAGACTTCCAACTCCTAGAAGTCCGTACAATACCAGACAAGGTCCAAGGCCAAATTACGATGAGTTGTCTGAAGAGGAACTAATTGTAGGTGAAGTTTGTGCATGTGAGCTGGAGCCGAAGACCCTGGAAGAAGCAATGAAAGCAGAATATTCGCAAAAATGGTTAGAAGCAATAAATGAAGAAATTGACTCACTTGAAACGAACAAAACCTGGGTGCTAGTCCCAAGAACGGAGAAAGAGCACGTTATTACTAACAGGTGGGTTTTTAAAGTAAAGTACAAGGGAAACGGTGCGATAGATAAATATAAGGCGAGATTGGTAGCAAGAGGTTGCTCTCAAAAGTACGGTCTCGACTATCAAGAAACCTTCGCTCCGGTCGTTAGATACGATTCTGTTAGGACAATGTTGGCAATAGCAGTGGCACAAAATTTTGAAATTTACCAGTTTGATGTAAAAACGGCATTCTTACATGGCAATTTGGAAGAACGCATTTATATGGAACAACCATATGGTTTCGAAGATGGAGATCAAATATGTCTGTTGAATAAAAGCTTGTATGGTCTTAAGCAAGCATCGAGGGCATGGAATAAAAGAATTGTTGATTTTCTCATGCAATTTGGACTAGAGCAATCAAGAGCCGATCCATGTATATTTATCTGTAAGTCTAAAGAATCAATAACTTACTTAGCTCTATATGTTGATGATGGGCTCATATGTGGAAATAATATTATATTTTTAAAGCACCTGTTAAATAACCTTAATCAAGAATTTGAGATTACTTTCAGAGAAGCTGAATTTTTCGTAGGCATGCAAATCAAAAGAGATAGAGATAATGGAACTCTTAAGATATATCAAAGCATTTATACAAATAAAATTTTAAATCGTTTTAATCATGCTAATTGTTCATCTGTTTCTATACCTGCAGAACCTGGAATGAAATATACGATGGAAGTTCAAACAGCGAGTTCTGGAGTATTTCCTTATAGGGAAGCGATTGGTTCGCTGATGTATTTGACGGTGTGTACAAGACCAGATATATCATATATTGTTGGTGTTCTTAGCAGATTTATGGAGAGTCCTTCCTTAACACATTGGAAAGGAATTAAAAGAATTTTAAGATTCTTGAGAGGAACATCAGAGCGAGGTGTGACATTTAATAGAGACTCTACCTGCACCGAAATGACAGTCTACTGTGATGCTGATTGGGCTGGCGACGTTGAGACGCGGCGAAGTACTACAGGATGGCTTGTACTTTTTAACGGAGGCATAATTGCATGGAGTTCCAAGAAACAGACCGTGATTGCAACTTCAACAACGGAAGCCGAGTTCGTAGCTTTATGTGCTACAACAAAAGCAGTTGTACATTTAAGAAAATTGCTGTCAGATTTGGAGCAACAACAAACTAAACCTACGATTATAAAATGCGACAATCAAAGAGCTATTACTTTGGTTAAGAATCCAGAGTCATCAAAAAGAACAAAACACATCGACATTCAATATTTTTACACATGTGATATGCAGAAAAAGGCTGAGGTTGATGTGCAGTATGTACCTACTAATGATCAATTAGCTGATCCTTTGACCAAAGCACTACCAAAACAACAATTTCAGAGGTTAGTTGAACAGTATGGACTAATGGATGATTGACGTTTAAAGCGAGAGGGAGTGTTGAAGATATCGCTTTCAACGATGTTACATCACCATTATTATATTTTGCTGAATGATTCTTGAACTTAAAATGTCAAATTTGTTTTTGTTTTAAAGCTTGTCATTTTTATCTGATTAAATTTATCCTTCTTCTTTCTTGAACTTCTGAACAGATAAGTCACATATTCTTAATCTTTAAATATCTTTTAAATCATAAATTCATTAATAAAATCAACTTGAAGTATTAATTCTGTTTGTTTCTTTTGAATCAAAGGTGTTTTTCTTTATATTATTAAATGCAAATGCATTTAATTTTTTTGTTAAAAATTTCGATTTTGTAACAACTAAGAGGTGTGCTTTCAGTTACAGCTCGGTTGTTTGACCTTGCAGGATGGTTATCACTGGTAATCATCACTGCAAAAATAATAATGCAACAAATATTTACGGATGGGACGTCTTGGGACCAAAGTCTTAACTATGATTAGACGGTCAACGTAAATGGTCAATGCGTTGACTACTTGACGTCACCAAAAATATAATCATTTTACCGTCAACGTAGACCGTGTCAATGCATGAAACTTGACGTTCAGACGAGTGACAGCAGTTGGTCAATGTTGTCCCAAAATGCATTGACGCGTTGTCTGTGTCAACGCATTTTTTATGCATTGGTGTCAACGCGTTGCCATGTTAAACTATGACGATCAAACGACTTGACCACATTCGAATACTTTAAGCGTTGATGCCGAGTTGACACGAGCTAAAATCAACCATTTTTCGCATTGACGATCACACGACACACGTTAAAATATTAATTCAATCAAGCTATAAACTGTGAAATTCAGTTGAAGAATACCTAAGATGTTGATAGATTAAAAAACCACAAACAAAAATCGAAATTTTTATGGGGTGGCCCCGGCGCTGTGGAAGTAGTGCTTGACTGTCAACTTGGATGTGTGGGTTAGATCCCCAGTCTAGGCAGCATTCTTTTCTATATTCCCTCAACTGAACGCCAACCCTGGGATTTAATGAGATCATCAAAACCTAATTTCTCAGTCCACTGTGGCAACAAAAAATCTATCCTATCCTTCTATTCCTACTAACATTGCCAAATTTATAAGACCCTTAGTCTAACTGGCATATACAGGGTGTCCCATAAATGATGGTCAAAATTGAAACAGGTCAAGACCACTCAGAATTTAGTAACTTGTCCGTACCGCATCATTACGGTTTTCGAGTAACGGCTATTTTTTTTTAATTTCGAAAAACCCATACTTTGACCCAGTTTTTTGGTCACCCTGTCTATAACTGATTTTTGTTTTTTTTTTAAGTTTTACACTAAAATATTTGCCTTATAATGAAATCAATTTTTTGCATTAAAATATTTAAAAATTTCTGCACCATTTTGCTAAAAATTCAGAAATTTCATGACGCTTTGATCAAATCTATTTTTCAAAAGAGCACACTGAAAAAAAAAATCGTATGACTGAACTTTTTTTTTATTCAAAAAATTGATAGATCAAAAGTTATAACCATTTTAATTCAAAAAAACAGTGTTCTAAAATAAATAAAAACAAATCTTTTTTAAATAATAGGTGATTTATTAATTTTTATTTTTTATTTTTAAGGTTAGCTTAAATTTGTTCTTACTTAATTTACAAAAATTGTTCAAAATGGTCCGCTCCTGCACTAACGGCTTTTTTAGGGCTTTTCAATATGCGTTCAAATATAGTTTGTTGGCTATCTGTCGAGCTATAAATTGTCAAATTCTATTGAAGGATGGCTACATGTAGATGGATAAAAAAAACCTCCAAAAAATCATAAATTTATTAGAGTTTACTTTATTCTCTTGAAAAAAGAGATTTTAGGTCTTTCAGGTCACATTTGGAACGAAATATTCGATATCACAGAATTTACCTTGTTATCTATCTGTCAAGCTATAAACTGTCCAATTCCAATGAAGAATAGCTACGATGTCAATGGATTTTACCTCTACAAAATCAGAATTTTTTTAAATTGAGATGGAGGTCAACCCGGTAAAAAAAATTCTGTTCCGTCAACGTCAAAATACAGTCAACGCGCTGACGAGTTTCCTGTCGATGTGTCCCAATCGCGTTGACAGGGCGATTACACGGCCACACAAATTGGTCAATACATTGACCCAAGATTCATGTCAACGCGAGTGCCAACGCAGCCGTCAACGCATTGACAGTGTTCTGCGTTGACGATCACACGCCTCGACAACTTTTTGATAGAATTTGACGTCTTTTTACGTCAGAGTCAATGCGTTGACCATTCGCGTTGAACCTCGATACAAATCCACGGATTTTGTGACGCCTCCGAGAGTGCTTACGCTGCCACTCTATATTTGCGAATTGAGCACGACACTTACACTTGGTCAAATCACCTTCTTTGTGCAAAAACTAAAGTAGCACCGGTGAAAATCTTTCACTTCCACAACTGGAACTTTGCGGTGCTGTGCTTCTTTCCAATATTGCTAAAAAAGTCCTTCCCCAACTCAACTGTCAAAATTATGAACTTTCTTGTGGACTGGTAGCTCCATTGTTTTATATTGGTTAGAAAAACCTTCAAGTATGTGGGCTACCTTTGTTGCCAACAGAGTATCCCTCATACAAGAGAATACTTCCAACGCTCAGTGGATGCACGTTCGTTCTGCTAACAACCCAGCCGACCTTGCTACTCGTGGGTTGACCGTGAACTCTGAACTCTCTTCTAAGAACTCAGAGAAAGTAGTCGGTGCGCCTCACATGGGTGGTTTGGAAGCTGGGGTTAAGAGCTTCAAAAAGCGTTTTCGAAAGGTTGCTGATGATCAAAGTATACGTTCCAAGAGTTTTCTACTTTCTTAGATAGAAATGGAGGCTTTCCTCGACTCTCGGCCGATTTCTCCAATGTCAGACAACTCTGATGACATTTTGCCTCTAACCAGGTCACTTCCTTCGCTCCACCCGAACCAGACCTTACTAATTCGTTTTTAAGCTGTCTTAACAGATGGACTAAACTGAAGATACTCCACCAACAATTCTGCGTTAGATGGAAAAATGAATACTTGTTACAGCTCCAAAAGCGTCCCAAGTGGAAATAGCCTCAAAAATGTAAGGGACAATGATTTGATTGTAATTAAAAATGAAAATCTGCCTCCAAACGAATGACGCTTAGGTCTAGTCATTAAAGTTTATCCAGGACTTCGCATTGCCGATGTTAGAACACAACACGGTATTGTGACCCACGGATCGTTAAGTTTAGCGTACTTACCACTGATTAGAAGGCTCATTCGCATGTCTAAATTTCAGCCAATTTTTTCTTTTCTTTTTTGTTAATTATATGGCTTCAATTGTGAGCTTAAATTTTTTGAACTTACTTAAACTATAATTATGCAACGCTTTACTCAATTTTGTAATTATTATATTTGTATTTATCATATTATTGTTATTTATTTTTTTTTTTTTTTAATTTGAAAACTGCATTATTTCATTTAAATTACCTAAATTTTCCAGTTTATCTATTTTGTAAAGTCTTTATACCAGCACAGAATTATGTACAGGTACTAGATTACCCACTAATGTCATTAATGTAATATTACAAATCGACAGAAAGAAGTCGCTCCTAGACCTACTTTATATTCACCTCACTTTAAATTTTTGTCTACGTGCTTATCAGACTACTTCCATCACTCCCTTTTTGTATTCAACCTTCATAGAAGTAAGTGTTCACGGACCACTATGATTACATTTTAAAAAAGGCCAATAGAACTCTAGGATTCATTAAACGAATCTCCCGTGATTTCCATGATCCATACGTCTTGAAACTTCTTTTTATATCGTTTGTTAGGCCTGTTCTTGAATACGGATGTGTTGTATGGTCACCATACTATTCAATTCACATTAATAGAATGGAAGGTATTCAGAGAAGATTTATGCGTTTTTGTCTTCGTTTTCTTCCTTGGTCCCCCAGAGTGTCACTACCCCCCTATGTTCAAAGACTTAAGCTATTGAATCTTCCACTCCTCTCAAAGCATAGAGAATACTTACAGCTGTGTTTTATAATTAAATTAATAAATGGGTCGATTATATCACCATCAGCTTTGGGTCGATTAAATTTTAATTTTAGCCAAAGTAGCATAAGAAGACAAATACCTTTATGTCCAATATTCAGTGGAACGAACTATGGATTAAATAGTCCTTTAAATCAATTGATTTCAGTATTTAACAGATATTATTTTATGATCTTTTCAGTAAATGATAATTTTAAAAGTATAAAATATAAAATTAACTTTTTTAATGCAATATTGTAGTAGAATATAATATAATATAAATGTACGTATTCTAAAAATATTGTAACTTTAACGTTAGTCTTTAACGCATTAAATAAATAAATATAAGTGTTCTCGCTAAGTAATAAAACATTGTTCAGAAATTAAACCTTCGTTATTTTTGTCGACTACGTCGGAGCATTACTGCCAAACCAGCGCTTAAGAGTCAACTCCGCACCCGAACACATAGCTGTGTTTTGTTTTTCTCCAGGACCCATGTTCTGTAACTCGGCGATAACTTTTCGAGGCGATAAAAGGCGAAAAATGGAACAAAACCCATAGGATTCCTATGAGTTTTGTTCCATTTTTGTTCCATTTTTCGCCGTTTCTCGCCACGAAAAGTTATCGCCGAGTTACAGAACATGGGTCCAGATCAGGACCCATGTTCTGTAACTCGGCGATAACTTTTCGAGGCGAGAAACGGTGAAAAATGGAACAAAAATGGAACAAAACTCATAGGAATCCTATGGGTTTTGTTCCATTTTTCGCCGTTTCTCGCCTCGAAAAGTTATCGCCGAGTTACAGAACATGGGTCCAGATCATGAAAATAAAACAACAAAGGATTTCATTGACAACTTGTTATGTACCCAACTCTTTTTTTTTCCTGTTTTTTTTTTTTATTTGCATACACCGGTTGTCTTTTTTCTTTACACTACTGACGACATACATATACAAATTATGGGTGTGTGTTCAAAATGGATTTGGAAATTCAAATCAAATTTGGATCCTGTGTTGTTTTTGTAATACATGTATTATCGTCAGCAAATCCAATCTGGTTCGGATATGGGGGAAAATAAAACACAGCTTATATGTATTTTGAAACAGATTGAGGAATAAATTCGGAAATTAAGTTTTTTAGGAATATATTATTGAATACTTAAAAATGACCATGTTTCTATTATATTATAAAAATTTCATATACATTTCTTTTTTAATAAACCGCCCAAACCATTTTTTGATTTTTTTTGTTTGTATAAATTAATATTTTTTCAAGGCATTTGGACGCTGCACAGTGGCCCGTTTCGACTTTTTTGATTGCTAAAATCATAACTCTTAACCGAATTAAGATATCGTAACGATTTTTTTTTACTTAAAGAAAATTTTTAAGGCTATTAAGGTGTTTCAGAATTTTCTATTGAAGAAATAATTTTTACTTAAAGCGATAGACATAGTTTGTATTTCACTTTCCAAAGGTCTAAGGTTTAGATTTAGAGTAGAGATAGCAAAGTGTTTTGAATCTTATTTGAGTGAAACAGAATGGAAAAAACAAAATAAAACAATATGTGCTGACAGTGGGAAAAAAAATAAATAAAATTAACCATTTTTTTAAATATATTTTTTTTTTTTTTCATAACTGTATATTTTAAATTTTGTATATAAAGAGTGTACTTAAAAAAGATTTTATTGGTAGATTACAAGTCGAATAGTGGAACAAAAAATGTTAGATTACAAGTCAAATAGTGGACTAATTTTTGTCCAAAAATAAACAGGGTGTTTTGGGTAAGATGCAAAAAAAAAGTCTATAAAGTTAAAGGCCCAACTATAATAGGCATGAGCTAGCTTATGCACGCTTAAGCCAACGAGCGAATATATGAAATTCCTATTGAGTAGCCATAATGGAATCCAGCTACTTTTCGTCCAATTTTTCTAAGTTTCGTTCAATTAACCAAACATAAGCAAGAGCGGTCCGGTTCGCTCAGCGCATAAGTGAATTTGACAGATACGCTTCAACACATACAAAATACACATCAAACCCATCGTCTGTGTAAATGATTCGAGATTAATGAAAGTGTATGTGTGATATCTTTGCTATCTCGTTGTCGTTGATTCAATGTTCACACTCAACAAAATTAAACAGCTGTGAATTTGATTTTGACAGCTGCTTTTGCGCGCGTAAGTTATAATGGCTATGCTTGCGACTTTTTGAAACTTAAGCAAACTTTTCGATAGGTTCTGACATTAGTTTATGTTTGCTTAAGCCTATTATAGTTGGGCCTTAAGGTTAGGTCGAGACAAGAAAAAAATCGTATATGGGAGGGGGTATATATATTTTCCCCGGTTAAGGCGGGAGGGGCAATTTTATAAAAAATTGACTTGAATTATAAAAAAAAAATATTAAAAACCAACGGCAACGCTAACAATGTCATGTTATACCTTTTTTAAACCCAGAAACCAATCCATTAATTCTGTTTTTAAATTAAAATTTTTTGTGAATAAAATATATTTTCAGGCTCAAAAATTTTGAAAAAAAAATGGACTGACTTCTTCAAATCAAATCTCTTTAGCGCTCTATACAGCTTTATGTAGCTGAATTTTTGGGATTTTTATTTTTCGTTAATTTGAAGCCGGAATTTGTGGCTTTTTTGTTGAAAAAGTGTGCTCAAAATGGTGTTTCAAAAAACATTGAATTCAAGTTTTTAAATTAAAAAAAAAATAAAATAAATCAATTTTTTTTAGTAATAAACAAATATAAACAATAAATATACGCATATAATGTACTTTGGTATTTCGTAATTTAAACTTTTCAAAACTTGTTTGTGGCTCTAAATTGCCGCGTTAGCGTTCCTATCCAAAGCTATTAGATTAGGTTTGTGTTGTTTTAATCCATTGTGGAAAAAGAGCTGATGCAACACTACCCTATATAAGAAAATATTTTTTCACGTGTTGTATTAGAGATTTTATTTCTTACATACATACATATGTATATCCGTTGTTTGTATATACGAAAGAAATTTCTTGGATTTTTAAAGTTTCTTATATCTTTTTGTACTGTATAACATATGTACATAAATTGAACATTTAGATAAGTAGGCAACGTTCGATAATTAGGAACGTTTGACTAAAGTCGAATGTTCGACACTTCAAGTGAATGTTATACAGTACAGTAATGTTTCTTTTGTATGCCGTTTAAATGTAAACATACCCACAACTGACTATACAACGGAGTAGTAAATCAGCTCTTTCGATTTTTCTTGAAATATTAGGAAAGGCATCTTATAGACCGGGAGGCGGCAGTAAAAAATCCCACCCATCGATATTAATAAAATTTTACTTATGTATATGAAAAAACATTGGTTTATATGAAAAAAGTAGTAATTTTTAAAGAATTCTTGATAATTATAGTAAAATAATTATAACTTTTGATCTAAGATTATTAATGGTTAGTTTCGTACCTTTTCAGAAACTTCAAAAATGGGGAAAGTTTTTAGAAAACAAAACCAATATCCTGTAATGGAATTTTTTTCTATTGTTATCTCCACAAGTTGAAGTCAAAAATATAAGTTCACCATAATTTCAGTTCACTTAGCCATTTCTACCAACTGGTAAGGATTTGGTTAACAAGTTATAAAATTCTGAAAGGTAGTAGCTTGAACTTTCTTTAGTTAAAATTTCAAGCATGAGTTTTTGACATCCAGTAAGTTATTAATATTTAAAGTGAGATATGCAGTATTTTACTTTTTTGCATAAATATGGTCGGCCAGAGAAACTGACCCCGGACGACCTTCGAAATATGAATGGTGAAAGTTTTTTCTATAATTTGATATAGAGTTCGTTCTTTATATCGATGGGTGGTGACCCCCCTAAAAATAATCTTCTTTTTTGGTCGGCCAGCCGTTCTAACAGGGTTATCGGGTGGACGAGCTAGGGTTTCTATATCACCTAATGTAAAATTTTCTTTTTATCGATGGGTGGGATTTTTGTATTGCCGCCTCCCGCTCTATTAAGGGTGAATAGCAAAGAAACGCTATTTTTGTTTTTTTCTCTAAATAATTACAACTTTGAAATCACCACCTTTAAGGAAAAAGTTTTAGTAGGTTTCTTGTAGAGGGTAACATACTAGAATGAATCTCTTGATACTGAAATTTCGTTTCAGGAACTTCGCGCGGTTTTAGAACAATAAATCACCTTGCTGGGATAGAGCCCCTTATGAGTTTTATAAAATTGCACCTTCTATATTTTTGGAAAGCTTGCTAGCAGTATTTCATACAATTTTCTAGGGTGACAAACCTCCAATACAGTTCTGTAGGGGTATAATCTTTCCGCTATTAACATGGTCAAAGTAATTGGTATTAATTTCTTAAATAGATGACAAGATTCACAGCAAGCGTCTTTTCATACTAACTATAAAAACTTAGGATTATTTAATTTAATTTATAATAGCATGACTGTTGACGTTATAAGTCTGATTTTTAATGGCGTGAATTTGAAAATTCATTTTTTTTGGAAAATGTCCCATATTTGGTATTTTAGGCAAACGCTTTTTCGATAACGTTTTCCTTTCGCACTTTGATTTCATGGAGTTGGTCTATTTTTATTCACTGATTACGAGTTCCTGGGGCCTATTTCACGGCACATACATCACATATATCACAACATACAACAATTTCTCCATCATACATACAATTTTCTGTTTCACAGATTCCAATGGAAATGTTGTGACTTTTATAATTGTGGTATGTAATGTATGATTTGAAATTTTATTTAGTTCTTTGAAAACTCTGAATGGCTAACTGTCATTAATTGACGAAATTCTGAACAAAAAGTCGTTGCGTAAACACAATTTTCTCCTTCATTTAAAGACATTTACTATGTAAATAAGTTGTATTTATTGCATGCATTTAAATCAAAATAGTAATTCAATCATTTTTATTGTCTTCAAGGTGAAGCTGTTTTGCCACAAAATAGAAACGCTGTCTACGGATCTTTTCCGTATAGCAGTTATGCTTCGTATTGAGGGTGCTGTTAATGACACCTTAATTCCAATAGATTCACCTTCTTCTAATGAGCAATTCTCGATCGAAACTGAACTCATTCCGTAAACGTGATAGTAGTTGCTGGTACTGATTTATCGTTTTTATGCTATCAACAATAATTACCCTGAAGTCCAGTCAATGAAGCCAAAAAAACAGCAAAATTCGGAAATAATCACCGGGAAGCTGGATTTTGGTATGTAGCTTCCTCTTCCTCATGGTGTTCTTAAGAAACTGTCAAGTCTCTATCGATATGAGCGCCGCTAACAATTTTATGGGGGGTTGAAGGCCCCCAAAATGTTTTTTCAGGAATAACTCCCAAATGGTAAGTTGTACAAAAAAGTGTTAAAGACTAATTTTTAGCTTGAAATATTTCCTACAAAAAAGATTAACATACTTTTTTTCATATTTTTTTTTTTTTATTGTTGGTATATTATATAGACATGCTTTTAAGATATCGGTCCACTCTATTTGTCCACCCCTTTAAGCGGTCCCTAGACGCTCAATATTATTGTGCAAAATATTGCACAATATTATTAGATATGCGCCCCACACGGTTCAATATTTTATCCAATAATTAAGTTGACAGCTGATACTTGTGTAGACAACATGTTGAGTGATACTGAAGTTTGTTGTTGTTAAATAAACAAATATTGTGCAATTGTACCCACAGATGATACAATATTTGTATATTGTGCAATAAATATCAAAGCGTTTGGATTTTCTTCAATATATTTATTGCATAACCTTGCAATATTATCAAAGGACAAACAATAATATTGTGCAATATCAAATATTGCACAATAATATTGAGCATCTAGGGACCGCTATAGGTGGGAGGGGCAAATTAAAAAAAATAATTATAAAATAGAAAACGAATATTCAAACACAACGGCAACACTTACAATATTATGTTATAGCTTATCTTAAAGCCAGAAACTCATTCTTTATGTATGTTTTTGAATAAAGTTATTTTAGTGCTTAGTTTTTGAATAAATGATTTTTAAACTTAAAATTTAAAAAAAAAATAATTTATTTCAAAAACCGTTATTTGTATGAAAAAAAGTATGTTAATCTTTTTTGTAGGAAATATTTCAAGCTACAAGTTAGTCTTTGACACTTTTTTTGTACAACCAACCATTTAGGAGTTATTCCTGAAAAGCCATTTTGGGGGGCCTTCAACCTCCCGTAAAATTGTTAGCGGCGCTCATATCGATGGGGACTTTTGACAGTTTCTCAAGAACACCATGAGGAAGCTATATACCAAAAATCCAGCTTTCCGGCGATTTTTTCCGAGTCAAATGCTTTATTGACTGGACTACTTGGTTCAGTACACGATAGTCGTGTTCTGCAGTGCAGTAGTTTTACCGAAAATGGAACAATGAAGAGTGGCGTCCATTTCCAGGTGCCATCATTCCTGGGGATTCGGCCTTTTACTCCTAATGTTCCGGTTGCCATTGAAGGAAAGTAGAGCTAAAAATCGTTTTTTGGCCAAACTAAAAAAAAACAAGACTAGTCGTTGAATGTAGTCTTAGTTAATTGAATGAAATATTCCCATCCCTAAATAGACTTCGCTTAAAACTAGCTCTAAGCTGTTCCAAAATTGTGAATACTTATGTTCGTTGCATTATACAACATCAGAAAAAGGATGACAGAAGCAAATGAAACTGTTGTATTTGATGGTGAAACCGGTGATGAAAATGAAGACGATTATCAAGAAAATGAAGATAACACAGTTGCAATGGAGGAGTTAGCCAACTACATAAACTTTTTTAATAACTAATTCAAATAAAATTATATGCTATAATTTCTGACTTATTTATACATATTTATTTTGGTTACTCTACATAAGGTTTGTTCAGTGAGGAAAAAGTCAGAACAGAACAGAACAGAACAGAACAGGACAGAACAGAACAGCACAGATTCGTGAAAAACGTCAGAACAAGGTAGAACAGAAAATGGCTACCTACGTTGTCACTAAAAAAGCAACAAAAAATTTTCGGAGCATATATGCTTGTCACAAATTCACAAATATACGTCTTAAAACTAAAATTACTTCATGAAAATAGAATCAGAATTGATTAAAATACACTTTTGAAAGAGTTAAGCAGAGATTCAAATAAAATCTATCAAAAAAACAAACTACTTTCATTAAAAAAATCACAACATCTGATTTTGACAGTTTTCACAAATCTGTTCTAACTTGTTCTACCTCAAAAGCAAGTGCAGAAAACCCTGTTCTAAAGTGTTCCAAACTGTTCCAAACTAGCTCATTGAACAGCAATCCAGAACAGTTTAGAACAGAAAATTTCTCATTGAACAGCAAAATCTTGTACTTTTCTGTTCTAAAGTGTTCTAAACTGTTCCGAACAGCCTCATTGAACAGACCTATCGACAGTTTAAACATCTACTAAAATATTTTATTCTACTTTTCATAAATTTCACATCAAAAATGCTGTGTTTCAGATGAACTTTTTCTTAGAAGTATTTGTTCAATCTGAAAAATGGTCTCATAACCACGAAGGGGATCTAGTTAGACTCGGGAACCTTCGAATCACCCCAATGAAGCAATTGGTTTGGAAATAACTACCAATTTTAAGAAATTTCTTGAAATTGTGGTATATCTACGCTGTAATTTCCAAACCACTTGCTTCATTGATATGATTCGATAGGTTCTGAGTCTTAGACTAGGTCCCCTTCGTGTTTGTAAGATCCTTTTTTTAATTTGTACAACAAATTTGTTTGTTGTATCAAAGTCAAATATGAAATGACTTTTTTAAGAAAACAAAAAAATCTATTTACCGTGATGGGTTAATCAAGTTTCAACTGTATTTGAATTATTTCGTTTGGAACTGGAAACGTGAATATGTCTTAATCTTTATGAAAACGGGCCTTTAATATGCTTATGGGAGCTACCAAGAAAATGAGACCATCGACAAGGAAGCCGAAAAAAGAAGAAAAAAGGGTAAGTTATTGATACTTTAAAAAAAAGATTTGGTAATAAAATGATGGAAACACACCTCGAAGACACCGAAGTAATATCAGCTTTAACCCTCCCTTCAGAAGCCGGGGCATCCACCACTTTCTCAGAAAATTGAGTTTCATGAAATTTGGTAGGGCTATAGGACTTTTAGTAATAAAATGGAAAATTTGAGATTATTGTATTATTTAAAGCTTGTCGTATGTCTTTTATATCACACAAGTATATTTACCCGAACAGTTGGCGTCGTTAACTGAATTCTGGATGCTTAGTTTTATAGTATAGCTAAATTTTGTAACTTTTTTTTTAAGACTTTAATTATTAAAATCAAACTATTATAACTCAAGTCTAAATCTTAAAAAAAAGACAATTTACCCATATCAGTTAAACTCACTCAGCCTTATTTATTAGATTTCACTATCGTTTCAACCTCGGAATAGTTAAACCGAGTCGAAGCACTTACTCCGTCTTTACGCCACGTCAAACAAATTCTTATTTATTAAGTCGTTTTAGCGACGGAGTAAATTTACTCCGACTTTACTTCGCCTCTAATCCTGAAAAACTTATTTATAAAAAAATAAACGATGATTAGAGGCGGAGTAAGCTAAAACTGGTACATAGTAGAATTAAAGCCGTAGTAAAGCCGTTTTAGTTTCTAAATGACATGACATTTAGTAACTAAAATGGAGTGTAGAAGAAGTTTTTTTTATCCGTTTGTTACTAATTGTAAGGTAAAAGGCATAGTTATTTTGCATTTATAAATGATTTAAATTCTTTAAACGCTTTAGTTGCAGTACAAAACTCGTTTAATCCCATATTATAATAACCAGAGAGATTGGTTTTTTTAAATAATATATTTGACATAAGGAGGGTGTAGCTAAAACCGTTTGACGTGGCGTTATGACGGAGTAAGTAAAGACTTTTTAGAGTTGATGTATTGTGAAAAGTTTTATTAAGACTAAAAATAATTTCAGTTTTTCAATAAATAATAAAAGCAATGAAAACAACATAACAATAATATACATACAAAGTAGATTGATTATACAGTTATTAAATTACATACATATTTCAATAGTAAGTGCTTCGACTCGGTTTAACTATTCCGAGGTTGAAACGAGTATTAGTGAAATCTAATAAATAAGGCTGACTAACTTATATATATAGGTACCTATGTATGTTATTAAATGTACCTAGTACATTTATAGTATGTCTAAATATATATTTAGTATAGTATAGCTTAATAATTTACCTTTATTTTAAGACTTTAACCATATAAATCTGACCATTAGAACTCAAGTTATAAATCTATATCCGATTACCCCAGTCAGCCCTATTACCTACTTTTCTACCTCTGGGCTGATAGTTTGCTTTAATTTTAGGTAATTAACCTTTAAAATCTGTCCGTATCTCTCTATATCTCTTTGTCTCTTCTTTGTAAAGCTAGTACTTAGCTGAATTAAATAAATAAGTCTCTCTCTATATCTCTGTCTTTCTTTGTATCTTTCTGTATCTCTTTGTCTCTCTGTCTTTCTCTTTATCTGTCTGTATCTCTTTGCCCCTCTCTGTATCTTTCTGTCTCTCTCTGTATCTTTCTGTCTCTCTCTGTATCTCTTTGTATTTCTCTGTCTCTCTCTCTATTTCCCTGCCTCTCCCTGTATCTCTTTGTCTCTCTCTGTATCTCTATGTATTTCTTTGTATCTCTGTATCTCTTTGTCTTTCTCTGTATCTCTTTGTGTCTCTCTGTCTTTCTTTGTATCTCTCTGTATCTCTTTGTCTCTCTATGTATCTCTTTGTCTCTCTCTGTATCTCGCTGTATCTCTTTGTCTCTCTCTGTATCTCTTTGTCTCTCTCTGTGGATACAGACTGGCCCCGGCGCAGTGGAAGTAGTTCTTGACTGCTAACCTGGATGTGTGGGCTCGATCCCCAGTCTAGGCAGCATTCTTTTCTATATTCCCTCAACTGAACGCCACCCCTGAGATTTAATGAGATAATCAAAACCTTATTTCTCAATCCACTGTACCAACAAAAATCTATCCTATCCTTCTATTCTTTCTTACATTTGCCTAATTTATAAGACCCTAGGTCTTACTGGCATATATATGTTTGTATTGTTTTTTTTTTTTTTGTATCTCTTTGTCTCTCTCTGTATCTCTTTGTCTTTCTCCGTATCTTTCTGTCTCTGTCTGTATTTTTCTGTCTCTCTCTGTGTCCTATCTGTGTTGCTATCTATGTCTCTCTGTTTTTCTATCTTTCTCTATACCTGTCTGTCTCTCCGTATTTCTGTCCTTCTCTTTCTTTATTTTTGTCTAATTTGGTCTTACAAACATAATATATAGCCATTTATTTGTTAACAATAATTTTACAAAGTTTTTTTTTATTTAATAATAATTACTTACCATTTATCTGATGATTTTTTTAATTGAATAATATTTGGTATTTTATTGTCTTTCATTTGAAACTTTATTTATAAAAATCGATTTAGAATTGCCAAAGTTATTACCAAATTCGTTGTTAAAAATTCAAAAATTCGTATCGCATCTTATGGAGGGTGTACGAAAAAAGTTTATTTATCAAAATAATTATTCATTTGTCAAGAAAATAAATAAAATTGAATTTTGCAAATCGGTTGGAAAATCGGCGTGTAATTGAGAATATAATCGATAATTAGCATTTTTATCTAACTAAGCCTGTAAACCATTAAAGTTAGCTAAAAACCTGTAATATTTTTTATTAGGCAAATTTGTGAGTTGTACCTATCTATAGACACCTCAATATCTAAGATCGATAGAGTATTTCTCGACTTATAGCCTATTTTGTGCAGATGAATCGTTAATTTTGAATTTTTTTTTACATTTGAAAAATCCCCTTTGGATAAAATTTGAAATGACTTTTTGAAACTTGTGAGCATTGTACAGCTATGTTTTGTATGTGAAAATGTTTGTTAAGATCTCAAAAAGTAATTTTGGTAATTTAAAAATATTTTGGGGGAGAGCAGGCCCAACTAATAGCATCAGTTGATTTGTTGATTTGATTTTTGTGTAAGTTTGTTGTTGTTTTTAGCTTCGATATTATTCATCTTTAATCTGTTTATCAGAGGATCCCATGCCGAGGAGAGATTAATACTTTGATCACGATTGAAGTTTGAGTGCATTTCGATTGCCTCTCGCACCAATCTTGGAACATAAAATCTTTCCGTGGAAATTGATTTAGCTTGATCAAAACGTATAAAGTGATCCTCATTATAAGCTAAATGCTCACATATTGCCGATTTGGTTACTTCGTTCTTTTGTATGGCTTTTATATATTCCTTTAGTCTTGTGGAAATTGCTCATTTTGTCTCACCTGTATAAGATGAGCCACAACTACACGGCACCGAACAAACTCCTGGATTTTGCAAAGGAATTTTATCTTTTGGAGATCTTAGAAGCTGGCGGATTTTTTCTGGTGGCTTAGATATTGATTTTATGCCGTGCTTCGATAAGATTCTTCCAATTGCTTCAGAAACGCCTTTTCTATACGGAAGGAATGCTCTTTTTTCACTCTGTTGTGTTGCCTTTTCTGAAGCTATTCTTTCTTTTGGTTTCCAAGACCGTTGTTTGGAACTATAACCATTTTTCAAAAGAGCTGCGTCAACAAGTTTTAATTCCTCTTCACGATGATCATTGTCAAAGATCGCATTTGCTCTATTAACAAGAGCTGACACCACGGAAGTGAAATTTGACGGATGGTGGTGAGATGCGGCTTGCAGATATCTGTCGGTATGGGTGGGCTTCCTATTCACCGTGTGTCCTATGGTTTCATCTTGTTTTTTTTTATGATTTAACATCTAAAAATGCCAACGAGTTATCTTCTTCAACTTCCATTGTAAATTTAATTTTTGATGTACCTCAACAAAAATGATGTTGGTGCATTTCTCAACCACTTAAGTTCGGTACATCCAAAAATAAAAGTTACAATGGAAGTTGAAGAACATAACATACATTTAATATATTGCTTAATGACATTATTTAAAGACCTTAATTTTGAAAATCTGTTAAGAAGTTTAGGAGTAACAAATTAATTAATGATGTATGTCGTGATTTTTTTGATTAAAATTTTTCTCGTAAGAAATCAATTAAATACCCCTGCCGCTCCTGTTGAATTTACCCCTATAACACCACTAACTTTTTTATAGATAAGGATTGGGGCTACAACTTTGTAGAATACCATTTTATGAAATTCGTAAATTTTCATCAACTTTAACATTTTTAATAACAAAAATTGAATTGATGACCTCTTTACCTTCCCTTTTCGTATAGAACGCTTCCCCCCTCAGCAATAATTTTTATTCTCAAGTAAAGCTTAATATTTACTGTACTGATTATTTTAAGATCTTAATCTATAAGATCGGACAATCAGAAGAGAAGTTATGAATTTTTTAATCCATCAATATCATAACGGGTAATTTTCCACTGGTCGGTGGTGGTTGGCAATGTGTTCATTTCAGGTAATTTCGATGTATTTTAATCGATTTTTTTATTGAATTAAAGATTACGATTTAAGATGGTTTTATAGTGCGTAGATTAACAAATGAGGTATCAAAAAAATTGTTGTTATATTGGCATGCGGACTAAGGAAAAATCAAATTTATTTATTTTAACCCACCGCTTTACTGAGCAACGTCAAAACCATCGAGGTATAAAAGTATCCCCAGCCCTTTACAATGACATAATCGACTTCTATGCCGAATTTATCGTCCCAACATACAGAGAACATACATACATCACATAATGGGGGTATTCACGCAATAATGTAAAACACTGGATAAGTTTATCATTTGGTTAAGTTTAACATTTGTGGCGTTAACAATCAAACAGAGGCTAAAAAAATTGGACATGAAATCGAGCAAAAGGGCGAAAACCTATAACTTCTAAAATATTTAAGATAATTCTATGCAGTAAATTTTGTTAAATTTGTGGAATTTTGGCAAGAAGTATAACCTTTACACCATTTTGAAGTGTGGCCCAACAGCTGGCAATTACGCCAGCGCATTGGAATGGGAAAGAATTCTTCAACCTTAACATTGTACCAACCTATATTTAGTGAGGTAGGAGGACGGAAGAGGTCAAATGTAAATAAGACGAGGCCTGTGCATAGGTCATTATCTTCTGAATGCTTTTTGTTCATTTCCTATGTACCTTCTGAAGGTTTTATGTTTATCTGCTGATTGTTTTGGGAAGGTTTTTTGAACTTGTATACACCTGTAACACCTTGGGATTTCATTTCCTGAACAATTTTTTCTTCTGGCACATTTGGATTGGATTCAAATGTTCATAACTTTTGATCTAAGGTGAGTTGTGATAAGTTGTATACCTTTTAAGAAACTGCAAAACTAGGACAAGATTTCAAAAGCAAAATATGTTAGAGTAGTAGAATATTTATACAGGGTACTTCTTCAAACGTTTCAAGTACAAATTAATGTTGACCACCATTTAGGGCTATCGATTATTTGTAGCAACACGATGAAGGTCACGAAAAATATTTCTTTATAAAATGTTAGTCTAACTATTAAGCAGTATTAATAGAAAATATGGTAAGAAATAAAAATACATTTTGGACAGGGTGACCCAAAAATCAAATCAAAGTAGGTTTTTCTAAATTAAAAAAAAAAGTTATAACTCAAAAACCGTTAGGATTTAGTATTAAAATATTACAGGTTATTCTAAAGAAAATATTTTTTTTAAAAATGCACCCTGTACAATCGGCCCTATCATGAATTCCATCGTAATCGGAAAATTTTCCGAATCCCGAAAAAAACTATCACCGAATCCGTTCGTAATGACTATTTGTATTAGATTTTCCACTACAATGGAATCTGTGATAGTTTTTTTCGGGATTCGTAACGAGTTTCCGATTACGATGGAATTCGTGATAAGGCTGAATATGATGAGTTTTTCTTCACCACGGTTATTGTGTTTTTTTGAAAATATATTTTATAAATTTTCAAACTAGATATTCAGAAATTACATAAAATTACGAACAATCCCTAAAAAAGTCATGCTTTTAGCACCAAAACTCAAAAATTTATGCAGCTTAACATTTGAGAAAAATTCCGATTTTCAAGCAAAATTATTGAAAAAACGCTGGTAGCAACCTCTAAATGGTGTCCAATTTTAAATTTCCGGTCCCGGTTGAATTTCAAGAAAGCTGTTTTTTTGAATCAATCTAATAGGTACCTACCACTCCGTTTTGAAAATCAATACTATTTGATTTCATTTAGAGAAAAAATAGAGTCGTTTTGAAAATTACTAGCTTTGTAAGAAAGATAGGCCCTTTCTGATTGTTGACCAAATACTTCATAGCCTCGTTTTGATACACTTATTTTTTTAATCTGATAATCTCTTTGATACGCAAATTTTGGTATATCACACTCCATTTATATTGAAAAAAGTGAGTTTAGGACGCCCTTTTTGATTGTTAACGCCACATTTGGCTAACGAACTGTCTAATTTTTTATGAGAAATGATTTACACAATTTGGTTAAAATTTCCAAGGATTTTGCTGCGGTTAGTTTTCCAAATGTTTTTGGTAAACTTAACCAGACGTTATTATGCCTGTTTGGTAACTTTTTTTTTCCAACAGATTTCCTAAAAACTGCGTTTTTTTTCTATGGGTTTTGACAGCAAATTGTGAAATTTTGTGAAAATTTGTGCAAATTCGCAAGAAATTTCACGTTACCAAACAGACCAAATGTCACTTTTAGCATTAGGCGTGTTCAGAAATATGATATATACATATTTAATATTAGGTAACTCTGCCCGTGTTCGGTAACTATCGCTTTGAGATTAGTGGGCGATAAAAGTTATGAATAAAAACGTAGTTTGTACAAAAAATAATTAGGACGTCTACATTTTCTAACTATTATTATTGATCAGCATTCTTTATTTACACAAATCCATATAATGGGCCATATGAAAAAACTTGTAATTTTACACAGTTTGTAAACTTACGACGTTACATGAATACCCTTAATACAGGGTGTCCCGAAACTCAAAGTCAAGCAGGTAACAGGTGATAGGGTAGGTTGTACCTGTTCTGGAAAAAGTAAGAAAAAAAATCCACATCGCTTGGTTAAGTAATAATAGCAATATTTAGAAAAATAGTGAAAATCGATACCCTAATTTTGCCTTGTTAATTTTTTTTACGTAATCCTAAATAACCATGCTATTGATTGCAATTACAAATTTAAAAATAAATATTGTAAGTTTCGTAAGAAAAATAAAGTTTGACTGAGTTATGTTTCAAAAAAATTTAAGCTAACTTTGACACTTCATATTTAAAAAAAATGTACTACACTGCCTTGGCAAGTTGTTTAAAAAATTGGCGCCTTTCATCAAGATTTCAAAATGGTACAACACTTGCTACTTATTAATTCGTAAAAAATATTTTTCATTTTTTATTTGCAAAAAGGACTTCAGTTCACTTCAATCACTTTTACGAGAATAATGCTTTTTTGAACATTTGCATCGCCAAAAAAGGGTTTTTTTTTTTAGTTTTTAGACATCTTGAAATTGGTCGCATCCGAAAGCCCTCCAGAGTGCGAATATGCGCATTACAGACGTCTTAGTGGCCGCCACCTAGACGTCTGTTGTAATTATATTTATAATTAGGGAGTCGATGGCGTTGGAATGCGGTATTTGAAGTGGTTTCCCTCACTAATTCTAGTTTCAAAAAGTACCATTTTCGATGCACTTTTCCCCGTAACGCTGCTACTAAGTATAGAGTACTGACAGACGTAAGTATTCATTATCACTTTTACCAGCTGACATTGTAAAATTAATATCGTTTGGTTTCCTTTCTCACTTAAAATCTGCTGCGAGCTCTTGGTTTATTTAAAACCTATGCCGACATCAAATGCAAAACAAAAAGGAAAAGGAAGAGGAAGAGGACCCAAAACATAGTAGAAATTGTTGTGGTACCTGTATCGATCCACCAGGAACTGAATTCGGCTTAGAACAGCCAAATTCGATTGTTGAAAATGAAAAGAAGATGTTACATGAATCCGTGGTACAACAAAAATTTCAAAAGAGGAAAACAGTAAAAGATAAACGGTGTACATACACAGCCTGAAACCTTAAGTAAAACAGACTAGACAAAATTTATAGTTCCATGGTGGGTACTACTTCTTTGCAAAACTTTATTTATTTATGTATTTATAATAATAAAACATTTTCTTCTTCAACATCATATTCACCAGGAAAAAAGTTCGATTGAAGACATAAAGATGAATTATTCAATTTTGAGCTTACACGATCCCAGCAAAATAATTTATCAACGTCGAATTTGTAATTGACTTAAAATTTGATAAAAAACAATAATTTTGACAACGATAATACCAAGATTGTCAATTGATTCATTCACAATTGATCAAAAAGCGTTCACTTCATCAAAAATTTTGATTTTTGACAACGATAATACCGATTCATTAATTTTGTTGACAAACATCAAATATCGTATTGATGACAACCGTAATAGGGGTGTATGTTAGTTATTATCTAGTAATAAGTACTAAAAACTTCACAAATTTTTGTCAACATTGTTCAACAAATATCAACTCTGGGAGCATATAGTTATGAGGAAGCAAACTTCGTATACACGGTGCATATGGTACGGGTTGTCGTTGTTTTGATTTAAAATTCGATTGGCAATGCTTTTCGCATCAAGCGCTGGGATCACATTCAATTCAATTTAATTTAAAACTACTTCTTCGTTATGTCCTTGGGATCTCCCGTCTGCTGCCATACGAGTACTATAGGCAATCGTCCTTGCGAGTATGATAGGTGTGCATAGATGAACACCCAGTGGTCATGGGTGACGCCCCACATTTGGGAACCTTTCGATCCACTGAAATACCGAAAAGCATTGCTCATCGAATTTTAAAACAAAACTACTTCCACCCGTACCATGTGCAACGTGTACAAAGTTTGCTACCTCTTGACTATACGCTCCCAGAGTCGATATCTTCAGAACAATGTTGGCGAAAAATATGGAACTCACGTACACCTTGGTAAAATCGATTTTTGAGTACAAAAAAGCATTATTCTCGTAAAAGTGATTGAAGTGAACTGAAGTCCTTTTTGCAAATAAAAAATATTTTTTACGAATGAATAAGTAGCAAGTGTTGTACCATTTTGAAATCTTGATGAAACGCGCCAATTTTTTAAAAAACTTGCCAAGGTAGTGTAGTACATTTTTTTTAAATATGAAGTGTCAAATTTCGCTTAAAAATTTTTTTTGAAACATGACTCAGTCAAACTTTATTTTTCTTACGAAACTGACAATATTTATTTTTGAATTTGTGATTGCAATCAATAGCATGGTTATTTAGGATTACGTTAAAAAAAATAAACACGTCAAAATTTGGAAATTTGTGACCACAGTACCTAAAAATGTGGTCAAGGGTATCGATTTTCACTATTTTTCTAAATATTGCTATTATTACTTAACCAAGCGAGATGGATTTTTTTTTATTACTTTTTCCAGAACAGGTACAACCTACCCTATCACCCGTTAACCGTTTGACTTTGAGTTACGGGACACCCTGTATATACATATGTATTAAATGAAGGATATTTTGTATGGATTATATAATTTTTTGAAGTCCAACTAAATCTAGTTTACGTGGGGTTTTCAATAGTTATAAAACCATTGTTAGATTGATACTGCGATGTCACACATTATTTGAATGTAGGAACATTAATGTTAAAATACAAAATTAGTTAGTTTATATTTCAGAGTCCTCTCTAATTTTCACAATTTGTCTCAAATTCCTTTTTTTTAACAAAAAAGTTGCAACGAGAGAGCAATTTCCCGTCCATTGGATAACTTGCAAATTTCTGCTACACAAATTTCTGAGTGCAAGGAGTGTAAAAACTGTCAAATACCCAGCTGTCAGTGTCCGTCATTTGACGTCGGCAGGAAATTTACAAAATATTCATTCAGATTGTCCACATTCAGATGATTTAGGATTCAGAGAAGTCCATTAAAACCGATGTTGCATTTTCGTTCTAAATTTTTCAGTATAAAAAAAATAATTTTACAATTTAAAAATTACAAGATTCAAAATGATTTGTCATTTGACGTCTTGTACATAAAAGTGACATTTTATACAAAAAGTAGTGCAGTGCGTTTGTTAACTTTTTGACAAGTTTTCCCCTCAGGTTTTACACTTTTTTCTGACAGACCTATAAACTGGCCAAATGTTCCTGTTTACTTCTAGAAGCCTCAATTAACCACTTTTTTGTTTATAATAATAATTTTTACTTTGCTTGTTTGTATTTCTTTTTTTCGATGTATTTTATTTAAAAATACATACATAAACGTAAAAGTTACACCCCAACAAGTACCTATTAATGTTTTTATTTCTCCTCTTTTTTCGTTTCCTCCACATTTCAACATTCCACCTGTCAAAAAGACGAATAATGAAGCGACCGAAAAAAAGGAATCGTATAATAGGCCTAGTACTCATCTCTTTGGGAAATGAAAAATAAAACCGCTTCAAAATAAACGTGAATGATGATTAAAAATAAATATGTATTTGTGTTACTCACTTTGAAAAAAAATTGATTGACTGATGAATAATCATTTTAACAGAATCTTAAAAAAATGCTAAGAGATGGTTTTGATACTATGGTTTGTTGTTTTTAGCCTGTTGGAAGTAATAAATACTTAAAAGGAGGTGATGGTTTTATCCGGAATAATTCTTTAGGTATGTATTTTTTTAATTTTTAAATTTTTTTATTTGATAAATGTCACACTTATGAACACCTCTTTAAATTTTCATTGTTGTCGTTCTTGCGAAATGAAAATTATGAATGAAATCGACTACTAATTGGTTCATATATCGCTTTCGCATTCGGGTACTCATAGCTGTGAACTAACCATCAGTTTTATATGGAAATTTAATTTTCACTTGAACTGAGAACCAGGCTTAAAAATTTAAATGTTCAAAACAAATTTTATTCTTTTCTATAGTAGAAAAGTAAATTAAAATTTAAAGCCAAAGTTTTTGCCTTGGCATAGGCAACCCTTGCAGTACATAATGTATTTATTGTGATAAAATAATTTGAACGACCAGAAATGGGCACTAATTTTTTCTTGCATTTCAAAAACATTCGTTTTCCCAACACTATTTTTAAGAATGCAAAACAACTGCCGGTCTATTAAATACAGCAAATCAATTTTTGGTTCAAAAGTGTTAACTTGGCTTAGGATAACTATTGACTCTTTTTTGTTGCTATGTACGACATGCTCGACAGCATGGCTCGATGGAATCGGACCAAGTTTTTAAAATATTTTGAAAACCATACAACATGGTTGGTCAAGCGGTTGTTTCTTGCGTTTTAATGATCGAGCATTGATGATTGTCGAGCCATATTGTCAAGCATGCTGCTCCATGTAAACCCCCCTATAGAATACAAAAATCATTAGGGGGGTTTAGATGGAACAGCATGCTCGACAACATTAATTTTGAAAACTTATTCCGATTCCATCGAGCCATGCTGTCGTGCATGCTGGTCCATGTAAACCCCCCTATTGATAAAAACTCAATCCCAACATGTTTATTCGAACTTTCTATAGCCGGAAGTGGTTAAAAAGATATATGTAAAATGTTTCTAATTGAATACCAATGATTGTAGCCTTTACTTACAGTCGTCACCTACAGGTCCAGCGGAGCACTGTGCCGGAGGATCTCTGCCAAGATCCTGTAATTCCTAGAAGAAAATTTCGGAAAAATAGATGTTTAGTAAGTTGAACGATACAACATAAAAAGAAAGGCAATTTATGGTACAATACCGCTTGTTTTGAGCTTACGGAAATAAATCAATACAACTGCTATGACTAATAATAACTAGTATAAACAAAGTTCTTAGGAAATGCATTCAATGAAATGGCTCAGCTTTAGTAGGCAGAAAATATACCCAATTATTCCTGCACAATATATGTTTTATTTTCTAAAACACGACAGCGTGTTAGTCAACTTTTTTAAGGATCAGCTGGTCAAAAACAAGCTAAGTATTTAGCTCGTGGATTTCAGACTTGATAAAAATCCTAATTGCTAGGCTGAGCCCAATAACACACTATTCATTTTGGCTCGGCAAACTGTTTAGCTTGCTAGTGTATAGCCAGCTATATTTTACATCTGATTTATGTACATAATGTACGTTTTGATAGGACTTTCGTAGATATGTATATATATTATATATTATATATATTGTATTTATGTATTCATATATTATGCAGGTACACATGATAATGTATATATGCCAATGATTTTATATACCTATCATATTTATATATATAATATGTATGCATACGCATATATACGTACATATATATTACATATATTTTGTATTTATATAAAAAACACGTAGCCATATATACTTATGTATAAAGATAGCGTATTAATGTTGATATATGTACCCATAACGGAAACAATCACGCCTTTTTCCATCAATTTTTGTCATTTGGGGATTAATGAAATTTATAACCAACAAGAAGTAAAAAAAATGTGAGCGTGAATCGATGGCTAAGAAAATTATCTTACCTTGTTGATTCTTTTTAACGCCATTTTCCACACGAACTAATAATGTTTTATTTGAAGGAAAAAAATTCTTAGCAATATCCAATACACCTATTTACTTATTTTATTATTTTATAAACTTTTCAATTGAGAAAAGGTATAAGGCGATATTCCAGAAAACTTCTATAAATGAGAAAATTTTCTGTTCCACTCCACCACTGTTCTTCTTTCGAATTCCTTTGTTCCTTTGTATGTCGCTTTTAGTTTGTTCCGCTTTATTTGAAGTGCACTGCACTCCCGACATACTAGAAACTCCCAAATATTTTTGTTCAACTTTTTTGCGCACACTCCAACCAACATGAAAATATAGGTCTGTTTGGCAACGTGACGTTTCTTGTAAATTTGGAGACCACAAAATTTCACAATTTTCTGTCATAACCCATAGACAACTAAGTTTTGCGAAAATTAATGAAAAAAAAAAAAAACAAACAGGCATTAATGTCCAATTTCATAAACAAACAAATGCCAAGAATTGCAAAATAAATCGGTAAACTTCTTCAAAATAAAAATAAACAAATAAATTTAACAATGAATGCGCATATAAAAAGAAGAGAAAGAGGCAAAAATTACACAAACAAAAATGGGCTAATTGATATCGTATCTCCAAAAATTGAAAATTAAAATGTTTCTGCAAATTTCAGCTGATATATCCTCTTGTTAACTGCATCTGATGACATTTCAATGACACTTTTAAAATTTAATGAGCCAAAAATGGGCATTTAGTTTATAAGGGTGTTTAAAAGGTTGTTAAATTTAAAAGTGCTTGGTGAAACCAAAATATCCCATTTTAAGTTTTAGAAGCCTGTTAAAGGCTTAACTACATAAGCCAAAAAAGTGAAAAAGTGCAAAAGTGAAAATTTTCAAACTCATTTTAGGATAGTGTTTCTGACTGGAAAACTTATAAAAATGATGCAGAAAGCTTAAATTTTGGTTTAAAAACAAATTTGTGTATTCTTTTTCACAAAACAACGGCGCTAGCGGTAAAAAAAATATTTTTACTTTTGTACTTCAGTACTTTTTGGCTTATGTAGTCAAGCCTTAAATGTTTAAAAGTCCTTCGTGAAATCGGCCATAAGCATGTTCAGGAAAATGAGATCCCGGCGATATAGCAATCTCAATTTCATGAACTACTGGATGGTGGATTTACATTCATCTTCATCTGCAAATATCAAGAAAACCACAGCGGGACAGATTGATGCCGAAAATACGATATGTGTGAAACAGTACCAAACCGTTCATCTTTATATCTGAATTATGGCATCTTCCTATAATCTGCATTCATGAAGATCTCTGCATTTTGGTCTTCTCTCTCTATTCAACAAATGTGAATTTTACATCTTACATCTCTTTTTTTGCGGAACTATAATACGAATGTAAATCCATCAAGAACCTCCTCAATTTTTTTCAGGTTTGCTGTCAAAATTCAGAGGAAAAAAAATCTTGGATTCGCTTGCTCTTTTTTTGAGTGAGAAATATCTCTGAGATCTGATTTTTCTGAGCACGCCAATTATAATAGTCGGAAGCTGTCGTCAAATGCACAAATCACACATAAAAGGCGTTTTTCTTTTTTTATCCCCGAGCGGGGCACAGAGCGGGCGAGCACACCAATCTATTTAAGAAACTCAATTGAGCACTGAACTCTCATTAAGTTAGCCACGCTCAGCTTTGTGCTCGATGTGCTCGGTCACTTTTTTCCGAGCTCATCGAGCGAGCCCCAGTCGAGTTCTGAGTTAAAAAAGAAATGAAAGTTGAGAGCTCGGAGCGCTCCGAGTGAAAAAGTAAAATAGTTTTTTAGTATTTATATAAATAAAGATGAACATGTTCATCTTTATATAGGTACTATATATCAATAAAGATGAACATGTTCATCTATATAAATAAAGATGAACATATGTCGCGCTCGTATAATTCTCTAGAAGACAGGGAACGCGACGAGCAAAATTGTTTCCCGTCCCGCCGGACCGCGTTCTGTTTGATGGCCTAGTTTCAGAAGTCGCAGACGTAGCTATAATAACTTACGCGCGCAATTTTGACAGATGCAAAATCAATTTCACAGCTGTTTAATTTTGTTGAGTCCTGCGAGTTTTAACATTTTTCTTAAAAATGAAATCAATAGGGGTATTCCCGATCCGATGCAACTGATCTTGTATCATTGCAAAAATGCAAAAGTGTAAAATTGCTATAACCCAACCCCATTAGGGGTATTCCCGATCCGATGCAACTGGTCTTGTATCATTGCAAAAATGCAAAAGTGTAAAGTTGCTATACTCTAACTCCATTGTAAAAAAAAAACTTTGCACTTTTGCAATGATGCAAGACCAGTTTGCATCGGATCGGGAATACCCCTATTGTAAAAAAAAACTTTGCACTTTTGCAATGATACAAGACCAGTTTGACAACGAGATAGCAAAGATATCACACATACACTTTCATTAATCTCGAATTATTTACACAGTGATGGGTTTGATGTGTATTTTGTATGTGTTGAAGCGTATCTGTCAAATTCACTTATACGCTGAGCGAACCGGACCGCTCTTGCTTAACTGAACGGAACTTAGGAAAATTGGACGAAACTACTCAATAGGAATTTCATATATTCGCTCGTTGGCTTAAGCGTGCATAAGCTAGCTCATGCCTTTTATAGTTGGGCTTTAAGCCTAGTACGCTGCTGATGCCAAAGGAAAATTTCCTGTGATCTCCAAACAGACAACGAAAGGCTTGCGAAACTACAACGGAAAATGTACTTGGAGAGTTTCACTAATTCCAAAAACAAAATCAAACATAAACGCAAAAAATCAGAGAAACCCATGATGTAAGAAAATGATAAACAAAAAAAACAAAAATAAAACTCAAATGTCATTTTTCCGCACACAATAAATAGTCTGTACAATTAATTCAGTGCGAAAAAGGAGTGGAGACTTCTCCAAATAATCTGCTACAATTATAAATTCCGCTCTTCGAGCAGCGTACTGCAAAACGAAAAGCCGAACGAAATTTTCCGTTTATGATTTCGTTGTGTCATTTTTGTATGGGATTTTTCGTTTCGCATCAGCAGCGTACTAGGCTTTACACCAGTTACAGCGATCAGAAAAAACCATCCGAAAAAAAAATCGATTAAAGTTTTTATTACTTTTCAATTCGATTTGATAGCCAAATGATATACCAATCGACGAGTAAATTCAGCGTAAAATTTTTTTCGTGAAAAAAAAATTGCCAAAACATCTTTTGAATGGATTTACTTGTTTTTCTGATGAAATTTCATTTTTCGTATCAGCTGATTGCTTTTTGACAGTAAAGGGAACAAATCGTTCCACTGATTTGTGTTCCAATTTTTTTCTGTTCCACTGAAAGTATTCCATCCGAAAATTTTTTTCTGACATTTCAATCAGAAAAAAACTTGGCGGCTGTTTGACGCTGATTACACGAGTCTTTTTTTGTTCGTTTCGTCTTTCGTCTTTTTGACAGGCACGTATCGTCATGATTACTGCTTTTTTTCATTCGTGAAGACTTGTTATTTTGAGGAACAAAAATTTTGCGGTGGATTTATTGGAAAATAAACAATGGTTATAGATAAAAATGTTTTTTAATCACTTTTTGTTCATATTTGTACCCTTTTTAAGTATAAAAACTGTTTTACAACACGAAATTAAAATCTTATAAAGCTACGCGCAAACCGACGCGATGGCGGTGGCGATGGCGATAACAATGGGGATGCCGCACACGTAAATCAATGGAGGGGCACACATGGACGCGATATGTGGATTGCGTTCACGTTCCACTGCTGCGTTCAGTACGCGACTGTTCTTGAACGCAGCAAGCACCATTTGATCGCTTTATCGCCTGAAGAAAAAGTTTAAAAAAGAAAATTTGAAAATGACTTCAAAAACTAAAAAACTAATAGAAAAAATTCGGGAGAATTCCATTTTATATGATCTGTCAAACAAAGATTATAAAAATATAAAAAAAAATAAGATATGGGATACAAATATATCGCGTTAATGTGAGCAGGTTTTTGAACGCATCTTTATCGCGCGATAAAAGTTATCGCGATCGCCACCGCCACCGTGTCAGTTTGCGCATAGCTTTAGTTCTTCGCAAAATGCTTTCTTTTTAGGGATGAGCAATTAAAATATTCCGTGAAAAATCGATGAAAAAATTTATCGAACCAGAAAAATCGATGTTTTCTTCTTTCTTTTAAATTTTGGTAGTCAAATACGTTAAATTCACATCAAAATGTGTTTTTGACTTAGTGCTGTTTGTATTATGTTGATTGGAAAATATGTTTTCCTTCGGCTGTTTTGGTCACAATAATTTTAGCAATGAAACAAGATTTGTTACATTTACTTTTCCCGACGTTTCGACAGGGGTTGCTGTCTTCTTCAGGGTGAACTTTATTACATATAAAATAAAAATATAGTTAATCACAATGTTATGCAACAACAATATACAGTGAAAAGTAAAACTTACACTTTAAGAGTTATAAACGTAGTTTAAATTTTACATAGTAAACTTAAATAAGTTTGTTCAGAGTGGATTAAATCTGTTATAAAGGGTCTGTTTGAATCGGCCGATTAACAAATTCGATGATGTAGATTCGAGATTTCAAGATTTACAGGACCCATGACCCATGTTCTGTAACTCGGCGATAACTTTTCGAGGCGAGAAACGGCGAAAAATGGAACAAAAATGGAACAAAAATGGAACAAAACTCATAGGAATCCTATGGGTTTTGTTCCATTTTTCGCCGTTTATCGCCTCGAAAAGTTATCGCCGAGTTACAGAACATGGGTCCATGGATTCCTATGGGTTTTGTTCCATTTTTCGTCGTTTATCGCCGCGAAAAGTTATCGCCGAGTTACAGAACATGGACCCATAGGATTCCTATGAGTTTAGTGCCAGTTTCACAGTGAGTTAAGTAACACTTAACTTTTAAGTGCCATATATGGAAAACTAATTCCCAATTTCACAGTGTAAACTTATCGGAATAAGTGACACTTAAGTCTCCCATGTTGGCCACTTAAGTTCCACTTACTCAGGTAGTAAAACTGCGGCTAAAGTGCCAAAATGTCATAATTCAGTGCCACTTATTTTGTTAAGTGTGCGCTGTGAAACCGGCCCAGATTGGAAACTGTGACAAATTTAGTCCAGCCATTAACGAAATACCATAACCCAAAAATAAGGTGAAAGAACACTAAAACCCTATTTCTGTTATGTGATATTTTAGACAAAAAATAGAAACCCAGTTATATTTCAATCAAACATTTTGGAGAAAATAAAAAAAAAGTAAATTGTTTAAGCCTAGTACGCTGCTGATGCGAAACGAAAATTTTCTGTGATCTCCAAACAGACAACGAAACGCTTGCGAAAACACAACGGAAAGTATCCTTGGAGAGTTTCACTAATTCCAAAAACAAAATCAAACATAAACGCAAAAAATCAGAGAAACCCATGATGCAAGAAAATGATAAACAAAAAAAAACACAAATAAAACTCAAATGTCATTTTTCCGCACACAATAAATAGTCTGTATAATTAATTCAGTGCGAAAAAGAAGCGGAGACTTCTCCAAATAATCTGCTACAATTATAAATTTCGCTCTTCGAACAGCGTACTGCAAAACGAAAAGCAGAACGAAATTTTCCGTTTATGATTTCGTTGTGTCATTTTTGTATGGGATTTTTCGTTTCGCATCAGCAGCGTACTAGGCTTTAAGGCAGATCCCGTTCTTATAACCTTCTTTTCTCCTCTAAGAAATTCCATTAAAATGATCTGTGCCTTCCTTCAATCTGTAACTCGCATAAGTCTAGAGACGATTAAAATTAAAACAAATCATATGAGTTAATTTGTTCCATTTTTTAAGGTTTTTCGACCAATTTTATCGATGCGGGAGTACAGAACGTAGGCACAGACGTAGAAATCAATGGACCATAATACTACGTTTTAATTGGGCCAAATGAGGTAATTTCGTTGAAAATTTCGTAATTCAATTCCAAATTATCTCATTTCCCATACAAATTCACATTTCGAAATGAGGTAATTTCAACCAAATTTGCACGAAATTAGGTTGGAAATTACGTAAAAACCTTATGAACACACCCAAGTGGAATGCATCCGCAGTGCAAACCCAGGGGAAACATTGAAAATGTCAAAATTTGATGTATAAGAAACAGAAAGAGAACACAAGAAAAAGAAGCTATTAGCTGCCAAATCAAATTCAAAATGAAGTTATATGTCAAACGAAATTAGCAATTTTACAATGAAAACACCTTTTCAGTAATTTACAAAATTAGCTCATTTCGGCTCCAATGAAAACGTAGTATAAGGCAAAACCACTTTATTATTTATTATATTCATAATCCTTTTTCATGAAATAATCGATTTCTTTGTCAAATTTCCTTTGAATCCATAAAGTCATTAGTCAATCGAAAATAATATAATTTCACACGTTTTATATCAAAGAGAATTACGTTTTTTTGTAGAAAGAACATATAGCCGCGTTTTATTATCTACGGGTCTGGATCGGGGTTATCTTTTAACACGTCGTAGCACAAAAACAAATTTGGATCCAGATTTGCTTTATGGAATCAGAAATAAATTCTTACTCTGGCAGGTAGACGGCTCGTTAATCGGTAGAGATTACAAACTGCAGTGCGAGGAAAAACGACAGTATCTACATGAACCATATGGGTTATTGGCGATAATAAAACGCGGCTATAGACAACAATGGACTTTTTTGTGAAGTTTCATTCTTTGCAATTTTTTGTAATCGATTTATTTTATTTTAAAATCGATACGGTCAAACCACAAACGTCAATGTTCAACCAGAAAAAATCTTCAAATTTTCATTCCTGCTTTCGTTACTTCATTCCCCCTACATTTCAACACCCCTTAAAAAAGCTGTCAAAAAGACGAAAGACGAAACAACCGAAACAAGTCTTCATGTAATCAGCGTCTTTGTTTGTTTTTGGTTTGCTTCACTTTTTATGACAAATTGTGTAAATTCATAAACATCAAACATTTGCTTTTGCCACGTAGCTGATGGTGATGAAATACATCAGCAACTACGCATCATGAATTTTCTTGATTCTGGGTTTGCTTAAAGTTTGCGTATTATTTGATGCAAGTTTGCAATAGTGAGCACTTTACCCTAAAACTTATGCTTGTTTGATGCACTGATCTCTATAATATACTGGATAGTGTATACATACAAAAAACTTGACTCCTTTTGAAGAATTTTATAACAGTGGCAAGGTACATTTACTTTTTTTAACTGTTCTAAAGTATAACAGTATAACAAAACATAAATGACAAATTTAACCCATAACCTCAAAATTTATTTGTGTATTGTGATTTGTGTTGTAACTTATCAGCATATCCACGAAAATTTTCTAAATAATCATAAAATACATAATTTTTTTGGTCAAAGTTAAGTGTATACGTAACAAAACGAAAAACAAATCAATTTAAGAAACTAGATATTCGATTTCAAGAGCTAGTGCTACCGGAACACGTTGCTCCGTCCTCGTCGTATCGGCTACCGCCCAGTGTTTATGTGCGTTAAGTTTACTCGTACGGGCTCTTAACTCCTTCCTTACCAGAATCGAACAAATATTCCAAAAAATTTCCATATAAAAGTAATTTCGGCATTTGCTTTAAAGGTAGAACCGCACTAGGCGGAACTGCACTTCAGCGACACCCTGCGCACTTTCGCACGAAACTGAACGAAACTTCATGTCGCGGCACAGTTGGTCAGATTATCAACTTTGTCGCATAGTGTCGCGCCGTGAAGTGCAGTTGTCGCTTAGTGCGATATATCTCATACAATTTCATACAAATAAGTTGTGAAGTTCAGTACCGCTGAAGTGCAGTTCCGGCGAGTGCGGTTCTACCTTAAAACTGAAAAATGACGGAAATTACTTTTATATGGAAATTTTTTGGAATCTTTGTTTGATTTGAAAATGGTTTTCAGAAACACATAAGGGACTTCAAATTAAACTTAGAACCATTTCAACATTCCTTATAAAGCAAGTATTTTGGAAATGACATCGTAGTATATCTATCAATTTCAGGAAATTTCTATTACTTTTAATAAATTTCTTGAAATTGGTAGATATACCACGCTGTCGTTTCAAAACTATTAGGTTTATAAAGATGGTTGGAATGGTTCTAAGTTTAATTTTAAGTGCCCTAAGTGATTCTGAAAACCATTTTCAAATCGACCAAAGATTTTAAAAAATTTCCATATAAAAGTAACTTCGGAAAAATTTAATTAATCTCCTTTTTAACCACGATTTCAAAAAGACACTTTTTAAGTTTAAGTCATTTAAGAGCAACTTATATGAAATCTTTGTTTATGTAATGCCTATAATACAATTTCTATATTTAGGAACTCAACAAATGCAGCTAATGTGTCGACTTTGGATGTCCTATGCTCTCTTGCTGAAAATGCTCGAAGTCAATTTTTATTTGTGTTCCAGGGATAGTGGATGATTTTGAAACACCATTCATTAAGATAGATGAAGGTTATTATCCGTGCGTAGCAGCAGTCTTGTATGCCCAATAGAATTGTATTTGGATAACACAATAATTATGTAGAAGTGCTGTTGGTATTAACATAATAGGTACTACTAAATTTGGCTTGCCTTAAGTTTTTTACTATGTTAAAACTTCAAAGGAAATAAATTAAACTATTTTTTTTTATATTTTTGAAAAAGCGCTTTTTATTTAATTTTTTTTTTAATTTAATTTTTTTTTAATGGTGATTCTCTTTCAAGTAATTTTGATACTCGTTTTGAAAGCATCAATTGTTGATTCCAAAAAGGTATCAACCATCGCGTGCGACTTACCGTTGGCCAGATACACTCCAAAACGTTTTTGATTTTTCTTCATAATGGGAAAAATCAAGAATATGGAAAAAGGTTTTAATTTTGTTAAAAGAAGCATTCAAATCTTTTACTCAAAAGTTGTTATGAGAAGAAGCACTCTTAAAATACGCATACAGGTTCCAATATGCGAGTTCCAAAAGCAAATTTTTTTAAATGGTGATTCTTACCGTCGACTTACCGTTGGTCAGATACACTCCAAAACTTTTTCTTGTTGAAAATGAATCGCCATTTTACAATGAGAAAAAGCACTCTTAACATACGCATACAGGTTCCAATATGCGTGTTCCAAAAGTTAATTTTTTTGAATGGTTATTCAAGAGGAATCAACAAATGTGTCTATGGTATCTTGTACAATAATAATCTGAAAAATACACACACAATTAATAATATTTCTTTGTATTTTATATTTGCATATTATAAATACATTTTTTGTGTAAACACAGTACAATTACATTTTTTTTTTTTTATCCAATGCAACATCTTAAGAAAAAATTTTAAATTATTTAAAAGGAAAAACAAACAAATGTGAAGAAATTGACTTAACAAATCATGGCAGGATCTCAGAGAACAACATGATCATAAGGGTCAGGAAACTAGTATTAATACATCCCTTAAAAAACTAATACATTTTTCTAAAAGATAATTTTGAATATTAACATGTAAAAATTCATTTTTTTTAACCATTAATACTAAATAAAAATAGCGTTTTGTATTTTTACTATTATTCTTTTAAGATTAATTTTGATGCGTCTTCTTTATATTTTTCTTGTCTCCGTAAATATACCCAGTCCGATATTTCGAAGTTTTTGAGTGCGAGTAGGTATTCTTAATGGTGCTGCACGGAAGTGGCCAACTTCAAAATTTCCACGTGCTGCACAGTCGACCTCTGAATAAAATCCGTCACAGTACGGCGCATATCCAGGAGGTGACGGACCTCTAATTCCACGTGACAACATGCGATCGTCAAATGAATCTCTACTAGTTTTCATAGCTTCTGCAAAATAAAAATAAAAACAGCAATCATAAATGAAATTCTTGAAAGCATCTCATCACTTAACCATAACGACCTAATCCATTGCTGCTTCTAGTTGGTGGTGGTGATCTGCGGCTGAACATCGAATCGTAACCACGATATATGCTGCTTCCTCTCAAAGTGCCACTCAATGTTGGCGGCAATGGCATTGGTTCGCGTCGTGATAGCGGTGGTGGAGGGAAGTCACGCATACCCGAGTTCTGAAAACGCCTCTCGAAAAGATCACGGCTGTCATCGAAACGTCTTTAATAGTAGCCATAATCGTGTTCAAACAACAATTTCGGTTTCAATTAATCGGAGTTCTTCACACTTACTTACTTAAGGTGGTGCTACAGTCCTGTGTGAACTTGGGCCTCACCCAACAAACTTCTCCATCTAGCTCGGTCCCTAGCTAGATGTCTCCAGTTGCGCACTCCAAGTTGGGTGAGGTCACTTTCAACTTGTGTGCGCCACCTGATCCGTGTCCTTCCTCTACTGCGCTGTGCTGTGGGCGTGGATTCGAAGACTTTCCGGGCCGGAGCATTGGTTTCCCAGCCATCTCAGGCGTTGGACTTTTATCGCCCTGACTAAGTCTACGTCGCTGTACAGCCCGTACAGCTCGACGTTCCATCTTCTCCTCCACTCACCTTCTATGCATACGGGACCGTAGATCATGCGAAGAACTTTTCTCTCGAAACGACCCAAGGTGCTTTCATCCGCTTTTGTCATAGTTCATGCTTCTGCACCGTATAGCAGGACTGGGATGATGAGGGTCTTATATAGCGACACTTTTGTTGCTCGAGAGAGGGCTTTGCTACTCAATTGCTTTCTTAGCCCGAAGAAACAGCGGTTAGCAAGAGTAATTCTTCGTTTGATCTCAGCGCTGGTGTTGTTTTCTGCATTCATAGCGGAGCCCAGGTAGACAAAGTCCTTAACTACCTCAAAGTTACATCTGTCGATGGTGACGTTTTGACCGAGACGAGAGTTTCTCTTTGCATCTTGCTTGAAACACAAGTGTAATTTGCTAGACTCTTGCCTACGATGACTGCTCTGTGCGGAAAGTATACCGATCTACTTAACAGCCGTAATAATGTCTTGTGCGGTATTTGCTGGCATCTTTTCATTCAACTTGTACTATTCTTAAAATTAATGAAATAAAAATCATTAAATCCAGCTCAATAATTATCTGGAAGTGTGAAAATTGTTCTAAAATTGATCTATGTTCTATGATTAAAAAGCTCTATGACTGCGTTTCAATTTTACATGGTTCTGATATTAAAAAAAAATCTAGTTCTAGTATTAATACTGCTGCGAAGAAAAACACGAAAGAGAATGAAAACAATAATATTAGTAGAGATGTGCGTAGTTCAACGAAAGGTCAACGCCTTCCTAAAGTTAAAACAAATTTGCCTATAAGCAAAACGAATGTGCATTCCTCTATTACACCTTTCTCTTTTGGTAAAGTAAATACAACTCCCTTACCCTCCCCTGTTGTGCCCACTAAATCTTCTAATAAAAAAAGCCAACAACAATAATGCCAAATATTACAATACCCCATCATCAACAACAACAGCAACTCGATGCACCGTCTTCTTCCAATTCTACACAAGAGCAGAAAGAAAACATAGTGCTGATACGTGATGATGACGACGACGACGAAGAAGAAGATGCCGCCGCCGCTTATGACGAAGCCAAAAGCTTAGTCGCACTGAGTGAAATAAATTTTTCTTCTCTAATTACTAGAGACGATTTAGCAATGAATTCCACTACACCTGCTAGTATTTTGGATACACAAATTTTTGACGGAACAACGGGAGAAAACGAAGAAAATGCAGACAAAGCTAATAATGTATGTGATGTTGTAAACGACAATGGGATAATTTCCAATCGCGATAGTTCCCTTGCTGGTGCTGTTGTAAATGGTGTCATTAAAACAAATGCACCCGATGGTGATGATGTGAAAGAGGATGACGTCAATAACTCAAAGCATAAATATTTAAAAGCTTTTAAAGCTGGAACAAATATAGATGCTGAAAGCTTAAAGAATAAATGTTTTTAATAAAATGAGGTTGTTTTATTTGTCAATTTTTAAAAAAGGAACTACAACTGATAATATAATCTCTTATATTCAATCTAAGATTAATATTAATGCATCAATTTTCCCTTGCTATAAATTAGTTTTGCACAACTCTGATGAAGATAAATTGAGATTCATTAATTTTAAAATTGGAATCCCGCTTGAATATGTGAAATTGATTTATAACTCGGAACTATGGCCAACAGGTGTTCGTATTCGCCCATTTAATTCAATCAATTCAATTTCAATTCAAAATAGATTTTATTAACATAATTAAAGTGTGTACATTATTTTATATGTTATTCTAATCTATCTTAATGACATAGCTTTAAGCCGTCTGCCAAGAACTATCAATTTTGGTACATTTCGTTTTTCATAAAAATTTAAATATTGATTTCTTTTCTTTTTGTTTTGTTTTGATTTTTAACTTATTTTTAATACTATTTAAGGATAAGCATAAGATTGATTTTATAACAAACTTTAGTTTCCTGTTGGTTTTCATTTTTACAATTAATAAAGATGTCGTTTTGAACTTAAAAATCTTCTTCAATTATTCTTCTGCGATAAATTAATGCTGTTTTGCAATATAAATGGATAGCCTCCCAATCTTGGCCGTTTAAAACAAATTTTACTTCTTCCTCTGTCATGCTTGACTTCCCAAAGCAGTTTCTTCTTATGTCTTTGAAAGCCGGACACACTCCTATAAAATGTATCTGCTGCTTTAAATTGCATATGGAACAAAATATCGGTAGATCGATGTGGAAGCACCTCTCCTCTTGCTCTAAAGATGTTCGAAATTTTTCGTGTGCTGTGAGAGTCTCTAAAATAGTTATCGTATCTCAAATTAAGGATTAAAGTTTTATAAATTTCTCTGTGCGTTGAGGCTTCAGCATCTTCTTTCCACTTAAGACGCATGTTGTCATCCACATGGTTAATAAGGGCGTACAAAGTTCCTCTCCAATCGGTTCTTGAGTCCCAGTTCAGTTGAAGAGGATAATTGTAGCTCTCTGCTAGATCCAGTATATTTTCATACCACAACGCGTTATTAGTGACAGCAAAATGTACAAGCTTTTGGGGTAGCCTATCAGTTTCCACATTAATTGTCTTCAAAATATAGTCGATATTGAGTCTTAGTGTTTGTGTGAATAAGGCAGACATTCCTGTTTCAATCATCAACGCATAATTGGGCGAATTTACTGGTAGTAAGAAGGTCCTGCGAAGGTAATATCTTAATAGCTTTTGAACTGTTTTAAAATATATGTGACCCCATGCTTGAGCACCGTAAAACAAAATGGACTTTGCTACAGCCTGGAAAATTTTGTACCTTGCGCTGTGATATATAGTACTTTTAGTACTAGTTTCTCCATGTTGTGCTGATTGCACTCTTCGCTTGGGAGCTTGGGCTTCGTTTAGATGAGTTTCCATGCTCATATTAAATGTAAAAATTATTCCTAAATACTTGTATTGTTTCACTACTTCAATTGGTTCTCTTTTGAAAACCCATCTCTCAGCTCTAGACATTCTCCCTCCACCTCTTTTGAAAACCATAATCTTTGATTTGTTAAGGTTAAGTTCTAAGTCCCAAAGGTCACAGTATTCAGAAACTCGATTTATCATCATCTGCAAAGATTCAGGTGGTTTGGCCAGTATGACGATATCATCAACGTACAAAAGAGCCTTTATATGCTTTCCTACAAAAGAGATTCCTCCTGAGAGATGATCTATGATATCTTCGATATATAAGGCGAATATAGCTGGACTAGTATTGCATCCTTGCCGAACACCACCATCTGTTGCAAATCATTCCGACAATTCGTTACCGCTCCATACTGCCGATTTTGTTTTACAGTATAAATTTTCCAACACCTTACCGAATTTGCTCGACAGACCATAGTTATATAACTTATAAAACATTTTTTGCGATCAATGGTGTCAAAGGCGGCTTTTAATTCGAAGAAGAAGGCGTAAAGCTTTTCTTTTTTACCAATATAGAATTCGGCTATGCTTCGCAACAAAAAAATGTGATCAACCGTTGAATAACCAGGTCGGAATCCAGCTTGGAATTCTTTTAAAAGCTTGTTTTCGTGAATCCATCGTTCTAATCGGTTTTGAAGAATGCTTGTAAAAATTTTAGCTGAAGAGTTAAGCAGGGAGATTCCTCTATAATTAGGTGGGTCTGATGAGTCACCTTTCGCCCATTTAATTACAGGCCAAAAACGATCAGCCACCGGAATCTGTTGCAGAGACTTAGTCCAAGAAACCTCAATAATTTTTTGATTCTGATAAAGTTTTTGTTGCTGATGTTGCTGTTGTTGATTTAAATCGTTATGCTGTTGCAGATGTTGATGAACTTCTGGGTTATGTTGCCGCTGTAAATAATAATAATTATGTTGCTGATGTTGCTGATGATGCTGATGATGCTGATGATGCTGATGATGCTGATGATGCTGATGATGCTGATGATGCTGATGATGCTGATGATACTGATGATGCTGATGATGCTGATGATGCTGATGATGCTGATGTTGCTGTTGTTGCTGATGTTGCTGTGTTAATCCTAGATTTGATAATTTCAATTTTTACTAAAAAAATGTTGGAGGTGTAAGAACTAAATTGAATTCATTATATTTTTATTTTGCCTCACAGAATTATGATATTATTGTATTGACTGAAACCTGGCTGAACGATAGTCACCTTACGAGTGAAATTTTCAATGCTATTCAATTTTATGTTTTTCGTAAAGATTGTTGTGGGATTACAACGGGTTTCGATCGTGGTGGCTGAGTATTAATCGCAGTTCGATCTAAACTTATCTCATCTCAAATAGATCTGCTCAATTGTCTTACAGTTTTGATGTTGACCAATTAATTGTCAAAATATTTTTTGGAAGAAATGTTAACTTATTCGTAAGCGTGATCTATATTCGGCCTGGTATTCCCTTAGAACTCTATAACTTGCATTTAAATAATTGTAGATCAGTACTGTGTAATTTGGGTCCTTCTTACCATATTATTTGCTTGAGAGACTATAATATCGGTGATATTTTTTGGAAGTTTGATACCGATGAGAAATGTTTGATTCCATTTAACGTAACTACCGAAATAGAGTGTTCTGTCATTGATTTATACAGTCAGTTTAATTTAACGCAATTGAATTATATTCCTAATATGCTTAATCGAATTCTTGATTTAGTGTTTGTTCACAAAGAACTTGAATTATTTGTAGAAGAAAACAATTTTCCAGTTGTAAAAAACACTATGCATCATGTATGCCTTTCAATTAATTGTAAAATATTAGTATATATTTCAAGCTCGCATGACATTATTAAATTTTTTAATTACAAACGTGGCAACTTTGATGCAATGAATTTATTCTTTGATTCCATAGATTGGTAGGCCATCTTTTTAAAATTTAGATCTTACTCAAGCGTTTGAAATTTTCAAATTGCACTTAAAGCAAGCTTCTGATTTGTATATTCCCAAATTAAACAAAAGACAGGATTCCAATCCCCCTTGGTTTAATAAGAGACTATCAAATCTCAAAAATAGGAAAAATAAGTTCTACAAGATTTATAACAAAGCTAGAAATAATATTGTTAATCATCAAAACTATCTCACCCTACAGAAAGAGTTTGATGTGCTTAATAAGTTTTTATATATAAATTTCATTTTCAATGCTCAATCTCAAATTAAGGTAGACAGTATACATTTTTGGAGTTTTATTAACACTAAGAAAAAATCCACAGGTTTACCGAACTGCATGGAGTTTTCTGGAATTACTTCGAGTGATTTGTCCACTATTAGTAATCTTTTCGCTGATTATTTTGAATCAGTGTATACTCTTACGCAACCCAGTGTTCTTCCAGATTTTACCCAGGCTAATTCAGTTGATATTGGTAACATGGTTTTACAAGAAACTAAAGTATATGATGCTCTAAAAAATTTAGACGAAAATAAAGGAGCCGGTCCAGATGAAATATCTCCTAAGGTTATAAAAAATGTGCAATATCGCTAGCATTACCTCTCTGTTTAATATTTAATATGTTTCTATCAACGGGTCACTTTTTAGAAGAGTGGAAAACATCGTTTATCTCTCCAATATTTAAATCGGGCTCAAGACAAAAAGTTTGTAACTACAGACCAATATGTAAGTTATCTGCTATTCCCAAAGTTTTTGAAAAGATTGTTTCTGATGAACTTTATTTTTTAACTTAACGCATAGTTGCGGATTCTCAACATGGTTTTGTGTCAGGTAGATCCACTGCTACCAACCTTACTATTTTGTGTAACTCTCTTGTTAAGGGTTTCGATAGCGGCCTTCAAACAGATATTGTGTTCACTGACTTTGCCAAAGCTTTTGACAGGGTAAATCGTGATGTTCTTCTTCATAAACTTTCAGTGCTGGGTTTTTATTCCCATTTCTTAAAATGGACATGTTCATATCTCACCGAACGTATCCAGTTTGTTAAAGTAGAAAACTCTACTTCTCGAGCTATAAATTTTACCTCAGGTGTCCCTTAGGGAATTCATATCTGTCCATTGTTTTTCTTACTTTTTATTAACGATATTCCAGAAAATCTTAAATTTTCAAACTATTTGTTGTATGCTGATGATGTAAAAATTTTCAAATACATTAAATCTGTCAACGACTGTCTGTTTTTTTAATGTGTCTAAGGCCCGTTTGCTGATACTACACATAACGATTTAAGTTGAACTTAAATTCTTAAGGGGTACTTTTTCCATGTCATAAAGTGATACTTAAGAAATTAAGTTCAACTTAAATCGTTATGTGTAGTATCAGCAAACCTCCCTAAGTGTCAAAGTCTTGCGTGTTTTAGAAAAAACTCTCCAATTTTGTTGGATTACTCAAATAACACCGTTCTTGAAAGGGTATATCAAAAGAAAGACTTAAGGATCATAATCGATCAAAAGCTGTCTTTTAACTATCATATTGATTTTATAGTGAATAAAGCGTACAAAATGCTTGAATTTGTGAGAAGGAACACTGAGGAATTCTCAGGGATCCTTACACGCTCAAATGTCTACAGTACGGTAGTGTTATTTGTAACCCATGTTATAATACACATTCCTTAAGGATTGAAAAGGTACAAAAAAGTTTTACTAGGTACGCTTTTAATAAGCTCAACTGGAATATCGAAAAACCTCCTTATAATGTGAGGTGCCAGCTCTTTGATTTGCAAACGCTTGAGTTAAGAAGAAGGTATTTTTCTATAATGATGATTAAAGATATAATTAGTAATCATATCAACTGCTCATATCTGTTGGAGCGAATCAACTTTTATTTCCCATCCAGAAGTCTCCGAATTGGTTTCCATATTGTGGATGGCTTTTCAAGAAATAACTATGGAAGAAATGAAACATTATCTCGTTCCATCAAAGAAACAAATGCTATATTAAATTATGTAGATATTTTTAAACAATGTTCAAGAGATTCTTTTAAAAAAAATGTCATACTGGTTTTACTGTTCTACTAACTTGTAATTTGAATGTTAATCTTATATATTACTATTGATGTACATATTGTATTTTTATTTAATTTTTTTTTAATATTGTTTTAATTTTTATATTAGCTGTGTTTTATTTTCCCCAAGATCCGAACCAGATTGGATTTGCTTACAAAAATACATGTATTACAAAAACAACACAAGATCCAACTTTGTTTTGAATTTGGATTTCCAAATCCATTTTGAACACACACCCTTAATTTGTAAATGTCGTCAGTAGTGTAAAGGAAAAAGACAAAGGGTGTATACGAATAAAAAAAACCAAGGAAAAAAAGAGTTGGGTATATAACGTATGTCACAGAGATCCTGGGTTGTTTTATTTTCCTGATCTGATCTGGATTGGATCTGGGGGAAAATAAAACGCAGCTATTATTTATTTATTTGTTTGTAATCTATAAGGGGCAAAACTCTGTTTGATGAACTAAACTAAACTAAACTAAACTTAACATCGCGCTGTCCGATTATGTCAATGTCATCAGCATATGCGAGTAATTGGACAGACTTTTGAAAGATAGTGCCTCTAGTATTGACGTGGGAGTTCTTCACTATTCTTTCAAGGACGATGTTAAAGAAATCACATGACAGCGCATCGCCTTGTCTAAAGCCTTTTTTGACATCAAAGGGTTTGGTTAAGTTGTTTCCAACCTTTATCGAGCAGCACGAATTCTCCATGGTCATCCTGCACAAACGGACGAGTTTGGCAGGGATACCAAAACTAGACATGGCTCTATATAGTTCGTCCCTATAGATGCTGTCATATGCGGCCTTGAAATCGATGAAAAGGTGGTGGGTGTCGATTTGATGTTCTTAGGTTTTTTCCAGGATCTCCCGGAATGTGAATATTTGATCGACTGTGGACTTTCCTGGTCTAAAGCCACACGGATAAGGATTGGCTTTAGACGCTCACATGTTACGGAAGAGAAGATTTTGTATGCGATGTTTAGGAGACTGATTTCTCTATAGTTGGTGCAGTTTAGAGGGTCTCCTTTTTTCAGTATCGGGAAAACAACGCTGAGGTTCCATTCATCGGGCATGTTTTCTTCCGACCATATTTTACAGATAAGTTGGTGCATGCTTCTAACAAAATCATCTCCAGCTGCTTTGAAAAGCTCGGCATTTAAGCCATCTGCTCCAGCGGCTTTGTTAGACTTCAGCTTAGATATGGCAATCTTTATTTCGTCTAATTCGGGAAGACGGGATTGTTGTCTTTCGTCGTCTATATTGAATGGATCATCCTGCCTGACAGCGGAATTTGGTTCGTCGTCGCCGTTATACAGTCTGCAGAAGTGGTCCTTCCATATCTTCAGCATTGACTCCGGTTCCACTATGATGTTTCCAATTTCGTCCTTGCAGCCTTCGGTTCGATGTTTATGCATTTGTGAATTTCGTTTCACCTGCTCATAGAACTTTCGAACTTCATTTCTGCTTCGGAACCTCTCAACAACCTCGACCGCACGCTTCTCATGCTCTCTCTTTTTCCTTCTGAGAAGTCGGTGTTCCTCTCTCCTCTTCTGCTCGTAGTGCTCGTGAGCAGCTCTCGTTTTTCTATGCAGCGCCGCTTTGTGTGCCTGTTGTTTGGCTGCATTTGCCTGCCTACATTCCTCATCAAACCAGGGGTTTCTTTTTGGTGGCTGCTTGAAACCCAGCACGTCAGAGGCGGCTTCTCTGATGGCATCTTGGCAATGTTGCCACTGGTTCTCGATACATTGTGTTGGCGGCAGAGAACTTCGAAAGAGGTTACTGGTGACTCGGTCGGAGAAGGATTTGGCGATCTCCCACCACCGTACCATATTTATCCGGTGCTAGGGTTTTGTCCATCAGATTGCCAACAAAGATCTTGGTTGTCGGCGTGTTGGGGGCATGACGCGACGGCTCATTGCCGTTTCCAGTTTGATCGGATTGTTTTGCAAGACGTAACTTTTAAGATTCTGTATTGCGTCGCGACCCTGTTGCTTCGATTCAATATGCACGAACCCATAATTCTTCAAGACATCGCATTCGACGATAGAACCGTATTTCTCGAACAGCGGACGCAACTCGCCAGCTTGAATATTCTCTTCGAAATTACGCATGAACAACTTGAATATCCCAGCGCCTGGCATTTTTGTCTTCTGAATCAGATTCAGGCGAGTGGCTGGTCGGATTGATTTTTTTTATCAAAATTTCTTTAGGCCTTGGTGAGGTTAATGCATTCACGCGGGGACGTAGCGCGGCTGCCGAATCTTAGGGAGCTAGTAAGGAAGGAGTTAAGAGCCCGTACGAGAACTTAACGCACATAAACACTGGGCGGTAGCCGATACGACGAGGACAGAGCAACGTGTTCCGGTAGCACTAGCTCTTGAAATCGAATATCTAGTTTCTTGAATTGATTTTTTTTTTCTTTTCTTTTTGTTATGTATACACTTAACTTTGAGCAAAGAAAATAAAGTATTTTATGATTATTTAGAAATTTTTCGCAGACAAACTGAAAGTTGTGTTGTACTGCAACACAATACACAAATAAATTTTGAGGTTATGAGATAAAATTGGCATTTATGTTTTGTTATACTGTTATACTTTAGAATAGTTAAAAAAAAGTAAATGGTCACGTTCGGGGATCAATCCAAAGCTATCCGGATAAGTTTGTGTTGTTGTAATCCATTGTGACAAAACAGCTGATGCAACAACAACCCAACGTATCTAAAAATTTTTGGATGCGTGGATAGCCTATCTGATAGTTTACCGAACGCAAGGAATGTACCTTGCCACTGTTATAAAATTCTTCAAAAGGAGTCAAGTTTTTTGTAGGGATATACTATCCATTATATTATAATATAGAGATCAGTGTATCCAGTATATTATAGAGATCAGTGGTTTGATGACTAAGTGAATGTTTAAACCACTGTTGAAACTCAATTAATCCGCCGAAATCGGTGGATAAAAATTGCTGAACCACGGTTTAAATATTTGTACAACTGGCCCTGAGTATTAATACATGTCAATTTGAAAGTGGGAAAGAATTCCATGCTACTGCCAAATTTGTGGGAGGGAAATGCTTTTTCTTTTTTTTACCACCCACAACAGTTTAATTTAACCTCAATAAAAATGTGATGATATGTTTGATAGAATTACAACCATTTCTAAAAATTCTCATGTATTGACACATGTCAAATCGTGTGGCTGGAACATCATGCTGTGTAAAATGGGCTCTCATATTTTGTTTCCGCACTATTAAACATGATTTGTTTTCCACTTTTTTTGTATGTGTAAATACGCATTAATATAGTGTGGAAGGGCTTTTAAATATACATAACAAGTCCGTTCGCGTACGCACCAGAAACTACCCAGAACTACCATTTTTGACCAGATTAAAGGCTTAACTACATTCAACTTGCTTTTGTAAAGCGGTCTTAACTTTTACTTTTGCACAAAAGTAAAACACCAACACACATAAATAATCAGTTTAAAAATGGACTAACCATGTCGTCACTGGGAGGTAAATTTTAAGGGAACAAAACTTTTCATTCAGATGGTGCTAGGGTTTTTTCAACAAAATGGCAGTTTTGATAAAAAATTCTACAAGGAGATGTCGATAGAGTATGTGTGTAATTTTTCACTTTTGTACTTTTTACAAAAAGTTTTGAATGTAGTTAAGCCTTAATTCCGAAGGCGTTCGCGTACCCAAATTTTGGGAAGCTTCTGGCAGGAAAGAGCGCTCCTGAGAAAGAAAATAATTTCTTATTCTTGCCAGTTTTTACCCGAGAAATTTCTTCGGGCAAAAACTGGTAAGTGATGTGTTGTGTCAGAAGCCAGTTTGAAAGACAAAGAACAACAAAACAAATTACAAAATGGCTGTTGTTTACTTTTTGTTTTATCTTGGTAAAAGTGTAGTTTGTCACATTTTCAAAGTTTTTCAAGAAGAACCTTAGTGCGTAAAATGCTAACTTTCGATATTATGATTATATTCTATTAATTAAATTCTGAAGGAATTACTGATCGTAAGAATATACTGAATATGTAGAAAATGAGCGGAACACAACAAGTTTCCTTATGACACTAAAAAAAACTCATTTTTGGTCTTATAGACTAGTTCTGCTTTTTAGCGACGAAATATGAAAACCGCAAAAAAAAAAAACTATACGACCATCCAAATACATAGATGTATGTACATATCTACATACTTACATACAATCCTACCTACAGCCATAAATTTGTACACTACATATGTATACATACAAGAATTGCACGTTTAAAAGTAAAAACAAATTCAACAAAATATGTAAGAACTTTAATTTTGTACGGCCCAAAAGTAAACAAAGCGATCCTTTTTTGTGTACAAATATCTCTTAGTAATAATAATTACAACAACAAACTTTAAAAACCGAAGTGACGTAATCTTGTTACCCTTCATTTATTCATTCTTGCTTTTTAACTACAGACTTCAGGTGATACAAAAAAAAAAAACACATTCCCTTATTCAAAAAAAAAAAAATTAATGTCTAGTCCACCTGAATGTTCACTGCGCTGCTCAGTCACTGATCTCTATAATCACTGATCTCTATATACACTGGATAGTGTATTCATAAAAAATTTTTGAGGCAAAAATATAGTCGTGGCCGGTACCCTCATATTACAGTATAACAGCGGCGCCAGCGGAATGGACGCTACTGGACCTGCATTTTCTTATATTGTTTTCAATATTTACAGCCGCAATGCTTGTTGACATCAACTGATATCAAATAAATGCTCAATTTCGGCAAATATCTTCAATCTCTTTCTTCATTTGTAGAGAGCGAGATATGAGGTCGTGGCCGGTACCCTTTAAAAAACTTGCGTCATAAAAACTGTTATACACTATAGGCTATTCACTATCCAGTGTATTATAGAGATCAGTGTCAGATATGAGGTCGATATGAGATCGTGGCCGGCACCCTTTAAAAAACTTGCCTCATAAAAACTGTTATACACTATAGGCTATTCACTATCCAGTGTATTATAGAGATCCACTGATCTCTATATACACTGGATAATGTATTCATACAAAATTTTTGAGGCAAAAATATAGTCGTGGCCGGTACCCTCATATAACAGTATAAGAGCGGCGCCAGCGGAATGGACGCTACTGGACCTGCATTTTCTTTTATTTTTTTTAATATTTACAGCCACAATGCTTGTTGGCATCAACTGATATCAAATAAATGCTCAATTTCGGCAAATATCTTCAATCTCTTTCTTAGTTTGTATAGAGCAAGATATGAGGTCGTGGCCGGTACCCTTTAAAAAACTTGCCTCACAAAAACTGTTATACACTATAGGCTATTCACTATCCAGTGTATATAGAGATCAGTGTAGAGATCAGTGTCTATAATACACTGGATAGTGAATAGCCTATAGTGTATAACAGTTTTTGTGAGGCAAGTTTTTTAAAGGGTACCGGCCACGACCACATATCTCGCTCTTTACAAACGAAGAAAGAGATTGAAGATATTTGCCGAAATTGAGCATTTATTTGATATCAGTTGATGTCAACAAGCATTGTGGCTGTAAATATTGCAAAAAATAAAAGAAAGTGCAATTCCAGTAGCGTCCATTCCGCTGGCGCCGCTGTTATACTGTTATATGAGGGTACCGCGGCCACGACTATATTTTTGCCTCAAAAATTTTGTATGAACACACTATCCAGTGTATATAGAGATCAGTGATGAAAACACTATCCAGTGTATATAGAGATCAGTGTGCTCAGTGTGCAATGTCCATACATACTCATGTGTTTTGTATGTTTGTAGGTAGGTATGTGGAATAAAATCCACACAGTCCACAAGATTCCACAATTTAATGCAAATAACGGTTGTAGTTTTAGGTAAGCTAAGCCGCCATCTAGCGAACAGTTAACGCAAGATTCTCGTTCGGTCGAGGTGATTCCTCTATGTGTATAAACTCAATGCTATAATGTAACGTCTTTTTTGAACCAAAACGATTTTTGTGAAGCGCCATTTTTTGGAAATTTAAGCTAAGTCACAAATCTGTACTGAACGCTACAACTGGACCCATGTTCTGTAACTCGGCGATAACTTTCCGAGGCGATAAACGGCGAAAAATGGAACAAAACCCATAGGATTCCTATGAGTTTTGTTCCATTTTTGTTCCATTTTTCGCCGTGTCTCGCCACGAAAAGTTATCGCCGAGTTACAGAACATGGGTCCTGGACCATGAAAAAACGCGGCGAGAAACGGCGAAAAATGGAAATTCGAAATTCGAAGGGGAATTATTACCCCCACTACCTGTCATAGAAACATCGAGAAGCAAATACGAGAACCTTCACGAAAGCAATAGAAACTAAAAAAATAAAAGAGAGTTTGGCTGCCACCTGGACCCATGTTCTGTAACTCGGCGTAATAACAGATAAGTAAATTGTTTTCGGAAATAAGGTTCGGTATATTTGAGTGTTGAATAATAAATTAATTGGTTGTAATCAGCAGTTAAAGCTTTGGGTTTATTTTGGAATCCAAAATATGATTATTTTTTCTTTAAAGTAAAGCTACCCACAACCCAACTAGAACCAATTGGACAGACTACACTAAGGGCCAGTTTGTTCACAGTGGATTAAATCTGAACAATGACTTTCACGGCTTCTAACTAAATGGCGCTAATCAACCAAAATCGGCTAATTATTGATTTCCATGATTAACAACTTAAATTATCGATTCCTTGAAAAAAAAATTTGATTACCTTGCACATTCGATGATTTACCTTGATTAAAGATGATCAGCTGTGAAAAAACTGACCCTAAATGGTTGAACGAACGTATCGCTCCACCAATGGAGGAAACGATTTCGAGAACTTCAACCATTGACACTGTTGTTCAAAATCTTACTAGTAAAATGAAATTGGCTTTTGAAAGACACTGCCCATATCTCGTAACATTAAACCCACTAGCCCACCATGGTGGAGCATTGAACTTAAGAAACGAAGAACAGCGGTTAGAAAACTTTTCAATAAAGCCAGACTGAGCAAACTAGAAGTAGACTGGAATTCATATAGGACCGAACTTAATTCGTACACCAAGGAATTAAGAAAGGCCAAGAAAGACTCATGGGTTAGACACTGCGAATCCATTGAGAACACAAGTGAAGCGGCTAGACTTTGGAAGATCCTTGCATCTAATCCCACGATTCCGGGTTACATTAAGCATCCCGATGGATCGTGGTTGAATTCGAGACAGGAAACACTTGAACTCTTCATGGAAACGCATTTCCCTGGATGTCAAAGTCCCGATAACTCAGGCTATACACAGACAAACTCTATACACACTGATCAACCAGCACCAGATTTGGAGCAGATTATCACAGATCAGAAGACTATGTGGGCAATAAAATCGTTCAAACCCCTTAAATCGGTGGGACCAAACGAGATTATTCCGGCATTTCTCCAAAATGCTCTTCAGATTATCACTCCATGGCTTAGGGTCATTTTCAAAAGTTGTATTAAACTTAGATACGTCCCTTTCAGCTGGAGAAAAGTCAGAGTAGTCTTTATTCCGAAAGCTGAAAAACCGACACACTCGACTGTAAAAGATTACAGACCGAAAAGTCTCTCCACATTCCTCCTCAAGACACTGGAGAGGATTATTGATCTGCATGTTAGGGACCTTCTCAATCCTAGCAATTTGTGCCACTTCCAACACGCGTACCTTAAAGGTAAGTCAGTGGAGACTGCGTTGCACGAAGTCATCTCACAAATTGAGAAAAGTCTCGAGCACGAAGAGCACACCCTGGCAGCATTTTTGGACTTCGAAGGAGCGTTTAATAACGTTAAGACAGAGTCCATTAAATCTGCTCTGGAAGAGGTTGGAGTTGAATCTGCCATCGTGGACTGGATTTATTCCATGCTCAATGGTAGAATCTTAAACTCGCAACTCGGGGACACTATTGTCGAAAAAACAGTTACAAGAGGCACACCACAGGGAGGAGTAATCTCACATCTCCTCTGGGTCCTCGTTGTTAACAAAATTCTTACAACATTTAGGAATAAGGGCATTAATACGGTGGCCTACGCAGACGACATAGTAATCTTGATATCTGGTAAATATCTTACCACCATCAAAGAAATTATGGAATCTGCACTAAAGGAACTATCCCTTTGGGCAGCACAAAACGGTCTCGGGGTTAACCCTGCAAAGACCGAGCTAGTTCTGTTCACGAATAAAAGGAAATTAGAGGACTTCATCCCTCCTAAGCTTAATAAAATTCCTCTGAAACTTTCCAAAGAAGCTAAATATTTTGGCGTAATCCTTGATTCCAAGCTAACCTGGACCCATGTTCTGTAACAGAACATGGGTCCTGGAAACGGAATACAGAGAAAAGAATGAAGAAAGCAATTTGTGCTTTCTATACATGCAAAGAAACATTCGGTACACGGTGGGGAATGCGAACGCAAGTCATCCATTGGATGTTCACGGCGATCGTCCGACCCATCCTCAGCTACGGTTCGATTGTATGGTGGAAGGCCGTAGAAAAGGTTAGCTATCTCAAAAACCTAAACAAGGTACAAAGACTAGCCTGTATGGGAATAACAGGGGCACAGAGACAACACCACAAGCAGGACTGGAGATCATTCTCAACCTCAATCAAGTCAAACTCTGCTGGGTTCCTGGACATAGCAATATAGAAGGGAATAACATAGCAGATGCACTGGCAAGGGAAGGGTCAATGTCAATCGTAGCCAATCAGACACGAGACCGGACATTCCGATTTGCGTGATCAAAAGGAAGATAGACCTAATAACGAAAGAGAAAATCAACAACTCCTGGATATCCAGGAACGATTGCGTCATCTCTAGAAGTTTATGGCCTAGAACCAACGAAAGAGAAACTCAGTATATTTTATCGCTGAGTAAAAAGAACATTAGAACCCTGATAGGTGTACTAACGGGACACTGTGCCATTGGCGCAATGGCCACTAGAATGGGTGTATACGCAAACGATTACTCTAGGAGCTGTCAGGATGTCAAGGAAATAGAAACCATTAAGCACCTGCTCTGCGATTGCCCCAACCTCCAAACAAATCGCCTCCGCTACCTTGGAAACAGGTTTGTTGGAGAACTGGATGATCTAGCGCAGGTCTCAATGGCAAACATGAGGTATGTTGAATTATGTAAACCAACAGTTTGTGATTGACTCATTGTACATAAGTGAGATTAGACATTAAGTAGTTTATGCGCCAATTTTGTAAGTTAGTTTTAGTCTTTGTTCTATGCTCTACTTAAGTCAAGTTCTCCATTGTATATAAAAGTAAAATGAATTATACTAAATAATAAATGAAGTTTATAAAATCGTATTGTGTTGATATAAATTATTTAACATGGTAGCAGAACATGGTTGAATAAAATAAAACAAGCTAATGAAAATTGTAAAGAAATGGGTTATAAAGTAGAAGCAAACTACCACGTGTCCGAAATTGTGCTAGTGTTACTATGCAGAAAATAAAATTTGATTTGAATGAAGAATTAAAAAGAATAAGAAAATTATTTGCAGACCAGTTTGTGAAAGTGCAAGAAATTAAAAAAATTATTGAAAACTCTGAGGAACTAAAAAGCGAAAAAGAAGAAATGGCTTCGTATGTTAAGGTAGACGATGTCGTGATTCCCATATGTTATGGATTGGAATATGTAAGTTGGAAAAGAAGAATATTAAAATTATTGGAGTTCAAAGAGTGTAAGGAGCAGAGAACACGAGCAAGATTAGAAACAGACAATGAAGCGGCATGGAGTAAGAAAGACATAAAGGCTACGAATTATATATATAGCTCAATATCAAATCGTCAATTAGAATACATCAGTAACCTGAACACAAGTTTCGAAATAATGCAAAAATTCGACCAAATGTATTCAAAAGAATCTACTGCATTACAAATAGTGTGTCGTAGCAAATTAGAAAATGTTAAATTGAGCAATTATGAAAATGTGACATTATTTTTCGATGATTTTGAGAAGGCCGCGAACGCATTAATAATATCTGGCGGTAAATTAGATGAGCAAGAGAAGCTGCGCTATATGTTAAAAGCCCTACCTCACGAGTATTCTTATATTGGTGATTTAACTGATGTATTACAAGAAAGAGAAAGAACCTGTGACTATGTTAAATCGAAAATAATGAAGAAAAGCATAGAAAAAGAAAGCCAAAAGGCAACAAAATCAGACAGAGATAACTCAAATGTATTCAATGCAGAAATGAGAAGCAAGTGTTACAAATGCGGATTAATTGGGCATCTACAACGATACTGTAAGCAGCAAGGTGGTACACAGTTCAGTCAAGGCAGAGGGTATTCAAATTAAAATCGGGTTATCGTGGTGGCTACAACAGAGGATATCAACGGGGGAGTTACGGCAGAGGCTTTCATCGAGGTGGCTATGGCAGAAACAACAATCAAGGTTCACAAGTTGTTGCACTTTTTCTTGTCGTTGGGGGAAGTGGGTATTCGACCCTTCTTTTCAATAATTTTTATTATTGCTTTTTTTTTTTATTTACAATAATAATTAGCAAATCGAACTTAAAAACCGCGAATTGAAATAATAAAATTATATAAAACACTATACTCGAATTAAATACACGACGCGAATGATTTGACAGATAGGTAAGTCAAATCAACAAGAATGAAGCGACAAAAGAAACGATGAAAAAGTGCACCCAAGCAGCACGATAAAAGAAGCTGCCAACCACGGCTGCTCAGCTGGGGTGGGTTCAGTGGAAGAATTAACGATATGAATTTTATTCTCGTTTTAATCAAATTGATTGAAACGAATGAAAAGTTTGATTGCAAGTACAGTGGGGTACTTGCAATAAAAGGTGGGCGCCAGGAATTTTTGTTAGGCTAATTAGAAAAATTCCAAATCTAATATAAGAATGAAATAAAACAAAGGTTTATATGCCCAGATGGGGATTTTAATATTTATTAATATATATTTGGGAAACCTTTGGGCCGAAACCCAGGATTAAAACCCAAAATTTTTTAAAATAAAAAGAACAAAAGGTTAAAGTTTTAAAAGGCTTACGGGGAACCGCTAAGCCGAAACAAAGAAAGAAAAAAAAAATGGGCCGTTAACACACAAATTAAATTACCGCGTCCCACAATTAACTGGGATTATTAACCGGAATTAAAAACAAAACCGCAATAAAACAAACGCAAGCCGATCGGAATTTTTTTTTTGTTTTACTACTAATTAAATTGGTAAACTAAAGAAACCAATTTTTAAAATAACTTTTGGACAAGATGTCCGTTCTACTTATCTTTTTTTTTTGTTACACCAGAATTTCCTCCTCCTTTATCTCCTCTATCACCTCGAACACTCCTGTCTTTTTGTGTTATCCTTTACACCTCGAATCTTCTTTTTTTCAATCTCCTCGAATTTCAATTTTCAAAAATCCCTTTCTCGTACTCCTTTTCTTTTCTAATTTTCCTCGAAATTTTTCTTTTCACCAAAAAAAGCAACTATTCGTTTGGTTAGCTCTCGTAAGAGTGGCTTTCCAAAACTTAACCCATCTCATCCCTCGACCATTCCAATCACTCACACATTCACGCATTCAGCCATTCGCTTTCGTGATCATCGGTCACGGGATGCCGGCTTCCTGGAAAGCTACGTGCTCTCCTAGAAAGTCGCCGTTGTTGAATCTCAACGAAACTTTGGAAGCACTCTCACAAACACGGATTCAACAAGTTGTTGGATGTCTTTCCAAAACTTGCCGAATCTTAATGGTCGAGTTCAGACCCATCCCAAAATAAATTTTTCGAGAAAAACCAAAAAGAAATGAAATCGAGAAAAAGCTCTCTCTAGGCATTCTCCTAGTTACTATAAAATACTCGCGAATGATTCGAAGTGCAAAACAAAACTTTTCGAAACTAGCATTTTCGAGATGGTAGAGCGGAAGGCATATTTCAAAAACGCGAACCCTACTTTAACAATAAATAATTCCGATCGAACTTGTATTAACAATTCAAGAAAGTATTAATTTAAGAATATAAAACGTTAACTACCCATTTCAATAAAAATACAATATTAAGTTAAAACTACGTTAAATTTATGATGTTGTATTGTTGTTGTTAAGTAAGTAAGAGTCTGCCTGACTCGTTACTTCTTCAGCTCATCCGCTGGCGCATTACATGAGACCGCCCGTCTGCATGTTAGGAAACCAAATGGAATTTTGGAACTGATTGTTCCACTCGAAATTACTCGAACACCTATTTTTGTTACTTTTGCAAAATGCTGGTTAAGTACACCAGTGGTTGATGGTACCACGGTTGCCCTCAACCTCGCCAGTATTTTGCAGTTGCAACGAAAATAAAAAAGGAAAAGAAGGAATTGAAGAATGGTCATTGTTGCGGTAAATTTTACCGCACAAACTATGTCAACACACGGCAGAGGTTATGGTCATGAAAATGTTTTTACAGCCGAAGTAAGCAATGTTAATGCAAATATTTATTGTAATAATAATGATGTTATAAAAAAAAGTAATGATATTATTTGGATTCTTGATAGCGGTTGTACAGACCATATTATAAACAGTGATGAGTTTTTTGATAAATTTATTGTCTTGAAAGAACCGGTTAGTGTTAAACTAGGTGATGGTAATATTCCGAAAGCTACAAAAATTGGCAATATAAAAACTGTATTTAGAACACATGCACACGATTCCGTAACATTTTTAAAGAATGTTTACTTTGTAAAAGATATGAAAAAGAATTTAATTAGTTATGCAAAAGTGACAGAAAAACACAAAATAGTATCAACATATAATATAACAAACATTTTTAACAAACAAGGAAATTTAATTGCAACGGTTAAAACAGAAAATAATTTATATTTTATGAAAAGTTTTGTAAATAAAGCAAGAAATGAAGAAATAAATGTAAATATTGTAAGAAATAATCAAATGTCAGAAAAAGAAACATGGCACAGAACATTAGGGCATGTAAATTTTCAATATTTAAATAAACTATGTAAAAATGAATTATTAATTGCTTTGCCAAAAGATTTAGGTAGTGAATATATTAAGTGCGCTACTTGCATTGAAAGTAAAATGACAAATTTACCTTTTCGTAATAATAGAACTAAAGCTAACAAAGTGTTAGAAATTATTCATACAGATTTGAATGGGCCACATCAAACAACGGGTTGTCGTGGTGAAAAATATTTTCTTACATTCATTGATGAATATAGCAAATGTGCTAAAGTTTATTGTATAAAATCTAAATCCGAAACATACAAATATTTTGTAGAGTACGTAAATTTAGTTGAAAATCTGGTAGGACAGAATATAAAAATATTACAATGCGACAACGGAAAAGAATATTTAAACCGAGATATTTTTGAGTTTGCAAGAAATAAGGGTATCATGATAAATCCATGTCCTCCATATGTCCACGAATTAAACGGTACGGCTGAACGTTATAATAGATCAATTATGGATACCGCGAGATGTTTATTAAAAGAGGCTAATTTAAATAGAACTTTTTGGCCTGAAGTAATATTGGCCTCAGCGTATTTAAAAAATCGGACAATTGCTAATACCTATGAGCTTAAAACTCCATTTGAAATAATGTTTAATAAAAGGCCAAGTGTAGAGCATTGGAAAATGTACGGAAGTAGAGTTTTTGTGAGAACGCCTGAACAATTGAGAAATAATAAATGGGATGATAAATCGAAATTAGGAATTCTGGTAGGCTACAATGAGGACAGTTATAGAGTTTTGATAAATAATAAAATTGTAAATGCACGACATGTTGATGTTATAGAAGAAGGTATAAAAATTATATGTTTAGATGAAAACAAAGACAAAGTAAATAGAATAGAAATTAAAGAAAATAGTGATTTAGAAATTGAAGTAAATGATGAAATAAATAGTAATGAGGAAAATATGAATAAAGAAAATAATAGTCAAGAGAGTGAAAATAATGAACAGTTAGAAGTAAGGAGATCAAATAGAAAGAAAAGTCCAATAGTTAGATACGTTGCATGCAACAAATTATATATATGTAAATTATTGTGATGTCCCTAATAGTTTGGATGAAGCAATTTGCAGTAATGAATCGGAAAAGTGGAGAAGTGCTATGGATTCAGAGTTTCAAAGTCTAATTAAGAATCAAACCTGGCAATTAGTTGATAAACCAAAAGAAAAATACAAGAAAAAGAATGAGAAAACTTACAAAGCAAGATTAGTTGTACGTGGATTTCAACAAAAGGAATATATTGATAACGTTTATTCACCGGTAGTAAAAATGCAAACCTTAAACTTATTATTGTCATACTGTTGCCAACATGAATTTAAAATAGAGCAAATGGACGTTGAGACAGCGTTTTTAAATGGCAAAGTAAATTCTGAAGTTTATATTAAACAGCCTGAAGGTTATGAACAGGACAGACATAAAGTGTGTAAATTGTTGAAATCGTTATATGGCTTAAGAGAGAGCCCAAGGTCATGGTATAATTGCTTTAATGAATTTATAACAAAATTAGGTTTTGTGAGAAGTAATTATGATTATTGTTTATACGTCAGTCGAATGACATATATACTATTGTTTGTTGATGATTTGTTAATATGTAGTAAAAATCAATGGGAAATTAATGATGTAAAACAAAAATTAATAAATAGATTTAAAATGAAAGAAATGGGCAAAGTAAAGATTTATATTGGCATTGAAATAAATAATAATTTGGAAGAAAATGAACTAACGTTAAGTCAGGAAAAATATATTGAAACTCTTGCAGAAAAATGCAATTTAAAAAATTCTAAATTACATGATACCCCTATGGAAACAAACTTAAAAATAGATCCTTCATTCGAAATAGATACAAGAATTAAATATAGAAATTTAATTGGTGAATTATTATACATAATTTCTGGTACAAGGCCTGATATAGCGTATAGCGTTAATTATTTAAGTAAATTTCAGAATTGTTACGCTGAAACACATTATAAATACGCTTTAAGAATTTTAAAATACTTATATAAAACGAAAAATTTAAAACTTACGTATAAGAAAAATAATGAAAACAAAATTCTATATTGTATGGTAGATTCTGATTGGGCAGGCGACAATTTAGACAGAAAATCCACTACGGGATATGTAATTAGAATGTACAATAATGTAATCTTTTGGAAAACACATAAACAAAACACTGTTACTAAGTCATCCACTTTTGCAGAATATATAGCATTGTCAGAAGCAGTAACAGACGTTATTTTTATAAAAAATATTTTAAATGAATCTTTTGGTATAAAATTAAACGAGCCAATAAAATTGTATGAAGACAATTTAGGAGCTTTAATAATTGGAAAATATGGAAATCACACAAAAAATTCAAAGCACATAGAAGTGCAATATCATTATGTAAACGAAAATTATGAAAAAGGTATTATTGATTTAATTAAAGTAAATTCAGAAGATAATATTGCAGATATATTAACGAAAAGTCTATGTAAAAATAAGTTTATAACTATTAGAAGTTTATTGAAATTAATTTAAGAAAATAAAAATGTTAAAGTTACAAACTGTAGATTTAAGGAGGAGTGTTGAATTATGTAAACCAACAGTTTGTGATTGACTCATTGTACATAAGTGAGATTAGACATTAAGTTATAGTTTATGCGCCAATTTTGTAAGTTAGTTTTAGTCTTTGTTCTATGCTCTACTTAAGTCAAGTTCTCCATTGTATATAAAAGTAAAATTAATTATACTAAATAATAAATGAAGTTTATAAAATCGTATTGTGTTGATATAAATTATTTAACAAGGTAATATATTGAAAGCACGGGCTGGTTCGTAAATGAACCAGTCTATGTCAACCATTAGTTTAGGTGCTATCTCTGTTTATAGGGGATCACAATGGAACAATAGGCCCCCGTGTACGCACAGCCTCAGGGCTGGGTACGCCTCTCCTAACCTAACCTACCCACATGTACTATTTATACAAAAAGAACATTACTTTCTGACGCATCGAAACTGTTCGATCCACTTGAGTTGCTTGGTTGGGATCTAGAACAAAGAATGAAGATATTTATAAGTTCTAATGTGGTAATCAAATTTTCTACAAATCTCTTAAGTAGATTCTGTTCACTCAACCGTTTAGTTCGAGTAACATCTCATATTTTTAGACTTCGCCCAAACCGAAAGAAAATTTACAGTGGTTGCTTAAAAGCTAATGAAATTCAAACAACATTGAAGCATCTTATTACACTTTCACAATCGTTATCATTTCCAGACGAAATAAAATGTCTTAATTCTAAAAAATAAATTTCTTCAAAAAGTAAATTCTAGATTTACATCCATTCATCGCGTTGGTAGTCGTCTTTGTTTTGCAAATATAGACGAAGATTCGAAATATCCTCTTATTCTATCAGGTTCTTGTTAGCTGTCCAAACTTTTAGTTGCTGTTGCGCAATCAAAAACTTTCAATTGATTATGTCCTATATCCGAAATAAATATTGGATTACAAATTTAAGAAATATTGCAAGAGCAGAATTTCATAAGTGTGTACTCTGTACTCGTTTTAATAAAAAAACGTGCTTCGCAATGAATGGGTTCACTCCCTAAAGCAAGAGTAAATGAAAGCAGAGCATTTAGTTACATCGGCGTAGACATATGCTGGTCCATTCGACCTTAAGTTGTCGAAAGGAAGATCGCCGAAGACCTACAAAGGTTTCATCTGTATCTTCATTTGCTTAGTGACAAAAGCTATTTATATTGAGCTAGTCTGATATGACTTCCGAAGGATTTTTGGCTGCGTTCCGACGGTTCACTGCAAGAAGAGGAGCCTGCAGTCACTTGTATAGTGACAATGGGACCGATTTTGTGGGAGCCAACAAGGAACTCATAAGAATGAATCGCCAATTTCTTGAACTCCTTTCACCTCATGTCCGTGCCCAGATGGAAAACGAAGGTACCTCCTGGGGCTTCATTCCTCTGGCCTCGCACACACTTCGGTGGTTTATGGGAGGCAGGAGTCAAATCAGTTAAGTACCATCTTAAACGAATTCTTTTAAATAAAATCGATACATTTGAAGAAATGTATACATTTTAAGTACAAATTGAGTCTTCTCTAAATTCCAGACTTTTGTGCCCACTTACTGATGATCCAACAGACTTAAGCGTGCTTACTCTCACGCACTTTCTCATAAAAGAGCCTACAAACATCGTTCCAGAACCATCCCTATTGGACATCGAAACCCATCGCCTGCATAGATGGCAACATATTCACCAGATGTTCCAAAATTTTTGGGATAGCTGGCAGAAGGAGTACCTGTCACGTCTACAACAACGTCCAAAGTGGACAAAATCATAACGGAATTTTTAAACCAACGATATTGTCATCATCATGGATGAAAGATATCCTCCCGCAAAGTGGCCACTAGCTAGAGTGGTCGAAGTGCATCTAGGTTCAGATGACATATGCAGAGTCGTTACTGAGTATTCAAATGGGAAAAAATTCAAACGTCCCATAACAAAGTTGTGTTTACTTCCTGATGTCAACACTCCAACATCATCATTCGACTGCAAAACTTAAACATAAACATCAACAACAATCTTCAAAATCAACGCATCTTCGAACATCTCCGAACATCTTCATTCATCTTCTTTTTTTTTTCTACAATGTTACCGAGTATCAGGCGCTAGAAATCCTGTTCCAAAATTCAATTCAACATTTGTCGTATGTGATATGAGATGAAATCCTCGTACACACACTTTATTTTGTATCTTTTATTTCAATTATTTTATTTTCAGTATGAATTGTATCTTTATTTAAAAACAGTAGTTCTTCCCCGGCGGTATGTTTAAGATCTGTTACAATATTTATCCTAAAACGTAATATATCTATCATCTAAAACTTTACATAAATCAATACTTTACCAAATGTCAAATTATCTCTCTACCTATCAGCCTTTTTTGCAGCATACCGCCTCGTGAATAGATCGCTTTTTCCAAACTCTCTTGTTAAACTTAATATTCAATAAATTTACCTTTGATATTTAAGATTTTTTCTTGCTATTTATTTAATTAATAAATTTCTACTATTTTTCTTATCGAGCTATCGAACAGTACAAAAACCTGAAATATAGTACAATACTAGGTGTGTTTTGTTGGCCTTTTTAATGTTCACATTATGTCGAATTCCTTTCAGCCAAAAAAATCGATCCCTGTAAGAGATTTTGATCCCGGAACAGTTTTGGCGTTCCTTTCAACCAAAAAAATCGATCCCTCATGATTTGGGATCAAAATCTTTGATCCCGATTTAAAGAGAGATTTACACCTACACAAGACACGAACCTGCACACACACAATAGTAAAGTGACTTTTATCTAAACGTCATTGTTTTAGAAGTTTTGTATAAATAAATTTATAATATTCCTTTTTCGTGGCCTTTTCAAAATTTAAATTGTTATTTAAATACATTTATGAATTCGAAGAACGATGGTGACAACTGACAATTGGTGTTTGTCGGCTGGTGAAGCTGCCGAATGCATTTAGTGTTTTGCACAATCTATGTGGTCTGTAGAATAAGTAATACAACGCCGCCGTTGCTGCAGCCATTCCAACTACAGGAATACATATAATCCGGAAGAAAAGTGTGCTTCGACTACATGTGAAATTGCATTTCCAGGCAGAGAAGGTGTTGCATTATCATTTGTTTCCCAAGTTAAGATTTGCTGTTTTTTTTTTTTTTTGTTAAAATAATTGAAATTTGTGCAGTGTTAGTATATGAAATCTTCGGAAAACCGATTGGCTCAAATACAAAGAAACACTAAAAAGTTTAATTAAACCTGAAGTTTTGAATGTTCCGTCTAACATTAACGATTTTGACAACAAAGTCAACAATTTAACATCAGCCCTCAATAAATCATTGGCCATCCTTCTCAAATAAGGGGTAAAAGGAAGCCACACTGGTGGACTTCTGGGTTAAATCTGCTCAGGAAAGGTTGTAGAAAACTTTTCAATCGAGCTAAAAACACTAGAGAAGTGTCAGACTGGGATTCCTATAAGGTATCCCTAAAGAATTACAAAAAAGAACTGAGGAAGACCAAACGATACTCTTCGAGGAACTTCTGTGGTAGCATAGAAGAAACCTCCGAAGCATCAAGACTACGGAAAATCCTCTTCAAAATTCCAGTTATGCCAAGCGGCTTGAAATATGCCGACGGCTCCTGGACCAACTCTTGCGATGATTCGCTCAACTTGCTACTGGATACTCATTTTCCAGGAAGCTCACTAATAGTTAATAGCATTGACCCAAAAAGGTAAAATAGCAATTTAACTTATCCAAAAGGTCTGATCACAAGGGACAAACTACAATGGGCACTCAACAGCTTCAAACCGTACAAATCCGCAGGGCCTGACGGCACCATTCCAGCTGAATTACAAAAGAATTCAGATGTCATTCTGCCTATTCTGGAGGTAATTTTCAAAGGCTGTCTAAATCTAGCCCATATTCCACTGCTATAGAGAGAAGTCAAAGTTGTGTTGATACCCAAAGCTGGTAAATCTAGCCACGTAAACCCAAAAGATCTTAGACCTATAAGCTTATCATCATTCCTTCTAAAAACCTTTGAACGTCTGATTTATATCCATCTACGATCAAGCATTGATACGAGACTATTGTCCAACGCTCAACATGCTTACAATAAAGGGAAGTCGGTAGAAACTGCTCTTCATACGCTAGTACGTACTATCGAATACTCCCTCCATGACAAGGAGTACACAATGGTGGCTTTCTTAGATATAGAAGGTGCTTTCAACAATGTCGACACATAGGCTATGTGCTGATTCCAAAAAGGTATCATCTATCTCTGTACGAATTACCGTTGGCCAGATACACTCCAAAACCTTTTACAATATTCTTGATTTTTCCCATCATGAAGAAAAATCAAAAACGTTTTCGAGTGTATATGACCAACGGTAAGTCGTATAGCGATGGTTGATACGTTTTTGAAATCAGCAAATTGATGCTTTAAGGCTTAACTACATAAGCCAAAAAAGTGAAAAAGTAAAAAAGTGAAAATTTTCAAACTCATTTTAGGATAGTGTTTCTGACTGGAAAACTTATAAAAATGATGCAGAAAGCTTAAATTTTGGTTTAAAAACAAATTTGTGTATTCTTTTTCACAAAACAACGGCGCTAGCGGTAAAAAAAATATTTTTACTTTTGTACTTCAGTACTTTTTGGCTTATATAGTTAAGCCTTTAGAAACGAGTATCAAAATTTGTTAAAAAAGAATCACTATTAAAAAAATTTACTTTTGGGACTCGCGTATTGAAACCTGTGTGCGTATTTTAAGAGTGCTTTTTCTTTTAACAACTTTTGAGTAAAAGATTTGAATGCTTCTTTTAACAGTATTGAATGGTGATTCCAAAAAGGTATTATTTATCTCTGTACGAATTACCGTTGGCCAGATACACTCCAAAACCTTTTTCAATATTCTTGATTTTTCCCATCATGAATAAAAATCAAAAGCATTTTGGAGTGTATCTGACCAACGGTAAGCCATACATCGATGGTTGATAACTTTTTGGAAAACCCTTGGCCAGGAAATAAATATGATCTTCGTTAATTGTTTTGGATAGGACCTTTCCCTGGAATTCATATTTAATTTATGGCGCGAAACAAAATCGACAATAAACTTTATTTTTTTTGTGGCTGGCGAAATGTCAAGAAAGAGCCCCGTTTAGCAATTTTAGTTTTAAAGCAATTTGCTGTGCATTTTTTTACAAATTCAGAAAAAAATTCAAGTTACCAAACACGCACCCAGTGGCAAGGTACACTGATTGTCATCTTCAAATGTAGTAAAAAAAAACTGTTATACATATAGGGAATACACTATCCAGTATATTATAGAGATCACTGATCTAGATATTCACGGGATAGTGTACTCATACAAAATTTTTGAGGCAAAAATATAGTCGTGGTCGGTACCCTCATATAACAGTATAACAGAGGCGCCAGCAGAATGGACGCTTCTGGACCTGCATTTTCTTATATTTTTTTCAATATTTACAGCCGCAATGCTTGTTGACATCAACTGATATCCAATAAATGCTCCATTTCGGCAAATATCATCAATCTCTTTCTTCGTTTGTATAGAGCGAGATATGAGGTCGTGGCCGGTACCCTTTAAAAAACTTGCCTCACAAAAACTGTTATACACTATAGGCTATTCACTATCCAGTGCATTATAGAGACCAGTGATACGAGTAGATACAAATAAAACAATCAAATGGAAAAAAGAGAGAGGTATATAACAACGTTGTCACTGGGATCGTTGTTTTATCTGTTCGTATTACAGTTTTGAGTGAATTGTTCACAGGCAGAGGCATTTCATTCCGTTTTGTGAATTTTTCAATAGGAAAAGAAAGAAAAAAAATTAAATGGGTGTAGGTAATTGTTTTGGGACTTTTACCTAAATGCAATGCATATATTTTTCGAAAGTTTTCTTCAATAATGAAATTTGTTCGAAATGTCAAACAAAATCTAGTTTATGTGTGGTTTGAACGGATTTCGTGATCTTATTGCCGAAATCCGAGATTTTGTGAAATCATATAATGGTGGATTTACATTCATCTTCATGCGAGCACTGCAAAAAAAAGGATGTAAGATTAAAATTTACATTTGTTGAATAGAGAGAAAGGACCAACATGTTCATCTTCGAAAATTGAAACATCTCGTATGAGTTTTGTTCCATTTTTCAACGTTTCTTGACCAATTTAATTGATGCGAGAGTTACAAATTGTATAGGCACTGGACCACTGATCTCTATAATATACTGGATAGCGTATGCATGTAAAAAAGTTGACGCCAATTGAAGAATTGTTATAATGTTGAGTTGCCTATTATTTTGTATAACAGTATAACCATATAACACAAAATATGTCCAACGCCAAAGTTAATTATCTCTATAATACTATAATATATCTCTATAATATCTAGAGATCAGTGGCCGACAAAGCAAACGTCAATTCTTGTGGAAATTTATTATTTTTTTCTGTATATTTCAGAGGAGGATTAAGAATAAAAAAAAAATAAGAATTCGCGGTGAAGGTCGTTTTGTTAAAATGTTCACTGTAAAGCAAAATATTTAGTGAAATAAAATAGTTTATAATAAATTAACTTTTCCGAATCGCAATTGGTATAAGCAATGTGGGATAAAAAAGATCTGAATTGTGTGTCTGCCCATTCGTGCGAGATTTGTGGTATGCCAGGGTTCTCCGATCCTCGTATTCGTGAGCTCACAAGAACCTGTCACGTCGAGGGCAATTCTCAATGCCCATTTTGTGGATTTGCTGGTGTTCCTCCACCTGAGCTTTTGTTGCATGTAAATAAAGCTCATCTTGATTAATTGACTCCTGAGGAAGAATCTGTTTCTCACAGACGGGTATATCGAAAGGTGCGTTAATTAAAAAACAATAATAATAAAAACATTGATCCCTTCAATAATCGAAGCCTAATTATGAACAAAATGATAACTTAATAATTCTATTCCAGCAATGATGATACGCAATACAATAAGGTCCAAAAACTTGAACTTTCTCCTTTGAAAATAGTCGAGAATGCTAATCATCCTTTTAAACAATTTAATCTGAACGGTGAACCAAATGAAAATTTCAAATTTAATGTTGCCTCGTCTTCAAAAAGTATAATTAAGGAAAGCCAAGTTAATGGGGGTTCTAGCAACAATAGCTATATTAAAAATAGCAAACATGCAGATAAAAAGGACGCACTTAATGGATTTGATATGGATCCACGCGCTGATTTTGGATTGCAGTTGAAAAGTTATTGCTCCGCAATCAAAGGGTCAATTTCACAGGTTTGTTTTTTTTTAATTGCAAGTCTCTACTTTGTAGATAAAATTTTCATTTTTCTTATATGCATAAAAGTTCAGATCAATTATAAATATACTTCCCTATTAAATTTAATCCTTAATATCATAATATTACAGCCACTTCCTATTTCGAAAAAACTTCGTATAGTCAGTAAGAATTGATTTTAATAATAATTTTGGTTGTTCTCGGCGAACGCCATTGCTGACGTTGAAAGTGTTGAAAGGGGAGCAGCTTGTTGAGGCAGAGCCTCTAGCAGTTCTTGATACAACCTCGCTGCCACAACCGGCCGAGATTCCTGATATCAAGCTCTTCGGTAGATGGAATTGCGATGATGTTACCGTGAGTAACATTTCCCTGCAGGTAAACATAGCAGTTAAGGAGAAGTACGCTCGTTATTTGCCTCATTCCGCTGGTCGCTATGCTGCCAAACGTTTCCGCAAGGCACAATGCCCAATAGTCAAACGTTTGACCAACTCTCTGATGATGAAGGGACGCAACAATGTCAAGAAACTTATGTCCGTGCGCATTGTCAAACATTCATTTGAGATCATCCATTTGCTTACTGGCGAGAACCCACTTCAGACTCTATCCCCATTAGAAATATAGACATGGTGACAAAAATCCATCAAACGTTTTGAGTGCAATACATTCGGTCTTTGTGACATGCTTGTTTTTTCTGTGGTGTCTTGCAAATCTAAAAATAATTCTGGATTAAGATTTTTTTTGTTAATTACCACATTTTTTTTATATATTTCAATTAAATTTTTATATGAAAACAGAAATTGTATTTGAGAATAAAAGATATAAATAAATTTTACCTGTTTCATTGTTTAAAACATCGAAATGGATGTCGGCAGGAGGTTGTATTTCAGGTTCCTCGTATGGTTCATTGACTGGTTTCTGTATCAGTTCGTTGATTGCCTCCTGGGCAAATTCATGTGTTGATTCCTGTACAGGTGTCTGCATTTCTTTTTATAAAAATGAAAAAAAAAAAAATTGTTTGGTTAACGAAATTTTGTGATATAACTTTTAAAAAACATGTACATAGGAAAATATAACGATAATAATCGATCAAAACAAAATGGATTTTTATATTAAAATAATGATTTTTGTATACCTTTAAGGAAAATGGATGGAACAGCACCCACTTTCATATTTAAAAAACTCCGGTTTTTAACTTCCCAAAAACAGGATTTGTTAAAATGGTTGCTACAAATCAAGGTGTCAAAATGATCGGAGCATATTTTTGTATATTTATTTGGAGCAAAAGTGGAATGAAATTTGAGTTGGTTCCTCCAAATTTTCAACAAGGCAACATCATCCAATGGAAATCTGTAAAAATATCTTGTTAGAAATTATATTTATCTATTGCAACAAGATTTATATTCCAAAGAGTAAATTTGTGCATATTTAAGGTACACATATAAATAACACTGGTGAAAAGTATTTTGTATGGCTAAGGCGTCGTTAAGAAATTTAAATATTCATTTGGCACTTATCGCACCTAAAAAAATGGAAATTCTATGATTTGTTTTTATTAAATTCTTGAAATTAGTGAAATGGATATGGAAAACAAACTTTAAAGTTGTGTTTTTGAAACTTAAAATTCCTATAATTCGGAAAGCCAGAGCCATTTTATAGAATTTTGAGACCATATTCATGATAAACTTACGGAAAAGTATAGTCAGATTTCCGAAATAAAACGGAATAATGCTTGTAGACAAGTAGCTATGTAAGTAATGTGTAATCAGTGAAATAAAACTCACCCATGAAGTGTTCTGCCTTGGCTCGTCGCTTCACTTCCTCCTTCTTTTTTACAAAATTTGCAGCGTAGTACCATTTTCGTTTGTTTATTAACTTTAAAGAAAAAAAATAAATATTCATAAATTTTTTCTATAAATTTAATCAAAGTTTAAACAAATTTTTTGAGCATTTTTAAAAATTTTGCATTTTCAACAAAAAACTTTATTTAAGCTTCGAAAACAATAGAGCCAGTTTTCAAAGATACCCTAATCAAATGGGGCTAGAGCTTAAATACTCTGAAATTTTGCTTAAAAAACGTCCAGAGGCTGGAGCGCTTCTAAATTAAGTAAACATAAAATTCCTTTTAAAATAGTGATTTCTGATACTGTGAAGTACACCTGACGATATATTATTTTTATGATTCTAGGCAACGTTTTTTGGTAACAGAAAACCGGAGAACACTTGTGACACCAAAATTCCTTTAGAGAAAACATAAATGGCGAATTGTATTTGCTGTATATATTTATGTATATTTTATTGCATTGATGCTTGGTTTTTGTATGCTCTTATTTTAGTTAATAACTTTATATTTCCGTAAAGACTCAGTTGTTTGCGTAAGGAACAATTTTTGATAATAGAATTCACGGTTATTATCACAAATTGATCCAAAATTATTGACAACAAATCCTCACCAGGTGCATTGAAATATTTTTGTTCTTAATTATGATATTTATCAAACACTTTTTTGTATTAACTAAACTATAATAAAACCCACTATTTACTTTCTCTATCACTATTATATAAACAATTTATTAGAACAAACAAGACATTTTATAATTTAAATTAAATTGTTAAATCTCACCTTTCAGTTTTATTTTGTTTTCACACTTCAACTTTTTTTTTTTGTGAATAGCAGACGTCAAAGTGTTGAGTTGCCTATATACTTGTCATCTTCAATTGGGAGTCAAAAAACTGTTATACTTTGTAGGGAATACACTATCCAGTATATTATAGAGATCAGTGCACTGGATTTGATGTGGGAAAATGAAATACAAATAGTAATAATAGTAATAATAATTAATTATTTTTCACATCCTGATTGCAAATATAAAGTCATTCTTCGAATTACTTGTCAAAGTTCAATATGCTTCAAGAAAGGTTTTTGTAAACTAGCATTGTGTCAATGTCGTAAGACGGTTGTTTCGTATTTCATTGGAATCAAAAAGAAAACATCGACATTAGTAAATACTTCATTTCCAAAGCTATTTATTTCAATTGTTGTTAGTACCTAATTGAAACCATAAAAACAGGGACATTTTTAGTTCCCTATTATCTGCGAAAAATCTGCGCAGTCTTATTTTAAGGAAACAGAACTTTTATTCTCTCATATCTCAACGCCCGAGGTAAGCTGCATTACGTTGTGCAAATTCAGGTCGCGCTTTATGACACATGACCCTGTTTAGATTGTGACTGCTCACTACGTAGTGACGGCATTTTGTTGGTGAAATCGGTGAGATAGAAAGGGAGGTGACAGTCAGGAAGAAAAAATAAAGATTGCAGTGAGCAGTCAAATTTTATTCCCGATATGTTCCATTTAATGCCATTTTTTCATTTTTGGCATGTTCGTTGAAGGGTAAGGTAGATGAGAATAAAAATTAAAAATGTGTAATTAGTTAGCTTAGACGCAAAAAATGCTTATTGAATTGGTGGATTGATAACAGCAAAGATGCTGAAGCTGCTTTAATTATTAAAATTGCAATTTCTGCTATATTTTGCGACTACTTATTTATTACATATTAAACTCGGTTCATGGTGCTCAGAATCAAATGTTTCAATTTAGAGATATTCCATCATAGTTCTGAGTTCTGGACCCATGTTCTGTAACTCGGCGATAACTTTTCGTGGCGAGAAACGGCGAAAAATGGAACAAAAATGGAACAAAACTCATAGGAATCCTATGGATTTTGTTCCATGTTCTGTAACTCGGCGATAACTTTTCGAGGCGAGAAACGGCGAAAAATGGAACAAAAATGGAACAAAACTCATAGGAATCCTATGGATTTTGTTCCATGTTCTGTAACTCGGCGATAACTTTTCGAGGCGAGAAACGGCGAAAAATGGAACAAAACTCATAGGAATCCTATGGGTTTTGTTCCATTTTTCACCGTTTCTCGCCTCGAAAAGTCAGGACCCATGTTCTGTAACTCGGCGATAACTTTTCGTGGCGAGAAACGGCGAAAAATGGAACAAAAATGGAACAAAGCTCATAGGAAACCTATGGGTTTTGTTCCATTTTTCGCCGTTTATCGCCTCGAAAAGTTATCGCCGAGTTACAGAACATGGGTCCTGACTGAGAAATTTCGAGTGTAGACACGACATGACTATTCACTACGTAGCATGTCATATTTTTGTTTTAAAAACGAATTAAATTATGAGTTTAAGCTGGTAAAAGTGTCATTATTGCGTTTCTTTTGTCTTTTGCTTCTGTGGAGGACCTGCCATTGCGGCTTGTTCTTGTTTGTTCAAGGGCTGATCCTCTAGATTTTGAATATGGTGTAGATGGACGATTATCATCGTAGCTGTGGGAGCTAGAGTTGAATTTTAGGTAGGGCATCGGTGATAACAGGTAGGGCAGAAGTAAAATTTTTTTTAGGAAATATGATCTGATCTGGTAAAAGGGGTACCTACTCAATTGTCGGGAGGGGGTGATAGATAATTGCAAAACATTCATATACATATATGTATTGGTTTTTATTATTATGTCTCTTAACATAGATATTATATTTAGTATACCTACATAGATAACAATATCAAGCTCATTCATTAAAATAACTGAATTCTTCGATTCTCCATATTATTAAAAATACGAAGGACTTCATGCAGATCCATATGACTTTTGTCAACAATCCACCAATTTAACCGCACTCAAAGTATTCATAGATAGTCTATTCTATTTTGAGTCTCTTACTCTTACAATTTTTGTGCATCCAATTTAAATGTAACCAACCAATTCTAACTGTATCCCACAGGCCACAGCTATGTATACTTCCTAGTTCCTACCAATTATACTCAACTCATCAAACTGTTAATATTTGCATTTGGGAACGAAATTATAATGTGTAGTTATTGAAAGGGTGAAAGAAAACACACACAAGCAAAAAAAATAGTAGGCTTCGCATCGTATCTGAGACATATATTTCGTTCAAATCAGCTATGAAGTATTTCGTTACACTGCTTAAGCTAAGTACAGACGATTGTCAGATCTTACAATGTTAAGCCTAGTACGCTGCTGATGCGAAACGAAAAATCCCATACAAAAATGACACAACGAAATCATAAACGGAAAATTTCGTTCAGCTTTTCGTTTTGCAGTACGCTGTTCGAAGAGCGAAATTTATAATTGTAACAGATTATTTGGAGAAGTCTCCGCTTCTTTTTCGCACTGAATTAATTATACAGACTATTTATTGTGTGCGAAAAAATTACATTTGAGTTTTATTTGTTTTTTTTGGTTTATTATTTTTTTACATCATGGGTTTCTCTGACTTTTTGCGTTTATGTTTGATTTTGTTTTTGAAATTAATGAAACTCTCCAAGGATATTTTCCGTTGTGTTTTCGCAAGCGTTTCGTTGTCTGTTTGGAGATCACAGGAAATTTTCGTTTCGCATCAGCAGCGTACTAGGCTTAAGGCGTGTTTTTTTGCAAGCCCGGGGGGAATTGGTTGAAAAAAACGACAGCGGGTCTTACCTTAATTGTTAGCTATTGTCAGACCATTGACAGTTCTGACAATATTGTAAGATCTGACAATCGTCTGTACTTAGCTTTATGAATAAGGGTATTGTTTTTTTTGGGTGCAATGTAGGAAAGGAAAAAAAATTGCGAAACGAGGATATTTTTTTTTTGTGGAACAAATCTTTGTACCTATACCAAGAACGAATTTAAGGGAATAGGAAAATCGTTACGATTGTTGATTTTTCAAGGTAGGGCATTGGAGGTTTCAAGGTAGGGCATTGCCCCCTAACGCCCCCCCCTAATCCTGTCCCTAAAGGTCTGTTTCGCCACACTACAGTGTCGTGGGTTCATCCTGGGGCCTCATTCCGTAAAACGATCGAACAATATCGTTTTGGCAATACCCATCTCTATCACATCTAAAGGCAAGCTAGAGGGACAGCAATTGCAAAAACGATATCGTTCGATCGTTTTTGTTTTACGGAATAAGGCCCCTGGCCAACCAAAACATATATCCGTAAAAATGCAGTTAGCATCATAAACTACCAAATTATATTAATGTTTGCTGATACTACCCATAACGATTTAAGTTAACTTAAATTCTTAAGGGGTACTTTTTCCATGTCATAAAGTGATACTTAAGAAATTAAGTTCAACTTAAATCGTTATGTGTAGTATCAGAAAACCTCCCTAAGAAAACTAAAGCTATGCGCAAACCGACACGATGGCGGTGGCGATTGTGATAACTTTTATCGCACGATAAAGATGCGTTCAAAAATCTGCTCACATCAACGCGATATATTGTGTAGCGGGCTCAGTTGTCAGCGACAATGCAAACGTTTAATTTTTGAAGTTTAATAAAAAAAAAACATATAAAATGGAATTCCCCCGAATTTTTTCTATTAATTTTTCAGTTTTTCAAATTTTCTTTTTTAGACTGTCATTTTTCTTCAGGCGATATAGCGATCAAATGGTGCTTGCTGCGTTCAAGAAAAGTCGCGTAACTGAACGCAGCAGTGGAATGTGAACGCAATCCACATATCGCGTCGATGTGTGCCCCTCCATTGATTTACGTGTGCGGCATCCACATTGTTATCGCGATCGCCACCGCCATCGCGTCGGTTTGCGCGTAGCTTAAATATGTATAATTGGCGTTTTTTTGCTATCCCGGTGGGAATTGGTTGAACAAAACGACAGCGGTGATTAGCGACGCCGTGACAGTGAAAAACATGGAGTTTTCATACAAACTATCGATAACATGTATGCAATTCATGCCGGTAAAAGCCCTTCCACACTATCCCACTGAGTATTAATACAAAGTGGAAAAGAATTCCATGCTACTGCCAAATTTGTGAGAGAGAAATTTCTTTTAATTTTTTGACCACACACAACAGTTTAATCTAACCTCAATAAAAATGTGATGAAATGTGTGACAGAATTAGAACCATTTCTAAAAATTCTCATGTATTAACACATGTCAAATCGTGTAGGCTGGGAATATAATATTTTGTTTCCACACTATTATACATGATTTGTTTCACACTTTTTTGACGTGTATTAATACTCAGTGGGATAGTATGGAAGGGCTTTAACACAGTTTTTCGTTGCACTTAAGTTAAGCCTCGAGAATTCTCCGGAATTAGTTGTTGTTGCATTTAACATGTTAATTGTTTAGCACCGACGTCGTTTTTTTCATCCAATTACCCCCGGGCTTGCAAAAAAACACGGCTAGTATGTGATTTATTAAACTTCACTATTCTTCTTACTGGAGAATCATTGAATAAGTTCCGTGTCTGTTGTAATAACTTTCTCTATTCGAATAGGGCGATGGAATATTGATGAGTCCCATCTACACAACCAACGATATGGGAGAATGGACACCTCCGCAGGTTTTGGAACTCGTCCATTATTCGGTTATATTCTCCTTGCGTCGAAGGTCACTTTATAAAGAGTTTTTTATGTTTACTAATGAACTGAATCGTTTTTAACACAGCCCTATAAATAGCTCCCCGTCCTACGCAGAATCTGTCTGAGAGGTCCCTATAAGAGCAACCGTTTGCTAGTTTCCAAATTGTTAAAAGCAGAGACTTGTCCATGCTTATTTCAGGTCGTCCAGTTCTTTTTGTAATCCAGAAACTTCTTAGTTTTTTTGATAGCTTCTGCTATTTTTTATTTGAGATTAAAATTGAATATTAATATAGAATCAACTTTTCTTACCATGAACGGTTAAGGTTTAGTTTTACTTAAACGCCGATTAACGCTTTTGAAGCCCTGTCGTTTTACTAAAACGCCTAACGCCATAAAGGTGAATGTTTCTCTTTACATTTGTGTTCTTTTTTTGTAAAAAATTGGTGTTGTGGTGCAACAATTGAGCAATATCTTTCTGGGAGTCCATTAACGATTCCAGCAACAATCAAAAACTCAAGCAAATATTCGTTCCGAAATGACATGCAAGCAATGCAAACATATGCTTTTGACATTTCCAACTAGCTTTTTTCATTTGCCTTGCATGTAATTTGCTTTGCAAATGTGTTCAGGAATTTGGCCAAAGTCTCAGACGAATTTTTTTCAGCCAACCCACCGCTAGACGTCACGAAACAATTCTCAAATGCATTTTCAACTGAGAACCCAATGGGCCTTACTAATAATCAAATTTAGCGACGACTTAAATATTTCAGTAAAATTAACCTTAATTCTGGTGATCCCAAATAATGTACCATTCATGGAATGTTTAATTTTTTGAAGTCCATTCCATATATGATTCATTATTAAGAGTCCACTTGAATATTAAGGTCATACTATATATGGTTTATTAGCTAGAGCCCATTCTATTATGGTCCATTTTACTGAAATATTTAAGTCGTCACTAAATTTGGTTATTGGTAGGGCCCAATAACTTTTAAATTTGTAGGTATAACCGTATGACGGTCATACCAAAATACTCTGATCATTTTCCTTTTAAGGATTATGTCTTAGACAAATTTTTTACTATCCATATAATATATGCTCTAAGGGGCCGGCTGAAAAACTAAATTGTAAACCTTAAGCAGTAAAGGACCATTCACATGAAAGCGACCAACGACCGACGAATAAAAGAACAAATGGGAATTTGCGTTTTAATTTATAAAATGAGAAAAATTTGTGAAAATAAATTGGTCGTGGCCAAGTGCAATCTGTTCGTGACGGCCAATTTATTTTCTCAAATTTCTCTTATTTTAGAAATTAAAACGCAAATTTTAGTATCTAGACATTAATTTAAATAATGTCGAATTCCTTTCAACAAAAGAATCGAATTTTTTTCTAAAAGAATCGATTTTTTTTCTGAACAATTCGAATTTTTTCTGTCAAAACAAATCTTGCTAATTTTGCAAGATTCAAGAAAGATTTTACACCGATTTGCACACACACTTGCAAGATTTGAAATTTCTAAAAATGTCAAATTCAATGCCGCAGTGTTTTAAGAAAACAATTTTTTTTTATGAAAATAAATTGTGTTTTTGGTTGCAACGAATTTTATAGTAAATATTTGTGGTTGTTTTTCAATTAATAATAATTTCCAAATTGAATATTTTCTGGATATTTTACTTCAAAATTTGCTGCTGTCAAGTGCCACACACACAATCACAAAAAAAAATCGATTCTTTTCGTCTTTTCGTATTCCTTTCAACGACAGAAAAAATTCGATTCTTTTTAGAAAAAAAATCGATTCTTTTGTTGAAAAGAATTCGACATAAGTTTTCTACCATTTTGTCTGGTTTTTGTGAAGAATTAAGGCTTATTAGATGTTTTAAATCCCATTTGTTCTTTTATTCGTTGGTCGCTTTCATGTGATTGGACCTTAAGGGAAACTAGGCGATTTCAGTATTTGTCCAAATTTAATTGAGGACATATATTTTCTAAACTCAACTCATTTATTGATAACAAATAAATATAATTAATCAGTAATAAATTTATACAGTTTATTTATTTCATAAATCATCTTCTATAAATTGAACTTTAAGATAATAAAAACTATAATATAAAATTTAAAAAATAACTTTGCTTTCGAAATTTTTGTTTTCAAAATCTATTCAAATTTTCAAAGGAGCAAAGCTCCTATATATTTATTTTTGAAGTTATTACCTACAAGACAACCAATCGAAACTTATTGTCCAATTTGCACAAACTCAATTTCATTTAATTTATTGTTGTTGGTCTTTCAGTAAATATAAAACATCTGTAAACAAACAATAATTGGCAAAAAAAACTACGAAACAGTTCTTTTTCTGAACGCCGACTTTCGCTGAATTTATAAGGATTGTGTAGTGTTCAATTTTAACAAGGAAAAATGCTTAATAAATTATCCTTTATAAACTTAGCAAAACACCCATGCTATTTTTACAATTAAGTTGTTCGCCATCCGATGTTCCTTCTAAAATAGCACCAATGGTGCCCAGCCATTCGCGGCACTTTTCTTCCGAAACAAAAGCTAACATTCGAGTTATCATGCTTATACCAATAAATGGGCGATAAGATTTAATCATAATTTTAACAGCACACTTTCGCTCCCTCTCAATAAACCAGTCAATCAAATATCCCGACATGAGCGGTGCCTTTTTGTAGAGATTAAAAAATCGACAGTAGTTCCCAAGAGCCCACGCCGATCTTAATTCTAATGCATGAACTATGGCAGAGTTAGTTCTTTGTTCCGGAGTTAAAGACCGAAGAACCGTTGTAATATCTAAGGTATTCTTAGTAAAAATATAATACAAGATTCTGTATGAGATGAATTCTAATATGTTGCTTCCTCCAACCTCTGTATACAGCATTTTTAATTGCGTCTGGCACTGATTGAACTCCTCGTGATCGCCTTTTTCCATAGCAATGCGAGCATGTGTTTCATATACCTCAACTGTAAATTTATCCCTGATTCCCTGCACCGTCAAATCTTGTCGTATAGATTTAAGTTGATCGCAGGCATAAAAGTAATCTTGTTTCGTTCGCCATTTAATTTTTACGTTTTGCAAGGAACTTTCCAATACATCAGTGGGTCGTACTTCGTTCGGCATTGGTGCTTTGGTCAATCTAAGAAATGATTTCTCCAAATCCCTACTTGTGCCTACAATGTGAAATTCATCGATCGAGCTATCCACCTCGTATTCATCAAATATTTGTTTCCTTTTCCTGTCGTTGGGTGCTTTCTTGGACGAAAAATTACCTTGTCCAAATCGAGCGGCTCTCTGCTGAAGCCGTCGAGAGTCATCTTCTATAGAACCTCCAACAACTGATGGATACGCTACCTTAGTGTTTTTCTTCTGCACTTGGTTCATTTTTTTTCTAAGGTTTCTATTGTTTTTGGTTTTGAAAGAAATATAATTCATTGACTTCTTTTCCGATGTTTCCGAACTAGAACTTCTGGAATTTTTCTTGTTTGGACTTAGTGACGAGTCTCGCGGCAATTTTCTTTTTGGCGACGTAGATTTGGAGCGACTCCCTGATTGATTTAAGGCTGAACGCTGACCTAAACGTGCATTCAAACATTTTGAAATCCCAGGACGCGTTTGGTGTCGGTCCATTTTGTTTTTAGCTAAATTGGTTTGAATTAGCAGATTGCTCTCGCTGTGAACGCTCGGAATCGGTTCATTGTGCCAGTTCCTGGTCCAAAGTTCATTTTTGGTGGCAGCTGCAGTTATTTTCCCTTTCAGGCAAATATCAATTTGGTCCTTGTCCAGATCTGTTACACATTTAGCATAACATCTGGCTACGTATGAGTTCAAGCTTTCGGGCCATGCATCCGTAGGATTAAATGAGCTCTGAAGGTTGCTACTTTCTTTTGGAACACTTTGACTAACGTTCGAATTTGTTAATAACATTTGATTAGGTTCGACAACTGTAGGCACCAATGTTGGTGGGGGCTTTGAAAGATCTGGAGATGCAGATATAACAAGTGGAGGTGGAATACTTGTATCAAAAAATGTGCTATTACCTTCAATAGTCAGATCAGTGCCTTTATTTTGTAAACGCGGGTGTTGTTTTTGCTGCTGCATTTGAAATTTGTTTTTGTTGCGCTTTCTTTTCTTTTTTCCAACAGCATTTCCTAAAAGATTGAGAGGATTCTGAACGTTACTGAGTCGATTCTGTTGATTTAAATTAAAACGTATTCCACCGAAAGTGTCATTGGCTTGGGATTGATTTAAACCAGAAAATTTGTTTTGCTGCTCGTTGGGAAATCTATGTATATTATGATTCCTGGAAGAAACTGCAGTTAAATGATGAGTGGGTGCCGAATTTTTATTTTTAAACTGATTCTTGTTTGGCAAGTTATCGACATCAGCATATCCAGGGGAGGGATTTGTATTATCACACAGGGTGGTGTCCTGGGATTGGCCTTCAAAATGGGACGAAACTTGCGAGTTCTGCTGCACGCTTCCGCCGAAATGCATATAACAATTATTATAATAGTCAGAATATTGTTGATAGGAATTTTTGTATGTTAAATTGTAATAATCCCAATTTGGTGCTATCTGAACGGGATGTGGATTTTGTTGAAATGGTTCAATATCGGCAATCATTTCCGATGGGTCGGCCGACTGCGTAATAATTGTAGCTACCGCGTCTCCTTGATCTGACATGCTTTTTATACTTACCCAACAGCCCAGAGAATAATAGTTTTTAATAAATTCTAATTTTATAGTGTTTTATTTTATCACCTTATATAAAACTAATTATAGTGTTTCAACGAATAAAAATAAAGCAGAAACTACATAATAGTAACAGAACTCGAGATGAAGAACTGATTTATTTTTTAATATAAAGTAGCAAAAGCTGTTCCGTCCTGCTACACAAATTCCGCACAACATACAAAAACTAGTTTAATGAAAGAAATAATTTCATTATTTTAAAAACATCCTAAACCAAAATTTTTTTTATGTTCTATGTGAAATACCTTCGCAATCAGAGATTATATAAAGATTGGAATTCTCGGCTGTCATACTGGTTTGCCAAAGAGCTAAAGAAAATGGTGGATTGTGGTGAATTCATATTTTTGCACTAGTGTCCATGTTTTAACGCACACTAGTGCAAAAATATGAATTCACCACTGCATAAATTGTTGTTGCAATTCACATCTATTCACCGACACGAGATGAACTTACAAAAACAAATTGTAAACAAATGGGTTTAGGGCACTGATCTCAATAATACACTGGATAGTCACTGATCTCTATAATACGCTGTTATATGAGGGTACCGGCCACGACTATATTTTTGCCTCAAAAATTTTGTATGAAAACACTATCCAGTGTATATAGCACTGATCTCTATATTCACGGGATAGTGTATTCATGATATCAAATAAATGCTCAATTTCGGCAAATATCTTCAATCACTTTCTTCGTTTGTATAGAGCGAGATATGAGGTCGTGGCCGGTACCCTTTAAAAAACTTGCCTCACAAAAACTGTTATACACTATAGGCTATTCACTATCCAGTGTGTTATAGAGATCAGTGGTATATAGAGATCAGTGTGAATAGCCTATAGTGTATAACAGTTTTTGTGAGGCAAGTTTTTTAAAGGGTACCAGCCACGACCTCGTATCTCGCTCTATACAAACGAAGAAAGAGATTGAAGATATTTGCCGAAATTGAGCATTTATTTGATATCAGTTAATGTCAACAAGCATTGCGGCTGTAAATATTGAACAAAATATAAGAAAATGCAGGTCCAGTAGCGTCCATTCCGCTGGCGCCGCTGTTACACTGTTATTTAAGGGTACCGGCCACGACTATATTTTTGCCTTAAAAATTTTGTATGAATACACTATCCAGTGTATATAGAGATCAGTGTGGATAGTGAATAGCCTATAGTGTATAACAGTTTTTGTGAGGCAAGTTTTTTCGGTACGTGACTGTTTACCTCCGCCGGTTTACCTCTGCCAGTTTACCACCACCGGTTTACCACCGCCAGTTTACCACCACCGGTTTACAACCGCCAGTTTACCTCTGTACAGTTTACCAACGCCACTTTAACTCCGGCGGTTTACCACCGACAGTTTACCACTGGACAGTTTACCACCGCCACTTTACCTCCGCCACTTTACCTCCGCCGGTTTACCACGAGAGCAGGTACATGCGGAAACCCACCTATCTCGTGTGGTGTGTTGTGGAGTGGTGTGTCGCTATCGCTCCAATGTGTTTCATATGCTTAGAACCACATTTGTGAAGCGTGTTGTGTTGTGGAGTGGTGTGTTGTGGAGGAATCGCTTCTGTTTCGACTGCGCCATACACTGGATAGTGTATTCATACAAAATTTTTGAAGCAAAAATATAGTCGTGGCCGGTACCCTCATATAATAGTATAATAGCGGCGCCAGCGGAATGGACGCTACTGGACCTGCATTTTCTTTAATTTTTTTCAATATTTACAGCCGCAATGCTTGTTGACATCAACTGATATCAAATAAATGCTCAATTTCGGCAAATATCTTCAATCTCTTTCTTCGTTTGTACCGAGATATGAGGTCGTGGCCGGTACCCTTAGATGAACATGTTCATCGTTATATCTGAATTATGGCATCTTCCTATAATCTGCATTCATGAAGATCTCTGCATTTTGGTCTTCTCTCTCTATTCAACAAATGTCAATTTTATATCTTACATCCCTTTCATGAATGAAGATGAATGTAAATCCACCAAGAAACTACGGACATCTGTTACTTAATTATTAAACTTTCGAATTTATTAAATCAAAAGAAATAAACCGATATTGTGGTCGAATTTTAATCAAATTTAGGTAGAAATTCCTTTATTGACTACAAAAACATGAAAACAGAAAAAAAATTTATAAAAACAAAGAAGAAAAACACGAACTAATTTGTTTGTTTTTTTATTTTTTAAAATCCTTTTCCACTTTATTTGGATGCATTTCAAGCTGTCATGCAGCCCATCATCATCGAATTACACTCGGTACTAACAAAATAAATGAACAGATTTGTCAAAGTAAAATTAAAACAATACAATACAAACAAGTTTAAATAAATTAATATCTTAGTATTTACACTAATGCAAACAAAGGAGAACAAATATTTCCATTGTCTGTGTTCATTACATTTTTGGTCTTATAAATTAAGAGAGATTCCAACGCATCGAGCTTTCTTTGATTGCGCAATGCGCACGTTCTTAAGTAACCGAGCACTCTCTTCAAACGTCCCAATGATGTGTGGTGGTTCGTTGTCATCACAAGAAGCAAAGACATGCGCAGCGACTGATGAACGATTCAATTGTTTATTTTTTATGCAATTGATGTGCTCTTTGAACCTGGTTTTGATGCTCCGTTTCGTTTGTCCTATGTATTTTTTGTTGCAGGTTTTACAGCTGATTTCGTATATGCCACTCTTAGCGCTTGTTGGTGTTATATCTTTGGTTGAACCCAGAATATTCTTAAGCTTTCCATTGTTGTTGTAAACTAGGTGTATGTTTTCTTTTTCTAATGTCTTCCGTACTTGGATTGTTATTGTTGGTATGTACGAAAACGATAAACGAAACTTTGTTGTTGTTTGATTTTGGCTAAATAATGTTGTTATATTATTTTTTCTTACATGGTTTGATTGTTTTTTCACGATTCTTTCGATCAAAGACTTCTCAAAACCATTAACGTCTGCCAAATGAACTATAAAATCAAATTCTTTTTTGAAGCTGGATATTGAAAGCGGCAGTTTACACAATCTGTATGCCATGGAATGAAATGCTGCAATTTTGTGTTGATATGAACAAAATGAGTCTTTAGTGATGTAGCGATCTGTTGCGGTGTTACTTCTTATAAAAAACTGAGCCATCTGTTTTTGCTTAAATTTATATTTTGATGTTTGTGTATAATTTTAATTTTCATTTCACATTTTGCGTCGTACGTCGTGCGTGTCAAATTTGTTTTTTATAATTATATTTTTCGTTTAAATTTGCATAACGTGTGGTGATTGAACTGAAAATGTTTCTGTACTTGTTGATGATTTAACTTCGCTTGGAACCAATAAACCATATAGGATGTTTCAAGTCGAGCAGAATTCCGACTATTACTTCAACCAGACAATGCCGACTTGCGCTTGACTGAAAAAGTAACTTTATTCCACTATCAGCATTAAATCATAACTCTATAACGATATTTGTCTTTCCAGGGCTACAAGTTTGGATTAGTCTCGAAAGAACGCTATAATCACATGTGCCGAACAAAGGCAAAACTAGATGAAGCCATTGCCATTCTCGAGGATCTCAAAAGTTCTTCCAATCAATGGAGCTCTTTTTTCAATCTTCTAGAATCAAAAACTTCTGTGCCAAAGAGGTTTGTCCTTTACTCATTTACTTTTGTCTTGGCTTCTTCATCATATTTTACTTTTTAGTGCTTTTGAAATGTTGGCTATTCCCGCAGATGATATATCGTGCAAGCAATTAGCCAACCTAGAACCACAACATCTGGGCCAGAGGCATGTAGAACTTAAGCAAGTAAATTGATAAATCACGAAGGACACCATCTGTGGACCTAACTACCTCTTATGAATCTGCATGAGCTCGGTACGTGACTGTTTACCTCCGCCGTTTTACCTCTGCCAGTTTACCACCGACGGTTTACCACCGCCAGTTTACCTCTAGACAGTTTACCACCGCCACTTTACCTCCGCCGGTTTACCTCGAGAGCAGGTAAGAACCACATTTGTGAAGCGTGTTGTGTTGTGGAGTGGTGTGTTGTGGAGGAATCGCTTCTGTTTCGACTGCGCCATACCACGATGTGGAGTTTACTATTTGTAAGAAAGAGAACACTTATACTATAAACAAAAATCAAAGCAGCAGTCATGTCATGACATGTATATCTGTACTTTTCTTTTTCAACATCACTACACACAAGTGTGCACATTCAACGACACACCGCTCAACACCACAACACACCACACGAGATATGTGTGGTTCCGGCTTTAGGTAGTGTGAAATGTGACGTAGAACCCATGGACGTATTATATATGGACTGCTATACTCTGTTCAATTTATATTTGCAGTACAGGCCTTATGGGAGAGCTTTTTCAAAAACACTGGTGCTGCTTGCACGGCACCTTAACTTAAGAAATTGCCACTGAAATAAGAAACAGAATCACTGAGTTACATTTAAATTGTTTGTGTAATCTTCTTTGAGCTCATGTACATCCCACCATGACCCATCTGCTCCCCGGGTGAAAGGAGACTGATCACAAATTTGCAACCAACCCTTGTTAACATTGTTTTTACTAAAAAAAAATACTTTCAATCAGAGCTACCATTGCCCAGTTGATGGAAATTCATATGGCATATTCTTTGGGTTTTGCAATGTAACTTTCAGGATTTAAGCTTTCTTAGAGCTTTTGGTAGCAAATATTTCTACTATAGAAAAAAAAGTGTTGACGCTTGGTGTTTTTCTGTTTTCATGTTTTAGGATTTCCTTTTATGTATGGAAAAACAGTTAAAAATTAATATGCAGTTATACAAATTGTTAGCTGTTGTATTTCAGAGAGGTGTGGAAGAAGTAAGATTATATTTATTTAGGATATCATTGTTTTTGATTATAAAATATGCGTATATTAATAAATAGTTGGTAACTCTATCGATATTTTTGTGAGATTTGTGGCAATTTTAAATGCTCACTACTGCAACCCTGTAAGAGCTTTAAAATGAAGATAGCTTATTGAATTCCATAATGGTGAGACTGAAAGGCAAATAGCCTATCTTCCCTGTACTGCAAATATAAATTGAACAGAGTATAGTTGCCAATCTCAGGTTGGTTCCATTTTAGCCTCGGCGACACTAGCCCTCCTCATTGCAACTAGCGGAAAAAAATGAAACCTCTCAGTGTTGGTTTGGAGGTTGGATATTCAAAATAAAACAATTCACCAAAAATAATACATTTGACCGCGTTCGAATAATAGGCCGATAGGGTATATAAGATCGTTTTGCATCGAACGACCAAAACCGGATTGGATAGTTTTGTCTGGTATATATTTGTTTTGTAGTTTATATATTTTATATTTTATTTTGTTCGGTTAAAATCAAAATCTATGTAAAAACATTTGAAAACATATCCGATGCAAAACATGTTGAATTCCTTTCAACCAAAGAATCGATTTTTTTTTTAAAGAATCGAATTTTTTCTGTCGTTGAAAGGAATAAACTTTTGTTGAATGAGCTTCAGGTCAAATGAAACAAATATTTTATTTTTGTCACAACGTTTCGTCCATGTATATGGACATCATCAGGTGAACAATGGTCATTTGCATCTGTTAATCACAAAAGGTTTGAATGAATTTCAATTTATATCGTGGATAAATTTTCAAAACAATGTTATGGACAGATGTAAAGATATTTTTCAAAAGAAACGAGATTCGCAAAACAAAAAGTTATTTAAACTAAAACAAGAACAACTGAAAAACAGAAAATCAACGTTGATCGGCAACAATAAACCCAAACCGGTAGATGATTTAATCGTCAATTTGTCAACCGAAGTGTTCTCACAACAACAACTTGATGTTTTGAACAAAGGTCTAAATTTCACCCCAAAACCTTTACACTTGCCTATTATCGAAACCATTGTTGATTTAGAAACCTGTATAAAATATAAACCACCACAAATAAAAGACAAAATAAGAGATTTTGCAAAACCCATTATTAGAGATGCCAAATCAAAGTTTAAATGTGATGCGAAATCAACCAAAATCCACGAGATTATACGTGAGCTACAACAAAAAGATGTTTTCTACATGAAGGCCGACAAGGGAAACAAGTTAGTTATCATGCAGAAACAAGATTACAACGAAAAAGTTCAAAATTCATTACTCACGGATAATATTAAAATGTTAACCAAAACACCTCTACCAAAGATGATTCGTGATTCAAAAGAAGTCATAAAAAGTATAAACACAGTTTTTGCAGTACCAACTTGGAAACTCAACGTGTCAAATCCAGACATCCCAAAACTGTATGCACTTCCAAAAGTACACAAACCAGGTAACAAAATGCGACACATTGTTTCAAACATTAACTCACCATCAGTGAAGATAGCAAAATGGTTAGTCGAAGATCTGAAAAAATATCCAATCCAAAGTCTATCTGTAAAAAATTCCTTTGATTTTGTTGAAAAATCAAAAGACATCTACATAGATGACGACGAAAACCATAATTTCCTTTGATGTTGAAGCATTGTTTCCCAGCATTCCCATCCCATATGCAATAATGGCTTTAAAAACTCTTTTGGAAAACTATACAGTCGATTATGACAAAAAACAGACGTATATTAAAGCAGCGGAGACATGCATGTCACACAATTTTTTCCAATACAGAGAACAATTTTATAAAATTGAATCTGGCACGAGCATGGGAAACCCTCTATCACCTTTGATCGCAGAAATTTTTATGTCTTCATTTGAAACAGATCTGTAAGCCAGGGGCTTACTTCCACGAATTTGGCTTCGTTACGTAGATGATGTGTTCGCTGTAGTTAAAACAACTGAAATTGAAAATGTCCTAACAACCATAAACTCGCAATTCGAAAGCATCAACTTCACCTACGAAACAGAAACAAACAATACTCTTCCTTTCCTAGGTTTGATGATAACTCGGAAAAACCATCGAATTGAATTTTCAATCTACAGAAAACCAACAACAACAAATCGCTACATCACGAGTGACTCATTTTGCCCAGTTCAACACAAGCTTGCTGCATTTCATTCGATGATCCATCGTCTTTGCAAACTTTGATTGTTTTTTCACGATTCTTTCGATCAAAGACTTCTCAAAACCATTAACGTCTGCCAAATGAACTATAAAATCAAATTCTTTTTTGAAGCTGGATATTGAAAGCGGCAGTTTACACAATCTGTATGCTATGGAATGAAATGCTGCAATTTTGTATTGATATGAACAAAATGAGTCTTTAGTGATGTAGCGATCTGTTGCGGTGTTACTTCTTATAAAAAACTGAGCCATCTGTTTTTGCTTAAATTTATATTTTGATGTTTGTGTATAATTTTAATTTTCATTTCACATTTTGCGTCGTACGTCGTGCGTGTCAAATTTGTTTTTTATAATTATATTTTTCGTTTAAATTTGCATAACGTGTGGTGATTGAACTGAAAATGTTTCTGTACTTGTTGATGATTTGAGCTCGGTACGTGACTGTTTACCTCCGCCGTTTTACCTCTGCCAGTTTACCACCGACGGTTTACCACCGCCAGTTTACCTCTAGACAGTTTACCACCGCCACTTTACCTCCGCCGGTTTACCTCGAGAGCAGGTAAAGCCGGAACCACACCTATCTCTTGTGATGTGTTGTGGAGTGGTATGTCGCTATCGCTCCAATATGTTTCATATGCTTAGAACCACATTTGTGAAGCGTGTTGTGTTGTGGAGGAATCGCTTCTGTTTCGATTGCGCCATACCACGATGTGGAGTTTACTATTTGTAAGAAAGAGAACACTTATATAAACAAAAATCAAAACAACACTCATGTCGTGACATACATATCTGTACTTTTCTTTTTCAACATCACTACCCACAAGTGTGCACATTAAACGACACACCACTCCACACCACAACACACCACACGAGATAGATGTGGTTCCGGCTTTAGAACCACATTTGTGAAGCGTGTTGTGTTGTGGAGTGGTGTGTTGTGGAGGAATCGCTTCTGTTTCGACTGCGCCATACCACGATGTGGAGTTTACTATTTGTAAGAAAGAGAACACTTATACTATAAACAAAAATCAAAGCAGCAGTCATGTCATGACATGTATATCTGTACTTTTCTTTTTCAACATCACTACACACAAGTGTGCACATTCAACGACACACCGCTCAACACCACAACACACCACACGAGATATGTGTGGTTCCGGCTTTAGGTAGTGTGAAATGTGACGTAGAACCCATGGACGTATTATATATGGACTGCTATACTCTGTTCAATTTATATTTGCAGTACAGGCCTTATGGGAGAGCTTTTTCAAAAACACTGGTGCTGCTTGCACGGCACCTTAACTTAAGAAATTGCCACTGAAATAAGAAACAGAATCACTGAGTTACATTTAAATTGTTTGCGTAATCTTCTTTGAGCTCATGTACATCCCACCATGACCCATCTGCTCCCCGGGTGAAAGGAGACTGATCACAAATTTGCAACCAACCCTTGTTAACATTGTTTTTACTAAAAAAAAAATACTTTCAATCAGAGCTACCATTGCCCAGTTGATGGAAATTCATATGGCATATTCTTTGGGTTTTGCAATGTAACTTTCAGGATTTAAGCTTTCTTAGAGCTTTTGGTAGCAAATATTTCTACTATAGAAAAAAAAGTGTTGACGCTTGGTGTTTTTCTGTTTTCATGTCTTAGGATTTCCTTTTATGTATGGAAAAACAGTTAAAAATTAATATGCAGTTATACAAATTGTTAGCTGTTGTATTTCAGAGAGGTGTGGAAAAAGTAAGATTATATTTATTTAGGATATCATTGTTTTTGATTATAAAATATGCGTATATTAATAAATAGTTGGTAACTCTATCGATATTTTTGTGAGATTTGTGGCAATTTTAAATGCTCACTACTGCAACCCTGTAAGAGCTTTAAAATGAAGATAGCTTATTGAATTCCATAATGGTGAGACTGAAAGGCAAATAGCCTATCTTCCCTGTACTGCAAATATAAATTGAACAGAGTATAGTTGCCAATCTCAGGTTGGTTCCATTTTAGCCTCGGCGACACTAGCCCTCCTCATTGCAACTAGCGGAAAAAAATGAAACCTCTCAGTGTTGGTTTGGAGGTTGGATATTCAAAATAAAACAATTCACCAAAAATAATACATTTGACCGCGTTCGAATAATAGGCCGATAGGGTATATAAGATCGTTTTGCATCGAACGACCAAAACCGGATTGGATAGTTTTGTCTGGTATATATTTGTTTTGTAGTTTATATATTTTATATTTTATTTTGTTCGGTTAAAATCAAAATCTATGTAAAAACATTTGAAAACATATCCGATGCAAAACATGTTGAATTCCTTTCAACCAAAGAATCGATTTTTTTTTTAAAGAATCGAATTTTTTCTGTCGTTGAAAGGAATAAACTTTTGTTGAATGAGCTTCAGGTCAAATGAAACAAATATTTTATTTTTGTCACAACGTTTCGTCCATGTATATGGACATCATCAGGTGAACAATGGTCATTTGCATCTGTTAATCACAAAAGGTTTGAATGAATTTCAATTTATATCGTGGATAAATTTTCAAAACAATGTTATGGACAGATGTAAAGATATTTTTCAAAAGAAACGAGATTCGCAAAACAAAAAGTTATTTAAACTAAAACAAGAACAACTGAAAAACAGAAAATCAACGTTGATCGGCAACAATAAACCCAAACCGGTAGATGATTTAATCGTCAATTTGTCAACCGAAGTGTTCTCACAACAACAACTTGATGTTTTGAACAAAGGTCTAAATTTCACCCCAAAACCTTTACACTTGCCTATTATCGAAACCATTGTTGATTTAGAAACCTGTATAAAATATAAACCACCACAAATAAAAGACGAAATAAGAGATTTTGCAAAACCCATTATTAGAGATGCCAAATCAAAGTTTAAATGTGATGCGAAATCAACCAAAATCCACGAGATTATACGTGAGCTACAACAAAAAGATGTTTTCTACATGAAGGCCGACAAGGGAAACAAGTTATAAAAATTATATAATAATAAAAATGAAAATTAAAATTAAAATACGAGTTTTTATTTTATTTTATTTTTATTAATTTTATTTAAACCTCAATTTTCACAACTTTTATTTATTTTGTTTTTGCGACGCGTTTCGGAGTGTTTACTCCATCCTCGGCGAAATCTCTCAGTTCAACACAAGCTTGCTGCATTTCATTCGATGATCCATCGTCTTTGCAAACTTCCATTATCGATCACTAATTTTTCAAACGAATACAAATACCTAAAAGAAATTGCAACCGTCAACGGCTATAATGAATCCATAGTTGATAAACTTATAATAAAACACACAAGAAAAATCAAAAAATTAAATTTATCAACTTTATTCACACAAAATAGACGATTAGATGAAAACAACAACAACACAGAACGAGCAAGTATGACTTTCTTTCCATCCATTACTGATAAGCTAACAGCAAAATTTAAAAAGAAAAATATTGAATGCGTTTTCTCTAATAATGGAAAAATAAAGAACATGCTTGGCACAACGAAAGACAAAACAAAAACAAACGAAAAATCGGGAATTTACGAAGTTAAATGCGGAAACTGCGAAGCTAAATACATTGGTCAAACGAAGGGAAGTATCAAGGTACGTTTCAAAGAACACTCTAGCCACATCAAATACAATCGACCAGAAAAGTCCTCCGTCGCCACCCACGCCCTCACCACCAACCACTTCGATCTCAAATCAGACAACGTTAAGTTGCTAAAGCATGTCACTAACCACAGACGACTTGATGCGTATGAAAGCAAATACATACATATCAACGAAAACTTGATGAACAGCGATGACGGGAATATTATATCACCACTCTTCAATCTAATATAACCCTCTGACTCCAACTCTTCATTTAAATTATAATGTTTTTATGTTTTTTCTTTTACTCTTTTCATTTACTTTTACCTTTCTTTTGTAACATCTTTTAACTTTGTTTAGAATGTCTTATGTTCATATATTTGTTCTAATTTTGTTGCAATTTTTGTATACCAATTAGTGTATTGCTGATGATGAGTCACATTGGACTCGAAATGCATCCATTTTTAAATAAAAAATTAAAAAGTTTTAAATTGAATAATTAACTTGTTTCTTAATTTAATTTGTTGTTTTTTGATTTTTTGTTAAATGTTGTGGTCATAAAGGTTGTTTTTTCTTTTAATAAAAATGTTACATTTATATTAAATAATATACTTATTTTGTTTCTACACAGTACAAAGTTTAACTGACAAGTAACATGTCCAACAAGTTGATAGCAGCAATTTTTAAGTATAACGTCAAAAAAAATATTCAATTTGGAAATTAATTATTATAATTAATTGAAAAACAAAGCATAAATATTTAATATAAAATTCACCGAAAATTCGTTTCAACCAAAAACACAATTCGTTTTCTTAAAACACCTCGACATTCAATTTGACATTTTAGAAATTTCAAATCTTGCTAGTGTGTTTGCAAATCGATATAAAATCTTTCTTTAAGGTAGAACTAGAATAGGCGGTAGCTGTCGGAAGCTAGTGTCAAAAGCGAACGAAAAGTTGCTTTCCAAAACGTCAAATTCATAAGTCACCCATAATGCACTTGAGTGGTTGGAAGTGATTTTTTTGATTTTTGAAGCTAGCTGTCAGTCCACGTACGAAAGAGCGATCGGTGAGCGCTCTCACGTCCGACGGCAAAAGTTAACGAAAACTAAACGAAAAGTTCCAGAACGCAATTATGTGCGCGTCATATGAATTTCTTGTTTTCGCTCGGTTTCGTACGACCACGTACGTTGGCTTCCGCCTATTCTAGTTCTACCTTTAATCTTGCTAAAGTAGCGAGATTTGTTCAGAAAAAAATCGACTGTTTTGTTCAAAGGAATTCCACATTAGATACCCTATCGGCCTACCATTCGAACGCGGCCAATTTTATTATTTTTGGTGAATTGTTTCATTTTGAATATCCAACCTCCAAACCAACACTAAAAAAAATAAGAGGCAAAATACCGTAGATGTAGCACATTTCTATGCAGGAAATTTATAAAATGTAAGGTTTGGTTTATCGCTAAATACGACTTTTTGAATTTTTAAAAACAGATAACGCGAGCTTCTATGTCAGAAGTTCATTTTTTTCCTGCAGTGGCGTGGGAAGAGCTAGCATCGCTCTCTTATTTTGGCGACATTTTTTTGACAATTGTTGTATGAAACTGACATTAGACTAGCAGTCCATATATACGTCCATGGTAGAACCTTTCTATATAGAATCTATAGTAGTCCCCTTTCACACGAGGAAACTGAGTTTCCAGCAACTTCCAGTTTTTGGGTGAGAAGGGCAGCAAGTAAGAGGATTGAACGGTCTACGATTGGTGGGAATTGAAAATTAAAAGAAAACGTCAAAAAATCTCCAGCAACTTGTTTCCTCGTGTGAAAGGGGACGTACTATCATCGTGACGAACGCCCGACGCGCCACCATACGATCACACATGTAAATACTTAGTATCCACATTCCACAATGCGGAGAGTTGTGTTCGGAGACTAAAGAAGCGTCATCCAAAGAAGAAAAGTGTGATAATAAAAGAATAACATGAGGGAAACGAGAATAATACTAGAACGAGAACATTGTATACAAATTTCTTAATAGTTCAAGGGAGACAAGAATTTTGATATGTACCTATGTATATAATATGCCGTGTATTATTTTTTTGTTTATAATACGTTGTGGGGATAGAAAAAGTATTTATGAATGAACAAATTATGAATTAATAAAATTTTCAAAAATTTCATACTAAAAACATAGAAAAGGATTTTTGAGAATAAATTTCATCGTAACGAGGAAGAGGAATTAAATTTTTTTTTTTTTTAATTTGCTATTAAGAATATAGGTACTGGTGGGAGGGCGATAGCTGTTCTAAAGACGGTGGAGTGTGTGCAATAAAAAACCATGGCCTTGACAAATTGGCTTCGCATCGGGAAAAAAATTGTTATAGGTAGATAGGTACTAGGTATACATAAATGTAGTAGGTATTTTTCTCATATTAGAATTGTAAAGTTCCCTCTTGGTTGGTTTGGTTGGTTGATAACTTCTGTAGTTATAATCGGATTGTTAAGATTAAGGTCTTTAAATTAAGGCTTCATCTTTATTTACAAAATTCATGCGAAGTCCATATGTGAAAAACTTAAATAAATTCAAATTTAACGGAAAGAAAAATGTATTAAAAAATTTTTTTTTCATGGATATGTAGGTACTTGACCCTTTTAAGGAAACTTATGATGTAGGTAGAATACATTTTGTAGGTAATTTTATTAAATAAAATAGTATAAAAGATTCTATTTGGTTGACATACCTGTAACGGTCTGTTCTATTAATCGGACCTGAATGATGAACGTCTTAAAATAAAGGTAAAATTTCAGGCGGCAAGGCAATAGAAAATGTAAAAAAAATATGTAAAAGGGTGTAACTTAGTAGAACACTAAAAACAATAATGATTGAATTATAAAAGATAATTCACTTAAACTTTGAACACATTATGAGCAGTTATAAAGATATAATTATTCACTTTAACAAATTTTCTATGATATGATGGTCATCTCATTGATTAGATATTGTTGTGATGAAGGTTTGTCATCTGTAGGGGACTAGTTTAGCAGTTGCTGGAGTGTGTGGTCATCTCCGGTTTTGATCCACATGGATACAGTTGCTAGCGGGTAATGTTATACCACGCCAGAGTCCCGTTTAAACGGGATAGGCTAAAATTCTAGTTCAAGCGGCATAGCTTGGAAACTAGCTTTTTAGTTGCTGGAGTGTATGTACAACTACTGTTACCATCTAGATGGACACCGCTCCCCACAGAGTACCAACTTTCGATGAGAAATAATTATTTAAAAATAATTTACTTTACTGTTTCTAAAAAAAGAAAAACTGAATTTGCAAGGTTGTCCCACTCGACACAACCTGCTTCGTTGCCTCCTACTCTCAAACTCCCTTTTAAATATGTCAAGTTCTAGATATTTGTCAGAAATAGAAGCAACTATTTAACAAAACTAGATGATTCCTTTAATGTGAATTTAGAAACTAATAAAAGTTTTCTTTCGCACATAGATATTCTCTATTAAAGCAAAAACTTTCTTTTCATAAAAAAGCCTCCAGATATTTTAATTAACCATTAATTCATCAGACAAATCGAAAAATTCCCTTGTCTAGAGGACAGTCCAAACAATATTGAGAATCCAAAGCTAAAACACGAATTCTATTTCTATAGTTTGGTAATTTGTGCATACCACTTCACAGAAAAGCATGTGCTTCGCTTAGCAAATAATTTGAAAATCATAAGTGCGAGAAGTATTACATAGCAATTTTTAATGGACACATTAAAAGACAATCGAGGAGTTGGGATATTAATTTGGCCATAAGTTCGATTAACACAAATGGGCAAGCAGCTCGTTTATGTATTTTTTTTTTGTTTATTTGGTCTTTAAGGTGAAGACATCCGCTATGAAAGCATGAAATGTGCACTGTGTTTGAATTCCTGTAAGAATCCTCGCAAGTCACAAAGGCGTCTCATAAGTTTTTGCCCTTGGAAAGTACCAACACCAAAAAATCTCTAAGGTTCTTCTACAACCCATCACCGGTCGACGTCATCAATTGCGACTTCATTGCTCTTCAATAGGTCATCCAATACTTGGCGACTTCACTTATTGTTCGGAAGAAGATCAGAAAATTTCCCGAATGTATTTGCACCAGTCTGGATTTCTATCGTATTCGGAAACTTGTTATGAATCAACAAAAAAAAAACAACCAACTATAATGGAAAATCTCATATAAACTGCCGTTACGAACGGATTTGGTGATATCTTTTTTTGTTTTGAATTCTTAACATGTTTCTAATTACGATACAATTCGTGATTAAGTATCTTTGTATCTTTCTCTTCCCGATGTTACCCAACCAAATATTACATATTTTTTTTATCGTAGAATTATTGCTCCAAATGATTTTTAAAATCTACGTATTCAAACAGACGAACCTTTCGGTAATGCAAAATTTGGGTTCCAAATGCAGTTATAAATAATTAATAATTTATTTTGCTTACAAAAACTAATTATAACAAACATTTTTTTATAAATAAATACTTTAACTAGAGCAAAGAAGATTGGCACTATTTTTGTTATTTTAAAGACTGTGAATAAAGTTTATTTATTTATTTTAGTTTAAAGTTTAGTTTATTTTGTTCGTTAGAAACTTTTAATAGTTATGGAGAATTAGTGGAAAAGTTAGTTTCAGATAACGAAAAAATTGTGTTGACTGTTTTTGAAAAATCGTTAATTGAAATACTTTTTTATTTGATTATTTGGTTTTCGTTATAACGTTTTTCCGATTATCCAACAAATTATTAATTCAAATTTGTTTTAACATAAGCCGTTTTTTATTATCAGAATTGATCTATATGGATCATCAAATAACAAACATAACAACAACAACTCATGAACCTGCTCTTTATCGGTTTCACGTTTCATGATCCAAAAACAGGCTGCTGAGGTTGTTTTATTTTCGCAGGATGATCCATTTGGATCATGGGTCATAATAAAAAAACGGCTATATACAACTTCGTACCAATTTCTTGTATTGTTTTCGATTGACAACAAGCAAGTTATAGACTAACCAAATTTGTGCAATATCCAAATTAAAATAGCTACAGTGTTTTCATTTTTCTGCTTTGAAAGCACTTCAATTCGATTTACTTCCTCGATTATTTCTTTAGAAGTTTGTTCTGGCAGTGTTTGTGTGTTGGATTTACATCTACTTTTTTTCAGCTTCACTTTCACCAGCAAGAGAAAAATTCGATGCGAAAGATCTACTTCGAACTTTAGTTGCTGTTGTAAGTATGGATCGTTTAAATGGATTTAAAGTTGTAGGGCTTAGAGTACATACCAAATTTGAGGTTTTCATCTATGGGGCGTGGTATACGCCCGGCTTCTCAGAACTGTTATTTATTATATGGAGCACTTCCCATTCCTTTAGAATGATAAAATTTGGTAGGTCTCGATTTAGAGTAGATTTAGATTAAGAGATAAAAATCTGTACTCAATAAATCAGCCCTGAAAAAAATTGAGTTCTAAAAGTACGCCAAATTCTTATTTTATGAAGATTTAAAATCAAATATTTAAAATAGAGTAATATAAATATTTATTTTAAATATTTGATATTAAACCTTCATACATACATAAAATAAGAACTTGGCGTTCTTTTAGATCTCACTACTTATAACGGCTGATTTGTTACATACAGGTTTTTATATAGAAGAACTTAGAATATGGTTCCATGTGAATTAAATTCAAAGCAGTTTTTAACTTTTTGTATATGTATATTATTACATTTATTATTATATGTATATTATTACAAATAACTTAAATACTAAAGACAATAAATACATTAAAAGTACATACTTAAAACTAACTTAAATATCTGAATAACTAACTGAAATATAAATAATAATAATAAATAAAGTACATACTTAAAACTAACTTAAATACCTACTATAAATAATAATAATAAATAAAGTACATACTTCAAACTAACTTAAATACCTACTATACATAATAATAATAAATAAAAACCAACCAACTTACTTACTTATCTATATACCTATAAATAATAAACACATTAAAGAAATATAGTTAAAAATATCCTTATAACTATGTATGAACAATATTTTACAATTCAATTAAGAAATTATGGGCTATTCCCCTTAAAAATTCTCCAAATGTCCTTCACTCAACCTCATTAAGCTCCGACATAATTCGGAGGATCCTTTCATCTGCTCTAATATACTTGGTTCTTTTAGTGGGTGGCTCCTCTCCACGTACGAATTGTTCGTATTGCTTGTCCCTGCCACTTTATATTTTTTTGAGGGAGTTTATGAACTTCCATATTGTTGGATGGTCCTCTCCAAACTCTATCTGCATCCTTCGATGCGCTGCCTACACAAAATTATTCGTCCTTGCAGCCCCGGTGATGGTCCGTTCGTAAACATTCCATATTTCAGATGGGAAAAGCGCAAGTCTTCGCCCACCTATCAGTATTATTATTATTATTATTATTATGCCCCGCCCACTTCCCCTCCCAACCGGCGCGCGGGGAGGACCTTTTAATTATTTTTATTATTATAATAGTAATTTTTCGTATTATAAATCTGATGTATTTGTTATTTCTTATATTATATGATTCTTATGTAAATGTATATAAACTGATAGTGAATAAAAATAAATTAAATGTAAAGGAGCATAAAGAGCGTTTGATTTGGCTAAAAAGCCATTTAGCTCATTAAACTTTAATAGTTCTTATTAATTATCCGATGTCAAATATTTAACCACTTCTTTTTTAAAATGTCTTATTATTATTTAAAGATTTAATTTCACTAGGAAGATTATTATATAACTTGAGTCCTTTAAACATCATTGCATTCTGCGCTCTAGAGGTTGCTTTAAAACCGAGTCTAAAGTTTTGGGCACTTCTAAGATTATATGGTAGGGAATCACTGATATATTTTAAATTATTGCTTAAGTATTTTGGAAGCATATTGTTTTTCATTTTGAATACAAACATTAAAACATTTAATTTAATTAGCTGTGTTATATTTAGCCAGTTGAGTCTCTGCAACATAGTTTTTATATGGGTAAGACGCGCACATTTTAGGATTATTCTCATAGCCTTATTTTGGAGCATTTGGAGGCGAGACAAATCTCCTTGAGAAGATAAAAACAAAATGGTAGAACAATACTGAAAATAAGGCCTAAAAATCGCGTTATAAATTTTAATTGCAGTATTAATTGATATTTTTTTTCAAATCCGCCCAAGAAAGTATATTTTTTCGACAATTTTTTGCAAACATATTCCGTATTAGCTTTTAGGTTTATTTTACTGTCAATAACCACTCCTAAGTACTTAAATTCATCAACACGATCTATAATTTCTCCATTAATTTGTACTACATTCAGTTCCGGACAACCATTGATACACATATACTTTGTTTTCTTTACATTTAGTTTTAACTTATTAATAATTAGCCATTCACTTATGGATTGTAAGTCATTATTAATTTTTTCCGTACAATCTAGCATATCTTTCCCCGAAATGAAAAGAAGGGCATCATCAGCAAACATACATAATTTACAATATTTAACCGCAAATTTTATATCATTAATGTACAATAGAAACAAGAAAACCCCCAACACCGAGCCTTGAGGAACTCCTGTTTTCACTTCATTCGCTTCAGACACATTATTGTTCACCGAGGTACGCTGTGTTCGAGCATTTAAATAAGACTCAAACCATTTTAGTTCATTATTTTTGATTCCATATTTTGAGAGCTTTTCAAGAAGTGTTTTACGGTCAACAGTCTCGAAGGCTATATTGAAATCCGAAAGACCAAAATAATAATATTTTTGTTATCCATCTCATTTTTCCAATCTTCCATCACCCAATTTAACGCGGTTTCACACGAGTATCCCCTTCGAAAACCCGATTGTTGATCTATTATCAAATTATTATCTTCCATATAACTCCTAAATTGTTTTTCTACAAGCTTTTCCAATATCTTTTCATAAATAGGAAGCATGTTAACTGGTCTGTATTCTTCACTTAAAATTATATTTTGGATTTTTTGGATAGGTATTACCAACGTTTCCTTTCACCTGCTTGGAAACAACCAGTTAATAAAGATTTATTGAAAATTGCTTTTAATATCGGACCAAGGATTTCAAAACCGTCTAAAAACATTTGCGCACTCATAAATGTGTAGTCTTTCTTTTTACCCAGTCTTTAAGACTTCAATAATTTCCCTGTTGCTAATAGTTTCAAAGGTTAAAACATTGTTAGTGTTATTAATTTTATCAGAATATGTTATTTTTGGGATTTCCGCGATAATATCGTTCACACTTGTTATAAAGTATTTATTAAATTCACTTGCTATTTTTTTACCGTCATATACCATATTTCCACTAAATGCTACATTTTTTATCTCACAATTGTTCTTATTTAGAACTAGATTTTTTTATATTTTTCCATAATTTTTGCGAATTTACTGATGCGTCAATCTTTTTTTGAATGAAATTATCTTTAGCTAATCCTTTTAGCTAGTTCCTTTTTATACACATTTCTTGCTGAAATATATTCCTCCCATACTGAAATTTGGTTTCCAAACGTGAATTGTTCATACTTAAAAATTTTATTTTGTTTTAATTTAGCTAATTTTCTATTAAACCACTGATATTTCCCATTATTAACGGTTTTTCAACAATAATCTCTTTCACAATAACATTCAATTCATCACACTACAAATCAGCCAACTCATCCACACTACCATTGACAACATTCACACCAATAAGATCACTCACTAAAAGACTAGAGAAAAAAGTATCTTTATCATAGTTCAAAATCTTATACTTTGCATTACTTTTTGTTTGGACATCGTTTTTTAAAGTAATTTCAAATCGAATGGTTTCTTGATCACTTATTTTCAATTTAGGGTCCGTTTTTGCTGTAATTTTCTTGGAATTAGATATAACATAATCAATTAGAGTTGACGAATTTTCCGTTATTCTCGTCGGTTCATTATTGATAACGCATAAATTATTATCAACACACATAGAATGTAATCTGCTTCTATAAGTTCTATCACTAAACCAATCGATATTAAAATCACCGACAACAATAAGTTCTTTATCAATATTCACATGCTCTAATAAATTGGCAAACATCGTACAAAAATTGGCTTTTGAACAATTTGGTGATCTATACACCAGCAATATTTTTACCATAATGTTTCGATATATCAATTTCTAGACAATATGACCCCTCGTTGTTTTTGACCTCGTTAATAACTTCAAAGTTTAGTTCTTTTTCATGTAAATTAACACACCGCCCGTGTGTGAAGACTCACTTTCTATTTGATAAAAGTTGTAACCGTTCAATATTAATTCAGAATCATTTATATAATCCGTTACATGTGTTTCACTTAAGCATATTATTTCCGGTCTTTTTCACTAGCCAGCAATTCAATTTCATTAAAGTTATTAACTAGACCTTGGACATTCAAATACACACAATTAATTATACTTAGCTGCTAGTATAAAATTTTTTCTCTTTCAAACTTCAGTTTTCTTTGAAAAATTGGACAATTGGCATCCCTGGAATCATGGTTCACATCTATGTTGTTATCAATGTTGCTCAGCCTCTCCTTCATTATAATACAGTTTATGCAGCGAGGATTTTCACTCAAACAATCTTTTGCTATGTGATTTCCACCGCACTTTGCACATATGTCTTTCTCACTCCTACATTTAGCCGCACTATGATTATAACCGCAACATTTAAAACATCGTTTTACATTTATATTTTCATAACAAATACACTCATCCCATTCTATGTAAACAATTTTTTCTTTCATGACACTTGCAAATGCTTCACCGTCAATCTCCACGATCGCATTATAAATACTCTTATTTTTGTAAGATTGGTAAACTTTCAAGCATTTAATTTCTTTAAAGATAATAGATTTATTTTGCGCTCTCAGAGCCACTTCCACTTGATATTCTTTTAACTGATCTCTCATGCCATGTATCAAAATTTTTGGATTTCTTATTTCACTCACTTTAATATCATAGTTATTATTTAATTTCTCCATTATTTCTTTCGTAATAATGCTCCTTTCATCATCATTCTCACATTGAATTGTTAACGCTCCGTCTTTTTTATTCGAAATTTTGTTAACCTTAACCGATAATTTTGATGGATTTATTTTTTCTTTAACCTCTTTTATTGTTTTTTCACTCTCTTGTTGGGTTTTTGGTTTTATAAAAATGGGCGCTCTTAACATCGATGCATATGATGATTTTTGTTTCTTGCTCTCACTCCCATCTTTAAACTCACTAACCGCTTCTTTCACACACTTCTTCAAATTTTACTTATAATTTCAATAACTGTCTCTTTAACACAATTTTCCATTTCTTGTACTTTGTTGAAAAATATTTTTTAATATAATTTCTGTCGAATTAATTAACGACAAAATATTTGCATAATTTTCTTTTAATACAGCCATAGATCCAATGCAATGATCACAAACAAATTTAATGTTTACATTCCTTTGCATCATGTCTATGTCATATTTAGTTAAACTTGCACACTTTTCATGGATTCCTCTCCCACACAGACCGCCGCACCGCACAAGTGTCTCATTTCGAGTACTTTTGAGCATTTAATGCACGACGAATCCATATTTTTATAATTTTATACAAATTAAAATGAAATTATTTTATATTTAACACTATATTCAATTATATTTTGTTCTATGTATATGTATATAAGTAATAATTCCTTTTTCGTGACCTTTTGAATTTAAATACAATTGATCCTACTTTCGTGGGCTTCAGGTCTTTTTGTTATAATTTATTTATAAAACAGACGAAGTTTCATACGTTTTTACGTACTTCTTCAGGTCTCTAAAATTTAAAAAATTAATATGTATGTTTTTAAATATATCTAATACTTAGATTTAGATAATCCTAAAAAATAACTTGAAATAAACTTAGATTTGTATCTTTTTATAGATATTTTATATTATTCTTTATATTCTAATATATTTGAAAGTCTTTAAAAAGACGTTTCAAATCATCAAAATTCAAATAATAATATTTAATTTTGAATATAAATTCAAAATTTTAAGAAACAGTTTTATAACTGAAAAAACAAGTCTTATATAAAATATTATTCAAGATTATTTGTATCTTAAAAACTGACCATAGATATTACTAAAACCTTCTAAGTCCGATCGTCTGTTAACTGTATTTTTAGTCTTTAAAATATGTAGCATTTCTATTAACATTCTTTTATTATAATGTTTTTCTGTCTGCAATATTTCTACATTACTGAAATCTGGTCTGTGTCCTTCGTCTATACAATGCAATGTTAAAGCTGTTTTTTGTGAGTTACCATTATTTATATCAGATTTATGACCTGATATACGGTTTTAAGTTTTTGCATATATGTTCCTACATAAACAGAAGAACAAGCTAATATTCCATCACCTAAACAATTTATTTTGTATACAACGTTAGATTTTTCTTCCTTTTTTATTTTACTTTTTAGATTTGAAAATAAAGATGTTCTTAAAGTATTAGCCGATTTAAAAGCTATTTTAATACATATTATCTTTATTTCTTATAGGAGCATCTAATATACAATTTGAAAGATTTGTAATATATAAAACGCTTTTGTAACAGAACTGTGGTACATTTCTTATTAAATTTGTTTTTATTAATGGATTAAAATATCTATTTATTAATGTTTTGATTATTTTGGTTGGAAAAGAGTTGGAAGATAATATATCCATAATTATTTTAATGTTTATTTGACGAAATGTAATGTCACTAATATTTAATACTCTACTTATAAAAATTTTTGCCGTATTTATAATAACTTGTTTTGGCTGTTTTGAATTAAAATTAATCAGACGGCCTGAGGAAGTTGGTTTTTTATACCAATCAAAAATTAAATTATTGTTTCTTCTTACTACCAATACATCAAGATATGAAGCCCACGAAAGTAGGATCAATTGTATATGTATATATTTATATTTATATTTTTTTTTTTCTTTCTTTTATCGGACACAATGAAAAAAACACAACCGTCTTCTCTGAGATCACTCTCTAAAGAGTATTGGCCGACCCAGGTAATAATCTTCGAAACAATTTAAAATTGTTTCTAAGCTGGGAGGAGATTCTAACACGAGTTCGACAAACGCTTCCTCCAAACGCTCCGGAGGCACGAACGCCATTGCTGCAATTTTTCGTGCCGATAGCGCGAATTCGGCGTCGCCGTTATAGGTTGCCATCAAATGTTCCGCAGGAAGTTTCTTCTTCATGTTCTTCACAAAATGGAAAAAGCACCCTTGCACTGCAGCATTTGGAAAAACGTGCCGAACCGCATTTATTTCTGCCATTTCATATCCGGAATCCGTTGGCCAAGTCTCTTTAAGGGCGTTAAAAAATTGCACATACGTCACCTCATATTTATTGGGAAGCAAACCGTTAGCTACCGGAAACACAAAACCATTCTTTTCTGCCATAACAACAAATACTTGATAAAATAGTCTTAGGGCGATTCGGAATGATCCGTCCACATAAAGTTTCTTCATTCGGTTTGCCCAGTGTCGGTGGCTTTCCCTTCCAAATATTATGATGCGATTATCGCTCTTCACTCCCGAATCGTGAAGAAGGAAGTTGTCCATTTCACCCGGTCCCACTTGGTAAAGACATATATCCTTGGGTATGATTAGGTCACACAACCTATTGGGGTTAGGTGGGACACTGGAAATCGCGTTCCGCTTCCTCTGCACAACCTTTCTCAAGGCGTCGTGGTTTGGCATCTTTCCACTGACAGCCGGCGATTGATTTTGATATGCAGAGTTTAAAATATCCGACGTCGATTCCAGCGTCGTTCCTGCCCTTTCCCTTATATTTGACAAGACCTATGAAAATATTTTTTTTAGTTTCACAAATTATAATTGCGTCTGTAATGAAAGGCTTTGTATATATTAAAGAAAAAAACACTGTATTTCGGTTTCAAAAGGCCCTAGGTTTATCTTTGTAACTGAAATTTTTGTTTATACCATGTTCCTTATATAAAAATGTTGTGGAATCAGTAACATAGTAAAATATTATTAAAATAGATAGGTAGATCGTACAGATCAAATCGTAGGAGCCATTTTTGAGCAAAATGAGATTTTCAATACCAGTTTTTAAACACTTGTATGGGAGGTACCGTTATTTTTGGTAATAAGAATAATTTTCATTTAAAATCTGCTAGATAATGTTAAAAAACTGCTAGGTGCCAAGTTTAATTAAAATTGACCGAGTCGTTTTCGAGTTATTAAGTTCTCAAAAAAAAATTTTGAAACTTTTTTTAAAAATCCAAAAAATTTGTTTAAAAATTTTGGATACGGATACAAAACTTTTAAAACTTTTTCAAACATTCTCCATACAAAAATTGATCAATATCAGTTGAACTGTTTTTGAGAAAATCCAAAATCAAAAAAAGTTGTGGGGACATTTTTGAGAAATATAAGATTTTCATTTTTTGCTAAAAAATTTGTACGGCAGGTACCGTTAGTTTTGGTCTTAAAAAAAAATGAAAAAAACGGTTGGGGGAATGCCCAAAAAACGGTAGGTACCGACTTTGAAGAAAATCGACCGACCCGTTTAGGCTGCAGTCGAAAGGACAGACAGACAGACGGTCAACTTTGATCAAAATCCCGAGTTCGATTTGTTTTACGAATCCATAACTTGCCATATAGTACCTATATATTGCAAGTAAAAATAAATTGGGATATAACGGAAATTCTACTTTTTATATTATTTTTTGTTGTTTTTCCTTTTACGAAAAAGTTTAACCACCCCAAATTCTTTTCGACATTTTTAATTTATTTCAAGACTTTATTTATTGAAATATTCGAAACGAGCATTCACAACACATACTTTACCCACCAATTTAAAAAAAATTAAGTTATGCCCGCAAACCTGCAATATGATGGGTGATATGCGGATTTTGTCGCATATCTTTTGAACACCTCGCAGTAGACCACAGTATATGCGATCACATTTGCGGGAACATGGCATGCGAGCACCTTAATCTCAAATGCATTTGCGACTTTTGGGACAGTTTCTGCATATCGTGAACACCCTTATATGCAAGTTTGCGAGCGCTGATGTCTGCATAGAATTTGCAACAAATTTCCGACTTTAACGTGACGTTAGAGTCACAAACGTATGCGACTGTTTATATGCCGTCTGCTCATAGCTTAGTACGGGTATATAATTTCTTTTTATTGAAAACTTAAATTTCAACACAGAACGCCAGCAATATCTTAAAAAAGTTCAAGTAAAATAACTTTCAAATACATACCTTTGAAACTGCTACTCCGGCAGCATCGCTTCCGTGGGTGTGCGATCTAATTTGCTGGATGAAATTGCCAGAATCAGAAAAAGTATGTATTCGGGCATAGCACCCGTCTGATATGCAACGCCAGAATACTCTTGTGCCATCAACACTCATTTTTTCATAGTTATAGGAATGACCCTCGTAAGATATTTTATCTCCACTTCTCTTTGACTTGAACGTTTCCATCATTCTGGAAATAAATTTAGTTTGATAAATATAAAATAAGTTATTCATTTAAACTTCACTTACCGGACGCAAAAATTCCCGGAAATAGTAGGTACTTCCACTTCACAAAAAAAAAACTTCAGCGGTAAAAAATGGAGTCGAGTCGGATATCCACAAATTTTTAAATGAAAATGGTTCCACCTCTCCTTTAGTGATATGGGTGCCATTTTTACGCACGCGGCAAACAGAAGTAATTATTTTCAGTGCCACTTTGTCTGAACAAGCTATTTTTCCATAGAAACTACGGACATCTGTTGTTATTTCTTTAAAAAAACAGAGCCATCTGTTTCAATACAAATTAAAAAAAAACGTTTGTCATTTGTGTTTTATTATTAGAAATAAAGGTTAGAAATAATTTTGTCTCAGCCATCGGTAGCATCGACCGAAGCGTATAAAGTAATCAAAACTCCTATAAGAAAAAGAAGATGAAGGAAAAGGCTCCAAGCAATATGCCTACAAAAGTCTAGAAATGGTTCCAAATGTTATCAAGCCCAATGCAAAAGATTCAAAATGTTTCAAAAGTCAATGGGTAAAAATGGCTCTGGAAACAACAATACCAATTTGAACAGCAAGAATCACAATTTTCGGCTTCGTGCTCCGGACGCATGTGTATGCTCCTCCTCCATTATCATCACAACAATCAGGTGACTTCAATTCGGTACTTTCAAGCTAGGTAAGCTAGGCAGCAAAAATCAACCAAAAATGTTCGGTTTGAATATGAAAAAAAACCCAAAAAGATAGAGAAAAGCTTTTTTGGACATCATTCGGCTTCGAATCTTATGGAATCTTTAAATTTTTCTCACAAATCCATTGGTTACATAGCAAACATTCCCCATTGACGGTGGAGTGAGTCTAAAAATGAAAAAAGGCAAAGATGGGGAAAGATTCTGAATTCATATAAGAGGAGTCCTGGCGGATGTCACCAAAATAAGATAGGAAGCTTCCATTCACCTACAAATTGGTGTTCCAGAAAAAATAATTCACTCTTTGCTTGATGAGATCTCTCCAGCTGTAAGTGTTCCTCATATATACATCAAAATGCAGTTATATGCTACTTTCTTTCATTTTCAATATTGGGATAAACCTACCTACCTACTTTTGATGTTTCTAGTCCGATTGGGTAACTTTGTACTTTATTCTATAAACAAAATGGATTTTTAGAATATGATGGTTGAAAGAGGTCCAATATTATAATTAACGATGAATCATTTTGATTAATTGGACGTATTTATATGATATGACGACACCATTAGCACAAAGTTAAACTTAAATTATAAAAAATCCGGACGTACAGATGATTTTAAATCAGTTTGTATGGTAACAGAGAAGTCGTTTACATTTGAATATATATTTCGACTCATATTATTCATGGAAGGCATTTTATTTATTTTTTTTGGAAAATTCTACCAATTCCTCGCAAGAGGTGGTGTTCAATTATCTATAGATATTTATATATTTGTAATAGATATATGGACCTTTATGACGGTAGAAATATTTTATTGTATAAATGGTTTAAGATCAAAATGAATGAGTTCATTTTTAGTCTCTTAAGAAATAGGATGTGTTTTTTTGGCCTTCTTTCGGCTATTATATTCATGTGTTGTGTTTAGATTCTTCATGGTGAGCCCAAGTGTTTTAATTAAAACCGCGACCTTAACTTAAAAAAAAATCTCAATTTTTCCGTTTTTTTTTACATTCGTGTGTTCGTGTGCAAGGAAAAATGGAAGAATCACCCGACAAAGAGTATGGTAAGGTTAATATAGGTGGAAGTTATTTGCTTAAAATAAAAGAAGTGAAGGCTAAGTCAAATGTTGCCTTGTTAAGATGCTTTAAATTCGCACTTCGTGAATTTCAAGAAGCCATAAGAGACTTCGAATTTGAAACTCCTCAGTACCTCATTAAATGTAAGAACCTGGCTCAAATATATTATTTAGAGTACAGTGAAAGATTTAATGAGGATGAAATCATAAATTCATATATTTCACTTAAAAGTGAATATTTGAATTTGAATTTGATAGAGTCCCCTAAAATAGAAAAGGTAGCTTCACAAGGTTTTACCTTCAATACTCCAAATTCAAGTCTCCCGAATGTTCGGGAAGATTTTATACCTTGGAGTTCCTTAAAGAAACGCCTAGTTCAAGGATCATATCAAGACTTGACTTGTGATAGTACATCACAAAAGAATGTTACATCAAAAAGATTTTCATTCGAATCTCCACTTGCTAAACTCCGGATTGTTTCAGGAGATTTTGCAAAGTGGAAACCATTAGAGGACATTCCAACTAAAAATAATTATTTTAATTTGCCTACTATAAAGGCACCTTTATTTTTAATCACAAGTTGCATTATGGAATGTTATTCTCTGCATTCCACACATAAATGTGAAAAATTCATAAGTTTGAACAATGAAGCGAGATGTAAAAAAGTTATCGCAAACAAATTATGTTTTAGATGTCTAAAAAGTGAACATTATAGCAAAATTTGTGAAGAGCGTAGTTGTAGAATTTGCAATGGCAACCACAATACTTTGCTCCATAGGCAAAAATTGGTATCTCAAAACACCAAGTCTGAAGTGATCATTAGTGGTCCAGCGGTGAAAGAAGAACCTTTTGTCTGGGACAAAGTAAGTTCTAATGAGAAACTTAGCGTGATCCTTAGTGGTCCGGAGATAATTAGAGATTTAGCTTGTGACAAACTTATTTCTCATGAAGAGGCGATCCGTAGTGGTCCTGTGGTGGATGTAGATCCAATTTGTGAAAAGAAACTTCATGGGATCCTTAGAGGTCCGTTGGTGGAAAAAGATCCACCAATTTGTAAATTTACTTCTAATGTAGAACATTTGTATGGAACCCTTAGTGGTCCTGTGGTGGATGTAGATCCAATCTTCGAAAAAACAATTAATGTGATCGTTAGTGGTCCGTTGATGGAAGAAGATCCATCAAAAAAGGTATCTTCTAAATGGAACCCTTAGCAGTTCATTGGCGAAAAAAGTGCCACCTAACAATAAAACATGTTCTAATGTAGAACAAAGTAATTTTTTGAAATCCATTAATAGCTGCAAACTATCTTCTAATTTTGAAGATAGTTTATGCAAGCAACGAAGAAAACGTATTAATAGGGTCAAAGAAGTACATTTTAAAGGACAATTAAATAAAACATTTTCTTTTTCAGATTCAGAAGTACTTTCGGGTCGGACTGAATTTGAATCATTTACATTCCTGGTAAACGTATCAAACCAAGTCCGTTGGTTACTGATTTACAGTAAAAAAGATAAATTTTCAAATATAAAACACTAAAAAAAAAGTAAAACGTCTAAAATTAATAACACTTCATTGTTTATACATTTTTGTTGTAAAATATTTCCAAGAAAAAAAATATTTCCCTATGGCCTGGAAAAGGGGCAGGGTATGAAAGACCATCTTTGGCAGAATTGGCCTTTGTCATATACTAGACGTAAGGACAAGCAATGGGATTTCGACAAGCTCTATTTACATTGTTCGTCCTTTTCCTAGTATATAGAATAAGATTAAATAAATTAATAAAATAATAAAATAATATTCTTGTGTTGATGTTAAAATTAAAACAAACGTTTTCAAATGTTGAACTAAAGAAATTATTGTGTATCGAACTGCATGAGTCTTTGTGACTCTGCGTTCGATGTATTGAGCTTATATAAATAGTATATAGAATTTTAACGAAAGACTGAGCTTATTATTTTTGATATAATGTAACTTAAGTTAATATTCGGAAAGACCTCGACCAAGACGGTCGATTATCGAGAGTAATAAAAGTACAGTGGTTTTTCTATATTTTCCACTCTAAAATTATAGTGTTTTAATCTTGATATTTTTACAATAAAAAATGTTAACTAAGCTATACGAACAATGATGGATTATGAAAATGGGTGTAATTAATGTTTTTTATTGTTATTGAGGTGAAATCACACCTTAATATTGAAACTGAAAATCTGGAAATGTTGTCCAAAGCAGGACTGTTTACCTTCGCCAGTTTACCTCTGCCAGTTTACCCCCGCCAGTTTACCACCGCCAGTTTACCTCCACCGGTTTACCTCTGCCAGTTTACCACTGGACAGTTTACCACCGCCACTTTACCTCCGCCGGTTTACCTCGAGAGCAGGTAAGGTAGTGTATAATTTAAAACTACCTTCCCTAGTATTTTGTAGATTTGACAACAAAAATTTATCTTTCTTTGACTTCACTTATGTTCTTATTTTGTTTTCAATCGTTTTTGTGTTTTTTTTTATTCTTTTAGAAAAAGTTAAAATCGTGAAGATCTAGTCAGGAAGATTCTTAAGAGCAGGTTATTCAGACAACTACGAAATATTACATATTTCGGATTGCAAACAATAATATTGGAACAATAATATGAGAAGTATTTTATTGCTGGTGATCAACGTTATCTGCTACTTCCAAGTTTTGGCACTAACTGGGCACTTTGAAGCTCCCATTGAGTTTTTGTCGCGAACTGAAAAATATGGAACACATGCTGTTCATGTTAGTCTTGAATTGGATAAAGCATTTCAACTTGGATGCACCAGAAATGTTCAAGAACCTTTGTTATCGGTCGATATAGAGCATCCATGCTCCAATGCGATGATTTAACATCATTCGCTTAGTGATGATGTATGTGAAAAGGTTCCAAATACCTGACCCCACCATTAATCAAATTTCAAAGTCATGGATGCAAGTGGAAACTTCGACAGTCGACCATCGCCACCTTATGCTCAGCAGCAGAGTGTTGGGGTGGAATGAGACAACATGGGCATGCATACAAATCAGGTAAGAGTAAAAGTAAAAAATACATGAATTTCTCTATTTTTTGTTATTCTAGTGTTTCCAAAATCCACCGCCAATGTTTCTGGCAACTAAGTCCGAGCATGACACAGCAGCAATTGAGTCCTGGGCAGAGAGGTGAACCTTTCAGTTTACAATACAGTCCCTGAAGGCACACATAGGCTTCCAGCAACAGTTTACCAACAATGGCCAGCGTATATCGCCGCTGCAACAACAACAACTCACAAATTCAACAGCAACAACTAAAACAGCAAATGAGCTTTCAAAATGTCGTTGGAAACAATACATCTGCTCAGCTATCACCACGGCTGCCACCATTTAATGTGAATGTTCAATCAGTTGCCACAGGTGCTGGTGGGGTATCCCCATAGCAATGGAATGCAGCTTCAGCTAGTGTTGGCAGTATTGGAGCCAATAATAATGGAAGAGGCGTTGGTGGCGGAAATAATTCACGAATTTCCGTACAGCAGCACAATCCCATGCTGAGTGCTCAATTGCAGGTGAGACATAAGGTGGAATTTTAATATTAATTGAAACTCCTATACTCTGTTCAATTTATATTTGCAGTACAGGCCTTATGGGAGAGCTTTTTCAAAAACACTGGTGCCTGCTGCTGCTTAACTCTATCGATATTTTTGTGAGATTTGTGGCAATTTTAAATGCTCACTACTGCAACCCTGTAAGAGCTTTAAAATGAAGATAGCTTATTGAATTCCATAATGGTGAGACTGAAAGGCAAATAGCCTATCTTCCCTGTACTGCAAATATAAACTGAACAGAGTATAGGTACTAATATTTTGTTTTTTTTTTGTTTAATTTGTTAAACAGGGTGTTAGTCCGTATTGACAATTTCAAACTCAAAGACGCTCATTAAATACACTCGGTGCCGTTGGGAATATGCAACGACAGAACTCATTTTCACAACAATCTCCTGACGGATTTCCTGGACCTACCTCACCTCAATCACAATAAAAAACATTGATTACACCCGAAGGTTTTTTTAATAATACAAATTCTTTATACTATACTACTGAAATACATCAGCCAAGTAGAAGACTTAGCACTATTTTAATGGACTTTGTTGAATTATTGATTCAAAATAGCTTTTAACGGCCTTTAAGTCCTACAAAAATTGGCGTTTCGTTCCGGCGATCTCACTTGGACTCATCAGTTGACTATTCACTATAGTGAGGGCCTTCGTCAATACGCAATTTTTGCTAAGTTCAGTTCATCTTACATAGATTTCTTGACGAATACCTAGTTTGAACTATATTCAACAAGACTAGAATTCTTAATCATTAAATTGGAAGTTTTTGTTTTTACACCCATTTTCATAATCCATACGTATATGGGCACTTATGGCCATCAAATCATTGTTCGTATAGCTTAGTTAACATTTTTTATTGTAAAAATATTTAAACTTTAAAACTGTAATTAAAATTGCAACAAATAAAATTAAAAAAATAATAAACACAATCAGCTTTTGTTACTTCTGGTTTTTCAAAGGATTTAGTTTAAGCTTTAATTTCGGGTGTATTGAGTTCAGTTGCTAGCTTACAGTTTTAAATTCATATTCAGTATAGCCAATTGCAAAATTTTCAACACAAGATCTTAAAGGAAAGATATATTAACAAACAAAAAATATAAAACAATGAACTTTTGAAACAAACCGAACAGATGCATGTAAAATAAATCCTGCGACAGTGATAAGATTATCAAGGACGTTAAATGTAGTAATATAGACTGATCATCAGTCTCGTAAAACTGCTGAAACAATTTTGCCTTATGCTGGATTATTAAAACGCTTTGTTAATATATTCTCATATTCATTAATTTAATCAATATAAAAATCCGAGACCTTGAACTTGAAAAGTATTCATAAATAATAACGAAAAGTTTTTTCGGGTATACCACCTCTTGCGAGGAATTGGTAGAATTTTCCAAGGGTATCTTCTGTCATGATAAAATGCCTTCCATGAATAATATGAGTCGAAATATATATTCAAATGTAAACGACTTCTCTGTTACTATACAAACTGATATAAAATCATCTCTACGTCCGGATTTTTTATAATTTAAGTTTAACTTTGTGCTAATGATGTCGTCATATCATATAAATACGTCCAATTAATCAAAATGATTCATCGTTAATTATGATATTGGACCTCTTTCGACCATCATATTCTAAAAATCCATTTTGTTTATAGAATAAAGTACAAAGTTACCCAATCGGACTAGAAACATCAAAAGTAGGTAGGTAGGTTTATCCCAATATTGAAAATGAAAGAAAGTAGCATATAACTGCATTTTGATGTATATATGAGGAACACTTACAGCTGGAGAGATCTCATCAAGCAAAGAGTGAATTATTTTTTCTGGAACACCAATTTGTAGGTGAATGGAAGCTTCCTATCTTATTTTGGTGACATCCGCCAGGACTCCTCTTATATGAATTCAGAATCTTTCCCCATCTTTGCCTTTTTTCATTTTTAGACTCACTCCACCGTCAATGGGGAATGTTTGCTATGTAACCAATGGATTTGTGAGAAAAATTTAAAGATTCCATAAGATTCGAAGCCGAATGATGTCCAAAAAAGCTTTTCTCTATCTTTTTGGGTTTTTTTTCATATTCAAACCGAACATTTTTGGTTGATTTTTGCTGCCTAGCTTACCTAGCTTGAAAGTACCGAATTGAAGTCACCTGATTGTTGTGATGATAATGGAGGAGGAGCATACACATGCGTCCGGAGCACGAAGCCGAAAATTGTGATTCTTGCTGTTCAAATTGGTATTGTTGTTTCCAGAGCCATTTTTACCCATTGACTTTTGAAACATTTTGAATCTTTTGCATTGGGCTTGATAACATTTGGAACCATTTCTAGACTTTTGTAGGCATATTGCTTGGAGCCTTTTCCTTCATCTTCTTTTTCTTATAGGAGTTTTGATTACTTTATACGCTTCGGTCGATGCTACCGATGGCTGAGACAAAATTATTTCTAACCTTTATTTCTAATAATAAAACACAAATGACAAACGTTTTTTTTTAATTTGTATTGAAACAGATGGCTCTGTTTTTTTAAAGAAATAACAACAGATGTCCGTAGTTTCTATGGAAAAATAGCTTGTTCAGACAAAGTGGCACTGAAAATAATTACTTCTGTTTGCCGCGTGCGAAAAAATGGCACCCATATCACTAAAGAGAGGTGGAACCATTTTCATTTAAAAATTTGTGGATATCCGACTCGACTCCATTTTTTACCGCTGAAGTTTTTTTTTTGTGAAGTGGAAGTACCTACTATTTCCGGGAATTTTTGCGTCCGGTAAGTGAAGTTTAAATGAATAACTTATTTTATATTTATCAAACTAAATTTATTTCCAGAATGATGGAAACGTTCAAGTCAAAGAGAAGTGGAGATAAAATATCTTACGAGGGTCATTCCTATAACTATGAAAAAATGAGTGTTGATGGCACAAGAGTATTCTGGCGTTGCATATCAGACGGGTGCTATGCCCGAATACATACTTTTTCTGATTCTGGCAATTTCATCCAGCAAATTAGATCGCACACCCACGGAAGCGATGCTGCCGGAGTAGCAGTTTCAAAGGTATGTATTTGAAAGTTATTTTACTTGAACTTTTTTAAGATATTGCTGGCGTTCTGTGTTGAAATTTAAGTTTTCAATAAAAAGAAATTATATACCCGTACTAAGCTATGAGCAGACGGCATATAAACAGTCGCATACGTTTGTGACTCTAACGTCACGTTAAAGTCGGAAATTTGTTGCAAATTCTATGCAGACATCAGCGCTCGCAAACTTGCATATAAGGGTGTTCACGATATGCAGAAACTGTCCCAAAAGTCGCAAATGCATTTGAGATTAAGGTGCTCGCATGCCATGTTCCCGCAAATGTGATCGCATATACTGTGGTCTACTGCGAGGTGTTCAAAAGATATGCGACAAAATCCGCATATCACCCATCATATTGCAGGTTTGCGGGCATAACTTAATTTTTTTTAAATTGGTGGGTAAAGTATGTGTTGTGAATGCTCGTTTCGAATATTTCAATAAATAAAGTCTTGAAATAAATTAAAAATGTCGAAAAGAATTTGGGGTGGTTAAACTTTTTCGTAAAAGGAAAAACAACAAAAAATAATATAAAAAGTAGAATTTCCGTTATATCCCAATTTATTTTTACTTGCAATATATAGGTACTATATGGCAAGTTATGGATTCGTAAAACAAATCGAACTCGGGATTTTGATCAAAGTTGACCGTCTGTCTGTCTGTCCTTTCGACTGCAGCCTAAACGGGTCGGTCGATTTTCTTCAAAGTCGGTACCTACCGTTTTTTGGGCATTCCCCCAACCGTTTTTTTCATTTTTTTTAAGACCAAAACTAACGGTACCTGCCGTACAAATTTTTTAGCAAAAAATGAAAATCTTATATTTCTCAAAAATGTCCCCACAACTTTTTTTGATTTTGGATTTTCTCAAAAACAGTTCAACTGATATTGATCAATTTTTGTATGGAGAATGTTTGAAAAAGTTTTGTATCCGTATCCAAAATTTTTAAACAAATTTTTTGGATTTTTAAAAAAAGTTTCAAAATTTTTTTTTGAGAACTTAATAACTCGAAAACGACTTGGTCAATTTTAATTAAACTTGGCACCTAGCAGTTTTTTAACATTATCTAACAGATTTTAAATGAAAATTATTCTTATTACCAAAAATAACGGTACCTCCCATACAAATGTTTAAAAACTGGTATTGAAAATCTCATTTTGCTCAAAAATGGCTCCTACGATTTGATCTGTACGATCTACCTATCTATTTTAATAATATTTTACTATGTTACTGATTCCACAACATTTTTATATAAGGAACATGGTATAAACAAAAATTTCAGTTACAAAGATAAACCTAGGGCCTTTTGAAACCGAAATACAGTGTTTTTTTCTTTAATATATACAAAGCCTTTCATTACAGACGCAATTATAATTTGTGAAACTAAAAAAAATATTTTCATAGGTCTTGTCAAATATAAGGGAAAGGGCAGGAACGACGCTGGAATCGACGTCGGATATTTTAAACTCTGCATATCAAAATCAATCGCCGGCTGTCAGTGGAAAGATGCCAAACCACGACGCCTTGAGAAAGGTTGTGCAGAGGAAGCGGAACGCGATTTCCAGTGTCCCACCTAACCCCAATAGGTTGTGTGACCTAATCATACCCAAGGATATATGTCTTTACCAAGTGGGACCGGGTGAAATGGACAACTTCCTTCTTCACGATTCGGGAGTGAAGAGCGATAATCGCATCATAATATTTGGAAGGGAAAGCCACCGACACTGGGCAAACCGAATGAAGAAACTTTATGTGGACGGATCATTCCGAATCGCCCTAAGACTATTTTATCAAGTATTTGTTGTTATGGCAGAAAAGAATGGTTTTGTGTTTCCGGTAGCTAACGGTTTGCTTCCCAATAAATATGAGGTGACGTATGTGCAATTTTTTAACGCCCTTAAAGAGACTTGGCCAACGGATTCCGGATATGAAATGGCAGAAATAAATGCGGTTCGGCACGTTTTTCCAAATGCTGCAGTGCAAGGGTGCTTTTTCCATTTTGTGAAGAACATGAAGAAGAAACTTCCTGCGGAACATTTGATGGCAACCTATAACGGCGACGCCGAATTCGCGCTATCGGCACGAAAAATTGCAGCAATGGCGTTCGTGCCTCCGGAGCGTTTGGAGGAAGCGTTTGTCGAACTCGTGTTAGAATCTCCTCCCAGCTTAGAAACAATTTTAAATTGTTTCGAAGATTATTACCTGGGTCGGCCAATACTCTTTAGAGAGTGATCTCAGAGAAGACGGTTGTGTTTTTTTCATTGTGTCCGATAAAAGAAAGAAAAAAAAAAATATAAATATAAATATATACATATACAATTGATCCTACTTTCGTGGGCTTCATATCTTGATGTATTGGTAGTAAGAAGAAACAATAATTTAATTTTTGATTGGTATAAAAAACCAACTTCCTCAGGCCGTCTGATTAATTTTAATTCAAAACAGCCAAAACAAGTTATTATAAATACGGCAAAAATTTTTATAAGTAGAGTATTAAATATTAGTGACATTACATTTCGTCAAATAAACATTAAAATAATTATGGATATATTATCTTCCAACTCTTTTCCAACCAAAATAATCAAAACATTAATAAATAGATATTTTAATCCATTAATAAAAACAAATTTAATAAGAAATGTACCACAGTTCTGTTACAAAAGCGTTTTATATATTACAAATCTTTCAAATTGTATATTAGATGCTCCTATAAGAAATAAAGATAATATGTATTAAAATAGCTTTTAAATCGGCTAATACTTTAAGAACATCTTTATTTTCAAATCTAAAAAGTAAAATAAAAAAGGAAGAAAAATCTAACGTTGTATACAAAATAAATTGTTTAGGTGATGGAATATTAGCTTGTTCTTCTGTTTATGTAGGAACATATATGCAAAAACTTAAAACCGTATATCAGGTCATAAATCTGATATAAATAATGGTAACTCACAAAAAACAGCTTTAACATTGCATTGTATAGACGAAGGACACAGACCAGATTTCAGTAATGTAGAAATATTGCAGACAGAAAAACATTATAATAAAAGAATGTTAATAGAAATGCTACATATTTTAAAGACTAAAAATACAGTTAACAGACGATCGGACTTAGAAGGTTTTAGTAATATCTATGGTCAGTTTTTAAGATACAAATAATCTTGAATAATATTTTATATAAGACTTGTTTTTTCAGTTATAAAACTGTTTCTTAAAATTTTGAATTTATATTCAAAATTAAATATTATTATTTGAATTTTGATGATTTGAAACGTCTTTTTAAAGACTTTCAAATATATTAGAATATAAAGAATAATATAAAATATCTATAAAAAGATACAAATCTAAGTTTATTTCAAGTTATTTTTTAGGATTATCTAAATCTAAGTATTAGATATATTTAAAAACATACATATTAATTTTTTAAATTTTAGAGACCTGAAGAAGTACGTAAAAACGTATGAAACTTCGTCTGTTTTATAAATAAATTATAACAAAAAGACCTGAAGCCCACGAAAGTAGGATCAATTGTATTTAAATTCAAAAGGTCACGAAAAAGGAATTATTACTTATATACATATACATAGAACAAAATATAATTGAATATAGTGTTAAATATAAAATAATTTCATTTTAATTTGTATAAAATTATAAAAATATGGATTCGTCGTGCATTAAATGCTCAAAAGTACTCGAAATGAGACACTTGTGCGGTGCGGCGGTCTGTGTGGGAGAGGAATCCATGAAAAGTGTGCAAGTTTAACTAAATATGACATAGACATGATGCAAAGGAATGTAAACATTAAATTTGTTTGTGATCATTGCATTGGATCTATGGCTGTATTAAAAGAAAATTATGCAAATATTTTGTCGTTAATTAATTCGACAGAAATTATATTAAAAAATATTTTTCAACAAAGTACAAGAAATGGAAAATTGTGTTAAAGAGACAGTTATTGAAATTATAAGTAAAAATAATAACGTTAACAATTTGTAGAAGTGTGTGAAAGAAGCGGTTAGTGAGTTTAAAGATGGGAGTGAGAGCAAGAAACAAAAATCATCATATGCATCGATGTTAAGAGCGCCCATTTATATAAAACCAAAAACCCCAACAAGAGAGTGAAAAAACAATAAAAGAGGTTAAAGAAAAAATAAATCCATCAAAATTATCGGTTAAGGTTAACAAAATTTCGAATAAAAAAGACGGAGCGTTAACAATTCAATGTGAGAATGATGATGAAAGGAGCATTATTACGAAAGAAATAATGGAGAAATTAAATAATAACTATGATATTAAAGTGAGTGAAATGAGAAATCCAAAAATTTTGATACATGGCATGAGAGATCAGTTAAAAGAATATCAAGTGGAAGTGGCTCTGAGAGCGCAAAATAAATCTATTATCTTTAAAGAAATTAAATGCTTGAAAGTTTACCAATCTTACAAAAATAAGAGTATTTATAATGCGATCGTGGAGATTGACGGTGAAGCATTTGCAAGTGTCATGAAAGAAAAAATTGTTTACATAGAATGGGATGAGTGTATTTGTTATGAAAATATAAATGTAAAACGATGTTTTAAATGTTGCGGTTATAATCATAGTGCGGCTAAATGTAGGAGTGAGAAAGACATATGTGCAAAGTGCTGTGGAAATCACATAGCAAAAGATTGTTTGAGTGAAAATCCTCGCTGCATAAACTGTATTATAATGAAGGAGAGGCTGAGCAACATTGATAACAACATCGATGTGAACCATGATTCCAGGGATGCCAATTGTCCAATTTTTCAAAGAAAACTGAAGTTTGAAAGAGAAAAAATTTTATACTAGCAGCTAAGTATAATTAAGTGTGTGTATTTGAATGTCCAAGGTCTAGTTAATAACTTTAATGAAATTGAATTGCTGGCTAGTGAAAAAGACCGGAAATAATATGCTTAAGTGAAACACATGTAACGGATTATATAAATGATTCTGAATTAATATTGAACGGTTACAACTTTTATCAAATAGAAAGTGAGTCTTCACACACGGGCGGTGTGTTAATTTACATGAAAAAGAACTAAACTTTGAAGTTATTAACGAGGTCAAAAACAACGAGGGGTCATATTGTCTAGAAATTGATATATCGAAACATTATGGTAAAAATATTGCTGGTGTATAGATCACCAAATTGTTCAAAAGCCAATTTTTGTACGATGTTTGCCAATTTATTAGAGCATGTGAATATTGATAAAGAACTTATTGTTGTCGGTGATTTTAATATCGATTGGTTTAGTGATAGAACTTATAGAAGCAGATTACATTCTATGTGTGTTGATAATAATTTATGCGTTATCAATAATGAACCGACGAGAATAACGGAAAATTCGTCAACTCTAATTGATTATGTTATATCTAATTCCAAGAAAATTACAGCAAAAACGGACCCTAAATTGAAAATAAGTGATCAAGAAACCATTCGATTTGAAATTACTTTAAAAAACGATGTCCAAACAAAAAGTAATGCAAAGTATAAGATTTTGAACTATGATAAAGATACTTTTTTCTCTAGTCTTTTAGTGAGTGATCTTATTGGTGTGAATGTTGTCAATGGTAGTGTGGATGAGTTGGCTGATTTGTAGTGTGATGAATTGAATGTTATTGTGAAAGAGATTATTGTTGAAAAAACGTTAATAATGGGAAATATCAGTGGTTTAATAGAAAATTAGCTAAATTAAAACAAAATAAAATTTTTAAGTATGAACAATTCACGTTTGGAAACCAAATTTCAGTATGGGAGGAATATATTTCAGCAAGAAATGTGTATAAAAAGGAACTAGCTAAAAGGATTAGCTAAAGATAATTTCATTCAAAAAAAGATTGACGCATCAGTAAATTCGCAAAAATTATGGAAAAATATAAAAAAATCTAGTTCTAAATAAGAACAATTGTGAGATAAAAAATGTAGCATTTAGTGGAAATATGGTATATGACGGTAAAAAAATAGCAAGTGAATTTAATAAATACTTTATAACAAGTGTGAACGATATTTTCGCGGAAATCCCAAAAATAACATATTCTGATAAAATTAATAACACTAACAATGTTTTAACCTTTGAAACTATTAGCAACAGGGAAATTATTGAAGTCTTAAAGACTGGGTAAAAAGAAAGACTACACATTTATGAGTGCGCAAATGTTTTTAGACGGTTTTGAAATCCTTGGTCCGATATTAAAAGCAATTTTCAATAAATCTTTATTAACTGGTTGTTTCCAAGCAGGTGAAAGGAAACGTTGGTAATACCTATCCAAAAAATCCAAAATATAATTTTAAGTGAAGAATACAGACCAGTTAACATGCTTCCTATTTATGAAAAGATATTGGAAAAGCTTGTAGAAAAACAATTTAGGAGTTATATGGAAGATAATAATTTGATAATAGATCAACAATCGGGTTTTCGAAGGGGATACTCGTGTCAATTGAAAAAATGAGATGGACAACAAAAAATATTATTATTTCGGTCTTTTTGGATTTCAATAGAGCCTTCGAGACTGTTGACCGTAAAACACTTCTTGAAAAGCTCTCAAAATATGGAATCAAAAATAATGAACTAAAATGGTTTGAGTCTTATTTAAATGCTCGAACACAGCGTACCTCGGTGAACAATAATGTGTCTGAAGCACATGAAGTGAAAACAGGAGTTCCTCAAGGCTCGGTGTTGGGGGTTTTCTTGTTTCTATTGTGCATTAATGATATACATTTTGCGGTTAAATATTGTAAATTATGTATGTTTGCTGATGATCCCCTTCTTTTCATTTCGGGGAAAGATATGCTAGATTGTACGGAAAAAATTAATAATGACTTACAATCCATAAGTGAATGGCTGTTTATTAATAAGTTAAAACTAAATGTAAAGAAAACAAAGTATATGTGTATCAATGGTTGTCCGGAACTGAATGTAGTACAAATTAATGGAGAAATTATAGATCGTGTTGATGAATTTCATTTCATTTCATTTCATTTCATTTATTTATTAATCTACAAGCAGTTTTACAGCTAACAGATATAAGGCACTCCAATAAAATTTTAAAATTTAATTACATATGTACAAAATTTCTGATTTAAATTTTTCTCGAGAAAGATATAAAAAATCAACACTTAATGACACTTCATTGAAATAAACGATGGATCTGGATAAAGGCTCATTACAGCCATATTTAGTATTATGTGCTCTTTGAAATAAAAAAATCCTAGCTCTCAGTGTTCTAGCTGGAACGTAAATTGGGACCAGTGCAAGAAGTGATGGACACTTTATGTTATAGCAGAGTAAATCTCTAATGAGCATTACACAATGAACTTTTCGACGAGATTCAAGAGATTTTATACCAAGCAGTTGGCATCTAGCTTTATAATGTGGACTAAAACTCCAACGCATTTGTCGGAAAATATATTTAGTGAACCGTCTTTGAACCTTTTCAATTCGGTCAGAATGAATTTTATATGCGGGGCTCCAAATAACATCTGCATATTCAAGAATTGATCTAACAATAGATATGTATAATGTTAATAGAACGTAAGGGTCTCTAAAATCTTTACCATTTCGCTTGATGAATCCAATCAGCGAATTCGCTTTAGGTATCAAATAGTCAAAATGGTATTTAAAAGAAAGGGCAGAATCAAGTATGACACCTAGATCGTTAATCCTTGAGACTCGATTAACAGTATTAGATTCAATTTTGTAGTCATACAACAAACAACTAGTTTTTCTTGAGAAAGAGATCGCATTACACTTTTTAATATTAAGTTTAAGACCATTAACATGACACCAATAAGACAAGCCATTTAGATCGGATTGAATCATCTGACAATCTTCTAGACATTTTACTTTTAAAAACAGTTTGAGATCATCTGCATAGATCAGACAATTGCAGTAATTAATCACTGAAAGGATATCGTCAATAAAAATAATGAAAAGAAGTGGACCAAGATGGCTTCCTTGGGGAACACCTGACGTGCATAAGATGTCTTTAGAGCATATATTATTTATCTGCACTTGTTGACTTCTACCAGTGAGGTATGAAGATAACCAACGAAGCATTTCTGAATGGAATCCAAATAATTCAAGCTTCTTTATAAGTGTTTGGTGATTCACTGAGTCAAATGCCTTACTAAAATCTGTATATACTGCATCGACTTGTGATTTTACTTCCATGGAGTTAATAACGTATGTTGTGAAAAAAGCTAAATTTGTTACCGTAGACCTACCAGAGACAAAGCCATGCTGTTCTGCTGCTAAAAACTCACTCGTGAGGAAATCTAGTCTCTTTTTCACTAAGCTTTCAAATAACTTGGGAATTGCAGAGAGTTTACAAATACCTCTATAATTTTCTATGTTATTTTTAGCACCCGATTTATGAATTGGCACTAGATACGAGAGTTTCCACTCATTTAAGAAGTTACCTTCTGAAAGCGATTTATTAAAGATAGTAAGTAAAGGACAATAAATCGACTTACAACAATTCTTAAGGATTAAGGCAGGTATTCCATCTGGACCAGGATTAGCATTTGACTTAAGTGAATTCATCGCGGATATAATTTCTTCACCACTCAATTGGATAGATCCGAGATCAATCTTATTTACTAAGTTATTCAAGGAATTGCTGTTAAATGCAGAAGAGGAATAGATTGATTGGAAAAAATCCGCAAATAATTCAACTATGGAATTTAAGTCCGAGGATTCGATACCCCTAAAGAACATGAAATTAGGAGTCCCAACAGATTTTCTTTTCGAATTAATAAACGACCAAAACGATTTACAATTGGTTTTGATATTACTTTCGATATTAAAGATGTAAGCTCTGTATAAAAATTTACTGAGAATAACAAAATCCTTACGAAGTTTACTAAAATTTAGGTAATCAGCTTGATTTTTTGATTTCATGTATTTAGCATAGGCATTGCGTTTTAATCTTTTTAGATTACGGAGTTGTTTATTACTCCACGGAGTTTCAGAAGACTTTTTTCTATAAGTTAAAGGAATAAACTTATCAAAACCCATTATTAAAATTTCAATGAAGCGATTATACATGGTTTGCAAATCTAAAAACATTAATTCATTAGACCAATTTATATTAGAGAAGAAATTATTTAGTTCTAAATAATTAGCATTCAGAAAATTATAAGATTTACTATTTAAACTAACAACATCATTTTTTGAATAAGTATAATACTTTATCTCGAAAAAAAGTTCTTTATGATGTAGTGATTCATTTAAAAGAGAAAAAGGAGCATTAGTAACATGAATTTGGAAATCATCACAGCAAATAAAAATTAGATCTAAAATCTTCATCAAAGTATTGCAAATATCATTAACTTGGATCAAATTTAAGGAATAAATATAATCTATAAATGTGAGCTCTACCTCTTTTGTCATATTAAAAGGAATTAACATTTGATCAGTTTCAGACCAATTCCATTTTATATCGGACAAATTAAAGTCCCCTAAGACACATAAGTTATCGGAAAAGGAGCAAAGATTATTGACATGATCAATATTAATAATGTGTTTTTCATATAAAGCAAGGCAACTATTTGGAGGCACATAACTAACAATAAAAAAAATATTTGATTTAGCAAAAATATTAACTCTTACAGATAAACATATTTGTTCAATTTCACCAACAGGAAGGATTATTTCATTGACTAATAGATGATTCCGGACAGCTACAATTATTCCACCACCACGTTCCTTTGATGAGATACAGCGATCACGACGAAAAATATTGTACGCTCTACAGTCAAAGAGTTCATTAGAGGCAATGCCGTTGTAAAGCCAGGACTCCACAATAACAATAATGTCATAATGCAAGTGGCATGAGTTATTAAAAAGATCAACAACTTTTGTTCGAAGACCGCTAGCATTATGGAAATAAATTTTTAACGAGGAAAAATTCACATTTTGATTATTACGATTTATCAAGGTTAAGTCATTATAATAGGAGCTGTTATCACTGATAAGTTTTTTGGCTTATAAACAAAAGGTCGGATTTTAACCCCCGTTGGCCAGAAAGTGTCAGAAAAGACCCTGCCAGCAACATCAATAGGGACACCGATTTTAAAATTTACGAAATTCAGCTTACGATCGTTATCCTCGAGTCGGATTAATTTATGGCACAAGATCTGGGAAGAGTTTATTTCAAGATTACTTGATATAAAGTTAATAATTTCATCAGCAGTTGTAGAGCCTTTAAAACTTCCAACATGAAACCATTTTAATTTATAAGCCACTTGAAGATCACTCTGACTGGAATTTTTTCCATGAATCACTAATGAGCTTTTAGAATTTTTGACTTTCAAATTGGCAGCGCCGTCAGCAGCACCTGCCGTAGAAGCAGCAGCAGAATCGACAGCAACATAGGCAGTAGCAACATCACCATCAACAACAACATCTCCGGCAGCAACATCTCCAACAGCAACATCCCCAGCAGCAACATTTCCAGCAATAAGTATAGCACCTGCAGCAATATCAGAGTAGGAACTTCGTCCAGTGCCAACATCAGAAATTGAGGAATCTTTCAAAACACATGCATCAAATCCACGATTAGAGACATCGTCCAGTTCACTCACATCAATTTTATCTGAATGTGCAGACAGGGAGTGTGAGCAAGAAGGCAACGAGTCTTCCGCTGCACCAGTTTCAACCGCACAAGCTTTGTCAATTATCCCACTCTCAAAAGAGCCGGTATTGCTTCGAGCTTTTGCATTTGACTTTGACGAAGAAACCGGTTTTTTCACTTTATTCAAATCGGTCTTTTGTATGCGCGATGCTTTAATATTTTTAGGTGGTACGGGGGAAAATGTATTTCTATTTTGGGCAGGGGAAAAAGAAGCACTTCTTCTAACGTTATGCAATGGTAGATTTTTATTTATTTTGCTATTGCTCACTGGTTCATTAACCTTTAACTTAGAGCGGGTGACACGAGAGCTTTTCACTACAATAGAACTGCAAGAGGGATTGAGCTTTTCGAATTCACTTTTGTTTTCAACAAAAAAAGAACACAAATCTTTGATTTTAGATATGCAAGATAAAACAGACAACTTTTTGCATGAATCACATTTCCAAAACAAATTCTCATTTGAGTTTATATAGTTAAGAGTTTGATCACTTAGATTAATGCAATCCGAGTTAATAACAATCTCGCAAATCCCACAACAAATGAAATTATTCTTGGAATTATTATCCATATTTAAAGAAGAATTAAATTAGCAAGAGAGAAAATCGATCTGACTATAACGAAAAGCTAGACTAGACTCTAGTTTAAGTACTTAGGAGTGGTTATTGACAGTAAAATAAACCTAGAAGCTAATACGGAATATGTTTGCAAAAAATTGTCGAAAAAATATACTTTCTTGGGCGGATTAGAAAAAAACTATCAATTAATACTGCAATTAAAATTTATAACGCGATTTTTAGGCCTTATTTTCAGTATTGTTCTACCATTTTGTTTTTATCTTCTCAAGGAGATTTGTCTCGCCTCCAAATGCTCCAAAATAAGGCTATGAGAATAATCCTAAAATGTGCGCGTCTTATCCATATAAAAACTATGTTGCAGAGACTCAACTGGCTAAATATAACACAGCTAATTAAATTAAATGTTTTAATGTTTGTATTCAAAATGAAAAACAATATGCTTCCAAAATACTTAAGCAATAATTTAAAATATATCAGTGATTCCCTACCATATAATCTTAGAAGTGCCCAAAACTTTAGACTCGGTTTTAAAGCAACCTCTAGAGCGCAGAACACAATGATAATTTTGTGTAGGCAGCGCATCGAAGGATGCAGATAGAGTTTGGAGAGGACCATTCAACAATATGGAAGTTCATAAACTCCCTCAAAAAAATATAAAGTGGCAGGGACAAGCAATACGAACAATTCGTACGTGGAGAGGAGCCACCCCATAAAAGTACCAAGTATATTAGAGCAGATGAAAGGATCCTCCGAATTATGTCGGAGCTTATTGAACTTGAGTGAAGGACACTTGGAGAATTTTTAAGGGGAATAGCCCATAATTTCTTAATTGAATTGTAAAATATTGTTCATACATAGTTATAAGGATATTTTTAACTATATTTCTTTAATGTGTTTATTATTTATAGGTATATATGTAGATAAGTAAGTAAGTTGGTTGGTTTTTATTTATTATTATTATGTATAGTAGGTATTTAAGTTAGTTTGAAGTATGTACTTTATTTATTATTATTATTTATAGTAGGTATTTAAGTTAGTTTTAAGTATGTACTTTTTTTATTATTATTATTTATATTTCAGTTAGTTATTTAGCTATTTAAGTTAGTTTTAAGTATGTACTTTTAATGTATTTATTGTCTTTAGTATTTAAGTTATTTGTAATAATATACATATAATAATAAATGTAATAATATACATATACAAAAAGTTAAAAACTGCTTTGAATTTAATTCACATGGAACCATATTCTAAGTTCTTCTATATAAAAACCTGTATGTAACAAATCAGCCGTGAAAAGTAGTGAGATCTAAAAGAACGCCAAGTTCTTATTTTATGTATGAAGGTTTAATATGAAATATTTAAAATAAATATTTATATTACTCTATTTTAAATATTTGATTTTAAATCTTCATAAAATAAGAATTTGGCGTACTTTTAGAACTCACTTTTTTTCAGGGCTGATTTATTGAGTACAGATTTTTATCTCTTATTCTAAATCTACTCTAAATCGAGACCTACCAAATTTTATCATTCTAAAGGAATGGGAAGTGCTCCATATAATAAATAACAGTTCTGAGAAGCCGGGCGTATACCACGCCCCATAGATGAAAACCTCAAATTTGGTATGTACTCTAAGCCCTACAACTTTAAATCCATTTAAACGATCCATACTTACAACAGCAACTAAAGTTCGAAGTAGATCTTTCGCATCGAATTTTTCTCTTGCTGGTGAAAGTGAAGCTGAAAAAAAGTAGATGTAAATCCAACACAAACACTGCCAGAAAAAACTTCTAAAGAAATAATCGAGGAAGTAAATCGAATTGAGGTGCTTTCAAAGCAGAAAAATGAAAACACTGTAGCTATTTTAATTTGGATATTGAACAAATTTGGTTAGTCTATAACTTGCTTGTTGTCAATCGAAAACAATACAAGAAATTGGTACGAAGTTGTATATAGCCGTTTTTTTATTATGACCCATGATCCAAATGGATCATCCTGCGAAAATAAAACAACCTCACAGTAGCGAGAATCAGCAGCCTGTTTTTGGATCATGAAACGTGAAACCGATAAAGAGCAGGTTCATGAGTTGTTGTTGTTATGTTTGTTATTTGATGATCCATATAGATCAATTCTGATAATAAAAAACGGCTTATGTTAAAACAAATTTGAATTAATAATTTGTTGGATAATCGGAAAAACGTTATAACGAAAACCAAATAATCAAATAAAAAAGTATTTCAATTAACGATTTTTCAAAAACAGTCAACACAATTTTTTCGTTATCTGAAACTAACTTTTCCACTAATTCTCCATAACTATTAAAAGTTTCTAACGAACAAAATAAACTAAACTTTAAACTAAAATAAATAAATAAACTTTATTCACAGTCTTTAAAATAACAAAAATAGTGCCAATCTTCTTTGCTCTAGTTAAAGTATTTATTTATAAAAAAATGTTTGTTATAATTAGTTTTTGTAAGCAAAATAAATTATTAATTATTTATAACTGCATTTGGAACCCAAATTTTGCATCATCGAAAGGGTCGTCTGTTTGAATACGTAGATTTAAAAAATCATTTGGAGCAATAATTCTACGATAAAAAAAAATATTTGATAATATTTGGTTGGGTAACGAATTTTATCGTAATTAGAAACATGTTAAGAATTCAAAACAAAAAAAGATATCACCAAATCCGTTCGTAACGGCAGTTTATATGAGATTTCCCATTATAGTTGGTTGTTGTTTTTTTGTTGATTCATAACAAGTTTCCGATTACGATAGAAATCCAGATTGGTGCAAATACACTCGGGAAATTTTCTGATCTTCTTCCGAACAATAAGTGAAGTAGCCAAGTATTGGATGACCTATTGAAGAGCAATGAAGTCGCAATTGATGACGTCGACCGGTGAGGGATTGTAGAGGAACCTTAAAGATTTTTTGGTGTTGGTACTTTCCAAGGGCAAAAACTTATGAGACGCCTTTGTGACTTGCGAGGATTCTTACAGGAATTCAAACACAGTGCACATTTCATGCTTTCATAGCGGATGTCTTCACCTTAAAGACCAAATAAACAAAAAAAAATACATAAACGAGCTGCTTGCCCATTTGTGTTAATCGAACTTATGGCCAAATTAATATCCCAACTCCTCGATTGTCTTTTAATGTGTCCATTAAAAATTGCTATGTAATACTTCTCGCACTTATGATTTTCAAATTATTTGCTAAGCGAAGCACATGCTTTTCTGTGAAGTGGTATGCACAAATTACCAAACTATAGAAATAGAATTCGTGTTTTAGCTTTGGATTCTCAATATTGTTTGGACTGTCCTCTAGACAAGGGAATTTTTCGATTTGTCTGATGAATTAATGGTTAATTAAAATATCTGGAGGCTTTTTTATGAAAAGAAAGTTTTTGCTTTAATAGAGAATATCTATGTGCGAAAGAAAACTTTTATTAGTTTCTAAATTCACATTAAAGGAATCATCTAGTTTTGTTAAATAGTTGCTTCTATTTCTGACAAATATCTAGAACTTGACATATTTAAAAGGGAGTTTGAGAGTAGGAGGCAACGAAGCAGGTTGTGTCGAGTGGGACAACCTTGCAAATTCAGTTTTTCTTTTTTTAGAAACAGTAAAGTAAATTATTTTTAAATAATTATTTCTCATCGAAAGTTGGTACTCTGTGGGAAGCGGTGTCCATCTAGATGGTAACAGTAGTTGTACACACACTCCAGCAACTGAAAAACTAGTTTCCAAGCTATGCGGCTTGAACTAGAATTTTAGCCTATCCCGTTTAAACGGGACTCTGGCGTGGTATAACATTACCCGCTAGCAACTGTATCATGTGACCGTGACTGACATGTTGCCCACATGAAATCCTAGCATGGAACTTCTCTGGGGGAACGATTCCATGTGGATCAAAACCGGAGATGACCACACACTCCAGCAACTGCTAAACTAGTCCACAGACTACCAGCACCCCTTGTGCTAATAACAGATGACAAAACTTCATCACAACAATGGACAAAGGATGACCGAACTGCATCATACCTAATCAATGAAATGACCATCATATCATAGAAAATTTGTTAAAGTGAATAATTATCTCTTTATAAGTGCTCATAATGTGTTAAAAGTTTAAGTGAATTATCTTTTATAATTCAATCATTATTGTTTTTAGTGTTCTACTAAGTTATACCCTTTTACATATTTTTTTTACATTTTCTATTGCCTTGCCGCCTGAAATTTTACCTTTATTTTAAGACGTTCATCATTCAGGTCCGATTAATAGAACAGACCGTTACAGGTATGTCAACCAAATAGAATCTTTTATACTATTTTATTTAATAAAATTACCTACAAAATGTATTCTACCTACATCATAAGTTTCCTTAAAAGGGTCAAGTACCTACATATGGACTTCGCATGAATTTTGTAAATAAAGATGAAGCCTTATTCTACCTTAATTTAAAGACCTTAATCTTAACAATCCGATTATAACTACAGAAGTTATCAACCAACCAAACCAACCAAGAGGGAACTTTACAATTCTAATATGAGAAAAATACCTACTACATTTATGTATACCTAGTACCTACCTACCTATAACAATTTTTTTCCCGATGCGAAGCCAATTTGTCAAGGCCATGGTTTTTTATTGCACACCTCCACCGTCTTTAGAACAGCTATCGCCCTCCCACCAGTACCTATATCCTTAATAGCAAATTAAAAAAAAAAATTTAATTCCTCTTCCTCGTTACGTTCAAATTTATTCTCAAAAATCCTTTTCTATGTTTTTAGTATGAAATTTTTGAAAATTTTATTAATTCATAATTTGTTCATTCATAAATACTTTTTCTATCCCCACAACGTATTATAAACAAAAAAATAATACACGGCATATTATATACATAGGTACATATCAAAATTCTTGTCTCCCTTGAACTATTAAGAAATTTGTATACAATGTTCTCGTTCTAGTATTATTCTCGTTTCCCTCATGTTATTCTTTTATTATCACACTTTTCTTCTTTGGATGACGCTTCTTTAGTCTCCGAACACAACTCTCCGCATTGTGGAATGTGGATACTAAGTATTTACATGTGTGATCGTATGGTAGCGCGTCGGGCGTTCGTCACGATGATAGTACGTCCCCTTTCACACGAGGAAACAAGTTGCTGGAGATTTTTTGACGTTTTCTTTTAATTTTCAATTCCCACCAATCATAGACCGTTCAATCCTCTTACTTGCTGCTCTTCTCACCCAAAAACTGGAAGTTGCTGGAAACTCAGTTTCCTCGTGTGAAAGGGGACTACTATAGATTCTATATACAAAGGTTCTACCATGGACGTATATATGGACTGCTAGTCTAATGTCAGTTTCATACAACAATTGTCAAAAAAATGTCGCCAAAGAGAGCGATGCTAGCTCTTCTCACGCCACTGCAGGAAAAAAAAGAACTTCTGATATAGAAGCTCGCGACATCTGTTTTTAAAAATTTCAAAAGGTCGTATTTAGCGATAAACCAAACCTTACATTTTTAAATTTCCTGCATAGAAATGTGCGACATCTACGGTATTTTGCCTCTTATTTTTGTTAGTGTTGGTTTGGAGGTTGGATATTCAAAATGAAACAATTCACCAAAAATAATAAAATTGGCCGCGTTGGAATGGTAGGCCCACTGATCTCTATATACACTGGATAGTGTATTCATACAAAATTTTTGAGGCAAAAATATAGTCGTGGCCGGTACCCTCATATAACAGTATAACAGCGGCGCCAGCGGAATGGACGCTACTGGACCTACATTTTCTTATATTTTTTTCAATATTTACAGCCGCAATGTTTGTTGACATCAACTGATATCAAATAAATGCTCAATTTCGGCAAATATCTTCAATCACTTTCTTCGTTTGTATAGAGCGAGATATGAGGTCGTGGCCGGTACCCTTTAAAAAACTTGCCTCACAAAAACTGTTATACACTATAGGCTATTCACTATCCAGTGTATTATAGAGATCAGTGGGTAGGCCGATAGGGTATCTAATGTGGAATTCCTTTCAACAAAAGAATCGATTTTTTTCTGAACAATTCGAATTTTTTTTGTCAAAACAAATCTCGCTACTTTAGCAAGATTAAAGAAAGATTTTATATCGATTTGCAAACACACTAGCAAGATTTGAAATTTCTAAAATGTCAAATTGAATGTCGAGGTGTTTTAAGAAAACAAATTGTGTTTTTGGTTGAAACGAATTTTCGGTGAATTTTATATTAAATTTTTATGCTTTGTTTTTCAATTAATTATAATAATTAATTTCCAAATTGAATATTTTTTTGACGTTTTACTTAAAAATTGCTGCTGTCAAGGGCCACACACACAATCACAAAAAAATCGATTCTCTTCGTATTCCTTTCAACCTTTTGATATTAGTGACCTTTATAATTATATAAACTTTTGTTGAATGGGCTTCAGGTCAAATGAAACAAATATTTTATTTTTGTCACAACGTTTCGTCCATGCATATGGACATCATCAGGTGAACAACTTGTTGGACATGTTACTTGTCAGTTAAACTTTGTACTGTGTAGACACAAAATAAGTATATTATTTAATATAAATGTAACAACAATTATTAAACCATTGTTCACCTGATGATGTCCATATACATGGACGAAAGGTTGTGACAAAAATAAAATAATTGTTTCATTTGACCTGAAGCCCATTCAACAAAAGTTTATTCCTTTCAACGACAGAAAAAAATTCGATTCTTTAAAAAAAAAAATCGATTCTTTGGTTGAAAGTAATTCAACATGTTTTGCATCGGATATGTTTTCAAACGACCAAAACCGGATTGGATAGTTTTGTCTGGTATATATTTGTTTTGTAGTTTATATATTTTATATTTTATTTTGTTCGGTTAAAATCAAAATCTATGTAAAAACAAAACCACAAACTAGAAATCCCGCGCGTTCTTTAAGCCATTGCCACAGAAAGTGAGAGACGTATATCGGATGTTAGCTGTTTTTTTCTCAAAAATCCGAAAAATTTTAAGATACCTTTCAGATTTATTTTGGAAGACAGCTGGTTTGTTTATCAGCTTTTTTTCCTATTTGATTACAACAACAACAACCAATCCAGATTGGTTTTAAATTTTACTCGAACGGCTAATAACAACACGTTGTTGTCAATGAAAACAACACGTTGTTATTATTGTTCTCGTCCTCGCTGCGACAGATTCGCATTGGATCCTTTAAAGAACACGCGGAACTTCTAGTTTGTGGTTATTTTTATATGGATTTCGATTTTTACCGAACAAAATAAAATATAAAATATATATAAAATACAAAACGAATATAAAATATAAATACCAGACAAAACTATCCAATCCGGTTTTGGTCGTTCGATGCAAAACGATCTTTATCGGCCTATCATTCGAACGCGGCCAAATGTATTATTTTTGGTGAATTGTTTTATTTTGAATATCCAACCTCCAAACCCACACTGAGAGGTTTCATTTTTTTCCGCTAGTTGCAGTGAGGAGGGCTAGTGTCGCCGAGGCTAAAATGGAACCAACCTGAGATTGGCAACTATACTCTGTTCAATTTATATTTGCAGTACAGGGAAGATAGGCTATTTGCCTTTCAGTCTCACCATTATGGAATTCAAAATGCTATCTTCATTTTAAAGCTCTTACAGGGTTGCAGTAGTGAGCATTTAAAATTGCCACAAATCTCACAAAAATATCGATAGAGTTACCAACTATTTATTAATATACGCATATTTTATAATCAAAAACAATGATATCCTAAATAAATTAAATCTATCTTTTTCCACACCTCTCTGAAAGACAACAGCTAACAATTTTTATAACTGCATTTTAATTTTTAACTGTTTTTCCATACATAAAAGGAAATCCTAAAACATGAAAACAGAAAAACACCAAGCGTCAACACTTTTTTCTCTAAAGGTTCCCCCACACCAACGCGAATTTTCGGTGGCGACGACGAAAACAACAATTACAACACGTGGTTGTCAATGAAAACAACACGTTGTTATTATTGTTTTCGTCGTCGCCACCGAAAATTCGCGTTGGTGTGGGGGATCCTTAAAGTAGAAATATTTGCTACCAAAAGCTCTAAGAAAGCTTAAATCCTGAAAGTTACATTGCAAAACCCAAAGAATATTCCATATGAATTTCCATCAACTGGGCAATGGTAGCTCTGATTCAAAGTATTTTTTTTTTAGTAAAAACAATGTTAACATAACAAGGGTTGGTTGCAAATTTGCGATCAGTCTCCTTTCACTCGGGGAGCAGATAGGCAGCAGTGTTTTTGAAAAAGCTCTCCCATAAGGCCTGTACTGCAAATATAAATTGAACAGAGTATAGCAGTCCACATATAATACGTCCATGGGTTCTACGTCACATTTCACACCACCTAAAGCCGGAACCACACATATCTCTTGTGGTGTGTTGTGGTGTTGAGCGGTGTTTCGTTGAATGTGCACACTTGTTTGTAGTGATGTTGAAAAAGAAAAGTACAGATATACATGTCATGACATGACTGCTGCTTTGATTTTTGTTTATAATATAAGTGTTCTCTTTCTTACAAATAGTAAACTCCACATCGTGGTATGGCGCAGTCGAAACAGAAGCGATTCCTCCACAACACACCACTCCACAAAACAACACGCTTCACAAATGTGGTTCTAAGCATATGAAACATATTGGAGCGATAGCGACATACCACTCCACAACACATCACAAGAGATAGGTGTGGTTCCGGCTTTACCTGCTCTCGAGGTAAACCGGCGGAGGTAAAGTGGCGGTGGTAAACTGTCTAGAGGTAAACTGGCGGTGGTAAACCGTCGGTGGTAAACTGGCAGAGGTAAAACGGCGGAGGTAAACAGTCACGTACCGAGCTCATGCAGATTCATAAGAGGTAGTTAGGTCCACAGATGGTGTCCTTCGTGATTTATCAATTTACTTGCTTAGGTTCTACATGCCTCTGGCCCAGATGTTGTGGTTCCAGGTTGGCTATTTGCTTGCACGATATATCATCTGCGGGAATAGCCAACATTTCAAAAGCACTAAAAAGTAAAATATGATGAAGAAGCCAAGACAAAAGTAAATGAGTAAAGGACAAACCTCTTTGGCACAGAAGTTTTTGATTCTAGAAGATTGAAAAAAGAGCTCCATTGATTGGAAGAACTTTTGAGATCCTCGAGAATGGCAATGGCTTCATCTAGTTTTGCCTTTGTTCGGCACATGTGATTATAGCGTTCTTTCGAGACTAATCCAAACTTGTAGCCCTGGAAAGACAAATATCGTTATAGAGTTATGATTTAATGCTGATAGTGGAATAAAGTTACTTTTTCAGTCAAGCGCAAGTCGGCATTGTCTGGTTGAAGTAATAGTCGGAATTCTGCTCGACTTGAAACATCCTATATGGTTTATTGGTTCCAAGCGAAGTTAAATCATCAACAAGTACAGAAACATTTTCAGTTCAATCACCACACGTTATGCAAATTTAAACGAAAAATATAATTATAAAAAACAAATTTGACACGCACGACGTACGACGCAAAATGTGAAATGAAAATTAAAATTATACACAAACATCAAAATATAAATTTAAGCAAAAACAGATGGCTCAGTTTTTTATAAGAAGTAACACCGCAACAGATCGCTACATCACTAAAGACTCATTTTGTTCATATCAACACAAAATTGCAGCATTTCATTCCATGGCATACAGATTGTGTAAACTGCCGCTTTCAATATCCAGCTTCAAAAAAGAATTTGATTTTATAGTTCATTTGGCAGACGTTAATGGTTTTGAGAAGTCTTTGATCGAAAGAATCGTGAAAAAACAATCAAACCATGTAAGAAAAAATAATATAACAACATTATTTAGCCAAAATCAAACAACAACAAAGTTTCGTTTATCGTTTTCGTACATACCAACAATAACAATCCAAGTACGGAAGACATTAGAAAAAGAAAACATACACCTAGTTTACAACAACAATGGAAAGCTTAAGAATATTCTGGGTTCAACCAAAGATATAACACCAACAAGCGCTAAGAGTGGCATATACGAAATCAGCTGTAAAACCTGCAACAAAAAATACATAGGACAAACGAAACGGAGCATCAAAACCAGGTTCAAAGAGCACATCAATTGCATAAAAAATAAACAATTGAATCGTTCATCAGTCGCTGCGCATGTCTTTGCTTCTTGTGATGACAACGAACCACCACACATCATTGGGACGTTTGAAGAGAGTGCTCGGTTACTTAAGAACGTGCGCATTGCGCAATCAAAGAAAGCTCGATGCGTTGGAATCTCTCTTAATTTATAAGACCAAAAATGTAATGAACACAGACAATGGAAATATTTGTTCTCCTTTGTTTGCATTAGTGTAAATACTAAGATATTAATTTATTTAAACTTGTTTGTATTGTATTGTTTTAATTTTACTTTGACAAATCTGTTCATTTATTTTGTTAGTACCGAGTGTAATTCGATGATGATGGGAAGCATGACAGCTTGAAATGCATCCAAATAAAGTGGAAAAGGATTTTAAAAAATAAAAAAACAAACAAATTAGTTCGTGTTTTTCTTCTTTGTTTTTATAAATTTTTTTTCTGTTTTCATGTTTTTGTAGTCAATAAAGGAATTTCTACCTAAATTTGATTAAAATTCGACCACAATATCGGTTTATTTCTTTTGATTTAATAAATTCGAAAGTTTAATAATTAAGTAACAGATGTCCGTAGTTTCTTGGTGGATTTACATTCATCTTCATTCATGAAAGGGATGTAAGATATAAAATTGACATTTGTTGAATAGAGAGAGAAGACCAAAATGCAGAGATCTTCATGAATGCAGATTATAGGAAGATGCCATAATTCAGATATAACGATGAACATGTTCATCTTTATGGTACTCTTTCACACATTCGTATTTTCGGCATGAATCTGTCCCGCTCTTGTTTTCTTGATATTTGCAGATGAAGATGAATGTAAATCCACCATCTATTACCCCTAATGCGGAGTTCCGCAAATAAAAGGGATGTAAGATATAAAATTGATATTTGTTGAATAGAGAGAGAAGACCAAAATGTAGAGATCTTCATGAATGCAGATTATAGGAAGATGCCATAATTGAGATATAAAGATGAACATTTTCATCTTTATGGCACTCTTTCACACATTCTTATTTTAGGCATGAATCTGTCCCGCTCTAGTTTACTTGATATTTGCAGATGAAGATGAATCTAAATCCACCATAATACACGCCACGTCGATCGACCTTATCGACAAAGTACTCCGTTTCTGTATGGGCATTCACAGGCCATTACGTCGACTAGGAATTATCTGTCAAAATTATTCGCTTTCCACTGAAAACAACAAAAGTAAAATAAATCTGTGTCGACGAAGTGAATCGATCCTTTTCACACACGAATGTCCCTTGTTCGACATAGCACATCGGCACTGAGGGCCAGTTGTACAAATATTTAAACCGTGGTTCAGCAATTTGTATCCACCGATTTCGGCGGATTAATTGTGTTTCAACAGTGGTTTACTGTTCAAGTGTGTGATAATAACCAATTACATTCTTGAACCAGCGTTGAACCTTAGTTAATCCGCCGAAATCGGTGAGTTAAAATCTTGAACCAAGGCTGAACCACTATTGTACAACTGGCCATGAGAGTTCGAACTACTGTATCGATGCATTTTTTACACATTTTTACACAACCAAAAAACCTCACCGACACTATTCTTCGACAAGGTACTTCGTTTAGTGAAAATATGGCAAAAAAAGCTTGCTCAGACAAAGTAGCAACAGATGGCACTGAAAATAGTTACCTCTCTTTGCCACGTGTCCTATATTAGCGCTCATGTCACTAGGGAAAGGTGGAACCATTTTCATTTCGGAATTTGAATGGAAATGACGCTCGACTAGCAGTCCATATATACTATGACCCTGTTAAGATTGCGACATGATCACTACGTAGTAGAATTGAAACATTTGATTCTGAGCACCATGAACCGAGTTTAATAAATAAGTAGTTGCAAAATATAGCAGAAATTGCAATTTTAATAATTAAATCTTCTTCAGCATCTTTGCTGTTATCAATCCAACAATTCAGTAAGCATTTTTTGCGTCTAAGCTTGACTAATTACACATTTTTAATTTTTATTCTCATCTACCTTACCCTTCAACGAACATGCCAAAAATGAAAAAAATGGCATTAAATGGAACATGTCGGAAATGAAACATGACTGCTCACTACAATCTTTATTTTTTCTTCCTGACTGTCGCCTCCTTTTCTACCTCACCGATTTCACCTACAAAATGCCGTCACTACGTAGTGAGCAGTCACAATCTAAACAGGGTCATAAGGGGTATTCCCAATTCGATGCAAACTGGTCTTGCATCATTGCAAAAGTGCAAAGTTTTTTTTTACAATGGGGTTAGGGTATAGCAATTTTACACTTTTGCATTTTTGCAATGATACAAGACCAGTTGCATCGGATCGGGAATACCCCTATAGTATATATGGACTATATTATGGCTACTCAAAGGAATTTCATATATTCGCTCGTTGGCTTAAGCGTGCATAAGCTAGTTCATGCCTATTATAGTTGGGCCTTAAGCAATAGCGGTCCGGTTCGCTCAGCGCATAAGTGAAATTGACTATCTGTATTCATCAAATACAAAATACACATCAAACCCATCGTCTGTGTAAATGATTCGAGATTAATGAAAGTGTATGTGTGATATCTTTGCTGTCTCGTTGTCGTTGATTCAATGTTCACACTCAACAAAATTAAACAGCTGTGAATTTGATTTTGACATATTCTTTTGCGCGCGTAAGTTATTATGGCTATGCCTGCGACTTTTTGAAACTTAAGCAAACTTTTCGATGGGTTCTGACATTAGTTTATGTTTGCTTAAGACTATTATAGTTGGGCCTTTAAAGATTGTAGTGAGCAGTCATGTTTCATATCCGACATGTTCCATTTAATGCCATTTTTTTCATTTTTGGCATGTTCATTGAAGGGTAAGGTAGATGAGAATAAAAATTAAAAATGTGTAATTAGTCAAGCTTAGACGCAAGAAATGCTTATTGAATTGTTGTATTGATAACAGCAAAGATGCTGAAGCAGAGTTAATTATTAAAATTGCAGTTTCTGCTATATTTTGCGACTACTTATTTATTTAATATTAAACTCATGGTTCATGGTGCTTAGAATCAAATTTCAATTCAGAGATATTCCATCAGAGTTCGGCGATACTCATGACTGAGAAATTTCGAATGTAGACACGACATGACTATTCACTACGTAGTGAGCATGTCACAATCTAAACAGGGTCTATGTCAATGCCGTACTATAGCCCTTCAAGCAAACGAGTCCGCTTTGGATCCGCGCACGTAGTAAACAACTTATGGATGACTCCGTATACGGATCCAAACGTGGATCCGCAAAACTGCGTTTGGCGGCTCAAATTAGTATGGAAATTAAAATCACCACGGACTCATTTTGTGCATGTATTGTGAGAGAGAGAGCTTCCAATTCCACCATACTCAGCGAGAACCGAAACGGATCCAAAAAAATGAACGAACGAGACAGGCGTTTTGTGGTTGAAGAATATTATGCAATTTATTTTCTTCTATCGTTTGTATATAAATGAAACATCACGATGTATTTTGTAAATAATAATTAAATAATAAACTTTTGATTTTAAATTGATTTTCTTTCTCGAGGGAATTTTTATTAAACTGTTGCGCTGGGCATGAACGTGAACACATGGAAAAAAGTTAATTGTTTTTGTTGTCTTCTCCTTTGTTTTCAGTCCATAAAAAAATACTCTCTCTTTCCCAGTAAAAAAAAGTTCTCTCGATTTTCGTTCTTTTTTTGCATGCATATACAAAAAATGTGTGTATGACACTCCGTTTTGAAATGATCCAAGAAAGACCGAAAAAGTTGGTTCAGTGAATTGGGCTTTTCCACCAGCTGTCAGTTTCAAATAAGCAAAAAAAAATAGGAAACAGCTGGTCTGAACTTGGAGAAAGGTAAACAAACGACAAATATTTTTATAATATAGTGCTTGTTTGTTTTCCAATAAAAACGTATAAAACGATGGTTATAACGCCAATTTAACAAAAAAACAACTTCAATAACTTATCAAGCTTATTTATATAAATAAAAATCACAGAAAATATTAAAAATCCACATTGCACTGAAAAAGCATTTGTTTACATTTCTCCAAGTATGATATCACATGTTTTGTTTTTGTTGTTTTGAACTGTCAAAATTAGAAAGAGAAAAGACAAAGATAGTTTTTGGAAAAGCCCAATTTGCTTGAAGGGAGGTTAATATGCAAAGTACTCAGTGGGATAGTGTGGACTGGCTTTTAAGGTGTAGACTCGAAATGACTCTTTTAGTGCTTGTTTACACAGGCCTTTTATTGTAAGACGCATCCAGTGAGACAGGTAGATTTTTTGTGCGTAGAAACGAGAAGGATTTTGGGATGGAATATACCTTTCTCGTCTATACGCACATATAAATCTACCTGTCTCACTGGGTGCGCCTTAAAGTAAAAGGCCTGTGTAAACAGTTACTTAGTGAGCATGTCACAATCTAAATAGAGTACGCACTACTTGCAGAGAAACCGAATTGACAGCAAAGGTTTGGTTTGATATCTTCAAATGCGGTATCTTTGGTTTTGATTAATCCAAGAAATAGAAAAGATTTAGCAAAATAAAACAAATTTGTGCAATCAACCCCTTCATCTTATAATTGCTAACTGATTTTCTTCAGTATACAAACTATTACATTTTGTTAAGTGCCATCATTTGTATAAACGTTTTATTTATTTAACGATTAACGATAATGTGAAGCAAGAAAAAATCAAAAAGTTTAATATAGTTTGATGAAGGGGTATAGCGAATAAAAAAGTTACATATATGTAGATTTTTTCGAACGATTATTACATTAAAAGTCTAAATTACTTCTTGTTGAAGAGTTTTTTAATTACCAATTTGGCGCATTCGATTCTTTTCTTGGCAAGTTAAAAAAGAAAAGTAGTACTGGTACAGGAGGGTTGACTGACGCTCACTGGCCACGGGCAGAGTAAAATATACATACAAAAAATATTTCTGTATAAGAATATAACTTGTAATTAAAAAACGGAAAACGTGAGAAAATGTTCTCTGGTAAACTACAGATAAAAGTTTGTGAAGCTTGCGGGCTCAGGCCCACTGATTTTCAAAAACGACATAACTTAACTTTTGGAAAACCCGATGATCAACTTATTGATCCTTACGTTTCAATAGATGTCGATGAAAGTCACTTTGGTAAGTTGGTCTCTTTCTTCATTTAAATCTTTGATGTTTTTCTAATAAATAAAAATGTATTACTTTTTAAGACCGTTCAACGACAAGATCAAAAACGTTTGATCCTATTTGGAACGAACAATTTTCACATGATGTGAAGGACGCGAAGAATATTAATTTGACAGTATTTCATGATGCTGCTCTTCCTCCAGATGATTTTGTTGCTAACTGCATAATACCTTTTGAGGATATACTTCATAACGAGTCTAGTGCACCGGATTTATGGGTAAATATATTTACATAATGTGTAATAAAAATTACTTTTAAATTGCGGAAAAAAATAAATAAATACAGGGGCAGGTTTCCATTAGGAAACGTAAGAAAAAAAAATTTTTTATTGTTGTGAAATAGCGTTAAAAACAAAAAAAAATTGGCTCAGGTTTCCATTAGAAACAATAAAAAAAAGTATGAAAAAATGTGTTTTGGATGTCGGTTGAGCTATAAAACACGAAAATAATAATTATTTTCTGCGGAAATGATTATTAACAAAGTTATAAACAATTAAAGTTTCCTTAGGTCCTTCCTATTAAACTACTTACCTATACGAACAAAACTATGAAAAGGGATGTTTTACTAAAAGTATGCAACCCTTTTGCTATCATTATGTCAGAAAAATCTTTGCGATTCAAATTTTCTAGTAGGCTAAGCTATAGATAGATTCAAATTTAATTGTAAGGCAAAAACAAAAAAACTTGTTAACCTATCAACTGACGACATATGTAGGCGCCTGCCTGGCGACTGAACATATCCTAAGCGGAGCAACGGAGTTGGCCTGGATCCCAAAAAGGGAGTTAAAATCCTTTGAACCCGTGAAGTTGGCCACCCACAGTACTGCTTATTACAAAAAAACTTGATATCAGCCCAACTAATAACAAAAACATTTTCACTAACAAAAAGTGTTGTATGTTTTTAGGTGAATAACATATTTACTTTACATAATGCTTTTAGCTTATGGCCAGTTGCACCAAACGCTTTTAAATATTTACTGCTTCGTTAAATTTTAAAATAGCATTTATCGGTTGCACCAACCAATTTTAGTTTTAAAAGGCCAATAAACAAGCCAATAAACTAAAATGTCATTTTCCTCCAGTTAAATTTTAAAAGCGAGTTTTAATAGGACATTTGAAAGTTACAATTAAAAAAAAATTCAAAATTAAATAGATCGTTGGAGGTTAAAAATAAATAAAAACAAAAATGAACAGGTAAAATCCATTATTTTTCTTTTCAATTATTTCATATTCAAGCCTAGTACATACATATACGTACATCAATTCTTTTCAACAAAAAAAAAAATGGTGATTTTTTTCCGCAAAAAAAATGTGTGTTGTGAAACAAAAAAGGATAGGACTCTTCTTCAGCTACAGCCTACAATACAAGTTTCAAAAGGGTAGTCACTAGTCACTCACTGCCATTTTAAACCAGGTGTTCGTGATTGTTCGTGTAAAACAATATCCAGTTAATTAAAAACAGTCATAAAACAATATAAAAATTATAAACAATTAATAATATTAGAGAAATATAAGTAGATGTATTTGACATGTAAGCGACGTTTCGAGAATGATTATGCTCATCATCAGGCCTTTATTAGAAAAAATAAATAAATTACAAACATACATAAGTAATTACCAAATCACAAATACATATACTGTAATGTAAACTTACAAAACTTGTCAAGAACATTTAAATTTAAATCATCACAATCGAAAAGTGTATTTTTACTGAATTTAAACTACAAATAAAAAGAAAAATCAATAATTATTAATGTTGAATATTGAAACTAATATTTAATTTTAAATTACTGGCAATAACTGGCATTATCAATATAAACCTTAAACACGTTCACTTATATTAGATTTTTTATAATACGGTTCGGACTTTTTATAAGTTGACTGTAAGTGTTGCAAAGGTTGTGACAATCAAATCTACGGTTCATTGCATTTGTATTATTTATTATGTGCAACATCTACAGCAACATTATCTTGGAATAATGCTGCTCCGTCTGCAAAATTTCAACATTGTCAAAGTCTGGTTTGTGGGCTTCTTGCGTACAGTGGAGGGCAAGCGCGGATAACGAAGAAATGGCGGAATATAAAGGAATATACCAACATTAAGAAATCAAAATTTATCAAAATATTAAGATTTTGCATAATAGATATTAATTATTTGGAATTCGATGGAATCATCTACCAACAAAAACAAGGAGTTCCCATGGGTAATAATAAAGGCCTGATGATGAGCATAATCATGCTCGAAACGTCGCTTAATAACCAACATCTTTCATTTGACCTAAAGCCCACTAAACTAAATCATATTGTTAAATACAAAGGTCACTAAAATAATCATTTAGTAAAGTAAATGTGTTATTCACCTAAAAGTATACAACACTTCTGATAAAACTGTGTCAGTGAAAATGTTTTTGTTATTAGTTTTTTTGTAATAAGCAGTACTGTGGGTGGCCCGCTTTGCGGGTTCAAAGTATTTTAACTCCCTTTTTGGGGTCCAGTCCCGCTCACGCAACTCCGTTGCTCCGATTAGGGTATGTTCAGTCGCCAGGCAAGCGTCTATGTCGTAAGTTGGTATGTTATCAATTTTTTTTTGTAATAAACAGTACTGTGTGTGGCCAACTTCGCGGGTTAAAAGGATTTTAACTCCCTTTTTAGGGTCCAGTCCCGCTTACGCAACTCCGTTGCTCCGCTTAGGGGTTCAGTCGCCAGGCAGGCGCCTATGTCGTCAGTTGATAGGTTAACAAGTTTTTTTGTTTTTTTCCTTACAATTAAATTTGAATCTATCTAAAACTTACCCTACGAGAAAATTTGAATCGCAACGATTTTTCTGACATAATGATAGCAAAAGGGTTGCATACTTTTAGTAAAACAGCGCTTTTCATAGTTTTGTTGGTATAGGCAATTATTTTAATAGGAAGGACCTATGGAAACTTAAATTGTTTATAACTTTGTTAATAATCATTTCCGACATCCAACCGACATCCAAAACACATTTTTACATTTTTTTTTTTAATGTTCCTAATGGAAACCTGAGCCTCAATACATAACGGGGAATTGAAATATCTCTTAATTGTCCAGTTTATAATTTTGAGCACTCATAGATAGTCAGTTCTTGAAACCAAAAGTTAGAAAGTTTTGTGAGGTTTCTGAAATTCCTTCAAACAAGTTTAAGTACTCAGTTTATCTCGCCAAAGTAACGAAAAGTTAGTACCTACCTGAGTATTTCTTCACTTTATCAGTACCGGATCTAAACTCATAAAGCCGTACTAAAAGCTAAATACCTATAAAATTGGTGTTGATAATAGAGCGTTAGGCGACATTACAAAAATCCCACCCATCGATATAAAGAAAATTTTACCCACATTCTGGTCAGACCGCCTGGCCGACCAAAAAAAGAAGGTAATTTTTAAGGGGGTTACCACCCTTCGGATGAAGTCTTTATCAAAGCACAGCTGGGTCAGTTTCTCTGGCCGACCAGATTTATGGAAAAATGTAAAATAATGCGTACCTTATTTTAAATATGAAATTTTAAACTTTTCTTTTCGCGGACATTGATCATTTTAATATTTTTTTTTTGTATAGATTTTTCGGAAACTTACCGCCTTATAAATATTTATTTATTTATTTATTTCTTCTTCCCGACGTTTCGAAGAGTGTAACTCATTTTAAATATTTATAACTTACTGGCTGCCCAAAACTCATGCTTGAAATTTTAATTAAAGAAAGCCAAGCCAACCAGTTTCTGGGATACTATACTATAATTTGTAAGAATTTTTTAAAAATTACTACTTTTTAAGCATGGTATGTAAAAATGCATTTGCTTTGTTTTGCTTTATGCATTATCTGTAAGTAATTAATGCAAATTGCATTATCAACAGAAATATTTTGAGTGTAATTTGAAAGTGAAAAGCAGAAAACACAAATGAAAACTTAACAAATCAACCACCAACCAGAGCCAAAAACATAAAGTTCAACTTTTATAAGTAGTACTAAAGTTGCTTTAATATTTCCCCCACCACAAGCAACTGTTAAACTATTTGAATTTTCAGATGAAAATTCTAGTCCGAAAATTCAGATGAAACATAACATCTGACAACAACTAGCCTATCAAAAGCTCTAAAAATTCAAAACGTAACGCCCATTTTCTCCTCTTGCGGGTGCTGTTTTAAAAATTCATGAGCGTGAATGTTTTTTAGGTTACTTAATTTAATTTATTTTTTTACAATAATACATTTCTTAGTTCAGTTTCTACATTTAGCTCAGTTTACAAAATTTAAGATAATGAATGTACCTATATTAATGATGTTTTCGTTTGGACATTCAGAACACGTCTGCTGTATTATTTTTTTCACTTTTACTTTTGTATACTATCACTTATACTAGGTGTGTTTTATTCATTGCTGCATAGTCAGCGCAGCACAAGTCTGAATAAAAGATCACTCACTCTATACGTTTATTTCAATAATTGAAAGCTCTATCGCCAGCACAGCCATCTTTTTTTTTACTGACTTCTTTTTCGCCAGCAATCAAATTGTTTTTGTTTTCCAAGGGAAATTTTGCTACGCTGGCTATGAAAATAAATGAATAAAACACACCTACTGTCACTATAGTTTGAAAAAAAATATTTTTTTGAATTTTGATATTATCAAGAGAAACGTATGTATACATTTTGAAATTAAATTAAAACCCGTATTGAAGTAAGCGAATAATATTGCTGTTAAGTTTAAAAAATCAATGGCGCAAAATTTTAGACGGTTAAGTACGATTTTAAAGCATTTTGACTATAATGCTAGCTATAAAACAGGATTACATATTGAAATTTTGTTAGATCTGAATTAATTTTGTCAATACATTCATCAACATTACTTCCAGATTTAAATAATAACGTGTGCATCTTCCATATCGTTGTTTGAAAAACACAAAAACAGCAATGCACAAAGCTAAAATCTCTGTGGGGGCTATGAGAATTAGAGTTTTTAAATATCATTGTACATTTTCCGTTGATTCCATTTATATCTTTTTTACTATTTATTGATTTTTAACACATTAAAAGTCAGGCAAGTCATGCAATTTTGAATTTGTTCTTACAAATTTTACAGTTGTTCTAATCTACCATAAGATTGGAAATTTTAGTTCGTTCATATTTTGTAACTTTATCAATTTAAACGTTTATATATTAATTATCAGTAAACCAAGAATTGTTTCTATATTTTATATATATTTTTACATTTTTATTAAACTATTAACCGTCTTAAGAATGTTTACCGAAAATTAAATCCGACCAAAAACATAAATGTTAAAAAGAGAGCCAAGTTCTTCTATCCAAAAATCTGCATGTAACAAGTCAGCCGTGAAAAGTAGTGAGATCTAAAAAATTTAAACGTTTATAGATTAATTATCAGTAAACCAAGAATTTTTTCTATATTTTATATATATTTTTACATTTTTATTAAACTATTAACCGTTATGAGAATGTTTACCGAAAATTAAATCCGACCAAAAACATAAATGTTAAAAAGAGAGCCAAGTTCTTCTATCCCAAAAGCTGCATGTAACAAGTCAGCCGTGAAAAGTAGTGAGATCTAAATTACGCCAAGTTCTTGGTTTATGTTTAATATCAAATATTTAAAGCAGGGTAATATTGAAACAAATCCAACTTAGAAGAGAAATTTATTATTTAATAACTTAAATTTGGCGGTTCAGTGGTCAAGTTTTCGAAAGGTTTTGATTTGTGAGTAATAAAAAGAAAATATGCCAAGTAAACCGCCACATTTAAGTCTATGTCATAACTTGGCTGGGCACTACCGTGTTCTTTGATTATGTTTTAATGTGACAACCGATGTTGTTAAGATTCCGGCGATAACAGCCCTTGCAAAGTAAAAGACACACTTTGTTTTTTGGGGACTTTAATTCTTATAAAATTCAGATCATTTGTTTTTCTCTTTTGTCAACGGAGAGCTAACTACAAAACAGGGAACTTCATAGGTATTTCAGTTTTAGTTCTCAAATGAACTAAAGCGTTAAGGAACTATGTGAACAAAAAAACTAGATGAACTTAAGAACTATATATGAACTAACAACTAGATGACCTAAAGAACTATTATTATTTTTTATTATTTTTTTTCTTTATTGTCAAATTAACTTAACAAAATAAACATAAAAGAGAATATATAGACATGACAAGTTGCCGTCTGCCAGAAAATGCCATTTCATAAAAAAGAAAAAAAAAATGATTAATACAAAATTGATAGATATATAATTTATAGTTTTAAATTTAAATTTTGATAAATTTATAGTTTAAATAATTTGAAAAAATTACAGATTTATAACTTAAAAATGTTGGTAATTAATTTAAAATGAATATGCATTTTAATAAAAAAATTTCTTTTATCTTTTATTTTTAATCTGTACCACTGAAAAAAGAATAAAAAATATTCATTATAAAAAATGCAGAGGGGATTTCAGACACGTACTTCGAGGAGGATATAAATGTTTTAAAAAGCACTTTTTGTGAAAAATTAAATGCATGTTGTGAAGCTTTAACTGTAGAAAAAGTGGTGAAACAAACTGAAAACAATGCATTGCTCAATTCCCATTTACAAATACTGAAAAATAAAAAAGTTAATGCTTATAATAACGCCGTTTTTAATAGCTCAACAGAAAACTGGTCAATATATAAATCTTTTCGTAACAGTTATAAAAGTGAAATTAAGATTTCAAAGAGCTATTTTATTACTTCTCAAATTACAGCAAAGTCTGGAAATCCAATAGAAATGTGGAGAGTGCTAAAAAAGATTGTTTTAAAAATCACAAGACATAATATTATTGACAGTGTGAAATTCGGGGAAGAGTCATTAATTCAGTCAAATGAAATTGCAAACAAATTTAACGCATATTTTGTGGACATTATTCGGGAAATAAATGTATCAATCGAAGATATTTCTTTTGTTTCTCCAAACTCAAGTTGCAGCTTTATTTTTAATTTTGAGTTTTGCAATGAAGGAATATTATATACGTTAATTAAAAACTTGAATAATAGAAATGATATATTTAGAATTAATAAACAAATGATTATACAGTCAATAGAGATTATTGGACCAGTTCTTTTAAAACTGATCAATAAATCATTGTTTACAGGAACATTTCCTGAAATATGGAAAGAATCAGTAGTTATTCCAGTAGAAAAAGTGATTTGTTACGAATAAGTGTGAGGAATTTAGACCTGTGAATATGTTGCCTACGTGTGAGAAAATATTGGAAAATTTTGTTGCTGATCAGTTTCAAAAATATTTAGAGGTCAATAATTTATTAATTGAAGAATAATCTGGATTTAGAAGAGGTCATTCATGTGAAACTGCCATTAATTGTGTTTTGTGGAAGTGGAAAAGACAAATTGACCGGGGAAATTCGGTTATAGTTGTATTTTTGGATTTGAAACGTGCGTTTGAACTTGTCGATAGACAGATCTTGATACAAAAAAATTGTGGTTGTATGGTGTGCGTGGTCGCGAGTTGGAATGGTGTAAGTTTTATTTGGCGAATAAAAGCCAGAGGACTTAAGTGAATGATAAAATATCGAATGCGATTAATAATGATCTGGGGGTCCCACAAGGTTTTGTGCTAGGGGTCTTTCTCTTTCTTTTGTACATTAATGACTAAAAAATGCCTTAAATATTGTAGTGTAAAGCTTTTTGCGGATGATAGTCTGATCTGTATTGTTATATACTGAGCTTTATACTTGAGTATTACTAAGTATGACTTATAACCTGAACTATCCGTCAGTATGTTATAGTCCTTATGACACACAGAATTTGACAGCTATGGAAATAAATGAATTTACTTCTCGACGAACAGTCAAAGACGCGAGGTTTTTTGTAATTAACTAAAACGTCTTTTTACTCTGAATATGCTTTACTGACTACTGAATGAAAACTAAATCTAATCTTAAAACTATATGACTTTGTGAAGGTATATTATGCTGATGTGTACATTGTCGCATATCAGCGTCGCGAGGTATCGAGTGACGAGAAATATTCGTCACTTGATACCTATACTCGTGGCATCAAGAATGCAGACATAAATATACTACACCTCCTTTTTTTTACTTAGAATGATCTTGTTATTGTTATTGTTTTTTTTTAACGAATCATTCTCAAATTATTCATTTTGTTTTGTGTTTTAAACTTTATTAATGAATACTTATTTATAATGAACCAACCGAAAGATAAGAACAACAAAATGTGTGATAACGTACTAAATGTGTTACATACTAAATGGATTCATCTTATGAGCTAAAAGTTTTTAATCTATCCTTGTGCACAGTTTGTGTTTTCTTCTTCTTATTGTCTTCTATTTTAAAATTATTATTTTTCTTAAGTTCTACTACAGTAAAAGGTCCTAAATATCTATTTTCTATTTTGTGTCCTGTTTCATTTTTCAGAAGTACTAGGTCACCTATTTGTAATTGTATTTCTCTTCTTTCTTTGTCGTAGTATTCTTTTTGCTTTAATTTTGCTCGCTTGAGCATTAATCTAGCTCTTTTATATGCTATTTCTTATCTATACCTTACTTCTATTGTGTTAAAGACTTTAAAGCCATTAGGGATTCTGCCAAAGACTAATTCATAAGGACAATATCCATGTACTACTGAAGCTGTTGTATTAAAGCAGTAATTTAGTAATTTAGCCATATATCCCAGTCACTCTTGTCTATAGATATATGTGAGCGTATATACTCATTAAAAGTGCGGTGGCTTCGCTCAAGGGTTTGGTGATGATAAACTGTGGATGTAATATTATTTATTTTAAGATATTTACATAGTCATTTACTATCGAATTTTTATATTCAGTACCCATGTCCGTAATGAACGTCTTTATTGGACCGTATGTTAATATATAGGTTTCAAATATTGCGTTTGCAACTGTTTTTGAATTTTTGTTTGGTATAGGTACAGTTACGAGATATTTGGTAAGGTCACATATAAGTGTTGTTGACTTCTCTTTTTATTTATTTATGACAAGTAATAAAAAAAAACAAATTTGGGCCTTATTTAATAATAAATAAATCAAATTATATAAGGGACTCCTTACGCAGTTTTACGAGAAGTAAATTTTTCATAAGAAAACTAACTAGATCAAATTAATTACAAAACATAAAAGTGATTAATTATTTAAAGATACAGTGCTTATATAACAAGTGCACTATTTCAACATTCCTCCTCAGCTTGACGATATAAGCCCAGTTGTTTCCGAAGTTCGATGAATTAAAACTTTGGTAAACCTTTTGTCATAATGTCAGCTATCTGCTTCTTCGAAGGTAAAAACTTTACTTTGATTTTCCCAAGCTGAACAGCATCTCTGATGAAATTGTACTTTATATCAATATGCTTCATACGTTTGTGTTCTCGAGGTTCTTCAACTATTTTAATGCAAGCTTGGTTATCTTCAAATATTTGTACTGTTTCCACTGTTACACCAAGCTCAACTAGTAGTTCTTTCAGCCAGATACTATCAAATGCTGCATTGCACAAAGCTACATATTCAGCTTCCGTCGAAGAAAGACTGACAGACTGTTGCTTTCTAGAACGCGCAAACAGGCGCGCTTTATATTGACTAACCTCACCGTTCTGATTCTTCTTGATTTTGAAGACCCATTTATTACCAATGGCGTCTTCCAAACAAGTTGGTACATCATCCTCGTAACTTTTGGCATTTAAAGCATACGCAATGTGAGTTGTCATATCTTATTCATTGAATCAGTTTGGTCGTTTGATTGTGATGCTTTTTTATCGAGGCTGAGGTAAGCTCGTCGGTGTCCAGGGTTTATCCCAAAGAAAGCACAAAACTTGGGTTAAGAGTTTCCAAACTCCGTTTTATAAATCAACTTTATTGTTTTTTTGAATTAAATTTGATTACAATATTTTACAATATTTTCTTTGACTTAATAATTAATAACAACGTATTTCATATATATTACAATATTTGGTTTTTTTAGTAATATAATAATTTATTACGTATAAATAAATCTACTTAAAGTATTCGGCTGGGTTCGATTCGTCGCAATGGCATTCGGTTGACGGCTGGAATTAGTACGGGGGTATAGAAACGAAGATTTAATTGGGATTCGATCCCTGCCCTTAGCGAAAGGCCAAAGGATAAACGTTGAGAAGATCTCGGTCCACGATACACTTAGAAGAAGTAGATCGAGGAATAAACAGGTACATTCAAAATAGTCTACGATTATCTTCTAGCCTACGGCTTGAAGCTTTAATCAAGCCGTAGGCTAGAAGATAATCGGTGAGCAGTCCGCACTAGCTCCGTTCGTGGCCCACTTAAAAGAAGTGTGTCCACGAAAAAATCGCTGGGAATCGTACCCCGCCCTTAGCGAAAGACTAAGGGATAAACGGTGAGAGAATCTCGGTCCACGATAGACTTAGAAGAAGTGGATCGAGGAATAAACAAGTAGATTCCAAAGTCTACCTTATCGCTTCTAGCTGCAGGCTAGAAGATAATCGGTGAGCAGTCCGCACTAGCTCCGTTCGTGGCCCGCTTAGAAGAAGCGTGTCCACGAAATAAACTCTGCGAATCGTTCTCCGCCCTTATCGAAAGACTAAGAGATAAACAATGAGAGGATCTCGTCCAAGATACACTTAGAAGAAGTCGATCGAGGAATAAACTGGTAGATTCAACGTTGTCTACCTTCTCGCCTCTAGCAGCAAGCTAGAAGATAAGCTTTGAGCTGACCGTACCGTGCTAGTTCCGTCCGTGTTGGTCTTAGAAGAAGTGCACCACGAAATAATCTTTGGGAATCGTTCCCCGCCCTTAGCAAAAGGCTAAGAGATAAGCGGTGAAGGGCACTCAGGACAGTGCCGTCTCGGTCCAAGATACACTTAGAAGAAGTGGATCGAGGAATAAACAAGTAGATTTCAAAGTGGTCTACCTTTTCGCTCCTAGCGGCAAGCTAGAAGATAAACAGTGGGCACTGGCTCCGTCCGTCGTACTCTTAGAGGAAGGATACCACGGAATAACCTTCGTCCTTAGCAAAAGGCTAGAGAATAAACGGTGTACTGCCCCCGGATGGCAGACTGCGTCCACTGTATACTTAAAAGAAGTATAAAGCGGAATAATCAATGGGATCGCCCTAAAACAATAATAATTAAAAGGAGGAGAAGCCTCAAAAAAAACGGTAGAGGTTTTGCAACCCAAAATTTTGTGAAACTTCTGAAGGCACCTTGTGCCCCACAGCGTGTCTTGGTTCGCTTATTAAATTATTCCGTTCCAAAATAAATATATCGGCGAATTTGGTTTTCTCCTTCTAGTACTCTAGATCGGTACAAACACTGGTAAAGGCAGAAGACAAATTTCAACCAAAATTGCACTTCCCCATATCACGTTTGCTGACAGGAGTAAGTGTGAATTAATAGAACGATGAAGTGCAACCAAAACAATGACGAAACATATATTCCCTCAAGTAGTTTTATTTATGTTGTATACTTTCAATGTCTCGTTTGGTACCAAAGTTGATTATAAAGTATTCACTACTTTTAGGGGTCTTGTGTGGAGTTGCATTTTAAAGACTACGTTGAGGAGTAGAGTTGCGTTCTATTGTATACTTCACTTTGCAAATTGGTTAGGGGCGCGTTGTATATATTGCCGGTATTAGAGATGCGGTAAATGGAATTAGCTAATGATAGATTCCAACAGGCAGGTTCGGTAGGGAGAGGGCGTGAAATGTGTAACGCTTCGTTACATGATAGTCCGCTTACTACGTTGGTTTGAACACTCTTCTGCTTTTGGACCCTTATCTGAATTTCTTGGACTATTATCTGCATGAGCCAGCTCATCATTCTGTTCTCCCCCTACTTCGGACACATTTTCGACTTTCTCATTTTCATCATTTATAGTTAATCGTTCCCAAACAATCGGTTCTATTTGTTCTCATTTCGAAGGCTTCTCAGATTCTTCATTGAAAATAACATCTCCTGCTATTACAATTTTCCTTGAAACAGCATTCCATAATCGATAAACGTGTGGAGCAAAACAAAACAGCTTCTCCCCATAAGGATTCATCGACTTTTGAATCAATAATGGTTGTTCTGGCCTTTTCCATAATGACACGATTAAATCTTTCCGATACACCATTTTGCTCCGGTGTGTATGGGACTGTATATTCTATTCGAATTCCTTGCTGTTAACATAACATACATTTCTTGAAGTTATTTGAAGAATATTCACCTCCATTGTCGACTCCCAAACGAGATATTTTTCTTTCAAAATGAGCAGTTGCCAATGCGGTATACTCCATGAATTTGTCAAAAACTTCATGTTTGCCCTACATCAAATAAGCAACAGCAAAATGTGTAAAATCATCCATGAACACAACAACATATCTTTTGCTATCGTAGGTGGCCGGCGAAATAGGTCCCACAACATCACTGTACATAAGTTCCAATGGCCATGATGATCTGCTCTCGGAAACACTTTTGTGTGGGTTTCGATGTTGCTTGCCTGCTACACATGACTCACAAAAATAATCCTGGTATCCTAATTACGTTGCATCTAGCCCATTAACCATTCCAGTACGCTTCATACGAGGTCGAGACTTTTTGCACCACTCATACCAGAGAAATGGGACTCATCAACTTCCATACACAGCTCATATAGTTTTCCATTGGTTACAGCTTCAGTGAGGAGATTTTTCTAAATTTGTGCCTTTCCGTTTGCAAATATTGCTTTTACTCCCTTTGATTCCAATTTGCGAATAGAAAGCAAATTACACGATAAATCCTTAACGAATAAGACATCTTCAATTACACCAGCATTTTTCTTTCCTTTCACTGACGGATTTCCTTTGATTTGTTCAATTTTCGCCATTAAATAGACTCCATTTTTTGAAACTGATATCTTGATCGGACTGTACAAAATTTTACACTCAGACATATATTTTTCGTCATTGACCATGTGATCAGTAGCACCAGAGTCAAGATAAAATTTCTGGTTATTTTTAGCTTCAGCGTTAAGACCCATCTCTGTATGTGCAACGAACATGAACTTTTCCGGATTAGCAGTACTGACTGGCCTTTACAAAAGTATTTTTATTTTGCCTTCTTCCACTCTTGCATTTAGAGCGCTTGTGCCCCAGCTTTAAGAGTAAGTATGCGTTTCCGCAAGAAAAGTTGTGAAGCAATACTTTTCCTTTCAAAAGTGCTTACCAGACTTTCAAAAATGTCCTTTGCCGTTAGTTTGTCCTTAACGCACTCCAGGTGACTGTCTGCTATGCGATGAATAATGAGGGATTTGCATTTCTTTTCCTTCTTTCGTACCTCTGACTTTTTCGATTACGTAGCCTCGCATTCAATATTCCAGTGAGATCATTATAATATATAAAATCTTCAAGACCATGCTCCTCCAGCACCGCAACCAAACGAAATTTCCAATTGTTGAAATTTGTACCGTCGAACAAATGAACTTTATATTTATCTTCCTCCATTGCTGGGCCCATAACCTGTTAACTTCTCTTTTATTGAATAAAAGAATCCAAGTAATAAAAAAACAAATTTGGGTGTTCAAAAACGCTTTTAACGGCCTTTAAGTCCTACAAAAATTGGCGTTTTGTCCCGGCGGACTTGGACTCATCAGTTGACTAGTGAGGGCCTTTGTCAATACGCAATTTTTTGCTAAAATCAGTTCATCATACATAGATTTCGTGACGAATACCTAGTGTGAACTATATCCAACAAGACTAGAATTCCTAATCATTAAATTGGAAGTTTTTGTTTTAAGCCCAGGGCCTGGCTAGTTTATATAAGAAGGTGTTTTTAATAATACAAATTCTATATACTATACTACTGAAATACATCAGCCAAGTAGAAGACTTAGCTTTATTTTAATGGAATTCGTTGAATTATTGATTCAAAATAGCTTTTAACGGCCTTTAAGTCCTACAATTTTTGTCCATTAAAATAGTGCTAAGTCTTCTACTTGGCTGATGTATTTCAGTAGTATAGTAGTTTACTAATTCAATTTAATATTTTCTATTTAAAAGTTAAATGATTTCTTAAGAAAAATTAGATGCGTTTTGCCGCAATGAATTAAATTAAATAATTACAAAAAATGACAAATGTTAAAAAGAAGAACAGGCGCGTTCAATATACCTGTTTGAGCAGTTGTTTATATTGTTTAGGCGAGACATTGATATGTAACAATCTCACCACTCGTTAAGTATCTACGGTGAGTATCTTAATGGGCCTCTTTGAAATCGTCCGGTACGTCGAGGAATGATTATTGGAGACCTTGGCTGGAAACTTGTTGCTTGTCTTTGCATCAGGTGGCACTGGAACTGGATATGGACTTGACGAATCTTCGTAGAAACGGATTCGCCTTTCTAAATTTACATCTGGCTTTGAATTTGCAATTGTTGGAATACATGCTTTGAGTTGGTCGATGTGTCTTTTATGTCAAACTTCCTTGTGTTCAACTTCATAATGTAGGTTTCCAAGCTTAGTAACTATCGTTCCCGGTAACCAAGGAGAAGATGAAGAACAGTATGAACGAAACATCACTTGTTGATTTTGTTCGAGTATTCTTGGTTGTTGAAGAATTTCAGGTTCCTGATTTGCTAAGACTTTAAGTTTTAATTCCGGTCGTAAACAGTCTAACCGTGTTCTTATTACTCGTCCCAAAAAAAAATAATGATGGAGGTTGTCGAGTTGTCTGATGTGGTGCTTTATGGAATTGAATTAGGAATTTGTTGATGCAATGTTGAAGGTTAGTCGAATTTGCTCCAGAGAGAAGAAGAGATCTTTTAACGGTTTGCACATATCGTTTGCAAGGATGATAAGGTGCGGTTCGCTTGTGAAATCCTACGCCCTGAATTTTCAAAAACTGTTGAAACGTCTCTGCACAAAACTGTGGTCCGCTGTCCGAAATTATAGTAGTATGAACTCCAAACGTTGAGAAGACTTCTTGGAGTAGTTTGCATGTTGTTTCGGTAGCAGTAGATGAAGTTATTTTCACTTGAGTCCATTTAGATTAAGAGTCGTCCATAATAAGCAAGTATTTACCCTGAACTGGGCCAGCATAATCGATATGAACTCTCTCCCAAGAATTGGATGGATACTCCCAATGATGAATGTTGTATTTCGGTGGCAATTTGGCGTTTTTAAGGTATTCAGAACATGATTTTGCTGGTTTCTCTATATCTTGATCTATAGAAGGCCAGTAAATTAATTCTGATGTGGGCAGTATGAAGCTCTTCAAGAAGTGTAGGACGGAATTTCTTAGAAGTGACTACACAGTGTCGAAGTAGAAGACATCCATAAGATTGAGTGTAGTTTAGCTTGTTGCCAGTGTAACCCATTGATGATAAACTTCTCCCATCCTGAATGGCAGAAAGCATTGGAAAGCATCCTTGTCCCGGAAGCGATGTCATCGGCGGTGACTGGTATCTGACGTATTTGCTGTAGAACGAACTGATCGAAATCATCATTGTCTGACGAGGAACTGAGATTGACAGCTTTCACAGTATTAGAATCTTGGATGGAAATGGCACGGGATAGCTATTTGCATTTGCATTAGATGTTTTCAACTGAATTTCATAGTTGAAGTTTGTAAGATACCTAGCGTAGTTAGAACATCTGGATAAAGTGAATTTAGGCAGCGAAACAGGTTTATTATCTGTGATAATTATAAATTTTTTAACCCCCCAAACATTAGCTGGACCCTCTCTGTCTATTTGTGGGTAGGCACGTTCGGTTGAATTCAATGATTTGCTAGCGTATGCAATTGGGCGCTCACCACCATCTAGCATTCGGTGGGATAGCAATGCACCCAAACCAACAGGACTAGCATCAACAGCAGGTAAAAGTGGCAAGTTAGGATGATATGAAATTAGAACTTTATCAGAAATAAGTTCATCTTTCAAAAACTCGAATGCTTTTTTTCCTTCGGAAGACCAGGAGAATTTAGGTTGCTTGAGCATTTCGCGAAGCGGAAATTGTTGACAAATTTGGTATAAATGAATGATAATAAGTGATCTGACCCAAAAAAGTTTGGAGTTCTGCTGCTGTTGTGGGTTGAGGGGCGTTACGTATTGCGGAAACATGCTTGTCCAATTTGTGAATTTCTGCACCATCGATACGATGTCCTAAGAAATCGACAGATTCCATTAAAAAAGCACATTTTGAACGTCGAATTTTGAATCCAAATTGGTGCAATCTCGAGAATGCTTCCTAAGCTACCAGAAGCTCGTCAACAGTCCCAGCAAAAACCAAAAAAATCATCAAAAAAGTTCATTTTGTTTTTTAGACCCTGTGTAATTTCTTCTGTCCTAAGATGCCATACAGCTGGTATACTTGCAACGCCATACTGTGCCTTGTTGGTTGAATGAGTCCATGTGTAGGTGTATTTGAGTCATCGCTTCAGAAAACTTTTCACTGCACTACAAACTCATAAATGCATCTGTTACATCCAATCGACAAAAAAATTTTGCTCCACGTACCTTGGATTGGATATTCATCGACGATCAGCTGTGGGTTGAGTGTAGATTTGTAATCACCAGTGATACTTATTCTATCTTCTTTGACTACGACATGAGTTGGCGATGCCCTTCGGGAATGAGTCACTTTTTTTGTAAAATCCGGATTGAAGTTTTTTTTATCTATTTCTATTTAAGAAGTGAGTTTGGAATTTGTCGGGCTCTTGCAAAAACTGGTTGCACATAGGGGCTTGAAGTGAATGTTAACTGGTGGTCCTTCTATCAGATGGAGTGAGCTGTTGCAATGGCAGTAAAGTTTTAAGGCCGATTTTATTCACTAAGACCCGGTGCACACATGCGTTTTTTTTTGACGCCGCGGTGACGCAGCGTCACCGCCTTTGCGCCTTACAGTACTCACAAATAAATTGAGTAGTGCACACACACGTGCGGTGACGCTGCGTCATCGCGCGTCATTCTTGCGGGAAAAAAGACTCAGGTTTCCGCGAGACCGCTGCGTCACCGCAGACGCTTTTGTGTCTTTCAGTACATTGTTTGTTATGGAGCAGTGCACACATGCGTCATTTTGCTATTTGAATTTGATAACGAATTATTTTTCGGTGAAATAAAAAAGTGTCCAGAAATATGTAATATTGCTTCGGAGCCATACCATGACGGGCAAAAGAATAGATATATAAAATACTCCTTTTGTTAGCCAATGATAAACAAAAGGATGTACCCAATAACGTCCTTTCTTTTTAAGATCATAGTTTTGGATTTTTATTTTCAACTTGTGATCTCTTTTTATTCACTCAAAGTTTACGTTTTCAACTTTCGATTATTGATCAACTTAAGATTATGGAAAAAGTGGAAGTTGACCGAGGTTTTACGTACAAAAGTTTTTTTTTTGTTTATTTTTGTTTCAAAAGCGTGTTGGCTTCAGTTATCGCAATAAAAAATATATTAAAAAAATACTTATGTGCCGAAGTAATTATTTTTCTTTTTTTTTTAAACCATTATTTTTCAATTATTTTTTCACAATTTAGCACAATTTGACACAAAAAACAAAATTTGACACAAAAACACAATTTAACACAGTCACATATGATTGACAGATTCAAATTAAAATTTAAAAATTATAGTTTTTGTTTTACATTTCACAAATATCCCAGGGATATTTTTCAAACTCGAAGTTGGCCAACTTTAGATCTTCAACTGGAGAGTTGAGAATATAATTAGTGAATAAAAAAAAATTTCAACTTGCGTTTTAACTCTCGAGTTAAAGTCAACTCTCAAGTTGGCCAACTTGAGAGTTTGCCTCAAGTTGAGCAATAGTGAATAAAATGGCCCTAAAAGTGTCAATGCTGACCATTGAACTTGCTCAAGCTGTGTCCAGCTTCATCTTCAGCGGCTTATCGTTAATGCGAACATCTATCATAACGGGTGGAATCCTTTCGCTGATTTTAGGATTTGAAATTTCTAAAATGTCAAATTGAATGTCGCGGTGTTTTAAGGAAACAAATTTTTTTTATGAAAACAAATTGTGTTTTTGGTTGCAAAGAAATTTCGGTGAATTTTATAGTAAATATTTGTGCGTTGTTTTTCAATTAATAATAATTCTCTAATTCAATATTTTCTAGATATTTTACTTCAAAATTACTGCTGTCAAGTGCCACACACACAATCACAAAAAAATCTATTCTTTTCGTCTTTTCGTATTCCTTTCAACGACAGAAAAAATTTAATTCTTTTTAGAAAAGAATTTGATTTTTTTGTTGAAAGGAATTCGACATTAGATTGTTTAGATGAGATATTGATTGTGGTGAAACAAATTCGAATATTTGTTCACTAGGCACCATTTGGAGTTGATTGACTTTGAGTACACCGGCCTCTTTTTCAAGACTTTGGAAGAATTTGGTAAGGTCAAATTTTCCATTAATGTATAGGTCATCAACATTTATTCGTGTTAAAACTGTTTTTCCTTGCTTCAAAAAGCATTTATTGGAAGACAATTTTAACTTTACGAATTTTTTAAGGTCATTATAATTAATGACTTCATAAACGTTGGGCTTATCATTATTTTTTATTTTATTTGATTCAAACGAATCATTACCTGCGCAGGTCTGCCTATTTTATGGAGTTACTGATCGTGTTGTCACTTTAAAAATTATATTTATTTTTGCATTTTGCTCTTTAAGTTCATCGATAGTTATACGAGAGAGAGCGTCAGCTACTAACTTGATTTTGTTTCCCCTTGAGATATTTGAAAGTGAAATCATATTCTTCCAAATCCAATCTCATTCTGGTTAATTTTAACATTAGAAATTTTTAAGCGGAGGCAAACCTACTAACAATTGGTCTGTTTGGTAACCTGAAATTTCTTGCGAATTTGCACAAATATTCACAAAATTTCACAAATTGCTGTCAAAATCCATAGAAAAGAAACTCAGTTTTTGGGTAATTTGTTGAAAAAAAATAATGTGAAAACATCAACAGAATTTCAAAAAAGTGTAACGCCGAGTAGAGTAGGGCGAAACGTCAGTGGAATAGACAAAATTATTGCGTTCATGCTATGTTCTTACTGGTCTGAGGAAACAGAATACGAAGAAGATGATAAAACGGACACCAAAAAAAGGACAAGTGTTCGTAGGCAGGGATGGCCACTACATTTTTCACAATTGCTACGTAGTTTATGTAGTTAAACGTAGTTAAATGTAGTTAATGAAACAAATTGTAGCAAACTTAGTTTCAAATATCAAATGATCTGTCAGTTGTAACTTTGAAGCTTGAATTTTGAGTTAAAATGTTCAAATTTTTTATTGAAATTTTATTATTTCTCTCAGACATCGTCTGACTTTCAAGCCGTAAACTTGTTTTTCTGCTTTGCTCGCTCTATTCTTTTTGACTTCACCGTTACTTACTCAGTCTTTGCGACAACCTATTACCTCGTTTTGCTTTACCTAGATCTATATAATATAAATACATATACAGGGTGTCCCGTAACTCAAAGTCAAGCGGGTAACGGGTGATAGGGTAGGTTGTACCTGTTCTGGAAAAAAATAGAAAAAAAATCTATCTCGCTTGGTTAAGTAATAATAGCAATATTTAGAAAAATAGTGAAAATCGATACCCTAGACCACATTTTTAGGTACTGTGGTCACAAATTTGCGAATTTTGACGTTTTTATTTTTTTTACGTTATCCTAAATAACCATGCTATTAATTTCAATCACAAATTTAAAAATAAATATTGTAAGTTTTGTAAGAAAAATAAAGTTTGACTGAGTCATGTTTCAAAAAAAATTTTTAAGCGAACTTTGACACTTCATATTTAAAAAAAATGTACTACACTACCTTGGCAAGTTTTTTAAAAAATTGGCACGTTTCATCAAGATTTCCAAGCGAATCCAAACGATTTTTAAGGTTTCTGGATTCAGGATGAGATGGTTACGTATTATTGCTACTATTTCAATAGAGTTTGAGATGTTTTTTATGGCTTTTATGGTAGAAAGGCTGTCGGAAAATATGATTGTTTTTCTTTTCTGCGAGTGTATTATCGCTTTGTATATAGCAAATGCTTCAGCAGTGAATGTTGATGTTAGGGTTGGTAATAGTCCTTTGGAAACAACGGAGCCAGTTTCGTTAACCACAGCAAAAGAGGTGTAGGTGTCTGCTTTGGATGCATCTGTAAATAGCAGTTCCCATCCAAGGGCTTTGTAGTTGTCGGAGATGTCAGCAAAAAGAGTTTTGTAAATTTTATCAGTGGTTGAGATTTTTGGATAGTTGTTTAGATCAGTGTTTATGGTGTGGTTTGAGAGTTTCCAGGGTGGTTGACTCATCCTTGTGTGGTCTTCAAAAGAGATTGGTATGTTAAGATTCTTCGCAAACGTGATTGATCGGCATAATGTTGATTGCATTTTTTGGTATCTCTTCCGATTTAAAATTTTCTTGACTACTGGATGTATGGATGTTTTGTGTGAAGAGTTTATTTTTGAAATTATTTTGGACGTAAGAAAATCGACTCTGTCCGTTAAATGAGGAAGTCCAGCTTCGGTCAGTATGTTTATAATTGGTGTTGAACGTAGGGCTCTCATACAGCTCCTGGGGGCAGCGTGGTAAGGTGTTGTGACAAGTCCTAAAGATGATTTGGAGCATTTGCCATAAATTGGTAAACCATAGTCGATTTTCGATAGTATTATGGATTTGGTTAAATTTATAAAAGTGTTGTTGGCGCAGCTATTTTTTGAACATAAATATTTGATAATATTGATCCTGGCAGTTAAACTTTTTCTTATGAAAATACAGTGGTTCTTAAAGTTAAATTTAGAATCAAATACAATGCCGAGAAATTTCAAAGAATTAACATTTTTTATAAAGTTATTGTTTAGGTTTACTTGAATAAGTTTTGTACAATTGTGTTTTTTACATATGTGAAATAACTTAGATTTTGGATGTGAAATTATCGAGCCTGAGTAGTTACTCCATTGGAGGAGAGCATCTATAATCAGAGAAAAAATATTACCCAATTCTTGGAGATTTTTATTTTTAGAAAATATAATTAAGTCATCGGCATGGAGTGAGTGTTCAACTTTATGAAAGCTGTCTATTATATTGCTAACTTCATTAAAAGCTATAATGAACAACACGACTGATAGTGGTGATCCTTGAGGAATGCCATTCTTTAGTTTATGTAGGTTTGAATAGATGTTGCAATATTTGATTCGGAAATTTCTGTTAGAAAGAAAAGATTTTATGTAGTTGTAAATTTTTGGCCCGATTTTCCATTTTAATAATTGATTCAGAACAACAGGTGCCCCGATTCTGTCAAAGGCTTTCTGAAAGTCTAGGCTAAGAATGGTGGCATGATTACGCTCAGACAATGTTGAGCAGACGAAATGGTCAATGTGGAGAAGGGCATCTAGTGTAGATTTACATTTTATATTTAAACAAGAAATGAGTTCCGACATGTTAATATCTGATTCGATAGAAAGAGCTGCAGAACTGGGATGAAAATATGGGTTTGAGTTTAAGGTTTTTAATTTTTCGTTGATTTAAGTGGATTCAAAATTAGAGTCATCCGAAAATTGTTCCCATATCTGTGCAAAGTGATCCACAATCTTTCTAGGACATGTTAATGTTGAATTTACTGTTTTAATTGTTTCTATTTTATATGGAGTATATGTGCCTGTTAATGATTTTATATCGGCCCAAAGTTTTTGGGGTGTTGAACCAGGGTTTATGTTGGGAATAAATTTTTCGAAACAGGCCTTTTTACCAGCCTTAACTGTTTTGCGGAATTTAGCATTTAATTTGCGGTACAGAATCAAGTTTCGATCTGTAGGAGATTTTTTAAAGTTGTACCAAGCCTTTTGCTTTTGGGTTCGTAGAGAACTTATTTCCTTATTCCACCAGGGGGGAGTTTTTTTTGTGGCTTTTTTCGCTAGTTTGGGGAATAGCTGTGTTTGCTGCAGTGCGTAGTGATTTATGAATCAACGCATATTCTTTATTGATATTTAAAGAAACATCTCTTGCTAGCAATTCACTAGAAACAGTGGTTCGAAAAAGATTCCAGTTTGCCTTGTCGAGAATAATTTTTTTTTGTTTCTTTATATGTTGATTATATTGACTGGTTGTGATGTTAATGACAATCGGAAAGTGATCGCTCCCGGAGAGGTTGTCAGATATGTCCCAGGTGGTTTTATTGAGGAGAGAGGGAGTAATGAGGGATAGATCAATATGCGTAAATTTGTTGGTCGACCGTCATTAAGTAATGCTAACCCAGAGTTAGCAATGAAATGCTCGACTGTTTTACCGCGTTTGCTTAATTTCTCAGAGCCCCAAGATGGGCTCCATGCATTTAAATCACCTGTTATTAGGACTGGGTTGTTGATTCCATTCGTAATGTCTTCAAGGTCTTTTGTTGAAAAAGTTTGATCAGGATGGATATAAAGGGAAATGACTGTAAATTGGATGTTCAGATTGATCTGGACGCCTAAAGCTGGTATTTGTGAGTTGATTGTAATGCTTGAATGTGGGATTGAGTTGTGAATGAGGATTCCAACACCCTGTTTAAAAGTAGACACAGATTCAACATTGTGAAAATATGCGGTATATTGTTTGGGAGGAAATGTGTGGCGGTTGGCAGAGAGATGTGTTTTTTGAAGGCAAATTAGTTTTGGTTGAATGTCTTTTATTAGTATTTGTAATTCGTGTAGGTTATTCAGGTAGCCTTTGCGGTTCCATTGTAGAACAGTGAAACGTTGGCATACTGAGGGTCATAGAGTACCTATATTATCTAGAGAACCGACTCGTAACCCCCTTGCCTGAAACACCCTCAAATTTTATTTTAGCTCAATGAGAGAAAACTCTCTTGAATTCCCTGTCCGTGAATACGTGTGAATTGTTGATACAACAACAATTGGTGCCATTAGCTCAAAAAGTTGAAAAATTGAAAAACACCCGATTGGCGATCATTTAAATGCTTATATCTTTGGATCCAATGGTCGGATTTTCAAAATTTAAAATTCAAATTAAAGCCAGAATGACAGTCGAGTACCAGCTATAAAAAAATTTGCAAAACCGTTAAAAATTTCTTACTAAAAAAATTTTATTAATTTTTGGAGAATAATTTTCATCGAGGCAAACGTAACGAAGAAGAGGAATACACAAGAAAAAAAAATAAAAAAAAGTTTGCTATTAAGAATTTACTGGTTGGAGGGAGATAGTTATTCTAAAGACGGTGGAGTGTGTGCAACAAAACAGCATAACCTTGGCAAATTGGGTTCGCATCGGGAAAAAATTTGCTATACATATGTAACATGCATGTTTTTGGTAGGTATTTTTCATTCATAATTTGTTAAGGTGCCTTCATATGCTTAGTCTGGTTGGCTGATAACTTTTATTCTAATAGTCGGATCGTTAAGGTTGAGGTCTTAAAATTCAGGTTGAATATTTTACAAAATCATTGCAGAGTAACAAAAAGTATGTTTACAATACAATATGTGTAAGATACAATATTTAATTAATTATCATTAATCATTAATTTTGTCTAAAAATTCAGGTTGAATATTAGGCTACATATTTTTTACAAAATCATTGCAGAGTGACATAAAAGTATGTTTACAATACATATACAGTATGTGTAAGATACAATAGATTATTAACTATAGTCAACAGCTTTAAAGATTGTAAAATAAAGAAAGAGAAATGGCTACCTTAATAGACAAAATTAATGATTAATGATGATTAATAATATATTGTATCTTACACATATTGTATTGTAAACATACTTTTATGTTACTCTGCAATGATTTTGTAAAAAAAATGTAGCCTGATATTCAACCTGAATTTTAAGACTTAAACCTTTAAATGACCGCAAATCGGCTGTTTTTCAAATTTAGCAAAAATTGGGCAATTCTCAACTGAAACACGTCGATTGGCAATGAACAACTACCCCATTTTTTTCAATTTTTCCGAGATTTATTTTGGTTTCCTATTTAACTATTGTGAAGGTCGTGTAGGGTGCACAGTTATGTATTATATATCAAATTAATTGTCTATTTTCCTAGATATGAATTAAAAAAAAAACTAATCCTATAGATGCAATAACTTAAGAGTTATGAGGTGATAAATAGAACAACAGAAATATGTCAATATCTTGGTTAAAAAAATTTCGACAAATCTTAAAATTTTACGAAACAAGTAGATAAACAATATCTATCATCTGTATAGTTTTTAGATTTTTTAAAGCATTCGTGAAAAAGATAAAAATCAAAAAGTGGTAAACATTTATCCAAAAAATTCCTGTTTTGAAAAATAAACTATATTTTTTATAATTTATATTGATAAAGGGTTACAAAAAGAAATTTTACTAAAATTTAATTTCAATTTCCAATTTTTGAATTTAACGGTTTTATTTTTTGAATACTTAACGACCTTTTCAATTTATTTGAACAAAACTGAGCAATATCCACAACAGTATCATTGTGTTGGCGCTGTTGTTGATATTGGCGGGTTCAGACATTGAGAGAGGAGGCAACGAAGCAGGTTGTGTCGAGTGGCACAACCTTGCAAATTCAGTTTTTCTTAAAAAAAAAACAGTAAAGTAAATTATTTTTAAATATATATTTCCACATCGAAAGTTGGTACTCTGTGGGGAGCGGTGTCCATCTGGATGGTAACAGGAGTTGTACACACACTCCAGCAACTGAAAAGCTAGTTTCCAAGCTATGGCGCTTGAACTAGACTTTGAGCCTATCCCGTTTAAACGGGATTCTGGCGTGGTATCACATTACACGCTAGCAACTGTATCATGTGACCGTGACCGACGTGTTGCCCATATGAAAACCTAGCATGGAACTCTTCTGGGGGAAGGATTCCAAGTGGATCAAATCCGGAGATGATCATACATTCCAGCAACTGCCAACCTAGCCCCCTGGCTACCAGCACCACATAACCTTGTGCTTAAAACAGATGACTAACCCTCATCACAACAATGGACAAAGGATGATCGCCCTGCATCATACCAAATCAACAAAATAAACGCTAAAGTGAATCTCTTTATAACTGCTCATAATGTGTTAAAAGTCAGTGAATTATCTTTTCTGTTCAATTATTATTGTTTTTAGTGTTTCTACTAAGTTATATCCTCATACATATTCTATATTATTCATTTTCTTTTGCCACTAACGTTTGATCTAAAATCAACTAAAATAACTCGTAAGAAGTGAAATTATGTAAAAATCGAAACTGTCTTTAAATAATTCAGTATTAATATCATGCAATCTATTGCCGCTAAAATTTGTTTTAAAATCATTTATAACAATGCGTAGAAGTGAATTTATGTAAAAATAGAATTGTCTTAAATTATTCAATGTACCTATTCATACAAAAGTGATTTCATTAAATTTGAAAATTCTACAAAGAGCGCTCTCGCTCTATAACACGTAATTTTATGTATATAAATATATTCTATGGCATATTAGTTTTAAGGTATTTGGTATTTTTTTAGGTATTGTATATATGTATATTTTTTATCCGTAGCAAGAGCAGACTATTCCATTTAAAAGAAAAAGACAAGCCATGTTGGCAACCGAAAAATTAAAAAACAACAGAACAGGACGGCCATACATTACAGCCTCCGCTTCCCGCATCGTTTATATTAACAGAAAGAGATAGATCTAAGAATTCATGTATATATTTCCAAATGTCATTTTTAAAGTCTCAATAAAATACAATACAATACAATGTGTTGGCGCGTTCCATTTAAAATGCATTAGGGCAACCAACACATCCTCATCCTTGTGGAGGAAATCTCTCAGTGCAGCTTGTAGGGTGAAAGAGAAAAAGCCCTGAAGTCGGTTCTCTAGATAATATATTTCTCTATGCTGAGGGTAAAGAATTATTTTTATTGTTGGAAAGAGAGTTTTGTATGGGGGAATTGAAGGTGACGTTTTTATTGAGGTGTTCATTATGACTCTGCGGCATTGACACAGAAGCTGCAGGGCTCCGTTCAGAGCCTCGCCGACTCTGTGTCCCCGCCCCAGAGTCGTTGTTTTGGGGAAGAAGATCATAACTAGATTGGTTCATCATCATCATGATCCATATGATTATCAGGTTCGTAGTATTTGTTTTGTAAGAGAAGTGTTTTTGTTAGATTTGTTAAAGGAGATGAGAATGTATTTGGTGTATGTGATTGAGTAGTTTCAAGTGAGTGTGTTTGGGAGAGTGAGTTCGTATGTGTGTTGTTTTTGTTGTCGTTTATGGTTAAGCCATAGTCAGTTTTTTTATTATGTGCGATATGAGCAAACATAGTTGATGTGTTGGAGGCAGTATCGTTGTAGTCTTGTTTGTTTGTGCTTTTACTATTACTTGTTGGTGTAGGTGGGTTTGTTATTGTGGTGTATTGCGTGTAGGGTATTGCATTAGCAGTGTTTTTTTTGTTGAATTTGAAAGAATAGTTGGGTTGGAAGAAGAAGTGGTGGGAGGTGATGGAAGTGAGGTTGAGCTAGAGCTTGATAAAGCCGTGGAAATTATTTGTTTGTTTGACATGAGGTCTGTTCCCAAGATTTCTCGCACTAAAAGTTGGTCAAATGTCAAATTTGAGGAGTGGGGATGAAATGCTCTCAAAGAGAAAGAAAACTGAAAAAATGTCTGAAACGGTTTTTGTACTAAATTGGACTACTTTTTAAACGTCAAAAAATATATTCGACTATGGTTGCCGTAGATCAGTGATAAATCTTAATCAAAATTTTCAAGAATCATATCCCAAGAAAATAAAATGTTAACAGGGAATAAACGTACAAGCTTACATCAAATATATTAATATACAAACAAACAAATCTTTAATTATACATTAAATTATGAAGCTCAAGCGTGTTTTTCTTCAAGTAGCACTATATAATATAAGTAATACTCAATATTGTCAGTTTTAAATTTTCTTTTTAAGAAATAGTTTTGCTTATTGACGTAAATTTTTTGTAATTAGTTGATTAGTTAAAAGATTAATAAAATTATAAAAAGTATGCTTATCTTTCAAAACTAAAATCAAAATAAAATTAACACTTGGGCAACCCTTGTCCGGCATTGATATTTGTACTCAACTGACAAATTACGTCATCTGACATACTGCAACCAGGCATTTGACATCCAGCCCAGAAATAGCCAGAAGAAATTCCTCGGACTAAAACTGGCAAGAAGGGGAAATGTTTTACTCTCTCGAGCTTTTGAAGTCTGGAACGACTTCGGACTAAAAATGACTAAATCTGGCAGTCTGAAACTGTTTGAAACTGGGTGTGGAACACACTTATGGTGGAGCTTTGTGCGGCTGCAGAGTATGTTTTAGAAAAGAGGGGGATCGGATTTTTCTCTTTATATATTTTTTTCGCATCAGTCACAGAGCATTTATGTACTGTTTTAATTTTGAGAATTTCTTTGGCCTTGATTTATGCTTGGCAATTTTTGGATGACGATGGGCACAATTTGCGCACAAAATGCGTGTGCAGTTATCAGGTTGATGGGGGGCAAGGTTACAGGTTTCGCATGATTCAGAAGAAGTGCATCTTTTGGCGGTGTGGCCCAGGAGTTGACACTTGCGACAACGCATTGGGTTAGGGAAAAATTCTTCTATTTTTACATTATACCACCCTATATTAACTGTAGAGGTGGCGGAAGCGATCAAAAGTAAATAGAACTAGCCCAGTGGCACGAAGGTTGTTGTCGGGTGTATTTTTTTTGAATTTATAAACATCGATTACACCTTGACATTTCATTTCATTAATTATTTCTTCTTCTGGTACATTAATAAGGCACGGGGCGTAAGCTGTACCTTTGCAAGAGTTAAGGTTGGAGTGGAGTTTGACTGAGATTGGACATAGGTTAGCAAGATTTTTTTTTGTAAGGAACAGATTGGCTATTTTTTGGGATTTAGAGAGGAGAAGGAGGCTGCCATCGCGTAATTCCGTTATGTTTTCGTACGCGGTACTTATACCGTCAATAGCTTTTTTAAGCAAGAATACGCTGATAGACGACAGAGGCTTTTTTTCATCACTTGAGGAAATGGTTATGAACTTTGGGTCGGGAAGGGTTGTATTTATTTGCAAGGGTTTTTTCAGATCAAAATATGTGGAGTTATGTTTTTTTCTTTTTTTCACATTGGGCTCAGGCATAGTTTGAGGCTCTTTTTCAAGCAGCTCAAACCTGTTGCCCGAGAGCACAGTTGGCCCAGGGGCCATACCCGATTACGCACTTGATCACACTATATATGTATGTATTTATATTATATAGATCGAGGTAAAGCAAAACGAGGTAATAGGTTGTCGCAAAGACTGAGTAAGTAACGGTGAAGTCAAAAAGAATAGAGCGAGCAAAGCAGAAAAACAAGTTTACGGCTTGAAAGTCAGACGATGACTAATTCTCAATATTAAAACAGTACATAAATTCTCTATGACTGATGCGAAAAAAATATATAAAGAGAAAAATCCGATCACACTCTTTTCTAAAACAAATCCTTTAAAAGTCAAAAAACAACACAGCTAATGCAAAACCTTACACGCAATCTACCACAATAACAAACCCAACTACACCAACAAGTAATTGTAAAAACACAAACAAACAAGACTACAACGATACTGCCTCCAACACATCAACTATGTTTGCTTATATCGCACATAATAAAATGAATACAAAATAAATAAACAAAACATAAACAGACATTGAACCATGAATTTTCGCGACTGCCTTCTCAATCAGAAGCTTCCAAAGCTTTTTTCTTTTGGCATCCACCAACACCCTCGTCCACTTTCGATCCATAACCAGTCGCACTTGGGGACAAATTTCTTTGGTCACCAGAACCTTCTTGACTACGTTTTCACAGCCCAAAACGCTTTTTTGACAGATATACGTTTAAAATTATGCGGTGGAATTGATATATTTAATTTATTCATAATCTTTTAATTATTTTTGTAAATAAAGTTTTTTAAAAGACAAAAAAAAAAAAACAAACAAAAATGAATGCATGAGAAAAAAACAAGCACAAAACTGAAGTGTCAAAATGTTTCACTGTGTTTTCCGCTTGTCCTATGTTAGCGCTAGCGGCGTTTAGTTATATGTGGAACCATCGTGAAGTTGGCTCCTGGCAGTCCGTATATAGTAAGTCAATGGATAAGCTAAACTCTGCTGTGCGAAATTTGGTGGTTGGTTTTTGTAATTTTCAATTGCCTTTTTCAGCGTTACGACTTAAGCAGCAGTAATTTTCTGGATTATGATCCTTTAAGATAAATAAAAGTACATAATTAATTTGTTTTTTATTGAATAAATCTAATTAAGTAGGAACTAGGAACATGGTATGAAAACAAAATGAAATAAAAGTAAATGAACAAAAATAAATAGGTAGGATTACATTAAACAAAAAAATAAAAAATATGTAACTTATAAATACATCATAAATTAATAATTATTTAAATGTACATAAGTAGGTACATGAAATATTTTTTTTTTTAAATAAGTATTGTTATTATATAACGTCGTCATCACCCAATGAAATAGGATTTACATATCTTCAACTTCAAATTGATATATGTACCTTACCTAACTGTATTATGTAATCAGAAATTTATTTTCGGCGAATTCAAACCAATCTTTAAAAAAATCTAAATAGATACAAAAAAAATAGGTACCTACAGTCTACATAGTACATAGTATGTACATACATACCTATATATGTCAACGCAATACGCATACCAATTTTTCCCGAATTGAAATCATTTTGATGACCGTTTGAAACTTTATTTTTTCAATTGAGCTGTTTCCCGGTTAAAAACAAAAGATCTATTCTTTTTAAAACAATTTTCCAACAACTGCACTGTCCCAAATTTTCCTTTGTAGTATGTAGTTTATATTAAGAATGTAATCCACATAAATGCATTTGTCGCTTTTATTGATCATTGGTTGCATAATTAAATCTTCTATCATCATACCTACCAAAACAATACAAAATAATACTCTAGAACAAATAAACAAAAAAACAAACCAACCAATAGTAAATAATTTCATCTCTATAATAGAAATAGAAACCGGTTATTTTTCTTGTGAACACCACCAAGCGTCCCTAAATACCGAATAGAAATAAATATGTCCCTAAAATCTACCTAATCCACAAACGACCCGAGATATATTCACGATCGCGGATGATGTTCACGATCAACCACCTTTTTTCGAGTATACTCGCTTTGTTTCGGGTACTCGAAACTAGTTCCAACTGTTCACGAGTAATTTTGTTCGTAGGTATGAAGTCAAACGACACAAACGAGTTCGACCAGTTTTATTTGTGAATAAAATGACTTGCGAGTATAGAGGAAGAACGATCGAGTATAAACGAACATAAGGAAAGGAAAAATAGAGAATTGTTCGAACAAAGTCATTTTAATCTCTGGTACATAGCTATATTTTGATGACAAATATCTTATTATGTTAAGTCTAGATACAAGCTTATACTTTAATTCAAGACAATGGTTTTTAAAAGTACACTTTTTATCGAATATTACTCCTAGAATATTTAAACTAGTTACATTTTCTATATTGATGTTATTGAAATTTATACTGAAACTGGAGCAGTTAATTTTTCTGCAAATATGCAGGTATTTGTTTTTGCTTGCAGATAGTAAAGCACCAGATTTAATACTCCAATTATAAATTTCATTTAATACCAAATGAAATTGATTTTGGGTGCGGTTTAAATCGTTGCATTTAGACAATAAATACAAATCGGCTGCGTAAAGGGAGTGATTGATACATTTGTATCTGCTAATAATTTCGCTTAAATCATTGTACAGTCATTACCATTTGGATAGAAATGTTGACCCTTTCCACTTAAATAGCTTCAATGAACTTTACTTTTCTTGTGTACATCCTTCCATTTCCATAAACCGTGCGTGTTTGAAAACTGCACACATTTTTTAATTAGAGTAGGGTGGTAAGGATAATTGCTGTTTATTTTAAGTTTGCAACATTTTAATAAAAGCTGTGTGAATCGCCTCATTGTCTTGCTGTATCGGCAGCAGTCTTAAAATACACTGAAAGTGAAATACCAATAAGGTATTATATTATTTGGATATCATTTTACAGTCTACCAAATCTAAACCAACAGTGCCATAAAATGGTACTGCATCCCCATACCATAAATCATCCCTTACGGCTATGATAGCGATCAAAACACAAATTTTCTTTTCTTAAATCATGGAAGTAGTTTTTATATCTATCCGGTCAGTTTTTGTTGGACTAAAACTAAAAAGATCATTTTTTGCCAATTGTTTGAGTGGTTGCTGCCTTAAGCATTTCATGGCATTCGGCATCTTGCTAAATTAAGCTGGTATAGTTTACGCGCATTGTTAAGCGGAGGTTTTTTCATTAACATTAAGTGCTTTAGGTGTCCGGCATTTCTGATAACCTGATTTAAGGTCCTTCGGATTACTTCTAATCCAGCTCAGTGTCTTGATTTGCTCGTAGTGTGGTTGCATATCATATTAATTTCGTCGTTGATAGATAAGATAGAATTGAAAAAGTTCGTTCTTTGTAGTTTTTTGCCTACATCAACGAACTTTTTAAGAAATTGGATACCAATTTGAGACTTTGATCAATTTTCTGACCAATAAAACGTTTTTTCACTCCTTGATTCCTCTGTGAGGCCTGTTTTGGCAATCTCTGGATCCGTTAATGAATCTTTTCTGCCCATTTAAACTTTCAAATTGAAGAAATCACAAAACATAACTGTTTTATCACTTCCTGATAACTTTTCGAGACCAAATTATAGCTTACAATGTGGAGTAAAATCTATTGAGGCTATTCAAATGTTACACAAAAATTTGCGTTTTAGTGACTGCAAACAAACAAGCACAGAAAATTTAGTTAACTTTACGACATTTGTTAAAAAATTGTCTTAATCTCAGAGACCATTCTCCTACCTTGTCTTTAAATATAAATTTTCTTAAGCCTAGTACGCTGCTGGTGCGAAACGAAAATTTCCTGTGATCTCCAAACAGACAACGAAACGCTTGCGAAAACACAACGGAAAATATCCTTGGAGAGTTTCAGTAATTCCAAAAACAAAATCAAACATAGACGCAAAAAATCAGAGGAACCCATGATGTAAGAAAATGATAAACAACAAAAAAAACGCAAATAAAACTCAAATGTCATTTTTTCGCACACAATAAATAGTCTGTATAATTAATTCAGTGCGAAAAAGGAGCGGAGACTTCTCCAAATAATCTGCTACAATTATAAATTTCGCTCTTCGAACAGCGTACTGCAAAACGAAAAGCAGAACGAAATTTTCCGTTTATGATTTCGTTGTGTCATTTTTGTATGGGATTTTTCGTTTCGCATCAGCAGCGTACTAGGCTTTATGTATAAATCAAAGCAGTATCAAAAACAGTTGAATGTAAAAAATTTAATGTGTGAGGCTATTCAAATTTTACGGACTGTATGCGATAATAAAAAGTATTACCGAGAGTGGGGATCCTTGAGGTATCCCGTTTTTTAAGTTATGAATGTTTGAGAATGAGTTGTTTACTCTGCCTCTAAATTTACGGTTGGAAAGAAAAGATTTAATGAAATTATAAATTTTTGGTCCGATGTTCCAGTTTATTAATTTGTTTAATATTACGTGAATACCAATCCGTTCAAAAGCTTTCTCAAAGTCTAAGGATATAATGGCTACATGATTTTTGCTAGAGAGTGCTGATGAGATAAATTCATCGATGTGTAGTAGGGAGTCAGCAGTGCTGCGACCATGTTTAAAAGCGACCTGATTTAAGTCGATAAAATTCTGTCTTTCAATATACCAAAGCGGGTTTTTGGAAATAATTTTTTCCAAGAGTTTGCTGATACAAGGTAGTAATGAGGTAGGTCGGTAGCTTTTGGTATCTGTTAGCGGTGTTTTTGGTTTGGGATTTTCTTACATGTCGTGTTTGGATTTAAATTAGCTGTGGAAGTTTGAAAACTTTCTATTTTGGACTCTTTAGCTAATGAGATTAATATTTAACTAATGAGATTAATATCATTTGGATGTTTTTTAAATAATCTCCACAAGTGTTGTTTATTGTTTCTTAGAGCGGTGATTTCGGGGGACCACCAAGGGACAATTGTTTTAAGAAGGGTTTGTTTTGTTTGTGGGATAGATCTATTGGCGGGATATCGGGTACCTTTGGTTATTCTTGCAGCTTCTTGGTTTATATTAGTGGAATGTGGGTTGTCGTTAAAATATACCAGCGAACTAGATTGAAATCGAGTCCAATCTGCATGATCAGTTAGGAATTTAGGAGTTGGTGTTGAGGGATGATTATGTTTTCCGAGACATACGTTAGTGATTATGGGAAAGTGATCACTTCCATGTAGGAATCTATCTCTGTTCCAAGTTGAGGAGGGATGACGGTAAGGTCCACATGAATGAGTAAGAGTATTATGCGTGGATAAGTGAGTAGGACTGTCATCGTTTAAAAGAGAAAGATCGGAGTTGGCTAAGAAAGTTTCTATTTCCTTACCTCTAGCGTTTAATGTCGGTGAGCCCCAGAGAGGGCTCCACGAATTAAAGTCCCCTGCTAAAATTACAGGAGTGTTCTTACTGGCTGAACACAATGCCCTGCTGCAACTGGAATCGGACCTGCAGCTGCAACTGCTTTAAAAAAATGTCGTACGTCGTTTTTTTTATCTGCCCACAATGAACTGTACAGCTTTTTATATATTTTAAAGGAAAAAAAAACAACCACGAGTTTATTATTCACTTTTTTTATTTCCAATATTTTTCTTTTAAACAAATGAGCACTAAAAACTTCAATATTTTTTTCCGGCTCTTTTTTTCTTCATATAAATTGAAACGTCAGAAGTGCTGCACGTGAAAAAGTTAAAAATTGGTTAACCTTTGCAGCACCGTCTGCAGCACCGACTGCAGTTGCGTTGCGTTGTGTTCGTAACATTGAATTTGTGTGTATTCAATATTTTGACAGCTATTCAGTTGCAGCTTCGTATCCATTGTGTTCAGCCAGTTAATATATTTTCCAAGTCAGACGAAGAGAAGGGCTGGGTAGGGTGAATATAAAGCGACAAGACTGTTAGTTTAAGATTAAGTTGAATTTCAATGGCAGTAACAGATAAATTAGAATTTAATTGAAGAATCTTATGTGGAAGTGATTTATGAACCAAAATGCCTGTACCTTGTTTTGCAGTTGTAATTGCGTCAAAGTTGTGGTAAAATAAATCGTACTATTTTGGGGCTAACACATGTGTGTTGGTTTGTTGGACGTGAGTTTCTTGTAGGCAGATAATTCCCGGCCTGTGTTCTCTAATTAAGAGTTTAAGCTCGAGATAATTATTTAAATATCCCTTAAGATTCTATTGAAAAACCTTTAGGATTGATTTATGGAAAGTAGAAGACTTTTGTGCAGTATAGGTAGAACCATACTGCGAAAAATCTGATGATGTTGAGTTTTTAGGTTGATTTTGTAGACTCTGTCGCCTCGACGTTGAACCATCCAAGCTCCTTATGGAGCTGGGATGTTTCAAAGTCGAAACGACTTTCGACATCAAATAGATTGTTTTTTATATTGAAACACACAGGCGCGAAATTTAAGAAAAGGAAGAAGAAAGGAGAGGGAAATTCTAGGTAGGAACTAAGAGAAACTGTGCCAACTAAGAAAGACGGAGCGATCGGAAAAACGATGTTGACGGCTCAGAGCTTAGTCGACGACTGCACTTAAGAGGCCCATAGACACCACACTTGTGTGCACACACCGGTGTGCACACACTGGTGTGGCCTTGCGCCACACACGCCACACCAAATCGTACAGACTACAGACACCGACACTAAAAATCAAAAACTTTTGATTTTACTCGCACCGTGTCTGACACCGAAAATCGGTGTGCGCACCAGCCCACACACAGCACACATTTCCGCACACCGACACCGGTGTGCACACAAGTGTGGTGTCTATGGGCCTCTTTACAATATTGTATTATTGCTTTTTGAAAACAATGGAATTTTTTCATTTATTTCACATTTAAATTGCTGTATTTATATTAATAGTTTTTTTTATATTAATTTTCAAACTCAAAATTAAAAACAACAAAAAAAATGTTATGTTTACTTTTTTTTTTTAATTTGTACGGTATTAAGTACCTGTTTATCTTTAAATATTTAATACTCGTGTAAATTTTTAGTCGATCACTAAAAACTAGATGGTTCTATATCTTATAGTTTTTGAGAAAATTGAAAATTACGAAAACTATACTTTATTTATGATACATATGCCCACGTAAGGCCAATTTAAAATATATCCTTTTAACAGTCCCATTTTTTGTCTTATTACGTTGTATAAGTATCTGGCAGCTATCTGACGTTGCTGATATCGTGCCAGACTTGAAGAAAAACATAATATGATAAGGATACAACGTCATGTTATACTTTTTTAAAGCCATAAATCCATTATTTAATTCTGTTTTTAAATCAAATTGTTGTAGTGAATAATAATTTTCGAAAATATGATTTTCAAACTCAAAACTTTGAAAAAAACATTTAAAAAATTTCGTTCAAACTAATTTTGTTCAAAATTTTACGTTATACAGTACTATTTTTGTTTTAAATATTCAATGCTCCTATCAATTTGAAATCAAATACTAAAAGCCCAATGCTAAAATCTCGTTTTTGAAAAAATTGAAAATTACGGAATGAAGTTTTTTTAATTTGACTTCAATGAAGAAAGCCACAATACAATATTGTAAGTGTTACCATTATTCTTTAATAATTTTTTTCCGAATGAAAAACCCTAAAATTCGATTATTTTTCTTGTATTAAAAAATCGCTTGCCAGACGTATTTTGCAACGTCTGACACCTGCCAGACCTGTATATTCTTATTGCAGGCAGTTTTTAGAACGAAATGAAAAAGGATCCAAGACTGTTGAAATTAATTTTTTTTTCAACTTTTTACGCTCACGAAATTGACGCGTACAAAAAAACGCAACGTACCACATCAGCCAGACCATCAAAATATCACTCGAGGTAGTGAGGAGTACAACATATTAAAAAATCATGACTTGAAATGAATTTTTTCTCGACGTCGCGTTGCTAGCTCTCGTACTATTTTGAGTTATTAAAATTATAAAACATGTACTTGAACTATGTAAATTCATAAACTATCAATAGCTTATAAGATTTATCTTACTGAACTTACTCGAAATAAACTAAACTTAACTAAATAGTTTCTTCTATTTTGAAATACAAAAACAAAATCTTGAGCTTAGCTTGAAAAATACATCGTCAAGTAAACAAAAATATAAAAAAAAACAACCCATATCGCTAAAGAAAAATACATACACAAATTTTTTTTTCCTCGGCAATAAAAAATGTAAACAAATTTCAAAATAAAACAAAATATTGGAGCATCATTTTCATGGAAACCAATTCAAAAAGGAACAATTAAATTTATAAATATCCCTTTGGAAATTGGTTTGTATTCACAAAAATGCTTCGTCGTCTTTTTCGTTTCTCAGTTTCGCCACAAGGATTTATGTAGCGCTTTGAGTTTCGGAGTGCCACCTTCTATTTGTATTTATACAATGGTTTTATGTCATAATAAGGCAAGTCTTAGTAATAAGTCTTGTTATGTATATTTTCATAAATATTGTGTTTCTTTATGAAACGTTTTTGGGTGAGGAAGAATATAGTTTATACATTAATCAATTTACGAACTTCAATTTTGTTTCGATCCATGCAGTAAAGAACTGTAGGAAAAAGTGACAAGTTTTTATAATAAACTATTCGATTCAGGAGTTATACCGCACAGTTCAAAGAAGTAATAATATTCCCCATACATAAAAAAGTGAACATAGCTGAGCCGACTAATTATAGAGCAGTATCTCTTTTTAATGCATCTTATAAGATATTTAATAAGATTTTGAATAATCGAATGGCATTGAATTATTTAATAAGATTTTGAATAATCGAATGGCACATTGAATGGAGAGCCAAAAACTTATACATGAAAATCGAGCTGGTTTCCGCAATAGTTATTCAACCGTAGATACTACTACAACCGTTTGTACTACAGAACATTGCTGGCACATTCCTAGAACTAAAATTAATAAAGGGTTTTTGTTTGATAACACACTTGCAGTTAGGCTGCCAAGCTTTTGCACCATCATATCAAAATTGAACAACACTTGAGTGAGCTTCTACAAAGATTTTTTATTGGTTGGAGTTATAGCTATTTCACGACTGCCAGGCAGATCATCATACTCCTTTTAGTGTTGCTTGGTCTTTCTCTGATGATTGGTTTGGCAGTCGTGAAATAGCTTTAACTCCAGCCTGATATATATGGAGTCTCATATCTATGCTAACTACCGAATAAATAACTCCTAAACTCTCTTATATTTAAGACCTAGTATTGTAAGTTAGAATTAAGATCTGAATGTACTAATTGAATAAATAAAGTTAGTCTTAAGCCACAGCTCATCGTGTATTTATCTAATCATATTTGGGACTTATCATTGGCGACGTAGATGGATAGATGTTAAACTTTTGAAAAATACTACGGCTGAACATTTAGTGGTAACATTAAGAACAATTTTTTCGTATTTTGGTCTTCCACAGAAAATTTTCTCGGATAATGGTCCACCGTACAATTCGGAGGTTTTTTTTAGGTTTTTGTAAATCAAATAATATCAAGTGTTTAAAAAGTCCAGCCTATCACCCGGAGTCAAATGGGATTGCAGAAAGGGCAGTTCAAACAGTGAAGACTTAATTGAAAAAGAGGTTTTGTGGTACATCTGACAAAACTACTCCGATTCAAAAAATATTTGACCAGCTGTTACTTAAATATCGTTCAACACCATGCACGGTGACAAAGGAAACCCCAAATGATATGATATTAAAGGTTAAAATAAAATCTTTGATTGACGATATAAATCCGAAAATTCGAAATTAAAGTAGAGACAATAACGTAGAAATTAAAGAAAATAATATTAAACAAATGAAGGAATCCGCAACCGCATATCAAAAACCGATTCTATTTAAAAATGGCGAAAGAATCCTATATAAAATAAAAAAAAAGGATTTAGTTATAAATGGTTGCCAGGGGTGGTTATTCGGAAATTAGGTAATGTTATGTATTTGGTAGATATTGAAGGTTATTATTGCTCAGCACATATTAATCAACTTAGGAAGCATAATATAAAAGTAATTAATTTTGCACCTTGTAACATAAAAAGACCAGTTCAGAACCAAAGGAAAAGGAAAAGGTCAGATAGTGAGGATTATGAATTTTTGCCTAGAAGATCTAGTAGAATTAAACAAAGAAGTAAAGAAATAATTAACTATGGAAAATAATGTTATTTTTTTTTGTGTTAATAATTATATTTTTTTAAATTAAGGTGATATGAAATATATTTGCCTATATAAATTAAAATGTTTTACATATATATTTTATGTTAATAAAATTAAATGAAGTATAAAATCCATTAAATTAGAAATCATATCGCTTGAATTGTTTTAGAGTTAAGTCTATTTGAATATTATTTAAGTTGAGAGGAGTGATATATATGGAGTCTCATCTCTATGCTAACTACCGAATAAATAACTCCTTCACTCTCTTATATTTAAGACCTAGTATTGCAAGTTAGAATTAAGATCTGAATGAACTAATTGAATAAATAAAGTTAGTAATAAGCCACAGCTCATCGTGTATTTATCTAATCATATTTGGGACTTATCACAGCCTATAAAAAAACTTGGTGGTAGCTCACTCAAGTGTTGTTGCTCATTCAAACCTTCAATAAAAATAGAAATTATTTTTATTGATCGCAAGGCAGCTTTTGATAACATCTATCGAAACGCTCTATTCTATAAGCTGTTCAATTTTGGGATGAGTTATAAATTTGAAAAGATACTGGAAAATATGTATGAGGGGAACCGAGCAGCGGTATGGAGTGGAGTTGATACTTCGAAGCGGTTCGAAACAAATATGGGAGTAGGAAACATCCTTCCCTAAGTCCCTATCTATATTCTACGTATTTCAATGATCTCATAGACTTTCTCCCTGGAGAAGGGAGATTGTGCAGAAAAGAAAAAAATGGCCTTTGAAAAGAGAACTAATTGAAGTGGTAAAAAAACTAAATATTTTGGCGGGATGATTACATAGACATAAAACTGCATTTAAAAGACAAACTTGTAAAATCCAATGCAGACATGGAAGAGATGCTTCTCTAACAAACTAATATAAAATTAAAAAGTATTTGTTGGAGTGGCCGAATCGGTGAAACTGTAGAGAAACTTTTGAGGTATTATATAAAAAGAAGGTTTGGTTTACCAAGTACAACACCTAATTATATGTTGATAATCGAGACAGGACTTTCACCCTTATCTGTACAAACCTTGGAGCTGCACATATACTATATTATACTGAAAGTTTTTAAGAAGGCAGACTTCCTAAAATCGTTGCCATATGTTCTATGAACTCATTTCCAAAGTGGATGAACAAAACGGGATAGATTGTATGAATACGGCTTTGTCCTCCGTACACCGTTCGATAATCAGCTCTCTCAACAAGAATTTGTGTGAAAGAAATTTTTTCAACAACTTAAACAGCCAAGGACAAATAGCCGCCAACTTTAAAATGAGAAGAGAACTCATAAAGCTTTACTACATTCCACACCGTTCAGATTTGCCGCTCTATTGTAGCCTTTGCAACCTCTCACAGAGAGAAGATATTGTTTATTGGTAAACGTCCTGTTCTTAAGAAACCTCTTAAATTTATTTATTTATTTACATCTACAAGCATCTTACAGCTAACAGATTAAGACTTAAAATTAATATAAATGCGATAATTACAAAAATATAATATATCATGTACAATCAAAAAATAAATAAGAGTAAGATATTAGCTTTAAAAGATTCTCTTGAACAGCTTATATCAATATATTGGCAAACTTTATTGAAATGAGTTATAGCTCTAGAAAGTAGCTCATTGCTACCATAGCTTGTCCTGTGAAACCGCTCAAAAAGCAAATCTCTTGACCGAAAAGATCTTAGCGGTGCGTAAATGGCTATAGCTAAAAGAAGTTAAGGGCATCTGATGTGATAACATAACACATCCCTCACAAGCATCACATAATGAATGGTTCGTCTAGATTCTAGAGACTTAATTCCAAGCAGTTGGCATCTAGCTCTATAATCTGGAGAAAAATTCCATTTCATTTTAAAAAATATAAATTTTGTGAAACCCCTTTGAACTACTTCAATGCGGTTAGTATAAGTCTTAAAGATGGATTCCACATAACATATCCGTACTAAAGTACAGATCTAACTAAAGATGTATAAAGTGACAGTAAAGCATAAGGGTCACAAAAATCAACACAATTTTGCTTTATAAAACCAACAAGTGAATTCGCTCTAGCAACAATGAAGTCAATATGGCTTTTAAAAGAAAAAGTAGCATTATGACAAGGTCTTTAATCTTTATTACACGAGAAAGAGAGTTAGATTCAATTAAATAATTAAAATTAATAAATCTATTAGACATATAGAACGAGATCACATTACATTTTTTGTATTAAAATTTAAGCTGTTATTATAACACCATTCAAGAATTCGTTTTATATCAGACTGCATAAAGTAACAGTCCTCAACACTTTTTATCTGCAAAAATAGTTTTAGATCATCAGCGTATAAAAGACACTGAGAATGAATTACAGATGACGTAATATCATTGATAAAAATGTTAAAAAGAAGAGGTCCTAAATGACTGCCCTGTGGTACACCAGAAGTACATACAATAGACCTAGAAAAAGAGTTTTCGATGACAACTTTTTGATACCTACCAGTTAAGTAAGATGAATCCAGGAAGTGGAAACCAAATATCTCAAGTTTTTGAATTAATGTGCAATGATTCATAAAATCAAAAGCTTTGCTAAAATCTGTATATATTGCATCTACTTGGGACTTACTCTCTAAAGAATTAATAATATATCTAGAAAAAAGAGCCATATTGGTAGTGGTAGATCGCCCAGATATAAAACCATGTTCCAATTCAGATATACATTCCTTAGTTAAAAACTCTATTTTATTTTTTACAATACACTCAAACAATTTTGGAATCGCTGAGAGCTTAGAGATACTTCTATAATTTTCTACCATGTTCTTAGATCCAGATTTGTGAATTAGAACAAGGTATTAAGAAAAACTCCTTCGGAAAGAGATTTATTGAATGGACTGGACAAACCAGAGGATAGCAAAGTGATGAAGCACACTGTTTAAGAAATATGTATGCTTATCAGCACCAGAGTTAAATTTAGGTTTAAGTGATTTTAATCCTGAAAGCACTTCACAACTACTTAACTGTAATTCGCCAATATCAATCTTACTTTGTATATTGGGCATACAGGGAAAATTATTCATACTAGGAGTTGAGTATACAGATTGGAAAAAGTTTGCAAACAATTCAAGAACGGAAGTAATATTTGACGCATTTTTATTCATATAGGACATATTTTTCGGAAATCCAGAAGATTTTCTCTTCGTATTGACAAATGACCAAACATGGACAAAGTCCGAAACGCGTCGCAATAAAAATAAACTAAAATTAAAAGTTGTGAAAATAAATTTTAATATTAATAAATAAAAACCAACAAATTTTTAATTTAAAGTTTATATTTATTTCATTTATTCAGTAGAGTTACAATTGTTCTTAATATTATTTCTATATTCATGATATAACCCCTGTTAAGGAACTTATTAAGAGTGAAGAAATCTTTACGCAATTTACTAAAATAAAGTCCAACTCACATTTAGAGTGTTTATATTTATTAAAGCTTTTCGTTACGCGTTATTAAGGAAAGAAAGCTGCTTATTGTACCACGGAAGCTGAGGTAGTTGATTTGATTTCCGTTGATGAGCACGAGGTATAAATTTGGAAAAACTTTCAAAAACTATTGAAGAAAATCGCATATACATATGCTCAAGATTTAGAAATTCATAAGACCAATTAAAATTACTTAGGAAATTATTAATATCAACAAAATTTGCCTTATTAAAGTTAAAACACTTTGAATGTTGATTAGATTCTACATTAGAAAAAATATACAATTCAATTTTAATAAATAATTCTTTATGATGACCGGTTTCATTTAAAAGTGAAAAAGGAGAAATTAAAACTAGAATTTATATCATTGCAAATAAAGACTAAATCTAGTATTTTATTTAGAGAATTAGTAATTCTATTAATTTGAACAAGATTTAATGAATTAAGAGAATCAACAAAAATAAATTCATAATCTTTTAACATGTTGCAAGCTATTAACATATCCAGTTCCATTCTTTATTTTGACAGGTTAAAAGCGCCAAAAACAAACATTATCAAATTCAGAGCAGATACTATTAATAAATTCAATATTCTTAACATGTTTATCATATATTTCTACAGTACTTTTCGGGGTAATATAACTAATTATAAAGAATAAAGAAACGTTATGAGTGGTATATAAATCAATGGTAACGCAGATTCGCTCAATATTAAAGTGAGGCAAGTTAACTTCTTTGCAGTTAAGAGTAGAACGGACGGCCACAATTATTCCTACAAAACGCTCTGATGAAAATTTAGATCTGTCAAGTCTATAGACGTTGAATAGACGAGAATCAAAAAGCTCTGATGAAGATATGTCGGGATATAACCAAGTTTCAACAATAATAACTACATCGTAATCCAGATGACTTGAATTATTAAACAATTTAGATACTTTTGTGCGAATGCCACTGGCATTATGGAAGTATACATTTAGTGATGTTTTACCGCATTTATTATGTCGAAAATAATGGTTAGATGGCTGCGGAATTAAGCTTGAGGACATCAGTGAGTCCTCAGATGTGGCAAGTTTTTTGGTTTGAACGAGAAGGGGCGAATCCAAACTCCATTTGGCCAAAAAGTATCAACAAATATTTTCTTAGATGATTCATAGGAAACCCCGATCTTGAAATTAATAAATTTAAGCTTTCGGTCATCATTTAATTTAATTAATTTATTGCAAAATATAGCAGTTGAGTCGATTCCGAGGTTGTTGGATATATAATTTACAATCCCATCAGTGGTGGTTTTCGGATGGAATTTTCTAGGCAGCGATATAAAATCAAAACCAGAAATCTAAGCGCTCCTAAATTGTGCAACAATTGAAGCTACTTTTCAACTATTATAAAACCGCAATATCTTATAGAAATAACATAATAAATGAAAATTTGTAGTGTCAAAACGAATATATTATTATTTATCATGCAGATAGAGTACAAACAAACCGTTTATTTATTATATTATATTAATGTCAATCAGGCAGCTGGCAAAAGCCATACTTAAAAGATTTATGTAAAGATATTTTGTTACATACTGAAGAAAAAATAATAATCACTGCTTATTCAGATTCGCTTTTCTCCTCAAGAGCTTTCTCAAGTCTCAACCAGCATTGCTTCAACACCTATAATGTCTAAGCCAAGACCTTCAAGTTTTTGTTTTAATTGATCCATCGTGAGATTTTTTAGTATTATACAAAATAGCAAATCGCGAGTTTTTTTTATTTAATTTTATTTCCTTTGGTTGAGCTCCCAAATATGTATGAATCAAAAGGTCTCTTTCTTACTTAGTCAAGTTTATTACAAATAATTCACTTAATTTAAGTAATTAAAGTTAATCAGGCCTATCACAGAATCCATCGTGGAAAAACTCCGAATGGATTATTCCACTACGAACCCCGAAAAAAAGCATTCACCAAATCCGAATGGAATCGAAAAAAGCAATGCCTCATTAAAAGAATTAATTCTGAATTTCGAAATCAGCTGTCCTATGTCACAGCAATACTTGGAGCTTTTAAAAACAAAAATCCCTTAAACTTTTTAAAAAGTCCCATCTTTTTTATTTTACACAAAAAAAGCTGAACATTTGTGTTAAGTATGGCTAGACTCTTTGTTTTAATAAATATCGTAAAAAATTCCCATAATCTCAGAGCACTATTACAGGTGTCAAGTTATTGATCGTGAAAAAACTGTGTTGTTGATATTTTGTTTATTTATTCAATGTTTTAGCATTTTTTCCGAAGAAAATAATATATTTAGCATTAAAATAAATTGAAGTTAAAAAAATAAAGTGGTTTCAAATGTACTGAGGAACAAATTTTAATCCGGCTTGTTTTAAAAGTGATGTGTTCTTTGACTTCCTTTGTTTTTTTTTTTTAGCGCAATTGTTTTGTTTCGACTTCTTTGCAATGTTTCTCACTGGCGTTGCATTCAATTATTTAAGAGTTCAAGAACTTTTAACAAAATAAAAATTGAATAGTTTGCGTTTGCAACCATTGCAAATTTTAGAATTTGTAAAAAAAACTATTTTTTTAATGAAACACAATCGTTTACCACTTGGCTACGACAAGAATCAGTTGTCGTAGAAAAGGAAGTCATATTTCCGTTTCATTCGGAATTTGTGATAGCAAATTTCCCGAATTTCGAAATTCTTAATAGATTTTCCACTACGAATGTATTCTGCAATACAGTTTTCGTGATTCGTAGCAAATTTTTTATTACGATGGAATTTGTGATAGGGCTGAATATAATGAAGTGGAAAAAAAAGAAAGTTGAACGGCTTAAGCGAAATTACAGCTTCCCAGAAGGAAATTTCATCCTCACTGAAAAATTAAGCTGAATACAACATTGAATTCAAAGGCCAATTCTTAGGAGAAAAGGCAAATATTGATTTAATTACTGTAAAGTAATGCATAGTTTCACCAGTTCATGGTTTTAAGCACATTGTCTGCTTTGTACTTGGGCAAAATATCGAAACAATCCCTAATACCTGTTACAAAAAATTCAAGAGAATTCAATGCGGAATTAAAAGATGCTACTTTGGGAGAGAAGGAACAGATAATTCTCTCACGACGCTCCCTTCTTTACTTCGCCTAACAAAATGTTATTGAATCGCTTTTGAGCTTCTTTATTCACTAAAATATTCCGGATAAACTTTTTTGTTGTTTCTTCAACAGAATAATTGGGATGCATTCTTTTTGTTCCCATTAAATAGCTAGTGTAAATGGAATATTCTCTAGTTTGACAGATACGTTAAATTTTTTTCATTGTAAACAACTACTGTTCTCTTGTCTGCTGTCTGCCATTGAAGAAAATTAATTAAAACAAATAGAAATGGCAAAATATTTAGGATTATTATTTTCGCATGCGTGTAAAATTAATTTCGGATTTACTAAACTAAAATGTATGTAATTTGCTATCATTACAACTTTTAAATTTCTGTAGGTAATTCGCCTTTTGTAAAGTCGCGTGTTCTCTAGTGAAAACGTGCGTAGTAAATAAACAATATTTGTCGAAAATATATATGCACAACTAAGTGAAATATTTATATTTTTTCCCTTTTAAGATGCAAATTTTTTGATCTTCTGGAGATACAAAATGCATCGAGTCCATCAAGACAAGTTTGATAACACACACAAATTATAAAAATTATTTTGTTTGACATGAAAATAAACAACTGACAGTTGGATATTCTTTCCATTAAAATCTGTTTCTTTATTCTATTCTTTATCCGGAAAAAATAAAGAATTACACCCAATATGTTCATGCTGTAGTTCTTATAAGAGTCGGTAAGCATCAACCATACGCATTTTAGAGTTTAGGTTACTTGAACTTTTAAATGAATTGTATTCAATCGTTTCAACTAAGCAGAAGTATTTTTCTAATTCCCTAGTGATTTCACTACTAAATTTTCAAGCTATCAAGCTGATCAATAACTAAGCAACACTAAATTTTGTGATTTTTTGTTGAACATTCAAAAACAAGTCCAAATTATTTAGCGATTTCATAAAAGAATTTTCATCATATTTTTCATCAAAAATTAATGATCTGTTACAAGTTACTTTTGTTTAGTGATTTCTTCGTGAATATTCATCATATTTTTCATCGGAGTCCTCAGTCCAACTGGTGTATAAGCACCTTCCAAGGAAGTAGTGATTTAGTTGTGGAATTTTCATGTTAAATTCCCATGTTAAATTCCTCAATGTATTCCGCAAGAAGCGGGTGCAGCTCCCTATCCTCAAGGAAAAAGCAGGGTATTCACCATTGAATTTTTAGAAATTTCCCGCTTGCCGTGTTGTGTCACAACCACTTCTAACATAACCTTATGTTTATTTGAATGTTCTTCAATCAAGCTTGCTTGTTGAACAAAAACATATAAATGTTCTGTATTTCAGAAGTTGTTCATTATTTGTTCTGTATTTCGTACAAATTCTTAAAAACCATAACATAAATATCAAAGCAAAATTCAATGGCAAAAAAATAATGATGGTAACGTACCCTAACCCGAGTAAATATATTATCTAGAGTACCGAATTCAGGGCTTTTTTTCTTTCACACTACAAACTGCACTGAGAGATTTCCTCCACAAGGGTGAGCATGTGTTAGTTGCCCAATGCATTTTAAATGGAATCGCACCAACACAATGACACTGTTATGTATTTTGCGTTTTTAGTATGAAATTTTTAACGGTTTTGATTTTTTTTTTTGAAACTGGTACAAGCCTGTCTTTCTGGCTTTAATTTGAGTTTTGAAAATCCGAACATTGGATCTAAAGATACATATAAGCATTTAAAAGAACGCAAGTCGGGTGTTTTTCATCTTTTTGAGCTACTGGCGCCAATTTGTTATTGTATCAACAATGCACACGTATTCACGGACAGGTAATCCAAGAGAGTTTTCTCTTACTGTGCTCAAATGAAATTTGCGGTTGTTTTAGGCAAGGAGGGTACGAGTCGGTTCTCTAGATATTATAGGTACTCTATGCTCTATGCCCTAGCCTCTTTAAAGAACGAACAAGACATCTAGTACAATTTTATTTTCTCAAATGCTCCTGCATAAAGAGTTTTTGCTATTCTAAATAATATTTGGCAAATGAAAAAAAAAACAAATGAAGGTCGAAACTGCAAAATCTATTTGGATAATTAAATTGTTTAGAGTTCAAAGAATATTATATATTAAACGGAACTTAGTGAAGCAAATTTACTCTTCAGAAAAATATCATTACTATGTTAATTAAGATTTAACTTTTTTGTTTGTCAGACTTTTTTGTTTTAGAGTTATTTTCTTTTTAATATTAAGTTTTATGCAAACAAAGACTGACTTTCTTATTTCTGTACCTCCTCTTTTTTTAAGTTAAGCCATTTTTATGTATTTTTTAATAAAATGAACAAATTTAAAATTGAATTTAATTTTGTTTCTTTTTTCATTTGTTCATTACTTGCAATTTTAAAATAATGTCACCGTAGATATAATAGATTCAGTAGATGACGGATATAAGAAAGTCTCATATAAGAAAAACACGCTTATGAGACAGGCATTCCAAAACACACTGCACATTCCTATAAACTATAGAGTAAAGTGTTAAATTTATCTCTTATAAGAAACAGGTTGTTAAATAAAGCACTGATATGGGAAACTTATTCTGCTACAAAATCTCATTCATTACATAGAAAAATTTACGTTTATCAGAAATTTTCCCATGTAAACTTCAACAATGATGCGCCGCTCCACCCTTGTTGAATTATCAAAGAAGTGACAGATTGAATTTTTTTTATGCAAGAAATTGTCTTATACAAATTTTTTTATGTAAGAAATTTTCTTTCTTATATAAATTTTGTTTATATAAGACAATACGGATATAAGAAGGATTTATTTGAATTTTTTGACTTTATTATCCGTCATCTACTGTAGTGATAATAATTGTAATAATTTGCTTCTTTTTTTAAATTTCAGATTAATCTGGAACCCCAAGGAAAAATTCATATAGTTATAGAAGTGAAAAAAAATTCTGGTAAGGTATATTTTGCATATATATATTCCATTAAGCCCCGAAGCTATAATAATTTTTGTGTTCGTATATTAAAAAACATTCACAAACGGTATATTACATATGAAGCTATTGCTAAATGATGAGTTCGATATCTGAGTCCGAGCTAACGAGCCTCAACTCACATGTGAGATCGTTCGAGCGGAGCGGAACTCGGACTCAGTTTCGTATGAAAAAAAATGAGATCGGTCTCAATAGCTCTTACTCGACAACCTTGAGATTGATCTCAAAGCTCTCTGCTTTAAATTCGTTGTTTTCTTGTGAATTATTAAAGTAATGTGGTAGATGCAGAAAAAAAGTCCAATGAAAAAATTTAAATGCATTCTTTTACAAATTCGTTAAAAAAGAAAAAAAAAATATCTGCACAAAAATAAATACAAGCTCTTGTGAAGTTGATTCCTTGTAAGGTTTGTTGTGATTCGATAACATTTTCGGTATTCCCGGACCAGTGGTTTTTTTTCCTTTGAACCAATAAAATCGATCCTTTATTGTTTGGGATAAAACATGTGAAAATTGTCATTTCGGAAATTGTTGTGTTTAGCAATTTTGTGAAAATAAAATTATAATTTAAATACAATATTAATTCGAAGCATGATGAAAAAAATCGGTGTACTCCCGCTGGTGGTGCTGCCAATGCATCTTCTGATATCTTATTTTGGCCAGTCAATGTGGACCTCCTGATGTGATGAAAAAGAACGCAAAGCCTTTCCACCTTCAGGAATGCCTACTCCGGAGTGTGTTTCTATTGCCTAACACTGGTTCATGAAATTGCATTGTAAACATTAGACACAGAAGACGCCGCGCCGGCCGCACAGTGGTGCTGAGGCGCGGTGATATATAACTGGTCAATTTTTCCTAAAATGTGGGAAATTCAGGTTAAAGAATATGCAAGATAGAGCGCTCTTACCCTTTCTTTTAGTTTTCAAATTGTATGTATTTATACAGCACAAAAACCGATATTGCAGCTTTATAATCGGAAATAAGTTTGCTTAAAACGACAAGACTAGATCAAGACTATCACTGATGACGGAAAGATGCGATCTTTTAGAGTTTCAATTGGAAGCAATATCGCGAAAACCAACGAAAAAATTGTTGTTGTACACATGCCACTAGATAAAAATAACAACGCAACCGATTTTGGCACTCAAGCTTGCAGGACAAAGATAATAATGTTTTACCCATAAAAAAGTCTGGGGAAAATCATAACACAAGAACGCAACGAGAAACTGTCATTCTTGAGCTCCAATCGGCTGAGCTCGCAGATAAAATTATATCTAATACAAGTCAATTAAAGAGATCCGAATTAAGTATTCACCGAGAACAATCTGTTTAGAAAGAAAAGGCAAACACTATTTACGAATAAAACGAAACTACAAACGAAACTACTCGAAGACAACCCGGCGCACAGTGGAAAATGGTAGAACAATAGCATATCATAAATGAGTTTTACTAAAGTCGCTACTGACATTACATTTCAATTTGTATGGGCTAATTCTTACTGTGCTGTTGTGCCTCCTAAGTATGTTTATTTTTCTTGAGAGGGAAGTGAATGCTGTCATCTTTCCTTTCGAAGCACACCCTAAATTAGTGTTTCGATTTCACTCATTCGAATTGGTACGAATTGGCTCTGTTACCTGCTCTAAAATCAGCAAAGCCTGACAGTAAAGAAAGAAAAGCCTGATTTAAGAGAAAAAAGCCTGACAAAAAATTTGTTTCCTTTTAAAACTTCATTTTTATAAAAAAAATAAATTAAAAAAAAACTTTCATAGATAACTTTCCTCGATTCATATGTCATATCTTGCACAATACGGCGATTCAAAATAACACCTTTCTCGAAATTCGACATTATGAAATAAGAACAACCCCTGAAAATTTCATGCTTTTAGCACCAAAACTCAAAAAGTTTGCAGCTTTTAACATTTGAGAAAAATTCCGATTTTCAAAGACTTTCAAGCAAAATTATCGAAAAAGCGCTAGCAGGGAGCTCGATTTGATTTTTTTGGTCTCAATTTTTTGGTTTCAATCTGAGCTTCATAATTTCGACCGGTCCCAGTTAAATTTCGAAAAAGGTGTTTTTTTTAATCACCCTATTGCACAACTATTTGTGTCTTTCTAAAAAGTGACAACTAAATGAAAAACGTAACGTAAACGTTTTTCTTTTAATGATTGTATTTTTTGCGATAATTATAAAAAAGCCTGACAAAGGACGAAACCTGGCCAAAGCCTGATTGGACATTAAAAGCCTGACGCGTCAGGCGAAATCCTGACGGATGGTAAACCAATTCGCGGTTCTTTTCTCGCTCGACATTAAATCCGATAAGATTGTGGAAAATTACCGAAGTCGATTTAGTAACTAGATCCAATATTATAGGACAGCCAAAACTAATGCCAAGTGCATATAACTTTTTATCTAAAGTCAGCTCAAGGTTAATTTCCTAAACCTTTGTGATTTTCGCGAAATTTAATTAATTTGTTCAAGCTAATTCGCTTAAGCCACCGCGAGAGTGGGTTTTTTTTATATAGTTCTGCCGTAGCCTCTGGTAACTCAGTAAACCAGATTTGGTCTACTCAGAATCTTTCATGCTAGGATCGTTTTTAAAACGTTTGGTATCTTGATCTACCTACCTTTTAACGATCCTTGTGTGAGAACACGAAAGTACCCAGGTAAATTTTAGACAAACTATATCTAATTGGTTTTAATCGCTTCTTGTTTTTAGAAAAACCAACTATCTGTTATAAGTATATATTCTGTAAGACTGTGCTCATTAGTCCGTCAGTGTATATCACCGAAGCACTGCACGGCAGAGCACGTGGAGCACGTGGGAACGCCAAAGGTCCACTAGAATCCATTCCGATTGCATTCACGAAACACCGTACGCATGAGGGAGTGTGGATATCGTCAATTAACACCCTAAAAATCATCTGGCGATCCAATCTATAATCAGGGAATTTTTATATAATAATCCATTGAACCGCTACGGCAACCCGAAACTCTTCGACGAAATTTCTTTTAGTGTAACCAGAGCAGATATCCAAAACCGTGCAGTGTCTATGAGGGCACAAACATTAATGACCTTCACCGACTCGGAGACACAATACATAATAAATACCTTTTACTCTTTCTTTTCATTAATTAAGTCTCTTTTATGTGACGATCTCACTCAAAGCTAAGTATTCAAATCAATAATAGCCGTTCAATTTGACAAGTTTACCTTTTCTTTCCCACTAATCATATAGCATCTATATCAAGTAAAGAGACCAAAATATTGTAACTCGAAAGCTCCAGGTCCAGCCAGGGAGGTAGTGCGCACCATTTCGTTGGAGGAGAAAAAAGCGGTAAGTCAGAGATTTTGACTCACAAATTTAGAAAGGAAAGCTAAACATATCTATTGAACGAAGGTACCACTATTATTGAGTGGTTTAGTGATCTTATCTTGTCTTATATTTATCACTATTCGAGTGAAAATATTTTATTATATGAAGTACTTTGAGTGAATTCGAATTTCAAGTTAATTTTATTTTATATATATAGACTAGCTCTTAGGGAAGAGAATTAAGAGATATTTTATACGAGATCTTATCTCAATTCATAGAAAGAAAAAGGAGACACAATTTTAATACTTAGTTTATTATCTTTGCTTTCTTTTGCAAATATTTTTTTATTTGATCGCAACGAATCTATCGAAAATTGGTAGTCTACCTTCCTACAAAGTACGTGTCTTTTTAAAATTTATGTAAACATTAAATGTCTTGAATAAAAACATTTGAATATATCGTTAGTTTTAACATGGTTGTAATACTATATATCTCTTGTTGACTAAGTCAAAATGTTAACAGAATAGGTTTTTAAAACCGTGCTTGGGTAGGATATAATTAGGCGGATGAGATTTAATCGTGGCAAAATGATCGGATTATAAGTTTGTTATGCCGTCCATTATAGGGGTTATCAAACCATGTTGAGTGGAACGGTAACCAGGGGGTTCATTCCAAGAGTGGTTAACCGTGGGAGGGTAACACTCAGAAACCATCAACACCTCTGGTTTCCTATATAATATTTTGCGGTGATTTTTATTATATTTTTTTAAGTGTGATTAGTGATTACGAATTCGATTCTTGACATACTATAGGCATGAAATAATAGTATACGTCAGTCCAGTGGCGGATGCAAGATCCCACCCCACCATCGAGTTAGTTCCAGGCTAAAGCAAGCATGCCTACCAGCACTTGGCCGATTGGACAACCCTCTTTGCGTTCGTTGCTCTCCCTGAGTATCCTGTGGTTTAGGTAGGACAAGGAAAGGCAGACCATTGCCAGAGAGCAAGGAGGGAACATCAACATCCATTACACAGGTGGCGCCTTTCGTGGGGCAAGAATCTTATAAGTAATTGTTTCATAAAACCGAAACAATAGATTTTTTTCTTTATTTTTACCTGTCTTTTTTTAATTTGTTTAAACAAACACAGTTCGACCATTTTGCCGTTTGAAATTATCAGGGTATGAAGCTAAATCTATAGGGAATGTCCATGAAGTATAGTTTATTAAAAACATAACTTTTTGCCACCTAGTACCCATTTCATTTATTCTTCAAAAAAAGAAAAAAAGTAGGGATTTTCTTTCAGTAAATCAGTGACCTGAAACTCATGTAGAGTATACAAACAAAAATGTTAATGCATTGATTTCTAAGGATCCTAGTCCTCTGTTAAAATAAATTGTTTGCAGGAGTTCGTCGGACGTCCGCAGGGTATCAGTTCTGAGAAACCACGTCTCTGTCTGCTGCATCCGAGTTTTGTTCAAACAAATTTTGGCTTTTAAGTACGCTTGGATTTAAGCTATCCCACTTTTATTTAAACATATAATCAAAATTTATTAATCTAATATTTTGGCTGAAGATAGCTTAAAAAAAAGAATAAAAAAGCGTCACATAGTCTCAGGTTAAAAAAAACCATTTCCTCTGGTGGCCGTAATAAGACTATAGTTTGATTAAAACGTCTCCAAGCTGAAAACATTACACCACTACCAATGAATAATTAAATCACAAAACCTTCTATATTTTTTTCCTAAGCACAAAATGTTCGTATGAGATAATTTGGTTCATATTTTGGATATATTTTTTTTTCGAATATATAAATTTTAAAAGAAGTTTTTTTTTAAGTACGTATTTGGTTTTTTTTTTACAAAAAAAAGAGAACATAAATTTTAGTTCTCAAGATAATAAGCTCTCTGTGCATAATTTTAAAATTTATTTTTCAACAAATTTGAGAACTTCGTTGAACTTTTTTTTCAATCTTAGTCATTCATCTTAAATTTTGATATCAGATACTTAAGAGTAAGTTTTTTTATTTCGTTTAAAGCGACTTGCTACAAAGTGACCTGGGAAGATGTGGACAGTGGTCAGTTGGTTTTGGACTTTCTTAAAGTGAAATCCAGGAGCCACTTGGAGTAAAGTAGAAGTCGCACTTGTTTAACTATATGGAAGTCTCGAAACCGACTCTGAACTCCTGCGAAAAATGTTCGACCGTAGACAAGGACCAACCGAAAGTTTCGATGATTTTTATCAAGATATCCTTATATTGAATACTCGGCTTCATTATCCTAAGACGACTAGAAAATTGATAGATTTAATCAAGCAAAATGTGAAACGTCGAACCGCGGCACTGCTCATAACGATTAATACACATATTTTATCGGAATTGGTCTATGTGTGTCGGACGATAGAAAAACACGCACTCCAAAACCAAAATTTAAGCTTCCTAGCAATTCCTAGCAACAACTTAAGAGCTCTAGTTGACGAACTCGAGTATACGCCTGAAGATTATGACGATTTAGACGCTTTAGCCGTCCCACCAGCCTGGGGAGCTTTGCCCGCCAAAAGTGATCCCGGAAACAAAACCGCAGCCGACGGATTATAAACCAACCACAATTAGAAAATTCATGTGCCTGTACCAAACCTAATGAGCCTATTACACCTGACTTGACTGATCATAGACATAAACCCAATTTATATGGACGTTCTCCTCCATCTATTTTAAAAAGACCATTATTCCACCCGAAAACGATCTGTACCCGCGTCCGAAGAATCTCTGTAAGGAAAAAACTGCGTTTACTGTGCCCGGCAGGCCCCTCTATCAATTCACTGTGATGCCCGTTGGCCTTTGCAACGCCGCACAAAGGCTATGCAGGCTTATGGACAAGGTAATTCCACATGAATTGAGATAGAACATCTTCGTTTATTTTACTATTCGTCCTTAGCCACTCCCTTGACTGACACCCTCAAAAAAAGTAAAGCGTTTACTCTTACACTTGAAGCTCCAAAAAAGTCGATCTTATGTCAGGAGTTCACGATTGTGACTGATCATGCTAGCCTGAGGTGGCTCATGAGTCAGAAAGACTTAAGCGGCTGGAGTTTGAGACTTCAGCGATTCTCATTTGAAATTGAACATAGGAAGGGAACGCAGAACATAGTTCCGGATGCACTATCTCAAGTCTACGCAGTGGATGGGATTGCATCTGAGGAAATCGAGTCTGCGAACTCTTCTGATGTTTAACAGACTGGTCTTACCGATCCGACTTTTTAGTCAGATGAATATGAAGGGTTAATAAAAACAATTGAGGAAAATCAGACGGTTTTGCTTACAAGAAGGTCAAACCTTGCACAGGAGATCCCAGAGAAGATAAGGATCCCCACCTCACTAACCGACCTTTTGGTTCATGATCCCCCTCGTGCTTCGCATGGTGGGATCGCGAAAACGTTGTATCGTTTGCGTGATCGTTTTTTCCTGGTCTAATATGGCGATTCAGGTGAAAGGTTCATCGTTGACTGCAATGTGTGTAAGTCTTCTAAAGCTCCGAACTCCAGGCCACCGATGGGCCAAGCTTTCATCGTAGATAGGCCTTTCCAACACATTTATGTCGATTTTTTGGGACCCTATCCTAGGTCAAAAAAGGCGAACGCATTTATGATAGTGTGTTTAAATCAATTTACGAAGTTTGTCCTAGTAAAAGCAATACGCAAGGCCAAGGCTAAAACAGCAATTAAGTTTTAAGAGGAGGAAGTTGTTTCTTTATTCGGAGTACCAGAGTCTCTATCTGACAATGGTCGTATTTGAATTTTCTAAGTTCTTATCACATAAAAACCGCATCATATTCGCCCTAAGCAAACGCTAGCGAGCGAGTAAACCGCTCTATTTTAGCCGCAATACGTTCTTATATTGGGTTGGATCAGTCAAATTGGGACAAAAATCTTTAATCAATTGTGAGTGCTCTAAGGTCGACAATTCATTCGGCAATCGGTATGTCGCCACACGAGGCTCTCTTCGGGCAAAGTAAAATTGAACACGGGTCAGATTATTTATTGTTAAAAAAGTTAAAAGGATAAATCAGAATTCGATATACTACCGAAATCTATTAAGATGAATTGGATCCATAATAATAGTCTAAGAGCTAGCAACGTTTTAGACAAATCATTTCAACAGTTATGATTTTTTAATATGTTGTATTGCTCACTAAGTGTAGTGAAATTTTGATGGTCTGGCTGGTGGGATACGTTGCGTTTTTCTGTACGCGTCACTTTTGTAACGTTAAAAAATTGAAAAAAAAATTCATTTCAACAGTCTTGGCTCCTTTTTAATTTCGCTCTATAAACTGTCTGCAGTTGGAAAATACAGGTCTGGCAGGTGTCAGACGTTGCAAAATACGTCTGGCAAGCAATTTTTTAATAAAAGGAAAATAATCGAATTTTAGGAATTTTATTCGGAAAAAAATTATTAAAAAACATTGGTAACACTTACATTATTGTACTATGGCTTTTTGAAAACGGAAGAATTTATTCTTTTATATCACATTTAAAAATCTGTATTTATATTAATGTTTTTTTTTATATTATTTTTCAAACTTGAAATTAAAAACAACAACAAAAATGTTATACTTACTTTTTTTTCTTAAAAATTCTATGCTATTAAGTGCCTGTTTATCTTTAAGTATTCGATACTCTAATCAATTCCTAGTCAATCACTGTAAACTAACGGGTGATTTTTTAAGAGGTTTAGAACTTTAAAAAAAAAAAAAACACAAAAAATTCGAAAAAATTAATGAAATATTTATTTGAATCGATAGTTTGAACCTTCCAATTTAATGTTTAAAGATAATTTCATGCAAATGTTGACCGCGGCTGCGTCTCAGGTAGCCCATCCGCTGAGTCCAATTTTGGCATACTCTTTCACACATATCGGCCGGTATCTCACGAATGAATGCATGGATGTTGGCTTCCAGTGCGTCAATCGAAGCGGGCTTGTCCCTATAGACATTAGCCTTGACATACCCCCACAAAAAATAGTCTAATGGTGTCAAATCGCACGATCTAGGCGGCCAATTGACCGGCCCGAAACGTGAAATTAACTGTTCACCAAACTCGCCTCGCAATTGCGCCATTGTTTCGCGTGCTGTGTGGCATGTGGCACCGTCTTGTTGAAACCACATATCATGCAAGTCAAGACTTCCATTTCGGGCAAAAAAAAGTTTGTTATCATCGCTCGGTAGCGTTCACCATTGACAGTAACGCTGCGATTCGCATCATCTTTGAAGAAATATGGCCCAATAATGCCGCCGGCCCATAAACCGCACCAAACAGTGGCTTTTTCGGGATGCATTGGTAGCTGTTGCAATGCTTCTGGCTGATCTTCACTCCAAATGCGGCAATTGTGCTTATTTACGTACCCATTCAACCAAAAATGAGCCTCATCGCTGAACACAATTTTTCGATAAAAAAGCGGATCCTCGGCCAGCTTTGAAAGAGCCCATTCACCAAAAATTCGGCGTTGTGGTAGGTCGGCTGGCTTTAGTTCTTGCACCAGCTGTATCTTAAAAGGCTTTACGCCCAAATCCTTCCGCAAAATTTTCCACGTAGTGCTGTAACAAAGGCCTAACTGCTGGGAACGGCGCCGAATCGACATTTCGCGGTCTTCTGTCACACTAGCTGATACGGCCGCAATATTTTCTTCACTACGCACAGTACGTAAACGTGTTGGTGGTTTAATGTCCAACAAAGTAAATTTGGTGCGAAATTTGGTCACAATCTTCCGAATAGACTGCTCAGAAGGTCGAGAATGCCGACCATAAAATGGTAGCAGCGCGCGATGAACATTTCGAACCGAGCACGAATTTTGATAGTAAAATTCAATAATTTGCAAGCGTTGTTCATTTGTAAGACGATCCATGGTTAAATTGCAAACCAAACTGAAGCTGTTTGACAGTGACACAAGGTACTAAACACACGTCAGCTGTCAAAACCAGTGTTGCCAAAACCAAACCAGCTAAAAAATCACCCGTTAGATGATTCTATGTCTTTTTGTTTTCGAGGAAATTGAAAATTAGCAAAGCTCTACTTTATTCATGAACTTTATGAACTGTCAAATTTTGTATGAGAAATGATTTACACAATTTGGTTAAAATTCTCCAAAGATTTTGCTGGATAAAATTATCCAAATTTTTTTGGTAAACTTAACCAAACGTCATTGTGACTTTTAGAATAAGGCGTGTTCAGAAATATGATAATTAGGTATCTATAATTAGGACATGCACATTTTCTGACTATTGATCAGCATTGTTTATTTACACAAATCCATATAATGGGCCATATGGATATACAAAAGTAAATGCTTTTACTTGTATTTGTTATGGTTTCCGAATTGCCATCGAAGTGAAAAGAACCATTTATTCTTTTTATTCTTCTTACATCAAATTTCAGTTGTGTTGAGCTCAGGACAATTTTTACTGCCGAAAACGAAAGTGAACTAAACTGAAGGAAAAGTAGATATCCTGCACCATTATGGGCGTGCCATATGATTTTTCTTGTATTCGCTCATTTTCGTTCGATCAGTGCCATGAGTTTGCGACTATTACAGTTCTACATTTAACCCCGAAATCGTTTTCTCATATAATTCCCGTCAGACTTAAAAAAAACCTGTTTTTTTCGTGCACCTTACATTTTTTTCCATTCCGAGACATTCTGCTCCGATTTCAAGTTAGGTAGTTTGGGAGAGGTTCTACATTTAAAAATAATTTCGAAATCTGAACACGCTTATTTGTATAAATATTTTGGAGCTTCATATTTGACGTTTAGCGAACAGCTGATTCAATTACACCGCATTTAACCAAATGAATTAGAAGGGCGTTCACGCAAACTTTTGTTTAAACTTATCATTTTACACAATTGGTAAACTTACGACGTTGCGTGAATACCCTTAATATGATGTGGCTCAACTTAAAGCATATATAAGACGTTTTGCACAAAATGTGACGAAAGGCTAGGGTGTAAATATTTGGTCAAGAGAAGAAAAAAACTATGGTAGAGGGGTGGGTGTATTTCCCCTTTTTCAGGCGGGAGGGGAAATTTTCTGAAAAATTGTCTTTTAATAGAAAAAAAACGTAACAAGTCAACGGAAACATTTACAACATCATGTTATACCAAAAATCCATTTTTTTATTCTATTTTTAAATCAAAATATTTTAGTGAACATTTTTGAAAAAATTAATTTTCAAACTAAAAGTTTTGAAGCAAAAATTTTAAAAATTGTATTTAAACTATTGTTGTTCAAAATTTTGAAGCAAAAATTTTAAAAATTGTATTTAAACTATTGCAGCCTTATTTATTAGTTTTCTCTAATACTCGTTTCAACCTGGGAATAATTAAACCGAGTCGAAGCACTTACTCCGTCTTTACGCCACGTCAAACAAATTCTTATTTATAAAATATTTTCTTGGCGGTTTTAGCTAAACCCCCCTTATGTCTAATATATTATCAAAAAAATGACCAATCTAAAACTCTGGTTATTATAAACGTAAACAAACCCCAGCTGATATCCACAATTATTCATTTTAAGTAATTATTATTGGTGGTATTAGCAGAATTACACAAATTTTCACAAATTGTATAAATTTCCTGTTTGTTAACTGAAAAAAGTTGCAAAGAGAGAGCAAAACGAAAGAGCAAATAATTTCTTCTCCATTCGATTTTGTACCTCATTGCGTCCCCAATACCGTATATCTGCCATAACTTGCAAATCAATTGAGATATGCCCTCCTCTTTGATCATCGCTTAGGGAAGATCGAGCTATGGCTATTAATTTTTACATATTTTCTTTGAGCGGAAATCTTCATCCCTTAGTGTCATGGGATTAAAACGAATTTTGTACTCCGTTGGCCTTCTTCTTTCTACAGCTAAAGCGTTTAAATCCATTTTGCCTTACAATAAAAAAAAATTTATTCTACACTCCTTTATAGTTTCTAAATGTCCTGTCAAAATGACATTTTGATATTAAATCGGCTTTACTACGGCTTTATTCCTACTATATACCAGTTTTAGCTTGCTCCGCCTCTAATCCTAGTTTATTTTTTTATAAATAAGTTTTTTCAGGATTAGAGGCGTTGTAAAGTCGGAGTAAATTTACTCCGACGCTAAAACGAGTTAATAAATAAGGCCGTTGTTGTTCAAAATTTTACGTTATTAAGTAGTATTTTTGTTTTTAATATTCAATGATATTCAATGCTCTTATCAATTTTTAGTCAAACAATCAAAACTAGATGGTTAAATGTCTTCTAGTTTTGAGAAAATCGAAAATTTACGAAAACTCATTTTCGATTTAAGGCCTGGTCAAACAGAACGCGGTCCGGCGGGACGGTCAGAACGCTCCGCTGCCCTCCGCGTTCTGATACGTCAAACAGAACGCGGTCAGCTTTCGGCGTTCTATTGATTTAGTTGATCGTCTTGCCCATCTGAACCCGGAACAACACCTATCTCGTGTGGTGTGTTGTGCTGTGGAACGGTGTGTCGTTGAATGTGTTGAGTGATGTTGAAAAAGAAAAGTATAGATATATATGTCATGACATGACTGTTGTTTTGATCTTACAAATAGTAAACTCCACATCGTGGTATGGCGCAATCGAAACAGAAGCGATTCCTCCACAACACAACGCGCTTCACAAATGTGGTTCTAAGCATATGAAACACATTGGAGCGATAGCGACACACCACTCCACAACACACCACACGAGATAGGTGTGGTTCCGGCTTAAGTCATGTCGAGTGTACTTTCACCAAACAAAACAAACAAATAAAATCTGAATTAAAGTTGAAACTTACTTACTCACAAAATAAGAGTTTTTGTTAATATTTTGTATTCTTTTTAGTCTGGAACCAGCTCCAAGAAATAAACACATTGAACAAAGTGCAAAGAGCTAGCGATTTTGTTTGTTTTTTTTCTGTGTTGTCTTTTGACCGTCGCGTTCTTTGTAAAAATCTACAACTTCAATTTTACCGTCGCGTTCCATTTTTCCCGCTGAATTTGACCGCGTTCTGTTTGTACAACAACGTATAATTCTCTAGAAGACAGAGAACGCGACGGGCAAAATTGTTTCCCGTCCCGCCGGACCGCGCTCTGTTTGACCAGGCCTTTAAATTTGCGGGTCAATTTTGGTTTTCAGGAAAACTTAATTAAATAAATGGTTTTTACATAGTTCATCATTTTTATTCAAGTGCATGAGTAATGAGCTTAACTCATTTTACTCAATGAAAATGAAACAAAAAAAAAGACAAAGGAATTTTTTTGAATTGCTTAAAATAGGAGCCATACAAGCGCATTTCACTCAAGTAAAATTGACATTTGATAAAATAAAAAGAAAAATAGAGAGAGATTATTCCTTTTACTTGAGTGCACTATAAATTTCTTCTCCTCTTACTAATTCGAAACTTTTTTTTACTTTTATGCCATTTAATGTAATCTATTGTCTTTAACCTTACGTGTACAAATATGTAATAAAATATGATTTTCTCAAAAACTAGAACACATTTAACCATCTAGTTTTGATTGTTTGACTAAAAATTGATAAGAGCATTGAATATTAAAAACAAAAATACTACTTAATAACGTAAAACTTTGAGTTTAATTAATTTTTTCAAAAATATTTTGATTTAAAAATAGAATAAAAAAAATTGATTTTTGGCTTTAAAAAAAGGTATAACATGATGTTGTAAGTGTTTCCGTTGACTTGTTATGTTTTTTTTCTATTAAAAGTCAATTTTTCAGAAAATTTCCCCTCCCGCCTGAAAAAAAGGGGAAATACACCCACCCCTCTACCATAGTTTTTTTCTTCTCTTGCCCAAACATTTACACCCTAGCCTTTCGTCACATTTTGTGCAAAACGTCTTATATATGTTTTAAGTTGAACCACATCATATTATATTTTGTTTTTATTATTTAAATAATTTGGGCTTACAGATCTTTATCTTGTGAATGCAAATAAAACACTTATTTCATCCTTTTCCCGACGTTTCGTTGGTTTTTTCCAACTTCTTCAGGGTATTTGATTTATTAGGTTTTACTATTGGGATACAATATATATATATAAGTTTGAATTAACAATTATATGTTTTTTTATAAATTGGACTTACAGATTTTACATTAATATAATTATTTTATCAATTGCAGTTTACAATAATTTTTTAAACAAAAATGAGTAAATAAATAAATAAATAAAAACAACATTAAAACTTTTTACACTATTGACGACGGACGAGAACCTTAACTCTATATCACAGACTCTTGATTGCCACACTGTAATTGTTGTTGATATTGTCTATGTCTTCTTTCGTATTCATCGCTCTTGTCAGTTTTTGTTGAATTCTTAAGCTTTCCAATGTATACCTTGTATTTCCCTTCTCCTCCTTATCTAGAATTTTTATATTGTCAAAATCAGCTGTGTGATTAGTTTCGTCTATATGCTGTGCTAATCCAGTTGTCGTCTTGTGTTTTCGTATATCAGCCTGGTGTTCTGCTATTCTAATACCTAAAGCTCTTTTTGTTGTTCCTATGTAAACTTGTTCACATTTTGTTTGTCCATCACCCTTGCACCCGATTTCATATACTACATTGTGCTGTTGTTCTTTTTCAATTGGTGTTTTTGTATTTGTAAAGAGTTTATGTAATGTGCAATTTGCACTATATGCAAACGTTACATTGTCCCTCTTAATTGTCTCATGAAGTTGTCGATGATGCGTGAGCTAAGGTATGAAGGGAATTCTAAAGAAAATTTTAGTGTTACCATCTTTGTTTTCTGTTGTTTTTTTTATTATTTGTTGTATTATTTTTTTGATTTATTTTTTCGTGTATTAATTCATTTATAATTTTATTTGGGAAATTGTTCATTTTTAAAATGTATCTTATTTTTTCTGTGTTTTTGCTATGAAAATTTTCGTCACTGATTTCCAATACTTTATTTGTGAAGTTCCTTGCTGTATTAATTTTCTGACTCATTGGTTGATTTGAGTAAAAATTGATCATCCTACCTGATGATGTGTTCTTTGTGTACCAATCAAAAATTAATTTATTGTTTTGTCTATGAATTTTTGCATCAAGATATGGTAAGCTGTCATTCTTTTCCATTTCTATGGTGAACTGTAACTTGTGATAATTGTTTAATGTTTGTAGAATTTTTTGTGCGTCCGGTTTTTTTATTATAGCTAAAATATCGTCTACATATTTAACTATAAATTTGATTTCGATGTTTTGTTTTTTCAGTTCTTCTAATGTGTTGTCAAGTAAGTTGTCAAGTACAATATCAGCTATCGTTGGTGAAAGTGGGTTACCCATTGGCATTCCAAAAGTTTGGCTATAGATTTTATCGCCACTTTTGAAATAATTGTTGTCTTTCAGACAAAATTCTAAAATCTTTAGATATTTGGTTTTTGGTATGGGAGTTTTTAATAAAAACAAAATATAAATACATTCAGATCACCAAAAGAAAATACACATCATATTATGTTTTTCTTCAAGTTACAAAATAGTGTCTGGCACGGTTTTAGCAACGTCAGATTGCTGCCAGATGTATTAATAAATATTAAAAGGTACTTGTAGAATTCAATGAGAAAAAAAATATGACTGTTAAAATGACATATCTTGAGTTGGCCTTACGTCAAATTTGTCACGACAAATTTTTCATGAATAAAGTAGAGCTTTGCTAATTTTCAATTTGCTCGAAAACAAAAAGACATAGAACCATCTAGTTTTCAGTGATTGATTAGGATAAGAGTATCGAATGTTTAAAGATAAACAGGCACTTAATAGCATAGAATTTTTAAGAAAAAAGAAATAAGTATAACATTTTTGTTGTTGTTTTTAATTTCAAGGTTGAAAAATAATGTAAAAAAAAATATGTATATAAATACAGATTTTTAAATGTGATATAAAACAATAAATTCCTCGGTTTTCAAAAAGCCATAGTACAATAATGTAAGTGTTACCATTGTTTTTTAATAATTTTTTTTCGAATAAAATTACTAAAATTCGATTATTTTCCTTTTATTAAAAAATTGCTTGCCAGATGTATTTTGCAACGGCTGACACCTGCCAGACCTGTATTTTTCAACTGCAGACAGTTTATAGAGCGAAATTAAATCGTACTATAAGATCAAGGAAAATCTTGAAAAAACCAAACTTAGGAGTAAAAAATGCCTTAATGCAAAGCTTTGTCCTAAGTTTGTGCCGGCAAGAATCAAGAGTAGTAAGGAACAATATATACGAGCTCGAAGATTTAAAAGGAAACATATTAGGTGTAGTTCATGCAAAAAATATTCGTCAGTAGGATAAGGTCTCATCGGAAGTGTTAGTCAACTCGCAAGAAGGCAAGTTAACGCCTCTTCATTTCATTTACGTGCGAATCATGCTCGTAATTGAAAAGTTGTGTATGGGCTAAGTCTTAATGTGCTCTTGCGCCTCCTAAGTCTGTTTATTTTTCTTCAGAGGGTAGTGGATGCTGTCATATTTCCTTTCGAAACAGACCCTAAATAAGTGTTTCGATTTCACTCATTCGAAGTGGTACGAATTGGCAATCGACTATCACAACCTGAAAAAAAATACCTTCGCGGTTCTTTTCCCGCTCCACATTCATTCCAATAAGATTGTGGAAAATTACCGAAGTCGATTTAGTAACTACATCCAATATAATCGGACAGCCAAAATTAATGCCAAGAGGATATAATTTTTTTTTAAAGTCAGCCCAAGGTAAATTTCCTACAACTTTGTGATTTTCGCGAAATTTAATTATTTTGTTCAAACTAATTCGCTTAAGCTACCGCGAGAGTGGTTTTTTTTTATATAGTTCTGCCGTAGCCTCTGCTAACTCAGTAAACCAGATTTGGTCTACTCAGAATCTTTCATGCTAGGAAACGGTAGAGGTGAGTCGTTATTTTAATTTATTTTTAAAAACAACATTCTGATTCTAAATAGAGGTAATGAACCAACCTTCATTACCAGAAATAGAAGAGAAGTGCTTGACGTGATGCTCTCCAACAATTCTGATTCCCTTATAATCAGTAACTGGAAAGTGTCAAGTAATGTTACTTTCTCAGATCATAGAATGATAACATTCCAGATCGAGCCTGAAGTAGAAACTCCTAAGCCCTACAGAAATCCCAGGAAAACAAATTGGGTAGCCTTCAATACTAGACTGGCCTCATCTCTGGGCCACTATGAAAGTCAACCTTTGTTAAACTGCTTAGATATTGAAAAACAAGTAAATGAACTAACATCAGTTATTCGTAAAGCTTACCAAAGTTCGTGCCCAATTATCAAGAGAAAGGGCAAGCTCAACCCCATATGGTGGTCCACAGAGCTTTCCGTCCTCGAGGAGGCTTTTCAATAGAGCTAAACATAGTAACGAACCTACTGACTGGGATCTTTTCAAGATCAGTAAAAATGAGTATAAAAATAGAACAACCTATGCAAAAAGAGCAGCCTGGCGTAATTTTGTACAGACATAGAGTCTATAAATGATGCTGCTAGGCTCAGGAAAGTCATGTCAAAGGTGAGCACACCTCCGGGCTTCTTAAAAAGACCCGATAACACCTGGACAGACTCCTGCTCTGAGACTTTAGAATCACTTATGAGCACTCACTTCCCAGGATGTGTCACCGACACAGACCCTGTGGACAGAGGCCTGACCATAAATGAAATTTCTGATATTGGAAACCAAATCGTAAATAATAGGAAGGTGGCCTGGGCCATTGACACCTTCTCGCCATACAAGTCTGCAGGGCCTGATGGAATAATTCCAATTATGCTCCAAAGCTCTAAAGATATAATTGTCCCAATCCTAGCGGACATTTTTAGGCAATGTCTAAACATTACCTATATTCCGTCTATTTGGAGAGAAGTTAATGTCATTTTCATTCCGAAAGCTGGCAAGCCCACTCACACTGTACCGAAGGATTTCAGGCCGATAAGCCTATCGTCGTTTCTTCTGAAGACCTTAGAAAGACTCATAGAAACGCATATTCGCCTTAAATTAGATGAAAATGTCCTCTCGCGAGCTCAACATGCTTACATTAAGGGCAAATCTGTTGAGACGGCACTTCATGAAGTGGTCGGCACAATTGAGAAATCAATTCTCTTCAAAGAATTTACACTTGGAGCGTTCCTTGATATAGAAGGGGCCTTTAATAATGTTGAAAACAGTGCTATTCGGCAAGCCCTAGACTCTGTAAACGTCGATCCAATGTTATCAAACTGGATTCACTCCATGCTCCAAACAAGACTTGTAAACTTAGAATTGGGTCACAGCAAGCTAAAGGTGAGAACATGTAGAGGTACTCCACAAGGAGGGGTATTATCTCCCCTGCTTTGGCTTCTTGTAGTTAACCAGATCCTAGTTGAACTCGATCTTAGTGGTGTAAAAGTTGTGGCCTATGCTGACGACATTTCAATAATGGCCTCAGGGAAATTTCCATCCACCTTGTGTGAACTTCTACAAACATCCTTTTCAATGCTCAATAACTGGGCCAAAAGCTGCTAACTCAACGTCAACCCACTCAAGACAGAATTAGTTTTGTTTACAAGAAAACGTAATGTTCCTAATATTGAATCACCCACTATAAATGGGTCTCCGCTCCATGTCACTGATACGGCTAAATATTTGGGTTTAACAATTGATCGTAAACTAAACTGGAAAGAAAAAATTAAAGAAAGAGAGAAGAAAGCTCTAGTAGCATTCTATACCTGCAGTCGAATCTTTGGTAAAAGATGGGGTCCTAGTCCCAGAACCATTCATTGGATGTACACAGCCATAATAAGTCCAATTTTGACATACGCCTGTTTGGTTTGGGGCCAGCCCTAGACAAAGCAACCAATTTGAAAACCATGACCAGAATTCAAAGATTGACCTGCATTGGTATAACCAATGCCATCAGAACAACACCAACTGCAGCCCTGGAAACGTTTCTTGCAATTGCCTCATTAGACATTTTTACGAAAGAACTGGCTATAAATAGTGCCTTACGGCTAAAACAATGTAAAAGCTGGAATACTGGAATTTTTGGTCACAGAGCTATTATATACGATACCACACATAGATTTTACCCCAGTGGACCTAACGGATATTCCCACAAGGGAATCCTGGACAGAAAACCGGGTCATAAAAGCAAATCACGTATCGGTCTTTACAGATGGCTTTATGGGGTAGGGTCAGGCATCTTTTTATGTGACGATCTCACTCAAAGCTAAGTACTCATCAATAATAGCCGTTCAATTTGACAAGTTTACCTTTTCTTTCACACTAATCATATAGCGTCTAGACCAAGTAAAGAGACCAAAATATTGTAACTCGAAAGCCAGGGAGGTAGTGCGCACCACTTCGTTGGAGGAGAAAAAAGCGGTAAGTCAGAGATTTTGACTCACAAATTTAGAAAGGAAAGCTAAACATATCTAATGAACGAAGGTACCACTATTTATTGAGTTGTTTAGTGATCTTATCTTGTCTTATATTTATTACTGTTCGAGTGAAAACATTTGGAAGAGAATTAACAGCCCTATTCTGCTATTCACGTGGATCGTATATTCGATTCACCCATTCGATTCCCTTTCACACTGCCTTTGCATTCTTCTATCCATCGGGTGAACTACATTATCCCAAACCAATTTGACATTCACGTAAACAGCTGTTCATGTCAAAATCTTGGATAAATTGTTTTGATTTTAATTTTTAATTTCGTAATTAAATTTGGAAATGGACAGTATTGGACTTTTTTTTCCAATTGTAAAGAGAGGAATAAGAGAATCATCGAACAGAGAGCTACGGAAAAATGTTAGAAAATCGAAAAAAAATATTATGGAACTGCCGGACGAAACGTAAGTTCTTTTATTTTCATTTTGAAATAATAATAAACCAATTATTTCAAAATCATAGGTTTACCAAAAACTTTCGGTTAAATAAAAGATCATTTCTGTATGTATTTGAGATTGTTGAATCAAATCTTCCACCTCCGCAGCGAAATGATTCAATTTCAAGAAAAGAAAAATTCATTGCAGAAATTATTGCCGTAAATTGGTCTTTGTTTGTCGTTCTACCTCTAAAAATGTTAATAATCTATTATTTACAAACAAATATTCTAAATTAATCATAATAAATTAGTTTTTACTTACATTTTACTAACAACCAACCAGACAGACGACCCATTAAATGAAAAATCCGCTAAATTTCATATGCGGATTTAAATTGTATAGAATGAATGCGTTCATGTGAATAGCAGAATACCGCGCAGTATTACCGACGTTACCGACTTTAATACAGATTCACTTCGAATGAATAGCAGAATAGTGATGAGTGAAAATTATAGAAAAATTCCCCCCGATGAATAGCAGAATAGGGCTGTAAGAGATATTTTATACGAGATCTTATCTCAATTCATAGAAAGAAAAAGGAGACACCATTTTAATACTTAGTTTATTATCTTTGCTTTCTTTTGCAAATATTTTTTTATTTTATCCCAGCGTTTCTATCGAAAATTGGTAATCTACCTTCATTCAAAGTACCTTTCTTTTTAAAATGTATGTAAACATTAAATGCCTTCAATAAAAACATTTAAATTTATCGTTAGTTTTAACATGGTTGTAATACTATATCGCGCTTTTCACTTCCGAAAGCAAAAGTTAACGAAAATTAGTCGAAACGAAGCAAACCTCAATTATGGGCACGACATATGAATACTTTGTATTCGTTTCGTTTCGTACGACAACTTACGTCGGCATCCGACTATTATAGTTCTACCTTAAAGCTAGCATGCCTACCAGCACTTGGCCGATTGGACAACCATCTTTGCGTTCGTTGCTCTCCCTGAGTATCCTGTGGTTTAGGTAGGACAAGGAAAGGCAGACAATTGCCAGAGAGCAAAGAGGGAACATCAACATCCGTTACAAATTTTATTTTGAAGCTAAGTTGTCAATCTTTACGGTAATGCAAGTAATATGTAAGAAACATTTTTTTTGAAGCATTATTGTTTATTATTTTTTTGAATTTTCAATTCAAGTCCGTTTGGTTCATCACTTTGAAAGTTAGTTTTCTGCAAGACTTTTTTAGGAATAGGTACAAAGTATTATACATTTCTGAAAACTTTATTTCATGGAGATCTTAAAACGGCTTTCTAACTGAACTGTTGATGTGAATGGTCGTGTTCTGTACGCTTTGTTATAAATTTGTTTGTAAATCATAATAAAAATCCCTTAAAAATAATCAAATATAAGTGCCGGCATAAGCCTGAGCAAATATAAACTCAATAAAGTTATTTAATATTTTTTGTACCAATAAAAATTGAAAATATTTCATAAATAAAATCTAAAATATTTACATTGTTTTTTTTTAATGAAAATTAATTTAAAAGGAAACAAAATGAGTGATAGAATTACGGAGCGCGGTGAGCCTAGCTGTACCAAACCAAAAATGCTATCCAAACAAACGGCGAAGTGCAGTGGTGTGTGCGGAAAAAATATCATGCGAAATGTATCAACCTGAGTGAATACGATGTCTCAATGCTTGATACAAAACCCGGTTTTAAATTTTTTTGCGGCGACTGCAAAAATGTTTTAAAGATTATTAGTGATAAACTTTCTGATATTGTAAAAGTAAACAATGTCATAAAAGACGAAATTGATTTGCTTGCTAAATCTAAATGTAATGGTAGTATATGTGAAGTAGGTTTGAAATTTAATTTTACTCTTGGGCTCTTTTTTCATCGCAGACGAAGCCGCAGGTAGAATCACGCACACACAAGAAAGAAAAAACACAAGTAGCAAGCGCATAATAGACCAAGCAAATGTACCTACAAAAAAAATAAAAAATTGTGCCGTGAAGGGTATGTATGAATATACCAGACAAATGCTTATTTTTCTTTCGAATATCGTGTTAAAGAAAATAATGATAATTCATGTCTAACTACTCTAAGATAACCCGAGCGTATAATTTCAAAGTATTTTTTAATATATATTCACTAGCCCTCAAAGTTATGATTTATTCGGTACTAACTGTCAAAATGAACTGGTTCAGCTCATTATTTTTTTCAAAAATGTGTACCTTTATTTAAAAAATAAAATAATATTAAGACATTGACCCAGGTCTGAGAAATTCGATTTTTTGTGAAACCATTTATTTTTGCCTGCTAAATTCTACTTTCAACTCAATTTTCTCGAAAGAAATATAGGAACAAATATTATTATTTTATGAGTCCTACAGTTATTTTGTTTTCACGTAAAAAGTACAAACAGATAAAAATAAAAAAGGGTGTTTTTCTCTGATTTTTGCCTAAAATTTTAGAAAAATGTTCGTAACTTTTTTTGTAATCAGTTTTTCTTAACAAAATACGTACAAGACGAATCTTAACATGTGTGGAAAATTTAATTAAAATCCGTTAAATATTTTAGATTTTACAGACCTTTTCCGCTCTCCCATACAAACCAAACCACTGTGCGCCGCGCGAGCGCGCCGTCGGGAATGTCCTGCAATGACAATGTTAGAAGAATGGGCACGACCTCACCAAAGTAATACGAATATAGTCTTCGCACCTGATTTTAATCCGGAGAACAGACGATTGCTCTAATTAAAAAAAAAAAAAAAAAAAAAAAAGTTTTGTTTCATCTTTTAAACCCTAACACACTAAAAAAAATTGTACCCTCGAAACAATAAAAATTTGAACAGCAAAAAGAAATCCTTATAAATTCTCTAGCCATGAAGACTAAAAATTAGTATCTGAACATATAAGCGAGTTAAAAGTAGACCAAACAAAACCGCTAATAAACCTAAATGAACACCACGTTCATCATTATATGCTTATCTACACGGTAATAATTATAATTTTAGTATTATGTTGCTTCAGAATATACCGAACCAACAAAGTGAAAAAAGAATCAAAATCCATTGTTTCGGATACTAAATCAGAAAGAAATCAAATTAAAGAAAACGACAAAACACAAACTGACACACAATTCTTTGACAAAAACTCAACAATCCCCATCTAAAGAAACCGTAGCGGAAACAAAATATTTTCAAAACCTGAAATCTCCCCAAAATTTGAAATATGTGTATGTCAATATAAAAAATATATAAATAAGATACATACATAATTATTTTTAATGAAAAAGTTTAATAAAAAAAACCATATATAAATACTTAATATTAATTTTAAAATTAATCCAAACATTTAAAACTTAAGATAAGATAATTTTATCAAAAAAAAAGAAGATTATTGTAATGGGATTATAATATTTCCATTATATAAAATGGATTATATATAATGGACATTTGCCAAAACGTCAACCATCAACCAACGTGTCAAGAACATAACCTGCATGGCATTATATATATACTACACATTCGTCACGCTTTACATCATTCATTACTTTATCATATTTTTGTAATCTTTATAAATTTAATTAAAAATTAAATAATTGAAATCAAAGTATTATAAATAACGTCTTTGATTTACATGGTGCCGAAACCCTAGTAACGTCATAACTTTATTCTCTTTAAGAATCCAATTTATTGAACAAAAAACAAAATAATGTCAGATAACCATTGCAGCTTTCTGCGCCCGCTAAAAGCACTTATCGTGGAGCACGATAAAGCGCGAGAATGTAAGCTCTGGAAACAACAGTATGCATATTTTGAAGTTGCTACCGGTATGAATGAGAAACCACAGAACATCCAGGTCGCCACATTCATTTCTGCAATCGGATATACTGCGATCCAGGACTTCAACTCCCAGCTCCCTGCCAGTCTCTTTGTCTACCGACGAACTAACCCTTGATCAGGTAAAGTCTAAATTTGAAACATTCTTTAAGTATTCCCAAAATAAACAACATTTGAGCGCTACCAATTTAATAAGATCACTCAAAAAGAAGGTGAAAGCATTGATGAATTGTTATCCAGTAGGGCTATTCCAGAAAGCGCGGCGGATCGCTTTTAATGGCGGATTTGTATTTTCCTATTCTCAAAAGCGATTCGCTTTCCATTCGACCTTAAATTGAAAGCGAAAGTAAATTTGAATACGTTTTGAAAGCGATAGATGTGAAGGTGACGGATTGTTGGCGGATTGAAACCAAATGTTAATAACTTAAAAAATTTTTGTGTTTCCATAAGATATTAATGGTGGATTTTATTGAACAAGAATTATTAAATACAATTAAATTGTGATAAACAAAATTCAATACACATTATTTGTGAGGAATATCAAGCGGGGAGAGGTCCCACTTGCAATAATTTTTTTTGGATATCCAATTTATTAAAATCATCCTCTGCTTCTTCACTTTCTACACTTAAAAAAACACTTATGGAGTGAGGAGTCCACCTGAAGATTATTTGTTATATGGAAGCAACAAAATCACAAAATAGTTAATTAAAATTTTTTGGTCAGAGAAAAACATTTTTTTACTTGAAACAACTTTCATATTTTTGAAAACAGCTGGCATTTAAATGGGAAGAGTGGAATAAAGAATGGGAAAGACTTGGAAATATTTGACGTTTGAATTGGAAAAATGGAAGGATCGTTTTCTTTCATGTTCGCTTTTGGGAATAACCGAAAGCGAAGATGGTCGAAATTGAGGTATCGCTTTCAATACGATCCGCCGCGCTATCTGGAATAGCCCTACATGCTCCGACTTCAAGTAAGTAATTGTGGTTTCGAGCAGCTAACGGACAGTTTGTTTCGAGAACAACTGATTTTGGGTACAAGAAATGATGAATTAAGAACTAAGTTACCGCCTGAAGATATTGGACTAACCAAAGCGATTCAAATGCCCAAATCCACTGAGCTAGCACAAAAACAAACTGCCCAAATAATTGAAGAAAGCGAACGAAAAATCAATGTGATCGAAAGGTCCAACAAATCCAAGACCAAGACCTTTGATTGTCGAAACTGTGACAAGAATCACGGCTTTCGTAACTGCCCAGCTTATCGGCACGTATGTAAGCTATGTAATCAGAAAAATCACTACGAAGCATACTGCAAATCTCAAAATTAAAATAAATATAAATCCAAGCCAAGCACGTCAAAAAACATAAACATTTGCGAAGAACAAAGCGATGATGATGACGATGACCAACTCCCGTTGTTTATTGGATATGTGTCTCAAAGCAAAGTTGTCAATGGTGATAAGTTTACCGAAATAATTGACATAAACGGTGAAAGCCACAGAATTAAACTCGACACAGGTGCTCAATACAATGTCTTATCTCAAAAAATTATAGAAAGCACTAAGTCAAAAATAATACCATGTACAACCAAAAAACTCATCTCTTTCCACCAACTTAATGTACTTAGGGAATCAACAATTCTTTGCACTATCGCTAATCGAGAGTGCAAAATCACCTTTAAGATCGTGGCCGAAGACATACACCCAATTCTAGGCGCAAACACATGCGAGAAACTTGGCCTCATAAGTCGTATAAATGAAATCAACATAGACGACAGCATATTCGAAGGGTAAGGGTGCCTTAAAAACTACGAATTTGATATCGATTTAATAGATAATCCAAAGTTTGATGTAACACCGGCCCGGCGCATTCCATATAAGATTCGAGACGAAGTAAAAAATGAGCTCGACAACATGGTTAAATTAGATGTAATAGAGCCCACAAAAATAGCTACAGCATCAGTATCGCCTATGGTTGTAGTAAGAAAAAAACAAAAGCTGCGAATTTGTATTGACCCAACCAACGTTAATCGCAACATAATGCTTAATTTTTTTATAAATCTTTAAGGTTATTAATTATTCAATTATTGTATTTTCAAATTGTCAAGTAAAGTTATTACAAAATACAATTAGCAATTTTTTTTTACATTAAAATAAAAAAAAACTTTCATAATGTATAAACGTTTAATTAAAGTGTCTATCAGGCAGACGGCACTACAGCCATGTCCTTATATTCTTAGCTTTAAGTTATTGTAAATTTTTCATCAAATTAAAGAATTTCATTATCATCATCATCTAATGCGCCGTCATCACCCGATGCAAACTATCGAGGAAATCACAGCCCAAATCCGTGGCTCAAAAGTGTCCAAGCTTTTGGATTGCATGCGTGGTTTTTGGCAAGTGCGTGTATCAGAGCGCACGAAAAACTTTTTAACTCTTTTCACACCGTGGGGAAGGTATAGCTGTATGAGGCTCCCATTTGGAATTTGCTAAGTTCCTGAAGTGTTTCCACATATTATGCAAACTTTGTTTGGTCATTTAACTAATGTTAAAATTTCTATGGATGATATCCTTATCCATGCAAAATCAATCGTAAGCCATCGATTACCACGTACCACAGATCAAGTCATCAACATTTTAAAAGAAAACGGACTGAAGCTAAATAAATCCAAATGTATGTTTGAACAACAAACTATAAAATTCTTAGGTCATATCACGCACAAGGCATGAAACCTGATCCCGAAAAAACAGACGCGATTAAACGACTAAAAGAGCCAACAAACCGAAAAAAACTAATGAGAGTTTTGGGAAAATTTACATATCTCAGCAAATACATAAAAACTTTTTATCTATCACTCAACCACTCCGATCACTGCTAGAAAAGTCCAAACCACTGCATTCGAAACGCTTAAATCAATGATAGTAAGCCTCCTGTACTGAGGTTATATGATGTAAACGATGACGTGAAACTTCAAGTTGATGCTAGTTCGAAAGCACTAGGAGCAGTCCTGTTACAAAAAGAACAACTCGTTGCATTTGCCTCAAAGGCACTAATCGACTGTCAGACCCGCTATTCACAACTAGAAAAGGAAGCTCTCGCAATTAAATTTGGCTGTGAAAAATTTCACGACTATGTGTGGGGAAAAACAATTTTGATTGAATCCGACCACAAGCCATTAGAGGTAATATTCCGAAAGCCAATTCATTCAGCACCAGCTCGCCTACAACGTATTCGGCTAAGTTTACTTACCTACAACCCCACTGTTGTTTACTAACAAGGTGAACGTATGCACCTAGCCGACCCGTTAAGGAGAGATTGCCAAAACATAGAAGAAAAAGATAACGTTAATGACTTAGAGATTCAGCTTGTCCTCTCGATTTCAGACAAAGAGCTTGATCGTCTGACTAATGTCACCAAACATGACGAGACATTTAAACAGCTTAAACAGTATATCCTAAACGGTTGGCCTGAAAACATAAATTACCTTCCAATTAGCGTAAAGCCCTACTGGCATTTTAGAGAAGAGCTTTCAATATATGATGGAATTATATTTAAAGCCCAAAAAGCAGTGATCCCAACAGGAATGAGAGATGAACTCCTCAAATACATTCATAGTGGACACTTCAGTTATGAAAAGTGTATTCGGAAAGCCAGGGACACGGTTTTCTGGCCAAACATGAGCTCTGATATAGCCAGTTATATGAAAAAGTGTGCCGCTTGTAGGGTTACCAGCTCTAAAATCAGCAAAGCCAGACAGTAAAGAAAGAAAAGCCTAATTTAAGAGAAAAAAGCCTGACAAAAAATGTCATATCAGTGTCATTTCTTGCACAATACGGTGATTCAAAATAACACCTTTCTCGAAATTCGAAATTATGAAATAGAAACAACCCCTGAAAATTTCATGCTTTTAGCACCAAAACTCAAAAAATTTGCAGCTTTTAACATTTGAGACAAATTCCGATTTTCAAAGACTTTCAAGCAAAATTATCGAAAAAGCGCTAGCAGGGAGCTCGATTTTGATTTTTTTGGTCTCAATTTTTTGGTTTCAATCTGAGCTTTATAATTTCGACCGGTCCCAGTTAAATTTCGAAAAAGGTGTTTTTTTTAATCACCCTATTGCACAACTATTTGTGTCTTTCTAAAAAGTGACAACTAAATGAAAAATATACGTAAACGTTTTTCTTCTAATGATTGTATTTTTTGCGATGATTATAAAAAAGCCTGACAAAGAACGAAACCTGGCCAAAGCCTGATTGGACATTAAAAGCCTGACGCGTTAGGCGACATCCTGACGGATGGTAAGCCTAGCCGCTTGTCAAGTTCATCAACGCGAAAAAAACATAACCGAAATTGGAACCAAAGAAGTACCAAAGCATCCATTTGAGATAGCAGCCGCCGATTTGTTCTATTTGAATGGTAAAGACTACATAGTAGTAACAGACAGCTTTTCAGGTTATATTAACTTTCAAATATTAACAGAAGCTACATCTAAAAACGTAATTTCTTGAAAGCGTTTTTCCAGTTATGGCATACCTCGGATATTAGAAACGGACAATGGACCACAATTCTCCTCCCAAGATTTCAAGAAATTTTCAACAGATTGGAAGTTTAATCATCAAAAAGCTCTCCATATCACCCACAGGGAAATGGAGTAGCTGAAAGGGCAGTGCAAACAGCAAAAAGCATATTAAAGAAAAGCAGGTATGACAACACCGACTACCATCTAGGCATACTTAACTTCATGAATATTCCAAGAGGCAAGCTGTGAAGCCTTGCTCAACGGCTATATATTCGAGATATACGCTCGCCATTACCAACCACCATCTCATCACTCATACCCAAATCAAAAACACCCGATACACCACAATTACTCAAAGAAGAGCGCGTTAAACAGGCACATTATGCTAACAAAGGAGCTAAGCAAGACAAAAAGCTGCGTTTGGGCCAAAACATTGCAACCAGAGTCAATACCAAAAACCATTGGAAACCAGCAGTTGTAATTGACAAAGTTCATCCAAGATCCTACATAATCCGTGAAAAGGGAGGAAAGTCTTTTCGCCGCAATTCATGTAATATAAGACCCACCGAAGCCGATATTTGCAACCACCCAACCACCATCGCAGACTTAGAGACTGCGCAAACGCCAGTGCCACCGTCCCAGCCAACACGTTCCACAACACATAACGATGCGCACCCAGAACCCAGTTATCCTGAAATGCAGAACTCAGCTACTACCACGTCGGTGGCGTCGTCGTCGTCGTCGTCTTCGGCATCGTCGTCGTCTCCATCGACCTTCAAAACCAGGTACGGAAGATCAGTCAAACCCTCTCAGCGTTTGACATACTACCATTGATCACCACGGTCGAACATTCTCCAAAGAAGGGTGATGTAATGGGAACTGACCCTTGAAATGTCATCGTTGGAATATAACAAATTTGCGAAAACGTCAACCATCAATCAGCGTGTCAAGAACATAACCTACATGGCATTGTATATATACTTCACGCTTTACATCATTCATAACTTTATCATATTTTTGTAATCTTTATAAATTTAATTAAAATTAAATAATTAAAATCAAAGTATTATAAATAACGTCTTTGATTTACAATTATAAACTTTTAATAAAACAACTATATAATATAAATACTTAATACTAATTAACTTAAAATTTTAATAAGATACATTCATAATTATTTTAAATACAATCAATACAATACATAATTACTTTAAATAATACGTATTAAAAAAAAAAAGAAAAAAAAAATTTAATTACTATTAATTATAACATTTCAAACTATTACCCAAATTATAATTAAATGTGACCTTTCATCCTTTTGCATCTTTACAGAAAACTAATCTCTTCAAGGTATAATTTTCTTTCTTCAAGGGGAGCGGGATGTAGTGATCCACTACATGCGACCACTATAACAGCCTTTTATCAATATACAGTGGCTCCAAGCCAAACTCGGACACCTTCGAAATAACAAATTGAAGGAAAATAATTAATCAATCAGACGAAGTTGGACAAAAAAACAGTGATTTTCAAATAACACTACGTTCCACAATTGTAAAACAAAAAAACTTATAAAGAAATTCACTAATATGAAAAAATTAAACCCAAAACACAAATATACCAAGAAATTGCAATGCGCAAACAAAACTCGGACACTTGGCGGCAGCATTGTTTGAAATCTTCATTATTTTATATTTGAATCGTTACCAACTTAGATTGTTTAATGGTAACTTCCGGTCAGTAAAGCTTCAAGTTATGTTTGTAAACAAAGAGACAACATCAAACGAAACCAATATTTCTCCATTTTCCAAACGAAGTGGGGAATGGACGTTTTTTTTTTTTTTTTTTTTTCGCTGTCGTTGCCAGTAAATTTAAATTAAAATATTTATAACTTTTTCTATATTATATTTAATTTGTTTATAGGTAGTGAAATAATTTACTAAAATCATTAATAATAACATGAGAAAAATATAATCTTTGAATATTGTTTGTAAGTAAATTTGACGTCATATAGTATATAACGGGTGATTTTTTAAGAGGTTTAGAACTTTTTTTTAAAAAAAAACACAAAAAATTCGAAAAAATGAATGAAATATTTATTTGAATCGATAGTTTGAACCTTGCAATTTAATGTTTAAAGATAATTTCATGCAAATGTTGACCGCGGCTGCGTCTCAGGTAGCCCATCCGCTGAGTCCAATTTTGGCATACTCTTTCACACATATCGGCCGGTATCTCACGAATGAATGCATGGATGTTGGCTTCCAGTGCGTCAATCGAAGCGGGCTTGTCCCTATAGACATTAGCCTTGACATACCCCCACAAAAAATAGTCTAATGGTGTCAAATCGCACGATCTAGGCGGCCAATTGACCGGCCCGAAACGTGAAATTAACTGTTCACCAAACTCGCCTCGCAATTGCGCCATTGTTTCGCGTGCTGTGTGGCATGTGGCACCGTCTTGTTGAAACCACATATCATGCAAGTCAAGAACTTCCATTTCGGGCAAAAAAAAGTTTGTTATCATCGCTCGGTAGCGTTCACCATTGACAGTAACGCTGCGATTCGCATCATCTTTGAAGAAATATGGCCCAATAATGCCGCCGGCCCATAAACCGCACCAAACAGTGGCTTTTTCGGGATGCATTGGTAGCTGTTGCAATGCTTCTGGCTGATCTTCACTCCAAATGCGGCAATTGTGCTTATTTACGTACCCATTCAACCAAAAATGAGCCTCATCGCTGAACACAATTTTTCGATAAAAACATTTCGAACCGAGCACGAATTTTGATAGTAAAATTCAATAATTTGCAAGCGTTGTTCATTTGTAAGACGATCCATGGTTAAATTGCAAACCAAACTGAAGCTGTTTGACAGTGACACAAGGTACTAAACACACGTCAGCTGTTAAAACCAGTGTTGCCAAAACCAAACCAGCTAAAAAATCACCCGTTATAATTATAAAACTCTAAATGGGAAGACAAAGAGGCCAAACTTCTCTCGAAGTGAGAAAATGAATTATAAAACATTCACAAGATGGAAAATCTGTGCGAGATATAGCGAAAATCGTTGATCGAATTCATTCCACCTTCAGGATATCATTAAACGTTTTCGTACAACCAAAAATATTGAAAACAAACCAAAAACAACACATAATAAAATTCTTAACGAGGCGAATGAACGGTTTTTGGTAAGAAAAGTGAAAATTAATCCATTTTTGAGCGCTCCAAAACTCGCTGACATTGCGGAAAAAGAACTGGGAAAACATTCAAGCCCATCGACCATTAGGAATGTTCTTCGTAAAGCGGAATTGAATAAAGGAAGAGCTAGGCAAAAGCCCCTAATTAGCAAACAAAATAAGATGAAAAGACTACAGTTCGGTAAATATTACCAAAATAAGGATTTTTCATTCTGGAAAGATGTTTTATTAACGGACGAAAGCAACCATATGTGTGGAGAATAACTAACGAAGAGCTGGTTTCGAAGAATTTAAAACCTACTGTTAAACATGGCGGTGGATCGGTGATGGTTTGGGGATCCTTTTCTGCATCAGGGCCAGGTGCTTTACATTTTATAGACGGAATAATGAATCAACATGTTTATTTGGACATCTTGAAGCTTAATTTACCATTATCTGTCCAAAAGCTTGGCCTCGGTGATCGCTGAAAATTTTATCAAGATAATGATCCTAAACACAAAGCTTATAGGGTTCGATCCTGGCTTTTGTATAACTGTCCCCACGTCATGGAAACTCCACCTCAAAGTCCCGACATAAATCCCATTGAGAACCTGTGGGAACATCTCAACAAAAATATAAGAAAACACGTTATTTCTAACAAAACTGACCTAAAAAGGATTCTTCTAGAAGAGTGAAATAAAATAAAACCAACATTTTGTGCAAAGCTAGTTCAATCACTCCCTTCTAGACTTAAAATGGTTTTTAAAAATAAAGTACTGCACACAAAGTATTAAATTTTCCGAAAACCCGACAACTTCAAGCGTTTTTCCTGGCTGTCCGAGTTTTGCTTGCGCATTGAAATTTCTAATGTTTAAAAATAAATGAATTTCCTTATAATTTTTTTTAAATTTACAACTGTGAAATATAGAGTTATTTGAATATAATATTGTTTTTTTCCTACTTTTTCTTATTGCTGCATTATTTTCCTTAAGTCTGAAATTTCGTAGGTGTCCGAGTTTGGCTTGGAGCCACTGTATATAAATATTCAATATCAATTGCCATTCTCAAGTCACCACACACGATCTTCTATAGTATCAATTTTCGTTGTCCGCACCTGATCTACATCATTGCGACTTATTAATGTGTCATTTTCCAGAGCCCACTTAGTGAAACCTAACACGGCAATTAATTAATTGTCGCCAGTTCCGCGTCATAACTACAGGGTGGCGCAAGAATCGTGCTACAAAAATAAAACGTAATAACTTTTTTTCTGTGTGAGTAATCGGCTTATTTTTTTTTTTATTTTGTAGGTTACTATTTAGATTTATAAAAATGGATGCTTGGGATACGGAGAAAAGAATTTGGATAGTGCAACGGTACCATGCTTTGCAGTCCGTCATTTCCGTCCAAAGGGAATTTAGGCGGGAGTTTGGCGGTAATCCCCCTAGTAGATGGACCATTATGAGGTTTGTAAACATGTTTGCCGAATCTGGAAGCATCGCACGAAGGCCGTACCATCGAGATGCCAATGTTCGGGTTCAGGATACAATCGCAGCAGTAGCATCTGCAATACAGGCCAATCCGAACGTTTCGACCCGAAACTTATCGGGGCAAATTGGAATTAGTAGACGGTCATTACAACGGATACTTCATGACGATTTAAACTTGTTTCCGTACAAAGTCCAAATTACTAGCAAGTTAAACCCTCAGGATTTGCCTGTTCGCCTGGAATTTTGCCAAAAAATGATATCAATGGCCGAAGAAGACAACACATTGATCAATTGTTTGTTCATGTCTGATGAGGCCCATTTTGATCTTAACGGCAATGTAAACAAGCAAAATTGCTAGATATAACTTTTTTGTGGGCTATAGGTCAATAAATTAAAGATGTTATTTGATAAGCAACGTTTCGAGCATGTTTATGCTCTTCATCAGGCCTTTATTTGCAAAAATTATAAAAGTAATACATACATACATTAATATAAAAAGTATTATATATGACGTCAAGTAACTTACAAGCAACATTCAAAGAATTTACGTTAAGTAAATAAACCACTCATTATAGTAGGTACACAACAATCTCATAAAATAAAATCTATTACAAATAAACAAATTAATTAATGAGTTTAAGATTTGAATTTGAATTTAAATTTACTGGTGGACAGGAAAAAAGTCCATTTATCAACACAAATCACCTATACTTAAACCTACTGTATGTTGTTGGTCGCTTAATCAGTTGGCTGTATGCACTGCTAAGCTTTTCGCAGTCCGATCTCCGGTTGACAGCATTGTTGTTGTTAATTATATGGAGCATCTCCAGCAACATTCTCTTTGAATAATGTTGCTCTGTTTGCAAAATCTCCACATTATCCAAATCTGGTTTATGTTTCTCTTGCAAACAGTGGAGAGCTAATGCAGTTTTTTGTGCAGCCCCGCTATTCAAATCTGATCTATGACCAGAAAGACGATTTTTTAGTTTTTGCTTGGAGTCTTCAAGTCTGCAAATCCCCTGAAAGACAAACTTTTCACTAACATCAAAGGGAAAGTGGATAGGATGGAGAAAGCCAACATTGTTTATAAGATCAATTGCTTAAGCGGGAAAGAGATGACATGTTCATCGGTCTATATAGGTACCTCCAAGCAAAAACTAAAAAATCGTCTTTCTGGTCATAGATCAGATTTGAATAGCGGGGCTGCACAAAAAACTGCATTAGCTCTCCACTGTTTGCAAGAGAAACATAAACCAGATTTGGATAATGTGGAGATTTTGCAAACAGAGCAACATTATTCAAAGAGAATGTTGCTGGAGATGCTCCATATAATTAACAACAACAATGCTGTCAACCGGAGATCGGACTGCGAAAAGCTTAGCAGTGCATACAGCCAACTGATTAAGCGACCAACAACATACAGTAGGTTTAAGTATAGGTGATTTGTGTTGATAAATGGACTTTTTTCCTGTCCACCAGTAAATTTAAATTCAAATTCAAATCTTAAACTCATTAATTAATTTGTTTATTTGTAATAGATTTTATTTCATGAGATTGTTGTGTACCTACTATAATGAGTGGTTTATTTACTTAACGTAAATTCTTTGAATGTTGCTTGTAAGTTACTTGACGTCATATATAATACTTTTTATATTAATGTATGTATGTATTACTTTTATAATTTTTGCAAATAAAGGCCTGATGAAGAGCATAAACATGCTCGAAACGTTGCTTATCAAATAACATCTTTAATTTATTGACCTATAGCCCACAAAAAAGTTATATCTATCTTTATCGATAAAAGGTCACAAATATTATATTATTTATCAAGCAAAATTGCCGTATATGGAATGAGTCTAATCCAGAAATGCTCCATGAGACGGAACTGCACCCAGAACGATTCACTGTGTGGTGCGCAGTTTCATCAAGGTGTATTGTCGGGCGGTACTTCTTTGAAGAAAACGGTGTAACCGTTACTGTCAATGGGGACCGTTATTTAAAGATGTTGAAGGAGTTTTTTTACCCAGAACTGCGCCGAAGACGTATACCATTCAACAGCGTTTGGTTTCAGCAAGATGGAGCAACTGCACATATAGCCAGACCAGTTATGGCGGAGCTAAACAAAAAATTCGCAAACAAATTAATTTCTAGGAACTCCACTCTTCGCTGGCCTCCAAGGTCACCTGACCTGACTGCACCAGACTTCTTTTTATGGGGTTATGTCAAGCAAGAGGTGTATAAAACGAAGCCCAGGAATTTAACTGAATTAAAGCAGTCCATAACGACAATAATTGAGGCGATCCCAACTTCAACTCTTCAGAAGTTCAGGCCGCAATGAATAATTTTTTGACCAGGTGCCGCATATGCGTGGGACAGCGTGGAGGTCATTTGCGGTCTATAATCTTTAAAAACAACTAACTATTTAAAATAAAATTTAATTTTCTAACCAATAAAAAAAAAATAAATGAAATACATGATTAAAAAAAAAGTTATTTGAATTTCTTACTGTAGCACAATTGGTGCGCCACCCTGTATAGCTACGACTATAGCAATAAGTAACATATGACTCAGTACGAAGGTTTTAAGTAGAGCAAAGTAGGAATGACCACCATGGGCATGCATTGTTTTTGATTTCTATGGACATCATATCGCACTTCGATAATTAGGTCACTACGTTGCCTGTGTGTATCTGGTACCTCTATGGATAAGTTTATCGATTGAATGTGCTTTATATTGGGCCAGTCTAAATGACATATGATCCGTTGAACTCTTTATGCAATAATAACAATGCAATTGATTTTTGTATAGATGCGTTTTAAAATTGTGATGTTAACGTATTTTTATATTTAGTTGCGTAAAAATGCATTTTCATAAATGCAAAATACCTACCTACCTACGTCCAACCATTGATCAATCTTCCCTCCTTTATATAGCTGACAACCCAATAGCTTGTTCCACACTCCCTCCTCTTATCAATCTTTAGATCGTGCAAAGAAACCAATCAAGGAATAAGTACCTACAAGAAACAAAATCTCAACAAAAATAAAGTACCAACCCAATAGCTTGTTCCACACTCCCTCCTCTTATCAATCTTTAAATCGTGCAAAGAAACCAATCAAGGAATAAGTACCTACAAGAAACAAAATCTCAACAAGAAAATGTTGAGGTTCCTCGCCTCAACCAAAACATCCCTCACCCTACATCTACAAAAAGGGAGCATTTTTATTTTTTGCTCACATTTCATTTCAATTTATAAAAACAACACCCATTGAGCGAGTGACACAATAGATTACAGAAGATTTCCATGCAAAACCAATATACCTCCAACTATACATAATTCATGCTTCCTCGCATTAAAGGTAAGACCGCACTCGACGGAACTGCGATCAGCGGAACTGAACTTCACGACTAATTTGTAGGAAATTGTATGAGCTATATTGCACTTAAGCCTAGTACTTTCTCGTGAAGTGAACAAACATCAGTAGAGAAAGTGAATTTTTGACATTTGTCGCTGGCACAGACTTGTGAATGCGTTGTGAACGTTTGACATTCGCAAGCACATTGCCTTAAATGTCTAATACAAAATAAATATTTGTTCATCAATTTATTAAAATGAAAGACGAAACCATAATTATCGCAGCAACTTCTGTTTTACTTCTCAGTACAACTTGCTTGAAGTTAACTAACTTCTTTGAGACTTTTGCAGCTTTTATGTTCGAATTGTCAAAGCCTTATCAAAAATCAAAGAGTTCCCGTGCATTTCGCGCGAATTGGTTCACCGCTCGTGAACGCAAACTCTCCACTTTTTGTCTCCACATGGCTTCACGAGCACGTTCACGGGTAAACAAAAATGCAAATTTGTATGGATTCACGATATGATTCACAAGTATGTACTAGGTTTAAGCGGCAACTGCACTACACGGCGCAGCACTATTCGACAAAGTTGACCAAATTTGTCGCGACATGAAGTTCCGTTCAGTTTCGTGCGAAAGTACGCGCGTTGTCGCTGAAGTGCAGTTCCGCCGAGTGCGGTTGTTTTACCTAAAATCGACCAATTTCCGACATTAACACTTAAATTTAAAAAAGATCTCTCACAACAAAATTAGTCCTATAAAAATTCCTCACTCAAATTCAATACCCATCTTAACGAATATATTAAATACACGAACCATTGCATTCGACGAGTTTTATTTTTGATATAAATTTAATTGGTCTTTATGACTACTTCCGGGATGAGTTTGGGGACCACCTGTCCTGGGTCCAGTTGGAATTTAGACAGTTATAAATTTCACCTGATAATTTCAGCAAAGCAGTTTCAGTTGATCTTCCACTTCTGAATCCAAATTGAGAATCGTTAAAAAAATTTGTTCTTTCTAAAAAGGATAGCATTCGCGTTTTAACGCCTCTCTCAAAAATCATTGAAAAGACAGATAAAAGTGAAATTGGACGATAATTGTTTAACACCATAGAATCGCCCTTTTTGTGGAGGGGAATTACTACAGCTAATTTCAAAGATTCTGGAAATACACCTTTAAGTACAAATGAATTAAAAATAAAGCATTATACATCAGATATATGAAATGAAATTTGTTTTAATAAGAAACTAGATATGGTATCAAAAGATGAGGAGTTAGATGTTTTTAATGATTTTATAATTTTATGAATTCCAAGAGAAGTGAATTTTTCAAAGAAAAGATTGAAATTCAGTTTGCTTTAAAATATCATCGTGATATCTCGATGTAGAATAAAAATTATTTGTGGAATCATGGCATGCACCAACATTAGAGAAAAATGTATTGAATAGATCAGCGACTTCTAAAGGTTCAGATATAGATATGTATATTATTATTGTTTACAACAATTTCTGAATTTGCCATTGCTTTTTAGAGTTAACAATATTCATAGCTAATTAATTTCTAAAATAATTATTTTTATATGAGGGTATTTCAGTTTTTAGTTCATGACAAATCTTGAAATAATAATCTTCGAATCTAGTATTGTTAGGATGTCTTTTAATAAGTAAATATAGCTGATTTTTCTTTTAATTTTTTTCAATAATGAGATAGACATCCATTGCTTAAGAAATTTCAATTTTTTATATTTCTCACATTTATTTACGCTACAATAAGATATATAGTACTGCAACTTATTGAGAAATAAGTCAAATACATTAAATGGATCATTTGCACTATACACCAAGACTCAAAATTTAAATTAGATCTTAAGGCAATATAATCAATTGTTGTATAGTCCTTATATTCGCAATGTTTATTTCTAAAGACCCTAGTATCCAGTTGGATACCTGTCAATCTATGTTCAGTGATTTTTAAATCATAGGCTCAAGTTTTATATTCTGCAGAATTATTTCTTTTCAACCTAATAAAAATGTTGTCCAAACAAGAATCAAATCGAGTCGGTTCATTGAGTAGAGATTCAAAACTAAATGAAGACATCACCGATAAAAAACTATCAGCATCAGATGATTCACATAAAATATTTATATTGAAATCGCCTAACAAAACTACATTTTTAAATTTTTGAAGCTTCAAAAATCCAGAAAATTCATTTAAAACGGTATTAACTGTACACTTATGCAATCTATATGTTACATATCGAGAGCACTCTCATCCTCACTATACATAGAACACTCAGACAACTACAGCCTTATTTATTAGAATTCGCTAAACACCCCTAAACGGCTGAATAGTTATGTAATGAATAAGCATTTATGTAGCCACTATTCAACGCAACATAAATTATTATTTATAAAAGATTTCCCTACCCTGTATAGTTATAATACGCTTGTGTCAAATAAAGTACCAAAAAGAGGAAATCTATTACGTTTTACTTCCAAAACTGACAAACCAATCTCAGCTGTTCATAAAAAAAAAACAATTCTGTTGCGCAGCCGATTGGATTCTTTTATTTTCTTCTAATATTATTATTCAGATTATTGTTATTTGTGTGGTTTTTGTGTTGTTTGTCAATAAATAAAGTAATATATTTTGGAAAAAAAAATCATTTTTATTGATTCATTAGAAGATTTTTGTTTTCTTCACTCTACACGGTGGTGTTTTTATTGAAAAGAAAATATATCTATTAGGGTGGCTCTTTTGTTCGCAATGTCTAAAATTATTCTAAGTCCTTTCCTGAAAGTGATCAAAAATCTCCAAATTTGGTACAATTTAAGTAAATTTTGCACACATTTGAAGTAAATTTGGCACACATTTGAAGTTCTATTAAGAGTGCAAAAATTTAATTCCTCGAAGAAGTAGTATCCAAAAAAAAAACATTTCTATTTTTACTTTTAAGGTGAATAAAAGGCTGGGATTCAATCTGTATAATTATGTTTGGTGTTACTAAGCTAGCCGCTTTAAAAAAAAATGCACAACGTGTTTGTATGTACATTGTACAGGTACATAATAATCATTTTTAGGGGAGGACAAAAAAGAAATTCAAACATTGCCAAAATATGGGCTACCCTAATATCTATGTATTATATTGTTGTGTGTGATTCAAAGTGACATTTCGATACTAAAATATCCTTATACAGACACTATTCAACCCTCAAACGCGTTTAGCTTATAATGCTACTATTCAACGTTGCAAATTTTTATAAATACGATTTTCGTGTTTAGAGGCATTATAAGAAGTGTATAAGTTTATGCACTCGCTATAATGCGTTTATAAATACGGCTGCTAGTATATAATATTATATGTAGCCTATGTTATCTATAAATAAGTTTCTATAAGCCGCGAGACAGTTTACAATGAACCTTCATAGAGTAAAGACATCTTTTATTAAATACAATATGGTGTCCGATGTGACTCTTGACGATAAGGAAAAAAAGATAATAAAAAAATCGAAACTGCCGCGGCTACAAGTGCGCAAAGCTTTTCATCATCAATTCCACACTTGAATCTACAAAAAACGAATTCGGATACAGCATGGAATGGCTGGTTTAATCAGTTTAAAGTCTTCATGCAAGCAACAAATCTCGAGTCACAGCCATGTTCCCGTAAAGTCGCTCTTCTCTTACACCACATGGGCCCAGAATCACTTGAAGTTTTTAATTCTTTCGCCTCTGATTTGGATAAGCTTAAGTACATAGAATTGGTTACAAAGTTCGATGAATATTTTTCACCAAAAACAAATCTAGCAATAGAAGGTCAACACTTCTTTTATCGTGCACAAGTAGTCGAAGAATCTATTGATTCTTACGTCACTGTTCTAAAAAATCGGAGATTCGGAGATTTAAGAGAGAAACTCGTCAGAGACATTTTTGTATGCGGCTTGCATGCAAGGTATACTTTCATTAAAGAACGGCTTCTTAGCGAAGGCGATATCTTGTTGGAGAAAGCAGTAGAGATCTCCAAAACTTTAGAAATAACAAAAGCACATTCAAACCAACTATATCTAATTTAAAAAATTCACTTTGAAAAATAAAATTCACAGTATGTTCATGCTTTGGTTTTTATAAGGGTCGGTAAAAATTGACCATAATTTGCGTCTTAGAGTCTAGGGGCGCATTTTGGAGTTTAGGTCACTTACCTTTTAATTGAATTATATTCAATCGTTCCAACTTAGGAGAAGTATTTTTCTATTTTATGAATTAAATATTCAGCGATTAAGCAACTCCCAATTCCCTATTGATTTCACTATTAAATTTTCATCATAATTTTCATCGAAAATAATAAATATTAAGCTGATCAATAACTAAGTAACACGCAATTTGTAACTTTTTTGTTGAATATTCATCATATTTTTCATTGGCAAATATTGAGGTAGTGAAAAAACAAGTCCAAATTATTAAGCGATTTCATAAAAGAATTTTCATCATATTTTTCATCAAAAATTAATGATCTGATGAATAAGCAAGTTACTTTTGTTTAAGTATTTCTTCGCTGAATATTCATCATATTTTTCACCGGAGTCCTCAGTCCAACTGGTGAATAAGCAACTTCCAAGGAAGTAGTGATTTAGTTGTGGAATTTTCATCGAGATGGTTGCATGTGCACCCTGCCAATGACATCCCCATGTTAAAATCCTCGATGTATTCCGCACAAAGGAAGCGGGTACTGCTCCCTTTCCTCAAGGAAGAATCAAGATATTCACCATTGAACTTTAGAAATTTCCCACTGGGCACCCTCACAAAAAATACAGTCACAAACACAACGTTACAATTAACAAGACAATAGTTCAACCACTTGTCTGAGGTGCGGGGAGACGCACAGGTACAGATGCCCAGCATTTGGAGTTACTTGCAAAAAGTGTAGTATAAAAACCACTTCGTAAAAATGTGCCGGTCGAAGCTGTACATCCATAATGTCGAAGCTGAGTCTAATGCATCATCATCAGAGCCAGAGTCCGAACCACTGTTCATGGGTCTTCTTGAAACGTCGCGGCGTCGCGGTCGTCGTCATCGCTATCTTGGGACATTTACCTAAGTATTAATGGAACCAAGCTAAAATGTCAATTGGATACCGGTACACAAGGCAACGTGATGTCAAATAAAACCTTCTTACAACTTGGAATAAACCGATTTAACATCCAACATTCATCGAGTCGCATCCTAACATTTAGTAAAGAACCCTTTCCAATTATTGGGTAAATTTATATAAATTGTGTTTATCATGAAAAAGAAAGACTTTGATTGTCGTACAGTTTTAGGATTACCATCCTGTGCTGATATGAATTTGATAAAACGAGTAAATGAGTAAAATTTTGAAGAAGGTAACAACTTAAACTGCATAAACCTGGAAAACAAATAAGACCAATTACATCAACAACAGGATCAATACTTACAAAGCTTGAATGTTGGTTACTAGAAAGATTCAAACAAGGGCTATAAAGAATAGCATCGAATTTACAGAGAAAGTAAAGGAATTAAATATAGCCAGTAATGAAATTCAAGTATCATTCGATGTAGTATCTCTATATCCAAATGTACCTATTGATGAAACTTCAAAACTTCTTAAAGAATGGTTAGAAACAAATTCTCTAGACAAGAAGAAATTAATGAATTAACCAACCTTACAAAATTATGTACTAATGAAAATTGGTTTCAGCTCAATCAAAAATTCTATCGACAAAAGTTTGGTTGCAGTATGGGTTCACATTTAAGTCCATTTTTGGCAAATTTATTCATGTCACATTTAGAAACTAAAATGAAAAATTAAAGAAGTTTTCCAAGAATTTGGTTCAGATACATAGATGATGTGTGGGCCATAGTTAAAAAACAAGAATTTCGAAGTCTAATAAACTTACTAAATAGAACAGAATATCCAACAATCAAATTTACTTACGAAGAAGAAATAAACGGAAGGTTAAATTATTTAGATTTAACTATAATTAGAAAAGGTGAAACTTTCGAGTTTGATATTTATCGAAAACCTTCAAATACTCTAAGATATATAACATCGGCCTCTTTTCATCCATTTGAACACAAAATATCAGTTTTCCATTCAATGATTTTTAGAGCTTTAAACATCCCGATGACGAAAGAAAGAGAATACATTGAAATACGAAAGATCAAAGAAGTAGCTAAGATAAACGGATATACAGAACAATTAATAGATGATCTCACGACTGCACATAGAAGAAAACAAAACTTAAGAAATTATACAACTTTAGATTTAATCAGAAATGAAAACGATGAACAAAAGAAATGGTCAAAGTTCAATTTTTATCCAGAAATTACATCAAAATTAAGACCAATTTTTAGTAGGCAAAACATCAAAATGAGTCAGTGTAGTGAGATAAAACTCAAAAATGTGATTAGTGGCTCAAAAGATAAAATTGAGAAAAATCAACAATTAGGAATTTATGCTATTGGATGCAGCGATTGTAAGAAGGAATATCTAGGACAGACAAGAAAACCAATCATGAAAAGGTTCAAAGAACATTTTGCACATTTAAAATACAATGAACCTGAAAAATCGAGTGTAGCACAACACATGCTGGAGAATAACCATAATTTTAGCTTACAAAATTTGAAATTAATTCGCAATGTAAATAATCATTATTAATTAGATGCTTTTGAATCTCTTTACACTTTCAAAAATAGAAATAATTTAATGAATAGTGACGATGGACCAATAAAAGATCCAATTTTCAAAAAATTTTATAATAGATCTTAAATTCACTATGAATTTGTTTGTGTAGTTTGTTTTTGTTTGTAATGAGTTATTTGTATTTAATATATCAAAAAAAATTTTTTTAAATATTATTTATATAAAACTTACTGACGATGGAAGCATAGCTTCCGAAATTCATTTAAGTAAATAAATAAATAAAATAAGTGTTTTTAAGTTATTTAAAATAATAATTTTTATTTATTAATTTGTTTTGCCCTAATATTTATAAAATAAAATCCTGAATGATTTTAAGAATTTGTTCAATGGTCTCGGTTGCTTAAAAAACAAAATTCATTTGCAGTTGAAACCAGGTGCCAAACCAGTGATTGATTGTCCGCGCCGAATACCATTCAGCCTCATGAAACCACTTAAGGAAGAACTGAAGAGAATGGAAGGTTTAAAAGTCATCGTCAAAGTCAGTGGATCAACTATCGAAGAACATAACAAGGCACTTAAGCTTGTGCTGGAGAGAGCAAAGTTGATAGGGCTTAAGTTTAACTTATCAAAATCAAAATTCCTTCAAAATAAAGTCAAATTTATAGGTCATGTTTTCACTCCAAACGAAGTAAGTCCAGACAAAAATAAATTAAAAGCAATTGTCGAAATGCCACGTCCTGAGAATACTGCCGACCTTCAAAGGTTCTTAGGAATGGTCAACTGTTTAGGGTCATTTGTCAAAAATGTATCTGTGGAAACCACAAATCTTCGTCAGTTATTGAAAAAAGAAGGCTTATGGCACTGGTCTTCCAAACATGAAGAACAATTTAATAAATTAAAATCGCTTATTTCCAATGCTCCCGTTCTTACATACTTCAACTCTGATAAACCTCTTACGTTGTCAGTTGATGCCTCAAAGTGCGCATTAGGTGCTGTTATTTCTCATAACTACTCTCCAATTGCCTACGCCTCTGCAACGCTCACTCCAATTCAAAAAAAGTATGCCCAAATAGAGAAGGAATCGCAATACTTTTTGGCTGCACGAAATTCTATCAATATACTTTTGGTAGAAACGTTCTTGTCGAAACAGACCATAAACCTTTGGTCCCTCTTTTTGATCGTCCTTTATATAAAATAAGGGTAAGGGCGTCTACATAGATTTATGCTTCGACTCCAGTGCTACGACTTTAAAGTTGTCGATAAGCGAGGAAAGTATCTTTTTGTCGCAGAAGCTCTATCTGGGGCAGCTCTTTCGGAAAATGTTTTTAAAGACTTTGACCAAGATTTACGTCTTCATTGTAACCTTCTGACAAAAACTTTGTCTGCATCCGTGTCAAAAATTAATGAAGTACGTTGTTGAATGACAAAGTTCTTTCCGTAGTCAAATTTTATTATAAAAATGGCTGGCCATTGAATAAGAAGTTAGTAGACGAACTTGCAATGCCTTATTATAGTATAAGAAGCGATCTTCATGTCATAGACGAACTAGTCTTTAAATGCAACCGTCAAGTCATACCAATGCTTCTACACGAAGGTCATATGGGAATTGAACGTGCCAAAGATCATATTTTATGGCCAAACATAAACCAAGACGTCGAAAATGTCGTCAGCAGGTGTGAAACCTGCATCCGTCATAGAAAAGCAATCCCTAGAAAACCCCTACAATCCCAAGAAGTTATTTCAATTTCGTGGTTTAAAGTAGGTATAGATTTATTCGAATTTAAAAAGAAGACGTACTTTTTAGTAGTTTTGAAATACATTGAAATTGCACTACTAAATACCGGATACACAAGTCGTTTAGTAATAAACTCAAGTCCATATTTGCCCGACACCGTATCCCAGAGACGATGATAAGTGATAATGGTCCACCATTCAATTCTGAGGATTATGGAAAATTTTCTGTTGAGTGGAATATAGATCACTTAACATCGAGCCCATATTTAGCTCGATCTAATGGTCTTGCCGAAAGGGTTATTCAAACCATTAAAAAGCTACTCTCCAAATGTGAAGAATCAGGGTCTGATCCTTATATTGCACTTCTGCATTATAGAACTTCTCAAAAAGCTAACATAAGTTCACCCTCAGAGTTGTCAATGTCGCGCAAACTACAAACAAAGCTCCCGGCTGTCAAAAAAACATTTGAATCTGAATTATTAGATATACAAAAACATGTAAAAAAGGTGAAAAATAAACAGAAAAGAACCGCAATCTATTATAATCAAGACACAAAAGTACCTAATCGCATATTTAACAAGAAAACACTGAGCTCGGAATGGTTTCCGGGAACGGTAGTTTCCAAATGCCAAGAACCTCGAACTTATGTGGTTTGTGACGATGATGGTACTCATAACAGACGTTCTCGTCAACATATTTTTGAATCTCCAACTACAACTGATTAACAAAATGAACAAAATGAACACCTCAATCAATCATCTAGGGAAGCATCGGGTATTCAAAATGAAGCAACAAATTTCCGAATTCAAAATGAATTTTGTATTGATAGAGATAAAATAGATTTGAACTTTTAAATGAATTTGATTTAAAAATCTTGAACTCCAACTCATTTATTTAAGTACATATTTAGTTTAAGCTTGTATTTGAACCTTAATTAAAAAGAAAAAGAAAATATATTTTCTAACAGATTTCTTAAACAAAAATATCTTAAGAAATATTTATAACATTACAACATGAATTATAATACATATGTAGATCTATACAGACCCGTAGCTAGAGTTGAATTTAAGGTAGGGCATCGGTGATAACAGGTAGGGCAGAAGTAAAAATTTTTTATGAAATATGATCTGATCTGGTAAAAGTGGTACCTACTCAATTGTCGGGAGGGGGTGATAGATAAGTGCAAAACATTCATATAGATATGTATTGGTTTTTATTATTGTGTCCCTTAACATAGATATTATATTTAGTATAGTGTGAAGGCACTAGTATCCGGACACTTAACACATTTCTTCACTTTGGTCTCAATTTGTTTTCATACTATGAAGATTTAAGAAATAAATTATGGTTCTAAAAATTTGGATATTTGTTGATAATGTTACATTTAAATAATTTAATAATTTTATAATTGCACAATTTCAATTTTTTTAAAAAAAAGTTCGATTTGAGATAGTTTCCGGGCAACAAAATTTAGTGCCCGGACACATTTATTTTAGTATCCGGACGCACTAGTTTTGTATGAAGTTTAAGTAAAATATAAAATGTAAAAGTTGAACATATCTCCTTTTTGTTAACTTAACATTATGTACTTACTATGTAAATACAGTATATTTAGATGATTTCTGAACCCCAAACCGGCTCAGGGTAGTCAAATACCTACCAAGTATAGGTATACCAATTGATAAACTATGAAACCTATCAATTGATAGAAATATAGAATTGATAAATGATATTTTTATTCTGAATATTAAACAATACTTACGATTGTGAGTAAATCATGCTTATTTAATTTAAAATTTCTTATAAAGGGTGATTTTTTAGCTGGTTTGGTTTTGGCAACACTGGTTTTGACAGCTGACGTGTGTTTAGTACCTTGTGTCACTGTCAAACAGCTTCAGTTTGGTTTGCAATTTAACCATGGATCGTCTTAAAAATGAACAACGCTTGCAAATGGGCTTGTGAATGGGCTCTTGGAAAGCTGGCCGAGGATCCGCTTTTTTATCGAAAAATTGTGTTCAGCGATGAGGCTCATTTTTGGTTGAATGGGTACGTAAATAAGCACAATTGCCGCATTTGGAGTGAAGATCAGCCAGAAGCATTGCAACAGCTACCAATGCATCCCGAAAAAGCCACTGTTTGGTGCGGTTTATGGGCCGGCGGCATTATTGGGCCATATTTCTTCAAAGATGATGCGAATCGCAGCGTTACTGTCAATGGTGAACGCTACCGAGCGATGATAACAAACTTTTTTTTGTCCGAAATGGAAGTTCTTGACTTGCATGATATGTGGTTTCAACAAGACGGTGCCACATGCCACACAGCACGCGAAACAATGGCGCAATTGCGAGGCGAGTTTGGTGAACAGTTAATTTCACGTTTCGGGCCGGTCAATTGGCCGCCTAGATCGTGCGATTTGACACCATTAGACTATTTTTTGTGGGGGTATGTCAAGGCTAATGTCTATAGGGACAAGCCCGCTTCGATTGACGCACTGGAAGCCAACATCCATGCATTCATTCGTGAGATACCGGCCGATATGTGTGAAAGAGTATGCCAAAATTGGACTCAGCGGATGGGCTACCTGAGACGCAGCCGCGGTCAACATTTGCATGAAATTATCTTTAAACATTAAATTTCAAGGTTCAAACTATCGATTCAAATAAAAATTTGTGCTTTTTTTTAAAAAAAAGTTCTAAACCTCTTAAAAAATCACCCGTTATTTCAGTTGAGTCTCTATAAAGTTTGTCGAGTTTTTTGGATAATGATTACTTCTATCTTCATAGAATCACAGAAGGTCTTCAGAATTGTCTTATAGAATTCCCCTATTTTTCATAAAAAAACCTTCAAAGTAAGCGTATTTAAGGAAAAATATTTTTAGAATTTAAATCCCAATTTTTTGGCTTTTGTCCAATAAGTATTTTCTGTTAGGTGGTTGATCATATGCTCAAGGACTTAAATTACGCAAGCCTCTTATCCTTAAATTATTTAAAGATTAAAGACACAAAAGCCATAAATTGTATAAAAAATAGACTTGTCCGGCTACTGAACTTCATGGATTTTTAGTATTCGGACAGAGTTTTCTGAGTGATAAAATGCTTGTTCTCACTGATAAAACCCAGTCCGAATACTGACATTATATGAGAAAAATATATTTATCTTCTTCTTTAATCATGTAGAATATACGTAACTATGATTTAAGGGCATTAAAATAAGAATTTAAGATTTTTCTCTTCTTTTCAGTATCCGGACGCCAAATATTTTGGTCAAAAACTATGTTTATTTAACTTTTATGGTTTAATTATTAAAATTTATAATATTTTATAGAATGAAAGTAACTTTCTTTACCAATAAACTAATAAATACTGCGTAAAATAATTCAATCTTCAAAATGTTCACACAAATTTTTTTTACTCAAATCGTCATTTTAATAGTTCTCTTAGATCTGAGAAACTGAAAGGTCGCATAACTTTTATATTATATTCTTAATTTACTTGAAACCTTGCATATATGTTTGTGATACATAAAGGATTGTATTTTGATTGTTATATTTGGGACTATTTATGAATGATATGCTTATTTTTTCCAAATAAACGACAAAGTGTCCGGAAACTAGCACTGTCCGGATACTAGTGCCTTTACCCTACCTACATAGATAACAATATCAAGCTCTTTCATTAAAATAACTGAATTCTTCGATTCGCCATATTATTAAAAATACGAAGGACTTCATCCAGATCCAATGACTTTGTTCTTTTCTTTTCATAGGCCAGAAATACCAAGCCTGCCATTCTTTCGTGACTCATTGATAGCCTCTGAGGCCTATTGAATCATTTTTAGCATTTGTATCTTTTGCTTCCATATGTTTTGAGGAATGAGGTTCTTCGTGGTCGATTTCCTCTTCAACTCTTCGTTTTTTGCTAAAGAAAGTACGCATATCCATATATCCACAAAATCTTTTTATGTTTAGTTCACAGCAACAAACAAACAATCTTGTCGCTAACTGATTATAAAACACTTATAAAATACCTTCACTACAGACGAATAAACTCTAATTTGCTTATTTTAAATTAATCAAAGACTGAAATACGTGGACAGACGGCACAACTTTCAGAGATGCATATTAGTATAATTTATCCACCAATTTAACCGCACTCAAAGTATTCATATATACTCTATTCTATTTTGAGTCTCTTACTCTTACAACAATTTTTGTGCATCCAATCTAAATGTAACCAACAAATTCTAACTGTATCCCACAGCTATGTATACTTCCTAGTTCCTACCAATTATACTCAACTCATCAAAACTGTTAATATTTGCATTTGGGAACGAAATTAATGTGTAGGTACTGAAAGGCCGTGAAAGAAAACACACAAAAAAAATAGTAGGCTGCGCATCGTAACTGAGACATATAATCATGTCGATTATGGAATCGCAGTGATTCTCATGTACAGTGTTCTCTTTTCTTATCACGACAAATGAGTAAAGAGAAAAGAGAAAACTGCACTTTGAATCACAGCGGATCTAGTATTGCGGATTCCGTAATCGACATGAATATTTCGTTCAAATCAGCTATGAAGTATTAACGAGGTTGTTTTTTTTTTTGGTAGAATGAATGAAAAAAATGCTAGACAAAAAGTACAGTATGGGCCATTTCGTTACACTGCTTATGAATGAGGGTATTGTATTTTTTTTTGGTGCAATGTAGGGAAGGAAAAAAATTGCGAAATTTTTTGGTGGAACAAATCTTTGTACCTATACAAAGAACGAATTTAAGGGAATAGGAAAATCGATACGATAGTTGATTTTTCAAGATAGGGCATTGCCCCTAATTTACATTTATCAGTTACCCACCCTAAAATATTGTTTCTGTAAAAAACCGCGACACCTCCGGCAGCATAGGACTCATTACAAGTTGTATCAAATGTATAATTAGGAAGAAAACTAAAATCAGAGATTTCTTCTTCAATGATCCAAATTTCCGATAGAAATATTAAATCGGGAAAATGGTCCAAATGTGTAAGTTGAGAGAGAAAAGTATTGAAATTAGATCTCATACTACGAATATTTTGGTGAATAATTGAAAAACCAGAAGATAACTCATTATTTGAATGATCTACTCAACAACAATTTAAATTATTATTAGAAGCTAAAGAGGAAAAACTATTATTATTTGGATTGTAATTAAACATGATTTAAACAAATAAAAAGTACAAATTTAATCTTTTTCAAATTTAGTAAAATCCTCAAATGAATTAATTTTTATAACCTTGTCACCTTCTTTTTTTCTTATAAGAAGAGATGCATCTCTAAAGAGTTGCATAGATACCCACTTGTGTGCACCCCAGTGTCGGTGTGCGGAAATGTGTGCTGTGTGTGGGCAGGTGCTCACACCGATTTTCGGTGTCAGACACGGTGCGAGTAAAATCAAAAGTTTTTGATTTAAAGTGTATGGGGATGCAGGCGCACATTTACTATTCAGTTGCATCCGAATCGTTTCTTAGTAATGAGCGTCGGCAGTTTTTAAAGTAAAATGGCAATTCGTGATTGTGATTTCTGGAGATCATTTATAGACCTTTATAAAAGGTTTCCGGAGATCTGGCACAACGAATATAAAAATCGAGATAAAAAAAGAAGCATGGGAAACCTTGCTAAACAAATATAAGGAAAACTAACGTAACGCAACAATAGACGTTGTAAAGCGGAAAATTATGTCAACGCGTTCATATTGCCGTCGGGAGTTAGCGAAAATAAAAAAAGTGAGCTTTCCAGTGCGGGTACTGACTCTGTCTATGTACCAACATTTTGGTACTTTAATGTATTGCAATTTCTTAAGGATCAGGAAACCCAAATCGAAGGAATATTGACAATGGATTTATCTGATGAGGAAAATGAAGTAAGTACCTACCCACATGAAAAAAAAGTCAAACCAAAGTTAATTTTGCAAAAAATAAATAAAATAAAAATACAAAATTGTTATTGGTTTCATATTTTTTCATTTCATAGTTAATTATCAATGTACCTACCTACAATGGAAATAATTGTTGTGTTTTGTGGTTATGCATGTACAGCAAGCAAACGAAATTCATAAAATTTCAAAGCAACTGGAGAATTTTTTTTATTAAATTTCCTACATGCATCGCTTCCAGAAAGAAAAATAATTTAAAAAACGCAATTTTATGAATATGAAATTTCTATTGTTCAAAAGATTTGCTTCAATGTTATATACATATTTATGCAACAAGCATGAACAATCATCGTGGCTTTTTCTGGTGACGAATTGATTGTATTCAATAGAATACGAAACCTGCTGGTCAGGATTCCAAAAGCATTTTCAACAATTCGTCTAGCCCTAGACAAGCGACAGTTGAAAACACGTTGCTCTGTACTTGTTGTAAGTTGGCTGTACGGCTTGATTAAATTCTCCAACGACGACATATGGAAAAGCCTCTTCACTCAAAGGTAGTTTTTCGAGGGTTGGCAAATTCAGTTCTTCGTCCAGCAATTTTTGCTTAATTTTTTTTGAACGAAAACACCACCATCCAAGACTCTTCCATTAGCTCCAACTTCAACCATTATAAATTCATAACTAGCATTTACCAAAGCCATCATAAAAATGCTAAAAGTTTTTTTTTATAATTGAAATAGTAGGAACCCGATCCTGCTGGCTTTTTTATATTTACATGTTTGCCATCAATGGCACCGATGCAATTGGGAAAATTCCACTGCTTTCCAAAATCTTCAGCACCATTTTTCCAATTCCTTTCTGTTTTTGGTATCTAGAAAAAAAAGAACATAATTAAATTTACATATGTTTAAGGTACATTGGCTTATTTTATTCATTCATATATTTTTTCATCTTTTTAGAATGATGTACCAACTACGCAGTCTAAAAAAGAACCAAGTCATTCTCAACAAACTAAATTTTTGGAACGGGCTGTGGAGCATTTAGATCAAGCAAAAAAAAAAGACGAGAGAGGGATGAAGCTGATGTTTTTTCTGAAGTATGGGCAGTTATTTTCAGAAAATTTAATAGCGAGCAACAAATTTATCGAAAACAAGCTATAGACGAAATACTTTTGCAAGGGCAATTATATAAGCTGAATTAAGATTTCATCCATAGTGTAAAAAACCAGCAGCAAGTCAGCAAACATACCCACTTTCACATTACGTGCATCCATATGAAAGACAAAGAACTTCACATTATGTGCAACCATATGAATCCCAATCAGCATCAAGAACATCTTGCTCCACACCTTATTCCGATTTATCTGTTCCATACCCAAGAAGTGTTCAACCGTCATACGTAAATGTATGTTTGCCAACAACGGGAGGGCAAATTATTGTATCTCAAGAATGTTCACAGAAGATTCAAGAGCTCTTAAATGATACCCAATACCAGTTATTCATATAGCATCCATGTTACAATTTTTATTTTGTTATACACATGAAATGTTTTTTTTTGTTATTTTTATAAGAAAATATTATCTCATATTTTTAAGGCATTATTTTTAATGAAAATAAAGATGATAAAATTAAATACATAAAAAAATACGGCTTACTTACTTGAATATATCCTTTATGGACCTTCATAATGGCTTCACAGGTTTCTATGGTTATCTGTCCCAAACTCTGTGGTGAAATTGCGGAGAGAAATTTTAAGTCTTCAAAGCTTTGCCCGGATGCTAGGAATCGCAATGTGACGGAAAGCCTTTCGTTTGCAGATATTGCATCACGCATGTGTTCGTCTCTTTTTTTTACAATTGGTTCAAGTTTATTTAAAAGTTCCTTATAAGTTTCTATTCATTCTAAGAAAATTTTTAAAATCTCGGCGAATTTTCTGCGAGTGCTTTTAGAAGGTCAACATGCGAAAACTTACTTCTTTTTAAGAACCAATCCTTCGACCGAATTCTTTTTTTTCGCTTCTTAATTTTTTTTCCTTTAAACACGAAGCGATTGCAATTAATGCGCAAACTTCATCGTCTACATCTCCCACACTAATTGTTGGATCTTTCCTCCTTGAGATCACTTGCACAACTTAAGTGTGTACGATTTTGTGTGAAGTGTGTGGCGGAAGGCCACACCGGTGTGTGCACACCAGAGAATAAAATGAGTCGAGTAATGTTCATGAACATCGAATACTTACTCGAAAAAGCGAGTTCAAACAAACAGAGTCATCGCAAGGAAGATGTTTACGAGTTTTTCTATCCACGAGTATGATGACTTGTGATTCACCACACAAATCAAACGAATACGAACGAGTATACCTTGCTGGATAAGCTAAACTCTGCTGTGCAAAATTTGGTGGTTGGTTTTTGTGATTTTCAATTGCCTTTTTCAGCGTTACGACTTAAGAGGCAGTGAGTTTCTGAATTATGATCCTTTAAGATAAATAAAAATACCTAATTAATTTATTTTTACATTTTTTTATTGAATAAATCAAATAAAGTAGGAACTAGGAACATGATATGAAACCAAAATGAAATAAAAGTAAATGAAGAAAAATAAATAGTTTTGTTTTGTTTTTTTTCTTTCTTTTTGTCTACGTAATTTTTAATTTAATTTTTTTATTGAATTGAATCTTCGTTGTAATTATAAAGTTGCTTGGTTTCCAACTATGGCTTGTGCTGGTGAAAAATGTTCTGACCACTCAGGATCAACATCTCTTTTTGCATGTTATGGACCCTGTGGAAACCTCTTTGCTTTAGATATCGGTTTTTGGTATTGTGCTAGTTGCAGGAAGATTTCTTTATCGAATCTTGCCTTTAAAATGTCTGCTTTAAAATCAGAATTTCTTAAGATCTCTAAAGCCTTTGAGGAGTTATCTCATTATGTATATAATGTTGTATCCAATGTCAATAAATTCTCTCTTCCAAGTTTAATGGCTTATAAATCATCATCTACTTGCGGTTTAGTCACACCCCAAATAGAACCAATAACAGATTTTAATAATCCCACCCCCACAAACTCTTCTTCTAATGTTATAACCAATGTTTCTAAAAAAGGAAAAAACGAGGGCGTGATGTACCTACCTTATCCAAAAATGTAGGTCCCGCTCAAAAACGTTCTAACCTTAGAAGCAATCAGGGTAAAGAAAATTTTTCATCTGATCTTATATTAGCTGATAACTCGCCTTGTGTTATTGATCAATGTTTAACAGTGTCTATTACCTCACCAGATCCTAGGCCTCTTGAATCACACCGTGATGAAGTAGAGACATTAAATCCGACCCTTTCTGATAATATAGTTGTTCCTAGAACTTTAGAAGCGGTTCCCAAACCTAAAGTCATATTTATATCACGCCTGCTACCTACTTCAACACCTAGTTGCCGGAAAAAGTATACCTAATGCTTCATGCATTAAATGTACTAAAATAAGTAAACCCAACAGCTTTGTGTCTTCATTTAAATTAACTGCTCCCCAATCACTTTTTGATTCTATTTGTCAAACCCATCTAGACAAAAGACATGGAAAAACAACAAAATCAATAATATTACCGCAAAAAACTTAATAGGCTCTCCCTCTACTATCAAAATGTGAGAGGGCTTCGCAGTAAAACTTCAAAAATTTTTAAAAAAGCAAATTATTTGAAAATAAAAATACACGGGAATTAGCTGAACCCCATCTGTGAAAATTGAAATTCTCGTCCAGGGTAGGATTAGTTTTTGTTGGTGATGGCAAGGCGCTCAAATCCATTGAGCGCCCGTAGTGCAGAGTAATTTTACTTACTTTATGTGGAATATGAGATACAGCTTACCTGTGAAATGAACAAAAATTACACTGCTTGTTATAGGTGTTTTTAAATATAGGTGCAGTATTTAACGCAGCACCGCGTGTAGTTTTCTATTTTTGTACATTTTTGTATTGCATGTTATCACTTTAATTACTTTTATATTACTTGTTTCTTTAATTTACTAAGCTTTTTTACTATTTTAACGATTTAAAATTTCAAAACAATCCTAAAACAAAACAGATCAAAATGCCTTTGGGTGCATTTAGCTGTCTAACTGCACGCCTTCCCTGTGTGGATGCATTTGTGTTTGTGTAACTCACACTCAAAGTGATAATTTCCTACAGATAAAGCATACTTTAAAAAGATAGAGAAGCGTTTTGCTGGTTTTAAAGTTAGAAGACCTCTTTAATGCTAAAGTATACTTTATGTCGTTTAAAATTTACAAAGAGCTGCCTCTCATTCTAAAGTTATTATTAAGAGCCGACTCCCATTTTAAAGTAGATTTAGAGCCGCGTTAAAATGTTTAAAATTTTGCGCCATTGTGAATGTCTATATTCCTCCAAAAAGCTCACGTACGGTATTTGCTGAGCCTTCTTTAGCCCTGGACCATATAATTGACATTGGAAGTTTCGATTTCATTATTCTTCTGTTAGGTGATTTTAACCTACAGTACATTGACTGGATTCTATCAGAAGACGAATCCTGCTTAGAAACATCCTTGACTTCATCCCAACAGGAGCTTCAATTGTTGGACTATATTATCTCTACAGACTTACAGCAAGTTACCTGTATTAAAAATTCTTTAAATCGACAACTCGATATAATTTTCTCTTCTGACGCTGTTAGTACAGTAGTGGTAGAATCTACTTCTGCAATATCTAACATAGACAATTACCATCCTCCTCTCGATATATTTCTTGACTTGGGCGGCCATTTATTCACTAATAGTGATTCTCATGACTGCTCATATATTTTTGTTTTTCGTAAGCTGCTGTCCGATAGATTACGTGCATCTGGAATTGAAAATATACCTGTATCTTGTAACATAGACGATGCAGTATCATATTTTTATCTTGTTTTAAAAAATTGTATAAATGAAACAGTTCCCCAAAAATTATCCAAAAACTCTAGCTTTTGCCATCCATGGTATACGAAAGAACTTAAAATTCTTCGCAATAAGAGAAACAGGGCTTGGAAAAACTATGTAAAAAGTATGTATGTAAAGTGTATATATCCCTTTTTGAAGAGTTTAAAAACCTGTCCAAAAATATTGTAAGATCTGACAATCGTCTGTACTTAGCTTAACACGGCACTAAGTGATGAGCCAGTGTACACAATTTCTGTGTTGGCAAATCTTTGGTTGCAAGTTGTTGCTTGCTTTAAGCTCTCTGCGACAAAGATCTGATATTGTCAAAATTAATGGGAGCATCTATCAACACTGATTTTCTGCGTTTAGTACAACTACTAGACTTAAAATCTTGATCATTTTTCACAAAAAAATCAATTACTCTCTTTTCTAGTTTTTCACACTTTGCGTGAAAAAAATTGCAAATCGTGCACGATAAGTTCTTTATCGATTTTTAAATAGCACAAACCGCACTTGATTTTGTTATTCATTTCAAACTTTGATTTACTATGTTTAATTGTTGATAATTGTTTTTTTTTGTTATAATAATCAGAATCATATACTTGTACGAGTGTCTTGACTGCTAGACGCCAAAGATGAACCTTAAAAAAATATGATAGTAAATATGTATCCCCTCCCAACATTGTTTAGCAGGAACTGGTAGTTTTATTAGTTATTTTTAAAATATATTTACCGTTAACATATTTAAAACTAAAAAAATATTTATTTTTTTTTTTTTGTTTTTGCTTAGATCAAAATAAGGTGCTTGCCGATGTTGAACAACTTGTAGTTTCCACGAAAAATGAATTCAAGGAAAGAGCCGGATTTAATCGCCGACGAGGTGCTATGCGAAGGCGTGTTCACCAGGTTCATTTTCATTAAGCACATATGTGCTTATTCTTTTTGAATAACCTTTTTTTCTCGTCTTCTTTTCAGGTTAATGGTCATAAGTTTATGGCTACATTCTTGAGGCAGCCGACATTTTGCTCTCACTGTCGTGAATTTATTTGGTAAGTTTCTTTAATAAACGCATCTATAGAAATATACATAAATACAAAAGCAGCATAAGGCCTTTTTCAGTTTTAATATTTGATGTTTGTTTTGAACCAAAGTTTTACGGGTTTAGAAAATGCGGTATTTCTATTGGCTATATTGGTTTTTTACAACTTTCCTAACAAAACTAATTTTTTCTAATATAATTTTTGGTGATTGAAAACAAATATATTAGAATTGGAAATTTTTTGCCTTTCCAGGGGTATTGGTAAACAAGGCTATCAGTGTCAAGGTATGTTTGCGATGTTCAGAACTAAATAAATATGCATTGTTTTCGTTTTTTGTAGATTAACTTTTTTTGAGTTTTGTTTATTGATAAATTCATTTTCGTTTTTTTTTTTAAATAATTTGCATATATCTATAGAGCAGTGGCAATAAGACAGAGTAGCTTATGCAAACATAAGCGATTTTTCGGTTTTTCGATTGGTAGTTCACAGTTTGAGAGCTACTATTCTGTTCTATTCATTTCGAAATCATTACCCGTTGAAAAGCTATCTTATAATTCCATAAAAAAATGCTATTACAGATTGAAGACAAAAATGAGTTTTTCTCGAAAACTCTTTTTTTTAAATTAGCTACTCTATCTTACTGCCACAGATTTTATAACTGAAGCTTGAACCAATTTTTTGTTATGAAATTTGTTTAGAAATTAATAGAGTGTGTTCAAAAAATAACAAATCTACGCAAGTGTTCAATCGAATTTGTTTTCTTCTGCGTTTTTGGACGCTCTCATTTCGGAGAATATATGTGTCGCCAAGATGTAGGCCTGCAGGCAAGAGAATAAGTAACCTAACTGCAGATCGACGTAGTTATACTTATGTTAGCATTGAATTATTATATGTAAAGTGCGGTTCGGTGTCGTTTCCTTTCAGCCCAACGCCCAAAATAAAAAACAAAATACCCTAACTTTAGGAAATATAGCCAAAATAGTAAAAGAGCTAGAAATGTCCTGGTTCTTAAACATTTTGTCTTTCTGGCTGGTGAGATATGTTGCGTTTTCTTGGGCGTTTAACTTTTGTATGGTGATAAAATGACATAAAATTAATTTTATTATTTCTCTGACTGAAATACTTTTCCACTGATCATTGAAATATTATTCAATTGTATAATATGCTAATCATTGTTATAATTTTAAGTATTTTTTAATGAATATATAATATATATGTATAGGTATATATAAATATTAAAAACCATTTCATGTGTAAAGTTTCTCCAAAATGCAATAATTTTTTTTTATGAAATGCTGATTTTCAACATCATTTTAACAGTCAAATTTTTCCTTGGATTCTATGAACTGTTTGCGATATGAATTAACACGTCTGGTAGGTGTCTTACGTTACACGCTTAATAATGACGAAATATGCGCCGGATATAGATCCCACTAACTTGTTTTTGTAATAAACAACAAACCAAGTCTAAAGTAAAGGACGTTTTTTAGACGTGTGGTTTTCAAGAAGAAATAAAATGCATATAATTTAATGTTATGGCCAAGAATTTAGCTTTATTATAAAGATAAGGGTTTGTCATTATGTTTAAAAATGTATTCGGGCAATTGGCCGCCGCGGATGACTCGAATAAATCCCAGCCGAGAGGCCCAAGAGGCCATAGCTCCAATTGTTGGGCGCGATGGAGGATAGACTCACTCGGGTCTTCTTCTATACTCTGCTCCACAGCAGCAATAGCGTCTTCGGTGCGCACTGTACGGCGCGGCGTCCCTTAATGTTATGGCCAAGAATTTGGCTTTATTATAAAGATAAGGGTTTGTCATTATGTTTAAAAATGAATTCGGGCAATTGGCCGCCGCGGATGGCTCAAATAAATTCCAGCCGAGAGGCCATAGCTTCAATTGTTGGGCGCGATGGAGGATGGACTCACTCGGGTCTTCTTCTATACTCTGCTCCACAGCAGCAATAGCGTCTTCGGTGCGCACTGTACGGCGTCTCTTGGTGCTTGAATTACTCTGCTGGGCGATTATGTCAACCGAATATTGGACCGCGCGATGCGTCGCGCGAACCGAACTATTATTTTGGTAATAAATTTGCACGATTTGCAAGCGTTGTTCAGGAGTTAGTCTATTCATTATGAAATGGCAAACCATACCAAAGTGACAGCTGTCAAAAAGACCAACTCCGAAAAAAGTATTGCCAGATTGAAAACCACACGTCTAAAACAAACACCCTTTACTAAGGCAGCAAAGTATTGTATGGCAGCTACCCGTTCTAAATAAGCTGAAACAAAACTTCAAATTTCTCTATAGGGAATCACATAAAAATGCAAATTTGCAAAGCAAATCGGCCCAATCGTTTAGGCTCTAGCTCAAATTTAAGTGGACGCATGGACGTAGACGGACGGTATATCGTAACCCACTTTCTCAGACATCGTAGCCTTGTAAATAAACTCTCTAGTACTCTCATGGAACAGAAGAAAATGCTTCTGTATTGGCTCTAGAGCGGCGCTGCACTCGCCACAATCTGACATTGGAGCTTAGACTATATAGTACATAGACTGCGCTTGCCTATCCTTTCGTACAGCTGAAGAGGGTCCCAATATAGGAGGCCGCCATTTTTGGAAAATGAGAAATAGCTTTATTTGTCAGCATTATTTCGGCCGACTTATTGTGTGATACCCTTGAAAAAAGCATTAAATTATTATCAAAATATTTGAAAGCGGTATTGGACAAAAAATTGTTGGTTTGTGTTAAATGGAAACGGTTTATAACTCTAAATAGTTTACTCGAAACTAATCGAAAAGGGGTACTTACTTCGCGTAAGACAACCTTATGTCTCATTTTGCCAACATGGCGGCCTCCTATGTTGAGACCCTGCAGCCATGATACAAGAGCAGTCCGTGTACTATATGGTCTAAGCTTTGGAGACATGAAAAGGCGCTAGGAAAAGAAATAAAGAAGTAAATAAGACAAGAAGTAAGAAAGAGATGATTTTATTATTATTACTCTGACAATAATAATGAGACGAAGGGAGATGGTTGAATCAGATGTTTTTGACGTCGCATAAAGCAAAATAAGGAGAAAAAAAATTAAATTTGTTGTCCTATAGACGAAGCTTATGGTATTTTGTCATTTACCGATAAGGTAGGGGTATTTATCTGTCGCAATAAGAGCCGCTTATGTCGAAAATATATTTTTTTTGGTAAATACAATTTTGTAAAAATTAAAAAAAAATATAAATTTGGTTTGTAAATTTTCTAAATCGCATTGTATCATAAAATTTTTTTTTTTTTTGAAAATTTTGATATATAGTGTGTGTGAGTGTGCGGAGCTTAGCAATTGGTAGTATTTTTTGATAGCTCTAGGAAATATTTATTATAATATCGTTTACAAACAATTTAAAAATATAAATCTCAATTAGAAACAATTTGATCGTGGGTGGCAAAATTTTGCGCATATCAGCTATTCTTGACTTTTGCCTATTCTTCTAAAATATAGAACAAAAAAAACATTAAATCATTTCTTGTGGAGTGACAAATAATCCAATTATTTCGTTGATAGAGGGCGGAGAAATTACAACAACTAGAAAATTTAAACAGCTACATTTCTTATGTAAGTACTTGCACAATATACATACAAGTTAAGTTTTTAACACAAACCAAATAAGAAAACAACAAAAAATAAACAACACCTATCAACCCTCGCCACGCACCAAATATTAAAGTATTGGCAAGATCGAGCTTTTCACCACACCAAAAGTAGTTAAGACCCGAACCATATTTTCTATAAAGTTAACCACATAAATAAAGTCAAGCGTGGTGAGTACAGACCGAAATACAGTGACTCCAAGTTTTTCTCATGAACAATACACCAAATCTGAAGAGATCAATAGCAGAAATTTCAATAGCAATAATTTCATTCAGAAAAAAACTTGCTCAAAGCCAGATATGTCTATTACCGTTAAGATGGATATGCTAATGCAAGAAATGGACAAACTATTACACAAAAAACTTGGGCATTTAGCAACAAAAGAAGACGTCAATGGAATGAAAAATGATGTTGCAGTACTTCAAGAAGAAAACAAGGTTCTGAGGGAAGAAATATCTAAACTTGAGGAGGGAGAAACTCAACTTAAGAAGAAAATTGAGGAAACTGAAAAGTTTACGAAGAGGATGAATGTCATAGTAACTGGTTTGAGCACTGAAAACTTAGATGAAGCTAAAACCCAATTTCAACAAGTATGTAGCTCAACTCTTAGAGTGTCTGCTACCACTAACAACGCTCGTAAAATCAGCCCAAGAAATGCAAAAATAACGGCATTTGTATTTGAGCTTGCCAATTCAACTGAAGTCCAGGCGGTTCTATCATCAACTAAACACTTAGCGGGAACACGTATTTCTATTAACAAGGATCTCACTGCAAATGAACGGTCAGAACAATACCATTTGCGGCAAGTCAAACGATGCCTTTCTAGAGCTGACAGTGGTCTTCGTCTCGAAATTAAACGTTGGACTCTCACTGTTAACGGGCGCGGGCGTTCAAGTGCAACCCTGAAGGCGTAATAAAGACGACAAATGAAGAAGACAAAAGTTTTATTGAAGATCTTTTGTCGAGAACGCAGTCGACGTATGCTGTTGTCTTAGATCCACTAAAGAATCAATTTTCTAGTATCCAAAATTTCCAAAATTAGCAATTCAAATTCTGTCAGGTTTTATGTTATAATGTAGCTGGTCTTGTAAATAAATCAATATTATGTAACTTTTTTAAATATATATCTGAATTTCACATCATTTACAATTTATAACTTATAATGAAACTACAATTGTACGAGGTATATTCCACGGGAAAACTGTCAATTTCGTTCCATGTTACCTAAACTGCAACCACTGCACTGGAGCAGAGATTTCAACACTTTGAAAAATACGTTTGTTGAATTTGAGTTGAGTAATTTCATATTGATGGGGGATCTTAATGTCAGAACAGGAATGAGGGGTTCGGTAGATATTCGGGCGGTGTCACAGCAGTCAGTCACTGATTCAAGACGTTCGAAAGATTCTACAACTGATAGAAACTGCAATGAGTTTCTCGAGTTTTTGGAAAACATTGGTGCGTTCATTCTAAATGGGAGAAGCTTTGGTGATAAAAGTGGAGAATTCACATTCGTATCGAGCAGAGGATCATCGGTAATTGACTATTGTTGTTCATCTTACAATTCGGCAGGTATCATTGAAGATTTTTCTGTTGGCTGTAAAGCATACTCTGATCACATGCCCTAAAATTAAAGTCATCTGAAGAAATCTAGTAATTCGACAATGCAGTTAATTCCAAGGCTCAAGTGGGTGGAAAGAAAGCGTTAAGACTACGTTAACAAGCTAAATGAAGCTATACCACAGTATATTGTGCGTGAAGATCACATTGAATCAAGATGTGAGACAATTAAAAAATGTGTATACAAAGGAAACGGAAAGCCTAACAATCAAGGTGTAGTATTTGAAAAGAAGAAACCTTGGTATGATTTACAGTGCCACATTGCTAGAAAAGAATCACTTAAAGCACTGAGAATATTTAAGAAATATAACCTTGAACTTAGTAAAGCTCTGTGTAAGTCCAAACAGTATGAATACGTACAGAACATATGTGAATTCTTCAAAAGAATGAAGGAGAATCGCAAAAGAAATACGAGCAGCTGAAAAAGGGTATTTCAACAATGGTGTGATAAAGATAACTAACCAATACAAATATCTTGGCGTTACTTTCTCGTATAACATGTCCTGGTCATATCACTTAACAAAACGACTTACATCATCGAAAAATTCGATCAACTCAACTTGGTCGAAATTTGTTAGGAACATATTTTTCAGTCACTCTGCTAAATATAAAGTGCATGAAGCAGAAACAAAGTCAATAATGCAATACTGTGCGCAAGTGTGGGGATACAAAGAACACGTTCAAACCTAGAAACTTCAACGTTTCTTCGTCAAAAGATGCTTTAGTCTGCCCGATAATACGCCTAATTATGCAATTTACATCGAAGCGGGTCTTGCAAAGGCTTTCCTAAGTACATTAAAGATACATCTGTCATACATTCGTAAAGTGATGTCAACACATTTGTTTGTTTTCGTCGCTCTGCTCACTTCTCGTATCTCCGCTTTGCTCGCAGCTCCAGTATGTTTTCAGCCTTATCCATTGAAGATTTTTTTTTTCATGTTTATCAAAGTAGGTACTAGCCGATTTAACCGGAATCGTTGCTTCGCTAGCTTAATTTTATAGTATAGCTAACTAATTTTTTTACCTAGTAGTAGTTTCCCCATTTTTGTTAAATTCACACTAATATTAAAAATGGGAGAGGAAGAGTGGCTTTTCGGTACCCTGAGCGTGGAATTATGAAGAAAAATTAACAGGTGGGAATGAAAGCGAGATAGCTAGGGAATGTTTAGAGGAGATGAGAGAGAGAGAGAGAGAGAAAGAGGATCACGATGGGAACAAAGAAGAATGGGAACGAGGGGAAGGGAGGGAAGAGAGGACAGTATGACAGGATACTAGAGAGTAGAATGGGAAGCAGAAGAGAGCAGGAGATGAAAATACAGGAACTAATAAAGGAATCCAGAATCTAGATATAACAGGTGGTATAAAGAAGTAATGACCGAGGAGATCCCGCAATATTTGAAAGCGGGATGGAAGGCAGACAGAACAAAGAGAATAGCGAGAGTCAGGCTAAAGAAGAAGGGTTCGATCCCTATGGTGTGCACGTAGAAAGTTTTTCAAATAAAATTGCATTAAAGCTCAGCACCACTAATAAGGAGACTGATAATAGGGCTTGGCACCCCTTGGAATAGCTATATCTCCAGCCAAATAATTAATTAAAACGAATCATAAATTAATTCGTATACAATTGGAGGTAGCACCTTTAAGTTGTTCAAAAATTCAAATCAATTTGTTAAGGTTATGGTTTTTTGTTGCACACACTCCACTGTCTTTAGAATTGATATCTCCCTCCCACCAATATGTTCTTAGTATCAAACTTTTTTTTTTTTGTGTATTCCTCTTTCTCGTTACGTTTGCGAAATTTATTCTCAAAATATTTGTTAAACGTTTTTAGTATGAAATTTTGAACGGTTTTGAATTTTTTTTTAGCTGGTACAAGCCCGTCATTCTGGCTTTAATTTGAATTTTGAATCTGACCATTGGATCTAAAGATATAAGCATTTAAGATTTGTTATTGTAGACGTTTTGTATGTGTAATCCATGATTTCACATATGTTTATTTTAGCACGCATGAAGTTGACCGATTTACATAATATTTTCTGATAGCACTTCTAATTAAATTGCCTTTCAAATGGTATATTTATTATTGTCAAAAAATTAAAAACAAAACAAAGACAAAGAAGAAGAAGAAAGAAAAACAGTGATATACAAGAGTATGTTGTTCATCCCTCACCTCGCTAATCGCATCAACACCGCGCCTATCAGAGACAACAAAAACGAGAATTCCATTCAAGTCGGTAAATTCTCTGAGAAGCAAAGTCTTTACCAACATCAAAGGGAAAGTAGATGTGATGGATAAGGCTAATATAGTGTACAAGATAAACTGCTTGGGGGGGGGGGATAGAAAGGGCATGTTCTTCTGTATACGTAGATACTTCGAAACAGAAACTTAAGAGCAGGCTCTCTGGTCACAAATCGGACTTAAGCAATGGGGCTGCAAACAAAACCGCGCTTTTCCCTCCACTGTTTGCAAGATGCCCATAAACCGGACTTTTACAATGTTGAAATTTTGCAGACTGAGCAACATTATTCCAAGAGAATGTTGCTGGAGATGTTGCACATAATTAATAATACAAATGCAATGAACCGTAGATGTGATTGTGACAACATTTGCAACATTTACAGCCAACTAATAAAAAGACAGAACCAAATCAAAAAATCTAATATAAGTGAACGAGTTTAAGATTTATATTGATAATTATAATTTAAGATTAAATATTAGTTTCAATACAACATTAATAATAGATTTTTCTTTATATTTGTAGTTTAAATTCAGTAAAAACACTATTCGATTGTGATGATTTAAATTTAAATGTTCTTGAAAAGTTTTGTAAGTTTACATTACATTATGTGCATTTGTGAATTGGTAATTAATTATGTATGTTTGGACTTTATTTATTTTTTCTAATAAAGGCCTGATGATGAGCATTATCATGCTCGAAACGTGCGTCGCTTAATAACTAACATCTTTCATTTGACCTAAAGCCCACTAAACTAAAACATGTTGTTAAATACAAAGGTCACTAAAATAATCATTTATTGATAATGATTATGATTATTATAATAATGATGGTGAAGATAATGATAATGATAATGATAATGATGATGATAATGATAATGATAATGATAATGGTAATGATAACGACAACGATAATGATAACGACAACGATAATGATAATGATAATGATAATGATAATGATAATGATAATGATAATGATAATGATAATGATAATGATAATGATAATGATAATGATAATGATAATGATAATGATAATGATAATGATAATGATAATGATAATGATAATGATAATGATAATGATAATGATAATGATAATGATAATGATAATGATAATGATAACGATAATGATAATGATAATGATAATGATAATGATAATGATAATGATAATGATAATTATAATGATAATGATAATGATAATGATAATGATAATGATAATGATAATGATAATGATAATGATAATGATAATGATAATGATAATGATAATGATAATGATAATGATAATGATAATGATAATGATAATGATAATGATAATGATAATGATAATGATAATGATAATGATAATGATAATGATAATGATAATGATAATGATAATGATAATGATAATGATAATGATAATGATAATGATAATGATAATGATAATGATAATGATAATGATAATGATAATGATAATGATAATGATAATGATAATGATAATGATAATGATAATGATAATGATAATGATAATGATAATGATAATGATAATGATAATGATAATGATAATGATAATGATAATGATAATGATAATGATAATGATAATGATAGTGATAATGATAATGATAATGATAATGATAATGATAATGATAATGATAATGATAATGATAATGATAATGATAATGATAATGATAATGATAATGATAATGATAATGATAATGATAATGATAATGATAATGATAATGATAATGATAATGATAATGATAATGATAATGATAATGATAATGATAATGATAATGATAATGATAATGATAATGATAATGATAAAGATAATGATAATGATAATGATGATGATGATGATATTGATATTGATATTGATTTTTTTTTTTTTTTTTTTTTTACTTTTGGAGAAATGCTTTACGCGCCATAGGGGTTTCCATACCTCCCCGTGTGCCGGACTCTTCAGAGGGATTTAAACCTTGACATTCCGGCATAAACTCCAAAAGTGTCTCGCTGATCTCCCCCTCGGGACTACTCGCGCATTACTTCGAGGGGGGGGGGGGGGTCCTTTTCTAGGCGGGTTCGTTTTCGTGAACTGGCTCCTCTCGTTTTTTTGTGCTCAGGATCTCGGTCAGATGCGAGGTTATACGCATCCATTGTTCTTCATTTTCCAGCATCTTCTGGATGATGTTATCTTGTCTGATTTCACCGATATTACTGTTTAAATTCTGAAGTAGGAGTTCCCATCTCCTGCACTCGAAGACAGTGTGGTTGACGTCATCTGAAGTCGAATCTCCGTATTGGCAAGAGGGGCTTCTTGTTTTTCCCATCTTATGCAGGTAGGCGTTGAAGTATCCGTGTCCGGTGAGGTACTGGGTGTCGTAATAGTTAACTTCGCCGTGTTTCCGGTTGCTCCATTCGCCTACGTCTCCAATGAGTCTCGCAGTCCAGCACCCTCTGCTTTTGGATTCCCACCATTCCTGCCACTTTCGTTGTGTGAGCGCTTTTGCTTCCGCCATCGCCGCTTCCGTATTTGTTCCCAGAAAGTCATCTTTGTGTCGATTCTTACTCCCAGATATTTCACTGCGTTCTTGCTCGTTATAATCTCCGTGTCGATGCGAAAGTCGATTATTGTTGGGATTCGTTTCTTTGTAAGTAGCACTACTTCGGTTTTCTCAGTAGCCAGAGACAACCCGTGTTCCTCCATCCAGGAATTTGTTCTTCGCATGACCTGGTTCAGTTTTCTCTGCGCACTTTCCGTATCTCTTTCTGTTATCACCCCGGCCACATCATCTGCGTATCCAACTAGGAGAGAATCCTCAGGCATCTCCATGCAGAGGATATCATCATAAGAGATATTCCGGTTCCATGAAATAAAGTCTTATGTTATAAAGTCCAAAACGAAATTTTGGACTTTATTGCACTTTCAAGAGTGCAGTGAAGTCCAAAACGTTTTTGGACTTTATTGCACTTTTGAAAGTGCAATAAATTTTGTTTTGGACTTTATTAAATTGGACTTTATTTCATGGATATTCCAGAGGTCTGGTCCGAGGATGGATCCCTAGGCTGCTCGTGCTGTGATATCTTTTCTTCTGGATCCTTCTGTTGTTTGGTAGATAAGTTCGCGATCTCTCAGATAGTCTCTCATGATCTGTAAAAGATACTCCGGGATTTGAAACCTTCTTTCCAGTGCGGCCAGCATATCTGTCTACCTAACAGAATTGAAGGCGTTACGGACGTCTAGTGTTGCCAGTAGCACTATTTTCCTGCTGAAATGGTTTCCTCGCTGCGCGGTCTCAACGGCTCTAATTACTTCTTCTATTGCTCCTATTGTAGAGCGACCTTTTCTGAAGCCATATTGTCTTTCAGACAAGTCTCCTCTTCTTTTTATCGCGGCTAGGAGGCGCGATTGCAGTAATTTCTCTAGCAACTTTCCTGTAGTGTCCAGCATGCATAGAGGCCTATATACAGATGGGGAGTCTGGGTGACCTTTGTTTTTACTAATCAGTACAAGTCGTTGTTTTTTACAGCGTTTGGGGATGGTCCCCTGAGTTAGGCAACTGTTTTACATGTTTAGGAGTAGTTCTGGGCAGGATTGGGCGATTTGTTTGAGGGCTTCTATTGGTATCCCATCAACTCCAGGAGCCTTTTTATTTTGTAGGGCTTTCGTGGCGATCCTCAACTCCTCTTCACTAAAGGTTTGTATTTCCTGTCTTGGTCCGAAAACATCATAATCAGGTGGTCTAGACAGGTGAGTCGGAAATAGTGTATCCACAATGTGCCTCATCTTTTCTGGCTCTAAGTCTGCTTTGTTCTTCTGGGCTCCAAGCTTCTCGTCTCGTCTTCTTCTTCCTCTATTGACTTTCCGCCTCAGATGCAAACAACTTCTGCGGAGTTCAGCAATTTCAAAATAGTTTTTAACGGCCTTTAGTCCTACAAAAATTTGGCGTTTCGTCCCGGCGATCTCACTTGGACTCATCAGTTGACTAGTGAGGGCCTTTGTCAATACGCAATTTTTTGTTAAGTTCAGTTCATCATACATAGATTTCATGACGAATATCTAGTGTGAACTATATCCAACAAGACTAGAATTCCTAATTATTAAATTGGAAGTTTTTTGTTTTTTGTCCGGGGCCATGGTAATGTCTATATAAGAAGGTTTTTTTTTAACAATACAAATTCTATATACTATCTACTGAAATACATCAGCCAAGTAGAAAGCACTATTTTATTTGGACTTGTTGAATTATTGATTCAAAATAGCTTTTAACGGCCTTTAGTCTTACAAAAATTTGGCGTTTCGTCCCGGGGCGATCTCAATTGGACTCATCAGTTGACTTGTGAGGACCTTTGTCAATACGCAATTTTTTGTTAAGTTCAGTTCATCATACTGTTGTGTTTTCAATTCAGTGGTACAAAGTAGACTGCTTTATTTCATAAAGAATATTACATTGATATCATTAAAATACATTAGTTGTTACTTTGTAGCACATTACATATTATTCCATAATACGTGCTTATTTGAATACATGACAATTCATCCTTTTCTTAGAAAATAATTACATTAATTATTATCTATAAATTCTTACATATATATATATATATTTTTTTTAAATTAAATTCAATGGAATGATAGATTTATAATTTTTTTTTAAATGAATCCTTTTCTTAGAGAAACATTCAATACATCAATAAATCCAAAGATATTTTAATATTAAATTAAATTAATAGGTATAAATTATATAATATTATAGTATTAATTAATATGACTTGTATTTATTTTATTTCTATTGGTTTTCCAATTTTCTTTTTAAAATATTTTTAATTCTCTCAGACGACCTTTTCGGGTAAATCGATCGTCTTATATTTTTGTTGTTTGTTTTTGATATAGGCGTTGGTTTTAATATATCAGAACTTTCAGTATCCCCGCTTGGAAATTTTCCTTTAATATAAAACTGTTCTGGTGCAAAAGACACTCCTTTAATTTTTTCTTTTACAATGTTTATTGTTTTTATTTCTTAAATGAGTACTTTCTTTAATTATATCAAGTTTTGTTCTAGGATTAAAGTTCAAAATTAAATTATTAGGTGTTTCGAATGTGGTGGTGCTTGGAGTATTTCGGTATCTGATTAAAAAATTATCGATCCTTTGTTGAGTAGTGAGGTTTTTTGTTATCTGATCAATTAATGATTTTTTAAATCGTTCTTAACAACCTGAACTAATCGTTCCGCCTTACCATGCGATTGAGGATGGTAAGCTGGAGATTTAACATCCTGAATGCAATGCAATTCGCAAAAGTGTTTATATTCGAATGAGCTAAATGGAGGACCATTATCAGTTACACACATCACTGGCAGACCAAAAATGGCATAATTACTCCTAAGCTTTTCTATAAGTGAGGACGCGGTGGTGCTTTTCATTAAAAGAACATCTACAAACTTGCTAAAGCTATCCACTATCAACAAATAAGTTTGATTTTCAAAATAAAAAAATCTAAATGAATCCTTTCATACGGATATGTACTCTTAGGCCAATCTTGTAAACAGTGGGTTGCTGCGCCACCTCCAGCAACAGGACAAGTCTTACAACTCTTAACATGCAATAAATTCATCTATTTTTGGCCACCATACTAAAGATCGTGCTTACTCTTTCATACGCACTATACCAATGTGGCCCTCATGCAAAATGTCTAAAATATTTGTTCTTAATGAAAAAAGAATACCGATACGCATGCCATAATATATAATATCGTCCTCAATTTCTAAAAGATTTCTTTTTAAATAATATGGTTGTAGTTCAATGCAAAATTTGTCTGGCCAACCATTTAAAAGGTATTGTTTAAGCAGTTTTAAGATCTTATCAGAATTAGTTTCAGATTTTACTTTAACTAAATTTAAAGGCACTTCATCTGAAAAGTTAAAAGAATTTAACTTAAAATAATCGTCACCAGTTTTATGTGGCAATGGAAGTCTTGAAAACCCATCAGCGTTCCCATTGTTTTTACCTTTCCTATATACAATTTTGTAGTCATACATCGACAACTCAATTAATTGCCCATCGTTGGAGTCTAGAAGCAGCTATAGGTGGAGTAGGTTTCCTTTCACCAAAAATTTCTTTCAATGGTTGATGATCGCTGTATATTGTTATGGGTCTACCAAAAATATACTTTCTAAATTTGCGAACAGCAAAAATTATACTTAGGGCTTCTTTATGAAGCTGTGAGTAGTGTTTCTCTGATGAACTCAGATGAACTGCTCGCATACATGCAAGGCGTTTCTATGTTTTCATCTATAATTGACAAAACACAACCTATTCCATAAGGACTAGAATCACAAGAAATAACAATCTCCTTTGAAGGATCAAAGTGTGCAAGCACACTTGTGCTTGACAATAACTTTTTAGTTCGCTCAAAAATCTCATTACATTTTTCGGTCCATTCATATTTAACTCCTTTTTTCAATAAATTGTACAAAATGTAAAGTTCAGACGACAGACATGGTAGGAAATTTGAATAATAGTTTGAAAGTCCTAAATAAGACCGAAGTTGAGATATATCTTCAGGTGCTGGAGCTTTCAAAATTGCTTCAACTTTCTTTTCACTTATAGTGGAGCGGCATAGCGTCCATATAAAAGATAATTGTGCACTTTGTGATAAAAGCATCAAATTTTGTTCATTGTATGTACATTATATGAATATGATTTTAAGATATTGGGCCACTTCGAAATTCCGCCCCTTTAGGTGGGAGGGGTAAATTTAAAAAAAAAAATACATAAGATTGAAAAAAAAAATATTAAAGAAACAACGGCAACACTTACAATATCATGCTATACCTTTTTTTAAAGCCAAGAACCCATTCTTCAATTCTGTTTTCAAATTAAGTTATTTTAGTGCTTAGTTTTTGAAAAAATTATTTTCAAACTCAAAATTTTGAAAAAAAAAATAAAAAAAAAGGTTATTATGATTTTTTTTTGCAAAATTTTACGTTATTAAGTACTAATTTGCTTTATCATTTTCGATACTCTTATTAACTTTTAGTCGAGTGCTAAAAACCAGATAGACTTAAGTCATTTAGTTTTTTAGAATATTGAACATTACCATAACTACTTTTTTCTTAAAACCGTCATTTTTGAACATAAACAATAGATTTTGACTTTCTTGTTTAAATTATAAAATTGGTCCAATCGATAAAACTATTAAAGGTCATGTATTTAGTTATAAATTTTTAAAATGTTACTTAATAAGTTTGGTAGATGAAAAAAACAAATTTTCACAACTACGCCCCCTTCACCCGTTCAGTATCATAATTGTTGTAAAATTCTCAGTTTCTTCGCACAGTACAGCGCAATAACCCCTTAAGTCTTCTGCATAAATTTAAAATTTGATCACATACAAATTACTGGTACCACTTGTTTTTTGCGACGAATACCTTTATTGAGGGGGGATTGAGAAAGTGTTTTTTTTTCAAACGTTTCATTTTCAATTAAACCGATTTCTTTTCGATCCGCTACAAATTTTGCGAACGATTTTTAACTTATTGAGACAAGAAATAAAGTACATATGGGGCTGATGTTATCGGTCCACGGAAGGCCGCAGAAGCCGGCAGAGGTAGGTAGGTAGGTTGAAATGGCGGTCACGAGCCACCTAGCTTATTGAGCCAATTAGAGCTAGAGTGCGTCGTTTTGATACCATAACTCATAGGACCTATCGATGGAAATGGTATGGATTGTTGGAGTCTCGCAGCAACATGCCACATTGATCAGATTGTCGGTTGGCTCAGAGACTTACAAGGTTTGTACTCTTAGAACGATCATCTAGTCCTAGTAAAGATGTAAGGTGGCTACTGAGGTACCTTACATGCTTAACCAATTGCCAGTAATTCAGCTTGAAAAACACTAGCAAATTTGGGTAGCCGAAAAGATCTAGAGATATTTAGAGATTCGGAAAATATTCCTGACCCAACCCCACACTCCATCTTTGAATCATCAGTAAAAATAGTTGTGCCGAAGTCTTTCGTCACGATGTCGTTTTGCCAGTCCTATCTGGATGGGAAAACAACTTTAAAATCCTTACTGAGACAGAATAGGAGCGAAGTAATCAGTAGTAGTTGACAAAATATCTGTGGGAATAAGATTATTAATCCACCCGGCAGAGGTATTGGCCTTGTTAATTATTTGACCAAAATGGGAGCGAAGGTTAAGCTCACTGTCGCAAATAATTCCAAGGTCTCGAATGGATTAAATTATGGGAATGGCCACGTTGCGAAAGCAATTTGTACTAGGGGTTGAGGGAAACCGTTTACGGGAGAAGGTTATAGATTGAAAGTAATGTTGAGTTCTAAGAAATTCTTTTCGCACCAAGTTTGGAATAAATTGAATTGACCTTAATGATTTTAATATCAACTACATAACTACGATATGAGCCAGTAGTTATATTGACTGTCAATATCGTTTATTGTTAGAACAAAGATAAGAGGGCCCAAGTGGCTTTGAAGAACGCATGAAGTGGCGTAAATGGGGATATGGGGGTCAGAGATTGAGAACCTGAACAAAACCGGAATGATCATTATAAATCCTTCTTTCATTCCGTTAACTGTTTTCCAAAGTAAGATCAACGAATGGTTTGAAAAATATATGTGAATTCACAAACGCATCGTTGCAGAGAAGTTGCAAAATCACTTGGGTCAAACATTCATAAAGCCATCAAACCAGCATCAGTTTTAAATTTAATGTAAAGTGTTCACTATTGCAAACTTGCATCAAATAATGCGCAAACTTAAAGCAAAACCAGAATCAAGGAAATGCGATGCCTAGTTGCTGACGTATTGCATCAGCATCAGCTGCGTTGCGGATCAGCATCAGCATCGCAACAAAGCAAATGTTTGATGTTTATGAATGTACACTATTGTTGATTAAAAAATTTACTGTCCGTAATCAATTGAGACAAATTGTATAAATTACACCCAAATTATGTCATTTTTATATTATAAAACAACTAAAGTCTTCTTAATTAAGTGAATACAAAAAATTTAAATCTTAATATAATACGTTTTTTACTAAAAAGTATAAAACAAACTCCCCATACACTTAAAACGAAAAACGATGGGGTGCATGCAATAGATCTTAGTAATAATTCCCATTTGATTGTATTTGTCGCAAAATATTTTTTGCTTAAATAAAAACCAGAATGAAGGCCTATAACTTCATTCTGGTTTTTATTTAAGCAAAAAATATTTTTATATTTGAGACCGAAAAAAGTGTGGGTTTTTCAGAATTGTGAAGGCGGGCGTATGGGGCGTGGTTGTCGTAATTTGTTTTTTCATCAAACAACCATAATAAATAATATTAAAAGTTCATAACTACCTAAACTATTGTAGGTCTATTGATTAAACTAATTTTATAATTAAAACAAAAAAGTCAAATTCCATTGTTTATGTTCAAAAATGACGGTTTTAAAAAAGTAGTTATGGTAATTTTCAATTTTCTAAAAAACTAAATGACTTAAGACTATCTGGTTTTTAGCACTCGACTAAAAGTTAATAAAAGTATCGAAAATGATAAAGCAAATTAGTACTCAATAACGAAAAATTTTGCAAAAAAATCATAATAAACTTTTTTTTTTATTTTTTTTCAAAATTTTGAGTTTGAAAATATTTTTTTCAAAAACTAAGCACTAAAATAACTTAATTTGAAAACAAAATTGAAGAATGGATTTTTGGGTTTAAAAAAAGGTATAGCATGATATTGTTAGTGTTGCCGTTGTTTTTTAATGATTTTTTTTTTCAATCTTATGTAATTTTTGTTTTAAATTTGCCCCTCCCACCTAAAGGGGCGGAATTTTGAAGTGGCCCAATGTCTTTAAATCATATTCATATAATGTACCAACAATGAAAAAAATTTTATGCTTTTATCACAAAGTGCACAATTATTTAACTAAGTCGCCCCACTATTAGAAAACGCCCCTCAGCAGTAATCACATAACCCAGATATTCAACTTTTTCTTGTAAAAATTTGCATTTATCAAGGTTCACTTTAACATTAAATTTTCTTAACCTTTTAAATACTGTTTCTGTATTTTGCATGCATTCTAATAAATTTTTGCCCTTTATCAAAATATAACCTTATTCATAATCTAAATCCTCTAAAATTTTATCAATTATGTCCGCTGGAAGTGGTAAAGGGTTATGCTCAGTTTTCATATGCTTATTTATGGACACCTTACAGTCCATACAAAGTCTATTATCTCCATTTTTTTTCATAACGCATACCACCAGACTAGCCCATTCACTATGCTTTACTTTTTCTAAAATTCCAGCTTTTATTAATATGTCTAATTCTGAATTGTATTTGTCTCTAAGACTAAATAGAACTGCATATGCTTTAAACACTATTGGCTTTGCACTTTCATTCAGAATGACATCAGCTTCAAATCCACAAATGGGATTTTCTAAATTCTGATCAAAAACTTCCGCGAAGTTACTTTTAATTTTACAAATCATTTCAGCTTTAGGATCGATCTTTAAATTCTCAGAAATATTTAAAACAGAATTAGTCTGAGACTTACCGACATTCTCAGAAAAAGATTTACAATTTGGATATAAAGAATCCAGCCAAACACGTCCCAACCAAGGTGTAAATAGTTTTTTGCTTTTAATTACCAATATTTTTAATAGCATAGGCTCCTTATGACATCTTGATTGCACCGTTACCTTCAAACTTCCAAGTACCACCACGTGTTCTCCAGTCACCACCTCTAGAGGATTAAAATGACCTTTTAATATTTCAATTGGAACATCGTATATCACTTCTAGTATGCCGTCTGGTCTTGAAACGTTGCGTATGATTTTATACAATTCTTTTTCTCCCAAATTTACTAAATAGATTTTCTTTTCTTTAGCCTCTGTAATCTTGTTGAGAGACATCAGATTTTCCAAACGTTCTCTGAAAATATAGAACTCATCTATGCTTGGATTAAAGAATTCAATTGCGCCAATAAAATTAATAGAATTCATCTTAAGTTTTAAATTTGGCTCAAGTTCACTTTTTACTTTTTGTGAAACTACCGTAGATGAACTGCTTTCAGAATTCCGAGTCTTGCCTTCTTCTGAGGCAAGAATTTCCAAGGCCAGTTTCGTCATAGGAAGGTTTGATTCTGCCATTGCTGATTTGAAATGATCTTCTAAGGAAGATGCGTGCATTAATAAAGTCAACAACGCATCAAAAGCACACGTACTCGTGACGAGATATTTTACCCCTTTAATTTTAAGTTCAGGAGAACACAGGCCGTTCGGAATTAATGAAAAAGCAACATTTGTAATTTGACACGTTGAGTCCCAATTTGGTACATCGCTCAAATAATTCCTTTTCCTGATACAACATTCCTTTGGAGCAGAGGCATTTTTCAATTTAAATTTTCCTAGCTCCGTTTCTGGAGTACTGTGCTCGTAAGGAAAAGGAGAAACTGGAATATCGGGAAATAATACGAAAGTGGAATAACATCGCATTCAGAATTCTTAAATGTATTTTCACTGACAAGGTAGTCACTAGCATCAGCAATGTTCTGCTTTGAAAAATGATTTATGGTACTTTTCCTCTCCAATTTTCTTCCTCGTTCAATTTATCTACGTCATACATTTCTAAAAGAAGATATATTTCATAAAATTAACTTTTCCACTGGATCGTTGAAATAAACGATCGCAATATAGCTCCGCTCTCTTCAACGTACAAAAAACAGATGAAGCTTGATTAAATTACCTTTTCTTTGCAACAAGAAAATCTGAACTATGCTGGAGTGTACCTGAAGAAGAAAAAGATTTTAAAAAAAAAACGACAGAGTAGGCTGCAGGCCTAAGAATCCCGTTGAATTTTTTTTAAAGGAAAGAGTATGTAATGTATGTATACGTGTGCAAGTATACGTAAGTTCATATATATTTTTCTCATAAAAAAACATTTACCTACGCTTTTTTGCTTATTACTTTTTATATGTAAAAATCGTTGGGATAAACGATCACAATATAGCTCTATTCAATGGACAAAACACAAGAAGCTTATTCTGTTTCCCAGTTTCTCTTTGATTTATTTGAAAAGATTTTAACAAAACGTTTGTGGGTATCTGCAACTACAGAGTAGGCTGCAGGCCTGTGGCACGATGGCGTTGTTCGCCGACAATTTTTTTAAGACATGTACTTGTAAGTACTTGTTAAGTACGTAGGTGGTATATATCTACCTATTTTAGTGAACTAAATTGAAATTAAACTGAAAAGTTTAGACCAATTTTTTTCAAAATTGTGAAATGAAGTGCTGAATTGGCTTTTTGAAGTCAGTGAACATATTAATTTTGAGTCGAACGCAAAAAACAAAATGGTTTTATGTCTCTAGTTCTTGAGAAAATTGACAATTACTAAAACTACTTTTTTATGAGATTTTTGTTTTTTGGTATTTACGGTGATTTCATTTTGAGGATTAATGTTGATGATAGGTTCATCTTTGTAAGTAAAGTACAGCAATTAATTTGGCGTTACAGTTGCATTACATAGATATGTCTAAAACGAAATATATAAACAAATTATATAGATTTGCTGCAGTCGTACAGTAGTACCTATGTACATAGGTTATGTGAATTTTTTATAATGCATTGCGTTTTCATATATGAAAATGTTAAATGTGGAACTTTGAGCAACGTATACGTATATGTATATGTATTTAGAAAACAGCTGTTGACATTGAATATATAGGATAAATTCAAATTTTCTCTAAATTCAGATTCTTTAAAAGCAAAAGAAACTTTGCATATACCCAACCTCGCACCTACCCCAAATCCTATAGTGTGCCCAAGCAGGGGGCAGCATGCCCCCCATACATACCTCACTGTTTATACGCCGTAATGCTGGGTGCTAGCACTGATGTATTTATGTAAGCAAACAAAAAAACAAAAATCTCATAAAAAAGTAGTTTCAGTAATTTTCAATTTTCTCAAAAACTAGAAGACATAAAACAATTTTTTTGTTTGTTCGATTAAGAATTGATATTAACATTGATCTCAAACAGCCCTTCACTTCATTTCACAATTTTGAAAAAAATTGGTCAAAACTTTTTTTTTAATTTTTTTTTATCAAAATTTTGAGTTTGCATGCGAATTATTCAAAAACTGTTGACATAAATAATTAAGTTTACATTTAGGATTATAGAACATATTTCTGGCTTTCAAAACCAGTAAAGTACTTTATTTTAAGTGTTGCCGTTGTTTTTTAATATTTTTTTTTCAATTTTAGTCATTTTTTTTCTAAAATTATCCCCTACCTCCTAAACGGGGCGAGATGGACCCCACTCCCATAATAAAGAATGCTGTTTTTGACCCCTCTACAAAAACCCGTTATCAATTCTTGGCGCCATAGTTATCGTACTGGTGCCCTTGTCTTAAACAGCGAGTTAAGGGTTCTTTGGTTCCATAATTTACCCTATGAAAAGGTACATAAAATAAACGATTACTTCGTAAGCCACGACTAGGAACATGAAAACCAACCAACAAAATGAGGGCAATTGATTTTATAATTAATTAAATCTCTTACAAAAATGACATCAAAATATGGACGACGTGATTCCAAGGATTGAATGCCAAATAACAAACACCTCGTATTATATGATGGCATATCAACATTCCATCGTGAGATTCGAATTGCAGTTCTGGTGTTCTTTCAATTCTTACTGAATGCACAGCATACATAGGATTCCAGATGGAAGAACAGTATTCTAAAATTGATCGTACATAACAAAGATATAAAGCTCTTAGAGTAAAAGGATCTGAGAAGTCTTCAGAATTCCTAGAAATAAATCCAAGCATTGAAGAGGCCATAGAAATGATTAAATGTGGTTAGAAAACGTGAATTTTAAATCAAAGATTACACCCAAATCTTTTTTCTCGGTAACTTTGGAAAGAAAAGATCCATTTATGTATATCGTACGAAAACAATATCGGTGACACACCACAGTAAAACATCATACTATGAAATTTAGAAACATTCAAATGCAGATCGTTACTAGTACACCAAACAGATAAATTATGAAAAAGGGGTCCTAAATGACTTCTTTGTGGAACCCCGGAAGTTACAACAACAGGGTTAGAAATAAAGTTGTTAATTCGAACGTGTTGAGTTCTACCAGTAACATAGGATTCAACCCATTTAATAAGTTAGAATGAAAACCTAAATTATAAAGTTTAGCAATCAATATTGAGTGATTAACCCTGTCAAACCCTTCAGAGAAATCAGTGTATATAACATCACATTGTTACCCCTTTTCAAGGGCACTCAATACATAGTTACTAAAAATCGTAAGATTGATCAAGGTTGATCTGCCACCAATAAACCCATGCTGCAAAGGGGAGATTATTTCTTTCAATAAGAAAACAAGCTTATTATAAACAATTTTTTCAAATAATTTAGGAATTACAGATATTTTACAAATGGGACGATAGTTCATGACTTAATTTTTAGACCCAGATTTAAAAACAGGGTAGACATAAGAAATTTTCCATTGTTTTAAGAAGTAACCATCTCGAAGAGAGCGATTAAAGATGATTTCAAGAGGTGTAGCTAAAGAAAAAGCACATCTTTTTAAAATGAAGGGAGCAATACCATCGAATCCAGATTGCTTTTCATCTTTTAATTTTAATAATTCATCAAGTATATCGCTTCCCTCGACGTATAATTGACTGCTATTGATCAATTCAGATGAAGAAATAAAAGGGTGTCTTGTTTGAAAACATGTAGATTTAAAGGCAGAACGAAAAAAGTCAGCAAAGAAATTACAGATAGTTAACGGGTCACTAGAAGTTTGCCCCATATATCGGAATGAATTAGGAATTCCAGTAGAATTTTTCTTGTTGTTTATAAACTTCCAGAAACATTTACTATTTCTTTTCAGCTTAGATTCAATACTTAATAGATATTGATTATATAGAAATTTGTTGAGAAAATTAAATTCACGATTACATCGAATGTACTTCATATATAAAACATTATAATCCATAGAATCACGATAAAGTATAAAAGCTTTGTTTTTTCGATTATTCAAATTTATTAGCTTTTTATTGAACCAACAAGGTTTAGATTGAGATTTTTTTTTAAGTTTTAGGAGTATTTAAATCAATTGCCTCCCTTAGTTAGTTCGTTCAATATCAATATTATCAAAAATTGAAAACCAATTAACCCTATTCAAAAAACTAGAAACTCTAGAGAAATTACATTTATCATAGTTTAGAACATTATATACTCAACAATGAATTCAAAGCTCATGCAAATTACTAGATTATTATCAGTGTCAGGTAAAGGAGGAGGAGTGGGACTGTCGATACACACACCAAGTTCATTATCAGTAAAAACTAAATCAAGATAACGATTTAAATTGTTTTGAAAACAATTGATCTGTTTGAGTCCGAACTCAGCTAGAGTATTGACAACCACACTCTCACAATCACTACTTACGTTGTATGGAATCACACATTTGCCACTTGATGGCTTTTCTTCGAAAATGAATGAACTTCATGTTGTAGATCGAGTCAAAAATGAACCAGAGGCAGCATTATAGAATTGGAACGTGTAGATGACGTATTTTGTGGGTAATGAAAAAGAAATAAAGAAAACAAAATTGTTTGTAGGTCAAGTCAAACTGATTTTTGTCTGTGTGTGAAGGTCGTTTGTTGATGGAATTTAGATTATAATTGCAACTACTGACAAAATAGTTCTGAGTGCGAACAAACAAAAATATGAGAATTTGGTTTCCATTTTTTTTTGTTATGAATGAGATGTGAGGTAGGTAGTTACCATATTTATTTTGTGCAAGAAGCTTATGCTATCAGTATTTTTTTTATTACCATTGATGTGATTTTAATTTTTATGAGACGATTGATTATATTGCATAATTGCCACCCGACTGGAAAGTCAGGGAAAATCAGGGAAAGTCAGGGAACGCGAATTTGGTCAGGGAAAGTCAGGGATAGTCAGGGAATTTTGAAAGTGGTCAGGGAAAACTTTTTGAGCACTGAATTTTTTGTACAATGAAAAAAATTTAACATTTTGTTGAACTCAGGGACCCTACTCTGTATTTCGTTTCGAAAATCAATTCTATTCGAAAGTGCTTTTTTGTCCCGCTTTTGAATTGGAACTTTGTAAAACTTTCGAAGGACAAAAAATAGTATTAATACTTTATTCACTTACGGATTTTTTTTTCAGGTTGCGAAATTTTTGGTTAATTAAAAGCTCGCCTAGCTTGTATTGAAATATTTGTTTTTTTTGTAAATCTTGGAAAATGTTTTTGAAAATGCGGTAAATAAATAATCAGAAAGAAAAAGTTAAATTGTTTGAGAATTAAATTTAAGTTATAGTACGAGAGCTAGCAACGTCGACAAAAAAAGCATTTCAACAGTCATGATTTTTTAGTATTTCACTATCTCGAGTGAAATTTTAAAAGTCTGACTGGTTGCGTTGCGTTTTTCTGAACGCGTCACTTTTGAAATGGTGAAAAATTGATTTTTAAAGTCATTTCAACAACCTTGGCTTCTTCTTCATTCTGTTCTATAAACTGTTTGCCATATCAATTCACAGGTCATGTAGGTGTCAGACGTTGCAAAATACGTCTGGCAAGCTTTTTTTTAATAAAAAAAAAAATGGAATATGAAGTTTTAATTCAGAAAAAAATTATTAATAAATAACGGTAACACTTACAATATTACTATAACTTTTTGAAATCTATTCTTTAATTTCACATCTAAATTACCATATGAAATGAAACGTTTTTTTAACATTAATTTTAAAACTCGAAACAATTTTTTTTTTTTAAATGTATGTTATTAAGTTCCTTTTCATCTTTTAGTATTCAATACTATTATCCATTTTTATTCGATCATTAAAAACTAGATGGTTAAGGGCCAGTTTGTTCACAGCTGATCATCTTTAATCAAGGATTATTGCACTGGTAAATCATCGAATGTGCATGGAAATCAAATTTTTGTCAAGGAATCCATAATTTAAGTTGTTAATCATGGAAATCGCTTATCAACCGATTTTGGTTGATTAGCACCATTTAGTAAGAAGCTGTAAAAGTCATTGTTCAAATTTAATCCACTGTGAAGAAACTGGCCCTAAATGTCTTCTATTATTTGAGCAAATTTTTTTGAAATTTTTTGATGACGTCACAAAAAAATTTGTTCTGCTGACTTTTTGTCTGCTAACTTGAGAGACATTATATTATTATGCATGTATTTATCGTTAAAAGAGTTACTATTTTAAGTTTTTTTTAAATTTGGACAGGGAAAACTTTAAAATTGGTCAGGGAGAGTCAGGGAAATTTATTTTAAAAAATAGTGGCAACTATGTATTGTCATTGGAATTAGGTAAAATAAAAAGGTAGATACATATAAAGGATGAAAATTTAATTTTTTTAATTTGGGTTTTCTTTATTTTTATTTTTTAAAGAAAGTATACCTAGTCGAAAGTTATATTATATTTTTTTTAGTGTATACCTACCTAACAATTAATATTGCTTTTTACTTGCAATATATAGGTACTATATGGCAAGTTATGGAATCGTAAAAAAAAATCGAACTCGGGATTTTGGGCAAAGTTGACACTAAAATGATAGTGAAGTCGAAAAAAGTAGGTCTCGAAATTTTGTTCGTCTGTCTGTCCTTTCGACCAAACCATTTTATAAAAACAAATCCGAAAAATGGTACCTCCCATAGAACCATTTTTTTTTATTTTCGATTTTCTCATAAACAGTTCATTTGATATTGATCAATTTTTTATGGAAAATGTTTGAAAAAGTTTTAAAGGTTTTGTATAGCAAAATTTTCAAAATTTTTTTTTTTATTTTTAAAAAATGTTTCAAAAATTTTGTTTTGAGAACTTAATAATTCTAAATAAACTCAGTCAATTTCTATTAAACTTGACACCCAGCAGTTTTTAACTTTATCTAGAAAATCAAAATTATTCTTATAACCAAAAATAACGGTACCTCCCATACAAATGTTTAAAAATCTCATTTTTCTCAAAAACGGCTCCTATGATTTTGATAACACCTACAGAGTCTATACTCTATATCATGACTATTAATGAAAAGCCAAAAATCTTCTTTAATTTTATTTTTAAATCAAGTTGTTTTTGTTATTTTTGATCTTCTCAAAAACAAAAAAACATTTCGACATCCGGTTTTTTGTATTTGATCAAAAATTAAAAAGAGCATTGAATATTAGAAAAAATAATAATAATACTTAGTTACGTAAAATTTTGAAAAAAAATATGTTAAAAAAATTAATTTTTTTTTTCAAAATTTTGACTGAAAATTAAGTTTCCAAAAACTATTCACTGGAACAACTTGATTTGAAAATGAAATTAAAGAATGGATTTCTGGCTTTTTATAATGCTATAGAGTATAGCATGACTCTATAGATGCTACCGTGGTTTTTTAATATTTTTTCTGTTTTAAGAAATTTTTTTGAAAATTGCCCCTCCTGCCTAAACGGGAGGAAATAGACCGCCCCCCGCCATAGCTTTTTGTCACACCTTATGCAAATCACCCTTTATAAAAAACTTTTTTTTAAAAACCGCTCCAACGATTTTCAATTTTTTTTTGCTCATAAATTGAGATTTCGTTAAGAAATCGGGAGATGTACATCGCTTTGAATGTCAAAACAATTTCAGAGGCTGTTAAATCAATTTAGTAGGTTTATTACTTATTACTTATTTTATTTTACTATTTTTCAGTCTAAACTGTAAGTTCCATGCATATTTGCAACACCGTGGTATATTGTTCATAAATAAATGTACCTACTCGCATAATACTACCTTAAACTTAACTGCGTTTTAAGCAGTTTTACAGGCTGCCATAACTAATTTATTTCTTTTATAAGATAAATATAGTTTTTGAAATATTAAAACTTAATGTGATCGCACATAAGAGCAAATTCGTGTGACCCAATCGTGCACATATTTTTTTTAAATACTTACTATTTTTATTTACTTATTAATTTCCTCAAGAAAAGATACCTTTTTGGTATGTAGTAAAATTCATAATTCAGGAATTCTTCATAATCAAATAAAATCACAAATACCCTCCTATTTTGTTAAATCAATCGCTTTTGTTACTTACACTCAAATACCTAGAGAAAAAAAACTCTTGGAACACAAAACATAAAAATATCCTAAATTAAAATAATCACTTCTTAGATATCCGGAATTTGAAAACATATACAAATGGGCATATGGCAATAACACCCAAAAGAAATAACGTCCAAATCGATTAGGAAATATCGCTTAAAAAAAATTCTGAACAAATGTTGTTGTATTTTTTTCTCGATTTGGGCGTTATTTCCAATATTCTAATTTTTTTTAAAGGAAAGAACGCAAACAAAAATTTTAAAGTCAAATGTGAAATAACGCCCAAAATTGGAAATATCGCCCAAACGAAATCCAGAAAAAGAAAATTAATCCCAAATCTTAGAAAATAGTGCCCAAATAATAATAAAACTCAGTAAGTTTTAACATTTACAATATGGATTTTTTTAAATTAAAACGGCGTGTAAACAGTGAGGTATGTAGATAGATAGATAGATACAAAATTTTATTTTCAAAAAGTTTTTACAAAGGCTTGTTTTCCTTATATTAAAATTAAATTAATTTGCCTGTCAGGTTCATGTGTTAGCTGTAATAAATTCATTAAAAACTTAGCGATTAATTTATACTTTTTAAGGAAATTCATTTATAATTAGGTTTCGATATCTAAGAGCGTTTTTAAGAAATTGTAAAGTTGACTATAGTTTTGTCCTTTGAGAATTTCGAAGAACTGGTCCCGGTTAAGGCTTTCACTTCCAAAGAATTGTCTTCTGTATGTCCGAAAAAAAAGGCACCAACAAAGTGATATGTATTTTCAGTAGCATCAAGGTTACAAATGGTACAAATGCCTACTGAATCTCTTCTAAATGCTCTTGCATTAAGATTGAGCAACCCGCACCTGTACTTTAATACCACGCTAATCATCTCGCGTGAGTTACTGTCTTCAAAGTAATTTGGCATCTCGGCATAGTCCAGGTTGCAATAATCGTCGTGGAAGCGTGATGAAGTGCTCTGTTTGCGTGTTCTGTCCAATGTCTTTCTATAAGTTTTGTGCAAGTTTCTATATGCAATGCTTTCCACTCAGACTTTTTTGACCAGTTGACCTCATTAAAGAGTTCTGACCACTTATTTGCCCAGTAAATCTGCTTTATTACAATGATATCTGAATGATTTCTCGGTAGTCTGTTTTCGGGAAGGGTGCTAACTCTTTGGATGTACTTGAAATGGAGTTCGAGTGTTGAAAGTAAGGCTTTTTGAAGTCCTGTTTCTAGATTGAGCATGTAATTTGGTGTGTTACTGGGTAAGAAAAAACATCTCTTGATAAAAAACCTTTGCAATTTTTCAACTTCGTTATGTTCGGAATAACCCCAAACTTGTGCACCAGTAGTTCATCACTGATTTTGAAGCAGCTTCATATATTTTATACTTAGCTGAGTACTGTATTTTTCTGTTTTTGATGAAGTTTGACCATGTAGCATTTATTGAGTTCGACGTTGCAAGTCTCTGTGTAAGATGCTCTGTCCACGACAAATTGTTTGTTACTCCCAGATACTTGTATCTGTTAGATAATTTAGTAAGATCGTTGTTGAAAGCCCATTTTTCTCCACCGTTTCGAAAAATCAGTATTTCTGATTAAGGTTTTTCAATACATCTCTCCTAGCGTAAAAACAAGCTGTATCGAACCATGGTTTCTTTGGTACGAAATTCAGATTAGGCCGATTATTTTCTCCATTAGAGATCTTCACCTGTGTTAGTACTGTAAATTTTTTGTGATATGTTTTGTTCTAGACTGCATATGTATGTGGTTTTTCTTTCATAAAGCCACTTAAGGCTTGGTAAAAAATTTCATGGAATCATTGACCGCTATAATTTCATGTGTAGAAAGGCTTACTGTAAGGCGCATATGATCGGAGAAAGTTTCACAGCCGATTCTAAAGCCTTTTATTGCATCAATAAAACTATTTGATGGACAACAGTAGTCGATGGCCGAAGACCCTCTGCTGCTCACAAATGTAAATTCGCCAGTCTTGTCTCCATATCCTCTTCCATTCAAAATGAACGCTCCAATCTCTTCTAGAAACTCTGTAAACGCATTTGAGTTTCGATCACAACTGTTATCTTTTGAAGTTATGATTGTAGTAGCTAGATTTTCATTCCAAAGCTGGACATCTTCACTTCCTTTCATACCAGTTCTTACATTAAGGCCGTGTCCGAATTGCGTTAAAATGTTGGTTAAAACTTGACGTTTGGTTAAATTTTGACACTAGCGTGGTGAATAAAATGATTAAAAATAACGCAGCTCCAGGCCAGGTTAAAATTTGACACTAGTGGTTAAATTTTGACGTTTCTCAAGAAAGAGAGAAATTTGAATTTGAAATTATTTTTAAAAGTGCAACAATGGACAATAGCTAATATTCTTCAGAAATAATCAATGCTATGAATTTTGAATTTTACCTCTCGTAGTCGTTGCTGTGTTATTGCAGTCCTCGTGCGCCGCGCCGTTTTGATAACATAAATCGTTGGACCTGTGGATGGAAATGGTTTGGTCTCACAGCAACATGCCACACTGATCAGATTGTCGGTTGGCTCAGAGACGTAAGGGGTTTGACCCCTAAGAGCGATCGTTATTTAGTTGATTGACTTTATTTCAAAATATAAAATATTTTACATGTTGTTTATATACTTGAGACTAAAAGGTTTGGCCTTTGGCCGTTTACCAGACTGACAATACAATAAATACATCATGTGAAAAAACAAAAAAGATATTATAATTTTGATTTTAAAAGTCTTCTTCAATTATGGATTTTCTGTAACGTAGTGCAGCAACAACATTTATATTCAGTACATCCCATCCTTTCTCTCCATTTAATACACTAAACAACTCTTCATCAATCTGGCAGCTCTTCTTAAAATACCTTATCCTAAAACTCTTCAATACGGGGCATATCACAATGAAATGACAGGTATCTTCACGGGTCTTCATATTGCAGAGGCTACATAGTATTGGAAGATCAGATCTGTGTGGCATATTGTTCAAATTCAATTATTTCCCACTAGTTTTGAAAACAATATTTATCTTATTGATTGGATTGTCATTAAGTAGATATGCATTGTCCCCAAGGTTGTATTCAAGGCGACTGTAAAAGCATCTAAATGACGAGGATTTGGCCTCCGCTACACCTTTCCAATTTTTTTAAGCAAAGCACTTGAACTTGATTCTCACTGACGACGGGTTTTCATAATGTAGTTTGGGGTGCTTTTTGGTAGACTAAAAATCCTTTTAATAAAGTACCGCAGAAATTTCTCCACGGCTTCGAAAGTACGATACTCCCAGACTTGCGCTCCATATAAAAGAGTTGACGCTGCTGTAGAAAGGAATAACTTTTGCTTTGTACTATGTTCGATGTAGTTGCTCTTGATGCAGCGCTCCCATTCAGCTGAAATCGCACGTTTTGCTTCGAATTATTTTCCTTCCAGATGCCTCTTTATGTTCAAGTTTGAAGTTATGAGAATTCCAAGGTATTTGTACTCCCGCACAGTTTCCATAGCCTCATCGTTAAGAGTCCATCTTTCGTTTCGCGAGATTATGGCCCCACCACCCCTGAAAACCATCAAGTTCATCATTAGTTGCATTCCATCTATCGTATCAGCAAAGAAGACTACATCATCTGCATTCATGATGAGGCCCATTGTTGTTGGATATTCGTCTGATAGAGCAACTCCATTCCATACGCATGCTGTGTTCATATTGCACTGTGCTCTCAGAACATTAATTATCTTGCTGGACAGTCCTATCTCAAATAATTTGAAGAAAAGGGCATCTCGCACAATTGAGTCGAAGACTGCACGGAAGTCGACAAAGAACGCATATAATTTCTTTTTCTTCAGGTAAGTATCAGCGATATTGTAAATTGAAAATATATGGTCTGCTGTTGAGTAACTTTTTCGGAAATCCGCCTGAAATTCTGACAAAATTTTTCTCTCGTTAACCCATTGTGTTAACCTGCTATGTATTAACCCGGCGAATAGTTTAGCACTGGTATTAATGAAAGAAATTCCTCTATAGTTTGATGGATCTTGATGGTTTTCTTTTTTGTGGAGTGGAAATATAATTGATTTTTTGAAGCTATCAGGAAGAGCTGCACGTTCGAGGATTCGGTTGAATTCAATGGTAAGCGATGAAATGAAGTCATCTGTGGCGTGCTTGAAAAATTCAAAAGGAATACGGTCATCACCAGGTGCTTTATTCACTTTGGATTTCACTATGAATTCTTGAACTTCCTGAATCTCGAAGGGCGCGTCTAAAAACTCGTCCAGGATAAATGGGCCGGTATATTGGACCAGCGGTGAACTTATCTCAGAATGCGAAAACTTCTGAAGTGGTTACTTAGACTTGATGCTTGTAGACCTAAGCGATGATATTTCTTCTACCATTAACGTTCTTAAGAGCTTTCCAGAAATACGCGGCACAACGAGTATTATTAATGACTTCTATATTTCTTCTCTCCAAAGAACGATCGTCTAGTCCTAGGAAAGATGTACTGAGGTTTACCAGTGCGTGAGCCAGTGCGTTTCGTTGAGGAAGGAGATCAAATCTTTGATCTTCATCTAAGAAAGTTCGTTTAGGTCACTGAAAAAAGCTCTACCAAGTGATTGAGCTCTTATTCTGGCCAAAGCGGGGCTTTTACAGAGGTAATGTACGACTGTTTCATTGTGCTTACCCACTTACCTCCCGATTAGCCGGGAGAAAAAAAATATTAAAAATGAAAAAAAGCACGTACAATGATGTGCTATAACTTATTTTAAAGCTAATATTTCATTCTTTATTTTGTTTTTTTATTTAAGTTGTTTCATTAAATAATTTTTGAAAAATTAAGTTTTAAAGATGAAATTTAGTTTTTTAATTGATTTTGTATAAAATTTTGCAATATTAAGGACATTTTTTTTGCAATATTCAATGGTTCTCATCTCATCTGTGCCGCGTATGTCAGTTCATCAACAGACACACTTTTTCGAAGTTCCACTGTTTTTCGACGTTTTGTTCGGTCACTTGATTCCCCGAATTCTTTGCTTGGGCGACCTTGAGACCTTCCGGGAAGTATGCCAACAGGTAGTTTTATTTTTTCGCTAAGCCACTCTTCATTCTTATCCAAGAAACGCCTTTCTGTGCTATTGCAGAGTTGCCATCTTCGTTTATAATTTGGTTGGAATGCCTTGTTAATTTTTAGAAATTCATCTTTTTTCTCTGGGGGGCGTTTTGTTATATCGATAAGTTTTCTATCCAAATCCTCAAGTTTATCGTCAAGGAGCCTTTGTGAGCTTCCTCTTACCAACTCATGGAGCTGTTTTCTGGTCATAGACAAGCTGGAATTAGATTTATATTCTGGAATAATATAAAAATCTATTATTAAGGGTCGGTCGTTTTAAAGAAGTATTTTTAAAGGCTCTTTGTTTTCTTAGGTGAACACTTGTGAATGGTTTTTAAAGCTAAGATTGTTCTGCATATCCAGCAGTTAAATAAAATATATGATAGACTATGTTGCGGGGTGTTGCGCTATTTTAAAAACACTAATGTTTTGAAAAAACAGCGAAAAAAATTTTTTAAGTGAATATTTTATTTAACTCATCGATATGAAAAAATTAACATTTTAAAGATTTAAAGAAAACACTTGTTTTATTTTCCAAAAATTTATTTTTATTTTTATTATTAACTATTGCCAACGCGTTTCGTCTTAGTAAGGACATCATCAGGGCACTAAATATTAACATAGAATCATACAATCACAAGAGGTGCAACTAAATATAGTGGTGAATAAAAGTATTCACACGAATAAATGAAGTTATTGTATATTTAAATTTACTAAAAGAATAATTTAATAATAATTTTGTTTTTTTATAATTTAAAAAAGTTTATTTGTTAAGAAGTGGGCTATTGTTTAGTAGGTCAATTTGGCAATTTAAAATATTTAAGCACTTATGCTTATTTATTTCGAAGATTTCGTATTTATCCAATACATGTCCAGCAGGTAAGCAATGTAAAAGAGACATATCATCCAAAGAGCACCCATGTCCGGAATTTTGAATATGCTGAGCGAGTCCAGAGGAAGGTTCATGACGTAGAGAAGCTTTAATGTGTTCATTGAATCTTGTTGATAGGGATCTCGAGGTTTTACCTATGTAAATTCCATTGCACTCTTTGCAAGTTACTTTGTATACTCCACTTTTGGAATATACATGTTTTTTAGGTCTGATTTTATTATTGCAGAGAGCGTGTTTTAGGGTGAAATTGTTGAAAAAGGCTGGTTTTATATTTATATTAGATAATGGATCACGCAATTTTTCAGAAACACCGGGGATGTAAGGTATTTTCCGCCAACTTTGTGTCTCCTTTTCGACTGAAAACGGAAAAATTGATTGTAGAGCCAGTTTTCTAGATTTTGACCTCAATAAACGGTAAATTGTTTGGATATCGTATCCGTTCCTTGTAGCAATGTCTTTAATTATTTTAATCTCGTTTTTAAAATCCATTTTGCCCATAGGAACTCTAAGAAGACGGTCTATCATAGAGTGGAAAGCAGACATTTTTGTGCTCCACGGATAGGCAGATGATACTGGAATGATGGAGTCAGTTGAAGTTTCCTTTCTATAGATTTCAAAAGTAATTTTATTTGATGAAATTGACAAGCTCAAATCAAGAAAATTTATGCGGTTAGGTCCATACTCCAAAGTAAATGCAATTCAATGAACACATTAAAGCTTCTCTACGTCATGAACCTTCCTCTGGACTCGCTCAGCATATTCAAAATTCCGGACATGGGTGCTCTTTGGATGATATGTCTCTTTTACATTGCTTACCTGCTGGACGTGTATTGGATAAATACGAAATCTTCGAAATAAATAAGCACAAGTGCTTAAATATTTTAAATTGCCAAATTGACCTACTAAACAATAGCCCACTTCTTAATAAATAAACTTTTTTAAATTATAAAAAAACAAAATTATTATTAAATTATTCTTTTAGTAAATTTAAATATACAATAACTTCATTTATTCGTGTGAATACTTTTATTCACCACTATATTTAGTTGCACCTCTTGTGATTGTATGATTCTATGTTAATATTTAGTGCCCTGATGATGTCCTAACTAAGACGAAACGCGTTGGCAATAGTTAATAATAAAAATAAAAATAAATTTGTGGAAAATAAAACAAGTGTTTTCTTTAAATCTTTAAAATGTCAAAGGTTAATTTCCACCAAGTGATAAATCCTCAATCAATTGATTATATAAAAAAGAAAAAATTAAGTTAAAAGTTAAAAAGTTAATACAAATAAATTTTTGCTTAAAATACTATACATACCTTGATTAACGATACCCATATCAAATTTTTTCACTAAAATCACTTTTAAGACTAAAAAAACACGCAGAAAATAAACTTTTTTTTTTAAATCGCAAAAAAAATCGTGCTTACTCGACTAGTGCTAGTTGCAACTGACGGTGTCGCGAACGGGGGTGGCCAATTTATAGATAGACTTCAAAAATGAGTAGCCTGGTTATCTACCTGTTATGGGACAAAAGCTTAATCCTGGGAGGTAAAATTGATAAAATTGATTTATGGCCACGTTTCAGGTCAAAATACCGCACTGTGCAGCGATTGGATTCGGTAAGAAAAATAGATAATATGTTGCCCTTCATGACTCCAAGTGGAATGTTAACACTTTCCGCAAGTTAGTCATGAAGGGCTGAACCTTGCCTGGCCAGTTCGTCAGCCCGTTCGTTTTCCTCAATGCCACAGTGACCCGGAACCCAGATAAGTGTCACCTTCAGATTCACGTTAAGGCTGGCGAGCTCATCACGTCTGCCAGGATAGCGGTATTTCGGTATTGGGAAGTGTCTTGTTTGAGTATCTTACACGCTTCTCTAATTGCCAGTAATTCAGCTTGAAAAACACTATCAAAATTGGGTACCCGCAAAGATCAAGAGATATTTAGAGATTCGGAAAAAATTCCTGGACCAACACCACACTTCATCTTTGAACCATCAGTAAAAATAGTTGTGTCAAAGTCTTTCGTCGCGACGCACGTCGTTTTGCCAGTCCTATCTAGATGGGAAAACAACTTTAAAGTCCTTACTGAGATACAGAGTAGGAGCGCAGTAATCAGCAGTTGTTGACAAAATGTCTGTGCGAATGAGATTAGTGATATTGCTGTGACCATATGGATTGGCAAACCAAAGATTGGATTTCTTTAGTCTTATCGCGCTGCAACAAACTAGGTATTTAATATGAAGGTCAAAAGGTAGAAGGTGAAGAAGAACGCTTAAGGCATCCGTTGGGCAGGATCGTAGTGCCCCTGTAGTGCCAACGCTTGTTGTTCTTTGCACCTTTTTAAGCTTGACTATGTTATAGGCTTTACTAAGAGCGGGCCACCAAATAATAGAGCCATACGTGAGGATCGGTCGTACCCCCGGTGTGTACGTCCACAGTATCATCTTCGATTGGAGACCCCACTTTTTACCAAAGGTTTTCCTACAGGCATAGAAGGCTATGCAGGCCTTTCTCACCCGTTCCTCAATATTCAATTTCCAGTTTAATTTAGGGTCGAAAACTACGCCCAAATATATCGCACTGGAGGACAGAGAGAGAGTTTTGTCGTTGAGTCAGGGTAGCGTGAAAGGGGGTATTCTAGTTTTGGTAGTAAAAAGCATCAGTTCCGTTTTGCTTTAGTTAAATCCTAGCCCACAACTCGTGGCCCAGTTACTAACTTTCTTCAAAGCCCTCTCGCTGATTACAGATAGAAACTTTCTGACACCAGTAAAACCAAATCATCCGCACACGCATACACCTTCACACTACATCTCTCCAACTCAACAAGGATTTTATTCATGATTAAAAGCCATATTAGAGGAGATAGAACACCTCCCTGGGGTGTTCCTCTACTGACAAGTTTGTTCGAAGTTGTATTGCATAACGTAGCTTGAATCCTTCTTACGCTGAGCATGGATGTAATCCATGACCTGATGTTGTCCTCAACACCGAAATCAATAAAAGCCCCTTCTACATCTAAAAAGGTGGTGAGAGTGTATTCTTTAAAGTGGATTGTTTTCTCAATTGTTCGCACTACATCATGAAGAGCAGTCTCGGTGGACTTACCCTTTAGATAAGCGTGTTGAGAATTTTCAAGATGACATTCTTCTAGCATATCTCTGATATAGATGTCAAGAATGCGTTCCAGTGTTTTGAGTACGAAAGATGTAAGACTGATTGGTCGGAAGACCTTCGCGGCCTCATGGCCTCTCTTACCAGCTCTCAGAATAAAAACTAAACGTACATGTCTCCAGTCAAGGACTCCCTACTTCTTCTACTTTTTTGTAGATTACATGATTGGCAGAATGCCGTCCAGGCTCGGAAATTTGAATGGTGAGAAAGTATTAATTGACAGGGCAATGTTTTCTCTTGTTATAACGGAATTGATAAGCTCTGTATAAGCTGACGGAATGTAACGAGTACGAAGCGGTTCGGGGTTGCTGTTATCGCGCCCGGAAAGTGTGTCGCCATCAGGAAGTCCAAAGAATCTGTCGGCGAAACTGTCCACGATCCATCGGGTTTTTTCAAAAAAGAAGGGCTACAATGCTCCTTCGATGGAACTTTGCTGAGCCTTGCCGAGTCCTTTATATTTTTGATAGACTGACAGTATTCTCTCCAACCTTCTTGTTTGGCTGATGCGATATCTCGCTTTTAGACTCTAAGACAGTCTTTATAAGGTTGATAAAACTTATGCTTGTGCCAGATATTGAAGATTGACCTTCTCATTTTTCTTAGATTGGACAAGTCTTCATTCCACCAGGGGGGAGGGTTGCATTTGACAGGGCGAGAGATCTTAAAAGCAGTATTCATGGATGTTTCAAAGGTTTTCACCCTTGCCTCTAGATCTACAACTGAATCTGGACTCAGATTCATATTACGCAGTTTGGACTTAACAATTTGACTGGACTTCTTCCAGTCAATTTTTTTCGGGTTTCTATAAGGAGGAGAGGTTTCGAACTCGAAATTGATGCTAAAGAGGATTCACCTATGATCCGAGAAGGAGTTCGAAAGCGATACTCTCCAGTTCTCCACCATAAAATCAAAATTTTTGTTAACGACAGTAACGTCTAGGACATCATCCCAACCTTCATATTATCTGTCCGAACTCGGAAAAACGAAAGTGGGAGTACTACCTCTATTACAGATCATTAAATTGTTTTCAATAATAAAATCAAAGAAAGACTCGTTCTCGTTCGTTGATCTCAGAACTACCCCGGAGAGTGTGCCGTACATTCGCAATGCATCCAATCAGCAGGTTAGTCTTGTTTGTTGTCGTTTCGGTCACAAGGTTTCGTAGTTCTTCCGGCGGTGATAACAGACCATGAGCCGAGTGCACAGAAGCTACGAGCAGGCCGCCTTTATTTTTGCTTCCAGCCTGACGACTGTCAGATCGAAAGTATTGAAATTTGGACACAAAAAAGCTTTTAAGTATTTTTTAGCTAAAATACAATTTCTGGGCTTACCTTGGTCTTAGTTTGCGGCTTTATAAAAAAGGTCATACTGGCTTTCTGGGAGGCCTCTTACTCTGAGGCCATTCACCCACAGTTCTTGAATGATGCCGACGTCAATGTTTTCCTCCCTCAGGAAAACCCTCAGATTATCCGAAGCACATTTCGTAGCTACAATGCAGAACTAGTCTAAGTCCAAAATTTAAAAATGAGTTTTTTTTTATTTCATAAGGAAACTTGCTGTGTTCCGCGAATTTTCTACATATTCTGAATATTCCTACGTGCAGTAATTCCTTCAGAATTTAAATAAAAGAATATAATCATAATGTTGAAAGTCAGCATTTTACGCAATAAGGTTCTTCTTGAAAAATTTTGATAAAGGGACTTAGACTAGTTCTGCATTGTAGCGACGATTTAGAGTGCTTCAGATTAATTTGTATGACCCTCAGCGCGTATTTAATTTTGACTTTATCCCGCGCAATCAGGGCCCGGCAGCTCGCTGGGGACCTCGATTTTGCCAATGACATCGTCAGTCTCAACTTTGTCGTCAGTATTGTCGTGGTCTGTCCCTCACTTTGCAGAATCTTTATTTTTACGTTTTTTGTGCCGAATCTGAGTTTAAATTCGGCTTTCTCAAGGGCCTCCCTGATTCCTCGCTGATCCTCAGAAGATAAGATCCGCTGCTCTTTTGAGGTTCCTCCATCTTAATGATAGCCCAGTCAAGCATAGGAATCAGCGGATTTAGCCTCTGAAGACCACGGATCTGCTCCTGTCCGCTCGGTTTGACGCACATGAGGGGCAACTAAATACGGGCTTTCGGATGCCTAGGGATGTCCTTTGCTGGGATAAGCTTGAGCCTCAAGCCCTCCCAGTCATTGATAATCTTAGCAATGGAAGTCCTAAGGAAATCCCTTGAAAACCTGTCCCCGCATCTCCCCAGAGTCGAACATGGGGTAGGGACCCTCGTTAGAGTGTACAGAAATACCATCTCCGAAAGCTTGGCCTCGATGGAACTCCACACAGCCAATAGACCTCAGGCAGTCAGTGGAGAGCTCATCTACAACTGCTACCTGTAGGTCTTCTCTGACAACTTCACTAATGGTACGCGGCTGCTTGGCTCTGGTAGGTGGTTTTAATTTGTCGGTCTTTTGTTGTAAAGACCACACTTCACAACCTCCAACGTCTTAAATGAATGTCATTTCTCATGCCCTTTCATGACCCTATCCATCCACTTTCAATTCACACTTCAAATTCCCATGGTCATCATTTCTTTTGATTGACCAATATCCGACCAACTTAAAATTCCCATAATCATCATTTCCTTGAATTGTCCAACTCCAAACCACTTAAAATTCCCAAGTAATCATTTTCATTTTAAATTACTTCAAACCTCTAACCCAATGACCAATGCACCCTTTTTTTTCAATTCACACTTTTTGAATATCACATTTCATTTTTTATTTCAATTTCCTCCTAACCAAAAAAATGTGCATTGCTCCCAGCTGTGCACAGGCACACTTCAGCTCGGATGACATGTTTTGGTCTGATCGTCGTCGAACGAGTATATCTGTTTTTATATACTACTTCTTTCCAATTTATATACTACTTCTTGTCAATTTCTTTTCCAATTCTGTGTGTATTAATATGTAATTAATGAATAAATAATTAGCGAATAAGTAAAAACCAATAAAAACATTGTAGATAAGAATTTTTGACTTTTATTTGAGCAAAAAAAAAGAAAGCACTAGTGATAAAGGTAAGAACCCGCTTGAGATCCGTGCGTCTCAAGTAAAAAAATAAAATAGCACAATACTTTTTTGGACCGTCAAGCTTACTCTTCTTGAGAGGTTGGTCAGTCTCGTCTCGAGACCTGTTTCGCTTGACGGCCTTTTCTTCTGTAGCCAGAAGATTGTTGTATTCCTTAACAACCTTCTGGTACTTTACTTTATCAGCGGCGCGGCGTCCCTCTCATGAGCATTTCCAGCTTCTTCATTCTTCGCAATCCTGTCAAGAATAAAGGATGCTTTTCTGAACTGCACCTTCATAGAGGCGTTCGCTGATAGTTTTTTCTTTCCCCGTGCAGCGCTGCTATGTCTGGCATTGCTGCACGAGGGTGTAGGGTTGGCAATGGTCGGTTTAGGAAGCAAAGGGGTACTGTGTCTGGTACTGCCAATGCTCCCTAAAGCTTGCTCAGCAGCACTAGAGTCACCAGTGCTAGCTGAGGTTCCCTTTATTGTTTCTTAGTTGGAAGCCAAAAGTTCATCCTCAAAGTCGTTGGATGATAAAATGTCAGTTTTGTCTATATCGTCCATTTTTGTGGAAATTTAAATTTGGTTCCTACGAGTAGGTCGTAAAGGAAAGGTCAGCCCCGGTAGAGCCGATATACCGGGGTAAGGCGAGAAAAATGATGGACCCTGCCAAGAGCTCGTTAGTCACTGGTTTGCCCCCCAACCTTCGGATTAAGAAAACCGCTCACACCACCACAAAAAATTAGGGCCTTGTATCAATGGTCAAATCGCATTACTAGAGTTTAACCTATTGAGCAGTAAAGGAACACCTTAGCAATTCGACCTGAACTTGGCTGATTGCCATCTTCACAACGCACTCACTCACTTACTCACTCACTCACTCACTCACTCACTCATTCACGTCTGACAGATCATCAAAATTATGGAGCACTTCCTGACATCGCAGAATCTTCTAATTTCGCACATCGATGGGTTTTGTGGTGCATACAAAGGAAAAAATCGAATATCTGACGATTTTGATTCAGGGGGCAGGTATCGGCCTACTTTCTCAGAAATACGAATAATTAAATGGAGTACTTTCGATTGCTGTAGAATGATGATAGTCCAGTCAATGAAGCATTTGACTCGGAAAAAATCGCCGGAAAGCTGGATTTTGGTATATAGCTTCCTCATTGTGTTCTTAAGAAATTGCTAAATTCGGAAATAATCGCCGGAAAGCTGGATTTTGGTATATAGCTTCCTCATTGTGTTCTTAAGAAATTGTCAAAAGTCCCCATCGATATGACCGCCGCTAACAATTTTACGGGGGGTTTAAGGCCCCCCAAAATGGTTTTTCAAGAATAACCGTTATTTGTATGAAAAAAGTATGTTCTTCGTTTTTGTAGGAAATATTCCAAGCTACAAATTAGTCTTTGACACTTTTTTTGTATAACATACCATTTGGGAGTTATTCTTGAAAAACCATTTTGGGGGGGCCTTCAACCCCCCGTAAAATTGTTAGCGGCGGTCATATCGATGGGGACTTTTGACAATTTCTTAAGAACACAATGTGGAAGCTATATACCAAAATCCAGCTTTCCGGCGATAATTTCCGAATTTAGCTATTTTTTTCGCTTCATTGACTGGACTATGAAATTTTGTGAAGCGGTAGGGTTTAAATTTTATATTTGAGGTTTTCCATTCGGGAGGCGTGGTATCCGCCTACTTTCTCATAATATCGATCAATTGAATGGAGCATTTCCAATTCCTGTAGGTTGATGAAATTTGGTAGAGCGGTAGGGCTTGTAGTGCGTAAAAAAAATTATAAAATTTGAGGTTTTACATTTAGAGGGCGTGGTATCCGTCCACTTTCTCAGAATTGTTATGAATTATATGGAGCACTTCCGATTGCTGTATAAAGATGAAATTTGGTACAGCAGTAGGGCTTGAGCCTTGAACTGCATAAAAAGAAAATAATCTTAATATTTTAGGTTTTCCATTCAAGGGGCGTGGTATCCGCCTACAATATCAGACTTCTGATTGCTTCAGAATAATGCAATTTAGTAAGCGGTAGAACTTGAAGTGCACACAAAAGCAAAAATAAAATATTTGTTTTTTTAAATTCAGGGGGCGTAGTATCCGCCCACAATTATATAAAGCACTTCTGATTGTTGTAGAAAGGTATAAGCTGTTTTGACTTGGCAACAAGTAAATATCTTTGCAAAAAGGAGTGAGATCAGAACAAAAACATAAATGTTAAAAATAAGCAAGTTCTTCTCTATAAAAATCTGTATGTAACAACTCAGCCGTGAAAAGTAGTGAGATCTAAAACTATGCCAAGTTCTAACTTTATGAAGGTTTAATATCAAATATTTTAAGTAGAGTAATATTGAAACAACTGCATGTGGTGGGTTTATTTGCTTTATTTTACGCACAATCCAAAATGTTTTGAAACCTTGACAAGTGAACCACACAATTTTAGTCAGTAATTATTAAATAATAAATTTCTCTTGTTGTTGATTTTCTCAAAAACTACAAAACATTTCGACATCCGGTTCTTTGTGTTTGATCAAAAATTAAAAAGAGCATTGAACATTAGAAAAAAAATAAACTTAACTTTGTAAAATTTTGGAAAAAAAATTATTAAAAAAAAAATATTTTTTTTCAAAATGTTGGCTTTAAATTCACTCAAACATCGCTTCGTAAGAAGCTCTAAATGGTTCAACGAGTAGGAAGAAAGATTCCTAGATTCCTGTGGTATCACAATGGGCCAACCAATAGTCTAAGAATGTCCAGCGTTCTGCTGACAACCATATAAACCTAACCTAACCTAACCATTCACTCAAACAATTTGATTAAAAATAAAATTAAATAATGGATTTCTGGCTTTTCATAATGCTATATCATGCCTCTGTAGGTGTTACCGCTATTTTTTTTATATTTTTTAGTCTGTTTTAAGTAATTTTTTTTTAAATTGCCCCTCCTGCCTAAACGAAGGGAAATGGACCCATCTCCCGTGAAACTTTTTAAAATATCAAAACCGTTTTATTGTAGCTATTCGGCCGTGTTGAGCTATGGCATAAAAAACAAATTGCTCCTCTAGAAAATTTCATATAAATTCAAGAAAATTGGTCCACCCGTTTAGGCTCAAGCTGTATAAACGGTGGACGTACAGACGCAAAGAATGATGGACGATATTATAAAAAACATTTTTGTACCTGCAACTAATACTTGCCCTAGAGCAGATAAAAAGTTTTGCCAAAAAAATCCCAAACCCCCTTGCTTTACCTACGATTCGGTCTATATAAAACAGTTCATTCAATATAGTCCACTAAATAGAGCTTGAACTGATCCCGAAATAGGTACATATATCTTCAGATTTCCATCCATCGAGCATTATGAATTGGTCCTGGATTTTTAAAATCTGATATTTGTTTTTCACCTGTAAAATTGAAATTCAATACCTAAAAATATTAAATCCAGTTCCAAAAATTATCTATATTCGTCTCGAGGTTGCTTCAATTTTAACATATTGTTTGCAAACTTGACAATTTTATCGCGATTGGGTAATAATAAAATTTGAATCTCGTTATCAGAAACACTACTTTTATAATTTCCTTCGTTAATCTTTTGCCAATTTTCTTGAAACTGTTTAAAAATTTCAACGTTTGGGACTGACGAAAAACCCATACAAATTGAAAATACAGATGCCAAAACTATTTCGAAAATGTGATGTCGACACGGAAGGTAAATTAAATCTTTTTCTAGCTTCATTTGCAAAGCGATGCATGCGTCATTTCTCGCACCAGTATTCGTTGCCGTTGTGTGAAATGATGTAGATCTAACAAGTTTATCAAGTGGAGTCTAGCCACCAATACGTGAAAGCGAGAGCAGTCAAGTGAAAGATAGACGTATACTAAACTTACCGTAAAATTAAATTAAATCACTAAACAAAACAAAAAAATTGAGAGAAAAAAAAGAAAAAAAAAAACGAAGTAAAATGAGTTGCCGAATTTGTAAATTAAAGATAAATAGAGATTCATGTAAGATAAAGTGCAGTGATTGCAAGCTTCTTATGCATGCAGAATGTGTTCATTTAAGTCCTTCGGGTGTAGATTCTATATTAAAAAAAAAAAAAAAACCTGGGCTTGTGGAGCTCAGGCAACTAAAGTAAGACTAGAAGATGCAGAGTATATGTATGTAACACTCAAATTACATCGAACTGCGTGATGTTCCTGCTTTTGAGCATAGAGTACTTACATTATCTAGAGAACCGACTTAAATGGTTTGTTCTCTTTCAGCCTACAAGCTGTTAGAACACTGAAATCTACTCTTTCATAAGCATGTATTAGTGTGTTATACTTTTTCTTCGTCGAAGGAAATGGGTATTCTACCCTTGTTTTTATTATGATTATTATTTAATAATTACCAAAGAATCGGACTAGAAAACCGCAAGTTAAAATAATCAAGTTGTTTAAGATAACTCTACTCGAATTAAAGTTACGACGCGAATGATTTGACAGATAAGTCAAATTAACAACACGAAAGAAGCGACAAAAGAAAAGATAAAATAGTGCACACAAGCAGCACGATAGAAAAAGCTGCCAACCACTGCTGCTCAGCTGGGGTGGGTTCAGTGAAAGAATTTGCGAATTGATTAAAACGAACGAAAAGTTTGATTGCAAGTACAGTGGAGTACTTGCAATAAAAAGTGGGCGCCAGGAATTTTTATTATGCTAATTAGAAAAATTCCGAAACTAATATAAAATGAAATAAAAGAAAGGTTTATTTGTCCAGATGGGGACTTTAATATTTATTAATGTATTTGGGAAACCTTTGGGCCGAAACCCAGGATTAAAACCCAAAATTTTTTAAAATACAAAAGAGAACAAAAGATTTAAGTTTTTAAAGGCTTACAGGGAACCGCTAAGCCAAAACAAAAAAAATGAAAATGGGCCGTTAACACAAAAATTAAATTACCGCTTCCCATAATTAACTGGGACTATTAACCGGAATTAAAATAACAAAACCGCAATTTAACAAACGAAAAGTCGATCGAAATTTTCACTGTCTTACGAAAATATATACGATAATTAATACAAAAAATTATCTGGACGAAATGTCCGTTCTACTTATTTTTTTTTCTCGTACTTTCTCCTCCTCTATCACCTCGAAAGTTTCTGTCCTCCTATCTAGTTTTCCTTTTCACCTCGAATATACTTTTGTTTCCAAATTTCCTCGAACTTCAATTTTCAAAATCTCCTTCTCGTTTTCCTTTTTCTTTTTTTATTTTCCTCGAAAGTTTTCCAAAATCAACTATTCGCTTGGTTAGCTCTCGTAAGAGTGGCTTTCCAAACTTAACCAATCTCCTCCCTCGACCATTCCAATCACTCACACATTCACGCATTCAGCCATTCGCTTTCGTGATCATCGGTCACGGGATGCCGGCTTCCTGGAAAGCAGTGCTCTCCTAGAAAGTCGCCGTTGTTGAACCTCAATGAAACTTTACAATCACTTTCTCAAACACGGATTCAACAAGTTGTTGGATGTCTTTCCAAAACTTGCCGAATCTTAATGGCCGCGTTCAGACCCATCCCAAACTAAATTTTTCGAGAAAAATTTAAAAGTAATAAAATCGAGGAAAAATTTAAGTAGAATTTTGGATCTGACTGGTCCACTCGTAATAACTCGAACACCTATTTTTGTTTCTTTTTCAAAATTCTGGTTGAGTACACCAATGGTTGATGGTACCATGGTTGCCCTCAACCTCGCCAGTATTTTGCAGCCGCAACGAAAATAAAAAAGGAAAGGAGGGTTTCGAAGCATGGTCATTGTTGCGGTAAATTTTACCGCAACAAATCCCACCCTTACCTCCCCAAGAAATGTGCCACTTTTCAAGAAAAGTAAACCATTTCTTAAGTCAAAATTAGGAAAAAGGTTACAAAAGGTGAACAACACAATATCGGGATTTCATCATAAATAAATTTACTTAAAAGTTGATTAGATATCTACAAAAAAAGATAAAAAAATATTAAAACAAATTTAAAAAATTTCTGTTATACAAAATGAAATAACATGGCATGAATTATAAAAAATTTAAGTTACAAATACAAATCAAACATTGAAAGAGATAAAAATCTAAATGGTTTAAAAAGTGAAAAAGGGACTTTTGACTCAAACATTAATATAAGGTTTTAAATCCTTAACGTGCCATGTCCCCCGATCTTTACCCTTGTCATCTGTTAGCAAGTATGTCAATGGTGACACACGTTTTCTAACCCTAAAAGGCCTCACAAACTTGGTAGCCAACTTTGCAGCGTAGTAAGTTGCTGCATCGGACAGCGTAAAATTCCTTCTCCACACGAAATCTTACCTTTCTTTAAGAGATCGGTAAGAGGCCTAACCAAAATTGCAAAATTTGGTACGAATCTTCGGTACCACGAAATTGTCCCTACAAAACTCCTAACTTCCTTCATATTTTTCGGTGCAGGAATCCTAAACATGCTTTCCACTTTTTCAGGGTCAACGTGAAGTCTGTTCCTATCTACTACATAACTACAAAATTTCAAAGAAGGCCTACAAAAAGTACATTTTTCCTTACCTACTTTAAGTCCTGATTCTCTTAATCTTTTAAAAACTTCTTTGAGAATTTCGAGGTGTTTTTCAAAAGTGTCGGTGACGATGATAATGTCATCCAAGTACACAAAGACAAAAGTTCTAGATCGGGACCTAGAACATCGTCAATTAACCATTGCCAAGTTTCCGGGGAGTTGTGTAAGCCTAAAGACAATCTCAAAAATTGGAAGAGACCCCTTCGCGGCACAGTTAAGGCTGTGTACTTGCGCTATTCTTCCTCCATAGGTATCTGCCAATATGCAGACTCCACATACCTAGGCTTACCATCCGTCAGGATTTCGCCTGACGCGTCAGGCTTTTAATATCCAACCAGGCTTTGGCCAGGTTTCGTCCTTTGTCAGGCTTTTTTATAATTATCGCACAAAATATAGAAGAAAAACGTTAGAAAAAAACGTTGACTGAATGCTTTCAAATCGAAATACTTGTAAATCGCAGTGAACACATTCATTTCTTTCATTTAGTTGTCACTTTTTAGAAAGAGACAAAGAGTTGTGCAGTTGTGATTCAAAAAAACACCTTTCTCGAAATTCAACCGGGACCGGACGAAATTTTGAAATCCCTGAAGATTTCATGCTTTTAGCACCAAAACTCGAAAAATTAAGCAGCTTTTAGCATTTGAGAAAAATTCCGATTTTCAAAGATTTTCAAGCAAAATTTTTGAAAAAGCACTGGTAGCGACCGCTAAATGCTGTTCGATTTTGAATTTTTTGGTCTTAATTTTTTTCAATCTAAGCTTCATAATTTCGCCCGGTCCCGGTTGCATTTCGAGAAAGGTGTTATTTTGAATCACCCTATTGTGCAAGATATGACACTTCCATTTTATGACTTTTTTTTTTGTTTGCTTTTATTTGTGTCTGCAGATTGCAGTTGCAATCTATTTATCGTCTTCGTGCATTCAAATCAAGATAAGTTATCTATGAATTTTTATTTTATTTTATTTTATTTTATTTTTATTTTATTTATTTGTCAGGCTTTTTTCTCAAAAATCAGGCTTTTCTTTCTTTACTGTCAGGCTTTTCTGATTTTAGAGCTGGTAACCCTACACATACCTGATCTCAAATCCGGAACTATACCCGATAGTGCCCAAAAATCGGCACCTAAGATTAACAGGTGAGGGAGGTTTGGTATAACCAGACATTCTATCAGTAGGGATTTGTTCTCAACCTCCGTAGGTAAAGAAACAGATCCAGTTACTCCTACAACCGCCCCATCTGCTTACGCTACTGACCCAACACCATTTTTCTCAAGTTTCAGTCCAAACTCTTTTAAAATTTTCCACCCGTCTCCTCCTACAATTGTGCGTAAAGCACCTGAATCAAGCAATCCTAAAAACTTGATTCCATAAATGTTTACACCTAAATATGGCCTACTGTCCCTACCATTTGCCGCTAAAGTGAAACTCAGTTGCACTCGATTATCCGCCTACAATCCCTACGTAAAACACCTACAACACCACAACCAAAACAACGTTTCGCAATTGAACAGGTATGAGCGAAATGCCCTTCCCTGTTGCAGTTGTAACACCTAACTACCTGTCGAAATGGGTTATTCGGAGCCGGACTAATGACCGCATCACGGTTTTGTCCCGACCTACTCGGCCAGTAATCACATTCTGGTTCTAATAAATTTCTGCCTCTAGAAGGTGGTGTCAAAGTATCCACGTTCACTTTCAACGAATCTAATTCCCTACCTAACTCTGCGAGTTCCTTAACCATCTTCGATTTGGCACTCGCTATCTGAAGTTGGAAAAATGGGTCTACATTTTTCCTTAAAATTGAAAGCATTCTTCCCTCTGGCAAAGGTTCCAAAAATCTACGGAACAATGTCCTCATCGTGGCCAAGTACGCTCCGAAGGTCTCATCCTTATCCTGCGAACGACGATTGATCTCCTCCAACAAAAGATCATCGTAATTCGCAGGTAGAAACTCCGCCTTGAGTTACTTCAAGAGGTCCTGCCAATTAAAAATATCCTCCCTAACCGTCCTAAACCACATAAGCGCACTACCAGATAAGAGCTTAGAAGCTGATTTAAAAAGATGGGTTTCTGGAACATTGTTCGCCAACCGAAGTTCCCCCACCCTCTCCAAGTAAGAATTTAGTGATGCTCCGTCCGATTCACCAGTAAATTTCACCTCCCACTTTCCTATACGTTCAGGCCACCTTTGCTGAACCACCAATCTAGCAGGGTGTGCCTTGATCCCCTCTACCCTACGCTCTGGCATCCTAAAGTTTACTTCTCCTGCTATAAGAGTGTTGTCACCCCGGCCTGGTGCAGCAACAGTCTCCAAAGCAGACCCTAAAGAAATTCTAGCTAAATTAAAAACCTATGGAGTTCGCGGAGTAACAGTTTCTGTCCGACCAACTTGTACTTTAAGTTGGGTTTCTACCCTAGCTGGAGTTTTCTTCTTTGGTGACTCCTCTTCACTATCGCTTATCTCACTATCACCAGTGAGATCACCTAATAAGAACAAAACGATTTTTATCTCAAAAGCCTTTGAGAATTCCAATAAAAAAATAAAAAAAAATAAACAAAAACAAAACACCGTACAAAAGTTAAATTTACCACAAATCTTGGTCTTAATCTGTTAACCAGAAAAAGAACTTTCCTAATTGAAATCGCGTTAAAAAGAACTAAAAGGTTAAAAAAAATATTGGCAACCCTACTATCCTATCAAACTTTCGTTTAATTAAAATCAAATTTAATTGATTTCAATAATTTATAGAAACCTACACTCAACTGCGTAATAAAATTTTTCGTTAAAAATAATCCGAGTTGGCAACCACACAGATTGCTCTTACACTCAATTAAAAATTCAAACTAAAGAAAAAACTAAACTGAAACTATCACTCAAAAATAACTCTCACAAAAAAAAAGTATCACGAGAAAAAAAAAAACTCAACTTTAACTAAAAAAATTAATTATGGAAGTTATTAAAAAAAACATTAAAACATATTATATAAAACACCAATAAAATGTAACTAAATCAATAAAAAAAGGCAATAAAAATAATAAAAAAAAAAACAATATCACAACACAAAAAGAATACTTGCACTTGTAGGTAATAATTATGTATCGTTTCTGTACTCTCGTCCCCTCGTTTCTTTGTTGAAAACCTGTTTCCTCGTCGTAACTCCACTTCACTAATTGTATCCTTATTAATTATATATTCCTCCACAATTAAATAATAATAACTAATAAAAAGAGAAAAAAAAGTATCAAATATTCACAAATAATTTAACAAAAAAAAAACACCACGATACAACACTACCAAAACAGATGAATGCAATAAAAAAATAAATTCTTCCACATGTAAGGGCCCCACACGCTCCAATTGTTATACAGTAAAACCAGCTTAAGAGAAAAACCCGCTTATCTGAAACACTTTTTTCATCCCCGAGTATTTGTCGACCAATTACCTTTATAACACTCCGCTTAAGCGAAACTAGCTTAAGTGAAAAACCCGGATACCTGAAACATATTTTCAGTTAAATTTAATATTTTTCATTGAAAAAAGCTCTCTTAAGTGAAAAAAACTTAATAGAACAGAACAAAAAATTTGCTGAACGCTTTTACTTCTTTTTTATTTTTCAACTCCATAAAATTTTCATCACGAAAATGACATTTGAATTTCTGATATTTCAGAACCCTTTTTGAAATTTTTAAATCCGCTTACGTGCAAATTTTTTTTCACTTATCCGGACTCCGCTTAAGTGAAATTTTTTTCACTTAAGCGGGGTTCGTTTAATTGAAAAACCCGCTTAAGTGAAAGAAAGACTGTGACATTTTGCAGTTCCTCTTAAGCGGGGTTTACTGTACTTTTTCTTCTTCGAAGGAAATGGGTATTCTACCCTTGTTTTTATTATGATTATTATTTAATAATTACCAAAGAATCGGACTAGAAAACCGAGAATTAAAATAATCAATATAAGGGGTTTTGTGTGATAACACACTTGCAGTTAGGCTGCCAAGCTTTCGCACCATCATATTAATATTAAAGGTTTGAATGAACAACAACACTTGAGTGAGCTACCACCAAGTTTTTATAGGCTAGAGTTATAGTATTTCACAACTGCCCTGCCGATCATCAGACTCCTTTAAGTGGTGCTTGGTCTTTGTTCAATTTTAATTGAAAACACTTTTCATGCCCAGGTAGGACTCGAACTAGGACCAAGCTACAGCTATTTCACGACTGCCACGCCGATCATCAGACTCCTTTAAGTGGTGCTTGGTCTTTGTTCAATTTTAATTGAAAATACTTTCCATGTCCAGGTAGGACTCGAACTCGGACCAAGCTCCCTCCGGGCCATATGCATACGCATTGCAATGCAATTGTTAAAACAAGAAAACTTAAAATTGGATCGACTTGATCAAGTGACCTCGGTGGCGCAATGCGTACGCATATGGCCCGGAGGGAGCTTTACCGCAACAAATCTTCCCGTGGATTTTAAATTGGACCCGATGCCCCCACTATATTTGAGCATAGTAGACACGCTCAGTTTGAAATATGGTGGATTAATGCGCTCAGATATTCAAAATAAGATTCGGTTAAATTCAAAAATTGAAAAATTAATAAAATTTTAATAAAATTTCTTTTTGTAACCCTTTTCAATATAAATTATAACAAATATCGTTGATTTTTGAAAACAGAATTTTTTTGGGTAAATTTTGACCACTTTTTGATTTTTATCTTTTTGACGGATCTATCATACAGATGATAGATATTATTTATCTACTTGTTTTGTAAATTTTTAAGATTTTTCGAAATTTTTTTAACCGAGATATTGACATATTTCAATTGTTTTATTTATCACCTCATAACTTTTAAGTTATTGCATCAATAGGATTAATTTTTTTTATTCGCATCTAGGAAAATAGACAAATAATTTGATATATAATACTTACCCCACACGACCTTCACAATAGTTAAATAAGAAACAGTTTGAAAAATCTCGGAAAAACTCAAAAAAATGGGGTTGCTGTTCATTGCCAACCGAGCGACGTGACGTGTTTCAGTTGAGAATTGCCCAATTTTTGCTAAAATTGGAAAACACCCGATTTTTGATCACTTAAATGCTTATATATTTTGATCCAATGGTTGGATTTTCAAAATTTAAAATTCAAATTATTTACGGACTTTTACCAGCTACAAAAAAATTTTCAAAACCGTTAAAAATTTCATACTAAAAAAATTTAAACAATTTTTAGAGAATAATTTTCATCGAGGCAAACGTAACGAGGAAGAGGAATACACAAAAAAAAAGAAAAAAAAAGTTTGCTACTAAGAATATACTGATTGGAGTGAGATAGTATTTCTAAAGACGGTGGAGTGTGTGCAACAAAAAAGCATAAACTTGGCAAATTGGGTAAAATCGGTAAAAAATTTTCTATACATATGTTATGTAGGTATCAGAGAATAAAACGAGTCGAGTAATGTTCACGAACATCGAATACTCACTCGAAAAAAGCGAGTTCAAACAAACAGAGTCAACGCAAGAAAAATGTTTACGAGTTTTTCTGGCCATGAGTATGATGATTCGTGATTCACCACACAAATCAAACGAATACGAACGAGTATACCTTGCAACCGAGATAAATTGGTTCGAATAAAAACGAGTCAAGCGACCGTGAACAAAGTGTCCACGATCGATATGCTCGAATGTGCTCGACTCGATTGTTTGTGTAGTGTGTATTGTGTATTCGAGGTTGACGGTGGATGGGTATTGGATAACATAAACTCTGCTGTGCGAAATTTGGTGTTTGGTTTTGTGATTTTCAAGCAGCAATATGTTTCTGAATTATGATCTGTTATGATAAATAAAAACACCTAATTAGTCTGTTTAACATTTTTTTATTGAATAAATCAAGCTAAGTAGGGATATTATGAAAACAAAATGAAATGAAGTAAAATAAATAAAAGTAAATGAACAAAAATAAATAGGATTACGATAAACAAAAAAAAAATAAATACAAATATATAACTTATAAATATATCACAAATACATATTTAATTTAGGTACCTACATAGCTATGAAATTTTTTTTTAAGTATTGTTATTATATACCGTGTCGTCACCACCCAATGAAATAGGATTAATTTTAAAATTTGAATTTGCGACCATCAAATTGTTGACAGTTTCCGGATTCAATCTGTGACGAGATTTAGGTAATTCGAAATCGAGACGAGTGAGTGAGATGAGTCACTTTTCATTAAAAATCGATTTAGCTAGTAAAAGTGAGTGAGTAGCCGAGTGCAATGAAATGTCAAATTACTCGCCGGGTTTTCCGAAGGCGAGTTGGTGTATGTGTTTGTAAAATTAACATTTTTGGATAAGTTTGTGTGTTCTTTTGTCACATCTATTCGTAAATGGAAGTGAAAAAAAAAATAGTTAAGTTTGTTGAAAAATTTAAAGTAGTGGGAAATATCAGCACGAATAAAAATATGGTGAGGAATAAAATTTAAATAATTTCATTAAATCATTTATAATCTATTCATTTATTTCCTTTGAATTTACATATGTGTAAATGATCATCAGATAACAAATTTTTTATTTGTTTTGATGAATTTTTTTTAATTTTTTTTTTGTTTACATTTTCGATGCTTACATTTCCTTATTTCCGTCTAAGATAACACATAGAGTGTACTCACTTTTGACATTTAAGTGTTCGAAATTAAATTCGAAGTTTACTCATTTCACTTTAATAGCTAAATCACTTTTGCGAGTGAAGTGAGATGAGTCGGCGAGTAAGGCGAGTCATCTCACTCGACTCGCTGAAATAGCTAAATCTCGAGCCTGGTTCTTTTTTCTTAATATAAAAATCACTACATTTTCTGCGAATTTAGCCAATCCTTGAAAAACTGAATAGATACAAAAAATTTAGGTATCTATAGTACATTATAGTAGGTAGGTAGAAGGTAGTAAATAACTTCATATCCATAATATAAATATAAATCAGTTGTACTTCTTGTAAATTTAAAAACCACCAAAACCGAGTCAAAATAAATATGTATGTACCTAAAATCTACCTATTCTACAAACGACCCAAGATATGTTCACGATCAACCACTTTTTTTCAAGTATACCTAATATAAATAGAAACCGGTTGTTTTTCTTGTGAACACCACCAAGTGTCCCTAAATACCGAATACAATTATAAACATGTACCTAAAATCTACCTAATCCACAGATATGTTCACGATCTTGGATGATGTTCACGATCAACCACCTTTTTTGGAGTATACTCGCTTTGTTTCGGGTACTCGAAACTATAAGTTCCAACTGCTCACGACTCACGAGTAATTTTGTTAGTGGGTGTGAAGTCAAACGACACAAACGAGTTCGACCAGTTTGTTTGAGTTTTCTCGTGAGTATTTTTATTTGTGAATAAAATGACTTGCGAGTATAGAGGCAGAACGATCGAGTATAAACGAACATAAGGAAAAATAGAGAATTGTTCGAACAAAGTCGAACATATTCATTTTAATCTCTGGTAGGTATGCACGTTTGTGGTAGGTATTTTTCAATTTACAATTTGTTGAGGTGCCTTCATATGGTTAGTTTGGCTGGCTGATAACTTTTATTCTAATAGTCGGATCGTTAAGGTTCAGGTCTTAAAATTCAGGTTGAATATTAGGCTACATTTTTTTTTACAAAATCATTGCAGAGTAACATTGTTTTGGATTAAACGATCAGTTGTAGGTTTATTAGATTTAGAACCCCAATAAAAGAATAATTGTTCAGATTAATGAATACAATATAATTCCAGACAAAATTGATATATATATATAATGTATGTAATATGTTCAATTATAATAATGATAAATGATTTGTTCGATATTGTACAGATTACCAAATTGATGCTTACAGCTTGCCGGTTGAACTCAAAAAGATCGATACATATTGATTGTCTTGTTCACGAAGCTAATGTGCGATGATACGAATGAGATAACAAAGATAAGCAATTGAGTGACAAATGTTATCATCTCACATAAGATTAATTGTATAAGGTATATTAACATTTTGATGGCAAGTTTTAACAATTATAATTTTTTAAAGTTATTTTATAGTATTTAAATTAAATCAAAGCAAATAAGACTGAATAAAATACATATGAATGAATGATTTGTTTGTTGTTGAATGATTTGATTAGAAATGATTATTGAATCTTGAACATCCCGGCCCCCCTGGAACAGGTTTCAGGACATAGGCAAAGGTGCCAACTTGGTAATTGGACGAACAAATGTACCACTTGTCGTTTTCACTGTAGCCACTCGTACTAGACCATCAGATCCTTGATTTGTTGTCTCGATTTTTCCGAGAACCCATTTTTTGGTGGGAGGTTGGGCTCCTTTATAATCACCAGATCACCTGGTTTTAGATTTTCACAGGCCTTTTTCTACTTTGGTCGCTCTTGAAGAAAGGTGATGTACTCTGAATGCCATCGTTTTCAATGAACGGATTTAACGCCAGCCTCCCAAAGACCACCAAAATGAGGTGATGATGGGGGGATAAAGTGCGATTCGATGTTATCCTTAGCGAGTGATGTAGCAGCGATCTCCTTGGACCATGTTTTGCAAATGATTCCAGTGCGAGAGTCGATTTATAGGTGTGTTCAGTGTGGTTGGTTCAGGTACAGCAGTCAATGGTTCACCTATAAGAAAATGACTAGGTGTTAAAGGGCTTAAATCATGATCAGATATAGGAAAAAGAGGACGGGAATTTAAAACAGCTTCGATTTGGGTAAGAACTGTAGACAGTTCTTCGAAAGTAAGAAGAGTTTCACCAATTACTCGTCGTAGATGAAATTTGACGGATTTAACGCCAGCCTCCCAAAGACCACCAAAATGAGGTGATGATGGGGGGATAAAGTGCCATTCGATGTTATCCTTAGCGAGTGATGTAGCAACGATTTCATTATGGGTTTCTGACAACAGCAACTTATGCATCTCATTGAGACATCGCCTTGCCCCTTTAAAATTAGTCCCGTTGTCAGAATACATGTTCGAACAAAGTCTGCGTCGAGACACAAATCGACGTAAGGCCGCCAGAAACGCTTCAGACGTAAGATCACTCACTAGCTCGAGGTGAATGGCCTTCGTGGCCATACATATAAACAAACATATGTATGCCTTTGAAATTTTGGGATTACGACCCCGTGAGTGTTTAATGCTTAGGGGACCAGCTTAGTCGCATCCAGTATGCGAAAAAGGACGACTTTGCGAAATTCTTGAACGTGGTAAATTACCCATTAGTTGATAGGTAGTGTTTTTTCGAAGCTGGAAGCATTTCTTGCATTTAAAGACCTTTTGCCGAATAATATTACTACATCCCAAAATCCAATACTGCTGTCGAACGATGGCGAATGTTGCTGAGACTCCTGGATGTAGGTATTTTTCGTGAATGTCTTCTATAATTAGGGAAGAAAAACGATTATTTGGAAGATTAATAGGATGTTTAATATTAAATGATATATATGCATTTTGTATTCTCCCTCCAACCCTCAGAAGACCCTTACTATCAAGGAATGGAGAGTATTTTAGCAATATAGATTTAGAGTTTAACTGTTTTTTGTTAATTAGGGTGCGAATATCGTCACTGAATGAAGTTGATTGGACCGACTTAAGGATAGTTACCATAGCGATTTGAATTTCCTTTAAAGTTAAATACGATGTTCGACGTTTCGATTTTGGACTTAGATAATTGAATATAAATCGTATAACATAAGCCAGTTTCCGTTGCATACGAAGCCAATATGATGTGTTGTTTATTATATAGTCAATTATGTCGATTTTATTGGATGTTGTCAGAAGAACTTGACGCGGATTTGGTCTTTGTTCCGTTAATAGTTCGTTATTTTCCGATTTGAGTGTCGTTTGTTTCGATTTAGGCCAGTGGTTTTCTTCTAACGATAGCCACGATGGGCCATTCCACCAGAGATGATGGGTTGGCACCTTCGAAGGGAGAACACCGCGCGACGCACAATCAGCTGGATTCGATTCTGATGAAATATGACGCCAAAAATGTCGGGGAGCAATCTCGAGAATGGCAGCGGTTCTATTTGCGACGCATGTTGTCCAACGATGAGGAGGTGAAGACAGCCAATGCAACACTACTTCAGAGTCGCACCAAGTTACGATTTTCGATAAATTTCCTGTAAGTGATGATTTTATGAGAAGTAGTAAACGAGACAAGAGTAGAGCTCCACATAACTCCAAACGCGGAATCGAAATTGGTTTTAACTGGGCGACTTTCGTTTTGGCTGCAACTATCGTTACCTTGTAGCTTTCATCAGCGACTTTGCAGCGAGTATACACAACAGCACCATATGCGAGTGAGGATGCATCAGAGAATCCATGGATTTCGACTTCCTCTGACGATGAAAACATGTTTCTTGGAACTCTAACCTGCTCGAAAAATGTTAATTCCTGTCTGTATCTAAACCATCGATCAGCAAGCTCTGTAGGAAGTGGGTCATCCCACCCTAGTTTTAATTTTGATGGCCAGAGCTCCTGAAAAAGGATTTTGAACAATATAACAGATGGTGCTAAAAGTCCTAACGGGTCGAATATCCGCGAAACCTCTGAAAGTAACGATCGCCTTGTTGCAGTTATTATTGGAAGAACCTTTGACATGCGAAACGAGTACTCATCACTTGCAGAATTTCAGTGCATACCAAGAACTTTTATATACGATTGTGAACGTTCTATGTCGAAGATTGAATATTCACATTCTTCCTTTGAAAGAGAGGCTAAAAGGGGCCAACAATTTGAACTCCATTTTCGCAGTTCGAGTTTAGCCATAGAAAGTAGAGCAACTACTTCTGATTGTAATGAGATGAGCTCTTTTGTAGATTTAGCACCTGTCATTACGTCGTCAACGTAAACATCTTCTAAAAGAACACGAGATGCGTTTGGATACTGAGATTTACAATCTTCAGCTAACTGCTTCAGGACTCTTACGAATAAAAATGGAGCGGATGATGTACCGTAAGTCACAGTACGTAATTTATAGTGTTCTATCTCCTCTGAAGGAGATTCACGCCACACAATGCGTTGATAATCCGAGTGCAAATCGTCTATCCAAATTTGGCGGAACATTTTCACAACATCGGCAGTGAAAACAAATCGATGTTGCCGAAATCGTAAACACACGCCTATTAGGTCTCGTTGAATGGGTGGACCTATCAACAGACTGCTGTTTAAGGATATCCCACTGGAATCCTTGGCTGAACCATCAAAAATAACACGCAGTTTTGTAGTCGAGCTATCTGGTTTCAGAACTGCGTGATGGGGAATATAAAAACAATTTCCATTAGAAGTACCTACTTCTGTACGAGGAATTCGAGTCATGTGGCCCAGGTTTATTTACTCACGCATGAAATTTGAATACATTTCCTTTAGGTTAGAATTTTGTGAAAATCGACGTTCCATTGAATTAAGGCGAGAAATGGCTAACGAAAGAGTGCCCTGAAAGGAAGGATTTGGATTATTGAACGGAAGTTGAACTACAAACTTCCCATCTGACGACCGAGAAAATGTCCTTTGAAAATGCTCCTCTGCCTGATCGACAACCAACGATGGATTTATTGGAGCTACCTCCTCTAGCTCCCAAAAACGTTGTAATGACGCATCTATGTCGAAGGTAGAATGAAGAGAAGTGCAAAAATTTGAATGTTCCGATTCAAAGAATTGTCCTGTAATGATCCAACCGAACGAAGTGTTTTGAGCGAGAGGTAAACCGTCACGACCACGAATCTGTCCATGTTTCAAAATGTTCCAAAGTTTATCACATCCCAAAAGAACCTCAACGGGAGCAACGAGGTTGAAATTTGGATCTGCGAGTTCAAGATTAGGAACATGAGACCACGAAGAAACGTCTATAGCCTGGGAAGGTAAGTTCGAAGTAATCTTGTCAAGTATAAAGGCATCGACAAACAAAGTAGTAGAGTTGAAACGAGAAACGAGGTTAAATGAAATGCGTCCTTTTGTGTAGCCTACTTCTTTGGAAGATAGACCAAGAATAGGGACTCTAGCATGTGTTCGTTGATAACCGAGCCGTTGAGCGAGAGATTCAACCACGAATGACGACTGGGACCCGAAATCAAGAAGCACCCGACAGTCTATGAGCTTTCCCTGATTGTCTTGAATTTTGGCCAAGAGAGTTGGCAAAAGTGTTTTTTTACGACAAGTAAATTCAAGCGAGTGGTTATTGACGATTGGAAGCGTAGATGTAGAAGAGTTTGATGACGAAGATTGTGGCGAAGATGATGAAGGAGATGCTGAAGACTGTGATTCTTGTTTTGTGTCCGAATCTGCAAAATGTACTAAAGAATGATGGCGTGCCCGGCACTCCCGACAACGAAACGAAGATTTGCATTTGTATGAAGAATGTCCAACACGAAGACAGTTAAAACATAGTGAATTCGTTTTCACGAAGTTTCGGCGTGCTTCAGTATCTAGCGCGACGAATTTTGAGCACTGAGGTAAAATGTGATCACTTTGACACATTGGACATTTTGATTGAACCTTCGAAACTGAAGGCGCAGCTAAATGAGCTCGAATGTTATTTGCTGGTTTAGCTCGCGATGTAATTGATAGACTACCGAGAGATTGACAAGCCTCGAGGGCATCACATCGTGTCTCTAAAAATTCTAAAAATTCAACGATTGTACAGTCTTCCCGAGAATCAATATGCTCTGCCCATGATTGTTTCGTATCATGGTCGAGTTTGTTCAACAATAAATAAATGAGCCATGGGTCGCGGCTATTTTTTCCCAATGCATTAAGCCCCCGCACGACTTCATCGGCTCCATCAGAAATTTTTCTAAGCGTTTGAACATTACTCATATTAGAATTAGGAAGCGACAAAAAATTTTCGATAAACGATTGAACTATTAATTGACTGCGATCGTAGCGCTTTTCTAATCGATCCCATGCTTCTGCATAGTTCGCTTCCGATATAGATATATGTTTTATTAAATTTGCTGCATCACCTCGAAGATACGACTTCAAGTAATGAAACTTGTGAGTCGCGTTGAGGTTTTTCTTCGTATCGACAGATCCCAGAAAAAGATCCCGAAAGGACGGCCAGTCCTTATAGCTTCCACTGAATGGTGGCACAATGATACTCGGCAATTTAGAAGTGCCTGTATTAGTTTCCGAGGAAGATAAATTTAACGAAGATTGCTGTTCAGTTAACCGGTCTATAGCAGAAGAATTTTCATGTTTTTCTTTTGAATTAACCCTATCACGAATGGATTTAACAATTTGTGCATTGGTAACAAAGTACTTAGTTTCATAAGCAGAAAACTCATTTTCAATTTCCTCGATTTCATCAACATCATCCTCTTTAAAACTTTCGAGAATTTCGTTGTGCAAAATGCAAAATTCAGACCACGTGGTCTCTAATTTGTCCAATCTAATTTGCAACATTTCACCCAATGTAGAATCATCAATCGTATCTACAAATGCTGCCGCCCGAGTTAAACGCCGTTTGGCATTCCCACATTTTATTTTTAATGCACTTGACATTTTACCAAAATTAATTAATATTAAAAAAAAGGTTTTGGGTTGACCGATTAATTTTAGATAACTTTAATCGATGAAAATGTATTGTACATAGGTACGTGAATCTAAATTCTTTGATATAATTTTTTTCTTTCAAAAAGAATTCTCCTTGATTGTGTCACACGGTTAGTTTAATCGAAGCGAGAATTCAACTTAATTGATTTGCACATGATCACTTATCCCGTATAGCGCACAGTCATATATATGTACACGATTTAATTTGGATATTGCAACCACAAATTTCTTATTGATTTTTTGTCATTAAAATCCGACGACGAAGGACCAATATGTTTTGGATTAAACGATCAGTTGTAGGTTTATTAGATTTAGAACCCCAATAAAAGAATAATTGTTCAGATTAATGAATACAATATAATTCCAGACAAAATTGATATATGTATAATGTATGTAATATGTTCAATTATAATAATGATAAATGATTTGTTCGATATTGTACAGATTACCAAATTGATGCTTACAGTTTGCCGGTTGAACTCAAAAAGATCGATACATATTGATTGTCTAGTTCACGAAGCTAATGTGCGATGATACGAATGAGATAACAAAGATAACAAAGATAAGCAATTGAGTGACAAATGTTATCATCTCACATAAGATTAATTGTATAAGGTATATTAACATTTTGATGGCAAGTTTTAACAATTATAATTTTTTAAAGTTATTTTATAGTATTTAAATTAAATCAAAGCAAATAAGACTGAATAAAATACATATGAATGAATGATTTTCTTTGTTGTTGAATAATTTGATTAGAAATGATTATTGAATCTTGAACAAACATAAAAGTATGTTTACAATACAATGCGGCATATTCATGCAAAATTTAGTAAAGTCGTAACTTTACAGTCCACAGTTTAAGTCCAGTTAATTAAATAAACACAGGTGCCATTCATATGGCGTTTTTCTTTTTTGGCTCTGAGCAAAGCTCTGAGCAGAGGTTGAGTGACCAGAGCAAAGCTCTGAGGAGATTATGATCAGAGCCCTCAGATTTAATTATGAAACACACTTGAGCACTGAACATGTCATATGCATAGTAATCTGTCAAATTACATAAAAATTGTATGAAGTTGGCTTCGCTCAGCGTTTTGCTCGATTTGCTCGGTCATTTTATTCTGAGTACACAGATCATGCTCCGAGCTAGCTCAGATGGAAAAAAGAAACACGACTTATGTGCTCTGATTTGTCTGAGGTATAAAAGAAACATAGAATTAATTTTTGACAGCTCGGTGATCTGCTTTGAGGTAAAAAAGAAAAACGCCAAAAGACGATTTTCTGGTGGAAGGAACAAATCTACTACAATTTTACTTTAAATGAAGACATTGATATAAGAAATATCAAAAACTATTCAAATTATTTTCAAATCTATTTCTGCATGTGCATGATAACATGATGATGTACATACATATGTAGGTTCATATTTACATACTTATGTAGGTATTTTTCTGTTTGCGTTTGTTGAGTGAGATGGCTTCTGTTGCTGGTGTTGTTTGCTGTGGCTGAAGGTGGATGGGCAGGGCAGGCACTAATCTTTTTAAAACACTTTGGTCATGGTAGAGACTATAGGTAGGTATATATATGTTGGTATTGTCGAACAAAGAGTTACGATTTCTATGGTTGTTGTCAACATTGCCCTGTTCCTGTTCGATACAATTCCTGGCGATACAGTCAGGACAAATTTTAATTTATTGGAAATAAGCAGAGAACAAAATAGCTGATCTGCAAAACTACACATACATACTTACATAGATACATCAATGTCTTCCAGGTCACTGAAATCTTTTTCAATACCAATATCAATTGACATTTTTTGTATGTAGGTAACAAAAAAGCAGAAACTTAATAACAATATTCACTAAACGAATACTTTTGTTGATTTTATCAAGATTAATAATGGAGCTAATCAAATATTATTTTAACATTTAAATGCGTAGTAGCAACTTAAACACAGCATCACCCATAGAGTACCTATATTATCTAGAGAACCGACTCGTACCCCCTTGCCTAAAACACCCTCAAATGTTATTTTAGCTCAATGAGAGAAAACTCTCTTAAATTCCCTGTCCGTGAATACTGAATACGTGTGAATTGTTGATACAAAAACAAATTGGTGCCAGTAGCTCAAAAAGTTGAAAAATTGAAAAACACCCGATTTGCGGTCATTGAAATGCTTATATCTTTGAATCCAATGGTCGGATTTTCAAAATTTAAAATTCAAATTAAAGCCAGAATGACAGTCGAGTACAAAATAAATTAATTTTTGGAGAATAATTTTCATCGAGGCAAACGTAACGAAGAAGAGGAATACACAAGAAAAAAAATTAAAAAAAGTTTGCTACTAAGAATATTCTGGTTGGAGGGAGATAGTTATTCTAAAGACGGTGGAGTGTGTGCAACAAAACAGCATAACCTTGGCAAATTGAGTTCGCATCGGGAAAAAATTTGCTATACATATGTAGGTATGCACGTTTGTGGTAGGTATTTTTCATTCATAATTTGTTAAGATGCCTTCATATGCTTAGTTTGGTTGGCTGATAACTTTTGTTCTAATAGTCGGATCGTTAAGGTTGAAGTCATTAAATTCAGGTTGAATATAAGGCTACATTTTTTTTTTACAAAATCATTGCAGAGTAACTAAAAGTATGTTTATCGATGCTGAAAAATGTTTTTCTTCTTGCAAAGGTAACATCTGTATAAACGACTGACTGTCACATGATACGAAGGTTTTGTTGAGAAAACCGAAAATGGCAAACAAAAATCTAAAAGATGAATTCCTATGGGTGAACATGGAAAAGTTATGATGGGCAAGGCTACTGGTATGCAAATCAGATTCATCACTTGCATCGATGATCTTAATTATTTATAATTAAGTTATTTTTATAGTTATAAAGTATAGTTTTTACAATGCTACTCCATAATGAATTATTTGATCTCAGTAATAATTGTAGTGCTAGTAATACATTTGTTGGTTTAAATTATGAGGGCCAGTTTCACAGTGAAGTAAGTGTCACTTAAGTGCCGAATATGGAAAACTAATTCCCAATTTCACAGTGTAAACTTATCGGAATAAGTGACACTTAAGTCTCCGATGTTGGCCACTTAAGTTCGACTTACTCAGGTAGTAAAACTACGGCTTAACTGCCAAAATGGGAAAATTAAGTGCCACTTATTTTGTTAAGTGTGCACTGTGAAACTGGCCCTAAGTCTTCCTTAAATGATCTGTTTATTTTTCATCAAAATATTAGAAGTATGAGAAAAAACTTTGACAGCTTTTGTTTATATATACATAATCCATTTAAATTATTGCCTGATATTATAGTTTTATCTGAAATATGGATTTTTAACCATGAATCTTTACGCTGAATGTAATAGCAAATATCCATCTGGTGGAATAGCTATCTTTGTAAGAAATAATATTGATATTGTGGAAGTTTCTACACCTGATTAAGGTAGTGCTGATAGCATTGTTGTTAAATTGAAACTCTGCGGTGATGTGTTTATTGACATTGCACAGTGCGGTATTTTGGTCTAAATATTTGGGCACATTTTTCACATCAAATAGGTACCAAATGACTAAAAAGTTATTTGGAAGGATAAACTTTCATTTTTTGGGTACACTAAAACCCACTTAAGTGCTTACCCACTTACCTCCCGATTAGCTGGGAGAAAAAAAATATTTAAAATCAAAAAAAGCACGTATACAAGCTGTGCTATAACTTTTTTTAAAGCCAATATTTCATTCTTTATTTTGTTTTTTGATTCAAGTTGTTTCATTAAATAGTTGTTTTTGAGAAATTAAGTTTTAAAGATGAAATTTAGAAAAATAAATGTTTTTTCGTTTTTTAATTGATTTTTTATAAAATTTTGCAATATTAAGGACATTTTTTTTTTTCAATATTCAATGGCCTAATAAATTTTTAGTCAAATACTAAAAACCTTATACCAATAAATATTAGGTGTGTTTTATTCATTGCTGCATAGCCAGCGCAGCAAAATTTCCCTTGGCAAACAAAAACAATTTGATTGCTGGCGAAAAAGAAGTCAGTAAGTGAGCTTTCGTTTTATTCAGACTTGTGCTGCGCTGGCTATGCAGCAATGAATAAAACACACTTATTATAGTGTTAGAGTAAGTGTTATACGGTATAACAACATGTAAACTAACTAAGTTGGTATATGCTTACATGACATCAACATTATCATAATAAAGTTAGTTATATATATCAGCCGTGTGTTTCACTTAATAGAACTCATATAACTACATGGTGTCAGATGCAAACAACAAAAAAAATAAAAAAAACAATCAAATTAAATTGGAAAAAAAAAAAATCAAAAATTAACTTTATTTAAAACAAAATGACAGACAAAAAGTCAAAGTTATTAATAATAATTACAAGCAAGTGGCAGTGGATAGTGGTTGCTTACATCCACTTGATTTAAAGTCAACAAATCTGGGGCCTATAACACAGAACAACAAGTCAACTAGTCAACAACTACTTGTTTGAATATACGTGTTCAACAAGTTAAATTCAATTCTGTAACACAACAAAAATTGTAACAATTGTTAAAAAATATAATTTCCCTCGACTTGTGGAACAAGTAAATCTTAAGTATTCAGTCGTATAGTAAGCGAAGTTGAATTTTGGTAAAGACTATGCGCATGTACAAATTGTTGTTTAATAATTTCTTTAAATATTGGGAGGAATAGAAAAATCAAAATGAAAATTAACGCCAATTTTGTATATACGTAGGTATATTCGTAAATACTCGATTCTCATTTTTCTTCACAATTTGGAACACAAAATTAAAAAGCTTTACAAATTAGTTAGATATACTTTTGTATATAAATTCTGCAGTGCTATATTATCTTCAGAACACATTTCATACAAACAATTTGGAGCGAAAACTATGACAAAAATTAAGGGATGTATGAGGCGTTTTTTGTGTAGTACTATAAGCTTAGGTTTAAAAACGATTCCAAAAATGTAATCAAACTCAATTTCTTGACGTTATAATAGTTTTAATTTTAATCTTAATTTGATGTAGCGTTGAAATGTTCTCGAAAAAAATATGACCTTACTTTTATAACAAGGTTAGACATTTTCTTACAATATTATTAACATTCTTTAATAATTTATATTATATTATTTGTTATTATTTCGGAAAAATGTTTGTACTCTATAAAAAAGAACACCAAAAAGGTTCGAAGATAAAATGTCGTCAGCTGTTGCTTCTTCTGTCGTCAGAAGTTGCAAAAAAAAAAAACTTTGCGTAAGTTAAGCCAACAGTACCTACTTATGACTCTTTGGACAATAAATTATTTCAAAACAAGAATAATAAACAATTTTAATTCGACTTTTAATGAAAATTAAAAAAAAATGATCAAAATAAGCTTCTCTTTGAACTCAATTATCTCCGTCGAAAAATTTAAAACTTTAAAAATGCATCAAATTAAAAGAAACAGTTCGCAACTTGAAAAATATTCTGGAAACGAAATATGTAGCAACACATTATTATTTGGACTATTCCAATTTAACCCAACAAAATTTTGAAGTAAAAGGTTGGCTCAAACAAGCAACATTTATTTTTTTCTAATTTACAAACTAGTTTCGATTTTTATTTTGTATTATTTAGTTGTATCAAACAAATTTTTCATCCAAAATAAAATTGTGATTAAAAATTGTGTATAATCTTCCGTACCATGTGCATACATATATTTATAAACAATATATTATATAATGATATAAATAGGTAAACACTATATAAAATCAATCTTTTCCCAACTTGTTCACTCTAAACAAGTTTGAAATCGTCAGTTAGAATTTTTAAACTATTCAACAATTGAAAGAAGATTTAGTTAAACACTTGTTGTTTCCAGTTACAGAACCGTTTAATATATAAAATTTCCTACTTGTTGAAAGACCTAAAAACAATTGTTATAAATTGGGAAGACTTGTTGTTACGTGTTACACAAATTTTGAACACCTTTTGAATTTTGCTTGTTAAACAAGTACTTGTTGTATTGTGTTATAGGCCCCTGGCGGCGGCTTGGAAAATATGGAAAAAGCAATTTAAAATATTTCTAGCCACAAGTGACCTTCTCACTGGATCAGACTTCAGAAAAAATTCCTTACTTCTTCACCACATAGGACCTGATTCTTTTGAAATCTTCGATTCTTTCGATGTGGATGAGGAAACCATAAAGCATGCCGATTTAATTACAAAATTTGATGCCTATTTCCTTCCAAAATGTAATGTTATCATGGAACGGTTTAATTAATCTCACGACGTCAGAGTACATCTGAGTCGATTGATGAATTCTTAACGGCACTTAAAAATTTAAGCAAAACATGTACTTTTGGCACTCTTAAAGATGAATTGGTTAGGAACTTATTTATTTGTGGTCTAAACCAAAGTCATCAATTTATTCGCGAAAAATTATTAAATGAATCATCAAAAAATCTCGATGGAATAATCCAAATTGCTAAATCTCTAAAAATAGCAAAGCAGCAGTCTAAAGAATTTATTCATGGAAGTAATGGAGAAGACAACAGTAAAGCAGAGTTTATTGGCAGCATTCGAGAAAGAGAGAGACAACAGCAATGCAGCAACCAAGGAAAAAGAAGCAACAATTTTTGCAAAACAAAAAATCAAATTCAGCACGAGCCAAGTGGGTCTTGGAAACAGTCAAATAATCAACAGCTAAATAGATGCGGCAGATGTGGACAACGGCATTTTTACAATAAATGTCCAGCATGGGGAGTTACATGTCAGCAGTGCAGGGGAAAGAACCACTATGCGAAAATGTGCAACACAAATAAAATTAACAAAAAAATCGGTAACGTGGAAGCAGAAGGGGAATCAGCTATACAATCCTCTGACGAAGACCTTTTTCTTGGAAAAATAATGAGTAATGAGTAATGATACACCAAGGCATGGAACATGGAAATTGGTATCAACAACCAATTGGTGGAGGCTCAAGTAGATACCGGAGCAGAGGGAAATATAATGTCAATAAAGAAATTTGAAATGTTAAATTTGGATACAAATTTGATTAAAGAAACTTACACTAATTTGTTAACCTTTTCGGGAAAAAAATTAAGGGTTAAAGGAAAGTGTAAATTATATTGTCTTTTTAAGAACTTGATTTTTATATACTTGAAATGAACTGTAAAACTGTAATAGGTTTAGATACTTCTATTGAATTGAATTTGGTGAAAAATATTAATATTGTAAATGGTGCTAAAGATCAAGGAATAAAAGGTTCAAATGTGCTTTTGGAAAAATATAAAGAGGCTTTCAATGGGCTGGGCTGTCTAAAAAACAAGTGTAAATTAGTTTTTAAAAAAAGAAAATGTTTTGTCGGTAGTGGAACCACCACGAAAAATACCTTTTGATTTACAAACGGAACTCAAGGCTGAGCTTAAATGTATGGAACATTTAGGGGTGATAGTGCAAGAAAATCAACCAACAAAGTGGGTGAACTCAATTGTGTTAGTGAGAAAGGCCAATGGAAACCTGAGGGTTTGTCTGGATCCTAGGCACTTGAACAAGGTAATAATGCGTCCCCATTTTCCTTTTTCAGATGTTGATGAGGTAAAATCTCGTCTTTCAAATGCAAAATATTTCAGTAGTTTGGATGCTAATAGCGGCTTTTGGATGATACCCTTGGAAGAAGAATCGTCTAAGCTGTGTACATTTACAGCCCTATTAATAATCACCAAATAGATATGAAACAACACTTACACATGTTTTAACTTATAATTCTTAATAATAAAAGTGTATTAGCCTTAAATGACATTTGACAATGAGCGGATAACTTATCTCACCAATTTTGGTGTTCAACGAGCGGATAACTTTACCGTTCACAATTCAATTCAAAGCTGACTGATATGACAGTTAACTTTCATAAATTAAAGAAGTACTTGAAAATGTAGTACACTTGAGGGAAGTGCTGCCTACTTTTCGGTGTTATTCAGTGAACCGATATAATGAAGACAGAATAAGTTTATTAATATTTTATTTTATCAGACGGATAAGTCCACACCGCATGTGTTAGGTAAAACGTGTGTTTATGAGCGGATGGTGTATTTTTATTAATAGGGCTGTTAGCATTTAAGGCAGTTGCTTAAAAAAGAAGTTGAGTGGCATTGGGAAGAAAGGCATGAAAATGAGTTTCTAAATCTTAAGCTCCTAATTTCAAAAGCTCCTGTTTTAGCTTACTTTGACAATGGTAAGGCAATAAAACTTTCTGTTGATGCTTCTCAAACAGCTGTAGGAGCTGTCATCCAGCAGGAAAATAAACCCATTGCTTATGCATCAGCTACCTTAACGTTAAGCCAACGAAAATATGCGCAAATCGAAAAGGAATTGTTCGCCATTCTTTTTGGTTGTAGTCGCTTTCACAAATTTCTGTTTGGAACAGACCACAAGCCTCTAATACCATTGTTTGAGAAACCTTTTTATCAAAGAATGATGCTGAAATTACAAGCTTACAAGTAATTTATAAGCCAGGAAAAGATATGGTCATAGCTGATACTTTGTCAAGGGCAGCCTTATTAGAAGAAGCATTACCCCAAATAGAAAATGAAATGGAAATACATTGCAATCTCGTGTCGTCAAGCTTGCCAGTCAGTGATGAAAAATTAGACCAAATTCGTAAAGAAACATTAGTAGATGAAATCTTAGTTAAGCTAAAACAATATTACAGGCAAGGGTGGCCAGAGGTAAAAAATAAGATAGATCCCTTAGTACTGCCCTATTTTAAAATATAGAGTGAAATTTATGTCGTCAGTGGCATAGTTTTTATGAACAACAGGATTGTCATACCAAAGTCAATGCGTTCAGAAATTTTGAATCTTATACATGAAGGACATATGGGCTCTAAAAATGTATCGGTCTGGCTAAATCATTGGTATATTGGCCAAATTTGAATTCAGATATAAAGAACTTAGTGGATAATTGCGAAATATGTTTAAAGTATAGAGTTTCAAACGCCAAAGAACCGTTGATGCCCCATGAAATTTTCCCCTTGCCTTGGCAAAAAATCGGAATTGATCTTTTCTAATTTCAAAAGAAAGTTTACATGCTAGTTGTCGACTATTACACTAAATATATTGAAATCGCTCTTCTAAATAGTGGTTTTGCTAGCAAAAAATTAATTTTGGAACCAAAATCTATATTCGCTCGGCACGGCATTCTGAAAATAGTAGTAAGTGATAAGGGACCACCTTTTTCGTCGACAGAATTTAACTACTTTTGCAAATCTTGGAAGATTGAACATGTCACATCTAGTCCTTATACACCGAGGTCAAATGGTCTTGCAGAAAGATCAATTCAAACTATAAACCAATGTTGAAGAAAACCTTAGAAAGTAATTCCGATCCATGTATTGCACTTTTAAATTACAGGGCAACACCGAACTTTACTACATACTCACCCGCTGAATTGTTAATGAATAGAAAACTAAGAACTAAAATTCCAACCAATTTTAAAAATTTAAAACCTGTTAGAGTAGCTGAGCAAAAGGTGAATTTGGCTTTTAAAACTAATAATGAAACAATGAAAACATATTTTAATCGAACAACAAAACCCTTAAAAGAATTAGAGAATGGGGAAAATATATACTATCAGAAATTTCCAAAAGCGATTTGGTACCCAGGAGTTGTTAAAGATAAATGTTCACAGCCTCGATCGTATTTAATTCAGGATGAAAATAATCAGATATATCGACGTAATAGGCAGCAAATTAGACAGGTTTCCTCGCCACCTAACAAACAAACTGTATTGGATCCAGAAAGTAGTCCATCAAGTGATAGCTCCGCTTTGAGTCCTGAATGTGATTATGAAGATCGTATTTCAGCTTCAAACAATAATAAACCAATGAGATCTAGAGCTGGAAGACCACTCAGGCCACCAGATCAATTAACATATGATAAATAAAATACTTGATCTTGCACCATATAATATTTACATTTACATATATTGCTATGAATTATGATATACATATATTATTAAAAGTATGTATATTTTACATTATTATGACTAGGGATATTAAATAGCTTAGTATTATATTAATATATAAAAAAGGGAGATGTTAGAGTAAGTGTTATACAGTATAACAACATGTAAACTAACTAAGTAGGTATATGCTTACATAACATCAACATTATCATAATAAAGTTAGTTATATCTTGTCAGCCGTGTGTTTCTCTTAATAGAACTCATATAACTATATATAGTTTCTAAGAAATTAGAAAAATGCTGAAAGATACTTTTTTCCCTGAAATCCCCTTTTTTTGTTTTTTTTTTTATGGGTGGATTTACAACCGAAAATTTTCTTAATGGAGGTAACCAAAATAAAATACCTGCGACCCTTTAAATCCAAAATTTGAGATGTGGATTAGTTGTATATTTTATGATTACAGGTCAATTACTCAATAAACAGATTAATCTTTTTTGTTTTTTTTGCTAGTAGGTAATAAAAAAAACGACCTGGATTAATTTATTTTCTAGTTTTTATTTTATTATTTATTCTTCATCTTTCACCACTGAGTAGATCCAAGGCATTCCCGCTTATATATTAGCTCTAAATCTGTATCCCTGTTCTCAAGGCACTGTGAGAGTTCTGGTTCCAAATATTTACATAATCGCGATGTTGTGTGATCGACTAAATCTTGGAGCTTGACTTCGGCAACTGTTTATTGGTGGTTAACAGTCTTGTTTAGCTTTATACACTTTGGTGGTTAACAGTCTTGTTAAGCTTTATACACTTTGGTGGTTAACAGTCTTGTTTAGCTTTATACACTTAGGTATAGCACGGATATATATCTTTGTTGGCCTGATGAATCACTTCGTATTGACTTGCAGTTAAATTAGCTTCGACGAATATCCTCAAAGCGTTTTCAGGTGTGTGTTTCTTCGTTTTCAGGGTTTTACTGCCAATCGCTGCTACTTTCTGAAACTTCATAGCCCTGCAGGTTGGACTTTTGGTCACAACCTTCATCACTTTGGCTATATCAATATTTCCCGCCGCTCTTTGACTCATCTGTGCCGCTTATGTCAGTTTATCAACAGACTTACTTTTTCAAAGTTCCACTGTTTATCGACGTTTTGTTCGGTCACTTGATTCCCCGAATTCTTTGCTTGGGTGACCTTGAGACCTTCCGGGAAGTATGCCAACAGGTAGCATTATTTCTTCGCTAAGCCACTCTTCATTCTTATCCAAGAAACGCCTTTCTGTGCTATTGCAGAGTTGCCATCTTCGTTTATAATTTGGTTTGAATGCCTTGATGATTTTAAGAAGTTCATCTTTTTTCTCTGGGGGACATTTTGTTATATCCATAAGTTTTATATCCAAATCTTCAAGTTTATCGTCAAGAGCCTTTGTGAGCTTCCTTTTACCAACTCATGGAGCAGTTTTCTGGTCATAGACAAGCTGGAATTAGAGTCATCTGGAATAATATAAAAATCTATTATTATAAGGGTCGTTTTAAAGTAGTGTTTTCAAAGGCTCTGTTTTTTCTTAGGTGAAAACTTGTGAATGGTTTTAAAAGCTAAGATTGTTCTACATATCTAGCAGTAAAATAAAATATATGATAGACTATGTTGTTGAAAAAATTAAGTTGAATATACAAATACATTTTTGCTTAAAATACTATACATACCTTGATTAACGATATCCATATCAAATTTTTTCACTAAAATCACTTTTAAGACTAAAAAAAAAACACGCAGAAAATACACTTTTTTTTTTAAATCCCAAAAAAATCGTGATTACTCAACTAGTGCTAGTTGCAACTGAACGGGGGTAACCAATTTATAGATAGACTTCACTAAAGGGCAGCCTGGTTATCTACCTGTTATGGGACACAAGCTTAATCCTGGGAGGGAAAATTGAGAAAATTGATTTATGGCCACGTTTCAGGTCAAAATACCGCACTGTGCATTGTTTGTTTATATCGGCTTCAGTTTGTTCACAAAGATATGTTCTTAAAAGATATTGAATACCTGCTTTATGGAATGAACAGTCACAATGTGTGTGTGATTGGTGATATGAATATCGATATTTTAGGTTTCCCGAAAATCGAAATTTTTTTCACAATTTTACACTAAATCCGATTCTCGCTCTGTGAAACCAAACGTAAAACACATTCATATGAATAATTTGCTTTCACGTCGATATTTGGAAGTGAATCTGTGAAAAGAAAGGCTGAATACGAATTCATGAAGAACAAAATATTTCTATCTCATGCGTTTCTCTTAGCTCTTCAAAAAATGAGAGAATTGCGCTTTTTGCGTTTGCGCTTTAGGGGAAATGATAAAGAGGTTCAGCATCGGTAGTATAGTTCGTCGGAGAATTTTATTCACTTAACCAGAATCGCTTATTTGCACACAGTGAATCGAAAAAGTGAAAGCAATGCATGAGAGCGAATGTGAAAACAATTTTTTCGATTCACTTTTTCACAGAACCAGAATCGGCCCCCTGGTTGCGATGAGTATCTTTTTCTTCTATCTTCACTGTGTTTTGAATCCTTAATAAATTTGCCAACGAGAGTAACACCAGTTAGTAAGACGTGTATTAACCATATTTTTATTAGGACTTAAAACCTTAATAACATCCGTCCAATACTATTGGAATAGGACATAACAATTAGCAATTCTGAACGAATAAATGAACATTTAAGTACTCATACCTTTCAGGAAATTAATAACTCGGTGCTGAATGAGTGGTTATCTATGGAAAGTTGTAATGGTGTTCATAGTTGCATCTGCCCTTCAAATGCTTTTAATAATTTCATAAATATTTTATCTGCTTATGTTTCTGCCAGCAAGTTCATAAATCATAAAAGTAAACACAAAATGATTAAACCCTGGATGACTAAAAATCTCTTATAAAATAAACGAAAAAAGTATTTACTATTCTAGAAATAAAAACAGTTTACATAATATAACAAGTATACAAAATGTTAACAAAAAAATGAAAAAGAATATTCGTGAACTAATAAACAAACAAAAAGAAACATAATTGAATCGTAATTTCTCTGAAAATATGTACAACCCTAAACAGCAATGGAACATTATTAATGAACTGTTGGACAAAAGAAAGAAGACAAACGCTTACAAATTATTAAATTTTCTGAAAATACTGTATCAGAAAATGATCTCGAATTGCAAATAACTTAAATAACTTTATTCAAAAATGTAGTGGAAGTCCAAAGGCTAGTTCCCCTGATAACCCTAAAATCCCACATCAAAAACCATTTCTTGTGAGTTTTCACATTTCTGTCGTCGTTCTTCTTCGCTGAGGTGACCGAAGTTGAAATACTCCAAGTTATGTATATCTAACCTGAAATCAAAGAAATCTTGTGGTATAAGTAGATGGTTTTAGTAGCTTTTTCTTTAAAAAAAATTATCAACCCTTGACACATCTTGTCAACATAAGCTTTCAAAGAGGTACATTCCCAGAATATTTGAAAACCGCAATAATAATCCCAATACATAAAAAGGTAACAAATTTGATCCACAAAATTATAAACCAATTTCTTTATTATCAGTATTTTCCAAAATTTTCGAAAAATTTTTTACTAAAAGAATGATAAAATTTTTTGATAAATATAACCTCCTATTGCCGCTGGCGAGTCGAACGAATAAACGTGTGAGTGTAAGAAATCAGTATTAAGATTGCCGAATTGAGAACCTTTGATTCGCCTTAAATGTCAAAAAAAAAAATTTAAGTTTGATCTCACTCTATTGTGGACTGTGATTATCGAAAGTTCATAGATTTGAACGTCATTCGTTAGTTCGCTAATGCAAACATCTCACTTCGAACGTTCGGGGATAAAATTCTTAGTGAATCACAGTTTGGGTTCATAAAAGGAAAATCTACTGAAGAAGCTATATTGTCTCTCTTGGAACATATACATCAGGAAATAGATAAGAGTTTCTAGATCTGACAAAGGCTTTTGACCTAGTTGATCAATTCTTAAAAAACCTTAGAAATCGGCATCTATCGAGATCTGGTGTAGAAGATTTAATTCTCCTAGTAACATAATCCAATACACAAATTTTGTATTGCGTGCTCAATTAAAAATATATAATATATCATAACTTTTCAAAAACACCTTTAAAATTCTTAAATTAACCTCAAATTCAAAACTCTTTAAATATCTTACATCCTAAAAATACGAAACAACCTTTAAATTTGTATTTGTTTTTTTTTTTTTCTTTACTTATCTCGACCATCCATAATTCATGGTTCATAAATAAATACACATACAAATTCTTTATATTATATTATAAGCTTTTGTAAAAAATTGAAATAAAATAAATCTAAAAAAAATCTACATTCCACTCTTTAAGTGTTTTAAATACTGTTTCTGCCATCACTGAACCAGTTCCATTTTTCAATTCTGGAACTTTAAGAAGTTGTGCACTTCCTGTTTCACTCGTAACAATAATAGGCAACCTTTCTAATCGACCACCTCCTAGAAAATAAGTTATATGTGCAATAATAACTATACTTATCATGAAAATGAGTTTATCGACTGTTATGTTAATTTAAACAAATTCAAACGAGTACCTGCAATTGATGGCAGCATTTTTCCATCCCAGTTAACTGCCAACGGTGGTCCTAAATGCAAAGATCTTTTAATTTCAGCAGCACATTTTCAAGTCCTATTTTGCGTTCCAGTCGAAGAGTTGAATAACTGATAACTGAATCCATGACTTCAATACCCAAAGAATAAACCACAGCAGGTAACATCATCGCTGCACTCCGATCACTTATTTTTGTGCGCTGCTTATGACGAATTAAAGATTTTTTCTTTTTTGTTATAATTCGCTTGAAGACTGGTATTTGGAAAATAGTCACCATTTTCTGAACTCTCGAAAGATTGTGTATCTTCAAACTAAAATAATTCCTCCTCATGATACTTTTGCTGCAATTTGTGTTACGGATTCTTTAATTACGTAATATACTTAACGAAGATGAATGACCTTTGCGCACGTCACATTTTTGCGATCTTAAAAAATCTTTCAATTTATCTTCTTTTATTTATTCAAATGCAACGGTGTGAGCAGAGCTACATCAAATAAATTTTTAATATCTTCCAAGAAATCTTCTTCATTTTGCTTTTTGGATTTTTTCTTCTCATTTTCCCTGTTTTTCTTTAAGTCCCTCCACTGGTAAAATTAATGTTTGATTTTATTCATGATTTAATCTTTCTTCTGTGTTGGGATACCCAAGTGCTTCCAATTTACGATTAATTGGTTTACTATTTCTATGGCACTATTGTACAATGTAAAATGATGGAAAGCAAATACAGACAAAACTTCTCGTTTTGATTGTAATGCTCTTCGAATAAACGAACGAGTAAAAACACTCTGCCAATCAGCCAAATTTTTTTCAGAAAATTGCAATGCACTTTCTCAAAGAGTAAGGCGCCAGTTATAGCGATCAGAAAAATCCATCCGAAAAACTTCAAGCAATATGAAATTGATTCTTTTTTCTGAAACAAACAGCCGCCAAGATATTTTCTGATTGAAATGTCAGAAAAAAATTTCGGATGAAATTCTTTTAGTAGAACAGAAAAAAATTGGAACGATTTGTTCCTTTTTCTGTCAAAAAGGAATCAGCTGATACGAAAAATGAAATTTCATCCGAAAAACAAATAAATCCATTTAAAAGATAAAAATATAATGTTTTGGCATTTTTTTTCGCGAAAAAAATTCTACGCTGAATTACTCGTCGATTGATATATCATTTGACTATCAAATCGAATTGAAAAGTAATAAAAACTTCAATCGATTTTTTTTCGGATGGTTTTTTCTGATCGCTATAACTGGCGCCTAAGTATAAGACACATTAACTCTCAAATTTTGGGTAAAAATTGACCAAGTTATTCAATCCTACGCGCAATGCCTGTTTCGCGATTTAGAGGCAAAAAAAAGGAAATGTGCTCTAAATAAATTTTGAAACCAATGTTTATATTTCAAAGTAAGCTATGTACGTGAAGTTAGCACTGCCGCACAGTGGGCCCAAATTGCATTTTGCGTCTCAAAAATGCTTTTTTCGAAATTATTGTGGGAGCTTAAATTTGTATGCAAATGAATCAGGGAAAGGTCAAATTTTATATTGCAATCAAATTTTAATGAATTAAGTTGCATTATTTAATGATATGGCTACCAAAAGTAGTCGCCATACACAATACTAAATGAATGGCAAAATGAAGAACGTTGTTAATATAGTTTTCTTCAAGTGTTTTATAATGTGATTACACAAGAGTTATATATCGTTGGAAAGATTGTAATTTAAGCTTTTCAAATCAATGAAAACAGAAAAAAAAATAAAATATTTTCTTTAATAAAATTAATGATTTTTATTAACATGTTTTTTTTCTTTGCTTTTATCTTTGATTAAGGTTTTAAATGGTTGCGCTGTCTTGCGCTGTTTTCTTTCATAGTGCATTTTATTCCTAAGTACATAAGTAACAAGGCACAGCAAAAAAAATTTGCTCCAATTGTGCCTTTTTTGAGCAATGGCAATATATGTTCCATAAAGTACGAGGAAAAAGCTCCCATAAGCTTTATTTTGTTTTTCTTTTTTTTTCTAAACTCTGTTTTTACAATCGCAATCGATAGATTCCGTTAAATATGCTTCTTTCTCAAATAAATGTATTGTCTTAAAGTAACCAGTGACGTAGATGAAGCAAAGGGGGGACTTTGTGCCCTTTTTTACTAATCACATATTTTCAATATTCAATAATTTTGTTTTTGATGGTTACTGTTCAAAATTCGATTATTGCTTTTTTTTGGATGGAACCTATGCTATGCTATGCTAATCCTATGGCTCGGAATCATATTATAACTCTTCTATTTATATGTTTTCTGGTTTTTAATAGAAATCTGCAAATTATACGACTTTTCTGTTGTTGTTTTCCTATATCCGAGTTCATGGTTTGATATCTTGAATATGGAATATCTCCCAGTATTTCCTTATTTTAAATACTATTTGTTTTTAAGCCCCCTTCAACAAAAAACTACCACCAGCAATGCCTCAATGCATGAAAATTAGAAAGAAAAAAAAAACAAATAGTTAAAAAAAATTTAAATATAGGTGAATTTGTGCTTTCAAAATCCGATTTGAGTAATTATTTAATAAACGACGGAAAAGATTTATTAGAACTCAAAAACTATCGACATAACCATTAATAATTTAACAGGTATATATGTAACATATAGAATGAAAAATCGCATAAAAACAAATTTTAAACAGCTGAATCAGGTATATGTATTCAGGGTGTTTTTCATTAGATGCCATAAAAACAAAGGGATGTAGGTTAGGTCAACACGAGAAAAAAATCGTTTAAGAGGTGGGGTCTATTTCCCCCCGTTTAGGCAGAAGGGGTAATTTTCTAAAAAATTGACTTGAATTATAAAAAAAATTATTTAAAATCAACGGCAACACTTGCAATGTCATGTTATACCTTTTTTAAACCCAAAAATCCATATAATAATTCAGTTTTTAAATTAAATTATTTCAGTGAATAGTTTTGGAAAAATAAATTTTCAAAACCAAAATTTTGAAAAAAAAAAAAAAATTTTCAAACTATTTTTTACAAAATGTTACGTTATTAAATAGAATTTTGGTTGTTAATATTCAATAATCTGATGAATTTTCAGCCAAGCACTAAAAGCCAGATGCTAAAATATCCTAGATTTTGAGATAATTGAAAATTTATAATGAAAATCCATATTTTTATGGATTAAAAATAAGATTATAATTTTTTTAACTTTGAATAAAATATGCATTTTAAAATCAATATGGATTTTAAAAATAAGTGTATTTAATGATTTATTATATTTCAAAGGTAATATGTTTCAAATTTTACCTAATTATTTCAAGAGACAAAAAAGTTACAGATTTTTGAGACGCCAAACCCCATTTGGGCCCACTGTGCGCCGTTTTGAATTTTCGTAAAAAACACGGTTGTGCTGCGATGTGCCCAACTTGTGCTGCGATGTGCCCAACTTATGCTGCGATGTGCCGTATTTAAAAAAACTTTCTTTTTTTGAAAATGGAAAATGACAATGCTAACTTCACCCGAGGCGCTTCGCAACATTTGCGTTCGATCGTAAAAGCTGCAAATATGCGAATTTTTTTTTATCTTCTTCGTATTATTTATTGAGTATTATACAGCACAACTTTGAGTTTTTGAAAGTCGCAATTTTGCGAAAAATTTCATCCGTAAAATTTGCAAATTTGCGAATAAAAAAAATATTTACGGCAAATGCCGGCACGAGTTGAGCACAATACAGCACAACTTTTTTTTTTGAAAATCAAAAATGGCGGTGCTAATTTCACGCTGGAGCGCTTCGCAGCATTTTCTTTCGATCGTAAAAGCTGCAAATATGCGAATTTTTGTTAATCTCTTCGGGTCTTAGTATTATTTTTTGAGCATTATGCAGCACAATTTTGATTTTTTTGAAAATCGTAATTTTGCAAAAAAATTTATTCGTAAAATTTACAAATTTGCGAATTTTAAGAAAATATTTACAGCACATGTCGGCACAAGTTGAGCACAATACAGCAAAAATTTTTGTTTGGAAAATAGAAAATGGCGGTGCTAACTTCACGCTATAAAAATAGGTAGCCTCTAAAAACCATACGCTTAGTACGATTTTTTTTTAATACGGCACATCGCAGCACAACTATTTTTTTTACGAAAACCCAAAATGGCGGTGCTAACTTCACGCACATAAATAAGCTTCATAATTCAGCCCCAAAACTGAACTTCGGGAACGTTATATACCCAAAGTTAGGTATAAGTTGTATGCCTTTAAAAAAACTGTAAAACTAGGACAAGCTTTTAAAATTAAAAAATGTTATTGAGTATAGTGGAATATTTATACAAAGTGCTGTTTCAAACGTTTCAAGTGCAAATTAATTTTGACCACCATTTAGGGCTATCGATTTATTTATAGCCATATGGTGAATTTTATTAAAAATATTTCTTTCTAAAATGTTAGTGTAACTATTAAGCAGTATTAATAAAAAAGATGATAAAAATTAAAATACGATTTTGGACAGGGTGACCCAAAAATTAAATCAAAGTAGTGGGTTTTCTAAATAAAATAAAAAACCGTTAGGATTTAGTAATTAAATAAAATAATATAACCCGTTTTTTTGACGCACCCTGTACAATAGTATATATGTGTTTTTCTTTATCATGGTTATAGTATTTTTTTTAAATTTGTTCAAACAAGTTTAAGCAAGAAATTTATTTTGGGGCAGGTTCTTGGTCATTGAAATGCATTTTCCGTTCAACTAGACGTAATTTTAAGTCAACACCAAGTCCCAGATCCCTTGCGGTTTTTTCTGTAGACGTTTTCTTTTTATTTATAAACGAAAAAAACTATAAGAAAAAGTATTTCAAAAATTAATTTTCTTTCTGAATATTCAGAAATAAAATAAAATAACTAACAATCCCTGAAAATTTCATGCTCTAAGCACCAAAACTCGAAAAGCTATTAACATTTGAGAAAAATTCCGATTTTCAAAGATTTTCTAGCAAAATTATTGAAAAAACGCAAAGTTTAATTTTTTGGTTTCAATCTAAGCTTCATTATTTCGTCCGGTCCCGGTTGAATTTCGAGAGAATTGTTTTTTTGAATCACCCTACCCTTGGGTTCTTTTTTTCGGGTATCCGGTACCCGTAAAATACCCGCAATACAGGAGTGCACGGGTACCCGGGTATCGCGGGTATTTTCCGGTCAAAATCAAGAGCTCTAGTTTAGATACCTACTATTTAAAAAATTATTGTGTATGCTTAAATTAACATTTTTATTTATAACGCACTTGCATGAATATGTATTTTCATTTGTAATGAACATAATATAATTCAGCTTTTTCAAAACTAACTTTTTTTTTTTAAATTATAGTTTGTACCTGCGTTGTGCATAAACGATGTCATGGTTCTGTTGTAACGAAGTGTCCTGGTATGCGAGAAGAAGTATGTACTTGTTTTACTGATAATAAATAGAAATACTTAATATTTACGCACGATTTTTCCTTATTTTCTTAAAAGCAAAACCAAGCTGAATCTGTCCCAGCTGGGCAAAGATTTAACGTCAATGTTCCTCATCGCTTTGTTGTACATAGTTACAAAAGGTTCACATTTTGTGACCATTGTGGTTCCTTATTATATGGTTTGATTAAACAAGGCTTACAATGTGAAGCTTGTTATATGAATGTTCATAAGCGCTGCCAAAAAAATGTTGCAAATACATGCGGAGTTAACACAAAGTATATGGCAGAAATATTGAATTCATTAGGTATTTCACCGGATAAACAATCACAGCCTCGTCGCTCAAGGGTAATAAACAAAATAAATCTTGCTCTGTTACATTTTTACTTTTAACCTTTTCCTTAGTATTTAAATCTTCCAGCTGGAGAGGAACAATATTCAGCTGACCGGAAAGATTTTCCAGAAGGCGAACCATCGCTACGTGCAAATACTTTACGAACCCAGCAACAAAACTCAAACCAGTATCAGTATTTTGAAAATCGATCTGGAAAATCAACACTTCAGGATTTTAATTTTATAAAAGTGTTGGGAAAAGGTTCTTTTGGAAAAGTCATGTTGGCTGAGAAGAAGGGTACAGAGGAAATATATGCTATTAAGGTTTTAAAAAAAGATGCTATTATACAAGATGACGATGTCGATTGTACAATGACCGAGAAACGTATATTGGCGTTGGCAGCAAAGCATCCATTTTTGACAGCATTGCACTCATGTTTTCAAACACCGGTAACTTCCTTAACTCAAACATTTAAATTACATTTACCAAAGTACCAAAATTATTTCAGGAACGGTTGTTTTTTGTAATGGAATACGTGAACGGAGGGGATTTGATGTTTCAAATCCAAAAAGCACGACGTTTTGAGGCTACCCGCGCCGCATTTTATGCTGCTGAGGTAACATTAGCCTTACAGTTTCTTCACTCCCACGGAGTGATCTACCGTGACCTCAAATTGGATAATATTTTGCTAGATCAGGAGGGTCACTGCAAACTTGCGGATTTTGGAATGTGCAAAGTACTTAATTAATTTTATATATATATAAAGTTGTGTAAATGTTAAAAATTATGAACAATTATAGGAAGGAATATTGAACGGAGTTCTAACTTCAACCTTCTGTGGTACTCCTGATTATATCGCTCCTGAAATATTGAAGGAACAGGAGTATGGTGCATCAGTTGATTGGTGGGCACTTGGTGTTCTTATGTATGAAATGATGGCCGGACAGCCACCATTTGAAGCTGATAACGAAGATGAACTATTTGATTCAATACTACATGATGACGTCTTATATCCGGTGTGGTTGTCACGTGAAGCAGTTTCTATTTTAAAAGGTATGAAAAGATTTACAAATAAAAATATGTATTACTATTAATTTATATAAGAATTTAGGATTTTTTATAATATACAGGGACCTATTTCATCAAACACTTTTCACTTTGCAAATTTTTTTCACCAAACGCAAATTTGCAAAGAGGAAATTATTGAATTGAAAAGTTTTCCTCTTTGCAAATTACGTTTCACCAAACACAAATTCGAAAGTGCAAAGTTCTTTTTGCAAAGTGAAAAGTTTTGTTTATTTGCAAAGTATTTGGTCTTTTTGTTTCACCAAACAAATAAACTTTTCAAATTATATTAAGAATTTTTCTTTGGAAAAGTTGTCTTAAAATAATTTAAAAAATTAACCATTTTGAAGAATATTTTGAAAACGAAGAAGTAAATAATAGTGACCAAAATACCAAACCTCACTGTTTATTAAAATCATTGGGACTTACTCCATAATGAACTAAGTCCCAATATGAACTAACTCCCAAATTTATGAACTAAGTTGAACGAACTTTTGGGGTGAGTTAGCAACTTCCTAGATTACAAATATGCATTTTTTGAGTTTATTTTTTTGAAAGTTTTGGAAAAAAACTTTTTTACCAACTGTTTTTTGATTTTTTAGAACTGGCACTTCCTATAGATCACGAATATGCATTTTGAAGTCGCTAGGTCGCTTATTTTAGCCGCAAGTCAAGTTTAAAGGTGTCAACTTTGATGCCTCTAACACGTCTAGTTTAGTCGAAAATCGCGTTTAAAGATAAAAGTCGAATTTTCATATAATGCGATACATTAATTGAAAGGTGGAACTTCCTATATTACGAATATGCATTTTTTGAGTCGCTGGGATGCTTAGTTTAGCCGGAAATCTAAAAATGGTTTTTTTTTGAAAGTTTTGGAAAAAAAAATGTGTTTTTGATTTCAGAGTTATTCCTGAATTTAACTCAGTTCTTCTACCAAAACGCGTTAAAAAAATAATAGAAAGGGTGTTAAAATCCTTGGAACCCGCGCAGCAGGTCAGGCCAGGTACTTTTTTGCAAGAAAATAAATGAAAATATTAATTTTGAATCATTTACACTAATTTGGTACCTACTGTCAATGATTTTTTTTCAATGCATATTTCATCTTAAAAGATACATTCTTAGATATACTTTGCAACTTTGCAAAATACGAATTCAAATGCAAAGTTCTATTGAAAGTTGGTCAAACACTTTTACTTTACACTTTTCAAAAATAGTCTGAAAAATTGAAAGGTGAAAAGTCTTTGCACTTTGTAAATTTTGGGAAACACTTTGCACTTTTACTTTGCAGGAAATTATTTTTTTACAAAGTTGCAAAGTGAAACCGCTTCGCGGGTTCAAAGAATTCTAAGTACCTCTTTGGGTCCGTATCGTCGCGTTACACATTTCTTGCTTCGTACGCCGAAAAGAAAACTGCGCACGAGTTTTGACTGTATAGCTACAAAATTTGCCTTTATGATGTCTTAAGTAATTTGGCCTTGTTACAATTTGTCCTTATTTTACTTTCTAAACACATATTTGACCTAATGCCAATTGGCCTTATTTCATGGAACCGTTTTTTCTTTACTCATTTTTCAATCCTCTTGGCAAGAAACAAAAATTCATTTGCCCAACAGACCACAAAATAAAAGAATTTTAACAAAAAAAATCTCTGTACTTTAATATTTTGTCCCTTTCACTATATCGGTTGGAATGCGCAAAGTCTGGCTGGTGGGATATTTTGCGTTTTCCTATATACACGTCACTTTTGTGACTCTAAAATAATGGTTTTAAAGCCATTTTAACAAAATTTATACGTCTGGCAGGTGTCAGGGTCTGTAAAAACAGTAAACTAAAATGACTGAAAATGAGTCATTATTCTACCATTAAAAAAGTGACGAGAATAGGAAAACGCAACAAATCCCATGGGGAAAGTACGATGAGATAACTTAGGCGCCAAAAATTGATAGTGGTAAGCATTTTTTACTATGGGAGGGGGGCTTTTCTCGCCCCGTTTGGGAGGTAGGGGCAATTTCAGAAAAAATTACTTAAAATTAAAAAAACAACGGCAACACTAAAAATACCGTTTTTGAAAGCCAGAAATCTATTCTTTAATCCTTGATTTAAATTAAACTATTTATGTCAGTAGTTTTTGAAAAATTCGCATGCAAACTCAAAATTTTGATACAAAAAATGAAAAAAAAAAGTGTAGACCCATTTTTTTTTCAAATTTTGAAATGAAGTGCTAAATTGGCTTTTTCTTTCCAATGTATATCAATTCTGGATCAAACATAAAAAACCGAATGGTTTGCTTGTTTACATAAGCCGTGTTTTTTTGCAAGCTCGGGGGGAATTGGATGAAAAAAACTACCTCGTTGCTAAACAACTAACATGTTAAATGCAACAACAACTAATCCCAGAGAATTCTCGGGGTTTAACTTAAGCGCACAGAAAAACTGTTTTACCGGCATGAATTACCTACATGTGATCGATAGTTTGTATGAAAACTCCATGTTTTTTTACTGTCATGGCGTCGCTAATCCCCGCTGTCGTTTTTTTTCAACCAATTCCCCCCAGGCTTGCAAAAAAACACGCCTATAAATACATCGCTAGTTCCAGCAATACGGCGTATAAACAGTGGGATTTGTATATGGAGAGTCAAAACCAAGCATTTTTGATTATAGGAGGGGGTCTATCTCGCCTCGAAGGTAGGGGCAATTTAAGAAAAAAATTACTTAAAATGAAAACAAAATTATTAAAAAAACGACGGTAACACTTACATTGAAGTACTAAAGCCAGAAATCTGTTTTTAATCCTTAATTTAAATTAAATTATTTATGTCAATAGTTTTTGAAAAATTCGCAAACTCAAAATTTTGATAAAAAAATGAAAAAAAAAAAAAGTTTAAACCAATTTTTTTCAAAATTGTGAAATGAAGTGCTAAATTGGATTCATGTGATCAATGCTTATATCAATTCTGAATCGAACAAAGAAAACCGAATGGTTTTATGTCTTCTAGTTTTTGAGAAAATTGAAAATGAGTTAAACTACTTTTTTATGAGATTTTTGTTGTTTTGTATTTACGTTATTTCGTTTTGAGGATTAATGTTGATGATAGGTTCATCTTTGTAAAGTACAGGAATTTATTTAGCATAACAGTTCCATTATACAGGGTGTCCTGAAATCACCGCCTCAGAAGAAAACCATGAGTTCCTGAGGTCATTTCAAGTCGAAAAACTTAAGAGGTAATTTTCTCGTTTTCGCTTCGTTTTCGACTTATAACGGTTTTTATGATTTTTATTCTTTTTTCCATTGACTGGCTCTAACTTTGCCAACCTTCAACCGATTTTTGAATTATTTTTTATTTAAACAAGAACAGTTAGCAATTTTTATCTGCCATACAACTTTTTTCTGTGTGGATAACGGTTTTCCCGCAAATTATTTTCAAGCACATTTTTTGAGCATTTTTAGGTTGTTTTTTTGACTTCGATATAATTTTTTTCACAAAAAACCGTTATTAAGTATATTTTTTTTTTTCATTATTATGAAAGCACAATATGTGTTCTTAAAAATACTTAACTTGAAATGACCTCAGGAACTCATGGTTTAATTCTGAGGCGGTATTTTCGAGACACCCTGTATATAGGTATGTAAGACAGTGGCGTACGCAGGATTTGTTTGGGGGGAGGGGGCCCAATCTCAATTTTGGTAGAAGTTTTTTTAACATATCAATAAATCAAAAATTTAAATCTTTCTTATTATTAACCATCTTATATGAATAAGAAGTAAAATTTCAGTAAGAAAACGAAAAAAAGAAAAACACAAAAAACACACCTTAAATTATGAAATGAATTTAATTAATTTCTTGTTATTTTTGGTTTGAAATAGTAATGTAGGTACAAATTACACCAATTTCTTTATGAATATTCAACAAAGCTAACAAAGCTAGCAGTTGTTGTGGCCATCAGCCACGTTTTTAACCGTCTCAAAATGGAAAACGAACGTCCTGGCTCTGCAGACGTCACTGGTAGAACACAAGGAACTTTAATTACGTTTCTCAAATTAGGATACAGATCCTAATTGCAAAATGGAAGTGAAATATCCTGTACAATTATTTCGGTTCCATCATTCCATAAATCTTTCTGCACTGACTTTTTCTTTGCCCGAAAATTTTAAAGGCAAAACTCTAAATAAGTGCTGAATAATTCAGCATGAAATTATGTTAAGAACGTAATTACTAAAATGAAATAGCATCAATATAAAAATAAATAGGTACTATATTATGTATAGGTACTTACCTTCATAGTAATATTATAAAAATATTAAACATTTCAGTCATCTGACGTCCTGTTGAGAAAAATGTTCCACATACCCCACCGAACATCGACACTAACACAATAAGCTCCATTAAAAGTATTATTATTAATTTCGGGAAAACCAATGAACGTCAATTTTTTTTTGTTTTCACGGCTTGTGATGTTAATGGAAATTATGGCAACTCTTTTTTACCATTTCCGGGAAAACCAAAAGACCGCCATTTTTTTTATTTTCACGTCTTGTGAACGGCAATTAATTTGCACCATCTGGCATATTGAGAAATAATTTTTGACCAAAATTAAAAAAGTGTCATGCTAATTTTATATGGAAAATAAGGCAAATCTATTTTACCATTTCCCGGAAAACCAAGAGAGCGGCAAATTTTTTCTTTTCACTGCTTGTGAACGGCAATTAATTTGCACTATCTGTCATATTCAGAAATAATTTTGACCAAAATTAAAAAAGTGTCATGCTAATTTTATATGGAAATTATGGCAAATCTATTTTACCATTTCCCGAAAAACCAAGAGAGCGGCAAATTTTTTTTTCACTGCTTGTGAACGGCAATTAATTTACACCATCTGGCATATTCAGAAATAATAATTGTCATGCTAACTATATATGGAAATTATGGCAACTCTTTTTTACCATTTCCGGGAAAACCAAAAGAGGGTCAATTTTTTTGTTTTTACGGCTTGTGAATGGCAATTAATTCGCACCATCTGGCATATTCATAAATAAATTTTGACCAAAATTAAAAAAGGATCATGTTAATTTTATATGGAAATTATGGCAAATCTATTTTACCATTTTCCGGCAATTTTTGTGTTTTCACGGCTTGTGAACTTTATATGAAAAATTATTTCAACCCTTTTTTACCATTTCCCGGAAAACTTATAGAGCTGCAATTTTTTTTTGTTTTCACGGCATATTTACGGCAATTTCTTGGCTAGTCAAAAATAATTTTCGACCAAAATTAAAAAAATGTCATGCTAACATATAAAGTAGCATGACAACTCTTTTCAGGAGAACGAAGAGTGAAGCAAAGTTTTTGTTTTCACGGCATATTTACGGCAATTAATTTGCTCCATCTGGCATATTCAAAAGATATTTTTGACCAAAAATAAAAAAGTGTCGTGCTAACTTTATATAACTTTATATAAAGTTAGCATGACAACGCTTTTTGGAAAAACCGATAGAGCGGCAATTTTGTTTAATTTAACGGCATATTTACGGCAGTTAATGCAATTTCTGGGCTAGTCAAAATTAATTTTTTCGAAAGTTGTCATGCTTACTTTGCACGGCTTAAATATTAAGGTTTTGAAATAAGTTAAATGTTAGGCTACAAAATTTATGTGACAAAACTTGACTTCATTCTAAATCAATTCGATTGTTGAACCTAGAATATGCATAGTGACCTATACTTGGACCTCTTTGATAAACTTATAAGTTATAACTTTAGTTCTATAAGGGCCAGATGTGAAAGGTTAAGTTATTTAAATTAACGATAACCAGGCTAGAGGTAGGATTAACCTAGCGAAGCAACTTAAATATAATACCTAATCGAAAAGGGTTTATTTGGTATCTTCTGTTCTAATTATCGGATCTTTGAGGTTAATGTCTTACAATTAAGACAAAAAAAATTTGAACTTGACCTACGTCTTGGCCAATGCGATTTTTGAACTTCACCTACGTCTAAACCAATGCGATTTTTGAACTTTACCAACGTCTAAACCAATGCGCTTTTTGAACCTGACCTACATACGCCTAAGCCAATGCGATTTTTGAACTAAGACATACGTCTAAACCAATGCGATTTTTGAACTTGACCAACGTCTTGGCCAATGCGATTTTTGAACTTCACCTACGTCTAAACCAATGCAATTTTTGAACTTTACCAACGTCTACACCAATGCGATTTTTTAACCTGACCTACATACGTCTAAGCCAATGCGATTTTTGAACTAAGACATACGTCTAAACCAATGCGATTTTTGAACTTGACCTACGTCCAAACCAATGCGATTTTTGAATCTAAAATATGCAAAGGTACCTACTTGCGAATCTCTTTAATTAACTTATAACTTTAGTTCTGAGGGCCAGTTGTTGAAGGTTAAGGTATTTAAATTAACGTTAGTCAATCTATCTTTACCTACGTCTAAGAAAATGCGATTATTTAACCTAGAATATGCATAGGTATCAATATACTTGAACTTCTTTAATAAACTTATAAATTTAGTCCCAATGTTCAGATGTTCAAGGTTAAGGTCCTCAAATGCGAATAAAATGTCATCATTTAAAGCAGCTCATACACGATTCAACTTGGTTGTCAACTCAGCTGTCAACTTAAGTGGTGCTTGGCTTTTCATATACTCAGATAAAAGAATACTGCTTAACTGTCAAAACCATTATTATTTAATCAAATTAATTGTTGAACCGCGTGAAATCCGATAACAAATTAATAAATATTTTAAGTCACCTTAATTTGATTTCACAATAAATAAGTAAACGTTAACGTTAAAAAATTACTTTAAACAATACACAATTATTACAAAATAATAAATTAAATCAACGTAAAAAAAACCATGAATGCATTTCGGAACGCGTTTGTTCCATCATCAGCATTGCACTACTGAAGCTGTGGGTAGTGGCTGTTGGAGACATACATTATACTCTGTTCAATTTATATTTGCAGTACAGGCTTTATGGGAGAGTTTTTTTTCAAAAACACTGGTGCCTGCTGCTGCTTGCACGGCACCTTAACTTAAGAAATTGCCACTGAAATAAGAAACAGAATCACTGAGTTACATTTAAATTGTGTGTGTGTAATCTTCTTTGAGCTCACGTACATCCCACCATGACCTATCTGCTCCCCGGGTGAAAGGAGACTGATCGCAAAGTTGCAACCAACCCTTGTTGACATTGTTTTTACTAAAAAAAAAAAACACTTTGAATCAGAGTTACCATTGCCCAGTTGATGGAAATTCATATGGCATATTCTTTGGTTTTTGCAATGTAACTTTCAGGATTTAAGCTTTCTTAGAGCTTTTGGTAGCAAATATTTCTACTTTAGAGAAAAAAGTGTTGACACTTGGTGTTTTTCTGTTTTCATATTTTAGGATTTGCTTTTATGTATGGAAAAACAGTTAAAAATTAAAATGCAGTTATACAAATTGTTAGCTGTTGTCTTTCAGAGAGGTGTGAAAAAAGATAGATTAAATTTATTTCGGATATCATTGTTTTTGATTATAATATATGCGTATATTAATAAATAGTTGGTAATTATATGAATTTATTTGTGACCTCTTCAGTTGTATACAAATTGAAAATCTTGTAGCAGGCTCCAGGTCAATAAAACACAGTTTTATATGATATGCAACGTTAAATGAAATTAAACAACAAACATAAATTCATGTATAAAATAATTATACAAATGTCAATTACACTTTCAACAGCAAATAATTGAATTAATTTCACAGCATTTACACAGTTTTGGTTCAAAACGTTTGAGAAAATACTATAAAAATAATAAATTTTATATATGAAACAATGAGAACATTAAAAACATATAATTAAATAAATTACATTTTACTGAGAAAACTTTTTAAATTTTTCACTACTGTCCGTAGTTTTATTTTTGTTACTACTGTTTTTTATTTTATATTTTTATTAACAGCTGACTATATATACTACTCAGATTATCGCAATCAGATCTCCTATTTATTGCACTCTCCAGTCTCCGTGTTGTTAATGTGTAGCATTTCCAGCAACATTCTCTTGTTTTGGTGTCTCTCCACTTCCAATATTTTCACATTGTCTAGATCAGGCTTGTGGTCATTCTCTATAAAATGGAGCGCAAGTGCAGTTTTCTGAGACCCACCGTTGTTGATATCAGAACGATGGCCTGAGAGACGATTGCGGAGCTTTTGTTTATAAGTGCCTATATACACAGATGGACAGTTCACCTCTTTACTACCCAAACAATTGATGCTGTAGACAACGTCAGACTTATCCAATTTTTGTATTTTTGCCTTTGTATTTGTAAATAATAAAGACTTGAGAGTTTTAGCTGATCTAAACGCTATCCTCGTCATCTTTTTATTTCGTATAGGCGCAGCTATCATGCGGATGGAAAGAGATGGAATATATAGAGCACTTCGGTAAAATAAAGGTTGTTGGTCGTTGGCGGGGGTATCATTGCAGTTGTTTTTATGTGAATAGTTGCTTATCAGTTTGTTGATGACATGCGTGGGGAAGGAGTTGGAGCACAGGGTGTTCTTAATAATGTTGATGTTTTTTTGCCGAAAATTAATGTGACTGTAGTCCAACACTCTATTGGTGAAATTTTGGGCAGTGTTGAATTTGATTTGTTTTGGCTGTTTTGAGTGGAAGTTTATTATATGCCTAGAAGAAGTGGGTTTCTTGAACCAATCAAAAATAATTTTTCCATTACTCCTAATAGCCTTCACATCCAGGTATGGCAATTCTCCTTCTTTCTCAACTTCTACCGTGAATTGGATCCGCCTACGGAATGAATTCAGAGCATCTAAAGTGGTAGAAATGCTAGAAATGGTTTTCGTGTTAGTTTACCAATTACATCTTCTAGCAAGGCCCATAGGTACCCCTTGTTTCTGTTGGTAAATGGTAGTTTCAAATTCTAGATAGTTGTTATCGATAATGCAAAAGCGCAGCATTTCCATGAACAGAGACTTTTTTATTTTGGTATGTTGTTTTATTTCATTCCACTTCTTCTCAACTATTTCAATTTTCATATGAACTGGAACATTTGTGAACAAGGAAACAACGTCAAATGACACCAAAACTTCATCAGCTTCTATGGTTAATGGTGAAATAACATCAATGAAATGTTTTGCATTATTAACATTGAATCTAGAATTTTCAGTTATGTTCTTTAGTATCTTCAACATAAATTTAGATAATTCATAGCATGGAACGGATGTTGAAGCACATATCGGTCTGAGAGGCATATTTTCTTTATGAATTTTTGGTAATCCGTATATTCGAGGGCTGTTAGCAGTATAAGTTGTCATTCGTTTCTTTTCATACTCGTTTATAATGTTTTCGTTAAATAAAGTTTTAATGAAACCATTATTCGTAGATTGGAGTGAGAGTGTAGGATTACTCCTAAGAATTCTGTATATACTCCTATCTGCCATCAAGTCTCTCATCTTTTCGACATAATCCTTTTTATAAATAGCCACTGTAACATTACCTTTATCTGCGTTAACAATGAAAATTTCTTTATGTTTTTTTAAAAACTTCACTGCGTCACGGGAAATTTTGTTGATAAATTTATCAAAAGGGGGTGGTGCAGATGAACGAAAATGATTTTGTAAAATTTGTGTAAAACTAGAACGCGCTGTTTCATGGTCACCCTGTTCCAATGTTTTTATCATCTCTCCATCCGCTATAATTTTAAAAAGGGGGAAGTCTGGTTTGGTTATCGGTAATGCAAATTTGTGTCCCAATGACAGCAATCATTTGATGTCATCAGGAAAAATTACATCAGTATTGTTGACAAACCATTTATCATTGAATTTGAGCCCCATTTTAAGCCTTAGACCGTTCTTTAGTTTTTCCAATTTGTTCTTTTGATTACTTTTTGTTTCTTGATTAATTATTTAATGTGTTATGTTTTGGCTGTTGAAAAAACTTGAACGTTCATGTGTTGTTAGTGTGTTGGAGATGAGATCTTCGAATTTCAGTAGGGAAAGTTTTTGCTTCTCAATTTGTGAATGTTTGAGTGAGATGGCTATATTCAAAAGCTTTGAGTGAAAATTGTCTATGTGTGTAAAAAGTTTCCTCTGTAACACCTTATCCGACGCTTGATTCGAAAACTCAAACATTTGATTGATATTTGCTGATGAGTTATGTATAAAGTTGGGAGTTAAACCAAGCTTTCTGCATTTCATCAGGAATACCAACGAGTTGAAGTTTTTTATGTGTGAAATACTGAGTCTACTAAATTTCTTAAGAGTGTTGCAGGCATTGTTACCATATTTGATTTTGATGTTGTTGTAAAATTCCATTGTACAGATGTTTACGGCGTGCCCTCCGTTATTATAATTATATGAATTTATTTGTGACCTCTTCAGCTGTATACAAATTGAAAATCTTGGAGCAGGCTCCAGGTCAATAAAACACAGTTTTATATGATATGCAACGTTTCGAGCATGAATACACTCTTCATCAGGCCTTTATTATTAAATGAAATTAAACAACAAACATAAATTCATGTACAAAATAATTATACAAATGTCAATTACACTTACAACAGCAAATAATTGAATTACTTTCACAGCATTTACACAGTTTTGGTTCAAAACGTTTGAGAAAATACTATAAAATAATAATTTTTATATATGAAACAATGAGAACATTACAAACATATAATTAAATAAATTACATTTTACTGAGAAAACTTTTTAAATTTTTCACTACTGTCCGTAGTTTTTTTTTGTTACTACTGTTTTTTATTTTTTCTTATTTTTTCTTTTTATTAACAGCTGACTATATATACTACTCAGATTATTGCAATCAGATCTCTCCGTGTTGTTAATGTGTAGCATTTCCAGCAACATTCTCTTGTTTTGGTGTCTCTCCACTTCAAATATTTTCACATTGTCTAGATCAGGCTTGTGGTCATTCTCTATACAATGGAGCGCAAGTGCAGTTTTCTGAGACCCACCGTTGTTGATATCAGAACGATGGCCTGACAGACGATTGCGGAGCTTTTGTTTGGAAGTGCCTATATACACAGATGGACAGTTCACCTCTCTACTACCCAAACAATTGATGCTGTAGACAACTTCAGACTTATCCAATTTTTGTATTTTTGCCTTTGTATTTGTAAATAACAAAGACTTGAGAGTTTTAGCTGATCTAAACGCTATCCTCGTCATCTCTTTGTTTCGTATAGGCGCAGCTATCATGCGGGTGGAAAGAGATGGAATATATAGAGCACTTCGGTGAAATAAAGGTTGTAGTCGTTTGCGGGGGTATCATTGCAGTTGATTTTATGTGAATAGTTGCTGCAACCCTGTAAGAGCTTTAAAATGAAGATAGCTTATTGAATTCCATAATGGTGAGACTGAAAGGCAAATAGCCTATCTTCCCTGTACTGCAAATATAAATTGAACAGAGTATAGTAGGCAGCATCGATGACGAAGATGAAGATCAAAACAGAAAACAAGGAACGGTAAAATCACTGAACACAAATTAAAGCTTCTGTATTTTTATATTTTTTGAAATAGACACGATTCTATATTTCCATTATCTTGATTTAAGAGATTGTTGCCCCTTTGGATATAAAAGCTTTCATAGGCATCTAATTGTTGTTCGTTTCGTACTTGTTTAATTATGCGAACACTGTCTAAGCTTACATTATGACTCTCTTCTAATATGTGCGCTACAACGGCCATTATTGTCTTAAGAAATTACACGACTCGAGTTTATTAAATTTATTAAAAGATCAGTTCAAAATGCAAAATATTATAGAATAAAGAAAATAATATAAATCAGGTTTGCATTGAGTTTGAGCTACACTTCAAATTATTTATAAATTTGGTCTCGCGTTAAAACGGGTTCACTTTGACAGTAAATCAAATAATTTGCCTATATAAATAGTTCAATATGTTGAGAGACTTGTAAATCAATTAGAGCAAATATTTGACATTAACCGTCAAATTGGTTAACTAAACTGAACTGAACAACATTAATATAACCGCGAACTGGGATGTGACATTAAAAATATCTATATATTGTAATTTCAGACTGTATAATGGTTTCTAAGACAGCTTCAGAAGTTTTGGTGCAACTATAGCATAGTTGCCATGCGACTGGAAAGTCAGGGAAAATCAGGGAAAGTCAGGGAACGCGAATTTGGTCAGGGAAAGTCAGGGATAGTCAGGGAATTTCGAAAATGGTCAGGGAAAACTTTTTCAGCACTGAATTTTTTTGTACAATGAACAAATTTTTATTTTTTTTTGAACTCAGGGGCCCTATTCTGTATTTCATTTCGAAAATCAATTCTATTCGAAAGTGCTTTTTCGTCCCGCTTTTGAATTGGAACTTTGTAAAACTTTCGAAGGGCAAATGATAGTATTAATACTTTATTCACTTACGGATTTACGGATTATTTTTTTTTCGGGTTTCGAAATTTTCGATTAATTAAAAGCTCGCCTAGCTTGTATTGAAATAATTTTTTTTTGTAAATCTTGGAAAATGTTTTTGAAAATGCGGTAAATAAATAATCAAAAAGAAAAAAGTTAAATTGTTTGAGAATTGAATTTAAGTTGTAGTACGAGAGCTAGCAACGTCGACAAAAAAAAGCATTTCAATAGTTATGATTTTTTAATATCTCACTATCTCGATTGAAATTTTAAAAGTCTGGCTGGTGGATACGTTGCGTTTTTCTGAGCGCGTCACTTTTGAAATGGTGAAAAATTGATTTTTAAAGTCATTTCAACAATCTTGGCTTCTTCTTCATTCCGTTCTATAAACTGTTTGCCATATCAATTAACAGGTCATGTAGGTGTCAGACGTTGCAAAATACTACTGGCAAGCTATTTTTTAATTAAAAAAAAAAAAATGGAATATGAAGTTTTAATTCAGAAAAAAATTATTAAAAAATAACGGTAACACTTAGAATATTACTAGATTAGATTAGATTAGATTAAGATTTATTGCAATTTTTCTTGTTTAAGTTACAAATTTATATTACAAAATCAAATAGCATGGCTTCGCCGTCTGCCTGATTGACATAAAGTAAACATTTAATTACAAGTTTGTTTTTTTTTTTTTTTTTTTTTTTAAAGTATATACGTATAAGGCAGGAAAAATTATTTATAAAAACAAAAATTTTTTTTTCTCTTTTTTTACAAAGTTAAAAATCTTCATTTATAATTTGGTTTCCATAGATAATTGCTGATTTATAGAAAAGGAAAAGTTGGTTTGTGTCGTTTTCGCAGTTGAGATATACTATAACTTGTTCCTTTGATATTGTATCGCTTCCAAGGAAATGTCTTCGGGTTTCTTTAAGAATAGGGCATCTGCCAATGAAATGGATAACATCTTCCCTTTCCGATAGGTTGCATAGGCTGCAATAGAGTGGTAAATCAGGACGGTGTGGGATATAATTAAGCCGTACAAATTCTCCTCTCATTTTTAACATAGCCGATATTTTTTCTTTTGTGTTTTCGTTGTGGAAATAATTGTTTTCGCACAGGTTATGGTTTAATACGCTATATGTCGATCGATGTACGGAAGATGTAGCTGAATTTATACAATCAACTCTGTAACGTTCATCTACTTTCAATATAAGATTGTGGAGTACTTCTTTGCAATATCTTTCATTTTCATTCACAAAATTGAATTCTAATCTAGCGTACGTTGCTAGTTCCTCAAGGTTCTTATACCACAGACTTCTTCTTTCTATCGTCCATGTTGCAATTATTTTTGGCAGTCTATCCTCCGGCATTTCTAAGACTTTATTTATGTAGTTCACATGCAACTTTAGAGTTTTGATAAAAAGTGGTGATAATCCTGTTTCTATGTTTATCATATAGTTGGGCGTTGTGCTTAGCAGATTAAAGCATCTTTTGATGTAATACCTCAGCAGTTTCTCCACTTTTTCATACTGGCAGTAACCCCAAGATTGTGCTGCGTACATCATAACAGACTCAGATACAGCTTGGAAAACTTTATATTTCACACTGTGGTCTACTAAGTGATTTGAAAAACATCTCTTCCATGTTGCAGATATGGCACTTTTAGCTTTTACTAGTTTTTCTTTTAAGTGAGGTTCCATGCTGAGATTGCTAGTGATCTCCACTCCGAGGTACATGTATGCTTTTACAATTTCAATAGGTTGTCCATTAAGATACCATTTTTCATTTCTACAAGTTCTACTTGATCCTTGTTTAAAAATCATAACTTTCGACTTAGACATTCCATAATTGGCAGTACAAATCTAGGCGGTTGATCATCAGCTGCAAAGACTCTGGTGAATATGCAAATAAAACTACATCATCTGCAAATAAAAGGCCTTTTATCAAAACACCAGCTATCTCTATTCCCCCTGGTAGAAAATCGGTGAGATCATCGATGTACATGGAAAAGAGATTCGGACTTAGAGAGCAGCCTTTTCTTACCCCCATTGTTGTCTGAAACCAATCTGAAATTTCAGTTCCGCTCCACACAGCTGATTGGTTATTCTCATATAGGTTTTCGAGAACCCTTCCAAACTTTTTGCTCATACCAGCGTTGTATAGTTTATATATTAAGGCTTTTCGATCGATATTATCAAAGGCTGCCTTGAAATCAACGAAAAAGGCGAATAATTTCTTTTTTTGTTGGATGAATGTTCCGGCGATGTTTTGTAATATGAAGATATTATCCACAGTTGAATAACCATCACGAAATCCTGCTTGACATTCTTTGATTAAATTATTGTTTTCGATCCAAGTTGACAAACGATTGTTTAATAGTTTTGTGAATACCTTATACGAAGAGTTCAGAAAGGATATTCCTCTATAGTTTGCTGGATCAGATAAATTGCCTTTTTTATGAATGGGAAATATAATCGCTTGTTTTAACTGTTGTGGTATGTATCCTGTTTCCAACATTTCGTTAAAAATCACCGAAAGTTTATTGATGAAGCTGTCCGTCGCATATTTAAGACATTCTATGGGTATCCTTTCCGATCCTGGTGCTTTTCCGTTTTTGAGATTCCTCAAAACCTTACAGACTTCTTCCTGTGTAATGGGTGCGTCCAATATATCATTTGTATAACAGGGTGCTGCATAGAAAATAGATGACGTAATAGCTGATGGGTTCAAAAGCGTTCGAAAATGATTCATCAATATCCTAGCGTCTAGCTGAATGCTAATTTGAGGTGCCTTACCGTTGAATTTATTTATTGCTAACCAGAACTGCTTAGTATCTTTACAGCATGTGAGTTTGCGAGCTTCGTTTTCTAGAAATATTTTCTTTTTTGTTTTACAAATTTGTTTAAAGGCTGTATTTGTTTGAATATATAATTTTTTTAAATATTGGTCTCCAAACTTTCGAAAAACCTTGAGCCACCCAAAAGATAGTCGCCTTGCTTTTTCACACTCAACGTCATACCATTTTTCCTTATAACCATTCTTCTTTGAATGGCCCTGTCTCGTGGGTGGGTAAGATATTTTTATAAGGTTTTCAATTTCGTTTACATTCAACACCATATCTCTGCGTAAATTGCGTTCAAGGTTGAGTCGGTACTCCGTTGCATTGGATTCCTTCCAAATCAATTTAGGAGGTAGTTAAATTATTCTCGTGTCATCTCTTTCAATCGGAGCGGTGGTGAACTGTGCAACGATCGGCATATGGTCTGAATACTGTTCAGTCAAAACTTTAAAGTCATCTATTTAAGATATCCATTCGCCGCGTATTAAACAGTAGTCTATGACTGAGCAGCCTTGTTGTCCTACGAACATATATTTTTCACTTGCATCCGATCTACTCGTGCCATTCAGGATACGAAATCCAAAAGAATCGCATAACTCCAACAGCCTTACTCCTTTTGCATTTGTAGTTTCATCTTCCGAATTTATCACTTTGTCTGCAAATTGATTTTCTTTACCCTCTTCTTTTCCTATTCTGGCATTGAGATCACCTATGATCATTATATTATCATACTGGCTGTGTTCAAGTAGATCATTTATCACACCAAAGTCTATTTGCCAGTGATTGCAGTTAATGTATGTCGACAGTATTATTAACCTGATAGACCCTAGGGATATTTTCAAAAGTTTTAACTCTTCTACCGATTCGATTTCATAGGATAGGTAATTTATATTTTGTTTTTTATAACCATTAAAGCATCCACCACTTGCTCTTCCTCTCGTATTTTGTTTCAAAGCGGGTATCCAAACAAATTCAAAGCATTTAAAACGATTTATTTATAATCCTCTTCTATCAAAAAAGTTTCATAGAGAAACACAATATCATATTTGTATATTAATTCATAAAATCCTACGTATATTGACTTATTACTAAGACCTGCGATATTATAACTTAATATTTTTATTTTATTTAAATTAACAGATTTTATTTTATTTTGGCAGACGGCGTCTATACCCTATGCTAGAATAATAGAATTGGTTGATGTCTTTGCTAAGACGTTCCCAGTTGAAGATGAAGGTGGCGCTACTGGTTCGGCTGTGTTGCTGTCATCTGTCATCTGTCATCTGTGTCTCTAGCTTGAGACACAGCTGATTACTTAAATCGGCTCCATAAATTTGATTAAGCGAAGAAATCCCATTTTTGTTGTTATGTAAAAGACCCATCGAAGAGCTCCAACCAAAAACTTTTTTATCTACATACATCCTATCATCCCGTACCAATACTTTTATATGTGGATTAACTTCATTAAGACTACTTTTTATTTTCAAGAGTTTGTTGCGTTTGTGTCGTATTGATAAGGGCAGATCTTTAGAGATGATGACCCCTGTGTTTTGCAGTATTCTGGATGACTTAAGTGCTGTGATAACCTGTTGTTTTGATTCGAGCTTCACGATAAAGTTTCTTGCTTTTGTATTAATTGATCTTATTTCGTGAATGTGATGATTTTCCACTGTCGGTGTTGGATTAATGAGCTTTGTTAGCGTATTCTTAATCAGTTCTTTTTCATCTGTAACTCCCTGTGTAGTGATTCGCAGCATCAGATTGTTTTCCGTGTTCTTTTTTTGTATTTGGTCCATTTGGCTCTCGAGAATCTCGTTTCTTTTTTCCAATGCAATTATTTTATTGGACAATTTGAGGTTAAGGTCCATAATTTTTTGGTTTGCAATTGTGATTGCTTCGATGTCACTTTTGGAAGCCGTATTTTTCATTTTTGAGTCTAGTAGATAGCAAAGCAAATTTGTAAGCTCCGACTTGCTCATAGAGCCAACTAGTTCATCAGACATTTTATCAAAGTGTTGTGGTCTTTTTTCACACTTAGAAGCTTCAGGCGAAGTTTCAGATATGTGCCTCTTGTTTTTCGCTGACATATATGTATGTAGGTATGTGTATAGTGTTAATGATTGGCGGTATAAACACTCAGGATCAAGGCTTATTATAATACTTATAGGTCTAAAACTCACTTGATATTATAAGGATGGATAAAATTATCTTCAATCAACCCTTTTATAGAGTTTTGAAATTTTGTTTTCTTTTGGAAATATGGCAATTCGGTACTTTTCACGGGAGCAACTTGAAAACAAACTTTTCTGTTATCTGACAGAAATGCCAATTAACTATAGCTTTTTGAAATCTATTCTTTAATTTCACATCTAAATTACCATATTGAAATGAAAAGTTTTTTTAACATTAATTTTCAAACTCGAAATTATTTTTTTTTTTCTTAAAAATGTATGTTATTAACTTCCTTTTCATCTTTTAGTATTCAATACTATTATCCATTTGTATTCGATCATTAAAAACTAGATGGTTAAGGGCCAGTTTGTTCACAGCTGATCATCTTTAATCAAGGATTATTGAACTGAGAAATCATCGATTGTGCATGAAAATCAAATTTTTTTCTTCAAGGAATCCATGATTTAAGTTGTTAATCATGGAAATCGCTTATCAGCCGATTTTGGTTGATTAGCACCATTTAGTTAGAATCTATAAAAGTCATTGTTCAAATTTAATCCACTGTGAAGAAACTGGCCCTAAATGTCTTCTATTATTTGAGCAAATTTTTTTGAAAGTTTTTGATGACGTCACAAAAAAATTGGTTCTGCTGACTTTTTGTCTGCTAACTTGAGAGACATGTCACATATATTATGTATGCATGTATTTATCGTTAAAAGAGTTAAGAGTTACTATTTTAAGTTTTTTTTTTAATTTGGTCAGGGAAAACTTTAAAATTGGTCAGGGAGAGTCAGGGAAATTTATTTTGAAAAATAGTGGCAACTATGTATAGGATACAAATTAGAAATCACCAAGATTAGTCATGTTTTTATTTCATCGAGCTAACACAAGTCAGTTTCAATGTCCCCATAGTTACACTATAAGTGAAATCTGTAAATTTTTTGTAAACCCATGGTTCAGTTTTAAAAAGATCTATACATAAAATTCTTTTTAAATACTGATTCATATGCATTATATATTTTCAGTATTTAAATAATTACATAGACTAAATAATAATAAAGACAGGACACTTCATATAAAGAAAAAGGCACCAATTTCAGATTGCCTCCACCATCATACTGTAAGTTTGAAGTATTTTCTGCTTCACACATTTTAGTTTAATGAATACAAATGAACTTAATTGTTGCATGTTGCAACGAACAGCACAGGCCAAAGGAAAAGAATACAAAAACAAGGAAAACGAAACGCATATATACATATACAGAAACAATGTAGCGTCAGAGCCCACAGGTCACAGCACAGAGACAAAGTTGTGTATGATGGTCGGCATTTGTATTTCTTTTCATTATTTTATTTTTATATTCTAAATTCGATTACCGAAGGGGTTGGTTGATGTATAAATTTATGCGAGACTTTTTTCCTTTTTTTAGCAGTGGATAGGCGAGGAGTTGATTTTTTTTTCTTAAAATTACTTCTTTTTGATATTCGCAAAAAATATGCCATCTAAAAGGTCACTAATTGGTCATAAAAGGTCATCTATTTTTAGAAATTGGTCAGACCTTTTTCAAGGTCATTAGCGATTTTTAGGACCTCATTTATGGGATATTCTGAAAAAAATTATACAATTTGAAAGGCTACCGGATCGTGATAAAAGGTCAGCTAGTTTAAGTAATTGGTCAGGCATAGGTTTTTTTTATGAATTAAAAAAAATTCAAGGTCACAGTACAAGTATGCAATTTAAAAGGTCAGCAAAAGGTCAGGTAGTTTCAGTAATTGGTCAAGCATATGTTTTTTTAATAATTTTTTTTAAATTTTTTTCAAGGTCATAGCGATTTTTAGCACCTCATTTGTGGGTTATTCGAAAAAAGTATATACCATCTGAAAGTTGGTAAAAGGTCAGGCAGTTTCAGAAATTGGGCAGCTATAAATTTTTTTTTATAAGCTTTTTAATTTTTTAAGGTCATACAAGGTCACGTGTACCTTTGGCACCTCATTTATGGGATATTCAAACAAAAAATATACCATCTGAAAGGTAACTCAATCCTCTAAAAGGTCAGCTAGTTTCGGAAATTGGTGAGCTATAGATTTTTTTATGAATAAAAAAAAAATCAAGGTCACTAGTATAAGACTTTTAGCACCTCATTTGTGGAATTTCGCAAAAAAATGCATACCATCTGAAAGGTTATTTTATACTTACAAAAGGTCACCTATGTTCGGAAATTGGTCAGGCATAGATTTTTTTATGATTTTTTTGTTTTTTTTTTGCGAAATTCCACAAATGAGGTGCTAAAAGTCTTATACTAGTGACATTGATTTTTTTTTTTTAAATTCATAAAAAAAACTTATGCCTGACCAATTACTGAAACTAGCTGACCTTTTATCACGATCCGGTGGCCTTTCAAATGGTATAATTTTTTTGCGAATATCCCATAAATGAGGTGCTAAAAATCGCTAATGACCTTGGAAAAGTTCAAGCTTGGATTACAAGTTTTCTAAGCCAGACCAATTTCTGAAAGTAGCTGACCTTTTATGACCAATTAGTGACCTTTTAGATGGCTCACTTTTTTCTGAATATCCCATATATGAGGTGCTAAGACCCCGGAGCCTAAAATGTCTGTACGAAAAAAACTTGGGTGTGCGATGCATTGTTGTTTCATGTAAAAAATCAAAGCGCGACCATCCGCATTTAATTATTTTTTTTTAGATTTCCAAATGAGGATAGTGATATTTATGAAAATTGGATGAATGCCTGCTCTTTAGAAAACGGTCCAAGAATAAAAAATGCGTATATCTGTTCTAACCATTTTTTTAGAAAATGATATTAGCAACAAAAAACTTAAAAAAGGCAGTTTCTTCAATTTTTTGTGCAAATAACGAATCACCAGCAACTGACGATTTTTTTCATATACCTGTTCAATTTAAAGGGATATGTTATGAAAGAAAAAGGGAAGAAGGAAGAGCTTCAAGATTTAGAACCCAGTTCGTCTTTAGTAAATCATTCAGAAGTGGAAGTAGAAGACAAAATGCAAAAACTGTGTAAAAGCAGAAAAAAACTGTTTTTTTTTACCAACAAAAATATACAGAAATATTGAAAAAATATAATAACTTGAAGAAAAAAACAAAATCTTTTTCTACTCAAACTAAAAAATTTTACAAAAAAATTAAAATTGCAAAATGTAGAAACAAAGGTTTAAAAAAGAAAATTAGCGTTCCATTGACTTCTTTAATAGAATCTTTACCAAATATCAGTGCAAACGCAAAAACATTCGGCAAAATGATTTTGTGCAAAAAATAAAAGTTTTCACATTGGGGAGAAAATGAAAAAGATTTGGCTTCTGAATTGAACTATAAATCTCCATCCGTATATCGATATTTAAAAGATATGCTCAAAATAAATCTTCTTTCAGAACACTCTACACGTAGATGGCAAATAATTAAAAAAACAAGGCTGGGATTTAACGACGATATCACTAAAAATTTTAAATTTTTAATAGACAGAAGTGAGAAGACACTAGGCCGCTACTATGATGAAATAGTTGGGTATATTGATGATGGCAAGGAAAAGAAAAACTTATTTGGAAAATATGTTTTATCGTTTTTGATAAGAGATCTTTTTTCCAATTGGAAATATGTAATAAGCTACTTTGTAACTGATTAACCAATAATTATGAAACAACTAAAAGAGAAAGTAATTGATAATCTTAATTATTGTCAAAACATTGGGTTACGGCTTACTTTATTTTCCCAATCAAATACCGATAATGTTTCCAAAATGATGCAGAAAATCTTGTTTCTTCTGAAGATGTTGAATATTACAGAAGAAGATATTTTGATAGAGTATCTTTCCCTGAGATATTTCATCGGTGCGGCAATTTTGAAGATGAATAAAAAAATACCTTGCAAATTATGAGAAGCTGATATGAAAAGATTTGGAGAATCTATAAAAATGAAAAAATCCTCTGAAACATTCTTGTTTCACAAAAATTTTGTCAAAGGCATCAGATTTTGGAAGCATGATTGCTCCGACTGACTTTTTCTTTGAAGTCTCTAAGGTTCACGTAAAAGTTTTCAAAAAGTTTATTGGTAGTACTCCACATATAAAAAACATTAAAACAAAAATAATAGAATCCTGCATTAGGGAAACAAATAAAATTCTAAAGTTTTCTTTTTGGTTTTCTGATGAAGCAGTTCTCATCATATAGCTAATCTTGATTCTATTATTTCTATTCTGCTAAAAAAGTTTTGCATTTGGGAGAGTGCAAAACTTGCAACTTCTGCAAAGGCTGAAGAGCAACACAGAAAACTTGAAATTATAAAAGAAAATAAGTTTTCAATTTTTTTAGTTGTTCAGAATAAAAACAATTAACGAAAAAAATACAATACGAGTAAAAAAAATCGCTAATTATTTGTTTACGTTTTAGAACAAATACATGATCGTAAAAGTTCTTTTTGATTCCAATATAAAAATCTAGGGGTAGGTATAGAAAAAAAAAATATTTAATGTGTGATTTCCTGGTAAAACCACTAGGAAACAAAGAGATAAGCTTAAAAACAGTGATGTTTAAAAAAAAATTTCAAAACAACACAAATTATTAATCAATTAATCATCTTCAAAAACAAGATGGAGCTAAGAAAAGAAAAAAAAAATGTTCTTGGGCAAATGTAAATAACGTTGAAGTGGTTTATTTAAAAATTAATTTTTTATACATACACCCTGTCTTAAGAATAAAGGTCCACTCACATGAAAGCGACCAACGAATAAAAGAACAAATGGGATTTAAAACATCTAATAAGCCTAAATTCTTCACAAAAACCAGACAAAATGGTAGAAAACTTATTTAAATTAATGTTTAGATATTAAAATTAGCATTTTAATTTCTAAAATAAGAGAAAATTAAATTGGTCGTCGCGATTCGCGAATTGCAATCTGTTCGTGATGACCATTTTATTTTCTCAAATTTCTCTTACTTTAGAAATTAAAACGTACATTTTAGTATCTTCACATTAATTTAAATAAGCTTTCTACCATTTTGTCTGCTTTTTGTAAAGAATTTAGGCTTATTAGATGTTTAAAATCCCATTTCTTCTTTATTCGTCGGTCGTTGTCGCTTTCATGAGAATGTGCCTTAATGGTCCAAGATAAAACTTTTGAAATCTCAGCTTGGGTAGCTTGTTTATCCAAAATCTTACCGGTATTATTTGCACCATTACTTTTTCGTTTTTTCTTTTTTCATTTAACAATTGGTTAATTGGTTAAAAAATGAAAATATATATAAATGACGATGAGTAATCAGGATTCAAGGTCTTCAAAGCCTACACGGCATACAAACATACATCACTCTGGCTGTGTGCTGTCGCTGTGTATTTCTGTATATGTATATGCGTTTCGTTTTCCTTTTTTTGTATTCTTTTCCTTTGGACTGTTCTGTTCGTTGCAAAATGCAACAATAATTAAGTTCATTTGTATTCTTTGAACTAAAATGTGTGAAGTAGAAAATACTTCAAACTTACAGTATGATGGTGGAGGCAATCTCGGTGGAGGCAATCTGAAATTGGTGCTGTCCTGCCTTTATTATTATTTAGTCTATGATGATACATACCAACCAAACCGCAAGTCAAATTTTCAAACATTAAAAATGATTTCAGTACATAAGTGATACACACATGCAATTCATTATAATTGAATCAAAAACTAATTTCAACGGTACCAATCTAAGGACTTTTTTATTTTAGATTTTTTCGTTAACCGATTTCGATCAAAATATTCATGCAGATGGTCCTTTTAAGTTTAAATTATTGCATAAAAAAATTAAAAAAAAAAAAATTGTAAAACTGGTTAATTAATTTTTTTTTTGGAAATAAGGAAATTCTTGTATGTTCATATTATAATTATTAAATACATAAAAATTTCAATTTAATTAAAAAACACCTTATTAACTCCACTTGAGTCGGTACAAGTATGTTCACAATTTACATTTAACAAAGAAAAATAAATTAAAACACATACTACCCTAACCTTGAATGCATTTCGAAGCAGTTGCGCTTCATCTTCAGCAATCACGACTAAACCATCGTATCGACATCAGAATTTAAGAAAATTTTTTTCTTTTTTGCTGGGCCAAAGTTTTTTGTTGTTGCAAGCAAAGGCAAAGAATTTGTGTTGTTGTTTAAATGTTGTTGTTACACACAATATTAATCAGGCAAGATTCTATATTGCCGTTGTCTAGATTATAAGTGCATTAAGGTCTTTTTGTATGAAAATTGATTCATACGCATCTAATCTTCTGTGATCGTTTACTTGTTTCAGAAGAGTTAGAATTTCTATGTTTATATTTTCGTGTCCACTATTTAAAATTTGAGATGCGATCAGTGACGTTTATTCGAAGGTACGCAGGTATTCACCACACACCCTACCAAAATCGTCACATTCCATATTTCATTTCTTAAATCTGGGTGTTCACCTTCATCAAGCGCACCACGGTAATTCATTCCAATGGATAGAGAATTAATTCTTAAACAAAACAACAAAAATATTACGCTAGGGTGTTCTCCTCATGTCAACGCACCGACCGACCACCGAGGTAAAGCAAATCCACATCTACACAAAAAAAAGCAAAGAAGAGACAAAATTTCTAGATATGAATCTATGATTCTATATGGTTTAGTGTTCAATTTCATCCAGCGTACCATCCTCTATTCGGCATCGAGAGAGAGAGTGATTCCGATATGATTCATTTTCTTTATGGGGTGCGGAATTCAAATGCCACTTCTTCGAAGAAACAGCAAGCACTGATTTAGTTACTGGGAAGTAATGCATAGTTTCACCAGTTCATGGTTTTGAGCACATTGTCTGCTTTGTAAATGGGCAATATGTCGAAACACACCCTTAATGCGGAATTAAAAGATTCTATTTTAGTAGGTAAAATTATTCGATGATTCAATCGTTGAAAAGTAATGCATAAGTTCAGCCGTTCGTTGTCTAGAATCTAGATCCACTTGTCTGCTTTGTAAAGTATACTTTGAGAGAGAAGAAAAAATAATTCTCCTACGACGCTTTCTTTTTTTGCTTGTTTTTTCCCTGAGCAAGAAAAGAATAAAAACTACCCTTACCTTTACCTGACGCGATCAATATGAGGATTTCTGTGAAGAAAAGTAATGTATCCTTTCATCAGACATTTATCATGAACTAAGCATTCAAGTGTATGAATTCAAAAAATTCACTTAGAAAAATAAAATTCACAGTATGTGCATGCTTTGGTTTTTTTCTAATTTATGAATGAAATATTTAGCGATTAAGCAACTCCCAATTCCCTATTGATTTCACTACAAAATTTTCATCATAACTTTCATCGAAAATAATAAATATTAAGCTGATCAATAACTAAGTAACACTCAATTAGTGTCTTTTTTGTTGAATATTTATCATATTTTTCATTGGAAAATATTGAGGTAGTGAAAAAACAAGTCCAAATTATTTAGCGATTTCATAAAAGAATTTTCATCATATTTTTCATCAAAAATTAATGATCTGATGAATAAGCAAGTTAATTTTGTTTAAGTATTTCTTCGCTGAATATTCATCATATTTTTCACAGGAGTCCTCAGTCCAACTGGTGAATAAGCAACTTCCAAGGAAGTAGTGATTTAGTTGTGGAATTTTAATCGAGATGGTGGCATGTGCACCCCGCCAATGACATGCCCATGTTAAAATCCTCGATGTATTCCGCACAAAGGAAGCAAGATATTCCATTGAATATTTGATAATTTCCCACTGGGAGACGACACAAAACGACAAAGACACAATAAGTACAAGTGCACAACACACAAAGGGAAGAGTAAGAGAGTTTTTATTTTTAGTGTTTCGCTCTCATGTCATAAAATATCATAATAATTCACTGAGTGATTTGGATGTGGTGGCCGGTGCGCTATTTATAAGAATTAAGAGTACCTTATTTGTTTTGATGAAATTCAATTTTATTTTCTGATTCTCATTCCGGTCTTTAGAATGAAGAGATCGTTTCTGGAGGAAAAAATGGATGAAAACAATTTAATGAATTGCAGGTGCATAATAGAAAAGTAAATTGAAAAACCATTTTCGCAGCTATCATTTTTAGAAAAAAACAGAAGCAATAAATGTTGGAAGGCCAATGCCACCTCTTCCAAATTTAATTTCAAAGAATACAACAAAAAATAAAACTTTCAACAGATATTTCCAAGAAAAACAATACGAGGTAAAGTTATGGCTGTGTGGTTACCCCACTTTAAATAAATTATTTTGATGGCCTTGCTTACTTTTTGCAAGTAACCAAGAAAGGGGTTGTGTGGTCTACGGGTTACTCCGATCTGAATCATTTGACCGTAGCATCAAACAAACATATCGTTTCTCAAGCCCACATTAATTCTTGCGTAGCATTAAAAACATTTGGCACCAACCGCATAGACTTGTTGCTTGATGTGTGTCTCGTCATAACGAACAAATATCGGAAAACAGGCAAGTTTTGGAGCGGCTTATAGATGCCGTGTGCTTTTTGGGCTCCCAAGAGCTAGCGTTCAGTCGGAAAATAAGGGAAATTATCATAGCCAAATATGACTCGAAATTAGAAAAACATTTGAAATCCGCAACGGTATTTAAAGGAACGTCAAACAATATTCAAAATGATTTGATAAAGGCCCTGTTTATATTGTGACTACGTGAATAGTCATGTCGTGTCTACACTCGAAATTTCTCAGTCATGAGTATCGCTGAACTCTGATGGAATATCTCTGAATTGAAACATTTGATTCTGAGCATCATGAACCCAGAGTTTAATATTAAATAAATAAGTTGTCACAAAATATACCATAAATTGCAATTTTAGTAATTAAAACTGCTTCAGCATCTTTGCTATTATCAATCCAACAATTCAATAAGCATTTTTTGCGTCTAAGCTTGACTAATTAGACATTTTTAATTTTTATTCTCATCTACCTTACCCTTCAACGAACATGCCAAAAATAAAAAAATGGCATTAAATGGAACATTTCGGATATGAAACATGACTACTCAGAGGCGTATTTAAGGATTTGGCGCCCGGGGCTGATAAATTTTGCCGCCCTTTAGAACAATGAAAATAAAGTAATACAAAATAATAATTAAAAAAAGCACAAAATGCATAATATTCGATATTTTCAAATTTTTTTTCTGTGTGTATATTTATTACAAAATTCTTTAACAATAGATTTGTTATCTAAATTTTTTGTCAGTTCAGCTTCTATATTTAATAAAGCTAAACTATTAAGGCGTTCTTCGCTAATGCGAGACCTTAAATAGGTTTTTATTCGTTTCAAAACGGAAAACGAACTTTCTGCACTACAATTTGTCACTGCAGTGCACAAGTATATTCTTAAAGCAACATATGGAAATGCTTCCTTCAATTCTGTTTCTCTTATATGAAGGTTAAGCTGCCTTAAACTCATTTTTTCAGTGTTGTTTTGCTCCAGAAAATGTTTAAGTAAGACACACTCTTCAAAATCTTCCCCAAGATCAAGCGGGTATAATTTCTGGAGAGTGGTTGCATTTTTTCGAATTGCTTCTTCACTCATATGATCAAGCTTAGTTAAAAAAATAAAACCACTTGTTATTGCTTCATGGGATGAATTTCTTCTCTTCAGCTCACTCAATAATAATAATAGGAATGAATGTATTTATTTTGAAATTTTCACGACCACAAAAAAGAACTTCCCCTTCATTATATTGTTTTTTAAGTCGTCAAAACTTTTGACGAAGGGAAGGGTATTTGTATATAGGGACATGAGTCAGCCAAAACTAAAAAAATTGAAGCATGATTTTCTAGGTAGGTATATAAAAAGAATACAATTTTGTGTGTGACTTTATATCTATAATCTGCCTTGATTTATTTTTATAATTTTTTTAATAAAAACGAGCTCTTTGTAGATGGTTTAGAAACAAAAAATTAAGATCCTTCCAGGCAAAGTTTTTCTAGACCATTTTTTTTAGAGCTACATAGCAACAAGTGTTTTTTTTTTATAATGCTTACGTTTCATTGGAATTTGTTCCAAAGAATTGGTACATGTCTGTAAATATTTATAAAAAATCGTTTATAAAAAATAAGAATAGTAAATGGTGAAAAAAGTGAGTGACATGTTACAGTGAACTCTCTCACAGCCGGACACTCACGGCACTGAAAGAATGTTCATGCTTGCAAAATTCAAAAAATTGCATTTTGTTAAATCCGTGTATTTTTTGTTTATCCTTCAAAAATATTGTAAATTAGAAAATTGTTAGGGGCGGCTTGCCCTCTTTTGCTTGAATGTTTTGAAAGTTCAATCGCTGGCTGGCGCCGCCCCTAGTGCCTTGCCGCCCCGGGCTGTAGCCCTTCTAGACCTAGGGTAAATACGCCTCTGTGACTACTTACTACAATCTTTATGTTTTCTTCCTGACTGTCACCTCCCTTTCCACCTCACCGATATCACCAACTAACTGCCGTCACTACGTAGTGGGCAGTCACAATCTAAACAGGGTCAAATGCAATATCAAATGTTATCTCTGATAACATCGATAAAGACATTGATCCTGCACATTTCCTTTCTGTTATGTTGGATGAAACCACAGATATAACAAAAAATTCTCAATTATCTGTGGTTTTCCGATATGTTGACTTAAATGGTGCCCCAAAAGAACGATTTTACCAATTTTGGGACGTCAGTAACGATCGTACAGCCAATGCAATATCATACAAAATAATTGATTTGAAAAAATCTAAGAATTGGGGTACCAAATTGGTGGCTCAGACATACGATGGTGCCGCTGTTATGTCTGGTGAGCTAAATGGAACCCAAGCTCAAATAAGAAATGAGTTTCAACGCGCAATATTTATTCATTGTAATGCTCATGTTCTGAACTTAGTTTTATCACAATCTGTGAACTTTCTTCGGGAAGTGAAAATTTTCTTTTTGAGCTTATCTGGTCTATCCGCTTTTTTCTCCCAGCTACTACCACCGTTGCCCAGAGGCGGATTAACCCTCAGACAAAAAAGGCAACTGCCTAGGGGCCCAGCCCCACCTTAAGGGACCGCGGATCTTCACACAATTTTTTTGCTTCTTAAAATTTTTAAATAATAAATTAAATTTGATAATCATTGTGACTCAATTTAGTTATTGTGAACTAACAGAACACAAATAACTTTGAGAAATTTCTCGTTACTATTCTAGTCCAGTCAATGAAGCATTTCACTCGGAAAAATCGCCGAAAATCTGGATTTTGGTATATAGCTTCCTCATTGTGTTCTTAAGAAATTGTCAAAAGTCCCCATCGATATGACCGCCCGCCGCTAACAATTTTCCGGGGGGGTTGAAGGCCCCCCAAGATGGTTTTTCAAGAATAACTCCCAAATGGTAAGTTATACAAAAAAAGTATCAAAGACTAATTTGTAGCTTGGAAAATTTTCTACAACAACGTAGAACATTTTTTTTTATACAAATAGCTGTTTTTGAAATAAACCAATAAGAAGAGTTAAGGATTTTACTTTTTTATGTAGTTGGGCGACTTAATTCCAAAATTGTGCATTTTGTGATAAAAGCATCATTTTGTTATTTGTTATTGGTACATTATATGGACATGATTTTAAGATATCGGTTCACTCTATTTGTCCATCCCTTTAGGTGGGAGGGGCAAATAAATTTTTTTTTTAAATAGAAAATGAATACAAAAACACAACGGCAACACTAACAATATTATGTTATAGTTTAAGCTTAATCCAGATATTCATTCTTTATGTATGTTTTTAAATGAAGTTATTTTAGTGCTTAGTTTTTGAATAAATGATTTTTAAACTCAAAATTAAAAAAAAAAAATTGAAAAAAAAATAATACCTAATAGTTTTTTTTTCAAAATTTTTTGTTATTAAGTACTTAAAGTAAACCCCATAACTCTCTGATTGGTTTATTTCAAAAACCGTTATTTGCATGAAAAAAAAATGTTCAAAGTTTTTGTAGGAAATATTCCAAGCTACAAATTAGTCTTTGACACTTTTTTTGTAAAACTTACCATTTGGGAGTTATTCTTGAAAAACCATTTTGGGGGGCCTTTAACCCCCCGTAAAATTATTAGCGGTGGTCATATCGATGGGGACTTTTGACAATTTCTTATGAACACAATGAGGAAGCTATGTACCAAAATCCAGCTTTCCGGCGATTATTTCCGAATTTAGCTATTTTTTCGCTTCATTGACTGGACTATTCAGAGTTGAAGCGTGTTTGAACTACGCTTCCACCCATTTGAATACCTTTGTCGAGTTGAAATACACTAAGTTGAATGCCACTAAAAAAATAGCTTTTTTTTCATAGTGTGGTAACTAGGTTTCCATAGACTTTTGAATGAAATATCTATTAGGAATTAATTCACAAAATTTGTTGAGTTCGCTATGCATATTTAGCTATCCAAAAAAGTTTCATATGTAGGTAATTTTGAGCTGCGGTAGGTATCCGAATTTTGAAATACAGATTTTTGGAAACCAAATTTTTGTACATACAAAATTAGAACTCTAACCCGATTGTATCCCTTTGATTTTATCATTGAAAACCACGATTGCCAATTTGATTACATTTTTTAAATTTAAAATCGCAATTGTCGAATCGAAAATTGCGTTTTCTTTTAGAAACAATGAAATAACAAATAAAAAAAAGAATGAAAGGAAGAATAAAAAGAAAATAAGGTCAATGACTAAGAAAATAAATAAATTACAAGAAACATTGATATAGGTGTTCGAATCGGAAAAAAATGACAGAAGGAAAAAAATTACAAAATATAAAAGATTGATGTCCAATTTCATAAACAATCACTAAAAGCACTTTTATCGAAAACCCTTTTAAATTTTATCAGGCCCATAAATATTTTCAGTTTCACCAATCTATAAAAGGGAAATTTCAGGGAAATTTTTGTTAAAATCGAATTTTCTTCACATCCCTGGAAAAATAAATTGATTTTTTCTTTCTAATAAGCGAAATGTATGAGAAAAAATGAGAAAGCATTATGTATTGAAACAAATGCCAAGAATTGCAAAAAAAACTTCTTCAAGATAAAAAAATAAACATTGGTCGCTGGCGAAATGTTTTTATAAAGTGAGTTTTAATTAAACTTAATAATGAATGGACAATGGACATATAAGAAGAAGAGAAATCAATATCGTCATAGTCGAAGAATGGATTGCTATGAAGTTACGAAATCTGGAATACTCTTGCACGGCGAACTAGTATGTGTTGATCTTCATCGTCGGATGACGACGACGACGCACGCGACGACCAATCTATTATTTCAAATAAAAAGCAAATCATTAAAATTTTGTTATAAACATGCAAAGTCGAAATTTGTTTACCTTTTCATTTTGTATCTCCAAAAAATAAAAATTTAAATGTTTCAAAATTTTTTCTGCAATTACTTTCAGCTGGTATATCCACTTGTTAACTGCCTATGATGACATTTCAATGACACTTTTAAAATTTAATTAGCCAAAAATAGGCATTAAATTTATAAGGGTGTCTAAAAGCTTGTTTAATTTAAAAGTGCTTGGTGAAACCAAAAAATCCCATTTTAAGGTTTAGAAGCCTGTTAAATGTTTAAAAGTCCTTCGTGAAATCGGCCATGAAACTTGTAAATGTATTATTTCCATAGAAAAATCATTTCTTGATGTTCTACAAGTTTTTTTTGAAGAAATCCCGTCGAATCGATGTTACATACAAGTAAATATCTGTTGGACTGCGTTAACTTTACTTAGCTACAAAATAAATATGAATTAATTTACTATTAAAACAAATATTAAAAAAAAAACAACGAAAAAAAATACACACAGAATAAAAACAAAAAAAATATAGAAAATAAAAACACAAAAAAAAAATTTAAAAATAAAAACAAAAACAAAAAAATATTAAAAATAAAACCAAAATAAAATATAAAAATAAAAACAAAAACAAAAAAAAAATTAAAATTAAAAGTAAAATAAAAACACAAACAAACAAAATTGAATGGGATCGTTGTCTATTACGTCCTCGTCGTGAATAGATAAATTATTTGAATAAAAAGTTATAGTGAACACCCTACTGAAAGCACCACGGCACGTCATCGGATGCGATTGCAGATTTTTGTGGTTGATTTAGGCGAATGTAGGTCATATGTTCCTTAAATCGAGTTTTAATACTACGTTTCTTTTGTCCATAATACTTTTGTTTACACTCCCCATAAAAATTATATTTTATATTTCCTCTTTTTTGTCTTTATTTTTTTATAAAATTTCAAAATGCTGAAATGTCGGATTTTAAAATATCATACATGAACGAACAAGGAAATTTTCGAAAACTGTTTTTCTTAGTTTAGCTCGTTTTGTATATTAAAAATAAAGTTTAACACAAAAAAACAATAAGGAAAATAAAATAACAGTAGTTTTAAAAACTACGTTTTATTTTACTTTTGTATGAAAATATCTATACTATATCTATACCTACGCTTCAAAAAAACACAATCGTGCTCCATATTTAAATGCCTCATAATTTGTTCATATAGTGCCTCATACCATACAAATTAGCATTATTTGAGAAATAAAGTTATGCTACATATGCAATTTTTTTTTCAATTTTTGATTTAAAGAATATGAACCGATCGAAACAAAAATTTAAGTGTAAGCAGAACCCAATATTTTATAAAATTTGTTTAATGGTTTATTTATTGAAGGTTTCTCTGGTATTCGAATTCAAACTTCAAACGTCGTTTTCTCTAAACTAGGTTTTCGTCGTTAAGAGCACTCCAATAGTGGGTGACGATTTCTTCTTGCATTTCGTCATGTCTGGGGACTCTTCGCTTTTTGGAGGATTCAAAGACTAAATTCATAATAATGATAATACTGATAACAATGATAAAAATAATGATAATAGAAATAATTTAATTAAACATAATTTTTTTCATAGCTTTAAGTACCCAATGTATTTACGAAAAACTACCTTAACATTTTTTTATATAGCGCTTTTATGCATTTCCCCGACACTTTTTTACTATGTTTTTATTTTATTTCTAAGGAAATATTTTTTTACTCTTCCAGGATTTCTAACAAAAAATCCAACACAGCGTTTGGGATGCACAGGGGATGAGAACGAGATACAAAAGCACCCATTTTTCGGAAAGTTAGAATGGAATGAACTTGGAAATCGCAATATCAAACCACCTTTCAGACCAAAAATGGTAAATGTATTTTTTATATACCCGTTTTAAATTTTACAATACCTTACTTTTGGAAATTTTTTAACATAAAGCATAGCTGTGGGCTTTAATAACCTAACAAAACGATACGATATCCTATATATATTTTCAGTACAAATAAAAAGAATGTTATGTTGGTAAATCTAGGAAACGTCCAGTTAGAAGAGTCCAGTTACCACAAAAAGTTTCATGGGGATTTTAATGAAATCCTATGTCTTTTGGTAATAATCTCACTCTTTGCACCTCAAAAAAGCACCCCTTAACTATAGATGTTTTTATTGATTCTTGATTCTAATGCCAAATGATTTTACTTAAATCATACTTACCTGCATAAGTCGTATCATTCTGATTGTGTTTCTATTAGATTCATTAAAAAATATCCTGAAGATATGTGTCACATGCTTATACTTTACTACTGTATACTGGAAAAATAAACTTTGACTTCATCTCCGACGAATCTATTCACATCGATTTAGTGATTGAAACCTTTTGCACCCACATCTTCAACTGCTTATCTAATCCAGTCCCTATTTTACTTCAAATAAACTTCACGTCTTCTCCTCCGTGGTATAATAAAGAACTTCGTTTACTGCGTAATCTACGTGAAAAACTTTGGCAAAAGTTTCTGAAGTCGAGGTCTGATTTGAACCTTTCTAATTATCTCTCATCTTACAACAACTTCTCGGCCTTATGTGACTCTCTATACTCCAATTATTGAGATTGGCAACTCTGGCCTTACATTGTCTGCCTGTGATTAAAATAGCTCCTGAGATTTTTTGTTATTTAATTGGTTAAGCTATCGATATAAATTTAAATAGCTCACCGATCGACTAAAGCGACATAAAGTAATAAAATTAAAGATTTGTATAGTGATTAAAATAGTTTTAAATAGTTATATAACACAGGCCTACAAAATAAAGAAAATTTTTTGGTGCCGCCATAAATGATATCATTTTTGTTTGTCCACTGTCACTAAATACGAACAACGGTATTTTCAAGTTAAAGCTACGTACAGTTTTTTTTTAACCCTCGCTTACATTTTGTTCGCATATGTGGCCGAGTTTTCTTGACATTTAGGTCATTTTGTCTATTTTCAAGCGATTTAAATTAAAGTTTTTGATGTGTCTTCTTAGAAGAACAGATGCTTAAATGATCCAAACTCATTTTGTTATTTTTGTGGTTAATTCACAGTGAAAAAAACGTCAAAAGCCTATAGCAAAATGGAAGTAAATATGGTGCCGTTCCACTGTGTCTCTTAAAAAAACAGTGACCACTGGTCACTGGATCAAGCACGGTTGTCCTGTGAGGAATCTTTAACTATTGGCAAACACAGCGTCCTAAACTCACCTCTAGTTTTGAGATAAAAAATATTTTTGCCTCCATTGCACATAAAATTAGGTTTGATGAACGATACGTAAAAGCATTAGTTAAAACTGGCTTTTATTTTATTTATATTTAAAAAAAAACTCTTAGTTTGAATTCAGAAAAAGTTAAGGCTGGTATATTTGATGGACCACAAATAAGATATTTGATACAAGATGACCAATTCTTTCATTCAATGATTTAGAATCTGCAATATAGTGAACAATTTTTTAGAAAATCATAAATCCGTAAATTACCAAGACTTAGTTCTGGGCTTTGTGGAAAATTTTGAAAGAATGAGTATTAAAGTTCAATACCTCTACAGTCATTCGGAAAGATTTTACAAAATCTTGACTCATATAGCGAGAAACAAATAGAACGGTTCCACCAGGACTTAGAAGTCATGAAAGATAGGTATCAAGGCCGATGGGAAAATGTTATGATGGCTCATTGCTGCTGGTGTATCCCGCGGGAATGTCTTAAGGACACTTATGAAAGAAAATCTCTAAAAAGAAGCTTTCTTCATGTAGAATAACGCAATTAATTGTTAAAAAATCGCTAAATTTGTATTATTTGCACATAATATTGTATCTCAAAAACAACACGTATGATCAAAAAAGTAAGTATGCAGTTAGAACCAGGGTAACTAGTTAACATAGAAATAGTTTTCACTTTGGCGGCACCAAAACACTGTAGGCCTGTGTAATAAATAAAACTGAAAATCAACAAACAAGTACGAAAGAATAAAAAAAAAGACAATTTGCAACATTGAGTGAAGTGCGTCTACCATCTATTTTTACCGTACCTACCCGTTAAACATTTTGTTTTTGTTTCTTGCTGTGTGCCGCAACAAACCCAAAAGCTACAATTGAGTACAATTGCTGAAAACAACCAACTCATACACCGCAAATTGCAGCAACAAACCTGGTAACAACAACGAGGACTGAGGTCTGAGTGCTCACTGGAGTCTGGACGACAATAGAATTATCAACTATTGCCTTCCCTTTATGGGTGAGTTCTTTTTTAGTAGTGTTCTGCCAAGCTTTTTTGAATACTACCATTGAGTTTATACACATAGAGGAATCGCCTCGGCCGAACGAGAATCTTGCGTTAACTGTTCGCTAGATGGCGGCTTAGCTTACCTAAAACTACAACCATTATTTGCATTAAATTGTGGAATCTTGTGGACTGTGTGGATTTTATTCCACATACCTACCTACAAACATACAAAACACATGAGTATGTATGGACATTGCACACTGAGCAGCGCAGTGAACATTCAGGTGTACTAGACATTAATTTTTTTTTTTTTGGGATAAGGGAATGTTTTTTTTTTTTTGTATCACCCGAAGTATGTAGTTAAAAAGCAGGAATGAATGAAGGAAGGGTAACAAGATTACGTCACTTCGGTTTTTAAAGTTTGTTGTTGAAATTATTATTACTAAGAGATATTTGTACACAAAAAAGGATCGCTTTATTTACTTTTGGACCGTACAAAATTAAAGTTCTTACATATTTTGTTGAATTTGTTTTTACTTTAAACGTGCAATTCTTGTATGTATACATATGTAGTGTACAAATTTATGGCTGTAGGTAGGATTGTATGTAAGTATGTAGATATGTACATACATCTATGTATTTGGATGGTCGTATATTTTTTTTTTTGGGTTTTCATATTTCGTCGCTACAATACAGAACTAGTCTATAAGACCAAAAATGAGTTTTTTTTTTAGTGTCATAAGGAAACTTGTTGTGTTCCGCGCATTTTCTACATATTCAGAATATTCTTACGAATATTATCATAATATCGAAAGTTAGCATTTTACGCACTAAGGTTCTTCTTCAAAAAATTTTAAAATGTGACTTAGACTAGTTCTGCATTGTAGCGACGATTTGGATGGCATTAAATAGGTTTTAGGTAAATGGAGATTTTTTTTAAAAACCTATTTGTTTTTTTGAGTTTTTTTTATCAATTCAAAATGCTATTTTAGATTATATAGGGACTGGGTAATTCACATTGGTTGTGACAAAAAGCTGGGGCATTTAGGTATATTGGCAATAGTTGCGTATACCTAGAACCGTATGGGAGGGAGTCTTTTTTACCTCATATAGACGGGAAGGACAATTTTTCAGATAAAAAAAGTTTGTTTTCAATTTTTTCAAAATCTCAATTGCCTATACGTACGCACATAAATCCATTTGGTTTTAGGAATTCGACTATAAGTTGATATAAACATTAAATAGGTTGGTACCTACCTAGGTACGGGAGAAACAACAATAAAGTACCTGCATATTTAGGTAGGTACGTAGGGTAAAGGCACTAGTATCCGGACACTTAACACATTTCTTCACTTTGGTCTCAATTTACTTTCATACTATGAAGATTTAAGAAACAAATTATGGTTTTTCTAAAAGTTTGGATATTTGTTGATAATGTTACATTTAAATAACTTACTAATTTTATAATTGCATAATTTATACAATTTTTTTTAAAAAAAAATTCGATTTGCGCTCGTTTCCGGACAACAAAATTTAGGGCCCGGACACATTTATTTTAGTATCCGGACGCACTAGTTTTGTATGAAATTTAAGTAAAATATAAAATGTAAAAATTGAAAAAATCTCCTTTTTGTTAACTTAACATTATGTACTTACTATGTAAATACAGTGAATTTAGATGATTTCTGAACCCCAAACCGGCTCAGGGTAGTCAAATACCTACCAAGTATAGGTAGGTATACCAATTGATAAACTATGAAACTTATCAATTGATAGAAATGTAGAATTGATAAATGTTATTTTTATTCTGAATATTAAACAATCCTTACACGGTTAAAAATTCTGGCATTAATTTTAATATTTTCAGGGTTGTATATATGGCAACACCAAAAATGTATTAAAGTTTAATACATCGCAAATATTACATTTTTACTTTTAATACGAAAATTATTACATTTTTTAATAGAAATTTATTAGAAAAAGAGAAAGAGAATTAGAAATTGAGGAAATTTCTCACAAGGAAATTTCTCACAAAGAAATTTCTCACAAGAAAATGTTCTCTCAAAAGGATATTTCTTTTGAGAATTAATGCAACACAGAAAATATTATGAATACATACTCAAAATTCGTAATAGCTATAATAATGGATGTGTATTTTTGCAAGAGTACCTATTTGTCTTTGTATGTCAATTTATTTCCATTTGGGAATAATTATTCTTATTATTTTTATTAGAATAATAACATTCTTTTCTCCACCGTTTTTCACAAATGAGAATAGAAATCTTATTGCGATTGAAATTAATTAACATATTGTCCCTCGAAAAACTGCAAAGCTCCTTCAAAATAATACATATTTAATTTTTTTTATTTTTATTATTCTTGCTTTTTAATACAATATTAATAAATTTTAATCTTGGGTGTATTAAAAAGTGTATTAAAAAGTGTTTAAAATGTTCATATTCAATATGGCTGACAAAAAAGAGCATCGAAGCAAAAAAAGGGCGAGGAGGTATTAGAATGTAATCAAAAATTATTAGAAAAATTCTCATATTCGAAATGGCAACTGAGAGAGAAATTTTCCCTCTCTACAAGGGATATGTTTTATTCTTTTGGGTTAAAATCGACTCTTTTTTGTATTACAAATGATATTTTAATACAAAAATATTAGAATGTAATAAGAATTGATTAGAATTTTGTTTTTAATATTTCCCTAGTATTAAAATGTAATATTTACTGTATTGCATACGGCTGTAATACAAGAGCTGTATTAAAAAATACCCCAGAATTTTTAACCGTGTACGATTGTGAGTAAATGCTTATTTGATTTAAAATTTCTTATATTTCAGTTGAGTCTCTATAAAGTTTGTCGAGTTTTTTGGATAATGATTACTTCTATCTTCATAGAATCACAGAAGGTCTTCAGAATTGTCTTATAGAATTCCCCCATTTTTCATTAAAAAAAACCTTCAAAGTAAGCGTTTTTAAGGAAAAATATTTTTAGAATTTAAATCCCAATTTTTTGGCTTTTGTCCAATTAATGTTTTCTGTTAGATGGTTGATCATATGCTCAAGGACTTAAATTACGCAAGCCTCTTATCCTTAAATTATTTAAAGATTAAAGACACAAAAACCATACATTTTATAAAAAATAGACTTGTCCGGATACTGAACTTCATGGATTTTTGATGTGTAAACATCTATACTGGCGGTAGGGTAAAAGAAAAACGTAACTTATCTTGTGATCGTGATTCTGTGATTGTGATTCACGTTACGTTACGTATGTTTACACATCTTAACCGTGAGTCCCGGCACTCACACTTTTTAGTATCCGGACAGAGTTTTCTGAGTGATAAAACCCTTGTTCTCACTGATAAAACCCTGTCCGAATACTGAAACTATATGAGAAAAATATATTTCTCTTCTTCTCAATCATGTAGAATATGCGTAACTATCATTTAAGGGCATTAAAAAAAAGAATTTAACATTTTAACATTTGAAATGTTTAAGCGTAGGCATACCTACTAACAATGTGAAAAAATCAACAGAATTTCAAAAAAGTGTAACGCCGAGTAGAGAAAGAGGGCGAAACGTCAGGGGAATAGATAAAATTATTGCGTTCATGCTATGTTCTTACTGGTCTGAGGAAACAGAATACGAAGAAGATGATAAATCGGACACCAAAAAAAGGAGAAGTGTTCGTAGGCAGGGATGGCCACTACATATTTTACATTTGCTTCGTAGTTTATGTAGTTAAAACTAGTTAATGAAACAAATTGTAGCAAACTTAGTTTCAATTATCAAATGATCTGTCTTGTAACTTTGAAGCTTGAATTTTGAGTTAAAATTTTCAAATTTTTATTGAAATTTTATTATTTCTCTAAATTTACTTTGTATGTACATATATGAAAACGTAAAAATTTGTAGAAAATAAGACGTGTAATTTATTAGATTTGTATGTGAAGAAGAGCAAATTTAAAAAAGAATTTATTCAAAGTTTTAAAATACATACATAAATGCTTTTTTCATTTCTAATGTACCTCAACTATGCTGGAATGGCAAATAGGGTAAATTTTTTCTCTTATTTTCAGTATCTGGACGCTATGTCCGGAAACTGAAAATGATATAAATTTTAGTATTCAGTATCCGGACACCAAATATTTTGGTCAAAAACTAAGTTTACTCAACTTTTATGGTTTAATTATTGAAATTTATAATATTTTATAGAATGAAAGTCACTTTCTTTACCAATAAACTAATAAATACTGCGTAAAATAATTCAATCTTCAAAATGTTCACACTAATTTTTTTTTACTCAAATCGTCATTTTAATCGTTCTCTTAGATCTGAGAAACTAAAAGGTCGCATAACTTTTATATTATATCCTTAATTTACTTGAAACTTTGCATATATGTTTATGACACATAAAGGATTGTATTTTGATTGTTATTTGGGACTATTTATGAATGATATGCTTATTTTTTCCAAATAAACGACAAAGTGTCCGGAGACTAGCACTGGCCGGATACTAGTGCATTTACCCTACCTACAAAATTTATAAATAAATCTTTAAAACGTTTATCACCTTTTTACAAAATTTTGAGTTTGAAAATGAACTTTTAATTTTGACTCAAACATCTTGATTGAAAAATTAAATAAAAAAATTGATTTATGGATTTAGAAAAACATGTAGTGTATCATGGTGTACATAGGTATATGAGGTAGGTATTGCCGTTATTTTAAATAGTTTTTTTTATCCTTGATGTATATGTATTTTGTTTAGTAAATTTTCTTGTTAGGAGTTATTCAGGGACGTAGACAGGAGGCCATTAGAGGTGCTGAGTGTGTATTGAGATAATGTTTTACCTGCTAATTTTTTCTAAATTGGTGTTAGATGCATTAAAATACTGAGTGACATTTTTTTTATCGTAAACAGCTCCAACTAGGTAGGTATTTTGTGAAATTTTGACATATGATAATATTTTAGTTTTAAAATTAATATCTACATCATATCTATTTAGGTGTATAGCTATGGTTGAGAACGCACAGTGTGGTTTAATGATTTCAATAACATTTTGTATTCACACAATATTTTACTTCCCAACTTTATGTAGGTATGTCATCCAGGTTCGTCGCTTATGGGATGCCAGAGGACATTAAGTGTTATACAATTTTCTTCTTCGAAAATGGCCCGACTATTTGGTTGAAGTTTTGTATAATAATTTGCATTAAAAATGTATCTAGGATAACAATCCAGGCCAGTACCTAGGGGGAACCGATGGGTGCTGACTTCCCAAACTTTATGATATTTTTCTTGGAAATGGTTATACCTACGTACCTACATAAATTTTGATACATTCAAACATGATCTAGATACCTATGTAGGTGTTATAAAAAAACCCGTAGGAATAGTGACGCTAAGGAACGTTGAGTAATCAAACGGGCATAATGATTTGGATTTGTAGATATAGATAATTTTCGTTTATGAAGACAGTAAGTCATCCGGGGGCACTTAAAAGATACAGTTCAGAGACCAGATATTGTTTTTATAACAATAACAACAATTCAAAAAATAAGGCACATATTTTCATTCTACCACCGCATTCTGTTATTTTGTTGTTGCTTTTTTAATGATTATACATTCATTAATTTAATCAATAAAACACCACTTTTTTTTAAATCTTAACCAATTTTCATTGTGGCTTTTAGAATGCACAAACCAATAACTATCATTTTTTCCGAATACATAGTACTGAAATTAGTAAATCACTAAAAGCAATATGTTCATATGCTTGAATAAATTTCTTTTTTTTAATTTATTTTTGGCATCTTTTAATTAATTTTTAAATTTGAGTTTATAGAAAACGAAATAATTTCTGTGCACAAAAACAATTTTTGACGTTTAACTAACAGCTGATCCAATAACACAACGTTCATGGAAACTTTGGTGTAAACTTATCATTTTACACAGTTTGTAAACTCAGGACAGACGTTGCAGGAATAGCCTTATAGTATTTTCTTTGTGTGCGGTTTATTGTTTGTTTCTAGAATTTTTTGATTTGATCTATAGCCTTACCCCGAGACTATTGTAACGCTTATCGTTAGTTAACAATAACATTGTCATCCGGCAGGTACCACGAGGAGGTGATAATGCGTTTTTACCCACCATTTTCGGGGTGGTTTTTTATAGTGAGTTCCCCGTGCCTCTCACTCTTAGGGTGCTTTTTTAGTGTAATCATGTGTAATTATGTTTATATTGAACGAAAACTAGCTACTTTTATATTCTATAATATCTTTCCTGGTCTAGATATATGCATAATTAGGTCAATTTTTATGTATGTTTTGTTTATAATTAAATATTAATTTGATTAAAAGCAATTAATTTTATATGCAATTAAAGGTGATAAAATAAGCTTTTCAGTAGTGCTAAAAAAAAGTATATGTCATCACTGAATTTTTTGATATACCTGGTGTATCAAAGACCTCACAAAAAAGTTGTGTTTTCAAGAAGTTAAAAATTAATATCTCAAAATATATTTAACATGGAAAAATATTTTTTGTACTATTTTAAAGACATATTTCATACCTTTCATTTGATATCAATATTATTTTTTTACGTCATTTATTACGCACGTTATGAACAATTTGCAACTGCAAGCTCAAATATCTCGACTTTCCCATTAACGATCTTAAAAATATTTCACCCATTTAACGGGCTCAACGTCACCTTTCATTTGATACCAAACTAATTTCTGTACACTCTTGGCCAAAAATGAGCAATTCCCTTTGCTGCAGTCGTACAGTAGTATATCTACCTAGGTAAAGTGAATTTTTTATAATGCATTACATTTTCATATCTGAAAATTTTATTTGTGGGACTTTGAGAAACGTATCTGTTTATGTATATTTTTAAAACAGCTGTTGACATTGGATATATAAGATAAATTCAAATTTTGTTTAAATTCAGATTCTTGAAATGCAAAAGACACTTTGCATCACCCAACATCGCACCTAACCTAAATCTAATAGTGCTCCCAAGCAGCATTAAAAAGTAGTTTTAGTAATTTTTAATTTTCTCAAAAACTAGAAGACATAAAATCATTTAGTTTTCGGTTTTTGTTTAAGAATTAATTATAACAACGAATTTCAGAAAAAAAATATACATAATACATATTTTTACAGTTTTGAAAAATTAAACTTTAAACTTTTTTTAATGTTTTTTTTCCCAAATTTTAAGTTTAAAACCCGTTTTTTCCAAAACTACCTATATGCATAGATTTTACTTCATTTAAAAATTAGCTAGTAGAACAGAGTATTGGCTTTAAAAAAAGGTGTAATACTTAATTCTAAGTAGGTATTACGTATATTTTTTAATATTTGTTTATCTATTTTTAGTACTTTTTTTACGAAAGTGCCCCTCGCACCCACACGGGTGAAGATAGACCCCCTCCCCCCGTATTGAACTGTTTTACAAAAAACTGTTATTATTTCTTGGCACCTAAATTATCGTACTCTTGCCCTTATTTTCTCTTGAAGATTCTAGAACAACTACCTACCTCCGTTACATTCGACAAAAGTTATTAAAGCAGAATGTGTTTCTTAAGAAATTGGGATCAAAATCTCAATTTCGTCCAGCATAAGGAGCTTTACGTATTTAGCTGACGATATGTAATGTATGTACCAAAATATTTGTTAAACTACCTATCTATTCGTCATTTGAATTTAACAAAACACAAATATTTGAACATCACTGCAGTTAAAAATTTAAAACCTAGCTATGTAGGTACCTACTTCTCTACTTATTTAAGAAAAAATATCTATGGCTATAGGTAGGTAGGTACATACATACATATATGTAATTAAAAAAAAAACCTAGGTAGGTACATCCCTACTTCTTTTCTACAATTTGAAAATAATTGAACTCAATAATCACTAGAATTATGGGGAAATATTTATGAAATATCTATCTACCTACCTAATTTTTTTAAGTTCATACCTACCTACCTAGGCATCGTTTGAATTTTTTTTCCGATTTTTTGCATCATGCGTGACAAATAAAAAAAAAATAACTTTCTATATCTATTTAGGAAAGTAGGTAAACTTTTGCATATTGTCCCTTTTCGCTTTATAGAAACGAGGTTTTCAATCTATTTGTGGGTAGGTACAATAATTATATCTAATGTTGTCAACCTAATAAAAAATGTATTTCCTGTACTGAAAAGTTCCCTATTCAAAATTAGGTAATAGAAATAAAACAAAAACCAACTACCTAGGTACATATACCTACAAAATATATAACCAAGATTTGAAATTTTTCTATTAACTACCTACGTCATATTTTTCCATTCAAACAATCCTTTACTCGCCCTTCACCGATCGTTCAACGAACGCACAAATTTTACACAAAATGTGCTTTGAAATGGAATTATAATATATGTACCTACCTATAGATAGACACATCTATATTTCTATACGGACATAAGCTGCTCAGTGTATAAAAACTGAAAAGGGATATTGTGTATGTATGCTTAGCCCTTATCGTGCACAAGCTACAAAATAAAGCAGACACCCTTCGCACCTTCTCCTCTTTGTCATACTACTCTTGTGGGTGTCAACGCAGCCGATCCCAGAACCACTGATACCAAGACCACTTATCCCACTCAACTGGTACCAGCAGCCAACTGCACCCAGGACAACTGGTCCCGAGACACCTGGTCCCCAAACTCATCCCGGAACTGGCCGTTAAAAGACCAATTAAATTTAAACTCAACCCGGAAGTTGTCGTAAAAAGACCAATTAAATTTATATCGAAAATAAAACAATGGTTCGTGTATTTAATACTTTCGACAAGATGGTTAGTGAATTCGAGTAAGGAATTTTTGGGGGAAGTATTTTTTTTTGGAGGGTTTTTTCTGTTGTGCTGCAAATTCGCCCATTGGTCGATTTAATGCGATGAGCATGAGTTATGTATAGTTGTAGGTATATTGGTTTTGAATGGAAATATTCTGAAATCTATTGTGTCTCTCGTTCATTGGGTGTTGTTTTTTTTTTTTATTGAAATGAAATGTGAGCAAAAAAGGAAAAATGCTTCCTATTTGTTGATGAAGTGTGAGGGATGTTTGGGATGAGGAAACCACAATTTTTTGTTGTTGTGATTAAGTTTCTTGTAGGTACCTATTTCTTGATTGGTTTATTTGTACTATCTATAATTAGGTAATAGGAGGTAGTGTGCTGTGCGTGGGTTGTCAGCTCTATAGGAAGGTAGATTGGTCAATGGTTGTAGGTAGGTAGGTAGGTATTTTACGTTGCCGATAATGAGAACAAATTATGGGTAGCAAAGAATTGAGACTTTCAAAATTGTAGCTTATAGGTAGGTAGGTACCTACTTTATAGGTATAGGCAGGGCCAGTCCTAGCCAAAATTGCGCCCTGTGCAAGATTTATAGTAAGCGCCACTTTTTATATTCGCACACATATATACACATAGCAAATGGGGGAACCCGACTAATCCTCGCAAAACAAAAACTCCGCACGACACATCCTCGCAAACAAAATCATCGCAAAACCAAATCTCCACAGAGACACATACCTGCAAACAAAATCTTCTCAAAGACACATCTCTGCTGCGACACATCCTCGAAAAACAAAATCATCGCAAAGACACATTTTCGTGGTTATTGATATACGCAAGGCAGTTGACCCGAGGTATTTTTTCGGTGGGCTTTTAAACTGGCAACAATTAGGTAAAATTATGTGGTATAGCAATGGGGTAGGTGATAGTAAGGTTGAACGCGAGAGGAGTAGCAAATATAGAAATAGGGCGCTGTTATTTGTGATGGACGCGAGAGGAGTAGCAAATATAGAAATAGGGCGCTGTTATTTGTGATGGACATAAGGAATCTAAAGAGGTTGGGTGGAATGGGGGATGGGTTTATTTAAGTACGGGGCCGGATAAGAAAAATGTTATGTCGCTGTTCATAAACGGGTGGTTCATAAAAATGTCAACTTCGTTGTTTCTTGAGTGATTTCAATGAAATTGACACTAGTAATAGGTAAGACAAAGTTATGAAAGAAAAAAAAAAAAATTTCAAAACAGGGTGGTTCATAAATATTGCAAAAATTGCTAACTTCGTAGTTCCCTGCGTGATTTTGCTGATACTGACACTGCTAAGAGGAGAGATAAAGTTATGAATGAAAAAAATATTTTCAACAGGGTGGTTCAAAAAAAATGTCAACTTCGTTATTCCTTGAGTGATTTTAATGAAATTGACACTACTAATAGGTTAGATAAATTTATGAGAGAAAAAAATATTTTCAAAACAGGGTGGTTCATAAATATGGCAAAAAAATGCTAACTTCGTAGTTCCTTGGGTGATTTTGCTGAAATTGACACTGCCAAGAGGTGAGATAAAGTTATGAAAGAAAAAATATTTTTAAATTAGGGTAGTTCAAAAAATGTCAACTTCGTTGTTTCTTGCGCGATTTCAATGAAACTGCCATAGGTATAAGCTGAGCTTGAGTTATGAACAAAAAAATTATTTTCAAATTAGGGTGGTTCATAAAAATGTCAACTTCGTTGTTTCTTGCGTGATATCAATGAAACTGACGTAGGTATTAGCTGAGCTTGAGTTATGAACAAAAAAAATATTTTCAAATTAGGGTGGTTCATAAAAATGTCAACTTCGTTTTTTATTGCGCGATTTCAATGAAACTGACATAGGTTATAACTGAGCCATAGTTAAGATTACATTGTCTTAGAGTTGTATAAGAACAGTTTTGTCTCTTCTAGCACTGAAGATATTACTTGGACAACCTACATGATCTGTAATATAGTCTGTTTAACAAAAATTGTCACTACAGGGCTAGCTTTTTTCAAAACAGTGGCGCCTGTATTTATCACGACACTGAATGAAAAAAACTTCAACTAAAAAAATGCTACGCTACTCACTGGCTTACATGAATTGTGTGCCTAACAATTTAACTTGTATAGGGTCCAATTTTGAATATTTGGTAGGCTATAGCTTATAAAGAATTAATATAGGGCTCTATTATACAAGTCATCTATTTTTCAAAATTATTTACAATAATAGCTTTTTAAGAGTGGAATAATAAATTTGTATACAAGGCTTGTCTAATAAAGTATGAAAAGGCCTGTTTAAGATGCTTATAGCAAACTAATAGAAATTATTGCTTTTTTTGGTGAGCTATTACCTTCCATAAGAAAAATATAGCTTTTATAAAATGTTAATAGCAAGCAAGTAAAATATTGCTTTCCTTGGTGAGCTATTGGCTTTCATAAGGAAAACAGCTTTTATAAAATGTCAATAGCAAATGCATCTACTTGTTACGAATTTTACATCTATCTCTCGAATAGCGAGTTGGCCTAGTGGTAGAGTGCTGGAGATGTGATCGGAAGGTCATGAGTTCAATCCTTGGAAAAATCAAATACCGAAGTAAAATTAAAATTTTTTTCAATCAAATAACATTCATAACATTTCAGAATAAAGAAAAAAGAAAAAAGCGGTTCAAAATCTCCTATTGACAAGAAAATAGACGAAAAAATAACATAATTGAAATTGAAAGCGAAATATATTTTTTTTACTATTAATAATAAGTTTGTTGAAGTTTTTTCAATTCAGTGTTGTGATAAAATACAGGCGCCACTGTTTTGAAAAAAGCTCGCCCTGTAGTGACAATTTTTGTTGAACAGACTATAGGTTGCCCAAGTAATATCTTCAGTGCTAGAAGAGATAAAACTGTTCTTATACAACTCTTAGACAGTGTAATCTTAACTATGGCTCAGTTATAACCTATGTCAGTTTCATTGAAATCGCGCAATAAAAAACGAAGTTGACATTTTTATGAACCACCCTAATTTGAAAATATTTTTTTTGTTCATAACTCAAGCTCAGCTAATACCTACGTCAGTTTCATTGATATCACGCAAGAAACAACGAAGTTGACATTTTTATGAACCGCCCTAATTTGAAAATAATTTTTTTGTTCATAACTCAAGCTCAGCTTATACCTATGGCAGTTTCATTGAAATCGCGCAAGAAACAACGAAGTTGACATTTTTTGAACTACCCTAATTTAAAAATATTTTTTCTTTCATAACTTTATCTCACCTCTTGGCAGTGTCAATTTCAGCAAAATCACCCAAGGAACTACGAAGTTAGCATTTTTTTGCCATATTTATGAACCACCCTGTTTTGAAAATATTTTGTTCTCTCATAAATTTATCTAACCTATTAGTAGTGTCAATTTCATTAAAATCACTCAAGGAATAACGAAGTTGACATTTTTTTTGAACCACCCTGTTGAAAATATTTTTTTCATTCATAACTTTATCTCTCCTCTTAGCAGTGTCAGTATCAGCAAAATCACCCAGGGAACTACGAAGTTAGCAATTTTTGCAATATTTATGAACCACCCTGTTTTGAAATTTTTTTTTTTTCTTTCATAACTTTATCTTACCTATTACTAGTGTCAATTTCATTGAAATCACTCAAGAAACAACGAAGTTGACATTTTTATGAACCACCCGTTTATGAACAGCGACATAACATTTTTCTTATCCGGCCCCGTACTTAAATAAACCCATCCCCCATTCCACCCAACCTCTTTAGATTCCTTATGGACAAATCACAAATAACAGCGCCCTATTTCTATATTTGCTACTCCTCTCGCGTTCAACCTTACTATCACCTACCCCATTGCTATACCACATAATTTTACCTAATTGTTGCCAGTTTAAAAGCCCACCGAAAAAATACCTCGGGTCAACTGCCTTGCGTATATCAATAACCACGAAAATGTGTCTTTGCGATGATTTTGTTTTTCGAGGATGTGTCGCAGCAGAGATGTGTCTTTGAGAAGATTTTGTTTGCAGGTATGTGTCTCTGTGGAGATTTGGTTTTGCGATGATTTTGTTTGCGAGGATGTGTCGTGCGGAGTTTTTGTTTTGCGAGGATTAGTCGGGTTCCCCCATTTGCTATGTGTATATATGTGTGCGAATATAAAAAGTGGCGCTTACTATAAATCTTGCACAGGGCGCAATTTTGGCTAGGACTGGCCCTGCCTATACCTATAAAGTAGGTACCTACCTACCTATAAGCTACAATTTTGAAAGTCTCAATTCTTTGCTACCCATAATTTGTTCTCATTATCGGCAACGTAAAATACCTACCTACCTACCTACAACCATTGACCAATCTACCTTCCTATAGAGCTGACAACCCACGCACAGCACACTACCTCCTATTACCTAATTATAGATAGTACAAATAAACCAATCAAGAAATAGGTACCTACAAGAAACTTAATCACAACAACAAAAAATTGTGGTTTCCTCATCCCAAACATCCCTCACACTTCATCAACAAATAGGAAGCATTTTTCCTTTTTTGCTCACATTTCATTTCAATAAAAAAAAAAACAACACCCAATGAACGAGAGACACAATAGATTTCAGAATATTTCCATTCAAAACCAATATACCTACAACTATACATAACTCATGCTCATCGCATTAAATCGACCAATGGCCGTTAATTATCCTTAAAAATCCCTAGCAAAAAATTCTTCCCACAAAAATTCCTTACTCGAATTCACTAACCATCTTAACGAATATATTAAATACACGAACCATTGTATTCGACGAGTTTTATCTTCGATAAAAATTTAATTGGTCTTTTTGCGATAACTTCCGGGATGAGTTTGGGGACCAGGTGTCTTGGTACCAGTTGGCTGCTGGTACCAGTTGTCTGGGATAAGTGGTCTTGGGACCAGTGGTTCCGGGATCGGCTATACCCAACCCCTCTTGTGCATTCCTATTTGTGTTGCTTGCTTTTTTTGTGCGAACTTCTGTGTATGTGTAAGTATAATACTTATTATGCTTAGCCCTTATCGTGCACAAGCTACAAAATAAAGCAAACACCCTTCGCACCTTCTCCTCTTTGTCATACTACTCTTGTGCATTCCTATTTGTGTTGCTTGCTTTTTTTGTGCGAACTTCTGTGGATGGATTATTAAGTTCCACAAAATTTTAAAATCTCGATTTGGTGTATGCAGCGACACCTATTGTGCAGTTAACGCTAGTTTCGTGGTTCCTCTATGTATATAAACTCAATGGTGCCATTCATCATTGCGAAAACTTTGTGGATCGTATATGGATCGTAAGCTATCCTAGCAGAAAAGAGAACCATTTATCATCAAGGGGTTGTGTATATAATATTGGGTTCGTGAAAATAATACCTGGTACACTAAAAGAAATATTTGTTCGTTTATCTATTTTAAAAAAAAGATTAAAAAAAAAACAGGAAAAATTTCTTTTAAGTTAAAATAATTAAAAAATAGAGTTAAAATGAATTCCGAACTAATAAAACACTTGGAAAACATTCAACTACGAATTGTTTCGGCAGTAAACCAAAACACCAATGAACAATTTACCCAAATTCAATGACTGACTAAAAAAGAAAAAATACTTCAAGTAGACAAGAAAGTATCAGCTATGGACAGAGAGCTTCGAAGGAGAAATGTAATCATCAAAGGTCTAGTAGAATCAGAAAACAACTCCGATGAACTGGAAAATTTTGTATTGATTCTCCTAAATACATGTGCAGACAATCAAATTGTACTGTCTGATATTGATTATATTATGCGCATAGGTTCACGGTATCAGAATCCCCGCCCTATCAAAGTTGCGCTAACTTCATATAGGGTCAAATTTATTGTCATGCGAAACAAAAAGAAACTAGCGAAAGAACCACAATTCTCAAAAATATATATTGATGATGACTTCAACAGAGAAGTTGCCGATACTAGAAAGGTACAGCGCAAAAAAGCAAATGATTTAAGAAATGAAGGAGCAGTTGTCAACATAAAATATGATAAAATTGTTATTAACAATAAACCATTTACACTGCAACAACTCGAAGATGAAGAAAGAAAAGAAAACTTTTTAACCAAATAAAGAAACAGGTCCCCGGATGAAAAAAATACTTGCGCAACTGAAAGCCATGAACGGAGTATTTTAACTCAACACACTGACAAACCAAAGAGGCCGAAAAATAAGTCAAATATTCCAACAGTGGCACTATCGATCGATAAGTTTTTTACTCCAATAGCTGTTGAAGGGCTTTTACAAAGAAGACTCTCACAAGAAAACGAAACAGCATAGCATATGTGTAGAGGAGTCTCTTGCTAATAATATCAATAATTTTAAAATTAGTTTTTGGAATATTAACGGAATACAAAATTTATATAATTAAGTTAATATTGAATTAAATGTAATTCTTAGTTTTCATATATTATGCTTAAGTGAAACCTGGACCCATGTTCTGTGCGATGTTCTCGGCGATAACTTTTCGAGGCGAGAAACGGCGAAAAATGGAACAAAACCCATAGGATTCCTATGAGTTTTGTTCCATTTTTTGCCGTTTCTCGCCTCGAAAAGTTATCGCCGAGTTAGAGAACATGGGTCCTGGGTCCTAGATAATACAAAGCAAACTCCATTTAAAATGTTTGAAGATTATAAAATGTTTTATTCGAATGCGATCAAAGATAAATCAAGAGGAAGAGGAAAGGGTGGACTGCAAATTTTTGTGAAAAATCCAGAAAAATACGTTGTTCTGCGAGAGATCAGCAAAACAAACCTTTGGATTATACTAGAGGTAGCTTTTCTTCGCTCGAAATATATAATATACTTTCCCTATTTATGCCCGTCTAAGGACATGGATGTTAAATCCTGCTGTGAACTAATCCAAGAAGAATTGGAATATCTACAGAATAACTACTCCACATATACAATTATAATTGGAGGAGATTTAAATGCTCGTTTCCGACTGCTGAATCAATTAGATAGTGAAAACTCTCAACTATATCATACTAGAAAAAGTAGACACACAATCATAAGTAGGAGAGGCAAATTTCTTGATGAGATATTTGAAAACACTGGAATGTTACTTATAAATGTAAGAAGTAGAAGCGATGCGGACGGCAACTTTACGTTTGATTCACACCAAGATTGTGGACGCAGTGTGGATAAATATAGAAGGAGCAGCAATCAATCATTGATGACTTCGAAATATCTCCACATACCACATGTGCTGTATCTTAAACTTACTAAGTTGCTCCACAGTAAGTTTTAACAATACGCCACAAAACTCATCAGATTGGAAGTTAGTTTGGAACTCAACTGCAGCTGAAGACATGCAAACTAAAGCTGAAAATTTAGTAGGAGATACTTTAGAATACCAGCAAATATTTGAAAACATTAAAAATGCTGCAGTAGAATGTAATATGGTAAAATATTACAGGGTAAATACATCTCCAATACCTGAAAAGAATAAATGGTTTAGTATTGAGTGTAGATTACAAAAACGAATTATGAGACAAAAAATGAGGATATATCGTTAAGACCACAATAACATAGAAAAAGATCTGAATATATCATCAGAAAAAAGCTATACGCGTCAACAATAAGTACAGCTAAAAAACAATACGACGAGAAACTATCTCAACAACTTCAAAACACCAAAAATAGCAAAGAGTTTTGGAGGGCAATCAAAAGCATTCAACCGAACCACTTTACACATAACCCTATTTCAAAAAAATCTTGGGGCAATTATCTTCAAACAATAGTCGAGTATGCTCTCTTCAATGATACGTATCACGCATTTCTTGACAGAGACATAATCTTAGCGGAGTTAATGCCCATAATACAAGGTTTACGGAATAACAAAGTCACGGGTCCGGATAAGATCTCGAAGGAATTCTTAAAACATTTTCCCATTTTTCATATGGCTTGAATTTTTGCGACCTTTCTTTCAAGGTCTTTTCAATAACGAAAGAAGAAACATATCAGAACTACTTAGAGCTGATATAACGATGGTGTTTAAAAAAGGAGACAAGCATCTACCAACAAACTATCGCCCTATTGCTATTGAAAATACCCTAATGAAGGTTTATACAAAAATTCTAGCTAACAGATATCAAGAGTGGGCAGTAGAAACAAAATTAATCACTGATTTTCAGAACGGGTTTAGGAAAGCACGTGGTTGTGTTGATAATCTTTTTATCCTACATACAGTTATTGATATTGCCCTTGAAAAAACAAAAGGAAATTTTTTTGTAGTTTTTGTTGACCTAAAAGGAGCATTCGATAGTGTAAATCACATAAAAATGTGGATGCACCTAAGATCTATTGGAGCGAGTGGAAAATAATACGTTCATTTCAAAACACTACTCCAATTATATCCACCAAATGGAGGCCGATCTTATTTCCAACCCAAAAAAGTTCTACCAGTTTATTAATTCCAAAAATAAATCTGATGGTTATCCTCCCGCGTTAAGAAACAGACTTAAATAGCTTTATTACTTTGTGTCAAAAAAATCTTCTTGAGCTTAACATTAAGAAATGTCAAGCCATTACTTTCTCTCGAAAGCACCCCACCTTATCCCAAAGACTGTACTCGATTAATGATGTGCCTGTTCTTACAGTTACCTCCATTCGCGACCATTTGTGACACTCAACTCAATTTCCGCTCCCACTACGACAGCATAGAACGAATTGAAGCCGTCCAGCGCAGATTTTTACGCTTCGTGGTCTCGGCTGGTATGATCCATATAACCTTCCTTCTTATGAAGACCGCCTTAAGCTTTTGAACCTTCAATCCCTCAATTTACGTTGCGATACTGCCGACATTGGTTTCGTTCACCAATTATTAAATGGGGTCATCTGTTCCATAAGATCTCTCTGAATCCAAAACCCCGACAGTTAATATCTGTTCCTTTCTTCCTCACTGCCTATCACCGCGACCGTACTGATTATGGTATGAACGATCCTTTGACTCGAATCCAACGTAAGATCAATTCCTTAAATACCTTTAACCGCAACATATTAAGTAAATCTGCTTGTTGTAAAGCTATCCTTAACTCATTCTTCTTTAGTCCCTTTTTAAACTCTCATACTTAAAACATCTCTACCTTTATATGTTTATGTTTAAATTTAAGAAAATTATATTTAGTTTTAAGTCCAGTTTGTATTAAGCTTATAATAAAAATTAAAAAAAAATCTTTTCGTTTAATACACCAAAAAACACCGATAAACATGTAAGATTTTACCACGATTCATGTATTTTGGTTTTGTCTAAACGAAACCCAAATAAAAACTTAAAAAACTTTAGACGATTTTGAATACGAAGCATGTACAACCACATCTAGTAAATCAGAACGAAAAAAGAAACACAAATTTGAAGCTCTGAACGTTCAGAGGTAAAAAAGAAACACAATTTTTTGTTTGACAGCTCAGGCTCTGCTCTGAACTAAAGAAAAACGCCTGTGAAGCCAATTTTGTTTGCCACCAGCCACAGTGCAGTGGTGGTTTTTTATTGCACACATTCCACTCCACAATCAATCTTTCACGTTTTTAGTATGAAATTGTAAGCTTTTGCAAAATTTTTGATGCAGATTTGTAGCCTGTCATTATCTTCAATTATCTATCTTAATATTAAGCATCCGATAATTATAACCTGAGTAATAGGCTTCTAAGTGGAATTTTATACAAATTCAACTATCCTCCACTGAATCTCGTCGGTTGGCGAAGATCAACCTGTAGGTACGATTCATCGATTGTGTATTTAGGTTCATTGTATTCATTTTGGTAATTTCTTTGGTAACACCAACCAAAATTTCGATCCTGAGGTCCCTATACGCTACATTTCATTCGTTATCTTTGAATTCATTAAATTTAATCATTTTGGTAACACCATATTTTTCTCAAAACGACCCTATATAAACATTTTCAATGGTTAAATTACAGCTTAAAAGTGCGTTTTCTTGAAATTTTTGCCGTCGTCCAGCCCATTTCTTCTGATTGCCTAAGAATAATTAAAAAATATTTCAATAAAATTAAATACTTTGTCAAAAATATTAATTTAACAATATATTTTTTAAAAAGTATAAAATAGTACTTTAAAAAGAGTAGTGAAAATCCCGTCAAATATTTATGAAAAAATCTTTCGGCGGGATTTTTATTTTCTTTTCCCGGCGGGATTTCGTTACGGTCCCTTCACCAGGCAGCGAAGATTCCAATATTACTAGCTTTCTGAACACGAAGCGTCACGTAATAGATAAAACAATTTCACACAATTTAAGCATGAATTAACACTTGGTATTGACAAGTCAACAAAATGTTAAGTAAAAACTGCAAATTGTACGCCTAGCGACTTAGGTCAGGCGCACACATGCAATAGACGCGTCACGTCATAGATAAAACAATTTCACACAATTTTAGCATGAAATAATATCTGTCATTGGCAATTCAACAAAATTTTAAGTAAATACTTCAAATTGTACGCCTATCGACTTAGGCCAGGAGCATACATGCAACTAATCAGTTTGGTTTCGATTTTGAGTACAATGGGCTTATATGGGAGGGCGCGGGTTACGTAAAGTTCAGCAACCTATAAAGGAACTAAAACGGAAGTTCCCACAAGTAGTAATAATAATAGTCGTGTTGTTTTGGGAAAGCTATTCACAGTACAGTAGGATTTTACACAAGTTACAAATACAACATCCACAGTAGAATTACTGCCGATAAAAGCAGAAGTAGAATCCTACTGCGAATGGGTAGGCTACTGCCGACGGGTTTTTTTTTTGGTAATTTCTACTTAACTATATATAAAATCCCGAAAAAAACACGGCTAATTTTAAAATGAACAATGAATGATCGAGTTCATTTGCCCATCTCATTACAGATTTTAAAAACATATATTATGCCGATACTGGCAAATGCACTCGATCGCAACTGAACTTGGATAGCTTCGTCCTTTTTGATTATTTTCTATATAGTCAGTTGGATTTCGAAATAAATTTAAAAAAATATAAAGTTTAGAAGTGAATAAGTTACATACCAAATAGCTAAAAATCTGCTTTGGGTCGCCGGAATTAAATCTTAAAATCCGTTTCACGTGATTAAATTATAAACTATCAATAAAACAAACTTAAATAATAAAAAAGAAGTGTAGGTAAAAAACAATCAAAATGGATGAACTGAACAAGAAGCAACAGGTTATGTAGATCCGAATCCTTTTCAAAACCAAGTTCCTGCTCAAGCAATGACAATTACAGTCGCGGAACTAATAAAAGAGTAATCAAAGATTAGAGAGTTTTGGGGGACATCACAATACTCTCTAACATCATTTATAAGAGAGGTCGAAATTTTCCTGCCTCATTTTATTGGAACTCCCTGGAGCAATATGTGCTGCAAAGGAACATCATAAACAAAATTCAAGGACCGGCTTTACAAACTATTAGAACGCTAGAACCAAACACAACATGGGAAGTACCAAAGCGGAATTAATAAGAAACTTTGGAGTAAGAGACACCTATTACAGTCTAAATCATCAGGCGTTAAGCCTAAGAAGTAATGAAGTAAGTGAATATTCTGTAAATCTAAAAGAAATATTAGACAAATTAAATACTTAATATGAATTCGATTTTGAAAAACCTTGTGAATTCTCGCCTTCAGCGAATGAACAATGATGGTAAAAACTTTTATTAATGGATTAGACTCAAATCTAGCCAGTGCTGTTATAAGTAGGCAAACAAATAATTTAAGAGATGCATTTTATATATTAGAAGAAACAGGATTGATTCAAATGAATAAAAATAAATTTAATAGGCAAAATTCAAATTACAAAAATGTTAACAATAATAACTTTCATCATCTTTAAGTTAATAACCAAAGTGATAAGACGAGAAACGAATATGCCAATAATCAATATAACCCTGGTAATCGTTGCAATAATTCAGGTCAACTTAGAAATTATAATAATTCGGGTCAATATAGAAACCAAAATAGAAATAACTCAGGTCAATATAGGAATCCTTTTAACCAAAATAGAAATAATTCAGGTCAATTTAGGTCTAATATATAATAATAATTTCAATCAAAGACAACAAAATAATCATGTGCCAATGGAATGTGGACATATCCATCAAAGAAACGAAGAAGTAAATTTTAACTCACTGCCATCTACCGATAGTAGAATCAACAGTAGGGGAAGACAAGATTAAATGTTTGGTAGATACTGGTACTACTACACTATTAGATAATTATTTTCGGATTAGCCGCGTAATAAAATTATTAATGCATTTTGTACTCACCCCGAACGTTTCGCGTCAAGTTTCATTGAGCGTTGCTAATCCGAAAACAATTATCTAATAATGTCTATAAACAACCGCGAAAGCCTAAAAAGTTATAATACTACTACACTCCTCGAAAAAACAAAATTATAAACGAATTCCTTTAAAAGAAAATATTGTTTTTAATACCCTTAACGGAAGAACGTCTATAGACACTGAAATTATAACAGAACTTCCAAAAGAGTTTGAACAGAAAGCTAGAATGTGTTGGTTGCTTACTTCTTTTAGTGAGAAAGATTTTGATGGTCTTATAGGACAAAATTTGTTAAAACCTTTACAAGCTTAAATTAACTTAGAAGAGGAATTGTTAAACACAAAAATGTTGAACACAAAAAATGAAAAAAACTTGTTTATCAAATGAAGAAAAGTATTATAATGAATTTTTATTTCCACTTGATAGATAATAAAATATGGTTTCATATAGTTTGAAATGGTTTCATATTATTTGAGTTCAATGAGCTACTGTGTGACGGACAGCATCCCTTAACGTGGGAATCGTCAGCTAAGTAAAATATAAAGTCTCTTATTTCGTATAGTGAATGATTTATTTTAATCGTTCACACAGTAGCTCTGGTTACAGAAAATGATTATTTTTATTTGAATTTTTTGCTTTGTACATATGTATTTGAATTTTTGGCTTTGCACAGGAATATATAGAAATACTTGGTTATAAAATTTAATTTATAAATGCATGTCCATAAACTTATGATGAAGTGCATAATTTCATTCAAAGTTGAATGAAGCTACAATTGATGACAAGTTTCCTATCCCTAATATAGATACTATATTAGATAAATTAGGAAGGTCTCAATACTTCACAACATTGGTTGATTCTAGTTAGGGGAGAGGATAGAAAAAAAAAATGGATTTTTCGACTCCTCTTGGGCATTATGAGTTCACAAGGGTGCTTTTCGGACTCAAAAACGCCCTAGCGACTTTTCAATGATTTTAAAACGAAAATTTTTTTGACTTTGTCAACAGTTTTATAGATACCTTGAATGGCACGCTTCGCGGGTTCAGAAAAATACCAAAATCCGTAAAAATGAAATATTTTAATATAGATTTATTTTTTGTAAGTCTTTTTTGTTTTAAAATTTAAATTTTATGCAAACAAAGACTGAATTTCTGATTTCTGTACCTTCATTTTTAAGTAGATATTTTTTTAATTAAATGGAATAATTTAAAATTGAATTGAATTTTGTTGCCTTTTTTACATGTTCATTATTTGAAATTCTAAAATATGGTCACCGCAAATATGCGTCGTCTATTTAGATGATATCTTAATTTTTAGTTCATCTCGCAAAGAACATATTATAAGCGTTCCAAACGTATTAGATAAATTAAGACAGCACAATCTAAAAATTCAAATAGAGTTCTTTTCAAAAGAAACTGAATATTTAGACACGTCTTAACGAAAGAAGGGGTAAAACCAAATAATAAAAAAATTTAAGCCATTCAAAAACTCCAATTACCTACCTGAAACTACAATAAAAAAATTTAAGCCATTCAAAAACTCCAATTACCTACCTGAAACTACAAAACAAATAAAAACATGCTAAGGCATAACTGGCTATTTTAGAAAATTTATAAAGGACTACGCCAAAATTGCGGAACCAATGACCAGGGCCCTATTCCACAAAACAACTTTTCACTTAGCAAATTGTATTTTATGGCAAAGTGTTAAGTGTTTCTGTTCCACAAAATTCTTTGCAAATCCCACTTTGTACTAAGCAAATTCTTGCAAAGACTTTGCACTATTTGCAAAGTCTTTGCGTTGTCCTGCAAAGTGAGTGTGCAGGCAGTGTTCCACAAAGCATTTAATCATCTTTGCATTTCTGTCTTATGACTTTTCACTTTGCATTGCATTAAAATCAATGTTTTACAAATTGATGGTTGATAAAAAAAATTATATTAAATCAGGGGATTGGTCGATTTTTATAAAAATTATAGTTTTGAAAAAAGGGATAAAAAAGAATATTAGGCGCGTAATACAAAATTTTAATTTTCGTCGTATTTTTGACGTAGGCAATTTTTAAAAAAACTTCATTTTTTAACGAATTTTTTTAACACTTTTATTTTTATCTTTTTAATGAATTCGCGAAAAATTTTTTAATTTTAATATGTTATAGCGATTATGAATATTTTTACAATTTTTACAAAAACTGTATTTTTTAAGTACCGTTAAGCGAAGATATTTAAGTTTATATGAATTTCAAAAACGGTTTTCAACGGTCCTTCATGAATATCTTTTTAACTAATGTATATAAAAGGATGAAACTTTTACTAAATGATGGGATTATTTAATATGTTAATGAGTAAAATTATTTTGATATTTTTTTGTACCGTTATAAAGAGTTAACGGTAATTATAAGGTACTCATGTATATCACTTAATAACTCTATCACTCATGCACGGATAAATTTTTGTCTTTAATAGGCATGTCAATAAAACAACGATCATTTTGATACCTCATTTATAACTTTACCACCCACACAAGCATCACAATTGATTTTTATTTAATTAATCAAAATATCAAAAATTCAAAAACTCAATCAAAATTGCCTCATTTTGTTCATTGCCAACCACCATGCACCAGTGGAAGAATACCCGTTATGTTATCAAAATCGCAAAATTCAAATGATATTGATGGATTAAAAAACTCATTGTCTGATCTGATTGTCTGATCTTCAAGATTAAGATCTGAAAATAATAAGTAAATTTTAAGCTTTAATCGAGTATAAAAATAATTGCGGACGGGGGAAGCGTTTTATACGAATAGGGGAGGTAAAGAGGTTATCAATTCAACGCAAAAGTTGATGAAAATTTTACGAATTTCAAAAAAATGATGTTCCACAAAGTTATAGCCCCAACCCTTATCTATTAAAAAATCAGTGGTGTTATAACGGTAAATTAAACAGGAGCGGCGGTAGGGGTATTTTATTGATATTTGATGACAAAAATCGATTTTAATCAAAAAAATCATCTGACATGACATCATTAATTAATCTATTACTCCTAAAATTCTTAACGGATTTTCAAGATTAAGGTCTTAAGATACTGTCATTAAAAAACACATTAAATGTATGTAAAAAATTTCACAAATTTTGCACGATAGCTATGAAAAAAATGTAAAATAAAATTGATTTAATATTTTTTTTTCACCAACTTGGATTGATTAAATAATTAAAAACGGTATATTATATTCAAAATAGAAATAAATGTATTTTCTAATTATTTGTAGAATATAATTAAGTCATAAATCAAACAGAAAAATTAATATTAAATAAATTATGAATTTTGTTTACTTATAACTTGCTTTTTCGACATAGTGTTTGCTTCATTAAAATGCTCATTACTTTTTACTACAATAACGGATTTTAATCAAATAACTTTTAATCTTTTTAATTTAATGCCAACAGGTAAGCGCTTATTTTAATATATTAAACATATAATATAATATGTAAAATATGTATCTATTTCATATACTAGTATGATTTTGCTCACTTTGCCTTTTTTTCTTTAGTTGTTGCCTTTTTTTGCTTTTTCTCATATATTTCCTCTTTACAAATATACACACATAAAGTAAATTTATACTCAATGTAAATACATGCATACATCGGCTCCACATAATTTTTTATGCATTAACTTAATTAGCTCAACACAAAAATTTAGAATGAATACAAATAAATCTATGTAACTTTTTTGTGTGTCATCCCATTGAGTGCTTTTTTTACATTTAGGAAACACAACCGGAGAACTATTTAAAATCTTAGACAAAATCAAGGGCGACTTCTTAGAAAAAATCAAGGGCGACTTCTTTTCTGCGAATAAGGGACTTGAGGCACTAAACTAAATAAATTGCGTCATTAAGGTGACGAAATCAGTAAGCTCCCAAAAAATATAGAAGTGCAGTGGGTTACATTTAGTTTTTAAATTGGGCTCCACTCGTTTCCATTGATGTACAGAGGTCTTTCAGTTCTTTTAAAGCTGTATTGAGGGACAATCACAGGCGTTTGTTGCCTGTTTTAAACTTATGGTTGTTCAATGTTACTATAATTAAGTTTTTATTTTATTCCCTCTTGAATAAATGCCGTTTTTTGCCTTTTTGGATGTTTTACTTTGCCTTTTTTTAAATTTTTAGGTGAACATTTCCCTAATTATAACAATATGAACTTTGCAAACTTTTGACAAACTTATCAAAATTTACTTTGCAATAATAGAATTTACAATTTTTGTGGAACGAAACAGCATAATTATTTGCAAAGTGACGAAAAATTTGCTAAGTGCAAAGTGAAAAGTTGATAATTTGTTTTGTGGAATAGGGCCCAGATATCTCAAAAAGAACACAAGAATAAATCCGAACGATTCAAACTATATAAGCTCTTTTGAAAAATTTAAAATAATTCTCACGGATTCACCAGTTTTAAAGTATCCAGATTTTAACAAAAAAAACTCAACTCACGACCGATGCCGATGACTTTGGATCTGTACTAACACAAGAAGGACACCCAGTGTGTTATGCGAGTCGTATGTTAAACGATCACGAACGGAACTACTCTGTCACCGAAAAGGAACTTTTGGCAATAATTTTGTCTGTGAACTATTTTAGACCCTATATCTATGGTAGATCTTTTGACTTACTGGCAGATCATCAACCACTCATTTCATTTTTCTTTTCTTAGTCGAACCAATACTAACACTGGAGAAATTAATGTGATCGAGACGATCACACATGAGGAGGGAGAAGTAACACCCTATCCAAATTTAAATTTTGAAATTGAAAATATGAGTTATATAATGATACAATTCATTCCCAAGAAGAACAGAATGACCATTTCCCAATATTAGACACAGTAGTTAATAGATTCTATACACAAATTATTTTAACGAACAATGAAACGAAAGGGTTAGAAATAATAAATAATAAAAGAACTATACCTATATATAAACCCTGAAGACATTCAAGAAGAAAGACTTGTAGATATATTTAGAAGGTAAAATAGGTATTTTCACAGAATTACGGGACATGAATATAACTTAGTTCAACTTAAACTAATTGAATTATTTGACATAAAACATATTTAATTTTACAGATAAGCAGATAGGAAAATATCATAAGTATGAAACAGGCCATGCTGGCCTTAATGAAAATTATGCAGGGTTAAAGAAGCTAGTATACTTTAAAAACTTAAAAGAATTAATACAAAAATTTATTAACAATTGCGATATATGTAATCAAGCTAAGTATGATAGGAAACCAATTAAACCGAAGTTTAAGCACACCGAAACACCAAGTGACATAAATCAAATAACGGGTGATTTTTTAAGAGGTTTAGAACTTTTAAAAAAAAAAAACACAAAAAATTCGAAAAAATGAATGAAATATTTATTTGAATCGATAGTTTGAACCTTGCAATTTAATGTTTAAAGATAATTTCATGCAAATGTTGACCGCGGCTGCGTCTCAGGTAGCCCATCCGCTGAGTCCAATTTTGGCATACTCTTTCACACATATCGGCCGGTATCTCACGAATGAATGCATGGATGTTGGCTTCCAGTGCGTCAATCGAAGCGGGCTTGTCCCTATAGACATTAGCCTTGACATACCCCCACAAAAAATAGTCTAATGGTGTCAAATCGCACGATCTAGGCGGCCAATTGACCGGCCCGAAACGTGAAATTAACTGTTCACCAAACTCGCCTCGCAATTGCGCCATTGTTTCGCGTGCTGTGTGGCATGTGGCACCGTCTTGTTGAAACCACATATCATGCAAGTCAAGAACTTCCATTTCGGGCAAAAAAAAGTTTGTTATCATCGCTCGGTAGCGTTCACCATTGACAGTAACGCTGCGATTCGCATCATCTTTGAAGAAATATGGCCCAATAATGCCGCCGGCCCATAAACCGGAACCAAACAGTGGCTTTTTCGGGATGCATTGGTAGCTGTTGCAATGCTTCTGGCTGATCTTCACTCCAAATGCGGCAATTGTGCTTATTTACGTACCCATTCAACCAAAAATGAGCCTCATCGCTGAACACAATTTTTCGATAAAAAGCGGATCCGAATTTTGATAGTAAAATTCAATAATTTTCAAGCGTTGTTCATTTGTAAGACGATCCATGGTTAAATTGCAAACCAAACTGAAGCTGTTTGACAGTGACACAAGGTACTAAACACACGTCAGCTGTCAAAACCAGTGTTGCCAAAACCAAACCAGCTAAAAAATCACCCGTTAGTATACATGCAGACATTTATACTAGCTCCAAAAACAACTTCTTAACTTTTATTGATAAATTCTCTTAACATAGCATAACATTTTATATAGAAGACAGAAATAGCATAACTATCATAGAAAAGTTGCTACTTTACTTTTCTATCAGAGGCAAACCTAATTAAATAGCACTAATGTCAAAGACTTCTTAAGGTAAGAAAATATTGAAGTTCATTTCACTAAACCGAATAGCCACACCGGTAAATCTGACAGAGAGACTTCACATTATAGAAAAAATGAGAGTATTTACAACGAAAGAAAAAATACATAAGTGCGTAGAATGGTACAATAAATCAATACATTCAGCAATTAACTTCAAACCAATAGATGTTTTAGAAGGACAATAGATAAAGAAAAAGTTAAAATGAACATGCAAAATATGAAGGACAAGGTCATCGATAAAATTTATATGGATAGAGAGGAATATATCGAAGAAAGAGAAGTGGGATTAGTTAGGAACTATAAAGCAGTCAGGCATAAGGAGGAACCTAGATATAGAAAACTTAAACTAGATAATATACATCCTTCAAATATAAAAAGACCAGATCGATTGGATACACGGGGGCCTATTGGTCCACACCTAAACTAGTGATTGACATAGACTGGTTCATTTACGAACCAGCCCGTGATTTCTATATATTTCCTCATGTTTGCCATAGAGACCTGCGTTAGATCGTCCAGTTGTCCGACAAACCTGCTTCCAAGGTAAAGGAGGCGATTTTTTGTAAGTTAGGTTAGGGCTGTCACAGAGCAGGTGCTTAAAGGTTTCTATTTCCTTAACATCCTGACGGCTCCTATAGAAATCGGGTGCGTATGCACCCAATCTAGTGGCCACTGCACCAATGGCACAGTGTTCTGTTAGTACACCTATCAGGGTTCTAATATTCTTTTTACTCAACGATAAAATATACTGAGTTTCTCTTTCGTTAATTCTAGGCCATAAACTTCTAGATATTACGCAATCGTTTCTGGATATCCAGGAGTTATTGATTTTCTCCTTCGTTATTAGGTCTATCTTCCTTTTGATCACGCCGATCGGGACAAAAGTTGAGGAACACTTAAAAATAATTGACGAAAATAACCGTAGTATAATAACTCAAAGTAATAAACAAATATTCATTAATGATAACTTTAATCAAACTTTTTTGACGTTAAATATTTAAAAAGATAGATTTAAAATATTAACATTAGAAATGTTTAAGCGGAGGCATACCTACTAACAATGTAAAAAAATCAACAGAATTTCAAAAAAGTGTAACGCCGAGTAGAGAAAGAGGGCGAAACGTCAGGGGAATAGACAAAATTATTGCGTTCATTCTTTGTTCTTACTGGTCTGAGTTAACAGAATACCAAGAAAATGATAAAACGGACACCAAAAAAAGGAGAAAGGTTCGCAGGCAGGGATGGCCACTACATTTTTTACATATGCTACGTAGTTTATGCAGTTAAAAATAGTTAAATGTAGATAATGAAACAAATTGTAACAAACTTAGTTTCAAATATCAAATGATCTGTCAGATGTAACTTTGAAGCTTGAATTTTAAGTTAAAATGTTCAAATTTTTATTGAAGTTTTATTATTTCTCTAAATTTACTATGTATGTATACGAAAACGTAATAATTTGTAGTTAATAAGACGTGAAGTTTATTAAATTAACTACGCGTAGTTAATGATGTAGAAAGTGTAGTGTAGTTAATTCGGCCAATCCTTTTCCGTAGGCTTTCCAGATTTGCATGTGAAGAGCAAATTTAAAAAAGATTACCGCATGGCTTTATACAATGTTTTAAAATACATATCGTCGCCCGAGAATTGTTTTGTCGTAAACGCCAAAATGCACTTTTTTAAAGTGGGTATGCAGTTCTATGTTTTCAAAGGTCCTCTTTCCATTTTTGGAATCAGATTTGACCTATCATTTACCGTTACTGAGAAAATCAGTATGCGTTTGTCGTATATCCGCACAAAATAACTCATCCCTTAGTTTTGTTTTGTCGTAAACGCCAAATTTTGGCATATACGACAAAATATCCATGTATTTCCGCGATATTTTTTTTTAATATTGTTTTGTCGTATGTATATAGGATTAACTGCATTTTTTTTTAGTTACAAACAAAATTATTAAAAATCAACCGCATCACTTACAATGTCATGTTATGCCTTTTTTAAACCCAAAAACCCATCCATTAATTCCGTTTTTAAATTTTTTTGTATGCAATAGTTTTGGAAAAATTAATTTTTAAACTCAAATTTAGTTTTTTTCAAACTCATTTTGTTCAAAATTTTACATTATTTTCTACTAAATTTGTTTTTAATATTCAACTCTCGTATCAATTTGTATTCAAACACTAAAAACCAGATGTTAAAATGTCTTCTAGTTTTTAAAAAAATCGTAAATCTCGTTCGGTTCGGTATTGCATTCAACTAACGCATTTGTGTTCACTTTGTTGTATGTGTATGGGGATCGAACAAAGTACTGATTTTCGTGGCGTATAGGACAAAATGATCTTGGAGATAATCCTGTATAGATTGAAAACCGACTCAACAATCTGGAATATCTTAATCAAAAGAAGATTTTCCACACAAAATTTTATTAAAATTGTAGAAAACTTCATCGGTCAGTTTCTTTTTTATTTAAACGCGAAATTTAAAATGCGATTTCCCAAAATTGCTCAAATCTTTTATACGACAAAACAATTCTCGGACGACGATATGTATGTAAATGCTTTTTTCATTTCTAATGTACCTCAACTATGCTGGAATGGCAAATCGGGTAAATTTTAGCTGTGTTTTATTTTCCCCCAGATCCAATCCAGATCAGATCATGAAAATAAAACAACCCAAGATATCAGTGACAACTTGTTATATACCCAACTCTTTTTTCCTTTAATTTTTTTTATTTGTATACACCCGTTGTCTTTTTTCATTACACTACTGACGACATTTACAAATTGAGGGTGTGTGTTGAAAACGGATTTGGAAATTCAAATCCAAAACAAAGTTGGATCTTGTTTTGTTTTTGTAATACATGTATTTTCGTTAGCAAATCCAATCTGGTTCGGATCTCGTGGAAAATAAAACAGCTATTATATCAATTCAATAATATTAAAAGAGAAACTGTTAAAATGAATAACAAACTTATGTATATAGAGTCATTGTTAAAAATTGGAATTATGTATAAAATTATTATATATATTGTATAGAACACATTCAAAATAATATTGCCTCAAGTAGAACAGGTATAATGGGAAATAATATTTTAAGTAAAGAAATAATAAAATATGATATAAATTTTGAAAAATTAAAAAACATAAAAATGGGAACCGCTTACATGAAAATGAAAAAATAGTTTTTGTTATTAAAATACCAAATCATGTCACACAAAGAAGAAAGTACTTTGTTAATAGTTACTTCTTTAACAAATATGTATTTCGAAGAATTAATAATAGATGACGAAGAAATTGTTAAAATAAATGAAACTATATAATAGGTACATATGACACAAATGTTAAAAAACTTAAAGAAATCTAATTTATGTTCGTATAATAATATTTGTACAAAAATGAAATTGTTGAAATTAAAAACGGACTGTTATTATTAAAAAATGTTTAGAATATAAATTTAACAAGTACTTGTGATTAGAGAATCACAAAACTCAATAGAAACTTTTTATTTAACTTTAACAACTGTAAATTAAAAATCGAAAATAATACATTCAGTAATAGTAAAGATACATTCGAGCAAAGATTCATTATTCCTTATGAAAATAACCTCAATTTAACTAAAGAACAACTCAATTTTAATGATATTGCAATGAAACAAATAGAAAATATATAAAACATAAATTAATAAAAATATAATCATACAAATCATATTGTGCTAAATGTATACATTGGAATATTAATATTTGTATTAATCATAGTTATAACTATTTACGTTTATATTAAGCTTAAACATAAATTTTATACAACTCAGGAGAGTTTTTAATTAATTAATCGCAACTAAATTTTCTGACACTTTCTGGTCCGCCTGTGCTTTTTTCTGCTCCTGAGATTTCAATTGTTTTATTCAGTAAATCTATAAAAAAATACATATTTTGCTTCATTTGATTTATTTTCCAATTTGCAATAAATTTTTCGAGTTGTGTCGTTAATTTTATTAAAACTTAACTTTCAAGTTTAAATTAAAATTAATAAAAATACAAGTAATTTCATTGAGTGAATAGCAATTTTTTTGCCTATTTAATTTTTGCATTTTGCCCCGTTAAAGCTGTCTGTTTCTTTCTACTGCGGTGAGTGAAACATTTCACTTGCTATATACCAGTGGCGGATCCAGGATTTGGTCATGGGGGGGGTCCAATTACAAATAGAAAACTTAAAGAAAAATAAAACTTGCGTGGGCTTTGTGCTACAGTATTTATGTGCGTGTAGTTAGCACTGCCATTTTCGATTTTCAAAAAAAAAATACAAATAAGCAAAAACAGCAGCAGCAACAGCACAAGTATAATTTTTTTTTAAATCGTGATTCTGAAAAAAAAATTGCAAATTTGAGAATTTAAAATGTATCCCTAAAATTTGCAAATTTGCGAATTTAAAAAATACATTACAGCACATCGCAGCACAAATTGAGCACAATACAGCACAATGTTTTTTTAAATCAAGATGACGGTGCTAATTTCACGCTAAGTTCCTTCGCATCATTTGCGTTCGGTCGTAAAAGTCGGAAATATGCGATTTTTGTATCTCTTCGGCTGTATCATTTTTTGGGCACAACTTTAAGTTTTTAGAAAATTTTATTTTGGAAAAATTTCATCCTAAAAATTTTCAAAAATATTTACGGCACATCACAGCACAAGTTGAGCACAATGCAGCACAGTTGCTTTTTTAAAATTAAAAATGGCGGTGCTAATTTCTTTTTGCTCTTATAATATTGAATAGTATTTTAATATGTTGCTTTGGAGTGGTAAATATGATAAATTGCCTAAGTCTTCAAAATTTAACATACCGTAAGCCTTTGAACTTAGTTTCCATCATATAGGCTTTATTATTTATAGCCTTTTCAGACCGAATCAAAATCGAGATTTCGATCAAAAATCACCAAATCTCATCAAAATCAACAAGATTTCGCATACATTTTGAGATTTCGTAATCTAGTAGATTACTGCGAAATCTTCTTGAAACGGTCTGAATGTGAAACAAACACACTTAATTACTCAATTTTCTCTTCAGTATAACAGTTCAGTCATAATGATGAAAAAGAGTGTTTTTTATATTTATTGAGTGTAGTGTAGTGTAGTGGGATTTCATTCCGATCTGCGCATTTTTTTCAACAGAAAGTGAGAGAAAAAAAGGAAATGTATGTATGTATTTGTTTTGGGATTTTTTTTTAGTTTCTATCAACACTGAAATTTGATTGAAATTTCAAACAAAATCTAGATTATGTGTGGTGTGAACGATTCAACAAGATATGGAAATCTTGTGCCGAAATCCGAGATTTTGGTTCGGTGTGAAAACCGTATAAAACTGTTACGTAATCTAATGTAAGTAGTTATACTCTACTAAGATGCATTTGAAGTTTTTGAGGAAGGTATACCTATTCATTACACTTGAAGAAATTTTAAGTTGAAATTTTATAAAAAGATGGGCTTTCTTTAGGTCGAAGAGAAGTAAAATTTAATAAATAAATAAATTAATACAAAAATATTTGGTTTCAATGCTCATGGGGGGGGGGGGGGGGGGTCCGGACCCGAAAACCCCCCCATGGATCCGCCACTGCTATATACATATAGGAACTATGGCAAGTTATGGATTCGTAAAAAAAATCGAACTCGGGATTTGAATCAAGTTGTCATTACGATGATAGCGAAGTCGAAAAATGTGGGTCTCGCAATTCTTTCCGTCTGTCTGTCCTTTCGGCTGCAGCCTAAACGGGTCGGTCGATTTTCTTCAAAATTGATACCTAGCGTTTTTTGGGCATTATCCCCATCCGTTTTTTCATTTCTTTTAAGTCCAAAAACAACGCTACCTGCCAAAAAATGTTTGTACCAAAAAATGAAAACCTTATTTCTCTCAAAAACGTGCCCACAACTTTTTTTAAAAAAAAATTCAGTAATTTTTATTACAAAAATGCAGCCATATTGTAAAAATTTTTTTTCGAAAAATGGTTAAAAATTGTACCTCCTATACAACCATTTTTTGATTTTCAATTTTTACAAAAACGATTGAACTGATATTCACCTTTTTTTTTTTGAGAATGTTTGAAAAAGTTTTAAAAGTTTTGTTTACCAAAATTTTCAAAAAATTTTTGTTTGAAAAATTTTGTTTGAGAACTTAATAATTTCAAAACGACTCGGTCAATATTTATTAAACTTGGTACCCAGCAGTTTTTTAATATTGTCTAGCAGATGTTTAATTAAAATTATTCTTATATCTAAAAATAACGGCACCTCCCATAAAAATGTTTAAAAACCCGTATTGAAAATCTCATATTTCTCAGAAACGATTTTGATGAAAATTTTTGTGCGATCTAATATTTATACGATCTACTATATTAATGAAAAAAAATTTCTACGGTTTAATAATGGTATCTCTCATGAAGAATCATTTTTTTTGATTTTCGACTATCTAATTATCAGTTGAACTGATTTTAATGAATTTTTTTTGCACAAAAGCTTCAAATAAGTTCTAATAATATTGCATACCAAAATTTTCAAAAAAATAAATAATTGATTTTTAAAAAAATTTTCAAAATTATTTTTTGAAAATTCCATATTTCGAAAATGGGTAAATGATATTTTTTTTATTAAATTTTTAAATGCGCATTAATAAATTTTTTTTTTATTATTTTATTCAAAATTTTATTCATAAAAATTTATTTTTTGAAAAAACCGCTCCAACGATTTTCAATTTTTTTTTTCTCATAAGTTGCGATTTCCTTAAGAAATCGGATGATGTACATCGAACTGACTCAAATGCTTTATTGACTGGTGATATGTAATTAAAAAAACGTGTGTTCTGTTTGACGTCTTTATTTATAATGATTATTAATTGTTTCTTCATGCGGCTATGCCGCTTACTTAAACTTACTCACACTCATAGAGCGTGGTTTCCAATGACGAGCAAATAAGTTGCTCGTGGACTGACTCAGCAGTATAGTAGATCAACAACTTAGTTGCCCGTGAGATTGGAATGTGTATTAAATTCAATGTAAGCAATTAACACTACACCTCCCTTTGTCGGAAGAATGAATTTATTCTATATAAATTTATTCTTAAATTCTAAATTTCATTTTGATTTAATATTATTATGTTTAAAATTATTCTTAAATTCAATTTATTTTTTTTTTATCTGTTTAGAGTTATTCTTAAATTTTTTTTTTTAATATATGAACTAAACATATTTATATTTTTTGTTTTTCAGTTTGAAACATTATGATTTTTAAATAAACTGTGAGTTTATATTTATATTATATTTTTTTTTTTATTTAATTTACTTTTGTTTGTTGTAATGTCTGAGTCGGTCTTTGTGCACAATTATCGTCTTGTCGTTATCGTCTTTTAAGACTATATTGTTCCTATTTTCTATGCTCACTACTTTAAATAGTCCCTTATAAATATTCTCTAACTTATGTCCTACTTGTTTCACTAGAACTAAATCTCCCCTGATATATCTAAGCTATTAGTATATCTGTCGTATAAGACTTTTTCCTTATCCTTTTTGTTTTTTATTATTTCCACGGCCCTTTTATGAGCCGTTTGAAGTCGAAATTTTATTTCCTTTTCATACGCGTCCACATTATAAATGGGGTCTATTTTATCATTCAAAAGAAATTCGTAATTATTTGCAGATTTACCAAACACTAATTCAAATGGGTAATAGTCATGCACCACTGATGGCGTAGTGTTGTAGCAATACAAGTCCTGTGGTTTCTTTCCACAGTTCCCAACGTTTGGTGATGGTATGCCGTTAAAAAGACATTTTCTACTTTCAGCAGTTTACATATTTCATTAAATGTTTGATTTTTATATTCGGTGCCCATGTCTGTGATTAATTTCCTCATTGGACCGTAAACTAGTATAAAATGAAGATTGCTTTCGCAACTGTTTTTGCACTTTTATCAGCGATTGGTACTGCTACCAGATATTTGGTTAAATCACATATTATTGTGACGCATTGCCATTTTCTGATCTTGGTAATGGTCCAATAGTATCTATGAGTACTACATCAAATGCGGTTGTTGGTGTATTAGTTATAATCATTGGTTCTTTTACGTTTTTCTTAGACTTATTTCTTTGACATTTGTCACATCCCTTAACGTATTTTATAATATCTCTAGTCATATTTTTCCAGTAATATTTTCGTTGTATCTTTTTTAATGTACGCGTGATCCCTGAGTGGCCACCACAGATTGGATCATCATGGTACTTTTGCATAATCATTTTTCTTTTATCATCATTTATTATTTTTATAATTAAAGGCGTTAGTGCAATTCGAAGGTTTGTTAGAGCTCTATTTCCTTGTTCTTTATATTCATTGATCCGGATCTTTTCGAAAATATCGTCACTTAGTGACTGCTGCAGCTTTTTCAATCCATTATCACCTGCTATTTTTTCAAGCAGTAGAAATAATTGATGCAAGTCAATTTTTCCATTAGTAATAAGGTTATTTATTTTTATAGTGATCACTTTTTTATTCTTAATAATTTTTAAACAATCGCCATTAATAGCTAGCCGGGCGCTGTTTTTCTTACTTCTGCTACTAAACGCTTCATACATATTTATCTTATTAGATGACTTTTCTATTTTGTCGGCTGTTGAGTCGACGTTATTTTTATTAGATTGCAGTCTAGTTGTGACTTTAAATATTTGTTTGGCTGAAGTTCTTACATTTTGAAATCTATGCGGGATAATGCGTCCGCTGCATAGTTATCTTTTCCCCTCAAGTACTCTACAGTAAAATCATATTCCTCGAGATCAAGTCTCATGCGTGTTAATTTAGAGGAAGGGTTTTTCATAGCGAATAGATACGATAGTGGTCTATGGTCGCTTTTAACCAAGAATTTAGTACCAAATATGTAGGTTCTGAATTGTTTAATTGCCCAATGGATAGCAGCTAGTTCTTGTTCGATAGTGGATTTGTTACTTTCACCTTTGGTGAACGATCTTGAAGCATATACTACTGGAAGTTGGTATCCATTGTACTCTTGACTTAGTGCAGCACCGCATGCGTATTTGCTTGCATCGGTTGTTATGCAAAATTGCTTCTGGAAGTCTGGATACTGCAGAATGTTAGGGCTTAATAGTGACTGTTTTAGGTATTGAAATGCATTGCCACATTCTGTGATCCATTCAAAAGGGATATTTTTCTTACAGAGTCTCGTTAAGAGCCTTGAATGTTCAGCAAAATTTGGAACAAATCGTCTGTAATAGTTGCAGAATGCAACGAATCGCTTCACCTCATCGGCATTTTTTGGAATTGGATAGTCTAATATAATCTGAAATTTACTATCATCTGGAAGAATGCCTTGGTCTGTGCATTTATGACCTAAGTATGTCACTTCGGGACTGAAAAATGTGCACTTATCAGGATGTAATTTTAGATTGTATTTTCGACACGTTTTGAATACATCGGTTAAATTTTTCAACATATGCGATTCTGAACGGCCCAATACAACTAAATCATCCATATATAAGAATGCTTGCGTTGGGGATAATCCAGAGAATGCAATAGTCATCATTCTTTGGAATGAGTTTGGTGCTATCTTTAGGCCATAGGGAAGACGCTTGAATCGAAATGAACCTTTGTCAGTAGAGAATGACGTGATGTCCCTCGAATTTTCATCTAATTCAATTTGATGAAATCCTGACGTTAAGTCTAGACAAGAGAAATATTTAGCTTTGCCTAGTTGGTCAAGAATATCGTCTATTCTTGGCAACGGAAATTTATCTGCAATTAGTTTTTTGTTTATACTTCTATAATCCACTACTAATCTCCACGGTTTTTGGTTATTACCCGGTAAAGATTTTTTCGGTACCAACAGTATTGGACTGTTGTACTCTGATGCGGATGGTTCCACTATATCGTCTCGTATCAATTTGTCAACTATTCTATAGTTTTTGATATAAGTTGGTTCATCAGTTTTAAAACGAAGCTTTTGTTTATAAAAGTTGTTAACCGTTATTTTATCTGTTTCAAGCGCAAATATATCAATATACTCCGAGCAGAGTTTATATAAATCAGACTTTATGAAGGCTGGAAAATTTTTGGACAATTTACGTAATTTAACGTCATTGTTTTGGAAGCTTTGTATTGATAGGTTTTCATAGTCGTTTAGACTTTCTGTCTTCATTTGTTGTCGGACAAATGCTCTTGAGCTTTTTGCAATTGTATTTGCCACATATATACCGTCTTAAAGTTGTTGGTGTGGTATGAGCACTTCTTCTTCCTGGCGTTGGATATTTACTTGTCTGATAACTTTAGATCTTACCGGTATTGCTATTGCATTATTAGTTGCAGGATATTTCAATTTCGTTAAAATTATCTGGTCTTAGTACTAGGAAATCTTGGTTTATGTCATAGTTAAGTGTACAGTTATATTTCTTGACAAAATCAAGCCCAATTATTCCATCGGATGGAATTGGAAAATCATCACTAACGACATGAAATTCATGACCTATTAGTAGATTTTCAAATTTTAAATCTACGTGAACTTTTCCTAGGGTATTAGTTATTCCCCTACCTATGCCGTGTAGGCCTGTGGTTTTATATGTGTTAGAGTATTTGTCCTTTCTTTACTATAGAAATGTCCGCGCCCGTGTCTACTACAAATGATGTTATATCATTATTTAATGAAGTCTTTAATGCTTTCGTGTTTTCTAATGCGTACTGGTTCGTTTTCCTTAACCTGTTGTGTCATTCTAACGTTTCTATTGCTGTTGTTTGCAATGTCGTTGTTATATCTGGACTGGTTATAATAATTTCTATTACAGCGGTTATTAGACCACGTCCGCGTTCACGAAAGTTATTATTTTGATTATAGTTATTATTATAATAATTTTTTCTATCTCGATTATTTCTTAAGTGCAGTATTGCATTTGGCTGGCCATAAGCTTCAGTGCAACAATTGACGAATTTCGCTACTGCTTCAATCATGTTGTTGAATTGACCAGACTCCATAATAAGTTTAACCTTATCATTGTTGGAGTTCTTGATCATGGCTTTTATGGCAGCCTTGTTGGAGTATTTCTCAGCTAATTGAGGCATTAGTCCATCAGAAATATAAGCGCTTTGTAATTTTTTTGTGAGGTCTTCAGCCTCTTTTGCATATGCAGTCGCCGGTTTGGAGCTTTGGCGGACGTTCATAAACTTTGCAGTTATTACGTCTACCGATTCGCCTTTTACTGTAGTTTTTAGTTTTTGAACTACTTCTGTTACTGTTGTTTGTGAACCGGATATCAGATTTATAGCAGTTCCTTTTAGCTTTGTTTTTATTAGATTAATAGCAACGAAATCGTTGACATCGTTTATGCTATTAATCAATTCTAAGGCAGCTAAGCTTTGCAGGTCGTCTGCATTACCAAAGAAATCCGGAAGGATTTTCGATGCAATATTTAAAAATTCTACAGATGTTTGTGGCATTTTGTTTGAATTTGAAATATTGGTTTTGCTACTAGTTTTTTATTGGTTCTTATCATTTACATTTTTAGTTGTGGTGTCTTTATCTATTGATACTTTTTCATGAAGCGAAACAGGTATTTTAATGTCTATTAAATGTCGTGATGCTGCTCTAGAGACTTTGTCTCTACAGTCATTAAAAATTTCAGGAGCTTTGTCTTTATGTTGATTGGTAAGCCTTGAGTAATTAACGTTTAGTATAACTCTAATGTTGGCTGGTTACCAATACATCTATATGTTTGTTTAATGTTTCATTACCTATAGGTATATCTTGGTTAATGCATTTGTAAGATTTGTAGAGTAATTCTTTATTTTGTCTTACTTTGTCGACAGTTTTTTGGCCATTCCATTTAGTTTGGCAAAGGACTTAAGATGAAAAGAAATTTTTGAATAGGTAAAATGAAGAGATTTTCGAATAATAAAATCAGAGTATAAAGATTAAGTTTTCTGGTAATGAAATTAACTATTTATAAGCTTTGAAGCTAATTTTTTTATTTTAGTATACTGTATTGTCATTGTTCATGTCATTAAAGTCATATATATTTTATTTTATTTTTTTATATATTTTCTTCAAATTAAATTTGTGCAAGAGTGTGTGCTCTTGCCATGTAAGTTTTTTTTAGAGACTTTTTATGTAGTGCGTACAGTTTTATTGCTAAATGAGCAGCCAACAATATAATAATTATAATTAGGTACATTTCGGAACTCGATTTTTGCTCAATTACTTCTACTTCATTAATTACGTTTACTTGTCTTCTCTATTTTGGACTGTTGCTTGCCCATTGTAGATATAAATTAAAATTATTGTTCAACACGCAGCGGTTCACATTGGCAATGGCAATTTACATTTGTATACTACTTAGGATACTTTTACACCATTACGTATTGAGTAATATATATTACATATTTTAATATTTTTTTTTCTTTCTTTCTATAAATATCTTAGAATCTCTAGCGCACCCAGCGTAAACGCAATTAAAGTGCAAAAAAAAAAAAAAATTTTACTGCAAATTAATGCACCATTACTTGTTCTTACGACTCCTATGTAGCAGGTTGTTGATGTAACGCAGTTCCTCTCGAAGTCTCAGTTCATCTGCATCTTCTTGTCCTTATACTAATACTGCAAATTAATGCACCATTACTTGTTCTTACGGCTCCTATGTAGCAGGTTGTTGATGTAACGCAGTTCCTCTCGAAGTCTCAGTTCATCTGCAACTTGTTGTCCTTCTTTAAGTATAGAGATGATGATTGTTCGTCGTCTTACGCCGCCGCGCCTTTTTGGAGGTCGAGCTGACTCTGGAATTTTTGTCAATTTGTCCTCCTTGGCTCGGTGTTGGCGGGCATGGTATGTCTCTATTTTAATTGGTTTCGGCCCGGCCGTCGGTTTTCGAATTTCAATTTTATTGATGTATTTGTATAAGAATTGTTTAGAAATCTTAAATAAAAATAAAAATTAAAATAATCTCCCTGGCAAGATCGCCATGATATGTAATTAAAAAACTTGGGTGTTGTTTGACGTCTTTATTTATAATGATTATTAATTGTTTCTTCATGCGGCTATGCCGCTTACTTAAACTTACTCACACTCATAGAGCGTGGTTTCCAATGACGAGCAAATAAGTTGCTCGTGGACTGACTCAGCAGTATAGTAGATCAACAACTTAGTTGCCCGTGGGATTGGAATGTGTATTAAATTCAATGTAAGCAATTTGCACCACACTGGACTAATTGGTGTCAAAATAATTTCAGAGGTTGTTTTATCAATTTTATGTTTAATTAAATATTTTTTTTTACAATTTTTCAGTCTAAACTGTAAGTTGCATGCATATTTTCAACACAATACGGTGCTTAATACTACCTTAAACTTAACTACGTTTTAAGCAGGTGGTATACAATATAGGCTCCCATAGCTAATTTGTCTCTTTTATAAGATAAATATAGTTTTTGAAATATTAAAACTTTAAAATTACAGTGTGGTCGCACATAAGAGCAAGTTCAAGATGAAGGAGTACATTGTGATTTTTTCATGGAAATTTTTTTCATAAAATCTGTGCTAAAATTACGGAAAATATACAAAAAGAATTATTGAAAGAAAACTCAAACATTTTGTTTGAGTGTTCTAAGTTCAATTTGTCCATGACTCATTTGTTAGCTAAGGTCAAAGAATTAGCTTCAGTAGTTGATGTGTTTACCCACAAAATTGTTGGTGTTGATGCGCTTCATGCTGATGTAATAAAAACTGCTTGATGCTGTTGTTGCTCCTATATTAATAGCTGTGACAGAGGATGCTGATACGAGAGCTGAGAATTTTGATGATCCGAATAACAACTGGGTGATTGCTGGTGAACGGAAGCAAAAACATAAAAAAACAAAATGTTTACGTCAGTGGTCAAGATGTTGCCGAAGGTCTGGATGTTGTTGTGACACACAAATGGTTCCACATTTCTAAATTTGAATTTTCAACATATGAAGAAAATTTATCTAAGATACCTAAGAATGAAACATTAAAGTTAAGAGACGTGTTGGTGTCTAGCAAAATTAAATAAAGTTTTTTGCCCAATTTAAAGTTCCATAATTTGCTTTAATTAACCGAGCGCATATCACTAATCCCAAACAGTGTTGCCGCTGAGAAATTTGAAAAAGTCGCATAAAAAGGGGCCACGAGATAAAAAAGGTCGCATTTTGAAATTTTTTTAATAGATAGCGAAATGAAACGAAATCCGTATAAATAAAACATGTTTTGGAGTAATTTTAGTTTTATATAAAATATTAACCAAGCAAAACAAATCAGTGTTCAGTTGATACTAAAAGTAAAATACATTTTTATTCAGATAATTATTGAATCACACTTATTTGTATACTTAGTATGATTTATTGCATTTCAGTATCAAAAATATTTTTTAAATACTTAAGCCTAGTACGCAAATCGAGCAAAACTAATTTTTATCTATTCAAAATAGCTTTTAACGGCCTTTAAGTCCTACAAAAATTGGCGTTTCGTTATCTATACATTTTTTTTTTCTTAAAACAAATTTTGAAGGTGTTGAAATAAAATTAAAATTAGCTGAAAATATTTTTAAGGGTTTTGAAAATATACACTGCAATATTAAAAAAGCAAACAAATCAGAGGGTTTGCAGCCTTTACTGCGAATATATTTTGTCATAGAAAAATCATTTCTGTGATAATTTCATGCTTTAAAAAATGTCGCCGCACTATATTTATATATATTTAGCCCTCTTGGACCCATTCCTCGCCACTGACTGAGTGAAAACAGCTGTTTTATATAATCTATTCCCGTAACTTTCTTTCATGTTTCATTTATGGTTTTTGGTCATCATCCACATGGTTGATAAAAACCGTGATATTCACGAAATGTCAACATTTATTCCAGGAAAATAATGTATCGAACATTATTTGTCTTGGAAAAATTATGTGGAGACTTTTGCATATACAGTTTGAAAAAAGTTTGGATTTTGCGTTTGAACTGCGTACTGCTCAAGAAAAATCCGAGAAAAAATTTTCCCTGGGAAAAAATTTTTATGAGGGATAAAATTTTCCCGTACTACGTACTATAGACTAAAAGTTCAATTAAAACAATGTCCTAATTAATGAGACGTTTTACACTCAAAGGTCAGGCTTATCAATGGGATCGTCATCAAAACTAATCTGTGCTTTATATTTATTTATTTTTTTTTTTTCGTCTCAAATTATAAAATAGTGCAATATATATGTAAATTTCAAATTTTTTGATGACTTTTTACAAAAAAATGTAACTTAAAGCCTAGTACGCAGATCGAGACAAACTAAATTTTATCTCTACATTCTTTTTCTCAAGACAAATTTTGAAGGTGTAGAGATAAAAATAAAATTCAAATGAGGACAGTAACGTAGATAAAAATATTTTTTGGGTTTTGTAAATCTACCCTGCAATATTAATATAACAAATAAAATCAGTACAAAAAAGGGTTTGCAGCCTTTACAGCAAGTTTATGTTGTCATTCAATAGTCATTTCTATAAAAATTTAGTATATTTTCTTGGATTAAAAAAGTTGCCGCACTAGTATTTGGCCCTCTTGAACCCTTTCCTATTAGCTACGCCACTGACTGTGTGAAAACAGCTGTTTTATATAATTTATTATATAGTTTTATTTTATGTTTTTTTGGTCATCTTTCACACAATACTTTTCAAAATTGGAAATGTTAAAACGAAAATATGTTTTTGGTTGATAAAAACCGTGATATTCATGTCTAGCAAAATAATGCTTAGAACATTATTTGTCTGGGAAAAATTATGTGGAGACTTTGGTATGTACAGTTTGAAAAAAAAGTTTGGATTTTGCATTTGAACTGCGTATTGCTTAAGAAAAATCCGAGACAAAATTTGTCCTGGGAAAAAATTTGAATAAGAAATAAAATTTTTCCCGAACTGCGTACTAGGCTTAATAGTCCAATTAAGAAAATCCTTTGAAAATGTTGGAAATTACCCAACGAAACGTCGGGTATATTTAAAAAATGGATTAGTTTTAATCGCATAAAAATCTAACGGATCACCAACTAATGCAATTTTCTAGAGATGGGGTCAGAAAAGTCGCAACTTTTTTTAAAAGGTCGTATCATAGTCGCATAGCGGCAACACTGATCCCAAAGTTAACTAATTCTATAAAATAACACATCTTCTCGGATTTAATTAAGTAAAAATCAGTCATTAAAATAAGTATAATTTCGCAAATTTTTTTTTGTCAAACTTTAATGAGATCGATCCCAAACAGAGTTCAAAAGTCAAGGAGAGTCCATATGATTTATTAACTTCAAAATTTTAAAATGTCATCTGAACGAAAGCCAAACATTTCAGAATCTGAAAAAGTTTTTGTGGCTACACACAAAGTCTACCGTAAGACCATGAATTCCTACACCTCCACCGCCCACTGTACCAAGGACAAAACAAAGCCCCCGTGACACTACTAGCCGTATCCTGGTTGAAATGCAAAAACAATTCCAGAAGCAAAGTGAGTCCATAAAAAACATTTCAATTAAGTTAGTTGACATAGAAACAAAACTAGGAAACAAAATAGATGAACAAATCAAACAATCTAAGTCTGAAATCCTAAATGTCATTCACGGTTTGCAAAAGTCGATATAATTGTACTTTTTTCAATACATTCGACTTGACTAAAGTACACAAATACATTTTTATAAAATTCGATACATTTTTCTATTTTGGGTTAATTCATATAAATACAGTTAAAATTAGTAATAGGAAAAGTTGATTTATTTTAACCTATGTTTTTTATAATAATCTTGACTACAGAATTTGACTCAAAAGGTAAAGTCGTCTAAGCGAAATTTTTATTATTTAATAAAAAATGAAGAATTGGCTCCATTTCTGTGTAATCAGCCTATTTCCATGTCACCTGAAAGACACTTTTTAGTTTTGTTTTGTTCAAACGACCTAATTCAATGAAAATCAACAATCTCAATTGTGTTCCTTGGAAAATGCTAAAAAAAAACGTTACCTTTAGAGTAAAGAATTTATTGTTTACTATGTTTTCTGAAACTAATAGTCGTTTAGATTTGAACAGATAAAGAGATAAACAAGAAGATTACTTTTCAATATGCAAATACTGTTTCATACGTCATTTAAGCAAAAATGTAATTGCAAGATAATCATAAACGATAACTGGAAAGTCAACTCTTTAACAAAAAAACGAGATTCGTATGCAAACGCGTGTTTTTTGATTTTGTGCTGGTAGGAAGATTGCATATTTGGAATTATTATGGGTCAAAAATGATGATCATTTGACGATAAAATTAACGTTGGTTTGACTTTTCCAAAATCTTCGAGATTTTAAGTGTACATCTCTTAAGCTAGCCACACACTATAGCCATTTGACTCGGAGCCATTTGGACCGGGTCCATTTGGACTTTTATTAAAAACATTTTGGTATGGATATAAAATGAAAATGTTTGTATGCAGGTTCGGTTAGTATGCCAGATAGAATCAGAAACCTTTCATCGCATTCGGTTATTACCTCTTCATCGAATGGCACTTCATCTAATATATATCAGAGTTGGAAAAAAATGATTACACAAAAATTCAATTACCATTACTTGTAATTGAAATCTCCAAACACTTTTTCAATTACTTTTAAATGTAATTGAAGAATTTCAATTACTAAATACACGTAATTGAAAAACGTACAATTAAAAACAAAAGCAATCATTATTACTTTACATTAACATTACTTTTTCATTAATTATTTCAGAAAAATGTTATTAAATATTTTTTTTCAATTACATTTTACGTGATATTGCACAAATGAAGGCAAGAATCAAGTTGTTTGCGTTTCTTAAATTGATTCGAAAATGCAACAGCAAGATTTTTAAAAGCGCTTACGCTAAAGCAATCAGAGAATTTAGAAGTATTTGCAACGCAAAGAGATTGGAGTACGAGCATAGGAATAATGCCAAGTTAAATACCTCACGATCTTCATCAGATTTTTGGGAAGCAGTCAAGCTCGTAAACGGAAGAAAAACCTGTATTACAGCAGGTCTCTACGCACATTTCAGAGCTCTTTTAAACACTTCACAGACATCGCTCAGAATTCAATATGCAGAACCTCAAATAATTGATGAATGTCTAGATGAACCGTTTGGACTGGCGGATGTCCTTCAGGTAATGACAAACGCAAAAAACAACAAAGTCCCATGGGAAGATGGAATTAACTTCGAATTCTACAAAAATTGTTCCATAGAATTCGCTCAAGCCCTTGCTGATGAATTCAATAGACTGTACTTAATTGATCATATACCCGCTTCATAAAAAAGGAGAATATTCGAAGCCAGAAAATTACAGAGGAATATCTTTCCTGAACACCGCTTCTAAATTATTCACTGAATTCGAAGTAAAAATATCCTGCATGAGTTTCAAGCCGGCTTTAGAGACAATTATTCAACGGTAGATCAAATATTCATCTTGTTAAACGTTGGTCAAATATAAAAGCAAAAACATAAAAAAACTATACGCTCTGTTTGTAGACTTCAAATCAGCTTTTGACTCTATTCCACGTGAAGCACTCTTTTACAAGCTATATAAGATGGGTACAAGCAGTCAACATCATAAGATCACTGTATGAGAACAATATGGCTGCAGTATGGGATGGTAACTTTCTGTCTGAAGAGTTTGCAACGACTGTCGGTGTGAAACAAGGCTGCATTTTAAGTACGCTGTTATTTATACCATATATCAACGACATCACAGATGATATTGGAGGTGGTGTGGAAGTAAACCGAGTAATGATTCCGGGATTAATGTATGCTGATGATATTGTCTTCCTATCCGATAAAATTAATGGGATGCAACTAAAAATCAACAGACTCGAAAGGTACTGGAAGACTTGAAATTTATCGGTGAATCTAGCAAAATTTAAAATTCTCGTGTTTAGAAATGGTGGAGGACGATTCTCGAGAAACGAAAAGTGGATCTACCAAACGGATCCTGTTGAAATTGTAAGAGATTACAAGTATCTTGATGTTCTGATAACATCTAATCTTAACATGGAAAAACATTTAAAAATAAAATTATCCGAAGCAAAACGAGCAATAAATCCAGTCTGGAGTTCTTGCATTCAAAGTAAATTTGTAGCACATAGTGCTAAACAAAAAATTATCCAAGCGACAGCCCAGACTATTCTTCTGTATGTTGCACAGGTATAGGGATATGGAATTTCTGACTCTGTGGAAAAATACCAGCGGTACTGTATAAGGCGTATTTTTGCATTTTGACTACGTATAAAAGTCATAAAAATGGAAGAGGAAAGCCTACTAAAAATTGTGCTGAAGTATATGCTAGAAAGAGGGGAAAATTTCATCAAAGAGTGGCAAGAACTTGCAACTCTTTTTGGATGCGACCTCAGCTTTTACCTGTTATATATTGAACTGTATAATAATAAATGCCTGTAGCCGCATTTGTACACACTGTATGCAATTCAACTTGATATGCAATTCAACGTATAACGTTTCTCTCTCTGATATAGAGATTAAGATTAGGTATAAGCACTTGATGTTAGTAGTAAGCTAGTTTTAAGTAAGTCAATAAATAGAAGTCGAACAGAAACCATCGTGTGTCTTTTCTCTCCGATATAACAGAATGGCGACGAGGATTAACAGTTCGCATTGATTTTTAGATCAAGTGTTCAGTAAAATTTTTTTTCTTCCGCTATTGAAGAACTTATATTCCGTTTTACTTTTTTATGGACAATAAAGAAAAAATTAAAAAATTACAAATAATGACGGATGTGAGACAACCGATTATTGGTCAAGTTGAGACATATCTCCCTGGGGAAGATTTTGAGCTATGGGTAGACAGAATGGAACTATTGCTCAAACTTAATAAAATAGTCGACGATCAAACTAAAGTGGAGTATTTTATTACGCTTGGCGGTGGTGAGCTTTATAAAGTCTTAAAATCCTTGGCATCACCTATAAAGCCAACGGAACTGAAATACGATGACATGTTACAAAAGCTCAAAAACCACTTCCAGCCTAAGAAAAACGTCATTGCAGAGCGCTATAAGTTGTTTTTCCGAAATCAAAAGGCGCACGAATCAATTGCAGAGTACGTTATTGCGATTAAATCTATTGCGCAGGAGTGTGACTTTGGCACGTTCTTGGAAAATGCACTACGAGACAGGTTGGTTTGCGGGGTACGAAATGACAGGCTACGGACGATTTTGTTAAATGAAGAAAAGTTGACTTGGGATAACGCAAAATCTAAAGCCCTTACATTTGAGATGACGGAAAAAGAGGTAAAAGACGTGAGTGCATTGGGACACAGTAGAATTGACAGTGTTCGGGAGAAAGATGATGGGAAGCGAGCCACAAGAAGGGAAAAAAGTTCGACATTTAGAGTTGATTCACATCAGGGAAGGCATCGAAGTGTATCGAGCAATCGATCTAGAGATAACAAATATGAAAATGTTTCGAGATCAGTGTGCTTCAGGTGTTCTAAACCGGGGCATAGAGCTAGAGATTGCCACGTGGTGGTATGCTATAATTGTTCCGAAACTGGACATTACTCATCTGCATGCAACAAAGGGCGTAAAAAACAACTTGGTGGAAAGGCGAACCATTTAGAGGAGACGGAGGATGACAAGTGTCATGATTTGCATAATTTAAGGCTAGGAAATATTTATAGTATCGATTATTATGGTAAGCCTTTTTATGTAGATGTTCAAATTAGATACCGGTGCATGTTCTAGTATAATGAACTTAAATGATTTTTTACAGTTAAATATAAAATTTGATCAAAAGAGTGAAGTGAGTAAAGGATTGCATGTGATAACGGGCGAACAGGTTAAGGTAGTTGGACTATGCGAGGTGGAGGTTAATTTTAATAATAGTCTTAAAAAGGTTGATCTTACGGTTGTTGATTCGCGAAGTTCGTTTGTACCACTTTTAGGTCGAAACTGGTTAGATGTTTTTATTCCAAATTGGAAAAGTTTGTTATTTGAGGGGAATGGAGGACAGATTAGTTCGTTAGACGTATCAAGGGAAGTTGAATTTTAGAAAACAAAAGTTTCCAAATGGTTTTGAAAAAGATTTAAACTCTGCGATTAAAAACGTAGAAGCTGAAATTTTCATTAAGGAAGATAGTAAACCAATATTTTTTAAGCCTTATACTATACCATATGGGTTGAAAGATAAGGTGCATCAGGAGTTGGATAGGTTAGTTGAGGCAGGTATTCTAAAGCCGGTTATGAGAAGTAAGTGGGCTTCTCCTATAGTGGCTGTTCCAAAATCTGATGGAAGTATTCGAATTTGCGTTGATTGTAAAGTTACAATCAACAAATATATTGACAAACATCATTATGCTTTTCCAAGAATGGATGATATTTTTGCCAATTTGGGAAGTTGTTCATATTTTTGTTTGCTCGACTTATCCGGTGCTTATCAGCAAGTCAGATTTTCAGAGGCTTCAAAGCCTCTGTTGACAATAATCACTGATAAAGGTTTGTTTGAATGTCAAAGGCTAACGTATGGAGTCAGTTGTGCTCCTGCGATTTTTCAGTCCACTATGGACAAAATTTTGACAGGAATCGAAAATGTAGAATGCTATATCGACGATATTATTGTCGGTGGAAAAAGTGTTGATGATTGCAAACAAAATTTGCTTATAGTTTTGGAAAGGTTGAATGAACACAATGTCCGGATAAATGAGAAAAAATGCAAATTTTTTGAAAGAAATGTGAAATATTTAGGGCACATAATAAGTGGTGATGGAATTAAACCGAATCCAGAGAAGGTTAAAGCTATATTAGAAGCACCGAAGCCAGAAAATCTTCAGCAGTTGCAGTCGTATTTAGGACTTGTGAATTTTTATGGTAAATTTATACCAAATTTATCCAAAAATTTACAAAATATGTATGGTTTATTAAAAAAATCTAATAGTTTTGAATGGACTTTAGAATGCCAAAAGGAATTTGATTAGAGTAAAGAATATTTGGTTAAAAATAATCTACTTGTTCATTATGATGAAAAGTTGCCAATTGTGATTGCTTGCGATGCAAGTCCATATGGAGTTGGTGCAGTTTTGTCCCATTTGGTGGATGGTGTTGAGATGCCAGTACTTTTTGCAAGTACTACTTTGAGTAAAGCTGAAAGGAATTACTCTCAGTTACATCGTTAAGCATTGGCTATTGTTTTCGCTATAAAAAAGTTTCACAAGTATGTATATGGCAGAGAGTTCACTATTGTGAGTGATCATCAGCCTTTGAAGGAAATTTTTAATCCTTCTAAATGTACTCCACCAGTTGCAGCAGCAAGACTCCAAAGATGGATTATTTTTATAGTTGTTAGCAAATGCGGATGCTTTATCGCGATTACCGTTGTCAAATGAATTGGAAATCGAGCCAGGTGTTATTGGGAATATAATTGAAAAGGATAATTCTCCGTTGAATATTGAAATCGTTGCAAAGTATTCTAAAGAAGATACATTTTTGAGTGTAGTTTTGGAATGCTGTAAGCGTGGTTGGAGGGGCGACTGTAGTTTGGTACACAAAAGTTTTTGGGGAAAACGAAATGAATTAAAAATTGAAGAAGGCTGTCTGTTTTTTGGCAATCGGTTAGTTATTCCAAAAAAGCTTCAATGGGTAGTTCTAAAACTAATTCATGAAGGTCATGTGGGCATCATTAGGATGAAAAAACTTGCGAGGTCTTATGTGTGATGGAATTCTTTGGACAAAGATATAGAAAGCTTAGTTAAGCAGTGCAATACATGTTTGGCATTTCAGAATCATACAGAAAATGTTCCTTTAGGGTCGTGGAATGCAACAACATCGCCGTATGAGCGAGTTCATTTAGATTTCGCATATTTAGAAGGGCAACAATTTCTTGTTTTGGTAGATGATTTTACGAAGTGGATAGAAGTTTTTATGATGCATAAAACTGATGCAACTAGTGTTATATCAAAATTAAGATCCAATTTTGCGATTTTTGGAATTCCGTCAAAAATAGTAACGGACAATGGACCACCATTTTCCTCAAGTTTATTTAAACGTTTTTGTGATGCAAATGGTATAGAGAAGATATACAGTCCTCCCTACCATCCACAGTCCAATGGTTTGGCAGAAAGGGCGGTACAAACTTTTAAAAATATTTAAATGACAGTAACATGTCAAAACTAACAATGTTGGAAAAAATTGAAAATTATTTGTTTAAATACCGCAACACTCCAAGTACAGTAACCGATCGTTCTCCATCAGCTGCAATTTTTTCTTATAAAACTAGAACTTTGTTGGATTATCTTGTAATGAAAAAGGAGCATGCTAAGGTAGATATACCAATTACTAAAGAAAGAAAAAACTGTACAAAAACAAAACATGATGTTAGATTTAAAAATAACAATCCTTTATTTAAAGAAAAGGAATCAATTTTGTATCTTAATAACTCTAATACAGGAGTTAAATGGCTTCCAGCCATAATCATTAAAAAAATAAGTAAATTTGTGTATGAAATTAAAGTAAATGAAGTTTATCGAATAGCTCCTGTTAATCAGTTGAAGAAAGGGAATTTAAAAAGAGTTACTTTTGCTACTATTTGTAATGATTTTTGCACTAGAGATAAAGAATTAAAAGAAATAAAACCTAAAAGACGTAAAAGATTAAGAAAAGAAACAGTTGAAGATTTGGAAAATTTAAGAAGGTCTTAAAGAATAATTAAAATGAAACAAAAAACTTAATTTGATTTTAGTTTTTTTTATTTAAATAAATATGTTAACTTAACATTTATGAATTAATAGAAAGTATATTTAAGTATATTTCTTTTTCAATATGAAAACAAAAAATGTATAATGGAGTTAATTTAAAATTTAAATGAATTTTATAAAAAAAAAAAAAAAAAAATTATTAAAGGGAGATTTAACTTTTTAAGGGGAAAGAAGTGTTATATATTGAACTGTATAATAATAAATGCCTGTAGCCGCATTTGTGATACACACTGTATGCAATTCAACTTGATATGCAATTCAACTTGATATGCAATTCAACGTATAACGTTTCTCTCTCTGATATAGACATTAAGATTAGGTATAAGCACTTGATGTTAGTAGTAAGCTAGTTTTAAGTAAGTCAATAAATAGAAGTCGAACAGAAACCATCGTGTGTCTTTTCTCTCCGATATAACATTACCCTAGTCACGGAGCTACCACTTGGAAAAATGAGGAGCGTTTTTATACAACAAATATGTAAATGAAGCTAAATCGTCGCTACACAGGATGTACGACAGTAAAATCAAGTATAATCTTCAAACTAAGACATACTTTTTGGATGGAAATAAGACTGAGTTGATAGGAACTATATTTATTTAAGAGGCGAATTAACCAACTTTAACTTCGTGCCGCATCGACCCGAGCTACCTATTTTATGTGATCTCTGCAACCGGAATGATAGGGAAGATGTATATCATTTTATAGCTGTGTTTCCTGTTTTGAATGAATTTCGTTTGATGTACTTTGGAGCTAGAACGCTTGAAATATATAACTATATTTATTTAAGAGGCGAATTAACCAACTTTAACTTCGTGCCGCATCGACCCGAGCTACCTATTTTATGTGATCTCTGCAACCGGAATGATAGGGAAGATGTATATCATTTTAGAGCTGTGTTTCCTGTTTTGAATGAATTTCGTTTGATGTACTTTGGAGCTAGAACGCTTGAAATATGGGAATTGATGGGAGTTTTGAATGGTGATCGTGGCTGGAATGTTGTGTTTAGATATACTTCAAGTGCTCTTGAATATAGGAAAAGAATTAGAGAAGATTTCTAAAATATAAATTGAGAAATTTTTATTAGTATGTAGGTACCTATTTTACTTCTATAAATTTTGATTAAGTTAAATTAATCTTATTTTAAATTACTTTATCAATACAAAAATGTCAATCTGGTAGACAGCTTATTGCCAAACCTAAAAACTTGGTGCTTAAAAAAATATTGTAAAAATATTGTATTATTGTGTTTTTATACAGTATAATAAAAAGTCATTAAAACTAACTAACTAAAACTAAACTTTTCCGGATCCGCACTGAAAACAACAACTGTACCTCATTCATTGAGCTCATGACAGAAATACTGTACTAAAATCAATATCACTATTTCGTAAAGCTAAAAACCGACAACTTTGCCTACGAGACGCAAGAATTCAATCAGATGTCTCAATTTATGTTCGTAAATGTTTGACAGAAAATAATCAAAAAATATGAAAAAGCAACTACAAATTTCAGTTGTGTTTACTATGCGTGGACGAGTTTATGTAAAAAAAGAAGTCAATGATAACAATACCGTTGCAGTGGATACAATCGAGAGATTAACAGAGTTAACATCAGACGAAACAATGAAGAAGAAAATTTAATTAATTTGCTAGAACGATATATTATGACTTAAGTTATTATATTTACTAAAAATAATTTCATATATTAATTCTTTCAAGTTGTTTCTTTAATAACTTATAACTAGGGCTGGGATTTTCATGCACTTAAAAATCGGAGGCTCTTAAAATATGGCCATAAAAATGGAAAATATGTACTAAAAAATGGAAAATATGCACTTAAAAAACATTATTTTACCTTATTTTTTCCAAAAAAAAAAAATTAAAAAAATATTTTTCATTCAGTTTTTATTATTTATAAAGAATTCGCAGTCTTTTATTTAACAGAAAAGTTAACAAAATAACAATAAATATTTTTATTTCAAACGAAACAATATATATACATATCTTTCAAAATAACTGAAACTTACATAATATTTTCATATATTTTTTTCACATAAATAATGAAACTTTATTTAAAGTTTTCAAACACAAAACTTTGCCTGTTTGGCCTTTGAAAAGAGAAAAAGAACAATCTACATCAACTGAAGTAAGAGGAGTGCTTTTCAAACAACAAATTTCATCAATTGTAAGATTATTAAAAACGCTTTCGTTGTTGTTGCTCGACAAATTGGAAGTTTTCCAAACCATCACCAGTTCGAAGAAAGTGAGAAGGGTATTTGGTTCAATGGACCCTTTCACTTTGTCGACTATTACTACGTTTACATTCAGGATCTAAATATCGAGTTGGAATAAGGTCGGTGCACATAATGCATTATTTATTAAACCAACTTCTCGACCCAGGATTTCGACTCGACATTTAACGAAAAATATGAAAATATGCACTTAAAATATGCATTTATTATGAAAATATGCATTTTGCATAAAATATGCAAAATATGCACTATCGATTAAATGCCATTTTTAAGAAAATTTTATGATTCGTAAAGATAATTTGGTCTCAGGCTTCTAAATGTAGTGAAAAAAACATGCATTTGCATGGAAATCCCAGCCCTACTTATAACTAATTTATTAAATTTTATAACTTTCTTTTTTTCTATTTCTTATGACTTGTGTATTATATATTTGTGTTCAACGGTATGCAGCTACCTTAACACCAAACAAAACGACCATTCCCCTTTTTCTTATTTTATCGGCTTTTCAGAACATGCGTGTGCTCGGCAGAAAATCTGTTTTCTCTTTCAATGCTGGTTAGCCACAGTTCTAATAATCTGAATTCCATAAACGAAACAAACGTAAAAGTAACTAAATATTTTCATTTAAAGTGTTTTTTGGGCTTAAAATCTTCAGTTTTCAATATTTTTTAATGATTCTTTGGAACAATTGGATTTGAGGGATTCTACACTTGGAACAAGTTTTAGATTTTGGATTTTTGGAAAAGGGGGGGCAGGGGTGTTTTATAAAAGTTAAAAAACTCGGAGATGTTTTTTTAAAGTTAGTTTTTAAGCTGATAGTAAGAATGTAAGGTCAGAACTTTTTTCAATATTGTATGCATTTATCATAAGGTTTCAAAAGTAAATGCATTAAACAAAAATAAAATATTAGATAGCCGTTTTTTTGGATTTTTGAAAAAATGTTCGGAAGGTTTTATCTTTAAAAATAAACGTCCTACAATTTTGAATTTTTGGAACAATGGTTAGGAAACTTTTTGAAATCCGAAAAAAATTAAGATTTTAGGGGTCCAAAAACTTGGAACAATGTTCAGAACAACTAGAACAATCTGAAACAACTTTCAAAAATTTGATTTTCGAAAAAAGGGGGACTAAAAAGGGTTTTTGGCTCTAAAACCCCCATTTTTAATATTTTTCAAAAAAAACTTGGAACATTGCGGAACAAATCGGGAACAACCTGAAACAACTTTCAAAAATAGAAAATTCCAAAAAAGGGGGTCTAACTTCACGCACTCAAGGTATGACGCTATATGTGTAAGTGAGACGTGGTATCACAGCAATATCACTGATAGGTTGATTTATCTTAAAGGTTTTAAAGTACTCAGGAACGATAGAATAGGTCGGTTGGGTGGTGGAGTAGCAATTTACACAAGGGATTCAATTAAAAATTAAATTAAATTTGTGCCTCCTCCTGAAAGCCCTGTAGAATATCTTTTTGTTGAAATTTCTGGTGCAATTGAACATGTGTTATAGGCCCAACCTTTTCATAGATTGGTCACCACTTAAAACTGTACTTGAAGATAACGCGTTTTGCTTCACAAGTATAACTCTTTGTGGAGACATTAATAGCGATACTCTTACCGACGTGTATACTTTCAATTTACAATCAGTAAACACAACTAGTCCCACACACTTCATAAAAAAATTCCAGCACACTTCCTGATATATTTTTTGTTAGTGATCCTTTTTAACCAAATTGATGCTCCAGGTTTTTCCAAACATCACCTTATCCATCTTTCTTTCAACTTCTGTCTCACAAGACCTCTTAGAACGTTCCAGTTTCGAGATTTCAAAAATATAGACCCGAATAATATTGAACTTGATATACGAAGAATTAATTGGGATAGTTTGTATTGTCAACAATTATCGGATGGACAAGTTGAGTTCCTCCAAAGAAATTTATATCGTTTGTTTGACTTGCACGTTCCTTTAAGAACTTTATCTATAAAATACGGTAACTGTACTTGGTTTAGTCTTGAAATACGCAATTTACTCAACCTACGTAACTCGTCTCTCAAAAAATAAAAGCGTTATAAGATACCAGATGACTTTCATGAATATCGTCGTTTGCGCAATACGATTTGGTACAAGTCTGTTAAATCTCTCCTTGAACGGACGCAATTTGTGGACAAATTTAAAGGAAATCCTCAACAACCAATTAATTTTGATCCAAAGTATATTGATTGTAATGAGATCAACAATAGCTTTATTTCTTCTATTTTCCGCGTCTCAAAATCTTTCTGGTGACGAGTTTTCGGCAATGTCCTCAGGACCTGAGTTTGGTTTTTCTTTTGTAACTCCTGAAGATGTAGTTAAAAGTTCCATTTGCTTGAAATCAAATGCCGTAGGTTTTGGTAACTTACATACAACGTTATTAAAAGCAATCCTACCACTTATTTGGCCACATAATTCGTATATCTATAATAGTATTCTAACAAAAGGTATTTCCCGTCGCGTGGAAGCAACATTGAACGGCAAGAAACAAGTGGCTACGATCGACACCGGTGCCACTGCCTCCATTGTTCGAAGGGACTTGGTGAAGATGACATGGCTGCATAACACCAATAACTACCGTCTCAAAACTGCAACAGGAGAGGCAACGATTGGCAGAACTGAAGTTTTCACATATGTTTCTGGAAGCCGATATATGTGATTAGTGGATCATTAGCCGTGTTTTATTATCTACGGATCTGGATCGGGATCATCCCATGAAAATAAAACGATACGGATCCATAATGATAGCAGTGTTGTATGCTCATCTCTTTTTTTCTTATGTTTGTTTATTTTTCATGTAGATACTGTCTTCTTTCTTTACACTACAGTTTGTACTCCCTACCGACTAAAGAGCCGTCTACTCGCCAAAGTTAAAACTTATCTTCGGATCTTTAAAATAGATCCAGATACAGAGCAGGATCCAAAGATGTTGTTGTATTACGTGTTAAAAGATGATCCTGATCCAGATCCGTAGATAATAAAACACGGCTATTGAAATCGACTTTATGAAAAGCACGGAGTTACCCTTGATATTGGAAAGCAAGTTCTCAAGTACCGAAATGTGGAAATTCCTATGGTTTAATGCAACGAAAACTCATCAACACTAAGGACTGCACATTTGCCACCCGACTGGAAAGTCAGGGAAAATCAGGGAAAGTCAGGGCACGCGAATTTGGTCAGGGAAAGTCAGGGATAGTCAGGGAATTTCGAAAGTGGTCAGGGAAAATTTTTTGATCACTGAATTTTTTTATACAATGAAAATAATTGAATATTTCGTTGAACTCAGGGACCCTACTCTGTATTTTATTCCGAAAGTCAGTTGTATTCGAAACTCGAAAGTGATTTTTCGTCCCGCTTTTGAATTGGAACTTTGTAAAACTGTCGAAGAGCAAAAAATAGTATTTAATACTTCATTCACTTATGGATTATTTTTTTCAGATTGCTCGTATTGAAATAATTCTTTTTTGGTAAATCTTGGAAAATGTTTTTGAACGAGCTTTTAAATAATCAAAAAAATTTGGGCCGATAAAAGTTAAATTGTTTAAGAATCGAATTTAAGTTATAGTACGAGAGCTAACAACGTCGACAGAAAAAAGCATTTTAACAGTCATGATTTTTTTTTCACTATCTCGAGTGAAATTTAGAAAGTCTGGCTGGTGGCGTTTTTCTGTACGCAACTTTTGCAACCGTAAAAATTGATTTTTAAAGTCATTTCAACAGTTTTGGCTTCTTTTTCATTCCGTTCTATAAACTATTTGCCATATGAATTACAGGTCATGTAGGTGTCAGACGTTGCAAAATACGTCTGGCAAGCTTTTTTTTTTAATAAAAAAATAGAATATGAAGATTTTAATTCGGAAAAAAAATTATTAAAACAATAACGGTAACATAATATTACTATAGCTTTTTGAAATCTATTCTTTTATTTCACATTTAAATTACTATATTTGAATGAATAGTTTTTTAACATTAATTTTCAAACTTGAAATTAAAAAAAAAAAAACAAAAACATGTTACACGTATCTCTTAAAAAAATTTACACATATTATTAAGTTCCTGTTTATCTTTTAGTATATAATACTATTATCCATTTTTATTCGATCACTAAAAACTATAGCTGGTTACATGTCTTCTATTTTTTAAGAATTTTTTTTTGAAATTTTTGTTCGGATTCCTAGAGCTCTTAAATAGCTCCAAAACACTAGACTAAAACTTTTTTCCTTACATTTTAAACTTTTTCCGGTAATTGCTCTACTAACTGCATTAATTTACAAGAATTTTGTTGTTGGGTACTTAATTAGCACTTGATAAGCGCATAACGATGACGTCACAAAAATTAAGTTATGTTTCTAAAAGAGTTACTATTTTAATTTTTTTTTTAATTTGGTCAGGGAAAACTTTAAAATTGGTCAGGGAGAGTCAGGGAAAGTCAGGGAAATTTATTTTGAAAAAAAGTGGCAACCATGGAAGATATTTGCCTACCACCTTCTTCAGAAGTGTTCGATTGGACGAAAATAAAGGGTGATTTGGGTTACCATCAGTGGCGGATCCACGGGGGGGTTTCGGGTCCGGACCCTCCCCCCCTCATGAGCCTTTAAACCAAATATTTTTATATAAATTTATTTATTTATTAAATATTTATTTCTCTTCGACCTAAATTTGGGCTACGTTTAACCTTACTTAATTCCAGAAAGCCAATCTTTTTATAAAATTTCGATTAAAATGTTCTTTAAGTGCGTAATGATTAGGTATACCTCAGTGGCGGATCCAGGATTTGGTCATGGGGGGGTCCATTTACAAATAGAATTTTTTTTAAATCGTGATTTTGAAAAAACAAATTGCAAATTTGCGAATTTAAAATGTATCCCTAAAATTTGCAAATTTGCGATGACGGTGCTAATTTCACGCTAAGTTCCTTCTCATCATTTGCGTTCGGTCGTAAAAGTCGGAAATATGCGATTTTTGTATCTCTTCGGCTGTATCATTTTTTTTGAGCACAACTTTAAGTTTTTAGAAAATTTTATTTTGGAAAAATTTCATCCTAAAAATTTTCAAAAATGTTTACGGCACATCGCAGCACAAGTTGAGCACAATGCAGCACAGTTTCTTTTTCAAAATCGAAAATGGTAGTGCTAACTTCTTTTTGCCCTTATAATATTGAATAGTATTTTAATATGATGCTTTGGAGAGGTAGATATGATAAATTGCCTAAGTCTTCAAAATTTAACATACCGTAAGCCCTTGAACTAAGTTTCCATCATATAGGCATTATAGCCTTTACACACCGAATCAAAATCGAGATTTCGATCAAAAATCACCAAATCTCATCAAAATCAACAAGATTTCCCATACATTTTCAGATTTCGTAATCTAGTAGATTACTGCGAAATCTTCTTTTTGTTTAGTTTCTATCAACACTGAAATTTGATTGAAATTTCAAACAAAATCTAGATTATGTGTGGTGTGAACGATTCAACGAGATTTGGAAATCTTGTGCCGAAATCCGAGATTTTGGTTCGGTGTGAAAACCGTATAAAACTGCTACGCAATCTAATGTAAGTAGGTATACTCCTTTTTCCACTAAGATGCATTTGAAGTTTTTGAGGTAGGTATTCATTACACTTAAAGAATTTTTAAGTCGAAATTTTATAAAAAGATGGGCTTTCTGTAATTAACACAAAATTTAGGTCGAAGAGAAGTAAATATTTAATAAACAAATAAATTAATACAAAAATGTTTGGTTTCAATGCTCATGGGGACCCGAATCCCCCCCCCCCCCCCGTGGATCCGCCACTAGTATACCTCCAATACTTCAAATGAATCTTAGTGGAAATAGGGATATAAATGCTTACCTTAGATTGCGACTGCATAATAATTTTATGAAGGAAACTTAGTTCGAGGGCTTAAGGTATGTTATTGTGCTGCGATGTTCCGTAAATATTTTTGAAAACTTCAAAAATTTGCAAATTTTGTAGATTAAATTTTTCCAAAGTTATGTTTTTGTAAAATGGTACAAACGACGAGATAAAGAAAATCGGATACTATTTGCAACTTTTACGACCGAACGCGAATGTTGCGAAGGAACTTAGCGTGAAATTAGCACCATCATTTTCGATTTTCAAACAAAAAACTTGCGCTGTATTGTTCTCAGCTTGTGCTGCCATTGTGCCGTAAATATTTTTTTAAATTCGCGAATTTGCAATTTTTTTTCAAAATTACGAGTTTTTAAAATGTTATAGGTACATCATGCGCTGTTTTAAGCTCAGTTTGTGCTTGCTTGAGTTTTTTTTTTTCTGAAAATAGAAATGGCGGTGCTAACTTCGAGCACATAAATAATGTATCACAAATCCCACGCAAGTTTTACTTGCCTTTAAGTTTTCTATTTGTAGTTGGACCCCCCCCCCCCCCCATGACCAAATCCTGGATCCGCCACAGGTTCCCATCGATACCTAATGGTGGAGCCAGGCTCTGAGCAGTCTCCTAAAACATTAAGGGAACATTCTTGTGGCCCAGAAAACAACATGGTGCCCGTACGGATACTCAACATCAAACCGTACGAAGTCAAGCTTAGAAAGGGAGAAGTTGTTGGAAGGTGTAAATCTGTATCCGCAATAACTAAAATCACAGAAGCTGACAAATAAATCTGTGGATCCTGGGAAATTGAACTTAATGAAGGCAAAAATTCCCAAGTTTCAAAATTAAGTGAACATCAGCTTAATGTTGCTGGAAGCCTGCTTCACGAGTACGCTGATATACTATCTTCACCTAGTGGGCAGTATGGTCGAACACAACTGGTGCAGCATCGAATCGACACAGGAGACGCGAAACCGATTTGGCAACCAGCAAGACGTCTCCCATTAGCCAAACAAGCCGAAGTTGAAGAGATGATATCGACCATGAAGAAAGATGGACTAATCGAAAATTCTAAAAGCCCTAGGGCATTACCAGTTGTTCTTGTCAAAAAGAAGGATGGACGTAATAATAATGAGAAATAAAATAGTTGGTCATGCGAATTCAGTTCTCACCAGTCATGGTACGGTACTAAACCTTGAAGCCATTTTAAGCAGATAAGACTTCGCCAATACGTGTTTTAAATCATGAATTAAGTATAATAAAACAGGGCAAAAAAACGTTAGTAGAATTCTATAATGAAGTTACAGAAAAATTGACATTAATAATAAATAAAGTTATAATGACATATGGTACTTACAGTGAAACCACTGAGAAATTCAATGAATCATATAGGAAAAATTTTAATAGAAATTTTAATCAGAATAAAAATCAGAATGATAATTTTAAAAGAGAAAGAGAACAAAGTGTTCAATTAAGCTCCCAACCACCAAACAAAGTAAGGATAAACAATATCCAAGAGAATCATTTTTTTAATCGGCACATGGGATTACCTCACATGTACAGAAGAATAAATATCAAATGGTTAAAAATATTAATAGATACTGGAGCAACATCTTGTTACACGTCTGCAAAAATATTTAGTGATAGGAAAACATTGGAAATTTATAAAAGAGTAAAAACCGTGACTGGATTTACAATTATTAAATGTATTATTATGAGATATGTGTTTTTGATAGAATGGTTCGATTTTACGAAATTGAGAACCCAGAAGCAGATTGCTTGATAGGTTACAATCTTTTGCGAAGTGCACATATAAATTAAAATTTAAAAAGAAATTTATTGATATACAATAATAAGGCAGAAAAGGTGTTCATGGATGGCGAATCATTACCATGGGGGAATAATAGAACACAATCAGGAAATGAAATTAAAGTTACCTTAGAGCTATCAAGTACGACTGACTCACGCTCTATTTACACTCTTGAAACACGCCTCAATAAAAAAGTGATTGAAAAAATACAGTCATGTCAAAACGTTGATTTTCTGAATAAACAAGTTCTTTTCATTATCAAAGAAATATATTCAAAAATAAGTATTACATTGCCATTCCGTACAGATGTGGTGGCAGAAATAAAAACTAATATAGAATCACCAATATGGACAAAACAGTACCCATATACATTAAGTCCTTCAGAATTTATAAACAAAGAAATAAGTAAAATGCTAAAAGATAATATAATTAGGCCAAGTAAAAGTCCATACTCAAGTACAGTGTGGGTAGTACCAAAAAAAAGGTTCAACGAAGATGGAACACCTAAGAGCAGGTTAGTCATCCACTTTAAGAAACTCAATGAACACAGAATTAGTTACAAATACCCAATCCCAGACACAAATGTTATTTTAAGCCATTTGGGAAAATCTAAATACTTTTCAACGAAAGATTTGGAGAGAGGATTTCATCAGATATTAATGAAAGAATCTGATATTCAAAAGACATCATTTTCCGTGAATAATTTTAAATACGATTACATACGCTTGCCTTTTGGTCTAAAGAACGCAACTTCCGCATCGGAAAATTCTGTCATATATACATTGATGACATTATAGTTTTTTTTTCAAAAAATATCGAATATTGAAAGAAGCAAATATGAAAATATAATTAGAAAAAATCTAAATTCTATCGAACGGAGGTGGAATTTTTGGGATATATTACCAGTGAGAAAATAATAACTACTGATCCCAAGAAAATCACCACAATTAAAGAGTATCCAGAACCAGAAACTCTTAGACAATTAAGAAGTTTCTTAGGTATGTCAGGGTACTATCGTAAAGTTATACAAAACTATGCTCAGATAACTAAACCCTTAACAATTCACTTAAATGGTTAAAATGGGAGGATATCAAAGAACCAGAGCAAGAAATATATTGGTGAGGAGGGTAGAAATTCATTAAAAGCATAAACTTAAAGAATATTTAATCGAAAATGTAAAGTTGACACAACCAGATTTAAAAAAAAACGTTTATATTAACTATTGATGCCAGTAATGATACAATCGCAGGAGAATTGTCTCAAGACGACACCAATCATATATTTGGGTTCAGGTACAGTCTGTATCTATGCTTCAGACGAAGACCTATACGAAGTCAAAAGTAAACTTCTCGAAATATTTAGTAATAAATTTTGACGATCTGAAATGTATGCACAGGGTATACTGAACAGAGAAGACCATATGAACATAATCATTGATACAGACAAAAGAGCACACATGGTAACTCTTGAAAATTATAATAAAATACAAAAAATACAAATACCTATGTTGTTTGCAATGAAAACAAATACGATCGTAAACCAATAAAAGTTCCTAACCCATACCATAAAAAGAACGTGAACAGCTACATATAGATATTTTTTATGCAAGCAAAGAAGTATACCTTACAATCGAAGATGGTTATTCAAAGTTCTTAGTCGTACATCCCCTTGAATCTAAAGTTGGTATTGAACTCGAATTATTAAAAATTTTAAATATTTTTCCTTATGCGAAAAACGTTATTTGTGATAACGAATCCGTATTCAAATCCGTGTTCTTTAAAAATACTTTGGAAAGAAAGAAAACTGAAATCTATTATGTACCAGTTAGTCATTCTACGACAAACGGACAAGTAGAACGTACCCATAGTACATTAATATAAATAACACGCTGTATTAAAGCAGAATATAACATAATAGATGATAAACAGGCAGTACTAGAAGCGGCACATAAATATAACGAAACCGTTCACTCTGTGACAGGCCTGAAACCTCAAGAAATTTTATTCAACAAGGTAAAACACATTACACAATATAAGGAAAATTTTAAAAGAAAAACAATCTTAAAGGCACATAATGAAAATCATGAAAGTAGAGAATTTAAGAAAAACCAAATAGTTTATGTGAAAAATCACGATACTGGAAGAAATAAATTAAAAAAGAGATTTAATCGTACCAATAGATGATAAAAAAGATCAAATATTAACTAACAAAGATAATATTTAATCGTAGACGCTAATATAAGTTAGAATTACCAAGTTCAAAAGAGCAATAAATACTATAGGAAAAATACCGAAATGGATATCAGGAGTACCTGATCATGATGATCATTTACTAGTAGAAAAAAAATTAAATAAATTAATTTTTAATACCTAATAATAAACAGGCAACTACCAATTCACAGATTTTTCAAGCTATTCAAGAAATCACTATAGTTTTAAACCCTGAAAAAAATACATTAAAAAAAAATATTACAAGAAGGAAATAAATTAATAATACTAGTATTACAAAACCTTATTCAAACTATTGCTTTAAATAAAGCTAAAGTTTTAAACCCAATCATATTGAATAAAAAAGATATTAAAAAAAATAACAAATAATTAACATGGAACAATGTCAATATCCGATCTATTGCATGTTAGCGATTTTAGGATTGTTCAAACTAAAGATGTCATAATAATATTGTAAGAAACAAGAGCAATTGAACAAAATAATGAAAAAATAATAAATAATAAGAATAAAGCAAAATGCAATGAAACATTTTACAAGAAACAAATTTGAATTTTTGCAAAATTAATTATGAAAAATCATGCCTTTCAGATTTATTAAATAAACTTCCTACAAAATGATATAAAAACAAAAGAATTTGAAATAATAAAAGATGGAGCAATTTTAATAAAAAATAATCATACTGTAAATAATGATAAAATAAATGGAATTTACTTGATCACATTTAATGAAACTATTAATATAGATAATAAGAGTTATACGAATCCTATTCAGAAAATACTTAGTTTTATAAAAACACATTCCATAAATGATTATGTCGTTGACTTATACATAATAGACCCAAACACTGAGCTAAAATTTGAATTTGAGAATATTGACACATTAAATTACTTAAATATAACAAAACTAGAGTCAGTAATTGGAATTAGTACCATAAAGTATAATTATTGTTATTATTATTATATATTAGTTTCTTATTATATTATCCTTATTTTTTAAGAAAAAACTAATCAAAATCAACAATATAATATAGCGATGCCACATATAATCGAACCAACAGCTCCACAAAAAGAGATGACATTAGAGAAATGACTTGCTTTACTTCAGAAACATTGATAAATCGGGGCCATTCATTTTGAGTGATGGAGGGAGTTGTAAACACTCAACTGTACCTGAAGCAGTAAGAGGAAATAATACCTATCCAAACAATAAAAGGAAATTATAAAATAAACAGGTCCGCTAATGTAATGATCTACGAGCATCCAAATAAACAAGCATCCTAATAAAGATTACCACAGATATTTTATGATCAACCCTATACAAACAAGATAATAGCAGATACAGAAAAAAATTAACCAACACGACCATAAACCCTGAATATAAGAAACCCAACTCATCGGAATAATGGGTATAAATAGATGCAATACAGAAGGAGTTTGTTTGCCGAGTAGTTGAATTTGAACTATCAAAGTACATACTATTGTAAATATTTTATTTGTTTAAGTGAAAATAAATTAAGATTTAAAAAAATATTTTTTTGATATTGCTTTTTTATTTCTACGAATAAATATAATTGGCACAAAGGGACTCGCTTCATGTACAAAGGAGTACTAAGACGTAAGTGGTAGTCCACGACGGCAAATCATACGTGGTGCAGCTAATCGTACCTCGATCCAAAGTTAATGACGTTCTTGAAGAGATGCATGAGGGAGCTTCCGGAGGACATTTGTGGGTCAATAAGACACTGGAAAAGGTAAGGCAGCGATTCTACTGACTACATGTAAGAGAAGATGTAGAAAAATGGTGCCGAAAATCTGATACTTGTTCTGCAAGCAACGGAGCAGGCAGAAATGTCCAGAACAGAATGCAGCAGTATAATATGGGCTCGCCTTTTGAAAGGATTGCAATAGACGTTGCAGGCCCTTTACTAGAAGCCGAAAGCGGAAACCGATACATAGTGGTAGTAATGGACTACTTCAGTAAGAGGCCTGAGACAATGCAGCAGTATAAAATGGGCTCGCCTTTTGAAAGGATTGCAATAGACGTTGCAGGCCCTTTACTAGAAGCCGAAAGCGGAAACCGATACATAGTGGTAGTAATGGACTACTTCAGTAAGAGGCCTGAGACATTTGCCATCCGAAACCAGGAAACCAAAACAGTCGCAGATCAGATTGTTTTCAACTTTCAGATCAAGGATGGAACTACGAGTTCAAAATCTTTCAGGAAGTTTGTACACTCCTTGACATTAAAAGAGGAGGACAACACCGCTTCATCTACAATCTGATGGAATAGTTGTACGATTCAACAGGACCATTAAAGAACACCTTTCCAAAGTTGTAAGGACAACCAACGAGACTGAGATCGGCATATTCCATTATTCTTGATGCCCTATCGAAGTGCGGTACATAGCTCGACAGGACATACACCATCAAAAATCCCGCTTGGGAACACAATACGACTACCAGACTTTTTTCCGCTCTCCCATATAAACCAAACCACTGTGCGGGGTTCGCCTTCAGCTCTTAGTACTAATAAGGCCCAAATTCGCCAAGAAAATTTGAGTTCTTTTGCGTGCAGTGGAATTGACTGCTTCTGACTCTCTTGCACATTCTAATGGGCAGCGGCGGTATTTGATTTGCATTTCGGCAAGAAACGTTAAATAGTCGACTGGGAAGTACGACCAAGTAAAACGTTTTATTATTTTTTAAGTGTTTCTCGTTGCTGTAGCTTTTACTTTAGTTTCTGAAAAATAAAAAAAACAGGATTAACAACAGACCAAATAAAATAGCAGTCATGAACGGTCAAAATCTGCCCGTCCCTATTGGATAACTCTTAGTTATAAAGTTTTGTTATAAACTTTTTAATTTAGGGGTGTTTGACTACAAAAATAAATAGGTATTTGGAAATAAACGACACTAAACTATACATTACCGATATAGTGCTTTTAAATTGTAATTTCATCCGGTGCACAGTGGATCGACTCCATACAATTAGACGTGAAAAATTCTAATCTCCTTGGAAAATATCTGTTTCCATCTATAATGTTCATAAATAACATTATAGTAGCCTTTTCGCTGACAAAAAAAAATCTTAAAATTTTTTTTTTTTTATATTTTGAACTGATCTCTTAAGTTTACCAGAACATATTTAAACAGTTTCTTGGTTCTGATGTATTAAACTTGTTCGAAATATATTTTAGAAGTTTTTTTGTCCGAGTCGATTTGAAATTCGAAAACCAAACTTCAACAAAATTCCTTCCTTGGGACGCAGAAATCTTTTCCTGAAAAGTGGGCAAAAAAAAATGCTATGCAAAACATTGCGAGGTTTATCACATATATTTCCAGAAAGTAGACGTTCACATCTATCTAAAGCAGCCTTAGGCACATATTTAGATTTTCCAAAACAAACACGGTAAAATCAATTTTTTTTTGTTCTTTGAATAACACAATTTTTTTTATTCAACAAACAAACATTAAGACAAATTCAACGCAGATTTATAAAAGTAGGTACCTTCGCGAACATCTGCCATTTTATTCAATCTCACTTAAAAATGTAATTTTAACAATTATTTTTCTAAAAAACTAAACGCACCAGAACAAAAAAAGACTTTACACTTTCAAGTTTGGAGGTATCTAATTTTTTCCATGCTAAACTGGGGCCAGATTCTGTATCTAAAAAGCTATCAAACGTTTTCGTTTTTGCGAAAGACTTTCATAAAGATTTGAAGCAAATCTCACAAACGAAAACATTTGATCGCTTTTTAGATACAGAATCGGGCCCCTGGTTCAAACAAGAAAAAAAGTGTTTCTGACTTAACAGTTATCCGTTATAGATAAGAAATAGAATTTTTTGCAATTTTAGTCATTTACTTTTTCACGTCTAATTGTATGGAGTCGATCCACTGTGCAGCGCTATCCAAAAAAATTTTAAATGTGTCCAAAATTATCAAACAGATTCTTAAAAAAGATAAGTTTGAGAATTTTAATTTTCTCGGAATTATTCAATTATTTTAAAAGTTTTTCTTTTTTATAGAAAAATCCACGTGATGCCAATAATTTCGATACGGAATTTACAAAAGAAGAACCCATTCTTACACATGTGGCCAAAGATATCGTAAGGTGCATTAATCAAGAAGAATTTGCTGGATTTTCATTCGTCAATCCTGATTTTGGCCCAGAGCGGAAGGTCTTTTGAGTAATTAATTTTTTATTTAAAAATCACATTATGGTTTGTGCGAGCTAAAATGTATGTGAAGTATTTTAATAGATGTATTAACATATGATCAAAAACGCACAATAAATAATCCTTGAATATAATTCGAGGAAAATCTTTCATGTGTTTTGTTTAAATTCTAAAATATATTATGGCCCCAGTCATAAATCGAATCGAGAATCGTTGGAGCAATGTGATACGAAAACACTGGAACGTGCATAAAAGAGCGTCATGGAAGTTCGAATGGCACACTGGGTTCAAAATGATTTTTCTTTGCTAAAATCATAACTTTTGAAGATATTATGTATATATTCCTTCTGTTTCTTAAAGAAAATTTTCACATCTATAAAAGTGGTGACTTGGAATCATTGGCTGAGGTAAGATTTAAAACAAAAAATATCAAAGTAGAGTTTTAATAACAGTCCTAAATTTTTCGGGAGGAGAGTACGATAACTTAGGCGCCAAAAATTGATAACGGTGTTTTATAGAGGGGTCAAAAATAAGAATTTTTTACTATGGGAGGGGGGGTATATGTGAATTTTTTATAAGTAATGCATTACAGCTTCTACCTAAGCGTAGAACTTGTCGAGTTGTAGAAACTGAGTAAGGTCAAAGATTATCGAAATAATCTTTCCAGATGAGTCCTGAAACTAAAGGGCCCTTCACAACCTTCCTCTCCCTTCATCATCCTTCCTCCACGTTAGTACGGTGACCATGCTGTCTGACGTTCCTTACATCCCACTGTTCGACGGAACCCTTCCCTCGACTGTACGGCGAAAAAGCTGTCAGACGTCCAATCCTGTCTGGCTTCTGTATCCCCTTAATTACACTCCCTCTACCCCTCCTACTCCCTTTGGGCTGGATCAAAGGTGTTACACGGCCCGTGCCGAGGATCAGCCAGGCTGAGGGCCCAAATAAAATAATAGCTCAGTCTTTGACGGAGTACCCTAATACCTGGAAACCTCTGGATTAACTAACCTAACCTGCATATATGGATCTCTGTGCAGGTGGACATACCCTTCTCCGATACTCGTGGGACCTTTTATGAATTCATTAAATGGTGTTGGTGGTAAGTCCGAGTCTTCTTCTAGATCGGCCAGTAGTGCGACTGCTAAGTCGCCTGCTGTTACTCCTGTCTTGCGCATTTGCGACATGACTGTGACAAATCATAGTCGCGCTACTAATGGCAAGAACAGTGAAAAGGTAGATATTCTTACTTTCAGTGGAAGGAGGATCGTGAATAATGCCCCTTTTCCACTTATAAGAGTTCACCTATGAAGAAAACCCCCAGCAGGAGTGGGCGAAAGCTCACACCGTCGGGGGCGATCTACAAAAACATTCGGAATGCTAAGAAGATTCTGAAGGCATATGGCGATAAGCCAAATGTTGGAGGAGACTCGAAGCAGGATGGCATGATTAAGTGGGCTAAGGGTATCTTAGCCAAATACGACGAGACCAGCAAGGACTCCACGTCTAAGCGTCAAAGGTCTATTCAATCCCCATACCGGTGACAAAACTTTCAGGGACATACTGAAAGACAAAATAATGGTTGCGGTTATCGACAGGAGCGATGTGGATGGCACGATCTCTTCCGATCATTGGCAGAGGGTAAAACTGAAGCTCTCGGCTACTTTCTTACTTATAATGAGGAAAAACCTGGGACCACCTCCAATCACAAGCGACGGCGATTGGCATCAAGGCCATGTCAAGCTCATCGCTTGTGACGATTGGAGGTTGTGCGATCTATTTAAGCTAGGGGAGGTCTGGTCAGGTGCAAAGCTGGAGGTAATTGGTAGGAAGGACATCCCATGCACACCAAGAGCGTGCACCTAGATTTTTCTTTGGTTATCCAGCAGCAGAGAAGATATCGTCCTGATCCAAGAACCTTGGATTGTGAAATCCATTGTTCTTGAACTCAGGACTCCTGGATATTACTTACCGTATGCATCAGATAAAGGTGACCCTAGATCTTGCATTCTGGTAAAAAGTAGCATTAATGTATATTTACTCCCTAATGTCAGCGATCGAGATACTACCATTGCAAGCCTGGAAACGGCCAAATGTACTTTTTGGCTGGTATCGGCGTATCTCGGCCATGACCACCTTGGCCCTCTCCCTGGCGATATACTGGAGAGACTAGTCGCTGATGCAGAAAGGCAAAAGATCAGCCTCATTATTGGGTGCGACGCTAATGCCCAACATACGGTGTGGAGTAACACTGATATTAACAATAGAGGTGATTCTCTTTTTGATTTTATTCTAAATACTAACCTTATTGTAACGTAGGCAATGAACCTACATTCGTTACTAAAAACCGACAGGAAGTATTAGACACAACTCTTGTCTCCGACAACATCCGTCAAATGATTATTAATTGGAAGGTATCTAAAGAACACTCGTTCTCAGATCATAGATACATCCAATTCAGTTTAAATGATGAACCTTCCTGCCAGTCAGTTTTTCGAAATCTTCGGAAAACCGCATGGCTGAAATATATAGAAACACTGAAAAGTTTAATTAAACCTGAACTTTTGAATGTTCCCTCTAACATTAACGATCTTGACAACAAAGTCAACAATCTAACATCAGCCCTTAATAAATCATTGGTCATCTCCTGTCCTCTTTTTCAAAAAAGGAAGCCACATTAGTGGACTTCTGGGTTAAATCTGCTCAGGAAAGATTGTAGAAAACTTTCCAATCGAGCTAAAAGCACTAGAGAAGTGTTAGACTGGAATTCCTATAAGGTATCCCTAAAGAATTACAAAAAAGAACTGAGGAAGACCAACCGATATTCTTATAGGAACTTCTGTGGTAGTATAGAAGAAACCTCTGAAGCATCAAAACTACGAAAAATCCTCTCCAATAATCCAGTTATGCCAAACGGCTTGAAATATGCCGACGGCTCCTGGACCAACTCGTGTGAAGATTCGCTCAACTTGTTACTGGATACTCATTTTCCAGGAAGCTCCCTAATAGTTAATAGTATTGACCCAAAAAGGGCAAATAGCAATTTAACTTATCCAAAAGATCTGATCACAAGGGACAAACTGCAATGGGCACTCAACAGCTTCAAACCATACAAATCCGCAGGGCCTGATGGCATTATTCCAGCTGAATTAGAAAAGAAGTCAGATGTCATTCTGCTTATTCTGGAGGTAATTTTCAAAGGCTGTCTAAATCTAGCCCATAATCCACTGCTATAGAGAGAAGTCAAAGTTGTGTTTATACCCAAAACTGGTGAATCTACCCACGTAAACCCAAAAGATCTTAGACCTATAAGCTTATCATCATTCTTTCTAAAAACCTTTGAGCGTCTGATTGATATCCACCTACGATCAAGCATTGACACGAGACTATTGTCCAAGGCTCAACGTGCTTACAATAAAAAGAAGTCGGTAGCAACTGCTCTTCATACGCTAGTACGCACTATCGAATATTCCCTCCACCACAAGGAGTACACAATGGTGGCTTTCTTAGATATATGTAGAAGGTGCTTTTAAAAATATCGACACATCGGCAATCTCATCAGCACTGTCATCTCTGAAGGTGAAAAGGTCGCTTGGTGAGCTGATTAATCGTATGCTTATAAACTCAAAACAGGGCTGCTTTTCTACCAGAAGATCTGTCAGCAGAGGTACGCCACAAGGTGGGTTTCTTTCCCCTCTCCTTTGGAACTTGGTAGTAAATGAGCTACTAATGTGCCTAGAAGCGGAGAGCTACAGAGTTACAGCCTATGCGGACGATGTTGCATTAGCAGTATCTGGAAAGCATCCTAACACCCTGAAAGAACTCCTACAAAACGCTCTAAAAATGCTAAAGCATTGGGAAGATCGGTGTGGGCTCGGTGTAAACACTCACAAAACTGATCTTGTCCTCTTCTCCAGGAAATATAAAATTCCGCACGTAGACCCCTTCTATCAAAGGTATACTAAAATTCACATAAGAAGCAAAATATCTGGGTCTTATTTTGGATAAGAAGTTAAGCTGGAAACCTAATATACAAGAAAGAGTAAAAAAAGTCACGGTTGCTCTTTTCTCCTGCAATTAAGCCATTGGGTATCTAATGGGTCTTCAACCCCGCGGTCTTATTTTGGATAAGAAGTTAAGCTGGAAACCTAATATACAAGAAAGAGTAAAAAAAAGTCACGGTTGCTCTTTTCTCCTGCAATTAAGCCATTGGGTATAAATGGGTCTTTAACCCCGTATTACTCACTGGGTAGTGGGTATACACTTCGGTAATAAGACCGATTCTAACATATGGGGTAGCAGTATGGTGGACCGCTCTAGATAAAACTACAAATTGGTATAAACTTAGTAAGGTTCAGCGTACTGCCTGCATGTGCACAAGCGGAGCACTTCGCTCCACACCATCTGCTGCACTAGACATTCTTTTCCATCTGATACCCCTCGATATTTTTAGTTAACAAAAGGCCGCAAGTACAGTATTCGTCTTAGAGCCTCCTCACATTGGATCAACAACGAAATTGGTCACTCTTCAATTCTGAATTCATTCAGATTTTTTTAAAGTAACATCGACTACACTAACCCCCAAACAGTTTTTAACAAAAACTTTCAAGTAACCATTCCACCCAGAACAGCTTGGGAAGATGAGGCCTTCTTGGAAGATGAATCTATTAATTTTTATACTGATGGATCGAATTCAACATTTTTAAGTTCAGTGTAAGCCGTATTCTGATCATAAGCCTATTATAGTAGAAATAGCCAACACTTCACAAACGAGAGAAATAAATCTCAATCTACTACCGCGACTTTGCTGGAAAAATAAATCATCTGCCTTATATCAACGCTCCTTGTATACGCTTCTTTTAAACAGAAATGCATCATCAGAACTGCCGGGAGTTCTCAATAATAAGTTAACCGAATATATACGAAATTCAACACCTCATAAATCTCACCCAGCTTAAAATTCAAGCAAAAATGGTTTGACCAAGACTGCTTCAAAGCTCGGAAAAAATCTTTTGCACTTTTGAAAGCACTGCGGTCATCAAATAATATTCAATTGAGAAGCTGGTATCTGGAAGCAAACGCAAGTTATAAATGTTATGTATGCAAAAAAAATATGCTTATGATAATAAAAATTGATTTAGGCTTAACTAAAAATTGCGAAAGAAATTAACGGAACCAACTATAAAATAGGTGCTGTAATTTCCACCGAAACCCTTGCCGCTCACTTTAGTCGCCTTCTCTCCAATGATTCTGGTTATACAACTTTTACTGCTGATCCTTTAATCACTGACCAAATATTAGATGTAGATATTGAAAGCGAAGAAATTCAAGATGCGTTAAACAAAGCAAAGAGCAAAAAGTCAATAGGTGTAGATGGAATTCCTTACAAATTTTTCAAAAATGCAACTCCTATGTTTCTCAACCATTTAAAAATTCTTTTCAATAAAATCTTTATGAATGCCGACATACGTTCATCGTTCAAAAAATCCGTCATTTTTTCTATACACAAAAAAGGCTCGCTAGACTCTCCTGAAAATTACAGAGGAATTTCATTCATGAATGTAATAGCAAAAATATTCTGCAGTATACTAGTTGTAAGGCTTGAAAAATGGATCAAACTAGTGTTGGTTAAACATCGATAGTCTATCGATAGTATCGATAATTTTTTACTATCGAAACCATCGCCGATAGTTTAAAACTATCGATACTATCAAAAAATGTAAAAAGCGGGTCAGATAATGATAAAAAAAAGATATCGACTCAAAGATAAAAATTTAAATAATTTGATATTTACTAAACAAAACTCCAAAATTTTTGAAGACTAATTTTATATATAATTTTATATAGGTTATGAACTTTATGGTCATAATTTTATAAAACAAGACTTTGTGCGTTCGCCATCAAAATGTGTTCTTATAAATTAATTACCTGTTACATGTTAATGACTTCAGTTTTTTTATCACTTAATTTCGAAAAAGTGGGTCAAATAATCTTTAGTATATTTTTTATTAACATCATCTAATGGAGTTGGGTAATTTTATAAAACTGAAATCAAGCCGTACATATATAGCAGTTCAATCTTCAATTTGTTGAGATTCAGATATTGGCTTTTAACGTATTTTTTTTATTATTAATAAATTATTAATTTAAAGTATTAAGTTATCTTATAAAATTCTAAAAAAAAAGTAAATTCTTTTATTTATGAAATTTATTGAAGGATTTTTTTTTAAACCACCTTTTACTCATAACTGTGTTAAAAAAGAATATAAAACAAGATTCAAAGAATGGATTTTACTTTTTTAATAAAATGTCGAAAATATGACTTCGGGTTTTACTTATGTAAGTTAACACGAATATGAATGCTGACGATGCGTCTGGCTCGCTGGAATAAAATTCCATAGAAAAACAACTAGGTAACAAATACTGTGGGAATGCAAGCATTAAGAAATAATGCAAGGTTGCATTTATTCATTTAGTAAGTAAGAAACAAATTAATGTAAATTTATCATTAAGTCAGTTCATAATTTGATTACAAACAATTAAGGTCAGAGCAATCTGCTCGAAGAAGAAATATTTTTTTAAAATAAAGAATTGGTGTTTAACTTGTATATATGAATTATGAAGAGACGTAGAGCAAAACTCGTTTTTTCTACCTAATCCCAATACCCCCAAAAGTATTTCGAAGGTAATTAATGCATAAGGTCTAATCATCATTCAGAATATCTTACTGGTAATCAGCCACCAAATCGGTCCTGTTGCACCCAAGTTCAGTGCACTCCATGAAAATAAATATACAAGTAGGTACATACCTACACTTATATATGCAAAATTTATCTTTCTTCTGATTTCGTTTTTACAAGAAAATTAAATACTTTACTATCGATAGTATCGATATTTTTTGCGAAAAACATCGATACTATCGATAGTAAAATTTCCCGATCTTTAACCAACACTAGATCAAACAGAATAATATTTTATCTGATCTACAGGCCGGTTTCAGAAAAAACTTTTCAACGATCGATCACATTTTTACACTATCATCCATAGTCAAAGCATTTCAAACACGTAACAAAAAGGTCTTCTCATTTTTCGTTGACTTCAAAGCTGCTTTTGACCTAGGAAATAGGAATGCCCTTATTTATAAGTTGGCACAGTTTGGTATATCTACACAGACACGAAGGCGGCTGTTTGGGATGGAGTGAACTTTTCAGAATGGTTTAGCACCAGCACAGGAGTTAAACAAGGATGCCCACTAATGACTAAGCGCTCTTTTGTTCTCGTTATTTATAAATGATGTTGCTGATGTACTTTTTAGGGGAATAAGAATAGCTAGCTGCACCGTGAATGTATTATTATACGCCGACGACCTCGTCATACTTTCAGAATCATCCGAAGGTTTATAATTGATGATCAATCGGTTATCTACATACCGTAACAGATGGGGACTATCTATCAACACAACAAAATCCAAAATAATCACCCTTATTATAGTAGGCGTTTTACTGAAACGACAAATGTCATTTTCAAAATTTTGTATTACGAATGGCGTTACGGAGTCGTTTTACTTGGCGTAACGCCTTACTTTGAGTGGAACGTAAGTTTTTTGTGAGAAAAAATGTCACTCGACCTCATTATAACTGTCGTTTTACCTGCTTAGAACGACAGCTAAAACGCTATATTTTGTTAAATTGTTAATCGACTAGCCGGCAAAATTCATTAAAAATGTAAGTTTTCAATGTGTAATTCTTTTATTTGTAACTTTTATAGTTTTTTTAATTTATAAAAGGGTTATCCGGATCAGATGAAACATCCTGACAGTGGAGTTAATGGAAGGAAGTCCATCTCTGGCAACAAATTTCAAAAGGGGACATTTGCAAACCGAGGAAGAAAACAAAATGGGAATCTATTTGCAAAAAGTATAAAAACAAAATCAAAAGGAATATTTCTAAATTATAGCATGTTTTCAGGTTTGGTTCGATGCAAAATTTAATGTGAAGCAAAAATTACTTCACAATAAGAAATAATTGGAAACTTCAGGAGGGGGACCGTTTAGACAAAAATATTTGAACGATTTGGATCAAGCCGATCTCCTTGGCCTAAACAATGTGGTTGCCCCGGAAGGTAATGTTTTCGGTGGTTCATTATCGACACCAGTTATACCAATAAGCGAACCAACCGCAACTTTGACGACACCTACAATTACCTACATTACATCATTCTAGTTGAATTCCATAAGTGGCATTGTAATTGACGATAGCGCTCAAGGAATGAATTTAAATCAGGATGTTTTACTAAACACAACTAACCACCATTCAAATTCAAACGTTGTGCCGAAGTTTAATCAGATGTTGGAAATACAAACAAAAATCCAAGAGGACCTGTATCAAGAAGTGAAGCAGTCATTGAATAGAATCGAAAATCATTTATAAGAAAATTCTAGGCATGAGAGGAAGCGGTTCTATTTAGAAGAGGAGAGACTCAAAGAATACAAAAAAAAAATAAAAGAGAGGAACTGTACCAGATTCAAAAACAAGAGTTCAAAATATTGGATCTGGAAAAAAGAAAAAGCAATTGGATATTGAGGAACAGAAATTGAAACTGGCTGAAAGACAATAAAATAGTGATTTACCATGTTTATGTATCTATACATATGTACCTTATTTAACCCACCCGAAAATAAATATCATTTTAATTAGTTTTAAAGATAAATATTTTTGTTTTTATTTCATTGGCAGCTCAGATCGATACTCTATGCAAATGTTATGCAAAGCTGAACAGAATTGCTTTTTGAGGGGAGTAGTGCAACTGTCTAGCTCCAAGAAGACATCGAAATCGATTCTTAAGAACCCCAATTGTACGTTCAATTATATTCCTTGTTTTGGAGTGCCGCATATTTAATGCACTTTCCCTACTTTCTTCTTGTGCTGATCTGAAAGGAGTTATAAGAAAGATTTCGAGGGAATATCTAGCATCACCTAAAAATATATGGTAAACCGGGGCACATTCGTATTTGGGGCACATTCGGCATTGCCGTTTTCACTTAGAATTCTACTGTGTAAGCCAATAATTTTAACTCAGAACGCTTCCTCCCGAAAATTCATAGGATGCTTTGTAATTTGATAGTTCCAGTTAGTTTGTGAAGAAAGTTAGAAGTGTTTGTTTATTTTTTTGCTCCTGGCTGTAATTTTCGAATTCAGGTAAGTAAGCAATTCTTAATATTTATTTGGTGAAAATAAGAGTGATATTGTACGAATAATGTTATTAAGTATTGAACTTTAAGTTAAACAACACGAACCTGTTTAAGTTTCATATTCTTTGGTGTAAAAAGCTCTAAAATGAAATTTTAGACTTCGGGGTAGATTCGTCGTTTCGGCAAGGGGAACATTCGGCGCCTGACGGGGCACATTCACCATCAGCCGAATGTACCCCAAAGTACAATATTTGAACGTGATTTATAGACAGCTTTTTTGTTTTGTTTCTTTTATCGTAGAAATGGTTCGCAACTATAAAAAAAAAGACCAACAGAGTCAATATAAACGAAACCGCAATAAAAAAAGCCATTTCGGACGTAAGACATGGGCGAGAGACTTTAACTTCAGCTTCTGGTATCAAACGCACAACATTACAGTCAAGAATAAAAAAGCGTGCATCAACATCTAGATCTCGGACTAGATTTTATTTTAACATCAACTTGTCTCACTACTACGTCAAGTAACCACAACATTTTTGCTGGATGTTTTAATTAAGTCTTATGAATTATTTTGTTCCTTTTTTTCTGCGATAAAAATATTATTTTATTTATTGTTATGAATTTTTACGTTATGTTTTTATGTTCTCTTTTATCTGTTTGTGAAATAAATATTAAAATTGCTTTCAATCAATTTTGTTTTTTTTGTTTTGACGCAAAAGGCTTCTGTGCCGAATGTACCCCGAGCAAAAACGAAAGTGCCCCGTGTCGGGGCACATTCGGCGGAATGACTTTTTTTCATAAAATAGAAAAATATTAGTGTTTTGCAAGTGATACGGGAAGTTTTTTATTTCATTTTAAAGCCTAAATATTAACATTTCATATAATGTTGAATGTTTTTCAATACGTTCATTAACTTCGTGAATTCCAAGGTTTGAACTTTTGATGCCGAATGTGCCCCGGTTTACCATATATTTATATTTTTAAAAAGGATTGTTGTATCATAATTTCGTACTTGCCTAGCAACCAGGTATTTCGATCTCCACTATCGTAATTCCTTTGGAGAATCCCTCGGAGCTCACTTGAATTCCAAACAAAAGAATCGTGACTAGCTCCAGCATGCCTGGCATCTACATACCTTATTCGCATTCGATTATCACAAACCTGAAAAGTAAAATTGTATGAATAAAGAATTTATGCAACAAAAAAAAAACATACAAACATAGCATTTAAGCTATAAAATCCTTTTATGTTGTAATACTGATGATGTTTTCAGGTTTGGTTCGATGCAAAATTTAATGTGAAGCAAAAATTACTTCACAATAAGAAACAATTGGAAACTACAGGAGGGGGACCGTTTAGACAAAAATATTTGAACGATTTGGATCAAGCCGATCTCCTTGGCCTAAACAATGTGGTTGCCCCGGAAGGTAATGTTTTCGGTGGTTCATTATCGACACCAGTTATACCAATAAGCGAACCAACCGCAACTTTGACGACACCTTCAATTACCTACATTACATCATTCTAGTTGAATTCCATAAGTGGCATTGTAATTGACGATAGCGCTCAAGGAATGAATTTAAATCAGGATGTTTTACTAAACACAACTAACCACCATTCAAATTCAAACGTTGTGCCGAAGTTTAATCAGATGTTGGAAATACAAACAAAAATCCAAGAGGACCTGTATCAAGAAGTGAAGCAGTCATTGAATAGAATCGAAAACAGTGTTGTCACTTTACCACAATTGTGGTAGATCTACCTCTTTTCTCCAACATTTTCATAATCTACCACTTCTACCCCGGAAGTAAAAAATTCTACCCCTTTTTGCCCGTCCAGAAAAAAAATAAATAAAAACAATAAATAAAATATCTGCTTCGATTAAAAAAAAAAAAAAATTTCTCTGCACTTTTTATGCTGTTTTACCTGAATACATTTATTGGCTTTATCTCACAATGCTTTTTTTACTCAATATGAATGCTTTCATCTGTCATTTTGCATACGCGTATCTACCTATCGTTTTCTCTTTTTTGCGCATTAGGTACACACCTACGTTTATTTTGTAAAAAAACAAAGTTCTATAGTCTGCTTAAGAAAAATAAGTAGATCCTACTTACTACTCACTTACTCCTAAGATAGTGTGCCTTATTTTAAAATAGTAATATTGTTTACTTGGATTTCGTATTAACGGTAAACAGTTAAACGTTTACTGTTTTCGAAATTTTCTAGAAGAGTGGTCAGTGGAAGTCAATTGTATTTCAAGTGAAAAAAAAAATTAAAATGCGAAAATTTTTAATTAAACCGTCTGAAAAGTAAGTAAAAAAAGATTTGATTTTTAAAGCGATCGATTGATATTAAAAACATTGATGTATTATTTTTGCAAAAGAAATGACAGATAAAGTTGAAATATGTATTTATTAAAGATAAATATTTTTGTTTTTATTTCATTGGCAGCTCAGATCGATACTCTATGCAAATGTTATGCAAAGCTGAACAGAATTGCTTTTTGAGGGGAGTAGTGCATTTAAGCTATAAAATCCTTTTATGTTGTAATACTGATGTTGTTCTTCTTTTTTTGGATTTTGATGTGGCTGCCATCAATGAATCCAATTATCCCAGGAATTCTCGCTTTCTTATAAAAAAAAGTTTTCGCTTGATTTTTCTCTTCCTCAGCATAATTTGAATTAATCCAACGTGGACAGAGGTGGGTTTCCATGAGATCCAGCATTTCTTTTAGAATAATGCTCATTGTTGGCTGTGCGATGCCTAAATTAAGATCGTTACCCACACCTTTTTGATAACTTCCTTCGGCAAAAAATCGGAATACAGAAGCAAGTTTTATAATTGATGGTACAGACAATGGGCTTTTCCTTTGAATCTTTACTCAACCTGAAATACATTACGAATCTGGAAATATTGCAGAATAATCGTAATTGAATATTATATAACTATGTATATTTGTACCTCTACTTAACATACTTTTTGTCTGGCAACTCGAGTGGATTAGATTTGGATCTAATGAAGCGTGTTAATACCATTTTAGAATATAATTTGAATTTAATAAAATATTTTGAATTAAATAAAGAAAGTGTAAACACTTGAGACTTTGCTGAATTGAATATTATATAACTATGTACATTTGTACCTCTACTTAACATACTTTTTGTCTGGCAACTCGAGTGGATTAGATTTGGATCTAATGAAGCGTGTTAATACCATTTTAGAATATAATTTGAATTTAATAAAATATTTTGAATTAAATAAAGAAAGTGTAAACACTTGAGACTTTGCTGAATTGCTCTCATTAAAAGTTAACGAAATTTAGATATGTTTGAACTTGAATTGTATGATAAATTCTTGAGATTATATCGTTGAACTCTCGATTGTATAGACGTAGATTTAGCAACAAAGTTTTTAAATACATATATATATTTAATTTGTTTAAAAAAAGCTAGAACATTTTATTTTATTTTTCAATCTAAAATTGAAAGTGTGAAAACTATCACATTAAACATTGGTGCCGAAACCCGGGTATATATGTATTATATTCCCATCATTAAATTAAATTAAAAGAAATTAAAAAGAAATTCTTCATAAATTAATTTAAACATATCGTGACAAAAAAGGAATTTACCCTACAAAGCTTCGATAAAAAACGATCGTGGTAAACTCTTAAAGTATCAAATTAAATTAAATTAAATAATTGCAGTGCATTTCACCCGAGGAGAAAATCTCTGAGTCATCGATCTGCATCATATATGTATATACTTGAGCTTTCTTTGTCAAAGTTTTCTTTGTTACAGTGGCCTACAAATTGAAAAGGTCGCTAGCACATGGAAAAAAAGCTCTCATCTTACTTAGAACAGTCACTCATCATCCATCATCAGTTAAGCCCAACTTTGTACGAGTGTTGCAGTGTGGAATGTATCGATTATTGGGTACAACATAATTGATTGGAACTACACGTAAGCTTGGTTGTATGTATATATAATTTCGTTGTTGCTGATTAAAATTTGTTGACAATTTCATTCGTTGTTGCTAATAAAAATTTGTTGCCAAACATTTTTTTATTAAACTTGCTGCTAAAAAAAAAATCTACTGTGGTGAATATAAATCAATCATTTAAACCTAGGCCAAATTCCTAAACGCAAGATTTGCAAAGCAAATCACATGCAAAGCAAATGAAAAAAGCAAGTTGAAATGTCAAAAGCATATGTTTGCTTTGCATGCATATGTCATTTCGGAACGAATATTTGCTTAAGTTTTTGATTGTTGCTGAAATCAATAATGGATGCACAAAAAAAATTTTTAATAAAGATCTTGCTCAATTGTTGCACCACAACACCACTTTTTTACAAAAAGAAGAATACAAATGTAAAAAAGAAAATTTATTTATGAATTTCTGTTCAAAAAACGTAAAATTCCGAAAAATAGGGGATTTTTTAATTTGATCAAAAAATTTCCAGACGATGTTTTCAAAAGTCATTTTAGGATGAGCAGAAACACATTCATGTTAAGAAAAGTTGATTTTATAATATTCAATTTTAATCTCAAAAAAAGAATCGCAGGAGCTATCAGAAAAACTGAGACCTTTCTGGATAACAAAAAGAACTGGACGACCTGAAATAAGCATGGGCAAGTCTCTACTTTTAACAATTTGGAAACTAGCAAACGGTTGCTCTTATAGGGACCTCTCAGACAGATTCTGCGTAGGACGGGGAGCTATTTATAGAGCTGTAGTAAAAACAATTCAGTTCATTAGTAAACATAAAGAACTCTTTATAAAGTGGCCTTCAACGCAAAGAGAATATAACCGAATAATGGACGAGTTCCAAAACCTTCGGAGGTATCCATTCCCCCATGTCATTGCTTGTGTAGATGGAACTCATATCAATATTCCATCGCCTTCTTCGAATAGAGAAAGTTATTACAACAGATACGGAACTTATTCAATGATACTCCACGTAAGAAGGATAGTGAAATTTAATAAAACAATTTAGTTTTCTAATATAATTAGGCAGTATGTGATGCTAACTGCATTTTTACGGATATATGTTTCGGTTGGCCAGGACGGACACACGACGCTGCAGTGTGGCGAAACAGCCCTTTAGGGAAAGGACTACTGAACGGATCGATTCAGCTTCCCGCTGGAACACATATTTTAGGAGACTCAGCATACCCTTTGTCAACTTATTTGATGGTCCCATTTCGGGATAATGGGCATCTCAACAATCATCAAACACGTTTCAATGTGTGTTTGAGTTCAACAAGAGTTTGTATTGAACAAGCTTTCGGAATTTCAAAGGGAAGGTTCCGAATTCTCAAGTATCTTCCAGTATATAAAATAAATAACTCGAAGCATTTTATTGTTACATGTGTAGCTTTGAATAACTTTATAACAAGACGCGAAGGACTTCTTGAAAGTAACGATGTTGAAAATACAGACGATGATAATCGTCCATCTACACAATATTCAAGATCTGGAGGAACAGCCCATGAACAAACAAGAACAAGTCGTAATGAAAGGACCTCCACAGAAGCAAAAGACAAAAGAAACGCAATAATGACACTTTTATCAGCTTAAACTGATATTTTAATTCCTTTTTAAAACAAAAATAAAAGCATTTTTTCTTAAAACAAAATTAAGCTTTCATTTTAATAAAAAAAAAACTAAATAGGAACTTCACCTTTCTTAAAATAGAATTAACAATGATAAAATATTGTCTTAAAAACAAAATAAAGATTAATTTTTGATAACATGCATGTTTTTGACTTTAGTTCAATTTATCACAAAATTCCTTAATGCTTTTCAAAATTTCAAGCCTTCGAATTTCAATGTCCATCTGTTGTTTGTGTCTTTTTTGTTCCTCAGCAGCCTCCTTCTTCATAAAATCTAACATTTCCTGTTGCACTGTCTTACGTTTTTGTTTTTTTGGCGGTGGTTGTGTTGAAGAAGATGCAATTATTGAAACTTCTTCGTCATCAGATTCAGATCCCTCTGATTCGTTGAGGCTCGACATCAAATTGCATTTTGGAGGATCAATGAAATGTTTTGTCCCATACACTTCGTGAAACAACTCATAAAACTCCCACCTTGTTGCACCTCGTCCAGTTTCCCCATTCCTTTATTTTATTCTCTTGTATGTTAGAAGAAGATTATTCCACTTACGTAGTATTTCTTCTTTTGTAAAGCAAAATTGGGGACTTTCTTCTATTTCTTTTAGTACTACACCCCAGATGCTTGATTTTTGCCTTTTTCCCGAGCAAAAATCCTCCTCATGCGCCAATCTTATTGTTAACAATAATTTTACTTCCTGGTGAGTCCAGTTTTTCAAATTTCTAAAATTGTTAATGTTGTTATTGAGTCTTTTAATGAATTTTAATAAATTTTACTTACTTTTCTTCATTTTTTCCCATTATGCTTAAAAAAACAAATAAATTGCACGCCAGACACGCCGCCAGATAAAACACAGTAAACAAATTGAAATGCAAGTGAAGTGCGCAAGATATTTTTGACATTTGCACAAATACATTTGCATTTGCGCATGAAAGTAAAATCTACTACGTTTAGGGACAATCTGCTTTGCAGGGATGTTTACGTTTGCATTTGGGAACTGTTTGCTTAGCATAATTTGCGCAAGTTTTGCGTTTAGGAATTTGCCCATTGTTGCTGCATTTATGTATGTATATGATTTGACATTATAGCATTTAAACATTGTTGCTAAATAGATGATTTGACGTTTATGTTGATAGAAAAGGCAAACAAACTGATAGGATCGTTGTTGCTGATTAATTACTTTTTGTTATCTACAAAAATAATTTGTTGCTGTGAGACTTATTGACTTTGAATAGGTTTTACTAGATAGTTACATCTTTGTTGAGAAAAATTCGATTATTGTTGAGAGTTGACTGTATCTAAGTTGGATAGCTTATCATCTTTAAATTGGTTGTTGGAGTTTGCTGTTGGAATTGATGTTGGAGTTGCTGTTGGGGTAGCTGTTGCTGGTGAAATTTAGGAGAAATTTGTTGCTGACATAGAAAAATCTGTAACTTAACATCATTTTTGTTGAGGTAGTCAGGCGAAATTGTTGTTGTTCCTGATTTCTTGTAAAGGTGTGCAGATTTGCAGATTAAATATTAGCAATGAATGATGATCTTGGTAAGCAAAGCAAAGATGAGGGATCGCAAAGTGAAAGTAGAGTAGGAAAGACTTTGGCTGACTTAAAAGGGTTGCGTTCTTCATCAAAGGGAAATCTGAGTCGAACGAAGAACATTATTTTACAGAAGGGAAGTACGCTGACAGAACCAGAACTAGAATGTCGATTAGGAATTCTTGAATCGTATTTTAAGCAGATTTTAAATGTTCAATCGTCAATCGAAAGATTTAATAATCCTGATGAAGAAAAGGCTAATGAGAATTTTCGAGAAGAGGTGGAAGAGATTTATGTTTGCGCAAAATCAAAGATAAAAACACTTTTATCGGAGTTGAGGGTTAACACCACTGCTGCTGAGAGTTTAAATGCAACTTATTTTCCAGAACAGCCTCGAAATCGGTCAAAGTTAGAACCTATCAAATTTCCTACGTTTTTCGGTAAATTTTCCGATTATCCCAATTTCATCGGGTTATTTACAAACCTGGTTCATAAAGATGAAAGCCTCGACAATTTGCAAAAGTTTAACTACTTACTTAGATACCTGTCCGGAGCAGCTCTGGATGCTGTAAGAGATTTTAGTGTAATTATTTCAAATTATAAAAAAGCACTTGACAGATTAAAAACTCGTTTTGATAATAAAATCCTTATCTTTCAAGAGCATATAAATAGTTTGCTAGAGTTTCCAAAACTATCCAAGATATCTGCTTCTTCTTTACGACATTTAGAAGACAGTTTTAATACGCATTTAACCGGAATGCTTACTACAGGAAATCATAAAGATATACTTTCTTCAATTTTGATTTCATTAGCTATGGATAGAGTTGATAAAGAAACTCAATCAAAATGGCAAGATGAAATTGATTATAATAAGCTTCCAACGTGGGATGAATTTAGTAAGGTTTTGGATCGTCGTTGTAAAAGCTTAGAAGCTAAGGAATCTAGGATTCAAAAAGCAAATAGTTCTGCTAAGAGTCATTCTAAATCTGATCAGCCAAGTTCACAAAATAGTGGAAGGAAACAATTTAGAAAATATAAAGGTACGTCTTTAGCAGCGGAGCGTATACTATGTGAATACTGCCAGTCCTCGGAACACTTAGTTGATTCTTGTCCAGATTTTCTTAGCTTACCAGTGGGAAGGAGGTTCCTGGAAGTTAAAAAACGTATACTTTGCGTTAATTGTTTGGGAAAAGAGCATTCTGTTCGACATTGTACAAAGCCAAAGTGCACCATCTGTTCGTCACCTCATCATAAGTTGCTTCACAGATTTACAGTCAACAAAGCTGGTGATAGTGCAAGCCAGGGAACATCTAACTCAGCTACTTTGGTAGGCAGGTCATCTAATCAAACTATACTAGCCACAGCAGTCATTTTGATTAAAGATAGTTATGGTAAATATCAACCTCTTCGCGCTTTGTTATATTCAGCTTCCCAGTTGAATTTTATCACTGAAAGCATGGCTCAAAGACTTAGACTGTCAAAATCAAGATCGGATATCCAAATAAGCGGCATAGGAAACGAGGTCACAAATGTTCGACACACTACCAAAACTGTCTGCAAATCCAGGATTTCAGAGTTTGAAACCGAATTAGATCTACTTGTAATCAAAAACATTACTCATTTTCAACCTAGCCAATCGTTTGAGGTAGATAATTGGAAAATACCTAAAAACATTATCTTAGCCGATCCTAAGTTCAATGAAGCAGCTAAGGTAGATATATTAATAGGAGCAGATCATTTCTTTGAGTTATTAGCTATTGGACAAATCAAGTTAGAAGAAAAGCTGACACTTCAGAAAACTCTTTTTGGATGGGTCGTTTCCGGCTCACATGACTTATGTGAGGTTTCGCCGAGGACAGTGTGCTTGGTGGGAACTGAGCAGCAGTCAAAGGATGAATGTCTGCATGAATTTGTTGAGAAGAAAAGATGTGAGGAACATTTTGTTAAAACAATGACAAAAAATTATGAAGGTAGATTTGTCGTAAGTTTTCCGTTTAAAGAAGATACATCGGCATTAGGAGAATCTAATGAAATGGCGAAGAAAAGATTTATGTCTTTAGAAAGAAGGCTTGAAAAGAACACCGTCATTAGAGATCAATACGATGAGTTTTTTAAGGAGTATGAGGATTTAGGAAATATGTCAGAGGTTAGTGTTGCCGAAAATATGATATATTTCTGCCCTCACCAATACGTTCTAAGACCTGAATCGTCAACTACAAAACTTAGAGTCGTTTTTGACTGTAGTGCTCAAACTTCATCCGGTAAATCCCTAAATGACATTCTAATGAAGGGTCCTATAATGCAAGATGATCTATATTCGATTATTTTACGTTTTCGTTGCTACAAATTTGCATTGACAGCCGATATATGCAAAATGTACCGTCAGATACTTATGGATCAAAAAGATCGTAAATATCAATGCATTCTTTGGAGAGCTCATCCTTCAGATTCATTGAAAGTTTTCCAGTTAAATACTGTTACCTATGGTACCACTTCCGCGTCTTATTTAGCTACTCGTTGCTTAAAAAACATTGTCAGAAGAAGGGGCTAGAAAGTTTCCATTAGGTTCTAAAGTTCTGAGTGAAGACTTCTATATGGATGATTTAATCAGTGGAAGAGATTCTCCATATGAGATATTCGCTATCTACGAAGAAGTTAGAAGCCTTTTGCATAGTGCAGGATTGGAACTTCGAAAGTGGTGGACAAATGAGAAATCGTTGTTGGAAGTCGTTCCAGAAATGGATAGAGAGAAACCACTTAGAATAAACGATGCGGATATTATCAAAACTTAAGGAATCAAGTGGAATCCATACTCAGATGAACTGCAGTACGTTGTTCCAGAATTCAAATCGAACCAAAAAATAACGAAGCGTATTATTCTCTCTCAGCTGTCTACTTTATTTGACCCACTAGGCCTAGTTAACCCAGTCGTTGTTAAGGGTAAAATTTTGTTGCAAGGCCTTTGGGTAAAGAAGACTGATTGGGATGAATCAGTTCAATCTCGAATATTTACTGAGTGGGAAGTATTTCGAAATCGCTTAAAGGAGTTAGAGTTGATAAAAATTCTAAGATACGTAGTAACTTTGAGGCCCAGAAACGTCCAACTTCATGGATTCTCGGATGCATCCTTACGTGCTTATGGTTGTTGCGTCTATTTACGGACTACAGATGAAGATGGGGTAATTTCTTGTCACTTGATAACAGCAAAATCAAGAGTAGCTCCCATAAAAACTCAAAGCTTGCCAAGGTTGGAATTATGTACAGCGGAAATGTTAACTTCGGTTAATTCAAAGATTCTTCCCAATTTCTCCCATTTAGTTGAAGGTATCCACCTATGGACCGACTCAGAAATTGTATTATGTTGGCTTTCAGCACATCCATCGAGTTGGGAAGTATTCATAGCCAATAGAGTATCAAAGATACAAACAAGTGTGCCCAATGCAATTTGGAAGTATGTGAGCACAAAACAAAATCCTGCAGATATTGTATCTCGAGGTACCTATGCTAGTGAATTGATGGAAAGTATCTGGTTTTCCGGGCCAGTATTCCTTAAATGGTCAGAAGAAAGTTGGCCTGAACAAAAAGATTTTTCCATTATAGCAAAAGATACTCCTGGAATGCGAAAGTCCAATGTCGTTCTTTTGTCAAAAATTATGGATGAAACGTTTCAGAGTTATTACTTGAGATTTAAAAGTATTGACAAAACTTGCAGAATATTTGCTCTCATACTTCGTTGGCTCAACATAGCTCGCAAAAATTTGAAGGGAGCTGAATTCTTTGAATCAAACGCCCTTCGTTATAACTCAGCTCTTAGAGCAGATGAGATAGATGACGCGCTACTAAGAATTCTATGGAACGTTCAGCAAAATAATTTCCAGCAGGAAATTCGGAAATTAGAGAAAGGAGATATGATTAGCCCTACGAGTCCCGTCAAAAATCTCAATCCCTTCCTTGATGGTGGCTCATTTAAACTCCTCCGAGTGGGTGGGCGTCTGCAGAATGCGGACATACCTTATTCTGTTAAATTTCCTATCCTTCTTCCTAGATCTAATCCTTTTGTGAAAAACCTTTTAACTTCTTTACATAATAAAAATTACCATGCAGGTCCACAAGCTTTAGTTGGAATCGTGCGTCAGAGGTTCTGGGTACTAGATGTCCGCAAACTTGCAAAGAAGGTAGTTGGTAGCTGTTGGGACTACTTCAAATACAAACCAAGGATGTTGGGCCAAATCATGGGTAACCTACCTGCTGACAGAGTGACACCTGCAAGAGCGTTTCTGAAGACTGGTGTTGATTTTTGCGGCCCGTTCCAAACGACTTACAAACTGCGAGGGCAAAGAACTACAAAGTCGTATGTAGCTGTCTTCGTTTGTTTTGTTGTGAAAGCTGTACATTTGGAGGTCGTCTCTGACCTATCCACTGAAGGGTTCATTGCAGCACTTAAGCGATTTGTTGTAAGAAGAGGTCTGTGCGAAGATTTATACTGCGATAACGGGACGAACTTTGTTGGGGCCCGTAACCAGTTAGAAGATTTCAGGCGAAGTTTTTTAGACCAGCAGATGCAAAAAAGAATAACTGATTGGTGTGCGACAGAATGTATTCAATTCCATCATATACCGCCCCGAACTCCACATTTTGGTGGGCTATGGGAGGCAGCAGTCAAGTCTGCCAAAAATCATCTCTTGCGTACCGTTGGTGAAATCCCTCTCACTTTCGAAGAGCTTTCTACTGTTGTGGCAGATATAGAAGCCATATTGTCCAATGTATTCAATGTCCAGTGGCCCGAGTGATGAAGAAGTCCTTACACCTGGGCATTTTTTGATTGGTGGACTCTTGAATGCAATCGTCGAACCATTGGTCACTGATTACAACATGTCTGCAATGAAGAGGTGGAGAAGACTGTCATTGATAAAGCAGCATTTTTGGAACCGTTGGTCGAAGGAGTACCTTGCCGAATTACAAAATCGAGTTAAATGGCATACTTCGTCACAAAACCTCAAACTTGACACCATTGTTCTTGTTGGGGATGACAATGCACCTCCACAAAATAAATGTGGTTCAATCTTTAGATGGCAAGGTTCGGGTCGTTGATGTTAAAACTAAAAAAGGAATTATTCGCAGATCAATTCACCGGCAGTGATGTTCAAATCCATGTAAAAAAACTATTTTTTACCTTTTCTACGTTTAAGTAGGTAAAAAACTTGTAAATAAGTGTAAAAAACGTAAAAATCCCGTAAAAAACGTAAAAAACTCGTAAAAAAGGTAAAGAAGAGGTAAATAAAGTAAATTACTGAGAAAAAAGAGAGAAAATGAGAGACATTGTCATTATCTGTCAAAATATAAATAAATAAAGAAAATTTTCATTCGTTCAAGTGCCATGGGTTGAATTGTGTCTAAAGTGCCAAAAATATTCTTAATTTATTTTATGTTCAGAAAATAAAAAAAAAATAATGAGTTTCACTGGAAGACCAAAATCTGTGAATTTTGAAGAAAATAACTTTTGTCTAGTTCGAGAAGGAAAAAAATATGCAGCTTATTGCAATTTTTGTTAAAAATCATTGCAAAACACAGCACAATCGCGATTACTGGCGCATCGGTATGTATGTGAGCTGTACCATCAGATTATTTAATCGTCGATTAATACTCAAAACAGTAAAAGATGCAACGGGTTTGTCGTTCAAATTGAAGACGAAAACATAGATGAAGCTGCTGAAGAAACCAGTGATATGGGATCGTCTTACAATAATTCGATTATAATGCTGGTGTGTACTTTGATTAAGAAGATTAGCATTCGAAGTCGTGATTGTTTATGTTTTTTTTATAGAATTATTCACAACAAGATCAGTCTTTGATGTCAACCGGAGGGAGCACTGAAAATGAAGAAGAGAGTTTGCACTGTTTTCGTCAGCAAACTGATATTTTTCAAAACCTTTTTCAAAAGGAAATTAAAAAACCAACAGTTTTCTGGAGCACTGTGAACATTCATCACCCTCAACTGTCATCTTTAGCTTTGAAGCTTCTTAACATACCAGCATCGTCAGCGCAGATTGAAAGGGTTTTCTCAAACTGGGCTCAAATACATAGCCCTTTACGAAATCGACTGACCTTTGAAAGGTCTAAAAAACTTATTCATGTATATTTTTCGCTTAATGCAACTAATGTTGACCATACAGATATTAAAACACTAGAATAAAAAATATGTTTCATTGTTAAAAAAAAATACCTTTGGAATTAACAATATTATTTTTTTATTTTTTTTAAGACTGAAAAAACATTCTTTTAATTTATTTTTATATTAAGTTATTTAAGTTAATAGATTTACAAAAATAAATTTTCAAAATTAATTTCAAAACTTTGAAAAATAAAATGAAATTTGTATTTTCAAAATAAAACTACCAACTTTTCGAGAAAATTAAAGATTACAAGAGCTTGTTCCTCTAAGAAAAGTCTTTTTTAGTTATAACATTATTGAACTTTGAGATCAAAATCAATTATTGACATCGAAAGAACAGTTCCACGTTTTTTTTACTTTTTTACGTTTTTTACATAAAAGTGTACAAAATAGAACAGGTAAAAAACTAACGTAAAAAACGTAAAAAACTATGTAAAAAACGTAATGTAAAAAATTCGAACAACACTGTAGATGATTGAAGGTATCCTTAAGATACTTCAAGGCGGGCAGAATGTTAATACCATTTTAGAATATAATTTGAATTTAATAAAATATTTTGAATTAAATAAAGAAAGTGTAATCACTTGAGACTTTGCTGAATTGCTCTCATTAAAAGTTAACGAAATTAAGATATGTTTGAACTTGAATTGTATAATAAATTCTTGAGATTATAATGTTGAACTCTCGATTGTATAGACGTTTTTAGCAACAAAATTTTTAAATACATATATATATTTAATTTGTTTAAAAAAGCTAGAACATTTTATTTTATTTTTCAATCTAAAATTAAAAGTGTGAAAACTATCACATTAAACAAAGAGTCTTTCCCGCATTGGATTAATTTTATTGTTCTCATCTCTTCTGTATTGGTTTCTTTCATTATCAATTATTTCATTTCTTAATAAAACAAACAATGCTGCACTATTCATTTTGCACTTTTATTAAACCGAAAGATTGAATTTAAAATAAAAACGCCAATTGTTTTGGAAATATGGAAAATTGTCAATATCAGCTGTTTCTGTGGAAGGCATTTTGATCAAATCGACTGGCGTTCGCAATACCGACTCTTAAACGCCTTAAAAGTGACTCGACACAAAAAGTGACAATCGTCGTTCGAGTAAAACGCCTTTTGTAATAAGGGTGAATAATACTTGGCCGTACATAAAGCGCCAACAATGGATGAAGTTGGAAACACAATGATACGCAACTGGAGGTAACAAAAGAGATCAAATATTTAGGTTTAAAACTGAATCCAACATTAAATTTCAAAATTCATTTATCAGAGAAAGCCAAAAGCTCGCAAAGCTTGATAAATTTAACATGAAAAAATATTTTCTCTAACAAACAAATTAACTTATCTACAAAACACAAAATCTTTAATTCAGTAATGAAATCAACTCTCTTGTATGCTGCTCAGGTTTGGGGATCAGAAGAGTACGAAGAAATCGAAAAGTTTTATAGGAATTTCATAAAGAAATTTTTCAACCTACCCCTGAATACACCTAATTATGCTGATTACATCATTAAAGTCTGCAGCAACCATCAGAACTCAAGACTTTCGAAAAAACTGCTTTTATACGAGTTGAGAAACAAGGACTGGTGGTTTGCAAGATGGTAATCTGTTGGAAACTATTTTCAGGATTCACTGAGTTATGCAGAGATATTAATAATCTTTAGAGCAAGATGAGAAGTTCTCAACTTGAATGGAAATCCTTACAATGGTAGTTTTAATCAATCCTGTACGCTGTGCAACTTAAAATCAAAAGAAGATTGTCTTCACTTCATTGGTATATGTCCAATATTCAAAACCCAAGACGCTCCTTTTTCGGAAAAAATACTCTTACTTTACAAGAGACTATAAATATCCTAAACGAGCATGATTGGAAAACATGAAGTACATTTTTGAAAGATATTTACAAGTATAGATTGTTATTAATAACAGAATTCTATTAAATTCAAATACATAAATCTAAATATTCTTATTTTTGTCAACCTAGCTGACGGCATAGCCATAGCATTTAAATTCATAATATTGTAAAAAATTGTTGTAAATTAACCCCCTATTACCGCTGGCGAGTCGAAAGAATAAACGTGTGAGTGTAAGAAATCAATATTAATTGAGAACCTTTGATTCGCCTTAAAAGTTCATAGATTTGAACGTCATTCGTTAGTTCGCTAATGCAAACATCTCACTTCGAACGTTCGATTCGCCAACCGTAATAGGGGGGTTAATATAAATAAATGAATTACTTACTGAATTACTGAATCGAAAACAGTTGATGGGGTTGGTGGAGGCGTGTACTCAGAAATACTCAATTTAAGTCTCTCATTTATGCTAAAACAAGATGCTATAAAGAAAACAAACCAGAGGTAGCACAACCTCAACACCTGCTTGGCGACAAATAAATCTGGCCAAAGCTGGATCTGAAGCGCTCCAAACATAAGCAGATTACAAATTAGCTCCGTTATAGGTGTCATTAGCGGACACTGTCCAATAGATAGACACACCAGGTGACTAGGCGTCTGCTCAAACGATTTCTGCAGAAGCTGCATGGATGAAGAGGAGGAGGAAACTATTCCTCACCTTCTCTGTACTTGTCCTGCTCTATCGCAAAGACGTAAACTCTACTTGGGTGAGTTCTACTACGACGATCCAAATCTAGCAAATATTGCTATGAGTAATTTTACACGCTTTATAAGAAGCTCAAAATGGTTTAACGAGTAGGGAAAAGCTTTCCTAGATCCATGTGGTATCACAATGGGCCATCAATTGGCCTAAGTGTGTTGGTCTCTTCGCCGCCAGCAACTTCTATCTAACCTAAGTTATTACATTTTCATATCTGAAAATTTTAAATGTGGAAATTTGAGCAACGTATATGTATATGTATACATATTTAGAAAACATTGGATATATAGGATAATTTCAAAGTTTCTTTAAATCCAGATTCTGTAAATGCAAAAGAAACTTTGCATACACCCAACCTCACACCTACCCCAAATCATATAGTGTGCCCAAGCAGGGGGGTTGCAGGGGGAAGCATGCCCCCCATACATACCTCACTGTTTATACGCCGTAATGCTGGGTGCTAGCACTGTATTTATGTTTAAGCAAGCAAAAAACAAAAATCTCATAAAAACGAAAAGACATTTCACGAAAACTTATTGCCCGCGTTCAAATTTGTTTCCAAAGCGATCTGTTCCTACGTTCTGTAACTCTTACCCTTGAATATAAAAAAAATCGGGTTGGGTACGAAATCCCGAATCACAAAATCCCGATTCACAAAATCCCGATTCACAAAATCCCGATTCACAAAATCCCGAATCACGAAATCCTGAATCACGAAATCCCGAAATTTCAATACTAAATTGACAGCACTGTATGGATTTTCATTTCCATAGTAACTGGTGACACCAATCGATGAGAATCAACGAGAACGAAGTTTCCTACTATTTTGGTTTGCAGAAGACCGCACTGGATTAGGCTCCTCCTCCTTTTTAAAAAAGTATATAAGCAGGATTCATTTGAAAATAATTTTCAGATCTTATTAGAACTGGGTAGAGGCAAGTCCTCATTAAGAGATAACAACCTTCTTCATTCGACGGCTACATTGACTGACGACGCGACGGCCAAGAGGACTGACAATGGCCACGACGCACGATGACGATGATGGTGACAACGACGGTGGACAAAGTGACGACGATGACGACGACGGTGACAACGACCATGACAACGTTGGCTACGACAATGACGATGATGGTGACAACGACGGTGGACAAGATGACGGCGACGTTGATAACGGGATGGTGGCCAGCAAGACGATGGCCAGGACGACGACAATGGCCAGGACGACGACGATGTTTTTTTTCAGCTATCCTTTTTTCAGGGACAAAAAAAAGTTCTTTCAAGGGCTAAAAAAAAATTCTTAAAGAGATATAAACTTTTCAAAATAGCTTGAAACGCTTACTAAGCGGTTTCAAATTTAGCAAAATTCCAAAAATAAGAAAAGTTCTGTCAAAAACTAAAAGAATTTGTAAAGAAATATTAATTAAAACAAAAAAATAGCTTAAAATGTTTACGAATCGGTTTTTAATTTGTAAATGATCCTAGTTATGACTAAAAGCAGATTCTTGTCAACAGTTTTCTTGTAAGAAAGTCTTTCTTAAGGAAATGTACCTCGTATGGCCCACTCGCGGGATCCAAGGTTTTTAACTCCCTTTTCGGGGGGCTCTGTGCCCCTCATGCAACTCCGTTGCTCCGCTTAGGGTATGTCAAGTCGCCAGGCAGGCGCCTATGTCAACAGCTTTCTTGTAAAAAGTCTTTCTTTAGCAAAAGAAGCTCGGGTGGTACTCGTGAGTTATGTATGGGGGGGCATGCTGCCCCCCTGCTTGGTACACTATAGGATTTTGGGTAGGTGCGAGGTTGGGTGTATGCAAAGTTTCTTTCAATTGATGCATCGCATTATACGAAAAACTGCTTTTATCTTTAAACACGATTTGCGGCTAAACTAGACGTGCTAGAGGCATCAAAGTTGACATCTTTAAACTTGACTTGCGGCTAAACTAAGCGACATAGCGAATTCAAAAATGGATATTCGTGATCTAGGAAGTTATTTATTTCTACGATTATATACATCAACAGATATTTATACTAGACTTAAACTAATTATGTAAATACAAATTATAATAAACTTAAAGCTTCTTTTAATTTAGATTTAAAAACTTCTCTAGACATAATAAAGTCAAAATTTTCATCATAAACTAAGTTAAATATTTTAGTGCAACTAGAAACTGGATCACGTGAACCATAGGATGTACTGTGAGAAGGTTCCCATAAAAAAGGTCTAGATCTTAGTGACCTCTGAGGTGCATAAATATTGAACAGAAACAATAAATTCCCACAGTCAATGGTGGAACAAAAAACGTCACGAACAAACATGACACTGTATATTTTACGTCTAACTTCTAGAGATTTCAAACCTAGCAATAAACATTTCGAGACATATGAATGACGTTCATTTTGATTGTATCCAAAAAAGCGACGAAGAGCATAGCGCAAAAAATTCTTTTGAACTTTCTCAATTCTATTAATGTTTTAGTTGTTACAGGGTTCCATACGATACAACAGTATTCTAGAATGGGTCGAACTAAAGAGCAAAACAAGGCTTTTAAAGTATATGGATCCTTATATTCCAATGAATTTCTTTTCAAAAACCCAAGTACTGAGTTGGCTTTCGATACAACCCGATTTATATGAAGATCAAAAGTGAATTTAGTATCAAAGATAACTCCTAAGTTATTAAAATCATTAACAATAACTATTGTCTTATGAAGGGACAATATGAAAAAGAGTTCTATTGAAGAGCATACATACACACTTTTCAATGTTGAGCTGCAGATCATTTAAAGAACACCATTTTGTGAAATTATCCAGATCATTTTGAAAAAGGGAACATTCATGTATATTAGATACTACAGCATAAAACTTAATATCATCTGCATACATTAAGCAGCGACAAAAACTAAGTATATTTGGCAAATCATTTACAAAGAGTAAGAAGAGAATAGGACCCAAATGGCTTCCCTCAGGAACACCCGAACTAACCACTATCAATTTTGAAAAGATGTCGCCGATAGACACAAGTTGCTTCCGGCCATATAAATATGATTTTAACCACTTAAGAATACAACCAAAAAAAACGAAAGAATTAAGTTTCCTGAGTAGCACATCAATATTGACTACTAAATGCCTTCACAAAGTCGGTGAAAGCCACATGAATCTGTTTATGTTGTTCTAGACAATTTATACAAAAGTTAGAAAATTCTACCAAATTAGTGCAAGTTGATCTGTCCTTTAGGAAACCAGGTTGACAATCAATAATTTTACAACTTATTTCTTTTGTAAGTTTATTTTTAACTAATTCATCCAAAATCTTAGGTATAACTGAAAGCTTGGAAATTGGTCTATAATTCGAAATATTATCTTTCTTCCCATTCTTTAGTTTCCACTAGATAGAGACTTTGTAAACAAAATGTGAAGGGGCACACAAAGTGACGAAGCACAGTATTTCAAAACATTAGAATAAAAACCCAAAATATCAGGTTTAACAGAAGGTGTTAAGTTAACCAAGGAATGACGAGCTTCATCCAAACTTAATTGAATCAGACTACAATTAGTTACGGAAGCTAATGAATCAAAGTAATCATTATTCGTAGAACATACATTTGATGAATTATAAATACCTTGAAAAAAATCTGCGAACATATCGACAATCTGTTTTGGATCAGAAGACACCCGATCACAAAATTTCATTGTAGTTGGAAAGCCAGTGCTGTTACGTTTGGAATTTACAAATTTCCAAAATATTTTTGGATTATTCTTCAAATTATTCTCTACGGATTGAATATGTGAGCTATTCAAAAATTTTGAAAGAAACGCAAATACTTTCCGCAACCTACTTAAAACTGCATAACTATTTTGAGACTGTGTCTTTTTGAAATGTTTATGTGCTTTAGTTTTAGCATTTTTTAAATTAACGAGCCGATAATTATACCAAGGAGGATGGGAATTTTCTCGTTTGCAAATTACTGGAACATTTTCACTTAATTTAAACTTAAAAATTGTTGAAAATTTATGAAAAATCTCACTTACCGACATCTCCTGAAATTCAGTGACCCAGTTTGCATCATCAAAAGCTAAATTAATTCATATTGGCTGGATTTAATTTATACATTTGATTACTTGGATTTACATATGAATGAATGTTTTTAAAATTGTAATTTATAATTTTTAAACCAATAGCATTGTGATGAACCGAATTTTTTATGAATGGAGGACAATTTTCTAAAATTACATTTAAATTTTCAGAAACAAAAACAAGATCAAGCAATCTATTCAAAGAATTAAATCCATCATTAATTTGCAATAAATTTAAGGAAAAAAGATAATCAATGACACATATTTCAATATCAGATGATAAATATAAAGGAAGCATCTTAGTTTCATTACAATGAATCCAGTTTAAAGGTTCCCCCACACCAACGCGAATTTTCGGTGGCGACGACGAAAACAACAATAACAACACTTGGTTGTCAATGAAAACAACACGTTGTTATTATTGTTTTCGTCGTCGCCACCGAAAATTCGCATTGGTGTGGGGGATCCTTAAAAAACCTTAATTAAAGTCCCCAAGAACACAAATATTCAAATTTTCACTTTCGTATTTACAAGTTACATTTTCAATATTTTTCAAGTGTTTTTCAAATAAAGATAGGCTGCTACCAGGAGGGATATAGCTGAGGAATATTAACAAATCTTCAGTCGAAGCATTATTTGAATTGGTTCTAATACATATTTGATCAATGTTTAATTTTGATTCAACATATTTTATATCGATGTCAACAGCAGTAGCAATTAAAGTACGACGAACGGCAAGTAACACACCACCACCTGGCTTTTTGTCCACATCAAAGCGATCAAGACGAAATACTGAAAAAAGAGAAACATTTATCAATTCTTCAGTCAATATATGCTCATGCATCCAAGTTTCAGTAAATACAATTAGATCATATTCGCATGCATCAATAATTAAATAAAGGTCGCTCAGTTTAGAACAAAATCCTCCCATACATGTGACGATGACTGGCAGCAAGGTAAAGAAAAATTGGTACAAATAACATGACGTGTATTAACTGGTATCGTTGGTGAATCATCTAAACCGCAATTACTTCCGTCGATTCTAACGCAGAGAGATGTGCTGCAAACTTTGTTGACTGGTTGTTGATTGGTTGATGATTTCAGAATTTCCTGATTCAAAACTTTTGGCATTCGGTTTTTTTGAAAATAAGTAAAATGTTTAACTCGCATTCCAGGTGGCCAAATTTCAGCTGAAAGCATTTTTTCCGAGAATTGAGATGGTATTCCAATTTTGAATTTTATAAATTTCCAATGAGCGGCGGCAACAGATATTTTGAGAAGCTTAAAGCATGAAATGTTTAGCACATCAAAAGATTTTTTCAGATCAATCAGTGCATTCGACATTTCCATAATTTTATTTTTTAAGTCACTATCACTATCCGTGCAATATCGCAGTGAAATTTTATGTTTTTATTATTTTTAAGAATACCGAACAAATCATTTGGTATCTTTGCACATAGCTTATGGAAGCTTTTGCCACAGTTCCCAAGTAAAGCAAGCAGCGCATCTTTCCATTTTGAAATAAAGTTAATATATCGTTTGAATTGATAATTAGTTATTCTAAAGATGATACATTTTTGAAGTAAAACTTCTTTTGCGGCATGAGGGTAAAAAATTTTTCTATGGAGCTGTCAGTGACATGTCAAACCGACATACAAATTCCCGTCACGAATTACAAAATTCAGCGTCACGATATTATATTTTCGTTAAATGCAATGGTTCGTGCATTTAATATATTCGTTAAGATGGTTAGTGAATTCGAGTAAGGGTTTTTTGTGGGAAGAATTTTATTTCTGAGGATTTTTTTCTGTTGTGTTGGATTTTCGGCCATTGGTCGATTTAATGCGAGGAAGTAAAATTATGTATAGTTGTAGGTTTATTGGATTTGCATGGAAATATTCTGCAATCTATTGTGTCTCTCGCTCATTGGGTGTTGTTGAAGTAAAACTTCTTTTGCGGCATGGGGGTACAAAATTTTTCTATGGAGCTGTCAGTGACATGTCAAACCGACACACAAATTCCCGTCACGAATTACAAAATTCAGCGTCACGATTTTGCAACGGTTCTGAGTTTCAAATCGGGTGCTCTGAGTGGTAGGACTTGAAAAATACTTGCCCTGTTGTCGTGAAAGAAGTTTTACTTCTAGCGCGTGTACATAAGTACGCACACTTTTTTTCCTTTAGTGTACAGCTTATTATATTTACAAACCAAGTATATTCCACAAATCGCAGATGATGAATGGTTCAGATATTTGCTAATGCAAAAATACCTAAACATAAGATCCACAGTCTATATTTGGGGCTAAACTTGACGTGCTAGAGGCACCAAAGTTGACGTCTTTAAACTTGAATTGGGTCTAAACTAAGCAACCTAGCGACTTCAAAAATAGATATTCGTGATCTATTGACTTTAAAAATGGATATTCGTGATCTAGGAAGTGTCACCTTTCAATTGATGTAACCCGTTATATGAAAAATCGACTTTTATCTTTAAACGCGATTTGCGGCTAAACTAGACGTGCTACAGGCATCAAAGTTCACACCTTTAAACTTGAATTGCGGCTAAACTTAGTGACCTAGCGATTTCAAAAATGCATATTCGTGATCCATGAAGTGCCAGTTTTAAAAAATCAAAAAAAAAAGTTGGTAAAAAAAGTTTTTTCCAAAACTTAAACAAATAATAAATAAATAAATCCAAGTGTCAAATCTACAATTGCCTGGGCCGCTGCGCGGGTTCCAGGATTTTCACCCCCCTTTTTGGGTCCTCTGTACCACTCACGCAAATCCGTTCCTCCGCTTAGGGTATGTTCATTCACCAGGCAGGCGCCAATATAACAGTTTTCTTGCACAAAAGTACGTTGCCGGCAGTTTTCTTAATCAAAATGCATCCTATTGAAAAAAAATCATTTTTCTTTACAATCATTTTTAGCCCTTAAAAGAACTTTTTTTAAGCTATAAATTGTTTCAGCAGCATTTTTAACTTATTGTTAGAGACTTGCTGGATCCATTTGCCACTAATACACTGTTGTCGGCACCAAAATGAACTTCGGCATCATCGTCACCTCGCTTTTTCATAATAAAATACTTTTAGTTTAGGACACACTAAATCATGAAAATCAACAAGAACGAAGGTAAAATTCGCCGACCAATTAATGTATTTAACCAGTAGTGATTCTGGAATAAACTTCAGTTCTTATTAGAACTCCGAGACCTCCTCAATAAATAATTCAGTTGGAGATATTTATTACTTTTTTTCATTTTGTCGATGAGGGAGAATGCTTTCAGTGGTTTTAAGCGTATAAGGAATTTTTGCCTTTTACGCTTAAAAACCATTTTAAGCGTTTTTTCATGCTTTATAAGCAAATAATTGTAAAAAAAACTCTTAAAATACTTTTTAAGCGTTTTTGCATAATTTAGTCAAAATTCCAAAAATAATTGAAAATTCGCAAAGAACGCTTAAAATGCATTTCAAGCGTATTTTTTTTTTTAACTTTTAAGGAGACTTGAGCATTTTCCAGAATTATTTCTAGCTTAAAATGCCTTTTTAGTGTTTCGTTATTTGTTCCGTGGCCCGGCGCCCAATTGGTCGAAAATATTTTCAGGTCAAAAATATTTTCAAAAAAATCAATATTTTTCTTCTAAAAATTCATTTCATTTTTTTATGCATTAAGGCATTTTGCAGAATTAAAAACAAAATTCTAGCTTAAAATGCGTTTTCTTGAAATTTTTGCAGTCGTCCAGGTTCATCTTCTTCTTCTGATTGGCTAAGAATAATTAAAAAAATATTTCGATAAAATTAAATACTTTGTCAATAATATTTGTAGTGATTTACAGTAATATTAATATTAGTATGTATGTATACATATATACACCTTGAGTATATGGTAAGATGATATCTCTTCAAGAAGTTTCTCATCCCAGTTAGTTGTTTGTCCTCCGCCAAGCCAAGTAATTGAACTAATTAGAATAAATAAGCATACATTGAAGTATAAACCGTGTGTTTTAATCATTACAGTGGCGACGAGTGATAAAAAAATCGATATACTTTATAGTGCAAAACTGTAGTGCTTAGTATTTTTTAATATTACATTGCGAAACTATAAAAAAGTATTATATTTTAATGGCGAAGTCTTTTATCGGATCTGTCGAGAAATTTGATTGGAGAGTGTTTAACATCCAATTAGAACAGCTTTTTGTTGCAAACGATGTCGTGGACGAAAAAAAAAAGAAGCAATTTTGATTAATGCTTTGTCTGAAGTGGCATATAAATTGCTCATTAACTTGGTTCATCCTGTAAAAATCGAAGGGGCAACATATAACAAGTTAGTAGAGTCATTGAGCAAGCATTTCCAACCAACGGTATCGGGATTTGCTGAAAGGTTCAAATTCTACTCAGCGCAAAAAGAACATTCTGAAAGTATAAATCAGTGGGCGGCGCGGGTAAGAGCACTTTCTGTGTGTTGCGAGTTTAAAACGGAACTTGATTCAGCGCTCAGAGATAAGTTTATAAATATGGCTAAAGACAAACTGTTTTTAGAAAATGTGTCGACTTTGACATTTGATAGAGCAGTGGCTAATGCGATGGAGTGTGTGAAACGTCAATATGATGTCAATGTTAAGCATGAGCCTGGTACCGAGGGCATTTATGCAATTGGGCATGCGAAACAAAGAAATTACAGCAATCAAACAACTAAGGCGAGGGTACAACAGCAGAGGGAGCAGCAGCAACAACGTACTAGTCATGGTAGCAACAGTAAATGTAAAGTTTGCGGTTCATCTAACCACATGGAAAACGTATGTCGTTATAAAAATTATAGATGTAAAGCATGTAAGAAGCGCGGACATCTGCAAATAGTTTGTCCTAGTAAAACTAATTATAAAAATGATTTAAAATACATTAATAGTTTTGATTTATCACTGTATAATATTTTTTCGAATTTAGACAGTAATGAACCAATTAAAATCAAAGTTTGGATGAATTCTATTCCCTTGGTCATGGAAATAGATACGGGTGCATCAATATCCGCGATTTCTTTACAAACTTATCGTGATCTATTTTTGTGCCATAAGCTAGAAAAAACAAATTCAGTTTTCAATAATTATAACGGTACCTTAATTAAACCGGTCGGTTTTTGTATTATGAACGTGCGCTACAAAAATAAATGTGAAACAATAGATGTTGTTGTCGTGGATAATGGTGGTCGACCTTTGCTCGGAAGAAATTTTTTGAATGCATTTAATATCAAATTTGAAAACCTTAATTATGTTGAAGGTAATAACAAAAGGGATATAACAGTCATTTTCCAAAAATTTTCCAGTCTGTTTGATGGACAATTAGGCAAATTTAATAAAAGTACAGTGTCGTTGAAATTAAAAGATAATAACGTGCCAAAGTTCTTCAAGCCACGCCCCATTTCGTTTGCGTTAAAAGAAAAAGTAAATATTGAAATAAATAAGCTCGTTAAATTAGGTGTACTAGAACCGGTTGATTATAGTGAGTGGGGAACTCCCATTGTTCCAATTTTAAAAAAATCCGGCGAGTTTAGAATTTGCGGAGACTACAAGGTCACCGTTAACCCGCAATTGATGGTGGTGAAGTACCCCATGCCTCGAGCTGAGGAAATATTTGCTCAACTTCATGGTGGAGAAGAGTTTACGGTCTTAGATTTATCGACAGTTAGAGTTAGATGAGAAGTCTAAAGATATCACAACCATCTCTACATGTCAGGGTCTTTTTCGTTATACACGAGTAGTGTATGGGTTGGCTCCAGCACCAGCAGAATTTCAAAAGACTTTGGAGAAGTTGTTAGTTGGAATAGATGGGGTTGCCATATTTTTAGATGACATTATAATGACAGCTAGTAATAGGCAGCTACATATTAAAAAGATTCATCAAGTACTTTCGGTGCTTAGAGATGCTGGTTTGAAGTTTTATAAAGATAAGTGTAGATTTTTTGCCAAGTCAGTGATGTACTTGGGACACGTTATCGACAAGGACGGTTTGCGCCCTTGTTTAGATAAATTAAAAGTTATTCAAGAAATAAAAATCCAAATAATGTAAAAGAAGTTCAGTCGTTTCTTGGAGTAGTTAACTTTTATAGGAAGTTTTTACCAAACATTTCTACTCTTTGTGCTCCACTTTATGATCTTCTTAAAAAAAATGTTGGGTTTAAGTGGAATAGTGAGCATTCTAGGGCAGTCGAAGACATTAAAAACGGATTAATGTCAGACAGAGCATTGGCTCATTTTGATCCATCTTTGACCGTGAAATTGACAGTTGACGCAAGTCCTGTAGGTCTAGGTGCTGTTCTTTCACAAATTTACGAAAATGGTTTGGAAAGACCTGTGGAATTCGCATCTAGAAAGCTAAGATTGACTGAAACGAAATACTCTCAACTGGATAGAGAGGCTATTGCTTTTTGGGGTGAAAAAATTTCATCAGTTTCTATACGGTAGACATTTTACGTTGGTTACTGACAATAGACCTCTCATGCACATACTAGGTTCTAAAAAAGGTATTCCCGTAATGGCTGCCAACCATCTACAACGAATTGCTTTAGTTTTGGCGGGGTATACATTCGATATTGAATGTGTAAAGTCCGGAGCTAATGTTGCTGACTATTTTTCTCGTTCTCCTTGTTCAAACGATCAAGATTTTGATAGTGAAGAAATGGTGTCTGAAAATCTCTACATTAACTATGTTAAAGAAATAGGTAGAATGCCCGTTACTATAGAGGAGGTCGAGCGAGAGACTGAAAAAGATAGTTTGTTAGGCAGCATTCAAAACTTTTTACAAAGTGGTTGGGTACATGACAAAATTGATGACCAAATGCGTCCCTTCTATTTAAGATGAAATGAGCTAAGTGTGGAGGCCGGGTGCTTGTTTTGGGGCTACCGGATTGTGATTCCATTTGCGTTGCAAATATCCATTGTAAAGGAGTTACATAAAACTCACATGGTAATTGCTAAAATGAAGGCAATGGCAAGAGAATATTGTTGGTGGCCAAAACTAGACACCGACCTTGAGAAAATTGTTAAATCTTGTGAATCTTGTTTAGCTACAAGAAGTAATCCTCCAAAGGGAAAGTAATTGTTGAATTGGGAATGGCCTGAAGAACCTTGGGCGCGAATTCACATTGATTTTTTAGGTCCGACTTTTAAGAAGTGGTTTATGGTTTTAGTTGATAGCCATAGCAAATGGGCAGAGTGTTTGAATATGGGTACCAACACTACAAGTCGAGCAACAATTGAAAAGTTAAGACCCATTTTTGCACGGTTCGGTGTACCAAAAGTTTTAGTATCCGACAACGGAACAGCTTTTGTTTCACATGATTTCCGAATTTTTTTTTTAAATTAACGGAGTTAAGCACATAACAACGCCAGTGGGTAATCCTGCAACGAACGGCCAAGCAGAAAATTTCGTTAAGACTGTAAAGATCGCTTTGAAACGGGCTCTAGATAATACAAATGATTTTAGCAATAATATTGAAATAGCTTTGAACACATTTTTACTTGACTACAGGTATACGATTCATGCAAGCACAGGTGTGTCTCCGGCAGAATTTATGATGGGGCGAAAATTAAGAACACGTTTAGATTTATTGAATCCTAATCGAAATATTAGGATTAACGTAAATAATGTTAAGTCCCATATTGAAAAACAACAAAAGAATCAAAAACGTATTATAAATCTAGTAATAGAAAATCTTTTGATGTAAATGAAATTGTTATGGTAAAAAATTATTCTTCACCAAATAAAATATGTTGGTCAAAAGCTAAAATTATTAAACGTTCAGGAGTACAGACATATATAGTTCAAGTTAAAGAATCAAATACAATTTGGAAAAGACATCTCAATCAAATTATAAAATGTGATAAAAAACGAATGATGTCCAGAAACTTTAATGGATAACAATATTAATGTAACTCAAATTAAAAGTAATGAAAATAAAGTAGAAAATATTGTCACATTAGAGGGAGAGAAGAGCAATGTGCTAGAAAACCGAAAATCATTAGATAATTTGCCTGATGTAAATCAGTAGCACCTTACTCGAATCAAGAAACTATCACAGAAAATAATTGTAATAAAGATCAGCAAAATCAGATACTTGAAAATGATATTGTAACTGACCCTAGACCACCTGTTATTGTTAAGACACATAATTTAAGAAAAAGAAAAAACGATTAAACTAACTGTAAGTGGTTAAGGACAAACAATTAAAGGGGGAGATTGTAGTGATTTACAGTAATATTAATATTAGTATGTATGTATACATATGTATATACACCTTGAGTATATGGTAAGATGATATCTCTTCAAGAAGTTTCTCATCCCAGTTAGTTGTTTGTTTGTCCTCCGCCAAGCCAATCACATGTAATTGAACTAATTAGAATAAATAAGCATACATTGAAGTATAAAGCGTGTGTTTTAATCATTACAATATTAATTTAGAAATATTTTTTAAAAAGTACAAAATAATACTTTAAAAAGAGTAGTGAAAATCCCGTCAAATATTTGTAAAAAAATATTTCGGCGGGATTTTTATTTATTTTTTTTGTCGGGATTCGGGATTTCGTTACTCTCCCCATGGATGCTGTTAAATTTTTTTAAAGTTCGTGGATTTTAGAAAAGATGACATCTGTTTGCTCTGTCTGTACTTTGGCACTTAAATGCTACAGAATTAAAAAACAACACAAACATATGTATATGAATATGCCAGTAAGACCTAGGGTCTTATAAATTAGGCAAAATGTTGGAAGGAATAGAAGGATAGGATAGATTTTTGTTGGCGCAGTCCATCCGTGTTAGCAGTCAAGCACTACTTCCACTGCGCCGGGGCCACCCCCCATTTGGAAATACACTTTTTTAATAAAATGTTTATGTTGTAATTAAAATATTTGCACTTAAGGTAGGTATGCAATTTAATTTTTATTGTTTGACAATTGGATTTGAATCAACTAGCATTTTTACTAACTAATAAAAATGTTAGTTGAATCAAAAGCAATTTCTCAACGGTGCGATGAACTAAGTCCGCAGGAATTGGTTATAAACTTAATTTGATTTTTCATTTCTAGAAATCCATATTTTAAGGCGCATAAGAAAAGTGTGCAATTTTTCATTATTTTCTTAAGCGCCGTAAAATATGGATTATCAAAACGTCAGTTTGTAAAAGCACCTTTTTTTAAATTGATTTATGTATTATAATTTTTTTAAATTTCAGTTCTTAAGCTAGGCGCGCACTTGCAACTTTTAGTTTCTGAGCACTATAGACTTATATGAGACTTGAGAGTCCGCGCACATGCAGAAACTATTCAGTCGCCCATTCGAGCAATTTATTAGTTTGTGTTTTGACACAAACTGAACGATCACCCCAAACCAGTTCCTTAGTTTATGTCACAAAGAATTATAGGTAACTGTGCGGACATTCAACTAAATTGTTGAATAATTTTCTTTAAGTGAGTGAGAGAAAAAAATTCAGTCAATGTTTTCCTTGCACCACAAATATTAGAATAAGAAAATAAGGAAGAGGTATATATCACATATACAGTGTATGGTAATTGTTTCGATAGACAATTTTAGTTCTTGCAAATGCAATTCATTATTGGACTGTATATTATATTTACCTTTTATTTGCAACTTGTGGTAGTAAAAAATGTTATATTTTTAAATTAGGAAAAAATAACAATATTTGTTTTCTTTTTTTTTTAATAAATAATAATTTTACGACAGGAAAATAAAATAACAAAATTCTAAAAATTAAACAACTTGAAAAAGATACAAGTAAAAAACACTCCTTCAAATCAATCTTGCATTCTTTCTACTAATAGTTTCTGTTTTGTTGCTGCTGATGATTGAACAACTCCTTTTGTTGCTTCTGGCGGCAACAGTAATGAAGCAACAAATTTCAAAAAAAGGTGCCTATCTGTCATTTTGCCGAAAGTGTTTTCAATCGTTAAAATAGTGAAAAAAGATAATTAAACTAAATACAAAAATGAAATAAAAGTGAGAATAGTGAAAGATTTCAGTACTTTATTATAAAAAATATAAAACAACATGCGGTGCTGTGTTAAATTGTGTAAAAACACTTACTATGTTAAAAATCTTTTTATTTCACGGGCTGATTGTGTCTCAAATTCCACATAAATTAATGTGAAGTGATGTTTTTTATGTAAATACATTATCGTAGAATACTTTAAAATTGATATTTCCTATTGATATTGCTATAAAAAAAGCATAATTTGTTGAAAATACAAATATACTTTGAAACGTGATATGTCAATTGCCTATCTGTCAAAATAAAAAATTCTCGCCCAGGGTCGAATTAGCTTTTGTTGGTGATGACAAGGCGCTCAAATACATTAAGTGCCCGTAGTGCAGAGTAATTTTATTTACTTTATGTGGAATATGAGACACAGATTACCTGTGAAAGAAAAAAAGTTGCATTGTTTATTATAGGTGTTTTTACAGGCTTTAACGGAGCACCGCATGTGGTTTTATATTTTTATTTCAATGAAGAATAGCATATATACACTTTATTTACTTTTATTTCACTTGTTTATTTAATTTAGTAAGCTTTTTTTCTATTTTAACGATTTAAAATATCAAACACATTTCTCAAAACAACAGCTAAAACAGCCTCATGATTTCGCTGTCTAACTGCATGCCTTCCCTGTGTGAATGCATCTGTGCTTGTGTAACTCACACTATTTTGAAAAATGATTTACTTTTTCCTCGATATGACCGATTCTCTATTTCTTCTTCTAAGCCAAAAATGCTGAGAGAAGAGAACCGCCTTACATCTAAAATTCACTGGTTTTTTCTTTCACACGTTGATTGTGAAAATTTATTGTCCTAAACTAAAAATTTCTGTATCCTATATGCTAAACGAACCTGCGCGCACATTCAACTAAATAGTTTCTCGGGTAAAAAAACAACAATTCAAACATATATATGCCAGTAAGACCAAGGGTCTTATAAATTAGGCAAATGTTAGAAGGAATAGGATAGGATAAATTTTTGTTGGCACAGTGGATTGAGAAATTAGGTTTTGATTATCTCATTAAGTCCCAGGGGTGGCGTTCAGTTAAGGAAATGTAGAAAAGAATGCTGCCTAGTCTGGGGATCGAACCCACACATCCAGGTTAGCAGTCAAGCACTTCTTCCACTGCTCAGAGGCCAACCCCCAGGCATGTATGTATTAGTGCATTTCATTAAGTTAGTTGAATTAAGAAGTGTCTGTCGGCACATAATCACCTGGGTGAGGAGAGGTTAACACGCCAATGTCTTTCTTGGGCGTGCTTCCCGAGGAACCTGTTTCTCAGATGGCATAGCGCAGGGCAGTGGCATAGGTAATGAGTAGTATCCTCATGTATATCCTCATCACCACAACCTCTGCATAAGTCATCCAAACTGAGTTTCAACTTCTTGTGGTAACCCAGTTGGTTGTGCCCAGTGCTGATGCTCACAAGAATAGAGAGAGATTCCTTGCTCAGTTGGATGATGTTTTTGTTTTTGAAGCTAGGCCATAATTTTCTGTTTGTAACACAGGTATCCATCTTTTGTTTATTAAGTCTATAACTTTAATCTCGATTACCTATTTTAGATTACAGGGTGGGATTTGAACAGTAGGGTCAGCCTGATTTAGATCAAGTGTGGATCCTATTCTTGTATGTTCATCAGCACTTTCATTACCTGGGACACCACTGTGACCAGGATCCAAACAGAGCCTTTTGTTGTGCTGTGTTCCAACAACCCTTAGCTCTTCGCAATAGCAAGTTACAAGCTTCGATTGATTTCAATGTTAGAAAATGCTTTTATTGTCGCTTGGCTGTCAATGAAAAAGGTAATATCAGCTTGTCGTATTGCCATCATTGAGATTTGTCTAGCAGCTTTCGTCACTGCCAAGACCTCACCTTGGAAGACTACAGAAGTCTGAATGAGCTGGCTTGTCCAAGGGTTTCTGAAAAGAAACCTGCATTAACACTAGTATCCATCTTGGAGCCTTCGCTGTATACTGCTACCGTTGGTTCGCAGGTTAATGGTTTATTGATTTACCAAAAATCCTGTTGCAGGAGTAGAATGCAAACATGGCCTTGTTAGTTCTTTCTAATTAATGTTGAGACTTTAGTTCCATTTCTTATCCAAGATCGCACCAAGATACTTCGCGTGTGCGGAGAGTTTGAGTTGGGTCCCTTCAATAAAAGGTTTTTTGAAAGGTGGTACTTTCCTTCTGTTCGTAAAAAGGACCAGTTCGGTTTTTTGCAGCTTAACCGCTAAGCCGCGGTTCCTAGTCCATGTATACACTATTGATAAGGCATTTTATATATTTGCTCGCTAATGGTGAAGGGGAATTTACCTGTCGCTAGCAATGTTAAATCATCTACGTATGCAATTACTTTAACTCCACTGTATTTAAGTCTCATGAGGACTGTGTTCATCACGAGCATCCAGAGAAGCGGAGAAAGGCCCCACCTTTTGGAGACCCTCTGGAAGTAAACACTTTGATCTGTACTCCTTACTCCGAGTTAATCTGTTTGTTTTTTAACATGTACATTATCCATCTGATGATGGCGTTTTTCACGTTAAGTTTAACAGGCGCTCCTTCCACCGCCTCGTTTCGAACATTGTTGGAGGCTCTTTGAATGTCCAGAAAGGCGTGCCTCTTTGTCCTCGAGGGTTTTTTTCAATAGCGCTGACGACACTGTGTAGTGCTGTCTCTACACAAGTTTTTAGGAGAAAAGACGTGAGACTAATGGGTCTGAAGTCTTTGAAGCCTGTGTGGCTTTGTTTTCCAGCTTTCGGAATAGAAACCACTTTGACCTCCCTCCACACCTTAGGCACATATCCCCATTTCAAGCTAGTTAGGAATATGTTTTTTTAAGTGTGGGATTATATAGTCTAAACATTTTTGTAACATCATGGGGAAAACACCGTCCAACCCTGGTGATTTGTACGGTGAAAAGAAGTTTATAGCTCATTTAAACCTTTTTTCCGTAATCAACTCCATTGGTATTGTGTTCTCGATGCAGAGCGCCACTTGTGGGTTCTTGTTAACGTTACAAAAACCTGGAAAGTGAGGGTTTACGAGAAGTTCTAGTGTTTCGCAATTTTCATTGTAATTTTGTGCGTTTTATAAAACAAAAAAAGTAAGTGATCTAGAAATAATATGCATATTACGTATGTACATATATTAATTCTAGATTCTTTTTTTTTTAATTTTTTCAGTTATAGATTTTTGATTTCGAGATTTTTACTTTCGTGATTTTTGCTTACTAGATATCGTGATAAACCCAGATATAATAGCTGGCATACTCCTAGGCTTCCCAGCCGTACTATAATTATATAATATTGTACTATATTTCTGGTCTGTGTACTATATACTGTTGAAGAAATATATAGTACGTAAAAGTAATATATTTCAGTTGGATTAATCAATCAAAGAAACAAAGAGCAAACACACTTTTATTGCACCTTATAAGGTGCACTCATATTTACTCTATTGGGACATTAGTTCGATAACACAGAAACATGAATAATCTTGGTGATTTTTATTTTGTAGTCTTTAGTTGGATCAAAACTTCGGTTTTACTTCTCAGCACAATCTGCTTGAGACTTTTGCAGCTTTTATAGTCAAATTGTCAAAGCTACACCAAAAATCAAAGAGTTCCTGTACATTTTGCCCGGGAATTTGTTCACCACTCGTGAACGCAATCCCCCCACTTTTTGTCTCCACATTGTTCCACCCAAGTTATTAAAAGTAATATTAAAGTAGTTCTCTATAAAATAAATATTGTTTCACTTATCCTTCGCACCCGCAAACTCAACAGCGACGATGAGGTGTTCAAACTATTATTTAAACATAGGAAATGTTTTGTTATCTGCCGGCTCGAATTTATATTACATATAACACAATAATTCAACAAGAGATAAGACATTGACACTCTGTTTCATGGGCATAGTCTCCTTACATTTATTAGGGATGAATACGATGAAATAGATGATTATCAGATTATCTATAATTCAAAGTGTACGTTATCTATCAGCTGCATTTTTGTGTTTCTTTATCTTTTTATGCCGGTTCAGATTTACTCATCTGTACCGTTATCAATGTATATATAATTTGGAATAAGATAAGAATTTTGTATAAATAGTAATGTTAGGTGAAAATAAAAACTAGTAATTTACAACTACTAAGCGTGTATAATTCATTTGTACAGAGGATTTATTTTTACCCATGGATTACTCTGATAATTAGTAATTAAAATCTGCAACATAACCACACAATGCCCACCTTGCTGGATGAAGCTGACAAAAAATTCATGGATTTGTTTTCAGGACTCATGACGAACCAAAATACATTGATTGGAAAGCTTGCGGAGCAAATGTTGGCTGAAGAGCAATAAAAATCATCACCAGAGTACATATTTGAGGTATACTTATACTATGTTTCCACCAAAACTAAATTTCGGTTTTATGACAAAAAGATTAAGTTAATCTTTGAAGTGTTTTCACCAAACAAAAAGATTCATTTTGACAGCAAATGTCAAAATCCTCAAAGTCTATTTAAAAAAAAAATCAATTGTTTAATTGTCGTGCATCTACTATCGAAAAAAACGCCATCAACACTTAATAAATATTTTTAGTCGCCAGGAAAATAAGAATGAATCTTTTAAAACAAATAACATCAAGAACTGTTTGGACAAAGGTAGGTATTGTTCTCATTTTGTATGTACAAACTAAAAAATTATATGATTTTAAGAATCGATCAACTATTTTCTGGGAAAAAGATGTGGTAGAGAACAACGATGATTTCTTCAAAGAAAATTTCGCATGTCAGGAGAGTCCTTCAACATATTGTGCCACGAGTTACAACTTACAAGGCCTCAAAAAACTTGATACCAACTACAGGAAATCAATCCCACTACGGAAGAGAATAGCAATTGCCTTATATGCGCTTGGATCGTCAGCCGAATACAGAAGCATAGCAAATCTCTTTGGAGTGGGAAAATGTAATGTGGGAAAACATTTAAAAGAATTCTGCCAAGAAATGTGGTGAGTGATGGCACCAATATACTTGGAAAAGCCTTTAGAATATGAAAACCCTATAATTAGTTGGTCCACACATAGTTTTCAAAGAAGTTCTTTCCGCTAGTGAAAAGTGTGCTCTGATTCAAGCCTGTATTCAATGACTCTAAGTGAATTCAACTTTAGTTGCTTTCCTCATTATTTTCGGTAATAAGCGATAGTTTGTTCCTAAATACGATTGTTTGAAAAATACTTACTTATGAAAACATTTCAATAAATCTTTGGTTGTCAGTTTTAAAAATCAAAATTTGAATAGAAATAAAATAAATGTTTAAAACTAACGTTTCTGATATATTTATTATTTTTTTTGAAACAGTTTTTAACTATTATTTTTTATAAAACTCAATATATCTTTATTTGCATTTTCACGTGAGATAACGAACCTTTCAAATAGACGGTTTCGTTGTTTCTCAATATCTACCATTCTTTCATCGCTTTGTCTAAAAGCTTCAATTTGTTCGTTTATTTGTTTCTCGCTTTGTTCCAACTTGCTTTCAATTCTTCGCCTTTTTCCACTTTTCGGGATTGATTCTTGAACCTCATCAGGAGAAGTAAATAAAACGTCTGTAGGTTCTATATTTTCAGAATTATCAGAGGATGGTGAAGGCATCGTTGAATCTGAAAAGAAAGACGCAACAGTAAAAAAAAAGTAGGTAATGTGTAGGTATCACTCGTTTTATTACCTTTTGTGATACTATCTTCTAGTAAACAGTCTAAATTGTTTATTCTCAAGCCTCCCAAAATAGCATGAATTTCAGTAAAAAGGTGCCACTCGGAAGGAGAGCCTCCAGAAAGACCAACATCTTTTTTCTCTTTCCTAAGATCAGAAAAATTAGTTACATATACTATACATAGATACATACGTATAAAACAAAATTTTTTCGACAAAAACTCGCCTGTATTTATTGGTTAAATTATGGAGTTTAATTTCGATCTCCTCCGCTGTATACTGCTTTGGGCGAGCTGAGAAGCTCTCCTCCATTTCTTTATAAACGTGGAAGTTTTTCCTGGGTCCACGTAGCTCCAAAAACTTTTCGGCCCATAGTTCTACTAAGAAGGCCTCATCGGCTGCCGACCAGGATGTCCTTCGTTCTTTTTTGTTTGTTTTTTACGATATTGTCCATGCTTTCCTAAATATAATATTTTGTTTACAATTATAAATAAATGAATAAATATACTTACTTTTTTTTCCTGCTTAAATAAACGATTTGAGTTTGACTGCAGCGTCTCTTTTGAGTCAGTACCGTTATCATTATTTGACAGATATAATTTTTTCTATTGTCAAAAAGAAGATGAATGCATTCAGTCGCCTTATTTAGGTTTAATCGATTTGATTAATTATCGGTTTTATAAAGATTTACATAAGATTTATTTCAAATCTACTAGATTTACGAAGAAAAAAATGTATGGTAAATCTCGAGATTTCAAGAAGATTTAGGGAAGATTTCAGTTAATCTCGGTTTTGTGGTCGGTGGAAACGTACCATTAACAAAAATATTCAAGAATTCATACTCGACGAGGCAAGTGGCTCTACGTTCGAACAATGGTACACTCGCTACAAGACTTTGTTTGATAAATATGCACATCTACTGGACAGTGCTGCAAAAACTAGACTGCTGATCAGAAAATTGGGTAATGCTGAATATGCTCACTACAGCAATTTTATCCTGCCAAAAAACCAGGGGTGGAATAGGCTAAGGTGATTTTGATAATTTGCAGTCAAAATAAACAAATTCGGTCTGCGTAAGGTGATTGTCACATGTGATAATCATATAGCCAGTTCACGTTTCTGAGATCTCACTGAGCAAACATCTGTCAGCTCCACTGAGGAGAAGGAGAAACTTGAACAAAATTTCTCCTTTAGAAGTCAAAAGCACTCTCCATCTCGTTTTTATAAATTGATCAACTGCGACAAAAAATAATTGAGCAAACGAATCCAAAAAATTTCAGTCTCAGCTTTTTGACAGCAAAAGTGAGGAATCTCACTGAGGAATTACGTTCAGATTTCTGAGATTGCTGAGATCTCTGAGATCTCAGATATCTCAAGAAACCTGAACTGGCTAATACTTTTGCGACTTTTTCTTGTGACAGCTATTTTGGTGTCATTTTCATGTAAAATTGACATTCAAGAAAAATTTATTTATTTGTACCTGTGCAATTATTTTTAAGTCCATAGAAAATGTAATTTACATACATAACAGGAATGTTCGGCCAGATCCTAGTTTTTTTTTCAATGACTAAGTCATGAGTTTTGTTTGCATTTTATTGACTTGCTTCCTACCAATGAAAATTATTTAATTTGCTTCAAATCTTAAAACGATTAAAATAATTTTTACTTACATTTTTAGTAACTAATTTTTATTGGCACTCAAGAAAGGCAAGTAAATAAAACATTTTACCGAAAAAAAAATCAAATTAATGAATTTATGACAACTTTTAGTACTTGTCTTTCAAAGTAATGCCAAGTTTGGAATAATTTTTGGTGATCACTTTACATAGACGCAAAATTTAATTTGATCACATTTGATTGTCAAAAATGTGATAATCACCAATCAGCTTAGCTGATTCCACCCCAGGGGACTATGATTTTACTACGTCCATTACAAAATTAAAGCTAGCTTATGGCCAAACTTGAAAACGACGTAAAATTAATGGAAGCAAGCAACAATTCTCAAATCGTTCACAACGCCCACGCCGCGCCGTCTCGTCGTCGCAACCACCATCCAAAACAACAAGAATTCGCAAGCCGGCTCCAAGAAACCAACAAGAGCCTGCTGGGGATGTGGGCAAATGCATTTCATTGCGGAGTGCAAATACAAAAACAACATCTGCACATCTTACCAGAAACGGGGGCATCAAGAAGTATATTGCAGTTGTTTTCAGCGTAATGCTACCTCAAACTTCTAGGCTCCAGCCACCAGTAAACGTCCAGTCAATGAAGCCAAAAAAAAACAGCCTAATTTGGAAATAATCGCCGGAAAGCTGGATTTTGGTATATAGCTTCCTCGTGGTGTTCTTAAGAAACTGCCAAAAGTCCCTATCGATATGAGCGCTGCTAACAATTTTACGGGGGGTTGAAGCCTCCCCAAAACGGGTTTTCAGGAATAACTCCCAAATTGTAAGTTATACAAACAAAATGTCAAAGACTAATTTGTAGCTTGAAATATTTCCTACAAAAAGATTAAAATACATTTTTTCGTACAAATAACGGTTTTTGAAATAAGCCAATCAGAAGAGTTAAGGGTTTTACTTTTCTATGTAGTTGGGCGACTTAATTCCAAAATTGTGCATTTTGTGATAAAAGTATCATTTTTTTGTTGTTGTTGGTATATTATATGGACATGATTTTAAGATATCGGTCTACTCTTTTTGTTTACTCCTTTAGTTGAGAGGGGAAATTAAAAAAAAAAAAATTCTAAAATAGAAAATAAATATAAAAACACAACGGCAACACTTACAATATTAAGTTATAGCTTATCTTAAGGCAAAAAATTCATTTTTTATGTATGTTTTTGAATTAAGTTATTTTAGTGAGTTTTTGAATAAATGATTTTTAAACTCAAAATTTTAAAAATAGAATTTGAAAAAAAAGGTAATAATAATTTTGGTAATTTTCTCAAAAACTAAGAGACATACAGCGTTCTGGTTTTTAGCGTTCGATTGAAAAATAATAAGAGTATCGAAAATTATATCCCAAATCAGTAATTAATAACGAACAATTTTGAAAAAAAATTATTAATATTTCTTTTTTCAAGTTTTATTTTATTTTAGAATTTTTTTTTAATTTGCCCCTCCCACCTAAAGGGGTGGACAAATATAGTGGACCGATATATATAATCTTGGAATTAAGTCGCCCAACAACATAGAAAAGTAAAACCCTTAATTCTTCTGATTGTTTTATTTCAAAAACCGTTATTTGTATGAAAAAAAGAATGCAAATTTTTTTTGTAGGAAATATTTCAAGCTTAACATTTTTATTGTACAACTTACCATTTGGGACTTGTTCCTGAAAAACCATTTTGGGGGGCCTTCAACCCCCTGTAAAATTGTAAGTGGCGCTCATATCAGTAGGAACTTTTGACAGTTTCTTAAGGACCCCATGAAGAAGCTATATACCAAAATCCAGCTTTCTGGCGATTTTTGCCGAGTCAAATGCTTTATTGACTGGACTAAAAGGGAGAGCAACTAAAAACATCGACACAGAAACTTCCAGCGCAAAAGCCAAAATATATTCATCCATAAAATTTCCAGCGCACAGATGAAATGTGTAAATGTGCTTCACTTATAAAGTGAAGCTACAACTCGACACTGCTTCAGACGTCACTATCATTTCATCGAAAACATGGAAACAAATCTGACAACCTGCGTTGACACAAAGCAAACAGTTAGTGAAAGATGCTCAAGGTCAACAAATAAAGATGAAAGGTGAACTTGCGGCCATACTGATATTTAAAAATATAACATTAAACCTTAACAGCCTTATTTATTAGATTTCAATAATACTCGTTTCAACCTCGGAATAGTTAAACCGAGTCGAAGCACTTACTCCGTCATAACGCCACGTCAAACGGTTTTAGCTACACCCTCCTTATGTCAAATATATTATCAAAAAAAACCAATCTCTCTGGTTATTATAATATAGGATTAAACGAGTTTTGTACTGCAACTAAAGCGTTTAAAGAATTTAAATCATTTATAAATGCAAAATAACTATCCATTTTGCCTTACAATTAGTAACAAACGGATAAAAAAAACTTCTTCTACACTCCTTTTTAGTTACTAAATGTCATGTCATTTAGATACTAAAACGGCTTTACTACGGCTTTAATCCTAGTATGTACCAGTTTTAGCTTACTCCACCTCTAATCATCGTTTATTTTTTTATAAATAAGTTTTTCAGGATTAGAGGCGAAGTAAAGTCGGAGTAAATTTACTCCGTCGGTAAAACGACTTAATAAATAAGAATTTGTTTGACGTGGCTTAAAGACGGAGTAAGTGCTTCTACTCGGTTTAACTATTCCGAGGTTGAAACGAGTATTAGTGAAATCTAACAAATAAGGCTGTAAGTGCTTAGTGACGAACCGTCTACAACTTTCTTTGTTTGAAATCGACTGGATAGACAGATTTGAAATGTGGAGCCAGCCTCTCAACCAGGTATGTTGTGCAGTGGAAAGAGAAGAATCCCCAATTCGACTCCTTCAAAACGAATTCTCGGATGTTTTCAAAGGCACCATGGGCCACTGTTCAAAATTTAAAGCGAAAATGTACCAACTAGAGAACGCCGTTCCTGTTTTTCGTGCGAAGCGCCCAGTACCAAATGCTTCATTGCCAGCCATTGACGAGGAACTCGCAAGATTGGAAAAATCCGAGTTTCTAACAGTAATTGTTGATTTTTCATATTGGGCAGCACCCATCGTTGCTGTGAGAAAAGCCAACGGCAGCATAAGAATTTGTGCTGATTACTCGACTGGTCTCAATGACGCACTTCAGCCGCATCATCAACCTCTTCCATTACCGGATGATATCGTCACCCCAGTATTGGAGTGCTCTAAACGACAAAAACCTAGATTCGAGAAAATGACGTTTGAAGTTTGAATTCGAATACCAGAAAAACCTTCAATAAATAAACCATTAAACAAATTTTATAAAATAGAGGCTACTGGGTTCTGCTTGCACTTAAATTTTTGTTTCGATCGGTTCATTGGTTTTTTTTTAATCACAAATTAAAAAAAAAAAAATTGCACATTGCATATGTGGCATAACTTTATTTCTCAAATAATGCTTATTTGTATGGTATGAGGCACTATTTGACCAAATTATGAGGCATTTAAATATGGAACACTTATTGTCTTTTTTGGATACAAAAGTAAAAAAAAAATGCATTTTTTTAAATTACTGTTATTTTATTTTGCTTATTGTTTTTTGTGTTAGACTTTATTTTTCATAGACGAAACAAGCTAAGGTAACTTTTAAAAGAAAAAAAGTGTTCGAAAATTTCCTTGTTCGTTCATGACTGATATCTTAAAATCCCACATTTCAGGATTTTGAAATTCTATAAAAAAATAGTTTACCTACCTACAAAAAACAAAAAAGAGGAAATATAAAATAAAAATTTTATGTATTTAATTGTATGTACAAGAAGTACCTTATTTCAAAAAAAAAAAATTAATTAACCTGTTTTACCATTTTTTTTTTAGAAAATTTTTGTATGCAATAATTTAAACTTAATAGGACCATCTGCATGAACATGTTGATCGAAATCGGTTAACGAGAAAGTCGAAAATAAAAAGGTTTTATGACTGGTACCGTTAAAAGTAGTTTTCGATTCAATTTTAAAGAATTGTATGTGTGTATCACTTATGTACTGAACTCATTTTTAATGTTTGAAAATTTGACTTGCAGTTTGGTTTGTATGTATCATTTAAATACTGAAAATATATAATGCATATGAATCAGTATTTAAAAAGAATTGTATGTATAGATCATTTAAAAACTGAACCATGGTTTACAAAAAATGCATATTTGTGTTCAATTGTACGTATAGGTCATTTAAAGCATTTAAGATATTTGAAAAAAGTTCATACAAAATTATGACCTTCTAATACAAAGGCTTATTTGGCAGACCAATACTGACTATTCTTTCACAAAAGTGCGTTTAGATCATTTGAAACACTGATATCTTTAGTAATAATAGAGATAGGGCAGATTTAATTACACCAACAGAAAGATCTCCTTTTTGTCACTAAGGAAACATTCCTAACTCAAATATGGTGAAAATGCATATGTATCACTCCAATATTGGGGTGACGATATCTTTATCAAACATGCAGGTGGCAAAGTCTTTAGCCATATAGACTAACCCGATGCTTACATTCAAGTGGAAGTCGATGACTAATGTAAGGATTGGCTTACTATCAACGCTCAGCAAGGTTTGTTCCGTGTCAATCGTCTACCTCCTGGCGTGAAACCAGCACCTGGAGCATTCCAGCAGTTAATGAACTTACTAGTGAAGGGGATAGAAGTTGAATAATCTTGGTATCAGCCAGTAACGAAAAGGAACATCTCGAAAGACTTAAGGTCTTCACACGATTTCGTGAGTACGGTTTTAAAATTAAACTTGAGAAGTGCTTTTTCTTTAAAGGCTCAGTTCGTTATCTGGGTCACATGCTCACAGGCGATGGCCTCCAACCTGATCCAGAGAAGGCAATCATATCAATGCCAGAGCTTCAGAACCTTACACAGCTTCGTTCATTTTTGGGAGCAGTAAACTTTTACGGCCATTTCATCCCAGAAATAAGCAAGATTAGCTCCCCACTCAACGCGCTTCTGAAAAAGTACTCTTAATGGAAGTGAACTACCAGCTTCCGAGATGCCTTCAACAGTTTGAAAACATACTTTCCTCGGATCTGGGCCGGATGCATTACAACCCAGATCTACCTATCATTGTATCAGCAGATACATCCAACGAAGGGGTTGGAGCATGCATATAACATCACCTTCCAGACGCGACGGTTCTATTAAGGCTGTTCAGTATGCTTGGCGTTCGCTCACTCAGTCAGAGCCAAGTGGAAAAAGAAGGCCTGGCTATAGTCGCAACAAAAAAGTTTCATCGCATGCTTCTTGGTCGATAATTCGTTCTGCAAACAAACCATAAGCCGTTGCTATCCATTTTCGGGTCTAAAAAGGATATTCCAGCTCATACCGCCAACCCACTTCAACATTGGGTCTTGATACTGCTGCGTTTTTATTTTGTACTCGAGTATGTTTTGTAATCGAGGATTTTTGAAAAGGCCGATGTACTCTCACACCTTATAAGTCAATATGATAAGACCAATGAAGATTTCGTCATCGCTCAAGTTTCATCAAATGAAGACTTCGAAACCTGGATTTCATCAGAAGCAGCTTGCCAGTTTCATTAACCATGATTCATGCAGAAACCTATAGAGATCCAACACTCACTAAAATAAAGAACTACATTAAGACATCCTGGCCAAACAAAAAGAATATTTCTCGCAATATTCTACCTTTCTATCATAGGAAGGAAAATCTTCTCCTCGTCAAAGATTGCCTTATGTTTGGTGACCAACTAACTGTTCCTGACAAATTTCACGTCAGGCTACTCCATCAACATCCAGGCCTTGAAAAAGGTAAGGGAAGAGGTAACCCCGCAGCATGCATTACAACGATTCCTTAGCATGTATCGAACAGCTCCAAATAAAAATACGACGAATTAGTATTCACCAGCTGACTTGATGTATGGTGAGAAAGTGAGAACAACCCTTGATCTTCTGCGAGACTTCCCTAAGGACCCTTTAATGACGAAAAATGAAAAACAAAAGATGCAGCTCAATCGACATGCGGAGCTAAATTTCAAAATTTCAAACCTGGAGATCCAGTTTTTGTCAAAATTTATTATCGTAACAAAAGCTATTGGGAGCCATTGACAGTTCTTGAACAAACTATTTGTTTCCCAAGAATTGTTTAATCATCTATTGGATAAAAAATACTGGCCTAAACACATTATCGTTCATGAATTTGTGAATAAAAGGAATACTATTCGTAATCCTTTTCAGAGGAATATGACAAGACATGCAAATCGTCGCCAGTATTAGACATTTTTTACCAAAATGTTAGAGGACTTCGGACTAAGACCAACAAGGTCTACTATTCAACTTCTACCTGCTCCTATGATATAATTTCATTGACCGAAACTTGGTTACATGCCGGTATCAATGATTCCGAAATTTTTGATAAAACATTTAATGTCTTTAGACGTGACAGATACACTGATCCAAATATCGACACTGTTGGAGGCGGAATTTTAATTGCTGTAAAATCTTCGTATGTAGCTGTACCAATTCATGTTCCCGTGGCACTTGACAAAGAAATACTCTGCCTAAAAGTATCATTTAATGATAGAAATTTGTATATTGTAACCTTAGATCCGACGATTCAAGACTAATTGATGATATCACATCACTTGGACTTCATCAACATAACGATATTTTAAATACTAATGAAAAATTGCTGGACTTAGTGTTTAGCACTATTAATGACGATATTATTACGGTAGTTAAATCAACTGAGCCTCTAGTGACTGAAGATAATCACCACCCAGCGCTGATTTGTTCAATTTTTTAAAATTTTAATAATCTTAATAATGAAATATGTGATAATTTTTACTCATTTAATTTTAAAAAGACCGATTTTATAAAACTAAATTCCTTGTTGTCACAAGTAGACTGGTCTCATCTGAATAATTGTTTAAATGTTAACTCTATGGTTTTTGAATTTAATAATATTATGTTTGATTGCTTTCTTGAATCTGTTCCTCTTGAAATTGTAAAATCGAGATCTTTTGTTCCAGATTGGTACGATAGCGAAATTAAAAGCCTTAAAAATCGAAGAAACAAGCTATGGTCCAAATATAAACTATCTCCAACTGAGAATAATTTTAAACTATTTTGTGAATCGAGAGATATTTTCAATAGAATTTCAAGTTTAAATTATCTTAATTACATTCAGAAGGTGCAAAGAGATCTAAAAATGAATCCGAAGTATTTTTGGAAATTCATAAATAATAAAAGAAAATCTAGTCCTTACCCGTCTGTTCTCAAGTCTAACGACACTTCAAGTCATGATCCACGGGTTATAACACAACTTTTTTCGGACTTCTTTCAAAGTGCCTTCAACTGTGATACTTACAACTGTGATACTTTAAGCTGTGATACCTCAAACTGTGATACTTCAAACTGTGATAAACCTGACGTAATAGCCCAAGACTTTGGCCTATTAAAATCTTTTACTTACTTGACTGATATGAACTTTAATATTAATACTGACAACATTGCGAAGTTTATATCTAATCTTGACGAGAGTTGTATACCTGGTCCTGTTGGTATACCCTCTACTATTTTGAAAAACTGCGTAAATCATTTGTCGTTGCCTTTGTCCACTTTTTTTAATTTTTCAATATCTTCTTGTTTATTTCCATCGATTTGGAAAAGTTCCTTTATAATCCCTTTACATAAGAAAGGTAAAAAAAACGAAATTAAAAATTACAGGCCTATTGCTAAATTATCTGTGATACCTAAACTCTTTGAGTCTATTATTTGTGAATCGCTATGTTTTTATGTTAAATCCATTATCGTTCCAAATCAGCACGGATTTACAAAAGGCCGCTCTATTGTAACTTTTGTAATGGAACTTGCAAAAAACTGTATTGACTCATTTAAAAATAAAAAACAATTGGACTGTATTTTTACTGACTGACTGAAATGCGTGCCAGGTTTAAGCAACCAGAGCACCAAACACAACTATCGTGTTCACCATCAACCCCTCTACACATTCTAATGGAAGATTTTTCGCTACCAATACCAATGCAAACACCCACCGACTCATCGCTTGAAAGAGGTATCGAAGATATTTCACCAAGTGTAGATCCGACTCAGACGCCACTTCAACGATCCACCAGAGTTCGAAGGAGACCTGAGGCGCGATTCACACAGAACTGGCTTATGGTGCTGGTGTGGTTAAGGTCTGCAACGGATGTGGAGGGGGTGTGATGAACTCAATTCACACAGAAGTGACAGTGAAGGGACATGACAGTTCTCTTTTTGACAGATCTCTTTTTGATGCATTAATTTAATTTGTTGTAAGCAAAAGAGCATACTTATAAAAACTTATTGTTTTGTTTTTCTCCTGATTTTTTTTGAAAAATTATTGCCAATAAAAAAAAAACATAGAAATGCTTTGGGACGATGAAGACGATGGTCTTTTTGACCTCATGTATCTTAATCAGATACAAAAACAAAGAAGGTACTGGGTACTTGTTGGAAAAAGGGAAAAGCAGTGGTGCATTCAACGTAATTCGAGAGCTGAACATGTATCCTGAGCGTTTCCAAAGTAATCAATGAACCAATAATTAATGCTCAGCGGTTTGTGGTTGGGGGCAAGTTTACAAGGAATAAAAATAAATGATATTAAAAAAATACCTACCATTTGCATTGAATTTTTGGGCTATTTTCTGCCATGTTGGGTCCTGCACGCTTCTATTGCAGTAATCTGTAATAATAAATTTTTATAAATCTGGATCTCTTCGCAGAATTCAATGTTGAATTCATAGTCATCCCTCATGCTCATTTTCTTTTGGTTTTATTTGGTTTGACATATGAATGGGTTTCATTGTGGCGTGACGTTTATCTAGGCCACTAGAGTTTTCAATATGGCGTGGCAATGACAGGGCACACCATACCCTCGCCTCTTCATAGGTGTGTGTATTGTCCCATAAGAGAACATGCAAATTACACAAAGTGAAATATGTTGCAACCACGCCAGAACCACACCAAAACCTTAAGCCAGTTCTATGTGAATTGGGCCTGAAAGATACAGTCCTCCATGAGCACCATGAGCAGCAAGTAAAAGGGGGAGGTGTTACAAACCCTAACATAATTTTTAAACTGTAATATCTGTTATATAATGTCACTTTTGAAATTTTTGTTCTCTATTTCCTGTTCAAAGTCTTGAAAGTTCTTTGTTCCATCGAAGTTATTAAAAGTAATATTGTTCGGGTCGCTTTGTTCATTTTTATTTTCCTTTAATTTAAAACAACTTCTTTTCTTTTAGTTAATTTGCTTTTATTCTAATTCTTTTACGTTGTCTAAATTACAAATTACAAAATTAGCAAATTTAAATTTCGTTCTTTAATTTTAATGGTGATGGCGGCGTGTGCGACTTGTTAATGAAATAAAGTAAAGTATATGTGACACATGTATTGGATCTAACATTCGGACCGGGAGGCAATGAAACAAACAAATTGACCCGTGGAGTATGTTTTATGTGGACCTTTTTGTAAAGTTTTATGTGTTTCATTTGCCTCCGTGGTTGTTCGCGCGAATGCGAATTCAAGGTGAACATTAATAATTAATGAAATTTGATTGAACATTACCGCCCGCCTTACAATCTTGTTTGCAAATTGAAGAGACCTAGGCCACAACACACCAATGAATTTAAGTTAAATTATTTGTTTATGAAAATCAAAAGTCCAATTAATAGAATTCAAAATTAATAAAGATATTAATAATTCAAAAATCTTTTTCTTGCAAAATTTAAAGGCACTAGATACAAAATTTTATCCATTTGCATAGGTAATATTGAGCCTATTTGCTCTGATACCATTGTTTGAGTTGAAATAAAAATCGGAATTGGTTTATGTATATACACATGTCTATTTTTTTTTTACGAATGTTGATCAATTTTGCTCTATCCCTTTTCGCGAATTTGTTTTTATAATACTCAAGAAACCATCGGACAAAGAAAAACTATTTCATTTTACTTACGTTGATGACACTTCCAAGGCGCCACTCGTTGGGTGGCAAATTCTCATTGCGAATGATAACGAGATCGTCGATTTGAATATTTATTTCAGGATACTTCCATTTATAGCGCTTGTGGAGCTCCTTTAAATATTCTTCCTTCCAACGAGCGCTTAGTTGATAGTGAAGAATTTGCAATTTTCTTCATTTGTTCATAATACTTAACGAATGATCTTAGTATGATGGTTCTTACTAACAACCCACCTGTGAAGAAATGACCGGTAGTCAGATGACTTTTGAAACTTTTCACTTTCGCTTCCCATAACCCACCCATGTGAGGTGAACCGCGGGGGAATAAAATAATTTTAATTGTGAAAAGTTATGGGCGGCTGCATTAGGGAAATGCACCAACGATTTGTGAAAATCCGATAGCAGAACTTTTGAGGCTCCCACGAAATTCGTTCCGTGATGTGAAAAAATTTTATCCAGAGTTCCTCGCCCAGAAAAAAAAACGCGTAAATGATGCAAGAAATGCTTGCGTTGTCAAATAACTGACAAGTTCTAAATGTATGGTACGTGTCGCGAAACATACAAAAATCCAAAACCCTTTATGTAATCTACATTTTCGACCATAGTACGTTTTTATAAAAAAGGCCCGGCAAAATCTATTCTCATATTCGTAAAGGGACGACTTATTATGGTTCTTTCTTGAGGCAACCCATCAGTTGTGTTTGAACATGATTTTTGTACCGAGTACAAACTGTACACTCAAAAATAAATTTTTTAACAAGTTTTTTAATGTTCGGGATCCAATATTCGGATCTAATCATACGCATCATGAGCTGAATTTCGCCGTGCAATGAGAGCTCATGTACATAATTTACATAGAGCTTAATAAAAACAATTAGAAGGAAGTAGTATTGGGAATTTTCCGTTGTACGATAAAGTTGATAAATCTAATCTACCATTAGAACGCATGACACCCTTACTATCAATAACGGGATTGAACTTTCCCAACCAACTTTTCGACGTTAATTGTTTGCCCTGAGCAACATCTTCATATTCCTTCTGAAAATATTTTTTCTGAGTAATTACAATAAGTTTTTGTTTTGAAGAAACTATTTCTTCATACGAAAGTTCAGACCTTGAGTATTTTCTTAAATGAATGATTTAATCTTTCAATGTACACACAGAACCTTATGCCAATCTGAAAATTTGGATAGATCATTTTCCAAATCCTGTGCAACCTGGGTGTTGAATGACTAACGTTTTCAACTAACGTTTTCAATTCTAAAACTCTAAACTCATCCACTGGTTCACGCTTCGATCTTGGCCACATGTGACCGGTTAACTACCTTAGTGTTTTTCAAAATTTCCGCGGTTTTCTACGAACTTAGATGTTTTTGAAGCAAGGCTAATACAATAGTGGAATAAAATCCGTTCACAAATTTGCTGATGAAATATTTTGAATTTGAAGACAAGTTGACAGTAAACTGATCATTTTGGAAAAAAGAACTGCAACTGCCCACAAAAGATGGGAGGTAATTTTATCATGATATTGCACCCGCAAGTAAATAGATGCCTCATATGCTTTTTCCGATGCGTCACAGAACCCGTGTATCTGTGAAACAGCATGCGGAGTGTATTCCACCCATTGTGGAATACGTACGTTTGCAACTTCGGGCAGACTTGCCACAAATAATTTCCATCTCTGTTCAGTGGCGGGAAGCGGACAGCTATCCCAATCAGTCTTGTCCTTCCAAATTTGTTGCATCAGAATTTTTGCTGTGATCACCAACCACCCTATGGGATCATACAATTTGGCAATGAGTGATAGAACTGAACGTTTAGTGATAGGATTTGACTGTAAAACCGATTGAACAGAGAATGAAAATGTATCTAAAGTAGCTTTCCATTTTATACCAAGCATTTTTACAGAACTTTTATCATCGATATTTAAGAAATCTTTGTTAAGAAGTTAACTAATAGGCAGAAGTCTCAGTAACTCCGTTTGACGTCTACTTCCTTAAATTGAAGCCGGCAGATTTTAGAACTTCTATTAATTGTGATTGTGCTTCTAAAGCAGTAGAAATGTCGTGAGCCCCTGAAAGAACGTCATCTACAAACAAGAATATTTGAAGCTAAAGGATGAGATCTACTTCACTAGCCAACTGGTGCAAAGAACGAATTGCTAAGTAAGGAGAGCAGAAAACACCGAATGTAAGAGTCAAGTTTTCATCGAATTTCGATATGAGGGTGAATGAACACATTTTAGATGAAGTTGTCGTTACCGAGGAATTAACGCCTGCAACTGTTGCCCTCACCGATGGAACGGGTAGCTTTAACTTTATTTAAACTTCTTCGAAAATAAATGAGATTTCCGAACCCGGATCAATAAGCGACCGCCACTCAAAATCAGTAGGATTTTGACGAATTCGAATTAAGTAAGTAACAAATTCATTTATTTATCCATTATTTGTTCAAGTTTACTTAATACATGAATTTAAAGCTATTTCTTAGCCGTCAGCCTGGTTAGCAAATATAATATACAATATTATTGAGTAAATATAATTATAAAGTATTAAATAAATAAACTTACAAATCAAACATATTCAGTTATTATTATCATTCTATACTTGAAGATTACTTTTAAAAACTTGCTAAGTGTTTTCCAGTGTTTTAGAATTCTTAGGGTGTCTTGCATGGTAAGGGTTATTTTTTCCAAAGAAGAATAGTCTGTGTGGTTTAAATATTGGGCAAGTACAAAACAAATGGAAGCCGTCCTCTTTTGATTTAAGGTTGCATATTGTACAAAACTAATCGAAGCTCCCGTTATAAAGACTTCCATTTAAGCTGAGTAGTTCACATCTTGCTTTAAAAATAACAGAAACTTCTCGGTAGGTAAGTGAATCGTTGAAGTAGTTTCTGTTATCAAGATTATATTTAAGTTGTGAATATAATAATCTACTGGTAGATTCACGGGCTTTTTCCATGAATGATTCACGTGTATAGTCTTCATTTTCCTGGATTAAGCGGTTGTTTTAGGTTGTTAGGGTTATTTAAATCGATGATTGGTGTTTCACCACAAGTTGTACTAATGCTTTCCCACTTAGCAGTCCACCAGTCTTTATTCCTTAATTCGTATAAAAGCATTTTCTTAGTTATTCGTGAGTCTTCATGAGCTAATTTTTTAATAATAAAGTCTGCCTGTGCCTTAAGTGTACTTGTTAGAAGTTTAGGTTTTCCCATTTCCAGGTAGATTGCATAATTTGGTACGTTTCGAGTTAAGCTGAAGAGTTTTTTCAGGAAGTTTCTTTAAAACTGTTCAATTTGATCATATTCATCTGAGAAATATAACTAAGAGTTGATTTTACAACTGCCTCATATATTTTGTACTTCGCAGAAAGAATTATTCTACTATTTGAAAACATATTTTTCCATGAAGAATGTAACAAGCTTTGTGAGGTGTTGGCTTTTTCTTTTAGGTGTTTATTGAAGTTCAAAGTCGAATTAAGTTTGACGCCTAGATATTTTATTTCTTTGGTAACTTCTAGTAGATTATCATTATAATACCACCTATTAACACTTTTATTCTGGGAGGATCGTGAGAATACCTTCACCTTAGACTTTTCCGTATTAATCGATAATCCCCATCTATTGCAGTAAGTAGCTAATTGATTTATCATCAACTGTAGGATTTCTGGTAATTCAGATAGTATAACAAGATCATCGGCATATAATAAAACATTTATAATAGAATTAGCGATTCTTATTCCTCCCGCTAGATCTTCTGCAATGTCATTGATAACGAATGAGAACAGTAAAGCGCTGAGAGGACATCCTTGTTTTACTCCAGTGCTCGTTTCAAACCATTCTGAAAAGACTGTGTCATCCCATACCGCTGCTTTTGTTTTATTGTACATTTCCTTAATTACACATAAAATCTTTGAAGAAATTCCCAACTGTGAAAGCTTACGCTTCACCAGATCAAATGCAGCTTTGAAGTCCGTTCCGTTCCGTGCTTGGAAGGCTTTAACAATCGACGAAAGTGTAAAAATCTGGTCTGTTGTGGAATAATTCTTTCTAAAGCCGGCTTGAAGATTTGAGAGAAGTACCACTTTCTTAAATCGGGATGATACGAAGTACGCAAGGCTCTCAAAAGTGCAAAGGGTTTTTGGCTTGTCTCCTCCTTATAGAACTATTTTTGTTTAAATGGTGAGGTGTTAGTGTTTGATATTTTGTTCGACGTTGAGCTTCGTATAAACCTTGTTAATTGATTACTCATAATAGTAGATTCAGTTGACAATAAATTTGTTTCAATTATGATGTTCAGTGTACGTTTGAAGGAGACAGATTCCTAATTTTTCCATTTAAGTCGAGGTAGTAGTTGGAGATTTGTGTTTCGGGATGATGATGCGCTAGCAATTTCCACTGCAACAGGCATATGATCCGAAAACGTTTTGTACTGCACTTCAAACTTTTTGATCCGCTCAATCCATTCGTTATTCGCTGCACAGAAGTCGGTGACTGATCTTCCTTGGCCTCCTATGAAGGTAAAATGAACCTCTTCATCTCCATCAGTACAGCCATTTAAAATGACTAGGTCATACATTTGTAGAAACTCTAACATATCAAAACCATTTTTATTACATACGTTGTCTTTTGATTTTCTGTTGGCATGAGAGATCGCTGTATTTGATATGTCTTGGCATGTAGTTATTTGCTCGTTGCTGATTCTTGCATTCCAATCACCGATTAATAATACACTTTTACTCGCAAAATATTGCATGGTATTATGTAGCTTCTCAAAATCATGATCCCACTTATTACAACTAATATAGTAAGGTAAAATGTGCATATTATTTTGGTGTATTAGTCTTACAACTGTCGTTCCATCAATTTGCTCCAAATCGTAGGTATCCAATAATGATGTTTTATTCCTTACAAATGACCTCCAATTGCTCGACCCTTTATAGAAGTTTTGATTGCTTCACCCCATATAGCCTTAAAGTGTACAAAATAGTTTTTAAATTTAATAATTTTGTCTTTGGTAACATGAGTTTCAAATTAAAAAAATATATCAAAATTTTTAACACATTTAAAAAAATCTACAAATAACAGTTTATTATTCAATCCTGAGATATTGTAGGATAAAATCTTATAAACTATAAAATTATTTAAACTGACGGCATTTAATTCTCAATTTTTAGAAAATCTACTACAATTTGGAATTTCATGTGCCACCCCTGGTGAGTTCGAGGCCATTTGGTTTGCTGTCTGTTTGACATTGACAGTTTGCTTTCTCTGACATCTCCAGATTTGTATCTTCAGAACCTAAAAATTGAATTTTTAAAATCTTTTAAAGTTTATTTTCATCAAATAATTATTTTTCTGCTTCCAACCAAAATCTACAAGAGGAGTCCGACGATGATCCTTTCGATGAACGAGCCAAGACCAGACAAGAGGCACCGCGCCTTAGCAAACACCAAAGTGGAGAAGGATGTTCCTCCTCCCTCCGACAACAACCAATTCTCGATCCTTCGAGACATTAAAATTCAAGCCACCAAGAAACTCGCATCGAAAGCGAGTTAACAACAAAACAAACAACCATCAACGACCCTCATAGTCTATCCAGTAACAGCAATCGACATCCATCCAAAAGCCTTAGCGACGAGGGACCCAGCAGCAATTAACAATTTAGATACTAACCCTTGTATAGAGTTACAAGATAAACTGCTTAGGGGTAAGTACCAGCCACCTACTGTAATGAAAAACGTAGATGTTCGTAAATTAGTGAGTGATCTTAAAGTAAAATCAGTTAAATTTAACTACAAAATTGTAAATAAAGGTTCTAGTTGTAGATTTTATGTAGATAATAGTGAGATTTACAAAGAGTTAATGACCCTCTTAAGATCGAGTAACGAGATGGAAGCTTACTCTTTCACAAGAAAAGAGAAAAAGACTACCAATCTTGTTCTCAGGGGCTTAACGCTCGATTTTGAGGAGAGTGATGTCCTTGACGAGCTCAAACGGAGAGTTCCAATGTATCCAGATTTGAGACCTTGCGCTCAAAGCAACTTAAAATTAGCTATAACGTCTACTTCCTGGCACTAGTGCCAAGGAACTAAAAAACATCAAATTCTTATTTAACACAAAGATTACCTGGGAAAAACCCAGAGGCAATTCCGGCCCAATGCAATGCAGAAGGTGCCAGCAATTTGGTCATCTGGCCAGAAATTCCGCGATCAAATACAGATGCGTTAAATGTACTAACAACCACGAACCGGGAATGTGTAACACCCTAAAATCTGCTGACAGCAAAGCGCTATGTGTTAATTGTGGCAAAGATCATCCAGCCAACTTTAGAGGCTGCAAAGCCTATTCAGATTACAAACAAAACGAGAAAAAATGCTCTTCGCAGTCAAATCGAGAATCGACAACGGCTTAACTGTCGTTAAAGCGGTGTCAGACGGCAACAGCGGCATCCTCCCCGGTGTTTACTTTGCCAGCAATTTCTATCCTAATTCTCACTCCGAAGTTACAAAACCCAGCTTCATCTCTTCCTCTCAACCTAACATCATCCAGGGTCATAGCATTGTGAACCAATTTGTAAATTTATCCAAAAATCTCTTTAGTATTGAAATGCATCTACTTGTAGCAAAATTCAAGAGTTCATGAATAATCTGCACAATTTCGCTTCCTCCCTTAAAAAAAAAAAACGGGCATACCTCGACTTGATTAACCAACTTTTGATCTCGCAGGAATGATGATAAAAATTCTCACCTTCAACATTTCGTCGCTTATAGCCCATGCCATGAGAATTGAGCTAAGTAAAATTCTCCAGGCGAATAACATTGCAGGTATTGCGTTTATCCAAGTGACGCACTTAAACAGTAGGCATAAGAAATGATCATCTCCATCATCATTTTAATTAAAAATAATATCCAATACTACTGCATTGATTGGAATTCTAATCAATCCCTTTTCCCTTGTATATTTAAGAAATTTTCCATAAGAAGGAATGAGAATGTCAAAATTTTTTAGTTGGTTCTATCTACCTGCCCTCTAATAGCCCGAATCCTGCTCTTTTAAGTGAAGTAGACAAAATTGAGTCCTTGGCAAACTCGTATGACGGTGCCATTATAGGCGGCGACTTAAACGCCCAAAGCCTTGATTGGGGGGATTCCAAACTCAACTATAATGGTAAAACTCTTACGGGCTGGTTACAAAATAGTAACCCTAACCTCGTGCTAATCTCGCCTACCTCTCCTTCTTTTCCAAGAAGCTCTTCCTTTTTAGATAATTTCCTGAACTCCAACCATATCCAAAACCTCCACTCCTTCACTGAGCACTGCCCAGTTCTCTTGGAGCTCTGCCTTTAGGAACTAGTTATCCGTTATCCCTACGATGGCACCTCCTATCTTTCAATCTTTCAAAAATACAGACTGGGATTCTTTCAGAAATCTTCTCGATGACTCTCTACTAGAGGACTTCCCACCTCACCTGTACTGTCTTTCAAACTCAGAAATCGAAACTTTTATTTCCAAGTTTAATCATATTATACTTCTTAACTGTCTTAATAGTCACTCTACCAGCATCCGCTTTACTACGAAAAAGTATAATAACCTTCTTGGTGACATTGAGAAACTTTTCAAAGTCAAACATTTCCGGCAAAGACGTTTGAAGCACATATACCACAATCATATTAACAGAGTGAACGCCCCTATGTCGATGTCGAATAAAATCTCACTCCTCAACAAAATTATTCAGGAAAAAGTCACCATTCGGCTTAACAAGCAGCTCAGTGAAAGACTTGAGAAAATCAAGCCTTTCACAACAGGCCTTTAAAGAATTCTTCAGGCTGGCGGGCAGGAAAAAAAAATGCTTCTCATGTGAGAAGATTGTGGTCAATAACACTACCTTAAACAATGAGATGAGTATAGCCACGGCCTTTGAAAATCATTTCCAAGAAACACCGAGCAAATCCCTTCTTTTAACCCCAGTTCAACGGAAGAGGTTACCTCGACAGCACGACTTGTCAAGCTTTCGATGCCTGAGAGAATCTTCATATTCAATCGTGAAAACCGAGGAAGTATCCTGTATTATTAGCCAGTTAAAACCCAAAACATCCGCGGGTGGGATTACCAGCTATGGGCTTAAAAAACTCTTTCTCAATGCAATAAACAATGGTTATTTCCCTAGGTCTTGGAAAACCCTATCCAAAAGAATACTAACTTGTATAACATCGAAAACTTTAGGCCCATTTCGCTTCTTTCGAACCTTGGGAAGATCCTGGAAAGGATCATCCTTAACAACCTAAATTCCTCTGAGGACAATCCCATCGAACTCATAACAGACTATCAATTTGGTTTCCGTAGAGATTACGGCCCTTATGAAACTGCACACAGACATTACTCGAAACCTACGAATCAAACGAGCCACAGTAGCATGCTCTCTTAATGTTGAAAGAGCGTTTGATAGTGTGTGGAGAGATGGGCTACTAGATAAAATCTCTGCCCTTAATTTTCCTCCACACATTGTCCGACTTCTGGTCAGCTTCCTCATTGACAGGAAATTCTTCATCCAAATACAAGGAACACAGTCAAACATCTGCCCCAGCAACAGAGGAGTCCCACAAGGTTCCATTCTGGGTCCTCACAAGTACAACTTATTCTTATATGACTTCCCCCACTCCTTCTCCAATCATGACATGAACTATTAAATTACCCCTTTCGGCGGTACGACCTCTGCAAAAACCTGGGGTATTTCTATTAATATCCCTAAATGCAACTTAATCTGTTTCCGCAACGCCTGCGGCAAAGGTCCTGCAAGTGCGGTGATGGAAAGCAGACACGTTAAGCTTATGATCAAAGGTCACATTATAACGGTCAAGGACAATATCAAGTACCTAGGTGTCACCTTTAACAAACTTCTTAAATTCAATAATCATGCCAGAGCTACTCTGAATAAAACCCGAAAAGCTTCGAACGCTCTGATGCCTTTCTTTAGACACAAGTCCCTGACTAAAAAATCTAAAATGCTTTTTTATAAAGCACTAATACGCCCAATACTCACTTACGCCTTCCCTAAGTGGTTCTCAATCTCTCCATCTCTGGCCCTTCAGGCAGAAAGACTGGAAAGGAAAAAACTGCGCTTCTGCTCCGGCAAAAATTTCGAAAACTTTACCAAACATTTCTCTAACGAAGTCATCTATAATGACACAAACACCGTTCCGTTAATGAGAATTGTCTTAGCCGCTTTAAAAAAGACGGTCTCCAACCTCAACTTTTCAAACAATGATCTTGTCAGGGACATCATCTCTTCATCGTCGGGCACCCCCGGGGTGCTGGAGAGGTATCTCTCGGTGGTCGACATCTCCTTGATGGACTTTGACTTAATCTCAAATGCTGTTACTACATCTTTCTACTCCAAGACCATACCGGGTCAAAATCGCGGCTAAAAGTTTATCGAATCCCGCTACATTCTCTTAACTCGATCACAGTTTACGACTCTCACTCTTGATTTGCTGACATCTATGCCGTCTTACATAAGGTTGGGTGGTACTGGCCCTTTTTTTTCTATTATATGTTTATATGTAACTTACTAAAACACTAATGGTCTTATTTATAAAAGTTGTCTAACTTTGGACAACTGTCCAACTTTGGAAAATGTGTTTAAAAAGCTTGTTTATTGTTGTTTTATAGCTGCACACAAGAGTAGATTATCCTAACCGTGAATAATGTGATATTTATTTTTATTAAATAAAGCATATTTCCACCAATTTGAAAATAGTTAGACAGTGTCTAAGTAGACAAAAATTTTATAAATACGACTGTAACTTTTCATTTCTTGTTACAGTTAATTTTATTCTGTGATTTAAAAAAAAAACTAAAATATGACTTTTCTTATAAAAATATAAATAAATAAATCATAGCAAATTAACAAAAATTAACCACATTGAATAATATTGCTTTAAACCTAATTTCGTCACCAAGTAAATAAAATTTAAAGTAAATATTTAAGTTATAACATAAAGATATCTTTTTTATCTCGATGTAATTAATGTAATTTGTCACAATCAACTGTATCCACACAAATGTTTATATATTTATATAAAACTTAAATATTTCTAAATACAAAGCGTACTAGCTTTACTACCTAACTCTGTGATATCTAAATATAAACATATCAAACCCACTGGTGTTTCGTACCTGAGAACGAGATTCGAACGTTTGTATACTGTGTATACTCGTCTTTCTCGCAAGTTACCCTCAAATGTATATATTATGCTCCTGAGCAACAGCAGCCTAAACACACACAAAAGTCAAGCACGAGGCACTCTATTATCACCCGATAAAGCAGGCAATACTTCATAGCCGCAGTTAAAGTATTTAAGTCTAAGCATATGAATTGTACTCGTATTATAAGTTTCTAAAGTCTCAATTCAATTCAATTCTGACATCTCCAAAGTTAAGATCACCAAACATATTTTGAAGTACAATTTCTCCATCCATATCTTTATATTTAAGATTATCTTTATCGTTTATATAAAATATTTTATCACCAATAATTAAACTATTTTTTTTATCATCACTGATTCCGTTGTTTTTGTTTTGACTACTTTGCAATAACCAAGGAGTTGGATAAATGTACCTTTGACTTAGAAGCGTTTTTCAACATTTTTGTTGCAATTTCATTGGATCCTGTGTTTAGCTTCAGTTTAATTACTTTGCTATTTTCGCTTAGTTTTATGGCCTCTGGCATGTGTTGTGTTTGATTGTCCAGCAAAAGTTTTGTTATTGTTTGGATTCGTTCCTGCAGATTAACACCGACGGCATCATTTGGAATGTAAATGAATGAAAATAATGTTTTTTTCTTTGATTCCTCTACTTTGAAGCTCCAGTTCCTCCTCCAGAAGTAGACAATGGTCTTCAAAATGATGAACCCTCTCCGTCAATTCCTGATTTTGCTATCGCAAAATACTCAGCTCTTTGTTTATTTTGTTGACATCTTCCTTTGTGGACAAAGCGGCGGTGGCAAGAGACAGTTCTTTTTGGAGTGAACTATCAATAATAGATCTAATTTGTTCGAAATCTGATTGTGATATTGACATGTTAATGTTGTGCTTAAAGGATTTTGGATTTCTGTTGTTTTTCGATGTTAAATTTGACTTTTCTTCAGGTAAAGTTCCCCCTACTTTTGTTGTTAGTCATGTGACCAAACAGAAAACACTTTTATTTTATTTTGTCGGCTTAAAACTAAGTGTTGAGTAAAACGCCTATTCAGTTTCAGATCTCAGAGTGAACTAACTTAGTTTATTATTCATAAGAAAAAAGAAATAATAATATGTACAATGACTGGAAATGTAATGTAATGTGAGTAATGAGTATAAGAGTACAAAGTATGAGACGAAAATAATAGAATGATAAACATGAATTTACAACACTTCCACTTTTATAATTCTATTTTTAAATTTAAGAATAAAATTCAAATTAAATATTTATAGTTTAAAAACTCCTAAGTTATTTCTTAATAATTCAAAACGATCTTTAAGTAATGGCTTGGTGAAAATATCTGCAGTTTTTTTATTCGTTGGAACATAGTTCAAAGTAAAAAATCCCTCTTCGAATTTTTGTCGAATGAAATGGTATTTTACCTCAATATGTTTTGTGCGCTTGTGAAACTCCGGATTTTTTATAAGCTTAATAGCGCTTTGATTGTCCATGTTGAGAGATGGAACTTCCGCACCTTTGAATACTAGTTCCGAAAATAAACGATGCACCCAAATCAGCTCCTTAACACCTTCACAAGCTGCGACATATTCGACTCGGTTGTAGAAAGAGCGATGCACTTTTGACGCTGCGAGGACCATGAGACTGCTGCACCAGCCATAATAAGAGCGTAACCACTAGTTGAGTTTCGATTTTCTATGTCCCCAGAAAAATCAGCATCTGTGAAACAATTAATTTGCAGATTAGTTTTTTTAAAAAGGAGACCATGGTAAATAGTTCCTTGAATATATTTAAAGATTCTTTTTACCGCAGCCACGTAACAGCTCTTTGGATCGTCTAAATGACGACTGACCAGGCTTACCGCGTATGCAATATCCGGCCTTGTACCAACGGCCAGATACATGAGACAGCCAACAGCTTCACAATATGGATATTTAACTTCAAAATTTATATTAGATTCAATTGATAAATTTTTTTTTCAGCCGGTGTTGAAACAGATTTTGCATCTAACATACCAAATTTGGAAAGAACTCTTTTCGCATATGATGTCTGCTTTAGTTGAATGTTCCCACTATCCAAAACTTTAATTTCTAAGCCCAGATAATAGCTGGCATTTGACACTTTAATTTCAAATTCTTTGTTCAAATACGCTATCAGAGACTCAATATCACTTTCATCATTCGCTGCAACCAACCCAACGTCAATATAGATAGCTAGTATATTTTTTTTTTCATTTGTATTGCTAACAAAAACGCACGAATCAGCCTCGCTTACCTTCAAACTAAATTTCTTTAAAAACTCCGTAAATTTTAGGTTCCAGCATCTAGACGCCTGCTTAAGCCCGTAAAGGCTTTTCCGTAGCTTGCACACCTGGTCGGTTCCGTCACAATAACCCTTAGGTTGTATCATGTATACATCCTCACATAAGTTTCCATGCAAGAAAGCTGTTTTTACGTCGAACTGTGTGAGTTTTAAATGTTCTGTTGCACACAAGGCTAGTATCATCCTGATTGAAGTAAATTTCACTACGGGACTGAAAGTTTCTTCGTAGTCAATTCCGTACTGTTGTGCAAATCCTCTTGCAACCAGCCTAGCTTTATGTCGCTCAATTGTGCCATTTGCGCCAAGTTTAAGTTTGAAAACCCACTTGTTTGATATGGCTTCTTTGCCATTGGGTAATTTCACAAGATCCCAAGTGTGATTTTTCTTAAGTGAAGCAATTTCTTCGTCCATGGCAATCTTCCACTGAATGCGAAATTTGGACTCTTCAACGTCCTCGAAACATTGTGGCTCTTGGCAATCAGCCAAAAAGGCAAAGCCTTCACTCAGGGCACAAGCATTAATAGTTCGCGAGCGTAATTTTCGCTGATTTAAAACAGGTTCTTCGCTAGGTTTTTCAGGACTTAAAATAGGTTCATTATTATTTTCTTTGGAAGGAATTACCTCTTTATTTGAACGCGATTGATTTAGAACAGGTTCCTTATTAATTTCTTCCGATTTAATTACCTCTTGTTCCACTGGATTAAAATGTGAATTCTTTTCTTGTGACCCTGGCATTGTATTTTCAATACCACCTTCACCCCCAGCTTTCTCGTTATTGACTGTTACTACAGCGGATGGTTTTGGTTCCTTGAATATCACATCCCTGGAAATTGTAACTTTTTGTCATTCAGGTAACCATATCCGATAGCCTTTCGTATCTTCTTCGTAGCCTACAAAAACACCTTTTTTTGCCTTTGGTGAAACGTGTGCCTTTTTTCCTTAGGCACATGCAGGGACGTCCCGTACTCATGCAAAGTGGGTAGACAGTTACTCATTTTCAGTGATTATATTTTGTATTATTCTTAAGATACCTACATCATTTGGTTTAAAGCCCTCTTACCACGTCAAGGTAGATGTATTCAAGAAGATGTTAGTTGTTTTTTTCATTTTGTTTATTTTTTTATTTTTTTAATTTAATAAAAAAAATAAGAAATTACAATATTTCTTCCTTTTTTTAATTGTTTTTATTCTCACCACAGGCAAAATCGTAGCCTCAGCCATCCCAAAAGAATTTAACTCAAAGTAAACGAACGATTAGACATTTTCAATTTTGTCTATTTCCTCCATATAAAATACGAAATGAGAATGGTATACCTTCAATATACATCCATTTTTTTTTACCATAGTTTGGTTGAAAGCGAAGACACTGTCTTCGGCTTTACGAATGATTGATCGGCCCTGTGCCGATCGTTGTTGTTCAAACTTCGTGTTGAATGCACGTATAGAAAGAATGAAAAAGGTTTGAGTGTGTCTGTGTGTATAGAGTTTACGTGTTGATTTATATAGCGTGTGTGAACAAAGCAAAGTTTTTTAAATAAATGTATATTGGGGTAAGAAGGGACATTATAAACGTAATAAAAATATAAGATTTCCTTGATTTGAAGATTATCTTGTTATGGCACTTGTATTTATGTTTTAAACGAATGGTTTGGGTAGACATTGTCTAAAATGTCTAATTGACGCCTCGTCACTGGGCACATGTACATATACATCAGCACCGAAAATGTTAAGATTGGTTATATCAGGAGTTTTGTTAAACCATAATTCAAAAGGTCTCTTACCTTTTTCTGGGCTACACCCAGTCCGGTTAAGGGTATATACTGCTGTTGTTACTGCTTCTCCCCAATATTTATAGCTCATGTCTCGTGCATGTAACATTGACCTAGCAGATTCGATAACGGTTCGCATATCCCGCTCAGCTCTGCCATTATGCTCGGGGGTGTAAGGTGTACCTCTCTGATGACGAATGCCATGCCTATGTAAAATGGTATTCACTTCCTCATTGACGAATTCAAGTCCGTTATCTGAGCGCAACGTTTTGACGTATAAGCCTGTATCAATATGAACTTGGTCCAAAAACAGCGAAATACAATTTTTAACATCCGACTTAGATTTTATGCAATACACCCTACGAAAATTGGAAAAATCATCTCGAAACAACAACATGTACCGAGCACCTCCATATGATGTCTCTTGCATCGGACCACAGAGATCAGTGTGGATGAGTTCACCTGCTACTTTCGCTCTGTTGCTACTTGCGCTAAATGGAAATCGATGATGCTTACCAAATACACAAGCTTCGCAAAAAAAAGTTTCATCATCGTCAAAGGGTATGTTTTGACCAACTAATACCTTTTTTACATGACCAACGTTTTGGTGACAAAATCTCTGATGCCATGAGTCCAAAGAAATTGATATAGCAGCGTTCGCTGTGCCCTCCTTCTCCGGTATAATAACATTAAACATCATCTTGAAGAGTTTATGTGTATCACGAAGAGCAACTGGTGCAACCTTGTTGTCCTTGCGAATTTCACAGCGATTGTTATCCGCCACCAGATTAAAACCTTTGTCCAAAGTGGAATTCGACGAAAATAAATTCAGTTTTATATCTGGAACAAAGAGAACATTAGATAAGCATCTCTCATCCCAAAATTTACCATTAAACGCCGAAATTTTAACCATTCCCTTTCCCCCTTTTATGACGTCACCATTTCTGATTCTGATAAACATTGGCTTCTCAAAATTTTGTAAGTCTCTAAACCAATCCTTTCTAAAGCACATGTGGTCACTAGCCCCTGAGTCTAAAAACCAGCTTTCTTTTTCAGCAGTCGCCGAAGAATTCGTATCACCAACGAAAGCATCACCAATTCTGTTGGTATTGAACTTTCTTCTCCTCCTCGGACACTCACTTTTCCAGTGACCCTCCTTCTTGCAAATAAAGCACTTACCACGTTTTTTACTTTCGGATACACTACCAGCGGAGTCACCTTTTGACTTTTGCTTCTTTGCCAGAAAGGCACCAGATACCCCACTTTGGAAACCAATTCTGGATTCTTCCATGCACAACCTATTAGTAAGATTTCTCAAAGTACGCTCTGCCTTCTCAGTTGATTCCCAAGACGTAAAGAAATGACCGAAATTCTCGGGCAGAGTCATGAGAATTTTCGTGATAAGCATACTTTCCGAGATTTCTTCACCGAGATCCTTTAACTGCTGTGCAAGCTTTTGCAGCTTCGAAATATGAACTGCAATACTATCATCCGATTCCTTTGAGTAGTTAAAAAATTGTTGTTGTAACAAGTGAATGCTTGTCTCGGATTTTTGCTCATAGACCCTCTCTAGCTTTGCCCACATGTCAGCCGACGTCTCGTAGTTCATTATGTGCAGCATAGGCTCCTGGACGATTGTCGTCACAATCATTCTCTGAGCTCTATGGTCCAGCTTCATCCATTCCGTCAAATCATTTCCAGATTCTGGTTTCACTTTTACACCAGTCACAATGTCCCATATTTGGCACGCTTTCATCATAACTTTGATTTGGAATTTCCATAGTGTCCAATTTTCACTATTGGCAAGTTTATCGATCTTGACGAGTTCACTATCCATTTTGTTTAAAAAAAAATGTTTAATAAAAAAATATGCAACGACTGAACAGGTTGGATTTATCAGAATCAGAGTTCTAAGTTATCGAGTGTACGGAACGACTGTACCAATTTGCTTTAGCAAGATTCTAAGCTGTCGAGTGTACGAAACGACTGTACAATTTCGAAGAAAAAAAAACTATTAGGATCGCCTATGGGTGCCTGGGCCCATAACCTGTTGAGTAAAACGCCTATTCAGTTTCAGATCTCAGAGTGAACTAACTTAGTTTATTATTCATAAGAAAAAAGAAATAATAATATGTACAATGACTGGAAATGTAATGTAATGTGAGTAATGAGTATAAGAGTACAAAGTATGAGACGAAAATAATAGAATGATAAACATGAATTTACAACACTAAGTTTACCTGATAGTTTTAACGATTTGAATTAGTAAATAGGTTAATATCTTCAAGTGTTAGTTTTATTTGCTATTTATTTTTAAGTTTAAACAATTTAAAACTGAAATTAAACGAAAGCGATTTTGAATGTAAACTATTCACTTTTCTTTTTTGACAGCTAAACAATTTCTGAATATTCAGTTAGAAAATTCGAATTGTAGCTGTAGCCAAAAGAGCTTTCCGTTGGGTTTTTGCAAATAATGCTTTGGCAAAAACATTGGAGTTTTCATCCGTATTTTAAAACTTGGAATTTGTACTGTTCCTTGGAACAGCATATTGAACACCGCAATTTTCATAAGCTTGTGCTTGGAGGTGAAGCTTGAGTAGACTGTATTTTTGGATTAAAGCTACGCGCAAACCGACACGATGGCGGTGGCGATGGCGATAACAATGTGGATGCCGCACACGTAAATCAATGGAGGGGCACACATCGACGCGATATGTGGATTGCGTTCACGTTCCATTGCTGCGTTCAGTTACGCGACTTTTCTTGAACGCAGCAAGCACCATTTTATCGCTATATCGCCTGAGGAAAAATGACAGTTTAAAAAATAAAATTTGAAAATGACTTCAAATACAGAAAGATTAATTGAAAAAATTCGGGAAAATTCAATTTTATATGATCTTTCAAATAAAGACTATAAAAATATAAAAAAAGGATAAGATATGGGATACCATCGCTGAATCCCTGGGGAAAAAAGACGACATTCTAAAATAGGTGTAAAAATGATGCCTGTCCGCCCGGAGTTCCGCAAACATTGTGTGAAACTCGGCGTTTGTTTCACGGGCCAGGTTTATTTCATGGGCCCATATTCTGCTGCTGAAATAGGTGATGGAATTAAAATATGCAATTTCTCTTTGTTTATTATGATTTTACCTTTCCGCTACTTCTTCCTCATCTATGAGCAAAGCTAAAAGCAGAGCCTCTTCCATTTTCTTTTAAAAGATTAGATTTTTTTTTTATTAAACTTCAAAAATTAAACGTTTGACAACTTAGCCCGCTACACAATATATCGCGTTGATGTGAGCAGGTTTTTGAACGCATCTTTATCGCGCGATAAAAGTTATCGAGATCGCCACCGCCATCGTGTCGGTTTGCGCATAGCTTAAAGCTCCCCGAAGCGTTTTCAAAATGTAGAAGTGAGTGATGCTTTCTTTTACAATGAAGACATGAACTCTCACTCTGGCACCCGGGTACCAAGTGATTGAATGCTAGACAACTGTTGCAGTATTTTAATTTTGGAACCATATTTGTCCTTTCAGAAACGATCCTTTCCAAAAAGTCTGGACAAACTGATAATGAGTGTGTCCCCTGATAAACTGTACATTACGTATTAACTTTAGCGTGATGTGTACGAACACGATTAATGTTACTTAAAGACTTTAGTAACTTTTTAGTAACCGAAACCTTAGATACTTTATTTACTTTTTGCATATCTGTAACATTTTCTAAAACCCGATACCTATTCATGAGAAAACTGGTAATTTTATCCCATGTTTGAATTTCCGTTGGATTTTCAAGTTATTTTTCCCAAAGGGATGAAGTGTGCGATGGAAGACGGGTCGCACACAAGTAAGTTATCATCGCATTCCTTTTTTGTACTTCGATGTTATACGAAGGTAATGCTAAAATGGCGTCATTAATATTGCTCTGTAATTCTTTGCCAATTCAACTGTTATACATGGCTGTCCGAACTAAATACTTAGGTGATTGTTCACTAAAACTCGTTTATTTTCGTGGTGTTCCTTGAGAGCTGACCAGGCAGCCGTTTTTTCAAATTTAGAGAATATGCCTAGGGCATGTCTAGTCAGAGCACGCAAGTGGAAAAGTTTTTGAACGGGACTTAACTTTGCATGTCGGATAAAAAGTGCCGTAAACATATCTCTAAATGCCGGCCATTTTACAAAATGTCCACTAAATATTTCGGTTTTAGATGGCGGGAGATGCTTGTTATGCACTAATGGATGTTTGCCATCGTTGTCTTTTTTACCGCCCCTATTTGTATTAATTTTCGAACCACTATCTTTCGATCGCGTGGCTTCTAAAATTTCGCTTAAAAATTCTATATAAGTCTACAGTCTCTAAATACAAAGCAAAGAGTATTTAATGCAACTACCAAATCTATCTTATTCCATGCATCACAAGTGTGGGGATCGCAAAAATTCGAACTGGTGGAATAGCTCCTCCGATTTTTTTTGAGAAAAATCTTTTTTTTTTGCCCATAAATACACCTAAATACATGTATTATTTGGAAACAGGGCTACCAACAATGTTCAATGCGGATTATATCATAGAAGATAGACTCCCGAAGAAGATATTACAATTTTCAGTGAGGTTAAAGATACTATTCGTTAATGATTGGAATCTGTTAGCAGCAAACTGTGGTATTGTCTTAAATTTGTCAGACATTAATGCAGCTGATTGGAAAAAATCTATGTACGAAGTAATAACCATCACTGATGAAAATAAAAGATATGCGTCCATAGAAAAGGCACGATTTTCTACTGAAAGACAAGACATTATTATTCAAAGTGTATCCTGAATCTCAACGAGAAAAATTATTTCAACATCTACAACAGAAATTTTATATCAAAAATATTGAAAATAAGAGGAGAAATGCTAAGACTGAACTACAGGCCTCATCAAATTGAAGGAACTTACATCTGTACGCTATGCAATCAACAACAGAGGGAAGACTTGAAACATTTCATTGGGGTCTGCCCAATAATGAAGGAAATAAGGCGGCACTACTTTGGAAAAAATACCCTTCAATGGGAAGAAATTGCTACTTTACTAAATGGACAAGATTGGGTGCTGCTATATGAATACTGCAGAGAAGCGTTGTCATACAGGTCGAGAATCATAAATGAAAGTTTTTAACTAGATTAGATTAAGTTTAAAAGTGTTAGTATACCTCAAAAAATCTCTTGAAATTCCGATTTAACTAATCTAAAAGTCCTTCTAAATTTGCTTTAAATTTTCATAAAGTAACTTGAATCATAATTTTGTTTTGACTAAACTAAAAGTCAATAGATCCCCTATTTTGTTTTAACTAAACTAAAAGTTCATAGAAGTAAAGAAAAATAATAATAATTGTTTTAATTTAACTGAAAATCATTTGAATAATAAAAAAAATTTGTTTGATATATTAAATACAAATAACTCATTTCAAACAAAAACAAACTACACAAACAAATTTATAGTGAATTTAAGATCTATTATAAAATTTTTTGAAAATTGGATCTTTTATTGGTCCATCGTCACTATTCATTAAATTATTTCTATTTTTGAAAACGTAAAGAGATTCAAAAGCATCTAATTCATAATGATTATTTACATTGCGAATTAATTTCAAATTTTGTAAGCTAAAATTATGGTTATTCTCCAGCATGTGTTGTGCTACACTCGACTTTTCAGGTTCATTGTATTTTACATGTGCAAAATGTTCTTTGAACCTTTTCATGATTGGTCTTCTTGTCTGTCCTAGATATTCCTTCCTACAATCGCTGCATCCAATAGTATAAATTCCTGATTGTTGATTTTTCTCAATTTTATCTTTTGAGCCACTAATCACATTTTTGAGTTTTATCTCACTACACTGACTCATTTTGATGTTTTGCCTACTAAAAATTGGTCTTAATTTTGATGTAGTTTCTGGATAAAAATTGAATTTTGACCATTTCTTTTGTTCATAGTTTTCATTTCTGATTAAATCTAAAGTTGTATAATTTCTTAAGTTTTGTTTTCTTCTATGTGCAATCGTAAAAAAAAAAAAAAAAAAAAAAAAAAAAATTCGTCATCGGGATGTTTAAAGCTCTAAAAATCATTGAATGGAAAACTGATATTTTTTGTTCAAATGGATGAAAAGAGTCCGATGTTATATATCTTAGAGTATTTGAAGGTTTTCGATAAATATCAAACTCGAAAGTTTCACCTTTTCTAATTATAGTTAAATCTAAATAATTTAACCTTCCGTTTATTTCTTCTTCGTAAGTAAATTTGATTGTTGGATATTCTGTTCTATTTAGTAAGTTTATTAGACTTCGAAGTTCTTGTTTTTTAACTATTGCCCACACATCATCTATGTATCTGAACCAAATTCTTGGAAAACTTCTTTCATTTTTCATTTTTGGCAAATTTATTCATGTCCAATTTAGAAACTAAAACTTCTTTCATTTTTCATTTTTGGCAAATTTATTCATGTCCAATTTAGAAATAAAATGAAAAATGAAAGAAGTTTTCCAAGAATTTGGTTCAGATACATAGATGATGTGTGGGCAATAGTTAAAAAACAAGAACTTCGAAGTCTAATAAACTTACTAAATAGAACAGAATATCCAACAATCAAATTTACTTACGAAGAAGAAATAAACGGAAGGTTAAATTATTTAGATTTAACTATAATTAGAAAAGGTGAAACTTTCGAGTTTGATATTTATCGAAAACCTTCAAATACTCTAAGATATATAACATCGGACTCTTTTCATCCATTTGAACAAAAAATATCAGTTTTCCATTCAATGATTTTTAGAGCTTTAAACATCCCGATGACGAAAGAAAGAGAATACATTGAAATACGAAAGATCAAAGAAATAGCTAAGATAAACGGATATACAGAACAATTAATAGATGATCTTACGATTGCACATAGAAGAAAACAAAACTTAAGAAATTATACAACTTTAGATTTAATCAGAAATGAAAACTATGAACAAAAGAAATGGTCAAAATTCAATTTTTATCCAGAAATTACATCAAAATTAAGACCAATTTTTAGTAGGCAAAACATCAAAATGAGTCAGTGTAGTGAGATAAAACTCAAAAATGTGATTAGTGGCTCAAAAGATAAAATTGAGAAAAATCAACAATCAGGAATTTATACTATTGGATGCAGCGATTGTAGGAAGGAATATCTAGGACAGACAAGAAGACCAATCATGAAAAGGTTCAAAGAACATTTTGCACATGTAAAATACAATGAACCTGAAAAGTCGAGTGTAGCACAACACATGCTAGAGAATAACCATAATTTTAGCTTACAAAATTTGAAATTAATTCGCAATGTAAATAATCATTATGAATTAGATGCTTTTGAATCTCTTTACATTTTCAAAAATAGAAATAATTTAATGAATAGTGACGATGGACCAATAAAAGATCCAATTTTCAAAAAATTTTATAATAGATCCTAAATTCACTATAAATTTGTTTGTGTAGTTTGTTTTTGTTTGAAATGAGTTATTTGTATTTAATATATCAAACAAATTTTTTTTTATTATTATTTATATATAAAACTTACTGACGATGGAAGCATAGCTTCCGAAATGCATTTAAGTAAATAAATAAATAAAATAAGTGTTTTTAAGTTATTTAAAATATCTTTTATTTATTTCATGAAAAAACACGTTAAAAATCTCCAATATCAAATCAATCTATTTAATGTCTTGTAACTTTGTTTGAATATGTCATTATGTTGTAAGAACTGTTCATTAAATTGTTGATTAATCTTTACTTGTTAATTGTTATTTTTTAATAATTCTTCGTTATTTTCTTCAAGTGCTTTTAGGCTTTGTTCTATGCTTTCCCTATCGTCGTCGTCCATTGTTCCATAGACATATTTCATTCCATTCCCTATAATATTAATTAAACCTCTTGTGTGTATAATATGGTGGGGAACTATTGTTTGTAGTTTAATTTCTAAGGTATCTAATTTTTGTTTCTGTTGATCATTTTTCTTTTAGTTGATCTATTAGTATTTGACATTCTGTCAGGTTTATTAAATGTAACATTATTTCGTAGTTGTTGATTAGTTTTACTTGTTCTTCCTGTAGAAGTAGGAATTCTCTATCTATTTTTGTTATTTCGATATTAGATTTCACTAGCGTTATTAAAGAGAGAATCGCTACTATTATTTTCATTGTGGGATTTTGTATGTTTCTTTCTTTTTCGGAACTGATCCTTGTGTAAAGTTTGCTTCCTAAGATGTGGTTTGATTAATATTTTCTTTTCTCTTACTTTTATTACCTTTACTTTTTTGTGTTTCGTTTTTAGTTTATTAAAATTTTCTGGGTTATTTATTTTTGTAAAGTTTGGGTTTATTTCTGTGTCTATTCAGTTTTTATTTAGTTTTTTTTTTAAACTTTAATTTTTGTTTTTTCGATTCTACTGAATATTATTTTGTTATCTATTTTGCCTAGGTGTATATCGATTGGTTTTTCGTTGGTTGTTAAATGGACAGTTTTATTATAAATATTTATAGCTTTTGCGACTAAGTCGAAGATATTTTCAGTTTTCTCTAGTAGTATTATGTGTTCATTTAGGGTGCTTTGGAGGCGTTCCACATCCGAATTTCCGGTGTGTCTATAAGGGTTGGTAAAATGTGTTAGTATATTCTTTTCTTTTTGATAATTTTCTATAGAGTAAGTTTTGAATGTGGGGTCATTGTCTAGAGTTAATTTCTTGGGTTCAGACATGTATGAGAATAGTTTTTCCATAGCATTTAAAATATCTTTCTGGTTTTTTGTTTTAAGTTTTTCTACTGAGGCATGCTTGCTTAATTTGTCGATACAACTTAAATATTTGCTATTGTTGGATAAGATCCATATATCCATATGATAGTGAATGTTTCATATGGTAATTTAATAGGTCTTAAGAAACGAATGTCTGGAATAATTTAGAAGAGCCCTAGAACAACCTGGAACAAATTTTTGAATTTTGGATTTCTAAAAAGGGGGGCCAGAGCAAGGATAATAAGATATTTTCATTTAAAGTGTTTTTTGGGCTTAAAATCTTCAGTTTTCAATATTTTTTGATGATTCTTTGGAACAATTGGATTTGAGGGATTCTGCACTTGGAACAAATTTTAGATTTTGGATTTTTGGAAATGGGGGGGCAGGGGAGCATTTTTTGAAATTTTTCATACTAAAAATCAATTTTAAGAAACGAAAGTCTGGAACAATTTAGAAGAGCCCTAGAACAACCTGGAACAAATTTTTGAATTTTGGATTTCTAAAAAGGGGGGCCAGAGCAAGGATAATAAGATATTTTCATTTAAAGTGTTTTTTGGGCTTAAAATCTTCAGTTTTCAATATTTTTTGATGATTCTTTGGAACAATTGGATTTGAAGGATTCTGCACTTGGAACAAATTTTAGATTTTAGATTTTTGGAAAAGGGGGGCAGGGGAGCATTTTTTTGAAATTTTTCATACTAAAAATCAATTTTAAGAAACGAAAGTCTGGAACGATTTAGAAGAGCCCTAGAAAAACCTGGAACAAATTTTTGAATTTTGGATTTCTAAAAAGGGGGGCCAGAGCAAGGATAATAAGATATTTTCATTTAAAGTGTTTTTTGGGCTTAAAATCTTCAGTTTTCATTATTTTTTGATGATTCTTTGGAACAATTGGATTTGAGAGATTTTGCACTTGGAACAAATTTTAGATTTTGGATTTTTGGAAAAGGGGGGGGCAGGGGCATTTTTTTGAAATTTTTCATACTAAAAATCAATTTTAAGAAACGAAAGTCTGGAACAATTTAGAAGAGCCCTAGAACAACCTGGAACAAATTTTTGAATTTTGGATTTCTAAAAAGGGGGGGCAGAGCAAGGATAATAAGATATTTTCATTTAAAGTGTTTTTTGGGCTAAAAATCTTCAGTTTTCAATGTTTTTTGATGATTCTGTGGAACAATTGGACTTGAGGGATTCTGCACTTGGAACAAATTTTAGATTTTGGATTTTTAGAAAAGGGGGGGCAGAGGTGTTTTTGAAAATTTAAAAAAATCGGAGATGTTTTTTTAAAGTTGGTTTTTAGCCGATAGTAAGAATGTTAGGTCAGAACTTTTTTTCAATACATGCATTTATCATAAGGTTTCAAATGTCAATGCATTAAAAAAAGTAAAATATTAGAGAGCCGTTTTTTTGATTTTTGAAAAAATGTTCGGAAGGTTTTATCTTTAAAAATACACGTCCTACAATTTTGAGTTTTTGGAACAATGTTTAGAACACTTTTTGCCCATAACTTTTGAAATTTTGAATATAGGGGTCCAAAAACTTGGAACAATGTTCAGAACAACTAGAACAATCTGGAACAACTTTCAAAAATTTGATTTTCGAAAAAAGGGGGGCTAGGTCAAAAACGGTTTTTTGGCTCTAAAACCCCCATTTTTTAATATTTTTCAAAAAAAAACTTGGAACAATGCGGAACAAATCGGGAACAACCTGGAACAACTTTCAAGAATAGCAAATTCCAAAAAAGGGGGGCTAACTTCACGCACTCTTAAGGCTGCTCCAATTGCGAAATTTGATGCAACTGTGGTTAATATAAATTCCTTATTAAAATCAGGATGTCTGTTTAATAAATCGTCTGACATAGCTAGTTTTAATTTCTCGAATGATTCTTTATATTCTGTGTTATCTATATTTATTTGTTTATCTTTTCTCAAACAGAGAGTTAATGGTTTTATGATCTTGGCAGAATCATGGATGAACTTTCTATAGTATCCGGTAAGTCCTAAGAAAGATTAAATTTCTTTAATAGTTTTTGGTATAGGAAAGTTTTTTATCGTGATTATTTTATTGGGATTAGGTTTTATTCCGTCTGGGGTAATTATGTGCCCTAAGAATTCGCTTTCTTTTTTCATAAAATCGCATTTATTTATAGGGATATTTTTAAATTTACAGACTGTAATTTGGTAAAGATTTTATTTAGTGAGTTTATTTGTTCTTCTAATGAAGTTGAAAAAATTATTATGTCGTCGAGATAGACATAACAAATTTTTCCTACATATTCCTTTAGTACCTCATTCATCATTCGTTGGAATGTGGCGGGGGCACTTTTGAGACCAAATGCATTCTTAACCATTCGTAGTGTCCTGACAATGTTGAGAAGGCTGTTTTCTCTCTATCTTCGGGATTTACCTCGATTTGATGGAATCCTTTTGTTAAATCTAGCATAGAAAAGTAGTTAGCTTTTCCTAATTTTTCTAATATGTCGTCAATTAGTGGGATAGGGAATTTATCCTCCTTTGTTGCGTTGTTTAATTTTCGATAGTCAATGACTATCCTCCACTCTTTGTTTCCCACCTTATCTTCTTTCTTTGGTACGATCCAGATTGGGGCATTGTAAGGTGAAGTACTTGGTTTGATAATTTTTTGATCTAATAGATCTTTGATCTGTTTGTCCACTTCTTTTTTATGTATCTCGGGGTATCTGTATATCCGTGTGAAGATTGGTTCTTCATTTATTGTGGGGATTTTATGTGTTACATGACTGGTAAAACTTAAATCATCTCCTTTTTGGTAAAATACCTTTTGGTGTTGTTTCAATAAATTAAATAAACTTTTATGTTCCTCATCGTTTAGATGTGAGACTCTTTGACATTCCAGATTTTCGAAAGTAAATATGTCTTGTGGAATTAAATTGTTTAAATGATTTATTTCTATTCGATATTCTTGTTCATCTTCCACAGAAAAGAACAATGGAATAATTTATTCGTTCAGTTTTAGTATTTTGTTTTTAAAATCAATACTGGCATTATTTGGAAATAATATATTGTTTCCAATTAATCCGTCAAAGATGACATTAAAGTTATGGATTTGAAAAATGCAATCTACGCTAGATTTGAGTGCAAATTTTTCTTTTGGTATAATTAATTCTTTTTCTATGAATATAGAAGTACTTCCTGTTTTGATTTCTAACGGGTGTTCTCTTGTTTTAATATAGCTTACTGGAGCTTTTTCTTTGTTTATTAGGCTATTAGTGGCTCCTGTGTCAATTAATAGTCTTAACGTTTCATTATTCTTTACTAACCTAACAAAGGGGAGTTTGTTGTCTCGTTGAGTAGACTGGTTTCCGAGGCTACAATCGGAAAAACCGTGTTGTTTTGATCACTCTCGTTATAGTTAGTTTGGGTCTTCTTTAATTGACTGGAAGTTGGGTCAATTTCCATAGGTTTATATTGTCTACTAGGGGGTTTGTAATTTGGGTTATAATTGTTACCTTTATAATTTGGATTAGGGTTGTTAGTGTTTTGGTAATTAAATGGGGGTTTTACATAAGTTGGATTTCTAGGTGTTAAATTATTATTTTGATTTGGATATTTTTTATAATTATTTTGGGGGTTTTGTGTGGTTGGAATTTTTGGTGCTTCTAATAATTTCTTTGGGGTTTCTTCAGATTTTTGATTTACAAAACCAGCTTGAGTTAACTCATGCAAGGCTGCTTGTAAATTAGGCGGTTTCAATGCGAATAATATTTTCCGCATGTGAACTGGTAAACGTTCATTAAAAATGTTTAATGCTGTTTGTGTGTTATGAATAATTTCCTCATTCTTTCCCTCTTGTATCGTTTTTTGGTTTAATTCACAAAGATTCTTTTGTATTTCGTTGTAAAAGCTTATAACATTTCCTTTATAAGGAGTTTGTCTCAAATCATCATACAGTTGGAATGAGGATTTAAATCCTCCGAAATTTACAACTAGTAATTCTTTTATGTCTTTCCAGGTGGATAAGTGAGCATGTATTTCCATACAACGTTTGGCTTTACCTATAAGTTTTGACTTTAGTATGTTTATACACATTGTCTGTGACTGATTGTCATATTTGTTTAGTGTGGGAGTTATCCCGTCAACGTTTGTAATAAAAGAATATAGGTCTTCTCTACGTCCATCGAAAGTATTTAACTTTTCGATGTACTTGAGTGGGTCTAATGTGAGTGTAAGTGACATGTTGGCTTTACAATTTGAGTCTTGTTTTAATATAATATTTTCAATATATGGTAATTTAATTTGTGACAATTGATCGTCTAAATTAATACTAAGATTCTTACTTTCTCCGATGTATTGTGGATCTCCTTCGTTTGATGATCTATCGTCTTCGTCTAAGTTCTTTGGATATGGATTATTCTTCCTGTGTGTCTTCTTGAAAAGGTGCATTTGTTGAATAGTTTTGTTTTGTAGTTAGTTGTGTTATAAATAATTTCCCTCTATGGGTTGCGTAACATTACTCTTTGCGTTAGGGTGAGTTACTGAATTAATTATAGATGTTTTTTTTAGAATTTTGGAATAGTGTTCTAATAACTTTATTATTCACTAAAGTAATCTTTATATGCACTAAAGAGTTTATTCTTCACTGAATTTATTTTGTATTATCGTTAGGTAGTCCAATTAAGTTATTAATTCTAAAGATTTCTTTTTCGCAGAATTTTAGATATCAATTTCACTTTTTATATGGGTATAAGTTATTAAAATAATTTTCTTTCTTTTTGTAAAAAATTTAATTTTAATTTTCACTTTATAATACACTTGAACGATAGGTGAACGATGGGTTCTTATTTTCAAAGGATGCACATATTATATTTTGTGTATCCTACCGACTGCGCCAATTAAAAATGTAATTTAACAAAAACACTTTTTAAAAAATGATCATCAGAGACGAATCTCTGATAATGAGTTCTTTATTGTTTGTGATATACTTAAGATCTAACTGGAGCGTCGCAGACAACCAGTATTTATAGGTTTGTATGTGACTTCTTGTCAACGTATATTTCTTTGTTTCTTATGATTTTTTGCCAGCATGCATTTCCTTTGTTTCTTATGATTTTTTGCCAGCTTGCATATGTTTTGTTTATTAGAATTTTTGCCAGCATGTATTTCTTTTGTTTCTTATGATATTTGGCCAGCGTGGTTTATGATAGCATTTATGAGTGTTTAAAATATTCGTTTATCTTCTTTTACAGTTATAACTTATACATATATAAATATATATATGTACATTACGTACCAATTTTACCGTTTATATAGATATAATTTAACGTAGCAATTTTACCGTCTATATATATATCCAACCCATTTATTATTAGAGCCCGAATTTTCGCTTAAGAATACCTTCCGTAATTGAATATATTAAGGATATTCACGCAACGTCGTAAGTTTACAAATTGTGTAAAATGATAAGTTTACACAAAAGTTTGCGTGAACGCCCTTTTAATTCATTTGGTTTAATGCAGTGTTTGTCTTTCATATTTGACGTTTAACGAACAGCTGATTCAATAGCTGTTCGTTAAACGTCAAATATTAAACTTCAAAATATGTATACAAATAAGCGTGTTCAGATTTCGAAGTTATTTTTAAATGTTGAACTTCTCCCAAACTAACTTGAAATCGGAGCAGAATGTCTCGGAACGAAAAAAAAAGTAAGGTACACGAAAAAAAAGAGTTTTTTTAAGCCTAACGGGAATTAGAACTGTAATAGTCGCAAACTTATGGCAGTGATCGAACGAAAATGAGCGAATACAAGAAAAATCATATGGTACGCCCATAATGGTGGATATCTACTTTTCCTTCAGATTAGTTCACTTTCGTTTTCGGCAGTAAAAGTTGTCCTGAGGTCAACTTAACTGAAATTTGATGAAAGAAGAATAAAAAAATAAAAGGTTCCTTTCACTTCGATGACAATTCGGAAACCATAACAAATACAAGTAAAAGCATTTACTTTTGTACATATAATAGGCCATTTATATGGATTTGTGTAAATAAACAGTTCTGATCAATAAAAGTCACAAAATGTGGATGTCCTTATTATTTTTTTTTGTATAAAAAACGTTCTTATTCACAACTTTTATTGCCAACTAATCTCAATGCGATAGTTACAGAACACGGGCAGAGTTTTTTTTAGTTCTCTGAGGTACCTAATTACCAATTTCTGAACACACCTAATTCTTAAAGTCACAACGACGTTTGGTTATAAGTTTACCAAAAAAAAATCGGTAAATTTTATCCAGCAAAATCCTTGGTGTTCAGGATTAAACGACCTAAATATAACTTGCATTAACTTTCATTCATACAAACATATTATTTAAGTTCATCAACATATCATTTATAATTTTTGTTAACACTTGCCAAACTTTACAAACTATACTCTATGAATTACTCTTAAAATTTAACTTAAATTAGAAAAATTGTTTAGTTTTTTTTTGCCTACTCAAATCTAATGTAAAATAGTTGTTTGCATTTGCAAGCACAGTAAATTCATTTTTTGCTCTTTTGTGCCTACATTCGCTGCACTTGCAAGCACAAATTATTTGTAAGCATCATCCCTTTTTAATCGAACCATCAAGCAGAGCAGACCTTTCCTGGAGCTGGTAAACATTTATCAAAAAATTAAATACATATCTTATCGTCAATATGTATATTGTTCTTTTTTATATGGGAATATTTTCCAAGGGTTTCGCTGTGAAATATTTTCATGAAATTAAAGGTACAGTCCGCTATTGCTAATCATTCGTGGTCCTTATAAGCCGAATTTATTGAACAATTCATTTAAAGACGATCGTGTTTGACTAAAATTCGTGATTAAACAAAAAAAAATATAAAAAAAGTTTTAAAGACTACGTCGAATTACATACATGTATATGTATGGATGATATGATGTTTCTATATATGTAATCCGTAGCTCTATAATACTTGCTAGTGCTATTACATTAATTTTTTGTTTCTTCAAAAGACTGAAGTATAACTGCGATGGCAGGTGCATTAAAATTTAAGTGCGGTAATGCAAAAGGGCGCTTAACTCGGGCTGCAGCATTTGCAGAATCGATTGATGAACCTGCATCAATCGAAATGCTTGAGATTCGATTGAATAAACTCGAGACCACGTGGTCTGAATTTTCACTTCTTCATAACGAAATTCTTGAAAATGTTGAAGATGAAGAAGTTGATGCGTTAGAATCTGAATTTTCGGAATACGAATTAAAATATTTTGTTACAAATACCAAGCTCGTTAAGGCCATTCGCGATATAGAAAATTCTTCCACCAAACCTATGGATGTTCTTGATAATTCTTCAGCTTTACAATGCATAGCTGAGCAACAATCAGCCGTTCTGGAAAAAATTAATTCGTCCTCGTCATCGTCAAATAATGCCAATACTTCCAAACTTCCGACAATCGTTGTGCCACCATTCAGTGGAAGTTATAAAGATTGACCTTCGTTTCGGGACATTTTTCTGGGGTCAGTTGAAATTAAGGTGAATCTGAGTCCAACCCATAAATTTCATTACCTGAAATCATATCTGCGTGATGACGCAGCAAATCTTATAAAACATTTGAAAATAAATGACGCAAATTATTCGGAAGCTTGGGATCGCTTAGAAAGAAGATACGATCGAAGCCAATTGATAGTCCAATCGTTTATTGAAACATTTTTGTCGCTTCCTACTGCCAATAACCCTAACGTTCAAATTTTAAGAAAAATTTCTGACGGTGCCGATGAAGTTGTGCGTGGTCTTAGTGCTTTAAAAAAGACAGGCCGTGACCCTTGGCTCATTTATTTATTGCTAAACAAACTAGATTCGGACACAAAGCAAGCTTTGGCAGAGCATATCGGCTCTCGGGAAGACGGTAATATATTCGAATTACTGGAGTTTTTAGAACAGCGCGGTGCGATGCTTTTGAGGCATGTCAATCGCTTTTAAGTCGGTCGTGTATATCGCGTACAAAGCAATCAAATAATATTCGAGCTCATCTTGCTGGGCCTTCAGACCCAATTTTAAAATCCAAATGCCCAATGTGTCAAGGCAATCATGTCCCTGCCCAGTGTACAAAACTCGTCGCGTTAGACATTGACTCTCGTCGAAACTTCGCAAAGACAAACTCGCTATGTTTTAATTGTCTAAGAGGTGGAAATTCATCGCAAAAATGTTATTCTACCTTTCGTTGTCGGGTGTGCAAATCACGCCATCATTCGCTGGTGCATCCTGATGATGCAGCAAAGAAAAATTAAGATTCTTTGTCGGGTCCTTCCAACCAATCTCAACCTTCGTCATCTAACTCCACTCAATCCAACACCACCCAATCGCTCGTTAGTAATCATTCGCTTGATTTTAGTTGTCCCAAGAAAACTCTGTTACCAACTCTCTTGGCTAAAATTCAAGACATTCAAGGGAATCTTATAGACTGTCGTGTGCTTTTAGATTCCGGTTCACAATCAACATTCGTTGTTGAATCTTTCGCTCAAAGACTCGGTTATCATCGCAAACATTCAAGAATTCCTATCCTCAGTTTATCGTCTACTGAAGTTGGATATTCAAAAGGCCTCACCTCATTAAATCTTCGTTCTCGTGTCAATTCTTCTCACTTATTCGTTGATGCCTTTATACTAGACAAAATTACGTCAAACTTACCAACCAAAGTCATAGATATTTTTTCCTGGTTTCTTATTCGAAATCTTGAACTTGCTGACCCAAATTTCGTTGCCCCAAACGATGTTCTTCTCGGCGGCGGTGACAAACTTTGGAGCATTCTCAAGGACGGACAAATTCGAGGTCCTAATGGATGCCCAATCGCATAAAGCACTTCGTTTGGATGGGTCATAACTGGACAATTTTTTGAACCAGATGAGTCGAATCATTTTACTTCGTTTCACTCTTTACTCGACACAGATGCTTTGCTACAACGTTTCTGGGAACTTGAGGAAGTCCTCCCAGCAAACAATTCAGTTGTTTTCGACCAGGCCGAAGAACATTTTCAGCAGACTTTCTCTCGGTCTCCTGACAGGAAGTATGTAGTTCATCTTCCTTTTAAAACTCCAAATCCATCTTTCAAAAATACTGTTTCTCTCGCTCTTTCTCGCTTATTGGCAATGGAACGTTGGTTTTCTCAAAATTCGAAACTGCGAGACTTATATTCCGATTTTATGAGAGAATATATCGACTTAGGCCACATGATTCGAATTCCTCGTGACGAAATTAAGAGTCCCAATGGAAAATATTTTTATCTTCCACATCACGCGGTGCTAAAACCGGATAGTTCGTTCACAAAACTGCGTGTGGTTTTTGACGGTTCAGCCAAGGACTCAACTGGAAAATTGTTGAACAACACGATGTTGATAGGCCTTCCTATTCCACGGGATTTAATAGGTGTTTGCTTGCGGTTTCAACAACATCCCTTCGTTTTTACTGCCGACGTCGTTAAAATGTTCCGTCAAATCTGGGTACATGACTCCGATTGCGATTACCAACGCATTGTTTGGCGCGACTCTCCATCGTAAGAAATCGGACATTTTCGTTTACATACTGTAACATACGGTACAGCTTCCGCTCCTTTTCTGTCAGTTCGGGTTTTAAAACAGCTTGCTGAGGACTATAAATCAGAATTCCCGAATGCAGCCATTGTGTTCTATCAGAAGAAGTATACGTGGATGATGTTATGACAGGAGCAAAATCAACTAAAGACTTCATCGAATTGCAAGCCGAATTAGTAAATCTTCTTTCCATGGCCAAACTTGAGCTGCAAAAATGGAGCTCTAATTGTTGGCCTCTCCTAGCTGCTCTTCTTAAAGAACAATGTGAGTACACTTTCTACGACACTGAACGCACAAATTCGTATATTAAAGTGCTTGGAATGCATTGGAATCCTTCAAATGATGAATATTCATTTCGCATGTCAAATTCTCTTCCAACAATTTCATTGACTAGGTGGTCGTTGTTGTCTGAAGTATCGCGAATATTGGATCCGCTAGGACTGTTGGCACCATCGATTGTACTTTTCAAAATCCTCTTTCAGGAACTCTGGTCATCGAATTTAAATTTGGGATGGGACGACCCGTTGCCTCCAGAATTAGCTTAGGGATAAGTACCGAAAGGAGATCTCGTTTTTTGAGCAAGTTCGAATACCTAGAAACTTGTTCACCTCTTCGTTCGACGACATTGAACTTCATGGGTTCTGCGATGCATCCACACTCGCTTATGGTACCGTCCTATACACTCGCTGTAAAGTCGCTAAAGGAAGGTACAACGCAACCATTGCCGCAGCCAAGACCAAGGTTGCTCCGTTAAAACCGGTATCGATTCCACGTCTAGAGCTGTGTGGAGCCTTGCTGTTGACTCGCTTGTTTAGTCTTGTTAAATCGTCGTTTTCGTACCAATTCACAAAAACGGTGGCTTGGTGTGATTCTGAGATCGTGTTACACTGGCTCTCATCTCCTCCTCGTCGCTGGACTACTTTCGTCGCCAACAGAACTGCAGCTATAATCGAAACCATTCCAAGAAGTTTCTGGCGTCATATTCCTACCGAATCAAATCCCGCAGATTGTGTATCGCGCGGTGTACTTCCATCTGAACTTCCAAATCATCATCTGTGGTGGACTGGTCCAACTCAGTTATCGCTGGAAGAATGCCAATGGCCGAAATCGAAATTCACTACTCTTAAATCGGACGACAACGAAACTATTCTCGAAACAAGACAGTGTCCTCGTCAAGTTCTTCTCACCGAAACTGATAATTTTGATGTTATCGATCACATTGTAAGCAAATATTCGTCGTGGGATCGCATGCAACGAATTCTTGCTTATGTAATTCGGTTCATTTTCAACTATCTCAGTGAAAAATCCAATCGTCGAATCACGTACCTTACAACAAAGGAATTATTTATCGCAAAAACAACTCTCATCAAATCAATTCAACTAAAATCATTCAGTGAAGATATTCGCACCCTTAAAACTAAAAATCAATTACCCCTGAAATCCAAACTCCTAAAATATTCTCCATTTCTTGATATTAAAGGTCTTCTAAGAGTAGGAGGAAGAATTAAAAATGCCAATTTATCTTTTAACATTAAACATCCTTATATTCTTCCAAATAATAACTTTTCTTATCTTATTATAGAAGATATTCACAAGAAAACCCTACATCCTGGAGTCTCCGCAACGTTCGCAATCATAAGACAGCAGTATTGGATCCTGGGGTCTCGAAATCTCATTAGAAAAATCGTTTTCAACTACACTACATGCTTCAAGTTGCGAAAAACAACTACTTCGCAGCTAATGGGTGACTTACCATCGCAACGAATATCACAAAGTCGTCCATTTTCACACACTGGTTGTGACTATGCTGGGCGGTTCTGCATAAAGCTGTCAAGAGGTCGCAATCCTAAAACTTCAAAGGCATACATATGCCTATTTGTGTGTATGGCTACGAAGGCTATACATCTCGAGTTGGTGAGTGACTTGACCTCCGACGCATTTCTCGCAGCTTTTCGTCGATTCGTTTCTCGACGTGGACTTTGTTCGAATGTGTATTCGGACAATGGAACCAACTTCCAAGGTGCACGTCGATGCTTGAACGAGATGCATAAGTTGGTCATCTCAGAAGCATGCAACGAGGCTGTCGCTACATCACTTGCGAAGGACAATGTAACCTGGCACTTTATCCCTCCATCGTCCCCTCACTTTGGCGGTTTATGGGAGGCTGGAGTGAAGTCGGTGAAATTTCATTTGCGACGAGTAATTGGAGCAACCGTCCTTTCATTCGAAGAAATGTATACGGTGCTCACTCAAATCGAAGCCGTCTTAAATTCTCGTCCTCTTTGTGTAATATGTGATAATGACATAAATCCATTAACACCCGCTCACTTTCTTATAGGTGAACCATTTACTGCTGTCCCGGAACCAACAACACTGTCCACGCAGAATCGCTTGTCGCACTGGAACCACCTACAAAACAAGGCTTCTGGAAACGGTGGCATGTAGAGTATATCACCACCCTACAAGAACGACCGAAATGGAAGACGGCAACTCCAAATCTCAAACCAGGGGACATGGTGATAATTAGGGAGCCAAATCTTCCACCAACAAAATGGCTTCTTGGTAAAATCGAAGCAACAACCCAAGGGACTGATGGTCGAGTACGAGTTGCTACTGTAAAGTCGAACGGTGGAACATTTGTTCGTCCAATCACAAAGCTTGCCCTACTACCCATGTCCTGAAACTCGTTCCAGGGGGGCCGGGATATTCAGGATTAAACGACCTAAATATAACTTGCATTAACTTTCATTCATACAAACATATTTAAGTTCATCAACATATCATTTTATAATTTTTGTTCACACTTTTCAAACTTTACAAACTATACTCTATGAATTACTCTTAAAATTTAACTTAAATTAGAACAGTTGTTTAGTTTTTTTTTGCCTACTCAAATCTAATGTAAAATAGTTGTTTGCATTTGCAAGCACAGTAAATTCATTTTTTGCTCTTTTGTGCCTACATTCGCTGCACTTGCAAGCACAAATTATTTGTAAGCATCGTCCCTTTTTAATCGAACCATCAAGCAGAGCAGACCTTTCCTGGAGCTAGTAAACATTTATCAAAAAATTAATTTTTGCTCTTTTGTGCCTACATTCGCTGCACTTGCAAGCACAAATTATTTGTAAGCATCGTCCCTTTTTAATCGAACCATCAAGCAGAGCAGACCTTTCCTGGAGCTAGTAAACATTTATCAAAAAATTAAATACATATCTTATCGTCAATATACATATTGTTCTTTTTTTTATATGGGAATATTTTCAAAGGGTTTCGCTGTGAATTAGTTTCATGAAATTAAAGGTACAGTCCGCTATTGCTAATCACTTGGAGAATTTTAACCAAATTGTTTAAATCATTTCTCATACAAAATTTGACAGTTCATTAACCAATCGGTAAACTTAACCAAATGGTAAACTTATCCAGTGTTTTACATCATTGCGTGAATACCCTTATTATGTATGTAAAATAAATCACAAAACTCAAGCAAATGGTAAAAAAGAGTGTGCGTACTTATGTACACGCGCTAGAAGTAACACTTCTTTCACGACAACAGGGCAAGTATTTTTCAAGTCCTACCACTCAGAGCACCCGATTTGAAACTCAGAACCGTTGCAAAATCGTGACGCTGAATTTTGTAATTCGTGACGGGAATTTGTATGTCGGTTTGACATGTCACTGACAGCTCCATAGAAAAATTTTTTACCCCCATGCCGCAAAAGAAGTTTTACTTCAAAAATTGTAAATGTACAAGTACAAATCCAAAAATGTATGATGGCGGCAACGCTGGTGACTTTGATGATGATGATTCTCTGGCGACGAAGATGATGATGATGATGGAGATAAAGATGATGCTGACTACGTTGACTCTGATTCTGCTGACTTTTTGACGACGAAGATAATGATGATGATGAGAATAAAGATGGTGACTACGATGCTGACAATGATGGCGATGATGATGCTTTATTTATTTAACAAGATAATTAATATCTAGCGAACAATATTTTTCTTAAAACTATGCATTAGGGGTATTCATGCAACGTCTTAAACTTTACGATGTCGTAAAATCGTAGTTTCCGACACACGTTTCATGAACGCATCAAAAAACATTTTGCGTAAATGTGGTAAACGATATGGTAAACAAATCAGCTGTTCGTTAAAGTCAAACAGCTTAAAATAATTAATTAAATTTTAACATTCGTAAAATTTGTCATCTGCAATTTAAAAATGCCCAAAATAAGCCAAAAAAGTATATTTATACAATTATATGAACAAATTGCTTTCAATGATATATTAATTCTTGAGTAAGGGGCCAGGACCCATTTTCTGTAACTCGGCGATAACTTTTCGAGGCGAGAAATGGAACAAAACTCATAGGAATCCTATGGGTTTTATTCCATTTTTCGCCGTTTCTCGCCTCGAAAAGTTATCGCCGAGTTACAGAACATAGGCCCAGTTATAGCTTTCATTGAAAACGATTATTGAAAATTTTAATTGTTAATTTTGAGGCACTTAAAAAATGAAATCAGTGATTATTTTAATGCAAATAAAAAGCTGATAACTCTATTATTATTTCTAGTCAAAAAAATATCGCAGGAAATGAATTTCTTTATTTCAATGATTGAACTACCTTATCATTGATCATTTAAATCTTAGAACTCGTTTTATGTGAAAGGTAGGGGCAAAATTAAATATTTTTTTGACTAGAAATATTAATCGAGTCATCAGCTTTTTATTGGCATCAAAATAATCACTGATATCGCTTTTTTAGGGCCTCAAAACTGAAAATTAAAATTTTCAATAGTTTCAATGAAAGCTATAACTGGCCCCTTATTTGGCGAAAATGATGGTAAGTATGTTTTTTGTTGTGATCAACACATAAGTGCATGTGTGAATGCATTTGTGTTTGCGTAACTCACACTAATTTGAAAAAAATCTCATTTTTCCTTGAAATGCCTGTTCCTCTATTTCGTCTTCTAAGGTCACAAGAGTTTACCATGTTTACAATATTTACCTACCATCTTCGTTTAACACACAAATTTGTGTCTTAAAGTTTAAGATATGTTTGAAAAGATTTCCCATACAAATTTTGACAGTTCGTTTATGACGTCGTAAACTTTAACACGTTTAACACGTTTACGATTCTTTTCCGACGTTGCATGAATACCCTTAATATTCTTTCCATTTCAGACACGATGGCAAAAGATTTCAATTCTCTTCTTCTGCTACAGAACACACATAACTCGCATAGCTTATAACTAAATACAAATGCCAACTACATGTAAAAACTTAAAATAATGGAAAATGTACTTACATATATGTATATAACTGTAACTGACGACGCTCACCAATTTTTGATTGTTTACATTTTATATCTGCAAAATAAAGCAAATAGGTAAGTACCTAGTAAGATTCTGTAAGTATATGATTATCTTCTTGGTTAACATTCTCACATACCAACATTGTTCATCTAGAAATTATCAATTAATAGTTAGTAAAATTAAAAATTATTTCTGATTCTTTTTTGTTTTTTTTTTTGAGGAACCTACACTAGCTGATTGCTAGGTGCTTGACTCCATGTGCCAATGTGGAGTGCCAATAAAAGTACTGAAATTCTGGATTAATCAAGAATGCCTTGAAATTTTTAATTCTGAAATTACGGAGTTGAATTCGGGATTTTGGGTCGTTCTCGAAACTATTTTGTATACTCGTACGTCGTAGTATAACCTACTCTGTATCAATATGAGAATCTGATGAGATTTCATAGAATTATATATTCCCCATATTAAAAATCATTTTAAGAATTCATTTACCTACAATTATATTTAAGTTATTTATTGCTTTTATAGAACTCTTTATTTGCTTTTTCTTTAAAGCCTGAACAAATCCGAAGGTAAACTTCAAATGTAGGCCGTAGAAATGATCTACATTTGGAGACAAATTTCATGTCTCTTTATTTCAAAATCAAAATTAAAAATTTCTTTTGGAACTTCACTTCCATAAACAGTTTGAAGCTTCTGTTTCCTGAAGCTTTTGGCTACGTGTATGTACTTGAGGCGGATACCACGCCCAAAAAAATTTTGTTGCCTTACTTTTAAGACAATTATGATTATTTTCCAACACCAGTTTATTTGTTTGCACTGGTGTGTGTACGTACCTCTATTATTAAGTGCATGTACACTTACATAGAAATGGAGACTTAGATTCGATTTTGCTTGCGCCACCTTGGCCAGGGGCCTTTGATATAAAAGAAAAGAAAATATTCGCATCAAGTTTCTTAAGGTACCTATAGCAGTAAGTTTCCTTCAATTCAACATACACTTAATTTTTTTTTAAACCAAGCTTGAATTTGAAGTAAATATAGGTATAGTAGGTATCTACAAAGTTTTTTAGGTGTGTATAGTTACTAATATTAATTTTTTTAAGGAAAATAGTTCTTTCTACAGTAAATAATAAACTTGATTATGGTTAACTTTATGAATCAACTTTCGTTGATTCCGGGTGGAAGTTGACTTTGTACTTGCTTTACTTTCGGCTAACGCTTCACTTTATATATACCTACATTACATAGTACCTATACTGTGTTCACCCCTGCAACAAATACTTGATTTCTTGTTTGGTTCCATTACCAATTTATATACATGAGTAAATTGTTGACTTTCCAAGGTTTCCCGTATTGGCGTATAAAAGTAATCGTGTTGACACTGCTTAAGCCAGTTTAGTTGGGTTGGTTGCTGGACAACAATTGATTTGCGTTAAATAGAGGTTTATTACTAAGAAAAGTGTAAGCAGTCTATAATTGCAATTGAAGACCAATTCGGGATGTTTAGATTTGTGAGTGCTTTTATTTTATGGGAAAATAGTTAAAATGTTTTGTTGTAATGCTACATATATTATAGCTTTATATTAAATATTGCAGGCAATCATATCAGCTTTTGTGACACTCACAATTAGTCAAGAATATCGACATAATCAGCAGCCTGTAGCTATAATAAGTGAACAAAGATACCTATCTGGAGATGGAAAATTTGGTGCTGCATATAGTCAAGAAGATGGAATAAGTTTTAAAGAAGAAACAGATTCTGATGGAACACGCCATGGAAGTTATAGCTATGTAGATCCAACTGGACAACGTCGCACAACTTCCTACACTGCTGGAAAGAACGGGTAAATTTTTAACAAAATTTAATTACTCGATAAATTTTAATTAAATTGTGGGTGGCCCCGGCGCAGTGGAAGTAGTGCTTGACTGCTAACCTGAATGTGTGGGTTCGATCCCCAGTCTAGGCAGCATTCTTTTCTACATTCCCTCTACTGAACGCCACCCCTGGGATTTAATGGGATAGTCAAAACCTAATTTCTCAATCCATTGTGCCAACAAAAATCTATCCTATCCTTCTATTCCTTCTAACATTTGTCTAATTTATAAGACCCTAGGTTTTACTGGCATTTATATGTTTGTGTTGTTTTTTTTTTTTAAATAGTTTCATTATCATTGGGCCTTAACAAAAACCAAGTACCTAGGTACAAATGTCGACTATTAGTAAGATGCAAGCTTAAAAAAGATTGTGGAACTTAAACAGGATCCTATTAATAACCAATATAACCTTCTGTTTAGCAAATCCTCATACTTTCTTTGAATCAACTACAATTTTCAGAATATTAACTAATCAAGGCACAGACATAAGAAAAATAAGAAAAAAAACCAAGAATATTAAGTAGAAATATTGCACTATCCTTTTTTACCACCTACTACAGTACTAAGAGTAAATGAATTGATTTAAAGTGTCCGAACGATTTTTATATTATGTACCTGTTTTATTTTAGGTATACCACTTTTATCAAGCAAAAGTTTTTTTTACGAAACTTCAAAAAACTGATTCGGAATAATTTTAATGTTTATTAAATTGTTAATTAAATGGGGCTTTCCATTCGTAAAATATATTTTTTTTGTTTTTATTTGATAAAAACCGATTTTGACATTAAAAACTCGAAAGTGGGCTGGCCATCACCGTGCAGAACTCGTAGTTTCCCTCTGCGTTCTGAGAAGTGGAACAAAACGCAGACATTATAAATTGACGTTCTAGTTTCTTCGATAACTTCATCGAAAACAAAAACACCAACAACGAACAGAAGAGATGAAAAACTTATATTTGTTTGAATATCTATCTCTCTTTTTTAACAAACATCTTTCAATGCATGTCCATCACCTTATTTGTAAAAATACAGGTTGAATTTGGCCGTCGTCGCATATTTTCTGGTCCTTTATCCGCTTTTAGTTTGAACGACAAGGTTTCTTCCTAAATAATACTGAGAAAGGATAAGGTTCTGCTTGACCATAAAAAATCAAACAATCTGTCAAATATTACATACATATGATTTACAAAAAATAAAACCCCGTCTGCTTTCGCTTCAAAACAAAATATCTGAAGATTGAAACCAAAACCATGAATCGAACCATTCGAAATCGACAAATAACATAAAAATAGATTTAAGTGTACTAAATACATATTTACGTACTATAAAATAAAACAACCGACAACACTTGCATTGAAATGTCATTTCATTTGTTAAGAGTACAGCTTTAAGGCTCCCCTAAACCAATGCGAAACTGTCTGTTCTGTTCCGGCTCTCGAACGGCGCGGCGGTGCTGAAATCGCCACAATCTGACATTCAACGTTGTTAAATTTCACAATAAGTGAGTTAAATACGTTGCTATATTTTCCATTTATTATGCCTTTTCCGTAGGTAGGTATATAGATACTTAGATAGGTAGGTATGAATTGTTGTTAGGCTTTTTTATCGTTTTAGGTAGGTATTAGTATGTGGTAACTGGTAACCATGTTATATTAAAAAAAAGGGAAATTTGGTTTGTAAATTTAAAAAACCAATCAAATTACCCGTAAAAGCAATTTTTGAAAGAAAATAAATTATTTTCTTCCAAAAAGTAATTTTTTTTTTGTTTTTTAAACAATTTTGCAAAAATTTAAAAAAAATGGGAATTTTGGTTTGCAAATTTTCTAAATGGATTGAAATACACGTAAAAACATTTCTTCATTTCTCCAAGTAAATTGAAATTATTTTTTTCGGAAAAAACATTTTTTGGGTTAGCAAATTTTATAAAAAATTAAATAAATGAAAATTTGATTTGCACATTCAGAAACTCGATTGAAATACACGTGAAAAATATTTTTCTAAAAAAACTGAATTTTTTTTCCGAAAAACGTTTTATAGATAAAAATTAAAAAAAAAAATAAAATAGGTATAGGTTTTTAAATTTTAAAAATCGATTGAAATAGGTACTCGTGAAACTATTTTTCAAAAAAATTTAATTATTTTTCCGGAACAACTATTTTTTGGTTAGACATTTAGTAAAAATAAGAAAAAGGGAATTTCGTATGAAAATTTCCAAAAACGATAGAAATACATGTAACAATTTTTCAAAAAAAGAAAATAAAACAATCGAAAAAAAATTGTTTTTTTCTTACATACATATGTATATCTACATATAGACAGAATAAAAAAAGAAATTTCGCAAAATTAAAAAAAAAAGAAAATTGATATCACAATTTTTAAAATTAATTGAAATATATACATCAGAACATCATATATAAAAATAATCAAATAGGTATACCTACCCATCATTTTTAATTTTTCGAAAAAGGAAATTTGGTATACCAATTTTAAAAACCAGTTGATATAGGTACACATAAAAATAATTTTCAAAAAAAAAAAAAAAACTTGATTCAAAATACCTTTTAACGGCCTTTAAGTCCTACAAAAATTGGCGTTTCGTCCCGGCGATCTAACTTGGACTCATCAGTTGACTAGTGAGGGCCTTTGACAAAGCTATTTTGAATCAATAATTCAACAAAGTCCATTAAAATAGTGCTAAGTCTATCCGATTTGCCCAGTCAGCCACTTGACCTACCTCTTTTTACCGCTGGTCTGATTATTTCCGTTACTTTTAAGAAATTAACCTTGAAAATCTGACCATTATTACCTACTCAAGTTAAAATCTATCTTATTTATCTAGTAAGTCACTAAATGTTTGCTTTGTCGATAAAAATCGATTGTGGGCCCTGACTCCTGTCCCGCTCACGCAACTCCGTTGCTCCGCTTAGGGAATGTTCATTCGCCAAGCCGGCGCCTATGTCAACAGTTGTATTGGGCAACCTTAATTTTAAGATCTTAAACTTGGAAATCTAACCATTAGAACGTTTGTCGTATAGGTACACCTGTATGACGCTATCTTAATGATTTTTTAATTCAATAAATGTACCTGACATTGTACCATCATTTTAAGACATTAATCTTACAGATAGGATTAACAAAACAGAAGTTATAACCAACCAAATCAATCCTTCCTTACTACTTTATTAAATAAAAAATTATCTACAAAATGTACTCGACCCACATCATTTTTCCTTAAAAGGGCTAAGAACACGTGCACGAAAATATTTTTTTTTATTAAATTTGTGTTTCCATTAAATTTTAAATTAATTACTTTTTTCACAAATTCTTTTATGTTACTCTGCAATGACTTTGTAAAAAAAAAATTTATCCTGACGTTCCACCTAAATTTTAAGGCCTCAACCTTAACGATCCCATTATTAGAACAAAAGTTATCAGCCAACCAAACCACAATTGTTATGAATGAAAAATACCTACCACCAACTGCATAACTATATATAGCAATTTTTTTGCCGATGCGAAGCCAATTGGCCAAGGTTATGGTTTTTTATTTCACGCACTCCACCGTCTTTAGAATACCTAGCACCCTTCCACCAGTATATTAATAGATAACTTTTTTTTATTTTTTGTGTAGTATTCCTCTTCCTAGTTGCGTTTCCCTCGATGAAATTTATTCTCAAAAACATCTTTCAATGTTTTTAGTATACAAATTTTAACGGTTTTGAAAATTTTTCAAGTCTATCATTCTGGCTTTAATTTGAATTTTGAAAATCCGACGATCCAAAGATATAATAATTTAACTGAACGCCAATCGGGTGTTTTTCAATTTTAGCAAAAATTGGACAATTCTGCACTGAAACACGTCGGTCGGTTGGCAATGAACAATAACCCCATTTTTTCAATTTTTCCGAGATTTTTTTTGTTTTCTTATTTAACTATTGTGAAGGATGTACAGTTATGCTTGATATACCAAATTAATTGTCTATTTTCCTAGATGCCAAACTATTTAAAACTAATCCTATAGATGCAATAACTAAAGAGTAATGAGGTGATACATAAAACAACACAAATATGTCAATATCTCGGTTGAAAACATTTTTTTAAATCTAAAAATTTTACAACAAATGTAAATTAAAAATACCTACCACTTTCACGGTTTTTAGATTTTTTAAACAATCCGGTTAAAGGATAAAAAATGGTAAAAATTCACCCCGAAAAATCCCTGTTTTTGAAACATCAAAAATAGTATCAATAAAAATTAAAATCCACATTTCCTTAAACACGTATAATTTATTTTTCAAATACCTGTCCAATGGTATAAAATATATTTCAATCAGACTTAACCCTGATTTATTGGAATTATTTTTTCAATTTTAAACTTTCTAAAATTTATATCTCGCTTTGTAGATTTTATAGAATTATTTTTCAATTAGTAAAGTTCTAGAGTTTTGAATATCTATTAACTAAAAAATTAATGAATGTTCTACGACCTTCTGTTTAGAAGTTAGTTTTTGAAACCTCGACCAGTTGTATACTTTTTTATGCTAATTAGTTTAATTTTGATTTTATTTCAAAAATAGCAAATTAAAAAAAAAATAGTATATATTATTTTTTAAGAAATGAATGAATCAGCGAGTAAGTTATTATAAAATCAAAATTAAACTAAATTAAATTTTTCCTTTTCCAAATGAACGTCCTTGAAAATTATTTTTTTTTATTATTCTTTCTATGTCGTACCCCTTTTTATAGAAACGTATGCAAGAAAAAGTCGCAAAATTGTTTTTTTTTTTTTTTGTCTCACTCCAATTTTCATAAATTTCTTCTTTTCTTTCTTTAATCTTAATTTTTATTCTTCTATCTTTGATTATCTGTTCCTTCTCAACTGAAATGGTTTGAAATGGAACAAGCTTCAGATTCGGCTCACCAAACGCCGCGTCGGGTGTTCCTCTTCTTGAGAGTACTCCTAGAATAAGAAGATAAGGAAGAGAAATATATCACATATACAGTGTATGTGAGACGTGAGTGAAGCACCAAATTAAGAAAAAAAAACAAAAAGGTGTCATTTTTCCGAAAGTGTTTTGAGATTTTCAATCGTTAAAATAGTGAAAAAAGATAATTAAACTAAATAAAAAAATGAAATAAAAGTGAGAATAGTGAAAGCTTTCAGTACTTTATTATAAAAAATATAAAACAACATGCGATGCTATGTTAAATTGTGTAAAAACACCTACAATATGGAGTTAAAAATCTTTTTATTTCACGGGCTGATTGTGTCTCAAATTCCACATAAATTATTGTGAAGTGATGTTTTTTATGTAGATACATTATCGTAGAATACTTTAAAATTGATATTTCATAGCATTTTGCTATAAAAAAGCCTAATTTGTTGAAAATGCAAATTACTTTGAATCGTGGTATGTCAGGTGCCTATCTGTCAAAATTGAAATTCTCTCCAAGGGTCGAATTAGCTTTTGTTGGTGATGGCAAGGCGATCAAATACATTGAGCGCTCGTAGGCAGAGTAATTTTACTTACTTTATATGGAATATCAGACACAGCTTACCTGTGATATGAACAAAAGTTGCAATGATTATTATAGATGTTTTTACAGGATTTAACGGAGCACCGCATGTAGTTTTATATTTTTATTTCAATGAAGAATAGCATATATTAACTTTAATTACTTTTATTTCACTTGTTTATTTAATTTACTAAACTTTTTTTCTATTCTAACGATTTAAAATCTCAAAATACATTCCTCAAAACAACAGCTAAAAATTCCTTTGGCGCCCCATGATTTAGCTGTCTAACTGCATGCCTTCCCTGTGTGAATGCATCTGTGTTTGTGTTACTCACACTATTTTGAAAAATGCTTCACTTTTTCCTCGATATGCCCGTTCCTCTATTTATTCTGCTATGAGAGTACTATAGAGTTTATATACAAAGATAATAGCTGTGTTTTATTTTCCCCGAGATCCAAACCAGATTGGATTTGCTTACGAAAATACATACATGTATTACAAAAACAACACAAGATCCAACTTTGTTTTGGATTTGGATTTCCAAATCCGTTTTGAACACATACCCTTAATTTGTAAATGTCGTCAGTAGTGTAAAGAAAAAAGACAACGGGTGTATACAAATAAAAAAAAACAAAAGGAAAAAAGAGTTGGGTATATAACAAGTTGTCACTGAGATCCTGGGTTGTTTTATTTTTATGATCAAATCTGGATTGGATCGCGATCGGGAGGAAAATAAAACACAGCTAATATATTGACGTTAAACTGTTACGAAGATGAGAGCCTCGGGCCTCATTCCGTCAAACGAAAACGATCGAGGATATCGTTTTGGACATAGACGTATATATATGGACAGCTAGTCTTATGACAGTTTCATACAACAATTGTCAAACAAATGTCGCCAAAATAAGAGAGCGATGCTAGCTCTTCCCACGCCACTTCAGGAAAAAAAATGAACTTCTGACAGAAGCTCGCGACATCTGTTTTTAAAAATTCAATAAGTCGTATTTAGCGATAAACCAAACCTGACAATTTTAAATTTCCTGCTTAGAAATGTGCGACATCTACGGCATTTTGCCTCTTATTTTGTTTAGAGTTGGTTTTGAGGTTGGATATTCAAAATGAAACAATTCACCAAAAATAATATAATTGGCCGCGTTCGAATGATAGGCCGATAGGGTATCTAATGTCGAATTCTTTTCAACAAAAGAATCGATTTTTTTTCTAAAAAGAATCGAATTTTTTCTGTCGTTGAAAGGAATACGAAAAGACGAAAAGAATCGATTTTGTTTTGTGATTGTGTGCGTGGCACTTGACACCAGCAAATTTTGAAGTAAAATATCCAGAAAATATTCAATTTGGAAATTATTATTATTATTAATTGAAAAACAACCACAAATATTTACTATAAAATTCACCGAAAATTCGTTGCAACCAAAAACACAATTTGTTTTCATAAAAAAAAATTGTTTTCTTAAAACACTGCGGCATTGAATTTGACATTTTTAGAAATTTCAAATCTTGCAAGTGTGTGTGCAAATCGGTGTAAAATCTTTCTTGAGTCTTGCAAAATTAGCAAGATTTGTTTTGACAGAAAAAATTCGAATTGTTCAGAAAAAAAAATCGATTCTTTTGTTGAAAGGAATTCGACATAATGTGGAATTCATTTCAACAAAAGAATCGAATTTTTTCTAAAAGAAACGATTTTTTTTCTGAACAATTCGAATTTTTTCTGTCAAAACAAATCTTGCTAATTTAGCAAGATTCAAGAAATATTTTACACCGATATGCAAACATACTAGCAAGATTTATAATTTCTAAAATGTCAAATTGAATGTTAAGGTGTTTTAAGAAAACGAATTGTGTTTTTGGTTGCAACGAATTTTCTGTGAATTTTATATTAAATATTTATGCGTTGTTTTTCAATTAATAATAATAATTAATTTCCAAATTGAATATTTTTTTGACGTTTTACTTAAAAATTGCTGGTGTCAATAATCACAAATAGATATCGATTCTTTCGTATTCCTTTCAACGACAGAAAAAAATTAATTCTTTTTAGAAAAAAAATTCGATTCTTTGGTTGAAAGGTATTGGACATAAGATCGTTTTTCATCGGATATGTTTTCAAACGACCAAAATCGGATTGGATAAGTTTGTCCGGCATTTTATATATATTTTTGTATTTCATATATTTTATAATTTATTTTTTCGGTAAAAATCAAAATCTGTGTAAAAAAAATCACAAACTATAAATTCTGCGTGTTCTTTAATCCATTGCCAATGTGAGACTTGAGAGACTAGACGCTGAAAATCAGCTTATATGTATTTCAGATGTCAGCTATTTTTTTTTTCACAAAAATCCGAAAAATTTTAGGATACCTTTCAGATTTATTTAGGAAAACAACTGTTTTTTCTTATAGGATTACAACAACAACAGCCAATCCGGATTGCTTTTAATTTTTACTCGAACGTGAGCATTGATGATGAAGAAATTGCCGAAAATAAGATTTCAACAGGAATCCCCAAAAAAATGTAAAATTGCATTTTGTTTAAAATGTTTTAATATCTTTTGCCTTAAATATTTCACTTTTTAATCACTTGGTAATTTCAACTACGCTTATCAGGTTAAAAAATCCGGTTTTGGTCGTTCGAAAACATATCCGATGCAAAACAATCTTAGATACCCTATCGGCCTATCACTCGAACGCGGCCATTTTTTTTCAACAAATGTCAACATTAAGGTTTCATTTTTTTCCTTTAGTTGCAGTGAGGAGGGCAACAAGCAGTCCATATATAATACGTCCATGGTTTTGGCAATAGTCATCTGTATGACGCTGATTACACGAGTCTTTTTTTCGTTCGTTTCGTCTTTTTGACAGCTTGGGTGAGGGGTGTAGAAATGTAGGGGGAATGAAGAAATGAAAGCAGGAATGAAAATTTGAAAATTTTTTCTGGTTGAACATTGACGTTTATGGTTTGACAACCGAATAGAGATGAGCGGTGAGTAGATGTCAGCAAAAATCGTAGTTAATAGAAAAATGATCAATATTCAGGTATCGATTTTAATATAAAATAAATCCATCACAAAAAATTAAAAAATAGCAAATAAAATGGTTTTTGTAAATCGAATGCAAAGAATGAAACTTCACAAAAACGTCCATTGTTGTCTATGTGTTCTTTCTACAAAAAAACATAATTCTCTTTGATATCAAACGTGTGAAATTATATGCCTGTTGTAACTTTTTTTCAACAAATTTTCCAAAAACTGAGTTTTTTTCTATGGGTTTTTGACAGAAAATTGTGAAATTTTGTGAAAATTTGTGCAAATTTGCAAGACATTTCACGTTACCAAACAGACCATATATTATTTTCGATTGACTAATGCCTGGATGGATTCAAAGGAAATTTGACAAAGAAATCGATTATTTCATGGAAAAGGAATATACATATAATAATAATAAGGTGGTTTTGCCTTATGGTCCATTGATTTCTACGTCTGTGCCTACGTTCTGTACTCCAGCATCGGTAAAATGGAACAAAACTCATATGATTTGTTTTAATTTCAATCGTCACTAGAGTTATTTTATTGATGCGAGCTACAGATTGAACGCACAGATCATTTGAATGGAATTTCTTAGAGGAGAAAATTGAAATTTTTTTTTAGGTTATAAGAACGGCATTTGCCACAATAGCAATTTACTTTTTTTTTATTTTCTCCAAAATGTTTGATTGAAATATAACTGGGTTTCAGTTTTTTGCTAAAAAAAAATATGTTTTTCGTTGATAAAAAGCGTGATATTCATGAAACGTCAACATTTGTCTAGCAAAATAATGCTTCGAACATTATTTGTCTGGGAAAAATTATGTGCACAGTTTGAAAAAAAAGTTTGGATTTTGCGTTTGAACTGCGTACTGCTTAAGAAAAATCCGAGACAAAATTTGTCCTGGGAAAAAATTTGTATGAGAAATAAAATTTTTCCCGAACTGCGTACTAGGCTTAATCGTGGAAATCGCTAATCACCCGATTTTGGTTGATTAGCGCCATTTAGTTAGAAGCTGTTAAAGTCATTGTTCAGATTTAACCCACTGTGAACAAACTGGCCCTTAATCCATTCTGAACAGATTTAATCCATTCTGAACTACCGGCACTAAGTCAAAAACACGTTTTGATGTGAATTCAACGTATTTTACTACCAAAATTAAAAAGAAAGAAAGAAAACATCGATTTTTCAGGTTCGATAAATTTTTTCATCGATTTTTCACCGAATATTTTAATTGCTCATCTCTAAAACCAAATTATTTTGCGAAGAATTTATAAAGATTTAATTTCGTGTTGTTAACCAGTTTTTGTACTTAAAAAGGCTACAAATATGAACAAAAAGTGACTAAAACACATTTTATTTACTATTACTATTTATAACAACTGTTTATTTTCCAATAAATCCACCGCAAAATTTTTGTTCCTCAAAATAACGAAAGAGTCTTCACGAATGAAAAAAAGAACCATGTAATCACGACGATACGTGCCTGTCAAAAAGACGAAAGACGAAACGAACGAAGAAAAGACTCGTGTAATCAGCGTCTATCACAGTCACACCTAAAGTGAAAAATAGGGACAGCTATTGCCAAAACGATATCGTTCGATCGTTTTACGGAATTAGGCGCTTGGAAAACTATTCAACTAGTGCAATTCTTTCTTTCAAAATCGCTCAAATTATATTTGTTGAAGAACGCTCATTTTCAATGTATAAGAATTTTTTCACACCTAATAGAATTATTCGAGCAATTTAAAAAATAGTAATTAATTAAAATCAGGTTTTAATATAATATCTATAGTTATTATTTCATTTTGAATTCATTGAAGAGTAGTTTATGTTTATTTTGTTCACTGTTTAATAAAAGACAGATTTGTTTTAATTTGATTATATATTATATATATATATATATATATATATATAATATATATTTTTTATCTTAAACATCATTTCTATAGTCTAGACTCACTTTCCGACTCTCATACTACACCGATTTTGAAAATGTTAATAATTTGTTCAAAAACTGCATTTGTTTGTTAAATATTGTTGTTAGTAAATTAATGGGTCGTGCATTCGATTTGTTAATATTCTCAATGGTTCATGTATTTGATTTGTGAATTTGCGTGAGGGATCTTTCTGAGAGGATTTTTTTGATAATTGAAAGTGCGGTGCGGAGTATTTTATTTTTTTAACTTTGGGGTGTTTTGTTTCACATTTCAGTCAACGCGAACAATTTTATATAGGGGCAAAAACAGAACTCATTATTTAGAATCGTAAAAAACTCCGGAAGTACATATATACATATATGTATAACTGTATGTATCTAACTTAATAAATTTTTAAGAGCATATTTTCGGTTTTTAAGAGAATATTTTCTCATTTTATATGCATATTTTATGCGAATATGTTATGTTTCTTAGCACATAATCCGAGCCCTGCTCATGACATTAAAAAATATTAATTTTTTTTAGTTTTCAACCAACTGGTGACCATTTACCAGTTCCACCGCCTGCATTACCGCAACCAGCCCCAACCCCGGGCTACCAACCACAGCAACAATACCAACCACCTTACAATAATTATCAGGCATCGAGAGGCAATAATGACTATGATGATGGAAGTTATGACACACGCTATAACAATCCAGGCTATGGTCAACAACCATCCTTTGCACCACAACCAACATATAACCCACCTCAGCAACCATCAAACTTTCAAAATTACCAACAACCTCAGCAACAGTATCAGCCACCTCAATATCAGCCAACAACTCCAAACCCTCAGAGATTCAAACCACCCGGGAAGCTTTCACTGAATCGTACACCAGATGGTTTTAGCTTTAGTTTTAACAAGGTTTAAGAACGATGAATGTTTAATAAAATCAAAGTTCTATAGTTTATTCCTTGCTTCTTATTTTTTAAGGAAAATTAACTGAGCAGTAGTTACAAAACAAGTCTTAAGCTTATAAAAATAATTTACAGACTGCGAATGAATTATGAAGTAGTAAGACGGCCTTTTACATTTTACTACACCTTTTTCGAAAAAAAAATAAGTTAATGATTAATACTCGACTGAAAACGTAAAGTGTCTTAAGTCAATTTTTAACATTTTTCAGGAGAGCAAAAAAATTGTCGAAAGATGCTTTTGAAAATAGACTTCTTAGAATAAACACACGCCTTTTCTCACCTTTCAAAAAAATTGTTGGTTATTTTATCTTAAGTTGACTTAAGAGTGATTTTTTTTGTGTTTGCACGCGGTAACGTATCTTAAGTTCACTTAAGATGTTTTACCTTTTCACAATTATTACAAACTCTTAAGATGATTTTTTTTAATTCGCTTCAACACAACATCTAATGTGGACTTAAGATATTTTACCTTGTTTCACCATGCTATTTTCCAACATAAGACGATTTTTTTCCTTTATAAAAAGGAAACGGAGTGAGATAGAAGAATACGGATAAGACAGAACTGTGCGCCTCTGTGTTGGTAATAGGGTTCATTAATAAAAAGCAAATCATCTTAAGTCGACTTAAGATACTTAAACTTTTAACCTAGTAAGCTTAGTACGCAGTTCGGGAAAAATTTTATTTCTCATACAAATTTTTTCCAAGGACAAATTTTGTCTCGGATTTTTCTTAAGCAGTACGCAGTTCAAACGCAAAATCCGAACTTTTTTTTCAAACTGTACAAACCAAAGTCTCCACATAATTTTTTCCAGACAAATAATGTTCGAAGCATTATTTTGCTAGAAAAATATTGAAGTTTCATGAATATCACGCTTTTTATCAACGAAAAACATATTTTCGTTTTAACATTTCCAATTTTGAAAGGTATTATGTGAAAGATGACCAAAAAAACATAAAATAAAACATGAAAGAAAGTTACGGGAATAAATTATATAAAACAGCTGTTTTCACACAGTCAGTGGCGTAGCTAATAGGAAAGGGTTCAAGAGGGCCAAATTACTAGTGCGGCAACTTTTTTAATCCAAGAAAATATACTAAATTTTCATAGAAATGACTTGAATGACAACATAAACTCGCTGTAAAGGCTGCAAACCCTTTTTTGTACTGATTTTTTTTTTTTATATTAATATTGCAGGGTAGATTTACCAAATACAAACAAATATTTGTACCTACGTTACTGTCCTCATTTGAATTTTATTTTTATCTCTACGCCTTCAAAATTTGTCTTGAGAAAAAGAATGTAGAGATAAAATTTAGTTTGTCTCGATCTGCGTACTAGGCTGTATGCAGATCGCGCAAAATTTTAGTTTCCATACGAAATTCTCTCCAAAATTTAGCCAAGCTAAAATTAAGCAAAGCATTTTAGCTGAAAGGTACGCAGCTCCAGTTAAAAAATCAAATGTTTGTTTCTTACTGTACATCACTAATCTGTCAAAATTTATCGCACGAAATAATTGTCTGGGACATTATTCTCGAGCAAAATTTTGACTGGTTCTGGTATTTTTTAATTTTGTGTGAACTTTGCTTTGTTTTTACAGATAGATTGTTGCTGCCTTCATGCAAAATGGATTCCGATTTGGAAGAATTTTTACAAGAATAACCACAACCGAAAAAAAGAATGCGTGGTAAAAATAAAATTACGTTTAAGCCTAGTACGCAGATCGAGACAAACTAAATTTTATCTCTACATTCTTTTGCTCAAGACAAATTTTGAAGGTGTAGAGATAAAAATAAAATTCAAATGAGGACAGTAACGTAGGTAAAAATATTTTTTTGTATTTTGTAAATCTGCCCTGCAATATTAATATAACAACAAAAATCAGTACAAAAAAGGGTTTGCAGCCTTTACAGCGAGTTTATGTTGTCATTCAAAAGTCATTTATATGAAAATTTAGTATATTTTCTTGGATTAAAAAATTTGCCGCACTAGTAATTTGGCCCTCTTGAACTCTTGAACTCTTTCCTATTAGCTACGCCACTGACTGTGTGAAAACAGCTGTTTTATATAATTTATTCCCGTAACTTTCTTTCATGTTTTATTTTATGTTTTTTTGGTCATCTTTCACATAATACCTTTCAAAATTGGAAATGTTAAAACGAAAATATGTTTTTCGTTGATAAAAAGCGTGATATTCATGAAACGTCAACATTTGTCTAACAAAATAATGCTTCGAACATTATTTGTCTGGGAAAAATTATGTGGAGACTTTGGTATGTACAGTTTGAAAAAAAAGTTTGGATTTTGCGTTTGAACTGCGTACTGCTTAAGAAAAATCCGAGACAAAATTTGTCCTGGGAAAAAATTTGTATGAGATATAAAATTTTTCCCGAACCGCGTACTAGGCTTTAGCATGGAAGACAAAAAAAACTGGCTACTCTAGTAAAGGAACACCCTTCCATATGGTGTCTGGTCCATCGCTCCTATTGCCACAACTTATGCTGCTGCACAAATCATCAAATCTTCAATTTCCCTTGTATCCATTTTGTTTCTAAAATGTAAAAATACTTGAAATTTTTCAAACAAACTTTCTTAAATTAAAATTTTTTTTTGGAGAACAGGTGTTTTTGACATATTCTACACAATGCCCTTATGCCTGTTTGATAACTTTTTGTTTCTACAAATATCCCAAAACTGATTATTTTTTCTATTGGTTTTGACAGCAAATTCTGAAATTTTGTGAAAATTTGTGCGAATTCGCAAGAAATTTCACGTTACCAAACAGACCACTTATTTCTATCACATATTCTCCACAACTCTCCTATGTCAAAATTTAGCTAGGGTTTTAGCTGATGTTTGGAGAGAAAAGTGGAAGCTAAAATTTAGCGCGATCTGCGTACTAGGCTTACTCGAGAATAATAGCTATATTTTATTTTCCCCCAGATACAATCCAGATCAGATCATGCAAATGGTTGCGTTCGGGGATTAATCCAAAGCTATCCGGATAGGTTTGTGTTGTTGTAATCCCTTTTGACAAAACAGCTGATGCAACAACAAACCAACGAATCTGAAATTTTTTGGGATAGGTGGAAAGCCTATTTGATAGTTTACCGAACGCAAGGAATAGAACAATCCAGGATCTCAGTGACAACTTGTTAATTGTTATATACCCAAATCTTTTTTCCCTTTGTTTTTATTTTAATTGGTATACACACGTTGTCTTTTTTATTTAGTCTACTGACGACATTTATAAATTAAAGGGTGTGTGTTCAAAATGGATTTGGTAATCCAAATTCAAAACAAAGTTGGATCTAGTGTTGTTTTTGTAATACATGCATGCATTTTCGAAAGCAAATCCAATCTGTGCCTGCGTTCTGTAACTCTCGCATCGATAAAATTAGTCGAGAAACGATGAAAATCGAAACAAATCCTATGAGTTTTGTTCCATTTTTCATCGTTTCTCGACTAGTGTGCGTTAAAACATAAATACAAGTGCAAAAATATGAATTCACCACCATCCGCCATTTTGTTTAGTTAGCTTGTAGGCAAACCAGAATGACAGCCGAGGATTCCAATCTTTATAATAGTTCATAATCTCTGGTACTGACTGCTAGTTGCCAACCTCAGGTTGGTTCCATTTTAGCCTCGGCAACACTAGCCCTCCTCACTGCAACTAGCGGAAAAAAAATGAAACCTCAATTTTGACATTTGTACAGAAAGAAAAAAATGGCCGCGTTCGAGTGATAGGCCGATAGGGTGTCTAAGATTGTTTTGCATCGGATATGTTTTCGAACGACTAAAACCGGATTTTTTTACCTGTTAAGCGTAGTTGAAATTACCAAGTGATTAAAAATTGAAATATTTAAGAAAAAAGACACTAAAACATTTTAAACAAAATGCAAATGCAATTTTACATTTTTTTTTTTGGGGATTCCTGTTGAAATCTTATTTTCGGCAATTTCTTCATAATCAATGGTCGCGTTCGAGTAAAATTTAAAAGCAATCCGGATTGGCTGTTTTTGTTGTAATCCTATAAGAAAAAACAGTCGTTTTCCTAAATAAATCTGAAAGGTATCCTAAAATATTTCGGATTTTTGTGAAAAAAAAATAGCTGACATCTGAAATACATATAAGCTGATTTTCAGCGTCTAGTCTCTCAAGTCTCTCACATTGGCAATGGATTAAAGAACACGCAGAATTTATAGTTTGTGATTTTTTTTACACAGATTTTGATTTTTACCGAAAAAAATAAATTATAAAATATATAAAATACAAAATATATATAAAATGCCGGACAAACTTATCCAATCCGGTTTTGGTCGTTTGAAAACATATCCGATGAAAAACGATCTTATGTCCAATTCCTTTCAACCAAAGAATCGAATTTTTTTTCTAAAAAGAATTAAATTTTTTCTGTCGTTGAAAGGAATACGAAAGAATCGATATCTATTTGTGATTATTGACACCATCAATTTTTAAGTAAAACGTCAGAAAAATATTCAATTTGGAAATTAATTATTATAATTAATTGAAAAACAACGCATAAATATTTAATATAAAATTTACCGAAAATTCGTTGCAACCAAACACACAATTTGTTTTCTTAAAACACCTTAACATTCAATTTGACATTTTAAAATTTTCAAATCTTGCTAGTGTGTTTGCTATTCAGTGTAAAATATTTCTTGACTCTTGCTAAATTAGCAAGATTTGTTTTGACAGAAAAAATTCGAATTGTTCAGAAAAAAATCGATTCTTTTAGATAAAATTCGATTCTTTGGTTGAAATCAATTCCACATTAGATACCCTATCGGCCTATCATTCGAACGAATTGTTTCATTTTGAATATCCAACCTCCAAACCAACTCTAAACAAAATAAGAGGCAAATACCGTAAATGTCACACATTTCTATGCAGGAAATTTAAAAATGTCAGGTTTGGTTTATCGCTTAATACGCCTTTTTCAATTTTTAAAAACAGATGTCGCGAGCTTCTACGTCAGAAGTTCATTTTTTTTTTCTGAAGTGGCGTGGGAAGAGCTAGCATCGCTCTCTTATTTTGGCGACATTATTTTGACAATTGTTGTATGAAACTGATATTAGACTAGCAGTCCTTATATATACGTCCATGTCCAAACCTATTCTAAAGTGGGTAGGTTCAATGAACAAAAAATTGAAAATTAGATGAAAAGTTCATCGAACGAGGCCAAATGTTCAGGAAATTGACAGATTCCAGAGATGTCGGTGAGTGTTTGAGAACATATTTAGACAACTTTTGGAATGCGTTTATAAATAAAGAGATGTCCAACTGTTTAGACACTATCCAGCTGGACGATTGTCCAGGAGTGGTCTAAGGAAATTTTATAAATATGACTGCAGGTTTTTATTTTACTTTTCCTGCCAATAATTTAAGCCGTTTTTTATTTGGAATTCTATAGGCAGCACAGTCAAATCTTACACAGTAAACAACAACAAAGGAATAGTGTCGATAACTTAGTCAGTAAAAATAGTGAATATAATAGTTGAGATAAATTCTTGGAGTGTCTGGAATAGTTTGACAATCAATGAAATTTGCAGAAAAATATTTTTTATTGCTGGTTGGCATTTTAGAATGCGTTCGTTTATGTTTATGCTTCGTTTTCATGTGTTGGCTTGGAAAATTAAACTACGGTTAGACGGTCATGGTAAATTTTCAATCCGTTGACTCCTTGGCGTTACAAAAATTTTGTTTATAGTTGCGTTGACATGAAATCTGCGTAAACGTGTGATAGCTTCTAGATTCGAAAACGCTATTTGTACTTTCTGGTGACAGTTCGCATTAAATATGTACTGAATAAAAGGAAGATAATTATGCCGTTCGTTCCTTATCTGTTAAGTAAGAGTGGTAATTACCATCACAGGATGGCTATGACGTAAATGGAAAACCCAACATAATTGGTATTTTATATTTCGCATAGAAAATTGAGCGCATTGCGGTGGCATTTGGAACAAAAAACTTAATACACGTTTAAAGTTCATTCGCTATCAGTCAAGTAAGTGTCAAAACAATGGTAACGATGTTCGTCTTCTATTAAATGTCGAAATATAAAAGTGAAATGTAAGAAATGGTTTAGACAAAAGCGAAGAAAACACTAATGAGTGGTCTTAAATCTGCCATTTTATTCTTCATAAGAACTGACAAGTGCAATCTAGTCATACTGGCCATGCGTCGTATAAATATTGAGAGAATAATTTTTTTCATTCTTTTTTGTCTTCGTGTATATAAATGTCGTTCATTATTTCGAGACAGAAGTTTGGACGATCGTGTAAATCCCGGATAAACGTAAAACCATCTATTTACGTTTTGATTCAGTTACGATTTTCGCATTTTATTTTTTTTTCAAATTCAAATTATTTAAAAAACAAACGTGAAGTTCTTAAAACTATTATTTTTCACTTCTAGAAGCCTAAGTTAATCTAATTACATGGAAAAAAAAACAGATACATTTCATTTCAATCTTTCAACAGGTACTCAACTCTAATCCAACTCAACCTCTATATAACCATTCCCTTGAATTTAACTTGACATAAAGGGACAACATTTTTTCAACACATCCCTTAACTTTTTAAATAGTGAATTAGTAGGTATTTTTTATTTGTTTTGGAAAAAATCTCCCAGTGAAGATCCAAAATAGAATAAAATGGAAAGAAAATATATTCAAATAGTTTACTAATTATGATAACATAAGATGGAAAAATGGTAAATTTGCCCTAGTTCCTTCACATATGCCCGGCAATGTTTTAAATGCCGATTCCCCAACAACCACCATTATACTACGTTTTCATTGGAGCCGAAATGAGCTAATTTTGTAAATTACAGAAAAGGTGTTTTCATTGCAAATTTGCTAATTTCGTTTGACAGATATCTTCATTTTGAATTTGATTTGGCAGTTAATAGCTTCTTTTTTTTGTGTTCTCTTTCTGTTTCTGTTTCTTATACATCAAATTTTGAAATTTTCAATGTTTCTACTGGGTTTCCACTGCGGATGCATTCCACTTGGGTGTATTCATAAGGTTTTTACGTAATTTCCAACCTAATTTCGTGCAAATTTGGTTGAAATTACCTCATTTCGAAATGTAAATTTGTATGGGAAATGAGATAATTTGGAATCGAATTTGGAAATTTTCAACGAAATTACCTCATTTGGTCCAATGCTGTTTATAGTAAAGCTAGGTACAGACAATTGTCAGATCTTGCAATATTGTCAGAACTGTCAATGGTCTGACAATAGCTAACAATTAGCTGACAATTGACATATTTCTTACAATGAATAATTGTCCGTTCACACGGTTGGTAGATTTCTTCCCAATTTGATTGTCAGCTATTTTTTTATCTCTCTTTAACCAACTCATTGACATTTCGAGCAATGAAAAAATTGTCAGCAATTGTAAGATGTTTTCAATGAAAACATCTGGCAATGACCAATGAGTCTGACAATGTCCTAATCGACTGACAATGATAAAAATTGTGTGTTCAGACAATTGTAAGATACCTGACAATTTTTTGTCAGATTGTCGTCTGACAATGACGGGTCTGACAATATTGTCAGACAAAATTTAGTGTTCAGACGATTGTAAGACATTTGGAACAGTTTTTTCACTGACAATATTGTAAGATCTGACAATCGTCTGTACTTAGCTTAATACTATTATTGTTGCCAAACCTGGGGGGTCATTCCGTAGTTTACTGAACGATAATCGTCAAAACGATAATCGTCGACGAGATCGTCCATTATTCGCTTCACGTTACTCCGCCACTATCGTATCGTCTATCGTTCGCAGTTTGAGAGCGTTTGGTATATTTCAGAAAAAGTCAAATTGGCTGTCATAATTGTTTAAAAAATGCATTTTTAGTGTTTGTTGTTTTGTGTTTTTTGCCGATTGAAAAATAAGGAGAGATCATTGTAAACTGTAATTTTTTTGTTATATTTCTACAAATTAATATAAATGCAAATACTAAATAGGGCAATCACACAATCTCTAATTGCGATTTAAACATCGTTTATGGATGAACATCCCGATTTGGCCAGGGGATATAAGGCGAACTCCGTCCAACTCAAAAATTAAACAACAAATTGTTGGCTGATTTGGCTGCAAATTTGAATGCCGATGGGCTCCCCACAAAGAGCATAAGCAAATGGAGAAAAGTTTAGACTGAATAGAAATAGCGCGCGAAAATAGCTTGGCCGAAACATTTTAAATTCAATTTTTCAATGCAACAGTTAACATACAAAATGGTAAATTACAGTGACAACTCAATCACTCAACTACAGTCACCTAAAAACTTCAAAATTAATGCAAGACGATACCAATTTAGCTATCATCCAAACGCTATCATTTTGACGATAGCGTTTCGGCGATTATCGACTTACGTGAAGCCAATAAAGACATCACTATCGCTCAAACGATATCGTCTGACGATAATCGAGTTACGGAATGACCCCCCTGATGTTGCCGATTCCATTGCTGATACCAAAAATGCTGATGTTGCTGACACTTTTAATGCCGTTGCTGGCCACAATGCTGATGTTGCCTGTCCTAGTAATGTTGCTGGGGTGGAATCGGATAAGGTGATAAATGATTGTCACATCAACCATAGTCATATGTGATTGTCATTTAGTTTTCCGTCTGGGTAAGGTGATTCAACTCAATTCAATTCAATTGAATACTTTACAATGTAATTTGTCAAAAACATGGTTGCCATAGTGAATGTTTCAAATGTTTGTAATGAGCAATCGAAAATATATAACGAAAATGACGTCCTTGCGATATAATTCTTATTTTTTCTTCATCTTCCGGAATGTAGTATACTTTTTTGGTCACAAAAATGTTTATTTTTGTTTGTGTGAATGGGAAAAAAAAGGAACTCTGAAAAAGTTTTTCAATTTTTGTAGGCTGGTGGTAACTCTAGTCGTACGGCGGCAGATACGTAAAATTTGTTGGAAAATGACAATCACATTTTTAATGTGATAGCTCTTTAGCTATCAAATGTGATATAATCTTAAACAGACTGAATTGTTTGAATGTAACTCTCACTTATCGCAAATCACCTTACACGATTCCACCCCTGGGGTGGAATCGGCTAAGGTGATACATGATTGTCACATCAAACGTGGTCAAATGTGATTGTCATTTAGTTTTCCCTCTGGGTAAGGTGATTCAACTAAATTCAATACAATTGAATACTTTCCAATGGCATTTGTCAAAAACATGGTTGCCATAGTGAATGTTTCAAATGTTTGTAATGAGCTATCGAGAATATAGAAGGAAAATGACGTCTTTGCGATATAATTCTTATGTTTTCTTCATATTCCGGAATGCAGTAAACCTTTTTGGTCACAAGAATGTTCATTTTTGTCTGTATGAACGGTAAAAAAAAAAGAACTCTGAAAAATTCATACAATTTTTGAAGGCTGGTAACTCTAGTCGTACTCAGGCAGAAACGTCAAATTTGTTGGAAAATGACAATCATATTTTTGATGTGATAGCCTTTTAGCTATCAAATGTGAATTGCTTGATTGTGACTCTCACTTATGGCAAATCACCTTACACGATTCCACCCCTGGTTCTTCTAAATTTAATCAACATCCATGGTCTGGTGTTCGCAACAAAAAACATAAACAAAAACAGCTGTTTGGTGTTGATGCTGATGCCTGCAATGCTCTCTCATCTGTGCCTCGTCTACGTTTTATTCATATCTTTCGACTAAGTAACAGTCACTGAAGAGAATATTATAAAATTTTTGTATTGCTGCTGCCGATTGTTCCTATGACATTATCGCTCTTACCGAAATATAATTGAATGATAGTTTTCTCACAAGCGAATTCTTTACATCGGATTTCAATATTTTTCCTAAAGATCGTTGCTGCAACCAGACTGGGTTGAGTAGAGGAGGTGGTGTATTATTTGCTATTAGCTCTAGCTATATAAGTCAAGAAATTATTTTATCCAATACTAATATTGTGCAATTATGTGTATGTGTAGATTTACCTATTTTCCCTTCTAATATTATTATTCAAATATATATTTTTGTTTCATATATTCCTCCTTCATCTCATATTTCTATTTATGATGCTCATATATTGCAAAAATTATAGATGAAAATTGTTACATTGTAATTCTCGGGGATTTTAATTTACCTGATGTTAAATGGTTAAATGGTTATGGTAAGAAATCTTTCCTTATAACGTATCTAAAGATTTTGAGTATAATGTTATTGTTAGTTTAATGGCTTTGAATATGTACCAAATAAATGATGTTTACAATTCTATAGGGCGTATTTTAGATTTGGTTTTTATTGACAAAAATCTAGAAGCTCAATTAAATGAATCTAGTTTTAAATTACTTGAAAATAGTGTCCATCATAAGGCGCTTGAAATTACATTTAACTTTTCTGTTTTGATAGAATCACAATTTTGTTGTAACGGTGTTCGGTGATTTTAAAAACGCTGATTTTATCTCTATGAACCGTTATTTAGAATCTGTTGATTGGCAAAATATATTTTTTATTGCAATAGCTTTTAACGGAAATAGCTTTTACTACTTTCGGAACATTTTAGATTCTGCTTGGAGAACTACCGCCATTTTCATAATAATACACGTACTGGTTCAGAAAGAAAAGAGTGCACATCAGCATTAAGCAAAGCAACCAACAGGTAGAGTGCAGAAAAATAATGAAATAAGATCTTTTATTTAATAGAAGCGACCCATACCCGGCGTTGTATGGGGAGCACTTTGCTTTAACCAAAAAACGAAATTCTATTGATTCGATCGCTACATCACAGGATTTTAAGTTGGGCTAATCTGAAGATTGCCTGAAAATTTCATCAAAATCGGTCACGTCGCTTTGGAGTTTATAAGGAACATAATACTAAAACTAAACTTACCTATAGATACAGTTAAGAGTTTTTTTTCCAATTATTTTATAAATGTTTTCGTGCCTTCATTCTGCTGAAAACCCTCAATGACATCGTTGAAATCAATTTCTCTTAAAAATGTTCTCTCAATTGATAAAACGGAGAAATTGACTAGACGTTCTTGGGTCATAGTAGATCGAATGTAATTTTTTATAAGTTTCAATTTAGAATAGCTCCTTTCGCCACGGAGACGCAAATGGTCAAAAAATATTGAATAAAGAATGATGTGTAAAGCAATGATTCGCTTAAGTCCCAATCAATTATGAACTTTAGATTTTCTTGGGCTGTCCATTTCGCAGCAACGTCCACACTCGTATCGGTCGCACGCAAATATCTACTATATCTTTTTATTTCTTCCAGCTTTTTTCTTTTTTAAATTCTTCGTAAATATGTACCAGATTGTCAAATGTAATAGCCAAATCGTGATCAGAAGCTTCAATTATCCTCCTTCCTCCTCGTCGGTCAATGTTGATATTCATATCGTTACATTTATTAGTGCCAAAAGTAACAGCATTATCTACAATTTTAGTTCGTTCATTCGATAGAAAATCTTTCAAGGCTAAGAGTTTGACAAGGCCTTTATCGAAATTCATTTTGGGAGACTGTAAATATTGTTGAACTAAATTAACTTCTTCCAGTATGGCATGTATGAGTACACATTTTTTTCTAAAATTGATACTTTTGTCTGGTATTTTTAAATTTATGTAGAAAAATTCTTAATTATGAAATATCTAAGCTTTAAAAAAACGTGACGTTTTCTGCTTGAATCCCAAATGAAATAGTATTTAAGATAATATTAAGATCGAAAAATATGATACAAAAAAGTGGCTTACACCACTTTTACACTCACAACCCCATATATTTCTTAAAATATACATACATCCAATCTAAACATATTCTGCCCGCCAAAAACGATACCATCGAACCGATTTCAGGTATCACTGCCACCTATGCCTATCACTTCTTCTTTTCCATCTACAAATATTCAGCCGCCACCGATGACATCAACTCAATCACCACCGAGTCAGGCTACTCAAATACACCACCAAATCCGCAAATTACAAGACCTGCCCGATTTCTCTAGTCAACCAGAGCAATGGCCAATGTTTTCGGTTTCTTATCGAGAAACCACAATGGCTTACGAATACACCGATCTAGAAAATTTAACGCCTTTGCAAAAAGCTCTAAAGGGTATATTGCAAAACAAAGAGTAGAATGTCTACTGATACATTCAAGCAGTGTCAGTGCCACAGTGCCATCATGTTAGAGCTAGAAAATTGTTTCGGTTGACCGGATGTGTTGGTATGAAGCCAAGTTGCCAAGGCGAAGTCTTTCCCTAATATTTCGGAGAACCGAATAATCGACATTGACACCACTTTAACACCACTGTCTCGAATCTTACAGTTTTCTAGGAAAACTCAGGTGCATTGACGTATTTGTACGATTGGTCACTTCTCGACGAACTACTTTCTAAATTACCCCTGGCCAAAAGGAAAGAATGGGCCAAACATACATTTTCAATTGGGGTATATCCGTCTGTACGTGAGTTAAGTACTTGCCTTAAGCAAATTGCCGCCTTTATAGCCATAGCCACAGAAGATAAGACCGACTCAATCGAAAAGAAGGTAAAACACGTCAATGCCATATGCCCGGTAGGCAATGAAAATAAAAAGCCGATTGTCTTATGTTTAGTGTGCCAGCAAAAGCACCAACTACTATATAAATGCCCAAAGAATCGTCTCTGTTTTTGTTGTTTACGGCCTGGCCATAGTGTGGCACAATGTTCATTTCGCAGAGAATGTGGAATTTCCTCGTGTCACAAATGCCACAACTGCCTTCTCCATGACTCCCAGGGGCAAACAAAGCAAGTGTCACACACACATGATGAGATATCTCACTGATAGTCTTATCACCAATCCATTGCAACGAGTTTACAACCTTTTCTTCGGTCAATGAGATCTTAGCACCGTCATCAATAAAGGCTATTATGTTGCATGTTCCTTTTGGACCCGTCAAGCAGACAGGAATAAATTTTAAGTGTTTTCTTTTCATCGTCTTTATTAAAAATTGTGTCTATAGTGATTTCTTTAGAACGTGAATGGGACGCACTTATAACTGGTGGCACGGCAGCTTGGTTCACAGAAGACTTACTTGGTGTATGTGGCACTTGCTTTGCTTGCCCCTGCGAGTCATGGAGAATGTTGAATTGCCTCGTGTCACAAATGCCACAACCGCCTTCTCGATTGGAATTAAAGGCCAATTTGATTTTCGATGGATCTTCAGAAATAAGTGGCAGAGTATTTTGCGCTTGAGAATATCACAGACAAAAGGGCTGAACAGATTCTCAAAGAAACGACAACAAAAATTAATGGCCAATATGTGTAATGTATGCATTTGGCAACACCGTCCACCCACTTTGAATGACGTTTGGATGAAATGCTTTTGAGTAAATGTGCTTGAATGCACCCTTTTTTTTATATAAGTCACTTCTAATCCAGGCGCCATCGTGACAAGACTATATCTAAAATACCAAGCTTATGTTTTTGAAGTAGATTCTATAGTTTATAAGACGTGTTGAATTATTAAATATAAAACAGTTAAAATAATCCGCTTTATTATTTTACCGACGACATGACATTGGCGACGAGTAAAAAAGCAAAGTGATTGCAAAGATTTGTGCAGATTAATTTGAACAATTTTTTTTTTTGTCATTAAACCTGTGCAACAAATACGCGTGTTAAAAACGAAAAAAAAAAAAATGACGGATCCCGTCATAAACGTAGCAGCTCCAACTGTATTAAGTATATCGGCTTACGAGTACGATACGCAAAACTGGACAATATATAAAGGGCGCCTGGAACATTATTTCTGCCAGGCAGAGATTACAGACCCAGCGAAGAAGCGAGCAGTTCTAATAAATGTGCTGGGGGACAGAACGTACGAGGTGGTTCATGGGTTGTGTGCACCCAAAACACCCGGTGAGAAGTCATACGACGAATTAATCACGATATTCAACGACAACTTCACAATTCCAACCATTTTATATTGTGAACGACGGAACTTTTACGAGGCGACTAAGAAGGACGACGAAACGGCTCAGGACTATCTTATCAGGCTGCGCAATTTGGCAAAAGCTTGCGAGTTTGGTTCCAGACTAGAAAGCATGCTCTTAGACAAGTTTGTCATTGGTATGTCTGGGGCCTATAACACAGAACAACAAGTCAACTAGTCAACAACTACTTGTTTGAATATACGTGTTCAACAAGTTAAATTCAATTCTGTAACACAACAAAAATTGTAACAATTGTTAAAAAATATAATTTCCCTCGACTTGTGGAACAAGTAAATCTTACGTATTCATTCGTATAGTAAGCGAAGTTGAATTTTGGTAAAGACTATGCGCATGTACAAATTGTTGTTTAATAATTTCTTTAAATATTGGGAGGAATAGAAAAATCAAAATGAAAATTAACGCCAATTTTGTATATACGTAGGTATATTCGTAAATACTCGATTCTCATTTTTCTTCACAATTTGGAACACAAAATTAAAAAGCTTTACAAATTAGTTAGATATACTTTTGTATATAATTTCTGCAGTGCTATATTATCTTCAGAACACATTTCATACAAACAATTTGGAGCGAAAACTATGACAAAAATTAAGGGATGTATGAGGCGTTTTTTGTGTAGTACTATAAGCTTAGGTTTAAAAACGATTCCAAAAATGTAATCAAACTCAATTTCTTGACGTTATAATAGTTTTAATTTTAATCTTAATTTGATGTAGCGTTGAAATGTTCTCGAAAAAAATATGACCTTACTTTTATAACAAGGTTAGACATTTTCTTACAATATTATTAACATTCTTTAATAATTTATATTATATTATTTGTTATTATTTCGGAAAAATGTTTGTACTCTATAAAAAAGAACACCAAAAAGGTTCGAAGATAAAATGTCGTCAGCTGTTGCTTCTTCTGTCGTCAGAAGTTGCAAAAAAAAAAACTTTGCGTAAGTTAAGCCAACAGTACCTACTTATGACTCTTTGGACAATAAATTATTTCAAAACAAGAATAATAAACAATTTTATATCAACTTTTAATGAAAATTAAAAAAAAATGATCAAAATAAGCTTCTCTTTGAACTCAATTATCTCCGTCGAAAAATTTAAAACTTTAAAAATGCATCAAATTAAAAGAAACAGTTCGCAACTTGAAAAATATTCTGGAAACGAAATATGTAGCAACACATTATTATTTGGACTATTCCAATTTAACCCAACAAAATTTTGAAGTAAAAGGTTGGCTCAAACAAGCAACATTTATTTTTTTCTAATTTACAAACTAGTTTCGATTTTTATTTTGTATTATTTAGTTGTATCAAACAAATTTTTCATCCAAAATAAAATTGTGATTAAAAATTTTGTATAATCTTCCGTACCATGTGCATACATATATTTATAAACAATATATTATATAATGATATAAATAGGTAAACACTATATAAAATCAATCTTTTCCCAACTTGTTCACTCTAAACACGTTTGAAATCGTCAGTTAGAATTTTTAAACTATTCAACAATTGAAAGAAGATTTAGGGCCAGTTGTACAATAGTGGTTCAGCTTCGGTTCAAGATCTTAACTCACCGATTTCGGCGGATTAACTAAAGTTCAACGCTGGTTCAAGTATGTAATTGGTTATTATCAGACACTTGAACAGTAAACCACTGTTGAAACTCAATTAATCCGCCGGAATCGGTTTATAAAAATTGCTGAACCACGGTTTAAATATTTGTACAACTGGCCCTTAGTTAAACACTTGTTGTTTCCAGTTACAGAACCGTTTAATATATAAAATTTCCCACTTGTTGAAAGACCTAAAAACAATTGTTATAAATTGGGAAGACTTGTTTTTACGTGTTACACAAATTTTGAACACCTGTTGAATTTTGCTTGTTAAACAAGTACTTGTTGTATTGTGTTATAGGCCCCTGGTGTGGTTTTCCACAAATTGTGTGATGACGACAAGCCGACGCTGGCTAGAGCGTTGGAAACAGCCAAGAAGTTTCAAAAAAGGCACGGTGAGTCAAACGGAGAGATAAAGTCGGAGAACATTTGTGCAATCAAAACGAGTTATCAGAAGAGACAACAGCAGCAGAAATTTGGGCAGAAACAGCAGCAGAAGACGGCAATGTAGAAACAAAAACCTACTACAAAAGACGAGACAAAATTGTTCAACGTGTGTCCGCATTGTGGTTTCGATAACCACAGACCGCAGCAGTGCAAATATAAAGATGTAACGTGCTTCAAGTGCGAACGAGTGGGGCACATGGCTTCAATGTGCAAATGTCCACGTAAGAAATTGGCATCTAAAAAAATTTCAAGTATTAAAAATAACGAACCTTTTAACGATTCTATTGAGATCTCATTAACTTTGTTTAATAAAGAACTAGTTTTTCAAGTTCATACAGGTGCAGCTGTGTCGGCTATTCCTTGGGAAACCTATTTACGGTATTTCAGTAAGGTAAAACTGCAAAAAGACAATACGAATATTTCTGGTTACGGTAAAAATAAATTGACGGTAAAAGGATCGTTATTTTGTGGCATTAATTATAACAGTATCATAAGATATTTTAAGTTCTTAGTTATTGATAGGGGTGAAAACCCAATAGCTGGTAGTGATTTTATTAAAAATTTTCAAATAAAAGAAATCAAAATTAACGCAATTATATCAGATGATGAAAATTTAAAATCAATACTTAAAGAATACGATTCCCTTTTTTCTGAAGGATTCGGTAAATTAAAAGGTTGTAAGATTAGACTCGAGGTGGACAAAAATGTCGAACCGTTTTTTGTAAAAGCACGACCGATTCCATTTGCATTTAGGGACGAAGTCGAAAATCAGTTACACGATTTAGAAAGCCGCGGAATAATTTCGAGAACGGAAAGTACGGAATGGGGTACACCTCTTGTGTCCATTTTAAAGAAAAATGGTAAAATCAGGTTATGTTGCGGACTATAAAGTAACTTTAAACAAATATTTACACGATACGAATCATCCGTTACCGCGAATATCTGATCTGTTGAATAAAATAGGGGATGCAAGAGTTTTCTCGAAAATAGATTTGGCAAACGCATATAATCAGTTAGAATAAGACAATTCGTCAAAGAAGTTAGTTACGTGGAGCACACATATAGGGAATTTCCTAATGAATAGGTTACCTTTTGGCATAAGGCCAGCAACGGGAATTTTTCAACGCGAAATTGAAAAGGTTTTGAAAAATTTTGACGAGTTGGTTAACTTCTTAGACGATATTATTATTGCGGCGCCTTGTCTAAAGAAACACAACGAAATTCTTCACGAAACTTTTCGAAGATTACGCAGTGCCGGCCTAAAATTAAACAAAAATAAATGTTTGTTTGCAAAGAACAAAATACAGTATCTTGGGTATTTAATTTCGGAAGAAGGCTTCGTTAAGGTTAATCGGGATGAAACAATTTCACAATTTCCGGTACCAAAGAGTATATCTGATGTTAGATCCTTTTGTGGTTTTGTAAATTATTTCGGTCGATTTATTCCAGATTTAGCAACTAAGATGTCTCCCATATACGAAGTTTTAAAAGGTGAAGTTTTTGAGTGGAACAGGCAAGCTATGGGTGCTTTTAAAAATATTAAGCAGGAAATAATGTCAGATACCGTTTTTGTGCATTTTAATCAACAATAATTGCCTGTGGTACTCACCTGCGATGCTTCTAACGTGGGAATTGAATTTGCTTCACGTTTGCTATCTAAATCCGAACGGAATTATGGCGTTATAGAGAAGGAAGCCTTAGCTATTGTCTACGCTACACGAAAATTCTATCAGTATTTAATTGGAAGACCATTTGTACTAGTCACAGACCATAAGCCTTTTGTGACTATCTTCGGAGAAAAAAAAAGGGATTCCACAAATGTTGACTAGTAGATTACAGAGGTGGCCTTTCCATCTCTCAGCTTTTCAGTATTCCATACGGTATGTTAAATCCGCTGATAACGTTGCTGATGCAATATCTTGTTTTCCTCAGCAGAGCGATAATAAAGAAGAAATAATAGAAGACGAAAAAAACACGATGACATAATAATCGAATTGAAACTAATTCAAACATTTTAGTCGACTTAATACGAAAAGAAACTTAAGCTGACGAAACTTTGTTGGCAGTAATAGAGTCAATTAAGGTAGGAAGTTTTTCTAAGCTTAACGCCAAGGAAACCTTTTCACCTTTTTTAAAACGTATCAACGAGCACGTAGTTGAAAACGAAGTTCTTATGTGGGGTCATAGAGTGGTAGTTCCACACTCCTTACGTAAGTTAATCTTAAAGCAATCGCATGTGACGCACATGGGGATTGTTAAAACAAAATCGCTTTTAAGATCTTACCTATGGTGGCCTAACATGGACTCAGAAGTGGAGCACATGATAAAAAGTTGCGAAATTTGTTTATCACTGTTGCCAGATCCACCTAAAGCTAGAGTTATCAACTGGGAGAGATCAGGAAAACCTTGGGAACGAATCCATGTTGATTTCGCGGGTCCATTGAGAGGGTTTAATTTCTTAGTAATTATCGACGCGTTCTCAAAATGGATTGAGGTATTTTATACCAAAACGCCCAACTCGGTATTCTACATAAAATGACTTCGAAGTGTGTTTTCGAGATTGGGCATTCCAGAGGTGGTTGTGTCCGATAATGGAACCCAGTTCGTTTCCGAACAAAGCAGAGAGTTTTTGAATTCATTGGGAATTCGACAGTGCCTTACAGCACCAGGCTATCCGGCTACAAATGGAGCAGCGGAGAATGCTGTTCGTACCATTAAAAATGCAATTAAGTGTAGGGAACACGGAAACGACATTGACGAAGTTTTGACGCAATTTCTATTTGACTATAGAAACACAAAGCACTGCTCTACGAAGAAAACTCCGGCATCTATAATATTCAACTACTCACCTAGAAGCAAATTGGATCTGTTGGCACCGGCCAATTTAAACGCGAAGTTAAATAATTGCGAACTGAACGGTAGTAATGAAGATAGATTTTTTAAAGTCGAGGAAGTGGTGATGATTCGAGATTTTAATTTAAAAAAAAACGTACCGCAATGGTCTAAAGCCTGCATAGTTAAAGTTTTCGGTCCTCGAATGTATCTATGCAAAATGGAGTCGGGCAGGCATATTAAGAGGCCTCTACCCAAATTTTTGAGAAATATGGAAAATTGGCAAAATGGATTCCGAAGGATCTCCGCCACGGGACCATATATGGCCAAAATTTAAATTGCATATGAAAGAATGACATTTTGGCTTCAAAGTCTTGAGGCTATATTTTTGATTTTGAATTTTGTTTTCGTCTTATTTCAAAAATCCAGTAAGAGGTTTTATAAAAATCACGCAAAACTGCCAAATGGATGCTTAACGATTTCAGAACAGGAGAGGAGTACATATATAAAATGTATATCATTTTAAAGGTATTGATTAGGGCTTCAATGCCTTGGGCACCGATTTTTGAATTTGATCCTTTTTTTTGAAATATTTGCTTTTGAAAAGTGACAAATTTTCTATTTTTCAATTGTATTTTTAAATAACAAGAAATAAACTAAATAACCCAAAACTTTCTCATAATGACAAAAAATTTCTAATAAACAAATTCACTAAAAAAAACTAGCACAAAAACTTAAATTTTGTTAGAAATAACAAATTTTTCAAAGGTCTGTTTTGCAATAAATAGTCGTTATTTTCAAATATTTCGAATTTTTAGTAAATCTAGCTGCCACATGATGGCTTTTCTTCGAAAATGAATGTTGTAGATCGAATCAAACATGAACCAGAGGCAGCATTATAGAATGGGAATGTGTTGATGATAAAATGAAATAAAAAAAAGTGTTTTTGTGGGTACTGCTAAGCGAGCGCTGCGCTCTACCATATAGCTACATCCACTTATTTTGTGGGTAATGTCAAAAAGAAATAAAGAGAAAAAAATGTCTGCAGGTCAAGTCAAACTGATTTTTGTTTGTATGCGAAGGTCGTTTGTAGACAGAATCTATGTAAATTATAATTTCAACTACTGACAAAATAGTTATGAGCAAGCAAAAATATGAGAATTTGGTTTCCATTTTTTTTGTTATGAGAATGAAATGTGAGGTAGGTAGGTAGGTACCATATTTGTGTTGTCTAAGAAGCTTATGCCATCAGGATTTTTTATTATTTTTTTTTTATTAGCATAGAATACAAACAAATATTTTTAAGCTAAGATTTTTTTTGATTTGATTTTCCAAAGGTAGGGGTAATTTTAGAAAAAAATTAGTTTTTGAGAAAATTGAAAATTACTATAACTACTTTATTATGAGATTTTTGTTTTTTGCTTTCTTACATAATTACAGTGCTACCCTACCACCCAGCATTACGGCGTATAAGCAGCGAGGTATGTATGGAAGGTCAAAAACAAGCACTTTTTATTATAGGAGGAGGGTCTATCTAGCCCCGTTTAGAAGGTAGGGGAAATTTTACAAAAAAAATGGTTTAAAATGAAAACAAAATTATTAAAAAACAACGGCAACATTTACAATGAAATAATATACTGGTTTTGAAAGCCAAAAATATGTCAAATTTTTTTGAAAAATTCGCCTGCAAACTCAAAATATTTATGAAAAAATGAAAAAAAAAATGTTTAAACCCATTTATTTCAAAATACATACAATTTAAGAAATTATATTAATTTGCTGCAGTCGTACGGTAGAACCTAGGTAATGTGAATTTTTTAGAATGCATTACATTTTCATACCTGAACATTTTAAATGTACTAATAGAACAGAGTATTGGCTGTAAATATAGGTATAATACTTAATTGTTAGTAATACCGTTATGTTTTAATATTTTTTTTACACTATTTAGTTTTTTTTTTATAAATTTGCCCCTCCTGCCCAAACGGGGGAGATAGAGCCCCCTCCCATTGCAAAAAATGCTTGTATTGAACTGTTCTACAAAAACCGTTATCATTTCAAAAAGTTATTTGCCAGTAAGTATTTACCTATCTACATACCTATTTATTTTTAGTGTATAACCTACCTACAACCTACAGGTACCTACCAATTATATCTATCTAACAATAGGTAGGTATTTGTATTTATTTAATAATTTCCTCAAGAAACGATACCTATTTTTGGTATGTAATTCGGGAATTGATAACAAATAATACCTACATCTTCATAATTAAATAAAATCACAAATACCTTCCGAATCGCTTTTGTAACCTACACTCAAATACCTACCTAGAAGAAAAAAAACTCTTGAAACCACACAAAAAGTAAAAAACACCCTAAAATTAAATAATCACTTCTTAGTAAATCCGGAATTTGGAAACATACAAATGCATATTGTACATACCTACCTACATACTTTATCCATTACCTACCATAACAATATCCTAAAATCTAAAATCATTGAAGTTGAACAAAACTACCCCATTCCAATAAAGTGACCTACAAATAATTTGAAATGAAAAAAATAATATATGCATATTATGATTGAATAATTATATTATTGAGAAAAAAATTTCAACACAAGTTTTCCTCCACAGAAAAAAACTTCACAAATAGCTCTTCGCGCACCACGATACAAAAGCAAAAACAACACATAATATCCCTTTCCAACACACGAATACATTTACAAACACTTTACTCCCTATACCCAAGACGAAATATTGAACAAAATAAATAAAAATCTATACCTGCACTGCGTCTGCTTCTTCTTCTTCATAACAAAGTAAAAGTATAGTGCAAAGCAACAAAAACAAACAAATAAAAAAGGCTGTATGCGCTGTGAACGTATAGCTTCTATTTTTTGTTGTTGTTTCATATGCCATTCGAACAATGTTTGTTCGAAGTTCAAACATGTTGTTAGGGGTGAGTTTTTTTATTCTCGTTTTTTATTCGAAGACAAAAATCTTCGAATCTGACTTGGACATTTTGGGTGGAGGCCTCTTAAAAGACATGTGAACCAAATAAGAAAATGTAAATGTAAAATCAGTAAAGAAGAAGATAATAATATCAACGATAAAATTGTATTAAAATCACAAATTGATTGTAAAGAAAAACCAAAAATTGCTAAAAAAACATATATATTTTAATCGCAATATCCCACAAAATGTAACTAATAATGTATCTCGACCTTCAGTTGTTGACAATGTGAGCCAATCACCGGCAATTGCATCTGAAAGATGTTTAAGAAATAGATTAGAATTAAAAAGACCCTTTAAGGTTTACAGACTATGTATGAATATTGATTTATCGTATAATTTTTGTAAGGGGGCGTATGTAATGTATGCATTTGGCAACACCGTCCACCCACTTTGAATGACGTTTGGATGAAATGCTTTTGAGTAAATGTGATTGAATGCACCCTTTTTTTTATATAAGTCACTTCTCATCCAGGCGCCATCGTGACAAGACTATATCTAAAATACCAAGCTTATATTTTTGAAGTAGATACTATAGTTTATAAGTGTTGAATTATTAAATATAAAACAGTTAAAATAATCCGCTTTATTATTTTACCGACGACATAACAATATGAGACTGGATTTCTCTGGAAAGATGAAAGCATGAAGATACATCACGATAATATGATTTAGTTTAGTGGGCTTTAATTTAATTAATTTCCTTTTTAACCAAGATTTCAAAAAGACACTTTTTTAAGTTTAAATCATTTAAGAGCAACTTATATGAAATATTTGTTTTTGTAATGCCTATAAAATACACTTTTTTTTTTAGGAACTCAACAAATGCAGCTAATGTGTCGACTATGGATGTCCTATGCTCTCTTGCTGAAAATGCTCGAAGTCAATTGTTATTTGTGTTCCAGGGATAGTGGATGATTCTGAAACACCATTCATTAAGATAGATGAAGTTTATCATCCGTGCGTAGCAGCAGTCTTGTATGCCCAATAGAATTGTATTTGGATAATACAATAATTATGTGGAAGTGCTCTTGGTATTAACATAAAAGGTGCACTGAATACTACTAACTTTGGCTTACCTTAAGTTTTTTACTATGTTAAAACTTCAAAGGAAATAAATTAAGTAATTTATTTTTATATTTTTGAAAAAGCGCTTTTTATTTAATTTTTTTTTTAAATTAATTTTTTGTAATGGTGATTCTTTTTTAACAAATTTTGATACTCGTTTCTAAAGCATCAATTGCTGTTTTCAAAAAAGTATCAACTATCGCTGTACGACTTACCGTTAGTCAGATACACTCCAAACCGTTTTTGATTTCTCTTCATGATGGGAAAAATCAAGAATATTGAAAAAGGTTTTAGAGTGTATCTGGCCAATGGTAAATCGTACAGCAATCGTTGATATCTTTTTGAAATCAGCAATTGATGCTTTAGAAACGATTATCAAAATTTGTTAAAAAGAATCTATAAGAAGGTTTTTTTAAACAACGGTGCGAAACAAAATCGACAATAAACTTTATTTTTTTTTTGTGACTGGCGAAATGTCAAATAAGAGACCCGTTTAGCAATTTTAGTTTTTAAAGCAATTTGCTGTGCATTTTTTTACAAATTTAGAAAAAAATTCAAGTTACCAAACACGCACCCAGTGGCAAGGTACACTGATTGTCATCTTCAAATGGAGTCAAAAAAAACTGTTATACATATAGGGAATACACTATCCAGTATATTATAGAGATCAGTGCAGCTGACTAGCCGGTTGGCGGCAACGTAGTAATTCTATTGGCTTAAAATGCAAGATGAATTCTTGCAATTTAACAAACATTGCGAGATATGTAATATTAATAAATATAATAGACATCCTAACCTACAGCCCATTGGTGAGGCACCAATTCCGAAAATGGATGGAGAATCAATTCACATTGATGTAATGTTCGCTGAAAAGCAAAAATTTCTCACATGTATAGACGCATACTCAAAATTTCTAGTCATAAAACATATTGATAGTAGACAGGAAATGTCAAACAAAGTTTTAGAACTATTGCAAATATTTCCAGCATGCAAACATAATACATGTGACCAAGACCTAGCTTTCACACCCGCAGTCTTCACGGCTCTTATGAAAAGATGCAACATAACACTATACTATGTAACGACAAACCACAGTACGTTCAACGGACAAATAGAACGAGTACACAGTACACTACAAATAGCGAGATGTTTAAAAACAGAACACTCACTACTTGAACCTATAGAAATATTCCTAAGAGAGGCAAAGGAATACAATTCGACAATCCACTCTGTGACTCAGAAAAAACCTAAAGACATTCTAGTCAATAAAAAGTTTCATGAAGACACTCCTCTCAAATTAGCTATCGCCAAAGACAAAATGATAGAATACAATAATAAGAATAGGAAAATCAGAAACATAAAACCGAAAGATGTAGTATACCAAAATGATCCTACAGTAAGGAACAAGTTTCCACCTAGGTTTATGAAAAGAATAGTAAAAGAAGACTTAGGAAATAAAGTAAAACTAAACAACGATAAAATAGTCCATAAGGATAACTTGAAATATTAAATTTCAGATCATGGACATCGTCTTCATATTGTTATTTTTTGCTGCAACAAAAGCAGACCTTGTAGACTACACTAGGGACAACTACGTTTTAATAGAGGTAGGAGATGCATTCCTCTATGAGAATACTTCAACTGTCATACACATTACAAATCTAACTTACATTCAACATTTCGTCGACTCCACTCGACAACAACTCAATAAAAACCACGAAGATTCGACATACCCATTTTCCACTAAGGAAAGAGATACGAAACATGATAATGACCTCAACACTATTCAAACTTTGCTTGATCAACTTACTCTCAACTTACAGATCCAAAAGGGCTATAGAAACTATAGGCACCATCTGGAAATGGATTGCTGGATCTCCAGATCATGACGACAAAGTATTAATTGAAAACAAAATAAATGACTTAATAATTAATAATAATAAGCAATTTATAACTAATTCTAAGATCTTTAATGTACTAAATACTTTAAAATACAATGTATATGATGAATTAATTTCAGAAAAAAGTAAACTACTTATTATAGAGTTACAAAATATTATAACCACGTTAACATTATCTAAACTTGGGATCTTAAATCCAGCCATATTAAATCACAGAGAAATTAATGATATTATAAGTAAAGAAAAAACACAATTAACCATTACCGAACTAATAGACAATTCAAACCAACGATATTATTGCAATCATGATCAAATATCCCTTGCTTTCTACTAAATGTAAATTATATGAAACTAGAGCTATTAGCCAACATGACGGTAAACTAATATTTGACAAGGAAATAGCTAAATGCCAAAATTCATATACAAATATGGAAAAATGTAAGTTCGAAACAAAATATAACTATTGTAAACTGAAGCCAACAGATACTTGTTTATCTAACTTACTTACGCCCATATTATTCACTCGATACATCCAGATTGAAACTTTAATCCAGATGTATTTACATTGAATTTGTATACTTTACATCTGGATTAAAGTTTTAATCTGGATGTATTGAGTGAATAATATGGGCGTTAATGATAAGAAAACAAATTGTACTAAGTTAAGAGAAAAAAATGTAAAACTAGAATTAATCAAAGACGGTATCATATTACTATCCGGGAAACATACTGTGGACAACCAAACGATAAATGGAACTTATCTTGTCACATTCGAAAACACCACCACTATAGATGGCATCATATACGAAAATCAATCCAAAAAAACGTTCAACATAGACGACTACAATATAGATGAATACTTAGAAATAATAAACAAAGAACTACAACTGGACAATATTAATTTGATGGACCGAATCCAAACTGAGATATCGAACAGTCCAACTATTTCGATAATATGACTATTACTTTTAATAGCAATAATGATTATATTTTCAGTTCATTGCTACAAGAAAAGAATACTCAGAATCCCACCACTATTCAGAGAAGAATTAATAGAACTTCAAGTTATAGGAATAATGAGACGCGTACACTCTTGAAAGATTGGGACAATCTTTTCTTAACCATGGGGGAAGTTAACACTCTGAACCTTCACTCCATCCGAAGACAAAGAGTAGTAGTGGATTATTATTTATTACCCACGCCAAAAAGGTCACATCATCTGGAAGTGATAAAGAAGATTATTTATCATCCAAGCCAGCACTTGAACATCAGGATGCAACATGTGCATCGACCTCACAACATATACAATAAACCACTCCGAAATACGAGACAAACACAACACTCTTAAATATTCAGCAGCGCAGGCAGTCAGTCGTCGTCCACCGTCATCAGCAGTAAATTAAAAATATTCATTGTATTAAGTCTTTGATTTTAAATAAAGTTTTTTTTTTTTAAATTAAGGGCCAGTTTCACAGTGAAGTAAGTGTCACTTAAGTGCCGAATATGGAAAACTAATTCCCAATTTCACAGTGTAAACTTATCGGATTAAGTGACACTTAAGTCTCCGATGTTGGCCACTTAAATTCCACTTACTCAGGTAGTAAAACTGCGGCTGAAGTGCCAAAATGGGAAAATTAAGTGCCACTTATTTTGTTAAGTGTTCACTGTGAAACTGGCCCTAAACGTCGTATCAATAAATTAATCTACACTTAGGTATATGGTCTCAAAAGAAAGTGACTAAAAAAAACAAATTTATAACATTATTTATTTTTGCCCCGGTGGGCAAACTTTGGGCACCCAGAGATTGAAGTCGCGCACGAATCGTGTTAATTCCTGTCCACTTTTTATTGCGGTTCTTCTTAAAAATGGTTAACATACATTTGTTATTAATGATCATGAATAATATTTTTAACGAGTATATTACGTATATTGATAATGAAAATGTGAAAACGAAGGCAATATTATTGAGCAAAACCATTGGTGTTGAAGTTTGAAATTAATTTTTTTTTAAATAAAAAATAATGACACACATTTGAAAAACAATCATTTTCCTGTTTTTGTGAAGCTTTCTTTTATCGAAAAATCTAAATCTAGCCTTTAAGTCGGATATAGTTACTTATTATTACCTACTATATTTATTTTGTTTATATTGAAGTTAATTGCTCAAAATTATTATTTAATTTCAAAACCAAAAAAAAAATACAGATTTTTAAAACTTTTGCTGGCCCACATCTTTGTATATTTTTCGAATATTTCAATACTTTTTTTTCTCCAACAAAATGCAATTGAAAAAACGCAATAATTTTATGTATGCTGAAGACTTTAAAGACTAATAATGGACTAATATCATAAATAGAAAAAACCCCAGACTTTTGTTTTCGAAATCATGTTATGTGCACCTATAAAAGCGCATTCTGGGGGCTCATTACCAGGAGCAAAAAAATGTAATCGGCATTAGGCAATAACGCCCAAATCGATTTGGAAATATCACCCAAAAAAATTCTGAACAATTGTTGTTGTTTTTTTTTAAAGGAAAGAACGCCCAAAATAAAAATTTTAAAAGTCAAATGGGAAATAACGCCCAGAATTGGAAATATCGCCCAAAAAAATCCACAAAAACCTCACTGTTTATGCGCCGCGTTTTTTTGAAGATTGTAAAAAATGTACATACAAAATGTACTACCATTTGACATGTGTATGTATGTATGTATGTATGTGTGCAAATATAAAAAGTGGCGCTTTTTACAAATCTTGCATAGGGGGCAAGTTTGGCTGAGGCCGGCCCTGGGTAAGATTGAAGTTGCATAAGTCTAGTGGGATCTATAATTTTACAATATTTTGAGTTAAATTCTTCTTGAATGCAACAATGACAGTGATGTTAGTTAGTGTGCAAGAGATAACATAGCACAGTTGTGATAGATGTTGTTTTGGCATTATTTAAACAAGTTTTGTGGTTCAAATGCAAATGGCAGTACCTACATATTTGTTTGCGTAAGATCAGATTACATTTTTTTGCTCCTAGTATTGTGCCCCAGAATTGTGCGCCCTGTGCATTTGCACATCTTGCACATATGGTTGATTCGGCCCTGCATCCACTTCCAAAATTTGCTATCTGCTCTTCGAAAAACTCTTAACAGAATATTTTGAGCCATTATTAGTTGCTGAGATATTGTTTATGAAATGCCAATGAATTGAGTATAATTTATCCTTTTTCATTGTGAAAGACCAATTTTTTCTCCTGAACAAATTTGATTTTTTTTTTGCGAAAAAATAGGTATATGTATATTTATAATTATTTATTAACAAAATAATATATTTTGTTCAAAACTTTACGTTATTAAGTAATATTTTTGTTTGTAATATTCGAATTTCCTATCAATTTCTAGTCAAATACTAAAAACCGGATGCCTAAATGTCTTTTAGTTTTTAAGAAAATTTAAAATAACGAAATCTACTTTACTTCTTAATTAGTAGAAAATAATAGGATCCTTGAAGCAACAAAATAACGGATGGAAGTCGAATTTAAGAAAACTTACTTTTGTTATTTTCAATTTTCTCAAAAACTAGAAAACATTTTGACATATCGTTTTTAATGTTTGACTAAAAACTGATTGGAGCATATAATACACAAAACTGCAGCTTAATTTTTAAAATTTTGAACAAAATGACATTGAACACAATTTTTTAATTTTTTTTTTTCAAAAATTTAAGTTTGAAAATTAATTTTTGAAAAACTGTTCACTCAATTTAAAATGAAAATGAAAGAAGATATCTTTGGATTTATAAAAGTTCTTTTTTCGCCAGAAATCAAATTGATTTTGTTTGCCAAGCGAAATTTTGCTGCTGTAGTTGTTACCGTTGTTAGTTAATGATTTTTTTCTATTTTGATTTGATTTTTTAGAAAATTGCCCCTCCCACCTAAATGGGGGGTTATAGACCCCCGCCACCTATACGATATTTTTCTTGTCTCAACTCAACCTACACGCTCTAGCTTTTTGTCACACCTTAGGTGAATCACCCTATGTATTGTATACATAAAGTCAAATGTCAATATAGAAACAAAATCGTTCAAAAAACAATAAATTAAAAAATGTAGAGAGGTACCTACCTATCGGTTTTTAAAAACTAAATTGTGTTTCCTTAGAAAAAAATTAGGTATAAAAGTTTCTCTTCTTTGATCTTCCAAAAATGATAAGCTTACAAAAAGATATTTATTAAACTTATTTTTCTATGGGTAAAGTACCTATACCTACCAAAATATGTCATCTACATATAGGTACCTACCTATCTACACAATTAGAATTACACATTTTGAATCTTTAAAATCTCATAGATAGGTACGTAGGTACAAAACTTTAAAATTAGGATTAAGAAAAGTTCATACCAAACTCATAAAGACCAAAAACGCAACACATTTCTTGGGAGGAGGGGTCTTAATCGCTGTTCGAAATCATTTCAATACAAATCTCATTACTTTCCGATTTGATCTTGCAATAGAACTTATTTGCATCAAAATATCCCTGCACTGGACCATTTAACGATTTTACGAACATCGCCTCCCTGAGTTCCACTATTTTCCTATGGGGTGATTTTAATCTTCCAAACATTGATTGGATACCTTCCGAAGACGAGTCCTTCTTTGAAGCATCTTTGACTTCATCACAGCAAGAACTTCAATTGTTGGACAATATTATCTCTACAGACTTACAGCAATTTAGTTGTATAAAAAATTCTTTAAATCGAACACGCGATTTAGTTTTTTCTTTTGACGCTGTTGATACAGTAGTGGTGGAATCTACTACAGCCATATCTAACATAGACAAGCACCATCCACCCTTAGATATATTCCTTGACTTGGGCGGTCATTTACTCAACAATATGAACTCTCAAGACTACTCATATACATTTGATTTTCGCAAGACGGATTTTGAGCTGCTTTCTGAAAAACTAATTACATCTGATATTGTAATTATTCCAGCGTCAGGAGATATTGACGATGCAGTTGCTTACTTTTATCTTGTTTTAAATAATTGTATTAAAGATTCAGTTCCAGAAAAAAATTCCAAATACTCTAGCTTCTGCCATCCATGGTATACAAAAGAACTTAAAATTCTTCGCAATAAAAGAAACAGGGCTTGGAAGAATTATATAAAAAGTACGTCCTCTGAAAATTGTAAAGTTTATATAACCCTTTTTAATGAGTTCAAAAATCTCTCCAATAGTTTATACAATGACTACTTGTATAATATGGAAAGTTCAATTAAGAGTGATCCTAAAAGTTTTTGGAAATTTGTTAACTGAAAAAAGAAATCTGATGGCTACCCAGTCAATTGTACTTTAAATAATAATATTTTAAAGAGTACTCCAGAAATTTGTGAGGCATTTGCAAATAACTTTCGTCAATCTTTTATTGACTCGCCAGTTATTGTTGACAAGGACTACTTCCACTACTTAGAAGACTGTCCACAAACCACCATTAATAATATCAATTTTGACATTGATAAAGTTTTTCATTACCTCACCTTACTTCATGATGATTACTCACCAGGACCTGACGGTATCCCTCCAATTTGAAAAAGTGTAAATCAATCTTAGCTTCTCCTTCAACATATTTTTGCGCTATCCCTAACGTAAATTTCCAAGTATATGGAAGTCAGCATTTATTTCCCCTGTTTTCAAAAAAGGAGACAAATCAGATATAACTAACATATCTTGCATTCCTAAGCTTTTTGAACAGGTTGTTGTTGATAGTTTGACATTTAATTGTAAAAATATAATTTGCAATCAGCAACATGGTTTCATGCAAAAGCGATCGACTGTAACCAACTTACTTGTATTTGTGCAGAAGTGCTCAGCTGCATTGGAAAGTGGGTATGAGCTCGACTGCATCTATACTGACTACTCTAAGGCTTTTGATCAACTTTCTCATGAAATCATCAAGTTTAAATTAAAAGTGTTTGGATTTCCTCCCGGACTCATCACTTGGATTTCGTCTTATCTCCAAAATAGATCTTACCAGGTGAAATTCAGGGACTCTTTTTTAAATCCTTTTATTGCAAAATCGGGAGTTCCTCAGGGTCACTTAGGAACTCTTCTTTTTATATTAGCTATTAATGATGTACCTTTATGTGTAGTGTGTACGTTATAGCGAAATACTTATCTTTGCAGATGATATGAACATTTTTAAAAACATTAAATCTGTAAATGATCGTTTACTTCTTCAAGATGATATTTAATAGTTTTGTTTTATGGTGTCAAAAGAATGGTTTGAACCTCAACCCAACCAAATGCCAGGCAATAACTTTTTCAAAAAAACGTGTTCCCAGTTTGTTTAATTATAAAATATCGCAATGTATTTTACTTCGTGTCCAAAGTAAAAAAAAAGTATTAAAGACTTTGGAGTTCTTTTTAATTCTAAACTAGATTTCACAGGGCACAAGGCTTACGCCATGCTAGGCTTTATGAAAAGATGGGCCAAAGAATTTCAGGATCCATACGTTACTCTCGCCATTTACAATTGCAAAGTTCGTCGCCATTTAGATTATGCATCGCAGATTTGGACACCTCTTTACGAGGTTGATAAGAATAGGATAGAAGCAGTACAGCTTCGCGTTGAAAGGGTTGCAATGGTCTGATCGTTATAACCTTCCTCCGTATGAACATAGGATTAATCTTCTCCAGATTCAAACTTTGTCACAGAGGAGGCTTAATAATGATATTGTATTTATTCACGAGCTATTAACTGGTGTTACTGATGCACCTGAATTATTAAAATGTATAAATTTAAATTATAGTGGAGGAACTCACAACCTTCTCGGTTTTGATCTGATTAGCGATGTAAAAAGTCGTTACTTTTGAGTAATCGTTACTTTCGTTACTTTTTTCAAAGTAATCGTTACTTTTGAGTGATTACTTTGATTACTTTTTTCAGAAAAATTTGACAAACTTGTTGTTTCATAAATCCGGTAATTCTGGAAAAAAACATTAAAAAAACATTGATTTTTGGGTCGAAATTATGTTTTTACCTAGTAATGTACGTAGTACGTTATTCTGCGTGATTCTTAAATTCACATAAGGCGTGTTTTTTTCCAAGCCCGAAGGAAATTGGATGAAAAAAACGATTCGGGGCTAAAAATTTACATGTTAAATGCAACAACAACTAACCCCCAATGGGTTTAGCTAAACCCAGATAATTTACGGAGCTTAACTTTAGCACGGAGAAAAACTGCATTACCGGCGGGAATTACATACTTGCTATCGATAGTTTGTATGGAAATTCCATTTTTTTTTCTGTAATGGCGTCGCTAATCCCCGATATCGTTTTTTTCAACCACTTACCTCCGGGATTGGAAAAAAACACACGTATAAATAGAACATTTTTTAAGTTTTATAGCGGTGTAGGGTTGTAGCGAGATAATAGCCGCGTTTTATTATCTACGGATCTAGATCGGGATCATCTTTTAACACGTAATACAACAACAATTTTGGATCCTGCTCTGTATCTGGATCTATTTTAAAGATCCGAAAATAAGTTTTTACTCTGGCGGGTAGACGGCTCTTTAGTCGGTAGGGAGTACAAACTGTAGTGTAAAGAAAGAAGACAGTATCATACATGAAAAATAAACAAACATAAGAAAAAAAGAGATGAGCATACAAGACTTTTGTCATTATGGATCCGTATCGTTTTATTTTCATCCAGATCCGTAGATAATAAAACACGGCTAATATCTATGTTTTTTTCCCCCAAGATCCAATCCAGATCAGATCATGAAAATAAAACAACCCACGATCTCAGTGACAACTTGTTATACCCAACTCTTTTTTTCTTTTGTTTTTTTTATTAGTATACACCCCTTGTCTTTTTTCTTTACACCACTGATGACATTTTGAAATTAAGTGTGTGTATTCAAAATGGATTTAGAAATCAAAATCCAAAACAGAGTTGGAACTTGTATTGTTTTTTGTAAAACATGTATTTTCGTAAGCAAATTCAATCTGGTTCGGATTTGATTTGACACTATTTAAAACAATTTGCTTTTTTTTTTTTTAATTTCAGTAACTTCATATCAATTGTTCGAATGACTTTTTCATTACAGACCCCCTCCTCAACCAAAACTACTCTTTTTAAAAACATCCCCCCATTAAGTTGTAGCTTATTGTTTTTCCTCGATTTTAATACCTCAACCTTAAAGATCCATCAGCTAAAACTCAAGTTATAGACTTTCAAAGAGAACCATGCCTTAACTAAATTATACTCGGATCTCATATCTCGGATCGCCTTTGAGTACTGAAAGATTACTTATTGAGTATCGTTACTATTGGATTTGATTACTTTTGATTACTTTTCGTTACTTTTGGATTTGGTTACTTTGATTACTTTGGTTACTTTGATTACTTTGATTACTTTTAGATTTGAGTACTGTTCGTTACTTTTGGATTTGATTACTTTTGGTAACATGAACGAAGTACGGGTAGGTTGTATTTAGGTGAACAAAATTTTTAAAACCATTTTATTTTCAGTTTTCACAGTAGGGTGCCGCTAAAAAATGCTTTTTTCCCACATTTTTGGAAAAAATTAAATAAAACTCACACTGGTCAATATGTAAACAAGATTATTGTTGAAAAAATTAATTCCCCTGAGGATGGTCCAAAAAAATTATTTTCAGTTTTTTTAGGTAAAACGTTATTCAAAATTTTTTTTTTGAGAAAAAATTGTAAAACACAATATTTTCACAGTAGGGTGCCGCTTAAATGTTTTCTTCCACAATTTTCGAAAAAAATAAATAAAACTCACACTGGTCAATAAGTAGCCAACATTATTGTAAAAAAAAATATTTCCCCATAAGGGTGGTCAAAAAAAAAGTATTTCCAGTTTTTTTAAGTAAAATTTTACTAAAATATTTTTTCTTGAGAAAAATTTGTTAAACAATATTATTATAATCAAAATCAAAAGATATTTTAGACAGCAAAATTTAAAACGTAATATGTATTTTTGTTGTCGTTTAAAGTGTTTGTTTTCCACATTTTTAGAAAAAAAATTAAATAAAACTCGGACTTTTCAATATTTATACTACATTTTCAAAGGGAAAATTGTATGTTCTACAATTTTTGCTCCGAAAAAAAGCTTCACACACTTTTTGTATGATTTTAAAAAAATGTTGCCTTAAAATTCCGGAAATAAATTTTCTTGGACCACCCTTATGGCAAATCCTTTTTTTAATAACATTGTTTTTTTCATAATGACCACTGCGAGTTTTATTTATTTTTTCCTTAAACTGTCGAAAAGGCATTTTTAAGCGCTACCCTACTGTGAAAATTTTATGTTTTAGAATTTTTTATCCAAAACAAAGCTTCACACACTTTTTGTATGATTTAAACAAAATTTTACCCTTGAATTCCGAAAATAAATTTTTTTGGACCACCCTTATGGCAAATCCTTTTTTTAATAAAATTGTTGTTTTCATATTGCCCAGTGCGAGTTTTATTTATTTATTCCTAAAAATGTGGAAAAAGCATTTTCAAGCGCTACCCTACAGTGAAAATTTTATGTTTTACAATTTTTGCTCTAAAACAAAGCTTCAAACACTTTTTGTATGATTTAAAAAAAATTTTACCCTAAAATTCCGGAAATAAATTTTTTGGGGCACCTTTATGGCAAATCCTTTTTTTACTAAAATTGTTGTTTTCATATTGCCTAGTGCGAGTTTTATTTATTTTTTCCTAAAAATGTGGAAAAAGTATTTTTAAGCGGTACCCTACTGTGAAAACTGAAAATATGTAGAATGTTTTAAAATAATTTTTTGCTCACTTACATACAATACCACCTATACTTCGTTCACGTAACACGTTGCCAAAACCCAAAAGTAATCAAATCCAAAGGTAACGAAAAATACTCAAATCTCAAAGTTATCAAAGTAACCAAAGTAACCGAAGTAATCTAAAGTACTCAAATCCAAAAGTAACGAAAGTAACGAGAAGTAATCAAAAGAATCGTAAACACCAGGTAATCGTTACTCAGAAAAGTAATCGATTACTTTGATTACTCTAAGTAATCGTTACAAAGTAACGATTACTAACGATTCCTTACACCCCTAGATCTGATGAATCTACCCCGCCACAGAACTAACTATGGATTGCATGAACCTCTAACTCGTATGTGCAAACTATTAAATTTGAATGATAATCTCTTTGATTTTAATATTAATAAAATTAAACTTTAAATTGTATTGAAGACTAGTGTACCACGCTTTTGAATGTTTGTACTTTATTTGTATTAGTTTATTTATTCTTAATAAATTTTGTGGTGTTGTCTCCATGTTGTATAGTTTATGAAAAAAGATAAACGTAAAAACAAAATTTTTTGTATAAACAAATTTTTATTTTTATTTTATTTTGGTTAACTTTAATAATTACAACATTATTTTGTTAAATAATTAATTTTAAGTTTTCGCGACGCGTTTCGGATTAAAAATCCATCATCGGGCGTAGGCGTAGTTGACGTCAACTAGGGGCGTAGGTGTGGTTGACGTCAACTACACCTACGCCCGATGATGGATTTTTAATCCGAAACGCGTCGCGAAAACTTAAAATTAATTATTTAATAAAATAATGTTGTAATTATTAAAGTTAACCAAAATAAAATAAAAATAAAAATTTGTTTATACAAAAAATTTTGTTTTTACGTTTATCTTTTTTCATATTTATTCTTGTTTGTATTCTTTTGTTTTCATATTTTAATTTTAATTATTTATTTAGAGTGCGTTTGTTGTAGTTATTTGCTTACTAACTACTAACACTGCACTAAGTGATGAGCCAGTATTCACAAGTTTGTGTTGGCAAATCTTTGGTCGCTAGTTGTAGCTTGCCTTAAGCTCTCTTCGACAAAGATCTGATAGTGTAAAAAAAAAAATAATCGTCATCACCCCAAATTGCATGAAAGTAACAACATCTTGGAAAAAAAACAACCCTTGAAATTACATTTCGTTCAACAAACGTAGCATCTAGCATGGCAGACAACAATTCAACTGCAAAACCAAAGTGGTTGTTTTTGTTGTTGCCTCCCTTTCATTCGAACGAAGGATTTTTTCTCTCATAATTTCCTCAAGCATATTCAATGGCTGTGGTTTTCACTACTCAGTTTTTAAAAGCGACAACAGCCGTGTTTTTTTGCAAGCCCGGGGGGAATTGGATGAAAAAAACGACGTCGGTGCTAAACAATTAACATGTTAAATGCAACAACAACTAATCCCGGAGAATTCTCGGGGTTTAACTTAAGCGCACCGAAAAACTGTGTTACCGGCATGAATTGCATACATGTTATCGATAGTTTGTATGAAAACTCCATGTTTTTTACTGTCATGGCGTCGCTAATCCCCGCTGTCGTTTTTTTCAACCAATTCCCCCCGGGCTTGCAAAAAAACACGCCTAACATTGACTTTGATTTCCGGCCATCTAGCGGCGATCTAATCCGGTGTCCCTTCTATTTGCAATTATTCAATGCTTATATCTATATTGAGTATAACAAATTTTGAAAATAAATTGACAATACATTTTCGTTAATAGAGTAAATGTTAAAATTTCTTTAAATAAAAATAAAGTTATGCAGTTCAAAGTGAAGTTAAATCTTTATACGTTATATATAATAAAAACAAGAAATTGAGGTTGAGTCAGAGATTAGTGAGCAGTATGCAGCGGATATCTTTATGGCCAGTTGTACAATAGTGGTTCAGCCTCGGTTAAAGATTTTAACTCACCGATTCGGCGGATTAACTAACGTTCAAGTATGTCATTGGTTACTAGGCGTGTTTTTTTGCAAGCCCGGGGGGAATTGGTTGAAAAAAACGACAGCGGGGATTAGCGACGCCATGACAGTAAAAAACATGGAGTTTTCATACAAACTATCGATAACATGTATGTAATTCATGCCGGTAACACAGTTTTTCTGTACGCTTAAGTTAAACCCCGAGAATTCCCTGGGATTAGTTGTTGTTGCATTTAACATGTTAATTGTTTAGCACCGACGTCGTTTTTTTCATCCAATTCCCCCCGGGCTTGCAAAAAAACACGGCTACTATCACACACTTTAACAGTAAACCACTGTTGAAAGTCAATTAAATTTGCTGAACCACGGTTTAAATATTTGTACAACTAGCCCTTAAAGTGCCTAGTTAAAACCTAAACACAATGGAGACGGAGCTGCAGCTGCAATAGCTGTAAAAATATTGAATACACACAACTTCAATGATGCGAACACAACGCAACGCAGCAGCGGACGGTCCTGCATAATCTCTGTACAGCATTGACGATTTTATTTGTATAGAGAAAAAAAAGCCGGAAAAAAGCTTTACTACTGAGGCTGGAGCTTCTCCTTCAAGCAAATTCACTGACCCAACTTTATCGGTTTTTCTTGGATAATTTCAAAACGGAATGTCATACACACATTAGCACATTTTTTGTATATGCATGCAAAAAAGAACGAGAATCAAAAGTACTTTTTTTTTACTCAGAAGGAGAGAATGTATGCATGCAATACCCTAATGGTGAGTATTTTTTTATGGTCTGAAAACAAAGGTAGAAGACAACAAAAACAATTAACTTTTTTCAGTGTGACTGTGTTCACGTTCGTGCCCAGCCGAAAAGTTTAATAAAAATTCCCTCTAGAAAGAAAATCAATTTAAAATCAAAAGTTAATTATTTAATTATTATGCCTGTTTGGTAACTTTTTTTTCAACAAATTTCCCAAAAAGAGATTTTTTTTTCTATGGGTTTTGACATATATTTGTGAAATTTTGTGAAAATTTGTGCAAATTCGTAAGAAATTTCACGTTACCAAACAGACCAATTATGATGTTTATTTATATAAAAACGAGAGAAGAAGATAAATTGCATTCCTTTTCGTTAAACGTTGAACGGCTTACAACATTTAATTTAATTTTAACATTCGTAAAATTTGTTATCCGCAATTTGAAAATGCCCAAAATAAGCCAAAAAAGGAAATTTATACAATTGTATGAACAAATTGCTTTCAATGATCTATTAATTCTTGAGTTATTTGGCGAAAATGATGGTAATTATGTTTATTGTTGTGATCAACGCATAAGTGCATGTGTGAATGCATTTGTTTGTGTAACTCACTATTTTGAAAAAAAAAAACCTCACTTTTTTTCGATATGCCCGTTCCTCTATTTTTTTTCCTAAGGTTACAAGACTTTACCATGTTTACGATGTTGACTATCTTCGTTTCACACACAAATTTGTGTCTTAAAGTTTAAGATTTTGAAAAGATTTTTCATACAAATTTTGACAGTTTCCTTACGACATCGTAAACTTTAAAACGTTTACCACGTTTACGATGCTTTTCCGACGTTGCATGAATACCCTTATTAATTATAAGAAAAATATCGGAAACAAAAAAAGTGAATAATAATCCCGTGGTTAGTTTTGATGTGTAAACATCTATGCTCTCGGTATGGGGAAAATGAAAATATAAGTAAAAAATGTAGCGGAAGTAGTGGTCGTAAATATGAATAAGAATACTGGGTTATCGAATGCACGAACCGGGTACTCAACATCATCCGTTCGAGAAAAAAATTTTAAAATATTTCTGTTGGAATTTGAATACAATGCGACATCTTGTTCACAGCAATTGTTTTGGTTTGATATTTTCAATTAGACTTGCATGTCAATTCATTCTGCGCATGTATTCATAAGTTTGTCTCTTTTTGTTAAAAAGGGAAAGGGGTGAGAAAATTATAAACTCAAGCATGCGCAGGAAGAAGTATTTAACAGTTTATAACTTATGACTTCCATAGTAAAGGGTGATAGATTAGATAATTTCTTTAAAGCCCTATTACACTAATGATCATTTACGATTGGGATTAGAGTTTTGATTGATTATGAGAATTTGAAAGTGGGAGTACTAATGAATGTAAGTGTGTGGATTAAGATGGTGGATAAGGGAGTCATGAATATTCATAATAATAGGCGTGTTTTTTTGCAAGCCCTGGGGGAATTGGTTGAAAAAAACGACAGCGGGGATTAGCGACGCCATGACAGTAAAAAACATGGAGTTTTCATACAAACTATCGATAACATGTATGTAATTCATGCCGGTAACACAGTTTTTCTTTACGCTTAAGTTAAACCCCGAGAATTCCCTGGGATTAGTTGTTGTTGCATTTAACATGTTAATTGTTTAGCACTGACGTCGTTCTTTTCATCCAATTCCCCCCGGGCTTGCAAAAAAACACGGCTAATGAACAGGTTTAGGAGATATTACCTCGATTTTTTACAAGTTGATGTTTACACATCTTAACCGCGAGTCCCGGTGCTAACACATTTTGTTCTTTAAAATATTCAAAAAGGTGTACAGCTCATTGCGGGCACGCAAAAATTAGAACGTACGACACTTTTTCCAGCTATTCCAGCTCCGTTTCCAATTGCACCATTCTATTGTGTTCAGGCAGTTAAGTGCTTTTTTGTGTGGGGAAAAAATATTAATTAAAATAAAAATTTCGGAAACAAAGAAGTGAATAATAAGGTCGTGGTTATTTTTGTTTTCTTTAAAATATACAAAAAGGGTTTCTTTTCTGTTGCAGCTTCATCACCGTACCCAGTTGCAACATTCTATTGTGTTCATGCAATTAGCGGTTCGTGTTGTTGCTGCTTTTAATGATGTGCAGAGTTTCAAAAGTGTTATCGCTTTAACGCGTGCTGCTCAGTACAGAGAACTTTGACATCTTCGGCCAAAACGACCGAAAAGCAAATCTTAATTTAATTATTTCATTTCCACATCCATTATGACCAACAAAAGACCGAAGGAAAAATAGGAACTTTAGACGCCACACTTGATTCTACTGGTACAAGTATTTTAATTTATTGGAAAATATAAAGGTTTATAACTGTTTTTATTTAAATTTCCTGTAAAGATTCATTTCTATCTTCTCGTTTGTCACTTAAATTAGATCTTAGATTAACACTACTCTCAATCCAAAAGTTTGGACGGTTCATCATCTCGCGCCACAGAAATATTTCCTTATCATTAGATTCCATCCAACTGACCTCGTTTCCGTTGTATATACCTAAAAAGATAATGATATGATTTTAAATTAATTTTAGTATTTTAGATAGGTATAAGAAGTACATTTTTTGTTTTAATTAAAAAGTGTATGTTCTAAAAGTATCTAATTGATTACATAGATTTATAAATTCTTGCAAACATCAGTTAGTTTATTTAGGTATTGATATTTATCATTTTTAGATAATAATAAAACATAAAACATAAAATTTTCACCAAGATTCCCAAACTGCGCCTTTTTCCAAGAAAATTAAATTTACCAAACAAACCTATTATTGAGAGTTTATTTGACTGTTTACCAAACTGCAATTTCTCGTTTATTCAAAAACGTCAGTCTTCATTTTTTTTAAACTGACATATTTTGTTTGTCTCTTTTTAAGACGCTGATTACACGAGACTTTTTTTTCGGTCGTTTCGTCGTTTCGTCTTTTTGACAGCTTGTAGAAATGTATGGATTTGTTGCTTCATTCCCCACTGATTTCTATAATATACTGGATAGTGTATCCATACACAAAACTTGACTCCTTTTGAAGAATTTTATAACAGTGGCAAGGTACATTTACTTTTTTTTAACTGTTCTAAAGTATAACAGTATAACAAAACATAAATGACAAATTTAACCCATAACCTCAAAATTTATTTGTGTATTGTGATTTGTGTTGTAACTTATCAGCATATCCGCAAAAATTTTCTAAATAATCATAAAATACATAATTTTGTTTGGTCAAAGTTAAGTGTATATCTAACAAAACGAAAAATAAATCAATTTAAGAAACTAGATATTCGTTTTCAAGAGCTAGTGCTACCGGAACACGTTGCTTCGTCCTCGTCGTATCGGCTACCGCCCAGTGTTTATGTGCGTTAAGTTTACTCGTACGGGCTCTTAACTCCTTCCTTACTAGCTCCCTAGGATCCGACAGACGCGCTACGTCCCCGCGTGAATTCATTAACCTCACCTAGGCTTCAAGAAATTTTGATAAAAATCAATTCAACCAGCCACACGATTGAGTGATTCAGACGACAAAAATGCCAAGCGTTGGCACATTCAAGTTGTATATGGGGAATTTCGACGAGAATACTCAAGCTGGCGAGCTGCGTACGCTGTTCGAGAAATATGGTACCGTCGTCGAATGGAATCGGAGCAACAGGGTCGCGACGCAATACAGAATCTTAACAATTACATCTTACACAACAATCCGATCAAAGTGGAAGCGGCAAAGAGCCGTCGTGCCCCCTATACCGGCAACCAATGTCTTTGTTGGCAATGTGATTAACATGACCCGAGCACCGGAGGTGCGAGAACGATTTGAGAAATATGGTTCGGTCGTGGAGTGTGACTTTGTGTATTTGTTTACTAGTGTATGGGTTTGTACATTTGGCAGTGTGGGACACATCCAAGATGTAATAAAAGAAATTTCTTAAAAGTAAGAAAAATTTCTTGAAATTGTTGGTATATCGTTGTCGTTTTAAAACCACTATTTTTAAAAGGATGTTTGAATTGGTCTAAGTTTAATTTTAAGTCCCCTAAGTGATTCTGAAAACCATTTTCAAATCGACCAAAGATTTTAAAAAATTTCCATATAAAAGTAACTTCGGAAAAATTTAATTAATCTCCTTTTTAACCACGATTTCAAAAAGACACTTTTTTAAGTTTAAATCATTTAAGAGCAACTTATATGAAATCTTTGTTTTTGTAATGCCTATAATACACTTTCTATATTTAGGAACTCAACAAATGCAGCTAATGTGTTGACTATGGATGTCCTATGTTCTCTTGCTGAAAATGGTCGAAGTAAATTTTTATTTGTGTTCCAGGGATAGTGGATTATTCTGAAACACCATTCATTAAGATAGATGAAGGTTATCATCTGTGCGTAGCAGCAGTCTTGTATGCCCAATAGAATTGTATTTGGATAATACAATAATTATGTGGAAGTGCTGTTGGTATTAACATAATAGGTGAACTGAATACTACTAAATTTGGTTTACCTTAAGTTTTTTACTATGTTAAAACTTCAAAGGAAATAAATTAAACAATTTTTTTATATTTTTGAAAAAGCGCTTTTTATTTAAGTTTTTTTTTAATTTAATTTTTTTTTAATGGTGATTCTCTTTCAAGAAATTTTGATACTCATTTTGAAAGCATCAATTGCTGATTCCAAAAATGTATCAATTATCGCTGTACAACTTACCGTTAGTTAGATACACTCTCAAACGTTTTTGATTTTTCTTCATGATGGGAAAAATCAAGAAATTTGAAAAAGGTTTTGGAGTGTATCTGGCCAACGGTAAGTCGTACAGCGATGAATGATACCTTTTTTTATTCAGCACTTAATTTTGTTAAAAGAAGCATTCAAATCTTTTACTCAAAAGTTGTTATGAGAAAAAGCACTCTTCAAATACGCACACAGGTTCCAATATGCGAGCCCCAAAAGTAAATTTTTTTAATGGTGATTCTTTTTTAACAAATTTTGATACTCGTTTTGAAAGCATCAATTGCTGATTTCGGAAAGGTAAGTACGACTTACCGTTGGTCAGATACACTCAAAAACGTTTTTGATTTTTCTTCATGATGGGAAAAATCAAGAATATTGAAAAAGGTTACTTATGGTTGCAGGCTTTTCAAGTACTTTTGAATTATACTGAAAATTTGGCTCGATATTTTCAATTCATCAAAAGTAGTAGGTGTAAATGGAAGTTTATATATATATATAGGTTTGTTCAGTGAGGAAAAAGTTAGAACAGAACAGCACAGATTCGTGAGAAACGTCAGAACAAGTAAGAACAACTTAGAACAGTCCGTCATCTGACAGATATATGTAAAAAAAAATAATTGTTGTTTACCTGCTATTTCAGTTCTTCTGTTCTTGAAGAAAATAATCTGAAATGGAGATGAATTTAATTAAAAAAACAATTTTTGATGAAATTGAGAGTGATTCCGACACGGAAAGTGATTTATCAACTGATTCTTCATCGGATTCCAGTAATTATACCGTGACCAATGTGGTGACTTTTTCTTTAGGTAAATTGAAAAGAAATTGCATTGAGCGGTACCTAGAAGAAATTTTTCCGAAGTATACGGAAAAAGAACTTGTGACAAATTTTCGTATAAGCAGTGTTCTTTACAAACAGTTGGTTGAAAAGTTTTCAACTTCCGAAGAGTACCTCAGATTGGAGCTCCGCAAAGCGTATTCGGCGGAAATACACTTGGCACTCTTTCTGTGGTTCGCAGGGCATGAGGCTTGTTCCTTCAGGGACATAGGAGATCGGTTCAACCTTGCTGTGGGAACTGCATCTTTTATTATTCGGAGAATAATATATTTCCTTAGCAATCTTTGCGAAATAGCTATAAAGTGGCCAAAGGAGGAGAAAAAACGTGAAACAGCTCAGTTTATTTTTAATAAAACAGGAATGAATGGTGTCATTGGTATGAAATTTGATTTACTGTACGTAGTTACCGATAACATAACATAATCTGTTTTTGCAGGAGTATTAGATGGCACTCCCATTCGGATTGATCCTCTAAAGCGAGGGAAAAATGATTACATCGACAGAAAAAATGTAATTATTGTTTGCCTGCAAGGAATTTGTGACGAAAACAAAAAGTGTGAGTGCCGGGACTCACGGTTAAGATGTGTAAACATCAACATTCGTCCGAATGCCTCATAGACCGAGAGCCTACATCATATTTAGGGTGTGGATGATAGCAAACATTTACTGGTATTTTTATATAGATCTTAAATTTTCATAAGCAAATTTGAAAATCGGTAATGATGCATGGAAAATGCGCTTTTTAGTTTACCGACAAAGGCCCCCAACCACGCTTATAAAAAGTTAATATCTATATAAACATACCAGTAATTTTTTGCGATCACTCACACCCACAAACAGCAGTGGGCTCTTAGCCAATCATTAAAATTATATTTAAAAATATTTTCCAGTCAATGACCTTATTTCGTCTAATTTGTCAAAAAAGGCAGCCTTCTATGTTAAAACCCTGCAGCCATGATGAAAACGCAGTCCATGTACTATATGGTCTAAGCAACCAACCATATTTCAACCCAAACTGAACTCGACTTTTTGATTTCGTATATAAACACTCAGTGTTTAGTTACTGAGCATCACTGATCTCTATATACACTGGATAGTGTATTCATACAAAATTTTTGAGGCAAAAATATAGTCGTGGCCGGTACCTTCATATAACAGTATAACAGCGGCGCCAGCGGTATGGACGCTACTGGACCTGGATTTTCTTCTTTTTTTTTTTCAATATTTATAGCCGCAATGCCTGTTGGCATCATCTGACATCAAATAAATGCTCAATTACGGCAAATATCTTCCATCTCTTTTTTTTCGTTAGTATGGAGCGAGATATGAGGTCGTGGCCGGTACCCTTTCAAAAATTGGCTCACAAAAACTGTTATACACTATAGGCTATTCACTATCCAGTGTATCCAGAGATCAGTGCTGAGCGTACATAGCGTTGAACGCACTCAATTTTCGTGAAGCTCAGAACAGAGATTATGGATAATTCATAAGTCTGCTATTACACGATGAATCTTGTTGCATGCACCTTCTTCGAATTCTTCTTTGTTATTTCGTCCGCTGTTTCAAGCGCTATTACACGTTGAAACCAAAGTCATGAATCTAATTTGACAGTTCTCTTTATTTTTCATTTTCGTGTTGGGCTGTGCTCAAGCAATAAAAAAAACTTTTTCTGTTTTTATTTTTGTTTTCATTATTAGATATATTGAAGAAAGAAAGGTTTGTGTGCCTTTAAATGAATATCACTCAAGAAAAGCAATAATTAATTTTATTTATGTTGTTTTTAAAGTTGAATTTCTCATTTCTGGAAAGCCTATAAGGCCATCAATAACAGTGCGTTGCATCGAAATTTACTCTTTGAACAACAAAACCATATGAAGCAGAATAGTAAAAAACGGACAAGAGAAAAGAGAAACGTCAAATAGTTGCATCGAAAATTTTACTCACGCGACACCGGTAACTTTTTTTCCGTCTCATCTTTTCGATTTTTTTTCTCTTTTGCACTTACGTAGTTCGAAAAGGCGCATGCGTCTAGATGCATCGTGTAATAGCAGACTAATCTCTGGCTAAGAATCAAAACCACGACCACGGCTACAAGATTAGAATCACGACTACGAGATGAGTGGGCGTAAATTTTAATTTTTTTTTTAAATTATGCGTTTTCTAAGTTGATGTAAAGTTTATCAAAAAATTCAAAATTTACACTGAGCCATCCTTGGCGTCTACTTTAAGGTAAATAGATTCATACAATGTATGTGATGTATGTTCCGTGAAATAGGCCCCTGGTCTTAAAGCAGTCCTGTAATTGAAAAAAAGTAATGCAAAAAATACAAAATACGGATAAAGGTTGCTGCAAATAAACGCGATAGCGGTGGCGATCGCGATAAAATTGTGGATGCCATACACATAAATCAAAGGAAAGGCACACATCTACACGATTGAAGTGTGCTTTGATTTTTATATGACGCATCCACATTTTTATCTTGATCGCCACCGCCATCGCGGTGGTTTGCGCGTAGCCTAATGCTAAAGAAGCGTTAATAAGAGTCTCGTAAAACTTGGCCCACGACTCACAGGACAACAGGTCTTCCATCTTATCTTTTTTCTCTTTCGCACTCATTATGTTCGAATAGAGTCAGACGCAAAGAATCATCGTGTAATAGGGGCTTAATATATCCTCTAAGCAGCCAACCAAATTTCAACCCGAACTGAACTCGACCTTTCGATTTCGTTTATAAATACTCCACGTTTAGTTACTGAACGTACATATTGTTGAACGCACTTAATTTTCGTAAAGCTCAGAATCACGATCACGATCACGATCACGATTACAACGTTACGTTACGTTTTCTTTTCACCCTACCGCCAGTATAGATGTTTACACATCAAAAATTTACGGATATCTTCGTTGACCATCCAGGTTCTGTCCATGACGACAGTCTATGAATATTCGTCCATTTACCCTCAACTGTCTAGTCTATGTGGAAGATTTTTCCTCTTAGGAGATTCGGCATATGCATGTTTCCAATACATGATAACACCGTACGGTGACAATGGACACCTGACATCGCGGCAAAAAAATTTCAATCGAAAGCTTAGCTCTGGACGAATCGTTATCGAGCAATCATTCGGTATTCTGAAGCAGCGATTTCGGCAGCTTTATAATTGTAAGTTGCGAGGGATGAAAAAGATCTGCACAACATGTGTAATGAAGACGAACTTCCTTTTGACGTCGACCACAATGCGGAACAACAGAACCGATATGACCAGGAGCAAGGTTTCAGTCGCCGAAATAGGCTTTGCGAAGAGGTTTTCAATCATTTTAATTAAAACGCAAATGATTTTTATTATTCTCTTATTTTTATTTTTTAAACAATTAACATAAATAAAATTAAAATAAATTAAAAACAGAAATTGTACTATATATTAAATAAACAGAACAAAAAAATATAAATATTATTTAACTTTAAAGGCACAAATTAACCATGTATTTTGTTGCAGCAACCAGTCTATATTTCCGTGTTTCGGTTTTCATTTCCTGTACTCCCGCTTGTATCTGCTTTCTTCCACAAACTGTTCTCGCCACTTACAGAGCTCACCAGCAATAGTGTTTGCTCTTCTTTGTCTCTTCGGCCGTGGACGCTCAGTTGAAGAAGAATCCATTTTCGAGTTTTCAAGCACGGGAATATTTTCCACTTCGGCAACCTCGTTTCCGCTTGAAGTAGCGGGTTCTTATTATAGAAATATTGTGGAGATTAATATCAATTATTTTACATGTAAACATATCTATTTAAGCTTACCTTCACCATACCCAGATTGCAGCAGAATATCACTTCTTGACAAAGCACTGTCTACAGTGCATCCCAACAAATAAGCCGGTACAGCAGAAGGCCAGTCCAGCATCACATCTGCAAGCTCTCTATATTTAAAAAAAATATTATTAGGATGATTTGTATAAAAAAAAACCATTTATAATCGAGAATATAAAAAAAAGTAGTTTTCATCATTAATTTGCATCCAACTCACTCTGTAATATAAGATAAAGAACTTACTTTTCATATGCGCAGCTAGCTCTTCTTCCCGAGATTTGGGTAAAACTCTTTATAAATTGTTATAAGAAGTTTGCAATCCTTCTCCAGCCAAACAGCCTTTTGTTTGTCTGCTCTAGCAGATGTCGACTGTTCGGCAATATCTTGCAAGGTTGCTGGTGGCAGTGATGCTGGTTGCGACGATGGTGGCAGTGATGATATGTGCGACGGTGGTGGCAGTGATGATGGTTGTGGCGTTGTTGGCAGTGTTGATGGTGGTGGTATCGGCACAAAGTCTTGCTCTTCCCTTTCTCTCAAGGAGTTTTGAAAAACTTCGTTGCGAAATTCTTCATCTTAAAGAACAAAAACAATTCAATGACGAATTGCTTAAAATATTAAATTAGTATGTACTTACTCTGCTCAATGTTTAGCCGCATATTTGGCGAACAATTTACAACTACAGACTTCCCCTCCTCTGATGTCAACGTTATTTGATACATTGGACTTTTATTTTTCTCTAATTAAATTATTAATATATTTTTTATTTAGTATTAGTTTTACTTACAACTTTATAACAAAAAAAAAACAAATCTAACACCGAAATTTTTTTTTTCCAACAACACATGAATTTGACAGTTTTCACAAATCTGTTCTAACCTGTTCTAACTAAAAAGCAAGTGGAGAAAAAGTGTTCCAAACTGTTCCAAACTGCCTCATTGAACAGCAATCCAGAACAGTTTAGAACAGAAAATTTCTCTTTGAACAGACAAATCTTGTACTTTTCTGTTCTAAAGTGTTCTTAAACTGTTCCGAACAGCCTCATTGAACACACCTAATGTAGAAGAGAATATGCCTGTTTGGTAACTTTTTTTTTCAACAAATTTCCCAAAACCGAGTTTTTTTTCTATGGGTCTTGACAGCAAATTGTGAAATTTTATGAAAATTTGTGCAAATTCGCAAGAAATTTCACATTACCAAACAGACCAAATCTGAGTTGCAGAAGAAAAAACACAAACAATATACACACACTCTTGAATGCGGAGATCAACCGTTGGTTGTGTGGGTTTCAGTGACCTGGAAATGGGATGAGTAGGTATACATAATTGGTGGTAGATGTTTTTTTCTTGTGCGGATTGTGGATAAAGGTGAGAATCTTAGATGATGAACAGGTTCTACAAATAGTTCCACAATTTAGGTGAAGGGCTCTTAAGCAGAGAGAAGCAACTAATAGAGAGAATCAAATTCGACGGTGGCTCTCTTTTAGCCTACAAGCTACGATGTTGCGACTTGCGCACCATCTTGCATATGTATAATTATTAACTCCATATATAAAAAATGTGGGGACAAATACATATGCAAGAAGATGTGCATACTCACCACCTTTTTTGTTGTTTTGCACTGCCCGAGGTGAAAACATGTACACACCGATAAGAATTCAACACGTTATAAAAATGTAAACAAAAGGTTTCGAGGGGACGGAGATGAGGAAATTTGACTCTCTCTATTAGCCTTTTCTCTCTGCTCTTAAGAGCCAACCAATAAAGTTCCATTATTATGTATTAAAAAATTAATGAAATATTAAAACTAAGTTGGTAATTTTTGTTCCTGGCAAAATAAATAAAAATTTAACTAATTTTTTATGATAGATTAGGTATAAAATCTTTTTTTTATCACTACCTGAAGTAACTACCTGCATACATTATAATAAATATTAAGTTGGATTGAAACCTGGGGTTTATGACCCCCAAAGAGTTATTTTATCACAGCTCATTTTCTTATGATGAAAAGTTTTCTAAAAATGTCTTTAAAATGAGTAGTTTTTAAAATTTGTACTTCATTCACAAAAAACTTGTGTAGCACTAAACACTTAAGACACTAAAGACCTAAAAATAAAAAAAATCTTATTTATTTGAAAATACTAACCTTCCTTCCTACATCTTATGTACATAATATATGTTGCCAAAGGTGGCAGCACTTAAAAAATAGAAGTTCTCACACAGGTGACAGCACAAATCACCAAACCCCAATCCACCGGAAATCTATCATTCTCACTAAAGTTTGCATCCATCTTCTAAGTGCCATTTCATTTGGTATATATATTACAGAACTGACGAGAACTTATTTTCTAACAATAAAGTTGAAATTAAAGAAATAAACGAAAAAACTTAAAGTAAGTAAAAAGAAAAATGTATAACGTAAGACAAAATTCATATGAACTATAAATCCTTTAAATTTAGGAATTAAAGTCCTCAAACAACAAAAAATATCGTCTTTTATTTATTCGATACGAGGGCTGCAACAAACGACAACATTTCTTTAATTCTTTAAATTCGAAGAAATTGGATTAATAAACCTTGAAGACTAGCACCGATTCCTCGCTCAAAAGGAACTTTTCACCGCAGTCACATCGTGTGCCAGTCATCAAATTGCAAGCTACAACTCATCGCAGCGTTATTGGTAATAGCCATCACCGTAGCACGTTACCACGACCATCTATTTGTATCACGTGCTGCAAGGAGTAATTCGCCGCAGCACAAAGTGATAATTATTACTTAGAAAGCTCGACAAAACGTCACGACGTAGCTGCAAATACAATACGCGCTGCAAGGAGCCACGCATCGCAGGTTTATAGGTATAACCATCGCCGTATCACGCTGCCACGATCAGCTCATATAGTATCACGTGCGTTGACGTTACCATCACCAACATCATCTCATCGTAGTTCACATCATCTCATCGTAGTTCACATCACCTCATCGAAGCCTCATCACCTCAACCTTCAACCACAACGAGATATAGCAACTTACTACAACAAGACCTTTACATTTATTTAAGGCATCGTAAGGTGAGTCAAAAGCCTATTATCTTTTATATATTTTTTCTACCTTCGTGTGCCACATATAAAATAGTCCATACAATATAGTAGGTAGTTTTCTTTTCGTCGATATGTCCTTTAACTGCAAAGCGTGCAAAATTGAAGACAATGACGACATGGTCCAATGCGACGCGTGCGACGTTGGTATCATTTTACCTGCGTCGGCGTCGACAGCGACATTCAAAATCACGCCTGGAGTTGTGTGAAATGTCGTACACTTTTTATAGAAAATGTCCCAAACGATAGTCGCATTCAATTTCAAGAAACACCAAACCTTAACGAAGCAGATTCAAATTCCTCAGCACACGCGCAACCCTCCGAGAAAGTCAAAAGCGTTAACCCTTGCACCGATAATCCACCACCTCTTCTAAATCCACCGTATCATCAACAAACCATATCCTTGACATCACATCGAAACAAACAAAGCCCATTGATTCAATATCAAAATCAGAAAAACAAGTTATTTTACCAAAGAAGCGACTTGAGGAGGAGCGAGACAACGAATTTTTAGAAAAAAAAAAATGCTTTTTTGTTTGAGATTCACTCCAGTTCAGACAGCGAAGTTGATAACATCCAAGCTCAACACAAAACTACTACCACCATGAATCCAACTACCTCAACACAACTGCAATGGAATAGTATTATGGATACGAATAAAAAACTAGGAGCACATCAAACCAATGAGATTCAAACCCATCATCCATTTGTGAATACGTCGTCGATCCACAATGCACCTCATGGCGGAGGCCCAACAGCAAACATGCGCAGCAATAGCATCTACCCTCCCGAACAAACAGCAAATGGCAGCCAAACAAATAATGTCGAAGTAGCATGTAACTTTCAGCGGAAAAATTGAAGAATGGCCACGTTTCATTAGCTGGTTTAACAGCACGACGGTTTCATGCTCTAACAGCGACAATCTTCGACGACTACAAAGCTGCTTAAAGGGATATGCCTTTAAGACAATGGGTATTCGACTTTTCTTTCCTGAGCAAGTTCCGGGAGTCTTGAAGAGCCTTCATCAGCTGTACGGTCGTCCTGAAGACATCATAGATGACATGATCGAGAAAATTAGAAAAGAACCATCTCCAAGAATGGACAAGCTTCAATCCATTATTCAATTTTCTTTGGCAGTTGAAAATGCTTGTGCGATTATGGCAGCGACCGGTATGCAGGACTACCTAACAAATCCATCATTAGTAACTACCTCCACAAATTCGATTAGAGTGGGGAAGTTTCCGTAAAGGAGTTGTTACTGCGAATCTTTCGCACTTCAGCGAGTGGTTAGCCGAAATTGCTAACTCGGCATCCCAAGTAACGCGAATGAACTCGTCAACCCGTAGCGAAAGGTATACACAAAAATCTTCGGTTAATTATCACGTCGATTCAGATTCACAACTACCAAATAAAAGGAAGTGTCCTATCTGCAAATCAAGCAGCCAACCTGTTGACCAATGCGAACGATTCTCGAGCCTAAATCTAAACGAAAAATGGGATGCTGTTTAGCGGTACACAATTTGCCGTACATATTTGCGTCAACATGGACGAACTCGTTGTCAAATAGATACAATGTGCGGTGTCGATGGGTGCGTCTACAAGCACCACAAATTACTTCATAAGGTGCGAGATTCACGTTCCATCTCTAGTTGCAATACAAATGCAATAGTAAACTGTCATCAAAAGGATAAAAGTTACGTTTTATTTAGAATACATACTATACATAATGGTAAAACAAAAATAAACACATTCGCTTTTCTTGATGACGGTTCTTCAATATCGCTTATTGATGAAGCCCTCGTAGCAAAATTAGGGGTTACAGGTGAAACCAAACCGTTGTGCCTCAAATGGACAGCGAATACCCATGGCACAGAGAGCAATTCTATAATAGTAAACATTAAACTTTCAGCAATTCATTCTACGCTAAAACACGACGTTTTAAATATACGCACAGTCAAATCACTTGGTCTTCCAGTGCAAGATGTAAATGCAGAAGAACTCTCAACACAATATCCACATTTGAAAGGAATCCCTTTAGCATCGTATTTAAATGCAAAGCCGCAAATTTTATTGGGTCTGGACCAATGGAAACTAACAATACCACTTCGATCGAGAGAAGGTTTTGATGATCAACCTGCCGCTTCCAAGACAAGATTGGGTTGGAATGTATATGGTCCTTGCAAGCGTTTATTAAAGCCAAACGGTAGTGACTGTCATCAAGAAAAACTTAATTTCCATATATGCGATTGCCAGCGAATTGATGACGAAAATCTCACCACACTGTTCAAGGAATTTATTTCGATTGACTCCACCGGTTTTACAAACAAAACTGTGCTGCGCTCATCTGACGACGAGAAGGCCATCAACATAATTAAAAGCAACATAAAAAGAGAAGGAAACCTTTATTGTGGAAACATGAACAAAACATAATGCCCGATAGTCGTCCGATGGCTGTTCGTCGTCTTATGTATTTGGAAAAGAGAATGGAAAAAGATAAACAACTTTACGAGAAACTAAATACACAAATAGAAGAATATATAGAGAAGAAATACGCGAGGAAACTAACACAGGCAGAGATACAGCAACAGTTCGACGGCAATGTATGGTATCTTCCTATCTTTCCTGTCGTTAATCACAACAAATCGAATAAAATCAGAATTGTGTGGGATGCAGCTGCAGCAGTAAATAATGTTTCTTTGAATTCATTGTTGTTCTCAGGCCCAGATATTGTCACGTCGCTTCTCTCTGTTCTGTTCCGCTTTAGGGAACGCAGAGTTGCCATATGTGCCATATGTATATTAAGGAGATGTTTCACCAAGTGAAGATAAGAAAAACAGATCAACAAGCTCAACGTTTTTTTATGGCGAAATAAACAAAACAACCAAATTGAAGAATATGTAACGCAGGTGATGACATTCGGCTCGACTTGTTCTCCGTTTTGCGCACAATACGTAAAAAACGAAAATGCGAGGCGTTACGAAGAACAATTTCCTAGAGCAGTAAAAGGTATAAACGAAAATCACTATGTTGATGATTACCTTGACAGCTTTGACACCGAAGAGGAAGCAATGCAATCGGCAAACGAAATTATATTCATTCAGGAAGAAGGTGGATTCAATATTCGTAATTTTTTGTCAAATTCTAAAACGGTGTTCAATAGTTTAAAAGGGCTGCAAATTTCGACAAAAGCATAACGAACTGGAGAACTTCATCTGGACCCGAAAAGATTTTGGGCATGTGGTGGTCTCCACTATCTGACTCATTTTCATTTGCTATCAAACCACACACCATTCAAGCAAATGTTTTAACTGAAGAAGCCTAAAATTTCTCATGACGGTTTTTGATCCGCTAGGCTTGAATGCTAACTTTTTAGTATTACTAAAAATTATTTTGCAAGAAGTATGGAGTTCAGGCATCGGATGGGATGAACAAATACTGTCCAAACAAATTGAAAAATGGAACAAATGGAAAAGTTTCATTCCGGATATCAAGAAAATTATCATTTGTCGTCCGTATGCAAAGCAACTGGCGCTAAATAGTAGCACTTCCGTGCAGATGCACATCTTCGTTGATGCCAGTGAATTGGCGTACTCTGCTGTTGGATACTTCCGATTTTATGAAGGCAATGATTTGAATATTACTCTTGTAGCCGCAAAAACTAAAGAAGCTCCCCTTAAAGTAATGTCAATTCATAGGTTAGAGTTAGAAGCAGTTCTCTTAGGAGTTAAATTAGCAAAAATCATACGGTCTGGCCATTCAATAAAATTATCTGAGATATTTCTGGTCGGACTCAAAAATAGTTTTGAGTTGGATCAACTCGGATCACAGGAGATATAAGCAATTTGTTGCTTTTCGGATCGGGGAAATTTTGGTGGAGACTGATGCCAAGGATTGGAGATGGATTTCAACCAAATCGAATGTTGTTGATGAAGGCACAAAATGGCAATGCAATAAAGAAATTCGTGCTGATAGTCGATGGTCGCCCAAAGAATTCAAAGTAACTGCTACTGAAAGTGAAGAAATTAAACACATTCGTATTCACTATGTCACACGATTCGAATCCATCATCGAAACAACCCGTTACAGTAGTTGGCGTCGACTATTTCGGACATTGGCTCAAGTTTTTCGATACATTAGAAGATCCTCTGTCAAAAGAACAAAAATGTACCCACAAAAATGTTTCATCAATCTTGACTACATCAACGCAGAAAATTATTGTTTCAAGATTTGTCAACAGGAGTCTTTTCCAGAAGAAATCGCAACTTTGTCTGGTGGCAAAGATGATGTAAAAAAGATGCAAGTCGACAGATCCAGTAAGTACAAGCTCTCACCATACTTGAAAGACAACTCTCTTTTGCGAGTAAAGGGCCGAATTGATGCGGAGTACGGCGTATCCCTCGATACTAAACGACCAATAATCCTGGAAACCGACCATTACATAATTGAATTAATTATAACAGATTACCATATCCGATTTCTCCACCAAAATGATGAAACTGTAATAAATGAACTGCGACAGCGATTCTTTATACCCAGATCCAGAACTCGACTTAAGAAAATCAAACAAGAATGCCAATTTTGCAAAAACAACAGATGCACCCTTGTACCGCCAATTATGGGAGACTTACCTGCTGCAAGACTTCAACCGTTTACGAGGCCGTTTTCATACATCGGTGTCGACTACTTCGGGCCGCTCTTCGTCAAGGTAGGGAGACATTCAGAGAAGAGGTGGGGTGTTCTTATAACATGCATGACTGTTCGGGCGATACATGTCGAGGTCGCACATTCACTTTCAACAGATGCTCGCATTATGGCGTTGAATCGCTTCATAGCACGAAGAGGTCGACCGTTGGAAATCTTTAGTGACAACGGGACAAATTTCCGTGGAGCAAACAATGAACTGAATGACGCTGTACAGCAGATTGATATAGACAAAATGGCAGACAAATTTACTGGGACCAATTTAAAATGGAATTTCTTTCCATCCGCCTCACCTCACATGGGAGAAAGTTGGGAGAGGCTGGTGCGATCCGTAAAGAAAACCTTGAGCTGCATAATACCTACAAAAAAACCTACGGACGAATTGTTAGTGACTATGTTGGCTGAGGTAGAACGAATTATAAATGCTAGGCCCCTCACATACGTTCCCTTAGGTAGTGAAAATGAAGAGGCTTTGACGCCAAATCATTTTTTATTAGGTTCCTCAAACGGCGTTTAGATGTCAGGAGAGCTTCCCGATGACGGTGCAATTCCAACAAGAAACTGGTTAACTAGTGAACAATACGCGAATCACTTCTGGAAACGGTGGGTGAACGAATACCTTCCAGACCTAACGAGGCGAACAAAGTGGTACTCTGAAACAAAAAAAAATTAAGTAGGTGACGTAGTGGTCATTGTCGATGGAAACAATCCTCTAAACTCCTGGCCGAGAGGCATTATCTTGAGAACTTTTGCTGGCAAAAATGGAAATGTAAGAAGTGCATCAGTGAAAACAGCAACAGGGATTTATACAAGACCCACCACGAAACTTGCCGTGCTAGATGTTGGCCACTTTGGCGGAAGTGAAAAGCCGATTTAAAAAACCGCCTTGCCAGGGGGGAGTGTTGCCAAAGGTCGCAGCACTTAAAAAATAGAAGTTCTCACACAGGTGGCAGCACAAATCACCAAACCCCAATCCACCGGAAATCTATCATTCTCACTAAAGTTTGCATCCATCTTCTAGGTGCCATTTCATTTAATATATATATTACAGAACTGACGAAAACTTATTTTCTAACAATAAAGTTAAAATTAAAGAAATAAACCAAAAAACTTAAAGTAAGTAAAAAGAAAAATGTATAACGTAAGATAAAATTCATATGAACTATAAATCCTTTAAATTTAGGAATTAAAGTCTCTCAAACAACAAAAAATATCGCCTTTTATTTATTCGATACGAGGGCTGCTATACAAGCGACAACAATATATATTATATTTTTATTTTAAACAAATGTAAGATTTAACATTTTAAACATTGATTTAAATTTTATATTAATTTTATATTGGGTTCAATTTCTATTACTTTACTTAGTTTTTAATTATAGGTACAATAAATTCAGTCTAGATTTTATTTTAATCTATGGAACTACGTATCTACAATCAACGAATTTACTTTCAATTACAATAAATAAATTGAAGGATTAGGTACCTATGTATGTCGCCTTTATGCCATAAAATTGTGAATCTCACTTACCTATACCTATATCATACAACTTAGGTACACATAGCATAACTATACCTACTTACCTTTTTTATTCTAAACATTTCTTTTAATTATTAATCCAAGCCAAACGAAATGCATATTTACAAAATTAAGTCTCTTTCTATTTCAGAAAATATAATAAACTGAATCCTTTCAACACTCAACTATTTACATAATATTTTGAAGTTAAAATTTCGTAACTTTCTACATGAATTTCATTAACATTTTTCAATACAATTCTTCAATAAAAAAAACTACAAATTACATAATATGTCACTTCTTGGCTTTGATAAAACAAATATAAATATCTTCTAGTTTCTACCTACTCAGATTCTCTTCTACATTTATGTTGATATATAAACTTCCATTTACACCTATTACTTTTAATAGAATTGAAAATATCGAGCCAAATTTTCAGTATAATTCAAAAGTACTTGAAAAACCTGCATCCATAAGTAACAGAAATCATAAAATTGCATAATACGCAAATGAAATTGACAAACAAAAATGCTATATTTTATGTACCAGTTAACAACAAAAAAAATTCAACATACAAAAGGTCAAATACCGGATGCACACGAGAACGCCAAACTGCTGACCAGTTGCAGTTCAGTGCAATTCCAAGCAGTTGAACGTTCGTGAGAAAATGATGACACCATGTCTACGTACTTTAAGCTTAGATGTAATTTATTATTAAGTTTGTATTTTTAAGTTAGTTCTATTTCTGTGCTCAAATAAACAACATCTATTGCAATAAAAAAAAGTGTTTTTTTATGAAAACTTAATAAGAAAAAACATAATTGGCGCCCAACGTTTTTTTTTACTAAGTAAAGTGTAATAAGTCGACCTAAAGTAGTTCGCCGCGCGTAATTCATGAGCATAAGCCGACCTAAAATAGCTCGCCGCGAGTGAAACTTAGTAATAAAACCCACCAAAAAATAAAAGTCAATCTATTGAAAGACTTAACCACGAGGGAGTGTGAGATTGTTTTCCCAAGTAGCAGACAGCAAACCGGATTCAAAACCCTTACCAGCGTGGGATGATCTTCAAGATCTTAGTGTAAGATTAATTTAAGAGTAAATTACTTAAACTAGTATTTTCTTACAAACAATTTTTAAATCATCATTTTCTACGCAATGTTAAATAAAAAAGTGAAATAATAATTTAGTCTGATTAAAGAGTGAATTTATAATTAAAACCGAATATTTTTTTTGTAACAAATTTTAGATCGCTATCATTTCTAAGTACATATACGAAAATAACATAAATATTAAATTTAATTTAGCTTAAGTTCTTTGCAAAATTTCTTATTTTTTTTAATATTTTTTTTTCTCTCTAAACCGAGTATCACAAATTTTCCAAAATTACCAAATTTGAAAAAGACAAAAAACATACAAAAAGAACCATTGCAGAAACCTCAGGTTCTAATAATAATATTACTTTACCCAATATCCAACTTCCAAACTTCACCCTACCCCCTCCAAATCCAAATTCCAATGCGTCCGCTTCAAATCAAAGTTCTGTAACCGCCACACCTGAACTCGAAACACTGGTGACAAGTATTGTCACAAGAATTCGCAATGACCAATGCAAAAACATCGTGCAATCTATAATAAATCCCCATGCCAATTTCTATAAAGGCATAGAACAGAGAATTGATGCGCAATTCTCCGGGAATCTTAGTGAGATCGACAAAGTACCTGATCTGGTACGAACGCTAAGGGAATTCTCGGGAAACCCTGGCGAATATAGCTCATAGCGAAAGAGCGTTGAGAGGATACTTAATATTTATAGCCACCTTAAAGGAACACCAAAATATTTTGGTATCCTTAACACCATAAGGAACAAAATCGTAGGCAATGCTGATTCAGTTTTGGAATCATACAACACGCCTCTAAATTGGGAGTGCATTTCCAATTGTCTTACTACCCACTACGCTGATAAACGTCATCTGGGTACTTAAGAGTATCAAATGACAACTCTTACACAAAATAACAGTAGCGTTGAAAAATACTATCAAATTGTTTACCAACATTTGACATTGATTTTGAACAAGATCTCTATGTCCTTTTCTTATGGGCACAATCTTTTATTTAATAAAACACTGGTTTAATTCCTAAACTAATCTAAATGCAAGTTTTATTAAATATAAGTTTTTAAATACTTTTTAAGTTTTTTAGTTATTAAGTTTTATAATAAAATTGGCCAAATACAAAATAGATTAAAGGCAAAAAGACCAGCCACAGTCACGTTGAGAAAAAGGAATGAATTTTATAAGATGGCAAACTATGACGGAAACTCCTTTTGGTACAGTTCAAAGTGAAGCTTAGATTTTTGTACAGTTCAAAATGAAGCTTTGATTTTCATACAGTTTAAAGTGAAATTGTTATAAGAATTGTCGGTAAGGATGTATCGCGTTTACACGTTGGTTTTGACTTACGTGTAGACACGCTACAATCTCTAATATGGACATCTCTACGGACGCCATGCATTTATTAACAGAAACATATAGGGACAAAGCACTAGATGCGTTCATAAGAGGCCTTAGAAGTGATCTACCTAGACTATTAGGAATAAGAGAACCTGCAGACCTGCTTTGTACCTGTGTCAGAAATTAGAAAACCAAAATTTCCGCTCACAGCATGCAAATATCCCTAGTAAAAAACCAACCCTTGAAGCGCAACCTCGTAAAATAGCGCATATTCCTCAACAACAACAACAACAATTTTACCCACATTTAGCACATTTACCTAAATCATTTCCACAACATTCCCAGTATCCACAATACTCCCAATACCCTCAACGATTCCAACAGAATACACAACATTTTCAACAAAATCCCTATGTACAAAAGAGACAGTATGTTCCACTTCGACCAACTGCAAAAAAACCTTTACCCAAACCAGAGCCAATGGAAATTGATCAAAGTATACGCTCAAGAGGAGTTACCTATATAAATAGGCCAAAACCTCACAATCCGTTATTCGGTAAAAGACCAAATGAACAGTATACTCCATCCCCATCCATGAAAGTACACCCACCCAAAGTCCAAAGAAATTTCCACGTGTCAACGACACCAATAATTCCTCATACTTTCCCCGAAACAATTACCAATCAAACTTTACCACAAACTAGTGAACAAGTTAACACTATTTCAAATAATACTGAACAATATGACTACGCTTACCAATCCGACACCAGCGATTACAATTCTCTACTCAATTCTATGAGCACAGTATATGTTGGAGATGAACCATTAGACGAATATATTGCAAATCAGAACAAATACGATGAACAATTAAATGATTATGCAGATATCCATTTTTTAGACTAACGTGCTCGTGCTTACCATACTTCGAGTGTAAGACGAGCGACGGTAAAATTTTAAAATTTTTAGTCGATAAAAATTATATCCAAGCAAGTTTAGTAAAAAATCCAACTCCGAATAACCAAAATTTTTACGCAAATTCAGTTGGCGGTAAGGTCGAAATAAGCCATCATACTATTATAAATCTTTGTGGTATTAATACCGTTCAAATACAATTTTTCATTCTGCCGACTCTCAAATCCTTCCACGGAATTTTAGGCAACGACAGCCTCAAGGACTTGTCAGCCGTCATCTTTACGAAAGAAAGTTATATGCTTATTAAAAATAAACTAAAAATCCGACTAAAACAACAAATTGCAGATTCTATAAACTCAATCACTATCAGGGATAGCCACATGTCACACAAACAAAAAACCGAACTCTATATACTCTAATTTATTTGCCGAACCAGACTAAAAATTAACATTCACTACGACAGTGAAAGGTAAAATTAGAACATTAAATGACAAACCAGTCTATACAAGATCTTATTCGTACCCTATGTCTTTGAAAGACGAAGTGGAAAAGCAAATAAACCAACTTCTAAAATCGGTACTCGATCTAAAAAGCGGTACTCGATCTAAAAAGCGGGTTTCACCAAATCAAACTTCACGAAGATGACATTGAAAAAACGGCCTTCTCGGTCAGTAATGGAAAGTACGAATTCGTTCGACTTCCATTTGGATTAAAAAATGCTCCGTCAATCTTCCAGCGAGCATTAGACGACATTCTGCTAGAACATATAGGCAGAATATGTTTCGTCTACATAGATGACATAGTTGTATTTAGCAAAGATGAAGAATCCCACTTCAAAAATCTATCCACGATTTTTAAAACCCTTCAAGATGCAAATCTTAAAGTTCAGATGGATAAATGCGAGTTTTTAAAAGACAATGTAGAATTCCTAGGATTCATTATATCTTCCGACGGTATTAAGACAAACCCGAATAAAATAGAAGCAATAGCCCAATTCCCATGCCCAAAGACACTTAAAGACCTACAACCCTTTTCAGGCCTATCAGGGTTTTATCGACGATTCATCAAGGACTATGCTAAGCTAGCAAAACCCCTGACATACCTTCTCAGAAGGGAAGATGGACGAGTGTCCAAACAATCCTCTAGCAAAAAAATTGTAAATCTTGATAACGAAGTCCTCGAAGATTTTCAAAAATTAAAAAATTCCCTCATCTCTGAAGATGTTATTCTCAAATTTCCGGACTTCAAAAAAGAATTCCAGCTTACAACAGATGCTTCCAACTACGCGATAGGCGCAGTGCTAGAACAAGATGGTTAACCTATAACGTTTATCTCTAGAACTCTTTCAAAGTCAGAAGAAAAATTTGCGACCAACGAAAAAGAGATGTTGGCCATCAAATGGCCACTCAACACTCTCAGAAATTACCTTTACGTTACATCAATTGTAAAAATCTTCACCGACCACCAGCCATTGACCTACGCGTTAAGCAATAAAAATAACAATAACAAACTAAAACGTTGGAAAGCTATACTCGAAGAGTATAATTATGAGATAAAATATAAGCCCGGTAAAACAAACGTTGTGGCTGATGCGCTATCAAGACCACCGATGAATAGCAACATCAATTCTTTAACGGTCACACAACATAGTGATGAAAGTTCGGGACAACAACTCATCCAAATTGCAGAAGAACCAATAAACGTGTTAAAAAATCAGATCATATTAACCGAAGGAATTGTAGCTTCATATGACTTCAAAATTATATTCCCTACTTATCATAGACACACTATAATAGAACCGGAATTTTTTAATGAAAAACCTATTGACATTCTTAAACCGTTACCTGAATCCATCTGTCATCAACGGCTTACAAATAAATGAAAGAACTTTAGGTAAAATTCAAGAAATGTACCCCATCCATTTTAAACAGTACAAAATCAGATTTGCAAGAAAAACAGTTATAGACTTACTTGACCAAGAACAACAGGAAACCGAAATAATAAAAGAACACAACCGTGCACACAGGAATAGTTAAGAAAATAAACTACAAATTCTAACAAAATTCTATTTTCCCCAAATGCGACGTAAAGTAGACAAAATAGCAAAAGACTTCAGAATATGTAAAGAACACAAATATGACAGACACCCTAGCAAACCCATAATACAGGCAACCCCTGTACCCACATATCCTGGACAGATATTACACATAAACATCTATTTTACAAATAAGAGAATTATATTGACAGCTATTGATAAATTCTCAAAATACGCTTTGGTAAAGATCCTAAGATCAAGATCCGCAGAGGACATAAAACAGCCATTAAGAGAATTAATACTCTCATTTGGCGTCCCGGACACCATAGTCGTAGACAACGAAAAATCCCTGAATTCCAACTCCATTCTTTTCATGGTAGAAAACTTTTTTAATACAAAAGTTTTTAAAAACCCTCCATATACGAGCACAGCGAATGGGCAGATAGAGCGCTTCCATTCGACACTATCCGAAATGATACGTTGTCTAAAATCTCAAAACCCAAATTATACATTCCCAGAACTTCTCGATAAATCCATATTTGAATATAACAACTCCATTCATTCAACCACAGAAAAAAAGCCAAGAGACATTTTCTTCGCGAGAGAACTTTCAAATAACCCAGAACAACTTGAAAGTGAAAGAGAAAAAAACTCACACAAGATTAAAGGAAACCAAGAAGCAGACCTAGAATACCATAATAGGAAAAGAAAACTTGTTAGGGACTTTTCTGTCGGAGAAGTCATTTATGTTAGAATAAACAAAAGGTTAGGAAATAAATTATCCCCCAAATACAAAAAAGAAACAGTAAAAGAAAATAAAAATTCAACGGTAATCACCAATTCAGGGAAAACCATACATAAAAGTTTAATCAAAAACTAATTTCCTCTTCTCCCCTTTAGGTTGTTGGTACACCTTCGTGCCACTTATACTAATAATATTCAAATACTGGACTACGCAAATTCCCAACTAATAAAATAAATACGAGAACTGCAAGAATACAAAACGGTCATTTTAAAATCATACATGTCATTGACACGGAAATATATGAAGCCTTGGTCACACAACTTGAAACATTTGTTTCCTCCAACATAAAACCCCATCATCATCATCAAAACTCAAAAATCATTTAAACAGATTAAAAATCAATGTAAGGTCTACAAGATCACTAGACTTCATAGGCACTGCGTGGAAATGGATCGCTGGAAATCCAGACCACAGTGATTACGAAATACTAACTAATAAAATGAATAATGTATTAGTAAACAATAATAATCAAGTTGTAATTAATAGATTAACTTTCGAAAAAATTGATGTAATATAAAATATTACAAATAATATAAATAAAACGTACAAGGAAAATGTAGAAAATGATAATGTCATGAAAATTAATATAAACTAGAACTAATAAAGGAAGAAATAATAAACGTAGCTTACGCAATACATTGGGCGAAAGCCAATATTATAAACACTTATATTTTAAGTAATAACGAGATAAATATAACAGACAAAATTATAAATAAAGAGAACATTCCGTACATAAATATTGAGGAAGCTCCCGAACTTGCAAATGTAAAAATAGCAACAAACAGTAAAAACATAATTTATATTATATCATTATAGCCAAACCACAACCACGCGTCAGGTCGCTCTGACTTTGACATATTGAATAGAAACAATGGACTCTTATGAAGCAATCTGAAATGTTACCTCACGCTTTGTGTTCGCTTTAGATCGTAAATATCGTAAGCCGGAGCACGACGCCCGAATAGATCTATTTTCTATTTTGGTGGCGCTTTTTTTTTTGTGGTAATTCAATTTCTTTCGGATGTGAAAGTTTCTATTTAAATAAAAATACTTAAATATCTTATTTAAAGGAAAATTATTCGTATATTTTTGTGTGAGTGACTCAAATAAGTGTTACATCCAACAACTGCTGTATTAAAAATTATTATCCCTATGTATGTGTGGCTTGTTAAATTGTGGTTCAACATCCAGATTCAATTGAATATTATGGATTCTTGGAAATAGATTTGCATGATTTTATTATTCTAACAGATACACACACCCATGTAGATAAGATTTAATTAATTGGATAGAAGAAAAACATAACAAATAAATCATATTTAAAGTGAAATCTGTTTGTGTTTTATTTATTTCACTCTAAAATTTAAAAAAAAAAATGTTTTGCTGCTCAACAGCTGGTTTGGAGGTACCCTTGTTTGGTTGGACTTGTTTGATTTAGTAAATTTTTGTCTGGTTCCGGAGAGTGAATTGTCTCTGGTTTTTGTACCTGTTATGCCGACTTCTCACTTGTCTTATTTTGTGTGTTAGGAAAAACAACACAAGATCCGACTTTTACGGGTAGATGACTGTTTTAATTTGCAAAATGGCGCCAGTAGTGTAAAGAAACAGATACGAGTAGATACAAATAAAACAAACAAATGGAAAAAAGAGATAGGTATATAACAATGTTGTCACTGGGATCGTTGATTTATCTCTTCGTATAACAGTTTTGAGTGAAGTGTTCACAGGCAGAGGCATTTCATTCCGTTTTGTGAATTTTTCAATAGGAAAAGAAAGAAAAAAAATTAAATGTGTGTAGGTAATTGTTTTGGGACTTTTACCTAACTACAATGCATACAATTTTCGATAGTTTTCTTCAATTATGAAATTTGTTCGAAATGTCAAACAAAATCTTGTTTATGTGTGGTGTGAAAGGATTTCGTGATCTTGTTGCCGAATTCCGAGATTTTGTGAAAACCATATAATGGTAGATTTACATTCATCTTCATGAGAGTACTGCAAAAAAAAAGGATGTAAGATTAAAATTTACATTGGTAACATGTTCATCTTCGAAAATTGAAACATCTCGTATGAGTTTTGTTCCATTTTTTTACGTTTCTTAACCAATTTAATCGATGCGAGAGTTACAAATTGTATAGGCTGCAGAGAATAAAACGAGTCACGAACATCGAACACTCACTCGAAAAAAGCGAGTTCAAACAAACAGAGTCAACGCAAGGAAAATGTTTACGAGTTTTTCTGGCCACGAGTATGATGACTCGTGATTCACCACACAAATCAAATAGTGGGGCGGCTTAGTTAAATAATTGTGCACTTTGTGATAAAAGCATTAAATTTTTTTCATTGTTGGTACATTATTTGAATATGATTTCAAGATATTGGGCCACTTCAAAACTCCGCCCCTTTAGGTGGGAGGGGCAAATTTTAAACAAAAATTACATAAGATTGAAAAAAAAACATTAAAAAAACAACGGCAACACTTACGATATCACGCTATACCTTTTTTTAAAGCCAAGAACCCATTCTTCAATTCTGTTTTCAAATTAAGTTATTGTAGTGCTTAGTTTTTGAAAAAATTATTTTCAAACTCAAAATTTTGAAAAAAAATGTATTATGATTTTTTTTGCAAAATTTTACGTTATTAAGTACTAATTTGCTTTTTCATTTTCGATACTCTCATTAACTCATAGTCGAGTGCTAAAAACTAGATAGTCTTAAGTCATTTAGTTTTCTAGAAAATTGAAAATTACCAAATTTATTTTTTTTCTTAGAAACATTTAAACCGTCATTTTTGAACAAAAACGATGGATTTTGACTTTCTTGTCTAAATTATAAAATTGGTCCAATCGATAAAACTATTAAAGGTCATGTAGTTGTAAATTTTTAATATGTTACTTAATAACTTTGGTATATGAAAAAACAAATTTTCACAACCACGCACCCCTTCAGTATTATAATAAAATTACAGAAAACCATCACTTTTTCAGTCTTTTGCCTTTAACATCATTCTGGTATAAGTATTTTAAGTTATTTTTCGACTTGTAGAAAACAAATGAAGCTACAAATACATATGATCCTCATGGTATTTTTGTACATAATCGACACCATTAAGCTCCAATAAAAACCTAAAATTCCGTAAGTTGTAAAATTCTTAGTTTATTCGCACTGTACAGCGCAATAACCCCTTAAAGTCTTCTGAATAAATTTAAAATTTGATCACATACAAATTACGGGTACCACTTTTTTTTTTGCAACGAATACTTATATTGAGGGGGGGATTGAGAAAGTGTTTTTTTTCAAACGTTTCATTTTTAATTAAACCGATTTCTTTTCGATCCGCTACAAATTTTGCGAACGATTTTTAACTTATTGAGACAAGAAATAAGGTACTTACATTTTATGTCGTTGTTGAAAAAAAAACCTTATATGAATCTTCATATGGGGTTGATGTTATCGGTCCAAGAAAGGCCGGGGAAGCCAGCAGAGGGAGGTAGAAATGGTGGTCACGAGCCACCTAGCTCATTGAACCAATTAGCTCTAGAGTGCGCCGCCATTTTAATACCATAACTAATAGGACCTGTGGAAGGAAATGGTATGGATTGTTTGAGTCTCGCAGCAACATGCCACATTGATCAGATTGTCGGTGGGCTCAGAGACATACATACAAGGTTTGTCCACTTAGAACGATCATCTAGTCCTAGGAAAGAAAGAGAAAGGCTACTGAGGTTTATCCTAAAGCCAGTGCGTTTCGTTAAGAAGGAGATCAAATCTTAGATCCTCATCTCAGAAAGTGACCAAGTGACTGAGCTCTTTTTCTGGCCAAAACGGAGCATTTACAAAGGAAATGAATGACTGTTTCCTTTTCCTGCTGGTCTCCGCAACTACGGCAGTGATTATTGTGGGGAATACCTAGCTTCGCTGCATGCTCTCCGATTGGCCAGTGTCCTGTACGTGTTGCAACGACCCTGGCTATGTCTCACCTGGGTCTGCAAATTAAGTCGTTTCTTCGGGATTTACAATAGGTGGGCCAAATCTTCCTAGAAATGATGGAATTTGACAAATTGCCCCACCTGCGATTGGATTCGATACGGCAAATAGCGAATATATTGCCCTTCATGACTCCAAGTGGAATGTTGACTGTTTCCGCAAGGGTGTCATAAAGGGCTGAACCTTGCCTGTCCAGTTCGTCAGCCCGCTCGTTTCACTCAATGCCACAGTGATCTGGAACCCAGATTAGTGTCACCTTGAGATTCACGTTTAGGCTGGTAAAAGTTTGGAATAAATTTCGACCATTCTGGAGAAATAGATGAACAGTGGGGTAGAATTGACCTTAATGATCTTAATATCAACTACATAACTACGATATGAGCCAGTAGTTATATTTATTGACTGTCAATATCGTTTATTGTTAGAACAAAAATAAGAGGGCCCAAGTGGCTTTGAAGAACGCATGAAGTGGCGTAAATGGGGATATGGGGGTCAGAGATTGAAAACCTGAACAAAACCGGAATGATCATTATAAATCCTTCTTTAATTCCGTTAACTGTTTTCCAAATTAAGATCAACGATTGGTTAGAAAAATATATGTAAATTCACAAACGCAGAGATGATGCACAATCATTTGGGTCAAACATTCATAAAGCCATCAAACCAGCATCAGTTTTAATGTAAAGTGTTCGCTATTGCAAACTTGCATCAAATAATGCACAAACTTAAAGCAAAATTAGAATCAAGAAAATGCGATGCGTAGTTGATGATGTATTGCATCAGCATCAGCTGCGTTGTGCATCAGCATCACAACATAGCAAATGTTTGATGTTTATAAATGTACACTATTGTTGAATAAAAAAATTACTGTCTGTAATCAATTGAGACAAATTGTATAAATTACACCCAAATTATATCATTTTTATATCATGAAACAAAAATTTTTAAAAATTGAATAAAATTGGTTTAAATCTTAATATAATACGTTTTGTACTAAAAAATATAAACCAATTTCTCCCCATACACTTAAAACGAAAAACATGGGGTGCATGCAATAGATAGTAATAATTCTCATTTGATTGTATTTGTCGCAAAATAATTTTTTTTTGCTTAAATAAAAACCAGAATGAAGTTATAGGGAAGAGACCGAAAAAATTGTGGGTTTTTCAGAATTCTGAAGGGGGCGTATGGGGCGTGGTTGTCGTAATTTGTTTTTTCATCGAACAACCATATTATATTAATAACATATTAAAAGTTCATAACTACCTAAACTATTGTAGGTCTATTGATTAAACTAATTTTATAATTTAAACAAGAAAGTCAAAATCCATTATTTATGTTCAAAAATGACGGTTTTAAGAAAAAAGTAGTTATGGTAATTTTTAATTTTCTAAAAAACTAAATGACTTAAGACTATCTGGTTTTTAGCACTCGACTCAGAGTTAGTAAGAGTATTGAAAATGATAAAGCAAATTAGTACTTAAAAACGTAAAATTTCGCAAAAAAATCATAATAAACTTTTTTTTTTATTATTTTTCAAAATTTTGAATTTGAAAATAATTTTTTCAAAAAATAAGCACTAAAATAACTTGATTTGAAAACAGAATTGAAGAATGGTTTCTTGGCTTTAAAAAAAGGTATAGCATAATATTGTAAGTGTTGCCGTTGTTTTTTATTATTTTTTTTTAATATTATGTAATTTTTTTTTTAGTTTGCCCCTCCCACCTAAATGGGCGGAGTTTTGAAGTGGCCCAATATCTTAAAATTATATTCATATAATATACCAACAATGAAAATAATTTGATGCTTTTATCACAAAGTGCACAATTATCTTTTATATGGACGCTATGCCGTTCCACTAAAACGAATACGAACGAGTATACTTTGCAACCGAGTTAAATTGGTTCGAATAAAAACGAGTCAAGCGACCGTGAACAAAGTGTCCACGATCGATATGCTCGAATGTGCTCGACTCGATTGTTTGTGTAGTGTATATTGTGTATTCGAGGTAGACGGTCGCGGTGGATGGGTATTGGATAACCTAAACTCTGCTGTGCGAAATTTGGTGGTTGGTTTTGTGATTTTCAAGCAGCAGTATGTTTCTGAATTATGATCTTTTATGATAAATAAAAATACCTAATTAGTCTGTTTAACATTTTTTTATTGAATAAATCAAGCTAAGTAGGAACTAGGGAAATGATATTATGAAAACAAAATGAAATGAAGTAAAATGAAATAAAAGTAAATGAACAAAAATAAATAGGATTACGTTAAACAAAAAAAATAAATAAAAATATATAACTTATAAATAAATCATAAATATTTAATGTAGGTACCTACATAGCTATGAAATTCTTTTTTTAAGTATTGTTATTATATAACGTGTCGTCACCATCCAATGAAATAGGATTAATTTTCAAATTTGAATTTGTGACCATCAAATTATTGACAGTTTTCAGATTCAATCTGGTTCTTTTTTCTTAATATAAAAATCACTACATTTTCTGCGAATTTAGCCAATCCTTAAAAAAACTGAATAGATAAAAAAAATTTAGGTACCTATAGTACATAGTAAATAGGTAGTAGGTAGGTACGTAGGTACATGCATATCTACGCAATACGCATACAAATTTTTTCCAGATTTAAATAATAATTTCGTTATTATGAACGTTTTAAACTTTTGCTTTTCAAGGGAGCTGTTTCCCAGATAAAAACAATTGTCCAAAAACTGCACTCTCTCAAACTTTCCTATGTCGTGTGAATAATATTATGAATGTAATCCACATAGTTGAATAATTAAATCTTCTGTCATCATACCTACTAAAACCATAAAAAAAAACAACCAATTAGTAAATAACTTCATATCCATAATAGAAATATAAATCAGTTGTTCTTCTTGTAAATTTAAAAACCACCAAAACCGAATACAAATAAATATGTACCTAAAATCTACCTACTCTATAAACGACCCAAGATATGTTCACGATCAACCACTTTTTTTCGAGTATACCTGATAGAAATAGAAACCGGTTGTTTTTCTTGTGAACACCACCAAGCGTCCCTAAATACCGAATACAAATAAACATGTACCTAAAATCTACCTCACCCACAAACGACCCGAGATATATTCACGATCTTGGATGATGTTCACGATCAACCACCTTTTTTCGAGTATACTCGCTTTGTTTCGGGTAATCGAAACTAGTTCCAACTGTTCACGAGTAATTTTGTTCGTGGGTGTGAAGTCAAACGACACAAACGAGTTCGACCAGTTTGTTTGAGTTTTCTTGTGAGTATTTTTATTTGTGAATAAAATGACTTGCAAGTATAGAGGCAGAACGATCGAGTATAAACGAACATAAGGAAAAATAGAGAATTGTTCGAACAAAGTCGAACATATTCATTTTAATCTCTGATAGGCACTGGATTTGACCTGGGAAAATAAAATACAACTAGTAATAATAATAATAGTAATAATAATTAATTATTTTTCACATCCCGATTGCAAATATAAAATCATTCTTCGAATTACTTGTAAAAGTTCAATATGCTTGAAGAAAGGTTTTTGTAAACTAGCATTGTGTCAATGTCGTAAGACGGTTGTTTCATATTTCATTGAAATCAAAAATAAAACATCAAAATTAGTAAATACTTTCATTAGCAAAGCTATTTATTTCAATTGTTTTTAGTACCTTATTGAAACCATAAAAACAGGGACATTTTTGGTTCCCTATCATCTGCGAAGAATCTGCGCAGTGTTATTTTAAGGAAACAGAACTTTTATTCTCTTATATCTCAACGCCCGAAGCTACATTACGTTTTGCAAATTCCTAAGGTCGCGCTTTATGACACATGATATCGTAAAATATCGTAAAGTCGATGAAAAGCCTGTCAAAAGCCCGAGCGTCCGAAGCGTGGTTGTGGTTTGGCCATAATGATCTAGAAATATGTAACAAAGATAGCATTATTGACACTTATTAAACAGTACGAAACCAACCTGCGTGAGAATCAATAACGATCATATCCCATCAATAGAAGAGATATCACCAGGGATATTACTCTCCAATCAGGTCAATGGCCCTGTAGTTATTAACAACGAAACACTAAATCTTCAAGGAACTTACATCATCCGCCATACAAACTCTACGATTCAAATAGATGGGAGAGAAATTATCAACAACGAAATAATAACTTATCATCCTATGCCAGCAATTCTCCAACCAGCATCTGCATTAGAAATTGACGAAGAAGTCTTTTTTTTTAGGTAGACGTTTTAAAAGAAATTATTCTTTTATATAAAATACATAATTAATGATTAATTTTTTTGATTGAATTTGAATTTAAAAATATAAATGTTTCGGTAAGGATTAGTTCACGAACAAAATTATTTAAATATATATTAGAAAAAACGACTTGAAAAACTGTATTTTTACTGTTTTTTAAATCAATATATTTTCGAAATCTTACTGTATTATGATTTTTGGCTCACACACGTTTGAAGATACTCTTAATACCTTTAAAATTAGACCAAATTCGTTTTAATCAAAGCACTAATTTATCTATGAACTTGTAGACGGATAAGCAATTTCAGCAAAAATCTGAAAATACATCAGTACATTTTTTAAATATCTTCTGCCGTGTGCCAATCATTCAAAAACTGGTTACACACGTTTAAAGAGAATAAATGGTTCTTTCATATTCTTTTTAAATTATTGCCATACGCACACAAACGCCTTGGTGAAATTGTAGAGCGAATTAGCGTTTTTCGTTTTTTCTTCAAATATAAGGAAAGGCCTTTTAAGTGAAAAACCCGGATAACTGAAAATTCTCTTAAGTGAAAAAAAAAAAAAAATAGAACACAACAAAAAATTTGCTGAACGCTTTTACTTCTATTTTACTTTTCACCTCCACCAAATTTTCATCACGAAAATGACATATGAATTTCTGATATGTTATAAACCTTTTTGGAATTTTTAAATTCGCTTAAGTGCAATTTTTTTTTTCACTTCTCTGGACTCCGCTTAAGTGAAATTTTTGTTCACTTAAGCGGGGTTCGTTTAAGTGAAAAACGCGCTTAAGTGAAAGAAAGACTGTGACATTTTGAAGTTTCTCTCAAGCGGGTTTTACTGTACAAAGATTTTGTAACTAAATTTACAATTTAAAAATCTAAATTGACTTATTAACACTAAAAAAGATATCAAATATTATTGTGATTAGTTCTCAAATCATGTAAATAATAATAATAATGATAATAATTTATTTATTGAACTGAAATATATACAATTGGTTCTTAATTCTTATTCTACATAATATTACATTAACATTTTATTTTGTTTTGGCACATAAGGGGCCTAGCTTTATATATTTGGTCTGTTTGGTAACGTGAAATTTCTTGCGAATTTGCACAAATTTTCACAAAATTTCACAATTTGCTGTCAAAACCCATAGAAAAAAAAGCAGTTTTTGGGAAATTTGTTGAAAAAAAAGTTACCAAACAGGCATATTGTCTTATATTTTTTTATTAAAATTATTTGAATTATTATTGATTGTTTTATACTATTTATTAAATACTTTATAATTCTTCTCGGGTTGTTCAAATCCAGTTGTGGTGGGATGTGGGGTAAGGGTGGCTTTTATTCACGGTGGTAGTTTGACGCTGCGTCCTCGTAGAATTGGATTGCCTCGTCGTCGGTGATAGAAATAATTCCTTTGTCCAGTAGTGCTGTCACATAAAAGTGTCATGGCTCAGGGTGTCTCTCTTCGCTTGTTATGGTCGTCGTCAGCCTTTTGGCAGCACTGATCATATATTTGTCCAGGGGTATTATTCCGGATGCCTTGTATTGTCGCTTGTTGCTGACATATTTTCGTCACCGTTTTTCAAAATGGAGTCCAGTGCAGATCAGCAAGATTTTCCTCTCAAGCAATCCAAGCTTTCTCATTCTTGTTTTAGAAATAGTAAACCATACAGGAAAACAGTATGTGATGATCGGTATAAGAAGTTGCTTATAGAGAAGCAACTTTGTCTTCTAGCTGAGTCCATTCCTTTTCCGCATTAGGGGGTGGATGCGGTGGAAAGCGAAATTCACTTTCTTCAAGGTAGCTGTTACGTGGGGCTTGAAACGTAACCTCTCCTCATAGTTGATATCCAGATATTTCACCGATGGTTTCGCTGTCAGCTTCGATCTGTCGGGCAGATTGAGGAAAATGGCGCGGTAGCTTGTGGCTGAGGGTGTGTTTCGCTGTCCCACTGGTCTTCTGAAGCAAGTCACTTATCCAGCCAGTTCCTAAAAAAGGCGAATCTTCCTCCCCCTCCAATTACCGACCAATTGCACTTACTTCCCTACTTTCCAAGGTCATGGAAACGCTGATAAATCATCAGCTTAAGAAATATCTCGAACAACGAAAGCTTCTTAATGACCGGCAGTACGGCTTTCGTAGCAAAAGATCCACTGGTGATTTGATGGCATATCTCACCGAAAAGTGGAATCAAGCCTTACATCATTTTGGAGAATCTAAGGTTATTGCTCTTGATATTTCGAAAGCATTTGATAGAGTTTGGCACGAAGCTCTCTTATCAAAAATACGTGCATTTGGGATCGATGAGACCCTACTTCGTTGGATTAGAAATTACCTCTCTGACCGTTCAATTCAAGTTGTTTTGGACGGTTTCAAGTCAGATGTTCACAAAATAAATGCTGGCGTTCCCCAAGGCTCCGTATTATCTCCGACACTCTTTCTCGTCTTCATAAACGATCTCTTGTCTGTAACATCTAATCCACTTCATTGTTTCGCTGATGACAGCACCCTCGGCTCCTCATATTTGTTTCCGGATTCACAACCCAGTTCTTCGACTGTGGAATTGCACCGGCAGCGCATGATTAGCTCATTAAATTCCGATCTTGACAGCATTATACAGTGGGGTGTTAACAACCGCGTAGAGTTTAATGCTTCAAAAACTCAAAGCTGTCTTTTATCAGCAAAAAGAAACATAACACCCATGCCATTATCCATGAATGGCACTTGCATCTGTGAAACCGAAAAGCTTTCCATTGTAGGTATGTGCATTACTGACCATCTCTTATGGAATGATCACATATTCGAAGTAGCCAAAAACGCAGCGAAATGCCTAGGGTTTCTTAGAAGATGCAAGAAATTTTTCTCCCCTTCCGATCTGGCTACCATCTATAAAGCATACATACGTCCAAAACTTGAGTATAACTCTCATACTTGGGCGGGTGCTCCGATAACACATCTGAATTTATTGGATAGAATCCAGAAAAGAGCGCTTAAACTTATAGGAGACACTTCCATAACTGAAAATTTCGTTTCCCTTGAACACCGTCGAAATGTTACCTGTCTTACATTGTTTTATCGCTTCTTTTATCATAAATGCTCCAACGAAATTGCCAGTTGCATTCCTCCCCTTAAAACTTTCAGCCGTAATACTCGTCTAGCTAGGAATGCCCATCAATTTACCCTTGAGCCGAACTTCGGCCGTACTGTCAAATATAGGGGTTCTTTCTTTAGCCGCACAACCCGAATGTGGAATATTTTGCCATCTTCGATTTTCCCCCCTCATTGTGATGTTCAAAAATTCAAGACCAATGTGCATCGACATCTCCTACTAAATCCTCTCCACTTTTCCTAAACGCTCGCACTGTGCTACATCGTATCATAATAAGGGTAGTCGTAATCCCTTGAGTGCGCGCAAATTATAAAAAAAAAAAAAAAAAAAAAAGTCAACTCGGATTTGGCAGAGTTAACTTTGATGCCCCATCTTGTGTAGAATTCCCACAACCGTCTAACGTGCTCTTCTACTCTTCGGGCTACAGCGACTGGTGACGTAGGGCTGGCTTACGTTAGTGGGTCATCCGCATAAAGCAGATTCGAAGTGTTGTTGGGTTAAGGTTGATCCGATGTAAGGATGTTGTAGAGACATGGTCCCAGTTTTGATCCTTGGGCAACTCCTGCTCTAATGCTTTTGGTTGTTGACTGGCTGTGTTCAATTTGGACGAAGAAAGATCTGGGGCCTATTTCACGGAACATACATCATATACATTGTATGAATGTATAGGGGTATTCCCGATCCGATGCAACTGGTCTTGTATCATTGCAAAAATGCAGAAGTGTAAAATTGCTATACCCTAACCCCATTGTAAAAAAAAAACTTTGCACTTTTGCAATGATACAAGATCAGTTTGCATCGAATCGGGAATACCCCTTATATACCTTAAAGTAAATTTGGCTCATTGTAAATTTTGAATTTTTAGAAAAACTATGCGTCAACTTAGAAAACGCATAATTTAAAAAAAAATTTAAAATTTACGCCCACTCATATGGGGCCTATTTTACGTCACATACATTTCTGTGATGTATGTTCTATAGGCCCCTGGAATTCAGAAAACTGAAAATTATTTTAATTTGTGAACCTGGAGAATTAAAAATGGTAAGCTTGTGATTAGTACCTGTATCCAGATGCAGTCGAAAGCTTTCTCTATATCGAGGAAACATCCAACAGCAACCTGCTAGTTACTGAGGGTGCTAACAACATCATTCTGGAACCTCATGAGTGGATGTAAGGTTGAGTGTTTCTCCCGAAATCCAAACTGCATGTCAGGGATGATGTTTTTAGTGATCCAGAACGCTTTCAGTCTCCGGAGAATAAGTCCTTCAAGGATTTTGCTGGTGTTGCTAAGGAGAGATATGGGACGATATCCAGAAACGGTGCTCCTATCGACTTTCTTCGGTATCGGGACTCTTTTCGCTGTCTTCCATCTTTTCGGGAAATAGCAATTATTGACGCAGTTGTTGAACAGGATCGTGAGGAATAGCACCATTACTTGGGGAAACTTCCTTGTGATGTAGTTGGAAATCATTGTCTCGTTCGGATGATTTCTTGGGTCATCCACTATAGATTAGCTAGGCTACTTCTCCAGGGTTGGTGAAGCTTCCAGTCAGCTCGGGATCCCTGACTGGATTATCATCGGTAAAAATTATAAATTCATTGTTTGTCCGCTCCAGCTGCACCATTGTTGACTCGACTTCGGCTAAGAATGCAGGATCACTGGGTGGATTTGGCACGAAATTTTCTTCGAAGTATTCGGCAAATGCTCCCGCTTTATCTTACCATAGTCTGGTGGTAATGTTTTCTGGCATCTGTTGTCTTTTTCCGATAATCCTGTTGATTTCCTTAAACGCGTCGGGTCCCGGTTTTATGGTTTGCAGCCTTTTTTGGAACTGGTTGTTGTTGAAATGTTGAAGAGCGTTCCTTAACATAATTTGAGTACATTGTAGTTTACTCTTCACCATTTGATAATTGCTGTTTGCAGTGTTCCAATCCATTTATTAGATCCTTTGCAGTCGCTTCCGCAATCGCTGCCGGTGATCATACAGTCGAACAATCCCTTCTGGGAGAAACCCTTATCTATCTCTCGAGGTCTTTTGTCTCTTCTGCTCGTCCAAGACGGTGTTTATGTTGAACTCTATTGCTGATAGCTTCCTCAATCTCGCTGTTGGATAGATTCCTTTTGCATCTGGCATCAATATCATCTCCTCAACTTTTCTTTGGAATCGTTCAATGTCCAGTCGGTTGTAGTTGATATAAACCTCGTTCTGTGGATCTGTTGTCACAATCGGTTGGCCCAGTTTGCTGTGGAGCTCCACTGGCTCGTGGTCCGCGTCTCCTATAAGGGTCCTGCAAGAGTAATTTTGCAACTCGGGAACGATGTTGATAAAATTGGATGATGTGCCTCTCTTGCATTGACCTTTGTCAGTTCGGAAGCTGTTGTATCTTTTGAAGTCAATGTTGTTTCGCTTGGTGACGTTGGATTCACTGATGAGGGCTATATCCGGTGAGTGCTTCTTCAGAAAGATGTAAAATGTTGTTCTTTTTAAAATGCTGTACAATGAATTAACATTGTAAGGGATTATCTTGAGTCAGTTTATGCGCATTATGCGCTGCATAACCCGAAGATAAAGGTGGCCAAGGCAATGCACTTTTTTTCCTTGCTAAGAGAAGCATAATTGCAGGGCACTGCGGAGCAAGCTTTCTTCATTGCTGATGCCAGATCGGTCCCAAAGTGTTTCTTCATTTCTTCATCCAGATTAAACTTACAAGCGGTTGCTGGCCCTTTTGCTTTCTTTATTGGAAGTACTGCTGAGAGCTGCTGTGATTTTGGAACTGGCTTCTGATGTTGTTGAGACTGGCGATAAGCAGTGTTTCCCATCTTGGCTATACTGGAAAGCTCACCGAGGGACGATTCAAGGTGCAAAGTGATTTGGCTTTGAAGTCTTGCCGAGCTTTCTTCTGTGATTCTGCCATTAGTCCAGGAAAATTAGAAAAAAAGTTCGGAAAAATTATATAGGTACAAGGTTTTTGTTTTTGAATCAGCTTATTTGAACTGTTCTAAGCATTTTGTGAAAGTTCCCCATGGATCTGAGAGTTGCGTCATTGATTTTCAGAGGGTCAAAGGGGGTTTTCGCTGATACAGTACTGGTAAAATGGAATACATCAAAAATATATTCGTCTTGTCCTGAAACTGAGTTAATTTTTTTTTTCAATTATTATGAAAATGAAGAATTTAAAGATCCCATAAAAATATCTGTTTGAAAAGGTGTTTTTTTTTTTTGGGAGGGGGAAATGTGAAGTGGGTTCATATTACAAAAAACTCTACATGTTTATTAATGAAACTGTGCGAAAATGTTTTATTTTCCATGAGAAAGAAGACTCGAGAATATCTATTTTAGTAGTTTTGGAAGGGGAGGAGTAAGGTGGTATTCAAATCTGAAAATTTAATTTGATGGATTAGGGGCATATGACAGACACATGATTTTATGGTAATTTTTGATGCTGAACGTAATAAACGACAAATAAACATGTTATATCCTCCCTTTAAAATGATATATGGCATTTGTTATTGTGAACCTTTAGCTAGCACAGCAATGCAAGTCCGAATAAATGGTATAATGACTATTATATCCAATTAAACCGTCGCAAAGTTGGTATGCGTGTCAAAATCAGCTGTCACCGAAATGCAAGATTAATTGTAAAACAAAAAATGGAAATTAAAATCGGTTAAAATCGGCATTTATTTGGACTAGTATTGTTGCGTTGCGTCTATATGTTATCATTACTATTTGAATATATTTTCTTTCCATTTTATACTATTTTGGATCTTCACTGGGTGATAAATAAAAATACCTACTTATAACTATGTAATTCACTATAAAGTTAAGGGATGTGTTGAAGAAATATTGCCCCTTTATATGTGTGTTTTTTGCAATCCCGGGGGAAATTGGTTGAAAAAAACAACATCGGGGTAGCGACGCCATCACAGAAAAAAACATGGAGTTTTCATACAAACTATCGATAACATATATGTAATTCATGCCGGTAACACAGTTTTTCTGTGGGCTTAAGTAAAGCCCCGAGAATTCTCTGGGATTAGCTTAGCCCGCAGGGGATTAGTTGTTGTTGTATTTTACATGTTATTTTCTTAGCACCGACGTCGTTTTTTTCATCCAATTCCCCCCGGGCTTGCAAAAAAACATGCCTTATGTGAAGTTAAATTCGAGAGAATGGTTATATGGAGGTTGAGTTGGGTTAGAGGTGAAATGAAAAAATAAAAAGATTGAAATGAAAAGATTGAAATGAAATGTACATATGTAATAAGATTAACTTAGGTTTCTAGAAGTGAAAAAATAACAGTTTTAAGAACTTCACGTTTAGTTTTGTTTTTTAAATAATTTGAATTTGAAAAAAAAAATAAAATGCAAAAATCGTGACTCCATCAAAACGTAAACAGATGGTTTTTCGTTTATGTGGGATTTACCTGACTTTCCAAACTTCTGTCCCAAAATAAAGAACGACATTTATTTACACGAAGACAAAAAAGAATGAAGAAAATTATTCTCTCAATATTTATACGACGCATGGCCAGTATGACTAGATTGCACTTGTCAGTTCTTATGACGAATAAAATGGCAGATTTAAGACTATTAAAACGATAAAGTTATAAATCTTAAGAAATGGGAGGAAGAAATTATGTGAGAGGTCTAAACCAGCCATTAATGTTTTTTCGCTTTTGCTTAAACTATTTCTTAGATTTCACTTTCATATTTCGACATTTGATAGTCTTCTATTAAATCGCTACCATTTGTTTTGACACTCTTACTTGACAGATAAGGAACAAACTGCATAATTATCTTCCTTTTATTCAGTACATATGTATTTAATGCGAACTGTCACCAGAAAGTCAAATTAATTGCCACAAAACAAATTAATAGAACATTCAACCTGCTTCGATATTTAATACTCGACTTCCCATCGCATTACATTTTATCATTCGCTATAGCAATGCCGAAGCACAAACAATATAATATCCATATTTCCGTTAGCTATAAATACTCATATAGTTCAACTGGCACCTTCAGTGCACGAGCTATATAATAAGACACCAAATACACAATAACACTTTCAGTGCATGAAGAAAACATAATTAAGGGTCGCTGACTTTATGACAGTAAAATATGGAGGTTCAATAGGCTGGAGGTTCAATAGGCATTTTAGTATAAAAGACGCAATACAGAGCTACTTGCTTTTGGGTAAAGGTTTACCTGGCTACTCGCCGGACCAGTCTATTTACTAACTGTAACTTTCGGGAACCAAGGTGGACGAACATTACAAAACAACATTTCGACGTTATTTTGTAACGCAAAAGAGTCCACGCATTCATTATTTACCCTAACCGTCTAAACGTAGCTTTATTTTCCAAGCCAACAGATGAAAACAAAGCATATATATAAACGAACGCATCCTAAAATGCCAACCTTTAATACAAAATAATTTTCTGCAATCTCATTGACTGTCAAATTATTGCAGACACTCCAAAAGTTTATCTCAACTATTATATTCACTATTTTTACTGACTAAGTAATCGACACTATTCCTTTGTTGTTGTTTAGTGTGTAAAATTTTAGTGTGCTGCCTATAGAATTCCTAATAAAAACGGCTATAGTAATTTTTTAAATAAAGATTCGATTTTTTTCGGTAGTACCAATGTTAACAAAAATTGCATTGAAAGCTTCTGTACATTTTCACTATCATTAGGTACGCTCTTCCACATCACCTAAGAGTTTGAGTACAAGAAGCGTTTTTACTATGTGGTATCCTTAGTAGGCCTAATCCATAGTTATTGTTGATATTTTTTGGAAATTTGTTTGTTTTGTATTTTTGTCTTTCTCTAATTTGTTTGTATTTTTTTATTAATTTTGTTTGTATTGTTTTAATTATTTTTTTTAGATATTTTTGTATTTAGCATGATGGCCTTAGATTCTCATCTTCGTCATCTAAATCCGACTCCATAGTCCTAAACTGTTCTAGAAAGTTCGATGGATCAACATCATAATCCAAATCTGACTCTTAAGTTTCAGTTTGTTGTAGAACAAAGATGGATCCATATCATCGTTCGCCTCTTCTTCATCATAGTTTTTAGAGTCACTATTTAAGCATACTTGACTATGACAGTGGCTATAAATAACAGAACAACTAAGTTCTGCCTTACGACATCCGAATCTAACACCACACCCCTGACTACATTTACAAAAAATAGTATTTAGTAGTAAATCAGGGGCCGGTTGAAGTTGAGTTCTTATTGGTTCCAAAATCTTATTGTTTAATGTCCATCCTCAGTTTTCAGGAGCAAGTGATAATAAGCGCAATAAAAATGTTCAGCAGCAGAGATGTTGGAGGGAGAGAAACTAACTGTACAGGTTTGCGGAATAATGCTTGTCTTTGAATAAGGTTATACGAAGAAGAACAAACCAAAACAATAGAAAATATGAATAAATTTGAATAAGATTGTTCAATAACTCTTTCGACGATTAGAACATGAGCATCATTTTTAGCTTGCTTCACCACAGCTCAATAAAACAGCTTTTTTTATTTATGTTGGCTAGAAATGATTGTTGATTAGTTGGTACTGTTCTCAATGAATCAAATAAAATATCAGCTGATAAAGATGTTGCAGCGTACCGACGACGCACGTTGCTCCAAAGCTTTAATGTTATTCTCGTTATCATTATAGCCGTCGAAATACAATAATGACATTGTTGCCAAAATGCTCTTGCACGTAACTTATATAGGTAGGACTTTAAAATGTTGTAAAATATTTCATCACGATGCCATACTACTTTAGATGCAATTTTTGTTAACATTGGTACTACGGAAAAAACTCGCATCTTTGTTTTAAAAAATTACTATAACTTTTTAAAGGTTTTAAAGGGAGGATATAACATCTCTATTTGTCGTTTATTAGGTTCAGCATCAAAAAATACCCTAAAATCATGTGTCATATGCCCAGATTCCATCAAATTAAATTTTCCGTTTTGAATAACCTCCCCCCCCCCCCTAAACCCTCCCCTACCAAAACGACTAAAATAGATATTCTCTAGTCTTCTTTCTCATGGAAAATAAAACATTTTCGCACTAAACATGTTGTAGAGTTTTTTGTAATATGAACCCACTTCACATTTCCCCCTCCCAAAAAAAAACACTTTTTCAAACAGATATTTTTATGGGATCCAGGACCAGACGAATTTATTTCTGATGTATTCCATTTTACCAGTACCGTATCAGCGAAAACCCCCTTTGACCCCCTGAAAATCAATGACGCGACACTCGGATCGATGGGGAACTTTCACAAAATGTTTGGAACACTTCAAATAAGCTGATTCGAAAACAAAAATCCTATATATAATTTTTCCTGGACTACATTTTCTTCTCTTCCTTCTTCGCTAGCTGAACCTTGCATCGAAGGTAGTTTGCTGGGTGGCCGAACTCTTTACAGTTTGCGCAATATACTCCTTTTCCTTTCCCTTGCATTCTCCTGGGTTGTGGTCTTCGTTGCACTTAACGCAGACATACGTCATGCCACCGTTTGTCGCCACATGACCTTTGACATGATGTTTGGCAGTTCTTGCACTAAACTATGTCTGTGCTTTTGAGACGTTCCCAGTGGACCTTCTAGTTAGGGATACGATTTTTTGTGTAAATGTCGGGTACATCACACGATTTGCTGACTTCTACCACGAAAGAGTTGTAGCTTTTGTTCTATGCTTTCCTTGATCTGAAGAGTGTGACGTTGACCGCTGGTACTCCTTCGATCTGAAGTTCGTCCTTGATTTCAATGGCTGAATAGGTGTAGTGAACTCGTTTTAGTAGTAGAAGAACCTTCCTGTCCTTACGGATGGTGTAGGTGTGGTTCTCAATCTTCTTAGTTTTGAGGTAGTCCCTTATTGTGTTGAATCCGTTCTTGGTTGCCTTGTTAATGATTGTTTTCATGGTATTTAGATTCTTCAGCGTGATGTCAAAGTTCGTAAATTTGACAAACTTGCTTATTTCCGCGATGTTCCCTGAGAATACAATAATTGGTGGATTGCCTGGCTTGGTAGTTTATATTGTTGATCCTGTTGCAACCACTTTTGTTGCTGTTAGGGGTTGATTATCAATTGGTGGTTGTTTGGCGATTTTTGCTGCTAAAGTTGAAGTTGGTTGCTAGCTGCTTGAAGCTAGGTTGTCGCTGTTCACCTTTGTTTTTTTTGGCTTTCTTCGATGTCTTCTTTTGTCGTTTCGCCTTTGGTGATGTTTGATGTTCTGAGCTCTCACTATCAGTTGATAGGTTGGCTTCATCTCCAGTGAGTATAACGAGGTCTTAGTCCATCTTTGGGTTTTCCTGTTTTCATGTAAGAACTATAGGAATTAATTCTTCCAAATACAGTAACCGAAAAGGGTTGAAGAAATGGTTGCATCATTTCATTTCATTTATATTTTTATTCATTCCAACTTAAGACTAATCTCTTAACATTTATTTCATAATAATAATACATAATTATTTAATTAAATTTGGAAAGAATAACAGTTGTCATTCTGTAACTATTTAAAGTTAGTGATGAATGATCTGTACAAAACTAATATGTATACAATTCAAAAAACTGATGTGGGGTAGTAATCAGTTAAACAATAATTATTGAGATTAAAAAAGAGCATTTAGAATATAAGAGCATTAAAAATGTATTTAAAGAAGACTTTAAAAAATATGCAAACAAAATTTAATTAAAAAGTAGAGTAATTATTAAGATAAACAGGGTGATTGGTATAAGGTGCACCAAAAAGCTAGAGCGCGTATGTTGGGTTAAGACAATACAAAAATCATATCGGAGGAGGGTCCATTTCCCCCGTTTAGGCGGGAGGGGCTTCTAAAAAATTGACTTAAAACGGAAACAAAATATTTAAAAACAACGGTAAAACTTACAATGCCCTGCTATACATTTTTGGAAAGCCAGAAAGATCTTTAATTGTCAATTTAAATTAAGTTGTGTTAGTGAATAGTTTTTGAAAAACTAATTTTCAAACTCGAAATTTTGAAAAAGAAAAAGTTAAAAATAAAATTTCAAACTAATTTTTTTCGAAATTTTATATAATTAATTATAACTTTTGTTTTCAAAATTCAATACTCTTATTAATTTTGAACAAAAATGAAAAATACTTTTTTCCAAGAAAAACAATTTTTTTGTTTTCAAGTCAATTATTAAATTAGCGGATTATCCCTCTTTTATTTTTTATTGCATAACAACCAGTTTTTACTAAAAATAATAAAAAAAATAAACTAGATTAACTAGATTTCACCTTTTTTATTGAGGCGTGTGTTAAATTTAACATAATTGACCTGCATGCCTACCTGTTACCATAGACTAAATAATAATTATTATTTATGCCAAAAAAAAAACAAATATGTTTTATCTAACTACAAATAAATATGGAAGTCAACACAAAACGATGGCAAGTTACTCTCGGGAATTGACACATATGTACTATTGCTACGGTTAAGCGGATGGTTTCAGTCGGGAAGCACAGAGATTGTACGCTGAAAGGTTCCCCAAGGAGATGTCCCCACTATTCACTTTCTGCAAGACTTCGCAATCGTCTTCGGGAACATGGAGTGCTGGAGACTCGAAGGAGAGAAATGTCATCTGATGGATCAACACACATAGAGGAACGGATTTTGAATTTGGTACGACGTAATCCCTCTCTTAACTCCAGAAAGATAGCGACTATGCTTGGATTGTCGCAGAGTAGAGTTTGGACAGTGATTCATACCGATAGCCTTCACCCATATCACTTCACCCCAGTGCAAGAGTTGACATCAAATGATAGAGATATTGAGGACTGAATTCTAAAGAACGCTATTGCTGAGGGAAGAAACAGAACACAACTACTTTAAAAGGATAGTCTGGACAGATGAAGCGCAGTTTACCAGAGATAGAGTTACCAATTTCCACAACATGCATTACTGGAGTCACAACAATCTACAGGTTAAAAAATAAAAAAAAAATCCCGGCACCGCTTTAGCTGAAATGTGTGGCTTGGATAATTGGTAATTGGATCACGCACAGTGGTTCAAATTGTATGAGAGGCGGTCATAAATCTATAAAATCTGAACCAGCCAACCGATTTGAATGAAATTTTCAGACATGGTTAAGGATAGCATTAGGTATCATGAGACAAAATTTCCGCCCACTGACACGCCCACTTAAAAAAGGTTTTCTAACTGTCATCGTTGATATAAATGAGTGGTGTGTTCTTCGAAAAAGTTGTAGATAACGTCATTTCATATTATTCTTCAATACAAAATTTTTGTCCTTTTGGGGGCGTTTTTTTTTACAAAAAATTGATTTTTCGACCAATTTCTTAGAAAACGATACAAGTTGCTGTAAAAACATGCATACAAAAATAATAATGCAAAATATTTACCACGACTACTTTTGTGGGCGTTTTTGAGAAAAATCTTATGAGTGGTGTGTTATTCGAAAAAGTTGTAGATAACGTCATTTCATATTATTCTTCAATACAAAATTTTTGTCCTTTTGAGGGCGTTTTTTTTACAAAAAATTGATTTTTCGACCAATTTCTTAGAAAACGATACAAGTTGCTGTAAAAACATGCATACAAAAATAATAATGCAAAATATTTACTACGACTACTTTTGTGGGCGTTTTTGACAAAAATCTTATTTATTAAAATGAAATGAAAAATTAAACAACAGAATGTGTAGAAAATGCTTTTTTTTAACAAGCATCCCTACAAAGTTTTTTGCCACATCCACTTTTTGGGGGTGTATCGGGAAAAATCATTGAAATATAGGTATTTTTGAAATGTAATTGTCGAACTTTTCTGGATCAATAGCAATATTAGAATTGATTGCCTACAATATTACTGAAAACCGATGGATTAAGACCTCGTTAACTCCAGTTATTTCCGATGTTAAAGTTGGATTGTTGAAAAATATTCTAGATGTGTTTCCGTCATTACTTGATCCACTGCCACGCTTTACGAAATCCACCTTAAGTCCCGTTCGTCTATAAAATTCCATTTGTATTTTTTGCTTCTCTTCCTCTTTTTTTTTTCTTCGTGTCTTCATTTGTTTGCCAACTTTTGAATTCTTTCCTGTATGCGATATTCAGAATGCACTCCATGAACTTTATACGTGCATGGAGAGGTGACATATCCAAAGTATATAAATTAGTGTTAACTGATTTTCTTCTCAAATGATCAAAATTGTTGTTCATTTCTGATGGCTTCGTTTTACAAATGGAACACACTGCCATTGAAGATATATCAGCGACTGTTTGGACAACTTTTCCATCGACCATAGTAAAGAGAAGTTGGTGGTTTATGCTGAACGTTTTTCCATGGATGTCCACAACAGTTGGTGTTAATTTCTGGATCTCCATTTCTATTCTAGCAGCTTCAGCCTTTGTGTTTTCAGCAGTTTCCTTTATATATTGATTTTTGACCGGCCTGCAAAATCTTGTTGAGAAAGGCCTTGTGTTCTCCCAGTGCACCAGTGACTTGGCTCCTTTTTGATGTAAATGAATAGGTACCATGGACGTAAAAACATTTTAGCATCTGTTATATCATCTTCGACAAAAGTCTGTTTATACTCGCTGTTGCCAGAAGAACCATCAATTCCATATTTGGAAATAAGCGTCAATTCATTGGGGATGTTTGAAAGCTCTTCTTCCGTTTTTGTTTTTAAAATTCGTATAGCAGTATGGTCCAAAAGATTCTGTAGATCAACATATGCGCCACTTTCGGTTACTTCAACTCCGAGGGGGTATGACTCCTTTTTACACTCCAGGATTTTATGGTACGCTGGAAAAATATTTAATCCAATTTTAATAGTTGCTTGTCTTACAACTTCGTATTGGTGTCTTGATAAAGAGGCATCTAACATCAATGCTAACGCCTTCTCCGCACTAAATCCTGCAAATGATGATGTTGGGTCTTGGTGTTTCTTAGCAGCTTTTTCAATAAGTTCCTTATCTACATTTTCACAGAAACTTCTCACTTTTCTCCTTTTAGTTCGTTCACAACATTCGTCAAATGATTTCTCAGGACGACCTTTCCCTTAGATGATGTTGATGGTCTCAGGTTGATCACTGTTGAAGTTGACGGTCTCAGGAAGACTTCGATTTCGCGGCTGATCGACGGAAAAAGTATGTTGCAGCCATATTTCGTTTGCCTTCGATTGGAAACACATATGTTTGTTTCGATTGGCTTTAGACCATCTCTGATTTAAATTTGATAAGAAAAGTTTTCGAAAATGTTCTGCTATGCTTGCAACTATTGATTCACTTATGTTTGGATACGTTAATTTTAATTGTTGTATGCAAAAATCTTCCTTGCGATGGCAGGACAACGCAATGTTGGATAATTCGGCGTTTGATATGATAAAATTTCATCTTCTTGGATTATTTGTTTTTCTTCTGTCTGATTTTAATTCTTGACTGTCTAAACATCTACCAATGCTTTTGTTTAAATACCATTTTGTAAAATTTTACTCACAAAAAAATTATCAGGTAACAAATTGCGAGTTTTTTTTTATATCTACATTATTTATAAAACATAACGTCACGCTTCCTTACAATCCTTTTATACCTTTTATTTATTACAATCCTTTATTATTGGAAAATAATGTGTGGCAAAAGGTGTGGGGCACAGGTAGCTTATACATAATTATATAATTTATTTCTGCCCAGGAAGCAGGTAACTTATAAAACTGTAAAAAAAAGAAGATAATTCAGGGCGTTAAGGAAGTCATTCATTCGATTTTTTATGCCACCCCAAAAAAATTTATTAAGAAAGTGGATTAAAAATGGCACTGTTGTAAAGGTCTTCTTCTAAAAATAATAAATATATATTTTTTGTATGGTTTGCGGAAAGGATTTGAAGTTATTAAAATAAAACAATGAAAAAACTTAATTCAAGGATTTGTTTAGTTTTTGGGGGTCTTGAGACATAAATTGGGTGCATTTGAAGGTTCGCAGGTATTAGCAGCAAATTTTTTTTATATTCGATACTTAACGGTCCCATGTATGGTATGTATTATGTGCCCGACCGGGGAAGACCAGGGAACATTAACTTTTTCTTAGTTGAATTTTGAATTTAACTTAAAAAAGGTACTAATTTCGTAAAAAAAACAATTTACAACAATCTTAGTTTGTTTTTTCCAAAATTTAATTTGTCTTTATATGCCCAATAAAGAAAAAATAACAAAAAAATAAATGATCCTGAACTTTGCAGACAAAACGTCCGCTGAAGTTTGAACAACCACCAAAGCCGTAATACTTGTTCGATTTTAAAAAAGTAAAAGGCAATCGCTTCGTTTCGGCAAAATCTTGTGCCGATATTTTTTAGTTTTTTTTTATTTGCCTTAAAAAAAAAGTTATGGCCAAAAGATTCAAAAACCACCAAAAAATTAACTAAAAAAATTTTGGCCTTCAGTCACCACTGTAATTTTCACCGCATCTTCATAAAAATTACGGCAATCGCTTCGTCTCGCAAAATCTTGTGCCGATATTTTTTAGTTTTTTTTTATTTGCGTTAAAAAAAAAGTTATGACCAAAAGATTCAAAAACAACCACTAGCACTAGATTTTGCCGAGACGAAGCGATTGCCGTAATTTTTATGAAAATGCGGCGAAAATTACAGTGGTGACTGAAGGCCAAAGTTTTTTTTAGTTATTTGTTTGGTTATTTTTGAATCTTTTGGCCATAACTTTTTTTTAAGGCAAATAAAAAAAAACTAAAAAATATCGGCACTAGATTTTGCCGAGACGAAGCGATTGCCGTAATTTTTATGAAAATGCGGCGAAAATTACAGTGGTGGCTGAAGGCCAAAGTTTTTGTTAGTTATTTGTTTGGTTGTTTTTGAATCTTTTGGAAATAACTTTTTTTTTTAAGGAAAATAAAAAAAAACTAAAAAATATCGGCACTAGATTTTGCCGAGACGAAGCGATTGCCCTCTAGTTTTTTAAAATCGTACAAGTATTACGGCTTTAGTGGTTGGTCAAACTTCAGCGGACGTTTTGTCTCCAAAGTTCAGGATCATAAAAATAAAAAGAATCATATAAATAAAAATAATCGTCTTTGAAGAATGCTCGTTTTTTTTCTTCAAAATCACTGAAGTTTCGTTTATCAACTTTGGCGCTCAAAATTTTATACTTACAAACTGATTTCATAAAAACAAATGCTGATCCTTATGCTTCAACTATTACTTAATCAAACTACAATGTCAAAAATCTAAATATTTAAAAGTCGATGAAATTATTTTTGTCCGCTCCTGAACCACTGTGCCACGTTTTTTGAATACGGGTTTAAATGGAGAATCCTATCAGCAATTCCTAAGAACCCTTTTGCCAGATTTATTAGAAAATGTACCTTTGGCTATAACAATTTAATATACCAACAAGATAGAGCTCCAGCACACTTTAGCCTGGCTGTGAGAAACTAGCTGAATAATCATTTCAACGACCGATGGATAGGAAGGGGAGGTCCCACTGAATGGGCACCAAGATCACCAGATTTAACTCCTTTGGATTTTTACGCTGGGGACTTATGAAGAATCATGTATATGAAGTTGAAATTTCTTCTTTGGAGCAACTTCAACAACTCATTGAAGTCGCTGGAGTCAAATTGCAGGGGAATTTGGTGGGGATCATATCAAAAAATTCTTATAATATTATTAATTTTTATTAGAATAGGCTAAAATGTAACAGATATTAAAAATATTACTAGTTAATTAAGCCATTTTTTTTACTTGCTAATAAAACTAATGCAGCCAAATTAATAAAAAAACGCTTATTCCACCTTTATTCCACGAGTTAACTAAAGCAGAGAATAACTGCCGTATTATTCACTGACAGCCAAATTAATAAACGTGGAACAGCGAAGGGTTAGGTCTTATTCCGTGGACTAAGTGCAAAATGTTATGAATAAAAGAAAATATCTAAAAATTGACGTGTACTAAGTTAAACCAACGGAGAAGGTGGTTTAGCGAAGGAATAAGAACCAGATATGTCAAACTTATTCTGAAATAAAAAAAAAACACCTAAGTGAAGATGAACTTTGAATAAAATTAATAATGTCTGCTAGATTTATCGAGTTTTTAAACCATTAATTCTAATGGACAATCAGCCATCAACCACCATAAAAAGAAAACTATACAAAAATACATGTATATGATATATAATAAAAGTGCTTAGAAACATTCCATTTAAATAAATGAAAACAAAACAGAAAACAAACACAGCACAACAATATTGACAGAAATATATTAACAAGAGAATTCTTAGGTGTGTTTGGTAACTTGAGCTTTTTTTTTTACAAATTATCATTATTTTCTGTCAGAACCCATACGAAAAATACCCAAGTTGGCGAAACTTGGCAAAATTTCAAGTTACCAAACAGGCATCTTATTTATTGTAGTAGATTTTCTTAAGGTAAACGTCGATTTACTATTCCACGAACATTTTGGTTTTATTCATGGAAATTTTTAACCCATAGCTTAACTCTTATTCCCTGCTTTAGTTAACTCGTGGAATAAAGGTGGAATAAGCGTTTTTTATTAATTTGGCTGTGAGGGTGTAAGTCAGGTGTAAGTGATTTTTAGACCTGGCTATTAAAACCAAATTTTGTAACCCCGACAATTTAAACTTCTGTTCATAATAATCACTCAAAAACCCGGTAGATTAAAAATTAGTAACAACCGCAGGTAAAACCGATATGAAATCTACGTAATGTCAATAATTTGACACTTTGCAACCAGGTATTTACTTTTTTGTGTTTTTTTTCTATAAGGTGCTTATATTAATTTAATGCTTGCATTTTTTACTGAATTTGGATGTGAATAAAGGTAAATTTAATGCAATTTTTCGTTACAATATTATAATATTGTGGTTTGCATTGTTTTCCTACTCTTGAATTAAAAAAATCAAGTTACCCTATTTTAAATTAAAAAACAGAGATTAAAATCTTATATTTAATGAACAACAACCGTGAAGTCTAATATCATTAATAACGAATATTTAGTCAAACGCCTGATTGACTTCACTTTATTTTTGCGCGCTTATTCTTACTTTTCCATTACAAATAAAATGAAAATGAAAATAAAAACAAACGTCAATTTTGTATGCATTTCGGCACGTTACATGCCATCCTCAGCAAGTCTTTTTATTGACTCAATAAAGTGAAGTCAATAAGGCGTTTGACTAAATATTTGTTATTAATCAAGTTACCCTAGTTTTTGAAATCGTATCGCGTAGGCTAATTTAGCGAACGCAATCGCGTTAGCAAGTCGCTCTTGTCCTGTCTGCGACATGCGGATGACCAAATGCAGGTGTCGCAGAATGGCATCACAGACTGATGGCAAAATATTGGCGACAGTAGGTTGTGAAATACCTATATAAACTGCTGCGGTTTGTTCCTTGTTGCCGCATGCAAAAAGGCGTAAAACAGCCAAAAGCTTATGTTTGGCTGTAAGTTCTCTTGACCTTATAATAAAAACATAATCAAAAAATCAATAGACATTGCACTATACATATTATACCGGCGTATATCACCGTCCAATTCCTGTTTAATCAATGAATGTAGTTTCCAAAATGCTTCTTTTTTCAGTCGAAAATACTTACGAAAATCCACATCAAAATTATCAACGCAAGCCCGTTTGTACATTCGGTTGATTCACCATTTTGAATTCATCTTCTGACGGAGAAGACATCAACATTTCATCTATTTCCTGAATAAAGTCCATTTTCTTTTTCGAATATTTATTTTCAGTCAGTCAAATTCCACTTTTACACAAAATTGTTTATTATCCTGAAATTTGAGCTTACACCCGGGTCTAACTACTTTAACAGCTCCTCGGAGTGGAGTTTACATTGAATCGGTTTAAACGCGACAAGGTTTAATAAAATGGGTTTATTTCCGAGTATAACGAGTGAATATTATGCTTTTAACTTTTGGGCTTAACTTACTTTTAACTCAGGTGTTAATTTTAAACGGATTAAAGTCAGTGATTAATATGGCAGTAAGAGTTAAGCTATGGGTTAAAAATTTCCATGAATAAAACCAAAATGTTCGTGGAATAGTAAATTGACGTTTACCAGAAATCCTTTAAGAAAATCTACTACAATAATAAGATGCCTGTTTGGTAACTTGAAATTTTTCCCAAGTTTCGCCTGTTTTACGTTTTCTTGCAAAAAAAATAATAAGTAGGCGGTAGTATTTTTCCATGGGGACGCATATAGTACTTATAAAATTTAGTTTTATTTGTAAGTTGTTTAATTTCATATGCTTTTTAACATTTTTCTCCAGAAACAAATTAATAAATTCTTATGAAACTTTTAAAATAACTGTCTTGTTCTATTTGTCTAAGTTTTCTATTGATATTTTTTAGAATATGGTTGTGAAAATATCTTTTTAGTACCTATATAGGTTGGTACATCGTTTTTTAAAACGTTTTTATCCCACCCTTAGATAACTTTCCATTGTTTATAAATACTTACATATGAAGGTACATATGTACCTTCCTTTAAATGAAAATGTATCCTCTTAAATGTTTATTGTTGTTTTCCTATCTTTAAGTACTACCTTACCTACCTACTCAAAATTAATGATCCAATCATTAAAAACTCAACTAATGCAAATGCAAAATTTATTTACATGAATACCAATTCGAATCTTATTTACTCTTCCGATCGTAATTAAGTCACTTCAAAACAAAAAGATCTTTCAAATCTAGGAATTCCTACCTGTAAACCCACAAAAAACAAAAACAACAAAAAAAATTTATAAAAAACCAGCACCAATCTTCACAGGACTACCCAAAATACACAAAACTGGAACACCAATAAGACCTTTAATCAATTATAAAACTGCACCTAGCTATAAAATTGGAAAAGAATTACAAAAAATAATTAAAGATAATATTGTAATTACAAATAACAACAGTTTAAAAAATTATACAGATTTCATTGAAAATACCAAAAAACATAAACATATTACCACAGTACAAACTCATTTCATTTGACGTCATAAATATGTATACCAATATCCCAATCGATGACAAAATTAAAATAATGAAACATAATCTTACAACAACAGCAAAATTAAACCAACAACAAATAGACGAAATCATGAAACTCTTACAAATAATACTAAAACAAAATTATTTCACCTTTAACCAAGGCCGTAGCCAGACAATTTTTTCGGGGGGGATATAATTTTTCGGAACAAAAAATTCACCAATTAGTAATCAAAACTAGAATAGCCCATTAGTCGAAATTCATCCATATCATACACAATTTTATTTTAACATTTGGGCATGTAGGTTTATGCATATACATAATGTACATAATATGTATATGTCATGCAGTTCCTTGAATAGGTATAGGAATCGCATTTTTAGCTGACTTAAGAAATCACCTAAAAGAGGAAACATTATAATTATCCTAAAATAAGTTTCAGGATCTGTTGTGCTAACGTTTTGCTTATGCTGATGCTTTCATACTATTCATAGAATTTTCAGTTTCTCATCTGCAACATTTAGTAAGTTTTGTGTAGTCTCAAAAATCACTTTGTATTTCGTGATGATATTTTCACGAATTCCTTGGAGAGTGTTTGATATTAATTCCACATGCTCCAGTCAAGATTCTAAGTCGCATGAAGGGGATTGTAAGATCTTACAAAGTGGCAATGTATACGTAAACAAAACGAACTTGATGCAAAATCATTAGCTAAAATAGATCTTAAAAAGCAGCTTGCCTTCGATGAAGTTGCAGAGTCCTTATCACTACACAACTCTTCGAAAGCATTGATTATTATCGCTTTAAAAATTTTCTTAAATCTGATCATCCCATCATGGTTTTTCACCCAGCGAGTTTCACACATTACAGTTAAATTTTTCCAGTTATTAAATTGTTAAATTATTGTTAAATTATGAAGAAACCTAGATATTATACTCTTTATACTAAAATCAGAAAATTTTGAAGATTTTTAATAACTACAGCAGAAATTTGAATAAAATATCATACCTACTGAAGCGAAAAAGTTGGGGGGGGGGGGTCAAACCCCTGTAATCCCCCCCCCCCTGGCTACGGCCTTGCCTTTAACAACAAATACTACACACAGGACGAAGGCCTTGCTATGGGTTCTCCATTAAGTAGTTTGATGGCAGATATATTATATCTTAATAATTACCAAAACAAATACATATTATCTAATTTAAATCCACAAAAACAAAAAATTATATTCTACTCGCGAAATGTCGATTAGACGGAACACAAAGACAAATTGACATATTAAAAAAATATATGAACAACATAAATAAAAACATAAAATTCCCATCCGAAATAGAAAACAACAAATCCATCACCTTCTTAGATTTGACAATTGTTAAATATAATAAGGGTATTTATGCAACGTCTTAAACTTTACGATGTCGTAAAATCGTAAAGTTTCCGACACACGTTCCATGAACGCACCAAAAACATTTTGCGTAAATGTGGTAAACGATATGGTAAACAAATCAGCTGTTCGTTAAACGTCAAGCAGCTTAAAATATTTAATTTAATTTTAACATTCGTAAAATTTATCATCCACAATTTAAAAATGCCAAAAATAAGCCGAAAAAGTAAATTTATACAATTGTATGAACAAATTGCTCTCAATGATCTATTAATTCTTGAGTTATTTGGCGAAAATTATGGTAAGTACATAGAAGAAGAAAAAGAGGAACGGGCATATCGAGGAAAAAGTGAAGCATTTTTCAAAATAGTGTGAGTAACACAAACACAGATGCATTCACACAGGGAAGGCATGCAGTTAGACAGCTAAATAAATAAAATAGTGTGAGTAACACAAACACAGATGCATTCAGACAGGGAAGGCATGCAGTTAGACAGCTAAATCATACTGCGCCCAAAGGAATTTTTAGCTGTTGTTTTGAGGAATGTATTTTGAGATTTTAAATAGTTAAAATAGAAAAAAAAGCTTAGTTAATTAAATAAACAAGTGAAATAAAAGTAAATAAAGTGAATATATGCTATTCTTCATTGAAATAAAAATATAAAACTACATGCTCCGTTAAATCCTGTAAAAACATCTATAATAATCATTAATCATTGCAACTTTTATTCATTTCACAGGTAAGCTGTGTCTCATATTCCACATAAAGTAAGTAAAATTACTCTGCACTACGGGCGCTTAATGTATTTGATCGCCTTGCCATCACCAACAAAAGCTAATTTGACCCTGGGAGAGAATTTCAATTTTGATAGATATGCACCTGACATACCACGTTTCAAAGTATATTTGCATTTTCAACAAATTAGGCTTTTTTATAGCAAAATGCTATGAAATATCAATTTTAAAGTATTCTACGACAATGTATTTACATAAAAAACATTACTTCACATTTATTTATGTGGAATTTGAGACACAATCAGCCAGTGAAATGGAAAGATTTTTAACTCCATATATAGGTGTTTTTACACAATTTAACACAGCACCGCATGTTGTTTTATATTTTTTATAATAAAGCACTGAAATATTTCACTATTCTCACTTTAATTTCATTTTTTTATTTAGTTTAATTATCTTTTTTCACTATTTTAACGATTGAAAATCTCGAAACACTTTCGGCAAAGTGACACATAGGCACCTTTTTGTTTTTTTTTTTATTTGGTGCTTCACTCACATACACTGTATATGTGTGTTATCTTCCTTGTCTTCTTATTCTAAGGGTAAGTATATTTGTTGTTGTGATCAAAATATAAGTGCATGTGTGAATGCATTTGTGTTTGTGTAACTCACTCATTTTTTCTCGATGTGCCCGTTCCTCTATTTCCTCTTCTAAGGTTACAAGAGTTTACCATGTTTACGATGTTTACCATCTTCATTTAACACACGAATTTGTGTCTTAAAGTTTAAGATTTGTTTGAAAAGATTTCCCATACAAATTTTGACAGTTCGTTTACGACGTCGTAAACTTTAAGACGTTTACCACGTTTACGATGCTTTTCCGACGTTGCATACCCTTAATGTATTAATACTATTGTACTATGGCAACACTTACAACTATTTAACACTGCCATCTCTATTTCAAATATTATATCCTTTTCTTATTCATCTAATTAATAATCTAACTACACTATATATTATAGTTTTTATACTTATTATTCCTTCACTTGAATAAAATTCCTCTTTGTAAATAGTCGTGCAACTCTTTTACTTAAGCACTTCTTTATCTACAGCCATCGCTTAATATCAGCATAATTATTCTACAACAATTTACAAAAACAACAATAAACTAAATTATAAGATCTACAAAAAACCAACAACAACTGATATAACAATACAAAAAGATTCACACCACCCACAAACGCAAAACTCAAACAAGACTCCTAAACATACCAATGACCAAAAAAGATTACAATGATGAAATCAACATAATTAAACAAATAGCCACGAATAACGGATACACAACAGAATTAATAGGTAAACTTAAAAATGAAAAAGAAAATTAAAAACAAAGCCAAAGAAGAATACATCACTGATAACAACAATAAATACATTTCAATATATTTAAAACAACTATGTAATAACATCCAAAAAATTTTACAACACAAATCCACAAAAGAAAACAAATCAGCTTCTGGCGTATCTATATAAATAAAAATGTAAATGTACGTTTGTTCCTTACCGCTAATCTCCGAAAGTTCTTCACCGATTGCTTTGAAATTTTGACACAATGTTGCATTCAAATACGAGCGGGTTTGTACATACTCAAAATAAGAAAAAAAACAGTGGGATATGTTGGACAAAAAAAATCTCAGTTTTTTACTCAAAAAAAATTTTAAATTCATTTCTTCAAGGAAAAGAAATGACAGTGACAGTGACAGTGACAGTGACAGTGACAGTGACAGTGACAGTGACAGTGACAGTGACAGTGACAGTGACAGTGACAGTGACAGTGACAGTGACAGTGACAGTGACAGTGACAGTGACAGTGACAGTGACAGTGACAGTGACAGTGACAGTGACAGTGACAGTGACAGTGACAGTGACAGTGACAGTGGCAGTCACAGTCACAAATTCCGAAAACATAGAATCACGAAAACCCAAAATCCCGAAAACCAAATTTTCCATTTAAATAATTTTTCGGGATTTTGGGTTTTTCGGGATTCTGGGTTTTCGGGATTTTGGGTTTTCGGAATTTCGGTTTTTGGGATTCTGACCCCAACCCTCGAGTACCATGTCGTTTAAAGGCTACTACGGTTTATTATTTCTTATTTCGTTAGGTATTTACAATTTTGGTTTTTCCAAGATTTGGAAAATTTGATAACCAATTTAATCAATTTTAAACTTTTATTATAACAGTTTTATATTTATACTGTTTTCTTTTTTAAAACAATAAAATTAGAAAACAAATAATGGATTCACATGAATAAAAAAAAACAATGCCAGCAACAACAAAATTTGAAGATGCATCTTTCTGAGGTCAAACAAAATGTTATAAGGATTGAAGTTTTTAAAAATATTTATATGGCCATTAAAATTGAAATTAATGAAGGTTAAAACTGATTGTACAGACTTTTATAGAATGTTAATTAATTTATTTTTTGATTCAAGATTAGAAAAAGAAGAAAAAACAATAGACAAAATTATCAGTGATGAAGAACAACAAAATGTGTTACAAATTCAAATTTTTTTTTCGTATTAATTTAAATAACGCCCAGCGAAGCGGGCGGGCTAACAGCTAGTACAAAATAAAATGTTGATTGTGACAGCTACTACATTGGACAAACAGGCGGAACATTCCATGATCGATTTATAGAACACAAACCAAAACACAATTCAAAATCCAAAGGAACAAAACTAGACGCATTAGAAGAGTATGAAATTTATAAAGCATACAAGACTGAACAAGACAAAATACCTAACCACAAATTAACCATCACAATAAATACACTTTACAACTCAGCCATTGACTTACTATATATGGACTGCCAGGAGCCAACTTCACGATGGTTCCACTTATAACTAAACGCCGCTAGCTCTAACATAGGACAAGCGGAAAACACGGTGAAACATTTTCAGTTTTGTTTTGTTCTTGTTTTTTTTTCATTCGTTTTTTCATTCATTTTTGTTTGTTTTTTTGTCATTTTAGAAAACTTTATTTACAAAAATAAATAAAAGATTATGAATGAATTAAATGTATTAATTCCACCGCATAATTTTGAACGCATATCTGTGAAAAAAGTTATAAAATTCTTTGAAACTCAGCGCTTTGGCTGTTCTCACAGAGCATGAAGACCTAGTCAAGAAGGTTCTGGTGACTAAAGAAACGTATCCCCAAGTGCGACTGGTTATGGATCGGTTTCCGGCCGTGTAGACATCCTCCTTAGTTAGAATCTCTCCTACGACACTCGTGCTAGCTAGAATTGCGTCCAAGTGCCTTCTGGGCACTTGGCACAAGTAAATAATAAATATTTATGTACTTGAAAAAATTATCTCCAAATGCTGTTGAATCACCATTTGTTATCCAAATTTAAACAAAAAATATAATTATAAAAAAACAAATTTACCACGCACGACGCAAAATGTGAAATGAAAATTAAAATTATACACAAACGTCAAAATATAAATTTTAGCAAAAACAGATGGCTCAGTTTTTTATAAGAAATAACAATAGATGTCAACAGATGGCACTGAAAATAGTTACTTCTCTTTGCCGCGTGTCCTACCATAGCGCTCATGTCACTAGGAAGAGGTGGAACCATTTTCATTTCGGAATTTGTATGGAAATGACGCTCGACTAGCAGTCCATATATAATAGGTCAATGAACTCAGCAATCAACCACAGAAACAGCCAAACAAAAAGAACAAGATAAATACATACATACCAGCCACCACATACACAACAATAAATAAATTACAACTACCAACCAAAAATTGAACATCGGCAACGAACAACACAAGTCAACGAAATTAAGCCCGAAGATGATCTATTAAGATCGAAACGCGGCGCGATATATAGTTTTAAATACAAATATGTTGTGAACTATTTAATTTTATAAATTTAAATTATTTTAATAATATGATTTAAAAACAATTTTTAATTTTTTTTATTTTTTTCTTCTTTTTCTAAACTTTTTTTTTCTTTTTCTTGCGTTTCTATCTTTACTTCCATTTCTTTGTCTTCTTCTCCGCTAGGTTTTCTTTCTCCTCTCCGCCACTTATTTTACATGTCCCTTCTTGACTTTCCGTTTTGTTCTCTCATCTCTAATTCTTCTACCCTTCTTGCTAGGCCTCTTATCTCAACCTTCAGTTTTCCTCTCTCCTTTTCCCCTCTTCTTATTTCTTTTCTTATCCTTCATCTCCACTCTCATCTTTTCCATCTCATGCTTCACTTCCTGTATCTCATGTCTGAATTCATTTCTCATCTCCCTTAGTATCCTCTATAAATTCCTCCTTCTTTCTTCTGCGGTGCTCTCGGAACCTGAACTATATCTATTTCTTCCTCCGTCTCAACTTATATATCCCATCGATCGGGGGCTCTTATTTCTACCCTTTGACAGTCTTTCCAAGTTTGTGGCCTTCCACTTTTCAATAATTCTTCCTTTATATTTTCTCCTCTTTTGTCCGCCATGTTATCCCACGTCTCCTACTTTCCTGTTTATTTTATTAATTTTATCCGATCCGATCTCCTCAACGGTCACGAAGAATATTTAGTTTAATTAGCAATTTATTATTATTATTATAGCACCGAGATAATAAATATGAATCGCGTGGGCCGTGTTCTTTTTACTGGCAAGATCGCCATGTAATAAAACTCAAATCTTTCCTCTTTGATGGTCTTTACTGTAATGTAATTATAATCATATGGGACCATGTCGCTAACTTAAAAAAATATTAATCTAGCATACATACCTGTATCACGAGCTTCAGGTGACCACCATAAAGTCTGGTTCAGAGTTGCTCATGATAATATAGCTGAAACTCGTGGGAAGGTGTATAATTACTTACTTATTCTCACTACTGGTCTCTCAAATGCATTTCTTACAACACTAAACGTTCATTTTGGATACATAGGCAAATTATTCCGTGGAATATTTCCAAACTCAGGCCTTTTACAAGAAACCTGAATTGATTTCACTACCAAGTTGCACCAACTTCGAATAGAAAAGTGCTCATCACATGATTTTGGATAAGCTTAAGGAAAACCTGTGTCTTTAACCGATTAAGCTCTCCAATCCCAATTTATGACGAATACTGTAACTTATCCTTCACAGCTGTTGTACCCAACTATTTTGATGAATCAAATTCATGAGAAATGATATGACTTATCTTAAAAGATGGATGTGGGTTCCTGAATTTGAATGGGACGGCGCGGCGTTTCGCAACGACACTGTTGGATTATGGACAATGTGTAACCTTGATGCAACTGAGAACACATACCACTTCATCTGCATTTGTCCTATTTTCGAAACTTAACGCTAGAAGCTGCCACGATCGACTACACTGAGTTTCCAATACACTAAATAGCAAATGTTATTTAAAACTATACAAATTGTTAAAATATGGTATAAACTATCGAAACTTAATTGTAAATGATTATTAAAAAACAAATTAATTTTGTAAACCAGCATAATATTGTTTTTATAACTATTATTGAAGAAAAAAAAATTATTTTATATATCTATTCATCAATCGCTCCACCTAAACAGAAATATTTTTTTTTATTTTCTTCATCTTCGTTTGTATATGAAACCTAGCAGGATTTGGTTTTTTATATATTTTTATATTCATAAGTCATTTGGAAGCAATTTTTGTATTTCATTTTTTATAAACAGCAAGACCTACCTAAACAATATTTTGTCAACAATAAATAAATATCTTGAAAGAAGAAATCAACAAGAAACAAATTCTGAATCAATCACGCACTAGGTCGCAGGTAGCATTACATATTATATCCCCATATACAAAATTAAAAATCTTTTTTTTTTAAATGTAAAATTCAGGAAAAATCCCCCACTCTTTAAATATTTTAAATATTTTGCGCATCATTTTTGTTCTCTTGAATCTTATTCCTGCACAACCTGCCTTTTAGTGGAGCGGCATAGCGTCCATATAAAAGATATTTGTGCACTTTGTGATAAAAGCATCAAATTTTTTTCATTGTTGGTACATTATATGAATATGATTTTAAGATATTGGGCCACTTCGAAATTCCGCCCCTTTAGGTGGGAGGGGCAAATTTAAAAAAAAAATACATAAGATTGAAAAAAAAAAAACATTAAAAAACAACGGCAACACCTACAATATCATGCTATACCTTTTTTTAAAGCCAAGAACCCGTTCTTCAATTCTGTTTTCAAATCAAGTTATTTTAGTGCTTAGTTTTTGAAAAAATTATTTTCAAACTCAAAATTTTGAAAAAAAAAAATAAAAAAAAAAAGGTTATTATGATTTTTTTTGCAAAATTTTACGTTATTAAGTACTGATTTGCTTTATCATTTTCGATACTCTTATTAACTTTAAGTCGAGTGCTAAAAACCAGATAGTATTAAGTCATTTAGTTTTTTAGAAAATTGAAAATTACCATAACTACTTTTTTCTTAAAACCGTAATTTTTGAACATAAACACTGGATTTTGACTTTCTTGTTTAAATTATAAAATTAGTTTAATCAATACAATAGTTTAGTTAGTTATGAACTTTTAATATGTTATTTAATATGGTTGTTTGATGAAAAAACAAATTACGACAACCACGCCCCATACGCCCGCCTTCACAATTCTGAAAAACCCACACTTTTTTCGGTCTCTTGCCTATAACTTCATTCTGGTTTTTATTTAAGCAAAAAATATTTTGCGACAAATACAATCAAATGAGAATTATTACTAAGATCTATTGCATTCACCCCATTGTTTTTCGTTTTAAGTGTATGGGAAGAGATTGTTTCATACTTTTTAGTAAATAACGTATTATATTAAGACTAGTATATTTACCCGAACAGTTGGCTTCGCTAACTGTCACACGATGTATGTGCAAGACAATGTATTTGCAAGACAATGTATTTGCAACACAATGTATTTGCAACACAATATATTTGCAACACAATGTATTTGCAACACAATATATTTGCAACACAATGTATTTTGCAACACAATGTTGCAATACAATGTATGTTGCAACACAAAGTATTTTGCAACACAATGTATTTTGCAACACAATGTATTTTGGAACACAATATATTTTGCAACACAATGTATTTGCAACACAATGTACCTATTTGCAACTCAATGTATTTTGCAACACAATGTCCTTGCAACATGTATATCTCTTTATCTCTTGGTTCAGTATTGACCTACTTTTCTACCTCAAGCCTGATAATTCACCTTAATTTTAGGAAATTAACCTTGAAAATCTGACCATTGTTACTCCATCTAGGCTACCTTTTATTCGAATAACTCACTTAGTTTCACCTTAGTTGATAAAAATCGATTGCGGGTCCCCTGCCCCGCTCACGCAACTCCGTTGCTCCGCTTAGGGTATGTTCAGTCGCCAGGCAGGCGCCCAAGTCAACAGTTTTCTAGGAGAAAGGTACCTTTGGGTGAACCGTATGAATTGTTTTGCTAACTTAATATAGGTTCACTGTTTAGCCGGATAGGAAAATCTGACCATTATAACTGAAGTTATACTTCAGTACACTTGACTTCACTTTGCATGATTCTAAGTTATTGCTTAGTCGATTTGATGGTTAGGTAGGTAGATAGTAGATACCTAACAAATATAATTATACCTAGGTACCTACTTTAACACACTGTCGTTAAAGAATACCTATAAGATTAGAAGATAATTATGAATTTATATTATTGCAAATAAACAAAACAAATATATCACAAACTTTTGTATGTAACTATGTATATGCGTTAACTGACATTATACCTACCTAGATACCTCTCTTAATTTTAAGACCTTAATCTTAAAAATCCTATCATTAGAAAAGAAACCAAATCAACCCTTTTCTATTAATTTACATACCTACATTATGTGCTTACATAGACACATACATATAGATGTAGGTATGTACATAATATGTATTTTAATATCCATGTCAGCGAAATCGATTTTTTTAAATCAACGTCGAAATCATTCACCTTTTTTAAATACCTACATTTTCATATGATTTCAATTATTATTTTATTATTATAATAACTCAAAATAAGTTAGCCTACCATTTAACCTTTATTTTAAGATTAATTAAAGACCTTAATCTTACAGATCCGATAAGTAGAACAAAAGATATAAGCCAACTAAAAAATATACTCTACCCACATCATAAATTTCCTTAAAAGGTTCCAGTACACGTGCATGAACATTTTAAGGCATCAACCTTAACGATCCGATCATAAGAACAAAAGTTATCAGCCAACCAAACCAACCATGAGGGGACTTTTAGTATTGTTGTGCATGAAAAAAAATACCTACAACCAACGTGCTGCCTGCATAATATAATAATAATAATATATACCTACATGTATAGGAAATTATGATTTTTTGTTGCACACACTCGACCATCTTTAGAATAGCCATCTCCTTCCCACCAGTATATATTGATATAGGAAAGTTTTTTTTTTTGTTTTATTGTATTCCTCTTTGTTTTTACGTTTGCCTCGATGAAATTTTTTCCCGAAAATATTATTTCATGTTTTTAGTATGAAATTTTGAAAGGTTTTTAAAATTTTTTTGTTGCTCTAACTCGACTGTCATTGTGGCTTTAATTTAAAGTTTGAATTTTAAAAATCGGACAATTGGTTGTGAAGATATAAGCATTTGAATGAATGGAAAAGGGGTGTTTTTGAAATTTAACAAAAATTGGACAATTCTCCACTGAGACACGATGGTTGGCAATGAATAAAAACCCCATTTTTTTGGTGTTTTGCGAGATTTTTCAAACTATTTCTAACTATTGTGAAGGTCGTGTGGGGTGTACAATTATGAATGATGTATCAAATTAATTGTGTATTTTCGTAGATGCGATTAAAAGAAAAACTAATGGTATGGGTGCAATAACTAATGAGTTATGAGGTGATTAAGAAAACAACAGAAAACATGTCAAAATGTGTGTTAAAAAAATTTTGAAAAATCTAAAATTTTTATAATAAATGTAAATCAATTATATGTATGATGTGTATGATTTTGAGATTTTTTAAAGAAACGGTTATTTTTTAAAAATTAAAAAAGTAGTAAAAATTGTATTGAAAAAATGTAAATTTTTGAAAGATAAAAAATGATGTTGAAAAAAAAAAAATCAAAATTTTGTAAAACATGGATAATTTTTTTTTGAAAAACCTTTCCAATGGTATTTTATTTATTTAAATCGGACTACCCCCTGATTTATTGGAATTATGTAATTTGTGAAGTTTGAAGTATAAAAAATTTTGTATCTCGCTTTGTAGATTTTATAGAATTTATTTTTAAATTAATAAAGTTCTGGAAATTTAATAATGCATTTAATAAAAAATAAATGAATATTGTAGGACTTACCATTTGGAAGTTAGTTTTTGAACCTTTGACCAATTTTACCTTATTTTACCCTATTTATAATGGGAATTTTAAAAAAATCTCTTCTTAGTGCTCACTTACATAAAATTTGTAATATAAAAAAAATAATAAAATATTTTAAAAACTTCTAGTATAAGCTGTGCGTTGATAGCCTAAAAATGAATGAATAAGTGATGCAGTGAGCGATTCTTTCTTTTATATAGTTAATTTAAATTTTTTGTATTCACTTAATTAAGAAGACGATAGTTGTTTTATAATATAAAAATGACATAATTTGGGTGTAATTTATACAATTTGTCTCAATTGATTACGGACAGTAAATTTTTTAATCAACAATAGTGTACATTCATAAACATCAAACAATTGCTTTGTTGCGATGCTGATGCAATACATCAGCAACTTCTCCCGTAAACGGTTTCCCTCAACCCCTAGTACATATTGCTTTCGCAACGTGGCCATTCCCATAATTTAATCCATTCGAGACCTTGGAATTATTTGCGACAGTGAGCTTAACCTTCGCTCCCATTTTGGTCAAATAATTAACAAGGCCAATACCTCTGCCGGGTGTATTAATAATCTTATTCCCACAGATATTTTGTCAACTACTACTGATTACTTCGCTCCTATTCTGTGTCTCAGTAAGGATTTTAAAGTTGTTTTCCCATCCAGATAGGACTGGCAAAACGACATCGTGACGAAAGACTTCGGCACAACTATTTTTACTGATGATTCAAAGATGGAGTGTGGGGTTGGTTCAGGAATATTTTCCGAATCTCTAAATATCTCTAGATCTTTTCGGCTACCCAAATTTGCTAGTGTTTTTCAAGCTGAATTACTGGCAATTGGGGAAGCATGTAAGGTACTCAAACAAGACCCCAACCAATACCGAAATACCACTATCCTGACAGCTGTTAAAGCCATTAGCTCAGCTGGATCGTCTTCCAAATTGTTGCAGCAATGCCGTGATGACCTCGCCATCCTAAATGTGAATCTCAAGGAGAGGGAAACGAGCGGGCTGACGAACTGGCCAGGCAAGGTTCAGCCCTTCATGACTCACTTGCGGAAACAGTTAACATTCCACTTGGAGTCATGAAGGGCAATACATTCTCTATTTTTCTTACCGAATCCAATCGCAGGTGGGGCAATTTGTCAAACTCCATCATTTATAGGAAGATTTGGGCCACCTATAGTAAATCCCAGACAAACGACTTAATTTGCAGACCCAGGCGAGACATAGCCAGATCGTTGCAACATGAACAGGATACTGGCCAATCGGAGAGCATGCAGCGAAGCTAGATATACCCCACAATTATCACTGTCGTAGTTGCGGGGACCAGCAGGAAAAGGAAACAGTCATTCATTTCCTCTGTAAATGCTCCGCTTTGGCCAGAAAAAGAGCTCAGTCACTTGGTAAAGCTTTTTTCGTGACCTTAACGAACTTTCTGAGATGAGGATCAAAGATTTGATCTCCTTCCTTAACGAAACGCACTAGCTCTAGGATAAACCTCAGTAGCCACTGTTCATCTTTTCTAGGACTAGATGATCGTTCTAAGAGTACAAACCTTGTAAGTCTCTGAGCCAACCGACAATCTGATCAATGTGGCATGTTGCGCGAGACTCAAACAATCCATACCATTTCCATCCATAGGTCCTATGAGTTATGGTATCAAAACGGCGCACTCTAGCTCTAATTGGCTCAATAAGCTAGGTGGCTCGTGACCGCCATTTCAACCTACCTACCTACCTCTGCCGGCTTCTGCGGCCTTCCGTGGACCGATAACATCAGCCCCATATGTACTTTATTTCTTGTTTCAATAAGTTAAAAATCGTTCGCAAAATTTGTAGCGGATCGAAAAGAAATCGGTTTAATTGAAAATGAAACGTTTGAAAAAAAAAAAAAACACATTTTCTCAATCGTATTCGGTATTCGTCGCAAAAAACAAGTGGTACCAGTAATTTGTATGTGATCAAATTTTAAATTTATTCAGAAGACTTAAGGGGTTATTGCGCTGTACTGTGCGAAGAAACTGAGAATTTTACAACTAACGGAATTTTAAGTTTTTATTGGAGCTTAATGGCGTCGGTTATGTACAAAAATACCATGAGGATCATATTTGTAGCTTCTTTTGTTTTCTACAAGTCGCAAAATAACTTAAAATACATATACCAGAATGATGTTCAAGGCAAAAGACTGAAAAAGTGATGGTTTTCTGTGATTTTATTATGATACTGAAGTAGTTATGGTAATTTTCAACTTTCTAAAAAACTAAATGACTTAAGACTATCTGGTCTTTAGCACTCGACTAAAAGTTAATAAGAGTATCGAAAATGATAAAGCAAATTAGTACTTAATAACGTAAAATTTTGCAAAAAAATCATAATAAACTTTTTTTTTTTATTTTTTTTTTTTCAAAATTTTGAGTTTGAAAATATTTTTTTCAAAAACTAGGCACTAAAATAACTTAATTAGAAAACAGAATTGAAGAATGGGTTCTTGGCTTTAAAAAAAGGTATAGCATGATATTGTAAGTGTTGCCGTTGTTTTTTAATGTTTTTTTTTTTTTCAATCTTATGTAATTTTTGTTTTAAATTTGCCCCTCCCACCTAAAGGGGCGGAGTTTTGAAGTGGCCCAATATCTTAAAATCATATTCATATAATGTACCAACAATGAAAAAAATTGTATGCTTTTATCACAAAGTGCACAATTATTTAACTAAGCCGCCCCACTATTTGCCCAAGTAATTTGGTTCGAAGGATAATAACATCTACTGCGAAATAAACGGACAAAAATTAGGTTTAATAGATGAGACATTATTTTTGTTTTACTTAAATCTTAGTGGTCAAAATGGTACCAACGTCATTTTGAATACTCATACACATAATTAATAAACACAAGTGAATAAATTAATAGAATTTATAATACATATTTCGTAAACTTACCCGTTCCCAATGAGAATCTCACACCACCAATGAACTGATTACTTATCAAGCGGTCATGATCCCAAACAGTCAATTCTAACGCCCTTTTTGAAAGTTCATTTATTGTAACGTCTTCGTAAACAAAAGTAAAATTCCACATTGGATTAAAAGATTTTTTTATAACATGTGTTTTTTGCTTAGTACTTTTGGTTCGGATCGGAAGTAAATAACTTAAAAAAATAATAATTAGATATATCAAACATTAAAAAAATAAAAATTACCTTTTGCAAAATGTATCACAAGTACCACTATTTTTATTTGAACACAGATATTTTGCTTCTTTCACTAATACATAAAGTTTTCCTTTTGTAAAGGGGCTGGTGTTTCCATTTTTGCTACTTGATTCTTTATGTAATTCGCTGGGAATAAACTTAAGAGCCACAACTAAATTTCCACGATATTTTGAATCGTCTTCAACTATCCCACTCTTTATAAAGAAATGTAACGTTATAATGTTTGAAAACAAAATCAATTAAATATAATTGCATACCTTTTGTTGTAACGTGTACCATTGCGACTGCGGTTTATCGAAAACTTTGTCTTCCAAGTCAAGAATGACTTCTCCTAAGAAATCATTTCGACCAAGTAAATCTGAATTCCATACCGTTAGCCAAATAGATCGCTTCTTCAATTTTGATATTGGTATATGAAAACGCAAAGTTTCTTTAAATACAGGATTCAGGGTTTGTTTTTTAACTTTAGTTTTACGTTTTCCACTTTTAGAAAGATCTGGTAATACATATACCTTAAAATGTTAACAGTAGGTTTTGTAAGTTGGTCTATTCAAGTGTGTGTATTACCTTAACATATGGATCACTTTTACATCTTTTTGAAGAAACCGATGCGAGATCTTTGCATTGGACAACATGTATTTCTAAAGCATTTATTTTATAATTGTATTGCATGCCGAACTCTACTTGCCCCTTTACTTTTACATTTTCATATCGATAGTCAGAACACACACTTGTTAAAGATTCAGATCGCCCCTTTAAGAAAATATAAAAAATATTTTAGATTTAATATTTTGTACGCACTTAGTTCTTAATTACTCTGAAATTAGAAGTATTCCGTTTGTATAATGATTTCCTTTTTAAAACTGGAGAATTATTTATATTGCTATTAAACCCCGACAAAGAAAAGTCACCTGTAAAAGAGGAGAAATATCTTTTTATACTTTAATATAAAACTTTTAAGACCCGTTTGTTCATACAAATCAAAAATGTACGTACATCTTAACTTAGTTGAACATAGCCTTTATATGCAATTAGTTTTTGTAATTTATTTTTCAAAGTATTTAAAATTAAATAAGCCAATGTTAAATTTTGTTCACCTCATTAACATATGTATTTAAACTCCTTTACTATAAAAGTGAGCGAAGAGTTAATTTCTGGTGAATTAAATGCTTTGTTAAATTTTATTCATCTCATAACTATACTCCCTTATTAATAAATAGAAGTGAGCGAAGAATTATTCTTAACTCGTGGATTAAATGCGACATGTTAAAAAAAACAGAAAGAAATTTTCGTTAGCTGACATAATTATTAACAACGAATAAGTTAACTCACCGAGGAAGTTGGCATAGCAAAAGTTAAAGTGGGAAAAGTATCAAATCTCTTCTCCTATTTCTACGGAAAATATGAAACTGAAATTTTTTTATGATTGACGGAGTGCAAGAAAAATGATCTGTTTCTACTGATTTTCCACTTTTAAATTTTTTAATGATGTCGCAAACCGTTGACGTTGGAATTTTTAAGATTTCAGCGATTACTTTTTGTTTTATACCGGCTTGGAACTTTTCTATTATTTCGTATCGAATCGCGTTGCTATAACGTGTTTTAACCATTTTATGCACTATATAATTTCAACTTACACAGCTCTCAACTTGTAAAAACGTTTTAATCTACGGCTTGAGTCAAAAGACTCGAAAAAACCGTTACTTTAACATCGAGACTCGCAATCTTCTTGAAATTCGGTTAGTTTTGCACAGGCATGTTACTGAGTAACTTTATAAAATAATTCGTTTGTATTGTTCTTGTCATAGTAGCATCAAATTTTTAAGGTTATTATTAACTTGTCTCATACTCTTTACAAATTATTAAAAAACTTATGGAAAGGTGTTAGTTTTCTACTTGGTATTAAGAAAATCATTACTATGGGACAAAATCCGGAATGTTTTTGGCAGCACTGTATATGAAAGTAGGAATTTATAAAATTACCCTAACAGCTTCTCACCAGGAGTGTGCTTCTTTATTCACTCGGAGTATTCAGAATATTTGAAATAAGAATTTTGGGTTTCTTTATACACCAGAATATTCCGGATAACCACTTCTGCTATTTTGTATTCAATTTAGAATATTTGGAATGTATTCTATTCATTACATCAAGAGTGGAATAAAGTGCAAGTTCAGTGAATTTTTTTTTATGACAGATTAAAACACGTCATAAGTGCTTCGCAGTTATTGCAAAATTTCATCCGTTTTCAACTTCAGTTTACAAATTTTGTGGAAGAAAGTAAGTCGAGCATTGATTTTGGAAATAATCTTCGTAGAATCTTCTTCTATTTTGCTAGGTTATTGGAGGTGGAGAATGTCGAAAACATCCCTTCTCTAAATTAAATGAAAGATTTATACAACTTCAAACTTCAAGGGAGGAATCAAAAATACATTTTATTTTGGGTATGGAATTACTTCCAAGTTTGAGAAAATTGCAATACAAACACAAAGCGTTGAATCTCTTGAGAACACTGCCCCGCTCATAGATGTCGTCCATGTTATCTGATCACCGGATACCAAAACATCCCTCGAAAAGTTGAAGATTGTAGCGGATCGCCCGTTGACAAACAATTACACGCCACCACGAATCGCGCTGCTTGTGTTTTCTGATTCTTTTAGTATTCGAGTTCCGAATTCGAACTCAAAGAGGAAATGCTGTTTCACGACATGTTGTGTCTCTCGTCGACCATTTCGGTCGTTCATTTCTTGTCTGGCATCTTTTGGCGGTAGACGCCTCATAAATTCATCCCGAGTCAAAAAAATAGAAATATAAAAAGAGTAAGTAATTTTTGTTACAAATTCAAATTCCAACCTAAATATCAAAGAACTAAGTGCTAAAATTCATTCCCTAGTTTAAAATCCAAAGAGGAGGTACAACTTCTTATCAAAAACCTTTTTTTTGTCAGCGGATGCCAGCGGATTTCTTTTTCCTCCCAAGCGTAAGTGTGTCGGCTACAAAAGGTAAATTTATCCCTATTCTTTACCTATTTAGCAACAATAATTGAAACCATCGCTTGGTTTATTTCCTTCTTTCTTTATACAGATTATTTTTTCGAAAGTCTGTCTATATCTCCCACTACGGGAACGTGCTTTGCCCGACACCACATGGGGCGATTGCTCATAGAAGCACCGAAAGGCCATCGTCGACCGACCATTATCTATTGGTTTTCGAAATCTGCCTTCATTGGCACCAACGGTTGGACATCGAAGAGCTAAGAATTCCAGTATAAACATTTTGGTAACGTGGAAATATTCTCGATTACCACCGCCAATCTTCAGATCTGGACGCATCTACAAGAAAACCATCAAAAAGTTCACATCCACATATGCAACAAAAATTGTGCATTAATAGTGCCTTGGTGATTGGATCGCATCTTTTTACACGCGCCAAACAGCAAATTGTTGGATACCAAATTTCGCGCGGCACGTGACCTCCTTTTGTGTTCGGTTGCCGTAGCTGATAAGGGTGCATGGGATCACGTATCCCATCCCAGAAGCAGTCCGTGCGTCGCCCTTTGTTGGCTTAAACAAAAAAAAAGTTTGAAATTCAGATTGCGATTGCAATTCATTCTACGTTCAAAGATCCTGATCTCTTGGATTTGGGATCCTGAAACCGTCTCATCTATCCCACATCCAATGTTCCTGTTCGTAGCCTGGAAGCCGCTTCATTCGTCAGATTCCTGTTTCCGGTTTTTCCTTTTTTCTAACTTTTCATTTTTTTTAATAATAACACGCGTTTTTTTTTTAAGTTTAATTTCGTTTTTTTTTTAGTTATAAGTTCCCTAAACCGAAACACTCGCGTTATAATAAGTAGTATTTAAGTTAAAAAAAAAAAAAAAGAGAAATCTTAAGATAAATGCCTAAGTGTAGTCCTTGGAGTGAATCCTTTATAGTTCTATATCCTAATTAAAGTTCCACGAGCCGCAGAAAATCATACTTATTTATAGAAATTAAAGACCTATGCAGTAGATCCGGAGGATGTTCGTGCACGAACATCAATCCAGTCCAGCAAGAAATAAAAAGAAGGTTAAATGAAAAATTAAACTGTGAGTACGTTTTACTTTGATTTATATTGATTTTCTTTGGCTATAGAACCATATAAAAAAAGTATATATATATTTAATCTTTATATATTAAGAAACCCTTTTTTATTATTATTATATAAAAATCCTAATAATGCCTAGTTCCTAAAATAAAAGAAAAGAAAAAGAAAAAGAGAAGAGATACAAAAAAAAGATAAATCAAATCATATAACTTTCCGTATGTAACATATGGAAATATAGTTTTGGAAGTTTTTTATATAATACGCTTCAAGAGCGTCTGCAAACTCGACACAATTTTTTGTTTTTTTTTTTTCTCTTTTAATTTTGAATAAAAATACTAAATCGAATAATCGATACTCGATAAAATATTTTTAACAACAATCTGAAACTTTATATTAATGGTTCGGTCGTTCCTGCTTATGAATTTTTTTGAACAAGATTAATGTTAAAAAAAAGAAAAAAAAAAGTTTTCTTTTCGTAGCTAGCTATTTGTTGCCGCGATATTTTAAAAATCAACAACTTCGAAATTCTTAGTTATAATTCAGTTTTATTTTACTTTTATTTTCTGATTAATTTAATTTTAATTTTACTAAAAATTTCATTTTTTTTCTGTCGGTGGTCGTGGCAACTTCTAATTGGTTTTTTATCAAAAAGCGCGCCAAATTCAGTCAGGAATAGTTATTGTTAAGCGAGTAGCCGGTTCAGATTTTACTGGGTTGTCATTTAGCTGATTCAACAAAAAGTGCTGCCACGTTTGGCAACACTCCCCCCTGGTAAGCTGGGTTTATTTGCCGGATTACCACTATCGCCAAACCCATTAACATCTAATATTGCTAATTTTGCTGTTGGTCGAGTATAAATGCCACTCGTCGTTTGAATAACAGCCGATCTTGTTTGCCCATCTTTGTTTCGGTGAACTTGTAAGACTCTCCCCTTTGGCCAAGTGTTTCTAGGAAGATTTGGATCCACAACAATGACAACATCGCCTTTTAATATTGATTTCGTTGACTGAAACCATTTTGTTCTTCTTGTGAGTGTTGGCAGATATTCTGATACCCAACGCTTCCAAAAACTATCAGCATATTTTTCGCAAGTCATCCAATTCTTTCTAAGTGATGGGTTCCATCACTAAGCTGCCCTGACAGCCTTATGCCATTCGAAGAACCCATTAAAAAATGATTAGGTGTTATTGCTTCTTCACTGTCATTATCTATAGGTACGTAGGTAAGAGGTCTCGAATTAACAATATACTCAACCGCCATTATTGTAATAAGTAATTCATCTTTCGGATTTCTACTTTGAGACATGTGAGTTAATGTCTGTTTTACTGAACGAATCAACCTTTCCCAGCTCCCTCCCATATGGGGTGAAGCTGGGGGATAAAATTCCATTTAATTCCCTCCTGTACACACTTGTTTATAACAACATCTGATCGCAACAATTTTAATGCATCTTTAAGCTCATTATCTGCTCCTTTAAAATTGGTGCCATTATCTGACCAAATCTCTATCGGTTTGCCTCTTCTTGCAAGAAATCGCTGAATTGCCAAAATACATGAGTCGCTGGAGAGACTATGTGCAATTTCTATGTGGATTGCTCTGACTGTTAGGCACGTAGATAGCACTTCCCACCTTTTCTCACTGTGCCTTCCCACCGTTACTACCATTCGCCCAAAATAGTCGGCACCAACATTAGAGAATGGTCTAGTGAAAGCCTTTAGTCGTGCTGGAGGTAAGTCAACCATTAGTATTTTTACACTCTTAACAAGTCTGTTGAACTTTTTTCAAAATCGTTCTCAGGTTTGGTATGTGGTAAGATTGTCGAAGTTCATTCACCACGGTCTCAAAATTTGAGTGTAGAGTGTTCATGCACATCCTTGACTATCAACGTTGTGATATAATGCATCTTTGGCAAAATTATCGGTCTCTTACAGTTAAAGGAGACATCCTTGGATGCGTCAATCCGCCCTTTTATTCGCATTACACCATTTTCGTCTAAATAGGTATTCAATCTATACAATGGGTTAGATTTCTCAATCACAAATTGTTCGGCTGTAGCCCTTTCTTTTAGCAAATTTACTTCGTTTGTATAAACCTCAAATTGGCATAATCGATAGAGGTAAAATTCAGCCCTGGAAATGTCATTTGTCGATACAAAGGTTTTCTCGTTTGAGTCTCTTCTTCTTAATTTAATGTCTAGAAAACGGTATACATGGGCCATTATGCGTCGAAGCTTCTTCCAAGATGAAAATCGATTGTAATCCAATAATGGTTGAAGATGAAATAAGGTATGATTGAAAACTTGAAACTCATTTTCCTTAAATTTTGGTACACTTGAGGGCCAGGTATCTTTAGATTGGCATACAAATTTAGGCCCGCGGTACCAACGGCTTTCGGATGTTAGATCAATTTTCAAATTCCATTTCGTCGCATCATCTGCTGGATTTTCTTCGCTTGGTACCCATCTCCACTCATCTTCGTTTGAGTTTTCCAAAATTTCCCCCACTCTAAACATAACAAACTGTTTTACTTTCCGATTGTCGTTTTTAATCCAACAAAGAACTGATTGTGAATCTGACCAAAAAAAGCGTTTATCAATTTTAATCGAATGTCCTTTTATCACTGTGTTAGCAAGTCTTATGCCCAATACAGCCGCCTCGAGCTCCATACGAGGCACCGATATCTGCTTGATTGGACCCACTTTTGTTCTGGAACATATAAGAAAACACTCAGTATGGGACCACCTTTTCACTCTAAGATAGGCAACTGCTGCATAGGCTGACATGCTTGCGTCTACAAAAATATGAAGTTCGACTGTGCATCCACTTTCGAACTTTAAATCGGTAAGGTATACTCTTCTTATTCTGATTTGTCTTACTAAAGGTAAAAGCTTAACCCATTCACGCCATAATTGGAGCTGGTCAGGATGTATTTCTTCATCCCATTGCGTACTTTGTTTCCAAACATCTTGCAGCAGTATTTTAAGTAAGACTAAGTAATGTGCAATAAGACCGATTGGATCAAAAACACTCATCAGGATTTTCAAAATATCTCTCTTGGTTGGTATAAGGTCTCCGTTGAAAATCTCTGAGCTAAACTTTTTGGAGTTATTGAAAAATGAAAACTCTTCTGCTGTGGGAGACCACCACATTCCCAAAATCTTTTCAGTTTCATAAATACCAGAGCTTTGCTTGAAGCTTTTGTCGTAGTTGGCTGCATGCTTCCCAAGTGCGTTTGTCACATTCAACGAATTACTCATGAAATTTCGAATTTCAAATACCCCTTGCTCATGAATGTGAATGACTTCTCTGGCCAATGTTACAGCTTCTTCTTCGGTATCCAAGCTGTCCAGAAAATCATCAACATAATGATTTCGTACAATGGCATTCGCTGCTCTGGGGAATGTTGAGGAATATTCAAGTGCATTTTTATTTTTGATATTCTCTGCACAGCAGGGAGAGCAGGTTGATCCAAACGTTAAAACCTGCATAACATAATCTTCAAGTTTTCCCGTGTCTGAATTTCTCCATAAGAACCTTTGAGCATTTTGATTTGGTGAAACATTTCTCTTATGTCTCCACATATCGCAATTTTTCTTTGACGAAAGCGAAATAGAATCTCTGGTAGTGATGGTAGATTATCTGGCCCAGATAAAAGCATAGAGTTAAGCGATACCCCATTTACTCTCGCAGCTGCGTCCCAAACAATTCGTACCTTGGATGGTTTGTTTGGGTTGATAACGGGAAAGATGAGTAGGTACCAAACTCTTTTTCCATTATTGTTGTGAATTTCGTTTTCGGTGAGCTTGCGTGCATAGCCTTTGGACAAATAATCTTGAATTTGCAATTGAAGGTTTTTTGCAAGTGTTGGATCTCTGCTTAGTCTTTTCTCTAAGCATATCATTCTGCGTTCCGCAGCAAGCCTACTATCAGGAAGTTGTAAGCATTCGCCTTTCCATAGTAGTGGAACACTATATCTTTTGCCAACCCGTTTAGTGGAGTTTTCCAAGAGAGCATTGGCTCTTATATCATTTCCATTCAAAAGACGCTTAACATCTTTCGAACCTATGTGGTATCGATTGCAAAGAATTCGCGTACGAGCTCATTAAGTTTTCCATCTGCTTCTGTTTGACATTCACAAGCATGCAAGTTAAAAAAATTGTTTCTCTTCCCTTTACTGCCTGCACATGGACCAAACACCGTCCATCCTAAACGAGTTTTAATTGCAGCTGGCTGATCAGTATTACCTTCGCGTTGTTTTAACGAATTTGTTAGACGAATTTGGTCAATTCCAATTAAAATTCTAGGCTTGGCTTGCATATAAGATTCAATTGGAATACCTCTTAAATAAGGGAAGGTTGATTTTAGCTCTTCATAATTCATTGACTGAGATGGCAAGTTTAACGACTTAACCGTGCGAATGTTGAAAAGGAAATGTTTTTTCGAGTTACCAGGAGAAGATATCTGTGCGCTTACCTTTCTGGAATTATGTTCGGTTCTTACGGTGTTTGAAGTCCACTTCAAACAGAGTGGCTCTGTTTTACCTTTTAACTGCAGAAAGTCTGCCAGTTGCTCATCCATCAGTGTTACTGAGGATCCGTCATCAAAAAACGCATACGTTTCAACTTTAATGCTGTTATTGTAGAGGTAAAATTTTAAATAGAACGCGATCTTCGTATTTATGAATGTTGCAATAATTACCCTGTGCGCTACTATCAACGACAGCAGTAGTTGGTAGTTCTACATATTTATGTAACAATTTATGATGTTTATATAGGCAGTTATTCACACCACATTTTTTGTTAGATGTGCATCTCCGGTTGTAATGCCGAATCAAACATGTTCGACAGAGAAAATGCTTTTTTACTTCATCCCACTTCTGCTTTAAACTCATATTTTGAAATTGAGTGCATTGGTCTATTGAATTGCAGTTGTTGTTGCAAATAATACATAATCGTGGAACTTGACTTTTATTTTCTACTTGATTATGGTTTGCGTTGAAGAACGTTGTACTCGTCCTTTTCTTTTCTGGTTTTGTTTCTGTGGATCTGGGGCATGTCATGTCTGTGACTTCGCAAGCAGCTTGAGCTATTTGTTTAAGCCAAACACTAAATTTTGAGAGATTAACATCCCGTTTTTCAAGCTTAAAAACTTTAAACGAATTTGATATGGTAGTCGTTCGGTAAGCTCTTTTAGTAACGAGGGGTTGTTTAAATAGGAGTGCAAGCCGGTAGCTTGCATGATGTCAACTATATTGTCCACCGAAAAAGCGAATGTTACCAATGAATCTAATCGATCAGGCCTGGGTGGTTTTTCACCTTTCAACTTGTTTATTAAGCTATCAATAACAGTTTCTGGACTACCGAACATCATTCGTAAGGTTGAAATAATATTTGGCACTTGCTCTGGATACATGAGCTTTGATCTAACAACATCTAATGCTCTACCTTTGAGACACTTTTGCAAACGAATAAGATTCTCGTCGTAAGAGAATCCACATGATCGAGTAGAATTCTCATAAGATGCTATGAAAAGAGGCCATTCTTCGGCGTAACCAGAAAAGCTTGGTAATTCCTTGGGAGCTATACGTCTTGTCTCAATTTGCATTTTACTCAGATTTGGTATAAGATTTAAACTACCAGGTAAGAGTTTGTGTGCATCCGCATTTTGTTGAAGTTGATTGAATGCATTTTGATCTGGAAATTGACTTGTGCTGTTGTACAAAGATTTTTTATTTTGTTGAATAATTGGCACTGTGTTTAATCTAGCAGCAACCCATGTTTCATAAGGGTTAGAAATTACTTTAGAACGTTGTTCAGGTGCTCTTTTTATGATTTGCTGATGTTGAACAATGGGTTGAGCGGTCAAAGGTGGCTTCTTATAGCTTGTAGATTGTTCAGAAACCCATTGTTCTAATCTGTCACTCTTACATGTTGATTGCATATCGCAACCATCATCAGATGGTTGTTGTTCTAAGAGACTATATTTTGCATCAAGATACTCTTTATCTCTTTTCTCTTTTTCTAAAAAATATTCCCTGGATCTTTCTTCACTTATGCGCCTTTCTTCCTCGAGTCTTTTCAAATTAAGCTTGATAGATTTTGAAGAGCTTGCTGACCTCAGAGAAGGAGCACTCTTTGCTCTAGCTGTTGAGTATCCGTAAAATCCATAAGCGGCAATACTAGCAATGGAGCCGCTTGGGTGTGAGAGTGGGATACATGTAGTGGAGATTCTTGTGTAGATTGATGATGCTCGGCAGTCTTTTTTGAGGTGCAATTCGGACAGCACCAGTCTTTATTTTCGATATCTGCCGTAACGTTTACACATTCAAAGTGATGACATTCATCACAGTGATCACACTGGACCATTTCATCGTTATCGGGCCTAGAACATGACTTAAAGTTGAATTCATTTTCTTGTTCGATTCGTAAGGAAACATTTTGTTGTTGCAATGAACTTGAGGGCTTCGATTGATTGAGTCGACGGAGGTTGAGGTGGCGGTAGATGCGGCGGTGAAGGCGGAGGTGAGTGCGCGACTTTGTTTTTTGTTAAATTGAATAAATTGTTGTTTGACTGAATTGTTTAGTTCCACCTTTTGTAGAATTCCTGATCCATATATTTTAAATTGGTCACAAAAATGAAATTTTTAGAATGTTGCCGCGATATTTTAAAAATAAATAACTTCGAAATTCTTAGTTATAATTCAGTTTTATTTTACTTTTATTTTCTGATTAATTTAATTTTAATTTTACTAAAAATTTCATTTTTTTTTTCTGTCGGTGGTCGTGGCAACTTCTAATTGGTTTTTTATCAAAAAGCGCAGGAATAGTTATTGTTAAGCGAGTAGCCGGTTCAGATTTTACTGGGTTGTCATTTAGCTGATTAACAAAAAGTGCTGCCAGGTTTGGCAACACTATTATTCGAAAATACTCTTTTTATGGAAACGGAATTTCCACATTGTCATATGACGACATATGTTAATTAACTTTTCCGGTGACAGATATTGTTAGTTTTAAGCGATCTTTTCCTAATATTTTTTTGAATAAATACGTTTGTCACACGTGATTCTGAAACATAGTCACTTTTTTTTTATCGGATTTTGAACGAATGACTGCACTGAATTGTGGGATTATCGTTACGAATCTCACGTTGAGAAATAATTTGATTTTCTTTTGGGAATAAGAAACCCCTTTAACTATATACACAGAAACTTAACGATTCTATTGGTTTCCATTATGCAGCGATAAATAAGGTAATCTCTATATGGTGACGAGGTTTGGTAAAAGTAAGTGATGTAAAGGAATGACGTTTTCTTAATTTTATTTTAGGGCCGTCAACAAATAATGGCTATTGACGGCCATGGAGCCCTGACATATTCGTCAGTGGTAGGGTGGGTACAGCCCGGGTCAACAACACCGACCAATTTGTGTATTTTGTTTTTTGTTTCCCCTCTTCCTATTTCTACAGACATGCAGTTTTTTTTGTTTGCATATTTCCTGTCCTAGGTATGCTTTCGGCAGTAATATCCGTCTATTTTTTTGTGTGGTTTCAACTTCCTGACGGATTATAAACTTTCCCTATTCCTATAGCTATAGAGCGACGAAAGTAACACTTAAATCATACGAAATATACTGGAGTTTGATAAATTTTTTTTTGTAGCTATCTTCAAACATCTATCGCTTCAAAAGTTGCAATTGCAAACGGACTCGCAGTCGTTTGCAAAGCTACATAATAGAATCTTACAAAAAAAAATATTTTTACCAATCGAAATTTGTTTTTGATAAAGTTAACAGTACCGATAATCAGATGTAACCTTCTAGGAGTCCGTTCTACTGTAGGGTATCGAAGCTGTTGCACTAGAGGTTACAGATTATTAGACAGTCGTTAAATTTTTTGGCGAAAATAATTTTGTTCATACTAAAAGCTACCTAGTTGTTCGTCAGAAGTTCAAAGATTTACCGGTGCTCATTAAACAAAATGTTGAGCAAACCATGAAAAATTTATTACCTCCAATTGACCCTATCACCGGAGTCGAAAAAGAACCATTATCGTTACAAGCAAACCGACCCGCGCCTAATGCTTATTTGTCGGCAGATAGAGAGGATCCATATCTTCGTGACGATCTCCGAGTCCATTTCGCTGAAACGAATCCGAGTCATATGTACCGCAATCAACCGATTTATAATCGATCAGACCCAAATAGATTTGACCAACAACGAGATTTTGTTCCTTTTATTCGTGATCCTATGGATTACGGTAACTACGGTTACGACATGAGATACCATCCAACCGATCGCCGACAAGATTTCGGATTTCCCTATGATAGACCGTATTCACTTCGCTTTGAGACGTTATGGAGCGTTCGTTTTGACGATACGACTAAAGGTATGCCCATACGAGAATTCGTTTCTCGTGTCGAAATATTACAAGAAAAATATCGTTGTCCTTGGGAAGAAGTGCTTCGTAATTTTTAGTTGGTACGGCTTCCGAATGGTATTTCGAATACTTACGTGAGCATCGCCGAGTCGACTGGCTGACTCTCAAAAATGCTTTGCTAAAACAATTTCAGAGATACGAAAGTGGCCTCGAAATTTTGAAAGCGATCATGGATCGTAAACAATCGCCCCAAGAACCTTTTGACGAATTCTATACGGCCATAATCAACCTAAAAAGGCAATTACGTGATCCAATGAAAGACGCGGACCTTGTTCCTATTCTACGGAACAATATTACGGCCGTCTCATGGCATTCGTATATCCAATGACTATCTACTCTTTAGAACGTTTCAGGGACGAATGCAGACGAACGGAGAAAATGCTGCAAGCACGTTATGCTTCACAAAATCGTTCAAACTATGTAAGAAATGTACATGAAGTAACTTTTACCGACGAAACTTTTTTTGAACCGGATGTTGAAAACATGGCAAATTTTTCTTACAATCGTCCTACCAATCAAGATAAAAACCCATCAAGCAATCTAAAGTGCTATATCTGCAACGAAATAGGTCATTTCTCGGCCACTTGCCCCTCCAAAATGAGCAAGATTATTTACTGCTACCGTTGCGGTTCAGAAAATTACACAGTTCGAGATTGTCCGAATTGTAATGCTAGCAAGGGAAATTTCAAAACGAGCGTGATGCCGCCTGGGGAGTCACGTTCGACCCGAAAATTAGTTAAGTCTTTCGATACTGAATCTTCAGTTATGTCAGATAGAAACTATTCACAATTTGAACCCAAATATAATTACAATTAGTGAGCCCAAGGATGTCATAGAAGACAGTCCACCGCTCCTTAAAATTAAACCGGACAAAAAATGTATCCCATTATATAAAAGGTCATTCGAAGAAAGACTTATCAATTACGAAAAAATTCGCAATCGTATATTTAAACTAGAACAAATATCTCCTCCTGACATTCCATCCAAACTGTTAAAAGCACGACAAAGAAATGCAAAAAGATCCGCCTTTAGAACCTTTGTAGAAGAAACCACTCTCGGAGAAACTCCTCAAGACATCAGGCCATATGCCAAAATCTCAATCAAAGGTCGAGTAATGGCCGGATTACTTGATAGTGGCGCCTCGATATCATGTCTAGGAAAAGGTTGTGTCGAGTTTGTGAAATCCCTTAACATTCCTATTATAACCATAAAATCAGAAGTAAAAACCGCCGATGGTAAAGGTCAAGGAATTGTAGGACGCGTATCCGTGTCAGTACAATACGATAAAGTAGTAAAACATCTCGACCTATACTTAGTGCCCGATATATTTCAACCCCTTTATCTCGGAGTGGACTTTTGGTCCAAATTCCAAATCGCTCCGCATATCATCAGTGAAGTTTTCGGTTTTTCAGCCGACTGTGGAAAACGTGATTCTGGAAAAATCGACGAAAAACCCTCCGAGCTTCAGGGTGTTTCAGCCTTTATAAGTGAATTATTCTGTCCTCCGGGCAGCAAGGAATCCGACGAGAAAAAAATAGATAAGCCTAAACCACCTATGCATGAGCTCACCTTGGAGCAACAAAAACGTTTAGAGTCAGTGATCTCCCTATTTCCTTCATTGGCAAAGCTTGGGTTGGGTAAAACCTCCCTTGAAGAGCACGTGATCGATACAGAAGACGCTAAACCGGTGAAGCAGCGACATAACCCCATGTCACCAGCGAATCTGGAGATAATCAATAGGGAGCTGGATCGCATGCTCTCTTTGGGAGTGATTGAAGAGAGCCACAGTGCTTGGAGTTCACCCATAGCTCTTATCAGAAAACCTGGTAAGGATCGAGTATGCTTGGACTATCGCATGGTGAACTCTCTTACAAAGGGAGATGCGTACCCGCAACCTCTTCTGGAGAGTCTGCTCAGCCAACTTAAAGATACACACTATATGAGTAGTGTGGATCTCAAAGATGAGTTCTGGCAGATTCCTCTAGAGAAGACGTCAAGAGAGAAGACCGCATTCACTGTGCCAGGTCGACCATTGCATCAATTCACCGTCATGCCTTTTGGGTTGTGTAATGCACCCCAAAGGTTGTATCGGTTAATGGATAAAGTGATCCCCTCGGCGCTTAGGGAATTTGTGTTTGTCTATCTTGACGATCTTCTGATTATCTCCCCGGATTTCGAATCCCATCTGAAAATCTTGTCGTTGGTGGCGGAGCACTTGAAATCGGCTAATCTGACTATCAATGTCGAAAAATTCTTCTTTTGTTTTAAAGAATTAAAATACCTTGGATATATTATAGGTCAAGGGCATGTAAAAGCTGATCCCGAAAAGATTTCAGCCATTAGAGTTTCCGTTACCAACGACCCAGAAACAGGTGAGGAGATTTCTTGGTGTCTGCGGGTGGTATAGTCGCTTCATCCGGAACTTCTTTGCCTTAGCCGCTCCGTTGTCTGATTATCTTAAAAAAGGAAACAAATTTCTAATTTCTACAGAAGCTAAAAAGACTTTCGAGGTTTTGAAAGATGCTTTAACTTCTGCTCCGCTTTTAAATACCCCTGATTTTTCAAAACCATTTACGATTCAATGTGATGCTTCCTCGAAAGGCATTGGTGTCATCTTATTTCAGTTTGACGACGACCAAAATGAAAAACCGATCGCCTATTTTTCTGAAAAATTGAACGCCTGCCAACAAAAATATAGCGTTGGAGAGCAAGAATGCCTCGCTGCATTACGAGCCATTCGTAAGTTCAGACCGTATGTGGAAGGTAGTACCTTCATGGTAATTACCGACCACGCCAGCCTCAAATGGCTGATGAACTTAACTGATCTCAGTGGCCGGCTAGCATGTTGGTCGTTAACACTCCAAGCATATACGTTTCACATTCACATTTCCGGCAAACGGCAGCATTGTCATGTCCGTATTCCAAATCGAATTAATTGTAATTTATCTAATGAATAAAGGAAGAATCTAATCTAATCTATACGTTTCACATAAAACATGTAAAAGGCACACAAAATTTAGTGCCGGATGCGTTATCGCGAGCACACATGGATCAGCTAACCATATCGTCAATTACCGATTCACCAGACTTTAAATCCCAAAAATACATAGACCTTATCAATACCGTCAGCAAAAAAGACAAAAATCTCCCAGACGTGAAAATTCACGTCTGGCTTTAAGCGATGGTGAGATAGAAGTATTACCCTCTCCAAACGCCCGGCAACTGATGCGATGAAAAATCAAAGAAAAATTGCATGAGGCGTATAAACGGAACGAAGTCATACAATGCAAGATCAGCCGTTCGTATATTTAAACCTGGCGAGGAAATTTTCCACCGAAATTTTGTTCTGAGCAATGCCTCTAAAAATTTTAACGCGAAACTTTCCAACAAATTTGTTAAGTGCAGAGTAAGATATCGAAATAATGATCTATACGAAATCGAAAACCTACAAGGGAACAGAATTGGTATCTACCACGCCAAAGACCTGCGCCGCACAGTGGCCCGTATTGACTTTTTTGGTTGCAAAAATCATAGCTCTTAAACGAATAAAGATATCGCCACAATTTTTTTTTTATCTTGAAGGAAATTTCCAAGGCTATAATAATGGTTAGTTTAAAAAAAAAATGTACAGGGTGTTTCAGAATTTTTTTTTTATTAATTGATTTTTTATTTATTTTATTTTTTTTTATAAAAGAGTACATTAATAAAGTATTTTATTAATAGATTACAGTTCAAAAAGTTAAAAAAAAACAAATAAAAGGAACAAAAATTTACATACAAACATTAGATTTCTTGGAAACTATCATCTAACTCCGGGGTAATGCGTAATAAACTTATCATTTCTTGTGAGTATTGTGCTTTTAGGTCTTTTTGGTTTCTTACATGTCTTAAGGAAGAAATAAGTGGATCCGATGAGATTGCTAGCATGTTAAATAGGTCTTCATTCTGCCGAATTCTTGAAACTTTACATGTATTTAGATACACTCCGCTTCAACTTAATAAGCACAAACATTTTCTATGGTACATTGTCCATTTTTTTCAAACCTTAAGTGTTAATGTACCATTTGATGATGCTTACTGTTTGCTTATGATGATATGATGATGGGAAAAGAAATCAGTAAGAATAATTCAAAAAGTACCGCTATTTTTTCTCTGGCTCTCTTGCAAAGCGTTCCATATTCAAAAATATTTCTTGTAGTCTTTATTTTTGGACTCCTGGGCTTCTTCTGACAATTCTCCAAGTGGCAGAGATTGGTATTCGATGATATTTTGACTGTGAACCAAAATTTTATGAAGAGTAGGTGTGAGTTGTTTTTTGAGGGTACTTTTGTTTTAATAGCTCTGCGGTTTTTTTGGTGTACTCTCCAAATTTAACTGTATTCACTACTTCCCTGCAATTCAAAACATTAAGTATTATTTGGATCCTAGTTATAACCATTGACTCCAGTTATTCGAGCAGTTGCCTCAGATTGTTCAAAAAATATTCTTGAAGTCTTTCCATCATTGCTATTTACAAATCCTTGCTTTGGTTTGTCCACATCAAGTCCAAGCTCTTCGCGAAAACGCCTTTGAATCTCTTGTTTTCTTCTCTTTTCTGCCTCCTTGATCCCAATAGATTCATAAAATTCCTCTTCCGTCTTGTCGAAGTGTATAAGCAAGTTTCAAAATAAATTCCATACACCTGATTCTAGCATGCAATGGAGAGATTCCATATTCGTAATTATATTCGTCGTTATTTAATTCATCCTGGTTATTGAAGTTTTTTTGGGTCCTTTTACATATCGGACATGACCGCCTAGACTTAGTTTCTGTTAATTCGATTAAAACTTTTCCGTCAATCATAGTTAAAAAGAACTTGTGATTCACAAAATATATAGTTATATCTTCATTAACTTAATATATTGATATTCAGTACTTAACTACTTTGTTGCATTGATTAGTTTTTGTTTTTTTGTGAATGTTGCGCACTCATGGACAGACTTCCTTGGCCTTCCTTTTGATGACCTTGATGTAGTTAGGAGATCACACATTACTTCTGTTTGTCCGGTATTGATATGGAGAGATGAAGATAACCATTCTTAATTTTTGTTTATGAAATTTAATCTCGATCTATGGGCTTCGACCCATCTTTTCTTAATAGCGGAATGAAAGTTTTTTAATTTTGTTTTATTTCCCCGTAAATTTTCATCGGATAGTTGGTGTTCACTTTTTAAGGCAGAAAAAATCTCGTCAGTAATATCAACTTTTAAAAAAAGTTCAAACAAAATATTGTATGGTATATCCATTTTAAATAATTTTTTCTTATACAACTGCTCGATCTCTCGTTCAAGTTTTCAATGATAATTTCATCCCAATGTTTTATCTTTTTATACCTTAAAACTAATTACCTGCACTAAAAATAGTCAATTTTATGACACCCTAATAAGGTAATCTGTTTACCGTTTAAATAAAAAAAAATTCTAATCCAATTAAAAACCCTTATCGATCAAACTACCTGAGAATAATTAATCATACCCGAAATCAAAAACATTCATACTTAAAAGTTTTATTAGGGGTTACAAGAAATAAGCTATAAAACCTTTTTAAAAAACTTAGGTTGTAAGCATAAAATATATTTTCCTTCTAAATTATAAAACCATTTTATTTAAAACCAACACTCATACCTGCAAAACAAAGAAATAATATTTTCCATGATTTTTTTTTTGGCACTTGACAAAAAAAATAACTCAGAAAAAATTACTGACTTCTTCAAATCAAATCTCTCTAGCTCAGCTCTATGCAACTCTATGCAGTTGAGTTTTTGGTTGTAAGTAAAAAGATATATAAGGATTTATTATTCGTTCAGTTTAGCTTGAATCTTTTTGAATCTTTTTTTCTACTCAATGTAAAGTTGAAAAAGTGTGCAAAACGTGGTGTTTCAAAGAACATTAAATTTAGCAATTTAAAAAATTTATAAATTTTTTTTTTCATTTCTGATTATAACTATTAACACATATATCAAGTAAAAATAACAAAAACAAGTTTTACTTATACTCTTTTCCTAGTTTTTACACTCAAAGTTAAAAATTTTTTTAAAAAAACATTATTTTTTTTTTCTCGCCGTAAATATTTGTCAACTTTGACTGGCTCTACAAGCCAAACCATTCATACAAATGAAATAATTTTTTCGATTGCTAGAGCTCCAAACATTAGTTAATTCAGAAAATGTAAAAGTTTTGCATTATAAACCCACCCGAAAAATGAATTTCGCAAGCACTTTTGCCTAAACGGGCCACTGTTCGCCGATAAATACATTTCCAGGACACTCATTACGTAAAATTAATACCAACATAACCCTTCGTAGCAACCCTTCCACCGATAGTCACACCCGTAGCTCATTCAAACTTATAAAAAAAAAAAAAAACTGTCCGTGCAGTCAGAATTTAATCTTGTCTTCGGTAACCTAGACTATTTACTCATTACCTGACCTACAAAAACAAAAAACAAAGCATCAGCGTTACTTCCCGTCTTATCAACTGCACTACCCTAAAGTAAACAACGAGGATAATCACCAACGAACACTTCACTTTCCAAAACTATTTATTAAGAGAACAAACCCACTCCCCCCCATGAAACATAAAACACTTGAAATAACAAATTATGCAAATTTTAATACATACATCGAATGAAATACCATAAATATCCGAGCTTGATCCGATTTGATGTACGAGGATATGTACGGACGTACCGTACATACCTAAGTCCAAATTTCATATTTTGTCCAAGTTTTCGATGCCACTAATGAATGCAATTTTCTTTGTGAACCGCAGCAAAAATTCCTTTTCGTTGGCGTAAAACATACAGAAGAGAAATCAAATCCCCCACTGCAATCTGAACATTAGCTTTCCAGATCTCACATACCTTATACCTAAACACCACTTTGCACACTTTCTCTATCAAACAAAATACTGAGAGCAAATTACCTTGAATTTTCGGAACAAACGAAACGTTTTCAATAGTACCAGTAGCCAAAGAATTTTGATTATTCAGGAAACTTATTTTACATGTGCCTTTTCCTTCAGAAACGACTTCACTTCCATCTCAAATCTTTAACGAATGGATCAAAACTTTCGAAAAATCTTTGACGTTCGTAATGTGGCACGAAGCACCAGAATCTAATATCTATCCCGAAGTATTACCTGAAGCTGTGATAAGACTGAAGTGGTCCATGGATTTCGTAATGTAGTTTGCATGCTGCTTCTTTTTATTTTTCCATTGTTGGTACTGACGGCAATTCTTTTTCAGATGAACCTTTTGGTGACAAAAATAACACTCAGATGATGATGATGCTGAGGTGTGTTCTTGAGGAATATATTTGGTGACCTTCATTGCATTTTCATGCTGTTCTACCTTTGGATTCTGCCTTCGCTTGAACTCCTCCAAAAGTTTCGACTGGACGACATTAAATGTGAGTTCATTTTCTTGATTTGTTCGCGTCTCCAATGCTGTGATGAGGGTGTCATAGCTTCTTGGCAAGCTATTCAGCAGCATTGCCACACTCCACTGTTCAGATAACTTTTCCTCATCAATTGCTGCAAGGCGCTCGAAAGATTAACCATATCAGCTATATGTGCTTCAACGTTTCCACCTTCTTCAACCCGGAGACTGCAAATTTTTCGCATTAACTGCACTTTGTTGCTTATGGTGTTCCTATCGTGGTAGTTTTTTAGACTATCCCACGCTTCCTTCGCTGAGGTGGCCTTTCTTATATGCTGGAGCTGGTTGTCCTGGACAGACAGAGCAATTGTCGCTTGTGCTTCATCATCTTTGGCACTCCATTCCGGAGTCATGGGATCTGGTTTGATGCCAGATACATAAACCCATAAACCTTCCTTTATAAGAAGCATCTCTATTTTGTACTTCCAGACAAAATAATTTTCTGCCCCAAGTTTCTTTATAGAAAAACGCATTGTCTCTGCCATTGTCGATATGGGTCTTTATTTCCTTTACTTGTATGAATTATTACCTTTCATTTATGATTGGGAACCTGGGCCCATAACCTGTTGAACCTATATGTCCTTAAGCGTTCCAAAATAAAAGATAGATTACACTTTTGATTACTTATTAGTTAGTTTTATTATAGTCCATTGAAATGTTACATTGACCTTGCATTTAGTATAGGACAACGTTTTTTTTTAATGTGTAGAGTGCATCAGTGTGAGTAATCGAAATTTTCGGGGCTGAAACCCCCCCCCCCCCCCCTCATTTGGCCACTATCTTGACGTTGTCCTATACTAAATGCAAGGTTCGGGAAAAATTTTGTAACACTTCAATGGACTATTATTAAAATCTACGAGACGACAAGAACATGTTCGTTGAATTTGAAATTAACAAGCGAAGTGAAGAATAAAGAAAAGAAAAGTTAAAATAGTGAAAATACAAAAGAGATGGATAGATAGAGATACAAATCTAAAATATGTGAATTAGATCTGTTCGATATTCATACAGAACACGTTTGTTTCTCCAACACAATCGAAGTGTCTTGAGTAAACTTAGAGTCATGATATCAAAAGAGCAAAATGACTGGGATGTGCATTTATCAAGTATAGCATGTTCTTTGCGATCAGATATGCACGATTCTATCGGTTGTCAACCGTATTATGCTTTTTTCGGGAAAAACATGATATCGCATGGCTCTACGGATACTGCGCGATTTATAAACTTTCGATGACCCCAAAGTGTTAGCCCTACCGAAAGCACTTAAAACAACGTTGGCCAGGCAGAAGTTGTCAGATAATTTATTCAGGGCACACGTTAAGTCAAAGAATACTTACAATTCACGGTCCAAACCTGTGGTTTATCGAGAAGGCCAAGAAGTGTTCCACCGAAACTTCATACAAGGTAATTTTGTCCAGGGTGTCAATGCGAAACTGCTTCCAAAATTTTTAAAATCGCGCGTGTGAAAAGTTAAAGGCAACTGCATGTATGAACTAGAAACTAGAGCTGCTAAACCCATAGGCATATTCCACGACAAGGACATACGCCAGTAAATACCCTGCAACGAGACAAAGGAAAACACAAAGAATCGATTTTTAATTGAAAAATTTTTTTTTAACTTATCTGATATTTTTAACAGCCCGGCTAGTTAGTTTAGAGATGAAAGCGAGAACATTGAATTAGCTTTTTTTTAAACTATGCCGGCAATTAACTTTAGTTTAAAATTTTTTTACCGATTCGCATGAATATAACGGGTGATTTTTTAGCTGGTTTGGTTTTGGCAACACTGGTTTTGACAGCTGACGTGTGTTTAGTACCTTGTGTCACTGTCAAACAGCTTCAGTTTGGTTTGCAATTTAACCATGGATCGTCTTACAAATGAACAACGCTTGCAAATTATTGAATTTTACTATCAAAATTCGTGCTCGGTTCGAAATGTTCATCGCGCGCTGCTTCCATTTTATGGTCGGCATTCTCGACCTTCTGAGCAGTCTATTCGGAAGATTGTGACCAAATTTCGCACCAAATTTACTTTGTTGGACATTAAACCACCAACACGTTTACGTACTATGCGTAGTGAAGAAAATATTGCGGCCGTATCAGCTAGTGTGACAGAAGACCGCGAAATGTCGATTCGGCGCCGTTCCCAGCAGTTAGGCCTTTGTTACAGCGATGATAACAAACTTTTTTTTGCCCGAAATGGAAGTTCTTGACTTGCATGATATGTGGTTTCAACAAGACGGTGCCACATGCCACACAGCACGCGAAACAATGGCGCAATTGCGAGGTGAGTTTGGTGAACAGTTAATTTCACGTTTCGGGCCGGTCAATTGGCCGCCTAGATCGTGCGATTTGACACCATTAGACTATTTTTTGTGGGGGTATGTCAAGGATAATGTCTATAGGGACAAGCCCGCTTCGATTGACGCACTGGAAGCCAACATCCATGCATTCATTCGTGAGATACCGGCCGATATGTGTGAAAGAGTATGCCAAAATTGGACTCAGCGGATGGGCTACCTGAGACGCAGCCGCGGTCAACATTTGCATGAAATTATCTTTAAACATTAAATTGCAAGGTTCAAACTATCGATTCAAATAAATATTTCATTCATTTTTTCGAATTTTTTGTGTTTTTTTTTTTTTAAAAGTTCTAAACCTCTTAAAAAATCACCAGTTATAAACACAAACACTTCAAAATGAAATATTAACGTAAACAATTTCGAACGATCGTTTTAGATTTATTCAATTATTTTCCCAACTTCGTTTTGCCGACGGTAAAACATAACTTTCCATTGGGATTACGTTTCGTTCGTTTGTTTATATTTTTTTTGTTTATATTTTTTTTTAGCGCTCCGTTTTCATATTTTGTTTTTTTTTTTTTGTCGCCTTTCGTCTTCGACAAAAATCCATTAACGGAAACGGTAAACACTTTTGCACTAAACACTTTATAAAGAGGGGAAATTGCGATATACCCATATCTCTTACAACGGTACCTACTTTATTTTCAATGTTTTTATTTTTTTCCGTTATTATTTTATTTTTTTATTTTTATTTTTATTTTTTTTTTATTTTAATTTTTAATTTTTATTTTTTTTATTTTTATTTTTTTTTTATTTTTATTTTCTTTTATTTTTATTTTTTTTACTATCATTTTAGTATGCTTTATATTAAAGCTGATTTCAATTTTTTTTTCTCAAATTCACTGGCACAAACACTTAAACATTCGACATCATAAATATTAAGGATTTGAATTTTTCTTTTGTTTCCACACTGGTATTCCATTTTCCTCAAGGCAGTGTAATTTTGCAATTTCTTTTTTTTTTTGCACTCCGAGCCATTATTTTATGCGTGGGTTCATTTGCATATTTCAGATATCGGTATATCTGAAAAAACTAAGCCCTGACACCGAAATTGATGTTTTTTATTAAAATATTCCCGCGAAGAATTTAAAACAATAATCTTAATTAACGACGCACAGTGCGGTATTTTGGTCTAAAACCTGGCCAAAAATATTTGGGCACATTTTTCACATCAAATAGGTACCAAATGACTAAAAAGTTATTTGGAAGGATAAATTTTCATTTTTTAGGTACAGTAAAACCCACTTAAGTGCTTTCGATCAGCCGGGAGAAAAAAAAATATTAAAAATCAAAAAAAAAGAGCACGTACGTGCTGTGCTATAACTTTCAAGCTAATATTTCATTCTTTATTTTGTTTTTTGATTTAAGTTGTTTCATTAAATAGTTTTTGAGAAATTAAGTTTTAAAGATGAAATTTAGAAAAACAAATGTTTTTTTTCGTTTTTTATTTAATTTTTTATAAAATTTTGCAATATTAAGGACATTAATTTTTTGCAATATTCAATGGTTCTCATCTCATCTGTGACGCGTATGTCAGTTCATCAACAGACACACTTTTTCAAAGTTCCACTGTTTGTCGACATTTTGTTCGGTCACTTGATTCCCCGAATTCTTCGCTTGGCGCCCTTGAGACCTTCCGGGAAGTATGCCAACAGGTAGTGTTATTTTTTCGCTAAGCCACTCTTCATTCTTATCCAAGAAACGCCTTTATGTGCTATTGCAGAGTTGCCATCTTCGTTTATAATTGGTTTGAATGCCTTGATAATTTTTAGAAATTCATATTTTTCTCTGGGTGACACTTTGTTATATCCATAATTTTTTTTATCCAAATCTTCAAGTTTATCTTCAAGAAGCCTTTGTGAGCTTCCCCTTACCAACTCATGGAGATGTTTTCTGGTCATAGACAAGCTGGAATTAGAGTCATCTAGTCGTTTTAAAGTAGTGTTTTCAAAGGCTCTTTTTTTTCTTAGGTGAAAACTTGTGAATGGTTTTGAAAGCTAAGATTGTTCTTCATATCCAGCAGTTAAATAAAATATATGATGGGCTATGTTGCGGGGTGTTGCGCTATTTTAAAAACACTAATGTTTTGAAAAAACAGCGAAAATTTTTTTTTTAAAGTGCGGTATTTTGACCTGAAACGTGGCCATAAATCATTTTTCTCAATTTTACCTCCCAGGATTAAGCTTGTGTCCCATAACAGGTAGATAACCAGGCTACTCTTTAGTGAAGTCTATCTATAATTTGGTCACCCCCGTTCGCGACACCATCAGTTGCAACTAGCACTAGTTGAGTAACCACGATTTATTTTTTTTGGCGATTTAAAAAAAAAAGTCTATTTTCTGCGTGTTTTTTTCAGTCTTAAAAGTGATTTTAGACAAAAAAAATTTGATATGAATATCGTTAATCAAGGTATGTATAGTATTTTAAGCAAACATTTATTTGTATATTCAACTTAATTTTTTCATATCGATGAGTTAAAGTATTCACTTAAAAAATTGCACTTTTTTCGCTGTTTTTTCAAAACATTAGTATTTTTAAAATAGCGCAACACCCCGTAACATAGTCCATCATATATTTTATTTAATTGCTGGATATGTAGAACAATCTAAGCTTTCAAAACCATTCACAAGCTTTCACCTAAGAAAAAAAAAGAGCCTTTGAAAACAGTACTTTAAAACGACAGACCCTTAATAATAGATTATCATTCCAGATGACTCTAATTCCAGCTTGTATATGACCAGAAAACAGCTCCATTAGTTGGAAAGAGGATGGCTCCTTGACGATAAACTTGAAGATTTGGATAAAAAACTAATGGATATAACAAAGTTTCCCCCAGAGAAAAAAGATGAATTTCTAAAAATTATAAAGGCATTCAAAACAAATTATAAACGAAGATGGCAACTCTGCAATAGCACAGAACGGCGTTTCTTGGATAAGAATGAAGAGTGGCTTAGCGAAAAAATAAAACTACCTGTTGGCATACTTCCCGGAAGGTCTCAAGGTCGCCCAAGCAAAGAATTCGGGGTATCAAGTGACCGAACAAAACGTCGAAAAACAGTGGAATTTCGAAAAAGTGTGTCTGTTGATGAACTGACATACGCGGCACAGATAAGATGAGAGCCATTGAATTTTGCAAAAAAAAAATGTTCTTAATTTTTCAAAATTTTATAAAAAATCAATTAAAAAACGAAAAAAAACATTTGTTTTTCAAAATTTCATCTTTAAAAATTAATTTCTCAAAAACTACTTAATGAAACAACTTAAATCAAAAAACAAAATAAAGAATGAAATACTAGCTTTACAAAAAGTTATAGCACAGCATTATACGTGCTTTTTTTGATTTTTAATATTTTTTTTCTCCCGGCTAATCGGGTGGTAAGTGGGTAAGCACTTAAGTGGGTTTTACTGTACCTAAAAAATGAAAATGTATCCTTCCAAATAACTTTTTAGTCATTTGGTACCTATTTGATGTGAAAAATGTGCCCAAATAGTTTTGGCCAGGTATTAGACCAAAATGCCGCACTGTGCACTGGTTACATTTTTACGTTTGGTTAAAGTGGGATAATTTTTGTATTTTTGCTGTCCGAAGTGGATTAAAATAGGATGGGTTAAATGGGATTTTTAGTTAAAATCCCCGCAAGATTAAAAAAAAATTCCCTAACCACAAATGTGTTTTATTATTCCAGAAAATAAATATTTTATACAAAATACAGCTTGGAATGTATCAAATTAAAAAAGCGAATAAAGTACAAATTTCTTAATTTAATTTACTTTTAAAGATTTTGCATCGATTATATCCCCAAGCAATACGGAAAAAATCCTATTGTGTATTGATTGATTATGCAGTCTGCGAGCACTAGTTCACAACTGTCAACAAACTAAAACAAAATAAAACAAAACGACCAATTGGCATTAATTTGGAAGATGAATAACAATTTGAGGAAGTATTTTATATTTTATATAATCTGCAATTTAACAGAAAATGGAATTACGGTTAATAAAAACTTTTGAACAAACCTCCATCCATCATTCATGTTTGCATTTTTTGATGTAAAAAGATGATCGAACTCGATTCTGATTTTTACAAGCCTCAACTTTTATCCTTCCGACCCTATATAAACATGAATACAATTTGTTCAAACTTGCATTTAGAGTATGGTTTTCCCGAAGCTCTTGGTTTCCTTGTTTGCCTGTCCATTGTTGCACTTTTAAAAATGATTTCAAATTCAATTTTCTCTTTCTTGAGAAACGTCTAAAATTTAACCACTACTGTCAAATTTTAACCTACTCTGGAGCTGGGTAATTTTTAACCCATTTTATTCACCACGCTAGTGTCAAAATTTAACCAAACGTCAAGTTTTAACCAACATTTTAACGCAATTCGGACACGGCCTTAATCGCGAAACGTATAATTTCTCAGTCCGCATATTATATATATATATATTTTAAAAGTGATATTAAGTTGCAACAAAGTGCAACAGTAAGAAAAAAAAGGGGTATTCAGCTGTAAATAGAGATCGTTGCAGTTGCCACTACATCAGAATTTTAGAGGCGAGTTTTTTGTATACCAAAATATATTGCTAAACACTTTTTTGATAAAAATATATATATACCAACAAAAAAATAGTACTCTGATCGAGGGGATTTGAACAGGGGGACTAATGCCAAATTAAATTGATTATCAAAGTGAAATAAAAAAAAAAAGGTGAAAAGGATTTGAAATCCCAAGCTTGTAAATAAATCGAAGACGATCTAGGCCGTGTCCGAATTGCGTTTAAATATTGGTTAAAACTTGACGTTTGGTTAAATTTTGATATTAGTGTGGTGAATAAAATGGGTTATAAATTACCCAGCTCCAGAGCAGGTTAAAATTTGACACTAGTGGTTAAATTTTAACGTTTCTCAAGAAAGAGAGAAAATTGAATTTGAAATTATTTTTAAAATTACAACAATGGACCGGCAAACAAGGAAACCAAGAGCTTCTGGAAAACCATACTCTAAATGTAAATTTGAACAAATTCAATAAAAACAATTATCGTATTTTTGTTTCTATATATTCTTGTTTCGAAATCACGTGTAGAGGACGCAGTTGCAAAATGTTCAGAGGAAGAACTTGAAAAGCTTATGAAGGAATGTACGCCTGATGATTCGAGTAGCATGCCAGTGGAGCGCTTGTCTGTGTCTGAGTCTGAACATCAGAATGGCGAATTTCTATTGAACAACGATGACATCGACGAGGAGCTCAACCTTCTTCGAGAAGCCTACAAAAAAGAAAGAGGAGATCATTCTTCTAAAGCGTAAACTCAGAGAGTTGCAGATGGAAGACGCAGACCAAAGTCAAAAGCCACAAGTATTCCAAAATTTCAAGGACATGGAAGACTTTATTTGTCCATTTAGCGGAGATGATAATTTTCCGATTGATCGTTGGATCGAACACTTTGACGAGTATTCAGAAATTCTTCGTTTAGATGATCGTACGAAATTCATATTCGGAAAGAGACTCGTCAGTGGTACAGCGAGGTTGTTCGTGAGAACTTTGAAGTTATGAAGTTGGAATGAATTGAGGGACGCTCTGGTTGGTGAGTGTAAGTGTTTGGTTACTAAGGCCGATATATTCCGTGAACTTAGTTCGAGAAAAAGACGACGTGATGAAACCGTACAGCAATATGTACTGTCTATGCAGGAAATTGCGTCGCATTACCCTGTTGAAGAAGAAGATCTGATCCAGTTTATCATCAAAGGCATCTCTGACACCGAAGTCAACAAGAGCATACTGTACAACGCCAACAATATCGAATAACTTAAGCTCGCGTTAAGGAAGTATGAAAAATACAAAACAACAGTCGTGAAAATTTTCCAACAAAGCCTAGCACGTCTCAAGTTCACAATCGCAGCAAACCTCAAAACTATACCAACAATCCATTTCGGACAAAATATCGCCCCGCCGAACGAGAAGCAAATGGTGCACCTACTAATGTTTCTTATCAAAGGAAAGAGTACACGTGTTTTAAGTGTGGTTGCCGTGGACACATTGCCAAAAATTGTCCCAGCAATAAACCTGTTTTGACTCTTCGAGATGAAAGCACTACAAGTGGTATCAAAACTAACTCAGCGGTCCTTAGCAATGTTCCTGATGAAAAAAACAGCGGCTTCATGAAACAGCTATCCTCAGCAGCTAACGACTTTGAGAAGGATGTATTTTATAAATTCGTTAATGACCATGCAGACAGTGCCATCAGCCTTACAACTCTTTTGGACTCAGGCAGGCTTTATTCAAGAAAAGTTTATACCGCCGCACAGTGGCCCGTTTAGGCAAAAGTGCTTGCGAAATTCATTTTTCGGGTGGGTTTATAATGCAAAACTTTTACATTTTCTGAATTAACAAATGTTTGGAGCTCTAGTAATCGAAAAAAATTATTTCATTTTATGAATGGTTTGGCTTGTAGAGCCAGTCAAAGTTGACAAATATTTATGGTGAGAAAAAAACAATGTTTTTTTTTTATTTTTTTAACTTTGAGTGTAAAAACTAGGAAAAGAGTATAAGTAAAACTTTTTTTTGTTATTTTACTTGATATATGTGTTAATTGTTATAATCAGAAATGAAAAAAAAAATTTATAAATTTTAAAAACTGCAAAATTTAATGTTTTTTGAAACACCACTTTTTGCACACTTTTTCAACTTCACATTGAGTTGAGCTAAACTGGACGGATAATAAATCCTTATATATCTCTTTACTTACAACCAAAAACTGCATAGAGTTGCATAGAGCTGAGCTAGAGAGATTTGATTTGAAGAAGTCAGTAATTTTGTCTGAGTTTTTTTTTGTCAAGTGCAAAAAAAAATCATGGAAAATATTATTTCTTTGTTTTGCGGTATGAGTATTGGTTTTAAATAAAATGGTTTTATAATTTAGAAGGAAAATATATTTTATGCTTACTACCTAAGTTTTTTTAAAAAGGTTTTATAGCTTATTTCTTGTAACCCCTAATAAAACTTTTAAGTATGAATGTTTTTGATTTCGAGTATGATTTATTATTCTCAGGTAGTTTGATGTATAAGGGTTTTTAATTGGATTAGAATTTTTTTTTATTTTAACGGTAAACAGATTACCTTATTAGGATGTCGTAAAATTGAATATTTTTAGTGCAGATAATTAGTTTTAAGGTATAAAAAGATAAAACATTGGGATGAAATTATCATTGAAAACTTGAACGAGAGATCGAGTATAAAAAAATATTATTTGAAATGGATATACCATACAATATTTTGTTTGAACTTTTTTTTAAAGTTGATAGTACTGACGAGTTTTTTTCTGCCTTAAAAAGTGAACACCAACTATCCGATAAAAATTTACGGTAAAATAAAACAAAATTAAAAAACTTTCATTCCGCTATTAAGAAAAGATGGGTCGAAGACCTTAGATCGAGATTAAATTTCATAAACAAAAATGAAGAATGGTTATCTTCATCTCTCCATATCAATACCGGACAAACAGAAGTAATGTGTGATCTCCCAACTACATCAAGGTCATCAAGATGAAGGCCAAGGAAGTCAGTCCATGAGTGCGCAACATTCACAAAAAAAAAAATTAATCAATGCAACAAAGGAGTTAAGTAGTGAATATCTCTCTGATGCATTAGTGATAAGATATCATAAAGACAATGAAAAGGCGAAGAGTTATGTGATCAAGGCAATTTCTACTGCAAGTCCACTTCGAGTCAAAAGAGTCAAGGAAAGCATTCCTACTCCACAAAAGGATCCCATAAAATATACTAATGAGAATCACAGACAAGAGAAATATATAGATGTAGAATACCAGAAAAAAAAAGCATGTTCAAAAAAAACATTGAAACCTAGCATACCAAAATGAAAATCTAGCATACCGCATACTCATACCTGTTCGAAACACTGACATACCCTCGAAATTTCAACATACCATCCATCCACAACCGTTTTAAATAGCAAACGTCGTCAATGTGAAACTCTTTGCATGTACATACATATGTATCTTCTTTTTTTCTTTTGGTTTCAGTATTTTCTGTTTTGGGGTTGATTTGATCGTTGATTTTGATTTCAGTGCAAAGAAAGTTTCGAGAGGGAATGGTTGTAATGCGGATTGTTTTTTTTTCAGCCTACAAATAATTTGCACTAATTTTTGCTTGCTTGCGTATTTGTTAGATAAATACTTTTTTTCAGATAGGTAGTAAATAAGCTCATCATTTGTATTTTCTAAGAAACAGATTTTTATTTTAATACTGTTTTCAACAGAAAAGTACAGGTACGGGTATCGTGTTAAATGTTGTATTTCTTCTTGTGGTGCCAAGAGGCAGGATAATTTAAGCACAAAATTCTTTAAATTTCCTGATCGAGAAAAAAACGATGTACATTTTAAGGAGTGGCATGATGCCTGTAAATTAAAAGATGATCTTCCAAAAAATCTCTTTGTTTGCAAGATACATTTTGAAGAAAATTTGATATTGAAAAAATATCTTAAAAAAGGGTCTGTTCCAAGCTTATATCTTGGCAATAATTCCTTTAATTCTTTGGGCTCAAAGACATATTTGAAACCTAATATTTCATCTGAAAAAACTTTAACTTTACTGGAGTTTCAATCATTTTCAGATGGAAATATTTCTACTGCTGTGAGTGATGAACATTCCACAGAAAAAAATGAACAAGAGTATAAAAATTAAATTTTGCAATTAAAACGGAAAATATATTGTTTGGAGGAAAAATTAAAGATCGTGAGAAAACAAAACAATTTGAAAAATATTGCTTTAAAACGAAAAATTAAAACATTAAAAGTAGGGAGTTTGTCAAATAAAAAAAATAAAGCAAAAAACACAAAAACTATTTCAAATTTAATTGATTCATTGCCTTTGGCAAGCAAAAATGCAAAAGATTTTTCAAAAATGCTACTGATAAAGAAAAAAAACTATTGTAATTAAGAAAATGGCTTTCTCAAAATTTATTTTTTATAAATGCTGCTCTTTACAACTTTATGAGAGAAACTCTTGATTTGCATCTTCCCCATCCTACTTCTTTATACAAGTGGATGGAAATAAAACATCTGTTGACAGGTTTCCACGAAGAAGTTTTATCAAAAATAATGGAAAAAGTTGATCAATTACCTGAAATCAGTAAAAACGTAGTACTTATTTTTGATGAAATTTCTATAGAGGAAAATTTGACGTATAACAACTTTAAAGACAGAATTGACGGGTTTGTTGACTATGGAGATGGAAAAGGAGAACCAATGAAAGGAAAAACTATATGTGTTTTTATGATTTTAAATATGTATTGAACTATATTGTGAGTTCGACATCTTGTCCAGTTTTATAATTGAAGCAACAGATAATAAAATGCTTACATGTTTGCAAAAGACTTGGGATATTTGTTCGGGCACTAACATGTGACCAAGGTTCAACAAACCGAAGCTTATTTACAAAACTGGGAAATAGCCAAGGAAGCGGTAAAAACAACGATAAAAACTGGTTTGTTCACGAAGGCAAAAAGATATACCTATGTTTTGATGTACCTCATCTAGTGAAACCTATCAGAACTAACCTGATATCTTCAGATTTTTACCTTCCTAATGGAGATATTGTCAGCTGGGACGTTGTAAGGCAGTTATATGCTATTGACTCACAAAATCTTGTCAGAGGATGCCTAAAAATCAGCCAAGCACATGTAGACCCTACAAATTTTCAAAAAATGTCTGTTAGCTTGGCCACTCAAGTATTTTAAAACAGTGTTTCATCGGGAATTTTGGCAATTTTGAGAATGCTTTAGCTTTGTTTATGGATTTGGGTCTATCAAAAGGAAAGTATAGAATCCTGAGAACTTCTTTGAGGAAACACAATATAGATGTTCTGCCGTCCTACAACACAATTACAGCTACGAAAAAAGAAGCAGTTAAAAAAAAAAAACAGCACAATACTCCCCAGAAATGATAAGTTTATTACACATTCCCCGGACTTAGATGATAGTTTCCAAGAAATCTAATGTTTGTATGTAAATTTTTGTTCCTTTTATTTTTTTTACTTTTTGAACTGTAATCTATCAATAAAATACTTTATTAATGTATTCTTTTATACAAAACAAATTAAAAAAATTAAAAATCAATTAATAAAAAAAAAAAAAAAAAACATCGTTTTTTCCCCCATTTCACTCAAATTGGTTTGTTTTCATTTTCCCTCACTGTTTTACTTAAATTATTCTTCTACCCGAGCGTCGAACTTGTCGAGTTGTAGAAGCTGAGTAAGGTCAAAGATTCTCGAGATTTAATCTCCACATGAGTCCTGAAACCAAAGGTCGCTCCTCTATCCCCTCACCCTACCCTTCCTTTATTTCCTATCCCTCGGCGGCACGGCGATGCAGCTGTTCGTCGATACCACTTCTCCCCCATACCCCTCCTAGTTGGCACGGCGATGATGCTGTTCAACATTCCCTCACCCTGTGTAGTAACACTCCCCTCTCGACAGAACGGCGATTGTCGCTGTCTATCGTTCTTTCCTCCCTATGTACGGTACGGCGATGACGCTGTCCTACATTCCTTACTTCCTCTCTCGACAGTACAGCGATGACGCTGTCTGACGTTCCTAACCTCAACCCTCCTCCCCTCTCCCAACTCCAATTGGGCAGGATCAGTGGTGTTAAACGACCCGTGCCGATGATCAGCAAGGCTGGGGGCCCAATTTTAAAATAGCTCAGTCGTAAACGGAGTATCCGGATACCTGGCGACCTCCGGATTAACTAGCCTTATCTGTATATGCGAATCTCTGTACAGACGGACCTTTATTTCTTCGCTACTCGTGGGACTAAAATGAACATTAACAAACAAACAAAACAAACAAAACAGACAAAACAGACAAAACAGACAAAACGAACAATACAGACTACACAGACAAAACTGACTAAAACAACAGACACCGGTTTATCTTCCAAACCGGGCGGCAGCACGGCGTCAACGCTGTTTGCCGTTTCTCCTGCGTTGTGTACCAGTGGGGAGGTTGTGGCTACTCATGGCCCCCTAGTGGCTGCAGAACGCAGTGAAGGAAGTACAAAGGTAGAAATACCTATTTCAAGTGGTGGTAGGGTTGTGCATCATGGTCCTTCCACCACTACTCAGTCATCTAAGACGTCTAGGCGGGCTGCCCATCTCGGTGTTGGTAGGGTTGTGAACCATGGTCCTTCCACCTCTGGGGTGGGCTCCCTGCCTGGCACGTCCCGAAAGTTCTCGAGGAGGTTTAGGCCCTCGAAGAACAAATATAAGGACAAGCGGGATGCTGAGAGGATTCTGAAGGACTCTGGTGTTACACTGGAGGCCGGAGAAGACTCAGCATTCTGCCAGGATAAAGTGGGCGATGGGCATCATCGCGAATGCGCAGACCAGCGGCGACTCCACGTCAAAGCGCAATAGGTCTCTGGAGGGTATCACTCCGAAACCCAAACGGCCCCGAGTGCACAACACCAGCACTCCCCACAATCCCCCATTGTCCTATTGCGATGTCCTCAAAGACAAGATCGTGATTGCGGTTATCGATAGGAGCGATATTGATGGCACGATCTCATCTGATCAATGGCAGGTGGTAAAACTGAAGCTCTCGGCTGGCTTCTTAAGCGTAATGAGGGATAACCCGGGACCACCTCCAGTCACAAGCGATGGCGGCTGGCATCAAGGCCACGTCAAGCTCATCGTTTGTGATGATCAGAGGTCGTGCGATCTGTATAAGCTTGCTGTCAGCAGGTTGGGAGAAGTTTGGCCAGGTGCGAAGTTTGAGGTTGTTCCTAAGGAAGATATCCCTAGCAGGCCGAGAGCTCGCACATGGATACCGGCTGAACCCTCTTGCGTGGATGAGATTATCCAGATAGTCAAATTAAACAATCCGTCCCTGCCCACTCATAACTGGAAAGTCGCAAAGCTTGAGGAGGCAAGGGGTCTTTATCGAAGCGCGATTTTCGTGGTCAATAAGGAGTCCCTTGCCCCCTTAGCTCTGACCAAAGGTGTGATTAGGTTTGGGTTCGAAACGATCACCTTGAGGATCTACAAAAAAGATGAGGAAGACGCGGAATGCGTGCCTCCAAACCCTCTCGAAGCTGTTCCGGTGTTTGAAGACCCTGGTGCATTGGTTACCCTTCCTTCCATGGAAGACGATGTATCCAGGTCATCCTCAATCACGGCTCAGTCTTCCATCAACGTCGACAGTCTGACCGATATGGAGACTGAAGACCCCAACTTCGCTCTTCTGAGTGAGGATGAGCTTTTATGTTCGTCCTCTGAACCAGAAGACGCTGACAACACCGTGGTGGAGGTTGATCTGCCTGATTGAAGCCAAAATGCTGCAGTTAGGCCAGATTAACCTTCAGCACTCCATTAAGGCTTCGGCCTCACTTCTGCTCCGTCTATCCAGGCACGGAGTTGATATCGTCCTGGTCCAAGAACCCTGGATTGTAAAATCCTTGGTGAAGGGACTCAGGACTCCTGGATACTACACACTTTATGTGACGGATAAAGGTGAACCTAGATCCTGCATACTAGTGAAACGTAGCACTTATGTATTTTTACTCCCTAATTTCAGCGATAGAGACGTCACCGCCGCCAGACTCGATACGTCCAAAGGGTCGTATTGGCTTGTGTCGGCGTATCTTGGCCACGACAACCTTGGCCCTCTCCCTGGTAGCACCCTGGAGAGAATTATCGCTGAAGCAGAACGGCAGAAGATCAGCCTCATAATTGGGTGTGATGCTAACGCCCATCATACAGTATGGGGTAGTACTGATATCAACGACAGAGGTGAGTCTCTTTTTGATTTTATTTTAAGTACTAACCTTATAGTAAGTAACGTAGGGAATGCACCTACATTCGTTACCAGAAATCGACAGGAAGTTCTGGACATAACTCTTGTCTCCGACACCATTCATCACATGATTAAAGATTGGAAAGTATCTGAGGAACATTCTTTCTCTGATCACTGATACATCCAATTTAGTCTAGAAGTTGAATTCCCTAGCCACTTTACTTTTCGAAATTATAGGAAAACTGACTGGCCCAAATATAGGATGGTGCTAGAAAGTTTAGTTAAACCTAATCTTTTAAGCCCTCCCTCCAATATAAATGATCTTAACAACAAAGTCGAAGATCTTACCTTAGCCCTTAATAACTCAATGTCAATCGCTTGCCCTCTTACTCACGTAAGGGGTAAAAAGAAACCGCATTGGTGGAACTCAGGGCTCGAGCCGATTAGGAAAAGTTGTAGGAAACTATTCAATCGAGCAAAAAGCACAAGATTAGCTTCAGACTGGGACTCGTATAAGGAATCCCTAAAAATTTATAAGAAAGAATTGAGGAAATATAAAAGATCTTCTTGGAGGAGCTTCTGTACTAAAATAGAAGAAACCTCCGAAGCATCAAGACTACGTAAAATCCTCTCAACTAATCCAGTGATGCCCAGTCTCTTAAAAAACGTCGACGGCACATGGACCCACTCAGGCGAAGAATCTCTCAACCTGCTACTAGACACTCATTTTCCAGGTAGCTCCCAAACTGTTAATAACAGCGACCACGTTAGGTCCAGAAATATATTAACTTATCTAGACGGTCTGATTACAAGGGAAAAGCTAAAATGGGCTATCAATAGCTTTGCACCTTACAAGTCAGCTGGGCCAGACGGCATAATACCAGCCGAACTTCAGATGACTTCGGACATTGTTGTGCCAATTATGGAGGTACTTTTCATCGGTTGTCTGAAGATGGCTCACATTCCCTTGTTATGGAGAGAAGTAAGAGTTGTTTTTATCCCCAAAGCCGGTAAATGTTCCCATGTAAATCCGAAAGATCTCAGACCTATTAGTCTATCATCATTCCTTCTTAAAACTTTTGAACGACTGATTGATATCCATTTAAGAACAAGCATTGACTCAAGACTCTTGTCTTCAGCTCAACATGCTTACTGTAAAGGGAAATCAGTAGATACGGCTCTGCACACACTAGTGCGAACCATCGAACACTCCCTCCACCATAAAGAGTACACTATGGTTGCATTCCTAGATATTGAAGGCGCCTTTAACAACGTCGACACATCTGCAATCGAATCTGCGCTGTCATCTCTGAATGTAGATGGTTCGCTTGGTGAATTGATTAATCAAATGCTGACCAGCAGAGTTATCAATTCAAAACTGGGCGGCTTTTCTGCCAGAAGATTTGTAAGTAGAGGTTAGCCGCAAGGCGGTGTCCTATCTCCCCTTCTCTGGAATTTGGTCGTTAATGAACTTCTGATATGCCTTGAGGAGGAGAGGTACAGTGTGATTGCTTATGCGGATGACGTTGCTATTTCCGTATCAGGAAAACATCCCAATACCTTGAGTGAACTCTTACAAAACGCGCTAAATAAGCTAACAAACTGGGCCGATCGCTGTGGACTGGGTGTCAACCCTCACAAAACTGATCTTGTCCTCTTTTCTAGGAAATATAAAATTCCCCATATAGACCCTCCTACCATCAAAGGTGTACATATAACTTTCTCGAATGAAGCAAAATATTTGGGTCTTATTCTTGACAAGAAGTTAAGCTGGAAACCTAATATAAACGAAAGAATTAAAAAAGCCACGGTGGCACTCTTCTCATGTAAAAAGGCCATCGGCAATAAATGGGGTCTCCAACCCCGCATTGCTCACTGGCTATATACCTCGGTAGTAAGACCGATCTTAACATACGGTGTGTCAGTATGGTGGACCGCTCTAGATAAAACAACAAATGTTGGCAAACTAAGCAAGGTCCAACTGTCAGCTTGTCGATGCATGGGTCCCTGCCGCTGCATTGGATATTCTGTTCCATTTCACACCTCTCGACATATTTTGCAAACAAACGGCGGCAAGCACAGCTATACGTCTTAAAGCCTCCTCACAATGGTCCAACTATGATATTGGCCACTCGATCATTCTGAACTCCACTCCCAAGTATCACAGATTACACCACCCCACATCTACAGTTCCATAAAAACTTTCAGGTTACCATTCCTTCCAGATCTCTCTGGGAGGACCTGACCTTCCTGGAAGATTAATCGATCCACTTCTATACTGACGATTCTAAAACTGAGGACGGGGTTGGTGGAGGTGTATACTCAGATAGGCTGAAACTAAGTCTCCCCTTCCGTCTTCCCAATCACTGTAGCGTGTTCCAGGCGGAACTTTTGGCTATAAAGGAAGTCCTGTCTTGGCTCAAAGAAAACGTGATATCAACTACAGATATCCGTATTTTCTCGGATAGCCAAGCAGCCATTAAATCTCTGGATTCTGTCTCTACAAATTCAAAAACTGCCCTTAATTGCCGATCATCTCTCTTGGAGATGGCACAGCAGTTCAACATTCACCTTTGCTGGGTGCCGGGTCATAGGGACATTCCAGGCAATTGCAAAGCAGACGAACTCGCCAAAAGTGAAACTTTACTACCTATACCGTCAAATCGGACAAATATTGGTATACCCATCGCTACCTGTAAAGTTTTGCTAAAGCAAGATGCAATAGAGAGAACAAACCTTAGGTGGAGTAATATTGCCACATGTCAGGCCACAAAACAGATCTGGCCTGTGCTGGATCTGAAGCGCTCTAGGAACTTGTTATCTCTAAGCAGACTGCACATTAGCTCTGTCATAGGTGTCATTACTGGACACTGTCTAATAAGCAAGCATGCAACAAGGCTTGGTGTATTTTCTAACGACTTCTGCAGGAGTTGTATGGACGAAGAAGAGGAAGAATCGATTCCTCACCTTCTCTGTACATGCCCTGCTCTATCTCAACGACGTAGGCTCCACTTAGGAGAATTTTACTACAATGATCCTAGTGATCTGGCAAGTCATGATATTAATAGTCTCGCTCGCTTCGTAAGAAGCTCTAAATGGTTCAACGAGTAGGAAGATAGTTTCCTAGATTCCTGTGGTATCACAATGGGCCAACCAATGGTCTAAGTGTGTCCAGCGTTCTGCTTGACAACCACATAAACCTAACCTAACCTTTACTTAAATTACACTCAAATTACTTCATGAAATGATTTTAAATCTTTTTAGAATTAAATAATCTTTTTAGAATTAACCACCTTAACTAAAACTTCTTATTTCAGCAGCAAATTCTGTAATTTTTTTTTTAAACTCACCATTATTATAGCTTTGGAAATTTCCTTCAATATAAAAAAAAAATTTGCAACCAAAAAAGTCAATACGGGCCACTGTGCGCCGTTCATGATCACACCGTTGGAAGCGAACAGCCAGTCGTATTGTGGCGTCAACAGCAGTCCTCTTTATGTCTTGGGAAGTGTTAATACTTTTATATTTTTTGATAATAATTTACCAACTAATTTACATTTACTTGTAGTTAAAAATCATTCAATGAGTTATCCTGTTGTGCTTGGTAGAGATTTCATTGAGAAGATTGGTATGGTGTTGCAGAAAACAACAAGATATCTGAAAATCAAGAAAATATAATGTCACCAAAGTCCTTTGCACATAAACTTGAACTAGAGAAAATTCTAAACGACTTATTGAACAAGGTATAATACGAGAGTCTAGTTCACAGTACGCGTCACCTATCGTCCTTTGGAAAAGAAAAATAAAGAGTTAAGACTTTGTATAGATTTCAGGGAGTTAAATAAAATAACTTTGCGTGGCAATTATCCGCTACCTCGGATTGAGGATAATATTGACCGACTTAAAAATAAAAAGTACTATTCAACACTAGATCTGAAGAACGGATTCTATCAAGTTCCACTTGATGAAGACTCAATGAAGTACACGTCTTTTACTACCCCGATTGGTCAGTATGAATTTACTAGGATGCCGTTTGGGCTGAGAAATGCCCCTTCTGTTTTCGAGCGGTTCATGAAGCATTTGTTTAGTAAGATGATTTCGGAATCAAAAATTCAGACGGATATCCTCATCGCAACCGAAACAATTGAAGAACATCTTGATATACTTCAAGAAGTTATTAATATAGTCGTTAACAAAGGATTGCAGCTCAGGTTAGATAACTATCTTTTCTTTAAAAAATGAAATAACTTATTTAGGTTACAGGATAACCGAATCTGGTGTTAGCCCAAACGATGCAATCCTTAAAGCTATTCAAAATTTTCCACCGCCTAACTGTACCAAAGATATTCATAGTTTTCTAGGACTTTGTTTTTATTTTATAAAATTTATCAATTTGCAAACATTGTAAAGCCTCTGTATGACCTACTAAAAAAAGATACTCCGTTCGTTTTTGGGACCAAAGAAATTGAAGTCTTTAAATCATTGAAAGAAAAATTAATTTCAGCTCCTGTCTTATCAATTTATAGCCCGCATAATGCTACAGAACTACATTGTGATGCAAGTACACTTGGGCTTGGAGCAGTCCTTCTATAAAAACAAAGTGATGCTAAATTTCACCCAGTACTTGCTTTGATAGGGTTGACGGATTGATATACCGAAAAGCAAAAGGAAAGATTATGTTTTACGATCCATCACACATGGAGGAACAGGTTATCAGAACCCACCATGAAGGGCTTTGTCATTTGGGAGTCGAGAAATGTTTTGAACATTTGACTGCGATTTACTGGTTTCCCAAGATGAAGGAAAAGATAAAACTTTTATTAAAGGGTGTCTTAAATGTATCTATTTCTCTCCTAAATCAGGAAAAACTGAAGGTATTTTACACCCTATTTCAAAAGGAAAGTTACCATTCGATACGCTTCATGTTGCATCTTGGTCCTTTTCCTAATTCGTCTTCTAACAAAAAACATATTCTAGTGGTAGTCGATGGTTTTACCAAGTTTACCAAATTATATGCGGCTAAGAGTACTCAAAGTAAAGAAGCAATATCTTGCCTAGAATCATATTTTGCAAATTTTTCAAGGCCCAACCGAATAATATTATCTGACCGTGGGACTTTTTTTACCTCGAAGGAGTTTGCCGAATTTTTGAAAGATAATAATATTCAGCTCATCAAGGTGGCAACCTACTCTCCACAATCTAATGGTCAGGTGGAACGCCTTAATCGCATAATAACACCTATGCTTGCGAAAGAGTGTGAAGCGTTTACCACTGGTGGATGGGACAAGCATTTAGATAAGGTCAAGTTTGCGATCAATAACAGCGTGAACCGGAGCACTGGTTTAACTCCGTGTACCCTTTTATTTGATAGAGATCAAAAAGTACATTTTTGTGACAAGGTCAACGAATTTCTCATTAACAGCGATCTACAGGAATGAATATTGAAGATGTGAGAAACAAGGCTCAAGGAAGTATTGAAAGAGAACAAACGCGAAATAAAATTTACTACGACAATCATCATAAAAATCCGACAAAGTATAAGCTAGGCGATCATATTATGATCAAAAATGTCGTCACCAGGTATAAATAAAAAGTTATTAGCCAAGTATCGAGGTCCGTATGAGGTTAAAAGCGTCTTGCAAAACGACAGATACGTTATTGGTGACATAGACGGTTTGCAGTTAACAAGGTTACCCTATAAAGGAGTATGTTCTCTAGACAATATGAGACCGTATACGGTACCACATACTGACTTGAAGCTCGATGAAGATTTGGATGAATCCGAATAAAGAAATGTAAGATCTATGAATTTTAATTGAATATAATTAAGCACCTATGCCAATAATTTGAATGAATTTTACTATCGACATACAGTGATTATTTTTTTAATTTTTAGAGTTTTTTTTTAAATTAACTTTTCATACAAAAATTGATATTTTGTTTTTGTACTATGACATGAAATTTATTTTATATTATTATAAAATTCGTACCAAAATAATTTAAATGAAAATAAGACAATTCAATTGCGAAAGTAAAATGATATGTAATAAGTTCATAAGAATTTATATTCGATATTTTTTTTTTTTTTATTATAATGTAGTGGGGACGATTTCACGATCAGGATGGCCGATCTGTAGGCAATAATTTTGTATAACAGTGTCCCCGTTTTGTTAAACACACTGTATTCTACTTAATTTAAAGTACATAAATGATAGATACATAGTGATTATAGTGTTGTCTCAGTCATTAGTGATCGTACGATTGTCCCGAAATAAATATATCCCGTATTATAGTTTGCTGTACTATGTTAGGTATACAGTTTTCGATTACTGTATTAACTCTTAACAAGTTTAACTTCACTCTCTAATAAAGTGTCTTTGTGAACAGACGTGAGAGATTGTCGAATTCCTTTCAAAAAAAGAATCGATTTTTTTCGAAACGAATCAATTTTATTTCTAATTTTGCAAGATTCAAGAAAGATTTTAAACCGAATTGCACACACACTTGCAAGATTTGAAATTTCTAAAAATGTCAAATTCAATGCCGCGGTGTTTTAATAAAACAAATTTTTTTTATGAAAACAAATTGTGTTTTTGGTTGCAACGAATTTTCGGTGAATTTTATAGTAAATATTTGTGCGTTGTTTTTCAATTAATAATAATAATAATAATCCAAATTGAATGTTTTCTGGACATTTTACTTCAAAATTTGCTGCTGTCAAGTGCCACACACACTATCACAAAAAAAATCGATTCTTTTCGTCTTTTCGTATTCCCTTCAACGACAATAAAATTTCGATTCTTTTTAGAAAAAAATTCGATTCTTTTGTTGAAAGGAATTCGACATAAATTACCAGAAGACTTCTTTTTGAGTTATTTATCAACAAACAACATGACAGCAGAAAATGACAAAACTTTGACAGAATCAGATGGATATTCTGAAACGGCAAGTACTTCATACCAATATCACAGGGATGGTAGTGAGGATAAACTGTCTAAAACTATAAATATTTGCAATCTTCGTATTGTAGCTTATAATGTGGGAGGTCTATATAATAAAACGATTTTTCCTACATTTATTAATTATTATTGAAGACAAATGTGAAAGCTTTGAAAAACACTTTAGTAGCTATAACTGTTATGGGATTCCTACAAAAAAACTTCAAAATGGGGAAGGGGAAGCGGTGGAACTATGGTCGCTATTAAAAAGAATTAATCTTGGAACTACAAAATCTATCGATACAATAGTTACTACTTCTATATCGAAAATAGAGTAATCGGAAGCGGAAAAAATTACATTTTACCAATTTATATTAATTGCACAAAATGGACTTTGGACTATAACAGCTTGTATGATTTGTTAAGCATACTACAAAAACATAACTTACTAATCATTGGAGATTGAAATGCCAGAACAGGTACCTTAGAACCCACATTCAATATCGCAGATTAGCAAAGAAAATCAAAAGATCCCAAGGTCAATTCTGAAGGAAAAATTGTATATGAACTCTGCAATGATTTTGGACTTAACATCTTTAACGGTTGTTGTTTTAAAGATTTAGAGGGTGAATTAACATTTATTGGGAAACAGGGTAGTTCTACTATAGAAAATAGATTATTGTCTTGCTGGTGGAGACTGGTCCATAAAAAAGATTTTCGAGTAGGGAATCTTAATCTATCCGATCACCTTCCAATTTCGATCTCAATCGAAATTGAATCAGATATCATCAAATATTCCCACAGGGATTTGAATAACTATTTAAAAGTCCTAAAATGGAATAGTAGATTAACCGATGAGTTTCATAGAAGAACAAATGACTAAGGAAGGAATCACTTACTAGAATCAAATACTTCCCGCTCCTGGAGTTAGAAGCTATTATGTATTATGGATGCAGCAAAGATTATGAAAAAACCAAACACCTTAAAAAAACGAAACGATTGGTATGATTTCTCCTGTGAAAAACTAAGGAACAAATCACTAGCGCTATTGAAATTGTTGCGAAAGTACAATACAGCGAGCTTGAAATTATCGTATGTGCAAGCAAATAAAGAGTATAAAGTTCATTGCAAAGAAAAAAAAAAGAAATTTTGATGAAAAATTGGCTATATTTCTTGCCCGATGCAAGGAATCGAAGGAATTTTGGGCTCTCACTAAAAAACTTAATGGCAACAAAAATGCAAAGCAACATTCTCAACAAAATATTGACACCCTAAAAGAGCATTTTAGCAAACTTTTAAGTACATCGATGGAGGAGCACCGTAGTTTTGTATATGCCCGGCCGTATTTACGCAACAATCTCTTGAACGGAAATATATATTGGATTCAATGAAGGATGGTAAAGCTGCTGGGTCTAATATTATTCCCGTAGACTTTTTTAAATACAACTTACATGGATTAAAAGAAAAGTTAGCATAAGCTTTAAATACTATCTTTAATTTCGGCATTCCTCCTGATTTACGAAGCCCTGGGGCCTAATTCCGTAAAACGAAAACGATCAAACGATATCGTTTTGACTATACACATCTCTATCACATCTTAAGAGAAAGATAGGGACAGCTATTGCCAAAACGATATCGTTCGATCGTTTTGGTTTTACGGAATTAGGCCCCTGATCTGGCCTATATTTAAGAAAGGAGATCCCTCCGAGCCCAAAAACCACCGAGGAATATCTTTTTTAAATATGTAGTTCGCTTAAAATATATTCTTCACTCCTATGTAAGAGACTCACCGACTGGGTAAAAACCAACCATATTCTCAGTGAATATCAATCCGGATTTCGCAGAGGTTACTCTACGGTAGACAATATTTTTGTGTTAAGTGGTATGGCAAGAATGAAACTAAGCAATAACAAAAAAATATGCTTTCTTCGTCGATTTTAAGGCTGCTTGTGACACAATTGACAGAAATGCGTTGTTCTTCAAATTGTACAATTTAGGAGTCTCAAGTAAATTTGTTAATGCCTTAGAGAAACTTTATCAACAGTCATTTGCGGAAGTATTTGCCGGGAAAGACAAATCTGATAAATTGGAAATGAATCGAGGACTTAAACAAGTTTGCAATCTTAGCCCGTTACTTTTTGCGCTGTATCTAGATGACCTGGTACATTGGTTATCGTGTGGAGCTATAAATTGGTGATACTACTATAAAAGTTATAATGTATGCAGATGACATTGTCATATTATCGCTTCAACTGAAGATAAACAGACTGGCAGAGTACTGCAGAATAGGGAGTTTTGAAATCAACATAGATAAGTCTAAAGTTATGATTTATGATTCCAGAAAGGTAGTGGGAGACTCGCAAGTGAGGAGCAATGTAAGTTCGGTGGAAGAGATCTGGAAGTAGTAAAACAATACACTAACATTGACATGCAGTTGACCTTTAATCTAAATATGGAAAAACACTTAAAATCAATAGCAGAAAAGGCCAAAACAGCAATTTGTGCAAATTGGTCAAAAATATTTTGTAATAAGAACATTACTTTGAGTTCAAAATACAGGGTTTTCAACGCTACTATAAAATCAATCCTATTTTATGGAGCTCAAGTTTGTAAGACATCTAAATTTGACGAGGTGGAAAACATACTGCGTTTCTTTCTGCGAAAAATTTTCTCATTACCAATATGTACACCAAAATATATGTTTTACTTGGATAGCGGTCTGGCAACCCTATTCATTTTAACTCTTAAGTTGAACGCGGATTACCTGATATGGATATCAAAAAAGCAAGACACTAGGCTTCTAAAAGTAATCTGGCAACATGCAATTGAATACAAAAAAGGATGGTACGAAGATTCGAGGAAGCTAGCAGCGGACTGAGGAATCACTTATAATGAAATTCAAAATTTACATTTAACAATTTCGTCGAGATTCAAAGAAAAATGGACATAGTCGTGATTAAATAAGTATAATGATAAATATAGAAGTGGAAATATGTTTCTTCCAGTATTTGTAATCGGTTCTTAAATAAAAAAAAATAATTCAGCTCTTACAATCCAACAAATGAATTAATTCCAGTTTTCGGGGTATCCCATTGTCGTTTTTTTCAAGAAATTGCCCCCGGGATTGCAAAATAACACACCTATTTATTGTGTAATTTTTGCCTCTTTCTCTTTTTTTTATATGTGCATTCTGATATTATATAAGTTTGAAATGAAGTGATTTAATTTTCAATACAAATAAAAACGTTTTATGAAATTACAACTTGATATAAAACATAAACATAAACAGCCTTATTTATTAGATTTCACTAATACTCGTTTAAACCTCGGAATAGTTAAACCGAGTCGAAGCACTTACTCCGTCTTTACGCCACGTCAAACAAATTCTTATTTATAAAATATTTTCTTGGCAGTTTTAGCTACACCGTCCTAATGTCAAATATATTACCAAAAAAATGACCAATCTAAAACTCTGGTTATTACAAACGTAAGCAAACCCCACCTGATTGCCACAATTATTCATTTTAAGAAATTATTATTGATGGTTTTTCTTACGAAATAAATGGATAAACAAAAATGGATAACAAAAAAAATGCAAAATCCATTTTGTCTAACAATTAGTAACAAACAAATTAAAAAAATTCTTCTACACTCCTTTTTAGTTTCTAAATGTCAGGTCAAATTGACATTTAGATACTAAAACGGCTTTTCTACGGCTTTATTCCTACTATGTACCAGTTTTAGCTTACTCCGCCTCTAATACTCGTTTATTTTTTTTATAAATAGGTTTTTTAGGATTAGAGGCGTTGTAAAGTCGGAGTAAATTTACTCCGTCGATAAAACGAGTTAATAAATAAGGCTGAAAGTATATAACTATACAAAGTACAAAATCTTAAATTTCAACACCCCCACTATATTTTGCTACTTTTATACCAATAAGATTGCAGCAGTGATTATGTTTTGATGTTGGAAGTCCTTTAGTCATAACGTCTGCAAGCATGTCTTCTGTTTTCAAATATTCGATTTTCAACTTGTTTTCATCTATAAGATTTGTTGAAGCCAAGGCCATATACTCCACTTCTGTAGTAGAAAGAGCTATGGTTGGTTTTTTCTTTGCATTCCACGATATAGGTCCTCCTTGGTATTTAAAGATGAAACCAGTTGTAGATTTTCTATCATCTGCATCGCTGGCCCAGTCTGCATCTGAAAATCCTTCTAGATTTCCTTTATCGTCACGAGTGAATTCTAATTTATAGCTTATTGTTCCTTTTATATAACGGAAAATTCGTTTAACTGCTACCCAATGAGACTTTGAAGGGTTGTTATTGAATCTTGATAATGCCCCCACTGCAAAAGATAGATCAGGGCGGCTTACTTGTGCAGCGTATAATATGCTCTCAATTGCTTCCTGATACGGAACATCTGTCATGTACTCAATCTCATCTTTGGTTTTTGGGCTCATTTCTTTTAATAGCTTTTGGTTGATATCCAAGGGTGTAGATACTGAGTTGCAATCCTCCATATTGAAACACTTAAGCATAGTCTTCATGTATGGTTCTTGATCTATCCATAACTTTCCCTTTCCTCGGTCGCGGGTTATTTGCATTCCAAGTACAAACTTAGTTTCTCCAAAATCTTTCATGTCGAATGATTAAGTAAGGTTATTCTTGATGCGTTTTTTCTTTTCCTTATTGCTGGTGAAGATCAGTATATCATCTACGTAAAAGCCACAAAAGTTTTGTCTTCGCTATTTGTCTCGTAGTAAACGCATGGGTCCGTTTTTGATTGTGAAAGTCCAATTTGTTTTAGAGTTGAATCTAGTTTCTTATTCCAAACTCTACTAGCTTGTTTGAGACCGTACAATGATTTCTTAAGTTTACATACCTTTCCTTCTACGTCATCATATCCTTCAGGTGGTTTCATGTAGATCTCTTCTTCAAGCTCACTTTGCAAGAACGCAGTCACAACGTCCATTTGATCAATGTCCAAGTTATAACGCACTGCTAAACTTAACAGTAATCTTATCGATGTGTACCTTACGACTGGAGAGAATGTTTCTTGGTAATCGATCCCTTGACGTTGGGAATAACCCTTGATCACTAGCCTTGCTTTGTATTTTTTAACACTTCCATCTGTATCTCTTTTTGTCTTGAATGTCCACTTGCAGTTAATGGGTTTCTTTCCTTTTGGTAATGGTACTAACTCCCAAGTATCGTTTTTGATTAAAGCGGCGTACTCTTCATTCATTGCTTCTATCCAACGAGAGTAATTCGTACTCTTCAGTGCATCGGCTACAGTTTTCGGATCTTCATCTATGTTGGTACCAATATAGGAAATATTACCGTCTCTTACAGGTGGATTTCTTATTCTGGTTGAACGTCTTAGCTCTTGTGGAGATGTGGTTCCTTCAAAAAATTCATCAATTTTCATCCTGGAAAGATTTCATAGTATGAAATTTCATTTACCTTGGTATCTTTTGGAAAAGTCCTCGATGAAGGCTGCATCACGACTTATAACTACTTTCTTCCTCTTCATATCGAAGAAACGATATGATTTTGAGTGGGTGCAGTATCCAATGAAGACGACTTCTTTTCCCTTGGCATCCAGTTTATTTCGTTTTTCTTTTGGAATGTGAATGACAGCTTGGCAACCAAAGATTCTTAGGTGTCCTAGGTTCGTCTTTTGTCCAGACCAAGCTTCTTCTGGCGATTGGTTTTGCAAACCTTTGCATGGTGTACGATTTATTAAATAAACTACCGTATTCGCAGCTTCAGCCCAAAATCTTTTTTCCAGTCCAGCACCAATGAGAAGACAACGTGCCTTTTCGATTACAGTCCTATTCATCCTTTCTGCTAAACCATTTTGTTGTGGTGAATATGGAACAGTCGTCTGATGTTGGATGCCTGCGCTCAATAGAATTTTCTTCATCTTAGAATAGCAGTATTCTTTTCCATTGTCGCTTCTTAATGCTTTTATTTGTTTGCCAGTTTGATTTTCGACGAAATTCTTAAACTCAAGAAACTTTTCCGCAACTTCTGTTTGGCTTTGTATGAAATACGCAGACCTTTCTCGAGAAATCGTCGATAAAGAGAAGCATATACAGTGAACCTCCGATTGATCTATGGTTCATTGGACCACAAAGTTCTGTATGGATGACTTCTAAGACAGAATCAGCTCTGTTACCGATTACTTTAAATGGCCGGCGTGCCATTTTTCCTTTGAAACATGTGATACATTTGAGAATAGCGCTACTGGAATCAGGTGTTACATTTTCAGAGATCATCAGTTTTGTTGTCTCACTACTTGGATGTCCCACTCGCTTGTGCCAGAGTTCAAGATTTGTTTCTTCATTTTTTGTAGTGTATGCACATTGAAGCGGCGCTCTGTTGAGGCGGAACATATCATTGACCAAGTCTGCAGTCGCAATAACATCACCTTTCTTGTCTTTCACCAGACATCCTTTCTTGTTAAAAAGCATTGTGCAACCTTTTTGTACAATTTTCGACACAGACAGGAGGTTTATACATAAATCTGGTACATGGAGAACGTCGAGAAATTCTACCTCATTTTCTCTTGATTTACCTGTAGAAACCTTCATGTCGACTTTTTCAATACCTTTAACTTTCATTTTACAATTATTGGCGACAATTACCTCAGATTCTAGAGGTTTTATTGGGCTTGAGAGAAATGCGCTGTTTGAGCACATATGAAATGATGCTCCAGAATCGAAGTACCATTCATCTTTTCCAAGGGTCTTGACATTGCACTCTTCTTCTTTTCTTGGTAGCTTTTAATTTTTTTCGGACATTTTGCAGCAATATGACCGAATTCGTTACAGTTGTAGCATTTGGGGCCCTTGAATTGTTTCTTGCTTAGGCTTTTCGAATTCTTACCAACAAATGCGGTGTCATTAGTAATATCTGTTTTGACGTCTTGCAGCAACTTCATTTTAATTGAATCTCCAGTGATTCGAATGCCAGAACTTTGGATACCCATTATCATTGGCTGGTAGTTGTCGGGGAGTCCAGCTAGAAGCATTGAACCAGTCCATTCTTCATCTACATTGAGACCTACAGACCTGAGCTTGTATGATGTATTTAATACATCGTTCACATACTCATCTACAGTCGAAAAGTCGTTAAGTTTTGTAGAACAAAACTTTTGAATTAGACCGACTCTTCTGCCAAGTCCAGAATCTTGAAAAATTCTTTGAAGAGAATCCCAAATTTTCCTCGCGCTATTACATTGTCTTATATGGGGGTAGATAGATCGCTTTACAAGCAATATTAGCTCAGATTTCGCATTTAGAAGCTTCGTTGCATCAGTTTCAACATAAGAAACAGCCTTCCAGAGTCCTTTCATTTGGAGATATGCTTCAACTGAAAATTTCCAGTCTTCGAAATTTTCGCTTCCTCTGAGCTTTTCAATATTGTGCTTCATTTCAGACGTAATAATAATAATATAAATTTTCCTAATTATTTTTGCGTGATAAGGCCCATAACCTGATATTATATGAGTTTGAAATGAAGTGATTTTATTTTCAATACAAATAAAAACGTTTTATGAAATTACAACTTGATATAAAACATAAACATAAACAGTCTTATTTATAAACCCATTCCAAAGTACGTCTAACTTTGGACAGCTGTCCAACTACAAAATCTTATTAATAATCATGTTCCATCGAGTGTCTAACTTAGATACTGCAATTGGCTGTCCAAACCTATTCTAAAGTGGGTATGTTCAATGCACAAAAAAAATTAAATGAAATGTTCATTGAACGTATCCAAATGTTCACGAAATTGACAGATTACAGGGATGTTTGTGAGTGTTTGAGAACATATTTAGACAGCTGTTGGAATGCCATTATAAATAAGGAGATGTCATATTTAGACAGTGGCTAGTTGGACAACTGTCCAAGAGTGTTTTAAGGAAATCTAATAAATACGACTGAAAGTATATAACTATACAAAGTACAAAATCTTAAATTTCAACACATTCATTATTAAATTTAATTGAAACTCACTTTATAAAAAATTTCGGCAGCGGCCCAATGTTTGTTTTTGATCTTGAAGAAGTGTACCGTTTTATTTTGCAATTGGGCTTTTCCACCAGACGTCAGTGTCAAAAAAGCAAACAAAAAAATAGGAAACAGCTGATCTGAACTTGGTGAAAGGTAAACAAACGCCAAATATTTTTACAATACGTACCTTGTTTGTTTTCCAATAAAAACGGTTATAACGCCAATTAAACAATAAATCAATTTCAATAACTTATCAAGGTTATTTATATAAAAAATCACAGAAAATATTAAAAATCCACTAAGCACTGAAAAGAGCATTTGTTTACATTTCTCCAAGTTCAATTTCACATGTATTGTTTTTGTTGTTTTGAACTGTTAAAATTAGAAGAAGAAAAGACAAAGCCAGTTTTTGGAAAAGCCCAATTCTTGGTATTTGTTTCAATACATAATCCTTTCTCATTTTTTCTCATATATTTCGCTTATTAGAAAGAAAAAAACTATTTGTTTTTCCAGGGATGTGAAGAGAACTCGATTTTAACAAAAATTTTCCTGAAATTTCCCTTATATAGATATAGTAAAACTAAAAATATTTGAGGGCCTGATAAAATTTAAGAGGGTTTTTGATAAAAGTGCTTTTAGTGTTTGTTTATGAAATTGGACATAAAAGTCACAATTTAACTGTCATATAAGCGTTACGCACATTTTTTTTTCGTTTTAGCTAAACTAAAAGTCATTACAAACATAGTATATATGTATTTATTGTTTTATAAATAAAAAACTTTAATAATTTTTTTAAACTTAAACTTTTGAACACTTTTGATGATATCTAATTACAATTGAGTTATAAAAAAAGAAATTTAGAAATCCAAATATTTTAAATTTAAATTAAATAAAAAAGAAAATTACACGTAAATTAAGGGAATTTTAAAGCCATTCAGGTAGACGACATACAATGAATAAAAATATTCATAATAGAAAAATGTAATAAAAGAAAATGTATATGTATATCCTTCTATTAAATGAATAAAATATTATCTAATCTAATCTATTCCCGATTTTTTTCAAATTTTCCGTTTCGATCACCTTTATTCAAAGCTCTGGATGTCATTAAATAGCATACATTTTGTAATAATTTGATTTTTTGTTTTTGTTAATTTTCTTTTTTCTTATACTTTCTTTTTTGTTTACATATATTTTCTTATTAAATAATAATATGTCACTTTTAGAGATTAGTTTAAAAGTTTAAAAGGATGACAAAAAGTCGAAATGCATCCAAACTAAATTCATTTGTAAAATAAATAAATATACTGTGATTAAAAAGGCAAAGTCATAAAGGTGTTTTTTAATTATAAGATTCATTTAATTATATTGGACTTTGCGGCAAAAAAAATTATAGTCTTTTACATAAAACATTCCAGATATTTCTCTTTCAAATATAATTGTTTAAACTTCTCATTTTGATTTTACTTGCTATATACAATTATGTTATTTTTTTCTTATATGTTAATTCTAACCGTTCACCCCACAATGTAATAACTTTCTAAAATGTAGCATTCACCCTTATTGCGTTAGCCATTTTAGTAAAACGCCAGTTAAACGACAAGGCTCAAAAAGCGTTAAGCGGCGTTTAAGTAAAACTAAACCTTTACCTGCTGTATTCCGTCTTGTGGACCCAAGCCGAAGGAACATTTTAGAACGAGTGTACGATGTTCTTTTCAAAAATTTACATGATGTTTGCGAATTCAAAGAAGAGATCATTTCCATTTGTTTTTATGTGAAATATATTCGAAAAGTATTTGATTTTGGTAAAAAAAAATTGCAAAAAGTGTCTGTTCCCACATCTAAGAATCTAAAGGAGTCCTGTTTTAGATTTGAGGCTACCAGAATTCCAAAAATTTCTTAGATGCGCGTAAAAAAACATCATGTAGAACTTTCAAACCGCAAAAATGAAATTGTTATTATAAATAAACAAAAAGTTGATATGGGTAATATATAATCCATACCAAGACACTCCATACTGACTCAGTTTATACCAGTACACACGACACCAACCCAGTCCATACCGACGGACACTCCATACCAAGGGACACTCCATACCAAGGGTCACTCCATACCAAAAGACACTCCATACCAAGGGACACTTCATACCAAGGGACACTTCATACCTATAGACACTCCATACCAATAGGGAAAATTTCGAAGCGTTCCTACCCGAAAAAGTAGGTATCTATCATAATATCATTAATGTGATTTAAAATAAATTGATTTCATATTCGCAAATTTGCACAACAAATATGTTGATTTGTGGGACATTGAAGATGTAGGGACAGGAGATACAAGATACTATTATTGAAACCATAAACAATTATATGTTCTTAAAATTTAAATTAATTGGTGAGACACATATAATGATGAGATAATAAAAATAACATGATCCAAGTGTTCAATTCTAATAAAATTCTCAATTTGTACTTACCTACTTTATGAAAAGTAGACAAAAAAAAGGATCCCCAATAAAAACATTGTATGTATGCATTCATTTTACTTTTTCGCTGTCTTATACCTAACAAACGACATTGAGCACTTTTAAAGAAAATGAAGAAAAAAAACAAATTACAAAGCAAATTTTACGAATATTAAATCAATTTCTCAAATTATATTAATGTAGATACCTATTTTTTCGGGTAGTGACGCTTAGCAAATTTCCCTATTGGTATGGAGTGTCCCTGGTTATAGACTGTCCCTGGGTATGGAGTGTCCCTTGGTATGGAATGTCCCTTGGTATGGAATGTCCCTTGGTATGGAATGTCCCTTGGTATGGAATGTCCCTTGGTATGGCCTTGGTTGGTTTAGACGGCCTTATCTTATCACAGGCCTCATCGTAATAGATTCGTACTTCGAATCCCGAAATAAAAATATCATAGCTGCCGTCTTAACAAAAATATTTCCAACCGAATTTTTGACAACATAACCCCTTTTGCTTCAACTGCATACGGTATAGCGGTCCATGCACATTTTACAAGTGTGCACACAGTTGTCATCACAACAGTGTGGTGATGCAAATCTTAAAAAAATATTCTGAAAGTTTGTCGTTGAACGCTACGTGTTTAAACCCAACTATTCAAAACGAATTAATCGCTGCATGTGGGGAAATCGTTCAGACAAAAATAGTTAAAGCTATAAATTCTGCAGAGTGTTTCGCTGTTCTAGCTGATGAAACAACTGACATTTCACGTATGGAGCAGATGTTAATGTGTGTTCGATACGTCGATTTTAAAGAAGATATTTTTATCTTACGTAAAGACTTTGACATTAATTCATGTAGAAAACACTACGGGAAATAAAATTTTCTCTGCATTTCAAACCATAAACCATGGGCATAAATTGCAGCAATTTGATTCGACAAGGGTACGATGGTGCTTCTGCTATGAGTGGCAGTTTTAACGGAGTACGCGAGTCTCATCCAGAAGCCTTATACGTGCATTGTAGCGCACACTCTTTAAATCTGGTCTTAGGGCATTCCTGTCAAATTCAGCCTATTCGCAATACATAATATCATAAAATCCGTTAGAATTTTTTTTAAATTATCCGCAAAGCGCACACATTTGTTGCAGGAATTCATTAAACAGAATTATCCGCAAAATATAGGTGAGTATACATTGCCACTTTGTAAGATCTTACAATCCCTTTCATGCGACTTAGTATCTGGATTGGAGCATGTGGAATTAACATCAAACGCGTTCCAAGGAATTTGAGAAAATATCATCACGGAATTCAAAGTAATTTTAGAGACTGCACAAAACTTACTAAATGTTCCAGATTAGAAACTGAAAATTCCACGAATAGTATCAAGGCAGCAGCATAGGCAAAACGTTAGCACAACAGATCCTGAAACCTATTCAAGGATAATTATAATGATTCCTCCTTTAGGTGATTTCTTAAGTCAGCTTAAAATGTGATTCCTATATACCTATTCAACAGAACTGCATGATATACATAAACATATTATGTACATTATGTATATGCATAAACCAACATACATGTCCAAATGTTTAAAAAAAATTGTGTATGATATGATTGAATTTTGGCTAATGGGCTATTCTAGTTTTGATTACTAATTGATGAATTTTTTTTCGAAAAATTATACAGTATGCCTGTTTGGTAACTTTTTTTTCAACAAATTTCCCAAAAACTGAGTTTTTTGTCTATGGGTCTTGACAGCAATTTGTGAAATTTTGTGAAAATATGTGCAAATTCGCAAGAAATTTCACGTTACCAAACAAACCAAGTGTATGTGAGTGAACTACCAAATTTAAAAAAAAAACACAAAAAGGTGCCAACCTGTCATTTTACCGATCTAAAGGAAAGTGTTTCGAGATTTTCAATCGTTAAAATAGTGAAAAAAGATAATTAAACTAAATAAAAAAATTAAATAAAAGTGAGCATAGTGAAAACTTGCAATACTTTATTTAAAAAATATAAAACAACATGCGGTGCTGTGTTAAATTGTGTAAAAACACCTTTAATATGGAGTTAACAATCTTTTCATTTCAAGGGCTGATTGTGTCTCAAATTCCACATAAATTAATGTGTAGTGATGTTTTTAATGTAAAAACATTATCGTAGAATACTTTAAAATTGATATTTTATAACATTTTGCTATAAAAAGGCAAATTTGTTGAAAATACAAATATACTTTGAAAGGTGATATGTCAGGTGCCTATTTGTCAAAATTGAAATTCTCGCCCAGGGTCGAATTAGCTTTTGTTGGTGATGGCAAGGCGCCCGTAGTGCAGAGTAATTGTTCTTACTTTATGTGGAATATGAGACACAGCTAACCTGTGAAATGAACAAAAATTGCACTGCTTATTATAGGTGTTTTAACGGCATTTAACGGAGCACCGCATGTAGTTTTATATTTATATTTCAATGAAGAATAGCATATATTCATTTTATTTACTTTTATTTCACTTGCTTATTTAATTTAATAAGCTTTTTTTTCTATTTTGACGATTTAAAACCTCAAAAAAACAGCGAACAGTTCCCCATGATTTAGCTGTGTGTGTAACTAACACTATTTTGAAAAATGCTTATCTTTTTTCCTCGACATGCCCGTTCCTCTATTTCTTCTTCTAAGGAATAAACTAAACCCATTGAATGAGTGAAAAAGAAAAATATGTACACCTTGAATGAGTGGGGGAGAAACATATTTGCTACTTCTGTTGTTTATAATCTTTTTTCTCATTATAAAAAGCCGAATGCATTTATTAGGTATCACTAGATTGCATGACTGAAAGAAACATATTTAATAATTCTTTAATTTAAAATCCTTTTTTCGCTTGCACATTGAGTGAGTGGGGGAGAAACATTTTTTTAGGTGCACCTTGAATGAGTGGGGAGAAACATATTTATTTGTCACTTCTGATTTCATTCTTACATTAAATATTGTTTACAAAGAGGTTTTGTAAAACTAATACATATGTTCATATCAATAAAGAATTTATTTATTTTGTTCAAACATTTTATTTGACAATTTTATTGCAAAACCTTATTGAATGTGCGAAATTTCAATTTAATTCGAAATGGTTTAAAGCCTAAATTTTTTTGTTTATTTTTGTGTGAATAATTTCTTATTCAACTTATGCCTCAATGCATTATGCTTTAAATTACAATTACATGAAGATTTCTTCAAGATGGACCTGAAAATTTTTAAAATTTTGGTATGCTTAAATATACATACCGCAGGACCTTGATGTAGTAGCCTTCAAATGGGTTTTATGATTTGAACCATTTTCAAGTTTTAATGTACAGACCTTTTTTTCTTCCAATTTATAAGCACCATTTTTTGTCTTCTCCCGTGAAATAAATAAAACATGCAAAGGTATTCTGCAGTTGCACATTGTACAAAAAACATACGCTTTTTTTTAGGGAACGGATATTGTAGCGACACATGACACTGGCTGAACTCAGCCGACAACAATACCGACTGAACTTGTTCACTCGACGAATGAGTTGGGAAATGTCACGATGGATCGGCAGATTGAAACACCTATTCTAATAACTATTCTGGTTTCGCCTCCCTCAGTGGCTACAACTCGCCTTCTGCGATAAACATAATTTATAAAGCAATTTGGAATATTACTGTACAATAAAATAAAGTGAAGTACCCAAACCTTGTTTTATTAACAAATAAACAGGCTAAATACATAGGTACAATCCTATAACTGGTGACCCCGACGTGATACAATCCTATAGTATAAAATCGGGGTAATATCTCGTAAACCTATTCATCACAATGGATACATTGAGATCCGAGTGAGGTAGTTCGGCTTGCCGTGCTATCAACCCTCATAACCTAAACCTATTCATTATTATGAATATTCATGACCCCTATCCCCCCTATGGATGGGTCTAAATCAGTTCCAAATGAAGAAAAAATAATTCCCTAATTTTTTCAGATTTTCATTTTCATGTCCTAAGGAATTATTTTTTCTTCATTTGGAGCTGATTTAGGCCCATACAAGATGACTTTTTTTAACGACCACCCTAATACACATACATTCATAAGTACTCCCCTTCCATTCCACTTTCAAATTCTTATAATCAATGAAAACTCTAATCACAATCCTAAATGATTATGAGTTAAATAGAGTTGTAAAGAAATTAAACACGACGCACAGTGGATCGGCTCCATACATTTAGACGTGAAAAATTCTAATCTTCTTGGAAAATATCTGTTTCCATCTATAATGTTTATAAATATAGAAAAGTAACATAATTTTACAAAAAAAAAGCTGGTAGTCTTTTCGCGACAAGAAAATTTTTTTTTTAATTTTTTTTTTAGAATTATTTTGAACTGATGATTCTCTTAAGTTTATCAGTATTTAAACAGTTTCTTGGTTCTGATGAATTAAACTTGTTGGAAATATATTCTAGATGTTTTTTGTCCGAGTCGATTTGGAATTCGAAGACCAAACTTCAAAAAATTCCTTCCTTGGGACGCAGAAATCTTTTCCTAAAAAGTGGGAAAAAAAGGCTTTGCAAATCTTTGCGAGGTTTATCACATATATTTCCAGAAAGTAGACGATCACAGCTATCCAAAACACATAATTTAATTTTAAAGCAACCTTAGGCACATATTTAGATTTTCCAAAACAAACACACAATTTTTAACAAACATTATGACAGATTTATAAAAGTAAATACCTTCACGACAATCTTCCATTTTTTTTCAATTCCACCTAAAATTGTAATTTAAACAATTATTTTTCTAAAAAATCTTAAAAGCACCAGATCAAAAAAAGACTTTTTACTTTCAAATTTGGAGGTAATTTTGTCCATGCTAAACTGGTTTAAGAAAAGAAAAAAAAAGTATTTTCAGGCATTGACTTTTTCACGTCTAATGTATGGAGTATGGAGTCGTTCCACTGTGCGACGTCCTGCGGCATTATTTTTTCTTTTTTTTTTATCTATAGTTATTCTCCTACGAGATTTTTCTTTTCTGCTTACATCACGAGGAAGAATTGTTCGTTCAATAAGATTTCTCACATCAAAAACGTACAAACAAAATTAAATTCAAATTTCAACTGAAATATTTTCAATTGTTTTTCTCGAACGAATGATGTTGAGTACCCAGTTCGTGGATTCGATAACCCAGTATTCTTATTCATATTTACGACAACCCGCTACAATTGCCCTTTATTTATGACCACTTCCGCTACATTTACCTATACTTTCATTTTCCACCGAGAGCATAGATGTTTGCACATCGAAAAGAAAATTGGGAGTTGATTTGATTCCGGTGCATCTTATTGCATAACTTTTATAAGAAAGTGGAAAACAAGATTTTCACAATAGCACAGAATTTTTAACAAAATAAACATATTGGTAGTACAGAGAAAGGCTTTTTTCACAATAAAAAAAAACAACTTACCAAGGGATGAACTGGATGTTATGTTTTTATATAAACTACTATTTACATAGGGTTTTTCTTCTCGTGTTTGACTTTCATTTCTTTTTGCTATAGACGACGTGTCAGGGTGCATAGCTGGTGAACGATAACGTGCACTTTTAACACTGGACTTCATATCACTCGGAACAAATTCAGAATTATTAGATACATTTGCAGCATATTGGATCGATTGCAATCCGGGTAGAGAGTTTGTACACAAGTTCTCATGTATTGTTCTTGTAAAAGATGTTTCTTCATCCTTTTTATTAGACATATGCGTAGATAACCACATTTTCTGAATCTCAATACATTTTATTTCATCCTTTCCTAAAATACTTCCACAGCTTTGAACTCGGTCCAAACCTTTTTTATTTTGAACGTTTGTGCACCATAAATTATCTACCGATCCTCTTTTCAGTAGCGACCACTGCGATATACGGGAACCATTCTCCCGGCTACTAGTCAATAACTTATTTCTAGAATCTCCGGGGGCTAATAAAGCAGACTCAAAACTACCACGCCATGAAAATCGATCACAATCGCTCGTCTCGCCTGTGTTCTCATTTACAGCACTATTAGAATAAGAGTGCCAAGATCGATTAGTTGTTCCTAGTAATATATCGTGAGATTTACTACGAGGTAGGGAACCTTGTTGCTGGATATCAGGTGCTAAAGAACAATCTATGTTATCTGACACATTTTCATTCCCGATTTCTTCTACATTTGTTCTACATATTTCGGTATTACTTTCTGTATTTAGTGTTGCAACACAATCGGTCCCAATGCTGTCTTCCAGCATTAAATTGACCAATTTTTGTCCGATATGCTGCCAAATATTCACAAGTAGTTGTTCAGTTTGAAGACTTTTACAAATATGATTATTATCATATTTTTTATCATCGGTTATTCTTTTTCGACTTATCTTAGATTTTGTTACCATAAAAGACTCCAATATGTCTGTATACATTAATGCTGTTTCTGTTCCTAAGTAGCAAGATGTATCGTCGTTGTTTGGACGTTCTACCGAATAAAAATTTTCAGGATTGTCCAACCATTCAGCAGAATCTTCACTTCGCTTTCCACTCTTAAGAATCACGTCAACATTGCATGCATTAAAGTCCGATGAATCATTCGAATCAGACCATGTATCTTCGCTACTTAAATATTCTACAATTTCCCGAAGCTGCTGATTATTTATTCCAGGAACTGTTTTCATTAAGCGAATAAGTTCACTTTCAAAATATGGGAATTGAAAGGCTTTAGATTTACATAAAACTATCTGCTGCTTGTTTGTGATACATTTGTTTGAGTTTGCATTTGTTTTAACAGCTATTAGAGTTTTAAAAAACTGTCTCATTTTGGACATCATAATATTAGTTTCCTCGTCGGAGCTCCAATTATTGAAGCTATCCCTTCGCCCAAGAGAAGTCTTCAAATTTGTGAATTGGCCTTGGTTTAATTCATTTCCTTCTTTTTTATTAAGTGATACTTGTTCGTTTCCCAGGTCGAATATAGATTTATTTGGAATTAATGCTGATACTAGAGATTTGTTAACTTTTCCACATTCTAACAAAGAGGACGATGTCGTCGGTTCGAACAATTCACGTTTTCTATAATTTTTTTTTCTTTTTACTGAGTTAGTATTATCTAATTTATCACATGTTATCACCTCGTTTGGAAATGTGTCTATGTCTGATTCTGAAGAGCCTAGGCTCTCATTAGACTGTTCACCTGCTTCAGAAGGTTCAACAAGCAAGTTATCAAAGGAAGAATGATTTGACCTGGGCGTTCGTCTAGCTCTTAGCTTTTTTTTTCGCTGACTCGGACTTGGTTTTCCTTCACTGTCGCTGCCAACACTACTATCTGATTTGTTTTCCGCACTGAATCCCATAAATTCAGAAAGAAAATACTTTTCAAGTCTGGATGTAGAAAGATCAAATTGTTCCTGCCCATCATCGTCAATCTTTCTAGCTATTTGTTCTTGTTCTGCACTATCGCTCAAGTCGCTAAAAATTTCAGAGGAGCTATCTCCGAGACAGTTATTACTAATACATCTGTCTTCAAAACCAAAATCAAAATATCGTTCCATATCCATCGGGGAAACATCATTTATTTGGTTTGCATCTCCACTAGAGTCATTTAATTTATTATAAAAAAATTCCAACTCACTATCTTCACAACTCTCTTCAACTATAGTGTGCAAAGTGAAATCTAAAGCATTGCAGTTGTAACCACTTTGATCTCTGGTATCATTATTTCTTGTTGATGGTAGTAGATGGTCATCAACAATATCGTCGAATTCCTTTAAATCCTCTTCTCCCTGACTTGTATTTTCAATCCATGAATCATCATCCGCCAGTCCATCGTTAAAATAGTTTTTACTATCGAAATCACCAAGTTGCTCATTAAATAAAGCAGCAGCAGCATCCCCATCATTAATTTTAGCCATAGAATTTTATTTCACTACTTCTTCAACAAGCTATTAGCCAGAGATTGTGAATTAAAAAGATTGGAATCTTTCGTACGTTCCATCCCCCTAACAATGAAGGTATTATAAATGGTCTGCTAGTTGTCAATCTTAGGTTGGTTCCATTTTAGCCTCGGCGACACTAGCCCTCCTCACTGCAACTAGCGGAAAAAAATGAAACCTTTCAGTGTTGGTTTGGAGGTTGGATATTCAAAATGAAACAATTCACCAAAAATAATACAATTGGCCGCGTTCGAATGATAGGCCGATAGGGTATATAAGATCGTTTTGCATCGAACGACCAAAACCGGATTGGATAGATTTGTCTGGTATTTATATTTTATATTTGTTTTGTATTTTATATATATTTCATATTTTATTTTGTTCGGTAAAAATCGAAATCCATATAAAAAGTTCACAAACTAGAAGTTCCGCGTGTTCTTTAAAGGATTCAATGCGAATCTGTCGCAGCGAGGACGAGAAAAATAATAATAACGTGTTGTTTTCATTGACAACAACGTATTGTTATTAGCCGTTCGAGTAAAATTTAAAAGCAATCCGGATTGGTTGTTGTTGTTGTAATCCTATAGGAAAAAAAGCTGATAAACAAACCAGCTGTTTTCCAAAATAAATCTGAAAGGTTTCTTAAAATTTTTCGGATTTTTGAGAAAAAAAAGCTAACATCTGATATACTTGTCAGCTGATTTTCAGCGTCTAGTCTCTCACTTTATGTGGTAATGGCTAAAAGAACGAATGGGATTTCTAGTTTGTGGTTTTGTTTTTACATAGATTTTGATTTTTCCGAACAAAATAAAATATAAAATATATATAAAATGCAACACAAATATATACCAGACAAAACTATCCAATCCGGTTTTGGTCGTTTGAAAACATATCCGATGCAAAACATGTTGAATTCCTTTCAACCAAAAAATCGATTTTTTTCTAAAAAGAATCGAATTTTTACTGTCGTTGAAAGGAATACGAAAAGAATCGATTTTTTTTGTGATTGTGTGTGTGGCCCTTAACAGCAGCAATTGTTAAGTAAAACGTCAAAGAAATATTCAATTTGGAAATTATTATAATTAATTGAAAAACAAAACATAAATATTTAATATAAAATTCACCGAAAATTCGTTGCAACCAAAAACACAATGGGCCTTACTAATAACCAAATTTAGTAAATAGTTAAACGAAAATCTCCAGATTACAGAACATTCGCATACTAATAACGAATTTAGTCTCCAGGTTATTCACTAGCAATTTAATACATGGAAATACATCTTTAAGCTGTACACTAAACTCATGAATTCAAGGAATTCCTAAATGCATCCCGTCGTGTTGTGAAAAGAAGAACCCATCGAACACCAGGTTCAAGATTCTTTGTTTTTAGTTTTTTTGTTTTTTTTTTCTTACTTTTTTTGGAAGTTATAACTTTAAAATGAAATGTCTGATTATTTTAAGTAGAGTTTTTTTTAGCATATCCTTTGTTGTTACTTAAAGCTAGGACCGCACTCGGCGACCCCATTGTAAAAAAAACTGCACTTTTGCAATGATACAAGACCAGTTTGCATCGAATCGGGAATACCCCTAATGTCTTTTGCCTTAAATATTTCACTTTTTAATCACTTTGGTAATTTCAACTACGCTTAAGCCCTTCACACTTTCCCATTGAGTATTAACACATGCCAAAAAAGTGGGAAACAAATCATGTATAATAATAGGGGTATTCCCGATCCGATGTAAACTGGTCTTGCATCATTGCAAAAGTGCAAAGTTTTTTTTTACAATGGGTTTATGGTATAGCAATTTTACACTTTTGCATTTTTGCAATGATACAAGACCAGTTGCATCGGATCGGGAATACCCCTAATGTGGAAACAAAATATGAGAGCTCATCTTACACAGCATGATATTCCAGCCTACACGATTTGACATGCGTTAATACATGAGAATTTTTTAGAAATGGTTCTAACAGGGCTATTCTGGCGTTGTGACGGCTTACAACTCACAAGTCACAAGCCTTTGTGAGGTTGATTTCTTGTGAGGTTGTTGTGAGGTTCTCAAAAGGAGATCACAATTTCGATAGTTTTTATGAGGCTCACAGTTGTGAGGGTACAAAAACCTCACAAAATCGATTTCACCTTTCCTTGTGAGGTGAGGTATCAGTGAGGTTTGCCAGAATAGGGCTGTAATTCTACCACACATTTCATCACATTTGTATTAAGGTTAAATTAAAGTATTGTGTGTGGTAAAAAAATGAAAAGGCATTTCTCTTCCACAAATTTGGCAGTAGCATGGAATTCTTTCCCACTTTCAATTTGGCATGTATTAATACTCTGTGGGATAGTGTGTAAGGGCTTTTATCGGGTGAATCCGGTTTTGGTCGATATAAAATATATCCGATGCAAAACGATCTTAGACCCTGTTTAGATTGGGAAGATTGAGTCCGGACTGGTGAGTGTCATCGTGTTTACATTTGAAACTTTCATGCGCCTCAAAATACATTGAAACAACAACAATTTCAACATTTCACACATTGAAACAACAAAAAAAGTAGACTCATGAGTCCGGTTTTTGTTTTCTTCCTGCCTCACGAGATTCCTCACCCCACACTTCTCTTGCCTACGAACTGCCGTGATACCGGCATTGTATATAAAATCTATAGTACTATCATGAACACAAATTTTTTAGTCGATCATATGTCCTGTACGCGTCGCTGAGATCGCCACAAATTAGACTATTGAGACTTAGCTAAATGTAGGGAATAAGTAAATAGAGCGAGAAGAATCTATTATTTAAATTCTGCAAACATAATAATATTCCTTAAAAGGGTCAAGTAAACGTGCATGAAAATATTTTGTTTAATTAAATTTGTGTTTCAATTAAATTTTAAATTAATTACATTTGTTTACACATACTTTTATGTTCCTCCGCAATGATTTCGTAAAAAAATGTAACCCGACATTCTACCTAAATTTTAAGGCCTCAACCTTAACGATCCGATTATTACAACAAAATTTATCAGCCCACCAAACCAACTACGAGGGGACCTTTACAATTATTATGAATAAAAAAACCTACTGCAAACGCGCATACCTACATATACCAAATTTTTTTTCCGATGCGAAGCCAATTTGTCAAGGTTATAGTTTTTTATTGCGTTTTTTCACTTCCTCGCACTCTCATAAAATGAGTATACAGCGTTCCCGTTCTTATTTTATTATTACGTTTCTTGTTTTGTGAATATTCGGGATTCCAACCATCACATCACAAAGAAGTCGAACATATATCCTTAAGATGTCGCTACCGTCACTCCTCTTCATGATATTACTATAGATTTTATATACAATGATACCGGCCTCAATCTTCCCAATCTAAACAACGTCTTAGATACCCTATCGGCCTATCACTCGGTCGCGGCCATTTTTTTTTTCCTTCTGTCATTGTATATAGAACCTATGTGCCTGTTTACATAGGCATTTTACTGAAGGGCGCATCCAGTGAGACAGGTATGTTTTATGTGCGTAGAAACGAGAAGGATTTTGGGATGGAATTTACCCTTCTCGTTTCTACGCACACATAAATCTACCTGTCTCACTGGTTGCGCCTTTCAGTAAAATACCTATGTAAACAGGCACTATAGTACTATCATGAAACTGAATTTTAAGTTGCGAGATTAGCTCGTCATTTCCCATGGAGGAGCTGATATCACTTTTATTGCATATAAACATTAATATTTTTGTATCCAATTTTTTACTTAAATATTATAATGTATATATACAATGTCGCTATAATTTTGACATTTGCAATTTCGAGATCTCTGCCTGTATGGGAGTTTGGTTTGAGAGCGCAACGTGGCCGGTCGTGCTATGCACACCGTGCATTTTCCGGAGATTTTACTCCAGTAATTTTTTTATTGGTTCCTGTGCCTCTTCACTGGGACTGATTATACTCGTTCTCACTGACCGTGAAAGTGATCCACCACCAGGCAGAGTTCTTTGGGGAGGGGATTTCTGTATGGCATCAGGAGAGGCTTCTCCAGCAACTGATTAGTTCCTGTGCCTCGTGCCAGGCCTATACCGTTCCCGTTTACCGTCAAAACGGTCTACCAGGCAGTTTCTTTGGAGGGGGATACCTGCTTGGTAATCTGGAGATTTCTATCTTCAACAACTTATTAGTTCCTGTTCATCGTCACCAGACTTTAACTTAACCCCGTTACTCCGTTTACCGTTAAAACGGACTACAGCTAGAAAGTTTCTATTAGCAACAGACGCAGCGCAAGCTGGCAGATTCTCCAGGCGAGGCCATCACCCTGTGAACCCAGATGGGTAAATCATCATCATAATCGAAAAAAAAAACAATCTAATCGTAATGAGTTAAATCATTAATGTTTTAATGTAATTTATGACTTTTTTACATATCGTTTTACTTTATTTTCATTGCCAGTAATTTATTTTTTTTAATGTAACTGTGAAAGAAGTAAATGTAAAATAATCAAAACAGTTCTTTTAATTAATTGTACCTATTCATGTAAAAGTGATTTCATTAAATTTGAAAATTCTACATAGAGCGTTCTCGCTCTATAACACGAAATTTTATGTATATAAATGTATTCTATGGCATATTAGTTTATAAGGTATTTGTTTTTGTAGGTATTGTTCCTTTATTCGAAAATCGCGACGAACGAACAAAAAAGTTACTGCATGTCTATCTATACAGATACACACAATTACCAATGAAAAGGCAAAAACTAAAAAAAAAAACAACCAACGCAAGTCTATTCCACTCGCCACCAACAAATAAAAAATTCAATTTATCAATGGGCACGGTAGTGCAAAGCCAAGTTCTGGCACTACAACCTTTTTACAGGAACAAACTCAGCCGATTTTCGACCCCCTCTAACTTCAGTACCAATAAAGTCAGGAACTTCAAATTCGAAACATTTGGTAGGCTAGCCAAGCACAAGCACCACACTTAATTTCAACTCCTTAGCGTAAGTGGTTCCCGAGATATAAGACGTCAAAAATCGCGAAAACCGTAACTGACTCACTGACTCACAGTACACATATTAAAGGTAATATATTGCGCAGGTTGTCAAAGTTGGAAATGTCAAAATATTAAAAATGGCTGTTCAAGTGCCCACAGGAACTAAACGCGCATCATTAGAAACAACAACAAAATATTGAAATTAGACAAGGAAAGGGGCACTGAATCCACCATTTTACCACCATAATACCTCGATTTTGACAGATGCGCAGAACTGAACAAAAATGAAAACGCTAATGATATTACCTTTAATATGTGTACTGTGCACTGACTCACTCACTGACAGATCATCAAAATTATGGAGCACTTCCCGACACTGCAGAAACTTGATATTTCGCACAGCGGTAGGCCTGGTGGTGCATACGAAGGTATCCGCCTTCTTTCTCAGAATTGCAATCAATTAAATGGAGTACTTCCGATTGTTTTAAAATGATGAGATTTGGTAGAACGATAGGGATTGAAATGCATACAAAGAACAAAATTTAATATTTGAGGTTTTCCATTCAGGGGGCGTGGTATCCGCCTATTTTCTCAGAATTGCAATCATTTAAATGGAGCACTTCCGATTGTTGTAAAATGATGAAATTTGGTAGAGCGATAGGGCTTAAAATGCATACAAAGAAAAAATATAATATTTGAAGTTTTCCATTCAGGGGGCGTGGCATCCGCCCATTTTCTCAGAATAGTTATCAAGGAGCATTTCCAATTGCTGTAGAATGATGAAATTGGGTACAGCGGTTGGGCTTGAAGTGCATAAAAAGAAACAAATTTTATATTTTAAGTTTTTCATTCAAGGGGCGTGGTATCCGCCTCCTTTCTCAAAACTGCGGCCAATTGAATGGAGCACTTCCGATTGCTGTAGAATGATGAAATTTGGTAGAGCGGTAGGGTTTAAAGTGCATACAAAGAAAAAAATTGAATACTTGAGGTATCTTACGATGTATTACCTGACAACAAATAAATATCTTTGCAAAAAGGAGTGAGATCACAACAAAAAACATAAATGTTAAAAAAACAGCCAAGTTCTTCTATATAAAAATCTGTATATTTAACAACTCAGCCGTGAAAAGTAGTGAGATCTTAAAGTATGCCAATTGCCAAGTTCTAACTTTATGACGGTTTAATATCAAATATTTTAAGAAGAGTAATATTGAAACAACACCAAGTTATGAGAGAAATTTATTATTTAATGATTACTGACTAAAATTTGGGGGTTACTTGGCAAGTTTTCTTTTAATTACTCACAATTCAAAACGTTTTGAAAACTTGACAATGTGAAACCAAATTTTAGTCAGTAATCATTAAATAATAAATTTCTCTCATAACTTGGTGTTGTTTCAATATTACTCTTCTTAAAATATTTGATATTAAACCTTCATAAAGTTAGAACTTGGCATACTTTTAGATCTCACTACTTTTCACGGCTGAGTTGTTAAATATACAGATTTGTATATAGAAGAACTTGGCTGTTTTTTTAACATTTATGTTTTTTGTTGTGATAGAGATATACTACATACATACAAATTTTAAGTTGTATACAGGCAGAGATCTCAAAATTGCAAAATGTCAATATCATGTCCATGGTCAATATTATAGTGACATTGTATATATACATTATAATATTTAAGTAACAAATTGGATACAAAAATATTAATGTTTATATGCAATAAAAGTGATATCAGCTCCTCCATGGGAACTGACGAGCTAATCTCGCAACTTAAAATTCAGTTTCGTGATAGTATACTATAGGTTCTATATACAATGGAAAAGCCCAATTTTCAGCGTCTAGTCTCTCAAGTCTCTCACATTGTGTGGCAATGGATTAAAGAACACGCGGGATTTATAGTTTGTGGTTTTTTTTTTTACACAGATTTTGATTTTTACCGAACAAAATAAAATAAAAAATATATATTAAACACAAAATATATATAAAATATAAAATGCCAGACAAAACTATGCAATCCGGTTTTGGTCGTTTGAAAACATATCCGATGCAAAACGATCTTATGTCCAATTCCTTCGAATCGAATTTGTTTCTAAAAAAAATCAAATTTTTTCTGTCGTTGAAAGGAATGCGAAAGAATCGATTTTTATTTGTGATTGTGTGTGTGGCCCTTGACAGCAGCAATTTTTAAGTAAAACGTCCAAAAAATATTCAATTTGGAAATTAATTATTATAACAAATTGTGTTTTTGGTTGCAACGAATTTTCGGTGAATTCTATAGTAAATATTTGTGCGTTGTTTTTCAATTTATAATAATAATAATTTCCCAATTGAATATTTTCTGGACATTTTACTTTAAAATTTGCTGCTGTCAAGTGCCACACACACAATCACAAAAAATCGATTCTTTTCGTATTCCTTTCAACGACAGAAAAAATTCCATTCTTTTAAAAAAAAATTCGATTGTTATGTTGAAAGGAATTCGACATAAGATACCCTATCGGCCTATCATTCGAACGCGGTATATTATTATTTTTGGTGAATTCTTTCATTTTGAATATCCAACCTCCAAACCAACACTACAAAAAAAAATAAGATGCAAAATACCATAGATGTCGCACATTTCTATGCAGGAAATTTAAAAATGTCAGGTTTGGTTTATCGCTAAAAGCCCTTCCACACTATCCCACTGAGTATTAATAAATGTCAAAAAAGTGTGAAACAAATCTTGTATAATAGTGTGAAAACAAAATATGATATTCCCAGCCTACACGATTTGACATGTGTTAATACATGAGAATTTTTAGAAATGGTTCTAATTCTGTCACACATTTCATCACATTTTTATTGAGGTTAAACTAAACTGTTGTGTGTGGTCAAAAAATGAAAAGAAATTTCTCTCTCACAAATTTGGCAGTAGCATGGAATTCTTTTCCACTTTGTATTAATACTCAGTGGGATAGTGTGGAAGGGCTTTAAATACGACTTTTCGAATTTTTAAAAACTGATGTCACGAGCTTCTATGTCAGAAGTTCTTTTTTTTCCTGAAGTGGCGTGGGGAGAAGTAGCATTGCTTTCTTATTTTGGCGACATTTTTTTGACAATTGTTGTAAGAAACTGACATTAGACTAGCAGTCCATATATATACGTCCATGTTCTTCATCATCAATGGTCGCGTTTGAGTAAAATTCAAAAGCAATCCGGATTGGTTGGTGTTGTTGTAATCCTATAAGAAAAAACAGTTGTTTTCCTAAATAAATCTGAAAGGTATCCTAAAATTTTTCGGATTTTTGTGAAAAACAAACAGCTGACATCTTAAATACGTGCTGATTTTCAGCGTCTAGTCTCTCACATTCTGTGACAATGGATTAAAGGACACGTGGGATTTATATTTTGTTGTTTTTTTTTACATAGACTTTGATTTTTACCGAACAAAATAAAATATAAAATATATATAAAATGCAACACAAATATATACCAGACAAAACTATCCAATCCGGTTTTGGTCGTTTGAAAACATATCCGATGCAAAACATGTTGAATTCCTTTCAACCAAAAAATCGATTTTTTTCTAAAAAGAATCGAATTTTTACTGTCGTTGAAAGGAATACGAAAAGAATCGATTTTTTTTGTGATTGTGTGTGTGGCCCTTAACAGCAGCAATTGTTAAGTAAAACGTCAAAGAAATATTCAATTTGGAAATTATTATAATTAATTGAAAAACAAAACATAAATATTTAATATAAAATTCACCGAAAATTCGTTGCAACCAAAAACACAATGGGCCTTACTAATAACCAAATTTAGTAAATAGTTAAACGAAAATCTCCAGATTACAGAACATTCGCATACTAATAACGAATTTAGTCTCCAGGTTATTCACTAGCAATTTAATACATGGAAATACATCTTTAAGCTGTACACTAAACTCATGAATTCAAGGAATTCCTAAATGCATCCCGTCGTGTTGTGAAAAGAAGAACCCATCGAACACCAGGTTCAAGATTCTTTGTTTTTAGTTTTTTTGTTTTTTTTTTCTTACTTTTTTTGGAAGTTATAACTTTAAAATGAAATGTCTGATTATTTTAAGTAGAGTTTTTTTTAGCATATCCTTTGTTGTTACTTAAAGCTAGGACCGCACTCGGCGACCCCATTGTAAAAAAAACTGCACTTTTGCAATGATACAAGACCAGTTTGCATCGAATCGGGAATACCCCTAATGTCTTTTGCCTTAAATATTTCACTTTTTAATCACTTTGGTAATTTCAACTACGCTTAAGCCCTTCACACTTTCCCATTGAGTATTAACACATGCCAAAAAAGTGGGAAACAAATCATGTATAATAAATGTGGAAACAAAATATGAGAGCTCATCTTACACAGCATGATATTCCAGCCTACACGATTTGACATGCGTTAATACATGAGAATTTTTTAGAAATGGTTCTAACAGGGCTATTCTGGCGTTGTGACGGCTTACAACTCACAAGTCACAAGCCTTTGTGAGGTTGATTTCTTGTGAGGTTGTTGTGAGGTTCTCAAAAGGAGATCACAATTTCGATAGTTTTTATGAGGCTCACAGTTGTGAGGGTACAAAAACCTCACAAAATCGATTTCACCTTTCCTTGTGAGGTGAGGTATCAGTGAGGTTTGCCAGAATAGGGCTGTAATTCTACCACACATTTCATCACATTTGTATTAAGGTTAAATTAAAGTATTGTGTGTGGTAAAAAAATGAAAAGGCATTTCTCTTCCACAAATTTGGCAGTAGCATGGAATTCTTTCCCACTTTCAATTTGGCATGTATTAATACTCTGTGGGATAGTGTGTAAGGGCTTTTATCGGGTGAATCCGGTTTTGGTCGATATAAAATATATCCGATGCAATACGATCTTAGACCCTGTTTAGATTGGGAAGATTGAGTCCGGACTGGTGAGTGTCATCGTGTTTACATTTGAAACTTTCATGCGCCTCAAAATACATTGAAACAACAACAATTTCAACATTTCACACATTGAAACAACAAAAAAAGTAGACTCATGAGTCCGGTTTTTGTTTTCTTCCTGCCTCACGAGATTCCTCACCCCACACTTCTCTTGCCTACGAACTGCCGTGATACCGGCATTGTATATAAAATCTATAGTACTATCATGAACACAAATTTTTTAGTCGATCATGTGTCCTGTACGCGTCGCTGAGATCGCCACAAATTAGACTATTGAGACTTAGCTAAATGTAGGGAATAAGTAAATAGAGCGAGAAGAATCTATTATTTAAATTCTGCAAACATAATAATATTCCTTAAAAGGGTCAAGTAAACGTGCATGAAAATATTTTGTTTAATTAAATTTGTGTTTCAATTAAATTTTAAATTAATTACATTTGTTTACACATACTTTTATGTTCCTCCGCAATGATTTCGTAAAAAAATGTAACCCGACATTCTACCTAAATTTTAAGGCCTCAACCTTAACGATCCGATTATTACAACAAAATTTATCAGCCCACCAAACCAACTACGAGGGGACCTTTACAATTATTATGAATAAAAAAACCTACTGCAAACGCGCATACCTACATATACCAAATTTTTTTTCCGATGCGAAGCCAATTTGTCAAGGTTATAGTTTTTTATTGCGTTTTTTCACTTCCTCGCACTCTCATAAAATGAGTATACAGCGTTCCCGTTCTTATTTTATTATTACGTTTCTTGTTTTGTGAATATTCGGGATTCCAACCATCACATCACAAAGAAGTCGAACATATATCCTTAAGATGTCGCTACCGTCACTCCTCTTCATGATATTACTATAGATTTTATATACAATGATACCGGCCTCAATCTTCCCAATCTAAACAACGTCTTAGATACCCTATCGGCCTATCACTCGGTCGCGGCCATTTTTTTTTTCCTTCTGTCATTGTATATAGAACCTATGTGCCTGTTTACATAGGCATTTTACTGAAGGGCGCATCCAGTGAGACAGGTATGTTTTATGTGCGTAGAAACGAGAAGGATTTTGGGATGGAATTTACCCTTCTCGTTTCTACGCACACATAAATCTACCTGTCTCACTGGTTGCGCCTTTCAGTAAAATACCTATGTAAACAGGCACTATAGTACTATCATGAAACTGAATTTTAAGTTGCGAGATTAGCTCGTCATTTCCCATGGAGGAGCTGATATCACTTTTATTGCATATAAACATTAATATTTTTGTATCCAATTTTTTACTTAAATATTATAATGTATATATACAATGTCGCTATAATTTTGACATTTGCAATTTCGAGATCTCTGCCTGTATGGGAGTTTGGTTTGAGAGCGCAACGTGGCCGGTCGTGCTATGCACACCGTGCATTTTCCGGAGATTTTACTCCAGTAATTTTTTTATTGGTTCCTGTGCCTCTTCACTGGGACTGATTATACTCGTTCTCACTGACCGTGAAAGTGATCCACCACCAGGCAGAGTTCTTTGGGGAGGGGATTTCTGTATGGCATCAGGAGAGGCTTCTCCAGCAACTGATTAGTTCCTGTGCCTCGTGCCAGGCCTATACCGTTCCCGTTTACCGTCAAAACGGTCTACCAGGCAGTTTCTTTGGAGGGGGATACCTGCTTGGTAATCTGGAGATTTCTATCTTCAACAACTTATTAGTTCCTGTTCATCGTCACCAGACTTTAACTTAACCCCGTTACTCCGTTTACCGTTAAAACGGACTACAGCTAGAAAGTTTCTATTAGCAACAGACGCAGCGCAAGCTGGCAGATTCTCCAGGCGAGGCCATCACCCTGTGAACCCAGATGGGTAAATCATCATCATAATCGAAAAAAAAAACAATCTAATCGTAATGAGTTAAATCATTAATGTTTTAATGTAATTTATGACTTTTTTACATATCGTTTTACTTTATTTTCATTGCCAGTAATTTATTTTTTTTAATGTAACTGTGAAAGAAGTAAATGTAAAATAATCAAAACAGTTCTTTTAATTAATTGTACCTATTCATGTAAAAGTGATTTCATTAAATTTGAAAATTCTACATAGAGCGTTCTCGCTCTATAACACGAAATTTTATGTATATAAATGTATTCTATGGCATATTAGTTTATAAGGTATTTGTTTTTGTAGGTATTGTTCCTTTATTCGAAAATCGCGACGAACGAACAAAAAAGTTACTGCATGTCTATCTATACAGATACACACAATTACCAATGAAAAGGCAAAAACTAAAAAAAAAAACAACCAACGCAAGTCTATTCCACTCGCCACCAACAAATAAAAAATTCAATTTATCAATGGGCACGGTAGTGCAAAGCCAAGTTCTGGCACTACAACCTTTTTACAGGAACAAACTCAGCCGATTTTCGACCCCCTCTAACTTCAGTACCAATAAAGTCAGGAACTTCAAATTCGAAACATTTGGTAGGCTAGCCAAGCACAAGCACCACACTTAATTTCAACTCCTTAGCGTAAGTGGTTCCCGAGATATAAGACGTCAAAAATCGCGAAAACCGTAACTGACTCACTGACTCACAGTACACATATTAAAGGTAATATATTGCGCAGGTTGTCAAAGTTGGAAATGTCAAAATATTAAAAATGGCTGTTCAAGTGCCCACAGGAACTAAACGCGCATCATTAGAAACAACAACAAAATATTGAAATTAGACAAGGAAAGGGGCACTGAATCCACCATTTTACCACCATAATACCTCGATTTTGACAGATGCGCAGAACTGAACAAAAATGAAAACGCTAATGATATTACCTTTAATATGTGTACTGTGCACTGACTCACTCACTGACAGATCATCAAAATTATGGAGCACTTCCCGACACTGCAGAAACTTGATATTTCGCACAGCGGTAGGCCTGGTGGTGCATACGAAGGTATCCGCCTTCTTTCTCAGAATTGCAATCAATTAAATGGAGTACTTCCGATTGTTTTAAAATGATGAGATTTGGTAGAACGATAGGGATTGAAATGCATACAAAGAACAAAATTTAATATTTGAGGTTTTCCATTCAGGGGGCGTGGTATCCGCCTATTTTCTCAGAATTGCAATCATTTAAATGGAGCACTTCCGATTGTTGTAAAATGATGAAATTTGGTAGAGCGATAGGGCTTAAAATGCATACAAAGAAAAAATATAATATTTGAAGTTTTCCATTCAGGGGGCGTGGCATCCGCCCATTTTCTCAGAATAGTTATCAAGGAGCATTTCCAATTGCTGTAGAATGATGAAATTGGGTACAGCGGTTGGGCTTGAAGTGCATAAAAAGAAACAAATTTTATATTTTAAGTTTTTCATTCAAGGGGCGTGGTATCCGCCTCCTTTCTCAAAACTGCGGCCAATTGAATGGAGCACTTCCGATTGCTGTAGAATGATGAAATTTGGTAGAGCGGTAGGGTTTAAAGTGCATACAAAGAAAAAAATTGAATACTTGAGGTATCTTACGATGTATTACCTGACAACAAATAAATATCTTTGCAAAAAGGAGTGAGATCACAACAAAAAACATAAATGTTAAAAAAACAGCCAAGTTCTTCTATATAAAAATCTGTATATTTAACAACTCAGCCGTGAAAAGTAGTGAGATCTTAAAGTATGCCAATTGCCAAGTTCTAACTTTATGACGGTTTAATATCAAATATTTTAAGAAGAGTAATATTGAAACAACACCAAGTTATGAGAGAAATTTATTATTTAATGATTACTGACTAAAATTTGGGGGTTACTTGGCAAGTTTTCTTTTAATTACTCACAATTCAAAACGTTTTGAAAACTTGACAATGTGAAACCAAATTTTAGTCAGTAATCATTAAATAATAAATTTCTCTCATAACTTGGTGTTGTTTCAATATTACTCTTCTTAAAATATTTGATATTAAACCTTCATAAAGTTAGAACTTGGCATACTTTTAGATCTCACTACTTTTCACGGCTGAGTTGTTAAATATACAGATTTGTATATAGAAGAACTTGGCTGTTTTTTTAACATTTATGTTTTTTGTTGTGATAGAGATATACTACATACATACAAATTTTAAGTTGTATACAGGCAGAGATCTCAAAATTGCAAAATGTCAATATCATGTCCATGGTCAATATTATAGCGACATTGTATATATACATTATAATATTTAAGTAACAAATTGGATACAAAAATATTAATGTTTATATGCAATAAAAGTGATATCAGCTCCTCCATGGGAACTGACGAGCTAATCTCGCAACTTAAAATTCAGTTTCGTGATAGTATACTATAGGTTCTATATACAATGGAAAAGCCCAATTTTCAGCGTCTAGTCTCTCAAGTCTCTCACATTGTGTGGCAATGGATTAAAGAACACGCGGGATTTATAGTTTGTGGTTTTTTTTTTTACACAGATTTTGATTTTTACCGAACAAAATAAAATAAAAAATATATATAAAACACAAAATATATATAAAATATAAAATGCCAGACAAACCTATCCAATCCGGTTTTGGTCGTTTGAAAACATATCCGATGCAAAACGATCTTATGTCCAATTCCTTTCAACCAAAGAATCGAGTTTTTTTCTTAAAGGAATCAAATTTTTTTCTTAAAAGAATCAAATTTTATCTGTCGTTGAAAGGAATACGAAAGAATCGATTTTTATTTGTGATTGTGTGTGTGGCCCTTAACAGCAGCAATTTTTAAGAAAAACGTCAAAAAAATATTCAATATGGAAATTAATTATTATAATTAATTGAAAAACATGCGGAGTTCCGCAAATAAAAGGGATGTAAGATATAAAATTGACATTTGTTGAATAGAGAGAGAAGACCAAAATGCAGAGATCTTCATGAAAGCAGATTATAGGAAGATGCCATAATTCAGATATAAAGATTGTTCATCTTTATCTTTATATAAGGCGTGTTTTTTTGCAAGCCCGGGGGGAATTGGTTGAAAAAAAGACAGCGGGGATTAGCGACGCCATGACATTAAAAAACATGGAGTTTTCATACAAACTATCGATAACATGTATGCAATTCATGCCGGTAACACAGTTTTTCGGTGCGCTTAAGTTAAGCCCCGAGAATTCACCGGGATTAGTTGTTGTTGCATTTAACATGTTAATTGTTTAGCACCGACCTCGTTTTTTTCATCCAATTCTCCCCGAGCTTGCAAAAAAACACGGCTATAGGTACTCTTTCACACATTCGTATTTTCGGCATCAATCTGCCCCGCTCTAGTTTTCCTGATATTTGCAGATGAATATGAATGTAAATCCACCATAAAAAAAAACAATAAAAATATATACCCAACTCTTTTTTCCTTTAGTTTTTTCTTATTTGGATACACCCGTTGTCTTTTTTCTTTACACTACTGACGACATTTACAAATTAAGGGTGTGTGTTCAAAACGGATTTGGAAATCCAAATCCAAAACAAAGTTGGATCTTGTGTTGTTTTTGTAATACATGTATTTTTGTAAGCAAATCCAATCTGTGCCTACGTTCTGTAACTCTCGCATCGATAAAATCAGTCGAGAAACGATGAAATTTGAAACAAATCATATGAGTTTTGTTTTATTTTCCACCGTTTCTCGACCAATTTTATCGATGCGAGAGCATTGTATATAAACTCTATAGTAGTCTCATGAAGAGGAACGTCTGATACGCCATTGGATGTGCCGATTTGGAAGCTTGCTAAAATTCAGAGTGGAGAGCATAGAGTACCTATATTATCTAGAGAACCGACTTGTACTCCCCTTGCCTGAAACACCCTCAAAATTTATTTTAGCTCAATGAGAGAAAACTCTCTTAAATTCCCTGTCCGTGAATACTTGTGAATTGTTGATACAACAACAATTGGTGCCAGTAGCTCAAAAAGTTGAAAAATTGAAAAACACCCGATTTGCGATCATTTAAATGCTTATATCTTTGGATCCAATAGTCGGATTTTCAAAATTTAAAATTCAAATTAAGCCAGAATGACAGTCGCGTACCAGCTATAAAAAAATTTTCAAAACCGTTAAAAATTTCTTACTAAAAAAATTTAATTAATTTTTGGAGAATAATTTTCATCGAGGCAAACGTAACGAAGAAGAGGAATACACAAGAAATAAATAAAAAAAAGTTTTCTACTAAGAATATACTGGTTGGAGGGAGATAGTAATTCTTAAGACGGTGGAGTGCGTGAAACAAAACAGCATAACCTTGGCAAATTGGGTTCGCATCGGGAAGAAATTTGCTATACATATGTAGGTATGCACGTTTGTGGTAGGTATTTTTCATTCATTATTTGTTAAGGTGCCTTTATATGCTTAGTTTGGTTGGCTGATAACTTTTATTCTATTAGTCGGATCGTTAAGGTTGAGGTCTTAAAATTCAGGTTGAATATCAGGCTACATTTTTTTTACACAATCATTGCAGAGTAACATAAAAGTATGTTACTCTTCTTCGTTACGTTTGCCTCGACGAAAATTATTCTCCAAAAATTAATTAAATTTTTTTAGTAAGAAATTTTTAACGGTTTTGAAATTTTTTTTATAGCTGGTACTCGACTGTCATTCTGGCTTTAATTTGAATTTTAAATTTTGAAAATCCGACCATTGAATCCAAAGATATAAGCTTTTAAGTGACCGCAAATCGGGTGTTTTTCAATTTTAGCAAAAATTGGGCAATTTCCACTGAAACACGTCGGTTGGCAATGAACAACAACACCATTTTTTTCAATTTTTCCGAGATTTTTTTTGGTTTCCTATTTAACTATTGTGAAGGTCGTGTAGGGTGTACAGTTATGTATTATATATCAAATTAATTTTCTATTTTCCTAGAATTAAAAAAAAAATAATCCTATTGATGCAATAACTTAAGAGTTATGAGGTGATAAATAAAACAACAGAAATATGTTAATTTCTTGGTTAAAAAAATTTCGAAAAATCTTAAAATTTTACAAAACAAGTAGATAAACAATATCTATCATCTGTATAGTTTTTTTAAAGCATTCGTGAAAAAGATAAAAATCAAAAAGTGGTAAACATTCATCCAAAAAAAGCCTATTTTGAAAAATAAACGATATTTCTTATAATTTATATTGATAAAGGGTTACAAAAAGAAATTTTACTAAAATTTAATTTCAATTTCCAATTTTTGAATTATTTTTTGAATACTTAACGACCTTTTCAATTTATTTGAGCAAAACTGAGCAATATCCACAACAGTGTCATTGTGTTGGCGCGTTCCATTTAAAATGCATTAGGGCAACCAACACATGCTCACCCTTGTGGAGGAAATCTCTCTGTGCAGCTCGTAGGGTGAAAGATAAAAAGCCCTGAAGTCGGTTCTCTAGATAATATATTTCTCTATGGTGGAGAGATTGGGGAGTTGAGAAGGAAACGAGAAGAATAAAAAATAAGGTTAAAGAAAGAAAAGAAGAATGAGAAGACTATATAGGATATTTATGAAAGTTGAAGTGGGACAAGAATTTATCGATTTTGCGCATTATTGTATGACATTGCTATACAAGGGGTAGGTTACAGAAAGAATGAAAATAAATGATGTTCAAAAGAAACTTGGATCTTTTTTCTCCTGTGTATGCAATGACCTTTTTTTTTGGTAAAACAAAAATAACTGTAAGGCCGTGTCCGAATTGCGTTAAAATGTTGGTTTAATTTTGACACTAGCGTGGTGAATAAAATGGGTTAATAATTACCCAGCTCCAGAGCAGGTTAAAATTTTACACTAGTGGTTAAATTTTGACGTTTCTCAAGAAAGGGAGAAAATGGAATTTGAAATTATTTTTAAAATTGAACAATGGACAATGGAAATAATCAATGTTAAGAATTTTGAATTTTCATGTGAATGTACACATACTTCGCGTAGTCGTTGCTGTGTTATTTCAGTCCTCGTAATAATAATCTGATATTAAAAAAAAATATAAAAGAATTAATGTAAAATACTTCCTCAAATTGTTATTCATCTTGCAAAATTAATGCCAATTGTTTGTTTTGTTTTATTTTGTTTTTTTTTTTGTAGTTTGTTGACAGCTGTGTTCGCAGACTGCATAATCAAGCAATACACAATAGATTTTTTCTGTAATGTTTGGGGATATAATCGATTCAAAACCCTTAAAAGTAAATCAAATTAAGAAATTTGTACTTTATTCGCGTCGAATTTTGATTTTGATACATTTCAAGCTGGATTTTGTATAAATCATTTATTTTCTAAAATAATAAAACACATTTGTGGTTAGGTTAGGTTAGGTTAGGTTAGAAGGGGTGATGATACGGCGACCGTATCATCTCACTCGGATCACGATGGATCCATTGCGTTCCCCAGGATATATGTGGGTATAGGTATGTGTGTGAGGAGGGTTGGAGTGGGGTGGGGAAGTTAGGTAATGTGGGCCCTGAACCATCCTGACTTCTGGATGAAGTTCAGGATGTTTTTTAGTGGTAAGGCTGAGATGTCGCCCAGATCGTCGAAAAAGTATTCTCCGAGGGCATCTTTCCTGGTTCTGGATAAGCTGGGGCATTCACAGAGGAAGTGAGTTGAGCCCTCCTCCGCCTCTTCATCCTGACACCCTCTGCATAAGTCAGAAGTGCTAAGGCCCATTCTGCTCATGTGGATACCCATGGAGTTGTGTCCAGTTAGTATTCCAACTAGGAGTGATGATTGAGGCCTACCTATCTTAAGTAAGTAGTCTGTTTTTCCCTTAGAAATATTCGGCCATAGGCTCTTTGAAACCCGACAAGAGTCAATTGTTGACCATCTATCGTTAGCGGTTTGTAGGAAGTATTGGTGAATTCTCTTTTTTTCTTGTTCCAGTGGCATAAGTACCGAGAATACGGTTTGGCTCGGATCTGAAGATGACCCGCTTCTGGCCAGTTCATCTGCCATTTCGTTCCCGTATATATCACTGTGTCCTGGGACCCATTTGAGGGTAACTGTGTTCGTTGCATTGAGTAGTTTCAAGTCGCTGCGGCAACGATCCACCAGTTTAGACTTTGTGATGATTGAGGAAATGGCTTTGATTGCCGCCTGACTGTCTATGAAGATATCAATGTATTTATCGACCACTTCACATGCTACAAGATGTTTTGCAGCCTCGGATACTGCTAGCACCTCCGCTTGGAAGACACTGCAGAAATGAGGAAGTTTTATTGATAATTTAATGGGCGGGTTATCTGAAAAGATACCTGACCCTACACCCTCATTTGTCTTAGAACCGTCAGTAAATACAGAAACATGATTTTTATTTATGACCCGGTTTTCCTTCCAGATTTCCCTTGTTGGGATATCTATTGCAGTCACTGGGTTAAAATCTATGTATGGTGAAGTGTAGTCCGTTTGAATGTCAATGTCAGTGAAGTTCATTATTGTTTTGTGACCGCAGAGCCCTCTTTTCCAATTCTTACACTGATTGAGTCGGAGAGCACTTTTGGCCGCCAACTCCTTCGTAAATAAATCAAGTGGGGCTAGTGAAAGGAAAGTTTCTAGGGCAGCGGTTGGTGTAGTTCTGATGGCACTGGTAATGCCAATGCACGCTAGTCTTTGAATTTTCGTAACGGTTTTTAGATTGGTTACCTTGTCTAAGGCTGGCCACCAGACCAAACATGCGTACGTCAGTATTGGCCTTATTATGGCTGTGTACATCCAGTGAATGGTCTTAGGGCTAGGTCCCCAACTTTTGCCAAAGATTCTGCTGCATGCGTAGAATGCTATTGTGGCTTTATTCGTTCTTTCTTTAATATTTTCTTTCCAGTTTACCCAAGTAACAATTTAACTTATGTAAGGTCCATTTTTTTGAATTCGATAAGCTATAGCTAGCATATACATTTTATAAGGCTTTATTATGAAAGTCAACCATTTTATAAATTATGTTTTTACTAGTAACTTCTTTAATGCCTTTTAAAAGTTGGTACACAGGTTCTATAAAAGGCTTGTATACTAAAGCCTGTACAAGGCCTCCCAAATTGTTTCAATGAAAGTGAAGCTTCTATAGAGCTTTCAACTGAAAGAAATTAACAACATTTTCTGTATGGCTTGCTTTAAAAAACTTTATAAATATTTAATCTTAATACTGCTCATAATTATACAGATGTCAACAGAAAGTGTAAGTACATTTTGTATAGGGCTTACTAATAAAATAATTATATCAAATTTGACAAATTCACCGCATTTCATTTAGATTAGAAATATGTAGTCCAAAAAGGGAAGTTTTTTTTCTCACATTATAAGAAAAACTAAATACCAATAGGGTAAATCATCTAAGCCTTTACAGACAATTCGTGGAAAAAGTTTAAAAGATCAGGATCGACTATTTGGTTCATAGGAATATTTTCTGGAACAAATAAGTGTACTGACTTGGAATAAAATGTTAACAGCAAACTTATGGAAATGATTGCCTTCTTAAGTGAACTATTTTACCTTTGTATAGCAACTATTAATAGAGGGAATTTATTTGGATTAAAAAGCGTTCATTTTGGTTTGCTATTGGCTTCTGTAAGATAAGATATAAAGCTTTTATAAAATGTTAATAGCAAATTCTACAACCATCACAACAAGCGTCCATTTTGTTTTGCTATTGGCTTCTGTAAGATGAGATATATAGTTTTTATAAAATGTTAATAGCAACTTCTACAACCATTACAACAGCGTCAACCATTACAAAATATGTATGGAAAATTTAATGTGAGCTATTGCTTTCATAGCAGGGCAATGACTTTCTTAAGTTTATCTTTATAAGACCTTATTACACTGTTCGTTGGAGACTATATACTTGCATAGCACTTGTGATGAAGTGTCTTAAGGAACTTCTATAATGTGCGCCAAAATGGTTTGCATAGGGCCTTCTTCTATTACTATACAAGCCACAAAATAGCTTGCATTGAACCTACAACAAGCTTAATTGTTAGTTGGGTAGTTTACGATCAAGAACCACGCCAAGATATTTGGCCGTACCCGACATCCGTAGTGGTATACCGCCGATGGTGGGCTGTTGCTGTTACCAGGTTGTCAAGTGTAGCTGGTGGTGGAGGACCCGGTTCATCACCCGGCATGTATATGGAGGCTAAGATCAGGGGCGGGGCCCCTTTTCTTTCGCACTTTACGGTTGTCATGTCTGCGCTACTGTGGGAAGATAAGAGGAAAAGGTTTATGATTTTTTTCGCCACTATACATGTACGATAGTTACCTTCTGTAGGCCCTTTGTTAAAATAAAGGATATAATCTTTGGATCTAAGTCCACAGATCTGGCCGCTGTTAATCCAGGGCTCTTGAACCAGGGCTACGTCTATATTGTTTTTTATCAAATATGAGGTTAAGGTGGCTGAGGCCAACTTACTGTGCTGTAGATTTAGTTGTAGCACTTTCATCATCATTGTTATTATTTTTCCTCTGCAGGTTGGCTACCGTTAACGGTCGCACCTTAACCTCATTAATGCCTAATTTGAGCTTGTACCCCTTTGATGGAAGCATTGCCATTGTCTCGTCATTCAGCATGATAATGGCTTCCTGGCCCGTTTTTGAGGGCGCTTCCATCTTCATCACCTGCCAGTTAGCGCTGGGGAAGTTGGGATTTTGTGCCCGAAGGAAATTTTCCAACATTTCCTTTCTAATGCATGGGCCCGGCACATTTATGCGGACTTGCGGTCTGGTGGGAAGGCTATTCTTATCGGCCACCTTTAGAGTTACCCCATCAAGTAACCCTGTCATTGTGCTAATTTTGGCTTGAAGCCATTTCAAGGTGGGTTCATCACTGCACGAGAGTATCTTGAACCCCTTGACTGTCGATATCGGCCCGAATTGTGGCACAAAACCTGTAGAGGCGAGTATTTCAGAGTTTATACACTCAAGAAGCCTTACCTCCACTCGAGACCACTGTTCTTTTGTTAGCCGCTTTTCGGAGCTCCCCTCGTTGATGATAGCAACCTGAAGGTTTTCAGCTAACACGTCTTGCTGACGGACATTGGAGGGGTTGACGAGTCGTTGTGCCTGGTCCTCTTTCTTTGACTATTTGAGTCTCTCTGCTGGACCCCTAAGTGTTTAGGACCATTAGCCGGACTCACTTTGGGAATACTTCCAGTAGATTTGGAGGAGGTATTCTGGTTTATGGGACTATCTTTCTTCAGTTTGACCACTGGAACATTGTTAGTTTCAGCCTTGGCAAGAAGCTTTCGAGCCCAACTCAAACGCTTCCAGTCTCTAAGACTTAACTTGGTCGAATCACCTTGGCCATATCTGCGTACGGCTCTCTTGGCGTTTTCTATCCTTTTGAGATCTGGGTTCTGATCCTTCACCTTATTCTGCTTCTTAGGGTTTACCGTTTTCTCCTGGATCGGTTTTGGCCCAACAGCTGTCGGACATCGATTTTCGGAGAAGGTAACCCCGTGCTTGGAAGACACGGGATAATCCACGCAGACTTTGGTGGGTTCACTTCCCCCAGCCCTTTTATTTGGAGTCGAAGTAGTCTTGGCTCCCGGCAGTACCTGGGTTTTGGCCATAGATTCGCCTTGAGGGTGTCTTGTTATTATTCCTCTCGCAGGGTTTTCGGCCACTGTGACGTCTGCGTCCGAACCGCCTGAGCTGGCGGAGGATTGATAGTCATCGTCATTGAGGATACGATTTTCCTCATCAGACGCCATCTCTCCACCGACAGCCCCCACAGTATCGTCCTCAGAGTCAGTAAGATCCATGAGGTATTCAGAAAACACCTCATCGATCTTACGGACACCACTGCTAGAGGCAGGAATGCATTTCTCTGCTTCTCTTCCTGTAATTGTTGATATTGTTGCTGTTGTCATTGTTTCTTTTTTGTTTACTTGTGTCACTGGCGACTTAGCTTCTTCCGAAGCCAAGCCCTCGCCGACAGTCGTGACTCCTGCCGACACTTGAGCGAATATCCCCACTCGAATTTCATTATTTATTTGAACTTTATCCATATCATATCATTGTTGATTAACATCTCTGCTTTTTGTTGGTTTTTCTTAGTTGTATGATACTGCAGCTGGATTGCTGGAGTATCAAACGTAAGCCCCCCCACCACTTCAAGGTGAAAACCACGGGGGGGTGTGGTTAGGGAAATTTCTTTAATCTTGTGGGAATTTTAACTAAAAATCCCATTTAACCCATCCTATTTTAATACAGTTCGGACAGCAAAAATAAAAAAATTATCCCATTTTAACCAAACTTAAAAATTTAACCAGTGGTAGAAAATTTTAACGCAATTCGGACATGGCCTAAGTATAAAAACGCCAGTATTGCCACTCGCAGGTTTTTTGTATTAAATGTCTCATTCTTTTACGAAAACGCAGTATTTTATTGTTTTGTAGGTATAAACAATTTTTAAAAAATTGAAAAAATAGAGAAGCTTAGTTTTGTAAATTTTAAAACCAATTGAAATAAGTATAGGTACCCGTAAAGACAATTTTTGAAAGAAAATGAAAAAAATTCTTCCAAAAAGTAAAACAAATGGGAATTTGGTTTAGAAATTTTCTTATTCGATTCAAATACCCGTAAAAAACAATTTTTCAAGAAAATTAATTTTTTTTTTCGGAAAAAATATTTTTTGGGTAGTCAATTTAATAAAAATAAAAAATGAAAACGGTTTTGTATAGAACACTTTAATTCAAGCATTTTTTATTATGGCAGGGGGGTCTATCTCTCCCCATTTGGGCGGGAGGGGCAATTTCATTAACAAAGTACTAGATATGAAAAAAAATTATTAAAAAATAACGGTAATACCTACAATCTGCATCACCTCTACAGATAACATCACCGATCCCAACACAAATAAATAAAGAACGGTCTCTTCCACTTCCACTTCAAATTAACAAACAACAACAACACCAGCAGCTACAATTCCCACACAGAAATCTACAATAACAACACCAAGAACCGGTTTCTTCGCTTGAATCCAGTCAGCATAAACATCAGCAACAATCCATTTTATTTCACCAACAAGCCCTACTTCAACATAGTTCGTCGAATGTAAGCAAAGAAATTACTTTAGAAACTGTGTTTAGTGAAATTGTTGCTCTGAGATCGGAAAACGCTTATACCCTCTCTTTAATTAGCAACTTACTAGAAGAAAAAAATAAACTCTCACAAAAAGTCAGTGATCTGCAAAGTGAATTAAATTTCTTGCATCAGGAAAGAAGAGAAAAGTATGTTGAAATAGTAGGTGTGCCAAATGTAAAAAATACCGATGCTCTTGATTGTGCTCTAAAGGTGTTTTCAAAGGGTGTCTCCGTAGATATATCTGAAGCTGATATTGACAATTGCTATGTTGAAAAAGTTAAGCATTCTATAAATTCAGTTAGTAACAATTTAAATATTTTAGTAGTTAAGTTTGTTTCTAAATTAAAAAAAGAGGCTGTTATACAAAATAAATCGAAGAATAATTTAACTTCAAAGATTTTTGGATATGATAATAATAAAAAAGTTTTTATAAATGAATCTCTTAATGGTGTGACAAGATATCTATTAAAAGCTGCACAGAAAGCTAGGAAAGAAAAAAATTATAAATATGTTTGGGTCAAAAATGGGAGAGTTCTCATGCGCAAGAAGGAAAATGATAAATATATTATTATTAACTCGGAGGACGACCTCCTAAAGCTTATTTGAAATGCAAGATCTAGAATCTAATTTTTCATGCATTCCTTCTGTCAACTGTGTAGACGTTGACTCCTATAATCTCGTTTTTGACCAAAACTATTTTCATAATTTTCTTATTATACACAAAATGGTAGAAGTTTACGTAAAAATGTTGATACTTTTCTTGTGAATTTAAATTCTTTTGTGAATAACCCAGATTTCATTTTTTTATCGGAAACATGGATTTATGAAGAAGAAATTGATATGTTTAGTATTGATCAATATGATTTCATATCTTGTTGCAATAATGAATATGCTGCAGGTGGTGTTGCCGCCTTTGTGAAAAATGATATTTGTGTGGACAGTAAGTGTTATAATTTGCAGAGTTGTGATGTTTTGAAAGTTATAGTTAATACTAAAAAATTAACTTTTCTATGTTTTTATAGATTTAATGAATCATCGTATGACGTGTTTAATAAGGAATTGGAAAATATATTATTAGAATGTGAGTCATCTAATGATGTTATTTTACTGGGAGATATTAATATTGATATTGATATTTTACAAAATTCTATTCATGTAGATAATTATTTATTCTTATTGTCATCTTATGGTTTAGAATCGTGTGTTAACAGACCTACTCGTATTTCAGATTCTTCGAAAACTTGTATTGATCATATAATGGTGCGATTTTTTAACTCGAATAATTTTATATTTAGTAGCTCTGTTCTTGACTTACAAATAACTGATCATTGCATGACTTGCTTGAGTTTAGAATCTGCTTCAGTTTCGAGCTCAAATAATATGCCTTCTTTTTCCTCATTTATTAAAATTGATTTGGTGGCACTAAATAATTCACTTCGTTTTGAATGCTGGGAAAATGTAATAAGCGAAAGTAATCCTTCTAAATCTTATTCTATATTTATTGATATTCTTAATAATTATGTAGCAATGTTCGAAAAAAGTAGTCAAAAGTAATAAAAAACTGAAAAAGCTGAAACCTTGGATAAGTTTTGATTTACTCAACAAAATAAAAGCTAAGAATAAACTTTTCAAGAAGAAAGCTAAACATCCATTGAACTTTAATATCTGCACTGCTTATAAAGAGCTATGTAAAGAAATTTCTAAAGATGTTTTATTGTGTAAAAATAATTTTTATTTGAACAAATTTTGTGAGTCAAAGGGAGATTCAAAAAAAGAATGGAAATTGGTAAATGATTTACTTAATAAATCAACTCAAGCCGAGCAAATAAAGAACTTGAATGTTAATGGAACATTTATAACCAATCCCAAAGATTTGGCTGATATCTTTAATGATTATTTTGCTTCTGTTGGTACAAAAGTTGTGTCAGATAGTTGTGCGGCCTTCACAAATTGCGTTTGCCTAGCTGATGATACTTCTTTCTCTCGTAGTTTTGTTTTTCATTTTGTAACTTCGTTTGAGTTACATAAAATTATAACATCCCTAAAAAATTCTTATTCTGAAACTTCAAACTGCTTCTCGAATATATTTGTTAAAAAAAATAGCTTTCAACATTTGCGATGTTTTATGTCATATATATAACAATAGTATTCTTAAAGGTGTCTTCCCACATGAATTCAAACAAGCTGAAGTGTTACCTTTATTTAAGAAAGGGGACAAAACGTCATTGAACAATTATAGACCAATTTCTTTGCTTCCTGTTTTTTCGAAGATATTTGAAAAGGCAGTAAAAAACAGAACGATCAATTATTTGGAAAAAATCAATTTCTTTAGTGAATCTCAATTTGGCTTTAGAAGTGGTCTTTCTACTGAAGGTGCCCTATTAAACTTCTGTTCAAATATATATGATGGTTTTAATATGATGGTTTTAATAATCTCACTGCAGCTCTATTTATAGATACCACAAAAGCTTTTGATACCGTTAAGCATAACATACTTTTAGAAAAACTATTTAAATGTGGCTTCAGAGGTGTTATGCATAATTGGTTTAGATCGTATTTATCTGGAAGAGGACAAAGGGTTAAAATTAATGATCAATTGAGTTCGAATAGTATCTTGACTTTAGGTGTTCCTCAAGGTTCAGTACTTGGTCCGATACTCTTTTTAATTTTTATTAACTCACTCTTTTTGCAAAAATATCGTAGCAAAGTTAATGCGTTCACTGACGATATGGCTTGTTCGTTTCAAAGTGACTCTCCTCTTAATCTTTCAGTGGACATTAATCATGATTTGGAAATTTTAAGCCATTGGTTCCAAATGCATCAAATGGTAATTAGTCAAAAAACTAAAATTATGGTTTTTAACGTTGATGGTAAGGATGTTGACTTTGGGCATTTTTCCTATCATTGTGCCAACTGTAATAAATATAGGTATAGCAAGTATATTTGTAACTCGGTAAATAACTGCCAAACTTTTTACGAGTCGCGTATTTGCTCCGATAATTGTTTTGAAATTGAAAGTGTAAAGTCTTTTAAATATCTGGGAGTTTTTGTTGATTGGAAGATGAGTTGGTCTGTTCATACGGTTGCACTTAAAAAATATCTTATGGCTACCACAAGACAAATCTAATTTTTAAAATCATACTGCTCACAGGTTCTTCTAAAGTGTATTTATTATGGTTTAGTTCACTCTAAGCTTGAATATGGCATTGCGTCTTGGGGTGGTACACACAATAATAAAATTAACCCGCTTCTAATTTCTCAAAAACATGTCATTCGTCTTATTTGTAAAAAATCTCGTAGAAGTAATAGCTTGATACTTTTCAAAATGCTAAAAATTTTGCCTCTTAAATACTTATATTTTTATAAAGTTTTAAAAATATTTTTCGCAAGGTCTGGCTATCTATCAAACAGATATTCTGCTAACTATAACTTGAGAACAAATAATCAAAGCCTTGCCGTAATACCACATCACAATCTCCAAATTTATTTTAATTTTTTTACATCGATTGCTCCTAGGCTTTTCAATTGTCTTCCATGTAGTAGCATTAGAGAAATACGAATGGAATCCATTTTTCTTAAGAAAGTGAAACTTTGGCTTTTGGATCTTAACTATCTTGATGTTAATAATATGTTAAATGTAATTATTTAATTGTATTTTATGGGTAACTTTATTCTTTTTATATTCTTATATTAAAAAAAAAAAAGTTTTGTAAAGATAAATCTTGTCGTGACCCCACATCACTTTATTTTTCAATTAGTATTGTATTAAACTTTAATTGTTAAAACTCTTATGTTTTCGGTCTGCTTTCGACTCTAGTTCCTTGTGTTCTATAGATTGCAGCCCTTTATCAAATTTTTTTTTTACTACGTTATTTTTATGCTAATATTGTATTTGTATTGCTTAAGAATCAATTGATAAAAATAAAATAAATATCTAATCTAATTAAGTACTATACATTTTTTTAAAGCCAATAGTCTGTTCTATTAGCCAGTTTTTAAATCAAGTGAAATCTATGCACAGTTTTTGAAAAAACGAGTTTCAAACTCAAAATTTGGGAAAAAAACATACAAAAAATGCTAACAGTAAAATTTTTCAATACTTAGAGATTTTCTATTATTTTTGTTTCAATTCGTTGCTCTTGCTGATTCTTAATCAAAAACTGAAAACTAGATGATTTTATGTCTTCTAACTAATTTTTTTGTTTCTTTTTACTTATATAATAATATAATGAAATAATATAATATAATACAAATTAATATTAATTTTACATGCATCTAACTAATTTTTTTTTTTAATATATATCCTTATATAATAATATAATGAAATAAATAATATGAATTTTACATGCATCTAATAAATTTTTTTGTTTTTTTGTTTTTTTTTTTTTTTGTTTTTGTTTTTATATATACTTATATAATAATATAATATGATAATATAATGAAATAATTTAATATATTACAAAATAATATTGAAATAACTTAAAACCTAAACCCTAAAACCTAAACCCAGAAACCTAAACCCAAACCTAAACCTAATCTTCAACCTAATACTCAACCTCAACCTAATCCTCAACCTTACTAATCCTCAACCTTAACCTAAACCTAAACATAAACCTTAACCTTAACCTTAACCTAAACCTAAACCTAAACCTAAACCTAAACCTAAACCTAAACCTTAACCTAAACCTAAACCTAAACCTAAACCTAAACCTTAACCTAAACCTAAACCTAAACCTAAACCTAAACCTAAACCTAAACCTAAACCTAAACCTAAACCTAAACCTAAACCTAAACCTAAACCTAAACCTAAACCTAAACCTAAACCTAAACCTAAACCTAAACCTAAACCTAAACCTAAACCTAAACCTAAACCTAAACCTAAACCTAAACCTAAACCTAAACCTAAACCTAAACCTAAACCTAAACCTAAACCTAAACCTAAACCTAAACCTAAACCTAAACCTAAACCTAAACCTAAACCTAAACCTAAACCTAAACCTAAACCTAAACCTAAACCTAAACCTAAACCTAAACCTAAACCTAAACCTAAACCTAAACCTAAACCTAAACCTAAACCTAAACCTAAACCTAAACCTAAACCTAAACCTAAACCTAAACCTAAACCTAAACCTAAACCTAAACCTAAACCTAAACCTAAACCTAAACCTAAACCTAAACCTAAACCTAAACCTAAACCTAAACCTAAACCTAAACCTAAACCTAAACCTAAACCTAAACCTAAACCTAAACCTAAACCTAAACCTAAACCTAAACCTAAACCTAAACCTAAACCTAAACCTAAACCTAAACCTAAACCTAAACCTAAACCTAAACCTAAACCTAAACCTAAACCTAAACCTAAACCTAAACCTAAACCTAAACCTAAACCTAAACCTAAACCTAAACCTAAACCTAAACCTAAACCTAAACCTAAACCTAAACCTAAACCTAAACCTAAACCTAAACCTAAACCTAAACCTAAACCTAAACCTAAACCTAAACCTAAACCTAAACCTAAACCTAAACCTAAACCTAAACCTAAACCTAAACCTAAACCTAAACCTAAACCTAAACCTAAACCTAAACCTAAACCTAAACCTAAACCTAAACCTAAGCCTAAACCTAAACCTAAACCTAAACCTAAACCTAAACCTAAACCTAAACCTAAACCTAAACCTAAATCTAAACCTAAACCTAAACCTAAACCTAAAAACCTAAACCTAAACCTCAACCTAATCCTCAACCTCAACCTTAACCTAAACCTAAAACTTATCCTAATCCTCAACCTATTCCACAACCTCAACCTTAACAATTTAAACGTGTTTTGTTGCAGTTTTCTCCTTCAGGGCCTTGTTGGATTTCATTAGGTCAAGAATGATTTGTCCGATCAATACAAATTTGGTGATGGCTTCCGATGTTCCGTTGAGAAGCTTGTAGTTAAAACCCGGTCCTGTGCCATGATTTTACGTAACCATGTTTCAGTTAATCTTTCCGTTGTCTGCATCGTTGGGAATTGCTCCATGAAAATCGTTTGCAGAATACTGACAGTTCTTTCGAAACCGATCGAAGGAACTGTTAGTTTTCCGAACTCTGAAGGTGTTGTGATTGTTTGGTATGCTCGCAATTTAATCAGCAAAGTTGGCTGCCTTTCTTCGCATATCTCATCTTCTGAGATCATAAATTGGTTGCATACCTCGCAATTCAACCTCTTCTTCAATTTCCCTGCAGCAACCCCAGCGTAATATGCAGAAGCTCCTTTCTCCAGAGATGAAGGTTCCTTATCCCCTTGGTCCATTGGGTTGTTGTCATCACTCTCCAAGTCTTCACCAGCATTGTCCTCTGCTGGTTCTTCATAAACGAAGTCCTTATATGAAGATTTGTTTTCTGCTTCTTTTCCGTCGATATCAGCTACTTGCAACAGCGGTTCGGCTCCAGCGTCCTCGTATCCAGAATGGTCCGCTGAAGACAAGTGCTGGAAAATAATGTGCTTGAGATGCCTAATGAATCTCCAAGTCGACGGGTTCTTGTCATAAGAACCTCTGTTGGAGCGTACCACGGAGAACAGGATTTTCTGCTATATCTGTATTCAGATGTGCCAGCAGAAAATACGTTTGTTCATCGCTCTTGTGGTGTTCCTACGTCTGTTCTATACCCAAGAAAGTTTGCTTTAATCCTTAAAAGTAAGGCGGGATTGTCACGGTACTGCTCGATTTCCACGTAGAAATCCAGTTCCGTGCGCTCTTCAGCGATTCTAGGGTGTCTGTTGAGTCCGATAAGACTTGCTTATTAGGATTCCTTGAGTAGAGTTTTCCCGTGTTCAGATTGTCGAACAGGTTTTTCATTCCTTTGATGAACCTTGCTCTTGACTCTGCAAGTTTTCTATCCTCATCAGTGCTGAAAAAATTGATGCCCAATGCGTACATTATTCCCAAGTACACATTGGCGCTAAAAACCTGCGTCGCTAACTTGACCGATAACTTCTCGAATCGGGCCGGATTGATGTGGGCCCTAGAAAGTTTGAAGAGAACTTGAAAGATTCCTTTCGAGTCCTCTTCATAAATCTTTTCAAGGATTTTCCAATCCACCACATCATCCCCGATTATAATTCTATGCTTCAGTTGAATGTTCCTCACGCTTTAAAACATATGAGGATAGTCATAGAGTAAGAAAACTTTTTGACTCTCTCTTTCTCAACATATGGCGTGGTTTCTAAGAAATTTGGGGGTCCTAACTTGGTATAGGCCGACACGTTGCTGCTGCCCTGGTCGCAGCATGTTACAACAACAGTTAATCCACATTTTATCACTCCTGCGATATAGTGGTCAACATCTTGGCTAAAGTTGTGGCATTTGGTGATCCGACATAATAAACTATGGTCTGTTTCCAGTTCCTATTAAGTCCTCTTAATGTGAACACCATTACTTTTGAAGCTACTTTATGATCTCTGCCGAACTCTCCAAAGTCGGTTTAGCCATAAATGATGCCGTCCTTGATGTTGTAGTTCTTTTTTTACAATCATTTTTCGTCAAATAGCAAAACGCAATTCCTGTCCATCGATGTCATGTCCTTGTCGCTCAGGACATGACATCTTGGGCTGTGTCCTGTGGGCAAACGAATTTCTGAATGCCATCGGTAAATAGTGCTTACCGATGTCAGCTTAAAACCTGCGCTAATCATAAAAGAATAACACGCTGGGGACTTAAAGAAAAACTTTAAAAACAAGTCCTTTTCTTTAGGTTCCTGTATCGGAAAACTAAGCGGTCACCATTGCACTTCCTTCTTACCTTATCGACCTAGGTCCACAAGCTTTTCCTCATCCAGCCTTCAAAAAGATCTTCAGTATTCCATAGTAATGTATTTGCTACCCAAAAATCTATAATCCATAATAAATTCTTCCCATCAGAAAAATCTAAGTCACGAAATCAGAACACTGTAACGTGTAGTGTGTACACGTTAAATAAGGCTTATCAAAATTATAAAAACTTGAATCATTTATAGTTTAAATTATACTTTATTTAAGTTATAAACTTCTGTTCAATTATAAGTATATTACATAGGTTAGGCTTGTAGGCAATGATGGTTGAAGCTCAACTGGTTTGACGTTTTATTTCAAGCTATTACCTATACATTATTCATACATGCAAGTTGATGGGATCACAATAATAATTTAAATTCACAATAAGCATTTACATTACACGCTTCCCTTTTTTTTTTTTTTTTATAGCATTATAATCTACTTGGCTAAGCTGCCAGAACAGGAGGTGCACTTACTCGACCACTTCGAGTCAAATAAGGCTTGGCACTTACACCAGGCATATCGGCAACCTCTGTTCCTGAGTCAGGTAGGAAGCTGTCACGATCCACTGGGTCATTATGAACTACTGAGGAGCCCGGTTGTCCCATTGATCGTTCGGCTTCGTTTGGCACACTGTTTTCAGGGGACAAAATTTTATTATTATTGTTTTTACTTAAATTAATATTAACATTAGTATTGTCTTTCTCATTTGGGGGTATAATATTGATTTTCTTAACATTATTATCTTCAGAATTTACATTATTTCTTATATGATCTTCAAATAACAATTCACTTGTATTGATTTCATTATTTTTTGTTTTAGCTAAAAATCTGCGATTTCTTCGAAAATAATTACCAAAGTTGTCTAGTACAATATATGACCTATCATTAACATTAGCTTTAATCTTTCCATAATGCCAATCTTTTCCATTTTTCTTAAATACATATTACTTGGTCACCCACATTCAACATTGGCAAAGATCTCGCGGTTCGGTCGTAATAATACTTTTGTTTTTCCTTCTTTTTTTGAATTTTTTCTTGAATATCAACCTCGCTTAAATTGCTTCGATGCAACAGTTGACTCGCTACTGGTAATCTGGTCTTAATTTGGCGGCCAAAGAAATATTGAGCCGGCGATAGTTTCATACTAGCGACTTGTGTAGTATTGTACTCTAGAATTCGATATTGAAAGCGATCAATTTCCTGTACCTCATAGCATCGCCTTAAAAGATTTTTTGCAATTGCAACGCCTTTTTCCGCAAGTCCATTACTTTGCGGGTACCGTGGGCTAGAAAAATTAAATAAAATGTTTGCCTCATTGGCAAATTTCTCGAATGCCACTGATCCAAACGGGCTATTATCACATCTGATTTCCGATGGATATCCTACGCGATCAAATATTCTTCCAATGACTTCAATTATATGGTTAGACGTTTTCCGAGTCAGTTTTTCTGATATGACAAAACCCGAATATGCATCAATGATTGATATGTATTCATGTCCTGCCATTTCAAATAAATCAATTGCCACTCTTTGAAATGGATAACCAGGATTAGAATCCTGAACCAACGGTTCTTTTTGAACTTTTCGTTTAAACTTTTCGCAAATAGTACATTGCAAAACGATTTCCTTAATTTTGTCCGACATACTTGGCCAAAAATAGTGGGAGCGTGCACGTGCAAGCGTTTTCTCAACACCTAAATGTGGCTCGTGTAGCCATTTGCATATTTTTGGCTGAAGTTCAGACGGAATGACAAGTCTATGGTCTTTAAAGAGAAGTCCATTCTCAAAATGTAAATTATCGCGGTATTTGTGAAATTTCTGGCTTAAATCATCAAGCTGATGATACCCGGGCCATCCCGTTTGCACATATTTACATATGCGTGTGTACTTTTCATCATCTTTAATAACACGCAAGTAGAATTTATAATTATCTTCCGATAGACACACCTGCCGAGTGACTGTATGTATTACTCCAAGAAGATCAGCATTTTCGAATTGATCCGCCAACTGTGCCCTTGAAAGGCAGTCGGCCACAAGCATTTCTTTTCCCGGTGTATATACAATAGTCATGTTCGGATATTTAAGAAGAAGCATAAACATCCTTTGCAATCGAGGAGTAACGTCATCAATGTCACGCTTAACAAGTACCTCGAGTGGCTTGTGGTCACTTTGAACCGTGAACTCTCGTCCGTATAGGAAAAAATGAAAGCGTTCACAGGCAAACACAATTGCCAACAATTCTTTCTCGATTTGCGCCCATTTCTGCTCACTAGAGCTTAAAGTCCGCGAAGCGTAAGCTACTGGGTGCCCATTCTGTACTAATACGCATCCCAATCCATCCTTTGATGCATCCGTTTGAATGATAACCGGTTTGCTCGGGTCATAAACTGCCAGTACAGGCTTTGACGTTATTATATTAATCAAATTGTTTAATTCGTTATCATGTCGATCTGTCCAACTCCACTCAACATCCTTTCGCGTGAGATTATGCAAGGCTGCAGATTGGCATGACAAATTAGGAATGAATTTTGCAAGATACTTAAATAACCCAAGTAATCTCATAACCCCAGATTTGTTTGTTGGCTTGGGCATATCCACAATGGCTTTGGTGTAACGAAAATCTGGTCTTATCTGACCCTCTGAAATTAAATGACCCATGAACTTAATTTGCTTTTGCCTAAATTGAATTTTATCGGCATTAAATTGAATGAAAGAATAAATATGGCAATGATTGCACAGTATTGAAGCGCTTTACTAAATCAAACTCAATGCAAGTCGACAAGCCCAGCAGCGGTTCAAGCGCATCATCGACCACAAGAAATTCAGCCGTTTTAACCGTTTCTTTTTCCACATCAAAACATTTTAAGTTTACTAATCCATGAATATTAATTTTATTAGCACTATAGTCTAGCACAGCAAATCCATTTTTTTTCTTTTCAAAAGTAACATTAAATTTCTTTATTAAATTAATTGGGATGCAATTGACGTCTGATCCAGTGTCAATCTTGAATGTGGTTAGCCAATTGTTAATTCGATAAGTTTTCGTCCATCTTATTAATCCATCATTGTTTGAATTTAATCTAGAAGCATTACAATTTCTACTTAATATACTAATATGCCCATCAACCTGCTCTAAACTACAATAATTACCTTCATCATTCCAGTTGAGACTATTTGCCTGTTTCTTGTGGTTGTTGTTGTTGTTGCTGCTCTTGTTGCTGGTGTTGCTGTTGTCGTCTCTCCTCGGCTGTTGATTTCCATATGACTGTTGCTGTCCATTTGGTTTTGCTTCTTTACCCTTTTGTTTGCAAAATTTTTTGAAGTGCCCTTTTCTTCCACAGTTTACACAAATGACGTCGTTGGCCTTGCAAGAGCGCAGATGATTTGGTGTGACAGGTGCGCCACAATTGAAGCAATATCGAGACACAGAATTACATGCTGGGTCAGTTGTTGTTTCCGAGATGGCATTCACTGTCGAGGCATTGTTACGTAGATCTAGCAATATCTTATTTGCATTTGCAGCCTCGTAAATTTTGCACGTTTCAATGACCTTTTATAATGGGTCATCCTTTCCGTCAAAAAGCTTTAATTGTAGTTTTTTGTCGTATACTCCGATAATTATACGATCACGCAACATTCGATATCGGTATTGCCACAACTACAGTTGTACTCACAAAATCGGAGCTGTGTTCGTAGCTCCGTTTCGAAATCGGCGAAACCCTGGTTTTCTTTTGGCACTACTGTGTTAAATTTATATGATTCCATTGCGATATTTTTTCTTGGAAGGCAATAGTCATCAAATGCCCTTAAAACGGCTTCCAACGTGTTTGAAACCCGCGGAGCACCTTCGTTTTGCTGACCCCCACCTCCGTGATTCTCCTCATCTACATCATCTTTGCTTCCTTCGTCTTCATCGCCATCATTTGCTGGATTTACAGGTAAATTTGCTCGAGCATTGGGAGCTTCATTTACTACCCCAAAAATGGTCTCAAGTGTTCCATCGTTTGGATATAGTGTGTTGTAGATATTTCCTGCGTCTGGACCAATTAACCACAAAAATGTTGCGATTTTTTGTTGCTCCGGCTCGTTCATTTTATTATTTGCGATCATGTAAACCATGAATGTGCGTTTCCATGTTGTCCATTCTTTTGCCAAATTAGAACAATCCAATGGTTTTGGCAAGCGATCGGTGGATGTCATTTTATGAGGTTATACTCTCCCACGTGTTTTTTTTTATGTATGTTTACGAACTTCGTTTGTACAGAAGATAATAATGTTGGGTTAACTTCTGACACCATGTAACGTGTAGTGTGTACACGTTAAATAAGGCTTATCAAAATAATAAAAACTTGAATCATTTATAGTTTAAATTATACTTTATTTAAGTTATAAACTTCTGTTCAATTATAAGTATATTACATAGGTTAGGCTTGTAGGCAATGATGGTTGAAGCTCAACTGGTTTGACGTTTTATTTCAAGCTATTACCTATACATTATTCACACATGCAAGTTGATGGGATCACAATAATAATTTAAATTCACAATAAGCATTTACATTACAAACACCTTCGTTTTTTTTCTTAATTCACAAAATTTACAAATTTTTTCTTTATTAAATAATAAAAATAATTTAAAATAATAACAACAAAAAATGATTACCCTAGTTAATAAGTTTCTGTTCGAAACCCCCAAAATAAAATGAAAATCATAAAATAAAGTTAATATTATTTTGGTATAATGCTTAGATACATAGATGTTTATGTATTTAGTTTCAAAAAAAAACTAAAATTCCGTTTAATATTTTAAAATAAATAATTGATTTAATCCAAAATTTTGTTGTTTCAAAAAAAAAATTTTTTTAAATGTTTTGTCGCTTTCAACTTCCTATGAAGTTATCTTTTTGAACACTACTGTTAAATGTGTATAATTCAATATTTCAGTTGTAAAATATAGTAATGGTCTCTTAAAATGGTTTCTCTTAGATGTTTATGTGCGTAGGTGTAAAAATGATATTGGCTTTTCTTTTTTTTTTTACGTCGAATGAGTTTAAATTTTATTAATCTTTATTGTGTAAGCTTATTTTTTTGTATTCGATTATTTTGTTCCGAATTTAGTTTTCTTATTTCTTGGTACTCTTTTACTTTATTCGAATTAAATAAAAAATTATAGTCAACAGCAAACCCTAAAAGTATGCTTTACTTTACAAGTTGGTATATTATTTTTTTTTTATTTTGTAGTCCGCTTTATGGCGTTTTTTAAAGAAAATACTGATAAAAATAAATATAGCGAATTCGAAGTGTATGCTTTCAAAAATGAAATAAAATGTAGATAAAATGAATGACTTACTTTATAATTATGTGTTTTTTTGTTGTGTATAACTTTGCTTCATAGTTGAATTATAACACAAATCTGCCGACGTCCATTGATGTGGTGCACCGCTTCAAATGGTTAGTTTGACGTAGGGTGTTTTGATGTTCAGCATTATGCTGTAATCTGTTTGAAGTTTTTTTTTTTTTCTTTTGTTGTAGTTTATGTTTGTTTATACCTGTAAATTTAAATCAAATTTGAAAGTATATGAACGATTCGCTTTACAAATACAATAATCCAATATAAACCCTAATCAAATTTAACTCATTCTTTGTTTTTTCTTTCCTTTTTTTTATGTTTTTGTTGGTTTCTTATTCTTGTTACTCTTATCTCTTATTAATGATTTACTTTTACTAATTAATTTAAATTTTTTTTTGTTTTCTTTATTTTGTTCTTCTTTTTTTTCTTTTTAGGTGTGTATACTCTATTTTAATCGAATGTATTGTAACGATTAAATTACTCAACTGCTTTTGAATTATAATGTAACGTCTTTTATGAAGCGCCATCTCTTGGAAAATTATGTAAACCAGAAATCGGTACTGAACGCTACCACTATCTATGAGGTGAGCTTTGGGAGAACTTTTCGAATTTGGATTCGAAATCGAATACCAAAGCTCAAAACATCGAAAAGCTTCTTCATTGGAATGTTCAAGTAATTTCGGGAACCTATGTAATAAGTATAAAAGCGCCTGTCTGGCGGACAGAGGACACAGTTTATTTGTAATAGTAGCCGCGTTTTATCTACGGATCTAGATCGGGATCATCTTTTAACACGTAATACAACAACAACTTTGGATCCTGCTCTATATCTGGATCTATTTTAAAGATCCGAAAATAAGTTTTAACTCTGGCGAGTAGACGGCTCTTTAGTCGGTAGGGAGTACAAACTGTAGTGTAAAGAAAGAAGACAATATCTACATGAAAAATAAACAAACATAAGAAAAAAAGAGATGAGCGCACAACACTGTTGTCATTATGGATCCGTATCGTTTTATTTTCAAGGGATGATCCTGATCCAGATCCGTAGATAATAAAATACGGCTAGTGAAAGAGTAAAGTTGGTTGTGATAAGAGATAAGTAAATTGTTTCGGAAATTAGTTTCGGTACATTTGAGTGTTGAATAATAAATTCTTTGGTTGTAAGAAAGTAAAGTGTTTTATTTACGGAGTAAATAAGTGGAAGTTTTAAACAAAGTAAATAAGTTTTATCTATTACGAACCCTTGGTAAAACATTACAGTATTAATAATAAAATTATTGATTTTCATATTAAATTAAAATAAATATGAGGGCAAGGTGTACTTAGTTTGTAGTTATGTATAGTGCAGTTGTTAAGTTGAATAAAGTTGTTGTTGTATGTCCTAGCTGTTAGAAAAAGTGATTTCAGATGGTTGTATGTCCAAGTTATTGATTTCGTGTTGCTTTTCTTTTCAATGTTGTATGCCCTTACTGCATAAATGTTATAGTTGTTGGCCCTTAAGGCAGTTGTATACGTCGCTGGATGTTGCTGCTATGGTAAGTATACTTAAGAGGTTGTTGTTGATGTGGTAAGTATATGTATTTAGATTCTGTAGTCGTGATTGTTGGCTTAGACCGTTTGTATAGCTGATGAATAAGCTGTAAATGTTGGCGCCGAATGTCGTGCACGTGGTTGTACCTTTGTATGGTAAATTCTCTGCAGAGTTCATAATGTACTGCTTACAGTACGACCCTATGGTGATTTCGTCAGACAAATTTGTGGCGGTGCTGACGTCCTATTGGCCAATTTATTTTTTTTTTTTGGCTCTTGCTGGCTGTTGACGTTGGTTTTGGTTTGCGTTTGGCTTATAGTTACTTAACGAGCTGGAATGAATACATAATGGAGCTACATAAGTGCTTGGTATGCTCAAACGCGACTTCTAGCTTCTTTTTTTTTAAAAGAAATCTTTTTTTTTATTTTTACTTCATTTGAAATTTTGATAAAAGAATTTTTGAACAAGATTTTTACCTGATTTTAAGATCGTTTGGTACTGGGGAATTTATTCCACGCTCACGTTTTTATAAGTTTATAATTTTCCTAGAATTGTCCGGAATTATGTAACAACGTTTAGGCTATTTTGGTGTAAAACGAACTTACTTTTTTTTCTTTTTTTTTTTGCTTTTTCTTTAAAACGAGCACTAGCAATTTATTTTATATGTGTAAGCTATACACCATTGTCATGACTGTACACTTTTTTTCTATTATTATTTTACCACGCACTCGATCTTTGTAACTCGACAAACCAAAACCAACTGACACATAATTCGACTTTCCACTATCTCCTATTTCGTTTTCACGTTGACTTTTTGTCGTATTTTCCTATGATGGAAGCATTTCCGGTATTGGAATTTGCGGATTCCTAGACGGGATTTTGACTAGAAAATTCTGTTTTTAACCAAATAAATTAAACACGATTTTTTTCCATATGTATGTATCAAATTTTAATTTTTCGAGTCTAAATCCTTCGAGAAATCCTTACCTCCAACATGCATTAACACTCACACCATCATGTCTATTGGTAGAAGTTGACGATCATATTTTGTGCCTTCATCCTTTTATTCTTTTCCTACTTAATATTCTGCCACCGAATAAACCCAGAGCTTCGCATTTCACGCATCTAAACTATGGATTTCCCATACAATCCATGGCTGAGTGGTTTGGAAGATTGTTCACGAAGTACAACTCCTCACTCTCTGGTTTGAATCCACGTCATCCAAATTTTTTTTTTTCACATTTTATACTAGATATTTTTTTTTTATATAATTTTATAATATTTCACTTCTTATTTTTTCTTTTTTTTTATAATTCTATCTAACCCAAGAACTTTGATTATGACAACCCTACACATCCACTACTTACTTTGTCACTTATCGTTATTTTTTCACATCTGAATTTAAAAATAACGTGCATACTCTGCTTAAACTTAGTTGCTATAATATTTCCGATTGGCGACCATTACCTTTCCATAAAATCCTAGACCCAAACCTTACCATCAATGCTCTAATTCTAAACAAACTAGTATTCAAATGCTACATCCTCTTTCACATTTAAAATTTTCTTTTTACGGCTATTAGAACTTTTGCCACAAATTGAATTGTATAGGCATGAAGTTCTGCCCCAGTAGCTGAAGCAAATCCATGACGTCACAAATATTTAGGCTAGCATTTTCTTCTCAACAAATTTTTGGTTTAGGTATTCTTGATTTGCGTTTTCTTCCCTGCTTGATATTCCGTGGTGAGATATTTGTTATTTTTTTTACCTCTTTGACAAAATTATTTTTTTCTATTAGTTTTCCTTCCAAAGAAGAAGCATTTCGATGCACACACATTGTTCGCAAATAAAAACAAATTAATCACGAAAAGTCAAATGTCTTTTGAAAGTTTATCCTTAACGAAAAAAGGGTGTACGATACTACGATCACTTTGATGACCTACTTTATTAGTAAAGGAGTAATAAAATAGTACCCAGTATAGAGACTGTGATAATGTTTTGTGCAACATTTTTGTTATTATTAGGTTTAAAGATAATAACGACTGTTTAGATTAATTATATTACACCTTTGAAGTTTGTTTGAGATATTAATATGTTAATTTTTGAATTGCAAATGCGGATTAATGAAAGAGTGTCAGAAAGTACTGTTGGTAATGAGGAGTTAATACAATAAAGTAGTAGAATGGAGATGGAAAATGTTGCACAGTTGCAGTATAAAGAACGAAGAAGGAACTAAAAAAGGAAATAGGAATAGGGGAAAAGGAAACCAACGACTTAAGAGATGTAATAGAGATTTTTGTGTGTCATCTTTGTATATATAATAGATATTTTTTTTATATTTTCACGGCCTATGGCCAAAATAATTAAACTTATTACTGAACTGAATTTTTTATGAAATTTGATTTGAAAATTTAGATATGGCTTGTTAAATCTCCTTTGCGACGGTGTGTGAAGCTGTGGTCAGCCCAGCTTCCAGGAAGGGTAAGGTAATAAAAACTTTCCCTATGACATTAGAAAACGAATGCGAACGTAAACGAGACTAGGAATTTAACACTATACATACGTATGGTTTGACAAATTGTGATCGGAGTTATTACATAAGGGGAATCCAGCCAAGGAGATAGCAATGGTTGTATTCGTGATACAAGGGTGAGTTGGCTAACGGTTGAAAATAACATCTGTCAACGCTCTTGTGAGTTTGACCATTGTATATAGTGTTCATATACAAAGGTTTAGGTATAGATATGTAGGTATTATTTGAAGCGAAATATTTTAAATTTTCAAATTTGATTCAAATTGAATATATCAAAGCAACGTTGTTAAATTTCACAAATATGTGAGGTAAATACAACGTTGCTATATTTATCATTTATTATGCTTTTTCCCTAGGTAGGTTTATAGGTAGGTAGGTATGAATTGTAGTTAGGTTTTTTTATCGTTTTAGGTAGGTATTATTATGTGGTAACCATATTATGTTCAAAAATAGTGGAATTAGGTTTTAAATTTAAAAACCACTTGAAATACCCGTAAAACCAATTTTTGAAAGAAAATAAATTATTTTCTTCTAAAAAGTGTTTTTTTTTTGTCAAAGGCAAGTTTGTAAAAATTAAAAAAAAAATGAGAATTTGGTTTTCAATTTTTCTAAATCGATTGAAATACACGTGAAAACTATTTTTCTAAAAATAAATAAATAATTTTTTAATGGAAAAAACATTTTTTTAAGTTATCAAATTTTATAAAAATATATCAATTGAAGCTTTTTGTCGACAAAAAATTACTTTTTATTGGGAAAAATATTTTAGAAAAATTAAAAAAAAAAAAGAAAAATTGGTATCACAATTTTTAAAATCGATTGAAATATGTAGGTACATATACATCGCAACATTATTTTTCAAAAATAAAAAAATCAAATACCTACCTATCCTACCTATCATTTTTCATTTTTCGAGTAGGTACTAAAAAATGTACCTTCCTACCTACTTATAAACCAACTTTGATTTCAATTTTGTTGCCCATGCTAGTGAAACCGATTTTTTTTTTCATTCAGTTTGAATATTTTATAAATTATATTTTATAATTATTCACTTTTTCACATACATTCTTATATGATCTCAATGATTTTTTAACTCAATAAGTTAGCCTGACATTTTACCTTTATTTTAAGACCTTAATCTTACAGATACGATTAATAAAACAGAAGTTATAACCAACCAAATCAATCTTTTCTTACTATTTTATTAAATAAAAAATTACCTACAAAATGTACTCTACCCACAACATATTTCCTTAAAAGGGTCAAGTACACGTGCTTGAAAATATTTTTTTTATTAAATTTGTGTTTCCATTAAATTTTAAAATAATTACCTTTTTCACATACCTACATATAATATATCCTTTTATGTTACTCCGCAATGATTTTATAAAAAAAATGTATCCTGACATTCTAATTAAATTTTAAGCCCTCAACCTTAATGATCCCATTATTAGAACAAAAGTTATCAGCCAACCAAACCAACTATGAGGGGACCTTTACAATTATTATGAATGAAAAATACCTACCGCAAACCGTGTATTCCTATATAGGTACATATAACAATTTTTTTTCGGATACGAACCCAATTTGCCAAGGTTATGGTTTTTTATTTCACACACTCCACCGTCTTTAGAATAACTATCTCCCTCCAACCAGTATCTTAATAGCCAATTTTTTTTTATTTTGTTTGTAGTATTCCTCTTCCTCATTACGTTTGCCTCGATGAAATTTATTCTCAAAAACCAATTTCAATGTTTTTAGTATGAAATTTTGAATGGTTTTGAAAATTTGTTTGTAGCTGGTACACGCCTGTCATTCTGGCTTTAATTTGAATTTCGAATTTTGAAAATCCGACCATTGGATCCAAAGATATAAGCATTTAAGTGACCGCAAAACGGGTGTTTTTGAAATTTTGCAAAAATTGGACAATTCTCCACTGAAACACGTAGGTTGGCAATGAACAACAACCCCATTTTTTTTAGTTTTTCCGAGATTTTTCAAACTGTTTCTTATTTAACTATTGTGAAGGTCGTGTAGGGTGTACAATTATGAATGATGTATCAAATTAACTGTGTATTTTCCTAGATGCGAATAAAAAAAAAACTAATGTATAGATGCAATAACTAAAGAGTTATGAGGTGAAAAAAAAACAACAGAAATATGTCAATATCTCGGTTGAAAACATTTTTAAAAATCTAAAATTCTTACAACAAATGTAAATCAATAATTTCTATCACTTACAAGATTTTCAGATTTTTTAAACAACCCGGTAAAAAGATAAAAATCCAAAAGTGGTAAAAATTCACCCCGAAAAATCCGTTTTTGAAACATCATAAATGATATCAAAAAAAATTAAAATCCAAATTTCCTTAAAAACGTATAATTTATTTTTCAAATACCTTTCTAATCGTATTTGTTGGAATTTTTTAATTTTTCAATTCTGAACTTTCAAATAATTATATCTCGCTTTGTAGATTTTATAGAATTATTTTTAAATTAGTAAAGTTCTGGAATTTTGAATATCTATTAAATAAAAAATAAATGAATTTTCTACGACCTTCCGTTTAGAAGTTAGTTTTTAAACCCTCGACCAGTTTTATCCTTTTTTACCCGACTTAAGATTAGAATTTCAAAAAATCCCATCTTAGTGCTCATTAACTTAAAATAGCTAATTTAAAAAAATTTACTATATATATTTTTACCAAAATACAAATGAATCAGTAAGTAAGTTATTATAAAATCAAAATTAAATAAAATAAAAATTTTCCTCTACCAAATAAACGACCTTGAACATTATTCTTTTATCATTCTTTCTATATATCCTACCCCTTTTTATATAAATGTATACAAGAAAAATCCCAAAATTGATTTTTTCTTGTCTCACTTCAATTTTCATAAATTTCCTATACATTGTTCTCGTTCTTCTTTTCTTTCTTTAATCTTAATTTTTATTCTCATTTCTCTTGTATTTGATTATCTGTTCCTTCTCAACTGAAATGATTTGAAATGGAACAAGCTTCAGTATCGGCTCACCTCATAGCGCGTCGGACGTTCCTCTTCATGAGACTACTATAGAGTTTATATACAATGACATTGTTCTCTATCTTCTTTTCTTTCTTTAATCTTCTCACCTGAAATGATTTGAAATGGAACAAGCTTCAGTATCGGCTCACCTCTTAGCGCGTCGGACGTTCCTCTTCATGAGACTACTATAGAGTTTATATACAATGACAAAGCTCATTGATTCATTCATTTGTTAAAAAATATATACCTACTAATTTTTTTTTTAAATTTGCTTTTTAAGTAAGTGAGCACTAACACTAGGTTTTTTGAAATTCGAATTTTAATTAGCATAAAATAGTATACAACTGATCGAGGGTTCAAAAACTAACTTCTAAACAGAAGGTCATAGAACATTCATTTATTTTTTAGTTAATAGATATTCAAAATTCCAGAACTTTACCAATTGAAAAATAATTCTATAAAATCTACAAAATTAATAAAATTAATAAAAATACATTTTAGAAAGTTCAAAATTGAGAAAATAATTCCAATAAATCAGGGTTAAGTCTGATTGGAATATATTTTATACCATTGGAAAGCTATTTGAAAAATAAATTATAAGTGTTTAAGAAAATGTGGATTTTATTTTTTATTGATACCATTTTTGATGTTTCAAAAACAGGGATTTTTCGGGGGTGAATTTTTACTTTTTTTTGATTTTTATCTTTTTACCCGATTGTTTAAAAAACTTAAAAATCGTGAAAGTGATAGGTACTTTTAATTTACATTTGTTGTAGAAATTTTAAATTTAAAAAAATGTTTTTAACCGAGATATTGACATATTTCTGTTGTTTTATGTATCACCTCATTACTCTTTAGTTATTGCATCTACATGATTAGTTTTAAATAGTTTGGCATCTAGGAAGATAGACAATTAATTTGGTATATCAAGCATAATTGTACACCCTCACAATAGTTAAATAAGAAAAAAAAAAATCTCGGAAAAATTGAAAAAAAATGAGTTTATTGTTCATTGCCAAACGACCGACGTGTTTCAGTGCAGAATCCAATTTTTGCTAAAATTAAAAACACCCGATTTGCGTTCAGTTAAAACTTTATATCTTTGGATCCAATGGTCGGATTTTCTTTTATTTTTTTCAATATTTACAGCCGCAATGCTTGTTGACATCAACAGACATGAAATAAATGCTCAATTACGGCAAATATCTTCAATCTCTTTTTTCGTTTGTATGGATCAAGATATGAGGTCGTGGCTGGTACCCTTTGCCTCACAAAAACTTTTATACACTATAGGCTATTCACTATCCAGTGTATTGTAGAGAACAGTGATATACATAGGTACATATCAAAGCAAAACATTTCTTGTCCCCCTTGAACTATTAAGAAATTTGTATACAATGTTCTCGTTCTAGTATTATTCTCATTTCCCTCATGTTATTATATTTTATCTTTGTATATAGATTATAGAAGCCTATACTCTCATAAATTTTGTATACAGTGCTCTCATTCTTTTATTATCACACTTTTTTTCTTTAAATGACGCTTCTTAAGTCTCCGCTTTGCATATATAACCTATAGTACTATCATGGAGTCGATTTTTTTTACGTTCAGCGTACTCGCTACGCGGCGCTATAGTCGCCTTTGATTTGCATTAATTTGAAAGTGGAGAGTATGAAGAAGGAATCGAGAACAAATAGTAAGAACGAGAGGATTGTATTATTTTGTTTGTGACAACAATAATGCGAGTAAAGGAGATAACTGAAATAATATTTGTCGTCATGCCAACGACGAGAATAAGGACGAGAAAATAGAAAAAAACGTTTGTATGTTTGTGTGACTTTATACAACGGCCTTCGTTTTTTTTTTAAATTTCTCATCGTTATACGAAAAGATTTTTTGCTGATGATATGTATATTTGTAGGTACTAGGTATACCTATATTTTTATGCAAAACTTGGGTTTTTATTTTTGATTTTGAATTTTTGTGAAAAATCAATTCTCAAATCAAAGCGACGTTGCATATTTTCATTATTTCTGTGCGGGAATTATCTTGCAATGTTGCTATATTTCAGGTTGTAGGTAGATATTGCATATGTGGGTAGGTACTAGGTAGTTATTTATTTTGAGTTATTTATTAATTTTTTTGAAAATCTTTTCTAATTCTAATACAGGTTGGGCCTTGGGGTCATTAGTTAGGTTAGGTACCTACCTATTCCAAAGTTCTGAAAATCCAAACTTCTGTAAATTATAAAAGAAAACTTGTTTTGAGACTGAAAAAAAGTGCGCACTTTTTTTCACTATCAAAACAATTTTATTTTTATAATTTACAGAATTTTGAAATTCAGCATCATCCGGAATAAACATTTTTTTTTATAGGTATATATGTACCTACAAAGCTTTCATTAGAGTCCGAATTAATTTATTTCAACACAGAAAAAGTGTGTTCATCCCAAGTTGGAAATTCTTTTTCACAGCTGATTAAAATTTCAGAATTCACTGTGATAGGGATTACATTATGGATTTTTGCTTTTTTTCTATTTCCGTTTGATAGCTCGATATTCAAATGTGTTTAATTTTTTAACATAATTTACAAATACGTTAAGGATTTAAGAAAAAAGAAAAAAGAAAAACTATATTAAATTTGTTTTTATATGTTTTGATTTTATTCTTATTTTGTTTTTAATTTCACAACTTATAATTTTTTGTATTAAAGTTTTACTGCGACGCGTTTCGGAGGTGCTTCTCCATCTTCGGGCGAAATACTTATGTTGCTAGTGTTGTTGGTTGTTACAGTTGACTTGCATTTTTGATCTTCTATTGTTTTGTTGTTGGTGGTTTTGTTTTCTATGTTTTGGCTTTTCTGGTGATGTGATGTTTTCTTTTTCTTTTTAGTTATTTCTATTGTAGTTGTTGTTTATTGTTTATTTATTATATTTGTGGTTTAATTTGTATTATGTTGTCTTCTTTCTTTCTTTATTGTTTTTGTTCAAATTTTATTGCTGTTTCGTATAATGCGACAACATAATACAAATTAAACCACAAATATAATAAATAAACAATAAACAACAACTACAATAGAAATAACTAAAAAGAAAAAGAAAACATCACATCACCAGAAAAGCCAAAACATAGAAAACAAAACCACCAACAACAAAACAATAGAAGATCAAAAATGCAAGTCAACTGTAACAACCAACAACACTAGCAACATAAGTATTTCGCCCGAAGATGGAGAAGCACCTCCGAAACGCGTCGCAGTAAAACTTTAATACAAAAAATTATAAGTTGTGAAATTAAAAACAAAATAAGAATAAAATCAAAACATATAAAAACAAATTTAATATAGTTTTTCTTTTTTCTTAAATCCTTAACGTATTTGAACCAACAACTTGGAGGCAAAAACCCACATCATGTATAATTTACAACCTAATTTTTGAAAATGTTTGTTTCGTAATTTACTTTAGAGTCGTATTTGGAGGTTTTAAACAAACTAAAAAAAAAATTTTAAGTTGATTTTGCCTGTATTTCTTGTTATTTATCTTCTGAATTTATAGTTAAATTACAACACAGTTTACACGTATGTAGGTACCTTGTGGGAACGGTAATTTTTAGTTTGACGTGAAAACAATTTAGTTATTGAAAACTAAAAGTAAATTTTCGGTAATTTTCAATACAGTTAAAAATTCTGTAAATCAGAAAAAAAACCATAGTTTCCAAAATTCTATAAATACAAAATTCCATAATTTTGGATTAACAGAATTTTGGAATACAAAATAATAAATTTGCACAATAATGAAATACAGAATTACGTTCATACAGAATTTTTAATCCATTTGCAGAATTTTGGTCATAAAGATATTTTAAATACAGAATAACGACCCGTTCCCTGCTAATACCTATTCCTGGCAAACAGGTAGTTACCTACCTAACTAATTTCTTCAAAATAATAACCTATTTTTTAAATAAGATATCAATGTAAATAACTAAATAATTTTAATTTAATTTTAATAAATTTAATTTAATTAATAGGTAGGTACCTACTTTATTAGATTAAGGGCTTTACACTTTTTTGTTTAAAAATTTGAAAATAATTATGTACCTACCTATTTATTTTTATAAATTATTAGATAGTGCTAAGTTAAGTACATACCTACATAATTAGCTGCAAATATTTAGTAATCCTTTCATAAATACGTTATTTTTTATTCTCTAAAAAATGAAAAAAAATTTTACAAACATTATTACTGATACAAAACATAAAAATTTAATTCGCAAACAAATCATCTTACCGTTTTAGAATTATCGAATTTTCAAAAAAAAATTTTGAATTTTTTACATCATACTAATATTAGCTCGCAAAAATTTAATTTTTTTTATCAAAATCTTAGAATTCGTTTTCGAGAAAAATACGATTTTTTTAACTGCTTTCTACTCCATGTTATTCAATCAATTAATCCACGTGATAACTTAAATCCGAATGTAAATTAATTTAAATTCAATGGGCCTTACCAATAATCAAATTTAGCGACGACTTAAATATGTATTTCAGTAAAATTAACATTAATTCTGGTGATCCCAAATAATATACCATTCATGGAATGTTTAATTTTTTGGAGTCCGTTCCATATATGATTCATTTTTAAGAGTCCTGCACTTGAATATTAAGGTCATACTATATATGGTTTATTAGCTAGAGCCCATTCTATTATGGTACATTTTACTGAAATATTTAAGTCGTCACTAAATTTGATTATTGGTAGGGCCCAATGTATTTACAAGTTTAAATCTGGTTTAATCGAGTGAATTTTATTGTGGTTAGACTTGTATGGTAGGTTCCATTATTTTTGGTTATAAGAATATTTTTTTTTTTTTAAATCTTCTAGATTATATTAAAAACTGCTTGCTGCTCAGTCTAACAATGGCTGGTTTTTGAAGTATTAAATTTTCAAAAAAATGTTTTAACGTTTTTAAAAACCAAAAAAAATATTTTATGAAAATAGGTATACCTAGCTATAATACTATTAAAACTTTTTAAATCATACAAAATTGATTAAAATTAGTTAAACTATTTTCCAAAATTAAAAGAATAATTCTGCTAATTACATATTATAAGTATTTGATTTTGTTGTATTTTTTTTACCAAAAGGAAGCCTAACATAACACGCGACAAAAATAAGATTTTTTATAAATATTTTTAGGTAGGTACTTAGGTACTTTATTTGTTTAAATACTTTAAATTTTTATTTTAACGCAAATACCAAAAAATATTCCCCACTATTAAAATTTTACTTTTTGTGAGTCACAAAAATGTATCAGATGCTAAGCTAACTTAGTAATTATATTATATTGTAATTGCGATAGTACCTTTATAAATGTATAATAAAATAGTTTAATAATTTAGCTTTTATTTTAACCGTAAAAAATCTAACCATTAGAACTCAAGTTATATACATAAGTCTTAAACCGATTTGCCGGAATTAGTGAGTTCACTTGCAATTCTAGTTATCTTAAACCTGATAATTTGTCTTATGTAGGTTAGGTACCACCACATAAGTACCGATGCATTTTTTGTATTTAATAATTTTGTTTTCAATAAATTTTGAATTTATAAATAAATAGGTACCTAAACAATAAAAACAATGATTTTAAACTCAATAAGTTAGCCCGACATTTTACCTTTATCTTAAGATCTTAATGTTACAGATCCGATTAATAGAACAGAAGTTATAAGTCTACCAAAACCAACAAAATCGATTCTTTTCTACTATACTATTGAATAAAATTACCTACAAAATGTACTCTACCCACTCATATAATTTCTTAAAAGGGTCAATTACACGTGCATGAAATTATTTTTTTCAATTAAATTTTTGTTTCCACTAAATTTTAAATCAATTACGTTTTTCACACATATTTTTATGTTACTCTGCAATGATTTTGTAAAACAAATGTAGCCTGATATTCTACTTAAATTTTAAGGCCTCAACCTTAACGATCCGATTATAACAACAAAAGTTATCAGCCAACCAAACCAACCATAAGGGGACCTTTGCAATAATTATTTTGAATGAAAAATACCTACCACAAACGTGATACCTACATTTTTTACAATTTTTTCCCGATGTGAAGCCAATTTGCCAAGGTTATGGTTTTTTATTCCACACACTCCACCGTCTTTAGAATTCCTATCTCCTTCCCACCAGTATTAGCTATTTTAAAATTATTTTATTCATTCATAATTCATTCAAATTTTGTCTATCCCCACAACGTATTTATAAACAAAGAAAATACACAGCTTATATAGGTACCTACATACATTTATTATCACAAAATTTCTTGTCCCCCTTGAACTCTTAATAAATTTGTATACAATGTTCTCGTTATATAGTATTATTCCCATTTCCTTTATGTTATTATATTCTATACAAAATTGTTTGTTTTTTTTCCTCGAACTCTCCAACAGTTTGACACCACGAAGTATTTTCTCCAAAGAGCTCACGTCGGCGTACTCACTAGGTGTCGCCCTAAAACTTCCACATCATGGTAGTACTATAGAATTTATATACAATGGTCTCCGAACAGAACTCTCTGCATTGTGGAAAGTGGATAGTAAGTATTTACTTGTTTGATCGTGTGGTGGCGCATCGGGCTTTCGTCAAGATCATAGTTCGGCGAACTATCAGATAGGCTATCCACCTATCCCAAAAATTTTCAGATACGTTGGGTTGTTGTTGCATCAGCTGTTTTGTTAGAAGGGATTACAACAACATAAACCTATCCGAATAGCTTTGGATTGATCCCCGAACGCGACCATTGACTTACTATATATGGACTGCCAGGAGCCAACTTAACGACGCGACCATTGACCTATTATATATGGACTGCTAGTCGAGCGTCATTTCCATACAAATGCCGAAATGAAAATGGTTCCACCTCTCCCTAGTGACATGAGCGCTATGGTAGGACACGCGGCAAAGAGAAGTAACTATTTTCAGTGCCATCTGTTCCTACTTTGTCTGAGCAAGCTTTTTTTGCCATAGAAACTACGGACATCTATTGTTATTTCTTATAAAAAACTGAGCCATCTGTTTTTACTAAAATTTATATTTTGACGTCTGTGTATAATTTTAATTTTCATTTCACATTTTGCGTCATGCGTGGTAAATTTGTTTTTTTTTTATAATTATATTTTTTTGTTTAAATTTGGATAACGAATGGTGATTCAACAGCATTTGGAGATAATTTTTTCAAGTACATAAATATTATATTGATTTTAATTGATGTTGTTTTTTGTAGCAAATAATTCCGCCAAAAGTTTTCCAATTCATGCGAAACGAAAAATCCCATACAAAAATGACACAACGAAATCAGAAACGGAAAATTTCGTTCTGTTTTTCGTTTTGCAGTACGCAGTTCGAAGAGCGAAATTTATTATTGTAGCAGATTATTTCGCACTGAATTAATTATACAGACTATTTATTGTGTGCGGAAAAATGACATTTCAGTTTTATTTTTGTTTATCATTTTATTACATCATGGGTTTCTCTGATTTTTTGCGTTTATGTTTGATTTTAGTTTTGGAATTAGTGAAACTCTCCAAGGATATTTTTTGTTGTGTTTTCGCAAGCGTTTCGTTTTCTGTTTGGAGATCACAGAAAAATTTCGTTTCGCATCAGCAGCGTACTAGACTTCAATCCAAAACTTTTTTCATAATCTTTTATTCTTAATCTTTTATTTATTTTTGTAAATAAAATTTTCTAAAATGACAAAAAAAAAACAAAGAAAAATAATTGAAAAAACCAATGAAAAAAAAAACAAGCACAAAACTAAAGTGTCAAAATGTTTCACCATGTTTTCCGCTTGTCCTATGTTAGCGCTAGTAGCGTTTAGTTATAAGTGGAACCATCGTGAAGTTGGCTCCTGGCAGTCCATATATAGTAAGTCAATGGACGCGACGGTTCCACCCATTGACTTACTATATATGGACTGCCAGGAGCCAACTTCACGATGGTTCCACCTATAACTAAACGCTGCTAGCGCTAACATAGGACAAGCTATGTTAGCGCTAGTAGCGTTTAGTTATAAGTGGAACCATCGTGAAGTTGGCTCCTGGCAGTCCATATATAGTAAGTCAATGGACGCGACGGTTCCACCCATTGACTTACTATATATGGACTGCCAGGAGCCAACTTCACGATGGTTCCACCTATAACTAAACGCTGCTAGCGCTAACATAGGACAAGCGGAAAACATGGTGAAACATTTTGACACTTCAGTTTTTTTTTCTTTGTTTTTTTTTTGTCACTTTAGAAAACTTTATTTACAAAAATAAATAAAAGATTATGAATAAAAGATTATGAAAAAAGTTTCGGATTGAAGCCTAGTACGCTGCTGATGCGAAACGAAATTTTTCTGTGATCTCCAAACAGAAAACGAAACGCTTGCGAAAACAAAACGGAAAATATCCTTGGAAAGTTTCACTAATTCCAAAAATAAAATCAAACATAAACGCAAAAAATCAGAGAAACCCATGATGTAATAAAATGATAAACAAAAAAAAAACACAAATAAAACTCAAATGTCATTTTTCCGCACACAATAAATAGTCTGTACAAATAATTCAGTGCGAAAAAGGAGCGGAGACTTCTTCAAATAATCTGCTACAATTATAAATTTCGCTCTTCGAACTGCGTACTGCAAAACGAAAAGCGGAACGAAATTTTCCGTTTCTGATTTCGTTGTGTCATTTTTGTATGGGATTTTTCGTTTCGCATGAAGCATAGTACGCAGCTGAAGCGAAACGAAAATTTTCATACAAAAATTGAAGCAACGAAATCATAAACGAAAAATTTCGTTTTCATTTTTGTTCTGCGGTACGCTGTTCAACGAGCGAAATTGATAATTGTAGTAGATTATTTGGAGAAGTCTCCACTCTTTTTCGCACTGAATTATTTGCAAGGACCATTAATTGTCTGCGAAAAAGTGACATTCGAGTTTTTATTTGTATTTTTATTTGTTGTTACTTTGATTACAGAAGAGGCATCTGTGATTTCTTTTGTTTTTTTATTTTTTTTTACAATAAGTGACATTTATTTTTTCCGTAGTCGTTTCGTTTACGTTTTCGTTATCGATTTGGAGACCAGAAAAAATTTTCGTTTCGCTTCAGCTGCGTACTAGGCTTGAATTGGAAAACTTTTGGCGGAATTATTTGCTACAAAAAACAACATCAATTAAAATCAATATAATATTTATGTACTTGACAAAATTATCTCCAAATGCTGTTGAATCACCATTCGTTATCCAAATTCAAACAAAAAATATAATTATAAAAAAAAAACAAATTTACCACGGATGACGCAAAATGTGAAATGAAAATTAAAATTATACACAGACGTCAAAATATAAATTTTAGCAAAAACAGATGGCTCAGTTTTTTATAAGAAATAACAATAGATGTCCGTAGTTTCTATGGCAAAAAAAGCTTGCTCAGACAAAGTAGGAACAGATGGCACTGAAAATAGTTACTTCTCTTTGCCGCGTGTCCTACCATAGCGCTTATGTCACTAGGGAGAGGTGGAACCATTTTCATTTCGGCATTTGTATGGAAATGACGCTCCACTAGCAGTCCATATATAATAGGTCAATGGTTCCACCTATAACTAAACGCTGCTAGCGCTAACAGAGGACAAGCGGAAAACACGGTGAAACATTTTGACACTTCAGTTTTGTGCTTGTTTTTTTTTTTTGATTTATTTTGTTTGTTTTTTTTTGTCATTTTAGAAAACTTTATTTACAAAAGTAATTAAAAGATTACGAATTAATTAATTAATTACTATAGGTTTTATTATTATTCTCGCACGAAAGATCCTCGGCTGGAAAATTTTTTCTTCTCAAATGACGTCACAAAAAGAAGACAGAAAATCAAATGGCGTAGGTAATCTTGTATTGGATTATATGGGTCGAATTTGTTTTCGTTGGTAGGTAGGTAGGTATTATGTTCTTTTTTTTCGTTGTTGCCTCTTTTCACTAACTAGGTAGGTATAATCTATATTATGTCGTATGGGAATGGCAATGTTTCGAAATTTGGTTGTTTTGTTCTATTGGTAGGTATTGTAATAACATAATTTAGTTTTTCAAAAACGTCACATTTTATTGCAACTTTTGGCAAAAATATTATAAAAAAATCAAAAATGTGTATTTTTTAATACCAATTTAAAATTAAATTCTTTCATTTTTTATAATTTTTTTTGGAATAAAAATAAAAATATGCCTTATAGGTACCTACCTAACTTATAGTCTAATAAGTCGTTAGGTACATAGGTACCTATAAGGAAAATTTTATTATTCGCAAAATAGATTTTCATGTTGCAGGTGCTAGGTATATGACTTACCTTTTTGTATTTTTTTCCACATCACCCAGTGGGGTAAAATACTAGATGCGTTTTTTTTTTTGAGGTTCCCCGATAGGCCTATTCCTCTCTATTACTACGTTATAAATTATGTATAGATATATAAATATATATATATAAATAATATATAAATATAAATGTTATGTTTAATTAATAATAAAATATCAAGATAGATGAAGATAAGTTGAACACATGTAGGTATTAAAAAAAGTTTTTTTTACAGGTGGAAATCTTCATGTTAATAAGGGAATAATTTAAAATTAGTTTTTTTGTTTATCATTTTTTTTTATTCAAAGTTTAAGCTGATAATTTTGTAAATATCAAATTTTGTAAACATTTTTAAGAAAAAAAACTGGTACGCATTTTTTTAGTAACAAAAACTAATTAAAATTTTTTTTAATTCAAATTTTATTTTTTTTAAATTTATATGCTGATAATTTTTATACCTAGGTATATAAAATTTTGAAAAAAATTTGTACGCAATTTTTAAGCAACAAAAACTAATTTAAAAAATTTTTTTTTTAAATTCAAAATTTAATTTTTTTTAAATATTGATAGGTATGCAATATAATTAAAACTTATTAGAAGCTCTTATGTAAAGTATTAAAATCGGTTCAATAAATAATAATACAATAAATTAAATATCGATGGATACAACTTTTTCTAAAAATATGGTAGATGGAACAAATGTAATCAAAATCATAGGAGTGGTTTTTGAGAAAAATGACGCTTGTCTGGGAGGTATGGTTATTTTTGATCCTACGAAAATTTTTTATTCGCAATTTTATTTTTAAATATCTTAAAAAAAATTAAAAAAAGTTTGTTCATTTATTTTTGTTCTCAAAATTTTATATTATTTATAATCAATTTTTTGAGAAAATTGATATAAAAATAAGTTTCTATACTTTTTTCAGTATAATTAGTCATTTTGGCAGAAAACTTAATTTCAAGAAGTAGCAACCATAGTTTCAATCTATATTTTTTCATAAACATATATATTAGGGTGCAGCGTCGATGTATGGGGAAAAATAAAAGTTGTTGTATCAATTTCGTTTCGATGAATAGAATAACTTGACATTAAAAAAAAAATTTTGGATTAAGTCTTTAGCCCTCTACCTTAGCTCAAAGTTTCGACTTTTTGGAAAAAAAAATTTTTTTCGGAAACGGTAAAATTATTTCACAAGTTTGAAATAAATTATATGATATCATTCATGAAAAAGGAAAAATACAAATTATATTATATTAACTTTATTTAGACAAATAAATTAACACAAACTGGAAAATAAAAACTTAAAAATTCATAATACGCCACTCAGAAACTAACCCAATTAAACTTTTTATTTTTCAAGTTTTTTTAGTTCTATCCAACAAAGGGGGTGATGTGACTTGTAACTCGCTCAAGATAAAAAAAGATTTCCATAGCGCAAATATATGAAAAAATTGAATTTATGTAGCGCCTTTTAACATATATCTCGAGAACGGCTAATCATACAATATAAGTTGTTGTACATTTTTTATAGGAAATTTAATTATCTTTCTTTTTACTAAAAATATTTGTTGTAGGTTTTATAATTGCGGAAATACAGAGCAAAGCAAAAAAATTTACGACTTTTTTTCCAATTTTGCAAAACTTTGACCTGTGGTAGAGGGCTAAGAAAAGCTATTTTTATTTTTTTTTTTCATTTTTTACGGGTAGCTTACGTAATTACGCAATTTTTTAGTGCTATTCGAAAAGCTAAATCGGAAAAAATATTTGACGCTCCACCCTAATATATAATCACCCATAGCTTACAAAAAAAAATAATATTCGACCAACCTCCTAACAACCCTGCAACCAACATTCTTCCCTTTCTGCCAACCTCTTCTTCATCAAAATTAAATCTATTAAAAACAAAAACAATTCACGAAATTGTAGCATCCTTTTTTCCTTCCAACTCTTATAAATTTTATATACTGTGCTCTCATTCTATTATTATCGCATTTTCTTCTTTGGATGGCAATTCTTTAGTCTTCGACCCAACTCTCCGCATTGTGGAATGTGGATAGTAAGTATTTACATGTGTGGACGCATGGTGGCGCGTCGGGCGTTTGTCACGATGATAGTACTATAGATATATAAATACAATGGTAAAACGTCAAAAAAATATTCAATTTGGAAATTAATTATTATAATTAATTGAAAAACAACGCATAAATATTTATATATAATATAATATTTTACCGAAAATTCGTTGAAACCAAAAACACAATTTGTTCAACATTCAATTTGACATTTTAGCAATTTCAAATCTTGCTAGGTTTGCAAATCGGTGTAAAATATTTCTTGAATCTTGCTAAATTAGCAAAATTTGTTTTGGCAGAAAAAATTCGAATTGTTCAGAAACAAAATCTATTCTTTTAAAAAAAATTGGATTCTTTTGTTGAAAGGAATTCCACATTAGGCGCGATTCACACAGAAATGACTTATGGCGCTGGTGTGGTTAAAGCTATGCGCAAAATATTGAAATTAGACAAGTAAAGGGACACTGGATCCACCATTTTACCACCATAATACCTCAATTTTGACAGATGCGCAGAACTGAACAAAAATGAAAACGCTAATGATATTACCTTAAAGCTACGCGCAAACCGACGCGATGGCGGTGGCGATCGCGATAACAATGTGGATGCCGCACACGTAAATCAATGGAGGGGCACATATCGACGCGATATGTGGATTGCGTTCACATTCCACTGCTGCGTTCAGTTACGCGACTTTTCTTGAACGCAGCAAGCACCATTTGATCGCTATATCGCCTGAAGAAAAATTACAGTCTAAAAAAGAAAATATGAAAAACTGAAAAATTAATAGACAAAATTAGGGGAAATTCCATTTTATAAGTTTTTTTTTATTAAACTTCAAAAATTAAACGTTTGTATTGTCGCTGACAACTTACCCCGCTACGCAATATATCGCATTGATGTGAGCAGGTTTTTGAACGCATCTTTATCACGCGATAAAAGTTATCGCAATCGCCACCGCCATCGTGTCGGTTTGCGCATAGCTTAAAGCTACGCGCAAACCGACGCGATGGCGGTGGCGATGGCGATAACAATGTGGATGCCGCACACTTAAATCAATGGAGGGGCACACATCGACGCGATATGTGGATTGCGTTCACATTCCACTGCTGCGTTCAGTTACGCGACTTTTCTTGAACGCAGCAAGCACCATTTGATCGCTATATCGCCTGAAGAAAAATGACAGTCTAAAAAAGAAAATTTGAAAAACTGAAAAATTAGTAGAAAAAATTAGGGGGAATTCCATTTTATATGTTTTTTTTTATTAAACTTCAAAAATTAAACGTTTGTATTGTCGCTGACAACTTACCCCGCTACACAATATATCGCGTTGATGTGAGCAGATTTTTGAACGCATCTTTATCGCGCGATAAAAGTTATCGCGATCGCCACCGCCATCGTGTCGGTTTGCGCATAGCTTAAGAAACTTAATCACCTTTGTGTAGCGCCTGCCGATCCAGCATATGCCAGATTTGTTTTGTGGTCTGACATGCGGCGATGTTGTTCCACCTAAGGCGCGATTCACACAGAACTTATGGTGCTGGTGTGGTTAAGGTCTGCAACGGGCGTGGAGTGGGTGTGATTAACTCAATTCACACAGAAGTGACAGTGAATGGACATGACAGTTCTCTTTTTGACAGATCTCTTTTTGATGAATTAATTTAAATTGTTGTAAGCAAAAGTGCATACTTATAAAAACTTGTTGTTTTGTTTTCCTCCTGATTTTTTTTGAAAAATTATTGCCAATAAAAAAAAACATAGAAATGCTTTGGGACGATGAAGACGGTGATCTTTTTGACCTCATGTATCTTAATCAAATACAAAAACAAAGAAGGTACTGGGTACACCCTTTGTGGTTGGAAAAAGGGAAAAGCAGTGGTGCATTCAACGTAATGCGAGAGCTGAACATGTTGTTGTGCTATATTTTTTGTTCGCTGAGAAGCACGATTCTCAGTTGGAATCTTACCTTTCTTTTGTGTTAAGGTAGAACTATAATAGTCGCAAGATGTCGGAAGAAAATTCTCTCAGTTCACTTACGCATAGAGCGATCGGTGAGCGCTCTTCACTTCCGAAAGCAAAAGTTAACGAAAATTAGTCGAAACGAAGCAAACCTCAATTATAGGAACGCCATATGAATACTTTGGGCGGTATTCACCAAGCACTCATAAACGGCTCTTAAGTTTATGAGGCTCATAACTCAAATAATATTTGTGCTATTCACCAAACACTCATAAGTATTTTTCGTAGTTCGAAAATGAGAGCGGCTCTCTCTTAATCAGGCATAACCAAACTGTAAAATCAAACTTTTTTCGCACAAATGCATCACAAATAATAACTTTAGCACCAACAACAAGACGAATTAATATTTTTTCAAATTAATTGATAGGAGAGAAGATTTTCTAACAACGAAAAAAAAATAAATTTAATGAATATCAAAAAAAAAAAAAATTAAATAAAAATACAAAATTGTGACATGTTGACAATTTGAAAGAAAAAAAAATAAATTATTTTAAAAATTTTCGAACAAGTTTTCGGAGAGAGTGCTCATAACTTATGAGTGGTCGGGAGCCCTCATAAGTTTTATGAGCGCTCATAAATATTCACTATTATTGCTTGGTGAATAGATTTATGAAGCTTTTAAGTTATGAGCGTTCGTGAATACCGCCCTTTGTATTCGTTTCGTTTCGTACGACTACTTACGTTGGCATCCGACTATTATAGTTCTACCTTTATTATTTACCAACAGCCTTATTTATTAGATTTCACTAATACTCGTTTCAATCTCGGAATAGTTAAACCGAGTCGAAGCACTTACTCCGTCTTTACGCCACGTCAAACAAATTCTTATTTATAAAATATTTTCTTGGCAGTTTTAACTACACCGTCCTAATGTCAAATATATTACCAAAAAAATGACCAATCTAAAACTCTGGTTATTACAAACGTAAACAAACCCCACCTGATTTCCACAATTATTCATTTTAAGAAATTATTATTGGTGGTTTTTCTTACGAAATAAATGGATAAACAAAATAAAAGAAAACGGCCTGAAAACTGGGATGGTTCTCAAAAGCTAAACGAATAAATAATTTGCAGATTACGATAAAAACAAATATATTTGCTTAAATGTTCATAGATACTTCATCATCATTTAGGGAAGGCCGAACTATGGCTATTAATTGTTTCACATTTTCTCAGTGCCATGAGATTAAAACGAGTTTTGTACTGCTTATAGTCTTATTCTTGCTGCAGCAAAAACGTTTGAAGAATTTAAATCTATTATAAATGCTAAATCCATTTTGTCTTACAATTTGTAACAAACAAATTAAAAAAATTCTTATACACTCCTTTTTAGTTTCTAAATGTCAGGTCAAATTGACATTTAGATACTAAAACGGCTTTACTACGGCTTTATTCCTACTATGTACCAGTTTTAGCTTACTCCGCCTCTAATACTCGTTTAATTTTTTTATAAATAGGTTTTTTAGGATTAGAGGCGTTGTAAAGTCGGAGTAAATTTACTCCGGCGATAAAACGAGTTAGTAAATAAGGCTGTAGTGGTTCAGCCTCGGTTCAAGATTTTAACTCACCGATTTCGGCGGATTAACTAACGTTCAACGCTAGTTCAAGTATGTAATTGGTTATTATCACACACTTGAACAGTAAACCACTGTTGAAACTCAATTAATCCGCCGAAATCGGTGGATAAAAAATGCTGAACCATGGTTAAACTATTTGTACAACTGGCCCTTAGTCACCAATTATAGGCGTGTTTTTTTGCAAGCCCGGATGGAATTGGTTGAAAAAAACGACAGCGGGGATAAGCGACGCCATGACAGTAACAAACATGGAGTTTTCATACAAACTATCGATAACATGTATGTAATTCATGCCGGTAACACAGTTTTTCTGTGCGCTTAAGTTAAACCCTGAGAATTCTCTGGGATTAGTTGTTGTTGCATTTAACATGTTAATTGTAACAGCCTTATTTATTAGATTTCACTAATACTCGTTAAAACCTCGGAATAGTTAAACCGAGTTGAAGCAATTACTCCGTCTTCAAGCCACGTCAAACAAATTCTTATTTAAAAAATATTTTCTTGGCAGTTTTAGCTACACCGTCCTAATGTCAAATATATTACCAAAAAAATGAACAATCTAAAACTCCGGTTTTTACAAACGTAAACAAACCCCACCTGATTTCCACAATTATTCATTTTAAGAAATTATTATTGGTGGTTTTTCTTACGAAATAAATGGATAAACAAAATAAAAGAAAACGGCCTGAAAACTGGGATGGTTCTCAAAAGCTAAACGAATAAATAATTTGCAGATTACGATAAAATCAAATATATTTGCTTAAATGTTCATAGATACTTCATCATCATTTAGGGAAGGCCGAACTATGGCTATTAATTGTTTCACATTTTCCCATTTTTCTCAGTGCCATGAGATTAAAACGAGTTTTGTACTGCTTATAGTCTTATTCTTGCTGCAGCAAAAACGTTTAAAGAATTTAAATCTATTATAAATGCCAAATCCATTTTGTCTTACAATTAGTAACAAACAAATTAAAAAAATTCTTCTACACTCCTTTTTAGTTTTTAAATGTCAGGTCAAACTGACATTTAGATACTAAAACGGCTTTACTACGGCTTTATTCCTACTATGTACCAGTTTTAGCTTACTCCGCCTCTAATACTCGTTTAATTTTTTTATAAATAGGTTTTTTAGGATTAGAGGCGTTGTAAAGTCGGAGTAAATTTACTCCGTCGATAAAACGAGTTAATAAATAAAGGCTCTCCCAAACCAACGCGAAACATTCGCCGACGACAGATTTTTGTTGTTGTTTAGCGTTGTTTATTTGTCATATTTTGTGTTATTGTGAATGATTCGCTACGATTTTGCGTTGGTTTGGGAGCCTCAACTACATAAGCCAAAAAAATGAAAAAGTGAAAATTTTTAAATTGATTTTGTGATAGTTTTTCTGACTAGAAAACTTATAAAAATGATGCAGAAAGCTTAAATTTTGGTTTAAAAACAAATTTGTGTATTCTTTTTCACAAAACAACGGCGCTAGCGGTAAAAAAAATATTTTTACTTTTGTACTTCAGTACTTTTTGACTTATGTAGTTAAGCCTTAAAGGAGGCTTGAAGCCTCAACTATATAAGCCAAAAAAGTGAAAAAGTGCAAAAGTGAAAATTTTAATTGATTTTGTGATAGTTTTTCTGACTAGAAAACTTATAAAAATGATGCAGAAAGCTTAAATTTTGGTTTAAAAACAAATTTGTGTATTCTTTTTCACAAAACAACGGCACTAGCGGTGCCGTTTGAATTGGATTTTGAATTGAATTGGAGAAGTTTAACGGATTGTAAAAGTGAATGGGTATGAATGTGTTTAAGTGGAGCGATCGTTGACTGCGTGGTTGACGACTTTGGAGTTGGATGGAATTTGTAAGTAATTAAAAGGAAATGATGATATGGGAATTTTAAGTGGGTCGGATATTGGTCAATCAAAAGAAAATGATGACCATGAGAATTTGAAGTGGGATTGAATTGAAAATGGATGGAAAGGGTCATGAAAGGGTATGAGAAATGACCGTTGGAGGTTGTGAAGTGCGTACTTTACAACAATGTATCCTGAGCGTTTCCAAAGTAATCAATGAACCAATAATTAATACTCAGCGGTTTGTGGTGGCAAGTTTACAAAGAATAAAAATAAATGAAATTAAAAAAATACCTAACATTTGCATTGAATTTTTGGGCTATTTAATTACACAAATTTTCATAAATCTGGATCTCATTGCAGAATTCAATGTTGAATTCATAGTCATCCCATCATGCTCATTTTCTTTTGGTTTGATTTGGTTTGACATATGAATGAGTTTCATTGTGGCGTGACGTTTTCTAGGCCACAAGGGTTTTCAATATGGCGTGGCAATGACAGGGCACACCATACCCTCGCCTCTTCATATGTGTGTGTATTGTCCCATAAGAGAACATGCAAATTACACAAAGTGACATATGTTGCAACCACGCCAGAACCACACCAAAACCTTAAGCCAGTTCTATGTGAATTGGGCCTTAGATACCCTATGGGCTATCATTCCATCGCGGCCAATTATATTATTTTTGGTGAATTGTTTCATTTTGATTATCCAACCTCCAAGCCAACACTAAAACAAAAATAAGAGGCAAAATACCCTAGATGTCGCACATTTTTATGCAAGAAATTTAAAAATGTCAGGTTTGGTTTATCGCTAAATACGACTTTTTGAATTTTTAAAAACAGATGTCACAAGCTTCTATGTCAGAAGTTCATTTTTTTTCCTGAAGTGGCGTGGGAAGGCTAGCATCGCTCTTTTATTTTGGCGACATTTTTTTGACAATTGTTGTATGAAACTGACATTAGACTAGCAGTCCATATATATACGTCCATGGATTTAAGGTTCCCCACACCAAGGCGAATTTTCGGTGGCGACCGTGACGACGAAAACAATAATAACAACGTGTTGTTTTCATTGACAACCACGTGTTGTTATTGTTGTTTGCGTCGTCGCCACCGAAAATTCACGTTGGTGTGGGGGAACCTTTACAATGTGTCATCGAATGTCTATCATATTTCTAAAATTTTCCGCTAGAGAACTGTCTCGTGTATATATATATATAAATATATATACATATATTTATCTTTGGTGTTGTCCTTGTCAGTTGATGCCTCAAATAAAGTTATTTTATATTTGTGATTTTCAAGAGTTCATTTTTATCTTCTCGGAATAGTTTCAGGAAATATGAAGCGAAATTATTTTCCAAAATATATTAAATAAGGCTGTAGTTTGGAACCTTGGTGTGAAACTGTTTATTTGGGTCATTATAATTAAAGAACATACAATTTTTATAATGGAAGATTCTCCAGGTCAAGACTCTAAACAAAGAGGTAAATATCATTGAAAAATTCGGTTCGACTTTTTTACAATATGTTTTGAATGTCTTCTAAATTTGTTACTTAGAAATATAAAATTCCTCAGAAATTACTACAAAAATTTATCGTAATGTTCTTTTCTTGAACTAGTTGAATATCCAAAATTAATAAAGTTATATTACTTTTACGATTACAAATACAATATGGACTAGCCTTAGCATAAGTATTCTTTTGAATGACATGTTTGATGTGAATCACAGTAGTTTTTTTTTTTGCTAGCTTAGGCGAATTGCACGGAATTTTGCTGACGACACTTAACTCCTGTTTACTTAATTTTTTAGCGGTATCTAATTAATTTCATTGGCCATTGAACCTCAATAAATCGAAGTTTTTAATTCAGAAAATGGAAACTTTGTGAATGAAACGGGGAAGTGGAATAACAAAGTTAAAAACTTATACGCACAGGTTGTTTATTTTGAAGCGCAAGAAAAATGTACCATAACATATTAAATCGATGTTCTCAATGTCGTTTATCCCGTGTGTGATTGAAGCAAATTCTGGCTTTAGTCTAGTTCAAAATTGACCCAGTGTATGATGGCCCTACAAAACCTAGTTGTTCTGTCGTGATGGTGATTTAGCAAAACATTTAGTTTATTGTTTTATTTTATTAAATGTAGTTTTTTTTAGTGTAATTTCTTCAAGTTCATTTCTGGAGTAAATACAAATATAATTCCGCAATATTCAAAATATAATTGTATGCTTTTTTTGCAATCAACCTAATGCCTAGATTACTAAAGGTAAGTTCTTTTGAAAAATGTATTACTATAAACAACTCTTCGTTACAGTAAAGCTGTCAGTTGAAAAATTATAAATGTTCAAATTTCGTTTCCCTTCTGTAAGATTTACTCAAGTCGAAAGTAAAAATTTCAAGTTTAATTCTTAATCACACGCTTTGATCTTAGTTTGTTTTAGAATGAGTCGAACTGTATGTACTTTAAATACTAAAAATTTCAATTTGGTTGTCAAAAAAACAGCTGTTTTGGCCGATAAAGAATATTGAGAAATAAATCCAAAAAAATGTCTCAGAAATCTCCGAAAAAAGCTTTTCTTTATTTGATCGCATCCAAATGTCAATAATCAATTTAAACTTCCTCAAGACTTACCAATATTGCTGAAAAATTCTAAGTTTTAATGGTAAATCCGATGAAAATAAGTCTGCATTGCAGATTTTTAGGACACAAAATGTAGGTACATACTTCATAAATATTTTCATTTATACAATAAATAACAAAAAAAAAAAAATATGAGTAAATAAATCAATGTTCGTAAACAGTAGCTAACTGATGTAATACCTACATTAACCGCCATATTATTCACTCGATACATCCAGATTAAAACTTAAATCAAGGTGTAAATCATACAAATTCGATGTAAATACATCCAGGTTTAAATTTTAATCTAGATGTATGGAGTGAATTTTATAGGCGTAAGTGTTGCAGGTTGCATTTTATTTCGAATTTTCGTTTCGTTTAAATTTATTTGGGAATGGAATCTGCAATTGCGACACATGAATATATTCACAACAAATTTACAAAATATTCGTATGTATTATGTACTCACTTTGGTTTTAAAAATAATTGTTCAATGAATTTATTTATTTATAAAGACCAACATAGTAATCTTAAATTGCTAGGTTAGTACAAGATTTTAGAGAGCACAGGCTGCATAGGCTTTCGGCTCGCTGTTATAAATTTGAAATGTTGAGCAAGTTTACAATTTAAAGTTAAGTTTTAAAATTATTTTTTGGATAGTTTCTAGATTTTGTGAATTAATATTTGTAAGTAGTTCGTAAATGTTTTGATTATTGTTAGATAAAAGACGGTTTATGTGGGCTAGAAGGTGTGTGATGTCCATTGTTTCATTACAAGTAGAGCAGATCGGAGGATTTTCCCTTTTCAGAAGATGTTGATGAGTCAGAGAAGTGTGGCCTAAACGCAGACGAACAAAATTGGTAATTGTTTCTTTCTGTGTGACAAATGGGTATATAGGTTGTGTTTTGTTCTTGTTGATACCAGAGTCCGACTCACTAAACGTGTTGAACAGAATCGTTGGTGATTTACTAACAGAATAAGCAGCTTTATCTGCGTATTCGTTACCCATAATGCCTATATGAGCAGGAACCCACATAATTTTAGTTTTTTGTGCTATCTTGATAACAATATCTCTAAGACTCGTGATTGCTGGAGAGGTGTTGTTTAGGTTCATGATAGCATGGATGACCGAGAGGCTGTCTGTGCATACGACCCAGCGACCTTTTGTGTTGCAAGCGTATTTTAAGGATTCGTAGAGTGCTAGAGCTTCTGCGGAAAAAATTGATGCGTGGTCAGGCAGTAGACCCAATCTAATTAGTTCGCCATTATGTGCTGTTACAGCAAAAGTATGGTATTCAGTTTTTGAACCGTCGGAGAATATGAATTTCCAGTTTTTGTTTTTGAGGTCGTTTTCGATGGAATCGAACATTTGTCGGTACACATTTTTTGGAGTGTTGTCTTTAGAGAATTTGCTTAGTTCAAAGAGTTCCAGTCTGCACATCCAAGGAGGGTATGAAGATGATTGAATACCATTAATTTTAGTAGGCAAGTTGAAATTTAGTATATGTTTCCATACGCATGAAATTGCTGATGGGTTTCTTTTTTGGCGTGTGGATCGAATCACAGATTTTGCATCTTTATTTATAATGGATCTTGAGGGAAATAAGAGTTTTGTAGCGAGTCTTAAAGTTGTTTCTTCATATCTCTCGTCAAGTGAAGGCAAGCCGGCTTCGGCCAATATATTTTTTATTGGTGTAGTTTGAAATGCGTTGATTGATCGTCTTACAGCTTGATGATATGTTGGTTTTATTATGTTTAGTGTTGATTTTGGACAGTTACCGTAAATGCTGAGCCCGTAGTCTATTTTATTTAATATTAACATTTTTGTTACATAACATAGTGTGTTCATGTGAACTTTACATTTTTTGGAGGAGAGATATTTAATTATGTTAAGCCTTGCAGAAAGTGCTTTTTTTAGTTCAATACAATGATCTGTCCACTTAAATTTATTGTTAAAAGTTAATCCTAATATACTTAATCTATTAACAGGTTGTAATTCTACATCATTTATACTTAATTTTAAACTAGGACAAAATTTTTGTCTACATATATGAAGTATTTTACTTTTCTGTAGAGCTTTTTCACCAGAAAAAGTAGACCAATCTTCAATGTCTTTTAATAAATTTGAAAAGGTTGTTTTGGTTATTTCCAAGTCATTGTTTTTACAAAGAATATATACGTCATCAGCATAACAACAATGATCTAGAATTTTATATTCAGATATAATATTGCTGATTTCATCAAATGCGATTGAAAAGAGCATTACTGAAAGCGGTGATCCTTGTGGGATGCCATTATATAGAGGAAAGTTAGGAGAGTATGCATTATTAACTCTAACACAGAATTTTCTATTTGAAAGAAAAGCCTTTATATATCCATATATTTTGGGCCCTATTCGCCATTCTCTCAACTTTTTAAGGACTAAATGTACTCCTATTCTGTCAAATGCTTTCTCGAAGTCCAGTGAGATAATTGAAACATGGTTTTTGGCTGAGATAGCATTTGAGATGTAACTATCTATATGCAGCAAAGCATCCTGACATCCCCTCTTGGGTTTGAATGCTACTTGATTTAAAGTAATTAGTTTTTTAGATTTTGTATACCAGAGGAGACGCTTTGCTACTATCTTTTCCAGAATTTTTGAAATACATGGTAATAGTGAGATAGGTCTATACCCGTCGACTTTAATTATCTCCTATTTTGGTTTTGGAATGGGAATGATTGTGGCAACTTTCCAATATTGCGGTATGACACTCGTATCAAAGATTTTATTATAGAGATCAATAAGAATGTTTTTTGTCTGGGTCGGCAGGTTTTTGAACATTGGATATGAAAGTCTATCTCTTCCTGGTGTCTTACCTTTCAATTTGCTAAGACACGATTCTAGTTCGGATAGAGAGATGGGTTGCTCAAGATGATTACTTGCAATATTGGTATGCAGTAGTGTTGTGTTGCGGAGACTCTCGTCTTTTTGTAGTCTAAAATTATTGTGGAAATTCGTGTCCTGAACCGCTTAATTTTATTCCAGATATTGGTTACCGAAGATTTAGGATTAATAGAAAAAGTAAAGTCGTTAAGACTTTTAATTTTGTTAACTTTTAATGTTCTTCTGAACGTTTCGTTAGCTTTCTTAAATAAGATAAGGTTTTCCAGTGTAGAATTTTTTTTGAATATTTTCCAGGCTTTCACTTTTTCACCCCTTAATAGCTCAGTTCGGCGTTCCAGCAGGGGACATTATGTTTGGACTTTTTGGGATAAGTTTGTGGGATTGATTTATTAGCTGCTTTTCGGAGGGAATTTTGGAGTATAGCAGCTGATCTGTTGATGTTTGTGTCTATGAGAAAACTACGATGGTGGATTTTTTGTATTCATCCCAGTTTGCATGATCTGTCTTATATTTTAAAATTGGTGTTGTGGGGTTATCTTTACAACTTAATGTCAATGTAGTTAGTATGGGAAAATGATCGCTGTTGTGCAGATCGTCTAGAGTTTTCCATTGCATCTTAGGGTATAGATCAGGGGAGCAGCACGTTATGTCAACGTGGGTAAGGGTGTTGTGTGTGGAGAAATGAGTAGGAGAGCCGTCGTTCAATAAGAGGAGGTTGGAGTTAGTCAAAACATTTTCTAAAAGAGCACCTTTTTTATTTGTGCTAGGTGAGCCCCAAAGAACACTCCAAGCGTTAATATCTCCTCCTTTTACTACAAGGCCATGAACCTGCGTTAGTATATTTTCCAGATCATGTCTCGTGATGACTTGTTCTGGAGGAAGATACAGGTTTATGAATGTAATTTTTAGTTTTAGTTGAACTTCTAGAGCTAGCACTAGGAGGTTGGAGTTTATAGAAATCTGTCTATGTGGAATATTTTTTTTTATCATTATACCAATGCCTTGCTTAGATGTTGTGTTGTTAGGAAGATTTAAAAAGTAACCAGTGAATGATTTTGGGATTATTGGTATAGTATTATAGGGACAATGAGTTTTTTTGGAGGGATACAATACTAGGGTTGTATTGTGTAATCAAAATATTAAGCTCGTCGTAATTATTTGCAAAACCTTTCATGTTCCACTGCAAAGCTACGAGAACTATATTTTTCAAACGGGCACTCCAAGTTCTTTCATTGGATTGAACCAATGAAAGGTTGGAGAGGTTGTGATTTGTTAATTGAGGTAATGGGTTGTTTTTCGGTGTAAAATGTATGTTTGGTAATTTTGGGGTGTTTAAATGTCGACTCCGCTCCACAGATGTTGAATCTGGTGAGCTCCTAGAGGAGCTCAGAAGATTCAATTCCTGAGCAGCAGAGTCGTTGTCTTTGAGGTTAATTTTGTAAGAATTATGTGCTGTCATCGCCGTCCATTGGAGTGGGAATGAAATACTGATTATTATTGATAAGAGATTGAGTTGTTTTAGATATAGGAGAGCAGTTAGATTGAGTTGAAATCAATTGAGAAGTTAGAATTAAGTTTGAGTGAGAGTTGGATTTGTTTTTTTTCTGTTTGACTAGTGTTGTTAGTTGGGGAAGAATTTGATGAGGTTTTTGCTTTGTTATTGTATTCGTTTGAAGTAAGTGTGGTTGTGTTAATTTGTTTGGCTTTTTTTAGCTCAGCAGCAATTGCTTGTGTGGATAATTGAAGGGGTTTTGGTGGAAGAGATAGTGGCGGAAGGTCGGAGGGAGCAGAAGATTTTTGTTCATTATTATCGTTTGAGTGGAGTTAGTTTTTTGTATGGTATGATTTTCTGTTTCTTTTGGTAGCTTACAGTTGTTATTTGTAAAGGGTGCGGACGATGCCAGATCAACAGGAGGGGAATGGGTTAGCGTTGGCTTAGTTTGTTTTGCTTTATTGGCGAATGATTCACGATTTGCATTAATTTGGGAGGGGAATTGATCATTGTAGATGCGTTTAGCATCTGCTATACTGCATTTTTTTTGGGTTTTAATTTTTAGGATTTCTTTCATTTGTAGAAACTTTGGACACTCTTTAGATGAGGAGGGATGAGAAGCAAAACAATTTGCACACAAAGTTCTGGAACACTCAGAGTCTGTATGTGGTGGAAAGTTACATATATGTCACATGGGGGTACCGTTGCATCGTTTGGTGGTATGCCCAAGTAACTGGCAATTCCGGCACCGCATGGGATTTGGAATATACTCGCTGACTTTGGCATTATACCAGCCGATTTCGACAGTGTTTGGAGTTTGAAATGTGTCGAAAGTGAAAAGCATTAATCCAGATGGAATTTGGTTTTTCTCTACTCGTTTAGTAAATTTGTAGACATCCGTTACTTTTTGCATTTTCATTTCCGATATAATTTCTGCCTCGGGGACGTTAATTAGACATGGAGCGTAAACTATGCCTTTGGATGAATTTAGTTGGTTATGCAAAGTGATGTTAACAGGGCACAGGTTTGAAAGATTTTTTGTCGATATGAATCTGTCTGCTACAGTTTGATTTTTTGTTATAATTAAGATTTTACCGTCTCTGAGTTGTGAGATCTGCTCATACTCGTAGCTTATTGCATCAATAGCTTTCCTCAATGCAAAAATGCTCACTGACGTAAGGGGTTTATTTTCACTCTGCGGGGCGATAACAATAAATCTTGGGTTTTTATAATTGGTGATTTTAGGAAGTTCAGGGAATGTTCATTGGAATTTGCTGTTGTTTTATTTCTTTTAGCCCGGGGTTCGGAAAATGCGACTTCAGAGAGACCACTGAACCTGTTACCCGTTTTTATTTTCGTCCCTGAGGCCATGGTTATAAGTAAAAAACTATCACTCGCGAGATGAGGAACTGAGAACTACAAAAAGGAGTGAAAGAGAAGGAAGGAAAAAAGAAAATTTTTTTTATAACCGGAGTTTGGAAAAAATGTATGAACTTGCAAACAGTAGAAAGCCGCCTATTGTAACGATGCGTACAGCACAAAAGCTAGTCGGTGACTGTTGTTCAATGTAAATTCGGCATTTTAATAATTAATTGTCCACTTAAATTGTAATACGTTACTATAGTCTCTTTTTTGTTCACATTGTTAATCCCGATTCGTTGGCATATTATGAGAATGCGAATGTTAATAAGAAAAGACCAAACATTGGCTGCCTTCAGTTAGGTAATATAAAAACAAACTGAATACAAAAAATGAAAACATAAAGCGAATTTATGTGCAAATGAAATTTGAATTGGTATTTTGTCAATTTGTGGTTTTAAGTAATCCAATTTTTTTAACGAGTGCAGACAAAATCTACAGTGCAGATTTCGTGATTTTGGAAGTCTCCGAAATGCAAAAAGTCTGCAAAATGCGGACAAATCTGCATTTATGGCAACGCTGAATGGCACCATTAAATTTTTGATCGAATCACTTCTCACTAAGATTTTTGATATGACGTCATCAATAAAGGACTTCTGACGAAAGCATGCAACTGTGGTGAGTTCTTTTTCTATAAAATGTTAACCAGGGATGTGACCCCGTATTATATTATATTATTATATTATTTCGGGTCGACCCGAAATTGGTGCAAAATCGGTGCAAAACTATTTCCGTCACTAAACTCGTAACATTAAATCGTTCCTAAATTCAATGTTGGAGTGTCAGAGATTTACACTTTCTAACAATTTTTAACTCACCTCCTTGATATAAATTAAGAGATTGATGTGTCAAAAGCAGCTGAATTTGGAAATGTGTTTTTATCTTTTGTTTACTTTTCGTTCTTTCGATTTGGAATTATTTTTGTATTTCTTTTCAACATAATTAATTTTTTTTGGGGATTTTGAGTTTTGTAATTGAAGCGCTGAGAAGAAGAAGGGGTTAAGTGACAATTGTAAAGTTTCGAGATGTAAGGGTTCAAAGTTAATCGATGAAAACTTTTTTATGGTTAAGAACTATAACTTTTTGAGAAAAATAATAAATAAAGCACAAAACAGAATTTCTTCAAATATAACTTTGAATAATTTATTTAAATAGTTCAGAGGTATTTTTTTGTACATATTCTCTCAAAAAGTGTACTTAACAACTTTTTGCTAACAAAAAATAAAATTCTTTTAATTGGTAAAAGAAAACATAGACGGGGTTAAGTGACATTTTTTATTTTTGTATTTCTTTTAGTTTATTAATATTTTCCTCTGGAGAATCTGAAATGGCTTTTTTATAAAACCAGATATGCTCCTGGGGAATGAACTGCATTTGCTCCTTTAAATATTTAAATTTAAATTTTTTTTCTCGAGCAAGCATTGAAGCATTCTTTATAAGAATATTTGTCCACTCTTATCCACGTTGTTGTCGAAAGTTTATTACATTCAGAAAAACCGGGGCTTCTATTGAATGAATTTCTTCTTGGACGGCCTCAACAGATCCTTTATCTATATTATCTACATCCATTGGTTCAACATTCTGTTTATTACGAGTCTGTCTGGAATAATTGTTATTGCAGTTATTACGTGTTTGGTTGTTGTTTTGCACACTATTTAAACAAAATGCACTGATTTTTAGTTGCAACTTTTTATTTTGTTCGCGTTTATTAACTTCCGTTGCGACTGCGCCAGTTAAAGAAAAGAAGAAGACGTGCAGTTAAGAGAAAAAGACTTTATTTCCTTGGAGGTTTTTCTTAGTCTAACAAAACTTATTTTAATGTTGTTCAATCAGATATATTTGGCATTCATTAATATGCTGATTGGACAACTTTAATATTATATTTCAGTAAGTACGATATATGATTATGTTGCAATAATCAATAAATCATATACTCGTATTACTTTTGAAAATGAATGAAAAAAAAAAATACAAAAAATGAATTTATGCTAACTTACGATTATGATTATTTTGCAATTATCAATAATCATAATCGTATTACATTCTAAGGGTGAATAAACTTAGGATTAATGATCTAATGGTGACTAAGGTTACCATAAAAATATGTAACTCGCGTGCAACAGAATTGGCCTAGCCTTTCAAGATCATAGTACGAAAAGTACAAAATCTGTTAAATGTGAAACATTTACTGTGCTATTTTTATATACATATATTAAACGACGTTGATTCAATTCAAAACTATAGAAATAAAAATGAAAATGGAAAACAAATGTTAACAACGAATTATTCAATTTTAAAGCAGACGGTTAATGAATATTAATACCAGAAAAACGATAAAAAAAACTGGATAAGATATCAAATGACGTAGTTTGCTAGTCAGAACCATTCTATATTAATAATTAATTATTATTTTTCAAATATGTCAATATTTTTCGAAAATATAGTGTAGGTTAATATATACTGTCATCAATATTTTTCTCTGGCGCATCCAACTTTACGAAGATCTCTTCAAATTGCACATCTAGTATGCTTGAATATCATTTTTTTAGTGAAATGTCAGCCATCTTTACTTGCCAAGTAATCCCACCGAACTTTAGTTAGTAATTATTAAATAATAATAAATTTCCCTCAGAATTTGGAGTAATTTCAATATTACTCTACTTTAAATATTTGATACTAAACCTTCATAAAGGAAGAACTTGGCGGACTTTAAGATCGCACTACTTTTCACGGCTGGTTTATTGATTACAGGTTTTGTAAAGAAGAACTTGGCTTTATTTTCAAAATGTATGTTTTGTTCTGATGTCACTCCTTTTTGCAAAGATTTAAATTTTCTTGCCAGATAAAAATCTGGAAAGATCATCCGCTAGAAGTGTCATTCTACAAGAATCTGAAGTGCTCCATTTAATTGATTGTAGTTCTGAGAAAATAGGCGATACCACGCCACCTGAAAGGAAAACCTCAAATATTTTTTTTTATTTTGTATCCACTTCAAACCCCACCGCTCTGCCAAATTTCATCAATCTACAGCACTTGGAAGTGCTCCATATAAATAATACTAATTTGCGGATACCACGCCTCCCATGTGAAAACTTAAAATGTTTTCTTTTTTCTATTATTGTCTCCAAAACCTACGAAATGACGAGATTCGGCGGCGTCGGGAAGTGCTCCATTTAATTTTGATGTTTTGTGAGTGAGTGAGCGATTTTTGATATCCTATATCTAAGGAACCACTTGTGTTAAGGGGTTGAAATTTGGTGGAGCCCCTATGTTTAGTCAGCTTAGCAAATATTGGAGGGGAGTCGAAAATCGCTTGATTTTGATCCTGTAAAAAGGGTATAGTGTCAGTGTATTTCTGTGAAGCAGCCTCTTTTCCCTTTTTCCCACCCATTTAACCTGTTATTTTTATAAATAAAGAACAAAATATTATATTAAATAGTTATATACAACAACCTTGAAGAGCAGAAATTATTATTCAAGACATATTTTATCAATAAAATATGATAAATCACGTTATAATGTTAGTAGTCAGTAAGTTGCACCCGCGATCCTAATATCGCCATTGCGGGTGCAACCAATTTGAATAAGCGTTTTTTGCAAATTCAACTTACAATTTATTGCGAAGTGCAAAAAAAGGTTCCTTTAAGTTAGGTCTCAATTTTTGTTTTTTTTTTAATGAAATATAGTCCTTCTACTTGGCATTGTTATAGAAAAAAGTTAAGAATATTGTAATTTAAAATTGATGTCGAAAATTGTCTATAGCGGAATCGATCCAAAGATGAAATATAAAGCTTATTTGGGTTCTTCTTTCGAGAGTTGTGCGATTTTTCAGCCGGAAATTTACTTATATGCTGCGATATGAAATCCGTTATTTCGTTTGAAATTTTGTTTGGTCGGCTGATCCAAAGATGGCGCAAACTCACAACTTTTCATCTTATTATAAAGAATATCAAGTTTTTTCTTTCCAATTTGATATAAAGATGTTTTTCCATCAACGAAAATATTATACGCATATGAAAACTGCCTTTGCCTACTTATATTGCTTTTATTATGACTAGTTGTCTTTCTTGTAATGTTTTTAAACAACAGAGCATTTTTTGCATTTACATCAAGCATGAAGAAGCTTGATAAAATCAGCTTTCTTTGGTTATGAATGTTATCTGAGCAAGAGTAGCGACAGTTTGCACTTCCACACAAGTTTTCCGATATTGTTTTTTTTTTCTTTCACAACTCTCCTTTTGCTGTTATATACTCCATTCCTCGTTCTCTCTTCAAAGAGTAAGCTCGGCGTTTCCATTTAAGTGGATTATTTAATGGTTTTTTTTGTTTTTTTTGAAGACTTACCAATAATTCTGTTATCTGCAGTTAGTGGCTGTTCAGGTGTGATTGTAGTTATTGCTGGGTTTGCACATTCTTCGTTTGCAAATGGTCCTGAAGATGTTGTAATCTCTGGCGGCGGCTGTTTTGGTGGTTGCTGTTCTGCCTGTTCTGGTGGTGGCTCGTCTTCCTCTTCCTCGTCACTTTTGGAAAAATTTTCAGAAATATACTCGTCGTCTTCACTTGGAGAGAAGTCCAAATCATCATCACTTTCTTGAAAATCAGGCTCAATATAAATAAAGTTAGAGTTTTCATTACTAACCCGCAATTTGTGCAGCAGCTTTCTTTTTTTCTTCTTCATTCTGCTTGAAAAATTTAAAGATCATTTTTCCACGCTCCATGTTTCAAAATCACTTAAAAATTTCGCACCTTTACAAGAATTAATTTAAAATAATCCACACTAAATGAATAGAAAGTTTTCTACGACAACTATTAAAATGGTAATAACGGAACCTTACTAGAATATAAGCAAAACGATGACTTTTGTGAGAGAAACGTGCATTTACTCAGATGCGGAAAAATCAACAACAATCGCAGCAGCTTATTCGATGGAGAGTGGGAAATGTTATTTTCATAAGGTAATCATATGGTAGAGAGTCAAACGCTTTTTTATAATCTATGTGACACATACTCAAGTTTCTTTTCCTTTTAAGCGCTTGTTGTACTATGACCGAGTCTATAATTAATTGGTCTTTGCAACCTTTCGGGTTTCGGCTACATCCTTTCTGCTCAGGCGTTATAATGTTGTTTCTGCTGCAATGAATATAGATAGATAGATAATTGATTTATTTAAAAAAATTTTGTTGTTTGTTTACAATATTATGTTATCTAAATCATATAAGCATGGCTTGAATAGCCGTCTGCCAGAGTTTGCGTTTGTGATGCATATTTTTAGAAATAGAAATAAAAATAAAAATAAAAAATTAATCTATGTACATACATTTATAAATTTGTGCTTTTTTTCTGTTTAAATTCATAAATTATTTCAAAAATTTTCATTCAATATTTGATGTCTGTATTTTTTTGCCTTTAATGTGTATTTGTACAGTAGCTCCCAGTCTTTTCCGTTCAAATACTCTAACATTTCTTCTTGAGATAACTCATTTTTACCGAAGTACGATCTTCTTAATTCTTTCATTATCGGACATATACCCAAGAAATGAAAAACATCTTCTCTTATTTTCCGATTACACATTGAGCACAATATTTCGAGATCTTCTCTATGTGGCTGGTAATTTAGATTCTCAAGTTCCCCTCTCATCCGAAATATTGTTGAGATTTTGTCCACGCTGAAGTTTATCTGAAAGTAATTCCTATCTCATGCTGCAGATTTGCATAAATGGATCGGTGACTTGATGTATTTGCCTTGCGTTGACAATCCAATATCCATCGCTCCTCCACACACGACACCAATTCATACAACTGCGTTTTCCACGTACTAAGATTTCCCAAGGTAAGGTTCAAATTTATTCCACAGAATACTGCTAGACTATACCAGTCCTCGAACCATAGATTTTTTCTCTGCAAAGCATATACAGCAATTAGTTTTGGGAGCCTATCATTTGGTAGTAGCAATATTTTCACTATATAGTCGAAATGAAGCTTTAAAGTTTTTGTAAATAGCTCTGGTAGCCCTGTTTCGACGTGTAGCATGTAGTTGGGTGTGGTTGTTGGTAGCCGGAAAGTTCTTTTCAGAAAATATCTTAGTATTTGCTCTACTATATCGTGTTTTTCATACCCCCATATTTGCGCTCCATAAAACATCACTGATTCCATAGTGGCTTGGAAGATTTTGTATTTCGATTGGTGTGAATTGGCAATGAATATACACTTAGTTATAACTTTTGTTAAAAGCTTATATGTGGTGCTCAAATATGTGATGGGGCGGTACTGAGCCGGGTCCTTTCCATCTCCTCCTTTTGATAGCAGAAATGTATTTCCTACTGTGAGGAAGCTCGGTAGGCTTTCCGGTTGGAGAAATATGTTTGAAAAACACCTCGCTAAGTGGGAATGTAGAACTGGGAGGGTTTTTATCCAAAAGTTGTGTACTTTATCTGGACCAATTTCCAATTCTCCGTTTGACATATTGCTTCACTTATCTCCTCCATGGTAACTTCATGTTGGTTCATTACCTGAACGTTACTAAATGCTCTTCAGCAATCCACCTCGCAGTACTATTGAAGTTTCTTGGTTCAGACCAAATACTCGACCAGTATATTGTAGCTTGTTCAATTGGCACAAATTCTTGTAGTGTTTGCCAGTTTAGGATGAAGGTATTAACAGCACTAGCTACCAGAGACTTGCGGCTGGAAATTTGAGTATAGTTGTAGTAAAATTTTTTGGGTTCATACGCGTATATATGTTTAATTGTGGTGTAGTCTTCGTGTTGTGTGTAAATTTTGATAAAATAAAATGTATAAAATTAAAAAAAAATTTTTTGTTAATCTTTTTTTTATTAAAAATAATTTAAATTTATTAATTTATTTATTTAATAATATCACAACATATATTTAATTTGAATTTAGCGACGCGTTTCGATCTCAGGGATCATCATCGGGCTTTAATTTTTTTGACTTGCTTGTGTTGCAAGGGGCTTGTCAGGTGTCGGAAGACCGGCGGCTATGGAAAAAGTCGGGGGTGTCTCAACCTCCGAAGCCCCACACAACGCGAATGAGATATTAAAGTTAAATATAGTAGAATCTAGTTTAAGTATAGTTAAGATTTTATGTACGTTTTTAATATTATCTATTGGTGTTGATGATAGAATTTCAGTTAGTTTTTTATTGAAAAGTGATTTACTTATATAATTTAGTTTAGAGCATTCAGATGTAAGATGCTTTATAGATAAAATTTGATTGAATTGGCAAAGATGATAGATAGGAGGGTTTTCTTTTTTGAGAAGATGGCCATGTGTTGTTTGAGGCGAAGACGAAGAAATCATCCCAGCAAACATTTTCATTCAGAACTGATTGACATAAATGAACAAAACCTTCGAATCTGAATTAATTTCTAAATCGATTTGGGTCCAAACTCCTGGGTAACGAAACACACATATGAATCTTTTAAATGATTCATATATGATGAATAAATACGAATAAAAGTGAATCCACCCAATTTACTTGTTTGAGGAATTACTTGTGTACGTTCACTTTTATTCACCTACAATGAAGGAGAATCAAACTCAATCATTTTATCCTGCAAGAAATTTCGCACAAACCCCCTCTTCCCTTCATAACGTAAAAATGATAGGCTTTTCAAAGATTTTCATATTTAATTCACTGAAAATGAAGATTTATCGGATGATATTCTTCTTTATTTTTGCTGAATGTTAAGTGAACATTCACCTAAATGTTTGCTGGGATTTGTTCATCATGGTTGTCGTTTGTGTAGGATATGCAAATGACTCTCCCTTTGGGTTAATGGTAGAATAGTGGTGAGAATAGGTTTTCCAATTGTCTATTCTTATATTTCCCAATAGGTGTTGATCACGCTGAGAAAATCTTTTTTTAGTTGGATGTATTGAAAGAATATTCAAATCTTCTGAGGCTTTTCTGGCAGCACAGTCAACTGTATCGTTGCCTTTGATGCCTGAGTGTCCTGGAACCCATAGCAACAATTTTTTTTTTCTGTTTTTGCATATATTATTTCGGATTTTAGTCATTGTTGAGGTGCAGTTTTGGATGTTATTGATTGGTTTGAGCGTAGAGAGGCTGTATTCTTCAGTTATATCAAGGAATGTAGGTTTCCTTAGATGTGGAACTCTTTTTGAATGTTGCTAGGTTGGTATTTACGATGTTGGTTGGTAATTCCCATGGCGGTATGTTACTATGGGTGAGTGTAGTGATGGTTGGAGTAATTCCAAACTTACTGCAAGCATTCAGAGCAATGAAGATGGAAGAGGGACATTTTGGTTGTTTTTTGCGATGTAAATTTTTTTTGGCATCTTCGATTATTGGAGATTTGTAAGATTGACATATCTTTGGTGCGTGTCGGGCCGTTAAGAGATCTCGGCGGTGATCAATGGATGGGAGGCCTGATTCAGTGAGGATGTTTTTTGTTGGGGTGGTTGGAAATGCTTTTAAGCTGGTCCTTATAGCGGAGTGGTAGGATGGTTTGATGATGTTGAGCGTGGAATTGGCGCATTTCCCATAGATTGCCAATCCATAGTCAATTTTGGATAATATAATGTTACGAGATATAAGTATAAGTGTGTTAGGTAGTATAAAGCTATTTTTTGACGATAAGAATCTTATTATATTTAATCTGGTAGCTAGTTTTTTCTTAAAAGATAAACAATGATCCTTAAAGCTAAATTTATTATTCAAAGTAATGCCTAGAATAGTAAGCGTGTTTACATTTTGAATTTTTTTTGAAGAAAGATAAATGTCAAAACTAGAACATTTTCTTTTTTACAAATATGTAGATGTTTGCTTTTCTCAGGAGAGATAATGGACCCCGATTGAGAGCACCATTGATTAAGGTTTAATAAAATACTGTGGAAAAATTCTTTAGTGTGATTGATGTCATTACATTTGGATAAAAAAAATCAGATCATCAGCGTAAAGGCAATGATCTATTTTTTTATATTTGGCTATGATTTCACTTATATCGTTGTAAGCAATGACAAATAGGGTTACTGAAAGGGGAGAATCCTGAGGAATTCCGTTAGATAGTTTATGAATAGTAGAATAAAAGTAGTTTGCTTTTACTCTGAATTGTCTATTTGTGAGAAAAGATTTGATAAATGAAAACATTTTTGGTTCCAATCTTCCATTTCATAAGCTTATTTAGGATAACATGTATGCCAATCCTATCAAATGCTTTCTTGAAGTCCAGGGAGAGGATGGAGACGTGGTTTTTGCATGATAACGCAGAGCTAATATACTCGTATATGTGCAATAAAGAGTCAATGGTACAGCGTCCATGTTTGAATGCGACTTGGTTTAAATTGGTCAGGTTTTCTGCATGATTATAGCTATTAATTGATAGAAGTTTGGATTCGAGGAAGGGCGTTGGAAAATTGGAGTCATTTGAGTAGTTGGCCTAGGCTTTCCCGAAAGATCTCTGATGGATTATGGAGAGTTCCTGATTCCGTTTCTAAGCTGTTTATTGTAAATTGGTTATAATGACCTGATAGTGTTTTTATGTCAGCCCACATTTTTTTGCTGGAAGTGTTTGGATTAATGTTAGATGTCAATTTTTGGAAGCACTCTTTTTTTGCAATTTTACTGTCCCTCCGAAATAAGGCATTTGCCTTATGGTAATTAATGAGGTTGATGTTGTTGGGATGTTTTTTAAAAATTTTCCAGAGATTTTGTTTGTTGTTATGGAATTGCTATGTTGGCTGCAGCACGTAAAGTTTTGGTAATTGAAGAAGCTTATTTGTTTATGTTTAAGGAAAAACTGCAATTGTCAAGAGTCTTGAGTATTATACTTTGGTATAATTCCCAGTTCGCTCGGTCAGTTTGAAATTTACAGTTTGGTTTTTTGGTGAAGTATATACATCCTAGATCAATTTCGGTCACAATTGGAAGATGGTCGCGGCCATGTAGATCATCAAAGATTTCCCATGTGGTTTTAGGTAGCAATTGAGGTGAAATTGCTGACAAGTCTACATGTGTCCATGTCTTATGTGTCGAGAAATGGGTTGTACTTCCGTCATTTAAGACGGCAAGGTTAGCATTTAGAAGAAAATTTTCAAATTCCTTGCCTCTGGAGTTGGTTACGGGTGAGCCAGTTAATAGAATCGGAGTTTGGATGTGAATGAGAATGTTAGACAAATCAGTAGAGGTGAATATTTGAGAAGGGTGGATGTATATTGAGATCACGGTAATTTTGATATTAAGATTGATTTCTATTGCAACTATGGATATGTTTGACTGGATAGATAAAAATGCGTGTGGATAGATTTGTGTATTAGTATACCTGTAACTTGATTCGCAGAAGAGTTTGATGTAAAGTTGGGGAAATATGCTGTGTATTGTTTTGGAGGGGAGGGAAAGAAATTAGTTTGAAGGTGAGTTTCCTTCAGAGATATTGTTGTAATTTTAGTTAGAACTTAAAAGAAAGTCGACCATGTTTTTACATTGTCAAATCCAATTTTATTCTAAACGTATAAAAAGAGAGATATATATACATGTAATATTAATTTTAAGAAAGAGAAAGCTTAATACAATTTAAAGAGTTAAGACATATACATATATATACATTGTTAAATAGTGATGCCATCTATTCAGGATTGGAATCATTAAGGTCATAACAATTCTCCCACGCTTGACTCATACTTAGGGTTATTAGGAATTCAATTTATAGTCCCTTAAGTAAGCCGGTGGTTTACGTTGTCGTGATGACTGAAGAATCGGTTGTTTGTTTGTAATTGTCGATGAATGCTGAGGATTTGTATTATTTTCAGGTTGCTGAACTGGAACTCTTGATGTGCACGGAATGTTTTCGCTTATTGGTATTTTATATTTTATATTCTTTATTCAGTTAAAGTACAATTATAAAAACTTAAAATACTAGCTTACTATTTTATTTATCGATTTTAACCCTTTGGATGCTGGACAGAGAGAGAGTTCCTTAATCTAGAGTTCCTTGTGCATAGGCTTATATTAACATCAAATACGTAAATATGTGTTATACAAAAGTGTTGCCAGAACTTAAAATGTAGTTGAATATAACATCCTCCCAGCTTTAATTAAGGAAATATATGTACTCATAAATCTTTAATTAATATACATATATACAAAATTCTTAATGAAATTCAAGTTAAAGTTTTTTTAATTCAAAATTGTTACAATAATTGATTTTAATTTCATAATAAATTATTCATAATAATTCACAATTTTCTTGGGTCTCTTGACTCTTACTTACTTCTACGTTGTTGTACACTCACATTTTGAGATTTACTAGTAATCGGTGTATTCTTTGATATAACATTATTGTTTGAATTAGATAAATTAATACCATTTCCACATAATTCTTCATCAGCATGAGACTTAGGAATATTTGTATACAAGTGACTAAATTTCGGTTTCTTTACAATCTTCTTTAATTGATTTACGTAATGCAAGATTTCGCAAATTGACAGCATTTGCCACCGTGTCGTCTACAAAGTTTTCAAACTTACATTTTTCAGCAAGATTTCTGAGTTTTATGATAAAATCGGCAATTGACTCCCCATCCTCTTGCCTAGCTTTTTGGAACTTAAATCGTTCGGCTCTCTTATTATGTTTTGGAGCGTATTGCTGCTCTAATAAAGCTATCAGCTCAGTAAAAGATTTAGTACTAGGTAAAGTCGGCGCTGCTAGTGATTTAAGTACTTTGTAGACTTCTGAACCGACCAAGGTTATGAACACTGGAGTCTGTAACTCACTAATGATTTTGTTGGCAAGAAAATATTGCTGCGCTCTGTCCTTATACGTCGCAAAATCCTCACCTGGGACAAATTCATTAATATTGCCAAGAAATGACATACTTGCCTTTGGTGTGATTTCTATTTTTGTTACAGTTGTATCCTCTTTTCCTCTTTTATTTTCTTTTTAGAGCTTGAGATCACTAAATTCGATTTTTGTGAAACTTATATTAATTTATCTCCGCAATCCTGGGTTTTTCAAAAATACTTATTTACTCCAATATTCTCCTTATTTTCCTCGTTGCCAATTATTTTATATTTTATATTCTTTATTCAGTTAAAGTACAATTATAATAACTTAAAATATTAGCTTACTATTTTATTTATCGATGTTAACCCTTTGGATGCTAGACAGAGAGAGAGTACCTTAATCTTAAGTTCCTTATGCATAGGCTTATATTTACATCAAATACATAAATATTTGTTACACAAAAGTGTTGCCAGAACTTAAAATGTAGTTGAATATAACAATTGGTAACGAATTTCGAGGATCATTAGCAAAAGATTGTTGAAAGATGATTAGTTGATCTTGTAAGTGTTGGTTTTTTGGTGTTGCATTGGTACTTCTCTCATCTGATGGAAGAGATTCGTCCGTTGTATTATCTGTTGGATTTATGTTTGGAACACTGGTTGCACGTAGCTGGTTTATGTGCCTCTTGAGCGTATATCCATTGTCCAATTTTACGATATAGTGAAGTTGTCCCATTTTTTTGGTAATAACACCTGATTTCCGTAGCATTTTATTCGCAGTGTAATATCGGGCTTGAACCCTTTCTCCCACGCTTAATTGTCTTGACGGTATAGAGACATTAGAGGTACTTTTGAATTTGGTGGGTTTTAGTGCGTCTAAACGAATTCTGATTTGTCTTCCTAGATATTGTTCCGATGGTGATTTTCCGTTCTTTAGTGGTGTTGCTCGATATTTGAAAATAATTTCTCTTATTTTGTGTACAATTGTTAATGGTTCATTGATCATTGCGGCTAATTTGTTTTTGAGTGTCTGGATGTTTCTTTCTGCTTATCCATTAGTTGCTGGAAGGCCTGGAGCTATGAACTTTTGAAAAATACCGGAATCTTGACAAAACGAAGTAAACTCTTCACTTTTAAAAATTGTTGCATTATCGGAAACCATTACATCCGGGAATCCATTCCTGGAAAATATGTTGAGTAAAATTTCTTTGGTTGACGATGAAGTTGGTGCTGCTGTGTATACTCCTACTTCTGCCCACTTCGACTTGGCGTCCATGACTATGAGAAAATAATGTCCTTGATAGGGACCCGCATAATCAATGTGAAAGCGTTACCAATTATTGTCTGGTTCTTCCCAAGGGTGAAGAGAAGCTTTCGCTGGATTGCTTTTAGTTGATGCACAGGCAGAGCATGAACGTATAAAAAATTCTATATCTTTATTTATTTAAGTTCAGTACACGTAACGTCTTGCAAGCTGTTTCTCTCAAAATAGTCAGCTGTAGGTTGCTTGGAATAACCACTCTCGGGTCTCTGAACAAGATATTGTTGTCGATAGTATACTCTGATTTCGAATCCCTTTTATTGTGCAAATTGAACAAAATGATTGATAGATTTTCATCTTTTTGCGTTTCGTACTTCAGCGTTTTGAAATATATTTCATTTTAATTGATTTGGTTAGTTGTTTTGAAGCAAATTAGACGAACATCATCATCTATATAATTTATGCTTTGATTGTTTGTGATTCGTAGAGCCCTAGAAAAACAATCGGCGATAATGTTTTCACTTCCACTTTTTGAAATTACTTCGTAGTTATGCCTCTGTAAGCGAGCTGATGTCATCTGAGGAAGTTTTGAATGTTGGTGAAAAATTCTGGCTAATGGCTGGTTGTCTGTTATTAATTTGAAGAATCTTCCAAATAAATATTGATGAAAATGTTGAACAGCGTAAATGATGGCTAAAGCTTCTCTGTCTAGCTGAGAATAATTTTGCTCAGATGAAGTTAGCGATCTACACGCGAAAGCGATTGGATTTTCTCTACCATCTATCAAGTGCGATAGTACACTAGATGTTCCTGTAGGACTTGCGTCTAATGCCAGTTGAATCGGCAATTCTGGGTTGTATGGCATTAAAACACGGTCGCTAGCGATTTCATTTGAGACTGTTGAAAGCTTTTTGACATCTGATTGACCACTTAAATTTTGAATTTTTATGTAAAAGTTCACGAAGTGGTGTTGTAATTGTTGAAACGTTTGCAATGAACCTCGAATAATATGTCACTAGCCCGAGAAATCGCTTACATCATCGGTCGAATTCGGTCTTGGCATTTCTAAAATAGCAGCCACTTAGGAAGGAGATTTCAAAATTTTATTGTGTTCTATCGTATGTCCTAAAAATTCAATTTTATTTTCGAAGAATGAACATTTTGCACGGTTTAAATGTAAGTCGAACTTTTGAAGTTGTTTTAAGTATGCACTTAGATTGGATTTGCATTCTGCAAGTGACTGGCCATGTATAATAATATCGTCAAAGTATGACTCTGTTTTGGGAACATCCCGTAAAATTTGGTCGATTATTCTGTTGAAATCAGCTGGAGCAGTTTTTATGCCAAATGAGAGACGATTCATTCGGTATGTTCCCCTATGGGTCGAAATAGTTTGAATAATACTTGATTGATCGTCAACAGGTACATGCAAATATGCTTTATACAAATCAAGTCTACAAATGTATTTTGAATTTCGAAGATTATTGAGAATTTGGTCGATTTTTCGAATAGGGTAGTGTGCATCTACCAGGCGTTGATTGACGCCGACCTTATAGTCGACGCAAAGTTGTACCCCTCCATCAGCCTTGGGTATTACCACTTATGGTGAACCCTAATCACTACTTGATGTTTTTGTTATAATGCCGGTTTTTTTTCCAAATAATCTAATTCATTGTTCGCACTTTTTATTAAGGTATATGGAATTGGACGTTCTTTTGAATAAAATGGTGAAGCGTTTGGACGTAACTTAAGTGAAATTGTATAATTTGGAATGCATCCTATCTTCTCGTCAAAAACGCTGGTGAACTCCGCCACTTATCCATATCATATGAAATATTGAAAACATCAACATTCTTACCTGAATTAATTTCATCAAGATCATACAAGTTGATATTAAGGCGTCTGATCCACAATATTCCTATTAAGGCTGCACAGCCGTCTTCGACTACGAATAGGTCATCTTTTATGTGCGTACCCCTGTACTGGATGTTGACGCAGGCTTTCCCACGAATGTTGTGTAGGATCGAAAAACAATATTTTTTGGCGTTAAATGTATCGATGAATTTAAGGCGTTGAATTGATGTCGAGGCAAAAAGGTATATGCGGAACCTGAATCCACTTCGAATTTAACAGTTTTGCTTTCAATTTTGATGTTTGCATAGTAACACTCAAGATGCTCAGCTGGTGAAAAATCATTTTTTTAAATGTCGATTATTTGGTATGTACCATATGTAGCCTAATCCTGAACTGCCTGGACTTGGTTTGCGGATGAGTTGAGTTTGGAACGATTGCCTAAGATTGTTGAAATGCAAACTTTAATTACGTGCCCCGGTCTTTTACATCCGGCATATTTTAGTTTTGAAGCCTCTGTGAAGCATTCTTTGGCATTGCGGTTGTTTCTTCCGCAACGCAGACACAGTCCAGCTATACCCAATTCCTGGTAATTGATCTTTGAAAATTTTGATCGTTGCACTGGTCGATTTGATTTGCTGAAATGTTCAGATTTTTTATTAATTGAAATTTTATTTATGTCTGGAACGATACTGCCTTTTTGACATTTCCCTGGCATCCACTTTCGCGGCTTCGAGTGTTAATGCTTTTGCAACAATTTCATCGAAATTGGAATTGGTTGATTGTAGTAGGTGTTCTCTTGTGCCGTTGTCCCGATCTTCTCGAATGAACTGCGCCCTCAGAAACACATCTGCGATTGACTTTTTGCATGTGGATGTAAATTCGCATTCATTCAATTCCATTCGCAGACAGGCAACAAATTCGGCAATGGACTGAGTCTCTGTTTGATATTTGTTAAGAAAACGATGTTGTGTCACCAAAACATTCTTTTTGGGGGCCAGGTTACTGTCCAAAGTTTGTAGCAGTTCCTCGTAAGTTAGCTCTGATGTTGACTTTGGTGCAGACAATGCCATGATTGTATTAAAGTGATTTTTAACTTTTTTTGCGAATTGGTTTGGATCCATTTTGAAGTAGGTATTTGCACTTTACCCAATGATAATTTTTACGAGTTTACCTCGTCGCCAATTTGCTTTAGAATTGCAATTTGAGTTAGAACTTAAAAGAAAGCCGACCACGTTTTTACAATGACAAATCTAATTTTATTCTAAACTTATAAATATATATATATATATATATATATATATATATATATATATATATATATATAAAGAAAAGAGAAAGCATAATACAAATTAAACAGATATTGGTTCAAGCCAGTGTTGGTGTTGTGGTTGCTGGTGGAAGGGCAATTAGGAGGATGGGGCACCAGGGACACCTTGATGTCCCGTATATCCCACACTATGGGCAGCGGAGTCGCTAGTGTTGGATCTAATTTTGTTGTTAAATGCTGTCATCGTCGGTTTCTATAGGATTGATAATATACACTCAGCGGCACGAAATCTTGGCCACACTTGATTTTTGTTGTAACTCGCCCCCAAATATTTTTATGTTAACGATTTCTTTGTAATAATGTTATGTGGATATACAAAATTTAGAGGTGCAAATGGGACTTGCTTATCTTTTTGCTTCCATTAATTTATTGTTATCGATGGCTTCTCGTAGCTCTCGTTCCGCACCCTGGAAATTAGTATCATTCCTCGACGAGCTATAAAGTTTCGTATGGTGAGAATACATGAATCTGCTGATAGGCTGTGTGCGCTCTCGAGGTGGACTGCTCTAATTATGAGACAGTAAGAAGAACTCTCCACCTTCTTTCGGTTCTTCTGAGATTAGCAATCTTGATCGGACCAAAGTAATCAACTCCACTGAACGAAAAAGGTCGAGTAAACGGTGACAGTCGCTCCTTAGGAAACTGAACCATTAAGGGTCCCCGGGGTTGGCAGTTTGGTTCTTACAGTCCTGACACCTCTTCTTCCTCATAGCATGAAATGGTGTTCGTAATTGTGGGGTTTGATACATTTCACGAAGCTCGTTAATAGCTGACTCATGATTTTGGTGATGGAATCTGCGATGCAAATCCATCATAATAAGTTGAGTGATTTGATGGTCTCTTGGGTGTATAATTGGTCTCTCGAAGTAGTCGTTTGATTCTTCGGAGAGATCTTTTCCTTTGGCTCGAATGACGTTATGTTCATCAAGATATGGACACAAGTTGAAGATAGGGCTGCTTTTCTCTAATGGTCTGCTAGCGCTTCTTGGTAAGTAATACGTTTTTCTCATTAGCACGTGCCATGCTTTTTGCAATTTTTCTTGTTTTAAAATTTCAGAACTTCTTTTATGTTTTTTTTTTCTTCTGTTTTAAGGTTATTCATATACCGGATAATGTAGGCTGTACTTCACAGCAGCTGGTTCCAGCATGAAAAGTTGTCTGCTTCTAGAATACGTTCTTGCGATTTAGTGTGAACATTTATATAATGAGTCTTTAACTCTTCAACCTTTGTGTCTTCGCAGCACACTTCTTTTGGCCAATCATACATAGAAAGTCTCAAGAACTCAGGCCCGTTGAACCATTTGCTGTTTAATGAAAATACAAGTACATTCTTCCATTTGGTGAATTTCGCTGACTCGACACAACGAACTGTCTAATGCCGATGATCTGATCGGAGCCAGCTAAGAACATTCCTAGAATCAATTACAGATTTTGTAAATCGAGCGCATAGAGTGGTAGCTTGGAGCTTAAGACGAGGAATAGACAAGTTTTTAAGAGGTGCAAATCTTGTTTTCGCACCTCTAAGCGCACACTCAACATGTTCACCACATGCGCTCCTCCACAGATGCGAAACCGTTTTCGTTGGCATGAACGAAGATGTGAAGCTTATTTTCTATTGTGGTTTCAGTTGCATGAGACATATACAGCCGAATTTATAAACTCATTATAGCGAGTGCATAAAATTATAATTTTCTTATAATGCCTCTAAACGCGAAAAACGTATTTATAAAACATATGCAATGTTGAATAGAGGCATTATAAGCTAAACGCGTTTGAGGGCTGAATAGTGCCTGTATAAGTATATTTTAGTATCGAAATGTCACTTTGACTGACACACAACAACATAATAAGTAGATATTAGGGTAGCGCTTATTTTGGCAATGTTTGACATTTTTTGTGTCCCACCATTGAGTTTATACACATAGAGGAATCACCTCGGCCGAACGAGAATCTTGCGTTAACTGTTCGCTAGATGGCGGCTTAGCTTACCTGAAACTTCAACCATTATTTGCATTAAATTGTGGAATCTTGTGGACTGTGTGGATTTTATTCCACATACCTACCTATACAAACACACAAAACACATGAGTATGTATGCACACTGAGCAGCGCAGTGAACATTCAGGTGGACTAGACATTAATTTTTTTTTTGGATAAGGGAATGTGTCTTTTTTTGTATCACCCGAAGTAGGTATGTAGTTAAAAAGCATGAATGAATGAATGAAGGGTAACAAGATTACGTCACTTCGGTTTTTTAAGTTTGTTGTTGTAATTATTGTTACCAAGCCCCGTGAAGATATTGTAGACAAAAAAGGATCGCTTTTTTTTCTTTTGGGGCGTACAAAATTAAAGTTCTTACAATTATTGTTGAATTTGATTTTACTTTAAACGTGCAATTCTTGTATGTATACATAAGTAATGTATATATTTATGGATCTAGGTAGGATTGGGTGTAAGTATGTGTATCTATTCGGATGGTCGTATACCTAGGTAGTTTTTTTTTTTTTTTATTTTCATATTTGGATGACATTAAATAGGTTTCAAATGGAGAACAAAAATGTCTATATTTTTTTTAATTATCTGCATTTTATCGCTAAAGTCGTTGTCAAGGGTTATTTCAAAATGCTATTTATTTCAGATTATGTAGGGACTGGGTACTTCACATCAGATGTGACAAAAAGCTGGGGCATTTAGGTAATTGGCAATAGTCACGACTCACGAATAGAACCGTATGGGAGGGAGTCTTTTTCGGCTCATATAGGCGGGAAGGCCAATTTTTCTGAAAAAAAGTAGGTTTTCAATTTTAAATTTTTTCAAAAACTAAACTACCTAGGTTTACATAAATACATAAATCCATTTGGTTTTTGAAATTCGACTATCGTTCATAGGTACCTACCTACCTACCTATATGTAAAAATTTTATAAATAAATTATTACAACTTCTTTTCACCTTTTTACAAAATTTTCAGTTTGAAAATGATACCTATTTAAATTTTCACTCAAACATCTTGATTGAAAAATTTAATTAAAAAAATTTAATTATGGCTTTAGAAAATCATGTATGTATGTGTATCTTATTACTTTAAACGAGCTATTCTTATATATATATGTTTACATACATAGGTACCTATATATTTATATATACATACATACATATATATAGTTTAGTATAGTTAATTGCAGCAATTAGAGAATTAATCTTACAGATTTATATGTTAAATAGGAATTCCCCATCTTAATTTAAAAAAAAAATTCCTTGTAAAGTTCTTTTGAACGTTTTCGATTCTTTTTACTGAATTTGAACAGTATGGATTCCAAACTGTACAACAATACTCCAGCTCAGAACGTACCAATGAATTAAATAATGATATCAGTGTGTATGAATTAATAAACTCTCTAGTGTTTCTTTTAAGAAACCCTAACATCTGATTGGCTTTATTAATGATATAATCATAATGAGAGTGAAATGACATATTAACGTCAAGAATAACACCCAGATCTGTTTTTTGCAGTTCTTTTTTAAGTTTAATATTATTTATGCTATAATCAAACATTATTTGATTATGGCTTCTGTAACATGACAAAACTTGACATTTAGCTACATTAAGATCAAGGAAGTTGGTGCTGCACCAAGTTGCCAATCTGTCCAAGTCTGCTAAAAGTAGACTACAATCCGATGTGCTAGAAATCCTCCGATAAAGTTTTAGATCGTCCGCAAATAGAAGACAGAGCGAATCTTGAAACAAGTTCGGAATGTCATTAACAAAGAGGAGAAAAAGTAATGGTCCCATATGACTACCTTGTGGTACACCTGATGGAACATATATATCATCAGATTTAATATTTTTTATTTTCACAACTTGCACTCTTCCAGTCAAATATGATTTAAGCCACATTAAAAACGATGAGTGAAAACCAAAAGAACAAAGTTTGTGAAGAAGAATTTTGTGATTAACTCTATCAAACGCTTTCGAAAAATCAGTAAAAATAATATCAGTTTGATGACCTTTTTCCATATTAGATATAATGTCATTCGTCATTATCACTAAATTCGTTGCTGTTGATTTGCCCACAACAAAACCATGCTGAAAAACTGATATTTGATCTTGTGTTATAGTTGAAATTCTATTATATACTATTTTTTCAAATAGTTTTGGTATAGCAGAAATCTTACAGATTGGTTTATAATTTGTTATCTCCTGTTTGCAGCCAGATTTGAAAATTGGCGATAAAAACGAAACTTTCCATGAATTTAAGAAAATACCTTTAGATAAAGAAAGATTAAAAATTTGCGTTAGCGGATGGGCTAAGGCAATCGCACATTTTTTTAGGAGCATAGGTTGAATATTATCTGGACCTTCACTTATGTTCAGATCTAGGCATAATAAAGCCTTCTCAGCCTCTGCCTGACATAGAACAAGTGACCCAAGATCCAAACTTTCACTAGCAACTGGAATGTCTTGTATTACAACAGATTCTGATGAATAAACTGATGGAAAGTAATTCGCAAACAAATTGCAAATAACGGAAATATCACTTGTAGTGGTGTCTAGGTACTTCATACAGCTTGGTAATCCATATGACTTTCGTTTATTATTCAAAAAATTCCAAAACCGCTTGCTATTACTTTTAAGATCACTTTCAATTGAAAGAATGTAATTACGATACAAAAATTTATTTAAATAATTAAATTTATGTTGGCAATCAAGACGGCTGTTACGAAGGTATATATTTTCTTTGTTATGTCTGTATAGTTTATATGCTTTATTTTTTTGATTTTTGAGATTACTTAACCTTCTATTGAACCATACAGGGTTAGAATTCTTTTTTAAATATTTTTTTGGTACATATTTATCAATTGCACTTTTTAAAACCGACGTGAAAATATCATAGTCATTTTCTAAATTGGAATTCGTAAAAATATTTTGCCACGAAAATGATAATAAATGCTCAACCATTGCATCAAAGTTAGCTTTATGATAATCATTAACAGTCACGTTATTCTCATTTTATTATTTAAATAATTATAAAACTTAATATCACCCTCAATTCCAAGATGGTGTTGAGTATGATCTACAACTGGAAACTTAGACTTTTCAATAGAAATATGAAATTCCTTGTAAACAAATATTAAATCAAGAATACGGTTATGATCATAATATTCATTATTAATTTGGATTAAATCATATTGGATTAAGAAATCAATAACAGAAGATTCAATTTCGCTTGTAATCTCATAAGGAATTAAATGTTTATCTTCTAAATCTAAAACCCATTTAACATTACCAATATTAAAATCACCAGCAAAAATTACATGTTGCATATTATGTAATCAATCTAATATTTTTTTTTAATTTAATAAATGCAAATTATAAAACTCTAATGAGCTCTTAGGTGGTATATAGCTTGCTATGACGTATAATTCTAAATTGTCTATATTAACAGACACAATACGTTGGTCAATATCAAGGTTAGAAGCTGAGGAGTTTGATTGTAATTTAATTTCTCTGCATGACAGAGAAGCGCGAACCGCAACCAATACTCCTCCCCCCCTTTCCATTTTTGTTTTAATTTTACATCTATCCTTTCTGAATATTGTATAATTATCTGAAAAAATTTCAGAAGTTAAATGATTTTCAGACAACCAAGTCTCAGTTATAACAATAATATCATAATTACATACTGAAAAAGAAACAAATACATTATCGAGTCTAGTTCTTAACCCACCTACATTTTGATAATAAAAAGATAGGCTCCTTTTTCCAAAATGGGTAGACGTTGATGTGGTAGTCAAATTTAAAGATGAATGCGAATGAGCAGTAGATTGATTAATATCATTAGATGAAAAAATAGTAGTATTCCCAGACCTCTGAGAATTGACATTTATTCGTTTTTTGGAATATATACAAAAAGGCGTATAGTAACCCCACTTGGCCAAAAATCGGCGTCATAGACCGAACTGGAATACTCGGTTGGGACAATTATTTTAAAATTTATGAAATTTTGTTGTTTTTTTTTGTTTTTTCTTGTTATGGTTTAGCAAAAAACAAGAAAATCCTGAAGGATTTGAGTAACTACACAAGTTTGAAACAATAAATTCAATGATTGCACCAGTTGTAGTGTCAGGATGAAAACCAGAGATATGAAAGCATTTAACTTTGCGCATTACCTTAATACTCTCACATTGCTCCCTGTTACCAACAAGGCCTTGTGGTCTTTGATTAGGTTTTTTTGAAGGATGTATCCCTTTTTCAACAACAGGCGCCTCTATACTTTTATTAGATTCCACATCGGTTATACGCTCATGTAATAAAGCAACTTCGGCAACATCATTTTCAGCAACAGCAACATTAGTGCCAACATCACTAACATGAGCAACATCAGCATCATCAACACCATCAGTATCAGTATTAGCAACATCATCTTCAGCAACATCAACATTCGCAGTATCAACAGCTGTACCAAGAACCCCATCAACAACAACATCAGCATTTACCTCTTTTTCATTAAGAGCAGAAATTAAGCTTTCATCAGTTCTGTCAGGACCAGCGGACGGAGAAGATGAAAGAGCATCAGCAGCAAACGAGACCCCAGCACCATCATATACACCTATTTGCTTTCTCGGAAATGACTATAACGATTTTGATAAAATTTTCAGAGTTTATTACGATGAACGATAACAAAATAAAAAATTGGATTTGGTTAAATCCGCCCACACCCCGCCCACTCCCACTTTTCTTACTTCTTAGTATGACGGAAACGGTGGGAAATATCTTTATTTCTCAGAAACGGCTCAAACCATTTGAATGAAATTTTCATAGTTTACTGTTATGGGTACGAAAAAAATAAAAAAAAAAAAAATTAGTAAAATCCGCCTACAGTTACGCCCACTTTTATTAGTTTTCGGTTTTTCGAACACGGCTCCAACGATTTGGATGAAATTTTCAGAGTTTATTCTTATGAACGAGAAAAAAAATAAAAAATTAGATTTAGTAAAATTCACCTACTGCCACTCCCTACTTTTATTATTTCTTAGTTTCTCCAAAACAATTCAAGCGATTTGAATGAGGTTATAAGAGTTTATTCTTACAACAAAAAATTGAAAAATTCTAAAATCCACCCACAGCCACGTCCACTTTTATTATTGCTTGTCTCGTAAACGGCTGTAGCTATTTTAATGAAATTTTCAGAGTTTTTTTTTATGAGCGAGAGCAAAATTTGAAAACTAGATTCAGTTAAATCCGCTGACTGCCACGCACACTTTTCATACTCCATAGTTTAGTAATCTCTCTATTTCTCGAAAACAACAAACAACAAAATAGTAATATTCGCCCACAGTTCCACCTACTTTTTTGGTCTATCCGAAGCGGCTCCAACGAATTGATGAAATTTTCGGAGTTTATTCTTATGAACAATTATGAAAAATTTGAAAGTTTGATTCTGTAAAATGGAAAATGAATATACAAACACAACGACAACACCAACAATATCATGTTATAACTTTTTTGAAAGCCAGTAATTTATTCTTCAATTATATTTTATAAATTACGTTATTTTAGTGCTTAGTTTTTGAATAAATGATTTTTAACTCCTAATTTTTAGAATTAAATTAAAAGTGGATTAAATTTATTAAGGTTAACAATACACTTGGCTGCAAGTGTAATATATTTTAGGTCTTTACAAAAATAGGAGTACAAAAAGAAAGCAATTTTTCATTACATTTTCATATCTGAAAATTTTAATTGTGGGACTTTGAGAAACGTATTTGGGTAACGCTGGGTGCTAGCAAGGTATTTATGTAAGCAAGCAATTAAAGAACAAAAATCTTATTAGTAGTTTTAGTAATTTTAAATTTTCCCAAAAACAAGGAGACATAAAATCATCTAATTTTCGGTTTTTGATTAAGAATTAATTTGAACAACGAATTTCAGAAAAAAAATAATATAGGTACATAATTTTAAAGTTTTTAAAAATTACACTTTAAACTTTTTTTATATTTTTTTTTCCAAATTTTGAGTTTAAAACCCGTTTTTTTCAAAAACTATATGCATAGATTTCACTTCATTTAAAAATTAGCTAAAAGAATAGAGGGCTTTTAAAAAGAGGTAGGTATAATACTTAATTCTAAGTATTACCGTCATTTTTTAATATTTGTTTATCCATTTTCAGTACTTTTTTTATGAAAGTGTTTGGTTTTAATTGCAAACCGCAAAGTGACTCGTAGAAGAAAATGAAATTTTCAATCTACAATTTTCCTCCTTTATTATAGATTTTTGTCGTCGGATTAAGTGCTACAAGTTTGGTTTTAATATCATTCAGTGATTTTCTTCTTTTGCGATAGAGTAGTGTTTGTTCTCTGTGCACAAAGATGCCAGTACCTTTTAACTTCGGCGCGGCTACAATAAGTTTGTTTTCAATATCCTCGTCTTGAAAATTAAGTACCATAGTTGTTTTTCTGTTGTGGCGATTATTGAGTTCTTGTGATTTACGAATTGAAAAGTCAGCGTTTTCGTGTAGGTCAAGAAGGCCTAGACAGGTTTGTTTAGCAAATTCAAGCTTGTCTGTCTTGTTGCCTGAAGGAACACAACACAAACATACATATATATGCCAGTAAGACCTAGGGTCTTATAAATTAGGCAAATGTTAGAAGGAATAGAAGGATAGGATAGATTTTTGTTGGCACAGTGGATTGAGAAATTAGGTTTTGATTATCTCATTAAATCCCAAGGAAAGTGCAATAACAACAGTGTTTTTATTAGTCTTTTTTGACAAAACTTCAAGTTGCCTTTCGAGTGTTCCACAGTAACTCTCCATAACGGCCAAGCGCTCCGAGAGTTGGGTATTTTCAGACCGCAATAGCTGTATGTCTATCAATATGGTAGAGACGTCATCTTTGGTACCAATATTTTTTAAGTGTTCATTTAAAGAATCATTAATCATTAATTATTATTATCTTCGTTGGCTTGTAACGATTTTGTAGACATTTCCAAATTCTTGTCAGACACAGTTTTCTGGAAGCCTGGCGAATTTACCGGAGATACTTCGGAAGCTTTCCTCTTTGGTTGCATAGAGTTGAAACCGCTAATGCAGTCTTTGTGGCATCAGATTTAAAAACTTAAATTCTCCTACCTTCTCAAGTGATGCTCAGGATTTTCAGCTGTTTTATTTAAATTGTGTGTTTATAACCAAATTAAGTTTAAAATTACTTTTTTTTGTTCACTATTTAAGAAATAATAAATAAAATACTCAAGAACTTCAACAATTTCGACTTTATTTGTTCACTCTCTCTCTCTCTCTCTCTCTCTCTCTCTCCATATAATATAATAAGTATGTGCTATCCCCCAAATAATTTTTAAAAATTATTTTTGTGTTATCTGCGAATTTTTCAAGGTAAAAAATAAATTCTTATGAGCTTATAAAATAGTAGAAATCTTCGTTTTGTTTAAAAGCTTTTTGTTTAGTGTTTTTTGTTTTGGTTTGTGACTTTATGAATACGCTTTTGAGTGCCGCCCCCATACAACTTTTCTCCCAGAGTGCTGGTAACTTTTGTAAGCTCGATGAGTTGCAAAATCCTTGGACGACTTAAAAAGCTTATATCTTTCATTTTATTTATCGGATCATTAAAATTGAAGTCTTAAAGATTGGAAAAAATAACAGACCATCATTTCTTGTTTTGAAATTAATTTAAGTAGTTATATTTCTGACACAATAATTTTATACTCGCAGTTTTTAATCTCCCAGATCTACCACAAGCTGAGAAAATAATTGATAGATTTTTGAATTAGATTTCATGATACTTGTACCTATCAGCTCACTTACTCATATTTTGGTTATACTTTCGATCCCTAAATATGCTGTCACCTCTCTGAGACTATAAGAGTTGTTTTTCTTTAACACACTGAGAAATTTCAAAATATCAAAAGTTAAAAATTCGCCCTCATTTTGGGTTATTTTTTTTCCAACGTCTATTTTTCATTTTTTGAGTTACAAACGTTTTAATCTTGAGTTTTATATCTTCCAGAATTTTTTTTCATATCTATAACTTTCTTGTATTTATAAGATCTATCGATTACAAAAAAATATACTCTTTATAATCGGGTTTGGTTTGCAAAATATATTCTCTATCTTTATCTCTGTTTATTTTAATATACCTAATAATAATACTCTGAATTTCAAAAAATCCGTATTAAAATTTACTTTCACGTGAAATTTTTGTATACCACTTAAACCTATAATATGAGCAGGCTCAGATAATTGAATAAACTCAAAAATATTTGAATATAATCGACCCATTAGTCTTTGAGTTATTAACATTTGTATCCAAGACCGAAGAACAAAAAATGAGTGAAGTAGAGTTATGTAAGTCCTCTCATCTGAATATATAATGCTTACAAACTTAAAAAAACTAAATAGAACTTCATAATATAACATTATACAATACGTTAATACCAACAAATATTTATTTAAGTGAGACAGGAATAAAGTTCCGCTAGATATGCAAAGTAACACACTGTGGAGGTTAAAAGGAAAGGATAGGTAAGAGGACAGGGGAGCGACCTTTGGTTTCAGGACTCATCTGAAGATTATATATCTCGAGAATCTTTGACCTTACTCAGCTTCTACAACTCGACAAGTTCGACGCTCGGGTAGAAGATATTCGGATCTTAAACATAAAGATCTTAAAATGAAGGTTAAAGTCAAGCTACAAAAGGACAATGGTCATTTTTGGCCCTCATACCAACAACAATGAGTCATATATCGTTGGAAAGGTCTATTTATGTACATAAAATATTTGTACGTCAGTTTCTCCCTACTTGCTGTGGGAAAAAAGATATGGCCTAAAATAAGTTAAAAAAAAAACACAAAAAACTATTGTTTTTTTTTCATTTCATTTCATTTCATTTTAATTTGATTTTATATTTATTTAATATACATTTTATACACTATTATTATAGACTATTGAAATCATGATTCATGCTGGCCATTGTAGAAGTTAACTAGTTCATCCCACGAATTTCCCTCAAGATGCTTTGGAGAAGCACGTTTCCGGGAACTCACCTACAGTTTATGTTCACATAATAGAATGAGCCTTAATTGTTTCTGATATACGAATAATGCAATGTGTGGCAGTGTTTCTGGCTCTCATTTAGTTTTGAACTTGAATCGAAGTATTAATTTGGACTGGTGCTGGATGCAGGTAATCTTACAAAGTTTTCAGTTCAGAAACGAGTACTGTTATATTATACCTGTTTCATGCAATAAATAATACAAACATTTAACTTAGGTTTGAAACGTTACATCTAAACAATTGTTTTTGGTTTTCTTAATCACTCCACTTAAAAAAAAATACAAACCTCTGCAATGGCGTATTCACGCACATAATCAGCCAACGCAGGTTGACCTTGAACCATATTCTGAGTCAAAAGGTGACGTTGATTCCTTCGATTATAAAACCCACGTTGGCAAATGACACAAGTATTATAATGCCCCTCCATTTCAAATAAAAAAAGCAAAAATAAAGAAAAGAACCGTAGGTGTGAATGGATAGATTTAAACATTTTAGAACTTTCAAAATCAATCAGCCGCGAACTCTTAAAACGTATTTCTCACAGCACAAGGGTCAAATAAAGATTGATCCATTATATCAAAATAAAATCTCCTTGTTTACCTTCTTCACGCACCTCTCTTCGCATATTTTTCCGTTGCACTGCGTTTGTAAAGTATGTCGTACCTTTTCTTATTCAGTTCTACTATTGTGTCAATCACTTTTTTCTCTAAACGAATTGAGACTTGCCGCCATATAAACAATCTACGCAAAAATAACTTTTCAATGGTATATGACTCATTGTTATTGGTCTGAGGGCCAGCACCCATATAAAACTGACCATTGTCCTTTATGAGACAAAACTTGACATGCGTCTTAACCAATGCGATTGTTGAGCTTAGAATATTCAAAGGTAATAAATTTATAACTGAAGTTCACAGGGCCAGATGATCAAGATTAAGGTATTTCAATGAAGGTAAATCAGGCTAGTGGTAGAATTAAATTAGTGAAGCAACTTAAATATAACTATCGAGAAGGGTCAATTTGGTTATCTAACCAATGCGATTGTTGAAACTAGAATATTCGTGGGCACCTATTTCAACCTCTTAAATAAACTTATAAATTTATTTCTTAGGGCCAGATGATCAAGGTTATTGAATTAAGGTTAACCAGGCTAGAGGTAGAATTAACTTAGCGACTTAAATATTAAAATCGGGTAACTTATATTTTCTGTTATAATAATCGGATCTTTGAGGTTAAGGTCTTAAAATGAAGGGAAAAAGCTACAAAAATGTATGTGACAAAACTTGAATTCCTTCTTAATCAATTCGATTGTTGGTCCTAGAATATGCATATTTTCCTGTTCGAACCTCTTAACTAAACTTATAACTGAAGTTCTAAAGAACGGATCTTCTTGGTTAGCTTATAACTTTTGTTCTAATCATCGGATCTTTGAAATTAATTTAATTAATAAAAATTAAGGTGTCACAAAATTTGACACATGTCTTAATCAATTCGATTGTTGAACCCAGAATATGCATATGTACCTATACTTGAACCTTTTTAATAAACCTCAAATACAGATAAATTTTAGACTTCATCTTAAAGCAGCCCATTTACAATTCAATTTGGTTGTCAACGCAGCTGTCAACTAAATTAATGCTTGGCCACACACTTCTTAAAATCCGTTCAAAGAATACTGCTTCAACTGTCAAAAACATTATTGTTGTGTAAAGAAATTATACGACTCGAGTTTGTTAATTTCTTTAAAAAATGAGTTCAAAATTTAAAATAATATAGAATAAAAACAATTAGGTAAATCAAGTTTGCAGTGAGGATGAGCTACACATCAAATTCTTTGTAAATTTGGTCTCAAAAAAGGTTTACTTTGACAGTAAATCAAATGATTTGTCTAAGTACATATGTACATAGTTTAATAAGTTGAAAGACTTGTAAATCAATTTGAACAGAATCAAAATCTTTTGATTTTCTTCAACATCAACAGTCAAATTGATACTAATACACGGTTTAGTTTGATCAACAATCGACTGAATCAACAACTAAGCTGAATCGTGTATGGTGTATGGCAATTACAGAAGTTAAATGATGTGTAAACTGTGTGGGCAAAATGTGTTTTGATTATTAATTTTAAGAATTTTTATAGGAAGAATTGAGTTAATAAAAAGTAGATATATTTTTGAAAATTAATACCAATGTAATGTACATATGTGAAAAGGAAAAAATGTTTACTATAAATATGTATGTAATTTGTGAAACAGAAATTCTGTTTACAAATTCGTAAATGTAGTTAACAAATACATTTTTGTGTTTGTAAATTGTATATTTTGGTGAAATAAGCCCCAGGACGAACACCACCATGACTGAATAAATGAGCGAAGTCACTTCACTTTTACAAAAATTTGGAAAATTAGCTTTGCTTTAATATTTTGTCATGCTGTTCTTTAGTTTTAGTATGCATACAGCCAGCTCACTATGTTTCTTAAATAATATTATGTGTTAACTATCATATTACCAAATTTCAGCTTTGGTTCACTAAACATTTTGTTTTACACACCCAAAATCTGTCAAGGGATCCCGGACTATTATGATAATTTTTTTGAAAGCAATTGTGAAAGCAAAATATGAAAATCAATTTTATAAAACTAATTTTACAGTTATATGTTATTCTATCACATTTTTTTACATGGGTTAATTTCTGGGATATAATGTGGAGGCACTTTTACGTAACAAGAATTTGGAATTGTATGAATTTAGCAAGTTTTTAATTGGAAACGGGCCTTAAAGAAATTTTACTAAAGTAACGACGATGATTTTTAACTTGCTTTTAAGTGCTGAATATTATTTTGTATTAATTTGTTTTTCTTTTTTTTATAGTAACCGCTATTGCAGAGTACGATTATTTGGCAAAAGAAAATGATGAAATCGATCTTCTCAAAGGTCAAATAATAGAAAACATCACTCAAAAACCTGGTGGTTGGTGGGAAGGTACAATTTCTTCGACTGGAAAACGAGGAATGTTTCCCGATAATTTTGTACGCGTCATTGAGAATGTAGAAAATAGTATGGTTGTTTTAAGGTAATTCATTAAATATTTTTTTAACTTTTTTTGAAATAATTTAATTTAATATAATTTCCCTATGATAATTTAAGAAAGAGCAATAAAAAAACTCGCATTTTATTAGTTTATGACTTACGAATATGTATATTGTTTTTTTTTTTTTTTAACGTGTAAACGTCTATGCCGGCGCACATAGGGGTATTCACCCAATCTAGCAAATGCCAAATTTGTTAAACCCTTATAAGTAAAAAAAAATCACTTGTAATACTAGAAAGTCTACGAAGCAAAAACAATTCCAAACAAAGAAAAAATTATAAATTTTCGTTTGATTTTGATTTTGTGTTAACCTTCCCTGGCCGTCCCTTCTATTTTTGTGTTCGTGGAAAGAAACAGCATCACTGATATCTCAAAAGTCACAAGAAGAGGTGAATTTAATTTGGGACTATTTCGTTCTCTCCCAGTCACAATCACAACTAGTGAGATACACACAAAAAATCGAAATTGTTATCTCGTACAGAGCGTTTTAAGCATACTTGCAGTTAGGATGCCAAGCTTTCGCACCATTATATTAATATTGAAGGTTTGAATGAAACAATTCAGTCAGTTTCGTGCGAAAGTGCGCGCGGTGTCGCTGAAGTGCAGTTCGACCGAGTGCGGTTTTACCTTTAAAGTCACTTTTTTTTTAAATGCCAATTCATATGTCACAATTTTTTTGAATAAATTTTTTTTTTGATTGTCGACTGGACCATAGGAGAAAAAAAGTGTTCACTCATGGTTTTGTTGTTAAAGTTTTTTCTTGGTCTGTTCTAAATTGAAATGTTTTTTTTTTCCCACAGCGCCGCTCGAAGATAACGCTAAATTTTACTGAATATACTGAATATGGTGCTGCGGTTCTAATTTGGTTGTTCGGTCCTTAATGCAATTGGTGGTGCCAAATATTTTCCTTCGGTTTTTCGTAGCACTATTTATAAAACTTTCCATTCCCGCCACAACATGTACAGCAGAGTAATCTTTCAGTGAATTATGAAAGATAAAAACTTAACTCAGTTCAACAATTAAAGCGATTAAATGCTGATGCGTTGTGTATGATGAACATTCACAAAAATCAAAAAATCAAATAGTCAACTGTTGATGAACCGTTATTTGCCATTAACTTGTGTAATTGTTAAAATGTTTAATTTGTAAATGGAAGAATTTGGGGTTAATCACAATCACAATTATAATTCCCAGGCCAGTAGAATGCGATGCTTAAACTAAAACCACTAACGATATCGCGTAAAGTTACTCATCAACAAACCTGCATATTTTATTAAACGTCTCAAATTTACTTAACGACGATGTTTCCACCTAATGGGATGGACAAATAGAGTGAACCGATATCTTAAAATCATGTCCATATAATGTACCAATAATAAATAAAAAATTGATGCTTTTATCACAAAATGCACAATTTTGGAATTAAGTCGCCCAACTACATAGAAAAGTAAAACCCTTTACTCTTCTGATTGGTGTATTTCAAAAACCGTTATTTGTATGAAAAAATTATGTTTTACGTTTTTGTAGGAAATATTCCAAGCTACAAATTAGTCTTTGACACTTTTTTTTGTATATCTTACCATTTTGGAGTTATTCTTGAAAATCCATTTTGGGGGGCCTTCAACCCCCCGTAAAATTGTTAGCGGCGGTCATAACGATGGGGACTTTTGACAATTTCTTAAGAACACAATGAGGAAGCGATTTTTTCCGAGTCAAATGCTTCATTGACTGGACTATAACTTTTTATTGGTTTTTTGTAGTTTTGGTGTTGGATCTGTTTTAATTGTTTTGTAAATATTTTAATAATCTTCGAGTAGTTTTGACATTTTGTTTAGGTAATCTGATTTGTGCATAATAACAGTTTTATTGCCTTTATCTGCCTTAGTGACAACAATTTCGTTTTTGTACTGTCTGAGGAATTTTTGCGTATCTTTATTTATTTTTAGAATGAATTTTTCTATTGTATTTTTTATTCTTCTATTGTGTTGCAGAATGCGGTTGGTAACTCAAGCTATTTCCTTTTCTCTCTCATCTTCAATTAATTACAATCTATTCCTTGGGAAGCGCTTATAAATATCTAAAACTAAATAACGCTAATGATACTCTACTACTATCTAGACTATCTTAAAAATATAAAAATTAACTTTTAAAGTTACTCAAAACTTACCACGATGATACTAATTTGCGGTCTAAGCATTTGACTATTGAAAAAGAATTCGATACTCAATAGTTTTTTATATCGGGCTTATTTGTTCTCTATTGAGTCAATTATTAAATTTAACAGTGACAATTTTTGGAAATATATTAACGCTAAGCGTAAAAGCAATGGGTATCCAAGCTATGTACATGAAGTACTTGAAGTAAGGCCAAAACCAACGTGTAAACGCGATACATACTTAGCCACAATTCTTATCTTGATTTCACTTCAAACTGTACAAAAATCAAAGCTTCACTTTGAACTGTACAAAAATCAAAGCTTCACTTTGAATTGTACCAAAAAAGTTTTTCCCATAGCTTTCCATTTTTAGATTCATTCTTCATTCTAAACTCAAACGTGACTTTAAAGATCATTTTTGGCCAACTTTAAATCTTAAAACTAATAACTTAAATATAAATTTAAATTAAAGTTAAGTCTTTTAAAACTAAACAAATAACGCGTTTTATTTTACTTAATATTGTGCCAAGAAGGGCACAAATTGATGAACCCGACATTGAAGTAAATTGCTCGACGAAACAAAATATTCTTGTTCACGTGCCAAAAGCACAAAAGATCTTGTTGCTCTGCAATACCCAGATGTAGTGCACAATCTTAAAGTGCACCACGTCGAATCCCTGCATTTATTAGGACATTCACAGCGTGCAAGGCAATTAGAAAGATTCAGTGTGCAAAGTATAAGGACACACACAAATATCCGTCCCACGAAGTTCCAACGGGCGCACAGTGGGCAAAAATCGTTAATTTAGTGGCCAAAAATCCATAACTTTTGAACCAGTTGAGATTTTTTTATAATTTTTTTTATTTGTAACTTTATTAAAGTACCTAATAATATACAACGTTTAATTTATCAAATATGTGTTATTTAAATTTAAAAATAAATAACAAAAAAAGTTGATTTCATTTTTTTTAAATAAAGTGTGTATAGTGTATATACTAGAGTCTACGATTCAGTCCGTGTATTTGAAAAACACGGGTACACGGACTCCGTGTATTATTACACGCAAATAAAAATCCGTTCTCTTAAAATACGTGTATTTATTTGCTTAATATCCGTGTATCCGTGATCTTTATTACATGGATTCTTAATACACGGAATGGTTTTTGATCTCTATTCTTTCGAGGGGTGGGCTTACAAGCTCAAAATTTTGAGGGATAATGGATATTATAGATTTTTATTTTTGTAATTTTCCAAAAAAAATCGATTTTTAAAGAAAAAATTAAATATGTAATTCTAAATTTAAATCCACTGACAGATTCGACTACCAAGTCGTTGTTGTATTTTTATTAAAAAAAATCCCATAAATTTGGCCCTCTCCAGTGATGATTGGATTATTTAAAATACACGGATCTTCGGATACACGGACACGGGCGCACGGATGCACGGATACACGAAATACACGGATTCAAATCCGGATATTATAAGAACACGTGTATCCGTGTTTTTAAATATCCGTGTAATAGGGAGCTCTAGTATATACATATATACCTACAAGTTGTTTCGAAGTTAGTGACCAAAAACTGATAGGAAATGATTCTTATGTTCTAAAAAAAAGTTTGGTTGTTTTTCTCCTTATTTAAAGTGGGAGGACAAATTTTTAAAAACAATTAAAAAACAATTTACAAACAGAAAAAATTAGAATATTTAATTATAACTTTATTTTATAAAAAACAAATTAGTTATTTTAACAAAAAAAAATTCAATTTTTGAACTAAAAAAGTGAAAAAAAAAATAAAAAAAAAATTAGCTACAAAATTATGTGTTTATGAGTGCTAGTATGTTATTATATTTAATGCTGATATTAATTTTAAGTCGAGTGTTAATCTGGGATTTAAGGTCTTTCAGTTTTTTTCAGAAACTTGAAAACTATAAAAATTGTTATTGGGTTAAGTAAAAAAAGTAAATAAAAGAAGTTAATTAATTGGCTATTCAAAAATATCTAGAATTTCTGTAGGCCATTTATCTTGAATTTCATTTTTTTGTTGAAATTTTCTCAGTGACAATATAAAGGGGTCTGATGATACCTCATTCGAAATAAGTCTTCGTTTGTCCTCGTTCTTGAAATTTTGCAAGTGTTGTTTAACCGGAACTTCTATATAGCTTAATATGGTTGGTTTCTTGAGCTTCTTCAGACAGTTCTCCTCTTGGCAAAATATGAGAACTTATTATATGCTCTCCATGGCAGAGAACTTTGTGAACAGTTGGTTTAATAAATTTTTTTGGGTAATGTTTTTTGAAGTCATCTAATGTGTCCTTAGCGTTTTTCCATATTTTTGCCCATTTAACTTTAAACCGCTATTAATTAAATTTAAAATGTTTCTGAATCTCACTACTATTTTAACTTTAATATTTAATATTTCCGCTGTTATTTCAAAATTCTCAAAAAATCTTCTTGCCGTATTACCGTCATTGATGTTCCCGAAACCTTGTTTAGGAGTATACTCGAAGTAAAATTTTGCATACAGTGTAATGAATGTAATGAAACGCAAAAAATTATATTCATTAACTTTAATTATATGAAACTATAATACTATTTACTATTTATTATAAAGGTATACTATTCTAATTTTCTTAATAAAACGTAAATTGCATCCACTGCACTGCAGCTGCCGATGTAGTTCGCTTGATGGTTAATCCATTCGGATGTCGATCGTATGTTATGTCGGCTGTCAGAAAGATGACAGGTGACGGGCAGTCAGCTGGTTCGCGTTCGAGTGCGTGGTGATTGTTGTAGTGCCTTCAATAGTTTATTTGATGTTCGCTACAGGGGTCCCCGTTTTGCTGAAGCAAAACGCATAGGCGGTTTGCTAATTCTCCCAGCTCTCGTTCTTACACTCGCCTTCGGTGATGATACCCCTTGAGATGACGATAGGTCTTCCTTGGACTGGAATGATTTGTCTTCACAGGTGGATAATTTATAAGCTGGCTTTAATCTGTGGATTGAAATAAAAACTTCTTTGTTTGGCAAAGCTACCTTGAATGAATGTTGTTGTCGCTCGAGTACTGCGTATGGTCCAGAGTAGGCGGGTTGCAATGGGCGTTGCACATGGTCGTTTCGGATGTATACATGCGATGCCATTTTCAATTCTCTGGGAATAAACACCGGTTCGACATACGGCTGGAGTACGTTGGTGCGAGCTTTTGAAGGGTCTCTCTTAAATCTTGGATGAAGCTGACTGGATCTCTGGAAAATGAATCCTCTTCGAAGAAGTCTCCTGGTAGACGTAGTTCGGTGCCAAACATGAGCTGTGCAGGTGTGGTTCCAGACTCATTAACCATTGAACGTAGGCCGAGGAGCACGACTGGAACTGAAATCACCCAGTTGTCAGAGCTGTGAGCAGTAAGCGCAGCTTTCAGTGAGCGGTGCCACCGCTCCACCACCCCGTTGGCTTGAGGATGATAGGCCGTCGTGTGAATCCGTTTGCTGCCAAGAACTAAAGACAAGCGTTGAAACAAGTAAGATTCAAATTGGCGGCCTTGATCTGTTGTCAATCGCTGAGGGCAACCGATTCGAGCTACCCAGTTGAAGAGAAATGCTTCAGCCACAGAGGCGGCTGTGATGTCAGCAATTGGAATGGCTTTTGGCCAGCGTGTCGCTCGATCAATGCACGTGAGTAGATAGCTGAAGCCGTTGCAGGTTGGTAAAGGGCCGACGATATCGATGTGTACGCTCCAATCTATAAGCTGCACCGAATGTTCCCATTGTCGGGTTTGTATGCCTGTGTACTTTGCTAATCTGGCATTCATGACAACTCCGTGCCCATTTACCAATGTCTGCATTCATTGATGGCCAGAAGAAGCGAAGTGCAATTGTTTTACGAGACGCTCTTACTCCGGGGTGGCTGAGATTATGTACGCTCTCAAAAGCTGCTCGCCTGAATGATTTTGGTATGTATGGTCTAGCTCTTCCCGAAGTTGTTTCACAGACTACTTCTGTTTCGCTACCAGGAAGGACAAAGTTAGCAAAAACAAGTTTTTGACTTACCGTTTTTAACTTTTCCAGCTCCTTGTCTGTTTTTTGTAATCTGGCGATCGAGTTATAGTCCATACAAGGAGGACTGTCAATGGCTGCGATCCTGGAAAGAGCGTCTGCTGCTGCGTTCTCTGATCCGCTAACGTGACGTATATCCGTAGAGAATTGGGAAATATATTCCAAATAACGTTGTCGCTGAGGTGTTTCCGATGCTGAAGGTGGATTGCGAATGGTGAAAGTCAGCGGCTTGTGATCGGTGAATATAGCACAAGACCGCCCCTCGAAAATGTTCAATTGCCAGCTTGATTGCTATTAATTCACGATCGAAAGTGCTGTACTTCATTTGCCTCGCTGACAAAGCCTTGGAGAAGAAACCGAGAGGTGTAGATTTCCCATCAACGACTTGAAGAAGTACTGCCCCGACAGCTGTGTTGGAAGCGTGGGTCATGAGGCGTAATTCGGAGTCTGGGAAGGGATGTGCCAACGTGGCGACTTCGGCGAGCGACTGACGACAGCGAAGAAAAGCTGCTTCGGTGGAAGGTGACCAAACAAGTTGGGTTTTGTCATTTTTCTTCGCCCCGGGAAGCATTTTACAGAGCGGGCCTTGGTGCGATGCAGCATGTAATAGGCTAGGCCTAACAAAATTGAGGGCACCGAGAAAACGACGAAGTTCCGTCACTGTTGTTGGCTTCGGGAATTCTACCATCGACTTCACTACATCTTGAAGTGGTCTAATGCCTTTCGCGTCTACTTGATATCCGAGGAATATGATCGATGACTTACCAAATTCGCATTTGTCTCTGTTTAGGCTGATGCCGTTGTTGCTGAGTCGTTTAAAGATTTCCTCCAAGTGTTCCAAGTGTTCTTCTTGAGAGGTTGACGCAATTAGCATGTCGTCTATGTAGGTGAAGAGAAAGTCCAAGTCACCGAATATGGAGTCGACGAAGCGTTGTTGAGTTTGGGCGGCATTGCGAAGCCCGAAAGTCATTCGCACAAATTCATAAAGTCCAAAAGGAGTCTTTATTGCCGTTTTTGGGATGTCCTCGGGTGCCATAGGTATCTGGTGGTACGCTCGAGCCAAATCCAGGGGAGAAAAAATTGATTTATTTGGCAGCATCAGCTGGAAATCCGTGAGACGTGGCAGAGGGTACCTATCGGGAAGCGTAACCGCATTAAGGCGCCTGTAGTCACCGCAGGGCCGAATTGTACCGTCTTTCTTTGGAACAATGTGTAAAGGGCTGGCCCAAGAACTACGTGAATGTCGACAAATTCCCTCTTTCACCATTCGTTGAAACTCTTCTTTTGCCTGGATGTAATATTTGGGTGGAATCGGTCTTGTATTGCAGAAAACGGGCGGGCCAAATGTTTCTAGATGATGATAAACTGAATGTTGTGGATTTTGGAGTGCACTAACTGGAAGAGTGATGGTAGGGAAGCGTTGAAGCAAATTCGTGTAGGCGTCGTGGTTGATAGCGTTTAATGAGCCTTCATCCGATGACGTAAGAAGACGAGAGGTGCTGCAATTGGAATCTTGTTGACGAGTCTACCGCCATTAATATCGACGAGTAGACGGAAGAAATCGAGAAAGTCGGCTCCCAAGATTGAGTGTGGAATTGCAGCACGCTTAAAGCTCCAACGATAAATGCCAAAGTCCAAGCCGAGTGTTGTCGTCTCAAAGGTCTTTTTTTGGGTTCCATTAACAGCTCGCAGCATGGTAGGATCAGGCTGTAATCTTGTAGTTGAAGGTCTTAAAGGTGACCTCCCTCGGTTGCTCGGAATACGAGAACCACTCGATTTGCCTCACGCATTAAATCTTTGCCTAAAATTAGAAAACCAAAATTATAGGACAAATCACATAATTCATAATCAAGGAACAGCAAAGAAGTATCCACAAAATCCACCAAGCCGTACACCAGGCACCTAGTACTGATACCAAACTTCTCCAAGGCCTACCATTCCGCATAACATCAACAAATTCGCTATTCGTATCAAAGCAATAACTATCCTAGATGGAATAGTGGCCCTTCCGTCCGAAATCAATATCGTGCACCCAGTGGCCCTCCTGTCCAAAATCAATATCGTGCACCCAATCAAAATCAAATTTCTAATCAACCTAATACAAAGACAAATCTCGGGACAAGGCCGCAAACATCAGGACCACATCTTAAGTATGAGCCTCAGAATCCTCAAGCTAGGACACAGCCTTCACGTTCTAATCAAAAGTCTTTTGCACCAATACCCCAAAAAAATTCCATATTAGTACGGAAGATGACGAGCTTACAGAATATAATAGGAACTTAGAATATGAAAACAGCAAGTTCGAACAGTCTCTAGAAGATTTCATACCAGACGAGACAAAAGATTATAATAATATAAACGACAATGATATGGAAGATTTTTCTGACATTCATTTTTTAGATGAAAAAACTCTTCGTTACCATACGTCGAGGTTAAAACGAAGAGTGGACAAATTTTACAAATTCTCATAGACACTGGTTCAAACCGCAACTATATTCAACCTTCTTTAGTATCTAAACCTATTTCTAATAGGGATTGTTTCTATGCTAACTCAATTGGTGGCAGTACTAAAATAACTCATCATGTTGAAGCAAATCTATTTGGCCTCAAAGACAACAAATTAAAATTCTTCCTGTTACCATCTCTCAAATCTTTTGACGCCATACTCGGCAACGATAGCCTCAAAGAACTTTCAGCCGTAATTTACACTCAACAGAACTACATAGAAATTAAAAATGGCCTTAAACTTAGAATGAAACAAAAAATTTCCCAAACAGTTAATAATTTAGATATAAAAATGGACCATATGTCCGACTCCCAGAAAAATGCTATCAATTCGCTTGAAGAGGAATACGCCTCATTATTATCTAAACCTAACGAAAAATTGACTTGCACAACAACAGTTGTGGGCGAAATTCGCACCACCACGGATTCTCCCGTCTTCACCAAGTTCTACCCGTATCCCATGCCCCTAAAAGGGGAAGTTGAAAGTAAAATCCGCCAACTACTCGATGACGGTATTATAAGGCCGTCCAGATCTCCGTACAACTCACCGGTCTGGGTTGTACCAAAAAAAGCTGATTCCAAAGGCAATAAGCAATATATGGTAGTGATCGACTACCGTAAGTTAAACACGGTCACAATCGCGGATCGCTATCCCATCCCAGATATAAACGAGGTTCTTTCTCAACTGGGTAGAAACAAATTTTTTACGGTCCTTGAACTAAAAAGTGGGTATCACCAGATCCCTCTGAAGGAATCGAACGTGGAAAAAACAGCCTTTTCGATTAACAATGGGAGGTATGAGTTCGTAAGGCTTCCATTTGGGTTGAAAAATGCTCCGTCCATTTTTCAGCGGGCCCTTGGCGATATCCTGCGCAAAGTTATTGGAAAAATATGCTACATCTACATAGACGACATAATAATCTTCAGCCAAACGGAAGATCAGCATATTCAACACATTCGTGAAATTTTTCACACGCTGAACAAAGCAAGAATGAAGGTCCAATTAGATAAATGCCGTTTTTTTGAAAAGCAAGTCGAGTTTTTGGGTTTCATGGTATCATCCGATGGAATTCGTACAGATCCAACTGAAGTTGAGGCAATAACAAATTTTCCTGCACCAAGAACTGTGAAGGAACTGCGTTCTTTCTTGGGCCTTTCCGGATACTATCGCCGTTTTGTGAAAAATTATGCCAAACTGGGAAAACCGCTTACCGCTCTCTTAAGAGGGAAGGATGGACGCATGTCCAAAGCTCAACCGAGCAAAAAGAATATTGACCTCAACGGAGAACAAGTAGAAGCATTTCAAATGTTAAAAAATTCATTAATTTCAACAGATGTCGTATTAACGTACCCCGATTTCAAGAAACCTTTCCAACTTACAACAGCTGCTTCCCAATTTGCAATAGGAGCCGTTTTGTCGCAAGACGACAGGCCTATCACTTTTATCTCTAGGACACTCGCCACTATGCCACGAATGAAAAAGAGATGCTGGCCATATTCTGGGCATTGAGTGCTCTTAGAAGCTATCTATATGGTTCAGCAAAAGTGAAAATCATAACCGACCATCAGCCCTTAACATTTGCGTTAAGCAACAAAAATCAGAACAACAAATTAAAGAGATGGAAGGCCTTCCTAGAGGAATTTGATTATGAGCTACAATACAAACTAGGCAACACCAATGTGGTGGCCGATGCCCTTTCTCGAATATTAAATCCGTCAGATATAAATGCACTCACTTTAACACAACAAAGTGGTGAAAGGTCAGATGAAAAGTTGAAACTCCCATTAATGCCTTTAAAAACCAACTTTTTATTGAAATCGGTCCTTGCTCTTCATCAAGCTTTAAAATAATCTTTCCTACTTATCATCGTCATCAAATCATAGAACCAAATTTCACACAGGATAGCCTCACACAAATCTTAAGAAACCATCTAAATCCTTCAGTCATCAACGGTGTTAAAGCCGAACAATCCATAAGAAGTATGATCCAACAAATCTTTCCCTTACATTTTAGTAGGTATAAAATAAGGTTTACCCAGATACAAGTAGAAGATGTGACTTCCGACTTCCGAGACAGAATAAGAAGAAATTATTGTGATAAATGCTCACCAACGTGCCCACCGAAACGATAAAGCTCAGATTTTAAAATTGCATTATTTCCCAGGTATGAGTGAGAAGATTAAAAGAATCACTGAAAAATGTAGTGTCTGTACAGAGAATAAATACGATCGTCATCCCGATAAACCTGAATTCCAGCCAACCCCTATCCCGGACAGATTGTGCATATCGAAATTTATTTTACTGATGGGAAAATAATTTTGACCGCTGTAGACAAGTTTTCAAAATTTGCTTTGACGAAAATTCTAAAATCTAGAGCTATTGAAGACATAAAGCAACCATTACGAGAAATTGTTTTGTCTTTTGGCGTTCCAGAAATAATTGTAGTGGATAACGAAAAATCTTTTAGCTCCAATTCTGTTTCACACATGTTAGAAAATATGTTCAAAATTAAAGTTTATAAAACCCCTCCTTAAACAAGTTCAACCAACGGCCAGGTGGAAAGATTTCATTCCACACTTTCTGAGCTTATGCGCTGTCTTAAAACAAAAAAAAATATACAATAACTTTTCCGAATTACTAGATATGTCTGTCTATGAATACAACAGGTCCATTCACTCCACGACGAAATGTAAACCAATAGACGTTTTCTTTGGTAAAAATAGACTAAATCATCCAGAACAGCTGGAGCTAGAAAAAACAGAAATTATTAAAAAAATTGAAACTAAACAATCTGCAGACCTAAATTATCATAACAAAAATAGATCACCCCCGAAAAATTATTCCATAGGAGACATTATTTATGTGAAAATAAATAAGAGAATAGGGAACAAACTTTCCCCTAGATACCGAAAAGAAATTGTTAGGGAAAACAGAAACACTACTATTATAACAAAATCAGGAAAAACAATTCACAAAGGTCTCATAAAACACTGATATTCTCAACAGATTGTCCTTGCCTATGTTATATGCGGATATTCAAAGGTGGCGACTTTGAGCCTTGGATATTCGAAAGTACAGACGGGTACTTTTAACAATTATATACCAAATTTATTGAGGATATCAAGTCAAAAATCCATGGTCACGTCTTCAACCAAGACCCATTATATGCCTTCCTATCTCATGAACTTTCCACCCTCGAAAACCTCCTCATGCGACTACAACCTAGACCAAGAAAACAGAGATCATTAAATTTCATCGGTACGGCATGGAAATGGATAGCCGGCAATCCAGACCATGCCGATTTCCAAATTATTAAGCAAAAAATAAACAATTTATTAAGAAATAATAATAAGCAATTAGTTATCAATAAGTTGACTAATGAAAGATTAAATAATATTACGAGTATTACAAATAATATTGTTAATATCATAAAAAAGGATTCGAACTTAAGAAATGAGTACTTAACCAATATTAAATTTAAATTAGACATAATAAAAGAAGAATTAATCAATGTAAACTATGCCTTACACTGGGCGAAAGCGGGTATCATAAACTCGTTCATTTTATCAGATTCTGAAATAAACTTAGCAAAACAAATATTCGAAAAATACGAAATTTCATATGTTAATTTAGAAGAGGCATTTGAATTTGCAGATATAAAAATTGCAACAAACATTTCAACTGTACATTATATTATAAGTATACCCATAACAAATTCAAAATCTTGCCAGAATTTAACGGTTAAACCAATTAAAAGAAAAAATATTGTAACTAGAATTGCCTTTAATAATATTTTAAAATGTAACTGTGAAATATTTGGAATAAAAGAAAAATGTAAAACCTTCAACAATTTAGCTATTTGTAAACAAAATCAAATTCAAGATATAAGTGAAAAAAATTGCACAGAGGTAAATAACCAACATATCCCCAGCGTCGAAGAAATACTCCCCGGAACCCTCCTTTTAAACAAATACAATGGATCAATCATAATGCATCCATCACCGTCAATAAACAAAGCTACATCTCAAAAGAAATTCTTGATTCAAAACCGTTACCAGCTATCGTACAGCCTGTATCACAAGCGGAAAAGTTCGAAGAAGTGTTTACATTAGAAATGATGAAGGACCTACATCTCAAAAACACCGAATACATTGGGCAAATCAAAGAAGAGAATAACTTACATTTTTTAACCAATTCCAGCTTGATTACTGTAATACTAATAGTAATTGTGGTTACTCTCGTAAGAATGCTCATCCGTAGGAAAAATAGACGGACCAGAATTACCATAGATCTGGACCAGATTCCGAAAATATCAACATCCGAAAGTCAACCGGAAAACAAAGGAACACCTCGTACGAACTCGCCAAAACAGATGGTAACGATCAAGCCAACAAGGATCAGCCAGATTCCCTTTTTTTGAAGGTCAAACGAGGACGTTTGAATTTAGAGGGGGAAGAGTTAATGCAACATATATTGAAGCCATATGATCCCAAACAACCATTCCCACGATCCCAAATAATCATTCCCACAGTCCCACACGCGCAAGGTGTCAAAATGCTGACGGCATGTCTGGAAGCAAAAGGAAGACGACACCAAGTGCATTCCCTCACGTTCGATGCTGGCGGCTCCCATAGGTTAAGCTACATTAAAGTAAATTTAGTTCTTAAGAGTTAGTTGTAAATTTCGATTGAATCAATAAAGAGCTCTTGCTCCTAAAAAAAATTATTATTATTTTTTTTAAATAAATCAAGTGAATAAAAACTTATTTTGTACGTTCACTTTTATTCACCTACAATGAAGGAGAATCGAATCTCAATCATTTTTATCCCGCGAGAAATTCCGCACAAACCCCCTCTTCGCTTCATAACGTAAAATTGATAGGCTTTTGAAATATTTTCAGATTTCATTCACTGAAAATGAACATTTATGGGATGATATTCTTCATTTTTGCTGAATGGTTAAGTGATCATTCATCTAAATGTTTGCTGGGAATCATCAGCCTCATCCTCTTCAACAACAGCAACTTTTTTTTTTTTTTTTTTACAAAAGTACAGTGAGTACCTAGATTTTTCAAAAATAAATTTTGAAGTTTATTTTAAACTTTAAAATCGTTTTCTTTAAAATAAAATATATAAAATATTTATATTATTATAAAATATTATGAAATTTAGGTTCTTATTAAAATAAAATTTTTGTATATATTTAAAACATATAGGTATATTTAAAACCTTTATTTGGTGCATTTCTAAAATATTTTTGAGGCAGGTGTATTTCGTGTAAAGGGTTATTTCGGTCATCAGCGCGGTTAATTTTCATCGTAAGATTAATAATACAGTTACTATCAGTTACATTACGGTGGATTAAGAATCCCGTTTCATTTCTTCCCGGCATTTTTATATATTTCTGCGTTTTAATTTAACAAAATATTTGTAACATTTTTATCGGATTTAAAGAATTTAAGATCGATATTCAATTACATACGAGTATAAGGACTAGACATACATTTAAAATTTTTTCCAGTTTATTAAAAAAAAGAGAAGATTTCACTCGACAATTACCATTTTACAGTATACAAAAATAATTTTGCTTTTTATTAAAATTTTTCTACTGAATTTTTACTTAAAATTTAGTTTGCTTACTAGACATTCAATCGTTTTTACCTGAGTTTTCTTTTAATTGGTCGTACATTTCAACTAGCTGTTTTGATCGCTGATCCTAATTTAGTTTCGAATAATTTTCAATTATTTTAACTATAATGCCTACAACACCAATCGATAACAAAACCGGCAATGGTACAAGTGATAGTTTGGAGGAAGAAAATGATTCCGCGATTATTGCTTCTGGCTTCGCTTCGCTCATTTCAATCAAAATTTCACCATTTTGGAATAATAGACCGGATTTATGGTTTCTACAAATTGAAACTCAGTTCCGATTAAAGAACATCACCGCGTCCAATACCAAATATGATTATTTAGCCGCTTCACTAAATAGTCAAACAATGGAATCGGTTGCTGAAGTACTCGTATCGTCCAATGCAAGACAAATATGAAAACCTAAAAAAAGTTTTGCTCGATAGGAACCGGGATAGAGAAGAAAAATGTTTAGACGCTTTGTTAAACAAGGTAGCACTTGGTGATATGAAACCGTCAGAATTTTTTAGGAGCATGAGTCAATACGCCCCTTGTAAAATAGCTTTGGTTAAATCGACTTCCGTATAAAATAAATCGATTTGCTGGTTCATCGAAAATTCGGAAAGAATGCGAGGAATTGCTGAAAGCAATCCTGCATCTTTGATTCAAAAGCAAATAAAAATCCAAAAAACCAGTTCGTCAAATCTCAGACGCGGCTATGAGGGAGGCAAACTTTTCGCGTCGTTTTTTTATTAGGGATAAAAATTCCAAATTTCAATTTTTAGCCGACATCACAGTGGCCCGTATTGACTTTTTTGGTTGCAAAAATCATAGCTCTTAAACGAATAAAGATATCGCCATTTTTTTTTATCTTGAAGGACATTTTCAAGGCTATAATAATGGTGAGTTAAAAAAAAAAAATGTACAGGGTGTTTCAGAATTTGCTGCTGAAATAAGAAGTTTTATTTAAGGTGGTTAACATAATTGGTATTTAATTCTAAAAATATTGAAAATCATTTCATGAAGTAATTTGAGTGTAATTTAAGTGAAACAGTGGGGAAAAAAGAAAACAAACCAATTTGAGTGAAACAGTGGGGAAAAAAACGATGTTTTTTTGTTTTTTTTTTGTTTTTTTTTGTTTATTTTATTTTTTTATAAAAAAGTACATTAATAAAGTATTTTATTGATAGATTACAGTTCAAAAAGTAAAAAAAAAATGAAAGGAACAAAAATTTACGCACAAACATTAGATTTCTTGGAAACTATCATCTAAGTTCGGGGTAATGCGTAATAAACTTATCATTTCTGGTGAGTATTGTGCTTTTAGATCTTTTTGGTTTCTTACATGTCTTAAGGAAGAAATAAGTGGATCCGATGAGATTGCTAGCATGTTAATTAGGTCTTCAATCTGCCGAATTCTTGAAACTTTACACGTATTTAGATATCTGTATTTCTTGTAGTCTTTATTTTTGGACTCCTGGTGTAAGTTGTTTTTGATGGTACTTTTGTTTTAATAGCTCTGCGGTTTTTTTGGTGTACTCTCCAAATTTAACTGTATCCACTACTTCCATGCAATTCAAAACATTAAGTATTATTTGGATCCTAGTTACTACCTCTCCATTGACTCCAGTTATTCGAGCAGTTGCCTCAGATTGTTCAAAAAATCTTCTTGAAGTCTTTCCATCGTTGCTATTTCCAAATCCTTGCTTTGGTTTGTCCACATCAAGTCCAAGCTCATTGCGAAAACGCCTTTGAATCTCTTGTTTTCTTCTCTTTTCTGCCTCCTTGATCCCAATAGATTCATCAAATTCCTCTCCGTCTTGTCGAAGTGTATAAGCAAGTTTCAAAATAAATTCCATGTACCTGATTCTAGCATGCAATGGAGAGATTCCATATTCGTAATTATGTTCGTCGTTATTTAATTCATCCTGGTTATTGAAGTTTTTTTGGGCCCTTTTACATTTCGGCCATAACCGCGTAGACTTTGTTTCTGTTAATTCGTTTAAAATTTTTCCGTCAATCATAGTTAAAAAGAACTTGTGATTCACAAATATAGTTATATCTTCAATAACTTTATATATTGTTGGTTGAATATCTGCTATTTGCCTTTTTATATCGTTCACTGTCGTATTTCTGAGGCCACTTGTTTCCTTAGCATATTGGAACATTATGGGTCGGCAGAAATGAGTTGATGATGGGCGAAGGTTCCTCCAATGTTCACAATCTGCACTATTAAGTCTGAGTGGAACAACTGATGCCATGAACATGTTTGCGTCTGTTTCACCATCTGTTGTATTAATTTTTTATTTGTACGCACCTTGTCCAGATGATCCATCACAGCCCCATTTACTCTGTAAGGTCAAACTTCTTGGGAGTGCAATTATTTGTTCCTCCGTTTTGCTTTTTAAAAGCCGCCTTGCAGTATGATCCATCATGTCTTGAAGTTTCACAACAGCTGATGTTTCCTTGATTTCGCTGTTTTCTGGAACTGCTTCTTTTTTCGTAACTGTAATTGTGTTGTAGGATGGCAGAACATCTATATTGTGTTTCCTCATTCTCATTATGTATTATGGAGTAGGAATGCTTTCCTTGACTCTTTTGACTCGAAGTGGACTTGCAGTAGAAATTGCCTTCATCACATCACTCTTCGCCTTTTCATGGTCTTTATGATATCTTATCACTAATACATCAGAGAGATATTCAGTACTTAACTCCTTTGTTGCATTGATTAGTTTTTGTTTTTTTGTGAATGTTGCGCACTCATATCCAGACTTCCTTGGCCTTCCTCTTGATGACTTTGATGTAGTTGGGAGATCACACATTACTTCTGTTTGTCCGGTATTGATATGGAGAGATGAAGATAACCATTCTTCATTTTTGTTTATGAAATTTAATCTCGATCTATGGGCTTCGACCCATCTTTTCTTAATAGAGGAATGAAAGTTTTTAAATTTTGTTTTATTTTCCCGTAAATTTTCATCGGATAGTTGGTGTTCACTTTTTAAGGCAGAAAAAAACTCGTCAGTACTATCAACTTTTAAAAAAAGTTCAAACAAAATATGGTATATCCATTTTAAATAATTTTTTCTTATACAACTGCTCGATCTCTCGTTCAAGTTTTCAATTATTATTTCATCCCAATGTTTTATCTTTTTATACCTTAAAACTAATTACCTGCACTAAAAATAGTCAATTTTATGACATCCTAATGAGGTAATCTGTTTACCGTTAAAATAAAAAAAAATTCTAATCCAATTAAAAACCCTTATCCATAAAACTACCTGAGAATAATTAATCATACCCGAAATCAAAAACATTCATACTTAAAAGTTTTATTAGGGGTTACAAGAAATAAGCTATAAAACCTTTTTAAAAAACTTAGGTAGTAAGCATAAAATATATTTTCCTTCTAAATTATAAAACCATTTTATTTAAAACCAACACTCATACCTGCAAAACAAAGAAATAATATTTTCCATGATTTTTTTTTGCACTTGACAAAAAAAAAAAATTCAGAAAAAATTACTGACTTCTTCAAATCAAATCTCTCTAGCTCAGCTTTATGCAACTCTATGCAGCTGAGTTTTTGGTTGTAAGTAAAGAGATATATAAGGATTTATTATTCGTCCAGTTTAGCTTGAATCCTTTTGAATCTTTTTTTTCTACTAAATGTAAAGTTGAAAAAGTGTGCAAAAAGTGGTGTTTCAAAAAACATTAAATTTAGCAGTTTAAAAAAATTATAAATTTTTTTTTTCATTTTTGATTATAACGATTATCACATATATCAAGTAAAAATAACAAAAACAAGTTTTACTTATACTCTTTTCCTAGTTTTTACACTCAAAGTTAAAAAAATAAAAAAAAACATTGTTTTTTTCTCACCATAAATATTTGTCAACTTTGACTGGCTCTACAAGCCAAACCATTCATACAAATGAAATAATTTTTTCGATTACTAGAGCTCCAAACATTTGTTAATTCAGAAAATGTAAAAGTTTTGCATTACAAACCCACCCGAAAAATGAATTTCGCAAGCACTTTTGCCTAAACGGGCCACCGTGGCGACACTGGTGCAGAGATTTCGATCATTCCTCGTAGATTCTGCCAGCATATCAGCCAACCGAACGATTTCATTCTTCTTACCGCGAACGGTGAAAGAATCCATACCTACGGTTGCAAACGATTAACAGTTGACTTGAATCTTCGACGCGCTTTCGATTTTACTTTTATTATTGCAGATATTAAGCACCCTATTATAGGTGCTGATTTTTTGCACAAATTTAATTTAACCGTCGATCTTCGTAGCCAACGATTAGTGGACAAAAACACTATTCTTCAAGTCAACTGTCTCTTCAATCGATTTTATACGTGCTTATCACGGGCTAAACGTTAATTTGGCGAAATGGGAACTAGGTGTGAGCAAACTCGATTTCTTGGGATAATGCGTTTCCGAAAATGGAATAATTCCTTCGCAAGAACGAGTAAAAGCCATCAACGAATTTCCTAGTCCCGGCTCTATCAAACAACTTCAGCGCTTTCTCGCCATGATACATTTTTACAATCGTTTTATGCCAAATATGGCATGCAAAGCTAAAGTTCTTTACGAACAATTAAAAAATGTAAAAGCGAATAAAAAATAAAGTTAGAAACGGATTTTTCAGTGGACAGACGTATGTGAAGAAGCTTTCCAAGTTCTCAAAAAGAGACTTGTCCCAGTGCACTATGCTTTTCCATCCAAAGCCTCTAGCGCAAATCAGTATTATGGTAGACGCTTCTAATGATGCTATCGGAGGTGTACTCCAGCAATATCATAATACATTTTGGGAGCCTTTAGGTTTCTTTTCAACTCGTTTGAGCCCGGCTGAAAGAAAATATTCTACGTTCGATCGCGAACTACTCGCAATTTTCAGAAACGTAAAACATTTTCGGTAGACAATTTAACGTTTTTACCGACCACAAACCGCTCACATACGCAATCTGTTCCGAAGCTGAAAAATCACCTCGTCAAACGCGCCACTTAGTATTTATTACAGAGTTTACTACCGAAATTCGTTACATCAAAGGCATACAGAATATCGTTGGCGATACTTTATAGAGATCGTATGTTGAACTGATCGATTTTAACAACGTCAGTATCCCAAGTCTGTTAAAAGAGCAAGAGAATGACGAAGAGCTCAAGTCACTTTTAAAACTATCGAAGACATCTTTCAAACTAGAGAAAATAAATATTCCGATAAATGAAGTTGAAATATGGTGTGAAACATCGACCGGAAAAACTCGTCCGTACGTGCCTGAAATTTTTTGACGAACAATTTTTGACAACCATCACAAACTGTGTCATCCAGGTTCAAAGCCGATGCGTAAAATAATTACAGCAAAATACTTTTGGCCTAAAATGAACAGCGATGTTAACAGATAGACAAAAAGTTGTATCTTTTGTCAAAAATCAAAAATTTCCAGACACACTACTTCAAAACACGGAATTTTTCCAGTCCCAGAAGGTCTATTTTTACATATCCACATGGATTTGGTTAGTCCTTTACCACCGTCTCAAGGTTTTACTTACTAACTGACCATCAAATATCGATTTTCTTCTTAGCCAGAGGCCATTCCAATCAAAAACATGAATGCTTTTACCGTTGTATCCGCTTTCGTACAAAACTGGGTTTCCAGATTTAGAGTCCCTCAAACGATCACGACTGATCAAGAAACTCAATTCGAATCAAGCCTTTTCAAATAAATTTCCGAAACTCTTGGTACAAAGCGGATAAGAACTACAACATACCACCCTCAAGCGAACGGGTCAGTTAACGATTTCACCCACAGCTTAAAGAATCTCTACGCTCACGAAGAAAACAAAATTGGTATTCGAACTTACCTTGGACTCTTCTTGGTATTCGTTCCACGATAATTGACATTAATGTAACGCCTGCACAATTATTATACGAAAAAAACATACGATTACCGTCAGAACTTATCGAGCCCAAACCGTTTAATACGATTTTAAATTCGTCGACAGCCCGAGATATCATTCAATCAATCTCACAAACTCGACTGTGTTCTAGTAGAAACCGCGAACAAAAATACATATTTGTACTAAAAGATTTGAAAACTTGCAAATACGTTTTTGTTCGGGAGGAAGTGAACCGTGGAAGTCTTTATCCACCGTACAAAAGCCCATTCGAAGTAATAAATCGATTCGAAAAAACGTTTGAAGTGCTCATAGATGACAAAGAGCAAATAATATCTATCAATCGACTCAAACCAGCCTTTTATACGAAAGAAAATAATTCGCAGCCAAATTCAAAACAAGTAACTTTCAATTTACATTAAAATTTTTGCAAAGAATTTTTATTTCAGATTTTTCAAACAGTTTGTAAGGTCTTCTACCAAAATAAAATTAATAAATTTAAACTTTGTAAGGTCCATCAACTAACTGTACAAGAATTATATAATATATATATTATGAAATCCAAAAATGTAAAAAAGAAACTTTAATCTTTACTAAATATCTAACCAACATTTTGTACTGAATTTTAAAATTATTAACATATAATTATTAAGATTAAAAAAGTAAAGCTGCATTGTATAATATTTTATATCTAATTGCCACAGTCACCTTTATTGTTATTTAAAGTTCGAAACATTTGAAATAAAATCTTTTTACGGCGGGGAGTAATGTAGCGTGTCTACACGTAAGGCCAAAACCAACGTGTAAACGCGATACATAGGTTAGGTTAGGTTCCGGATGAATTTAGAAATGTTTCTCAGTGGCAAAAACGAGATGTCTCCCATGTCATCGAAGAAGTATTCTCCAAGAGCTGTCTTTCTGGTTCTAGCTAGGCTGGGGCATTCACAGAGGAAGTGATAGGAGCCCTCTTCCGCCTCTTCATCTTGACACCCTCTGCATAAGGCAGATGTGCTGATGCCCATTCTGCTCATGTGGGTTCCCATTGAGTTGTGACCTGTTAGGATTCCAATCAAGAGGGACAATTTAGGTCTGCCTAGTGTTAGTAAATAGTCAGTTTTTTTCTTAGAGAGATCCGGCCATAAGTTTCTTGAAATCCGACATGTGTTAATTTCCGACCATCTGTCGTTAGCGGCTTTAACACAACTCTGGTGGATTCTGCTTTTTTCTTGGGCCAGTGGCATATGTATATGGATTCAGTTTGACTCGGATCAAGTGATGACCCGTTTTTGGCCAATTCGTCCGCAATTTCATTTCCTTGTATATCACGGTGTCCTGGGACCCATCGGAGGGTAACCGTATTTGTTGCACTAAGTGTTCTCAACTCATTTCGGCATCGTTCAACCAGTTTGGACTTTGTGACAGTTGATGAAATTGCTTTGATTGCCGCCTGACTATCGATGAAGATATCGATGTTTCTATTTCCTTGTTCGTAAGTGTATCGAGTTTTTGCAGCCTCGCAAACTGCAAGCACCTCCGCTTGAAAGACACTGCAGAAATTTGTAAGTTTTATTGATCTATTTAGGGGTGGGTTTATACACTATCAGATCCAGTGTTGTCACTTCCTATTTAAAAAAAGTGGTAGATAAAGCTAAAAAAAAAAGTGGTAGATTCAGATTTTCCGTGGTAGAATTAATTTAAATAAAGAGTGAAACAAATTTTGTTTTTAGTTTTTATTTTTATTTAATATAGATAGAAAAGAAATAATGTAGGTACCTTAAGTAAATTAAGTTAACTCAAACTCTTATCATTTTCTTTTGAAGAAAAATTAAATCACAATTAGGTATTTGGAATCAGTTTATTTTAGCACAGCCGTAAATATAAAATATGTACATTCATATAAAGAAAAAATATAATTCTTTAATTGAATATTATGTACCAATTTTTGGTAGATACAGTTTTTAAATAAATTTCATAGTTTTTCAAACAAATTTAAATTGTAAATAAAATCGAATCATTTCTGGAGATGGAATAAATATTTCATATTTATTTGTCATTTCTTTTGCAAAAATAATACATAAAGCTGGTTTCTTTTTTTGTTTTTAATATCAATCGATCGCTTTAAAAATCAAATCTTTTTTTACTTACTTTTCAGACGGTTTAATTAAAAATTTTCGCAATTTTATTTTTTTTTTTCACTTGAAATACAATTGACTCCAACTGACCACTCTTCTAGAAAATTTCGAAAACAATAACAGCCAAATTGATAAACATGGAATAGCGAAAGGTTAGGTCTTATTCCGTGGACTAAGTGCAAAATGTTATGAATAAAAGAAAATTTCTAAAAAGTGACGTGGACTAAGTTAAACCACCGAAGAAGGTGGTTTAGCGAAGGAATAAGAACCAGATTTGTCAAATTTATTCTGAAATAAAAAAAATACCTAAGTGAAGATTGCCAATTTAATTTTGAATAAAAATAATAATGTCTGCTAGATTTAACGAATTTTTAACCCATTCCAATTATTGGAGAACCAGCCATCAACCACCAGAAAAAGAAAAATATATAAAAATAGGTATGATCCAATGGAAGTGCTAAGTGAGGAGAATTTTAGGAAGAAGTATAGATTTTGCAAAGATAATATGAAGAAACGCATTGCAATTGTTGAAGATGACTTAAATGGGGACCCAAGAGGTGGACACATTCCTGTCGGTTTTTGTTTATATTTTCCCTTTTAATATTTCAAAACAAAACCGAAAACAGACACAACACAACACAAACAATTGAAAAATGATAACAATTTTGACAGAAATATATTAACAAGAGAATTCTTAGGTTTGTTTGGTAACTTGAGCTTTTTTTTTTACAAATTCTCAAAATTTGGTGTCAAAACCCATACGAAAAATACCCAACTTGGGGAAAATTTCAAGTTACCAAACAGGCATCTTATTTATTGTAGTAGATTTTCTTAAGGGATTTCTAGTAGACGTCAACTTACTATTCCATGAACATTTTGGTTTTATTCATGGAAATTTTTAACCCATAGCTTAACTCTTATTCCCTGGTATAGTTTAGTCGTGGAATAAAGGTGGAATAACCTTTTTTTATTAATTTGGCGTTTACCTGTTTACCGTTAATACGAAATCCAAGTAAACAATATTACTCTTCTAAAATAAGGCATACAATCTTAGGAGTAAGTGAGTAGGAAGTAGGATCTACTTATTTTTCTTAAGCAGAGTGCAGACTAGAACTTTGTTCTTTTACAAAATAAACGTAGGTATGTACCTAATGCGGAAAAAAGAGAAAACGATGGGTAGATACGCTTATGCAAAATGACAGATGAAAGCTTTCACATTGGGTAAAAAAAGCATTGTGAGATAAAGCCAATAAATGAATTCAGGTAAAACAGCATAAAAAGTGCAGAGAAAAAGATTTTTTTTTTCAAAAATCGAAGCAGATATTTTATTTATTGTTTTTATTTTTTTTTTTCTGGACGAGCAAAAAGGGGTAGAATTTTTTACTTCCGGGGTAGAAGTGGTAGATTATGAAAATGTTGGAGAAAAGAGGTAGATCTACCACAATGTGGTAAAGTGACAACTCTGATCGGACCACGGTAGCCCTTTCAAGGCGAAACGTATGAAATTTCGCTGTACGACTTCTACTCTGTTTTTATGGGTTTCGTAAAAAGGAGTCCATATCTGGGATGCGTATTCAAGATGGGGGTGGACTAAGCAGTTTTAAAGAGCGAGGGTAACATAAGGATCCTGAAATTCTTTAGACCATCTTTTAATAAACCCTAACATAGAGTTCGCCTTATTGACGATCAAATTGATATGCTCAGTAAAATCAAGGTTGAAAGTAAAGTGTACTCCGAGGTCTTTAAAACTATGAACACGGCGTAAAGTGTGTTGCGATATTTTGTAATCAAACTAAGAAGGAGTTTGTTTTTTAGAAAAAATCATTGCCTGACATTTAATAGGGTTAAGATTCATGAGAGAGTTGATCAAAAGCCTTAGAGTAATTTGTATAGATACAGTCGAGTTCTAGTCCACGTTCTAACGCAGTAATACACTTATGCATAAAAGCAAGCAGATTTGTGGCTGTTGATCGCTTCTGCATGAAACCATGTTGTTTGCAGAGAATGTTTTTACAGTGGAATGTCAAACTATCGCACACCACCTGCTCAAAGAGCTAAGGAATACAGGGTAGCTTGGAAATCGGCCTTTAATTACATATGTCAGATTTGTTTCCCTTTTTAAAAACAGGGGTTATAAAAGCTTTTCTCCAAATATTTGGAAATTTACCTGAACTAAGAGATAGGGAAAATAATTGTGTAAGAGGGAAAGCTAAAATTGATTTAAATTTTTTCAAAATTATAGGAGGGATACCATCTGGTCCAGATGAGTAATCATCATGAAGTAAGAAAAGATAATGTAAAACTTTTTCTGTTGTAGTTGGAATATTATTGAAGGTTACTTGTGGGCAATCTTTTAAGTAAAGAAAGAATTCTTCGTCAACATCAATTGAAGTATCAATGAAGGACTGACGAAAGTTATTTGCAAAAGCATCACAAATTTCAGGGGTACTATTTAAAATATTACTGTTATAAGTAAAATTCTCTGGATAACCATCAGATTTTTTTTTCTTATTTACAAACTTCCAGAAACATTTGGGGTCAATCTTAAGGCAGTTTTCCATATTTTTGAGATAATCAGTGTATAAGTCGTTTGAGAGGTTTTTGAACTCTTCAAATAGGACCATATACACATTTTTATCTTCAAAGGACATGCTTTTTAAGTAATTCTTCCACGCTCTGTTCCTTTTGTTACGAAGACTTTTCAGCTCTTTCGAATACCATGGATGGCAAAAGCTTGAGTATTTAGATATTTTCGTAGTCACCTGAAACTGGTGTATTTTCAATACCCGAAGCACTTAAGTGCTCAAAAAGTAGCTGAAAATTGGCTTTTCGGAAATCAAAGGAATGGGACTTATAATCTTGTGAATTACTATTGTCAATTAAATGGCCGCCGAAGTCAAGGAATATGTCAAGTGGAGGATGGTAATTATCTATGTTCGATATAGCAGAGGTAGAATCTACCACAACCGTATTGACAGCGTCAGATGAAAAAACTAAATCGCGTATTCGATTTTTAAAGTTTTTAATACAGTTAACTTGCTGTAAGTCAGTAGAGATAATATGGTCTAACAATTGAAGCTCCTGTTGAGATGAAATCAACGATGCTTCAAAGTAAGACTCGTCCTCTAATGTAATCCAGTCAATGTGTGGGAGATTAAAGTCGCCCAACAGAAGAATAGTACTATCGAAACTAGCAATGTCGATAACATGGTCCAGAGCAAGCAAAAGCTCAACAAAGACAGAAACAGGACTTTTGGGTGGAATGTAAACATTTAAAACATACAAATCTTTCGATTGGAGTGATATTTTGGTGCAAATAAGTTCAATTGCAAGATTAAGAGGGAATGGTATAAGAGTTGTACTAAAATGATTTTTAACTGCAATTAGGACACCACCACCTACTAAATTTGAGTTATCCACATGAAGGTCTTTTCTGAAAACTAGAAACTCTTGATCAAAAAGTTCTGTGTCTAAGATCGATCGTGGCATTCAGCCAAGTTTCAGTTAAAGCGATTAAAAATGGTATTAGTTTTACTACGAAGCCCTCTTACATTTTGGTAATAGAGGGAGAACCTGCTAAGTTCTTTGAAGTTGGATTAATATTGATTTTTACAACCGTTCTCTTTCTTGAAGGGACTGTAAAATCTTTTACCAATGTGTTAGGGGGCCAAGTGCTGTTACATATTGTATCGAACAATGAATGTGGAGCAGTTATTTTGAAAGATGAGAAGAAACTGTTGGGTTTACTTATTTTAGTACATTTAATAGATGAAGTATTAGGAATAGATTTTAAAGCAACGAGGTGTTGCAATATGTCTTCGGATACAAATTCTGGTAAGAGACGAAAGACGAAAATTGATTTGGGCTTAGGTACTGATTCTAATGTTCTACTATACTACATAACTACATTAGGGATAACGGCTAAGCTTTGACGTAAATTAAGGTCAGGAGTTGAGTCAGACCCTACCCCTTCATTTGTCTTGGAGCCGTCTGTAAAAACTGATACATGATTTGAGTTTATGACCCTGTTTTCCGTCCAGAATTCCCTTGTGGGGATATCTGTTAGGGCAACTAGATGAAAATCGATGTGCGGTATTGTGTAGTCTGTTTGAATGTCTTTGTCAGTATAGTTTATAATAGTTCTATGTCCAAAAAGGCCCTCTTTCCAGTTATTGCACTGTTTAAGTCTGCGAGCACTTTTGGCCGTCGAATGTTTTCAACATTATTGAACGCCCCTTCTATGTCAAGGAAAGCTGCTAATGTAAATTCCTCTCCAGCTAGAGAGAATATAGGTAATGTTTAAGCATTTCCTAAATATTTCCACTAGAATAGGAACAATTATGTCTTTAGAGCTTTGGAGCATAATTGGAATTATTCCATCGGGCCCTACAGACTTGTATGCTGAGATGGTCCAAGCCACTTTCCTATTATCTACAATTTCGTTGCCGATACTGGAGATATCACTTATGTTAGGCCTTCTGTCCACAGGAAATGCATCAATGACCCAACTTGGGAAGTGTGTGCTCATAAGTGACTTTAAAGTTTCGGAGCAGGAGTCTGTCCAGATTTTATCGGGTTTTTTCAGGAAGCCCGGGGGAGTGCTGACCTTTGACATTACTTTCCTGAGCCTGGTCGCACCATTTGTGGACTCAATGTCGCTACAAAATTTTCGCCAGGCTGCGCTTTTAGCATAAGTTGTTCGATTTTTGTATTCGTTTTTGCTGATCTTATCCCAGTCAGCAGGTTTGTTACTATGTTAAGCTCTATTAAAAAGCCTCCTAGAATTTTTCCTGAGGATTGACAGCTCATTTGGGGTTGAGTTTGCCTTTTCCTTTGATGATGGGGCAAGAACTTTCGTATGCAACTTGATTTGCTGACGTCAATACATTGACGCGTTTTTCAATGTCGGTGCAGGTTAACATAGGTTGATTTTTATATTGTCCTAAAGAAGACGCTAATCTTATTTTGAAGGCTGCCCAGTTTGTTTTTCTGGGATTTCTGTATGGCTTACGATTTTCAATTTCATGATATATTTGGAATGTCAACATTCTATGGTCAGAAAATGTAACATTACTTGAAACTTCCCAGTTACTGATAGCGATGGAATCAGAGTTCGTGGAAAGCGTCACATCAAGAATTTCTCTTCTATTTTTGGTAATGAATGTTGGTTCATTGCCTCTATTCAATATTAACATGTTATTTCTAATAGTAAATTCAAATAGTGACTCACCTCTCAAGTATGTATCAGTGCTGCCCCATTGCAAATGATGAGCATTTGCGTCTTAACCTACCAAGAGATCCCAACCGTTCTTTCTTGTTGTTGACACCAGGTTCTCAAAGGTTGCAGAGGGTGGAGGGCCCGGTTCGTCACCTGGCAAATACGCGGAGGCTAGGATCAGGGGCAGGGCTCCTTTTCTTTCGCAATTTACCGTCGTAGTGTCTCTGTTACAATTAAGATCTAGGAGGAAAAGATTTAAGTTTGATTTCGCCACTATACATGTACAATAATTACCTTCTGTAGGCCCTTTTTTTTAACAAAGTATGTAACCTTTGGACCTAAGTCCGCAGACATTGCCACTGTTGACCCATGGCTCCTGTATGAGGGCGATGTCTATGTCGTCTTTCATCAGAAAGGAGGATAAGGTGGCAGAGGCCAACTTACTGTGCTGGAGGTTTTGTTGCAGCACTTTCATCATCTTTATTTTTATTATTTTGTAGGTTGGCTGCCATAAACGGTCGCACCTTAATCTCGTTTAAGCCTATACAAAGCTTATATCCCCTGGATAGAAGTAAGGCCATTGTTTCATGGTTGAGCATAATTATAGCTTCTTGGCCTGATTTAGTAGGCTCTTCCATCTCCAGAACTTGCCAGTTTGCATTCGGAAGGTCAGGGTTGAGCCTTCGTAGGAAGTTCTCTAACCTTTCCTTCGTCATGCGCGGCCCCGGAATGATAATTCGGACTTTGGGGCTGGTAGGTAGGTCAGTCTTTAGAGCAAATTTTAGCGTTACTCCTGAGAGGAACTCTTTCATATCACCAATCTTCGACTTAAGCCAGTTAAGGGTATATTCGTCTCGGCAGGTCAGAATCTTAAATCCCTTAAACGTGGACAAGGCCCCGAATCTTGGCAAGGTACTGGTAGAGGAGAGCACCTCGTCGTTTACACGGTCGAGTAGCTTTTCCTCCACCTGAGCCCACTGCTCATCACTTAGCCGCCTTTCAGGTAGTGATGGGCGCATTCGAATGATTTTCTCGATTATAATCGATTCAAGCAACATCTCGAGATGTCTCGATTCTTCACTTGAATCATTCGAATGTTTTACCATACCGATTATACCTACCGACTTACTATTCTTACTTGTAAGTTGTAATCGTAAGCGCAGTGAGTGAGAAGAGAACTCGAACTCGGAACTCCAGAACTCGAGAAATGAGAACGAAATACAAGCAAGAGAAAGATAAATAGACATAATCGAAAACTCGAGGACTCGCGAGTCGAAACGTTGATTGTTTGTGTAGTTTACGTCATACGTGTGTTCAACCACTTGAGTCAACGCAGTGAGAAGTACGCAATAAAGAGCCATACATTTTTCCGAAGCAGAAAATAAATAGTTCGTATTTTTCAGAGGTTTTTTAATCCATCGTCATCGTAGCCATCCTGTGGTGGAATTTGACAGTTGATGGCTTGACAGGAAGGTGACAACCTATATTTTGAGGCATGAGGTTCCAAATCTCAACAGATTGCCCTAAAAAAGCGTTTTTCAGGCGCAGAAATTTTTCGTATTTTTCAGAATTTTATTTAATTTATCGCCTTTGTAGCCATCCTGTAATGGAATTCGACAGATAGGGGACAAATTATATTTTGAAGCATAGAGAACATTTTGTTCCAAATGGACTGCAATAAAAAAGCAAATAAGGGAAATAAATTTTATATAACCTTTGAAAAAATCTAAAATTTAAATTTTAAAATGTAAATTTTTTTTTATCGAACGAGGCGAATCTACATATTAAATTTTAAAGGTTTATTATTCCAATTTTGTACTATTTCATATCTCGAAGTATCATTCGATTATTGGAATCACTCGAATACTAATGTCTTGATTACTCAAATCATTCAATCATGCCCATCACTACTTTCAGGGCTCCCTGCATTGATAACGGCCACTTGAAGGCTCTCTCTTACCAATTAAGCCAACGTGCCTGTATTGTTTGCCGTCTTAGGCTTTTTGTTGGCTGTAAACGGAGGGGGAGTCGAGTCGTTATGTCTGCCTCTCTTCCTTTGGCTACTCGGACCAGCGTTATCGACCCTTGGGTGTTGTGCACCAGTGAAGATCAGTCAACTCAACCGCTTCCAGTCCCGTAACTTCTGAAAGAGGCAATTAATATATATGTACCAAAAGTCAAAATTAACAGTAATTCAAAGCCCCCGTGGTTTAATAAAAGACTTTGTAATTTAAGTAATAAGAAAAATAAGGCTTACAAACTTACTCGTAATTCTACAAACAATACTGCATTTAAGAGTAATTATATCAGGTTGGCGCGAGAATTCGATGTTCTTAACAAATTTCTTTACAAAAATTACTTAGTTTCAGTTGAATCGAATTTAAAAAGGAATAGTAAGTGTTTTTGGGCCTTTATAAATAGTAAAAAGAAATCAATTGGTATTCCCAGCTCTATGCAATACATGGGTTCTACATATTCTGATCTCTTGACTGTATGCAATTTATTTGGTGACTATTTTAAATCTAACTACACAATTTCAAATGAAGTACATCCTCGAAGTACTGAATATTGTACTTACCAGCATATGGTTGACATTGGTCAGTTAGAGGTTAATATTTCCGAAATCGAAGATGCTCTCCTGAATTTGGATAGTGATAACAATCCCGGTCCTGATGGAGTCCCTCCAATCGTTTTGAAAAAATGTGCAGCTGCTCTTTCTCTTCCCCTTTTCTTTATCTTTAATAGCTCTCTTGCAAGAGGTGAATTTCTCGCGGAGTGGAAAAAATCTTTTATAATTCCTATTCACAAAAGTGGCCCAAAGCTAGAAATACCTAACTACCGTCCAATTTGCAAACTTTCATCTATTCCAAAACTTTTTGAAAAAATTGTCTACGTTAAGTTGGCTTTTTTACTGAAGGAATATATTTCACCATTTCAACATGGCTTTGTTGCAGGAAGATCAACAACTACCAATCTTTCAATTTTTTCCAATTTTATTTTGAATAAATTTGAAGAAGGATATCAAATCGATGTGATTTACACCGATTTTGCCAAGGCCTTCGATAGAGTTAGTCACCTAATTTTGATTGAGAAGATTGAAAGATTGGGTTTGCACTCAAGCATGTTGAAATGGCTGATTTCATACTTAAAAGGTCGTATACAATTTGTATCTATTGACCATATACTCTCGAACCCTATAAATGTATCATCAGGAGTACCCCAAGGAAGCCACTTGGGTCCACTTCTCTTTCTTATCTTTATTAATGACATGCCAGACATCTTTAATAATTCCGTTCGACTTCTTTTTGCTGATGACTTGAAATTCTTCCGATGCATAAAATCTGTCGATGATTGTCTTCTTTTACAAGATGACCTTCTTAGGCTAACAGAATGGTGTAAAGTTAACCAATTATTTTTAAATGTCTCTAAATGTCACTGTTTTTCTTTTTTTCGCAACTTTTCACCAGTTTTCTACGAATACAAAATTGAGAACCATATTCTTGAAAGAGTATCGGAAAAAAAAGACCTTGGTGTGATTTTTGATTCAAAACTAAACTTTACTAAACATGTGGAATACATTGTAACCAAAGCTTACTCCATGTTAGGTTTTATAAAACGCAATTGTAAAGACTCTAAGGATCCATATACTCTAAAATCCCTATATACTGCTTATATTCGGTCCATTTTAGAATACTGTTGTGTGATATGGAATCCTTACTACAACATTCATTCCAAAAAAAAGTTTACTCGATTTGTAATATGGAAATTAGGCTGGAACATCGAAACTCCCTCCTACCCTACTAGATGCAAACTTCTTGGCCTTCAGTCGCTTGCAAATAGACGAAAAGTCTTTTCAATTATGTTCATTAGCGATATCTTAAATAATCATATTAAATGCCCATTTCTGTTATCTTTGATTGACATTTACGCACCATCTCGACAGCTAAGAGAGCGCTGTTTGCTCCGAGAAAATGCACATAGAGTTAACTATGCACTAAACGAACCTATAACTCGCTGTGTTAGAGAAACTAACCTCATTTCTTTAAATATTGATTTCAATTTTCATACTAGTAGAATAACTTTAAAAAATAACTTACTGTTATACTTTTTAAATTAGCTTTTTTATATTTAATGTATGTATATACCAATTGTATTATATTAATTATTTTAATCATATATTTTACCAATGTATATAACCAACTATTTACTTACTATTTATTTTTTGTTTTTATTTCGCTAGTCTAATTGAAGATGTTAATGATCTCTAACTGATGTTAAATAAATAAATAAATAAATAAATAAATAAATAAATAAGAAGTAACTTCAACTTCTTTGGATCGCACTGGCCATACCTACATACGTACGGCTCTTTTTGCGTTCTCGATTCTTTTGAAATCTGGTTCCTTATTCCCTTCCTTATTCTTCTTTTTTGGATCCACCATTGTTTCCTTGATCGGGTTTGGCCCTTGAGGGCATCGATTTTCGGAAATGGTAGGCAGCAGGGAGTTGGAACACCCTGCGCGATCCGCGTAGACTTCGGTTGGTTCACAGTTACCAGTTCCTTTGGGAGTCGATGTTGCTTTGGCTCCTGACACTGTCGGGTTTTTGGCCAAGGATCCACTTCTGACTGTCCTCTGTCCTATAGCAGGGTTTACGGCCACAGTGACGTCTGCGTCCGAACCATCCGAGGTGGCGAAGGATTGATAGTCATCCTCGAGGAGTAGGTTTTCCTCATCCGACGCCATCAATGCTCCGCCATCTCCAACAGTACCGTCCTCAGAGTCAAGGAAGTCCATAGGATCCTCAGAAAGGACCCTATTGACCTCATTGGCACCTCCGCTACAGACAGGAATGCTGTCATTAGCTTTTTTATGGATTTCACAAGTTTTTTTTGTCACTGGCGACTTATCCTCTTTCGAGGCCAAGCCCTCGCCGACATACAGTCGTGACTGCTGTCGACACTTGAGTGTATATCCCTAATCGATTTTTTTCTTCTTGCTTTCTTTTATCCATATTTAAATTTGATTTACATCTCTGTTTTTGTTTTGGTTTCTTAGTTGTTTGACACTGCAGCTGGATTGCTGAAGCATCAAATGTAAGCCCCCCCACCAACGTCAATGTGAAACCTCGGGGGGGAAACGCGATACATACTTACCCACAATTCTTATAATAATTTCACTTCAAACTGTACAAAAATCAAAGCTTCACTTTGAACTGTACAAAAATCAAAGCTTCACTTTTAATTGTACTAAAAAAGTTTTTCTCATAGCTTTCCATTTTTAGATTTATTCTTCATTCTAAACTCAAATGTGACTGTGGCGAGTCTTAATCTTTAAAGATCATTTTTGGCCAACTTTAAATCTTAAAACTAATAACTTGAATCTAAATTAAAATTAAAGTCAAGTCTTTTAAAACTAAACAAATAACGCGTTTTATTTTACTTAATATTGTGCCATGAAGGGCACAGATGTTCAAGAAATTTGTAACTTCTTCTGTTTATTTTCAGTCTGTGTACTCCACTAACACTCCAACGAATTTAAATTTACCAAAAGTTTCTACCATCGTTAATATAGGGCCTATGATTTTGTCCTCTTCTGAAGTAGTATTAGGTTTAGATACCAATAAAACGGGAGGTCCTGATGGGATCTCACAAATTTTATTGCTTAGATATGCTTCATCTTTAGCTATTCCATTAACGGCTATTTTTAACCTATCGCTCTCGAAAGGTGAATTTTTAGATTGTTGGAAACTGTCTTATAAAGGGTTTTCCAATAGGCACGGGTTGATTTTGACAGCTCGTGGCGGCCATATTGTTTCTTTTACTTTCTGTCAAAATATCGTCTTTTAATCAGTTACTAAAGACAAATCATCATGGCAAGTTACACCGTCGAGCAACACGTGCAAATGATAAAACTTTGGTTTTGGACCAGTTGGAAGTTGATCCCAATTTTGGTCGAAAAATCATCTTTAGCGATGAGGCCCATTTTTTGATGAATGGGTACGTGAATAAACAAAATTGTCAGATTTGGGACGACACCAATCCATGCGAGATTCACGAGGTGCCAATGCATCCAAATAAAGTTACTGTTTGGTGTGGATTTTGGGCTGGAGGCGTCATCGGTCCGTACTTCTTCGAAAATGATGCTGGCCAGGCCATCACCGTCAACGGCGATCGCTATAGGTCAATGATCACCAACTTCTTGTGGCCTGAATGGGATGATATGGACACCGAAGACATATGGTTACAACAGAATGACGCTACGTGCCACACAGCTCAAGACACAATCGATATTCTGCACGAGCGGTTTCATGGCATAGTTATCTCACGCCGAGGCGACGTGACCACCAAGATCGTATAATTTGACCCCTTTGGACATTTTCTTGTGGGGCTTTCTTAAATCGCATGTCTATGCGAATAGGCCGCAAACCACCGCGGCCTTCAAAGACAACATAATCGATGCCATCGGTCAAATTCAGCCTGATTTATGCGCCAAAGTCATCGAAAACTAGACCTTTTAAATCCGCGCCACCAAGTGAAGCCGCGGCTTCCATTTGAACGATGTTATTTTTCACGCATAATGTCTTTGATAGGGCTCTCAAATAAAGATAAAACCTTATTGATATCTCATATACAACTTGTTTTATTCAATTTTAAAATCGACCCGCCCTTAATGAAAAACCCTTTATAACACCAATTTTGAAATCTGGATCTTAACAAGAAATAACAAATTATAGACCAATCTGTAAAATATCTGCTCTTCCTAAGTTATTTGAGAAAATAGTTTGTGACAAGCTTACTTTTCAATTATGAGATTTTGTATCCAATTTCCAACACGGCTTTATTTCTGGAAGATCTACATCCACTACTATTACATTAATGACTAATTATATCGTAAATAATTTTGAATCTTATCGTCAAACTGATATAATTTTTACTGATTTTGCCAAAGCATTGACCGCGTTAATTATTATATTCTTTTACACAAACTCTTGGAACTGGGGTTTCATTCTAAGTTTCTTGATTTGTTGAAATCTTATTTAATATCGAGAGTTAAAGTATTTAAGATTGACTATCATCGTTCTAATCAAATATTGGTTCCATCCGGTGTCCCTCAGGGTAGCCATTAAGGCCCATTAATGTTCCTTCTTTTTATCAACGATATTCCTAAAATCTTTAAAAAATCTCAGTGTCTTCTTTTTACGGCCTTAAACTATATCGAAGTATAAAATGCTCTGATGATTGTGGTTTATTAAATTATGACTTGAACAAATTGGCAGAATGGTGTAATATAAACTTCCTACATCTTAATATTTCAAAATACCAAGTCATGTCTTGTTTTTGTAAGATTTCTCGGATCTATAACGATTATCAAATTGATAGTTCTTCCTTTGTATATAAACTCTATAGTACTCTCATGAAGAGGAACGTCCGACGCACCGTTTGGTGATCCGAAACTGAAGCTTGTTCCATTTCAAACCATTTCAGTTGAGAAGGAACAGATAATCAAAGATGGAACAATAAAAATTAAGATTAATGAAAGAAGAGAAGAACGAGAACAATGTAAAGGAATTTTATGAAAATTGAAGTGAGACAAGAAAAAAACAATTTTGCGACTTTTTCTTGTATTCATTTCTATAAAAAGGGGAAGGATATAGAAAGAAAAATTATTATTATAATTAAAATTACAAATTATGTTCAGGAACGTTTATTTGGTAGAGGAAAAACTTAATTTAGTTTAATTCGATTTTATAATAACTTACTCCCTGATTCATTCATTTGTTAAAAAAATATATAACAAATTTTTTTTTAATTTTGCTATTTTAAGTAAGTGAGCACTAAGAAGGTATTTCTTGAAATTCGAGTTTTAAGTAGTGTTTGCGCTGCCAAATTCTCTTTAAGCCTTAAGCTTAACGAAGCTCTTAACTATGTAACTTTATGTTTGCCTTGTCCATTCGTTAAATAAAAGTGCATTTTCATTTAGCAAACCTTTTCAGCGGAGTTTGTACGATTAAATTACAACCCACTCTTACTGACGCGAACATAATTTTGGTCCTGTCGAGAACGGATAAAAAAAAAACTCATTTGATCGGCAAAAAACGTGCATCAAGCCATAAGGTGCTCCGTTATTCATTTTTTAAGTAAAATTCGCATTCACGAATACATGCGCAATACAGTGCACATTTACCAAGTTGGTGGTGAGCAATCGAGCTCTCTATTCGCTCTCTTTCTGTGTCAAACAGAACAAACAGAACGGTGCTTGCAAATACACAAGCAACTAACTCGTTTTACTTTGAGAACCTACAGTTTTTTCATTTTACAGCAAGAAGCAAAAAAAAAAAGCAAAACAACAAAAAGTAGCAACTGCTTGTGTTCTGTGTGTCGTTTGAGCTTTCATTAAAAAAAAAAAAGAATATAACCACATTTTTTTGTCGTGTGTGTACGGGTTTGACATTCAATTTAAACGTTTTTGTTTTTTGTGAAGTTCGGCGCGCTCGTGTGTAAAAAAAAACGTAATAAAAAAAAAATACATTTCTTTTCTTGCATTATGGAGATGCTCAAGAGAAAACGGGCAATTATTAAACGGCAAGTAACGCGGATCGTTACATTTACGGAAACGCCGGGTGCCCCTTTATCTGAGTGTAAATTGCGACAGACAAAACTAGAGCAGCACATGCAAGAATTCGAGTGCTTGCAAAGTGAAATCGAACAATCGGTGGAAGACCCTACCTTATTATCAGAGACCCAATATCGTTCAGATTTCGAATCGGTTTTTTATTCCACCCACGCTAAATTATCTGGCATTATAAACGAAATTGCTAATGCGTCGCGTTCCGATGATTCTGAAACCGAATTCAGTGCAGCTATCAAATCATTAATTGAAAAGCAAACCGCGCTCAATGACGTTGTAAAAAATCTAGCAGCAACATCGCGAAGGCCAATAAGCATAACTAATTCGCTCCAATCATCTGGCCTACCAAAAGTGATTTTAAACGAATTTTCGGGAAAATTCGATGAGTGGATTCGTTTTCGGGACTTATTTACGGCGTTAGTGATTTCCAAAAAATCTGCAACCGGTATCGAAAAAATGGAATTTCTCCTATCGCGATTAAAAGGAGACGCGTTGTCACTCGTAAGCCATCTTCCCCACAGCAATGAAAACTTTTCTATTGCGTGGAAATTGTTGGGTGAACATTATGAAAAACCAAATTTTATTATGGTGGCTGATTTGGACACTACTACCATCGAGAACATGAATGCGCTGCGTACTTTGAAACTCCCGGTCGATTCGTGGGACACATTACTCGTTTACATTTTGACAAGAAAATTAGATTCAGAAAATAAATTGTTATGAATTCGTACAGCGAAGCAAGGTAAAACTGAATCGTTTGCGGATTTCTCAAACTTTTTGAAAGATCGAATAAACGAACTCGAAAGTTTAAACCTGTCAAAAGTGCAATCCAGTTCCGGTCGTAATATAATAGTTCCGCTTAAAAATAAAGATTCGGGCAAACGTGTTTTTAATATCACAATTCCATCGTGTCCTAAGTGCCAACAAAAACATATGCTTTATCAGTGCGTGAAATTTCGAGAACTTACGGTGCCTGCTCGGTGTGAATTTGTAAAAGCAAACGGAATTTGCTGCAATTGTCTTCGGGTTAAGCATTCATTAGCTGAATGTAAATTTTCTAACTGGAAAACGTGTAATTTGAAGCACAATACTCTGCTTCACGTAGACCGACTTGCCCCACCTTTCGTTCAACCAGTCCCTGCTGCAACTCAGCCCGGCTCTTCGAATGGCTTCGTATCAGCTGTGTCGGTTCGCGCACCCCCATCGCGTAATGAGTGTTTAACTATGCTTCCAACGGCAATAATTTTGATTAAAGACATAAATGGTGAAACTCAATCGTGTAGAGCCCTCCTTGATTCCGGATCCCAAGCTACTGTGATCGTCTCGGTTTAAAGCAATCACATGCAAAGTTCCCGGTAATCGGTCTCGGACAAACCGAAAGTACTCAAGGTACACGGGGACAAGTAAGCCTTGTTATGTCTTCGACTGTTGACTCAGACTCGTGTATTTCGGTTAATGCTTTCATTCTTGCCTTGTTAATAAACTATTTTCCGAGTTTTGAAATACCAAGTGCTTGTCTGTCTCATTTCAAAAATCTATCGTTGGCAGACCCCTATTGTTATCGCCCAAACAAGGTCGATGTGTTGTTGGGATCGGACTTATTCTTTGACATTCTCGCGGACGGTAAAATCGTACATCCCTCGGGTTCACCTATCGCTCAGAACACCATCTTCGGTTGGGTGATAGTGGGAAGCATTTCGTTAAAGAGAGAAGCTACTTTAAGCGTCAACCATTCAACTGTCGACTTAGACGTGCTCTTAAACAATGTCTTTGAGCCTGGAGATCTTGTCGACGGAATCCGCTCGAAGTGCAGTTATTGAAAAACATTTTATTGCAACACATAAAGTTAATCAAGATGGTAGATACGTAGTCAGCTTACCTTTTAATAAAACACCCATTGAGTTCGGCGACTCTCACGGAGCAGCTCTGAACATGTTGCATTCTATGGAGAGACGATTTTTAAAGGACCCCATATTAAAACAACAATACATCGATTTTATTCGTGAATATGAGCGCATGGGTCATATGAAAATCGTCCCAAACAACGACCTAAGCTGCCCATCATTTTACTTACCTCACCACGCGGTCCTGAAGCCCGATAGCGCAACGACAAAGCTGCGAGTGGTTTTCAATGCTTCGTATAAGTCATCAAATGGCCATTCATTAAACGATTATATACATGTTGGCCCCACGATTCAAAACGACCTTTTCACGTGCCTTATTCGCTTTCGTAAACATAAAATCGCGATTAAGGCCGATATCGCAAAAATGTACCGACAGGTACTTGTTGATGCAAACGATGTTCATTTCCAAAGAATTGTTTGGAGGGAGGAAGTAACTGAAGAAGCACGTGATTACATGCTTCAGACAGTTACATATGGAACGGCCTCGGCCTCCTTTTTAGCAACTCGAGTTCTTAAACAAATCGGTTTAGACAATATGCATCTTCTTCCTACGGCTTCGAAAAGCATTATTGAAGATTTTTACGTCGACGATTACATGTCTACGTTTGAAAACATAGATGAAGCAATACAATTAAAAACCGAAGTTATAAATGTCCTTAACAAAGCTGGAATGGACCTTCGTAAGTGGTCTTCCAATTCGATTGACTTCTTAAACACCATTTCCCCCGAACATCGGGAATCGGATACCAACTTAGTCATCGGTGAAACGGGAGTCAAAACGTTGGGCTTATTTTGGGATACGAAACACGATTGCTTCAAATTCGCACCCACGATTCCGGCTATCGGGCCAAACGCCACCAAGAGAGAAGTGCTATCGGTTATAGCTCGAATCTTCGATCCGTTAGGGTGGTTATCACCGATTATCGTCAAAATGAAGATCTTTATAAAACGTTTATGGATCAAACGGTTTGGACGAATTCATTCCCACGGACTTCATGCGAGAATGGAGTGATTTCAATCGAGATCTCTATTCTGTTCAAAACGTCAATATTCCAAGGTGGCTTCACTTTAGTCAAGGGGAAATATTGGAACTGCACGGCTTTGCCGACGCGTCGGTGTCAGCTTATGCTGCAGCAGTGTATGCCAGGGTAGTAGGAATCAGTGCAGTGGAGACTGCGCTTATCTGTTCTAAGATCAGAATTGCTCCAATCAAGCCTTCTCCTTCGATTCCGCGTCTGGAATTGTGTGGCTCTTTACTACTAAGCCAGTTCCTTAGTAAGGTTAAAGAAGCTTTCGCTATTCACGATGTTAAGTGTTTTGGTTATACAGACTCTACTACCGTACTTCATTGGATTAAAGGTTATCCGCGTGCGAGAAACGTCTTCGTGGACAATAGGATTTCGAAAATTGTCGCCCAGTTCCCAGTTTCAATATGGCATCATGTGCGCACGGCCGAGAATGTTTGCTAGATTTAGACTTGTGGTGGAAAGGCCCTGATTTCCTTCGCGATAATGAAATAGTGTTTTCCGAGTTACCGAGCTTCAAAGACAGTTTTGTTGACGATGAAGTCGCATGTCTCGTTTCAGCAGCGGAACCATATGATTGGGATAATCGCATTTTCGAAATGTTTTCGAATCTCAATCGTCTTCTTCGGGTCATCGCTCGTTGCATCCGACTATTTCGAACTCGTGTCAGATCTCGAGACCGTATTAGAAATTATTTTTTGTCACCATACGATATACAGCTGGCAAAGATAGCATTATTCAAACTCGCTCAGAAACACACCTTTAAAAATGATATCGCTCTATTGGAAAACGGCCAAGCTGTTTTTAAGAAAAACAAACATTACTTTCTACGTCCCTTCATCGATGAGCAGGGTGTTCTTGTTGGAGGCAGGCTCGAAAATGCCCGCATTCCATTTGAGCAGAAGCATCCAGTTATTCTTCATAAGGATCACCCGCTAACACATCTTATCGTCAATGAATGCCATCTTAACAACCTGCATGCTGGAATGCGACAAATGACGTACCTGCTCTCGCTCCACTACTGTGTCATCGGTATTCATCACGTTATTAAACGAGTCATCTATCGCTGCACAACGTGCATTAGACAGCGAGAGATTCCATTCCAACAACAAATGGCCAGCCTACCGATACAAAGATTGGAACCAGGAGTCACCTTTGGCAACACGGGCGTGGACTACGCTGGTCCGTTTTTGGTCCGCCCGTGGAAGGGTCGAGGTGCTAAGTTACATAAGGTTTATATTTCGCTTTTTGTTTGCATGGCTACGAAAGCTTTGCATCTAGAGTTAGTATCGGATCTTTCATCATCTGCCTTCATCGCGGCCTTGCGGCGCTTCGTTTCTAGGCGTGGAAGATGTCCTTCATCCTTAGTGATAATGGCACTAACTTCGTCGGCGCCAACCAACAGCTGCGAGATTGGGCCAACCTACTCAACTCAACAAATTTTCAAGAAGATGTCACCAACGAACTTACCACCAACGGAATCACCTGGCACTTCTCACCTCCCCATGCTCCGCATTTCGTCGGTTTATGGGAGGCTGGGGTCAAGACCACTAAGTTTCATCTAAGAAGAGTCCTAGGCCAATCATCTTTAACATACGAAGAGTTCTCCACCGTTTTGTGCCAAGTTGAAGCCTGTGCTAACTCACGGCCATTGTGCGCTCGCTTCGAAGGGGACATGGATCCATTAATCCCAGCGCACTTCCTAATTGCACGACCACTAACAACCAGATCCAAGTATCTTAACAGCAGGAGACTCGTTGCGAGATCGATGGCAGTATCTTCAACGTTTAGTCCTAAGCTTTTGGGAAAGGTGGTCTAAAGACTACCTTTCTCAACTTCGAAAACGCCCAAAATGGTTGGAGAAATCGAAAAATATTCAACCTAATGTGGTTATTCTCATCGATGAAAATCAACCCCCATGTCGATGGCTTATGGGCCGAATTATTAAAACCTATCCTGGACGAGATGGACTGGTACGAGTTGCGTCCGTCGTTACTGCTAAGGGTGAATTCAAGCGTCCAGTCTGCAAGTTATGTCCTTTATTACTTGGTTGAAGGTGTCCTTCAACGGCGGGAGGATGTTTGCGCTGCAAAATTACGTTTAAGCCTTAAGCTTAACGAAGCTCTTAACTATGAAACTTTATGTTTGTCTTTGTCCTTTCCTTAAATAAAAGTTCAGTTGGAATCCCTTTTTCAAGGAAAGAGTTTGTGCCTTTTATTTCGCCCGGAAATTTTTATTTAAATTTAGCAAACCTTTTCAGCGGAGTTTGAACAATTAAATTACAGTCCACTCTTACTAACGCGAACAAGTAGGGTAAAAAAATATACAACTGTTCTACGCACGGTTCAAAAACTAACTTCTAAACGGAAAGTCGTAGAGCATTCATTTATTTTTTATTTAATAGATATTCAAAATTCCAGAACTTGACTTATTTAAAAATAATTCTATTAAACCTACAAAGCAAGTTATAAATTTTAGAAAGTTCAAAATTGAAAAAAATATAAATTCCAATAAATCAAGGTTAAGTCTGATAAAAATATATTTTATGTCATTGGAAAGGTATTTGAATAATAAATTATACGTGTTTAAGGAAATTTGGATTTTAATTTTTTTTATCATTTTTGATGTTTCAAAAACGGATTTTTCGGGGTGAATTTTTACCACTTTTTGATTTTTATATTTTTACCGGATTCTTTTTAAAATCTAAAAATCGTGTAATTGATAGATGTTATTGATTTATATTTGTTGTAAAAAAATTTAGATATTTAAAAACGTTTTCAACCGAGATATTGACATATTTCTGTTGTTGCATCTAGGAAAATAAACAATTAATTTGATACATCATACATAACTGTACACCCACACAACCTTCACAATAGTTAAATAAGAAACAGTTTGATAAATCTCGGAAAAACTCAAAAAAATGGGGTTGTTGTTCATTGCCAACCGACCGCGACGTGTTCCAGTGGAGAAATGTCCAATTTTTGCAAAAATTTTAAAACACTCGTTTTGCGGTCACTTAAATTCTTATATCTATGGATCTAATGGTCGGATATTCTAAATTCAAAGTTCAAATTAAAGCCATAATGAAAGGCGTGTACCAGCTACAAAAAATTTCCAAAAACATTAAAAATTTCATACTAAAAACATTGAAATTGGTTTTTGAGAATAAATTTCATCGAGGCAAACGTAACGAGGAAGAGTAATACAACAAACAAAATAAAAATAAAGTTAGCTATTAAGAATATACTGGTGGGACCGTGGGAGGGAGATAGGTATTCTAAAGACGGTGGAGTGTGTGAAATAAAAAATAAAAACCATAACCTTGGCAAATTGGCTTAACATCGGAATGAAAAATTGCTATATATAGGTTTGATACACTTGTTTAAAGTTAATTGAAAAACATAAATATTCATAAACATAAAACATTAAATTTCTGAATAACAACAACAAGTTAAAGGTGCTACCACCAATGGTATACGAATTAATTTATAATTCGTTTTAATTAATTATTTGGCTGGAGATATAGCTATTTCAAGGGGTGCCAAGCCCTATCATCAGTCTCCTTATTAGTGGTGCTGAGCTTTAATCCCATTTTATTATGAAAAACTTTCTGCACACCATGAGATTCGAACCCACGCATATCAGATTTGCTCAGTCTTAGAAGTCGTATGCACTACGCATTCCACTACTTTAGACCACTGACGTCACAGGTCGAGATGTGTATCGTTTGTTTATGAAATGCATTATCGAATAAGGTATGGAGAAAAATGGAGGCGGAACAAGACAGCATACTTGAAGGCGCTTAGAAAAATGCTGATGCTCCAAATGCATTTGATAAACAAACAATACACACCTCGACCCATGACGTCTGTGGTCTAAGGTAGTGGAATGCGTAGTGCATACGACTTCTAAGACTGAGCAAATCTGATATGCGTGGGTTCGAATCTCATGGTGTGCAGAAAGTTTTTCATAATAAAATTGGATTAAAGCTCAGCACCACTAATAAAGAGACTGATGATATGGCTTGGCACCCCTTGAAATAGCTATATCTTCAGCCAAATAATTAATTAAAACGAATTATAAATTAATTCGTATACCATTGGTGGTACCACCTTTAAGTTGTTGTTGTTGTTCAGAAATTCAATGAAATTGACAGAATAAAGAATGGTCAAGTCTGATAAACTGACATTCAAGTATGAATAATACAATAAATAATTATAATAAAACATAAACTCATCGAAATATTCGGTAAAGCTTCTATGAAATTCTAATAGAAACCTTTTGACTGACTGACATCGAATTCAATCAAAACAAACTATTCAGCCTTTATTTTAAGAGAGTTTGGTTTGAGAGCGCAACGTGGCCGGTCTTGCCTTGCACACCGTGCATTTTCCGGAGATTTTACTCCAGTAATTTTTTTATTGGTTCCTGTGCCTCTTCACTGGGACTGATTACACTCGTTCTCACTCACCGTAAATGTGATCCACCACCAGGCAGAGTTCTTTGGGGAGGGGATTTCTTCATGGCATCAGAAGAGGCTTCTCCAGCAACTGATTAGTTCCTGTGCTTGGTGCCAGTCCTATACCGTTCCCGTTTACCGTCAAAACGGTCTACCAGGCAGTTTATTTGGAGGGGGATACCTGCTTGGTAATCTGGAGATTTCTATCTTCAACAACTTATTAGTTCCTGTTCATCGTCACCAGACTGGAACTTAACCCCATTACTCCGTTTACCGTTAAAACGGACTACAGCTAGAAAGTTTCTACTAGCAACAGACGCAGCGCAAGCTGGCAGATTCTCCAGGCGAGGCCATCACCCTGTGAACCCAGATGGGTAATTCATCATCATAATCGAAAAAAAAAACAATCTAATTGTAATGTGTTAAATCATTAATGTTTTAATGTAATTTATGACTTTTTTACATATCGTTTTACTTTATTTTCATTGCCAGTAATTTATTTGTTTAATGTAACTGTGAAAGAAGTGAATGTAAAATAATCAAAACAGTTCTTCTAATTAATCATACCTATTCATGTAAAAGTGATTTCATTAAATTTGAAAATTCTACATAGAGCGTTCTCGCTCTATAACACGAAATTTTATGTATATAAATGTATTTTATGGCATATTAGTTTATAAGGTATTTGTATTTGTAGGTATTGTATATATGTATATTTTTTTATCCGTTGCAACAGCCAACACGTAACTGAAATATTGCTCTTGAGCAAGAGCAGAATGACTATATATTTTTTATATATTAAAATTGACAGCCACGAGGCTTCCCAAAATGTAACTAGATAGAGCAGGCAATACATTATAGCCGCAGTTAAACATAGCTTTGCTAAGTAATATAATCTGAATTGTACTCTGTAAAATTTTCTTAAGTCTCAATAAAAAAAAATAAAAAAGCCTTTATTTTAAAATTAAGTAGGCTAATCAGAACAGTTTAATAAATGTAGATGTCGAATTCATGACTTCTACAAGGCGACGCAGAAATGAATATAATTTTTGAAAAATTACTCCTCAAAAAAAAAAAACACAATTCCATTCATGTCTTGCTGACTTGTATCTATTAAGTTCACAAATATCAAATTAGAATTGACAAATTATCCGGTGACGACTTTTGCGCCGCCTAGTATAGGAATTTTTTTTCCGTAAAAGGTCCTTTGGAGGCCTGCGGCAATTCAATATTTCTAAGCTAAAAGAAGCTGAAGTGAAGTTTTAATTCGTAAATGGAAACTGAATACGAAGTTTTGATCAAATGTAGTGTAGGAATGTGTGAACAGGCTTAACGAACTTAGCAAGAACAATATTTTCTCACTCCATTGGGTACATGTAGGCATTCAGGGTAATGAAGAGGCAGACTCCTTGGCAAAAATAGGTGTAATAACCTCTAGCAGGGTCTGAACCGTATTGCGGAATGGGATAAATGTGATTAAAAGCAAAATCAAAAAAGAGGAGGAGGCCAAAAGATCCAAATATTGGAAAGAACTCTGCAATCTTAGGCAAGCAAAACTGTTGCTTGGGAATTACAACCAAGATCGTTTCAAGAACTGTATCAGCTTAAGTAGGAACAACCTCAGTCTAGTAACGCTTCTCCTCATTGGCTACTGCAAACTAAGAAGGCACCTGATATTCTTGGCCTGGAAAGCAATCCCCTATGCAGATTTTGCAATACTCATGAGGAGACGCTGAATCACATACTAGGCAGATGCGATGCACTTATGCATCAAAGAATAAAATACCTGAGAAGCTACTCCCAATACTTCGATTTCTTAAAGGAATAAATTGGGAGGTAGAGCTTCAAGAGGAAAAACATCTCCAAGCACTAGATGGGGGCACAATAGATCTTCAGGTCGCAGTGCATTATACCCCAATATACTATTCATTCATTTGATCAAATATGACATTACTCTTATTCAAATTGGCACCTAAGGCCCAATTCACAAAGATCTGGCTTAAGGTTTTGGTGTGGTTCTGGCGTGGTTGCAACATATGTCACTTTGTGTAATTTGCATGTTCTGTTATGGGACAATACACACACATGTGAAGAGGCGAGGGTATGGTGTGCCCTGTCATTGCTACGCCATATTGAAAACTCTTGTGGCCTAGATAAACGTCACGCCACAATGAAACCCATTCATATGTCAAACCAAATCAAACCAAAAGAAAATGAGCATGAGGGATGACTATGAATTCAACATTGAATTCTGCGATGAGATCCAGATTTATGAAAATTTATATAATTACAGTAGGGCAGATTACTGCAATAGGAGCGTGCAAGACCAAGCATGGCAGAAAATAGCCCAAAAATTCAATGCAAATGGTAGGTATTTTTTTAATTTCATTTATTTTTATTCTTTGTGAACTTGCCCCCAACCACAAACCGCTGAGCATTAATTATTGGTTCATTGATTACTTTGGAAACGCTCAGGATACATATTCAGCTCTCGCATTACGTTGAATGCACCACTGCTTTTCCCTTTTTCCAACCACAAAGGGTGTACCCAGTACCTTCTTTGTTTTTGTATCTGTATCATGAGGTCAAAAAGATCATCGTCTTCATCGTCCCAAAGCATTTCTATGTTTTTTTTTTTGTTGGCAATAATTTTTCAAAAAAAATCAGGAGGAAAACAAAACAACAAGTTTTTATAAGTATGCACTTTTGCTTACAACAATTTAAATTAATTTATCAAAAAGAGATCTGTCAAAAAGAAAACTGTCATGTCCATTCACTGTCACTTCTGTGTGAATTGAGTTCATCCAGTTCTGTGTGAATCGCGCCTAATGTAGTGAAATTTTCCAGAATATTTTTGTGATTATTTTCGAATCAAAAATAAACTTACCAGCCATATATTATATTAATCACGGAAATATATTTTTTTAACAACCATAGTCCCATTTATAGACTTTCTGACTAACGGTGAAACTCTCTTTAGTAAATTTTTTTACTTTTCAAATTTCAAATTATAGAGAAAAATCGGCGGCAGTCCAACGACGGTGTAAAGCCATTTATAGTTACACACAGGTTAACGAAGATGAGTTATCTTTGGCTGTTGGAGATATAATTGACTTCTTGACAGAGGTAAGTTATCGATCTTTATTTACTTTTTATTTATTATATTTTTGTATTCTATTAATTACTAGGTCGAAGAAGGTTGGTGGAGAGGAAAGTTATATAATAAAGTTGGGGTTTTTCCTTCAAATTTTGTTGTTTCAATACCAACATCGCCAATTTTCGCATCCCAACGAGCAAATATCAACGATGATTCAAAAGCGACACAATCGAAAGCGAAAAAGGACTTAAATACAACTAATAGAAACCAAACCTGTTTTGAAGAAAATTCTTTCAGTAATAAAACAATAGATACAGTGCTTGATAAATCTGTTGATGATTATAGAGCACCTGATCTTCCACCTAGGCCTGTTAAAGAGTTCTGCCGTGTAGAATTTCCTTACACTCCACAGAATAACGATGAACTTGAACTATCCATTGGGGAAATTATAACAATTGTTGAGAAAGAGTTACCGGACAAAGGCTGGTGGAAAGGTGAACTCAATGGGAAAATTGGTGTTTTCCCTGATAATTTTGTAAAACTTCTACCACAGGATGGTAAGTTCGTATTTATACACATCCAACTCTTAATTAAAAAGTCATCAAGGTGTTATTGAGATAGATAATTCATTAAATTCAAAAAGTAAATAACATTTTTTTCAAAAACACTATGAGCAGACGGCATAGAAATAGTCGCTCATGTTTGCGACTCTGACGTCACGTAAAAGTCGCAAACTTTTTGCAGATTCTATACTTAAGATTAGTGCTCACAAATCTGCATATACGGGTGTTCACACGATTTGCAAAGCTGCTCGAATGTCATGATCATATGCAGGTTTACGAACATTACATTCACATTATTTTTTTGAAACTTGAAGTTTAATGTATGTGTTAGTGATCATTTGTTAGCTCGTCTCAAATATTTAAATTATTAAGGATCTCCCAACACCCAAACCAACGCGAAACATTCGGAACGACGCGACGCACAGTGGGGCATGGCAATGTTCGAATTAATGCGCAAAATAAAACAAAACTATGAGTATGTTTTGATGTTTTTCCGTTATAAAATATTCGGATGCATCTAAACTTCACTGATTTTACTTTGCTACATGAGTTCCCACACCAAAACGTGCATTTGAAGTAACCACTTTGGTCCTTTTCAATTGTGATGTAAAAAGGTTGAAAAAAGTTTGGGGATTTAAAAAGCTGTAACTTCCTTGAAAATAACGGTAAAATTTTGTGTGAACATGGAATCGACAGCGTCCGGTCTGTTATTTAATATTTTAATAAAAATTGAAATTTTACGATCTGTCAAAGTGGTTTACCTAAGAAAAGCTCTGTACAAATAACAAGAAAAAGACGATATATTCAAAAAGAATTTTAAAAATCCTTGTGAAAAACTTAAAATAAAAGCAGTATTTACATCTGCGGAGTGAAATATCTGTAAGTTATAGCTTTTAAGACACCTTTTATCAAAAGTTAAGGTTCCGCCAAATATAACCTTACTTATGAACAAAAGAGGACTTGAGGAAACTTCCCCTGTCCATTACAATAATCCAAAAGGAGGACCCTCAAAAGTTCTAGTCGAAATGACATCATCAGGAATCAGTGCAGACCAAATGAGGGAAATTCTCGTGGAAAACAACTCAAAGCTTGTCTCAGAACTTGTTTCAAAAGCCGACTTTCAATTGTTCTATGCGGATTTCTCTACGTTAAAAGTAAAGCAAGTCGAGATTTCTGCAAAAGTTGTTTTTTTTTAGAAAACCGAAACAAGGTACTAGAAGCGCAAGTTGATCGACTTATGCAAAAAAGTGTGGAAGGTAACATGGTAGTACATTTGCCGTTCGATCTCCACATCGATCCAATTGAGAAAGCCAAAACTGTATGCGCTGAACTGCTCGACACAAATGAAATCAATACTGACATTGAATTGCGCACAGAGTAAATCACCAGAAATTATCCGCGGCAGTAATTATCAAATCGAAGTCCCGAACAACTGCTTTAAATGTTTAACGAAACGTGAAGAAACTTAAAGGAACTAATATAAGTACTAAAAAAGATCTATCAATTAGTGCACGCCAAAGAAGAAGTAAGTTGGTGTCAATAATGAAGGAGCTCCGCGAGGTGAAACCAAAAACGAAAATCTTCGTGAGAGACGACAGACTGTACGCGGAAGACGCTGTTTTTACATGGGATTCTTCAGAGGGGCTCAAGAATGGAAACAATAACAACAGTGTGGCCATAATAAAGCAACTCATTGGGGAGATTCCGCATTCATTAGTAATATTTTAAATAAATTACAATCTGAAAATATTTATTAAGAAGATAAGGAAGAGGTATATATCAAATATACAGTACCAAAGCACCAGATTTCAAAAAAAAGATCTATCTGTCATTTTGCCGATCTAAAGGAAAGTTTTTCGAGATTTTCAATCGTTAAAATAATGATAAAAGATAATTAAACTAAATAAGAAAACGAAAAAGAGAATAGTGAAAACTTGCAATACTTTATTAAAATAAATATAAAACAACTTGCGGTGCTGTTTTAAATTGTGTAAAAACACCTATAATATGGAGTTAAAATCTTTTCATTTCACTTGTTGATTGTGTCTCAAATTCCACATAAATTAATGTGAAGTGATGTTTTTTATGTAAATACACTATCGTAGAAATACAAATATGCTTTGAAACGTCATATGACAAGTGCCTATCTGTCAAAATTGAAATTCTCTCCCAGTGCTGAGTAATTTTACTTAAGCTAAGTACAGACGATTGTCAGATCTTACAATATTGTCAGTGAAAAAACTGTTCCAAATGTCTTACAATCTTCTGAACACACAATTTTGTCTGACAATATTGTCAGAAACGTCATTGTCAGACAACAATCTGACAAAAAATTGTCAGGTAGATTACATTCGTCTGAACACACAATTTTTATTATTGTCAGTCGATTAGGACATTGTCAGATGTTTTCATAGAAAACAATTTCTACATTGTCCGAAATTTCAATGAGTTGGTTAAAGAAAAATAAAAAAAGAGCTGACAATCGAATTGTCAGACATTGGGAAGAAATCTGTGTGAACGGACAATTTTTCATTGTAAGAAATATGTCCATTGTCAGCCAATTGTTAACTATTGTCAGACCATTGACAGTTCTGACAATATTGTAAGATCTGACAATCGTCTGTACTTAGCTTTACTTTACATGAAATATGAGATACAGCTTACCTGTACAATGAACAAAAATTGCACTGCTTATTATACAGGATTTTACGGAGCACCGCATGTAGTTTTATATTTTTTCTTTGCAACCAAAGTACTACTTCCTACAGGGTCAGAAAAATTGATTTGGGAATTGATACGCGTCTCTTAAAGGACTAGTCTACCAGTTAGGTTGTCCAATGTCTGCTTATCAACTGCCGTCGATTCCCAAGCGCTATAAAAATGACTAAATGATGTTGGCAAAGTCATTAAAATTTTGGTTATGACCATGGAATCAGAAACCTTTTCCCCAACATCTGATAGCTGTTGCACAATGGTCTGCAGCTTTGAAATTTGCAGAGCAATGTCGTCTTGTGGAACTTTGCTAAAACTGTAAAATTGCAGCATGTGGATATTCGCCTTTGATTTGACCTCATAAACACCATGCAGTTTGTCCCACATTTCTTTCGAAGATTTGCAATTCATAATGTGTAAAAGTGGTTGTGAGCCTATTGAGGTGTCGATAACCTTTTGCGCCTTACTATCAAAGCGATTCCACAGTAACAACTTTTCAGGCATAACCTCATGCCCTGCCACATATTTGAAGAGATCTAATGCATTCAAAATAATTTTTATTTGAAATTTCCAAATATTCCACTGATCCTCATTAACCAGCTTCTCAATTTTTAATTCACTGTTATCAGCAGACATTTTGTGCAATTAAAAAACAGTCGAATACAGAGAGACCCAAAGAACCGTTCGACAATGAGACCAGTTATATGTGATGAAACCAAATTACCAAAATGATCAGTTATTTAATTAAATTATTAAAATCGATTAATAATAAGTTTCAATTTTTACAGTAAATTTACCAAAATACCAATCGTCGGCAAACTGATTATGCTTCTCGGTATTTAATTTACTTTCCGTTGCAAATTATTAAAATCGATTAATACATAATATGTTTCAATTTTTACAGCAAATTTACCAAAATACCAATAGTCGGCAAAACTGATTATGCTTCTCGGTATTTAATTTACTTTCGGTTACTTCACAAACTTGCAACTATCGATTAAAAATTTTATAAAAAACTTTTACAAAAAAAACGTGACTCCCAAGAAAAAAAACATTCATGTAACTGGGTTCTGGGCCCATAACCTGTTGCGCTTTAAGAAAAACACGTCTTACTAAATTTTGTGGTTTTGTCTCCATGTTGTATGGTTTATGAAAATAAAGATAAACGTAAAAACAAAATTTTAGTATAAACAATTTTTATTTTTATTTTATTTTACTTAAATTTACTTTAATAATTATTACAACATTATTTTATTTGAAATTTAATTTGTTTTCGCGACGCGTTTCGGATTAAAAATCCATCATCGGGCGTAGGTTCAGTTGACGTTTTGATGTTTTTGTTTGAATGCCAATTCTAATGTGGGTGTCATATTGTGTAATATGTGTCTATATCCTTTTATCTCCTTTTTTTATTTTCGTATTTGATTGCTGTGTCATATAGTGCGTTTTGTTTTATTGTTAATTTGTCGTTGAGTATTTTGTCTTGGTTTGTCTTATTAGCTTTGTAAATCCCGTATTCTTCTAAAGCGTCCATTGTTGTCCCTTTTTTACAAAAGTGTAATGGTTTTACATTTGTTTCGAAATTTGTGTAATTGTGGTTGTTGTCAATTAGATGTTGTGCGAAGTTTGATTTTGTGTTTGGTTTCGGTTTGTGTTCGATGAACCTGTCGTAGAAAGTTCTACCTATTTGTCCAATGTAATACATTTGGCAATCGTCACAATTGATTTTATATACCCCTGAGCTATTTTTATTTCGCTTGTTGGTTTTTGTTGTAATATTTGTTGTATGTTATTTTTTGTTTTAAATGAGACGTTTATGTTTAGATTTTAGAATTCATATTTTATTGTTTGTGGTATTATATTAGTGTTATCTAATGAGGTGTATTTATTGTTTGGTGTGATATCTTCATTAGTTAAGTTTTTTCTTTTGTTTTCTAGTTTCTTTTTATTATTGGTGATTAATTTGTCTATCATATCTATTTTGTATCCGTTTGTTAGTGCTATGTGTTTTATTGTATTTATTTCATCTTCGTAATCTTCTTTACTCATTGGTACATTTAAAAGTCTGTTGATAAATGCATTATACGCAGATATTTTTCGTGTAAATGGGTGGTGGGAGTTATTGTTTATAGTGATATCTGTTGTTGTTGGTTTGCGGTATATTTTATATTTTAATTTGTTGTTGTTTTTGGAGATGGTTAGGTCGAGGAAGTTAATCGCGTTGTTGTTTTCAGTTTCTGTTGTGAATTTTATTTTGTTGTTGATATTGTTGAGGTATTTGTTAAGCATGTCGATTTGTCAATTCGTGCTGTCAAATATAATAAAAGTGTCATCTACATATTGTGGGTAGAATATGATTTTTTGTTGTTGTTTGTTGAGCTGTGAGAGTATGTATTTGTTTTCGTAAAAATTTAGGTATATTTCTGCTAAGAGTCCACTTATTGTTTTTGTTTTTTCGATGAACTCAGTGTAGTTTTTGATGCTTTTGTTGTTTTGTAAATTTATGTTATTTTTGATGATTTTTTGTAGTTCTTTTGCGACTTTGTAAGATGGTGCTATTTTATAGTTGATTACTGGCCGTATTGGCGTTCCAGTTTTATGTATTTTTGGTAAACCCGTGAAGCTTGGTGCTTGTGCGTTCGGTTGTTTTAGTTTTAATTTATTTATATTGGGGAAGATGTGACTGCATTTGTTTATGGCTTTGTTTATATTTTTGACGTATGATTTTGTTGGGTCGTTCTGTAATGTTTTTATATTGTTGTTATTGAAAAAGGTTAAATTTTTGTCAATGTATTCTTGTTTATTTATTATGACCGTTGTATTTCCTTTGTCCGCTTTAGTAATTATTGCATTATTGTCTTTTAGTTTTAATTTTATGTTTTTTAGGTTGGATAGGTCTTCTTTATATTGGTTCTTGAGTTTATTTTGTGTGTTGTTATTTGTTTTTAGGATATGTTTTAGTTTTTTGTTGATGGTTATTCTTGTTTCATTTTGTGTTTCTTGTGTAGGTATTGTTTTTATTGCCGCTTCAGCGTTTATAATTTCTTGGGTGATATTGTTTTTGTTGTTTTTAGATATATTGTATTTTAAGCCTTTATTTAATGTTTCTATTTCTGATTTTGTAAGTTGAATATTTGTATTATTTATAACTCTGGGGTAAAATGTGTGTTTGGTTTTTGGAATTATTATGTTTTCTGTGTTACATAGTTTCTGTATTTTAATTTGTTGTTTTATAGATATTTCTTTGGCGATTATTTTAATTTCTTGGTTTATGTTTTGTGTATAAAGTTCGGCAGTAATAAAATTTAATTATTTGTATAGTTGAAGGTGGATTTTGTAAAGTGTGTAATTTAAGTTAGTTTTTTGCTGTATAAGTATTTTATTTCTTCTTTTATACGTATTGTCTGTGCTATTTTCTGTGTTTTAATGGCGGCTATTGATGTGGTTTTTGTTTTTATTTGTGCATATTTTGGTACTATATGTTTTTTGAGGCACTGTTTATTGAATTTTAAGTTTAGGTTGGCTTTCATCAACTTAATTTTGGTGTTCTTATTTTGTGGTGTTGTCTCCATGTTGTATGGTTTATGAAAATAAAGATAAACGTAAAAACAAAATTTTAGTATAAACACAATTTTTATTTTTATTTTATTTTACTTAAATTTACTTTAATAATTATTACAACATTATTTTATTTGAAATTTAATTTGTTTTCGCGACGCGTTTCGGATTAAAAATCCATCATCGGGCGTAGGTTCAGTTGACGTTTTGATGTTTTTGTTTGAATGCCAATTCTAATGTGGGTGTCATATTAGGTGTGTTCAATGAGGCTGTTCGGAACAGTTTAGAACACTTTAGAACAGAAAAGTACAAGATTTTGCTGTTCAATGAGAAATTTTCTGTTCTAAACTGTTCTGGATTGCTGTTCAATGAGTCAGTTTGGAACACTTTAGAACAGGATTTTCTGCACTTGCTTTTGAGGTAGAACAAGTTAGAACAGATTTGTGAAAACTGTCAAATTCAGATGTTGTGATTTTTTTAATGAAATTAGTTTGTTTTTTTGATAGATTTTATTTGAATTTCTGCTTAACTGTTTCAAAAGTGTATTTTAATCAATTCTGATTCTATTTTCATGAAGTAATTTTAGTTTTAAGACATATATTTGTGAATTTGTGACAAACATATATACTCCGAAAAATTGTTGTTGCTTTTTTAGTGACAACGTAGGTAGCCATTTTCTGTTCTAACTTGTTCTGACGTTTTTCACGAATCTGTGCTGTTCTGTTCTGTTCTGTTCTAACTTTTTCCTCACTGAACAAACCTATTGTGTAATATGTGTCTATCTCCTTTTATCTCCTTTTTTTATTTTCGTATTGGGCTTTTTCACCAGCCGTCACAAGCTGGTCTGAACTTGGAGAAAGGTAAACAAACGACAAATATTTTTATAATATAGTGCTTGTTTGTTTTCCAATAAAAACGTATAAAACGATGGTTATAACGCCAATTTAACAAAAAATCAATGTTAATGAAAATACGAAAGTATTTTTAATCTTTAGTTACATAGGTTGAAAAGTAAAGGAGGCTATAATGTATGGCTCTCGCAAGTGTCACAATGAAAATGCCAACATGGCTATTGGGCTTTTCCAAAAACTATCTTTGTCTTTTCTCTTTTTAATTTTTTACAGTTCAAAACAACAAAAACAAAACATGTGATATCGAAACTTGGAGAAATGTAAACAATTGCTTTTGCAGTGCAATGTGGATTTTTAATATTTTCTGTGATTTTTGTTTATATAAATAAGCTTGATAAGTTATTAAGTTGATTTTTTGTTAAATTGGAGTTATAACCATCGTTTTATACGTTTTTATTGGAAAACAAACAAGCACTATATTATAAAAATATTTGTCGTTTGTTTACCTTTCTCCAAGTTCAGACCAGCTGTTTCCTATTTTTTTTTTGCTTGTTTGAAACTGTCGGCTGGTGGAAAAGCCTAATAGATAAGTATGTATGATATGAAAGCTTTTGCTCGTGAAGCTATAAAAATTTAACTTTTGACGCCAGTAAAAAACACAAAACTACGAAAAATTATACAATTGGAAAAATATACGGACAAAATTATACAATCAAGAAAATTAAAGAAAAATTAAGTGTGGGGAGCTACTATTATGTCCCGAGCTAACCAGTTGTGGTTGGCATAATTAAGAAAGAGAACAGTTAATTAATATTACATTTGAATATAATCGTTATAAAATTTCATTAGCGAGTACCTCTTTTGAATTTGCAGATAGTTAGAGGAAATACTTAGAGTGGTATATTAGCAAAATTAATAATTGTTTAAAACTTGTAAAAGAAACATATGTATATAAATAAGATACATACGTATATATAAATGTAAAATATACTTATAGTCTAGGTAAGAGAGATAAGCTTTGCCAGCCCATTATGTTGTTTATTTATCAAGTTTTCTTTATACGTTTTGCTTTCCTTTCCTTTTTTTTTTTTTTTTTTTTTTCTTTAATTATGAATACAAAATCCAAATACGAGAATAAGGCTAACCACGGTTTTGCCCGATTATGGCTTTCTGATAAAAGTCTATCAGAGGCCCATCGGCAGAAAGATTGATTCCTTCGTTAAGGAGAATGAAGGGAGATAGGTAGGGAGAGTCGTCCAGCCTCAGACTTCTCTGGGATTTATATTGTGTGTTTAATTATATCATTTTCATTATATTTCATCTTGTCTAATGATTTTAATAAAAGTGAAGTTGCATATCTAGAAAACGGAATGACGTTTGCATCATTATAAACATGAGAATTTGAGTATCTCATATTTTGTGATACGTAATGTTTGTTAACGCATAATCTTAAAATTTTTCTTTCTAGGACTTCCAGCTCACCCACGACAGTGGGGGAGATGGCGAACCAGACAGTAAATCCATAGGTTAGATAGATCATTGTTTTGTAAAAAAGAGTCTTGACCCTCTTGTTCAGCATACTGCTCTTTAATAAAGGCATCAGCTTAAATGTAGTGATTCTGGCTTAAGCTTTAGTGATTCTTGCATGATTATTAAACTTGAACAATTTGTTGAAGTTAACTCTCAAATACTTCAGTAAGCTTCCAAATTTAATCTGGTTGTTGTTCAGTGGTAGAATGAGGTTTTTGCCCCTTCTTTACCTTTACCACTCGCATTTCTAAAGCAGATGCACTCGGATTTCGTTGCATTTATATTAATACCCCATCTCAAATAGATCTCCGTAATAGAATGTAAGTGACTTTTTAAATGTCTTAAGGCGACCAGCGGATAATCGTCACTAGCATAAATGAAGGTATCGTCCGCGTACAATATGGCTTGTGAAACTATAGTATTCGCAATAAAATGAGTACGAGGGAAGTCGTGCATAAAAAGGTTGTAGAGTCTTGGGCCCAAAATAGACCCCTGATGGACGCCGCTGTTAGAACAAGCACTGACAGAGTTCATATTTTTCGTCTGAATGAAAAATTTTCTTTCAGATAGGAAACTAATAAGTATATTAATTAGATGCCTGGGGTATTGTAATTGTAAGATTTTAAAGATAAGGCCGTCCCTCCAGACCCCATCGAACGATTTTTCAATATCTAAGGCACAGGCTGTGGTGCATTTCTTGTCTTTGAGATTATCTGTTGCGTTCTTATGGGCTTTAAGGAGGGCATGTACCGACGAGTGGCCCTTACGGAACCCGAATTGCAAATCTGGGATGAACTCAATGTTTTCTTCAACATGACTGTCAATTTTATTGAGGATAATTCTCTCCAGTAATTTCCCTAAGTTCGAAAGCTGTGAGATTGGTCTATAATTGTGTATATCATGGCAGTTATTTTTTTTTTCTGCAAAGGGAGCCGCTTGGCAACCTTCCAAGAATTAGGAAAATAGCCATTATTTAGGAATTGTTAAAAAGGATGACCAAAAATTTGATGGCTGTGGGAGGTAGCTTTTTAAGGATGAAATTCGAAATACCGTCTGGCCCGGCAGACTTTTTCGCATTTATGAGTTTAATTAGATTTAAAACCTCTGAGATTGAGGTGAAGAATTCTCGGGCCGAATGACCATCCGCAGGATCGTTCTCACAAAAGATATAAATGTGTGGAGGAATCTGATTTTTTGCGGATAAAACTGAAGATTTGACGTTATTTGAGAAGGATGAATCTGCACTTGGTACTTTTTCTCTATAAACTTCAGAAAAGTGATTTTTAAATTGTTCAATAATGTCTTCTTCAGAAGAGAATTGTTGGCCATCCACGGTTAGCTTATTACAAGAAATTTTTTTGTTTTTCCCCGGAAATCCTTGAAGGTTTGTGGGCCGGGTTTTATTAGAGACAATTTGTTTTCGAACTGTTTATTTAATCAAATTCTTACTTTGTCTTGGAGAATTTTGTTTAGCAAAGAAATTTTATTTTCAAGCGTTTTATATTCAGGAGATGAACGGTTATAGGTGCTGTGAAAAATCGATTTTATTTTTTTTTGCCATTTAGACTTAGTTCTGTAAAGAACCTTAATGTTCTCATGGAGTGAATTATATTTTTTAAATTCTCTAGGACGGTGAGTGGAAAAATTGCTAACTGCGTCGTTAATAATGATGTTAAAGTTGCTGATGCGATTTTCTATGTCTTCGCAATTAAGGCAAACGTCAGTAGGAGGTAAGTTATGGACGATATTATTTTCGACCTTTCTCTGGAAATTAGGCAAGAGGGCATTTTTAAAACAGTGAGAAATTTGGAACGGGGACTATTTCCAATTCCGTGAAATTAATTTTCAGCGAAAGAGGGAAATGGTCGGAGAATGACGGTAATGTTTCGATGGTATAATTAGGATTAGCTAGATTTATAAGGTTTGACGATATGATAAAGTGGTCAAGAAAAGAGGGACCTCTAGGGAAAGTAGGGGTATCCGCATTTACATTCAAAAAGGATGGAGCAACAGATGCTAGCCAATTAGTAAGGGATCTACCATTTTGGTTGATAACTCATCCCCCCAGCTCGGGTGTTTAGCGTTTAGGTCGCCGCCTATGATGCAGCCATCAAAAGTGTCGGATAGAATTTTTATTCTCTCCATATCGTCAGCGAACTGAGAAGTAGGGCAGTTACTGTGGATGTAAATGGATCCTATAAGTATTCTTTTAATAGATCCTGCTATTTTAAGCTTAATTCCTGCAAACATCGAGGGAAAAGTAGTACAGGTCGATTGGACTGGGACGAAATTGATATTGTTTTTGATGAGTAATGCTACTCCTGGGGTTTTGACATTCCTAAGCGATTTAAGGGAATGGAAGGTATCTATATTGGGAAGGTGGTTGGATTTTAGCCATGTTTCTTGAATACACGCTATGGTAGTTTCTGAAGCTAGAAGGGATCTAAGAAGATCGACTCTTCTGCTATGATCTATTAGGGACATAATGTTATGGCTTAGGAATTTTATGTGCATCATTTTTGTGATAATAGGATTTTATTGAGGATGATCAGAAAGTTTAGACGTTTTTCTTGAATATTCGCTTTAGAGTCTTTAAAATTTTTTACAAAATTTTCGATTTCACCCAGAAGTGCAGACACTTCCATACCAAAAAGCTCGTTAGATAAACTAAGGAATTAGCTGAGATAATTATTGTTTTTTGACAAAGGGAATGCTTGAGGTAATCCTTGACATTGTGAAGATTGAGAGAGATGATTAGAGACCCTTGGTGGGGGGTTTAGTGAAAGTTGGGAACTATCTTCGTCTTCTCGCAGAAGACTCGACCAAGTGCCTTTCGATGAAAGTCTTTTTTGTTGCGCAAAAAGTTGGGAGTTAGGAATCTTAAGATTCGCTGGCTTCTTTAAAAACTAAACGTCTTTTTTTTCATATTTTTTAAAAGCTTCGCAGCCCCTGTAGTTGGCGGGATGGTCTTCATGACAATTAACGCAGTGTGCCTTAATTCTTTCCGAGGCTTTTATTAATTGGCATTCACCGGGGTTGTGATTATTTTTACATTTAACACAAGTATATTGATTTGCACAGTTTTTGGCCATGACCGAAATTCTGGCATCTTCTACATTGGAGAGCGCCTATGTTGCCTTTCGGCTTTTCCCATGTTATTTTGAAGTTGAATAAATGATTGAACTTCAGGATGTCGGTAGCTTGCTTACCCGGCATTAATCTGACCAAAAAAGGTCAAGGACCCTTTTACTTGCAGTAGAACTTATGGTGCTGAACACTGACACACTATGTACAGTGTCCGGCAACAAAGATTCGATCTCGTCTTGAACCTCCTTAGGATCAAATCCCGCATTTAAACCTCTCAAGATTATGTTTACCGTCTTATCATCTTTCAAAGTGAAAGAATGAGCCTGAACGCTAGGATTGCTTTTGAAGTTCTCCATCAATTGCCGATGGGCCTCTGGCTCATCCACGTAGAGCTTACAAGTATTGTTACTACTCTGCCTAAATTCGTACTTGAACTTTGGTTCAGAAGCTTTTTCTTTTAGATCTGCAGCTAGCTGCTTTGAATTTACATTTTTAAGAATGATAGGTGGGCAAAGCTTACCTGACTTACGGCTGCTGCCGTCACTGGAACTGATGATAATGTTGTGTTGCTACTATTTGTAGAGGTGGCGGTGGTGGTGTTTTCCGAGGCAGAGGTGACATTTTTGGTGTTGGTGGGCTTCTAGCCTTATTGGCATTTTTGGTGGTGGGCTTCGTGGCATCGGTGGCTTCTATGTTGGTTGTGGTGGTTTGATTGATAGAGGAATTGGGGGCCTCTTCGGTCAAGGATGAGTCAGTTAAATCCCCTGTGCTTGGGACTTCTTGATAGGTTTTCTTCCTTTCAGTTTTGTGGTGGTCCGGAAGTGGCCAGTCTTCAGTTGGCTGCCCGTTCTTATAATTAGAAAACTGGCTTTTAAGAACGTTGATATCCCTTAAGATCTTGAAAGGGTTATCGTCCTGAGGTCTTATATCGAGGGCTGCTGTAGGGCTCGGAGTTCTACCATGTTTCCTGCTTTCAGTTCTTTGGAACTTTGAGATTTATTGTTGGATTTTGTTGTACTTCACAAATTAAGTTATAATTTTGGTTTGATTTTGATAAGTTTTTTTTTGAAAAGAACTTTTACTTTTTATTTTAGATATTTTAGGAGGAAAAAACAGCGACATAAAATGGCTTCTATCTCTCTCCGCACCGAAATTCACGTGTCCCATTCAAATGATCTGTGCCTTCAATCTGTAGCTCGCATCGATAAAATAAGTCTAGAAACGATTGAAATGCAAACAAATCATATGAGTTTTGTTCCATTTTTTAACGTTTCTCGACCATTTTATCGATGCGAGAGTACAGAACGTAGGCACAGACGTAGAAATCAATGGACCGTAAGACAAAACCACTTTATTATTTATATACCTTTTCCATGAAATAATCGATTTCTTTGTCAAATTTTCTTTGAATCCATCCAGTCAATCCAAAATAATATAATTTCACACGTATAATATCAAAAAGAATTATGTTTTTTTTTGTAGAAAGAACACATAGACAAGAATGGACGTTTTTGTGAAGTTTTCGTTCTTTGCATTCGATTTGCAAAAACCATTTTATTTGCATTTTTTTAATATTTTGTAATCGTTTCATTTTATTTTAAAGTCGATACCTGAATATCGATCATTTTTCTTTCAACTACGATTTTTGCTGACATCTGCTCACCGCTCACCACTCATCTCTATTCGGTTGTCAAACCATAAAAGCCCTTCCACACTATCCCACTGAGTATTAATACAAAGTGGAAAAGAATTCCATGCTACTGCCAAAGTGAGAGAAATTTCTTTTCATTTTTTGACCATACAGAACAGTTTAATTTAACTTCAATAAAAATGTGATGAAATGTGTGACAGAATTAGAACCATTTCTAAAAATTCTCATGTATGAACACATGTCAAATCGTGTAGGCTGGGAATATCATACTTTGTTTCCACACTATTATACATGATTTGTTTCACACTTTTTTGACATGTATTAATACTCAGTGGGATAGTGTGGAAGGGCTTTAAACGTCAATGTTCAACCAGAAAAAATCTTCAAATTTTCGTTCCTGCTTTCGTTACTTCATTCCCCCTACATTTCTACACCCCTCACCCAAGCTGTCAAAAAGACGAAAGACGAAACGAACGAAAAAAAGACTTGTGTAATCTTAGAACAAGAAGATAAGGAAAGGTATATATCACATATACAGTGTATGTGAGTGATGCGCCAAATTAAAATCTGTAATGAGCGTCTATTTCGTTCCAAATGTCAACGGATTTCCCTAAAAGAGCATACGAAGAAGAAAAAAAATCGAATTTTTTGTTTTTTGATAGTAAACACGTGTTAGAATTAGAATAATATCATTGAATAATTACAAATAGAAGGGACACCGGATAAATCCTGCGCTAGGTGGGACACATATACTTCATGGGGCGCTAGTATCACCGCGGCGAATTATGTAATAATTGTATCATTCTATCAAATAGAACAATCATTTTACGTATTTGGTCCTTTTTGGGAAATTTACTCACAATTTGCATTGTATATAAACTTATATACAAAGCAATTTGTTATGGTCGAGTAAAAAAAAGTCAATACTTTTTTCTTTTTATTTGGAATGAACAATACAATAACGAACCGTTTGGTTTGTCTGTTGAAGTAGGGGCAATGCCCTACCTTGAAACCTACAATGCCCTACCTTGAAAAATCAACTATCGTAACGATCTTCCTAATCCCTTAAATTCGTTCTTTGCAGAGGTACAAAGATTTGTTCCACAATTTCGCAATTTTTTTCCTTTCCTACATTGCACCAAAAAAAAAACTGTACCCTCATTCATAGGCAGTGTAACGAAATGGCCCATACTGTACTTTTTGTCTAGCATTTTTTTCATTCATTCTACACAAAAAAAAAAAAACAACCAACCTCGTTCATACTTCATAGCTGATTTGAACGAAATATATGTTTCAGATACGATGCGCAGCCAAATATTAACAGTTTTGATGAGGTGAGTATAATTGGTAGGAACTAGGAAGTATACATTAGCTGTGGGATACAGTTAGAATTAGTTGGTTACATTTAAATTGGATGCACAAAAATTGTTGTAAGAGTAAGAGACTCAAAATAGAATAGAGTATCTATGAATACTTTGAGTGCGGTTAAATTGGTGGATAAATTATACTAATATACATCTCTGAGAGTTGTGCCGTCTGGACACGTATTGCAGTCTTTGATTAATTTAAAATAATCAAATTAGAGTTTATTCGTCTGTAGTGAAGGTGTTTTATAAGTGTTTTATAATCAGTTAGCGACAAGGTTGTTTGTTTATTGCTGTGAACTAAAGATTAAAAGATTTTGTGGATATATGGATATACAGTACGTCTTTAGCAAAAAACAAAGAGTTGAAGAGGAAATCGACCACGAAGAACCTCATTCCTCAAAACATATAGAAGCAAAAGATACAAATGCTACAAATGATTCAATAGGCCTCAGAGGGTATCAATGAGTCGCGAAAGAATGGCAGGCACGGTATTTCTGGCCTTTGAAAAGAAAAGAACCAAGTCATTGGATCTGGATGAAGTCCTTCATATTTTTAACAATATGGCGAATCGAAGAATTCAGTTAGTTTAATGCAAAAGCTTGATATTGTTATCTATGTAGGTATACTATCAGCAACGTAAAATACCTACCTACCTACCTACAATCATTGACCAATCTACCTTCCTATATAGCTGACAACCTACACACTACCTCTTACCTAACTATAGATAGTGCAAATAAACCAATCAAGAAATAGGTACCTACAAGAAACTAAATCACAACAACAAAAAGTTATGGTTCCACGCCTAAGCCAAAACATCCCTCACACTACATCTACAAATACAGAAGCATTTTTCCTTTTTTGCTCACATTTCATTTCAATAAAAAAAAAACAACACCCAATGAACCAGAGACACAATAGATTTCAGAATATTTCCATGCAAGACCAATGTACCTACAACTATACATAATTCATGCCCATCGCATTAAATTGACCAATGGGCGAATTTGTAGCACAACGGAAAAAAGCCCTCCAAAAAAAATTCTTCCCCCAAAAATTCCTTACTCGAATTCATTAGCCATCTTCTCGAAAGTATTAAATACACAAACCATTGTTTTATTTTCAATATAAATTTAATTGGTCTTTTTACGACAACTTGGTCTTGGTCTTTTAACGGCCAGTTCCGGGATGAGTTTGGGGACCAGGTGTCTCGGGACCAGTTGTCCTGGGTGCAGTTGGCTGCTAGTACCAGTTGAGTGGGATAAGTGGTCTTGGTATCAGTGGTTCTCGGATCGGCTGCGTTGACACCGAATATAAGTATGTATGTAGGTAGGTATATACAACAAAAATAAAAGAATAATAAATCTAGGTGAATATATAAATACATAGGTAGGTATGTGGCTATTTAGTGGAGTTCTTTTTATTTATTTTTTAAACATTAATAAAAAAAAATAATTAGGTAGGTACAATTTTTTTAATTTAAAAAACAAAAAGATAAGTGCGCATATACATAGGTGTTCCATTCATTTACAGAACAATATTTTTTTTATAAAACATTTTTTTTGAAAATTCAATAGGTATAAATTTATTGTGAATACTTTTGTGGATTTTTAAGAAATGTAATGTAGGTACATCATGTTAATATGTACGCACATATATGCAATGGATAATATTTCAAAGAAGAAGAAGCGTGTATTCAAATTAAAATCGTCGAAGTGTACCTACAGGGAACATTCAGTTAGTAGCCCCAGTCAATAAAGCCATAAAAACAGCCCAATCAGAAAATAATCGCCGAAAAGCTGGATTTTGGTAAAGAGGCTCCTCATGGTGTTCTTAAGAAACTGTCAAAAGTCCTCATCGATATAAGCGGCGCTAATAATTTTAGGTGGGGTTGCCCCCAAAATGGATTTTAAGGAATAACTCCCAAATAGTAAGTTATACAGAAAAAATGGCAAGAACTAATTTCTAGCTTAGAAAATTTCCTACAAAAATACTAACATACTTTTATTTCATAGGTATAATAATTAGCTTAATTAGGCTTAGTACAAAAATTGTGCATTTTGTGATAAATGCATCAGTTTTATTTTATTGCTGGTACATTTTTATTAACGTGATTTAAAGACATTGGCCCACCCTATTTGTCCACCCCTTTATGTTTGAGGGCTAAATTAAAAAAAATTTATAAAATAGAAGATAAATATATAAAAACAACGTCAATATCTACACTATCATGATATACCTTCTTAAAAAGCCAGTAATTCATTATTTAATTTTGTTTTTAAATTAAATTATTTTATTGCTTCGTTTTTGAATTAAAGATTGTTAAACTCAAAATTTTTTAAAATAAAATTTTAAAAATTAACAGCCAAATTAATAAACATGGAATAGCGAAAGGTTACGTCTTATTCCGTGGACTAAGTGCAAAATGTTATGAATAAAAGAAAATTTCTAAAAAGTGACGTGTACTAAGTTAAACCACCGAAGAAGGTGGTTTAGCGAAGGAATAAGAACCAGATGTGTCAAATTTATTCTGTAATAAAAAAAAATATCTAAGTGAAGATTACCAATTTAATTTTGAATAAAAATAATTATGTCTGGTAGATTTAACGAATTTTTAACCCATTTCCAATTATTGGACAACCAGCCATCAACAACCAGAAAAAGAAAAATATATAATAGACAGAAATATATTAACAAGAGAATTCTTAGGTTTGTTTGGTAACTTGAGCTTTTTTTTTTACAAATTATCACAATTTGCTGTCAGAACCCATACGAAAAATACCCAACTTGGGGAAAATTTCAAGTTACCAAACAGGGATCTTATTTACTGTAGTAGATTTTCTTAAGGGATTTCTGGTAGACGTCAACTTACTATTCCACCACCATTTTGGTTTTATTCATGGAAATTTTTAACCCATAGCTTAACTCTTATTCCCTGGTTTAGATAAGTCGTGGAATAAAGATGGAATAAGCGTTTTTTATTAATTTGGCTGTAAGAGTTTAAAAATCATTTAATAATTCCTTTTTCGTGACCTTTTAATTTTATAGTATATATTTTGATCCTAATTTTGTGGGCTTTAGGTCTTCTTTGTTTAACTTTTTGTTAAATAGACGACGTTTCGCACGTATTAATTTGTTTAAATCTTATAGAGACCTGAAGAAGCACGTAACCACTTGCGAAACGTCGTCTATTTAACAAAAAGTTAAACAATCAAGACCTAAAGCCCACAAAATTAGGATCAAAATATATACTATAAAAATCATTTATTCAAAAACTAAGAATTAAAATAACTTAATTTAAAAACATAATTAAGGAATGAATTAATGGATTTAAAAAAATCTACAACAAGACATTGTAAGTGTTGCCGTTTTGTTTTTATGTTCATTTTCTTTTTTCAATAAAGGGGTGGACAAATAGAGTGGACCAATATAACAAAATCATGCTCATATAATGTACCAACAATAGACAAAATTATATACTTTCATCACAAAGTAGAAAAAGGTTATTTTTATGAAAAAAGTATGTTTATATTTTTTATAGGAAATTTTTTAAGCTACAAAATAGTTTTTGAAAATTTTTCTTCAGAACAAACCATTTGCGAGTTATTCCTGAACGACAGTTTCTTAAGACTTTATACCAAAATCTAGCTTTCCGGGGATTTTTTTTTCGAGTCAAATGCTTTATTGACTGAACTAAAGTTTTTTTTTAAGAGTCGAGAATGGAATAGGAAACAATTTTAAATGTAATTGTGTAATTATACATTAGGTATAGGTACCTATACGATTTATGTTACAATTTTACCAAGATTACTTTATACTATCGGCTTATTGAATTAATTTTTTTTTCAGTTCCTATAAAGTTTAAATATTATTGGATAACAAAAATTATTGTCATTTAAAATAACTTGAAACACTTTTAATTAGTGTCCCAAAAAGTTTTCTTTAAAATAATTTAAAATTAAAAAAAAAAAATTTAAATACGATCATTTAAATATTTTTTTTCATTATTTAAGAATTCAGACAGCATTTTTTTAACCTCAAAGTAGATCATAATAACATTTATATAATTTATATAATACTTTGTATATAAGGGTACTATGCCAAGTTATTGATTCGTAAAAAATCGAACTAGATATTTTAATCAAACTTGTCTTTACGATGATAGCGAAGTCGAAATTTTTGCAATTCTTTCTGTGTCTGTCTGTCAGTCCTTCACTGCAGCCTTAGTGGTTGTGTTGATTTTCTTTAAATTTTTTAGCAAATAATGAAAATATTATTTTTCTTAAAAAAAATTTAAGGCAGTGTTATGTGAGCAGGTACATATTTTTGATATGCAATACATTCAAATTTATTAGAATCTAAAATGTATAGTCACAGAACACCATTTTAACTTTTCAAACAACTTTTTAAACTTCTTGCAACAAAATTCAAAAACTTACAAGAAAAAGTCCTCCACTTATATGATAAAAAAAATATATGTAGATATATAGATATCCTTTTGTGTAAAAACACATGTAGGTACATATTTTGTCTTCATTCATTTACCTATAGTTCGTTTTCAATGTATATCCCAAAAGGATTTTTTTAATACCTTTTGAGCAATGGGATATAACGGGTGATTTTTTAGCTGGTTTGGTTTTGGCAACACTGGTTTTGACAGCTGACGTGTGTTTAGTACCTTGTGTCACTGTCAAACAGCTTCAGTTTGGTTTGCAATTTAAAATTTAACTAAAGCCAGCCGACCTACCACAACGCCGAATTTTTGGTGAATGGGCTCTTGGAAAGCTGGCCGAGGATCCGCTTTTTTATCGAAAAATTGTGTTCAGCGATGAGGCTCATTTTTGGTTGAATGGGTACGTAAATAAGCACAATTGCCGCATTTGGAGTGAAGATCAGCCAGAAGCATTGCAACAGCTACCAATGCATCCCGAAAAAACCCCTGTTTGGTGCGGTTTATGGGCCGGCGGCATTATTGGGCCATATTTCTTCAAAGATGATGCGAATCGCAGCGTTACTGTCAATGGTGGACGCTACCGAGCGATGATAACAAACTTTTTTTTGCCCGAAATGGAAGTTCTTGACTTGCATGATATGTGGTTTCAACAAGACGGTGCCACATGCCACACAGCACGCGAAAAAATGGCGCAATTGCGAGGCGAGTTTGGTGAACAGTTAATTTCACGTTTCGGGCCGGTCAATTGGCCGCCTAGATCGTGCGATTTGACACCATTAGACTATTTTTTGTGGGGGTATGTCAAGGCTAATGTCTATAGGGACAAGCCCGCTTCGATTGACGCACTGGAAGCCAACATCCATGCATTCATTCGTGAGATACCGGCCGATATGTGTGAAAGAGTATGCCAAAATTGGACTCAGCGGATGGGCTACCTGAGACGCAGCCGCGGTCAACATTTGCATGAAATTATCTTTAAACATTAAATTGCAAGGTTCAAACTATCGATTCAAATAAATATTTCATTCATTTTTTCGAATTTTTTGTGTTTTTTTTTTTTAAAAAGTTCTAAACCTCTTAAAAAATCACCCGTTATAAATTAGCAGAGACGAAAACCAACAATAACATGAAAAGGATATTATAAAGTTTTTTGTGGACACCAGGACTTTATATGGCGCATTGTCGTTTGAGTAATGCTCGGTGTCCACTTCTATTTGTAATTATTCAATGATAATATGGGTTAGTGAAATGATTGTTGTTTCCGAAAAAACTGGGTATCGAATGCACGAACCGAATAGCTACTGTTTATCATTCGTAGAAAAATATGTGAAAATATTTCAGTTGAAATTTGAATTTAACCAACAGCACTTCCTCGTGCTGTAAGAAGAAAAATTTCATAGGAGAATAAATATAGATTAAGAAAAAAATAAAAATAAAAAAGATTTTTTTTTTCTTCAATTGTTGTTTTTTTTCATAACCCGAGGTGCGTTAACGTTAAATAAAACGCTAATAATAAATCTTGTTCGGTTGTTTGTATGGTGAGTGTAGTAGTAGTAGTTGTCTAAAATCGAATGCATAATATTATAAAATGTTTAAGGGTCTGCGAGGTGGGCGGTCATCGACGAAGGTCAAAGTCGGTGCCGCCATAGTTTTTGCTCCTGAAGTGAATTTGGTACGACATATACAGGGGGTTTACCACGTAACTTTGATACAATCGAGTTCATTGATACAATCGAGGATAGGCAGTTCTTAATTTAACTCGGTCGACCGTTTTCGATTCGATTGAACAAAATTAGGAACAGTTTATGCTCGATTGTATCGACTCAACTCGATTGTATCAAGTTACATGCTGGCACCCCAGGCTAACAAAAGATCTAAGACAGTACACGTAACGGGACGGAAAACAAAATCCGATACCACACCGTATTAATACCGGAAAAGACAGAAAAGTACAAGTTTTCTTATTATTAGACGATTTATCGAACATGAAGCCGTACCCTAACAAAAAAGGTACTATCATAATATACGAATACCAAAGACATCAACCCCACAACGCCGAAAAATATAAAGTCGAAATTCGAATTCGGGCAAAGTTCAAAAATTCGGCAACGCGATATCGAAACCGCAGCGATATTAAAAACCAACGAGCATCAACCAAGAGATGGCGTATCCACCATTGTATATAAAATCTACAGTTATATCACAGATAATAAACTATACAGATGTAGCATCTTTGAATATAAAAACCATTGTATATAAAATCTATAGTACTATCATGATCACATATTTTTTAGTCGATCATATGTCCTGTACGCGTCGCTGAGATCGCCACAAACTAGACTATTGAGACTTTGCTAAGTGTAGGCACTGATCTCTATAGTATACTGGATGGTGTATCCATACAAAAAACTTGACTCTTTTTGAAGAATTTTATAACAGTGGCAAGGTTCATTTACTTTTTTTAACTGTTCTAAAGTATAACAGTATAACAAAACATTAATTACAAATTTAGCTCATAACCTCAAAATTTATTTGTTTATTGATTTGTGTTGCAACTTTTCAGCATGTCCGCGAAAATTTTTTAAATAATCATAAAATACATAACTTTTTTTGGTCAAAGTTAAGTGTATAAGTAACAAAAAGAAAAAAAAAATCAATTTAAGAAGCTAGATATTCGATTTCAAGAGCTAGTGCTACCGGAACACGTTGCTCCGTTCTCGTCGTATCGGCTACCACCCAGTGTTTATGTGCGTTAAGTTTACTCGTACGGGCTCTTAACTCCTTCCTTACTAGCTCCCTAGAATCCGGCAGACGCGCTACTGAATTAATCTCCTTTTTAACCACGATTTCAAAAAGAAACTTTTTTAAGTTTAAATCATATACTTATAGGTATATGAAATCTTTGTTTTTGCAATGCCTATAATACACTTTCTATATTTAGGAACTCCGATGTCCTATGCTCTCTTTCTGAAAATGTTCGAAGTCAATTTTTATTTGTGTTCCAGGGATAGTGGATGATTCTAAACACAATTCATTAAGATAGATGAAGGTTATAATCCGTGCATAGCAGCAGTCTTATATTCCAAATAGAATTTTATTTGGATAATAAAATAATTATATGGAAGTGTTGTTAGTATGAACATAATAGGTGCACTGAATACTACTAATTTTGGCTTACCTTAAGTTTTTTACTATGTTAAAACTTCAAATGAAATAAATTAAACAATTTTGTTTTATATTTTTGTAAAAGCGCTTTTTATTTAAGTTTTTTTTTAATTTAATTGTTTTTAATGGTGATTCTTTTTTAACCAATTTTGATACTCGTTTCAAAAGCATCAATTCCTGTTTTCAAAAAGGTATCTACCATCGCTGCACTTTTAGATAGATAGATAGATAGATATCTATCTATCTAAATTTATATTTACGTTAAATCACTTTGTAAGGCTATCCCGGTTGAGCCCCCAATTAATTTATATAACACATAGTTTTGATAACAGAAAACTTTATTTAATTTATTCAAAACTTATTCTAGTTACATAAATGGTTACAATGTCTTAAGGTTCTAAATTGACTTAGTTAAAAAATACATGTTGTGAACTTATTCACTGATTTAAATGAAGTGCCGTTTGCTTGCATACGATATTCCTATTTATACTGTTTGACAAATAAAAACATCTGTTATCCAAGGATGTGTTCTTACTAATTGACTAATTGGACTCTGGTATTTTTTCCATTGGTGTACGTTACTTTGTGCATGAATACTTTATTGTCCTTGTATATTCTATTGTACTAATTGATATTTAATTGTCTGGATTCTGGTATTTTTCCATTGGTGTATATTGTGTTGTGGAGTATGAGTCATCTTTTAGGGCGTTGGTTTAGTTTGATGATCTTAGCGATTCTGGATTATACGTTGAACGTAATGTGGTATTAACTCGCGCGATGCGTAGCGCGAACCGAAACATTATTTTGGTAATAAATTTGCACGATTTGCAAACGTTGTTCAGAAGTAAGTCTATTCATTATGCAAACCAGCATAAATCAAGTGACACCTTTCAAAAAGACCAACTCCGAAAAAGTATTGCCAGATTGAAAACCAAACGTCTAAAAAAACACCCTTTATTAATATTTCTGTTCTTCAAAATGACCTAAAATTGGATTTTCGATCCATTAAGGATCCCCCACACCAACGCGAATCTTTTCTGGAGACGACGAAAACAATAATAACAACACGTGGTTGTCAATCAACAAAATATGTTGGTGTGGGAGATCCTTAATGCTACTAATATCAACCAAAATGCATTGTGAGCATTTTATTTACTTTTTGTAATTCTTTTATTACAAATCTGAAGTATTTTAGTCAAAAAACACTAAAAATAAGTTAAAAGACTTACAGTTAATTAACTGCAGTTAAAAGACTTACTGACTAAAACCAAAACAAGGCCAGTACTGAAGACTTTCGAGTGACTAAAAACTAAAACCATTTAAAAAGTACTGCAGTTAATTAACTTTTAGGCAATTAACTGCTTTCATTAACTGCACAGTACTAATATGAGTACTAACTGCTGACTGTTTATTTTGCAGTTAAAGTACCCATGTACAGTATTAAATTGTATTCAATTGTTAAGTTAATTAACTGCGACTTTACTAACTGCATTACCAAAGTACTGCAGTCTTTTACATCTCTGCTAGATACCTTACATAATATTTGACGGTTTCCGAAAATAATAAGTTTCGAGTTTTAGGTAGTTAGAAGGTTTTTTTTTTATTTTTTCAAAATTTTATATATGAAAAAATATTTTAAAAAACCGCTCCAACGAGTTTCAATTTTTTTTTTCTCATAAATTCAGATTTCATTCGGCGTTATCACAGGCCCCGTCGTAAAAGATTCGTACTACGAATCTGAAAAAAGTCTCGTAGAGAAAAATATTGCCACGTGTTTTTGGGTTATCGATATAACTTTTCACGAACATTGAATTGGTTTGGAAATATTTCTGTTACAACGGCAGGTTTAATACTTTTTTCCGGGATTCGTATTACGAATCTATTACGACGGGGCCTGGGATAAGGCCGATTAAGAAATCGGATGATGAGCATTGGTGTCAAAACAATTTCAGAGGTTGTTTAATTAATTTATGTTTAATTACATATTTTTGTTTTACAATTTTGTAGTCTACACTGTAAGTTAAATGGATATTTGCAACACGGTGCTATATTGTTCATATATAAATGTACCTACTCGCATAATACATACTACCTTAAACTAAACTACTTTTTAAGCCAGGTGGTATAAAATATAGGCTCCCATAAGTAATTTATTTCTTTTACGTATAAGATAAATATAGGTAGTTTTTGAGATATTAAAACTTTAAAAACACAGTGTGATCGCACATATTAAGAGCAAGTTCGTGCGACCCAGTCGTGCTTATATTTTTTCATATCACAATCATTGTATCTGTCATTGGACCTTGTTTTCATTAAAATGTCAGATGGCACTGCGTACCTACAGACATACATACACAAAATTAGTAGAAAGGTAGGTATTTTTAATTTTCTTTTTCTAAAAAACGTTATTAAATTACAAAATTGGTCAAATAATTTATTTTTATTTATGTTAACGTTTTTAAAAAAAAGTTGAAAATTGAAATACATACCTAAAAAAGGAAAAATCTCTTATTTTTTCAAAAGTTTCTAAGGTAAAAAAAAACCTGTTATCCGGTTTAAAGAGAATGTCTAATTAGCCTAGTTATAAGTCTTAAACCGATCAATAATATCCATCATTTACATTTTTTTGAGATTTTTTAAAGCACCCGTTTAAAAGATAAAATCAAATAGTGGTAAAAATTAACCCCGCAAAATCCGTTTTTGTAACACAATTATATGTTTTCAAAAAAAAGTTTTATTCAAAATTTCCTGAAACACGGATAATTTTTTTAATACCTTTCCAATGGTGAAAAATGTATTTCAATCGGACTTAACCCTGATATATTGGAATTTTGTAGGTAATTAATTCAGTTTTGAACTTTCAAAAATTTATATCTCACTTTGTAGATTTTATATCAAGTTGGCGATATTCTGGAATTTTAATATCTATTGAATAAAAAATAAATTAATACTTTACCACCTTCGTCTAGAATATAGTTTGATCAATTTTACCTCATTTTTTCCTAGGTACTTTAAATTAAAATTTAAAAAAATCCCGTCTTAAATTTAATCTAAACAAATTTACTATACATATATATCTACCTACATATTTTAATGGATGAAAAAGTGAGCGATTCACTTATAATATGCCTGTTTGGTAACTTTTTTTTCAACAAATTTTACAAAACCGAGTTGTTTTTCTATGCCTTTTGACAGCTAATTGTGAAATTTTGTGAAAATTTGTGCAAATTCGCTCAATATCGACATAATTATTCCTATATATACATTTTACATTCATTTTCTTCACCATGCCAAAATGAAAAAAAATGTAAACAAACCAAAATTGTGTGAGTGAGCGATTCACTTATAATGGTTAAATATCAATAAATAACTATACCTACATATATGTATATACATTTAACATTCATTTCTTCCCTAACCATAAAACATCCCAGAATGAAAAAAAAATGTAAACAAAACAAAATTGTGTTTTTTCTTCATTTTATCTTTGTATAGGTATAAAAGATTTTATATATACAATGATTTTATCTTCATATTCTCAATAAAAATTAACTCTGTTTTCTTCCTCGCACTCTCTTTAATTTAATATACAATTTATATATAAAATTTAAATCATATTCTTCTCTTATTACGTTCCTCATTTTACAAATATCTGCAACCTGCAAAGCTGCAAATCACCAAACTCTTGATGAGAAAACGTTGCGTGGACAATATAGGTGTCGCCATGATAGTACTATAGTTTTTATCATTGTATTTTCAGCCTTATTTATTAGAATTCGCTAAACACCTCTAAACGGCTGAATAGTTATATATGTAATGCATAAGCATTTATGTAGCCACTATTCAACACAACATAAATTATTATTTATTAAAGATTTTCCTACCCTGTATAGTTACAATACGCTTGTGTCAAATAAAGTAGCAAAAAGAGGAAATCTTTTACGTTTTACTTCCAAAACTGACAAACCAATCTCAGCTGTTCATAAAAAAAAAAACAATTCTGTTGCGCAGCCGATTGGATTCTTTTATTTTCTCCTAATATTATTATTCATATTATTGTTATTTGCGTGGTTTTTGTGTTGTTTGTCAATAAAGTAATATATTTCGGAATAAAAAATTATTTTTATTGATTCATGATTTGTGTTTTCTTCACTCTACACGGTGGTGTTTTTATTTAAAAGAAAATATATCTATTAGGGTGGCTCTTTTGTTCGCAATGTCTAAAATTATTCTAAGTCCTTTCCTGAAAGTGATCAAAAATCTCCAAATTTGGCAAATTTTAAGTAAATTTTGCACACATTTGAAGTAAATTTGACACATTTGAAGTTCTATTCTATTTTCTTCAAATAATACAAATGAACAATTGTATGAAGACATATTTAGTGATCAGTGAGCATCAAGAAATCTGAAAATAAAAGTAAGATAGTGTTAACAATATATCACAGACAATAAAGTATCGAACATTGTATCGAGAAAAATTGAAGGAACGAAATAGTGAGTCATCACGAAAATATTTCATTTCAACCAACACCAAAAGAAGATAGAGGGAGATAATTCAACGCCAAAAAAATCCCAGAGAGGTACAGTGCGGAATTGCAGACAAAGAATCCCAGAGCGGTATTGCAGTTTAAGTAAGAATTATATATATATTAAGTATGATAGATCATATAAAAAATGTGTTATGAATAGATTAACCAAATATAAAGAATCATTTAAAAGTAAAGTTAAATTACAAATTGTTAAAGAAGATCAAGATAAATTTGAATTGCAAGAGTTAAGTAAAATTAAATTAAATTTTTAGAAATCGGAAATAAGTGAATTAGTAACCATGGACGTTTTACAACCACAAATAGCTGATTTAACAGCAAAATTAGATATCCTCATGACTGGAAAACCTGCAATCAAAGAACTCGAAACAGAACAAATTAAACCAGAAATTAAAGATACTATGAGTTTAGATGTAATAAAATCAGTTCCGACTTTTACGGGCAACGCCCAAAAATACGTTTCTTGGAGACAAGCTATTAGTCATGCTATGAAGATATATACAAAAGGTAGTGTACAGTACTTTTCAGCACTAGTAATACTTCGAAATAAGTGTATAGAACAAGCAAATGACATTTTAACTAATCACGGTACGGTATTAAATTACGAAGCAATTTTAGCAAGGTTAGACTTTGCATATTCGGACCAACGTCCAATACAAGTTTTAGAACAGGAAATGAGTATTTTAAGACAAGGTAAAAATTCATTAAAGGAATATTATAATATAATAAATCAAAAACTCACAGCGTTAATTAACAAAACTATTATGACGCACGGTGACGGTTAGGCAATCAAAAATGAATTATGTGAAAAATATAGAAGAGATGGACTTAGAGTTTTTATTTCGGGACTGAACGGTCAGCTCTCAAACATACTCTTTAGTATATGTCCAGATAATCTTCCAAGTGCACTAGCAAAAGCACAGGAATTAGAAAGCAATAATAATAGAGCTTTATTTGCTTATATATATGAATGTCCAACTACTGGGAATAAAAGTGAAACATTGAGGTTTTCACATAAGGATAAGCCTATTCATAAAGATAATAATGTCTTCAGGAGATATAATTTAGCTCCTCAATACAAACAAAACCCAAACCAGTTTGAACGAATGCAATCTAGTACGATCAATCAGCAGATCCCAAACACAAACGAACAAAGAAATACATATCAAAATGCTAATAATAGGAATTACTTACCCTATAATAACCAAAACAAGTACAGTAACCCATTCAAACAAAACAGACCAGTTTTTAAAAGAGAGAGGGAACTAAGTGTTCAAGTATCAGGACAAACCACACCCAATAAAGTTGAAAGAATCAGTAATTTGAATGAGAAGAATGAGATAAGTAGTCAGACCGGTTTACCATACTTATACAGGAAGATAGGCAACAAAAATATAAGAATTTTGTTAGACACAGGCGCAACAAGCAATTATTGTCGACCAGGGCTACTCAGTGAAAGAAAAAAATTAGTCGCAAAGAAACAGGCAACGACAGTGAACGGAGCAGTAATAATTGAATATTATTACGAAGTTGAAATATTTAATAAAACAGTGACAGTATATTTGAGTTAAATAATTTCGGTTACGAAGCAGTTATTGATCTTCAAAATAATAATATAAAGGTAAATAATGAAGAAGAAAGAATTTATTTTGACGAAGAAGTCATAAATAATATAATTATGAACAAAAGAGAGAATTTAGAAGATTTGAGGAAATGTGTCAGTGAACAGATTAAATTGGAACATAAAAAAATAAATATAAATCTCCCATTCAGAACAGATATAGTTGCTGAAATAAATACAGTAGAAGACAAGGCAATATAGACAAAACAATATCCATATCTTCACAGTGCCAATGAATTCATAAATAAAGAAGTAAAAAACTTACTAGAATCAGGAATAATTAGAGAAAGCAAAAGTGCTTATAATAGTCCAGTATGGGTAGTGCCCAAAAAAGGATTTAACGAAGACAATACACCAAAAATGAGAATGGTGATCGATTTAAAAAAACTTAACGAAAATACAGTTGTGGATAAATATCCAATACCAGACACAAATGTCATATTAAGCAATCTAGGGAAATTAAAAATATTTTCTAGTATAGATTTGGAAAGTAGTTTCCACCAGATAAAAATGAAAGATTCAGACATAGAAAAAACAAGTTTCAGTGTCAATAATGGCAAATATGAATATTTGCGAATGCCATTCGGGCTACGCAATGCTCCAAGTATATTTCAGAGAGCAATGGACAACATATTACGTCCATTTGTAGGAAAGTTTTGCCACATTTACATTGATGACATCATAACCTACTCAGAATCAGTAGAAAGTCATAAAGAACATTTAGCGACAATTATAAAAGTTTTAAAAGAAGCAAATATGAAAATCAGTTTAGAAAATTCAGAATTTTTTAGAGATTCAATTAAGTTTTTAGGTTGCACAAAACATAATAAAAACAGATGATGAAAAGGTGAAAACAATTAAACATTACCCTTTACCAGTAACTCTTAGACAACTTAAATCATTCCTAGGTATGATAGGAAAACCATTAACAAAGCATTTATAGAATGAAAATGGTCAAGTATCGACATACTTAGCAAAGAAAACTAAAATAAATTTAGATAAAGAAGCAATTGAAGCTTTTGAAATATAAAAAAATAATCTAATAAAAGTAGTTGAATTGAATCAACCAGATTTCAATAAGAAATTAATTTTAACCACAGACGACGCTGTAGGAGCAGAACGGAAAACCAATAACATTTATTGGCAAAACATTGCAAATATCAGAACATAGTTATGCGGCAAACGAAAAAGAACTATATGCAATAGCATATGCTTTAAAAAATTTGAGAAACTATATATATGGTGTAAAAGACCTTGAAATGCATACAGATCACCAACCATTAACGTGTTCATGCTCAAAGAAAAATCCGAATGCCACAATGAAGAGATAGTATTCAATAAAAGAAGAATATGGCCATAAAATAATTTACAAACCAGGAGTAACCAATGTAGTAGCAGATGCATTGAGTAGACAGAATTTAAATATGTTAGAAGATAACAATACACAACATAGTGCAGAAAGTAGCGAAGAATATTCGGAAAAACTAAGTAAATGTGTGAATAAATTCAAACAGCAAATAATATTTGAACAATCAGAAACAGAATCTGATGAAATAATAAATGTTTTTAACAACAAAAGAATAATGATTTACTTAAGGAATAATGAGAATATAGTTAATATTTAAAAAAAAAATATAACCCCAGGAACCATAGGAATTTATGGAAAGACAGAAGAAATTTATCAAGTAAGAGATAAATTGAAGGAATTTAATAATAAATTCATAGAATGCGAATTTTTAGCACATGATATAATAAATAAAAAAGATCAAGTAGAAATCGTAGAACAAACACACATAAAAGCACATAGAAATGCTAAAGAAAATATTAAACAAATAGAAAAGAATTACTATTGGCCAACAATTAGGCAAGATTTCGAAGAATATGTTATATTTTGCGACATATGCAATATAAATAAATACGATCGCAAACCACATAAGAAAAAGATTGGTGAGGCACCAATTCCAAAAGAGGAAGGGGAAATGCTACACATAGACATCTACATAAATAAAAATGTATTTACTGAGACCAAAAACGAATACAAACACCAAATTAAGCTCAGGTGTGACTGACAAATATTACATTGGACAGACAGGCAGAACTTTTTACGAACGATACAAAGAACACAGACCAAAAGTAAACACAAAGTCAACATTCGCCCAACACCTCATTGACAATAACCACAACTACACAGACTTCAACACGAATTTAAAACCTCTACACATGGGCCAAAAAGGCAAAATACTTGACGCAACAGAGGAGTTCGAAATATATAAAGCGAACAAACTAGAACAAGACAAATTACTCAATGACAAATTGACATTTAAAACAAATCCACTATACGAAACAGCAATTAAAAACACTATCGACAGAACGAGACAAACATAACACAACAAGAAACTCACATACAAGAAAGAAAACAGCAAAAAAGAAAGAACCAAAAAACTAAGCAAAGACAACTTTTATCCAATTCACCAACACCTAAGACCAAGTTTGCATTTCGCCCGAAGATGGACAAAGTCCGAAACGCGTCGCAATAAAATAAAGTAAAATTAAAAGTTGTGAAAATAAATTTAAATATTAATAAATAAAAACCAAAAAAAATTTTAAATTTAAAGTTTATATTTATTTCATTTATTCAGTAAAAATTTATATTTAACGTGCATCGATAAATTTAGCAAGTATGCAAGCATCCTGGAATTGAAAGACAAAACTAATTTGAAAGAAAAAGTTTTAGAGATACTGCAGATATATCCAAAGTTTAAGAAAATAGTTATGGATAATAAAACAAGTTTTAAATCACCAGTATTCCAGTCTTTAATAAAAAGAAATAATATAAAAATATTTTATACAGACCCTTTTAACAGTAAGACAAATTGACAGATAGAAAGATTCCATTCCACTTTACAGGAAACAATAAAATGCATTAAAGAAGAATATACATTATCAGACTTCACAGAAATAATTTACAGTACTACTAATAAGAAACCAACAGAAGTTTACTTCGATAAAATGGGGAAAGAAGTAATTAGTAAAGAACTAAAAAATAAACAAGAAAAAATGTTAGAAGTTCATAATAAAGGAAGGAGAGAAATTCAAGTTGAAGAAAACCAAATAGGTTATAAAAAGGTAGATAAAAGAAATAAAATGGAACCTAAATTTCAAAAGAAGACTTAGGTCATGCAGTTAAAACTCACACAGATAAAATTGTTCATAAAGATAATTCAAAAATAAAACCTAAACGTAAAACTAATCAATCTCCTTATTACAGGAATTCAAAATGAATACAATCATAATAATAATGATTATCACTGCAACACTAAGTAAAGCAGAAGTAGAAGTAGTAGATTATAGCAGAGAAGAATACATCCTATTAGAAGGTGGAGATACAATAATAAATCAAGCAGCAAATAATATATTCCATATAACTAACTTAACAATAAAATAGAAGACGTACTTAAGCAAAGCGATGAAGCAGTACAAAATGATATAAATTATACACAAAAAACAAATAAACATTATGCAGAAATTGAGATAGTTAATAACTTACTTGAACAGCTCAAAGAGCATTATTCTAGAACTAAACGTTCACTAAATTTTATAGGTACAGTTTGGAAATTCATTGCCGGAACTCCAGATCATCATGATTATTATCAACAAATGATTACTAATTCAAAAATGATTAAAGTAATAAAAGATTTTGTCTATACTGAAAAAGATGACATAATTTCAAGACAATTAAAAGTAATAAGTTATGAACTACAAAATATAATAAATACATTAACTTTTGCAAAGCTAGGAAAATTGAATCCAGCAATTTTAAGTAATAAAGATATTAAAGAAATACTAAAAAATGAGAATAGTACATTTTCAGTTACAGATCTAATCGATGTAAATAAATTTATAGTATATCAGAAAGATAATATTATTGTAATAATGATTAAATATCCGTTTATTAAAGAAACATGTAAAACCTATATTACTAAAAGTATTCCACAAAAGGATGGAAAATTATTAAGATTGCTAAATAAGATTGCTAAATGCAATAAATTTATTAACTTTCAAAATTGTAAAATTGAAACACAAATTGTGAATATAACACAACAGAATCATGTTTTACTAAACTATTGAATAAGAATTATACTAAATGTAATAAGGTAAAGGAAAACAATTATCCATTAGAAACATTAAAAGAAGGAGCAATATTATGTAGTGCAAATTGCTTACATTGAATTTAATACACATTCCAATCCCACGGGCAACTAAGTTGTTGATCTACTATACTGCTGAGTCAGTCCACGAGCAACTTAATTGCTCATCATTGAAACCACGCTCTATGAGTGTGAGTAAGGGTTCCACCCAACAGCTGGAAAGCGGGATAAAAATCGCGGATTTTTGTAATTAAATTTTTTTAATGGGCTTTTGGGGGAAACCACTTGACATGTATCTTAAATGAAGGGTATTGACTTCCTAAAAATTAAAATATAAGGGACAGACGTTGGGGTAGCGATAAACTGACGACAGTCGCGATAAAAGTCGCGGATGCTATTATTATTTTATCAGTTCAATTTTAGTGGTAAACTTTGCAAAATTAGATCAGTCAAAAGGTTTTGACTCCCCAAAAAAGAAAATATCAGTGACAGGCGCTTTGAGTTACACCAAACTGTTTAACACCGCGAAATAAGTCGCGGATGTTATTATTGTTTTGTTCGTTCGATTAAAGTGGTAACCTCCTCAAATCTAGCTTAATCAATAGGTTTTGACTTCCTGAAAAAGAAAATTTCGGTGACAGACGTTTTGAGTTACGCCAAACTGTTTCAATGCGCGAAATAAGTCGCGGATGTTATTATTATTTTGTCCGTTCGATATAAGTGGTAACCTCCTCAAATCTAGCTTAAACAATAGGTTTTGACTTCCTGAAAAGCAAAATGTCAGTGACAGACGTTTTGAGTTACGCCAAATAACTGAAAACCGCGATAAATGTCGCGGATGTTATTATTATTTTGTCGTTCGATTAAAGTGGTAACCTCTTCAAATCTAGCTAAATCAATAGGCGTTGACTTCCTGAAAAGGATTATGTCAGTGACAGACGTTTTAAGTTGCGCCAAACTATTAAATTCCGCGAAATAAGTCGCGAATATTTTGTTTCTTTTTTTTTAATACAATTTTAATGGTAAATGATTGAAATATGTCTCAATCAAAAGGCTTTTACTCCCTGAAAAAGAAAGTTTATATAAAAGACCGTTTTAAGTTACCCCCGATTGCTAAATACCGTAATATGAGTCGCGTATGAAGGCAAGTGAGAAATTTATTGAAACATATATATCGCGGGTTTAATCGATTGTGCGTAGCTAAAAACGTCTTTTATATAAAATTTCTTTTTCAGGGAGTAAAAGCCTTTTGATTGAGACATATTTCAATCATTTACCATTAAAATTGTATTAAAAAAAAAAGGAACGAAACGAAATATTCGCGACTTATTTCGCGGATTTTAATAGTTTGGCGCAACTTAAAACGTCTGTCACTGACATAATCCGCGATTTTAATTGCGTCTGTCGCGGGTTTGCGGCCACTTACCGTCTGTCATGTACACATTTGCACTCAGGTGGTTTCCTAAAATTCTGAAATTGCCAAAAAAAATGCATTTTCGGCGACGTCTGTCGGGGGGTTTGCGGCCACTTAGACATCTGTCGCGGCCATATTCGCACTCAGGGAGTCGAGGACTTTCGGATGCCATCGATTTCAAGTGGTTTCCCAAAATTCTAAAAACGCAAAAAAAATTCATTTTCGGCGACGTCTGTCGGTAGTTTTCCGACCACCTAGACGTCTGTCGAAACCATATTTGTGATCAGGGAATCGATTTTAAGTGGTTTCCCTCGGTATTCCTATTTTCAGAAAAGTTGTACTTTTGATGCACTTTTTCTCGGGAACGCTGCCACTACGTACTGGCAGACGATCGTATTCGTTATCACCTTCCCCAGGACTACATATGGTATAAATATCGTTTGGTTTCCTTTCACGCCAAAAATCTGCTGCGAGTTCTTAGACTTTAAGATATATATAGAAAGAAAAAAAAAATATTAAAATATGTAATATATTATTCAATACGTAATGGTGTAAAAGTATCCTAAGTAGTATAAAAATGTAAATTGCCATTGCCAATGTGAACCACTGTGTGTTGAACAATAATCTTAATTTATATGTACAATGGGCAAGCAAAAGTCCAAAATAGAGAAGCCAAGTGCAAACGTAATTAATGAAGTAGAAGTAATTGAGCAAAAATCGAGTACCGAAATGTACCTAATTAAAATTATTATATTGTTGGCTGCTCATTTAGCAATAAAACTGTACACACTACATAAAAAGTCTCTAAAAAAAAACTTACATGGCAAGAGCACAGTCTCTTGCACAAATTTAATTTGAAGAAAATATATATAAAAATAAAATAAAATATATATGACTTTAATGACATGAACAATGACAATACAGTATACTAAAATAAAAAATTAGCTTCAAAGCTTATAAATAGTTGATTTTATTACCAGAAAACTTAATCTTTATACTCTGATTTTATTATTCGAAAATCTGTTCATTTTACCTATTCAAAAATTTTTTTTCATCTTAAGTCCATTGCCAAACTAAATGGAATGGCTAAAAATTGTCGACAAAGTAAGACAAAATAAAGAATTACTCTACAAATCTTACAAATGCATTAACCAAGATAGACCCTTAGGTAGAGAAACATTAAACAAACATATAGATGTATTGGTAACCAGCCAACATTAGAGTTATACTAAACGTTAATTACTCAAGGCTTACCAATCAACATAAAGACAAAGCTCATGAAATTTTTAATGACTGTAGAGACAAAGTCTCTAGAGCAGCATCACGACGTTTAATAGACATTAAAATACCTGTTTCGCTCTATTAGAAAGTATCAATAGATAAAGACACCACAACTTAAAATGTAAATGATAAGAACCAAGAAAAAACTAGTAGCAAAACCAATATTTCAAATTCAAACAAAATGCCACAAACATCTGCAGAATTTTTAAATATTGTATCGAAAATCCTTCTGGATTTCTCTGGTAATGCAGACGACCTACAAAGTTTCTTAGCTGCGTTAGAATTGATTAATAGCATAAACGATGGCAACGATATCGTTGCTTTTAATCTAATAAAAACAAAGCTAAAAGGAACTGCTATAAATCTGATATCCGGTTCAGAAACAACAGTAACAGAAGTAGTTAAAAAACTAAAAACTACAGTAAAAGGCGTATCGGTAGACGTAATAACTGCAAAGTTCATGAACGTCCGCCAAAGCTCCAAACCGGCGAATGCATATGCAAAAGAGGTTGAAGACCTCACAAAAAAATTACAAAGCGCTTATATTTCTGACGGACAATGCCTCAATTAGCTGAGAAATACTCCACCAAGGCTGCCATAAAAGCCATGATCAAGAACTCCAAAAATGATAAGGTTAAACTTATTATGGAGTCTGGTCAATTTAACAACATGAATGAAGCAGTAGCGAAATTCGTCAATTGTTGCACTGAAGCTTATGGCCAGCCAAATGCAATACTGCACTTAAGAAATAATCGAGATAGAAAAAATTATTATAATAATAACCATAATCGAAATAATAACTTTCGTGAACGCGGACGAGTTCGTTGACGTAGACGGGGAAATTGTAATAACCGCTGTAATAGAAATTATTATAACCAGTCCAGATATAACAACGACATTGCAAACAACAGCAATAGAAACGTTAGAATGACACAACAGGTTACGGAAAACGAACCAACCCCAAGTACTCATTAGAAAACACGAAAAAAAGCAGTAAAATCTATAATATTAGACTAAACTTAACATCATTCGTAGCATTAAAGACTTCATTAAATAATTAAATAACATCATTTATAGTAGACTCGGGCGCGGACATTTCTATAGTACAGAAAGGACAAATTGATCAATTACATACTCTTAACACATATAAAACCACAAGCCTACACGGCATAGGTAAGGGAATAACTAATACCCTAGGAAAAGTTCACGTAGCTTTAAAATTTGAAAATCTACTAATAGGTCATGAATTTCATGCCGTTAGTGATGATTTTCCAATTCCATCCGATGGAATAATTGGGCTTGATTTTGTCAAGAAATATAACTGTACACTTAACTATGACATAAACCAAGATTTCCTAGTACTAAGACCAGATAATTTTAACGAAATTGAAATATCAATGTCCTGCTAACCAACTAATAATGCAATAGCAATACCGACAAGATCTGAAGTTATCAGATAAGTAAATATGCAACGCCAGAAAAAAGAAGTGCTTATACCACACCAACAACTTAAAGACGGTATATATGTGGCATATACAATTGCAAAAAGCTCAAGAGCATTTGTCCGTGTAATAAACACAACGAATGAAGATATATTAATACACAATGTTACATTGAAAACAGAAAGTCTAAACGACTATGAAAACCTATCAATACAAAGCTTCCAAAACAATGACGTTAAATTACGTTAATTGTCCAAAAATTTTCCAGCCTTCATAAAGTCTGATTTATATAAACTCTGCTCGGAGTATATTGATATATTTGCGCTTGAAACAGATAAAATAACGGTTAACAACTTTTATAAACAAAAGCTTCGTTTTAAAACTGATTAACCAACTTATATCAAAAACTATACAATAGTTGACAAATTGATACGAGACGATATAGTGGAACCATCCGCATCAGAGTACAACAGTCCAATACTGTTGGTACCGAAAAAATCTTTACCGGGTAATAACCAAAAACGGTGGAGATTAGTAGTGGATTATAGAAGTATAAACAAAAAACTAATTGCAGATAAATTTCCGTTGCCAAGAATAGACGATATTCTTGACCAACTAGGCAAAGCTAAATATTTCTCTTGCCTAGACTTAACGTCAGGATTTCATCAAATTGAATTAGATGAAAATTCGAGGGACATCACGTCATTCTCTACTGACAAAGGTTCATTCCGATTCAAGCGTCTTCCCTATGGCCTAAAGATAGCACCAAACTCATTCCAAAGAATGATGACTTGCATTCTCTGGGTTATCCCCAACGCAAGCATTCTTATATATGGATGATTTAGTTGTATTGGGCCGTTCAGAATCGCATATGTTGAAAAATTTAACCGATGTATTCAAAACGTGTCGAAAATACAATCTAAAATTACATCCTGATAAGTGCACATTTTTCAGTCCCGAAGTGACGTACTTAGGTCATAAATGCACAGACCAAGGCATTCTTCCAGATGATAGCAAATTTCAGATTATATTAGACTATCCAATTCCAAAAAATGCCGATGAGGTAAAGCGATTCGTTGCATTCTGCAACTATTACAGACGATTTGTTCCAAATTTTGCTGAACATTCAAGGCTCTTAACGAGACTCTGTAAGAAAAATATCCCTTTTGAATGGATCACAGAATGTGGCAATGCATTTCAATACCTAAAACAGTCACTATTAAGCCCTAACATTCTGCAGTATCCAGACTTCCAGAAGCAATTTTGCATAACAACCGATGCAAGCAAATACGCATGCGGTGCTGCACTAAGTCAAGAGTACAATGGATACCAACTTCAAGATCGTTCACCAAAGGTGAAAGTAACAAATCCACTATCGAACAAGAACTAGCTGCTATCCATTAGGCAATTAAACAATTCAGACCCTACATATATGGTACTAAATTCTTGGTTAAAAGCGACCATAGACCACTATCGTATCTATTCGCTATGAAAAACCCTTCCTCTAAATTAACACGCATGAGACTTGATCTGGAGGAATATGATTTTTTGTAGAGGGATTTTAAAGAAATTCAAAATATAAGAACTTCAGCCAAACAAATATTTAATGTCACAACTAGACTGCAATCTTATAAAAATAACGTCGACTCAACAGCCGACAAAATAGAAAAGTCATCTAATAAGATAAATATATATGAAGCGTTTAGTAGCTGAAGTAAGAAAAACAGCGCCCGACTAGCTATTAATGGCGACTGTTTAAAAATTATAAAGAATAAAAAAGTGATCACTATAGAAATAAATAACCTTATTACTAATGGAAAAATTGACTTGCATCAATTATTTCTACTGCTTGAAAAAATAGCAAGTGATAATGGATTGTAAAAGTTGCAGCAGTCACTAAGTGACGATATTTTCGAAAAGATCCGGATCAATGAATATAAAGAACAAGGAAATAGAGCTTTAACAAACCATCGAATTGCACTAACCCCTTCAATTATAAAAATAATAAATGATGATAAAAGAAAAAATGATTATGCAAAAGTACCATGATGATCCAATCTGTGGTGGCCACTCAGGGATCACGCGTACATTAAAAAAGATACAACGAAAATATTATTGGAAAAATATGACTAGAGATATTATAAAATAGGTTAAGGGATGTGACAAATGTCAAAGAAATAAGTCTCACAAAAACGTAAAAGAACCAATGATTATAACTGATACACCAACAACCGCATTTGATGTAGTACTGATTTAACCAAATATCTGGTAGCAATACCAATCGCTGATAAAAGTGCAAAAACAGTTGCGAAAGCAATCTTCGACCATTTTATACTAGTTTACGGTCCAATGAGGAAATTAATCACAGACACGGGCACCGAATATAAAAATCAAACATTAAATGAAATATGTAAACTGCTGAAAGTAGAAAATGTCACTTCAACGGCATACCATCACCAAACGTTGGGAACTGTGTAAAGAAACCACAGGACATTTAATGAGTATGTTCGGTCATACATTTCGATAGAAAAAACAGACTGGGACGAGTGGCCAAAATACTACAACACTACGCCATCAGTGGTGCATGACTAATTCCTATCTGCATCTATTGGTAAATCTGCAAAAATTTCGACTTCCGCCGTGGAAATAAAAAACAAAAAGGATAAGGAAAAAGTCTTATACGATAGGTATACTAATAGCTTAGATATATCAGTAGGAGATTTAGTTCTAGTGAAACAAGTAGGACATAAGTTAGAGAATATTTATAAGGGACCATTTAAAGTAGTGAGCATAGAAAATAGGAACAATATAGTCTTAAAAGACTATAACGACAAGACGACAATTGTGCACAAAGACCGACTCAGACATTACAACAAATAAAAGTAAATTAAATAAAAAAAAAATATATTATAAATATAAACTCACAGTTTATTAAAAACTATAATGTTTCAAACTGAAAAACAAAAAATATAAATATGTTTAGTTTATAAAAAAAAAAAAAAAAAATTTAAGAATAACTCTAAACAGATTAAAAAATTAATAAATTGAATTTAAGAATAATTTTAAACATAATGGCGCAAAATTTTAAACATTTTAACGCTGCTCTAAATCTACTTTAATATAGAAGTCGGCTCTAAATAATAACTTTAGAATGAGAGTCGGCTCTTTGTAAATTTTAAACGACATAAAGTATACTTAAGCGTTAAAGAGGTCTTCTAACTTTGAAACCAGCAAAACGCTTCTCTATCTTTTTAAAGTATGCTTTCAGTGGGAAATTATCACTGTGAGTGTGAGTTACACAAATACAAATGCATCCACACAGGGAAGGCGTGCAGTTAGACAGCTAAATGCTGGGGCACCCAAAGGAATTTTGATCTGTTTTGTTTAAGGATTGTTTTGAAATTTTAAATCCTTAAAATAGTAAAAAAGCTTAGTAAATTAAAGAAACAAGTGATATAAAAGTAATTAAAGTGATTACATCCAATACAAAAATATTCAAAAATAAGAAACTACACGCGGTGCTGCGTAAAATGCTGTAAAAACACCTATAACAAGCAGTGTAATTTTTGTTCATTTCACAGGTAAGCTGTGTCTGATATTCCACATAAAGTAAGTAAAATTACTCTGCACTACGGGCGCTCAATGCATTTGAGCGCCTTGCCATCACCAACAAAAACTAATGCTACCCTGGATGAGAATTTCAATTTTCACAGATCGGGTTCAGCTAATTCCCATGATTGAAGTGTATTTTTATATTAAAACAATTTGCTTTTTTATACCAAAATGCTACGAAATATCAATTGAAAAGTATTATCAGATAATTTATTAACCTAAAAAACATCACTTCACATTACTTTATGTGGAATATGAGAAACAATCAGCCCGTGAAAAGAAAAATTTGAAAACTCCATATCGTCACCTGAATGCAAGAACCAGCTAACTATATTTTTTTATTTTTGAGACATTTGGATTTTCTGCTTTTTCTTGAATAGAATCACATCAATTTTCACCTTTTGCTACAACTAGCAGCACAAAAACATACATGGTGCTATTTTCTTTTTTTGCATTCATGTGACGATATTATAGGTGTTTTTACACGATTTAACGCAGCACCTCATGTTGTTTTATGTTTTTTTTTTATAAAATATTGCAAGTATTCACTATGTTAACTTTTATTTCACTTTTTTTTTTTAGTATTTTCACTATTTTAACGTTTTAAAATCTCGAAACACTTTCCTATAGCTCGGCAAAATTAAAGATCTTTTTCTTCTTCTTTTTGTTTTTTTTTATTTTTCGTTCTGTTTGATTTATTCAGCTGTCAAAATTAGGAGTGTTTTACAAAAGTTTGCTGACGTTTTGTTAAACAGGTTCTTAGAAGAAGTTGTTTAAAGTGTTTAAAATTAAGAAAAATTTAAACAAGAATTTTTAAATAGAGGACTGTTTTAACTAGAGTCGGGTTTATTGCTTAAACGAGAACTGTTTAAAATTTTGCGCCAATAATTTTAAATCCAAATGAAATTTAGAATTTAAGAATAAATTTATATAGGTTAAATTCATTCTTCCGAAAAAGGGAGGTGTAGTGCAAATTGCTTACATTGAATTTAATACACATTCCAATCCCACGGGCAACTAAGTTGTTGATCTACTATACTGCTGAGTCAGTCCACGAGCAACTTATTTGCTCGTCATTGGAAACCACGCGAGAAGTATTTTCGCATATAGCCAAGCTTTTCGACCCTGCGGGTTGGACTGCACCTATCATAGTTAAAGCAAAGATTCTTATGCAACAGATATGGAAAGATAAAACTCTTTGGGATGAAAATTTAAAATCTCATTCTTTAGCTGTTTGGGAATCTTTTACAAGGACTTTCACTGAATTATCAAAGCTTAAAATTCCCAAATGGCTAGGAACAATTTCTTCGGACTTAATTGAAATTCATGGCATTTTGCGATGCCTCTGAGCTAGCTTATGCGGCTGCTATTTATGTGAAAGTTATCTGTCATACTGGGAATAGTCGATGCCAGCTCTTGTGTGCAAAAACCAAAGTGGCACCAGTCAATACAATTTCTTTGCCGAGATTAGAGCTTTGTGGTGCTGTTCTTCTGTCAAAGCTTATGAAAAACGTGCTGGGCATAATCAGTGTTGAAACTATGTCTGTTTACTTATAGACAGACTAATCCATAGTTCTTGCTTGGCTAGAAAAATCACCTTGTTCTTGGCAGACATTTATAGCTAACCGAACAAGCCTTATAAACAGTAATATAGGAGATATTTCTTGGAGACACGTTGCATCAGCAAACAATCCAGCCGATTTGGCAACTAGGGGGATGGCTCCTGGTGAACTTCTTGACAATGACTTGTGGTGGCATGGTCCGATTTGGCCACGTACTAATCAACTACCTTACCCTTCTGCCAATCGCTTTCATGTCAACGAGGCTGACCTTGAGTCAAAGCCTATAAAATCTTTTCACACTTCTGTGAAAAGTCCCGAAGACCTACTTCAAAACTTTTCATCTTTTCCAAAAGCATTAAGAGTAATATCGTATATATTTAGGTTTTATACCCTTTCAAGCCCGCTATTTAAGGTTAAACCCAATTATAAAAATTTTGGCATTCAAAGAAAGGAGATCCTCTTTGTAAAACAAAGACTCATTACGCTTTCTCAAAAAATTTATTTTCATCCCGAATACAAAAGTTTAGAATCCAATCAACCAATTAACAGATCAAGTCAACTTCTCACACTGAATCCAGTGCTTGATTTGAAAGGTATTATGCGAGTGAACGGTCGACTTGTTTTACCTTACAATTCTTCACTTGCCAAACTTCTTGTGGACTTTATGCACCATATAACCTTACATGGTGGTAATCAACTGATGTTTGTTTTGATTAGGCAAGAATATTGGGTTCCTAAACTCAAGAACTTAATTAAAAATCGCATAAACCACTGCAAAATCTGTGTGATTCACAAGAAAAATCAATGTTCTCAACTTATGGCTGCCTTACCTCCGGAAAGGTCAGACTTTTCAAAACCGTTTTCCAAAGTTGGAATAGATTTCGCTGGTCCTTTCGAAATTAAAACTTATTTTGGGCGAAGTTGTCGCATAACTAAGTGCTACGTTAGCATTTTTGTATGCTTTTGTACCAAGGCCATACACCTAGAAGGAACGACAGAGTTATCCACAGCGTCATTTTTGGCTGCGTTTTATAGATTTGTTGGAAGGAGAGGCCTTCCACATGACATTTATTCCGATAATGGAACGAACTTTGTTGGAGCTAATCGAGCTCTTAAGGAAGATTTTAAGAAAAGTCTCGCGGAATCTGCTTCTCAATTTTGTACCTTTTACAACAATTGGCCAACCTGGCATTTATTCCACCTGGTGCTCCTCATATGGGCGGTCTATGAGAGGCAGGGGTTAAAAGCTTTAAGACTCATTTTAAAAAGGTTGCAACTTCTTACAAGTATACTTTTGAAGAATTTACAACACTGCTGTGCCGCATCGAATCATGTCTTAATTCCCTTCCAATCAGTGCAGTTACTGAAAATCCATCCAACAATCTCTCTCTTACCCCCGGACACTTCCTTATTGGAAGGCCACTTTTATCTATGGCTGAGCCAAATCTTCAAGAATCTCCTATCTCTCTAGTTAATCGGTGGGAAAAGCTAAAGATCCTTCATCAAATTTTTTGCAAACGGTGGAAAGAGGAATACCTCAAGGAATTGCATAAGAGATTTAAGTGGAAGTTCCCTCAGCGAAACAAAGAAACTGGAGATATTGTAGTGGTAAGAAAAGAAAATTTACCACCTAATGAGTGGCGGCTAGGTCGTGTTACGGATGTCTTTCCAGGCAACGACGGGAGGGTACGTGTGGCTAAGATTCGAACGTAGCAAGGTGAAATAACTAGACCAATCGTCAAATTATGTATCATTCCTACTGAATAATATGAACATTTCCATTTATTTGCATATTCTAGCATTTTTATATAGTAAGAAAAGTTAAATATATTTATGAATTGCACTTGAACATTTTTAGGTACACGTAATCCTGTTGCATCCTATTTTTTGTATTCTTTATTATTGAAATCTATTATCTATATAACATTTATAGTTATTACCTATATAATATAAGTACTCAATACTTTCCAGTTTGAATTATTATACTAACAAAAATAATTATTTTCTTTATGGCTTAAAAATTAGTTTAGCTGTCCCCTACTAATTTTCCTTCCTCTGGAGTGAGTGGAACCCCTTCGGAAAATTAAAAGGTTCCCAATCTGAAATCTCATTTCGGATATAGGGATTAGTTTTTCATAATTTTTTTTGAATTTTGCAGATATATTACTGCAAGGCGGGCGGCAATGTTTAAGCCAAAACTATCTTATCTTATATGTTGTATCTTTATTTTGTAACCAGCTTAATAAATAACTATTTATCTGAAGCCACAGAGGGCGGTTTGGCTTGCACATTTAATCTTCCGATAAAGAAGTCAAACGACCCTTCCTGTGAGCTTTTCACTTTTTGTACAGTCTCTTTTTCAATCGACACTCTTCGAGGTAAGATCATATACCCATTATAAAGAAATAAAACCTTTGTAAACTAATTATTAACTAAAATTACTTGTGTTTTATTTCTCCTTATATTTTTCTAAATTACCGGGATCAATTCCGCATCCCAACACTGTTATATTTTAATACTAAATCCTAACGGTTTTTGATTTAACAATTTTTTTTTTAATTTAGAAAAACTTCTACTTTGACTTAATTTTTGAATCACCCTGTCCAAAATTGATTTTTATTTTTTACCATTTTTCTTATTTATACTGCTTACTAGTTAGACTAACGTTTTGTAAAGAAACATTTTTATTGATCTTCACCATAAAGCTATAAATAAATCGATAGCCCTAAATGGTGGTCAAAATTAATTTGTACTTGAAACGTTTGAAACAGCACCCTGTATAAATATCCTAGCACTCAATAACATTTTTTTAAAACCGTTAGGATTTATCATTAAAATATAACAGGTTATAAAATTTTTTAGAAAATAATTAAAAAAAACATTTTTTTGGCGCACCCTGTACAATACGATATGAGTTTTTCTACGTCATGGTTATAGTGTTTTTTTGAAAATATTGTTTAAGCAAGAAAAGAACTTTGGGGCAGGTTCTTGTTCATTGAAATGCATTTTCGGTTTAATTAGTCGTAATTTGAAGTCAACACCAAGTCCCAGATCCCTTGCGGTTTTTTTCCGCAGACGTTTTTTTGTATTTATAAACAAAAAAAAATATTAAAAAAAATATTTCCCAAATTAATTTTCTAACTGAACATTCGGAAATCACATAAAATTACGAACAAACCCTGAAAATTTCATGCTTTCAACATTTGAGAAAAAAATCCGATTTTCAAAGATTTTCAAGCAAAATTATTGAAAAAACGCTGGTAGCGACCTCTAAATGGTGTTCGATTTTGAATTTTTTAGTCTTAATTTTTTGGTTTCAATCTAAGCTTCATAATTTTTCCCGGTCCCGATTGAATTTCGAGAAAGGCGTTTTTTTTTAATCACCCTAATATTTAGTAACCTATAATCAAAATGTAACTATTGATAATCAATTATTTTTAAATGATAAAAATATTATACAAGCATACCTAAAGGGTTATTCAAATACTTTATATGAAGTAGATACATATATAGATTCTTTGAATGAAGATCTGAAATTTAAAAATATTAATTTTATAGAAAACATCAAGACCAATGCAAAAGAAAATATTGGCATATCAATTCTATTCACTATTATATTAACAATTGTAATACTGTATATCATTAAATTTGTCATATCATTGAGACGACAAAAACATCAAAAGATTCAAGTCAACATTGAACTAGGAAGAAAACAAGCAGAAGACCACTTCAATGCATTAGTTGAAAAAGCAAAAGAAAAATATACAGCAGAAGAAAGATCGGGATGACCTTCTTAGAAGTACGGGGGAAGTTAATACCACATTACGTTCAACGTATAATCCAGAATCGCTAAGATCACCAAATTAAACCAACGTCCTAAAAGATGACTCATACTCCACAACACAATATACACCAATGGAAAAATACCAGAATCCAGGCAATTAAATATCAATTAGTACAATACAATATACAAGGACAATAAAGTATTCATGCACAAAGTGACGTACACCAATGGAAAAATACCAGAGTCCAGACAAGCCAAACGATTAAATATCAATTAGTAAGAACACATCCTTGGATAACAGATGTTTTTATTTGTCAAACAGTATAAATAGGAATATCGTATGCAAGCAAACGGCACTTCATTTAAATCAGTGAATAAGTTCACAACATGTATTTTTAATTAAGTCAATTTAGAACCTTAAGACATTGTAACCATTTATGTAACTAGAATAAGTTTTGAATAAATTAAATAAAGTTCTCTGTTATCAAAACTATGTGTTATATAAATTAATTCGCGTACGTTATTATGGCTATGCCTGCGACTTTTTGAAACTTAAGCAAACTTTTCGATGGGTTCTGACATTAGTTTATGTTTGTTTAAGCCTATTATAGTTGGGCCTTAACTCTCGAACCGATAACATAACATAATATAGGTGGTCGGTTTGGGATTCTTGATCCCAATCCTGACCCTAACCTTCAGCCCCAAAAAAAAAAAGCAAAACACCCCAACTCTGAACGCTTTCCCTAGCCTCCCATCCATCAGTGTCAGAAATCCCCGATACATCGTTATTTACCCTAAAATCCAACGAAAAACCCATAACTTCACTGAGCCCATTTCTCCTTAAAAAAACCATCGATGCTATAAGTCAAGACTACGAAAGTAAAATCATCTTCGTGACGGTAGCTTATTAATATTTGTGAGGTCTCAAAAGACCGCTGACATTTTCTTCGAATCAAAGAGCTTGCTAGTGTTTGTCCAGTAATTGTGAACCTTCATGATAAGCTAAATCAAACGAGAGGAATCTGTTTCGCCCCATGCCTCAATAATGTCTCTGAAACCGAAATTATTAACGAAATGAAACCTCAAGGGGTCATAGACATGTATAAGTTCCTAAAAAAAAGTGATGATGGAAAACAAAATCCCTCAGGTCTTATGCTCTTCGCATTTGATCTCTACCAAATCCCGGTTTTTACACAGCAAAAATAACAGAATATGTTCCCAACCTTATGCGATGCCGTAATTGCCAATTGCTGGGACACACGACAAAACCTTGTAACGGCAATAAAATATGCGAAACATGTAGCCTTCCCCCTCATAATCCTGTGTCATGCACTCGCACAATGTGCGCAAATTGCTTCCTTTCTCACCCCTCATCAGCCAAAATATGTCCTACATATAAACAAGCAAAAGAAATCCTAACAATAAAAACAACTAAAAAATGCACTATGAAAGAAGCCAAGCAAATATACAGTCAACAAAATACAGTATTAATCCCACCTCAAGTTGTTACGTTCGCCGAAACCATTAAAAAACAGCAAACCAAAACAGTAAAACCAATAATTTTCAAGCCTCTCTTCCAAGCTCATCCCATACCCTCCCTTCAAAAACAAAAGCTATTCAAATTCAGATAATGGAGTTCCTCAAGGTTGCATTCTGAGTCCTATAATGTTTGCTTTATATATTGACGATATCATTCAAAAGCTTTCTGGAGGTGTTAGAATTGCCGGTTGGCTTATAAAAGTTCTGATGTACGCAGACGATCTCGTTATACTAGCGGAAAATCCAGTGACCCTGCAACTCATGATAAATAAACTATCTGAGTGTTGCAAAAAGCCCTTCCACACTATCCCACTGAGTATTAATACATGTCAAAAAAGTGTGAAACAAATCATGTATAATAGTGTGGAAACAAAATATGATATTCCCAGCCTACACGATTTGACATGTGTTAATACATGAGAATTTTTAGAAATGGTTCTAATTCTGTCACACATTTCATCACATTTTTATTGAGGTTAAACTAAACTGTTGTGTGTGGTCAAAAAATGAAAAGAAATTTCTCTCTCACAAATTTCGCAGTAGCATGGAATTCTTTTCCACTTTGTATTAATACTCAGTGGGATAGTGTGGAAGGGCTTAAAGTTTGAGATATGCAAATCAATGCTAGTAAATCAAAAATTATGGTTTTTAGAAAAATAAACCGAAGGAACGAAACAAGTGAGAAATGGAAGGTGGATACCGATTATCTTTAAGTTGTGGAAGAATATAAATACTTAGGGATAACACTAACATCAAATCTTTCCTGGGAAAGTCACTTCAAAGCTAAAGTGTTGCTGTGAAAATTGCCATTAGTACAATGTGGAGAAATTTATACGCGAATCGAAATACAAGCACCGCAGCAAAATACAAAGTATTTAATGTAATAATTAGCACATGCTTATGCTATGGCAGCGAAGTTTTTGGATGCTCTAAATCCGAAGAATTCGAAAAGCTGAAGAGATTTTTTCTTCAAAAGACTTCTTAAACTTCCAAACACAACTCCCACATATGCTATTTTTGTCGAGACTGGACTAGGGGAAATCTTCCTTAAAAACTCAAAAGCCAACTCCAACTATGTACATCATTAAAACGATGAGTAAAGATAATGCATGCCTACAAAAAACTATAATGATATATCTTTTCAGGTCCAAAAAGGGTTTTTTCGAAGAATGGGACAGATTAGCTAACAGTCACAGCTGGGAATTTCATTTAACAGAGGATCATAACCAATGGCGAGATGCATTTTCTGATCTGATAGCCGCAATTGATGAATCAACCTATAACAAACACTTGAGAAGAGTAGCCTTGTCTGAAACAAGACACATTTATAGGAATTTAAATCATCAACTCGGGGAACTAAATTATTTCAATGACAGTCCCAGTGTGGGTAGTATTAGTTTGATTGGCTCTGAGAAGACCCTGAATGGTTCAACGACCGAGTCGCAGAGTCAAAGCGCCGAACAAAATAATTTTAACAACCATTACAATTTACAACGAACAACAAACAACACAAACCAAAACCTAAACAATACTCCTTCTACCCACCCTTCTCTTGCCACTGGTAAAACAAATGCGTGGAACTCATGTAGCACCAAAGTAGCTCTCAATATTCTTCAGTGGAATATGAATGGATTCATTAAAAATCTTGATAAGCTAAATATTATGATTAAATATCATAATCCTACAATCGTTGCTATTCAAGAAACTCTCTGCCCCTTTGACAAGGTGCTAAATTTCCCAAAAGCCTTTGATGGCTATCTTTATAACTCGCCAAACAATGATACTGGCAAACAAGGTATAGCTTGTTTAATTAAAAAAATACTCGGCACAAAATAATATCTTTGAACTCAAACCTGCAAGCCCTTGCTGTTGAAATACAACATAAAACAAAATTCACATACATAAACATAAACATATATTTACCCCCAAAACAAACATTCAATAAAAACGACTTGTGGCCAGTTGCACCAAAATCCACTTAAACCAGCTTTTGCTAAAATTTTTATATAATTTATCGGCTTTATTGGGTTGCACCAATGTTAATTTTTGAACTGAACGAAAAAGTTTCACTAGTGTAAGTAAGATAGCAATATGAGAGATGTCACCTGGTTTAAAATTAAAGTGAGTGATTTCCTTTTTCAAACATGTATTATAGCTGAAGAAGAGTCTTATCCATTTTTGTTTTAACACACACATTTTCCTTGCTGAAAAAAAAATTGTCACCATTTTTTTTCGTTGAAAAGAATAACTGTATACTAGGCTTGAATAGGAAATGATTAAAAAGAAAAATAAAGGATTTTACCTATTCATTTTTGTTTTTATTTATTTTTAATCTCCAACGATCTATTTAATGTTGAATATTTTTTTAATTGTAATTTTCAAATGTCCTATCAAAAGTAAAATATTTTTTTTAAAGATATTTTAGTTAAAACTCGCTTTTAAAATTTAACTGGAGGAAAATGGCATTTTAGTTTATTGCCTTGTTTATCGACCTTTTAAAACTAAAATTGGATGGTGCCACCTATTCGGAGGTGATGTTAACGCCTGGAATGCATCCCCAATCACCAATAAAAGGCGATTTATAAGAAAATTTCTTCTCGGACAACAACCTGGTTATTATGAACGACGGGTCCCCCACCCACCTTTCAACACACAATACGTTAACACATGTTGATGTAACCTGTTGCTCACCTGGGGCCTATTTCACAGAACATAGACCATTTTCAACAGTGACCATTTTCCTATACTGACTTCATTAAATAGTGAATGCATTACGTACTCGAATACATTTGACCATAAATTTAAAACTGAGTTATCCAACTGGACACTTTCAACAGAAAACCTCTGAATACTTGTCGGACAAAGCGCTGTCATTAAACAATAACAAAGAAGCGGCTCTCCTGCTTAAAGCAATTAGAACTGCTGCAAATTTGTCCATTCCTCAATCTACTTCAATTAAAAGAAATCAGGTAGTCCCCTGGTGGAACCCTGAACTTTCATTACTACGAAAAAAAAAAATGATTGCGCTAAGTAATTTTCAAAAGAATTCCACAACACAAAACTTAATAATCTACCAAAAATCAAATGCTAAATTTAGACGTTTACTTAAAGATAGCAAAGCAAAAAGCTTCTCCAACTTCACTTCAAATATAAACCCCAACTCTTCCCCAGCCAAAATAAGGCAAAATATCCGTCCACTCACCGGCAACCCAACCCCACTCACAATAAACTGCATTAAATCAAACAGCGACACGATCACAGATCCGCCAAAAATATCCAATTTTATCGCACAAACTTGGTCAAAAGCATCGGAAGATACAAATTTTTCCAACACTTTCATTAGAGAGAAATTAGATACCCTAAACCACCCATTTCGAAAAGCTGCTAATCCGACAGCTCGACGCATTGAACTACCGATAACTTTAATTTTTGAAGCCTCACTTAGTAAGGTTAAAGCAGAGATAAAATATCTTATCCAATGCTGAAAAATCTACCCAATAAAACTAAGCAGAGAATTCTTGATTTATACAATAATATATTAAATAACTCTATCATTCCTCACACCTGGAAATCTATCCCGAAGCCAAAAAAGATAAAAATACTATCGAAGGATGCCGTACAATCTCCCTATCCCATGTCTCAAAAATAATGGGAAAAATAATTGCAAAGCGCATACTGTGGTTTGCTGAAACAAACAAGCTTATAAGCCCTAACCAAGTCCAACAGAGGATGCGTCGACGCTCTTCTTCATATAGACTATCTTACTACCAAAGCTCTATCAGCAAAAAACCATATATCCGTCCTCTCCCTTGATTTCGAAAAAGCCTTCGATAGAATAGGTGGTTTTGAAAAATCTATGGTATTATTCTTAATTGCGTTCGATGATATAAATATAATTCTGGGAAAGCAAAAATTACTAGATCATGCAGACGATATATACATTTATTTTATGTAAGATAAATGATATCGATAGAAGTAAATTTTTATTCCGAATTGCCTTAGAAGCAATTATAGATTGATCGAAAATTACTGCAAGTGCCAAATTGTCGATTCGAAAATGTAAATTGCTCCATATTTGTAGAAAACAAAATTGTTCACAACTTAATATTAATATAATTGGTTTTTTGGCGGCATTGACGGCCGCGCCTATCATCATTATCAAAAATTAGTTCATCGTCCTCAAAAAAAATTGGCGTTATTATTATTATTATTACTTGCATTTCCCCTTTTCTTTTAAAAATACAAAATATTCTTTTCGTGTACTACAAATTATAAAATGTTATGACATTTAAGTGTCATTTGCAAGCGAAATCTTTGTATATAGAACCTATAGTACTATCATGAGGCCGAAAATTTTATCTTTATGTGTGCTCGTTACGTGGCAATAGCAATACTTTGACATTGGAGAGTTAAAGTGGAAGGAAAAACCTTTGTATATGAACTTAGTCTCATGAAGAGGAACGTCTCTTACGCCATTGAGTGTGCCGATTTGGAAGCTTGTGAAAATGCAGAGTGGAGAGATTGGAGAGTTGAGAAGGAGGAGATAATCGAAGAGAGAAGAATAAAAAATAAGGTTAAAGAAAGAAAAGAAGAATGAGAACACTGTATAGGATATTTATGAAAGCTTAAGTGGGACAAGAATTTATCTATTTCGCGCATTATTCTTGTAGGGGTAGGTTACAGAAAGAATGAGAATATATATGTTCAAAAGGAACTTTGATTTTTTTTCTCCTGTGTATGCAATGACCTATATTTGGTAGAACAAAAATAACTGTAAGTATAAAATCGCCACTATTGCCACTCGCAGAAAATAGGGTGTTTATAATTTTTCAGTTTTTCGTCATAATTGAAGTATGGAAAATACATATATTCCAAATAAATAGGTGCCAACGTAGGTAGGTATATGCAAATATATTTATAGGGTGTTTTTTATTAAATGCCTCATTCTTTTATGAAAACGCAGTATTTTATTTTTTTTGTATAAACAATTTTTAAAAACTTGAAAAAATAGAGAAGCTTTAGTTTGCAAATTTTGAAACAAATCGAAATCAGCAGGTACCCGTAAAGACAATTTTTGAAGGAAAATAAAAAAATTATTCCAAAAAGTAAAACAAATGGGAATTTGGTTTAGAAATTTTCTTATTCGATTCAAATTATTCGGAAAAATATTTTTTGGGTATAGTCAATTTTATAAAAATTAAAAAAAAAATCAAAATTTAGTTTGCAAATTTTGAAAATCGATTGAAGTACACGTGAAAAAAAAATTTTATTATTTTTTTCGGAAAAAAACATTTATTTAAAAAAAATTTTTAAAAATCAAAATTTAATTTGCAAATTTTGAAAATCGATTGAAGTACACGTGAAAAAATTTTATTATTTTTTTCGGAAAAAAACATTTATTTAAAAAAAATTTTATTATTTTTTTTTAGGTTACCAAATTTTATAAAAATTTAAAAAAATCTTTAGTTTAGTTTACAAATTTTGAAAATTGATTGAAAATTGATAAAAATTTACTTATTTTTTTCGGAAAAATACATTTTTTTAGGATACCAAATTTTTCAAGCCAGTTTTAAAGACTAATTGATATACATACACATAAAAATGATTTTCAAAAAAAACACAAAAAATTTGTTGTTTTTCATGTACCTATCCAAAAAATGTGTTTTTTTTTGTTGAAAATTTTGATATGTAATGACTTACCTATTGAAGAAAAAAAAATTACGTTTACCAAAGTATTTTGAAAAAAAGCCACAAAGTGCAGCAAAATCAAAAATTGATAAGGTAAATATATTAAATTTTAAAAATACAACGAAAACCACGAAGTGTTTTTTTTTTCTTCAATTAAATTTCTTAAAACTTTTGCCTGTATTCTTTTCCACATCACCCAGTGGGGTAGAATACTAGATGCGTTTTTTTTTTTTGAGGTTTCCCCAGTAGGCCTATTCCTCTTCTACTACTATTTCAAAGTACTAAATCAATTTTACATGCATTATTTTAAGAGAGGTACCTCCAAGTGGAGATGTCCTCGTTCTATTTCTACTTCAAACTACTAAATGAATTTTACATGCATCTAACTAATTTTTTTGTTTTTTTTGTGTTTTTTTATATATATATACTTATATAATAATATAATATAATAATATAATGAAATAATGTAATACAATACAAAATAATATTAATTTTACATGCATCTAACTAATTTTTTTGTTTTTTTTTTGTTTTTGTTTTTATATATACTTATATCATAATATAATATAATAATATAATGAAATAATATAATAAATACAATAATATTGAAATAACTTAAAACCTAACCCAAAAACCTTAACCCAAACCTCAACCTATACCTCAACCTAAACCTATACCTCAACCTATACCTCAACCTAACCTATACCTCAACCTATACCTCAACCTATACCTCAACCTAACCTATACCTAAACCTAAACCTAAACCTAAACCTAAACCTAAACCTAAACCTAAACCTAAACCTAAACCTCAACCTAAACCTAAACCTAAACCTATACCTAAACCTCAACTTAAACCTATACCTCAACCTATACCTCAACCTATACCTAAACCTAAACCTCAACCTAAACCTATACCTATACCTTAACCTAAACCTATACCTAAACCTAAACCTAAACCTATACCTAAAACTAAACCTAAACCTCAACCTAAACCTAAACCTAAACCTATACATATACCTATACCTATACCTATACCTAAACCTCAACCTAAACCTCAACCTATACCTAAACCTAATCATTTTTTGTTGTTACCTTATCCTTAAGTTCCTTGTTGATTTTCCTAAGATCTAGAATGATCAGTCCTATCAAAACAAATTTGATTATAGCTTCCCGATGCTCCGTTGAGCAGCTTGTTGTTAAAACCCTGTCTTGCCCTGTACTGTCCTTAAGTGCCATGATTTTACGCAACCATGTTTCTACTATTTTTTCGCTCACCTGCATCGCTGGGAATTGCTCCATGAAAATCGATTGCAGAATACTGACAGTTCTTTCGAAACCGATCGAAGGAACTGTCAGTTTTCCGAACTCCGAAGGTGTTGTTATTGTTTGATATGCTCGCAATTTAATGAGCAAAGTTTGTTGCCTTTCTTCGCATATCTCATCCTCTGAGATCATAAATTGGTTGCAGGCCTCACAATTCAACCTCTTCTTCAATTTCCCTGCCGCAAACCCAGCGTAATACACAGAAGCACCCTTCTGCAGAGATGAAGAGCCTCTATCCCCTTGGTCTATTGGCTTGTTGTCTTCACCCTCAATGTCTTCACCAGCATTGTCTCCTGCTGGTTCTTCATACACAAAGTCGTTGTATGAAGATTCCTTTTCTGCTTCATTAGCATCGAAGTCAGCTACCTGCAACAGCGGTTCGGCCCCAGCGTCCTGGTACCCGGAATGATCCGCTGAAGACAAGTGCTGGAAAATAATCTGCTTGAGATTCCTAATGAATCTCCAAGCTGACGGATTCTTTTCATAAGAACCTCTATTGGAGCGTACCATGGAAAACAGATTTTCTGCCACATCTGTATTGAGATGAGAAAGCAGAAAATACGTTTGGTCGTTGCTCTTATGATGTTCCCACATCTGCTCAATAGCCAACAAAGTTTGCTTAAATCCTTTAAAGCAAGGGGGGATTTTCACGGAACTAGAGGATTTCCACGTAGAAATCCAGTTCCGTGCGCTCTTTAATGAATCTAACGTATCTGTCGAGTCCGATAAGACTTGCTTGTTTGGGTTTCTCGAGTAGAGTTTGCCTGTGTTCAGATTATCAAAAAGGTTGTTCATACCTTTGATGAAATTGGCTGTGGACCCTGCAAGCTTCTTATCCTGGTCTGTGGTGAAAAAATTAGTCCCTAATGCATACATTATGCCCGAGTAGACAGTGTTGCTAAAAACCTGCGTCGCTAACTTAACGGAAAACTTCTCAAATGGAGTTGGTTTTATATGGGCCCTAGAAAGATTGAAGATAACTTGAAAGATTCCTTTCGAGTCCTCTTCATAAATCTTTTCAAGGATCTTCCAATCTACCACATCATCCCCTATGATAATTTTATGCTTAAGGAGAATGTTCCTCACGCTTTTGAACATGTGAGGATAGTCAAAGAGTAAGAAGACTCTTTGACTCTCTATCTCTACATATGGCGTGGCATCCATGAAATTTGGGGGCCCTAACTTGCTATATGCCGACACGTTGCTGGTACCCTGGTCGCAGCTCGTTGCAACAACAGTTAATCCACATTTTATCACCCCTGTGATAATAGTGGTCAACATCTTGGCTATAGTTGTGGCATTTGGTGATCCTACATAATAAACTATCGTCTGCTTCCAGTTCTTATTAAGCCCTCTTAATGTGAATACCATCACTTTGGACGCTATTTTTTCTTGTCTACCAAACTCCCCAAAGTCGGTATAGCCGAAAATTATATCGTCCTTGATGTTGTATTCAAGTTCTTTTTTAATAGCCATTTCGTCAAACAGCAAAACGCATTTTCTATCTAAAGATGCCATGTCTTTGGCTTTGTCAGTAAGTAGGTCCTGAATTCTTGGACTAAGCCCTGTTGACAGACGAATCTCTGAATGCCATCGGTAAATGGTGCTTACCTATGGCAGCTTGAAACCTGCGCTAATCATAAAAGAATAACACGCTGGGGACTTTAAGAAAAACTTTAAAAACAAGTCCTTTTCTTTAGGTTCCCAGGGCGCGTTCGGCCTATGGAATAACTGCGCCAGAATAAAGGTCTGCAGCTCTTCTGTGTTAAATGAAACTAAATAAAAATTAAAAAAGTACAAAAAAACTACAGAAATCTGAAAAAAATCTGTGATTTAAAAACTGGATTTAGAATATATAAAACTGAAAAAATCAAAAAAATATTTGTCAAACACCCTATATATGTAGATAAAAAAACAACTAAAATCTGAAGAAAATCCTAGATTAAAGATCTGACAAAAAAAATTTAAATCTGAAAAAATACAAAAAAGCCGAGTCGTAACACCCTATTGCTTTACAATTAAAAAAATAAACTATTTAAAACAGAAACTAAACTCGCTCGGTGAAAAAAGGAAAAACTGTTACCTATCGAAAATAATTTAAAATAAATTGAACTATTATATTGAAATATTTGCACTAACACCCTGTAGAGCACGTTAAAAACTAAACTCACTATGAAAAAAACAAAATCAAAAATTAAAATCAAAATTAACCTACCTACAAAACACAAAACTAGATAACAAAAAAAACACACTGAACCTACACTGAAAACACTGCTTAACTAAAAAAAAAACCACACACTGAATCCAACTAATCCAACTAATAAAAAAACACTAACTAAAACTTCAAAACACTGCTTATTGTTGTACTGGATTTTAGTTTTAAAAAAATTTCACCCGCAAAAAAACACCTTACTCCTTTCAGCACAGCGCAAATGGTCAAAACTTCTCTTTGATTAGTTTTGAAAAAAACTAATCCACTACCACTAATTTAACTACTAACTTTCACTTATTTATTAAAAATTTTAATTATAAAACGAACTGAAACTTTACCACTATCGTTTGCACTTGCATTGAAACTGAATAATTTAAACTTATCAATCAAACATATGGAACATCTTCCATCCTACTCTAACACACTCTAACACCCAAAGCAAAAAGAAAAACAAACTACCTATCTACGCTCATAACTTGTATGAAAAAACCGTTGAAGCATTATACAATATACTTACGTCATACTCATATGGTTTCTATACAATACCTACCTATAAATATAAAAAAAAACAAACAACAATCCATACCTACCTGGATCTTCCTATAGGAAAAAGCATAATAAATGCAAAATTGTATTTAACCCACATATTGTGAAATTTAACAACGTTGCTTTGCTATATCGAATTTGAATCAAATTCAAAATTTTTAAATATTTTGCTTCTATTAAGCCTATACCCATACCTATACTTGAACCTATATGCATACATACAGCCATACTCTATAACAAGAAACCGTCTCTCATCGCCCATTGGACAAAAAGATTTACTTCCCCATATTTTGCTTTTTGCCTCGTCAAAAACATCTGATTCAACCATCTCCCTTAGCCTCATTATTGTTGTCAGAATAATTTTAATATAATCCTCTCGTTCTTACTACTAGTCTTTATTTCTATTTTACTTATCTTCTTCCCGCCTTTTTATCTCTCCAATGTCACATTCTGTCGACCGCAGCGCCGCTCAAGACCCGATTCAGAACTATTTTTTTTCGTTCCATGAGAGTACTATAGTGTTCATATACAAAGGAAAAACTAAAAGGAGAAGCAAAAAATAGAAGGAGAGGGTTGTATTATTTTGATTCTGACAACAATAGGGGAATAAGGGTGATAACTAAATCAGAAGTTATCATCATGACTACGACAAAAAAAAATTCATGTCTATGCTGTGAAAACGGTATATTATGCATATAAATATATATGTAGCTATGACAATTTTATATGGGTAGGCATTCGAATTTATTTTGGTTAGTAGGTATATTATTCATTTTGTTCTTTTTTTTCGTTGTTGCCTTTTTTCACTTTCTATAGTCAACATGACGTATGGGAATTGCAAGGTTGCGATATTTAAATTTTGTGCTGATGAGTTTCTTTTAAAAAATTAAAAAAGAATGTTAATCTACATAATATTAAAGATAGGTATAAGATATACTACCTGAATAATTTAGTTTTTCAAAAAAAAGTCACATTTTATTGCGACTTTTGAGCAAAAATATTACAAAAAATCAAAAATATTTATTTTTTAATAGGTAACAATTTAAAATTAAATTCTTTAATTTTTTACTTGCGATACATAGCTATATAGGTACCTACATGGAAAGTTAGGGATTCGTAAGAAATCTAACTCGAGATTTTGATCAAACTTGACAAGATGATAGTGAAATCCAAAAAGTGGGTCTCGCAATTCTGTCTGTCTGTCCGTCAGGTCACGACACGTTTTTTTTTCATTTTTTTAAGACCACAATTAATAACAGTAGTGCCGTATAATTTGTTTTGCAAAAAAAGGAAATTTAATTTTTCTCTGCAACATTTTTTACCAAAAAATTAAGTAATTTTTACTTGCGATATACATGTAGGTAGGTACTATATTGCAAGTTATGGATTCGTAAAAAAATTGAACTCGGGATTTTGATCAAACTTGACATTACGATGATAGCGAAGTTGAAAAAAGTGGGTCTCGAAATTCTGTCCGTCTGTCTGTCTGTCCTTTCGGCTGCAGCCTAAACGGGTAAGTCGATTTCCTTCAAAGTTGGTAATCAGAGTTTTTTGAGCATTCCCCCCACAGGATTTTTTAAATTTTTTTTTAAGACCAAAAATAACGGTAGGTACCTGCCGTACAAATTTTTTTAGCAAAATATGAAAATTTTATTTTTCTCAAAAACATGCCCACAACTAAAAAAAAAAAATGAACAATTTTTTTTTAAAAAGGCAACCATTTTATAAAAAAAAATCTGAAAAATGGTTAAAAATGTAACCTCCAATAGAACAATTTTTTTTATTTTCGATTTTCTCATTAACAGTTCAACTGATATGTATTGATAAATTCTTATATGGAGAATATTTGAAAAAGTTTTAAAGGTTTGTGCAGTTTTTTTTATTTTTTTTAAAAGTTTCAAAATTTTTTTTTGAGAACTTAATAATAATTCGAAAACGACTCGTTCCATTTTTATTAAACTTGGCACCCATCAGTTTTTTTAATATTATCTAGAAGATTTTTAATGAAAATTATTCTTATAACCAAAAATAACGGTATCTCTCATACAAATAATTAAAACCGGTATTGAAAATCTCATTTTTCTCAAAAAATTTCGTAGCATTTTTTGTTTTTTAAATTATTTAATTCAAAATTTTATTTATAAAAAATGGTATGATAACTATGGTGCTAAGAATTGATAACGGTTTTTGTAGAGGGGTCAAAAAAAACCATTTTTTTTATTATGGGACGGGGGGTTCATCTCGTCCCCTTTAGGAAGTAGGGGTAATTTTAGAAAAAAATTACTTAAATTGAAAAAAATATTAAAAAATAACGGCAACACTTACGATAAATTACTATACCGGTTTTGAAAGCCAGAAATATGTTCTATAATCCTAAATTTAAACTACATTATTTATGTCAACAGTTTTTGAAAAATTCACATGCAAACTCAAAATTTTGATAAAAAAAATTTAAAAAAAAGTTTAGACCAATTTTTTTCAAAATTGTGAAATGAAGTGCTGAATTGGCTTTTTGTAGTCAATGCTTATATCAATTCTGAATCGAACACAGAAAACCGAATGGTTTTACGTTTTCTTGTTACTGAGAAAATTGAAAATTACTAAAACTACTTTTTATGAGATTTTTGGTATTTACGGTGATTTCATTTTGAGGATTAATGTTGATGATAGGTTCATCTTTGTAAGTATAGTACAGGGGCCCAAATATGTAACTCGATTCTACAATAAAAATGTTCGAATTCGCAAAATCTCAGCTCGCTAATTCTTTAGCTAACGCATATAAACGGAAATAGAACAGCGCTAGTTGAAGATTCTGTGGCAAAAAGTCGAAAGCACCAAAATTTGATCGCACTTTCATACATATTACCACTTAAAATAAGCATTGAAAACAACTTTCGAATGGATTCGAAAGTAGAAGCAAGTTACATAGTAGGGCCCCAGCAATTAATTAAGCGTTACATTTGCATTATATAGGTATGGTATAGGACACAAACGAAACATATTAAGAAATTATATACGCTAGTTGAAGATTCTGTGGCAAAAAGTCGAAAGCACCAAAATTTGATCCCACTTTCATACATATTACCACTTAAAATAAGCATTGAAAACAACTTTCGAATGGATTCGAAAGTAGAAGCAAGTTACATAGTAGGGCCCCAGCAATTAATTAAGCGTTACATTTGCATTATATAGGTATGGTATAGGACACAAACGAAACATATTAAGAAATTATATACATTTGCTGCAGTCGTACAGTAGTACTTAGGTAATGTGAATTTTTTATAATGCATTACGTTTTCATATATGATAATGTTAAATGTGGAACTTTATTGTAAGTGTTACCGTTGTTTTTTAATTTTTTTTTTTAAATTTAAGTCACTTCTTTTTTAATTGTCCCTACCTCTCATAATAAAAAATGCTTGTTTTTGACCCTTCTACAAAAAAAAAAAAAAAAACATTATCAATTCTTGGCACCAAAATTATCGTACTTTCCCCTAAAAATTATTTTTTTAAAAAACCGCTCCACCGATTTTTAATTTTTTTTTTTCTCATAAATTGAGATTTTCGAAATCGGATGGTGTAATCGCATTGGTGTCAAAACAATTTCAGAGGTTGTTTAATCATTTTATGTTTAATTACATATTTTGTTTACGATTTTTCTGTCTAAACTGCAAGTTCCATGCATATTTGCAACACGGTGCTATATTATTCATAAATAAATGTATCTACTCGTATAATACTACCTTAAACTTAACTACGATTTAAGCAGGTGGTATACAATATAGGCTTCCATAACTTATTTATTTTTTTTATAAGGTAAATATAGTTTTTGAAATATTTAAACTTTAAAACACAGTGTGATCGCACATAAGAGCAAGTTCGTGCGACCAAGTCGTGCACATATTTTTTAAATACTGCTATTTATTAAACAAAAACGTCAGAATATGGTTATAAATGGTCAAAAAATTGTTTAAAAGATTTTTATCAATTTTCTTATGGAGAATATGTATTAAAAAAAGTATACCAAAATTTTCAAATGAATTTTTTGGCTTACCTATTAAAGAAAGTTTCAAAATTTTTTTTTTGAAAACTTAATAATTCGAAAAATACTTCATATATTTTTATTAAACTTGGCACCTACAGGTTTTTTAACATTATCTATCAGATTTTTGTTAAACATTATTCTTATAACCAAAAATAAGAGTACCACCCATGCATGATGCAAGTGTTTAAAACCCTTTAAGAAAAATCTCATTCTCCTCAAAAACAGCTAACATAAGTACGATCTACCATATTATTGGTTTTCGATTATCTCATTATCTGTTGAACCGATTTTAATGAAATAACATAAAGGCTTCTAATAAGTTTAAATAAAATTGCATATTAAAATTTTCAAAAAAAAAATAAATTTTGGATTTAAAAAAAAAATTTCAAAATAATTTTTTGATACCTACTTTGAAAACGGGTAGGTGATTTTTTTCAAAATTAATTTTTTAACTCGGCATGCTAAAAATTGCGCACCATATTTGTTTTCTTAAAAATGTTTAAAAAATTTATATATAATATAATCGAATTTAGAAATTTTTTCAATAACTTAATTAATAATATATATGCAAACACTTACGCCCCTATTATTCACCCGAAATACCCAGATTAAAACTTAAATCCCGATGTAAAAATACAAACTCAATGTAAATAGGTAACTACGTCCGGATTTAAGATTTAATGTAAATGTATCGAGTAAATAATATGGGCGTTCGAAACTAAAAAAAATCACTTTACACATACATTTTTATTTGATCTCAATGATTTTTTAACTCAATAAGGTAGCCTGACATTTTACCTTTATTTTAAGACGATAATCATTCAGGTCCGATTAATAGAACAGACCGTTACAGGTATGTCAACCAAATAGAATCTTTTATACTATTTTATTTAATAAAATTACCTTCAAAAAAGGTATTCTACCTACATCATAAGTTTCCTTAAAAGGGTCAAGTACCTACATGTCCATGAAAAAAAAATTTTTAAATAAATTTTTCTTTCCCTTAAATTTTGAATTTATTTACGTTTTTCAGATACTTCGACTTCGCATGAATTTTGTAAATAAAGATGAAGCCTTATTCTACCTTAATTTTAAGACCTTAAACTTAACAATCCGATTATAACTACAGAAGTTATCAACCAACCAAACCAACCAAAAGGGAACTTTACAATTATTCTAATATGAGAAAAATACCTACTACATTTATGTATACCTAGTACCTACCTACCTACAACAATTTTTTTCCCGATGCGAAGCCAATTTTTCAAGGCCATGGTTTTTTATTGCACACACTCCACCGTCTTTACGCTGTGGCTCCTTTAGCAATATTTGAGGCAGTGTCAATTTCAATGGCAATGACAATTTATTGCCTCGGTGGGCCTTCTATTGCCAGCTAAGTTCAGTTGCCAAATGTCAGTGTAGAAATTACGACCAGTCAAGTGTTTTTTGCTTTTTAAATTCACAAATTTTTGATAATTAAAAAACTTTAATTCATTTAATTTTTCATATTTTCAACTTTAATTTCAAAACGAAGCACAATTCATTCAAAATCGCGGAGAAACCATTTTGAAAAAGGTGAAACGTCAAAATTTATTGCCTCAGCGATGGAAATCAATAATTACCTTCCATCAACCGAGCAATATTGTCATTGCCATTGCCAAAGCGTCTCCATTAGCAATATTAGAGGCAATGGCAATGAGCCAAGCAATTTATTTCCTCAAGTATTGCTAATGGAGCCGCTGGGTTAGAACAGCTATCGCCCTCCCACCAGTATATTCTTAATAGCATATTAAAAATGTTTTTAGTATGAAATTTTTGAAAATTTTATTCATTCATAATTTGTTCATTCATAAATACTTTTTCTATCCCCACGGCATATTATATACATAGGTACATATCAAAATTCTTGTCTCCCTTTATTAAGAAATTTGTATACAATGTTCTCGTTCTAGTATTATTCTCATTTCCCTCATGTTATTCTTTTATTATCACACTTTTCTTCTTTGGATGACGCTTCTTTAGTCTCCGAACACAACCTTCCGCATTGTGGAATGTGGATACTAAGTATTTTCATGTGTGATCGTATGGTGGCGCGTCGGGCGTTCGTCACGATGATAGTACTATAGATTCTATATACAAAGGCGAAATGTCAAATCATACATTAGGTCTGTTCGCGTACTTGCCTGAAAACGCCAGATTCTACCAGATTTTTCTATTGTTGGCGTTTTTCTTTTTTGGCTCTCAGCAAAGCTCTGAACAGAGGCTGAGCGATCAGGGCAAAGCTCTGAGGATATTATGATCAGAGCCCTCAGTTTTAATTATGAAATACACTTGAGAGTTGAGCACTGAACTGTCATATGCTTAGCAAATAGCAATTACATAAAAATTGTATGAAGTTGGCTTCGCTCAGCTTTTTGCTCCATTTGCTCGGTCATTTTATTCTGAGCATACAGAGCATGCTCCGAGGTAGCTCCGATGGAAAAAAGAAACACGACTGATATGTCTGAGGTAAAAAAGAAACATATGGCGTTTTTCTTTTTTACCTCAGAGCAGATCACCGAACTGTCAAAAATTAATTCTATGTTTCTTTTTTACCTCAGACAAATCAGAGCACATGAGTCGTGTTTATTTTTTCCATCTGAGCTAGCTCGGAGCATGATCTGTTTGCTCAGAATAAAATGACCGAGCAAAACGCTGAGCGAAGCCAACTTCATACAATTTTTATGTAATTTGACAGATTACTATGCATATGACATGTTCAGTGCTCAAGTGTGTTTCATAATTAAATCTGATGGCTCTGATCATAATCTCCTCAGAGCTTTGCTCTGATCGCTCAACCTCTGCTCAGGGCTTTGCTCAAAGCCAAAAAAGAAAAACGCCAATAGAACTTATTTTTGACAGCTCAGTGATCTGCTCTGAGGTAAAAAAGAAAAACACCATATGAATACATTTTATATAGCAAAATAGAAATAGGTAATAAATTAAATTAGATTAAATTGATATGTATTTTTGTTCTACTTTTTAAAATCTTCTTCGATAATTAGTTTTCTATATTTTAGAGCAGCAACAGAATAATTATAAAGTGCATCCCTCCCAACCACCTTCTCCATTTGGTAAGCTAAGGAATTCAATGTCATTGAGGCTGCGCTTATTGAAGTAAATAATCCGGAACTCACTCAAAACTGGACATACCGCAAGAAAGTGGAAGGTATCCTCACGTGCTTTCATATTACAAAGACTGCATAATATAGGCAAATCGGGTCGATGCATGTGGCAAATAATTAAGGCTGAGTAATTCTCCCCTTATTTTGAAAATAATGCTTATTTTATCCAGTGAATTGCTATTTAGCAGATACGATCTATGATGACCTAGCTTCAGATTCGTATCTTCTATACAGCACCCATCCAAATTTTTCCAGGATCACGTTGAACTTTGATTGTAGCAAGGTGGGTTGTTCATTTGTTGCTATTTCAAGGTTGAAGCCGCATTTTGAAGAAAGGCTCTCCCACTCTTCTAACATAGATCTTTTTGCCTGTATTACTGTCTTAAGGACGATTTTTGGAATCCTGTTGTCTGCCATATTCATTACTTTGGCAACGTAGTTAAAATGCATCTGAAGGGTATCCAATACCAGAGGAGGGGTTCCTGTCTCCAGATACAGATACAGCTTATAGTTAGCAAGTTTTTTGGCAATCTAAAAATTCTTTTAATAAAGTATCGAAGAAATTTGTCTACTTCTTCAAAAGAAGAATATCCCCAGACTTGAGCTCCATAAAGTAAAATCGACACTGCTGTAGAGCGGAATATCTTTTGTTTTGCACTGTGCTGGATAAATTTGCTTTTAATGCACCGCTCCCAAATCGAAGAGATTGCTCTTTTTGCTTCAGCTAATTTACCCTGTAGGTGTCTATTCATCTTCAGATTCGAAGTTATTAAAACTCCTTAGTATTTATATTCCCGTACAATTTCAATATCCTACCCGTTATATGTCCACTTTTCGCTCCGCGCATGCCTACCACCTCCACCTCTAAACACCATCATTTTAAATTTTTCGATTTTCACTACCAACTTCCACCGTTTGCAATATTGATCAAGTCTATATCATCATTTGCATTTTATCAACAGTATCGGATAGAAAGACATCAGCATACATTAGACCAGGTATTGTTACTCCTCCCACAATAATTCCACCTCTTACTTCATCTGTCGTTCGTTATCAACATGGTAAACAGCAGCGCGCTCAATATACAACCTTGTTTGAGACCAATTGTTGTTGCAAATTCATCGGATATGGTATCTCCATCCCAAACGTATGCTACGTTGCTGTCGTACAATGCTCTCAAGACTGCAATAATTTTGCTTGATACGCCCATCACACCTAAATTGTAAAAGAGGGCATTACGGTCAATTGAGTCGAAAGCTGCGCGAAAGTCGACAAAGAAAGCATATAATTTCTTCCCTTTCTTTTTGTAGTAGTCAGCAATGTTCATAAGGGCAAATATTTGGTCGATGGTTGAGTATTTTTTCCTGAACCCGGCCTGAAATTCTGATAAAATATTGTCATTTTCTACCCATTTTGACAGCCTGGAGTGGATAACACCTGCAAACAATTTAACACAGGTATTAAGAAACGAAATGCCTCTACAGTTTGATGGATCTTAGTAGGTGCCTTTTTTATGGATTGGAAAAATAATTGATTTCTTAAAGGTTTCGGAAGACAATTTTCAAAGATTCGATTGAACTCATTAGCAACTATGGTAATGAACTCGTTCGTGACATGTTTGTAGAATTCATCTCCAGGGGCCTTGTTCGCTTTTGAGTCCATTATTACTCGTCTCACTTCCAATACAGAAAAGGGAGCATCTAATAACTCGTTCAAAATACGTAGTTCTGCGTGTTGCACCAATGGTACACTCGTTGTGGTATTAAGGAGTCTGCTAAAATGATCCTTCAAACTTGATGCTTACAATCCTGAGGAAATGAAATTTATCCTTCCATTTACAAGTTTGACAGCTTTCCAGTACTGATCGGAACTGTGGGTGTTGTTGATAGTTTCTATATTAGATTGATCAAAAGCGGCTTTTTTGTTATTACACATTCGTTTAAAATTCTTGTTCGCAGCAGCATATAATTTTTTAAATATTTGAACGTTGTGTATCCTCAGAAGTTTCAAAAACTTAAATGATAAGTCTCAAGCTTTTGAGCACTCAAACCATTTTTGCTTGCAAATTGGTTGTTTTTTAGCGGTCTGCTTTTTGGGTAAGCTTTTTTAATGGCTTCTGTAAGAGAACTTATTTTCACGGGTATACCAGAATTTGCAAGTTTTTCCATCTCTGTTCCTAAGTTAGTTTGGTAAGTTAACTTATTTCTTCGTTCCAGATTAGTTTTGGGATAAGATTAAGCTGCTTCGTATTTCCAGTGCTATTCAATTCGGTCAGTGAAAAAGACATTTCAAGAGGCATGTGATCTGAGAATGTCTCAGATCCTACTCTAAAATTACTCATAATATTACACCAGCTACCAGGGACAAAGCAGTAATCGATGACAGAACATGCAGTACCTCTTATGAAGGTATACTCGCCTTCGCAGCCACCATTCAAGACATGACAATCATAGACCTGCAAGTTCCAAGATTTTTGATCCTTTGTTATCGCAAACTTTGTCTTCAGAACAACTATTCGAGCGTTTAAATCCCCTACGAGCATTAGATTATTTGAGTCGATGTCCTGCAGAGTGTCACATAGTTTTTCAAACTTATGTCTGCTCCAGCTAAATTTTTTCAATATCCAAAAAGTTCACCTCCGCTGCCACGACCAAAGTTAGTTGTTTTTATTGCGTGTTTCCATCTTAATTCAAATTTGAAAAATATTTTCTTAAATCTATTTTCCTCGCTTTCTAATTAATATGTTCCAAATAGAACAAATATATCAAAATTTTATATATAATTAAAAAAATTCACAAACATTATTTTATTTTCCATTCCTGATACATTATAAATTAATATTTTAATATTTTTAATAAAAGCTTCATTCTGGTAGACTGCTACTTCTCATGCCTCGTGTAAACTCGTCCTGCTTGTGCTTGCACCCAAATTTATTATTGCATTATTAAGCCCGCATCACACGACGCTTGTTTTCCTGCTAGAAATGCTTGCTGGCTTTCGTGCTGGTTTTGTTGCATGGTGTGGTGCTGGATGTTTTGCTGGTTTGAATTTTTTGGCTTCACTCGATGATTGTTTTGGAGCTGGATTCGCTAATGGTTTTTTGACATTTCTTTGATGTGTTTCTTTGAGAGAACACAGTACACAATATTTTTCTAAACAAATTTTCACAAAAAATGCATACATCTGATAGAACTAAATATACAAATTAATGAAATCACATTTAATTTTGTTTAAAGTTGAAAAAAATATTAGAAAATAAATAAAAACGAAATAGAAAAAATGACATTTGAAAATATACATCTACCTTTTGACGTCTGCTAAAATCCAGCAGCAAAACAAGCAAGAAAAATAGCACCGGTTCTAACATTGAAATCTAGCAGCGCTTCTATCAAGAGAGCCAGCAGTGACGCCATTTTCCAGCTCAATAGCCAGCACGAAAGCCAGCAAGCATTTCTAGCAGGGAAACAAGCGTCGTGTGATGCGGGCTTTAGGTGACAACCTGTGCGTAGATCTGTCAGTTGAGTTGACATTACTGACATTTTTTGTCACGTTTGTTTTATAGTACGCACGGGGGTTTGAGAGTAGGAGGCAACGAAGCAGGTTGTGTCTTCAACGGCACAAGCTGCATGTACAGTTTTTATTAAAAACAGCAAAGTAAATTACTTTTTTTTAAAATAATCATTCACCTCATCGAAAGTTGGTACTCTGGGGAGAGGGGAGTCTACCTGGATGGTAACAGGAGTTGTATACACACTCCAGCAACTGAAAGGCTAGTTCCCGAGGGCCACTTGAACTAGACTTAAAGCCTATCCCGTTAAAGCTAGGACCGCACTCGGCGGAACTGCACTTCAGCGGAACTGAACTTCACGACTTATTTGTATGAAATTGTATGAGCTACATCGCACTAAGCGATAACTGCACTTCACGGCGCGACACTAAGCGACAAAGTTGGTAATCTGACCAACTGTGTCGCGACGTGAAGTTTAGTTCAGTTTCGTGCGAAAGTGCGCACGGTGTCGCTGAAGTGCAGTTCCGCCTAGTGCGGTTCTACCTTAATACGGGACTCTGGCGTGGTACAACATTACCCGCTAACAACTGTATCATGTGACCGTGACTGACAACAGCCCTCATGAAATCCTAGCTTGGAACTTCTCTGGGGGAAGGATTCCATCTGGATCAAAACCGGAGATACATACACTCCAGCAACTGCTAATCTAGTCCCCAGGCTACCACCACCCCTTGTGCTAATAACAGATGACAAAACTTCATCACAACAATGGACAAAGGATGACCGCCCTGCATCATACCAAATCAGTTAGATGACCATCATATCATAAGAAAATTTGTTAAAGTGAATAATTATCTCTTTATAACTGATCATAATGTGTTAAAAGTGGTGAGTTTTTTGTATGGACTGAAAACAAAGGAGAAGACAACAAAAATAATTAATTTTTAAAATTCCCTCCTGAAAGAAAATCAATTTAAAATCAAAAGTTCATTATTTAATTATTAATTACAAAATAAATCGTGATGTTTCATTTATATACAAACGATACAAGAAAATAAATTGCATAATATTCTTCAACCACAAAACGCCTTTCTCGTTCGTTCATTTTTTTGGATCCGTTCTGGATTCCATTTGGTTTTAGTTCTCGCTGAGTATGGTGAAATGGGAAGCTCTCTCTCTTACAATACATGCACAAAATGAGTCCGTGGTGATTCTAATTTCCATACTAATTTGAGCCGACGAACACAGTTTTGCGGATCCATGTTTGGATCCATATACGGAGTCATCCATACGTTGTTTACTACGTGCGCGGATCCAAAGCGGACTCGTTTGCTTGAAGGGTTAGCACAATTAGCTGTCAAATCACATAGAAAAAAATGGTCACGTTCGGGGATCAATCCAAAGCTATCCGGATAGGTTTGTATTGTTGTAATCCCTTGTGACAAAACAGCTGATGCAACAACAACCCAACGTATCTGAAAATTTTTGGATACTTTTTAACCGTCGATATGCTTTATTACAACCAATTTTCAAATTTGTATAGATCAAACGCTTCGTTTTTATTAATGAGATACTCGCTGTTTCTTTTTTCTCGACATTTTGAATTCATGATTGAAAATATTCTCTCTGTGAACGCACAGCCGGATATCAGAAATAACTTATAACGTTTATTTTCGATTGGTTTCTCTCAGAAAGTTACTACATTCCTTTAAAAAGATTTCGGTTCCGATTCCGATTTGGTTATCGGTTGAGATTTTTTTATTTTTAAAAATATCTCAACGGTTGAGTTTATTACGAAAAAATAATTAATTATTTAATCCAACTGAAATATATTAATTTTGAGTACTATATATATTTCTTCAACAGGACGTGTGTTTTTTTTTGCAAGTCGATATGGATCTGTCGAAAAAAACGACATCGGGAAAAAATTATCTGGACATAGCTAAATCCATAAGGACTTAAGTTGTTGTTGTATTTACGTGCAAAGCTCTTAGTTCCGATGTTGTTTTTTTTTTCGACATATCTATACGGACTTGCAAAAAAACAAGCCTAGTATATAGCAAACAGACCCGAAATATAGTACTTCCTTATCTTGAAATCAAACTTCCCAATTATTTAATTTGTATTATTATTTTGTTTCAGTTGTACCAGACAAGTCTCTTCAAACATCACAGTCAAAATTATTTGTCAAGGAAACTGATAAAAAAAGCATCAACTCAATCATTCCACCTCTAAGCCCTCCTAAAGGGTTTGAATCAAGAGATTTACACGAAGAATTTTCAGGCATTCAAATTGGAAATATTGCCGCTCAAAGAATGTCATTAGATAACATAACCACGGAATCCATAACGAAAACCTTATCAAATGATGGAACAAATAGGAACTATAGTTTAAAAACTGGAGATACAAATAAAACTATTGAGATTTTTGATGAAAAGAAGGCACCACCCCCTCTTCCTTATAAAAAACCAACATTACCTGTGAAAAAATCCATAACAAATGTCGCTGGAAACATGTTATCAGGCTTACGGCATAAATTAAAAAACGTTGAGCAAATGTCAGCATTGTCTCATGATGCCAACGATGGTAGCCATAGTAGCAAGTTGAATAATGAAAAAAGAAGCAACATTGAAAGAACTAGTAGTTTCGATGAGATTCTTGGTGGCGACAATGAGTTTGATAAAGTACACCGTGCATCAATTCTTTCTGATATGAGGACTGGGCGCGTAAAAGCACCAAAACGAAGACCACCTTCGGTAACTACTAACTTGATGACAGAGAGTATTATTAAGAGTATACATTTAATTAACAAAACCGAAGAAAGTGTTCATTTATCCACCAATAATGAGGAACAGGTTAAGCCTAAAAGTATAGAATGGGGCGCACAAAAAGTCCCTTGGATGGATGAATTAAAAGCAAGTCAAATTAAAATAAAATCTTTGCCTTTCATTGAACCCAGAATAACACTTGTAAATATAAACAACGAGATTGAAACAGAGGAAGAAAAGTCCAAAACCTCTGTGAATATCGATGTAGAGAGCGATATCTCATCGTCTAAGGAAAATATTGTAACTAAATCATCGTCATCAGTAGAGAAAATAATCGAAAGAGAAGCTGAAGTAACTAAACCAACAGCAGATATTATCATAAAAAAGGAATTAATGAAATACAAGCTTGAAGACCTTGAGGAAACTAATAAACTAAAAAGTCTACATTCCAAAATTAATGTTATGGGAAGAAAAACGGAGGGGAAAACCAAATCAACATCCTCTCATGTTGTGACCCAATGCAATGAAACTCCAGATTCTGCTCCCCAAGAAGGAAAAACGATAATAGAGCTAGAAAAACGTGTTCAAAGATTAGAAACAAGTGTGCAGATACAGCAAGAAGTGATTGAAGATCTTAGAAAAATCTTGCAAAACGAGTCAAATCGGGTAGAGTTACTTAAAAACCAATTAGATAAATATGCACAGTGTGTTACGCAAGTATAATGTAAAACAAAAAATTAATGTTCCCAGCCATGTTAAATTATTATAAACAAACTTTTATAATTTAATTTTTGTATTGAATAATGGTTTAGTTTCATCACTTAACACAGACTAAAGGTGTGTATTTACGAAATGAAACATAAAATGCAAATTGTGTTTATATGATTACTTCTCATTTAAATTTCAAACTTGCATGGTTTAAACTTTGAGATTACCTACATAATGTATTTAATACATAGTAAATTACTGTACCTATCCAAAACATTTTCTTATTTAATTCAAAAACCTAAGATATGTGCCTCAATGAAATTGATGGTTTTGCTTTATTAATACTGTAATATTTTTTCAAGGTTCGTAAATAAAACTATTTTCCTTTAATTAATAACTTCCACTTATTTACTTTAAATACCTACTAAACCAACTTTATTTCACTTCAAATTTATTAATCAATCAATAGTATCCAAGAACTTTGAACTACCTTTTCGTTATGAAATTTCACTATTAAAATCAAATTAGTAGTAGTAGTATCAGTAGTAAAGTGTGTTTTGATTGGCATTTAAAATAAATACCTACATAATAAAATAATGAAGAATCTTTTCATTTTTATCGTTACTCTATAAAAGGATTTCTTTTTTAAATAAAAAAAAATAAGTTATTGATTAATTAATTTAAAGTGAAATAAAAAAAATAATAATTACAGATAAGTATTATATTATAAAGATTCGTTTACAATTTGTTGAACATGTTTAATGCAGATCAGTTAGAGGAATTTACAATTTCCTACATTTAATGCTCTGAGGATTTTATTTGAAAAGAGCATAATTTTGTCCAAAATGATTTTCGTAAGGAATTCAAAATGGGGAAGATAGCAATAAAATGGCATATGTCGTCTATCATGTGCCATATGTCCTGATTCAATCAAATTATTTTTTTCGGTTTCGAATACACCTCAAAAACCAGTACCATACATAACATTTTCGCAGTTTTATTAATAAACCTCTTGTAGTTTTTTGTAATATGAACCCACTTCACATTTCCCCCTCCGCACCTTTTCTAACTGATATTTTCATGGACTAGTACCGTATCAGCGAAAGACACCTTTGACTCCCTGAAAATTAATGACACGGAGCTCGGATCGATGAGGAACTTCCACAAAATGTTTAAAACATTTTCATTTCATTTATTTACTGTATAATTATACTCTGTAAGATACAATATCTTATCTTATAAACTATAGTATAAACTCAGTATCTTAATACTATTTTTACAAAAGATGTGCTTTGTATTTAGAAATAATAGAAATAAGTATATGCATTACACAAATTAACAAACATATCAAGAGAAAAAAAAGAAATTAAAATATATGTAAATTAAAAATTAAATGAATATTTAATTAAACAATTCATCATCATCACAATCACCATCAACATCATCATCAATAACATAAAATAAATAATTACCTACAGAGATAGGAGAAGAATTCTCTTAGAATATTTCCAAAGAAGGTCAGGCTGCTCATAATTCTAACAGAACGAGGGAGGGAGTTCCAAAAACGAATAGAATGCACATAAAACTGCCGTTCAGATACCAAGAATTTGTAGCGCACTGGAATAAGGTTGCATGATTTTTCAGAACGCGTAAAATTAATTTTATTATATACTAGTAGACCCGTGTTCGCCTTGCTTCGCAAAAATTTAAGAATTAATATTAACATACATATATACCGATAGTACTAAATAGGGCTACCGCTACACGTACCTAATTTCTATTTCATCTTATTAACAAAAAGTTTATACATTATACACTTACGTTTTGAAATGTGAGTTCTTAAAAAATGGTTTACCTATTTGTATGTTAAGTAGGTTCATGTTTGAGACATAAACAGAATCTTTATCTCCCGTTGATTTTCTTATTGCATATACAAATATACATACATATAATACTTCGCACCCAAGTAAACATCTTCTTCTTGCCTGACTACCTGCAACCAGGGTTGGCCGAATTAACTACACTTCATTTTCTACATGATTAACTACGCGTAGCTAATTTAATAAACTACACGCCTTATATACTACAAAATGTTACGTTTGCTACATACATAGTAAAGCTAGGTAAATAATAAAATTTCAATAAAAACAGTTCAACTCAAATTCAATCTTCAAAGTTTAATACATATCTAAACTACGTAGCAAATGTAAAAAATGTAGTCCATCCCTGCCTTCAGCGTTATACTCAAAATGTTCCATTGTGGAAAAGAGTAAACAAAGAGAAACCTGCACAACATAAATAAAAAAACATAATGGAGGTAGAGAAAATGCAAAAGGGTGGAAATGATATGAAATGAAACAAAGCAGCGACCTCGTGAATGCGATTGAATTAAATTTCTGGATTAAAAATAGAAAAAGTTAATGACTTAGACATTTGTTTATATTTATATCTCAGGTTGTATGCATAATTAAGAAAAGATTTAGGGCTTAAAATTTTCATACAAAAATTGACTTTTGGAAATAATTTTTGTTTTTTTTTTAACTACTAATTGTAGTTTGGTATTTATAAGTGAATATGTGGGTCAATATCAAGAAAAAAGTTGACCAAAAATTTAAAAAATTTCATTTCCGTAATAAACAAACGAATTAGATAAACAAAAACTTGCTATTTACAACCTTCTAAACATTAAGAATATTGTAAAAAAAAATTCAAGTTAATCAGGTAAATAGTTTCTGAGATTTCGCGTGACAAACTAAATAATCGTTTCGTCTTTATATAATGTTAAAGATTGTGAAGCATGGTTAAAGTTCGTAATTTGACGAGATTATCGAATGAAATGCCATAGATCGACTTGGAAAAACTTGAGATGGGGTCATTTCTTCTAAGACCATAAACATAGCGCGTAATACTGTTGAATGCAACGTTAAGTTTTCGTTTGTGTTCGAAGTCGCAATTAGAGCAATCAAAGACCTCCATATAACTTACCTAACCTGAAATTAATATGGGATTTCCAGGTTAGTGTTTTATTAAATGTTAGGCCAAGATTTTTAGTTTTTTTCGGATTCAAACAGAGATCGTTTTTGCCGGACCATATGACGATATTATTCAAGTCCTCATTGACTTCATGAACACCATTCTCGAGCATAAAACTATTGTATAATTGAACGTCATCTGCGTACATGTACACAAAAGAATTCAGCGGGCTTGATGGTAGATCATTGATATACATAGAGAACAGCAAAAGGCCTAAAATAGAGACCTTTGGAACACCACTCTGCAAGGGGAGAAAAGTTGACATAACATTGTTAGCAAAAACTGCCGGAGTTTCACCGGTTAAGTAGGAAAGAATAATCTTGACTGATGGAAACGAAAAATGGAATTGATTTTTAAGATTTTCACAAAGAAGCCTTAATATAGTCATTTATATAACAAACTTTAGGTAACAAAGTTTTTATTAAGCTCGTTACAATCGATAAAAAGAGTCTTGTTGCTTATTTGCTTATCTACTCCTATTTGTTGCGGCCACCTTGTGTTTCAGAAATCTGAAAATAAATGAAAAGATGTAGTTAATGAATTGAAATATTAGGAAATAAAAATAATAATAAACTATAAATACTTACCATTCTCATTGTTCTTCCTGCTACTGCTGCTGTTGATGTTGAGGGAGGGTTATGTGTTCATTGATGAATGTATATGACACATAACAAAGATAAATTAGCAAGAGATAAACAACTTTTCAAAGAAGGTTTCCCACATAGAAATATATCTCCCTCTCTGTCTTTCGTTATTAGTTCATGGAAAATGACATTTGACAATCAATTCCTGTAGGTAAATGTTTTCTGTTGTCATTGTTATGTATAATTTGCAGATATTTCGTTTATAGTAAATTAAATAGTCCTAAATCTGGAATTGTTAAATTTTTAGGTGTCGAATTTCACAAAGTGTTAAATGTTAGATAAGTTGAACTATTTCATTAAATTTCAAATTTTAAACTGGTTTTAAGGAGAGTTTGACAGTTCCTGTAATGGATTTAATAGGAATATGGGAATACTATACCCGTGAATACCCTTTTAGAAAAAGAATCCACATTTGTCTAAATGTAAAGTCAGGTTGCACACAACTGAGATTCGAGTTTAGTGTACTTTTATGTTTCATGTAGGTGTTGGGGAAAGCGATCGGTACCTTATGATTTTTAGCCATTATGTTTATAAAGAAAAACGATGAGAAGCTTTTCTTCTTTTCATTACAAAAGTGGGCCATGCAACTTTTTTGCAGGTGTCCATAGGTAGACGTATGATAATTCCTTTTTGTGAGTCATCTGTTAATACAAAGTGGAAAAGAATTCCATGCTACTGCCAAATTTGTGAGAAAGAAATTTCTTTTCATTTTTTGACCACACACAACAGTTTAATTTAACCTCAATAAAAATGTGATGAAATGTGTGATAGAATTAGAACCATTTCTAAAAATTCTAATGTATTAACACGTCATGTCAAATCGTGTAGGCTGAGAATATCATAATATTTTGTTTCCACACTATTATACATGATTTGTTTCACATTTTTTTGACATGTATTAATACTCAGTGGGATCACAGTACACATATTAAAGGTAATATCATTAGCGTTTTCATTTTTGTTCAGTTCTGCGCATCTGTCAAAATCGAGGTATTATGGTGGTAAAATGGTGGATTCAGTGCCCCTTTCCTTGTCTAATTTCAATATTTTGTTGTTGTTTCTAATGATGCGCGTTGAGTTCCTGTGGTCACTCGAACAGCCATTTTTAATTTTTTGACATTTCCAACTTTGACAACCTGCGCAATATATTACCTTTAATATGTGTACTGTGAGTGGGATAGTGTGGAAGGGCTTATAAATAGAAGTGATACGAATCAGACTTGTTAAGATAGCGGATGCGATGTTTTGTTTTCGAAACGTCAGAATGAGGGGAAATAATATGAGGCGAATTAATGAACGAGGCGAAACCTATACACTGAAATCTTTAAAAAAGTAAAAAGACAAATGCAAAAAAAGGTTAACTAGCGGGTATGTTCGATCATGCGATATGCTAACATTGTTCAGAAAAAAAAAGTGGCATGTTTGCCGATTGAAACCCTGTAGGGGAGAAAAGTCAAGTGACAGATATCGTACTTCAAAACTTCTCCCAGAGTGAACACGGCCAGACGTCTTGAGCTCGGATGACACTGTGTTATTTTTGTAATTGCAAAGAAAAAAAAAAGTAAGAGTTTGATTTGTGGTAAATTGCGCAAAATTGATTTGTTCGAGTTTTTATTTGATTTTTTTTAATTAAAATAGATATTAATATTAAATTTTTTGTGAATTTTAAGATCCATTAAATATTTAAGTGTGTGTTAAATCGAATCACTCCAAGAGAATTTTAAAATATTTTTTTTTTGAAATAAATACTACAGCAAGGTGAAATTTATAAAACTGTTTTTTTTTTTAGGATAAATGCTAAAACGTAATTAATTTATACAGGCTACCATACGCCACGTTTGCTGAATTTCTGGCGGTTCCAGCTTGCCAGCGGAGCGCTGGGCCGCCACATCTTTATTTAATTTATGTTTTTGTGTTCCTTTGTGTCACTGACGTTTGAATGGAGTTATTGTGCTGCAACTTTTTGGCTCTGTTATAAACCCACTCCAGCTTGATAACCATTTCTTGCTGAAATCGGAAATTGACGAGAAAGAATCTCCTGCTGGTTCAGTTAGTGACGATGATGAGAAGAAAAATTCATCTCTTGATGACGACGATGATAAAGAATGGGACCGTTTGCAACAAAAACGAGAGAAACTTGAAGGAAAATCACGCATTTCGCACACCGTTCACTGTCCCATGTATCCAGAAGAGAAACAGGAATATTGGTGGACATATATCTGCGATCGTAAGTCACACACACCTCTTACAGCACCATATCATGTGACAAGCTTAAAAGACGGAGAAGAAATACAGTTGAAATTCACAGCTCCGCGATGGGCAGGTGTTTACACATTTACTGTTTGCTTGCGCTCAGGTCTGTATGAATAAGACCTTTTTTTAATATATTAATTGTCAACCTTTTTTTATAAATAGATTCATATCTCGGTATGGGTCGGCAGCAAGAACTGTCCCCAATGGGACAGTGAATCCGAATCAGAGCACAAGGACGAACAAGATCACGAAAGTGAATTCACGACTGATACATATGATGATGAGGAATAATTTTTTTGTTTTACTTTCTTCCAATTCAAATCACTGAACACACACACATTGTTTGCATTCTGATTTGAATTAAAAATGTTTGTATACATTGAAGATAATAATATTATTTTGTTCGTTTAGTTCATTATATGGATTATATTTATAAAAAAAAAACACAAAAAATAACAAAAAAAAAACCTATTGTCTTATATATGTATGTATATTCCAAAAACACAGTATGAATTCACATTAGTTTTCTTTTTTGATCCAGATATACAATCATAAGTTTATAAGAAAGATTATAAGAAAGTGAAGGCGATTTTTTTAAATTAAATAAACAAAAAATATTGTTTAAAAATAGGTCCTTGTAATAAAGAAGAAACAAAAAAAATAATAAATATTGGAAGCGAATTGTCACAATGTGTTTTGTTTTTACGTAATCTGGACGATAAAACTGTTTAATTGCTTATGAAACCATAACGGATGGTAAAAAAAAATAAACCATCTTGACATTTGCAGTACTCAGCCTTATCGATTCATTCGCTATGGAATTAGCAAATGAGCATACAATCGTGTTCATTTTACATGGATCAAGGTGCTTACTTCGTGAGTATCCGACGGAGGAAAACGATTGTACCAAAATCAAAGGAAATTCAACATTTATTTATGATTTTGGAAATGATTTCGATAATAAAAAATACTGCATTCGAAACTAATTTAAAGAAAATTGAATGAAACGTTTACGGGAATCGAAATTTCTGATTAATTGAACATTAGGAATAGGGTTGATAAACGAAAAATTAATTCAATATTTCATATCTTAAATTTCATCCCTAGTTGCTGTTAACTATTAAATTAGAGTGCTATTGTTAATTATATGTATGTGGTAGTTCGCCTAAGATAAAGACTATTTAAAAACGAACTAAAAGAATACATCATACTTCTTCTTCGGGGATCAAATCCTTGAATCATTAATGCAATAACAACATCTCCGTACATTTCTAAAAAGTTGTGACAATTTCCACGAATTGAAGCTGGGAATTTATCACACAAATGAATAACCACGTCTTTAATCTTTTCATCTGTGGCTGGAGTAGCTAGGGTCTCTTGAAGAAAATGCAAAAAATACTCACACAAAGTGCATAATTCCGCATTGCATGTTGGTATCTTCTGCACCGTCAAAAGGTCGATCTGCCTTGAAACCTTTAGTTTGTTTGCATAGCCCTTCGAGAACTTCTTAGAATTCAATCTCAGTTGTGTTTGCTGTAAGTACTTCTTGAAGATAATTGACCAATTGTTGGCTTAACTCGCATGGAATGTCGTCTTTTGGTGATAGAACTCCAACACTAGACCAGTTCTGGATTTGAACATCTTCCGGATGCTGATGGTATTTGACAACGCATGTTGCGACCAGCTACAAGCTCTAAATGGCACAAAACTTACCCATATTTTGTGGGTGTATTGATGAGCTGACATGTGGTTGGCCTTGTCTTTCATACCCACTGGTGGCATCCCCGCAAATCTGACTCCTGCAACAAAGCAACACAAAAAAAAAGAACAAGAACAAAAAACAGAAACATCAATTTAGAACTGCAATCAAAGGAGGTTACAAAATTTACTTCTGTCGTTACCTGGTCCATCTGCTGGGAACTGTCTATTCATTGGCATATTGTTAAATTGCTGTTGTGGTGACGTACTGTTATGCATTGGTGGTCCATTTTGAACGTATTGATCCGGAACAGGGCCACCGGGGGATAGCCCTGTTGTCATACTAGGAAGAAGCCCTGGACGCAGAGGTGGAGCCATATTCGAACTTGGCTGCTGGCGTGGTGGCCCATTAGTTGCAGGTGGTGGAGGGCATGGTTTTCCATCGACAGTTTTACACCCACTTGAGAAATAACTAAACGAAAATAAATGTATTATTATTGTGAGTCTGTTTCACAATGCCTGAGTGAAATTATGATTAGTTACTCGTCTATCGTCAATAACTTTGTTCGCACTGGTCAGCAGGAAACGCTTATAGTTGATCTCATTGAGCAGCGATCCTAGTGAATTTCTCGTCTCTGTGGCAATTTCTTGGGAATCTCTTCACTTACCTGCTGCTCATTCTCATGTACTTTCACTGAAACATTGAACTTTTTTCCTTTATCGTCCATGGAATGGAAACCCTAGAACTCGCATTTTTGCCTGGGAATACCCATCAAGATGACCTCTTTTATCACATGGCATCCGACATGCATCTTTTTCGCCACTAAAATCTTCTTGAAAAAAAACAGAACACGAATAAAAAAAAAAGCTATTGGTGGAACCATCGTGAAGTTGGCTCCTGGCAGTCCATATAACTATAATAGGTCAATGCTTTAAAGCCTTGGTTAATTACACCATATAGAAGCTCATCCGATTCTATCAAAACAAACTTTAATAATATACTTGCAAAAGTAAGAAACTTGATAGAAAGGTGCATAGGTGTTAACAAAGGCAACTGTTCTAATAATTAATTTTTTAAATAACATTATTGATACAACCTTCAGGTCAATGGAGAATTTTATTAGAAGAAAGAAAGAGTAGGTACGACCCGAGAAAAATCGCTACTTTTGCAAATGTTTGTGCCGCCTTGCACAACATTTGTATACATTATAATGTTGAAAGTAACAACATTGTCGAGGAGGAAAACTTTCCAAGTTATAATATAAGCGATTCACAAATGACAAATGGAACCAACTCAATGATGCAAATTGCAACGATACTATAAAAAACTCATTTCTGCTACACAGAGTCCTCATTTGTTTTTCGCTTCTTAGGAGTGTTGGCTGCGATGGACGAATTTAATTTTCTATAAAGAAAATGTTACATCAACCCACAATGTAAATAACTTTTAGGAGCGTTACCTTTTTCTTGGTTTTAGCAATGCATCTTCACTTGCATTTTTTGCAGTATGTGGAGATAGCTGTGGACTTTCAACTATTTCCCGCCATAACTCTTCTAAATTATCCACTTCCTCTTTTTCTTTAAAACACGATGGAGCTGAAGCTGGAGCACCAAACACTTGAGAAGAAATCCCAGAAACAGCAGACCGGATTGAAGTCAATTCTATGATTTTTTCTTCTTCTTCTTTTGTTATGGGAATTTCCTCAAAAGGTCCGCCTCCTGTCTTTTGTCTTGCCAACAAATTTTAGCTTACCTTTTTTTTGGCGCGGTATTTGTAATCTGTCCAGACCTTTCTCCATGAACTAATGCTTTTTCGTGGGAAGCCCATCGGCATTCAATTTTGAAGCCAAATCAGCCCACAATCAGTTGATTTCATTTTTACCTTGCACGGAGTTCGGCTTATATCCCCTGGCCAAATCGGGATGCTCATCCATAAAGGTCGTTAAAATCGCAATTTGAGATTGCGTGACTGCCCTATTAAGTATTTGAATTTATATTAATTTGTAATAATATAACGAAAATACAACTTACATTTTAAAATGATTTCCCTTTAGTTCCAATCGGCACCAAACAAAAAACAAAAACACTAAAAATTTATTTTATTGACAATTATGACACCCAATTTGATTTTTCAACTACAGTTTGAGGGTTTCTGAGATACATCAAACGCTCTGGTACTGCGAACGATAGACGAGACGATAGTGATCCAGTTAGGTGAAGCAAATGATAGACGAACTCGTCGACGATTATCGTTTAGAACATTACGGAATGACGCCCCTGGTCAGCCCGTGATGAAACTTTGCACACCAATTCAATTATTATGTTTTTTAATACTTTTTTTAAACAGAATAATGAAATTTGGGACAACGAGTTTAAAGAGGAATTATATTCTGCATGCTGCACTATTGTTGAGCTTGAGGACGAATTCATAAAGCTTGCCTTTGATTTAGAAGATGTTGAAGGACTATCCGCCATTGACGGCAGAAGAAGTGCGGGATTACATACGCTACGTAGCAAAGAGACCGTTAATGCAATTAGGTCTTGAGTGACTGCCCTATTAGGTATTTGAAATTATATAAATTTGTAAAAATATAACGAAAATACAACTCACATTTTAAAATGATTTCCCTTTGCCTTCAATCGGCACCAACAAAAAAAAAACACTAAAAATTTATTTTATTGACAATTATGACAGCCAATTTGATTTTTCAATTATAGTTTGAGGGTTTCTGAGATACATCAAACGAAGACGATAGTGATCGAGTTACGTGAAGCAAATCATGGACGATCTCGTCGACGATTATCGTTTAGAAAATTACGGAATGACCCCCCTGAACTTCATTGTTCTGCAACTTCTTCTTTCTCGTTTGTTATAAGTTTTGGTTAAAGTGGTTCTTTATCGTATTAAGGGTATTCACGCAATGATGTAAAACACTGGATAAGTTTACCATTTGGTTAAGTTTACCATTTGGTTAATGAACTGTCAAATTTTTTATGAGAAATGATTTACACAATTTGGTTAAAATTCTCCAAGGATTTTGCTGGATAAAATTAACCAATTTTTTTGGTAATCTTAACCAAACGTCATTATAACTTTTAGAAAAAGGCGTGTTCAAAAATATGATAATTAAGTATCTCAGAGAACTAAAAAAAACTCTGCCCGTGTTCTGTTACTATCGCATTGAGATTAGTTGGCGATGAAAGTTATGAATAAAAACGTTGTTTATATTTACAAAAAAAAATAATTAGGACATCCACATTTTCTGACTATTGATCAGCATTGCATATTTACAGAAATCCATATAATAGGCCATATGGATATACAAAAGTAAAAGCTTTTACTTGTATTTGTTATGGTTTCCGAATTGTCATCGAAGTGAAATGAAATTAACCATTTATTCTTCTTTCATCAAATTTCAGTGGAGTTGTGCTCAGGACAACTTTTACTGCCGAAAACGAAAGTGAACTAAACTGAAGGAAAAGTAGATATCCTGCACCATTATGGGCGTGCCATATGATTTTTCTTGTAGTCACTCATTTTCGTTCGATCAGTGCCATGATTTTGTGAGTTCTACATTTAGCCCCCAAATCTTTTTCTCATATAATTCCCGTCAGGCTTAAAAAAAAACTGTTTTTTTCTTGTACCTTACAATTTTTTCCGTTCCGAGACATTCTGCTCCGATTTCAAGTTAGGTAGTTTGGGAGAGGTTCTTCATTTAAAAATAATTTCGAAATCTGAACACGCTTATTTGTATTCATAATATTTTGGAGTTTCATATTTGACGTTTAATAATACGTTTCCACCGAAAGTTAATCTCGTTGAGATTTCGTAAATCCTATATAATGGTTTCACCGCATAAAATGATTATAAAGTAGATTAACTTTGACAGTTCCTTTCAAAATGCAAATGCTATTTCATATTTTCTTCTAAATTGGAAGTGAGATAGATAGTTAAACGATGAAAAAAAATTAGATTCTCGAAAATGTTCTCTCGGTTCTCGAATAATATACTCAGCGCAAGAGAGGAAAAGGTTTGTTCGATCTGTTCAACTATTGGCCCTATGGAGATTTAACAAGATTAATTTCTAATCTACTAGATTTGAGGATTAAATTTGTATGGTAAATCTTTGAGATTTGAAGAGGATTTAGGGTAAATCTACTTAAATCTCGGTTAAGCGATCGGTGGAAACATAGTAACGAACACCTGATTCAATTACACTTCATTTAACCAAATGAATTAAAAGGGCGTTCACGCAAAATATTGTGTAAACTTATAATTTTACACAATTTGTAAGCTTACGACGTTGCGTGAATACCCTTAATATATTTCTACATAATTGTAAATCTATTCTTGAAAACTTAAATCCATCGCAACATATTATTTGTATCGGTTTCATATGTTTCCACCGACCGCTAAACCCAGATTTAAGTAGATTTACCCTAATGATGACATTTGGGAAAGCATTTTCTTCGTGGTCTCACAACAGCATCAGCAAATTTAGGACTTAGGCCTAACAATTGAAAAATTTGGTTCTAAATTCATAGTAGCCGCTGTTGCTATTGACGGTGCTGTTGCTGTTCTAATCTCTTTCTCGCTTCACACTTAAGAATTTGAAGAATTAAAGTCACTGATTAGTAAAGCTCCGACACTTCAAAATTTTGATCCAAATAAAGAAATTATTTTGCAATGTGATGCCTCACAATCAGGCTTAGGAGCTTGTCCAGTATGCTATGCCTCACGCAGTCTTAATTCACGCTTTTATGATACGATAGAACCAACCGCCTCCGAAGTAGACTATAATGAAGTAATTCATTCCATAAATATATGAGTCACAAAAAGAGATTAACAATTCAAAATGTTTCAGTAAATGATCCGCAAATTGGGTTAGTAATAGGCCATTGTCAAAAAGGTTGGCCCAAAGATAAAAGTAAAGTTCCTGAGGTTATAAAATATTATTACAACAATAGAGATAAAATATATGTTGATAATAATATGCTTTTCTTTGAAGATCGAGTCGTTATCCCTCAAAATATGAGAAAAGAAATTCTTTCTCAACTTCACCAAGCACATTTAGGTATACAAAAAACAAAAGAAAGAGCAAAGGAAACAGTTTTTTGGCCCAATATCAATTTGGATATCGAAAACTTGATTCAAAGTTGTTTGGTATGTCAAAAATTTAAGAATAAAAATATTAACGAGCCAATTATTTTTCATAACATTCCATCATTGCGATTTATGAAACTGGGAATTGATATAATGTTATTTGAAAATAAGAATTATTTGATTGTGGGTGATTATTTTTCAAAATGGATAGAAATTTTATATATTAAAAACAAATCAATCAACGAAGTAATTGAAAAACTTAAAGCTTTATTCGCGACTCATGGAATTCCCAATGAAATTGTTTGCGATAACAATCCATTCAATTCCTTTAACTTTACTGAATTTTCCAACATGTATGATTTTCAAATAACATTTTCAAGTCCTTATTACCCAAAATCTAATGGCTTTGCAGATTATATTTTATATTGAGTTTTCGAGCTCTTTCCAAAACTCTTTCTAAATTAATGTCATGTTCTTGTTGTGATCTTCCGTAGATTATAAGATCATCTATATATGCTTTTGAACCTGGTAAGTCTTTGAAATAAAGGGTAACATAATGCTGAAATACTTCCGGTGCAATGTTTAGCCCAAAAGGCATCCTTTTAAATTTGAAACAACCAAAAGGAGTACTAAAGGTACATAAATTGCTAGATTTTTCATTCAATTTAATTTGCCAAAATCCCTGTCTAAGGTCAAGTACTGTAAAAATTTTCATGCCTGCTAAATTAGCAGTTAATTCCTCTAATTTTGGGATAAGACAATTTTCTTTAATTAACGCTTTATTTAAGTCTTGCGGGTCAAGACAAAGTCTAAAGTCACCATTAGGTTTTTCTATTAGCCGTGTTTTTTTTGCAAGCCCGGGGGGAATTGGATGAAAAAAACGACGTCGGTACTAAACAATTAACATGTTAAAAGCAACAAAAACTAATCCCGGAGAATTCTCGGGGCTTAACTTAAGCGCACCGAAAAACTGTGTTACCGGCATGAATTGCATACATGTTATCGATAGTTTGTATGAAACTCCATGTTTTTTACTGTCATGGCGTCGCTAATCCCCGTTGTGGTTTTTTTCAACCAATTCCCCCCGGGCTTGCAAAAAAACACGCCTATTATTACAATGTTGCTAACCTAAAGGTAGAACTAGAATAGGCGGTAGCTGTCGGAAGCTAGTGTCAAAAGCGAACGAAAAGTTGCTTTCCAAAACGTCAAATTCATAAGTCACCCATAATGCACTTGAGTGGTTGGAAGTGATTTTTTTGATTTTTGAAGCTAGCTGTCAGTCCACGTACGAAAGAGCGGTCGGTGAGCGCTCTCACGTCCGACGGCGAAAGTTAACGAAAACTAAACGAAAAGTTCCAAATCGCAATTATGTGCGCGTCATATGAATTTCTTGTTTTCGCTCGGTTTCGTACGACCACGTACGTTGGCTTCCGCCTATTCTAGTTCTACCTTAACCATTGGGGTGTTCTACAGCGTCAATTATACCTAAAGGTAGAACTAGAATAGGCGGAAGCCAACGTACGTGGTCGTACGAAACCGAGCGAAAACAAGAAATTCATATGACGCGCACATAATTGCGATTTGGAACTTTTCGTTTAGTTTTCGTTAACTTTCGCCGTCGGACGTGAGAGCGCTCACCGACCGCTCTTTCGTACGTGGACTGACAGCTAGCTTCAAAAATCAAAAAAATCACTTCCAACCACTCAAGTGCATTATGGGTGACTTATGAATTTGACGTTTTGGAAAGCAACTTTTCGTTCGCTTTTGACACTAGCTTCCGACAGCTACCGCCTATTCTAGTTCTACCTTAACTCTTCTAATTGTTTTAAATGTTCGTTAAGACCAAAGATACTGAATTATAAAGATTGGAATCTTTCGTACGTTCCATCCCCCAAAACCCATTTGTTTACATTGTTGTTTTTGTAATTTCATCTCGTGTCGATGAATAGATGTGAATTGCAACAACAATTTATGCAGTGGTGAATTCATATTTTTGCACTAGTGTGCGTTAAAACATGGAACGTTAGTGCAAAAATATGAATTCACCACTGTCCGCCATTTTGTTTAGCTTGTAGGCAAACCAGAATGACAGCCGAGGATTCCAATCTTTATAATTCAGTATCTTTGGTTAAGACGTTTGTGAAGAGACAAGGGTATAAGTAATTGACCATAGTAAGTCAATGGTATAAGTCTTGCTGATTTTACAGGGGGTTCATAACCAGCTTTTGTCTTAATCGTATAAGGTTTGGGAAAACAGCCTAAACCTGTAAACAAATTCAAATTACTCTTAATAAAGTTCGCTTTTTATTTAGCTACAATTTAATCAACTTTTTGTATTAAACCATAATCACGACACCCTTGAAGGCCCAAAATAGGAGACGAATCAGTTTTTATAATAATAAAAGTTTGTTCTAATAATATATCTTTGAATTTGCAGTTAAGTTTTGTCCTCCAAAATTATAAGCAAAAAATATGTTTTATTTTTTGTTTCATTTTTTTATTTGTATTTATTATTTTAGGAACTTTCATAACTTAGGTATATATTTATTATTTATTTATTATTATAAAACGTAGCTAATGTGTTGACCTTGGATGTCCTATGCTCTCTTGCTGAAAATGCTCGAAGTAAAATTTTATTAGTGATCGAGGGATAGTGGATGATTTTGAAACACCATTCATTTAGATAGATGAAGGCTATCATCCGTGCGTAGCAGCAGTCTTATATTCCAAATAGAGTTGTATTAGGATGATCTGGGCCGTGATTCCTTTATTGAGACGTAATCATTTGCCTTAACTAATTATGTGGAAATGCTGTTGGTATGAACATAATAGGTGCACTGACTAATTTTGGCTTACCTTAAGATTTGTATGATGTTAAAACTTCAAAGTAAATAAATTAAACAATCTTTTTTTATATTTTTGAAAAAGCGCTTTTTATTTAAGTTTTTTTTTATATAAAAAGAACGAAGCAAAAAATTATATGGTGAATAATAAAAATATAATCAAAAAATATCACAAGTAAATGATAACAATTAGATATTAATTATGCCACTTTATTTAAAATAAGTTCAATAGTAAATGTATTTAATAAAAATCACAGTATAAAGTTACATTTTTAAGAAAATTAAATCCAATGGAAAATCGTACAGAGATGAATGATACCTTTTTGGAATCAGCACTTAATGCTGTTAAAATAAGCATTAAAATATTTTACTCAAGAGTTTTAATGAGAAAAAGCACTCTTAAAATACGCATACAAATTCCAATATGCGAGTCCCAAAAGTAAATTTTTTTTAATGGTGATTCTTTTTTAACAAATTTTGATACTCAATTGCTGATTTCAAAAAGGTATCAACTATCGCTGTACGACTTACCGTTGGTCAGATACACTCCAAACCGTTTTTGATTTTTCTTCATGATGGGAAAAATCAAGAATATTGAAAAAGGTTTTGGAGTGTATCTGGCCAACGGTAAATCGTACAGAGATGAATGATAACTTTTTGGAATCAGCACTTAATGCTGTTAAAATAAGCATTAAAATATTTTACTCAAGAGTTTTAATGAGAAAAAGCACTCTTAAAATACGCATACAAGTTCCAATAATTTCCAATTTTTTCTTCACAATGGGAAAAGTTATGAAAATTGAAAAAGGTGTTGGAGTGTATCTGGCCAACGGTAAGCCGTACAAATATAAATGAAAAATTTTTTTGAATTAGCACTTAATGCTGTTAAGGGAAGCATTAAAAAAGAATCACCATTAAAAAAAATTAAAAGGAAAATATAAAATTGTTTTCGTGAAATTTTTTTAGAGAAATCCAAGAAATTCGATATTGGGAAATCATCGGATAGGTATACCGACACCGGACACCAACGTTGTCAGATTCGGTTCTAGCAGTAGTCAAGCTTGAAGAAGCATTGCAGATATAAATATTTTAAATATACCACTGCGAAAGCGACTCACAAAAACCATTTCTTACTCCATGCTACTGTTCAGGTAGCCTATGAATTACTCAAATTCCCCTTCATAATGCACACAAAAATAAAGCATCTGGTAGTGTGGCTAACAAACCAGGTGCAATAGCTATAGGTCCACTGCAATCCACTGACATCTTCTAGAGTGCCATCAAAAAACAAAGACATGCGTTGTTTCATCCTGGTGGTGATGCTAAAAAACCAAGAAGCAAGCTCCGTTTCTCTAGGCACCATCGAAGATGGCTGCGGTCGGATAAGTGTGAAGCGAGAGAGAGATTAGAACAGCAACAGCACCGTCAATAGCAACAGCGGCTACTATGAATTTAGAACCAAATTTTTCAATTGTTTCAATTGTTAGGCCTAAGTCCTAAATTTGCTGATGCTGTTGTGAGACCACGAAGAAAATGCTTTAATTAGATATCAAATAGATACAAAATGTAGGTGCTTTTGCTGGTAGCAGGTGTTTGAGAAAATAATAAAAAAAAATAACTCACCCATGAAGTGTTCTGCCTTGACTTGCTGCTTCACGCCCACCTTCTTTTTGGCAATATTTGCATCTCAACACCATAATTAATTTTATTTGCTAAAAAATAAGCAAAAAAGAAATATACTTTTATTATTTATTTGAACAAGAGTTAATGTTATCATTTAACTTTTTACATTTCTTAACAATATAATAAAACTTTCTATTTTAATTGGCTTAATTTATTCTAATAAGAAGCTTGAAAATCGCACCTATCAGTTTTTTTTTTTGTGCTCGGAAGATGTCAAAGAGTGGAGCTGCTTTCCCAAATGTCATCTTCAATTAGAGTCAAAAAAACTGTTATACTTTGTAGGGAATACACTATCCAGTATATTATAGAGATCAGTGCTTAATACCGGCATATCCTTTTGACGTTGACAGATTCACTACCTCTCCTTCACCTCTTTATAACTCATCTCTTTCAGCAGTTAATTGTTCCGTCTTCAAACCAAAATGTGAGTCAACTCTCCCTTACATACAGTTCAGAGTTTGAAGGGTCGAACTGACATCGAAAACAGTCCATCATCTATTCGGTATTCAAAACAATTCTTTTAATTAATTATACCTATTCATGTAAAAGTGATTTCATTAAATTTGAAAATTCTACATAGAGCGTTCTCGCTCTATAACACGAAATTTTATGTATATAAATGTATTCTATGGCATATTAGTTTATAAGGTATTTGTATTTGTAGGTATTGTATATATGGATATTTTTTTTATCCGTTGCAACAGCCAACACGTAACTGAAATATTGCTCCTGAGCAAGAGCAGAATGACTATATATTCTTAATATATTATAAATGACAGCCACGAGGCTTCCCAAAAATGTAACTAGATAGAGCAGGCAATACATTATAGTCGCAGTTAAACATAGCTTTGCTAAATAATAATCTGAATTGTACTCTGTAAAATTTTCTTAAGTCTCAATAAAATAAAAAAATAAAAAATCTATTCGGTATTCTCTATATATTTTCATTTCAAATTCAACTTTATCAGAGACAGGACTAGGAATTGGTAAGTATTTTTGTATTCTATTTTTATTTTCTATATTTTATATCTTATTTCTATATTCTTTAGCACCACCACAAAATTTACATGGTTTTACAAAAGGTCGCTCTACTGTGACTTTTTTAATGGATTTGGCAGAAAGTTGTATTGATTCGTTTAAAAAAAGAAAACAAGTAGATTGTGTCTTCACCGACTTCAGTAAGGCATTTGACAAACTCTCACATCGAGTTTTGTTATTAAAATTGAGGAAGATGGGGTTTAGCGAACAGTTTGTATCGTGGCTCCAGTCTTATTTATTTGATAGATTTTATTCGGTTCTTTTCAATGGCTGTGAATCAATTAAGTTTAAGGTTAACTCTGGAATACCACAGGGTAGCCATTTAGGACCCGTACTTTTTATTTTATTTATTAATGACTTACCGTCTCTTCTGAAATATTCCAATTGTCTCATTTATGCGGACGATGTTACAATCTTCAAAACTATTGAAAATACTCGAGATTGTGAAGAGTTTCAGTGTGATCTTAATTCTTTTTTCGATTGGAGTGTTCGTAATTGTTTGACTCTCAATATTGATAAATATAAAACTATTACTTTTACGAGAAAGCTATCTGTATCTCCTGCAAATTATTTTCTTAATGGTGTATTATTGTCACGAGTTAGCGATTTAACTGTCCTTGGTGTCCTATTTGATCAAAAACTTGACTTTATACAACACATCAACTCCATAACTAATAAAGCTAATTCAATTCTTGGGTGGATAAAGAGAGAGTCAAGGCAGTTTTCTGATCCTTTTGTTATCAAACAGCTTTTTGTGACATTTGTGCGACCCATTATTGAATATGCTTGTCAGGTTTGGTCACCCCACTATGACTGTCACATAGCCAGATTAGAACAAGTGCAAAAAAGATTTCTGAGGTTTGCACTCAGAGGATTGGGTTGGGAAAATCCTTACGAACTCCCGCCTTATAACAACAGACTGAAACTGATAGACATGCCTAGTCTTGAGAGCAGACGCTTGTATTTATCTTTTGTCTTCATTGTGAAACTTATAAACGGAAACATAGACTCTTTGCACCTTCTGTCTCGCATAAACTTTAATATTCCCCAAAGGAGTTTGAGGAATTTGTCCGGATGCATATTTATTTCAAATTATCGGACTAATTATGAACGATTTTCTCCTCTCAATAAAATGTTTAAATTATTTAATTTTTTCAACAGTAAATATACTAATTTGTTCAACCAAACTGTTAATACTTCAATTAAATTTAAATGAACTTTTTTTCAATTTTGTAACATGTACATATAATTATAACCTTTAAAGCTAGCAATTAGCTGAGTTAATAAATAAATAAAATTTATTCATTTATCGGATATACTCTAAATAAAGGAAGCAACAAGAAGGCCGCCTGGGCTAATTGCCGAGCCAGATAATTTGAGTCTCAGTGGGGAGTCAACCCACGCTTTGCCGGGCATTAAGTTTGCCAAGATAGACTGCAATTTTTTTTGTTTTGAGGTTAGGTTGCGCCGCGTACCCACGCTTTTATAAGTAAGTAATTGGAATACAGAATAAATATTGAACTTAAACATTTTTTTTCTCATTTTCTATAGGTACTTACAAGAACTATATACAGTGTGGAGGTGGCCCTGTGATAAAACAAAATACCTTGGAATCAATTAATTGGCAGATAACTCTACCGAAGTATAAATATTGATTCGCCTAATTTGTTAAAGATTAAAGATTGAGCAGAATGACTATATATTCTTAATATATTATAAATGACAGCCACGAAGCTTCCCAAAAATGTAACTAGATAGAGCAGGCAATACATTATAGTCGCAGTTAAACATAGCTTTGCTAAATAATAATCTGATTTGTACTCTGTAAAATTTTCTTAAGTCTCAATAAAATAAAAAAAAAAAAAAAATCTATTCGGTATTCTCTATATATTTTCATTTCAAATTCAACTTTATCAGAGACAGGACTAGGAATTGGTAAGTATTTTTGTATTCTATTTTTATTTTCTATATTTTATATCTTATTTCTCCATTCTTTAGCACCACCACAGGCGTCTGCAACAAAATTTATTCCTTTATCGGATATACTCTAAATAAAGGAAGCAACAAGAAGGCCGCCTGGGCTAATTGCCGAGCCAGATAATTGGAGTCTCAGTGGGGAGTCAACCCACGCTTTGCCGGGCATTAAGTTTGCCAAGATAGACTGCAATTTTGTTGTTTTGAGGTTAGGTTGCGCCGCGTACCTACGCTTTTATAAGTAAGTAATTGGAATACAGAATAAATATTGAACTTAAACATTTTTTTTCTCATTTTCTATAGGTACTTACAAGAACTATATACAGTGTGGAGGTGGCCCTGTGATAATCAATTGGAATCAATTAATTGGCAGATAACTCTACCTAAGTATAAATATTGATTCGCCTAATTTGTTAAAGATTACCCATTATCGAAGCAGGATATTTTGTAGGATATATTTACGCTATTGTTTATAAGTACTGTCCACTGTTTTAATTTTGTTTTCATTTAACTAATGATTGTTTTTATTCCCTTTTTGATTTAGTGACGTCAACATTGGTCAATATTATTTGGGATATTCAATACGTTGCCGGCGAAGGTCAATGATCCCGAGACAACAGCTGTTTCTCCACAAGTGTTGCAAGTGAAGTGGGTGAGTCGTATGCCCGACCAATGTTAAACGTTTTGTTGGTTGCATTATGCCCTATAATCGTTAGGCGTTCTATTAGCAAATAGATTTAATAAATTAAGACAGGACAAATAATTTAACATTTACTAAATCTAATATCACAGTATAATCGTTGCTATTGTATTATCACAGTATATATTATCACAGTAAGTCATTTTTGGTTTGTTTTATCACAGTTGAGTTTAAGTTATTTTTTATTTTTAAGATTTCATGATTACAGAGACTGAATAAATAAATAAATAAATAGATAATAACGAAGACCTTTGGAGTTGCATGCAACAAATAATAACTACTAAAACGCAATAAATTAACAATTGCTTGCACCTTGGAATTTTTTTTTCTACTAATATGTGAGAAATTTTAGTGTTTTTTTCTTTTCTTTTTTTTTTTGAATGTGTTGCGTCTAACCTCACCACAAGATGTACACGCACCCTTGTCGTCAAGATGTCACTATCAATGTCATTGTAAATGTCAAATATTTTAATGTCATCTTCTAAATTTGCAAATCATGTTTCATTTTTTATTGTTTTTAAAGTCATGTATTCTTTTTTCGTTTTGTCTCAGATTATATTGTTATATTGTAATAATTGTAAAATAAATCTTAATCATTTTGAAACTCAAACGAGTAACAACCACTGATCTCTATATACACTGGATAGTGTATTCATACAAAATTTTTGAGGCAAAAATATAGTCGTGGCCGGTACCCTTATATAACAGTATAACAGCGGCGCCAGCGGAATGGACGCTACTGGACCTGCATTTTCTTATATTTGTTTCAATATTTACAGCCGCAATGCTTGTTAACATCAACTGATATCAAATAAATGCTCAATTTCGGCAAATATCTTCAATCTCTTTCTTCGTTTGTATAGAGCGAGATATGAGGTCGTGGCCGGTACCCTTTAAAAAACTTGCCTCACAAAAACTATTATACACTATAGGCTATTCACTATCCAGTGTATATAGAGATCAGTGGTAAAAACTCTTTTTACTTAAACCTTTTGGGTTTATTGGAATCGTATTAAAACAAGCAAACAAGTTAATTTTTTGGTCGAACAGTTTGGTCCTATCGAGCCAGATAGAATATACATTAATTTAATCTGTGATAAATAAATGGAATATAATCCGTGATAAAATACTGTGATAAATTAAAAACTAAGACTGTGATATATTTGTTAATATCGTGTGTGTCTGGAGCGCCATCCTTTCTGCATTTTGTGTGCCCTGTATGTCCAGCGGAGGACCATCCATTAGAAGTCAACTTGTGCACCTGTAATTGGAAACATTTCAAAAGGATTCTTAACTTATGTGAGTAGAATAAACAAATTTACTAAATAAGTGCAAAAACCAACCAAAATATACTTTTTCGTCGATTGGATTCCATCGTTGGAAAAATTGCTGTTGGAGTTTAATCCTTAGTCCAGTTGTACGTAGCCGTTACAGAGAGCCGTTTACAATAGCCGTTCTACAGTGGTATATAGCCGTTATCCGTTGTTCATAGCTGTCGTCCGTTGCCGATTTTTGGATTTAAATTCAATACAGCAGTATCCATAGCCGTTATCGAGTGCCGTTTACTATTTTGGAATCCTGTTGCAGTACTGTGTTGGTGTAATTTTGTCTGGTGGAGTCTCCAGCACCTGTAACGATTTCAAGGAATCAAAGTGAGTGCAATTTCTTTAATTTATATTATAATACTTACATATTGAGTGATAAAATGAGTGATTCAGCGACATTGAATATTTTTAAGAAAACTTGTGACCAAATTCAGAAAAATGCCACAAGTTTTGGGAATTTGGATTCTGAAATAAAAAGTAAAAATTATTTGATAGGGCGCTTAAACCTTTTAGAAGAAAACTTTAGAAAATTTTGTGAGTTGTATGACCAAATTCAAGGGTCAGAAGAGGATGAAGATAACTAAGAAGATTCTGAAAAAACTTATGACAGTGCAATGGAGACTTGCCTTTCATACAAAGCTGAGATTTTGGACGAGTTAGATAGGTTAGATGGTGAAAGGTCAAGAGATGAAGGAAAGGAAAACGCCAAAGACCAGGATAGGCGGGAATCTTATTTGAACGTTGCTGCTTAAACGTCCAACGCACGTGAGATAAGACTTCCTCCGATAACTTCTCCAATTTTCTATGGAGATTACAATAACTGGCTTACCATCTTTTTGTTTCTTTGATTCATAGTAACTCATCCCTATCAAAAATAGAGAAGTTAACTTATCTGAAATCTTGTTTGAAGGGTAGTGCAGCTTCTTTGTTAGATTACCTGGAGGTTAATAACGACAATTATTTTGGTATCGCGTTACGACCATAAGAGGATTCTGGTCACTACACAGTTGAAAACCTTCTTCGATCAACCAACAGTTGTTGTAGAGACAGCAGATTCCATCAAAGGCTTGTTGGATAGATCAAAAGAGGTACTTCATGCTTTGAAAAACCTAGGCGTTCCGGTGGACAGCTGGGATGTTGTAGTTGTCTTCACTCTGCTTCAAAAATTACCAGCAACAACTCAACAAATGTGGGAAACAAAAATTAGGTTTGAATAAACAGCTACCTACCTTTGAGGATTTTTCTGTTTTTTTTGGAAACTAAGTTTCGTTCTCTAGAAGTTGTTTGTCAGCAAAACTCTAAATCCAAAAATAGTTCAAATAAGGAACAATCTAAGCTCAAGGCAAAGGTTCTACATTTGAAGTCCGTGAGAAAAGAGAAGTATAGCTGCGCCGTATGTCATAAAGGCCAACATTCGCTTCGTTCATGCCACTCTTTTTTGAAGCTAGATGTATCTGCAAGGGTAAAAACAGTTAAACAACTTGGAGTTTGTGAAAATTGTTTGGCTTACAACCATAAAACAAATCAATGCCTAAGCGAAAAAAGGTGTTTTCAATGCAATCAAATGCATCATACGCTTCTGCACAGCTCTCAGCCTAACAACAATCACAATTCATTTAATCAAAATTCTCAGCCTAACCATTCAAACAATAATCAGAACGCATTTAATTAAAATTCTCAGCCTAATCATTCGCACAATAATCAAAATTCACTCGCTCAAAATTCTCAATCCAATCGTTTCCATTCCAACACAAATTCAGCTCCTTCTCAAACACACAATAGAAATACACATTCACAGTCTCTTAATACTAACAATAATCCAAAAAAGTACCAAATTTCAACACAAATAAATACAAATGCACCACCATTCAATCCAATTAGTGATCAAGCTTTGACAAACGCAACCACTCACAATTATCACGTCTCAAATCCAATGAATACGCTGGTTTTACTTGCCACAGCAGTCATTGGAATACAATCATCCAACGGAAAGTTCATCAACATGAGAGCGCTGATAGATCCGGGTTCAGAGGCAACATTCATCACTGAACGAGCTGCGCAACAACTTAGTTTGAGAAAATGTCGCACCTTTATCGAAGTCTCCGGATTTGGAAACAACAAAAATGGTTCTTGTCAAAGCTTCGTCAATATAAAACTAAAATCTATACATACCTCGTTTGAAACAGAAGTTAGGGCGTTAGGAAATTCTTCCACATCGTAGATTTTAGACTTTTTTTTATCGTGGTAATGAAACATTGTAAACAAACGAACACTTAACGGACTTACCGCAATTAATTATTATAATCAAAAATTATTTTCGATTTATTGCCCGACGTTTCGGCAAGGTTGCACTTGTCGTGATCACGGGTTGACTGATGGCTTGTGGGATGGGTGTTGTTTATTCTTTTATTCTTTTGATCTCGTTCGTAGATTGTATCGGTGCTTCTGTGCTTGCAGTTGAGATGGTACTTGTTGCTGCAACTGCATTGATTGTTATTGTTGTAATTTTTGATATTCTTGAGAGCAGTCCCAACTAATAGCATCAGCTGGTAGGTTGTTTTGATTTTTGTGTTTGTTGTTGTTGTTTTCAGCTTTAATCTGTTTATCAGAGGATCCCATGCCGAGGAGAGATTAAAACTTTGATCACGATTGAAATTTGAGTGCATTTTTATTTCGATTGCCTCTCGCACCAATCTTGGAACATAAAATCTTTCCGTGGAAATTGATTTAGCTAGATCAAAACGTATAAAGTGATCCTCATTATAAGCTAAATGCTCACATATTGCCGATTTGGTTACTTCGTTCTTTTGTATGGCTTTTATATGTTCCTTTAATCTTGTGGAAATTGCTCGTTTTGTCTCTCCTATATAAGATGAGCCACAACTACAGGGCACCGAATAAACTCCTGGATTTTGCAGAGGAATTTTATCTTTTGGAGATCTTAGAAGCTGGCGGATTGTACCCAATTGTGTTAAAATAAGCAACAAAGTGCATATAAAAGGTTCTGATAAGATCATAAAAAGAACCAGCGAAATTTTATTAAAGAAGGTTATTTCAAATAACTATTCTGAGCTTAATCATGTGACCAGTGAAATATATAAGCGTCATTTAATGTTGTCTAAGAGCATGAGTGCAGAGGTTTTTGATTTGTGTGACTCACTTATACATTATCAGAGTGAGAGAATTGCGGAAAGTTGTAGCAATCGACATATAAGGAAATATGAAAAACTCATAACAAAGGTAAGCAAAACAACAACAAAAGATCAATGCATGGCTAGTACGGTGAGAAATTTTTCTAGCAAAGAGCTTGATGACAATACTGTGTCCATACTCTCAAAAGGAATGAACTTTGCACCTACACCATTAAATATTCATACTGAGTCAATAATAGGTTGTGTAGAAGAGTGCCTACGTAGGAATAAAATTGAAAGATTAACATCTGAAACCATTAGACAGGATGTTTCAGTTTTAATTCGTAGGGCAAAACCGATAAAACAAAACATCACGGTTAATGAGAGAATTGCCTTGAAAAAACTTAGAGCAGACAAAGACTTGATTTTGCTTCCTGCAGATAATGGTAATTGCACGGTTGTCCTTGATACAGTTGATTATTGCTCTAAAATAGAAAATCTTCTCAGTGATAGTGATACATACAAAGAAGTTAGTTATGATCCAACTGCAAGGGTAACAAGAAAAGTGAGACAAATAGTGGCAAAATGTAAATCAATTATTAATAAAACTAATATTATACCTTCTTGTACTCAGCCACCAAAATTGTATGGCCTTCCAAAAGTGCATAAGGAAAATCTCCCCTTGAGGCCAATTGTCAGCCAAATTGATTCCCCTACTTACCTTGTTGCCAAAGAATTAGCTATGCAACTAAAACCGTTGGTCTTTGATTGCTCTTCTTCTGTAAGAAACTCCCAGCATTTCATTTCAATAATAAAAGATTTGCATGTAAATGAAAATGAAATAATGGTCAGTTTTGATGTAACATCATCGTTCACGAATGTTCCAGTATTAGAATGCCTAGATGTGATTAAAACTAAGTTATCTGCTTCCGGTGATGACTCAAAGTTAGTAGAACTTCTTCACATGTGCCTTACATCCGGTTATTTTCTTTATAATGAGAAATTTTATTTGCAAGTTGACAGAGTAGCAATGGGTTCCCCACTTGCTCCAGTTATTGCAGATATTTGGATGAAGCATTTTGAGGAACAGGCAATAGGGACTTCTCCAATAAAGCCGATTATTTGGAAAAGATATGTAGACAACACATTTTGTATCCTCAACAAAGATGATGTCGATGCATTTCTTAGCCACTTAAATTCGGTACATCCAAAAATAAAATTTACAATGGAAGTTGAAGAAGATAACTCGTTGGCATTTTTAGATGTTAAAATCATAAAAAAACAAGATGGAACCATAGGACACACGGTATATAGGAAGCCCACCCACACCAACAGATATCTGCATGCCGCTTCTCATCACCATCCGTCAAATTTCACATCCGTGGTGTCAGCTCTTGTTAATAGAGCAAATACGATCTGTGACAATGATCATCGTGAAGAGGAATTAAAACTTGTTGACGCAGCTCTTTTCAAAAATGGTTATAGTTCCAAACAACGGTCGTGGACACCGAAATAAAGAATAGCTTCAGAAAATGAAACACAACAGAGTGAAAAAAGAGCATTCCTTCCGTATAGAAAAGGCATTTCTGAAGCAATTGGAAGAATCTTATCGAAGCACGGCATAAAATCAATATACAAGCCACCGGAAAAAATCCGCCAGCTTCTAAGATCTCCAAAAGATAAAATTCCTCTGCAAAATCCAGGAGTTTATTCGGTGCCCTGTAGTTGTGGCTCATCTTATATAGGAGAGACAAAACGAGCAATTTCCACAAGATTAAAGGAACATATAAAAGCCATACAAAAGAACGAAGTAACCAAATCGGCAATATGTGAGCATTTAGCTTATAATGAGGATCACTTTATACGTTTTGATCTAGCTAAATCAATTTCCACGGAAAGATTTTATGTTCCAAGATTGGTGCGAGAGGCAATCGAAATAAAAATGCACTCAAATTTCAATCGTGATCAAAGTTTTAATCTCTCCTCGGCATGGGATCCTCTGATAAACAGATTAAAGCTGAATAATATCGAAGCTAAAAACAACAACAACAAACACAAAAATCAAAACAACCTACCAGCTGATGCTATTAGTTGGGACAGCTCTCAAGAATATCAAAAATTACAACAATAACAATCAATGCAGTTGCAGCAACAAGTACCATCTCAACTGCAAGCACAGAAACACCGATACAATCTACGAACGAGATCAAAAGAATAAAAGAATAAACAACACCCATCCCACAAGCCATCAGTCAACCCGTGATCACGACAAGTGCAACCTTGCCGAAACGTCGGGCAATAAATCGAAAATAATTTTTGATTATAATAATTAATCGCGGTAAGTCCGTTAAGTGTTCTTTTCTTCCACATCAATGGAATCACATTCAGGGGTTGAGTTTAGCCGATCCTTCGTTTTATAAGCCTTCTAGCGTTGACTTGCTCCTAGGTAGTGATGTCTTTTCTGAGGTCGTTTTGCCAGAGATAGTTAGAGGAAATGAGCCTATAGCACCCATCGCTCACAACACTCAATTTGGTTGGATCGTCTTTGGCAAGGCACCAATTCAAACGTGCCGTGTCCACTTGCAGCTTGTTGACTTCGATACACAACTTCGAAAATTTTGGGAAATCGAACAATCTCCATTTGAAGAACCTGAAACTGAAGAAAACATTGCCTGCAAGAATCACTTTCGGACACACACAAGACGATTATCAGATGGACGCTTTGAAGTTTCGCTGCCATTCAAGGAAGGTGTTCGACCGGCACTAGGAGCAAGTCAGCAAGGAGCGCTACGCCGATTTCTCCAGCTTGAAAGAAGATTCGACAACAATCCTGAATTACATAAGCAATATTCAACCTGCATATCGGAGTATCTTCAGCTTAATCAGATGCAAAAAGTAGATGTCAGGTAAGGTGAAATTCTCCAATCACTCTTCCATTATGTTGTCCCACATCATGCTGTTTTTAAGGAGTCCAGCACAACCACGAAGCTTCGCGTAGTTTTCGATGCTGCCTTTAAAACTACTGACCGGACGTCCTTGAACGAGCATCTTTTGGTTGGGCCTAGGACTCATTCAATATAATGGATATTATATTAAAATGGAGGAAATTCAAAATTACCTTGACGGCTGACATCGAAAAAATGTACCGGCAGATCCAGATGAAGCAACCAGATTCTTTTTATCAGCTGATTTACTGGCGAGACAATAAGACGAATCCTTTGAAGCTGTATCGTTTGAAGACAGTTACTTTTGGAACAGCTTCCGATCCCTATCTGGCCACTCGAACGATGAATAAGCTTGCTGATGACGAAAAGGACAAATATCCGTTGGCAGCTCAGATGATACGTCAAGACATGTACGTCGATGATTTGGTGAGCGGAGCGGATTCAGTTCCAGAAGCTCAACAAAAAGTAGCTGAAATCAACCAACTTCTCTTATCAGCCGGGTTCCACTTACGCAAATGGGCGAGCAATTCTGAGGAAGCTCTGATCAATATTGCACCCCAAGAACGTGAAGTCGATTTTCTACTACCTTTCGATTCTTCAGAGCACATCAAGACTTTGGGTATAAAGTGGCTTCCTTCAAGCGATTCTTTCTCTTTTCAGTGGATTCAAACCGAACCAGCTGAAGTCACCAAGAGATACATTTTGTCAACCATTGCTAAGCTTTTTGACCCGCTTGGTTGGATTTCACTGTGCGTGATTTCGGCAAAAATCATCATGCAAAACCTGTGGTTCAAGGGCTTAGCATGGGATGTTCCTGTTCCAGTGGATTTGCAGCTAGAATGGTTTTCTCTACGGGCAGAATTGCCACTACTCGAACACATAAGATACGATCGATTTTCACTGAAAAGGGAAATGTTGAATTAGAACTGCACGGTTTTAGTGACGCTTCTATGAAGGCATACGGTTCTGTAGTTTACCTCAGGGTTTTAGACAACAACAAACAAATTCATACTCACCTCGTAATGTCTAAAACAAAAGTTGCTCCTCTGAACACTGTCTCACTTCCTCGACTTGAGTTATGCTAGCTCGACTTCTCAGCAACACTACAAACATTTTGCAGCTAGGTAAAATCAACATTTACGCTTGGACTGATTCCACCATCACACTATGTTGGATAGCTGCACCTCCATCTAAACGGAAAACCTTCATCAGCAACAGAGTCGCAGAGATACAGAGGTTAACCAATGTCAACATCTGGAAGCATGTTCCTACGAAGCAAAACCCAGCAGACTTGGCTTCAAGAGGAGTTTCGCTATCGGAGTTAAAAGACAACAATCTTTGGTGGCGAGGACCAGACTATCTTCAGTCTAACTGGAAGTTTTTTTATCCAAGTCCATTAACAACTTTTGAAACCGAAGAAGAGATACGTCCGGTAAACATCCAGCTACATTGCGCCGTCGAAACTGAAAACCACGTACAGAAATGAATTCAAAAAATCTCAGAATTCAAAAAATTAGTACGAATCATCGCTTATTGCCGGAGGATTGTACGCATTTGCCTCAAAAAACTCCAAATCAACCAGTTAAAAGAACCACTCACCACATCAGAATTACAAAACGCAACTTCTAATTGCATAAGAGTCGTCCAAAAAGAGATGTTTTCTGCAGAAATTAAAAATTTAACAAATCAGCCAACATCGATAAAACATTTTGGATCCTTGCATCCATTCATCGATAGTCATGGTATTCTACGAGTTGGAGGACGTCTTCAAAATTCGAATTTGCAGTATGATCAAAGACACCCAATCATTTTGAATCCAGACCACTGTTTTTCAAAACTGCTCATTCGCGAAGCCCACGAAAAGACGCTCCATGGTGGATTGCAACAAATGGTTTCATTTCTACGCAGCAAATATTGGATTTTAAATCTAAAAAATGCTACCGTTTCAAAGCCAAACCTATGCAACAGCTGATGGGAAACTTACCAGCCCCTCGAGTTAGAGTCTCTCGTCCATTCACGCACACCGGAGTGGACTACGCAGGGCCGATAGAAGTCAAGGCCTGGAAAGGACGCGGAGGAAAAATCTACAAGGGATACTTCGCCATATTTGTTTGCTTATCAACCAAAGCAATTCACCTGGAGGCGGTTATTGACATGACCACTCAGGCGTTTCGGGCAGCCTTTCGAAGATTCACTGCACGTCGAGGTGTCTGAACAGAAATGTACAGTGATTGCGGAAAGAACTTTGTAGGAGCTAACACCGAGCTTCAAAGAATGCTGAAAGCCGCAAACATCGATTGGAAACATATTCAACCCACTACAACGGTACCAAGTGGAATTTCATTCCTCCCGCTTCTCCCCACTTTGGAGGATTATGGGAAGCAGGAGTGAAATCCGTAAAGTTTCACTTGAAACGGGTCGTCAAAAACGAGACCCTTACATTTGAGGAGCTCAGCACGCTTCTAGCTGAAATAGAAGCCTATTTAAACTTGAGGCCTTTATGTCCATTAACCGATAACCTCGATGATTTCGCCAGCACATTTTCTTATAGGAACTTCAGCACATCTCGTACCCGAAGCAGATTTGGCAGTAGAAAAGGTGTCTCACCTAGACAGATGGAAGAAAATACAAATAGACGTTCATTCATTTCGGAAGCAGTGGAGTGGAGAATATCTTTCTCGTCTTCAACAACGACCAAAATGGTTGAAAACCGAACCACAGGCTTAAGTTGGAGATCTGGTCTTGTTGAAGGATGAGCGTTTACCACCATCAAAATGGAGTCTTGCTCGTATCACTTCATTGGTCCCAGGTGCAGATAAACTAACTCGTGTCGTCAACGTAAAAACTCAGACAGGAGAATTCAGAAGACCGATTACCAAAATATGCCTTCTACCTGTAACAAAACTGCAGATGAAAACGCAACCATCTAACCATGGACGGATATCTCACACATAGTTAACAGAAAACATTCACTCACATATTCAAACATTCAAAGATCAAATCAAAATATAACACTCTCACATCGTTTTATAAAAGTCATACAATTCTGATGTTGCCCACAGAAAATCAAAATATTCAACATCAGTCACTCATATTTCGTAAAAACTCACAAAATGTCGCCCACAGAAAATCAAAATATTCGACATTTTGAAAGATTGCATTTTTTAAAATCATTTTAAAGTCAATCACTATTCACACAGTATTATAATAACATACACACACTCATTTATCACAAGTATCACACTCAAATTACACACACAATCAGTCATACATACACACACTCATTTATCACAAGTATCACACTCAAATTACACACACACTCAGTCATACATACACACACTCATTTATCACAAGTATCACACTCAAATTATACACAAACACAATCATTCACACGCATACTCATTCGATATCACTCACATACAATTACATTTAAAAACTAACATTTGAAAAATTTAAATATTGAATTATTTCAAATATACTCACACTCAAACACATAAATTTAAATTAAGTCTTACACAAACGATGTCATCAATACAAAAAGGATAAAACAACTTTAAATCAACGTTACATCATCAACAAACAACATTACATTCATCAAAATCAATTACACATAAATCACACTAAAGGCTTAACTACATAAGCCAAAAAGTACTGAAGTACAAAAGTAAAAATATTTTTTTTACCGCTAGCGCCGTTGTTTTCGCACCAAATTAATTTATTTTCATCAAACTACAGTCCACTTAAAATCACCATAAAAAAAAATCCACAATCAAAATATGAACAAAATAATAAATTTCACACTAAAAAATGAGACACACTAATATACCGAATAAGAAACAAGCATCAATGGAAAAATATCAAACACTCAATGGAGATAAGAGATATACACGAACATGTGTATTCCTTATGGGAAACACACGACAATGTGTATTCCTTATGGGCAACACAAATTCTTGTACATCGTTTGTACAAGTTTTAAAATAATTTGTACACGTACCGTTTTTTTTTATAAGCAATTTAAATAAAATGGCATGTAGTTAGCCCCTCGAAAATTTGAACGTATTAATTTAAAAAATCTGGAAATGCAATTCGATGGATAATCCATTGTATATAAACTCTATAGTAGTCTCATGAAGAGGAACGTCTCTTACGCCATAGTGTGCCGATTTGGAAGCTTGCGAAAATTCAGAGTGGAGAGATTGGAGAGTTGAGAAGGAGGAGTAATAAATACGCACTATGTATTTATAAATTCAATTTTATTCTTCAATTTAATTACTTAATCTAGTTACAAATAGATGAACTGGTCGCCACGATGTCAGAACTAAAAGTGCCGTCCAAATGATAGCTGTTATTATAAGTGTCATACAATGCATAGCTGTACATATGTAGGTATTGGTATGCGAACTTGATCATACGATGCATAGCTGTTGTTTCTACTCCGAGACGAAGATAGCGAAAAAGAAATACATAATGTAAAGGTTCACATTGCAATGCTAGTACATAACACCCCTTAACGCCTATTCGATGCCGTATCTACTTCTTTTTATAGTACCTTACTTCTTTTCGTTCTCGGGTAGATTTTCGAGAAACTATCGACTCTGATTGAGGAACCTGTTCTGTTTGGTAATCTTTTGAAGAGCTCGCCTGCGGTTGTTTCTCAGCTGATGGAACATCATCATATGTGTACTCTTGGCGTCGTCTTAGTTGATCAACATGTCTTTTAACTATGTGTCCCACTTCAAGAAGAATCTTGTATGATAGAGGTCCCGTCGCAGAATTGATCACTCCAGCAATCCATTTGGGACCTCTTGAATAATTCCTTGCCCATATCAAGTCGTTGATACGAAACTTTTTCTTGATAACATCTTCTGCACCACTCTCAGAAACTGAAGATTTTGACATTAAGGAAACGGCGGCGTTTGGATGTATTTTATCAAAATACGTTTTGATTTGACGATTGTACATCAGATCCGATGGAGAACGTCCTGTAGTAGCTGAAGGAGTAATGTGTTGACTCAGTAGAAATCGTGAGAGGTTAAGTTGAATCTCGGAACTGTCTGGCATTTTCTTTAGAAAATTCTTTGCTGTTTGAACCATGCGTTCTGCTTGTCCATTCGAAGACGGGTGGAACGGAGCAATGCGTATGTGTGAATGAGGTTGTTGTTGCAAAATAGCTTGAAGTCCTCTGATGTAAAGGCCGTGCCGTTGTCTGAAACAATACTGTCGGGAAGTCCATGCGTGGCAAACAACATCCGCAGAATCTGGATAGCACATTTAGATGAGGTTGTACTTACATGGTGGACCTCCAGCCATTTTGAATACGAGTCAACAACTAGGAAAAATATCTTTCCTTGAAAGGGTCCGGCGAAGTCGATGTGAAGTCTTGACCAAGGACGTTCCGTCACTTCCCAAGATCTTCTATTTTCGGGGTGTTCTTCTGGTCGGGATGCTTGGCAGGCTTTACATGTCTTCACCATAAGTTCACAGTCATCTCCGATGTTGGGCCACCAGACATAGCTGCGCGCTAGCGCCTTCATCCGAACGATGCCCGGATGTCCAGCATGAAGAGCTTCTAATATCGCCTTCTGGCCAGCTTTCGGAATAATGGTTCGGTTTCCCCAAAGCAAACATCCTTTTAACGACGATATTTCATTTCTCTTTTGAAAAAACGCTCGAAATTTCTCTTCGGTTGGTTGTTTTTCCGGCCATCCCCTTAACGCCCAGCTAAGAACCTGCGAATAGATTGAATCTTTCGAAATCATTCTGGCTATCTCTTCTGGAGTAAGAATCGGATTCGCCAATGTTTCCAACATCAGGACTTCTTCAGCTTCATCATTTTCTTGCTTTTCGTTCTGTAATGGAAAACGGCTAAGAAAATCAGCATTGCCCATTTTAGAACCGCTGCGATGGACGATGTCGTAATCGTACGCATTGAGAAATATTCGCCTTCTTAACATCTGTGCTGATAAAACGTTTGGAGTCTGCTTTTTTGGGTTAAATATTCCTAATAATGGACGATGATCGGTGATGATTGTGAACCGTCGACCATATAGGAATTCATGGAATTTTTTAACTCCAGCGATGATTGCAACGCATTCCCTGTCGATTTGGGAGTAGTTCCGTTCAGCCTTGGAAAGTGTTCTGGAGTAGAAAGAAATTGGTTTCTCTGACCCATCGTTACATAGATGGCACAAAACAATTCCTATACCGTAGGGGGAGGCATCACAAACGATGCGGAGAGGAAGTTTGTGGCTGTAGTGTATAAGAATTCTTTCTGATGAAATGAGAGTTTTCAGATTGTTGAATGATGTTTCGTGACGAGTTGTCCATTCCCACTTCTGGTTCTTGTCGAGCAGGCGATGAAGTGGTTCTGCGACTGTTGCTTTCTCTGGAAGAAAGGAGTGATAAAAATTTAGAATTCCAAGAAATGCTTGAAGTTGTTTCTTGTCATTTGGTGCTAGTGCCTCCTTAATTGCTTTAACTTTGTCCGTTTTTGGGCGGATTCCCAGGGAGTCGATTTTAAAACCCAAAAAGTTAATAGATTTTAATCCAAATTGACATTTTGGAAGACGCAGTCGCAGTCCCAGCTTCCTGAACCTGGAAAAAAACTTCGCTAAGTCGTTCTGCTAGCTGCCTTGTGTCACGACCTGTGACGACGATGTCATCAAAATGGGGCAGTACGCCCTCGATGCCTCGAAGTGTATTTTCTATGAATGTTTGAAAAATTCCGGGAGCTGAACTTACGACGATTGTTTGGTAGCTTGATGATTTTTCGTCTACTGTGAGTTGCGTGTAAGCTTGGCGAAAATATTTCCATCCTCTATTGACGCAAGAAGTGTAGTGATGGGTGGAATCTGGAAACAGTGTGGTTTTACTGCCTTGTTTAGGGTCGATTTATAATCCCCGCAAATTCGTATGGATCCGTCGCTCTTTACTACTGGAACGATAGGTGTGGCCCAGTCCGAATATTCCACCGCCATCAATACCCCTTCCTTTTCTAGGCGATTAAGCTCCGTTTCTACTTTGGCTTTTAGGGCTAGAGGCACGTGGCGAGGAGGCAACCTTACTGGAACCACGTTAGGATCTATTTCTAATGAAATTGGAGGACCTGTATAGCACCCTAATTCATCAGAAAACAAATCTTTGTAGCTAGTGACTATATCTTCAATAAGACTATCTTCAGATACCATGTTGACACCCTGTAAGCTAATGCCCAGTGGTGCAAACCAATTGCAGCCCAATACGCTAGATTTGTTGCCATCCACGACTACGACTGGAAGATCTTGTATAAACTTGCCATTGTATATAACGTCAACGTCTATTATACCAACAACTGGAATGTGATTTTTTTGAAAATCTACCAGCTGTAAATCACAATTATGGAAAGGTGGTTGTTTTTCGGGCCAAATTGTCTTGCACGTGAACGACGAAAGTATGGTATAACTCGAACCTGAGTCCACCTCAAAACTACATTCACGGCTGTTAATTGTAACTGAAACACGTTTCTTCAAGTCGGTCAATGGGTGAATGTGATTTACCGCTGATTTATTCTTAGAACGATGACTTTTGTTCCTTGGTTTATTTGACGATGTGGCTTTTTTAGATCGGCAAACACGCTGTAAATGTCCTGTTTTTCCGCAATTTGAACATATGGTGTCTTTATAAGGACAGGAAGTTCTGTTATGTGCACCACCGCAACCGTGGGATTGAGCTGACGATGTTGAACTTCGCTCCGATTTCTGCTTTCCGATGAAATGTACTGATTCTTCGGGATGACGAATTTCATGCAGGTTTTTTGTGGCAGCCTCCGCTGTGGACGCCTTCTCCATGACTCTATGCAATGTAAGATTGTCTTCGGCGAGGAAACTTCGTTGCAACGCTTCATCCCGCAAACCACATACGATTCTGTCACGAAGCATGCGGTCAAGGGAATTTCCAAAATTACAATTAATTGCAAGTCTTCGCAGCTCGGCAACATATGAAGCAAAACACTCATCCGGTTGTTGGTCCCGTTTGAAAAATTTGTAAAATGCGGAAATTTCAGATGGGATTGGAGAAAAATGTTTTTTTAATATCGATTCAATCTCTGAAAGATTTAACGTGCTTACCTCTTTCGGAGCTGCCAATGAGCACAGGAGGTCGTACAATTGTGGCCCGCAAACCGTCAAGAAAACTGCTTGCTGTCGCGGTTCCCCCTGTATCCCATTGGCAAGAAGGTATAGCTGGAAACGCTGATAATATGAATTCCATTTTTCAGGTTGAGTGATGTTGAATTGTTCTAGGTATGCTGTGACGGGGCTGCTTGCAGTCATTATTAGATGTTTAACAGGTACTGGTTTTGTTTCGTCGTTTGTCATTAATAATTTAGTTCTTTTATTAAATTACTTAATATGGTTAGTATTTGCAACTACCGGCTGCGCCAGTAATAAATACGCACTATGTATTTATAAATTCAATTTTATTCTTCAATTTAATTACTTAATCTAGTTACAAATAGATGAACTGGTCGCCACGATGTCAGAACTAAAAGTGCCGTCCAAATGATAGCTGTTATTATAAGTGTCATACAATGCATAGCTGTACATATGTAGGTATTGGTATGCGAACTTGATCATACGATGCATAGCTGTTGTTTCTACTCTGAGACGAAGATAGCGAAAAAGAAATACATAATGTAAAGGTTCACATTGCAATGCTAGTACATAACAAGGAGATAATCGAAGAGGGAAGAATAAAAAATAAGGTTAAAGAAAGAAAAGAAGAATGAGAACACTGTATAGGATATTTATGAAAGCTAAAGTGGGACAAGATTTTACAAGCATTATTCTTACAGAAAGAATGAAAATAAATGATGTTCAAAAGGAACTTGGATTTTTTTTTCTCCTGTGTATGCAATGACCTATTTTTGGTAGAACAAAAATAACTATAAGTATAAAATCGCCACTATTGCCACTCGCAGAAAATAGGGTGTTTCAGTTTTTCGTCATAATTGAAGTATGGAAAATATATTCCAAATTAATAGGTGCCAACGTAGGTAGGTATATGCAAATATATTTATAGGGTGTTTTTTATTAAATGCCTCATTCTTTTATGAAAACGCAGTATTTTATTTTTTTTGTATAAACAATTTTTAAAAACTTGAAAAAATAGAGAAGCTTTAGTTTGCAAATTTTGAAACAAATCGAAATCAGCAGGTACCCGTAAAGACAATTTTTGAAGGAAAATAAAAAAATTATTCCAAAAAGTAAAACAAATGGGAATTTGGTTTAGAAATTTTCTTATTCGATTCAAATTATTCGGAAAAATATTTTTTGGGTATAGTCAATTTTATAAAAATAAAAAAAAATCAAAATTTAACTTGCAAATTTTGAAAATTGATTTTGAAATACACGTGAAAAAAAGTTTTTCGAAAAATTTTTATTATTTTTTTCGAAAAAAAAAACATTTTTTTAGGTTACCAAGTTTTATAAAAAATTTAAAAAAAATCGTTAGTTTAGTTTACAAATTTTGAAAATTGATTGAAATACACGTGAAAAAAGTCTCCGAAAAATTTACTTATTTTTTTCGGAAAAATACATTTTTTTTAGGATACCAAATATTTCAAGCACTAAAGAAGAAAATTTTATACACCAGTTTTAAAGACTAATTCATAAAACATAAAAATAATTATCAAAAAAAAAACAAAAAATTTGTTGTTTTTCGTGTACCTATGCAAAAAATGTGTTTTGTTTGTTGAAAATTTTGATATGTAATGACTTACCTATTGAAGAAAAAAAAATACGTTTATCAAAGTATTTTGAAAAAAATGCCACAAAGTGCAGCAAAATCAAAAATTGATAAGGTTAATATATTAAATTTTAAAAATACAACGAAAACCAAGAAGTGTTTTTTTTTTCTTCAATTAAATTTCTTAAAACTTTTGCCTGTATTCTTTTCCACATCACCCAGTGGGGTAGAATACTAGATGCGTTTTTTTTTTGAGGTTTCCCCAGTAGGCCTATTCCTCTTCTACTACTAGTTCAAGGGCCAGTTTCACAGTGCACACTTAACAAAATAAGTGGCACTTAATTTAACCATTTTGGCACTTTAACCGCAGTTTTACTACCTGAGTAAGTGGAACTTAAGTGGCCAACATGGGAGACTTAAGTGTCACTTATTCCGATAAGTTTATACTGTGAAATTGGGAATTAGTTTTCCATATTTGGCACTTAAGTGACCCTTACTTCACTCTGAAACTGGCCCTAAATCAATTATACATGCATTATTTTAAGTGAGGTTCTATTTCTACTTCAAACTACTAAATAAATTTTACATGCATCTAACTAATTAATTTTTTTGTTTTTTTTTTGTTTTTGTTTTTATATATACTTATATAATAATATAGTATAATAATTTAATGAAATAATATAATATAATACAAAATAATATGAATTTTACATGCATCTTACTAATTTTTTTTGTTTTTTTTGTTTTTTTTTTTTGTTTTTATATTTATATACTTATAAAATAATATTATATGATAATATAATGAAATAAATTAATATAATACAAAACAATATTGAAATAACTTAAAACCTAAACCCTAAAACCTAAACCCAAAATCCAAAAACCTAAACCCAAACCTAAACCTAAAACTATAAACCTCAACCTCAACCTAAACCTAATCCTCAACCTCATACTCAACCTCAACCTAATCCTCAACCTACACCTAATCCTCAATCTAATCCTAATCCTCAACCTAATCCTAATCCTCAACCTATTCCTAAACCTAAAAACCTAAACCTAATCCTAATACAATACCTAACTATAAATATAAAAAAAAACCAACAACAATCCATACCTACCTGGATCTTCCTATAGGAAAAAGCATAATAAATGCAAAATAAAGCAACGTTGTATTTAACCCACATATTGTGAAATTTAACAACGTTGCTTTGCTATATCGAATTTGAATCAAATTCAAAATTTTTAAATATTTTGCTTCTATTAAGCCTATACCCATACCTATACTTGAACCTATATGCATACATATAGCCATACTCTATAACAAGAAACCGTCTCTCATCGCCCATTGGACAAAAAATTTACTTCCCCATATTTTGCTTTTTGCCTCGTCAAAAACATCTGATTCAACCATCTCCCTTAGCCTCATTATTGTTGTCAGAGTAATTTTAATATAATCCTCTCGTTCTAACTACTAGTCTTTATTTCTATTTTAAATATCTTCTTCCCGCCTTTTTATCTCTCCAATGTCACATTCTGTCATTTTTTAAATTTTGGTTTCTTTCTATTTTTAATTAATTATTCAAATTTTTGGGACCCGACGTTAGCTCCATGAAAAATTGAACGTATTGATTTAAAAAATCTGGAAATGCAATTCGATGGATAATCGTTTGTACACGTTTGTCTTTTTTTTTAGTTTTTACATGTCCCAAAATTTCTTGACACAAAGTGTTTTTTCAAAAAAATTTTGTAAAATTTTTTAATACAGTGCAATCGTTTGTACATTTTTTATAATGATTTTTCATGGCATAAATTTTTAAATTTTGGTTTCGACTTTCGAGTTAGAAAAACTGTTAAATGCAATCTTTTCCAATTCGTTTGTACCTACACGTTTGTACAAGTTTTATAATAAGTTGTACACTCACCTTTTTTTTTTTTATAAGCAATTTAAATAAAATTGGTAGTATGTATTTAGCCCCACGAAAATTTCAACGTAATTAATTTAAAAAATCTGGAAATGCGATTCGATGGATAATCCTTTGTACACGTTTGTTTTTTTTTTTAGTTTTTACATGTCCCAATATTTTTTTACACAATTTTTTTTTTTTAACTCTGTATCTATTTTTTTTTTTCTAAATGTACCTACTATCGTTTTTACATTTGCTGGTAAGGATTTTGCATAGTGTTTGTTCTTTTAATTTCTTTAATTAGGTAGATATGCATTAAAACTATAAGTAGCTAACTACCTAAGGTCACTGAATAAGGACTCTTAACGGAAAATGGTAGGTAAATCCATAATCATTGATTTGAATTTTGCCATCGGCAAAACGATTTTCATGTGTTTCTATATATTTGTAAGTAGCTACCTAACTATTGAAAAGTAAATAATAATTAATACCTAATTAATATCTTCAACAAAAATATCTACTTAACAAAATATAAAATAATAAGGCAGTTTAAATTTTCAATAATTTTGTTTTCTTTTTGCTTCATTTTTAGCTCATTAAAAGCATACCTATTAAAGTGTCAGCCAAGCGAAACAGGGAAAGATGTTTTTTCTAAAAAAGGAAAAGCACTTAGGTATCTGGTAAAAACAATATTAATGCCAACATTATTCAAAAATCCTTTTGATTTTACTTCTTCTAACTCAGCAATATTTGATAAATTTATTTTAACCACAACACAAAATAATATCCCATTCCATTTTGTCCGAAAGGTTTTTTGAAAATTATTTTTTTAATTTGTTTTGAAATATGTAGGTACAATGTACATACATATTAATTTTCAATTCTGAAATGGCTCCGTCATACCGGACTTTCCATTAATCAATTCTTCGTAGGTACTACTCTAGTTTCATTTCTAAATAATTGAAAATGAGAGAAAACGTAGTAGGTATAATACGGCTTGCAACGATGTACCTACAAGAAACAAAATCACAACAACAAAAAGTTATGGTTCCACGCCTCAGCCAAAACATCTCCTACACTACATCTACAAATAGGAAGAATTTTTCCTTTTTTTTCACATTTCATTTCAATTTACAAAAAACAACCAATGAGCGAGAGACACAATGGATTGCAGAATACTTAAATCTAAAAAAAAATCCCTCCCAAAAAAATTCATCCCATAAAATTTCGAATTCACTAACCATCTTAATTAAAGAAATTAATTAAAGAAATTAAAAGAACAAACACTATGCAAAATCGTTACCAGCAAATGTAAAAACGATAGTAGGTACATTTAGAAAAAAAATTAGATACAGATTTAAAAAAAAAAATTGTGTAAAAAAATATTGGGACATGTAAAAACTAAAAAAAAAAACAAACGTTTACAAACGATTATCCATCGAATTGCATTTCCAGATTTTTTAAATCAATACGTTCAATTTTTCATGGGGCTAACTTCGGGTCCCAAAAATTTGAATAATTAATTAAAAATAGAAAGAAACCAAAATTTAAAAAATGTATGCCATAAAAAATCATTATAAAAAATGTACAAACGATTCCACTGTATTAAAAAATTTTACAAAAATTTTTTGAAAAAAAATTTTGGGACATATAAAAACTAAAAAAAAAGACAAACGTGTACAAACGATTATCCATCGAATTGCATTTCCAGATTTTTTAAATCAATACGTTCAAATTTTCATGGGGCTAACTTCGTGTCCCAAAATTTTGAATAATTAATTAAAAATAGAAAGAAACTAAAATTCAAAAAATTAACGGCATGAAAAATCATTATAAAAAGTGTACAAACGATTACATTGTGTCAAAAAAATTTACAAAATTTACAAAAATTTTTGGGACATGTAAAAACTAAAAAAAAAAAGACAAACGTGTACAAACGATTATCCATCGAATTGCATTACCAGATTTTTTAAATTAATAAGTTCAAATTTTCGAGGGGCTAACTACATGCCATTTTATTTAAATTGCTTATAAAAAACAAACGGTACGTGTACAAATTATTTTAAAACTTGTACAAACGTGTACAAATGATTGCAATTACCAGCTTTGCCCAACTCGAAAGTCGGGGGGCCAACTACATGCAAGCGTTTATAAATGTACTAATTATTTGAATTTTATCGTTTCATGTACAGCATTACAGAAGAAGGCAATTAACAATCACTTTGAGAACTTCATTCACAGCCGGGGAGAAATGTTGCGTCTAACCTCACCACAAGATGTACACGCACACTTGTTGTCAAGATGTCACTATCAATGTCATTGTAAATGTCAAATATTTTAATGTCATCTTCTAAATTTGCAAATCATGTTTCATTTTTTATTGTTTTTAAAATCATGTATTCTTTTTCGTTTTGTCTCAGATTATATTGTTATATTGTAATAATTGTAAAATAAATCATAATGATTTTGATACTCAAACGAGTAACAACTCTTTTTACTTAAACCTTTTGGATTTATTGGAATCTTATTAAAACAAGCAAACAAGTTAATTTTTTGGTCGAACAGAATGAATTAGAGTAGTATAGTGCTAAGTGCAGCGATATGGAAGGATATTTCCTATTGCCTAAAGGCAATTACTTAAAACAATTCGACTTTACTGTATCCTTTGGATTAATTATACAGGATTATTACATAAATCAGGTACTATGGGTCAGTATAGGCGGAGTGTTTGGTTTTCTTTTATAATTTTTTTTTTTTTTCAAAGTGGATTAGTGTGCGCGGTAGTTAGCAAGGCAATTTGTTTTGAATCAAGACCAACTATTTCTCAAATCGTTATGAAAATGCTGTGAAGTGAAACTTATATACACAGATCTATTTAACTAGGAGGACTTTCGACTTCGTTTTATTTTCTTTTTCAAAGGAAAATATGATTTTTATTACCGGGTTAAAAGTGCTTTTTAGGATCTTATTGTGTTTGACAAAATGGTTGACGTGTTAAATGGTTTTTCGTTTCTTTGGTCATTGCTGGTTATCGTGTTTTATTATTGCTTTAAATCTTTGGCATGAAATACGCCAATTTTCTTTCCATTGAGATTTTCAAGTTCGTATAACTGATTGCCTATTTGTTTCGTTGTGCGGCACTTTATATATTTGGGACATAGCTTTGCGGATAGATTTTTTGTAGCATCGCTCAATACAAAATTCCTTCGGAATACCTCCTGGCCTGGCAGTTACCTAATCTTTCGAGTGCGTGTATTATATGTTTGTGCGGATCTTTCATTCGATTTTAAAATGTTTGCTCGTATTCGTTTTCGAATACACTCCAATCTATTTTGTCGAGGTAGGATCAATAACTCGTTGTCGTCTATCGCGTTTAATTGGTTTGCTATTTTATAACTACTGCCGTGCAGTATCATATTGGTACCGAATAACGCGAAGTAAGGAGATACTCCGGTAGAACTATGCACCGCACTTCTCAACGCACAAGCGATGTCGTTGATGTGGTAATCCCAATCGCGTTGATCTGATTCCAGATGAGATCTTATCGCTGCTAACAACGAGCGATTAACTCTTTCTGACGCATTTGACTGGGGTGCGTAGTAGGCCGTTCTCAAATGTTTGATGCCATATTTTTGCAGAAAGTTCTGAAATTCCTTTTCAAGGTATTGCTTCCCATTATCGGAATGAATTATTCTGGGTTCGCCGAACATATTGCAAACTTCTTGTTGCAAGAATTTTATGACGCTTAAAGAGTTAGCGTTTTTCAAGGCTTTTAGAAAGACGAATTTGGACATATGGTCTAAGACAATTAACACGAAGGCATTTCCTGATTTTGATCTGGGATAAGGTCCCAAAAAATCAATATACAACTTTTCGAATGGACGTTCAGAACAATACGAGGCCAACTAACATTTCAGCTTCAATTAGATTTAACTGAAAATGCTTTCTAACTTCTGTAAGAAATCTGTAAAACCTCGTTAAACATAAAAAGGAGAACATTATAGAGGCTCAAAGAACCTTTTTTAAACTTCTAAAGTGACTTCGGTACATCTTCGTACAGGTACCATGAGCAGTTCTTTTAAAAGTTTGTTAGATCTAAACGAGGTCTTATCGAACGCTATGCGCTACTGAACTCTATGGGCCTTACCAATAATCAAATTTAGCGACGACTTTAATATTTCAGTAAAATTACCCTTAATTCTGGTGATCCCAAATAATGTACCATTCATGGAATGTTTAATTTTTTGAAGTCCATTCCATATATGATTCATTATAAAGAGTCCACTTGAATACTAAGGTCATACTAAATATGGTTTATTAGCCAGAGCCCATTCTATTATGGTCCATTTTACTGAAATATTTAAGTCGTCACTAAATTTGATTATTGGTAGGGCCCTATGGCTTTTATATACCTATTAGAAGCAGATAATACAGCTCTTACCGAGGAAGTAAAAAATAAAATAAAAAATATATAATTTTTTTCAAAGTGTTTTTTCCTGTATTTAATCTATTTTTTACCTGAAAGTATATATCACATGAGATTATTTATTAATTAATGTATTGGAAATAATTTTAAAACACAAACATTTTTCTTACCTCTTGGGGATCGAACCGGAACCTCCTGTGTAAAAGTCCATAACCTTAGCCACTACGCTATCTTAGATATATTTTGGAAGATGCAAGAACTTGATCATACTTTTCCTTTTGAGTAATTCAAAAAGCTTCGTTAAATAAGCCCAATAAATTAAAAAAAATAAATCATGAAAAGTATTAAATTATGGGCACGAAAAAAATCAATTTTTAGATTGAACTGAATTTACCAATCGAAAACCCATCATTTTCTAATGTGGTATTCCTTTCCACAAAATATTTCATAGGCCGATAGGGTATCTAAGTTCATTTTGCATCGGATATGTTTTCGAACGACCAAAAACGGATTGGATATAGTTTTGTCTGGTATTTTATGTATTATTTTTTTCGGTAAAAATTAAAATCTGTGAAAAAATAACCACAAACTAGAAATCCTGCGTCTTCTTTAATCCATTGCCACAGAAAGTGAGAGACTAGGCAACTGAAAACAGGTGACACGTATTTCAGATGTCAGCTTTTTTTTCACAAAAATCCAAAAAAATTTAGGATACCTTTCAGATTCATTTTGGAAAACAGCTGGTTTGTTTATCAGCTGGTTTTTCCTATAGGATAACAAAAACACCAACCAATCCGGGTTGCTTTTAAATTTTACTCGAACGCGACCATTGTTTGTGGAAAAAAACAGACCTAGTCTGTCTTGACTAGGTTTGATATTCCAAGTTCTGCAACTTCGAATCTAGAAATTGAAATATAAAAACGGGCATATCGAGGAAAAAGTGAGGCTTCAGTCATAACACATAGTCTGAGTTATGTATTCACAAAGGGAAGGTATGCACCTAGACAGCTAAATTCTGAAGCGCTTTTAGAATATTTTTTTGAGGAATGTGTTTTGAGATTTTAAATCGTCAAAATAGTAGAAAAAAGCTTATAGTTAATTAAATAAACCAGTGAAATAAAAGTAAGTAAAGTGAATATACACACTTCAATGACAAAAAAAAACCAACATGCGGTGCTGCGTTAAACCCAATAAAAACACTTATTAATTAGCAGTGTAATTTTTGTTCATTTCACAGGTAAGCTGTGTCTCATATTCCACATAAAGTAAGTCAAATTACTCTGCGATACGGGCGCTCAATGCATTTGAGTGCCTTGCCAGCACCAACGAAAACTAATTCGACCCTAGACGAGAATTTCAATTTTGGCAAATACATATTATGCAGATACCAGACATATCTCGTTTCAATCAATTTGCATTTTTTACAGCAAAATGAAATGAAATATCAATTTTCAAGTATTCTACGATAAAGTATTTATATAAAAAACATCACTTCACATTAATTTATGTGGAATTTGCGAAAGAATCAGCCCGAAAAAACTGTAAACTCCATAATATTATAGGTGTTTTTACACAATTTAACACAGCGCCACATGCTGTTTTTAATTTTTTTTTAATAAAGTATTGTATGTGTTTTCACTCTTATTTTTTTATTTAGTTGAATTATCTTTTTTCACTATTTTAACTTAAATCTCTATGCACCATTTTGTTTGTTTTTATTTGGTGCCTAACTCACATTATATTTTCTTTTCGATTCGATAAGCAAAACCTGTCAAGTTTCACCGAAGTACTCGATTAAGCCTCAATAAAAATTTTATAGAACCCTTATTAATACCTTTTGCCAGCAACCTCTATAAAAACACCTATGGAGCTTTTATGAAGTGGCAGCTACTAAGGTAAGGTAAAGCCTGCGGAATATCAATATTTGTAAGCTAAAAGAAGCTGAAATGTTAGTTGGGAGTGGACGATAGGAGGTCGAGATACTTGATTTGACGCTTTTGACTGCTTACATACAGAACAATTAGCCACATACTCACGCACTTGCACCGTCATGTTTGGCCAGTGGAATTATTGACGTACTCGAAAAAGGGTTTTGGCAATACCACCATGTGCTGATTTAGGGGGATTATGGACTTTGCTTATAATATCTTCAGTTAAAGCTGAAGGAACCCAAAGAAGCCAGGTATGCTCTTGCATAGCTTCTTCACCTGCACTTCTAAACGCGCGTTTGTATACATACCCGTCTTCGACTTTCAGGTCCGGTAGTTCTTCAGAATTTTTGTTGATGGTGTCTAGTAAACTTAGGTACTCATCGGAGCGAAATTCAGGAGATTCTAAGTCTATAAGTGGCGTGACTTCATCTATGGCCAAAGAATCTACATGTACCCGAGAAAGAGTGTCCGGTACGACATTTAGGCTACTGTATGTCGAAGACATAGGACTGCAACAGTAAACTCCATCTAGCTAATTTACCACTCAGATCTTTCATGCTCATTAGCCAGTGGAGACTAGAGTGATCTGTTATGACTGTGAAGTCCATGCCCTCGACATACGGCCTGAACTTTTTCACAGCCATCACCGCGGCCATGCACTCCTTCTCGGTCACACTGTAGTTTCTTTGGCTTTTGTTAAACTTTTGGGAGAAATACGCAATGGGGACTTCTTCATCTTCCGCATTCTTTTGAAATAGCACGGCTCCGATTCCCGCATCCGATGCATCGCACTGGATATAAAATTTTTTCGAGAAATCAGGATGCAACAGAACCGGAGCTGTTGTTAACATCTTTTTCAGATTTTTGAACGCCATCAGGGCCTCGTCCGTCATCTTGAATTTTTCATTTCTCTTCTTCAGCAGGTCCGTTAAGGGTGCAGTCAGTCTAGAAAAATCCTTGATGAACTTCCGATACCACCCTGCCAAACCAAGCAACTGCCGAACCTGCCTTGGGGTTTTGGGGACCGGAAAGTCTACAATGGCCTCCACCTTAGCAGGATCGGTTTTAAGCTTCCCACCACCAACTATGAAGCCCAAATATTTTAGCTCTTTGAAGCAAAATTTGGATTTCTTCATGTTGATGGTGAGATTAGCTCTGCGTAAGCAGTCGGCTACTTCGTTCAACAGGGTGATATGCGTCTCGAAATCCGGCACCATGATAAGCAAATCGTCAAGATAGACGAAGACACGATCCCTGAGTCGTGCAGGAATCACCTTGTCCATCAACTGGCACAACCTTTGGGCTGCATTACACAACCCAAAGGGCATGACGGTGAACTGGTACAAGGGTCTTCCCGGAACCGCAAAGGCAGTCTTTTCCCTACTCTGTCTCTCCAACGGTATCTGCCAGAATGCATCCTTGAGGTCTATACTACTGATGTAGTAAGTATCTGGTAGCCGGCTGAGAAGCCCCTCGATATGGGGGAGAGGATTCGCGTTTTTCTTCGTCAGTGAGTTCACCTTGCGAGAATCCAGGCAAAGTCGGTTCTTGCCACCACTGGCGAACACCACGGACTCTCGCTCTCCTCAATAACGCCGAGGCTTAACATCCGGTCCAGCTCGTCATACAAAATGGCTTGCACCGCCGGAGATACAGGGTAGTGACGCTGCTTCACAGAGATCACGTCCCCGGTATAAATAACATTCTCCATGAGCGCCGTCTTTCCAAGACCATCCCGGTCGAAACAAAAAAATTTCTGTCTGACCGCATCCAGCCTGGCCTGCTGATCCGAGTTCAGCTGATGAGCTTTCGAAAGGTCTGCTTCATCAGTTAACGAAAGTGAACTTATTACATTTGGTGCTAAATGAAACGCCTTCCAAAAGTCTACCCCGAGGTAGATCTCCTGATCTAAGTTTGGAACTAGGAAGAATGTTAGCATCTATTCTTTTCCGTTATAATGCACTTTAACTTCTATTTTTCCTACAATAGATTGGCTCATCCGCCGTTTTAACACCAGACCGAAACTTTACGATGGGAATTTCTAATTCGCTAACCAGCTGTAAACAATTTTTACCAAAAATGTTAACACTGGCTCCGCTGTCAAGTAATCCAAGAACCTCTTTATTTCCTATTTTGATTTTTGCGTATGGTCTCGGATCCGATGATAAATCTAAAACTGTGGACGAAATTCGGTTTCTAGTATCTCTTCTAGCTTTGAATCTAGCTTTAGCCTTCATAATCTTCTTAGAAGGTAGGTACATTGCACTATTCAAAATTTTAGCACGAGCCTGGTTATATTCTGCAATCCTTACATGCAAGGGTTTCATATAATAAGGTTTTTGTTTAGTATTCTCTTCAATTGATTTTTTATTTTCCTCTCTTTTTAAAATTTGAATTTTCTCTATGCCCACTTTTACAAGAGGGCTGTCTACTCCTCCTATTTCAGACTGGGGTCTTCGCGTCCCGCAACTTTTGTTTCCCGAATTGCATCGACTACATTGTGGTGTTTTCACACCTTCCAGCCCACATTTAAAACAAAACAGATTGCGGATATCAGACTCACACTCAAAATACGTGTGGCCTTGTTTTTTGCAATTCCAGGAAACCAAATTCGAAGCATCTGCATATTTCCGTGGAGGAATTTTCGGTCGAGCCCCTCCAAACTGGTAAGCGGCAAGATGTTCGTCGGAGTGCTGGTACGCATCATCATATTCGACCTCATTAGCTGCATATTTAATCGGTGGTCTCGAAGGTTTAGAAAAATCTCTTTCTTTCTTGGGGAATGCTGATTCCACGTCATTTCACTAATACATTACATTCCTTAGCTGATCTAGGGAGAAAATTGGCATGGGTTACACCAAATTCACAAAACGTTCATTCAAGCTTTTCTTCAAAATTCTAACTAACTCGACTTCCGGCATTTGAATTCTCAACTGGGACTTGATTTTAGTAATGGCCGCTAAGAAATCGTCGATACTCTCCGAGAAACCCTGTTTGCGGTCCATTATCTCACGCATAATGTCGTAGTCAGACCGATTGTTTTTGAACTGGCGCATCAGAGCTTCTCGCAGAGCAGGCCAGTCAGGTCTGTAATTATTCCGCTGAAACTGCCAGAACCAGTCGTGGGCGTCTCCAGATAGGAAAAGATGGAAATCCCGGAGTATTTCTGCCCATGGACAATCGTACTGGCTCTGCAATGTCTCAAGACGGAAAACAAAATCTTCTACCGTTAAAGTAGCAGGTTGACTTTCGAATTTAAGACCCCACTTGTTGATCTTAATTGGAGCCTTAAATCCAGAAGGCAACAAGTGATGTGGATACCCCTGTTGGTACGTGTATGGATTTGAAAAGTTGACGGGAGTTGGATGATTTCTGTCATTACCGAAGTGAACATCATGGGAACGGTCAGGATAGTTTAACCTATCTTGATTTCGTCGGAACGGTTCTTAGGTCTCTTGTGCTGTTGTCCAGAAGGCACGAAAGCACTTCTATTTGGACCAGACTGAGGAGGCTGCTATGTAGGAAGAAGTACTGCTGGCGGAAAATTGTAGGATGGTACCGATAGATTAGGTACTGGATTAACTGTCGGTGGTGAAGGTCGATTTATGTTCAATTCCCTGAGGAATCCTCCTAACTGTTGCTGGATTTCATCCTTTAAGGTATTAGTTAACTCGCTTTGAATTGATTGTTTATATGACGAAAAGGCGTCTACCATGGCTAAATTAATGTAAGCCTTTAAATCTTCCGGCAGTATATTTTTTTCTTTTCTTTTTTTTACAGGTTTCCGTTGTGAAAGGCTGTCTAAAATGTCCCTACACCCACCCAAGTTCGGTGATAATCCATTAGTTTGCCTATGAGCATGTGCCATATTAGGCATGACGGTCTCATTCAACGAACCATAACTTTCACGTCGAGTTGGTAACGCTCCTGCTCCCATACCACTGAAGCTACTAAAAGAAGGAGGAGAAACGCTATCGATAATGTCGGAAGTTTCATGATCAAGAGGAGGTATACCAGAGCTAGCGGGTAGATTGGATGTCGATCTGATCTGTCTATCTGATATAAGAGGAGAACGCAAAACCCTTCGTCTATCGGTAACATTCAAATTCTGACTTTGTGATCGTGTCAATATAACATTCTCATCTATTTCAGTTTCTCGGATGAGCTTATTAATTCGATCATCTTCTTCTACATTTTTAATATATTTGGTCAAAAACAAGTGGATAAATAAATAAACAACAATAAATAAATAAATTAACAAAAATTACAAAGAAAAAAGGTGAGTTTTTTTCTAAGAAAATTTTCTTCTTTTTCTTGATGAAGAACCTTTGTTAATGTAGTAAATATAAGTAGATTTAAATTCGATTCCTTAGGAATTTTCAACCTTTAAATTTAGGTAGAGTAAACAAAAAAACTAAGAAAAAGTGTAAACGATTGATAAATAGTAACTTAAGTATAAGTTAAGAACAACAAATAAAGAGAAAATTAAATGATTAATAAACAAGAGTAAATTTCTCTTGCTGAGAAACTTTTGCTTAAAGTGGAACAAGTTATAAGATAAGTAGATTTAACTTTTTTTTTGTTAGAGTAAAGGTTAATTCAAATTGTAACTATAGTAATATGTAATGATAAGATATTATTTTAAGTTTAGTTTTAATTTAAGTTTAAGAAAAAATATCAACCAAAAAGATTTCTAATAAACCTAAAAGTTTTTTGTAAACAACAAAAAAAATTGTATCTTTCACAGTAATTGGTTTGGGTTTATTTCATACGTATACGGGGTGCTTCGGTAGCATCTTCGGTGGTTTCTTAGCGTCATGATATGACCTTGCTATTGATATCATTGAAAATTAAGACTTCAGACGGACAATTCAACAAAGTTACATTACAAAGTTAATCTTTCAAGCCCGCTATTCAAGTCTGTCACTTGGACTTTCGTTGAAGACATGGCATTGAAAGACTAACAACACAAAAGAAGAAAGGATAAGAGCAATAACAAAACTCAAAACCGATTTGAAAAACCGTGCAGCGATGTTCGACACCTAGCCAAACATGGTCACGCTTCTCAAAAACGAATGCTTTAATAAACGGGACAAGAAGATTTGAAATTAAAAATTGGATAGTAAAAAAAAAAAAATAAGGATTTGGAGATAAAGGAAAACTAAACACATTGGCGATAACTGGAATTTACTTCAACTTCCCAAAGCTAGTCGCAATTCATCCTAGTATGTCAAGGACTTTCTAGATGAAGACTTACTAAACTGTGTAGAAATCGCAGCAAGTCCAGCTTAAACACCTTAACACTCATCAACCGCAGTCACTGAAGACTTCCAAACACTTGTCGCAATTCAATCTAGTTCGTCAAAGACCTTCTAAATGAAGACTTACAAATTTTAAAAATCTTCAATAAGCTTGGTTGCGAACTATAACAACATAAAAACAGAAACGAATATCGTTAGGCGCCATTTGATGCGAGGCAAGAGGATGGGAAGTGTTGGAAGAGATAGAGCTGGAAAAATTAGGAAAGGATAGGAAATTTGGTTATTCCTCTGGGATTTTGAAGAAAATCCCCAAACTGATTTTTCGCTCGAAGCACGGATTGGATATTGATAGGAAATGGCACTTCCTTACAACCAACTCCCACTTCGCGCTGCAAAATGATGTTCTACCTTCAAATATATATTGTATCCAGAGGGAAACTGAAGACTTCTATAGGACGTAACGGAGTCCACAACAAACAAAATTATTCCACAGCAAAGAAAGTATTCCTCAGCAATAAAAAATGAGTGGCAGCCCAGTGCTTCACTGACTGCAATCTGGGACCGCCAACGATTCAAAAAACGTATTAATAAGATAGGCTGTATAAATTTACTAGATTAAGCACTGATTCTTAAATAAAAACCTTCTCAAAGAAATAACTCATTTAATACAATTTTTCTTTAAAAATTATAAGAATTTTTAGATTTTAACTTTTCCGGGATCTTAAACAAGAAGTATGTACTAGGTATGTCGAAAATCTTAAATTACTAAAAAAAAGACTATATGAGGTATTTAAAAAAAAAAACACACAATTTATCACGATTATAAATTTAATTTGATTTTCTTTCGTTATTTAATTTATTTTCTGTAACAAAACTTCTTTATTTTTAACACTAAAAAAATACAGATTTTCAAATGACCGTGTCATCAGAGAGCAATTAATACGTCCGCTCTACTTCGCCCGTAAAGATAAAATCACGACATGAATTTTTCTGTTATACAGGGTTGCAGTTAACGAACACACCACTTTTTTCCTATTTCGCCGTTCTTCCTCCCACACCATTTGTATCGTCCGATTCAATATACCCACTAGTTTTGATTTTTTTTTCTTTTTATTTTTTCTTTGCAATATTTTTAATATTGTTTATGTATTGGTTGAACACATTTCCCCTTAACTTTTAAATTGACATTTGAAAAATCTCATTTCCAGATCGGTCACCTAGACTCCTCCCCCTTTTCGAAATTGCTTAGCTCTTTCACCAGCAGATGGCGTATTGCTCAGAATTACCCTGCGTTTTCATTTCTACACTTCGAGAGCAATTAAATTTTGAAATATTCCAAAAAAAATTAAGTGTTTCCAAATACTTACTTTTAGTATTAAACAAAAGTTCGCCCGTGTAAATACACTTGACTGTCCCAAAATATAAGTCAAGAGTGACAAAGAACTTAATTCTGACCATAGGAATAAAATTTTATGAACATGCCTATTTAAAAATACAGATTTTCAAATGACCGTGTCATCAGAGATCAATTAATACGTCCGCTCTACTTCGCCCGCAAAGATAAAATCACGACATGAATTTTTCTGTTATACAGGGTTGCAGTTAACGAACACACCACTTTTTTCCTATTTCGCCGTTCTTCCTCCCACACCATTTGTATCGTCCGATTCAATATACCCGCTAGTTTTGATTTTTTTTTTCTTTTTATTTTTTTTTGCAATATTTTTAATATTGTTTATGTATTGGTTGAACACATTTCCCCTTAACTTTTAAATTGGCATTTGAAAAATCTCATTTCCAGATCGGTCACCTAGACTCCTCCCCCTTTTCGAAATTGCTTAGCTCTTTCACCAGCAGATGGCGTATTGCTCAGAATTACCCTGCGTTTTCATTTCTACACTTCGAGAGCAATTAAATTTTGAACTATTCCAAAAAAAATGAAGTGTTTCCAAATACCTACTTTTGGTATTAAACAAAAGTTTGCCCGTGTAAATACATTTGACTGTCCCAAAATATAAGTCAAGAGTGACAAAGAACTTAATTCTGACTTAATTATTTTCGTATCAAAAAAAACTCACGTCAGAAATCATATTAATATTTGACAGTTTCCACTTTGTTGTTTCTCTCATTTATCGACTTAATACCGGCATATCCTTTTGACGTTGACAGATTCACTACCACTCCTTCACCTCTCTATAACTCATCTCTTTCAGCAGTTAATTGTTCCGTCTTCAAACCAAAATGTGAGTCAACCCTCCCTTACATACAGTTCAGAGTTTGAAGGGTCGAACTGACATCGAAAACAGTCCATCATCTATTCGGTATTCGATTTGCTTTTGTAAGCGAGTCTGGGAGGCAACGAGGCAGGTTGTGTCTAGTGGCACAACCAGCAAATCCAGTTTTATTATTAAAACAGTGAAGTAAATTATTTTAAAATAATTTTTTTTTTTTCATCGAAAGTTGGTACTCCGTGGGGAAGGTGTCCACCTGGATGGTAACAGGAGCTGTTCACACACTCCAGCAACTGATAAGCTAGTTTCCAAGCTGTGCCGCTTGAACTAGACTTAAAGCCTATCCCGTTAATTACGGGACTCTGGCGTGGTATCACATTACCCGCTAGCAACTGTATCATGTGACCGTGACCGACGTGTTGCCCACATGAAAACCTAGCATGGAACTCCTCTGGGGGAAGGATTCCAAGTGGATCAAATCCGGAGATGATCATACACTCCAGCAACTGCCAACCTAGCACCCTGGCTACGAGCACCACATAACCTTGTGCTTATAACAGACGACTAACCCTCATCACAACAATGGACAAAGGATGATCGCCCTGCATCATACCAAATCAACAAAATAAACGCTAAAGTGAATATCTTTATAACTGCTCATAATGTGTTAAAAGTTAGTGAATTATCTTTTATGTTCAATTATTATTGTTTTTAGTGTTTCTACTAAGTTATATCCTCATACATATTCTATATTATTCATTTTCTTTTGCCACTAACATTTGATCTAAAATCAACTAAAATAACTCGTAAGAATTGAAATTATGTAAAAATCGAAACTGTCTTTAAATAATTCAGTATTAATATCATGCAAAATGATTTCATTAAATCTGAAAATTCTACATATAGAGCGCTCTCGCTCTATAACGAAATATTATGTATATAAATGTATTCTTTGGCATATTAGTTTGTAAGGTATTTGTATTGTAGGTAGTGTATATATGTATATTTTTTATCCGTTGCAACAGCCAACCCGTTACCGTAACACTGCTCCTGAGCAAGAGCAGAATGACTATATATCTTTATATATTATAATGACAACCACGAGGCGTCCCAAAAATGTAACTAGATAGAGCTGGCAATACATTATAGCCGCAGTAAACATATAGCTTTGCTAAGTAAATTCTGAATTGTACTCTTTGTAAAATTTTCTTAAAAGTCTCAATAAAAATTCAATTCAATTCAATTCTATTCGGTATTCTCTATATATTTTCATTTCAGATTCAACTTTATCAGAGACAGGACCATAGAGTAAGTATATTATCTAGAGAACCGACTTAAGGGGTTTGTTCTCTTTCGACTTTCGACCTACAAGCTGCTAGAACACTGAAATCTACTTTTAACATTGGAAATGTTTAAGCGGAGGCATACCTACTAACGATGTGAAAAAAACAACAGAGTTTCAAAAAAAGTGTAACGCCGAGTAGAGAAAGAGGGCGAAACGTGAGTAAGAAATTTTTGACGGTTTTGAAAATTTTTTTATAGCTGGTACTCGACTTTCATTCTGGCTTTAATTTGAATTTTAAATTTTGAAAATCCGACCATTGAATCCAAAGATATAAGCATTTAAATGATCGCAAATCGGGTGTTTTTCAATTTTTCAACTTTTTGAGCTACTGGCACCAATTGTTGTTGTATCAACAATTCACACGTATTCACGGACAGGGAATTTAAGAGAGTTTTCTCTCATTGAGCTAAAATAAAATTTGCGGGTGTTTTAGGCAAGGGGGGGTACGAGTCGGTTCTCTAGATAATATAAGTACTCTATGGACAGGACTAGGAATTGGTAAGTATTTTTGTATTCTATTTTTATTTTCTATATTTTATATCTTATTTCTCCATTCTTTAGCACCACCACAGGCATCTGCAACAAAATACTTCGGAAAAGCTGCAATGGAGGAGAACGAGATAATACGTTTGCTAAATGGTGAAGACTTGTTAGATTGGGACAAACTGGTCAAATATATAACTGTGGCCATAACTTACAGAAGATTGCTGGTTGAAGAGTTCAATTAATTAAACAAATAACATAGTTTCAATTATCTTTTAATATAGTTTCAAATATTTGAATGCCTTTTTAAATTGCAAATTAAAATTTTTTTGAATTTAAAATTTTGATTGTACATAACTTGTGCTTTTTTTAAATCTTTTTAAATTTTTGGTTGATATAATATATAAAATCTATTTATAAACAGTATTTTAAATAAATATTTATTAATAAACTACCCGACAGACGACTCTTAAGGTCATTGTCGTAGGTTTGAAATTTTAACAATATTTAAAAACAAGGCAAATTAAAATCTATGTATATATATATACATTTAAGATTTTAGTTAAAATGAAAACAATTTACATACAAACATACACTGAGTAATTTTAACCTTGTTTCAAATAGACCACAACTGTAACATCATGGGTACAGTTGTGATCTATTTGAGACTTTTAAATAAATCAAAACATAAAAACATGATACAACTTAGGCATACAAAAAATATAGTTTTTATTGGACTTTGATACAAATATTTACTATATCATTTACAAATAATATATATGTACCTCCATATTAAATAACAGTTTTTGGCAACATATTCAAGATTAATTTTAATTCGGCTTTACTTCATTCCATTGCAAGTAAGTCATTCTATCCAATTTGTTGTTTCATTTTCTGGACAATTTTGTCTAGCAAAATATTCAATCGAGTATGTTGATATTTGAAAACTACTTCCAGTTATTAAAGTGAACCATAAAAACATGTTACTGAATGTAGGAGGAAAATCTTTATCTGCGAACACTAAGAATTCCAAATAGTTTCACAATCAGACTTGCATTAGTTAATTCATCGATTCCGAAATTGGAACAGTGAACTCGAATATGGCGTTCGTAGCCACGCAAATCACTTCTAGAAAACATCCATCGAATATGATTTGTACGAGGATATGGGCCAGTTTCACAGTGAAGTAAGTGTCACTTAAGTGCCGAATATGGAAAACTAATTCCCAGTTTCACAGTGTAAACTTATCGGAATAAGTGACACTTAAGTCTCCGATGTTGGCCACTTAAGTTCCACTTACTCAGGTAGTAAAACTGCGGCTTAAAGCTAGGACCGCACTTCGCGGAACTGCACTTCAGCGGAACTGAACTTCACGACTTTTTTGTAGGAAATTGTATGAGCTATATCGCACTAAGCGATAACTGCACTTTACTGCGCGACACTATGCGACAAAGTTGGTAATCTGACCAACTGTGTCGCGACGTGAAGTTTCGTTCAGTTTCGTGCGAAAGTGCGCACGGTGTCGTTGAAGTGCAGTTCCGCCTAGTGCGGTTCTACCTTAAGTGTCAAAATGGGAAAATTAAGTGCCACTTATTTTGTTAAGTGTGCACTGTGAAACTGGCCCTAAGTATCCCGATGAATTAGGGTTGGTGCAAAGTGGAAAAACAGATAGGAAGTGAAAGGTGTCATTTTTACTTCTTTACTTAAATTTTTCCCATCAGTCTTGTATTTTTTTGACTTCTAAAATTTTTCCCGCATTCGTTCGAATGAAGCCATGAACTTTCATCATCAACCGAGTAGTTTCCAGGAGCATCACAGCACCCGGTACATAAAGTAGATCCAATCAAAGACATGCGTCGGTTTCGACACATACAGGAGAGTTTATTGAAGACTGAAAAAAAAGAATTAAACATGAATAGCTCCAGAGGGATTGCAGAGGTTTATCTTGAAATACAAAAGATACACAATAAACCTTTGTAATGTATATTGATAAAAAAATTAGAAACAGAGGTTATTTAAACTTCTTGGTTAAACTTACCAATTAACGTTTGAATACTATGCTTGTAAAAGGAATTTAGGAAATCCTTCATATCGGTGAGCATGTTCTCTGGAAAATTTTTTATCGTACCCTTTAAATGCACCGCTCTACCTAATTATGGCATTAATTGTTGAATAGCTATGTGTCAATAGCTATGTATATTAATCGGCATTCGTTCCTACAGCAACACAATAAAACACATTTTTAATCATTTATACATATATCTGAATAAAGTAGCAAAACTTATCCCGACAGTCCGGCTCATTTGCTGCAATGTGTAATAGCGAACAACCAAAGGCTAAAACTCAACAATTGCAGTCAGAATATCAATAGTTTTTTTGCAAGCCCGGGTTGAATTGGATGAAAAAAACGACGTCGATGCTAAACAATTAACATGTTAAATGCAACAACAACTAATCCCAGAGAATTCTCGGGGCTTAACTTAAGCGCGCAGAAAAACTGTGTTACCGGCATGAATTACATACATGTTATCGATAGTTTGTATGAAAACTCCATGTTTTTTACTGACATGGCGTCGCTAATCCCCACTACCGTTTTTTCCAACCGATTCCCCCCGGGCTTGCAAAAAAACACGCCTAATGTCACGACACTTCGCTTCCGATCACCGATGTATTTGGATCAAGCATAGTAAACATGTCAATAAGGAAGGGCTCGTCCTTCTGTTTGACAATCTCGACTTTGCATGTTAAGCATGTTGTCTTTCACAAAAACTAAATGTGTTGCACTCAGAACGTTTGATGGATTTTTGTCGGCATGTCTATATGTCTAATGGGGATAGTTTCACGAAATTTTGCCAATTATGTACTTCAAAATATTGCCGATGATTTGTCGGTTGAGTGAAAATACGAACACAAGTATTCCAAGCACCCAACTACATCGAATATGAGAGGATTCTTGTTCAACAGAAAGAGGTTCTTGAAGATTTCGAAAAAAATGATAAAGGCCGTCCATGTTCTCAAAATCTTCGGACTCATGAAAGAGATTAAGCATTTTTTTATATATATTATCTGGTTACCGGGCTGTTGAAAGTTTCCCTTTGCGCCGGGTGGTGGTTAAACAATTTTATATTGTTTCTATTGGTTACTTTTCTTCCAACAAATTTCCCAAAACCTTAGTTTTTTTTCTATGGGTTTTGACAGCAAATTGTGAAATTTTGTGAAAATTTGTGCAAGTTCGCAAGAAATTGCACTTTACCAAACAGACCAATAGTCGTAGCCGGTACCCTCATATAACAGTACAACAGCGGAGCCAGCGGAATGGACACCACAGAACCTGCATTTTCTTTTATTTTTTTTCAATATTTACAGCCGCAATGCAAATGCTCAATTTCGGCAAATATATTCAATCTCTTTTTTTTGTTTGTATAGAGCGAGATATGAGGTCGTGGCCGGTACAGTGATCTTTATAATACACTGGATAGTGAATAGCCTATAGTGTATAACAGTTTTTGTGAGGCAAGTTTTTTAAAGGGTACCGGCCACGACCTCTTATCTCGCTCTATACAAACGAAGAAAGAGATTGAAGATATTTGCCGAAATTGAGCATTTATTTGATATCAGTTGATGTCAACAAGCATTGCGGCTGCAAATACTGAAAAAAATATAAGAAAATGCAGGTCCAGTAGCGTCCATTCCGCTGGCGCCACTGTTATACTGTTATATGAGGGTACCGGTCACGACTATATTTTTGCCTCAAAAATTTTTTATGAATACACTATCCAGTGTATATAGAGATCAGTGCCGCCACGACCTCATATCTGGCTCTATACAAACGAAGAAAGAGATTGAAGATATTTGCCGAAATTGAGCATTTATTTGATATCAGTTGATGTCAACAAGCATTGCGGCTGTAAATATTGAAAAAAATATAAGAAAATGCAGGTCCAGTAGCGTCCATTCCGCTGGCGCCGCTGTTATACTGTTATATAAGGGTACCGGCCACCACTGATCTCTATATACACTGGATAGTGTTTTCATACAAAATTTTTGATGCAAAAATATAGTCGTGGCCGGTACCCTCATATAACAGTATAAAAGCGGCGCCAGCGGAATGGACGCTACTGGACCTGCATTTTCTTATATTTTTTTCAATATTTACAGCCGCAATGCTTGTTGACATCAACTGATATCAAATAAATGCTCAATTTCGGCAAATATCTTCAATCACTTTCTTCGTTTGTATAGAGCGAGATATGAGGTCGTGGCCGGTACCCTTTAAAAAACTTGCCTCACAAAAACTGTTATACACTATAGGCTATTCACTATCCAGTGTATTATAGAGATCAGTGCCGGCCACGACTATATTTTTGCCTCAAAAATTTTGTATGAATACACTATCCAGTGTATATAGAGATCAGTGCCTATAGTGTATAACAGTTTTTGTGAGGAAAGTTTTTTAAAGGGTTCCGGCCACGACCTCATATCTCGCTCTATACAAACGAAGAAAGATATTCAAGATATTTGCCGAAATTGAGCATTTATTTGATATCAGTTGATGTCAACAAGCTTGCGGCTGTAAATATTGAAACAAATATAAGAAAATGCAGGTCCAGTAGCGTCCATTCCGCTAGCGCTGCTGTTATACTGTTATATGAGGGTACTGGCAACGACTATATTTTTGCCTCAAAAATTTTGTATGAATACACTATCCAGTGTATATAGAGATCAGTGTATGAAATGATGTATAGGATGCTTTAAATTACGCATACTAGTGCAATTATAGGTGTGTTCGCGTACTTGCCCGAAACGGCCAGATTCTGCTAGATTTATTTTTTTAATATGAACTTTGAGTCTTTCGGGCTTAAAATGGTAGAAATGGGTAGGTTTGGGAAGTAAACGAACAAGGTTTATTTCAGTTGCACTACGGTCAGCTGTTTTATCAGTTTGTTTGCAAATCGGAATGACAGCCGAGGTTTTTATCTTTATAATTGATAAAATTAATAATCTCTGGTTCAGTCTGTTCAAAAAAGATTATGTATTCATTTTTATTTATCAAAAATTGATTATTGTCTAAGAAAAATAATTAAACTATCTACGTGAAAATAGTAAAACAATAAGACACTTTATTATTGAATGAATACTAGAAAATAAAAAACTAATATTTTTCAGAATATTTTATATCGAATGACAAGAACTATAATAGCTACCATGAATTAAAAGAAAATCGGTCCGTTATGATCATCACTCCTTTTTTTGAAGCAATATTATACACCTGAAAGAAAAAACGTGAATAAACAAAAAAAATTGATTAAAAGTGTTAAGTCTGAGTTTGGAAGGAAGTATAAGAGAGAATTCATTTAAGACATTTTCTATTTCGTTTTAAAAAATTATAACTAACTAAAAAGTAAAAAAAAACAAAGTTTTTGTAGTCTTCCGAATTTTGCTCTTACAGGATATTTTATAATATAAAATAAAATGAACGTCAATTTTAAAATTGTTTAATCAAGTATTGATATCATTCACAATGGTTTCCATCCACATATTAAATAAACAACCGAAAAAGTTTTGATTTGTGTAAAAATTGTAATGGTGCAAAAATAATTTTTTTTCGTACTTGGAAATATGTGAAATTCTATTAAAATTTAATTTTGGCTAATTGAAGGTTAAGTTGTGGTACGTGGTTAATTATTTTTTAATGAACCACAATATAAATGACGAAGATGGCTGCGTGTTATCCTAATTATGAATTGTCGATTTCTCAGGGTCTTATCGCAGCTCCTGTCGTACCCCAACAACATCATTCGCAGCAACAACAATATCGCCAGATGCCTCAAGTATTAAAAAAAACAAAAGAACACCCACATCAGCAGTTGCAGCCGCAGAAGTCTTCATATATTTCGTCAGCAGTAGGCGGGTTAGCAGTTGCAACTGTTACTGAGGCGAATGCCTCAGTGAGTAACTTCATTACCGCCGCCAAAAATTACATTAACACCCCAAAAAATTATTTCGTTCCATTGCATGTAGACTGTAGTGTAGAATATGAACTGCCAAAGCAACCAAAACCACCAGCGGGACAGAGAGTTGAGCCACTTCTCATGATTCATCCATGTTACTTTCGTAAAATGGAGTCTCAACGCCGCAGTCCCTTCATCAACAATATGCCAAATACGTCTCGAAATAGTACAGCAACATTTGTAGGAGTAGCTCTTGTTTCACAAGGTTCAAACATAGCCCTAGAATCTGCCTCCCCCATGTCGTTAAAAAAAACATCTGTTCGAAATCATCAACATCATTACAACACTAGGCAAAATTTATCTTCTCAGTACGGCCCGATTAACAACACTGAACAGCAGCATCAATTAAAACAACTTCACACCAAACAGCAGCAAAAACCGCAACATAACTTGTTGCTAATGCCTCAACTAGCTCGCTATCCTGAAGGAAGTGCAAAGTTTTTGGAACATTCTTCAACACCAATACGAAGAACTGCCATTGCTGTAGTTAATCGGACTAATCATCATCACATTCTTTGTTCAACTCAACAAACCAAAAAAAGTAATCAACAAGACCACCTAGTACAAAATTCCTCCTCGCCATCCAAGACAGCGACAGCCCAATGGGATCAACTGGCCGCAATAAAATCGTCAATTGACCAATATCCAAATAAACTTTCATCTTCTTCTATCAGTAATCATTCTGAGGCTGCGGAATGTTCCATCATTGCAAGTTCAACTTTAGGAAAGCGTGATGCTATGATATCAGGAAGCGGTGGATTTTCAACCAACTCAGCATCAGCAAGTAACAACATTTCTTTGCGTAACCAAATGAACAAAAGCGGTAGTAACAACAGCACCTTGTCTGGAAAAAACAATAATACAATTGTAACAAATAGAAGCAGCTATGGAATATCCACATGCCTGGTTAATAGTACAAAGCTGCCTTGGAATCCTAAAACACCTGCATTATTTATGATTGATCAAAGTCCTATTGCAACAGTTCCTAGTAATTTTCAGGCCGGACCTGAAACTGCGCCAACGACACCACTTCAAAATAAGTATAGAATAATAATTGACAGTAATAATGAAAGCATTAATCAAAACAATCTTTTAACTAGTTGTGAAAAATTCCGGCACTATTTAAGATCACATCGGGTCCATCCTTATTTAACAGAAACATCGTCGCATTCAGATTTTACAGCTTTATCATCCAAATCCGTTCTGGCAGCTCGTGGGGATTTTCAAGTATTACCTCAATTTTCAGCAGCTAAATCTGCTGTGGCTGCGGTATCGACAGCAACTTCATTCCAACAACAAATGCAACAAATTTCTTGCTACAATATGTGATAAAATTACAATAAATTCAAAATTCTTCTGTTGATCATGATGTATTATTATGTATTATCACAATTAAATAGGAAATGATAACAATTTAAAATAAATATAGCCATGAACTCAGAAGTATGCAAACTAAAAATAATACAAATATGAAACTAGCAATTGTTATAATAATAAAAAAACAAATGTGAAACTATCAGTTATTATAAAAATAACAAACATATAAAACTAGCAATTGTTATAATAATAATAAATCATGAATATAACAGTTGTTTATATAATCTTAAAAATAATGATAATAAAAATTTATAATTACATTCTTTATAAATAAAGATAATGCTTAAAATACAATCCCTAACAATTGAATAGCCTCACAATTTTAATTTCTTTCAGTTAACTGTTTTTGATAATCCTTTGATTTGTACATAAAGAAATATATATTTAAAGACAAGGTAAGAGAACGCCTTGAGATTAAGACAATTTTTTTTTAATTTCTAAAAGTTAATTAATTTTCTGAGCTTTTTTGTTTACAGTCACTAAAACGATCATTTTGTTTGTAAAATTTGAATAGACTCAACACTGATCTCTATAATACACTGGATAGTGAATAGCCTATAGTGTATAACAGTTTTTATGGGGCAAGTTTTTTAAAGGGTACCGGCCACGACCTCATATCTCGCTCTATACAAACGAAGAAAGAGATTGAAGATATTTGCCGAAATTGAGCATTTATTTGATATCAGTTGATGTCAACAAGCATTGCGGCTGTAAATATTGAAACAAATAAAAGAAAATCCAGGTCCAGTAGCGTCCATACCGCTGGCGCCGCTGTTATACTGTTATATGAGGGTACCGGCCACGACTATATTTTTGCCTCAAAAATTTTGTATGAATACACTATCCAGTGTATATAGAGATCAGTGAGACTCAATTGATTTTATTACACATTTTAAGCTAGAATTTGTCCGCGCAGGTCTCAAAAAGTTAGTGATTTTTTTAATTTAAAAGTTTACATGGGAAGACAAAATTCATTAACGGCTACAGAAATTGCCGAAACAGAGGGCCATCGGAAGCAGGGACTGACGAAACGTTTCATTGGTCAGAAAATTGATAAAAGTCCCAAATTGATATGCAATTTTTAAAAAAATCCGTTAAAGTACGCACAAAACTTCAAAGGACGTACTCTTTCAATTCTTTCTTATCTATCAATGACGAAAATAATATGATAAGCTTCCAATTACAACCACTCTGAAATCAAGACATGGAGCTGGGTTTGAAGTTAGCCGTATTACCTTAAGTCGGGTTGTCAAAAGTGCCGGGCTGAAGAAAAACCTCCGTTTGACAATGCGCGTAAACTATAGCTTAATTTAGCAAGATATTGAATGCTGAAAGCAGCATCCATTCAAACGGTTAGCAAAAAATGGTATTTTTAGTTGAAAAAGTTTCACTTAAATTCGCAGGATGGATTTAAGAAAACAAAATTTGTGTTTTGATCGCTTTCATACCTTTGAGGAATGAGTTATGGTATGCTAATGCAGTATCATTTTATGGGCACTGTTGGTTTAGTTTTTGTAGACAGCGAAATAATCACCCTTATTGCCTTAGGCGTTTTAGTAAAACGCCAGTAAAACGACACGGCTCCAAAAACGTTAATCGGCTTTTAAGTAAAACTAAACCTTTACGTTCTCTTCTTTCTTCACGTTAATCGGCTTTTAAGTAATATTAAACCTTTACCGTTCTCTTCTTTCTTCACCCCTCTTACCATTAAAAAACAATAGTCATTTTACTCAAACCGCCGCTTCTAGAGCCTTGTCGTTTTACTAAAACGACTAACGCATTAAGGGTGAATACAATACCTTATTGCCTCAGTTTCAGTGTCGATTTTTATCGATTTTTTTTTTACAGCAAGACAATGCGCCGATTTACACATGTTGTATTAAAACGTTGCAAACCTAAAATAAACAGCAATTATCCTGATACCCTACTCATTAAAAATGTGTGGGGTTGTCAAATACGCAAGGTTTATAGAGATGCGAGGATATGCACAAGAAAAGTAGAGCTCATCGTAGCCAGTGCTAACATTTCGAGGAATCGTTTGCGAATGTTCACGGAATCGAACAATTATTTTGTATGATTCCTTAAACGATCGCATTTTTGACGTAATTCAACAAGCGAGGGCTCTAAAAAGTACTTAAATATTATTAATACAGAAAATAAATACAAATCATTTTCTTAAATTAATCAATTTTTTTATATTTCTACTATATAATTACTGTGAGACTATTCTAATGTTACATAAAATAATACGCATTTTGGTGACTGCAAACAAAATTAATTCAGAAAATTCCTTTAGCTTTTATAAATTAGTCAAAACTTCTCTTAATAGTTACTAGTAACCGTGTTCTACCTTGCTACTCAATACAAATTGTCTAATTGAAGCCAAAGAAGTACCAAAAACAGTTAATTGTAAAATAAACTATATGTGAGGCTATCCAAATGTTAAGAACTGTATATATTATAAAATATAAATGTATGGTATATTAGGGTGGCGCTTATTTTTCAATTTATTTTGCCCCTCATTAAAGTCATGGGAATTTAATTGCAATCGGTTAACTTTATATGCCACAGAGCACTTTTACAAAATGCTAAAAATTTTGGTTGAAGATTTTTGGTATATACATATAGCCATTGACAACGAATTAGAAACGATTTTTTGATGGTTTGAATGAACAACAACACTTAAGTGAGCTACCACCAAGTTTTTATTTTTTTTTAATTTGCTGTATTTTTTCAAATAATGATAAATGTATCTCACATATGATCTTTCTTCCTTCCTATGTCAAAAAATATAAGTAAGTACCAGTGGCGTGGCGTGAATAATTTTATATGGTAAGTCGATGTAAAGGGGAGATTAGCGATAGAAGATACTCACTAAATTCACCAAATAAGTCGGAGAAATCATATTATTTTTTATTTTATGTAAGAAGCGAGCGTTAAACAGAGAAGAATCAAACTCGAAAATCAAAAGTAAAGAAAGAAAAAGGAAACAAATTTGTTCTATCCAGCGAGAGCTTTTATAACACAAGATATTTCGGGTTGCCTTGCCTTGGCTGTGGGCCACAGCCTGTGGCCGCTTATGCACAGCCACAGTACACAAATCAAAGGTATTTGGCGTTTTTCTTTTTTGGCTCTGAGCAGAGGCTGAGCGATCATAGCAAAGTTCTGAGGAGATTATGATCAGAGCCCTCAGTTTTAATAAATGAAACACACTTGAGCACTGAACTGTCATATGCTTAGCAATTACATACAAATTGTATGAAGTTGGCTTCGCTCAGCGCTTTGCTACATTTGCTCGGTCATTTTATTCTGAGCATACAGATCATGCTCCGAGCTAGCTCAGATGGAAAAAAGAAACACGACTTATGTGCTCTGATATCTCTGAGGTAAAAAAGAAACATAGAATTTATTTTTGACAGCTCAGTGATCTGCTCTGAGGTAAAAAAGAAAAACACCAGGTTATATTCAGGAATTGAATTGAATTGAATTTTACTGAGACTTTTAATATTTTACAAAGGTAGATACAATTCAAGTTATTTATGCTATGGTAACTGCGGCTATGTTATATTCAGGTTGTCAAAGTTAGAAGTGTCAAAAAATTAAAAAAGGCTGTCCCAGTGCCCACAGGAACTCAGCACGCATCATTAGAAACAACAACAAAATATTGAAATTAGACAAGTAAAGGGACACTGGATTCACCATTTTACCACCATAAAAGCCCTTCCACACTATCCCACTGAGTATTAATACATGTCAAAAAAGTGTGAAACAAATCATGTATAATAGTGTGGAAACAAAATATGATTTTCCCACCCTACACGATTTGACATGTGTTAATACATGAGAATTTTCAGGAATGGTTCTAATTCTGTCACACATTTGATCACATTTTTATTGAGGTTAAATTAAACTGTTGTGTGGTCAAAAAATGAAAAGAAATATCTCTCTCACAAATTTGGCAGTAGCATGGAATTCTTTTCCACTTTGTATTAATACTCAGTGGGATAGTGTGGAAGGGCTTTAATACCTCAATTTTGACATATGCGCAGAACTGAACAAAAATGAAAACGCTAATGATAGCCGTGTTTTTTTGCAAGCCCGGGGGGAATTTTATGAAAAAAACGACGTCGGTGCTAAACAATTAACATGTTAAATGCAACAACAACTAATCCCGGAGAATTCTCGGGGTTTAACTTAAGCGACCCGAAAAACTGTGTTACCGGCATGAATTTCATACATGTTATCGATAGTTTGTATGAAAACTCCATGTTTTTTACTGTCATGGCGTCGCTAATCCCCGCTGTCGTTTTTTTCAACCAATTCCCCCCGGGCTTGCAAAAAAACACGCCTGATATTACCTTTAATATGTGTACTGTGATGCACAGCGACTGTGGGTGGACTGTGGAGTAATTAATGAATAGATACATATTAATTTCATCTCGTGGGTTATATGTTGCTCGTTATTTAGCAAACATTGTTGTGTAGCAGGTTGCTTGTTATTTAGTAAACATTGTTGTGAAGTAGAAAATTTAAAAGGTAACTCGGTAGGAATCGGGTTATATGGACGCCATGCCCCTGGTAAGTACATAAATCATCTTGATATTAGAAACCGATACGATTTTAGAACAAATAATTATATGGGTACAAATGTCTCACCTCCATACAAAATTATGTCTTCAAAAATTTTGTCGGCCGACAACTTCCGGGCGACAAAGAGCCTTTAAAAGTAGATTTCATAAGAGATTTTTTCAGCCGACCGAATGTTTTTTTAAGGTGTTCGATAATACAAGAGAAACGGCTCTCTCATTCTCATCAAAATTGTCGCTCAAAAAAAAAAAAAAAAAAACTGGAAGGTACCTACCAGAGATAATGAATATATTCGACTTTGTTCGAACAATTCTCTATTTTTCCTTATGTTCGTTTATACTCGATCGTTCTGCCGCTATACTCGCAAGTCATTTTATTCACAAATAAAAATACTCACGAGAAAACTCAAACAAACTGGTCGAACTCGTTTGTGTCGTTTGACTTCACACCCACGAACAAAATTACTCACAGTTGGAACTAGTTTCGAGTACCAGAAACAAAGCGAGTATACTCGAAAAAAGGTGGTTGATCGTGAACATATCTCGGGTAGTTTGTGGATTAGGTAGATTTTAGGTACATATTTATTTGTATTGGGTATTTAGGGACGCTTGGTGGTGTTCGCAAGAAAAACAACCGGTTTCTATTTCTATTAGGTATACTCGAAAAAAAGTGGTTGATCGTGAACATATCTTGGGTCGTTTGTAGAGTAGGTAGATTTTAGGTATATATTTATTTGTATTCGGTTTTGGTGGTTTTTAAATGGATATGAAGTTATTTACTAATTGGTTGGTTTTTTTTTGTATTGTTTTAGTAGGTATGATGACAGAAGATTTAATTATTCAACTATGTGGATTACATTCATAATATTATTCACACTACATAGGAAAGTTTGAGAGAGTGCAGTTTTTGGACAATTGTTTTTATCTGGGAAACAGCTCCCTTGAAAAACTAAAGTTAAAAACGATCATCATAACGAAATTATTATTTAAATTCGGAAAAAAATATGTATGCGTATTGCGAAGATATGTATTTACCTACGTACCTACCTACTGTATACTATAGGTACCTAAATTTTGTTTTATCTATTTAGTTTTTTTAAGGATTGGCTAAATTCGCAGAAAATGTAGTGATTTTTATATTAAGAAAAAAGAACCAGATACCCTTCAAGCAAATTCACTGACCCAACTTTTTCGGTCTTTCTTGGATCATTTCAAAACGGAGTGTTATACACACATTAGCACATTTTTTATATATGCATGCAAAAAAAAGAACGAAAATCGAGAGAACTTTTTTTTTACTGGGAAAGAGAGAATGTATGCAATACCCTAACGGTGAGTATTTTTTTATGGACGGAAAACAAAGGAGGAGACAACAAAAATAATTAACTTTTTTCAATGTGTTCACGTTCATGCCCAGCGCAACAGTTTAATAAAAATTCCCTCGAGAAAGAACATCAATTTAAAATCAAAAGTTAATTATTTAATTTTCAATTACAAAATACATCGTGATGTTTCATTTATATACAAACGATAGAAGAAAATAAATTGCATAATATTCTTCAACCACAAAACGCTTGTCTCGTTCGTTCATTTTTTTGGATCCGTTCTGGATTCCATTTTGTTTCGGTTCTCGCTGAGTATGGTGAAATGGGAAGCTCTCTCTCCCTCACAATACATGCACAAAATGAGTCTAAGGTGATTCTAATTTCCATACTAATTTGTGCCGCCAAACGCAGTTTTGCCGATCCATGTTTGGATCCGTACACGGAGTCATCCATACGTTGTTTACTACGTGCGCGGATCCAAAGCGGACTCGTTTGCTTGAAGGGTAGAATCCGGAAACTGTCAACAATTTGGTGGTCGTAAATTTCAATTCAAAAATAAATCCTATTTCATTGGATGGTGACGACGTTATATAATAACAATACTTAAAAAAAAATTTCACAGCTATGTAGGTACCTACATTAAATATTTATGATTTATTTATAAGTTATATATTTTTATTTACTTTTTTTTGTTTAACGTAATTCTATTTATTTTTGTTCATTTACTTTTATTTCATTTTACTTCATTTCATTTTGTTTTCATAATATCATGTCCCTAGTTCCTACTTAGCTTGATTTATTCAATAAAAAAATGTTAAACAAACTAATTAGGTATTTTTATTTATCTTAAAAAATCATAATTCAGAAACTACTGCTGGTTGAAAATCACAAAACCAACAATCAAATTTCACACAGCAGAGTTTAGGTTATCCAAACCTGTGTAAACCTCTAGTACACAATACACACTACACAAACAATCGAATCGAGTCGAGCACATTCGAGCATATCGATCGTGGACACTTTGTTCACGGTCTCTTGACTCGTTTTTATTCGAACCAATTTAACTCGGTTGCAAGGTATACTCGTTCGTATTCGTTTGATTTGTGTGGTGAATAACGAGTCATCATACTTGTGGCCAGAAAAACTCGTAAACATTTTCCTTGCGTTGACTCTGTTTGTTTGAACTCGCTTTTTTCGAGTGAGTATTCGATGTTCGTGAACATTACTCGACTCGTTTTATTCTCTGGTACCTACCACAGTACACATATTAAAGCGTTTTCATTTTTGTTTATTATGGTGGTAAAATGCTGGATTCAGTTGGAAGTGTCAAAAAATTAAAAATGGCTGTTCCAGTGCCCACAGGAACTCATCACGCATCATTAGAAACAGCAACAAAATATTGAAATTAGACAAGTAAAGGGACACTGGATCCACCATTTTACCACCATAATACCTCAATTTTGACAAATGCGCAGAACTGAACAAAAGTGAAAACGGTAATGATATTACCTTTAATATGTGTACTGTGCGCTGGACGACCTATGCAGGAAAGGACTCTGTGGAGCAGGCACTAAGTGGTTCTTCCGGTTCCTCGGTATGGGGATGACCCCTCAGGAAGCCAGGAAAAAGGTCGATGAGAGGAAAATTGAATCCTCCGAAAGCCACACACAGGGTAAGAGGAAAAGTCACGTTATTACTCCTCCCCAAAGGCAAGAGGTTAAAAGACCCAAAGTTGCGGCTACAAATACAGCGGGTACTAGCACCGCAAAAGCCAGCGAGCAGAGGGCACTATCGTATGCAAGCGCAATGAAGAACATCCGCATTGCAGTCCTTCCTTAGGAATACCCTCAGGCCACTCTTAGCGCAGACGAACTAACGTCGCTGGAAGAGGCAATCATCGAGGAAGTATCCAAAGGATGGGAAGTTAAGCTGAAGTTTAATGGCATCCACTTCAAAACTGGTCTGCTGGTTGTTGATTGTGCAGATCAACAGACAGCCGACTGGCTGAAGGGGGTGGCATCAAAATTAAGCACTTGGAAGGGCACTGCACTGGTTGCATGCTTGGGGGATGACATTCCCAAGATGTACACCATCACAATGTTCCTTCCAAGAAGCACTGGTCAGGAGGACAAGAAATCCTTATCACTGATCCAGGCCCAGAACGAAGGACTTAACGCCAAAGATTGGAAAGTCCTGAGCAGCAAGGCCGTTGGCAAGGGACAATTGTTAGTGGTCAACATTGACGCCCGGTCAGCAGACGCTATAGTGAAGGCAGACCACGAACTTCACTATAAATTCGGTACAATCCAGGTGACGGGTCTAAAGAAGCGTACAATGCCAGGATCAATTGACGAACGAAGGAAGATGGAGCACGCATCCAGAATCCTATTAGTGACAACCCCACAGATCCTCCAAATCCCCCAAATCCTACAATAACCATCAGCCTACCAAACCACCCCTCCGATCCTTTACCGGCTGTCCCAATCCTTCCAAAAACCCAAGTCTCCCTTTAACTTCCCTTCTTATCCCACAAATAGGATCCGTGGAGAACTCGGGCCAATCGGATGGAAACATAGAGGGCATGGACCTCTCTCCAATTTGTCAGGACCCAGAAGTAACGCTTCTAACTGCAGAGGAGGAAGACCATCTGCTTGCAGATGAGGGGGCATTTGCCCCCATCTTATAAACAAAATGACTGGACGCGGGACCTGCATCAGGATAGCCCAGGTAAATCTGCACCACGCTAAAGCGGCATCAGCTGTCATTACGCAAAAGTTTATTGCAGATAACCTAGGACTAGTGCTGATCCAAGAACCCTGGATTTACGGGGGTCAAGTAAGAGGCCTAACAAGTAAGGACTCTAATTTAATATGGGATACGAGACGAAACTCGCCCAGAGCATGCATAAAAATAAGAAATAATATAAACTTTATATGTCTTTCAGACTTTATGACGCGGGATCTGGTGGCAATACAGGCCCAAATTTACATTGACGGGAATCCCCGCACGATGGTGGTAGCAGCAGCCTACTTCGCTGGTGATGAGGCCAATATACCACCAGATGAAGTACAGCTGCTAGTGGACTACTGCAACAAGAAAAAACTACCGTTTATGGTGGGGTGTGATTCAAACGCCCACCATACAACATGGGGTAGTACCGATATAAACCAAAGGGGTGTGTACCTTTTAGACTTTATTATCGAGAAAAATCTAGATATATTTAACGTTACTAGAATTAGGAAAGAAGTTTTAGACCTAACGTTCGGAACGTCGAACTTAAGTAGTTTAATTAGGGATTGGAGAGTCTCCAATGAACCCTCAATGTCTGACCACAGAATTATAGTGTTCACCTTAGAAAGCCTTCTTACAGAGAATACCTCTGGAAGGAATCCTAAGAAAACAAACTGGAATCTTTACAATAACGTTCTCAAGACAAACCTTGACCAAATAGGACCAGTTAGAACGACAAATAGCCACCTTGAGTTAGAGCATATAGTTAATGAGTTTAGTAGGGTGTTAAAAGAGGCTTATGAACTCAGCTGCCCACAAAAACCCATAAAAAAGGGGTTGAGAGATTACCTCTCAAACCAAACCGGGAAAGCTGGAAGATAGCCTTGACTATCTGTTCGGTTAATAGGATTGATTGGGCTATAAACACTTTTCAACCTTTTAAGTCACCGGGAGCAGACGGCATTTTTCCAGCCCTTTTACAAAAAGGTAAAAATGAAATAATGCCATACCTTGTTAGTATACTTCGTAGTAGTATTGCACTTGGCCACATACCAAGTCTATGGAGAAGGGCTAAAGTTATTTTTATTCCAAAAATTGGGAAAAAAGATACAAACATCCAAAATCATTCAGGCCAATAAGTTTAACATCTTTTTTACTGAAGACTTTGGAAAAGATAATTGATAACTTCATTAGATAAGAAGTATTAATAAATATGCCTCTTAACCACCGACAACATGCCTACAGAGCGGGCAGATCAACAGAAACCGCCCTGTATGAACTCACCAACACCTTACAAATTGCCCTTAGTTCCAAAAAAACCGCTTTATCTGCTTTCTTAGATATTGAGGGGGCTTTTGATAACACCTCTCATGAGGCTGTAAACAAAGCACTAGTAAGGAAGTGTGTACCCATCACTATTATCAGATGGATAAGTGAAATGCTAGGCACGAGAACGGTGGAAGCATATGCAGGACAAAATGTCCAGAAAGTCATCACAACAAGAGGTTGTCCTCAGGGAGGGGTTTTATCACCCTTACTGTGGAGTCTTGTAGTTGATGAACTACTAGAAACTCTTACATCTCAGGGGATACACTGTATCGGATTTGCCGATGAAATTGTTATAACTGCTTTAGGGAAATTTGAGGAAACTCTTTGTGATATAGTTCAAAGAGGACTGTCAATAACAAGGAAATGGTGTCTATCAGTGGGACTTAATATCAACCCCACAAAAACAACGATAGTACCATTTACCAAAAAGAGGCTTCTGCCTCGCATGAGACCAATCAGATTAGCAGGAGAAGAAATCGAGATCCAAAGGTAGGTTAAATATCTAAGCATTACACTGGATAGTAAACTCCTTTGGAATAAACACGTCGAGATAACTGTCGGGAAAGCCACAAGGGCCCTTATGATATGCAAGAGATTTGCAGGTAAAACATGGGGCTGCAAACCAAACATCCTCAGGTGGATGTATACCATGATGGTAAGACCCATCATTACCTATGGGGCGGTTGCATGGCACAAAAGAACCGAACAAATTACAACTAGGAAATCACTAGAAAAGGTACAAAGGCTCGCATGCATGTGCATCACAGGAGCAATGAGAACATGGAATTCTCACTGGTCACTGCAAGCTCAGAAGACATCTCAATATCCTCGGCTTGGTCAGCAGCGGCACGAGTAGATTCTGCGACGTTCATGAGGAGACACCGGACCACATTTTAGGTAGTTGCGTAGCACTTGGACACAGACGACATAGATATCTGGGACGGCACCAGATAGATGAGAGCAAATTATTCTCTCTAAAAATACCCCAGATACTGAAGTTTCTCAAAGAGACAAATCTGGAGGAAGAGTTGTAAATGAGACACCTCATCTAGCTCCATAATGGGGGCACAATAGACCTTAAGGTCGCAGTGCAGTAAATTTTTATACACTTATAATTATATATATATGTATACTCAATCATAGAACCCCAAAATTTCATTCATTCATTAAAACGTCAACAAAAAGTAAACAAAAGCAAAAAAGTAAACAAAGCAACAAAATTGAAATTTTCATGATAATTTCACATTCTTTATTAAATTTGATGATGAACAAATTAAAATTAAGGTTGTAAGTATTTACAAATACAAAATACGACACTAAGGTGCAAAAAGTATAATTATTTTTCGGTGTTACTAAGCTAGCCGCGTTATAAAAAATGCACAACGTTGGTAGTATGTACATTGTACAGGTACATAATAATCATTTTTAGGGGAGGACAAAAAAGAAATTCAAACATTGCCAAAATAAGCGCTACCCTAATATCTATGTATTATATTGTTGTGTGTGAGTCAAAGTGACATTTCGATACTAAAATATCCTTATACAGACACTATTCGACCCTCAAACGTTGCAAAGTTTTATAAATACGATTTTCCTGTTTAGAGACATTATAAGAAGTGTATAGGTTTATGCACTCGCTATAATGCGTTTATAAATTCGGCTGAATATATTTCAATACCTCCATTGATCTTCTTGAAAAAGTCCCACACAACGGATTTCTTTTTTAAAGGCATTTCACTAATAAACAAAAGAACTTAAAAACCAAGAACCTTACATTTATTAAACGTAAAAGTTACCACATAAAACTTTAATTGCAAACAAAATACACCAACGAATAACGACGATGACCAACCGAAACCGCGAAGCGAACGAAAACCGGAAAACGAACCAATGCAGAGGCAAACCAAAACAGAACCGAGAATCATCAAGCCGTAAACCTAAAGACACAGGCGTATTTATTAACCCATTCCAAAGTATCTCTAACTTTGGACAGCTGTCCAACTCCAAAACCTTATTTATAATCACGTTCCATCGAGTGTCTAACTTAGACACTGGAATTGGTTGTCCAAACCTGGGAATATTCAATAAACAAAAAATTGGAAATTAGTTGCCAAATATTCCGTGGTTCAGCAATTTTTATCCACCGATTTCGGGGGATTACAGTTTCAACAGTGGTTTACTAGCCGTGTTTTATTATCTACGGATCTGGATCAGGATCATCCCATTAAAATAAAACGATACGGATCCATAATGACTACAGTGTTGTATGCTCATCTCTTTTTTTCTTTCTTTAAGCCTAGTACGCAGATCGAGACAAACTTATGTCGAATTCCTTTCAACAAAAGAATCGAATTTTTTTCTAAAAAGAATCGAATTTTTTCTGTCGTTGAAAGGAATACGAAAAGACGAAAAGAATCGATTTTTTTTGTGATTGTGTGTGTGGCACTTGACAACAGCAAATTTTGAAGTAAAATGTCCAGAAGATATTCAATTTTGGAAATTATTACTATTATTAATTGAAAACAACCACAAATATTTACTATAAAATTCACCGAAAATTCGTTGCAACCAAAAACACTATTTGTTTTCATTAAAAAAAATTGTTTTCTTATTGAATTTGACATTTTTAGAAATTTAAAATCTTGCAAGTGTGTGTGCAAATCGGTGTAAAATCTTTCTTGAATCTTGCAAAATTAGCAAGATTTGTTTTGACAGAAAAAAATCGAATTGTTCAGAAAAAAATCGATTCTTTTAGAAAAAAATTCGATTCTTTTGTTGAAAGGAATTCGACATTAATTTTATCTCTACATTCTTTTTCTCAAGACAAATTTTGAAGGTTTAGAGATAAAAATAAAATTCAAATGAGGACAGTAACGTAGGTAAAAATATTTTTTTGTATTTTGTAAACCTACCCTGCAATATTTATATAACAAAAAAAAATCAGTACTAAAAAGGGTTTGCAGCCTTTACAGCGAGTTTATGTAGTCATTCAGAAGTCATTTCTATGAAAATTTAGTATATTTTCTTGGATTAAAAAAGTTGCCGCACTAGTATTTGGCCGTCTTGAACCCTTTCCTATTAGCTAAGCCACTGACTGTGTGAAAACAGCTGTTTTATATAATTTATTCCCGTAACTTTCATGTTTTATTTTATGTTTTTTTGGTCATCTTTCACATAATACCTTTCAAAATTGGAAATGTTAAAACGAAAATATGTTTTTCGTTGATAAAAAGCGTGATATTCATGAAACGTCAACATTTGTCTAGCAAAATAATGCTTCGAACATTATTAGTCTGGTAAAAATTATGTGGAGACTTTGGTATGTACAGTTTGAAAAAAAGTTTGGATTTTGCGTTTGAACTGCGTACTGCTTAAAGCCCTTCCACACTATCCCACTAAGTATTAATACATGTCAAAAAAGTGTGAAACAAATCATGCATAATAGTGTGGAAACAAAATATGATATTCCCAGCCTACACGATTTGACATGTGTTAATACATGAGAATTTTTAGAAATGGTTCTAATTCTGTCACACATTTCATCACATTTTTATTGAGGTTAAATTAAACTGTTGTGTGTGGTCAATAAATGAAAAGAAATTTCTCTCTCACAAATTTGGCAGTAGCATGGAATTCTTTTCCACTTTGTATTAATACTCAGTGGGATAGTGTGGAAGGGCTTTTAAGAAAAATCCGAGACAATATTTGTCCTGGGAAAAAATTTGTATGAGAAATAAAATTTTTCCCGAACTGCGTACTAGGCTTTACACTACAGTTTGTACTTCCTACCGACTAAAGAGCCGTCTACTCGCCAGAGTTAAAACTTATTTACGGATCTTTAAGGGCCAGTTGTACAAATATTTAAACCGTGGTTCAGCAATTTTTATCCATCGATTCCGGCGGATTAATCGAGTTTCAACAGTGGTTTACTCTTCAAGTGTGTGATAATAACCAATTACATACTTGAACCAGCGTTGATCCTTAGTTAATCCGCCGAAATCGGTGAGTTAAAATCTTGAACCAAGGCTGAACCACTATTGTACAACTTGCCCTAAAATAGATCCAGATACAGAGCAGGATCCAAATTTGTTGTTGTATTACTTGTTAAAAGATGATCCCGATCCAGATCCGTAAATAATAAAACACGGCTTCTGTTCAAGTGTGTGATAATAACCAATGACATACTTGAACCAGCGTTGAACGTTAGTTAATGAGTTAAAATCTTGAACCGAGGCTGAACCATTATTGTACAACTGGCCATGAGTGTATGAGATCATATTTAGACAACTGCTGGAATGCATTTAAAAATAAGGAGATGTCCAACTATTTAGAAACTGTCCAGCTGGACAACTGTCCAAGAGTGTTCTAAGGAAATTTTATAAACACGACAACTTAACAACTTAAGACTTCATGTTCATAGACAACTTTCTGTCAAAATTCCACAAATGACCCCATACTACAGATTTGTGATGGTGATTCTAGTAAAAACGCACGAGTGTTCGTTATAAAAGAGATATGTACACACACCAATGCGTTTTAATGAAATTCACCACAAGTAAACTTGTGAACTAAAAAACTATCGACAGTTTTTCTAAAACTATCAATACATTCGGTAGTTGTTTACTATCGGTACTATCGATGTTTAACGACTCCTACTTCCCAGTAGATGGTGAATGGAACGCGTTAAAGCTACCCGCAAACCGACGCGATGGCGGTAGCGATCACGATGAAAATGTGGATGCCACACTTATAAATCAATTGAGAGGCACCCATCTATGCAATTTATTTTTATCGTGAACGCCACCGCCATAGCGTTGGTTTGCGCGTAGCTTAATTTTTCCAAACAAAAAATCTAACCTCAATAGCCGTTTTTCTTTTTTAGCCCCGAGCGGGGCACAAAGCGGGCTCTGAGCGAATAGAGCTCACTCCGAACAGAGCGTGATCTGAGCGCACCGATCTATTTAAGAAAGACGCTGATTACATGAAGACTTTTTTCGGTTGTTTCATCTTTCGTCTTTTTGACAGACACGTATCGTCGTGATTACATGGTTCATTTTTTCATTCGTGAAGACTCTTTCGTTATTTTGACAAACAAAAATTTTGCGGTGGATTTATTTGTTCATATTTGTAGCTTTTTTAAGTATAAAAACTGTTTTACAACACGAAATTAAAAGATTTTAAATTCTTCGCAAATTGCGAACTATAAAGTTAATTGCTTTACCAGTAATTGCAATAATCCTTTACCAAAGATGATTAGCTTGGAACCAACTGGCACTAAGACTAAATCAGTGCCTATATGTTCTCTAACTCGCATCGATAAAATTGGTCGATAAACGCTGAAAAATGGAACAAAACTCATCCTATTTGTTTAATTTTTCACCGTATTTAGACTAATTTTGGCGATCCGAGAGCTTAAGAACGTAGGCACAGATTGGAAACTCTGACAAATTTAGTCCAGCCATTGACGAAATATACGACAATAACCCAAAAATAAGGCGAAAGAATATTAAAACCGTATTTCTGTTATGTGAATTTTAAGCAAAAAACTGAAACCCAGTTATATTTCAATCAAACATTTTCGAGAAAATAAAAAAAAATGAAATTGTTATTGTGGCAGATCCCGTTCTTATAACCTCAAAAAAATTCGATTTTCTCCTCTAAGAAATTCCATTCAAATGATCTGTTCCTTCAATCTGTAGCTCGCATAAGTCTAGAGACGATTGAAATTAAAACAAATCATATGAGTTTTGTTTCATTTTTTAAGGTTTCTCGAACAATTTTATCGATGCGGGAGTACAGAACGTAGGCGCAGACGTAGAAATCAATGGACCGTAAGGCAAAGCCACTTTATTATTATTATTATATTTATATTTCTTTTCCAAAAAATTTCATTCTTTGCATTCGATTTACAAAAACCATTTTATTTGCATTTTTTTAATTTTTGTAATCGATTTATTTTATTTTAAAATCGATACTTGAATATCGATCATTTTTCTATCAACTACGATTTTTGCTGACATCTGCTCACCGCTCATCTCTATTCGGTTGTCAAACGACAAACGTCAATGTTCAACCAGAAAAAATCTTCAAATTTTCATTCCTGCTTTCGTTTCTTCATTCCCCCTACATTTCTACACCCCTCACCCAAGCTGTCAAAAAGACGAAAGACGAAACAACCGAAAAAAGTCTTCATGTAATCAGCGTCAAACTCAATTGAGCGATGAACTCTCATATGCTTAGTAATCTGTCAAATTACATGAAAATTGTATGAAGTTAGCCGCGCTCAGCTTTGTGCTCGATGTGCTCGGTCATTTTTTTCCGAGCTCGTCGAGCTCTGAGCTGAAAAAGAAATGCAAGTTGAGAGCTCGGAGCGCTCCGAGCTAAAAAGTAACATAGTATTCTTTTTGACAGCTCAGAAAAAAGAAAAACTCCTAACGTAATGTACATTTATTTTTTGTTATTTGTATCTGTATTTTATTTAAGATTAAAGAAAAATCAACGTCAATAATTCACTATGTAATTTCTTTTTACTGATGGTGTCACTTTCTTGTGTGGATTCATTTCGCAACTACATTATTCTGAAGTTCAACAAAAATTGGCGTTTCTCACTTGGACTCATCAGTTGATTATAAAGCTAAGACCGCACTCGGCGGAACTGCACTTCAGCGTAACTGAACTTCACGACTTAAGGTAGGACTAGAATAGGCGGAAGCCAACGTACGTGGTCGTACGAAACCGAGCGAAAACAAGAAATTCATATGACGCGCACATAATTGCGATTTGGAACTTTTCGTTTAGTTTTCGTTAACTTTCGCCGTCGGACGTGAGACCGCTCACCGACCGCTCTTTCGTACGTGGACTGACAGCTAGCTTCAAAAATCAAAAAAATCACTTCCAACCACTCAAGTGCATTATGGGTGACTTATGAATTTGACGTTTTGGAAAGCAACTTTTCGTTCGCTTTTGACACTAGCTTCCGACAGCTACCGCCTATTCTAGTTCTACCTTTATTTGTAGGAAATTGTATGAGCTATATCGCACTAAGCGACAACTGCCCTCACGGCGCGGCACTATGCGCCAAAGTTGGTAATCTGACCAACTGTGTCGCGACGTGAAGTTTCAGTTTCGTGCAAAAGTGCGCACGGTGTCGCTGAAGTGCAGTTCCGCCTAGTGCAGTCCTACCTTAATAGTGAGGGCCTTTGTCAAGTTTTTTTGCTAAGTTCAGTTCAGTTCATCTTACATAGATGTAAATCATACAAATTCAATGGGCCTTACTAATAACCAAATTTACAGGGCTATTCTGGCGTTGTGAGGTCTCACAAGTCACAAGCCCTTGTGAGGTTGATTCCTTGTGAGGTTGTTGTGATTCGATAACATTTTCCGTATTCTGCGATAACCCTCACAAGAAACCTCACAAAAAAACTTACCACAGCAAGGTGAATTTTTTATTGTGATTGCTGAGGTCTGAATTTTTGTTGAACGCACCCACTGAACTCATCGACAACGAAGATGATTGTGATGCCACATACATACATATGTAAATATCATATATGTACACCACTTGCTGTTCTATGTCGATCGTACTCGACGAGAATTGTTTTGTGAACAATAATTTTCTTTTATGGAGAAATAAATTTTGTTCGATTCACGACAGAGGATATAATTTTTTCACCAGTTAACCTATTCATTTGGTTACAAAATGTTTTTTCAGACAAGAAAAAACAAAAGTGTCTTAAAATTGTATTTCAAATATCAAATTTGTGAGCTGTGACCTGCTCTGAAGAAGATCACAATTTCGATAGTTTTTGTGAGGCTCACAGTTGTGAGGGTGCTGCCAGAATACGAAAACCTCACAAAATCGAGTTCACCTTATCTTGTGAGGTTGTTGTGACTTGTGAGGTATCAGTGAGGTTTGCCAGAATAGGGCTGTTAGTAAATAGTTAAACGAAAATCTCCAGATTACCTACGGAACATTCGCATACTAATAACGAATTTAGTCTCCAGGTTATTTCCTAGCAAGACGTTAAAATTTAATACATGGAAATCCATCTTTAAGCTGTACACTAAACTCATGAATTCAAGGAATTCCTGAAAGACCTTCCACACTATCCCACTGAGTATAAATACAAAGTGGAAAAGAATTTTGGCTACTACCAAATTTGTGCGAAAGAAATTTCTTTTCATTTTTTGACCACACACAACAGTTTAATTTAACCTCAATAAACATGTAATGAAATGTGTGACAGAATTAGAACCATTTCTAAAAATTCTCATGTATTAACACATGTCAAATCGTGTAGGCTGGGAATATCATATTTTTTTCCACACTTTTCCCTTCAAGCAAATTCACTGACCCAACTTTGTCGGTCTTTCTTAGATCATTTCAAAACGGAGTGTCATACACACATTAGCACATTTTTTTTATATGCATGCAAAAAAAAGAACGAAAATCGAGAGTAATTTTTTTTTACTGAGAAAGAGAGAATGTTTGCATTCCCGAATGGTGAGTTTTTTTTATGGACTGAAAACAAAGGAGAAGACAACAAAAATAATTAACTTTTTTTTAATGTGTTTACGTTCCTGCCCAGCGCAAAAGTTTAATAAAAATTCCCTCCAAAAAAGAAAAACAATTTGAAATCAAAAGTTCATTATTTAATTATTAATTACAAAATAAATCGTGATGTTTTATTTATATACAAACGATACAAGAAAATAAATTGCATAATATTCTTCAACCACAAAACGCCTTTCTCGTTCGCTCATTTTTTTTGGATCCGTTCTGGATTCCATTTGGTTTCGGTTCTCGCTAAGTATGGTGAAATGGGAAACTCTCTTTCTCACAATACATGCACAAAATGAGTCTAAGGTGATTCTAATTTCCATACTAATTTGAGCCGACACACGCAGTTTTGCGGATCCAAGTTTGGATCCGTATACGGAGTCATCCATACGTTGTTTACTACGTGCGCGGATCCAAAGCGGACTCGTTTGCTTGAAGGGTTATAACGGGTGATTTTTTAAGAGGTTTAGAACTTTTAAAAAAAAAAAACACAAAAAATTCGAAAAAATGAATGAAATATTTATTTGAATCGATAGTTTGAACCTTGCAATTTAATGTTTAAAGATAATTTCATGCAAATGTTGACCGCGGCTGCGTCTCAGGTAGCCCATCCGCTGAGTCCAATTTTGGCATACTCTTTCACACATATCGGCCGGTATCTCACGAATGAATGCATGGATGTTGGCTTCCAGTGCGTCAATCGAAGCGGGCTTGTCCCTATAGACATTAGCCTTGACATACCCCCACAAAAAATAGTCTAATGGTGTCAAATCGCACGATCTAGGCGGCCAATTGACCGTCCCGAAACGTGAAATTAACTGTTCACCAAACTCGCCTCGCAATTGCGCCATTGTTTCGCGTGCTGTGTGGCATGTGGCACCGTCTTGTTGAAACCACATATCATGCAAGTCAAGAACTTCCATTTCGGGCAAAAAAAAGTTTGTTATCATCGCTCGGTAGCGTTCACCATTGACAGTAACGCTGCGATTCGCATCATCTTTGAAGAAATATGGCCCAATAATGCCGCCGGCCCATAAACCGCACCAAACAGTGGCTTTTTCGGGATGCATTGGTAGCTGTTGCAATGCTTCTGGCTGATCTTCACTCCAAATGCGGCAATTGTGCTTATTTACGTACTGCTCAGAAGGTCGAGAATGCCGACCATAAAATGGAAGCAGCGCGCGATGAACATTTCGAACCGAGCACGAATTTTGATAGTAAAATTCAATAATTTGCAAGCGTTGTTCATTTTTAAGACGATCCATGGTTAAATTGCAAACCAAACTGAAGCTGTTTGCCAGTGACACAAGGTACTAAACACACGTCAGCTGTCAAAACCAGTGTTGCCAAAACCAAACCAGCTAAAAAATCACCCGTTATAATATGATTTGTTTCACACTTTTTTGACATGTATTAATACTCAGTGGGATAGTGTGGAAGGGCTTTAAATGCATCCCGCAGATCGGATACGCGTGTTGTGAAAAGAAAAACCCATCGAATGCCAAGTTCAAGATTCTTTGTTTTCAGTTTTCAGTTTTTGTTTTTTTTCTTACTTTTTTTTGGAAGTAATAACTTTAAAATGAAATGTCTGATTATTTTAAGTAGAGTTTTTTTAGCATATCCTTTGTTGTTACTTAATACATATTTATGACATACAAATAAATGGAAAATATATAATTTATGAGAAGTGCTTTCCTATAAATTGCGTTCTATACACCCTGTCCCGCGTGCATTTGTTGATGGAATCGCTTCTTAATTTCGCTTCTTTAATTTTGCGAGTTTCCTTGAATAAATTTATATCTTTCGTTACTTGAATTCATTTTTCTAAATATTTGTTTTTGTTGACGCGAAATTAATGAAATTGAAAATCCAAGAAAGTTTGACATTTATTTGACAACATCTTGATGAAAATTGTAGTAGATTCAAGGAAAGTGTGAGGATTTGTTAACGAGAAGGTTAAATATGTTATTAGTAGGATTCCGTTAAAGCTTCGCACTTTATTTTAACCTTGCACTTTACTAATAGTCGGCATAAGTGTTTGGTTATTAGTAAGGCCCAATGTAAATTCATACGGATTTAAATTTTAATATGGATGTATAGAGTGAATAATATGGGCGTTATTGTTATTGTTAGTTTAATTTTTTGCGTTTCGTGGCCTTCGTTTATTCTATAAATGTTGTTGTTGTATTATTGTGTACGCTGGTGTTGTTGGTCTGACTACTTTGTGCGGCTGGCTTTTTATGTTTTTTTCTTTGTTATTGTGTGTAGGTACAGGTAAGAACTAGGAATTCGCAGATTTGGAAAGATCTTTCTGTTTTGAAGTGAAATTTTCTTATATTACGCTGGGTAGAGTAAATTGCGTTGGCCAGATACACTCCAAAACCTTTTTCAATATTCTTGATTTTTCCCATCATGAAGAAAAATCAAAAACGTTTTGGAGTGTATCTGACCAACGGTAAGTCGTATAGTGATGGTTGATACCTTTTTGAAATCAACAAATGATGTTTCAGAAACGAATATCAAAATTTGTTAAAAAAGAATCATCGTTAAAAAAAAATTTACTTTTGGGGATCGCATATTGGAATCTGTATGCGTATTTTAAGATTGCTTCTTCTCATTACAACTTTTGAGTAAAAGATTTGAATGCTTCTTTTAACAGCATTAAGTGCTGATTCCAAAAAGGTATCATTTATCTCTGTACGAATTACCGTTGGCCAGATACACTCCAAAACCTTTTTCAATATTCTTGATTTTTCCCATCATGAAGAAAAATCAAAAACGTTTTGAAGTGTATCTGACCAACGGTAAGTCGTATAGTGATGGTTGATACCTTTTTGAAATCAGCAAATGATGTTTCAGAAACGAGTATCAAAATTTGTTAAAAAAGAATCACCGTTAAAAAAAAATTTACTTTTGGGACTCGCATATTGCAATCTGTATGCGTATTTTAAGATTGCTTCTTCTCATTACAACTTTTGAGTAAAAGATTTGAATGCTTCTTTTAACAGCATTAAGTCTCTGTACGAATTACCGTTGGCCAGATACACTTCAAAACCTTTTTCAATATTCTTGATTTTTCCCATCATGAAGAAAAATCAAAAACGTTTTGGAGTGTATCTGATACTTGGCTATCTCTCTAGAATTTTGTAATGTGTTACTAGACAGACGTGCGTGATATAGAGTGGCAGTTTAAGTTGAGTTTTAAGTGGTTTATAATATGCTATAATACGTATTTGTTAATTATTTTAAAGTTTTTCCCTTATTGACCGCAAAAATCGCAATAAAAAGACAAAATTGTTTGTTGTTGTTTTAATTTTATTTCTTTTTATTCAACACGAATGCATTTCGGTTCTCAGCTGCGGAACCATCATCAGCGGACGACAATTAAACAAAAACACAATGAGATTACATAAAATTACATAAGCTTGACTTTAAGAAAGAACAAAACAAAGAGTGTGACAATTACTGTTTTTATCCATTCTCTTTATTAATAGCGCTGAATAATTGAGAGTCAATTGGTCCAGGGGCCTATTTCACAGAACATACATCACATACATTACAGAAATGTATGTGATGTAAAATAGGTCCAATATGAGTGGGCGTAAATTTTAATTTTTTTTTAAATTATGCGTTTTCTAAGTTAACGCAAAGTTTTTCAAAAAATTCAAAATTTACACTGAGCCATCTTTGGCGTCTACTTTAAGGTACATACATTCATACAATGTATGTGATGTATGTTCCGTGAAATAGGCCCCAGGTTCTAGGTTCATGAGGTTGTTGTTAATATATATATATATATATATAGACTCATATGCGTCTAGTTTACTGGGTTTGTTTACTTTTTTTAAGAGCTTAAAATTATTGTCAAAAGAAGTTATTGTGTGTGGACTATCATTGTCTAGGTCAAATATGTGGGCTGCTATTGCTTTGTCTGTCTCTTTCTTTTTCACGGATCGATGGTGTTCGTTGAATCTAACCTCTGCAGCTCTTCTTGTTTGTCCAATGTATTTTTTGTTGCAGTTAGAACAAGAGATTTGGTAAATGCCGCTGCATCGATTAGTTGGTATGTGGTCTTTTGTTGATCCCAAGAGAGATTTTAATTTGTTGTTGTTTGTATGTACAATGCTCATTTCTGATTTAGCAAAGACATATATTAGCTTGTTGGTAATATTTGGGGTGAAGGGTAAAGTGACACGGTGTTTATTTGAACTTGTGTTTTGATCAAATAACGTACTGATGTTGCTGAGCGTTAACTTCCTCGAGTGTTTTTTGATCAAATTGTCTATGACTTATCTATCGTAGCCGTTCACATCAGCTATATGAAGTATTTGTCGGTATTCTTTCATGTAGTTTTCGACTGATAAAGGTAGACGGCATAATCTGTAAACCATTGAATGGAAGGCTGCAATTTTTTGGTTATAGGCGCAATATGAATCATTTGTTATGTATCGATCTGTAGATGTGGGTTTTCTGTAGACACCGAACTCAACATTTTTCCCCTTTATTTTGATTTCAAGGTCGAGGAAGGGCAAAGTGTGAAGGGTGTCATGCTCTTTCTCGAAAGTGAATTTAATGCTGTGGAATCTATTGTTGATTGTTGTAAGCATTTGGTCAGCTTCTGATTTCTTAACTACAGCAAAGGTATCATCAACATATCTATACCAAATACGTGGTAGTTTACCTTCTTTTTGAAAATCAGATTCAAATTTACACATGTAAGCTTCTGCGACATATGGTGAGAGGCCATTTCCCATACTGCATCCGAAGTTGTTTGAATAAAATGAGTCCCGGAATTGAAAACAATTATGTTTCATGCAAATGTTGATGCAATCAATGTAAGCTTTTGTTTGTTCTGATTGTAAATCAAATTTAAGTAAGTGTTTTCTGATTGCTTCGACTGCTTCATTGATTGGAATCGATGGAAAAAGGGACGTTACATCGAATGAAATCATAATTTCATCGTCTTCAATTTCTATGTCTATGTACTTTGTCAACGAAATCAAATGTGTTCTTGACTGAAAAACCGTCAAAATTTCCGAATTTTCTCAATTCATTAACAAGCCATTTGATTATGATTGTAAGTGGGGAGCTTACATTTGAGACAATTTTTCTCATTTTATCTCCATTTTTGTGCACTTTGGGTAAACCATACATTAACGGAATTGTTGGGTTGGAAACACGTAACTTATATTTATTGACGTTGAATACTTTATGTATGGTGTCAATTACAATTTTGGCATCAGCAATCATGGCATTTAAAGGTGATTTTTTAATTACTTTGAAATTATCTTCTTCTATAGATTTCAACATTTTATTGTCATAATCTGTTTTGTTCAAAATGACTACCTTATTACCTTTGTCAGATTTCATGAAATAAGTGTTATGTTTTTTAAGTTTCTCAAGAGCGTTTTTCATTTAGTTATCTGTAGAGTTAAGATGTTGGTGTTGTTTGAATGTATTTTTAATAAGAGGTAAAGCTTTGTCCCTCACTGACTTTTTTATGTCGTACTGTTTGTATTGTATGGCAGATTCGATGTCAGCTACGATGTCGATAATTGGGACTTTGCGTGGTTTGACTGTAAAATTTAATCCTCTGTTTAATAAATCCATTTCATCTCGATCGAAATTCTCTTCTGAGAGATTGATAACTAGGTCTTTAACTGGTTTTACCAAAGGCTTTTTTAATTTTTTAGGCGCTTTTGTAACAGAAAGCTTTTCATACTTTATGTTTTGTTTATTTCTTTTTTCATCAAACACATCTTCACTTCTCTTGAACAATGCAAAGCACAAATGATTAAAATGATCAAATTCCACAAAATGTAAGTTTCTTGTCATCTTCATATGTAGTTCATAAATATCAAGTTGAACTTGGTCTAAACAATGATAATGGAAATTAATTTCTTGTTTTAGCCACAAACACTTTGCTTCGTATTTGTATTGTATTTGTTGTTATTCTTATTTACAAGTTTTTACTTTTTCGCATTTACCTTTTTTGAATTATATTCTCCTTTATTATCATGAATTACAAATTATAATAATTGAATTTATATATTATCTTTCAAAATATCTTCTCTTAATTTATTTACTGTTAACTTTTTTTATATTAGATTTATTTTTCTGAATTTTTGTTTTGAATATCTAATTGACATCATCATCATTAGGCGTTTTTCTTTTTTAGTCCCGAGCGGGGCACAAAGCGGGCTCTGAGCGAATAGAGCTCACTCCGAACAGAGCGTGACCTGAGCGCACCGATCTATTTAAGAAACTCAATTGAGCACTGAACTCTCATATCTGTCAAATTACATGGAAATTGTATGAAGTTAGCCATGCTCAGCTTTGTGCTCGATGTGCTCGGTCATTTTTTTTCCGAGCTCATCGAGCGAGCCCCGGTCGAGCTGAGCTAAAAAAGAAATGCAAGTTGAGAGCTCGGAGCGCTCCGAGTTAAAAAGTAACATAGTTTTCTTTTTGACAGCTCAGTGCCACGCTCCAAAAAAGAAAAACGCCTATTGTCATCATCATCTTTGCTTCCTGGTTTGTTTGTTCGCTAAAACAGGTTGTGCAATTCTCGGTGCATCTTGTTGGGCACCTACCTATATTATCTGATAATGGTGGTGGGCCCCAATGAGAATAACTATAGGGAATCTATAGCCGCTTTCAATAGAGATAATACGCGGATAGTGATTAACTTAATATGTAGTGAACACAATGGGTTACAAGTGTGCCATCTTAATGCGCAAAGCTTGAGATCAAGGGTAAAATTGGATGAATTCAGATACTTGTTTGAAGGTTCTAAGGTTGATATTGTATACGTTTCTGAGTCTTGGTTCTTGAATGATGTTCTGGATGCAATATATAGTCGAACAGCCCTATTAGTAATCAGAAAATAGATACGAAACAACACTAACACATCACTGATCTCTATAATATACTGGATAGTGTATCCATACAAAAAACTTGACTCCTTTTGAAGAATTTTATAACAGTGGCAAGGTACATTTACTTTTTTTAACTGTTCTAAAGTATAACAGTATAACAAAACATAAATGACAAATTTAACTCATAACCTCGAAAATTTATTTGTGTATTGTGATTGGTGTTGCAATGCAACTTTTCAGCAAGTCCGCGAAAATTTTATAAACAATCATAAAATACATAATTTTTTTTGGTCAAAGTTAAGTGTTTACGTAACAAAAAGAAAAACAAATCAATTTAAGAAACTAGATATTCGATTTCAAGAGCTAGTGCTACCGGAACACGTTGCTCCGTCCTCGTCGTATCGGCTACCGCCCAGTGTTTATGTGCATTAAGTTTACTCGTACGGTCTCTTAACTCCTTACTAGCTCTCTAGGATCCGGCAGACGCGTTACGTCCCCGCGTGAATTCAATAACCTCACCTAGGCTCCAAGAAATTTTGATAAAAATCAATCCAACCAGCCACACGTCTGAGTGATTCAGACGACAAAAATGCAATACAGAATCTTAACAATTACATCTTACATAACAATCCGATCAAAGTGGAAGCGGCAAAGAGCCGTCGTGCCCCCAATACGCCGGCAACCAATGTCTTTGTTGGCAATGTGATGAACAAGACCCGAGCACCGGAGGTGCGAGAACGATTTGAGAAATATGGTACGGTCGTGGAGTGTGACTTTGTGTATTTGTTTACTAGTGTATGGAATTGAATGGACGTGTGGTCGGAATTTCAATTTCAAGAAATTTCTTAAAAGTAATAGAAATTTCTTGAAATTGTTGGTATATCGTTGTCGTTTCAAAACCACTAACATTATAAGGATGGTTGAAATGGTTATAAGTTTTATTTGCAGTTCTCTAAGTGATTATGAAAACAGTTTTCAAATCTAACAAATATTCCAAAAAATTTCTATATAAAAGTAATTTTCGGCATTTTTCAGTTTTAAAGCAAATGTCGAAATTACTTTAATATGGAAATTTTTTGAAATATTTGGTCGATTTGAAAATTATTTTCAGAAACACTAAGAGAACTTCAATTCAAACTCAAAACCGTTCCAATAATTGAAATGAAGCAAGTAGTTTGGAAATCACATCGTTGTATATCTACGAATTTCAAGAAATTTATATTACTTTTAAGAAATTTCTTGAAATTGTTACATATACCTACCACGTTGTTGTTTCAAAACTACTAACTTTATAAGGATGGTTGAAATGGTTCTAAAATTCATTTGAAGTCCTCTAAGTGATTATGAAAACCATTTTCAAATCGAACAAATATTCCAAAAAATTTCCATATAAAAGTAATTTTGGCATTTGCTTTAAAACTGAAAAATGACGGAAATTACTTTTATATGGAAATTTTTTGGAATCTTTGTTCGATTTGAAAATGGTTTTCAGAAACACTTAAAGCACTTCAAATTAAACTTAGAACCATTTCAACCATCCTTATAAAGCAAGTAGTTTGGAAATGAAATCGTAGTATATCTATCAATTTCAGGAAATTTCTATTACTTTTAAGAAATTTCTTGAAATTGGTAGATATACCACGCTGTCGCTTCAAAACTATTTGGTTTATAAGGATGGTTGGAATGGTTCTAAGTTTCATTTTAAGTCCCCTAAGTGATTCTTAAAACCATTTTCAAATCGAACAAAGATTTTAAAAAATTTCCATATAAAAATAACTTCTGAAAAATTTAATTAATCTCCTTTTTAACCACGATTTCAAAAAGATACTTTTCTAAGTTTAAATCATTTAAGAGCAACTTATATGAAATCTTTGTTTTTGTAATGCCTATGTTGAGGGGATTATTCTCCGAATCCCTTATCGATCTGCTGCTTTGGGTTGGCAGCAAAATCCACATACAAAGTATTTAACTTTCACAAAGGCTGGTAAAAAGCAAAATCGTTACAGAGGGTATTCTTTCAAAAAAGATCTTCCCACAATCCCACCAATAAGTATTCTGCAATAAAAACAACAAATTTCCTTTGCAGTATCACAAGGTATAAAAAATGAAACTAACCAGTTTTTTTACCTTCTTTACAATATATTTTTTTTATTTATAACTAAACAACCTGTTCTCACGAATTTACAAGAAGAACTAACCAAAATAATTTTAATGTTAATACTAACAAGCGATCTTAGTCATAGCGACTAGCTCGGTGGTGAAAGCTTAGTACAAGTGGTGAATAACTAAATTAATGAGTGTAATTTTTAAACATTTTAAGCCTGAAAGTAGGCTATAATTTTTAAAAACAAATTTGAATTATGTAACTATATGGTTTATTTATAAACTAACGTTAATGCAAAGAGTAAAAATCCAGAAATCCGAAATGTTAACACATCTCACATCATAAGTCCATCGGTGGAGGTATTTTGTTGAAGGAGCGCCTCGATTCGCTACTCAAAAAAAAATATAAGATTAGTAAATCCAATGTTGAGGGTTGATTTAAGAGTGCCGTTACACACTCAGACATGTTAATAGGAATATAATTTAAATTTCAAAGTTAATAAATAAGTATAATATATTTTAATTTATAAGGTGCTCTGCATTTAGACCAATTGAAATAATTAAAAAAAAATAGAATGTAAATATCAAAAAATGAAAGAAAAAAAAATTATTCTCTCTTTTGTGAAGCATGATATACCTGAAACAATTCACGGTCGACGGGCAAAAGGCACAATTTTACTATAGGGCGCAAAATTTCCCCCTGTTGAGTTTTAACGGTAGCTACACGAACCTTTCCATCTTTTCCTGGATGAACTTCCACAATTTTCCCTAGACGCCATTGAGTGGGTGGCAAGTTTTCATTCCGCACCACCACAATATCTCCGATTTCCATATTACGTTGAGAATATTTCCACTTTGTTCTTCGTTGAAGATCGGTCAAATATTCCTCCTTCCATCGCCTCGAAAAAGAATGTAAAATTTGTTGGACTCTTTTCCAATTCTTTAAGGTGGTACTTTCGCTAGCTTGACCTTCGGGTAAGGCAAGTAAGGGTGCACCTTTTAAGAAATGCCCCGGAGTTAAAGGAAGAGGCTCAAAGGGGTTTTCACTTATCGGAGAAATAGGGCGGGAGTTCATACACGACTCAATTTTGACAAGTAATGTTGAAAACTCTTCAAACGTTAATTTGGAGTTTCCAACAACTTTTTTAAAATGATTTTTAAAAGATTTTATACCGGCCTCCCAAAGGCCACCCATATGAGGAGAACCTGGTGGAATAAAATTCCATTTCAAATCTTTAGGTAGGTATATTTTTTCAGCTTCTGATGTAGCAGTTTCTAAAGCCTTTTGAATCTCTTTTGTAAGTATTTTATTAGCACCCACGAAATTGGTACCATTATCCGAAAAAAGTTGTTGAGGAACACCTCTACGACCGACAAATCTATCAAGAGCTGCTAGGAATGACTCTGTAGAGAGACTTCCTACGGCTTCTAAATGTACAGCTTTTGTACAAAGACAAATAAAAAGACATGCATAACCTTTAGTAGCTTGATAAAACCGACCCTTATGAACCTTTAGTTCAAAGGGGCCAGCAAAATCTAGTCCGACATTAGTGAAAGGAAGAGAAAAGTTAACTCTTTCCGGTGGGAGTGTTCCCATAAGCTGGGTTTGAAATTTCTTTTTGTGCAAAACACAAACAATGCACGTATTGAGTTTTGATTTTATCAAGTTTTTTAGTTTTGGGATCCAATATACCTTACACTTGTTGGTTGCCTCCATGTAGGGAAATTTTATGCACAAAATCTACCAACAGTTTTGCTAAGGAACATGAATATGGTAATATAATAGGAAATTTTTCCTGAAAGGTCAAATCAGCATTCGTTAAACGGCCATTTACTCTCATAATTTTTTGAGAGTCTAAATAAGGGTTGAGAGACAAAATTGAGCTATTCTTGTTTAACGGTTTAGAATTTAAAAGATTTTTGTACTCTTCACTAAAATAGAGATGTTGTGCTAATCTAACCAGCCTAGTTTTCACAAAAACTATTTCATGTTGTGACAAATTTGTAGAAAAGTACCTTTTTCTTTTGGGAGAAGCTAAGTTTATAAATCTAAACAGGTACGAAATAACTTTTATGGCACGAGCGTAACATGAAAATCTTCTCAAAAAATCATGGGTTGTACCTTCTAAATTCACTAAAAAACTTTTAATTTCTTCAGTTTCCGTATTCCAATTGGGATCTTTTTGAATATTCGTTATTGGCCATGTTTCTTTAGATAAAGATAACCAACTTGGACCGTGCCACCATTGGGTATTATTTATCAAATTCTGAGGCATACCACCTCGGGAAGCGACGTCAGCGGGATTATGTTCTGAAGGAACATGTCTCCAAATGCTACCTGTCGGGCTTTCCGTTTGTACTTTAGACACTCTATTTCTGACAAAGGTTTCAAGCCGAGATGGACAGTCACGGATCCAATACAGTACAATCATTGAGTCCGTCCAGAAGTAGACGGGACAATTTTTAAGGCTTAGACTACTAAGTACAGCGTTTACTAACTTCGTTAGCAAAACAGCTCCACAAAGTTCTAGCCGAGGAATCGAAATTGCTTTTAAGGGTGCAACTTTCGTTTTCGAGCAGAGCAGGTGAGTGAAAATGTTTCCACATGAATTTGAAACTCTTGAATAAACTGCAGCAGCATATGCATGGAGAGAAGCATCGCAAAAGCCATGGATTTCCATGCACATTTCGGGATTATAGTCAATCCATCTTGGGATTTTTATATTTTTAATAATTGGAAAGGCGTTCCCGAAATCCTTCCAAATTTCTAAATGATTAGAGTTTATATGGGCATCCCGATCTATTTTGTCTTTCCAGACATCTTGCATCAAAATTTTTAATACAATTGTTGTTGGCGCTAACCAACCAATAGGGTCATATATTTTTGCTATGTTCGAAAAGAGTTCACGTTTTGTAATTAGGGACACTGGTTGGGGAAACATTTTACATCGAATGTAGAAACAATCTTCTCTGGCATTCCACCCTACGCCTAAAAGAGTGAAGACTCTTCAAACATAAGAAAGTGTTGGTCTAAAACATCCCCCCTAGGAATGTTTTCCAACAAGCGAGGGTGGTTGGCAGTCCATTTTTTTAAACAAAATCCGCCAGACAAAAGGAGTGCTTTTAATTGTTCTTGAACTTGAACAACAACATCTAAGTTAAAACCTCCAGAAAAAACATCATCCACGTAAAAATCAGACAACAACACATCTTTAGCCAAAGGATATTTGTTTCCATCATCGGAAGCAAGTTGATGCAGTGTTCGAATTGCCAAGTATGGAGCACAGTTCACTCCAAAAGTAACACGATTTATTTGAAAATCAGCCAAATCTGATACTGAATCTGAAGATCGAAAAATTAATCGTTGGAATTTTTGATGATCTGGGTGAACATGTATTTGGCGATACATTTTTTCAATATCGCTGTTAAAAACGTATGGATATTGTCGCCATCTTAATAAAATTGCTTGCAAATCATTTTGTAAAGCCGGACCACTGTATAAAAAGTCGTTTAGACTCGTACCATTGCTTGTAGCTGCGCTGGCGTTAAAAACGACTCTTACTTTTGTTGAAGCACTATCCGGTTTTACCACAGCATGGTGCGGTAGATAAAAGTGTGGTTCAGACAGATTCAAGCTACATTTTGGCAGAAGAGTCATATGACTCAACGAAACGTACTCATTGAGCACTTTATTGTACTCTTCTTTGAGCGACACATCACTAAGTAAACGCTTCTCTTGACCCAGATACTGTGAAACTGCACGTACTCTCGAAAGGCCTAAGTCAAAAATGTTTAAATTAGGATTAAAGGGAAGTTTCACTATGTAACGACCATCTGAATTTCGTATTGTCGTATCCATAAACAATTTTTCGCAAAATTTATCTTCGTTAGATAAGGGTTTTATATCTTGAACTTCTTCGAGTTCCCAAAATTTCTGAACTTGTTTTTCTAAACACAGTTCGCTAAAAACGTTTGAAGGGATGATTTATTTGAACTTTCGTCACATGGTCCTGAAAGGACCCACCCAAAAGCGGTATTTTGAGCAATCGGAGAAAGTTCCTTTTCTCTTTTAATGCCTTCACGTAAGATGAGGGGGTATATATCTGCTCCGATCAACAAATGTATTGGGGCAGGTTTGTCAAAGTTAGGATCTGCCAATCGCAAATTTTTGAGCTCAACCAAGTTTGATACTTCAACAGTTTGCGATGGCAAATTACCTGTCAACCTTTTCAGAACAATTGCTGAAACAGGAATATGTACATCAGGGTTGATGCGAGATTCGAGAGTGAGGGGACACATACTCGTTGAACATTCACTATGAACTTGTCCAATGCCACTCACAGATGCATTGGTTGAACGGGTGAAGAGCTTAAATCGGTTCACTACAGACTGCAGGATGTATGTAGCTTCAGAACCTGGATCGATTAAAGCTCTCAAAAGCAATGTTTGGTTATGAACTGTTCATAACCAAAGCTGTAGGGAGTATCAGATGGGATATCTGTTTTTAATTCCATCGTTGGTTGTTTTTGTAATTTTGAAGTGGACTGTATGGGAGTGGTACCTGAAGAAGTGTTAGGAAGCGTAGGAGATGTTGTGTCGTGAGATGCGGGTTTTGGTGGAGTAAAGTGTAGTAAGCTATGGTGCCTTCTACCACACTGATCACAAGATACTTTACTTTTACACTCATACACCGAATGTGTGAGTGCAAGACAGTTGTAGCAATACTTCTGGGTTTGTGCTAGCTTACGTCGAGATGAAACATCCATCTCTAAAAATTTTTTGCATAAGCGCAACGGGTGGTTGCTATTGCATATCTTACAGCAAAAGCTCTTTTGTTCGATATGAAAGGAGTTTATTTTTTTCGAATTTGAATTTGATAATGGATTAGTGTTTTTACGGGGACATTGCTTGACTTCTTCAACAGATTCAAGTATTCTGTATCTAGAAGCGAGAAAATCTTCTAAAGATTTCCAAGTAGGAACTTCATTTTCTTTTGGAAGACTTTGTTCAAAAAGAAACAAAGTGTTTTCAGGAATCTTTTGAGAAATCATGAAAACTAGAATCGGATCCCAGTTATCTGTTTTAATATTGTAGCTTGAAAGGATTCCTAAACAATCGCGCACGGTTCTGTGAAGCCTTCTTAAAGCTGCGCCACTTTCTGTTGAAATGGATGGTATAGAAAAAAGTGCTTTAAGTTGGGTATTTATTAAGATACGTCTATTTTCGTATTGAGATTTTAATGCATCCCATGCTAGTTTAAAGTTGTCTGCAGTGATTGGAAACTTGTCAACAATGTCATGAGCTTCTTTTTTAGTTTTTAATCGTAAATGAAATAACTTTTCTACATCACTTAATCGGGGTGGTTAACGTAAATTGATGTGAACATGTCACGAAAAGTAGGCCAGGATTTGTAGTCCCCTTCGAAACATTCTGCGTCGCAAGGTGGAACTCTTATTCCAAACTCTGAATCAGGCCTTTGAGGAAGAAACACATTTTGTTTTGTTTCCTTGCTTGTACCTACTTCTATCGCATCTATTATACTACCTACTGTAGTAAAATAATTTGTTGAAACTGATGTATATTTGGATTTAATCGCCACTAATTTTAAATCGTCCAAACTTTTATCTTCGTTCTTTAAACATTTCGTATAAATTAAACGAAAACTATCCCACAAAACCTCGAATTCCTTTTTCCATACTTTGAACATACCAGAAGTCATACTTTCCCTATTTGGTACATCGCGAAAACTATTGATAGTTTCATTTATTTGCTTAACGCACAAATAAAAATCTTCAGAAGTAGACATTTTGAAGAAGCAAGAAAAAATGGAATAAAGATCGATCTCAAACGAAGAAAAAGGTTCACAAAAAAATTGAAATAAAATTTCAAAAGAATAATTAATTTAATTCAATTTTCCAAATAATGATTATCAAATCTGGAATATTCTTTTAAATAAAAGAACCGATAATCCTTAACAGGATCTCAAAATACCGTATGGTTTATTCACCAAGAAAAAGATTAGAAACGTATTAAAATCACGAGATCAAAAAAAAACCGTAGCCAAACTGTACCTTAAACTTACGATCAAAAACCGTTCCAAATATTCCCACTTCACAAAGATTTTTTATCACACTTAATTAATTTTTATTTTTATTTTCAATTAAAAAATATCTTTAAAATCACACATCAAACGATGCAATCTTTTCTCTTTAATAAAAAATGTTTTTGATTACCATAAAAATATCATAGTCAAATAAAAAAAATTCTTCAATCAAAATATTCAATTAAAAATCATCCAAATATATAAATCTTTTGCACAGCACCTACCTTGGATTAGGGATATGGGATTGGGCTTTCCAATAATTATGCTTTTTTAATTTTCGTTCACAAGTACTCCAATTCGGCTCGATCGGATCAAAAAAAATGTTGAGGGGATTATTCTCCGAATCCCTTATCGATCTGCTGCTTTGGGTTGGCAGCAAAATCCACATACAAAGTATTTAACTTTCACAAAGGCTGGTAAAAAGCAAAATCGTTACAGAGGGTATTCTTTCAAAAAAGATCTTCCCACAATCCCACCAATAAGTATTCTGCAATAAAAACAACAAATTTCCTTTGCAGTATCACAAGGTATAAAAAATGAAACTAACCAGTTTTTTACCTTCTTTACAATATATTTTTTTTATTTATAACTAAACAACCTGTTCTCACGAATTTACAAGAAGAACTAACCAAAATAATTTTAATGTTAATACTAACAAGCGATCTTAGTCATAGCGACTAGCTCGGTGGTGAAAGCTTAGTACAAGTGGTGAATAACTAAATTAATGAGTGTAATTTTTAAACATTTATGAAAAGCCTAAAAGTAGGCTATAATTTTTAAAAACAAATTTGAATTATGTATATGGTTTATTTATAAACTGACGTCAACAGCCTATAATACACTTTCTATATTTAGGAACTCAACAAATTCCCAATAAAATTGTATTTGGTTAATATAATAATTATGTGGAAGTGCTGTTGGTATTAACATAATAGGTGCACTGAATACTACTAACTTTGGCTTACCTTAAGTTTTTTACTATGTTAAAACTTCAAAGGAAATAAATTAACCAATTTTTTTTTTATATTTTTGAAAAAGCGCTTTTTATTTAAGTTTTTTTCAATTTAATTTTGTTTAATGGTGATTCTTTTTCAAGAAATTTTGATACTCGTTTTGAAAGCATCAATTGCTGATTCCAAAAAGGTATCATCTATCTCTGTTTGAATTACCGTTGGCCAGATACACTCCAAAAACCTTTTTCAATATTCTTGATTTTTCCCATCATGAAGAAAAATCAAAAACGGTTTGGAGTGTATCTGACCAACGGTAAGTCGTACAGTGATGTTTGATACCTTTTTGAAATCAGAAATTGATGCTTTAGAAACAAGTATCAAAATTTGTTAAAAAAGAATCACCATTAAAAAAATTTACTTTTGGGGCTCGCATAATGGAACTTGTATGCGTATTTTAAGAGTGCTTTTTCTAATTAAAACTCTTCTGTAAAATATTTTAATACTTATTTTAACAGCATTAAGTGTTGATTCCAAAAAGGTATCATTTATCTCTGTACGAATTACCGTTGGTCAGATACACTCCAAAACTTTTTTCAATTTTCTTAATTTTTGCCATCATGAAGAAAATGCAAAAACATTTTGGAGTGTATCTGACCAAAGGTAAGTCGTACAGCGATGGTTGATACCTTTTTGAAATGACATCCTGGCCAGAAAAGAAATATGATCTTCGTTAATTGTTTTGGATAGCACCTTTTCCTGTTATTCATATTTAATTTATGGCGCGAAACAAAATCGACAATAAACTTTATTTTTTTTTGTGACTGACGAAATGTCAAAAAAGAGCCCCGTTTAGCAATTTTATACATAACAGTTTTTTTTGAATCCATTTGAAGATGACAATCAGTGTACCTTGCCACTGGGTGCGTGTTTGGTAACTTGAATTTTTTTCTGAATTTGTAAAAAAAATGCACAGCAAATTGCTTTAAAAACTAAAATTGCTAAACAGGGCTCTCTTTTGACATTTCGCCAGTCACAAAAAAAATAAAGTTTATTGTCGATTTTGTTTCGCGCCATAAATTAAATAAAATACGCATACAAGTTCCAATATGCGAGTCCCAAAAGTAAATTTTTTTTAATGGTGATTCTTTTTTAACAAATTTTGATACTCGTTTTGAAAGCATCTATTTCTGATTCCAAAAAGGTATCAACCATCGCTGTTCGATTTACCATTGGCCAGATACACTCCAAAACCTTTTTCAATATACTTGATTTTTCCCATCATGAAGAAAAATCAAAAACGGTTTGGAGTGTATCTGACCAACGGTAAGTCGTTCAGCGATGGTTGATACCTTTTTGGAATCAGCAATTGATGCTTTCGAGTATCAAAATTTCTTGCAAGAAAATCAGTTTTAAAGCATTCGGCATTTGCTTTAAAACTGAAAATTACTGAAATTACTTTTATATGGAAAATTTTTTGGAATATTTGTTCGATTTGAAAATGGTTTTCATAATCACTTAGAGAACTTCAAATGAAACTTAGAACCATTTCAACCATCCTTATAAAGTTAGTAGTTTTGAAACGACAACGTAGTATATGTAACAATTTCAAGAAATTTCTTATAAGTAATATAAATTTCTTGAAATTTGTAGATATACAACGATGTCATTTCCAAACTACTTGCTTCATTTCAATTATTAGAACGGTTTTGAGTTTGAATTAAAGTTCTTTTAGTGTTTCTGAAAACCATTTTCAAATCGATTAAATATTTAAAAAAATTTCTATATAAAAGTAATTTCGACTTTTGCTTTAAAACTGAAAAATGCCGAAAATTGCTTTTATATAGAAATTTTTTGGAATATTTGTCTGATTTGAAAATGGTTTTCATAATCACTTAGATAACTTCAAATGAAACTTAGAACCATTTCAACCATCCTTATAAAGTTAGTAGTTTTGAAACAACAACGTGGTATATGTAACAATTGCAAGAAATTTCTTAAAAGTAATATAAATTTCTTGAAATTTGTAGATATACAACGATGTCATTTCCAAACTACTTGCTTCATTTCAATTATTGGAACGGTTTTGAGTTTGAATTGAAGTTCTCTTAGTGTTTCTGAAAACCATTTTCAAATCGATTAAATATTTCAAAAAATTTCTATATAAAAGTAATTTCGACTTTTGCTTTAAAACTGAAAAATGCCGAAAATTGCTTTTATATAGAAATTTTTTGGAATATTTGTTCGATTTGAAAATGGTTTTCATAATCACTTAGAGAACTTCAAATGAAACTTAGAACCATTTCAACCATCCTTATAAAGTTAGTAGTTTTGAAACGACAACTTGGTATATGTAACAATTTCAAGAAATTTCTTTATTTATTTATATTTTATTTATTTATAAATTTCTTAAAAGTAATATAAATTTCTTGAAATTTGTAGATATACAACGATGTCATTTCCAAACTACTTGCTTCATTTGAATTATTGGAACGGTTTTGAGTTTGAATTGAAGTTCTTTTAGTGTTTCTGAAAACCATTTTTAAATCGACCAAATATTTCAAAAAATGTCCACATAAAAGTAATTTCGACATTTGCTTTAAAACTGAAAAATCCCGAAAATTACTTTTATATAGAAATTTTTTGGAATATTTGTTCGATTTGAAAATGGTTTTCATAATCACTTAAAGCACTTCAAATAAAACTTATAACAATTTCAACCATCCTTATAAAGTTAGTGGTTTTGAAACGACAATTTCAAGAAATTTCTGTTACTTTTAAGAAATTTCTTGAAATTGAAATTCCAACCACACGTCCATTCAATTCTTTAATTACATCTTGGAAGTGTCCCACACTGTCCAAATGCACAAACCCATACACTAGTAAACACATACACAAAGTCACAATCCACGACCGTATCATATTTCTCAAATCGTTCTCGCACCTCTGGTGCTCGGGTCTTGTTCATCACATTGCCAACAAAGACATTGGTTGCCGGCGTATTGGGGGCACGACGCACAGAGGAAAATAATTGTGTGTTTCGGATCAAAAATCCAGAACTTTTTTGTTTTTAAAGATAGAGCGTTGAAATTTTGCATAAATAAAAAGGAATGTATAACGTTTCCAGTGGAATGCTGTTAATAAGAATAATAATAACAGTAATAAATATTTAAAAAAAAAGTAAAAAAATTAAAAAACTCCATGGAATAATATATAGGCTGATTTGCATAAGGTTTAACAAAAGACTAAAACTTGTAGGTTGGATCGAAGTAAGAAAATAATCGCATGGAAGGGGGGTCTATTTCCCTCCGTTTAGGTGACTTCAAACAGACACACAATTATTAAAAAACAATGGCAACACTTAATACATCGTGCAACAATTTTTTTGAATGCCAGAAATCCATTCCTTAATTTGCTTTTTAATTCAAGTTGCTTGAGCAAATAGTTTTTGAGGAATTAATTTTCTAACTCAAAATTTTTAAAAAGAAAACTTGATTTTTTTATTCAAACAGATTTTTTTCAAATTTAAAGTTTTTAAGTCCTAATTTTAATTTTAATACTTAATTCTCTTATAAATTTTAAGTCAAACACTGAAAACTAGAAGGTTCTAGTACTTATACTTTTAAAGATATAAAGGAAGAAAAAACTGAACTGACCTCATTCATACCGTAGGGTAGCTAAATGATCATATGAATTGAATTTTTCTTTTTTTTGTAACGATGTTGTTTTAGATATTTGCTTATATCTTTTAAAGTATAAGTCCTAGAACCTTCTGGTTTTCAGTGTTTAACTTCAAATTGATAAGAGCATTGAATATTCAAATTCAAAATAGTACCTAAAATCGTAAAATTTTTAAAAATTTCAGTTTGAACAAAAAAAAATATTTTTTTTATTTTTATTTTTAGTTAGAAGATTAATTTTTTAAAAACTATTTACTCAAACAACTTGATTTAAAAATCACATTTAAGAATGAATTTTTAGCTCTAAAAAAAGATATACGATGACATTGTGAGTCTTACCATTGTTTTTTAATATTTTTTACAATAGCTGAAATAGAGATTTTTAATTGTATCGCTTTTATCACTGTTTTGCTTATAACTTCCGAAACCGCACGTTTCCGCAGCTGATTCTTATAAATGTTTTTTTATAAGAACTTAAGCTTTTAATCAAAACTAATTGTAAAGCGTGGTAAGGCGTGGGTAACTATTAAAAGTCTCGGTGAACTTAAAAAATATTTTTTTTTAATTCTATTTTACATTTTAATTAATTACTTGTGAACTTAATAATACAATTAAAAACTTAAAAATGTTCTAAGATCTCCATAAAATAAGCTTTTCAGAAATGTATTATACTTTATACCTATTCCTAAAAAGTCTTATAGAAAACTAACTTTCAAAGTGATGAACCAAACGGACTTGAATTGAAAACCCAAAAAAATAATAAATAATAATGCTTAAAAAAAATTGTTCTTGCACATATTATGTAAAATTCTTGTATTTTCGTAAAGATTTACAATTAAGATTTAAAATAAAATTGAAATGTAATGTCAGTAGCGACTTTGGTAAAAACCATTTATGATATGCTATTGTTCTACCATTTTCCACTGTGCGTCGGCACTTTGCCGCTTCCACTTTGATCGGATTGTTGTGTAAGATGTAATTGTTAAGATTCTTATTGCGTCGCGACCCTGTTGCTCCGATTCCATTCGAAGACGGTACCGTATTTCTCGAACAGCGTACGCAGCTCGCCAGCTTGAGTATTCTCGTCGAAATTCGCCATGTACAACTTGAATGTGCCAACGCCTGGCATTTTTGTCGTCTGAATCACTCAATCGTGTGGCTGGTTGGATTAATTTTTATCAAAATTACTTGAAGCCTAGGTGAGGTTAATGAATTCACGCGGGGACGTAGCGCGTCTGCCGGATCCTAGGGAGCTAGTAAGGAAGGTGATAAAAGCTCGTACGAGTAAACTTAACGCACATAAACACAGGGCGGTAGCCGATACGACGAGGACAGAGCAACGTGTTCCGGTAGCACTATCTCTTGAAATCGAATATCTAGTTTCTTAAATTGATTTGTTTTTCGGTTTGTTACGTATACACTTAACTTTAACCAACAAAAATTATGTATTTTATGATTATTTAGAAAATTTTCGCGGATATGCTGATAAGCTAACACAAATCGTAATACACAAATAAATTTTGAGGTTATGGGTTAAATTTGTCATTTATGTTTTGTTATACTGTTATAATTTAGAACAGTTAAAAAAGTAAATGTACCTTGCCACTGTTATAAAATTCTTCAAAAGGAGTCAAGTTTTTTGTATGGATACACTATCCAGTATACTATAGAGATCAGTGGGAAAGTCTCGCATCGGCATTTTATTGCAACACGTTCGTGTTTGTTTTCCATTCCCTGTTTGGTTTGTTTGTAAAAGTACAGAAAAAACAAATCGTCGGTTGAAATAAAATTTTTACAAAAATATTGTTTTATATGAACATTTATAAAACAGAAAAAAAAATTGTATGCCTTTCTAAAAGTTTGGAAAATTTTTAAAATATTTGAAAAATGTTAGATTATTTAAAAATGTTTTTTCTTTTAAATTTCAAATTTTGTTTTTTGAAAAACTTATTTTATTTTTTATTGATACTAATAAAACTATCGATTGTTTATCGATTAATCGATAGTTTTTTTTTTTTTTAATCATTACTATCGCAAACTCCAACAATCGATGTTTTATTAGCCGTGTTTTTTTGCAAGCCCGGGGGGAATTGGATGAAAAAAACGACATCGGTGCTAAACAATTAACATGTTAAATGCAACAACAACTAATCCCGGAGAATTCTCGGGGCTTAACTTAAGCGCACCGAAAAACTGTGTTACCGGCATAAATTGCATACATGTTATCGATTGTTTGTATGAAAACTCCATGTTTTTTACTGTCATGGCGTCGCTAATCCCCGCTGTCGTTTTTTTCAACCAATTCCCCCCGGGCTTGCACTTCAGTGCACTAGTAAATTCGTTCTCGCTGTTCTTATACTTTTTGAATATACTTATTGAGATTTTGAAAATAACCGACATTTTGGTGGTGAATTTGTGCCAAGTGTAAATGTGTGCAAATAATTCGAGGTGAATGGTCGCCAACTGCATATGTGTGCGTGTTTTTACTAAATCAGCTGTTTTGAAGCTGTCTTGAAGGCGCCAATGTCAACAGTTTTCTTCAAAGATACTTAATAAACATTTTGGAGTGTGTTTTTAGGGGCAATTACTCTTAGGCGTTCTTCTAATGCTGGATTAAAAACAACACCCTAAAATAAAAAAGAAATTAAACATTAAATAACTTATACAAGAATTACAGCCCTATTCTGGCAATACTCACTGATACCTCACAAGTCACAACAACCTCACAAGGAAAGGTGAAATCGATTTTGTGAGGTTTTCGTACCCTCACAACTGTGAGCCTCACAAAAACTATCGAAATTGTGATCTCCTTTTGAGAACCTCACAACAACCTCACAAGAAATCAACCTCACAATGGCTTGTGGCTTGTGAGTTGTGAGCCCTCACAACGCCAGAATAGCCCTGTTAAGTTATAACTTTGAAAGCGTCTGCTGGTTTAGATTTCAATCGTTTTAGGTGTTGCAGTGGATTTTTAGGGCATCTGTAAGAGCAAATTGAGATGTTTCCTCGACCAAATTTGGTTTTCCAATTTGAGCTTCAATAGGGGTATTCCCGATCCGATGCAACTGGTCTTGTATCATTGCAAAGATAAAAAAGTGTAAAATTGCTATACCCTAACCCCATTGTAAAAAAATAACTTTGCACTTTTGCAATGATACAAGACCAGTTTCCATCGGATCGGGAATACCCCTAATGTATTGCAAAATAACACCGGCAGCTCCAAGAGCGACAAAAGAAAGATCGCAGGCTGCCGTCAAGACTTTGCCCTAATCGGTGAGCATTGCCTCCAAACCAGCACGAATATCTGTAAACGCCTCTCAACTTCGTTGTTGCTTTTTGGCCTTTGTTAGCCAGGGGCCCAACTATGTAACTCGATTCTACAATAAAAATGTTCGAATTCGCAAAATCTCAGCTCGCTAATTCTCTAGCAGACGCCTATAAACGGAAATAGAACAGCGCTAGTTGAAGATTCTGTGGCAAAAAGTAGAAAGCACCGAAATTTGATCCCAATTTCATACATATTTACCACTTAAAATAAGCATTGAAAACAACTTTCGAATGGATTCGAAAGTAGAAGCAAGTTACATAGTAGTGCCCCAGGGTTACTGGCTGAACACAATGCTGCAACTGGAATCGGAGCTGCAGCTGCAACTGTTTTAAAAAAATGTCGTACGTCGTTTTTTTTATCTGCCCACAATGAGCTGTACAGCTTTTTATATATTTTAAAGGAAAAAAACAACCACGAGTTTCTTATTCAATTTTTGTATTTCCAATATTTTTATTTTAATTAATATTTTTTTTGCGACACAAATGAGCACTAAAAACTTCAATATTTTTTTTAGGCACTTTTTTTCTTCATATAAATTGAAACGTCAGAAGTGCTGCACGTGAAAAAGTTAAAAGTTGGTGAACCTTTGCAGCACCGACTGCAGTTGCGTTGCGTTGTGTTCGTAACATTGAATTTGTGTGGTTTTGATTTGACAGCTATTCAGTTGCAGCTCCGTATCCTTTGTGTTCAGCCAGTTACTGGTAGCCTACGTTAGAATCCCCGATAATGATAATTGATAATTATTTCGGCGCTGGCAATGGGTACGTTCAGAAGAACGTAGGGACTAGAAATTAAGGCAAGTTTCCAGTCTCTGATTGGTCAGCTGTCAAGAAGATGTGCCACACCACCTTTGTTTTTGTTTTGCACTGCCCGAGGTGAAAACATGTACACACCGATAGGAATTCAACACGTTATAAAAAATGTAAGCAAAAGGTTTCGAGGGGACGGAGACGAGGAAATTTGACTCTCTCTATTAGTTCTTTCTCTCTGATATGTAGGCCTGTATTCACCGAGCGCTCATATGAGCCTCATAAGTTTATGAGGCTCATAACTTTGGGGTATTCACCAACCACTCATAAATATGTTTCGAATTTCGAAAAAGAGAGCCACTTTGTGTCAACCAGGCACTCCCAAACTTTAAAATCAAACTTTTTTAGGTAGATGGAGTGGTAGCGATGGAGATGTTTGTGTTTGTGGGGGTGGTGGTTGTGGAAATAGTTTCGAAAATGTCGAAATATTTTTCGAAGAGAGCGCTCATAAGTTATGAGTGGTCGGGACCACTCATAACTTTTATGAGCGCTCATAAATATCCACTTATTATTGGTTGGTGAATAGGTTTATGAGGCTCATAAGTTATGAGTGCTCGGTGAATACCGGCCGTAGTCCCTCTCCCTAGTGTCTGCTGAACGTACCCAATGAAAATAGTTTAAAAGACTACCCACAGCAGATTAATAAAAAAAAAAAATCGAACTGTCATAACAAATGAACTCACCGCATTAAATTGTTGTTGCAATTCACATCTTTTCATCGACACAAAGTGAAATTACAAATAAAATAATGTAAACAAATGGGTTTTGGCGGATGAAACGTATGAAAGTTTCATATCTTTATAATACAGTATCTTTGGTTTTCTCGGTAAACTTGTCTGATATCACAGTACACATATTAAAGGTAATATCATTAGCGTTTTCATTTTTGTTCAGTTCTGCGCATCTGTCAAAATCGAGGTATTATGGTGGTAAAATGGTGGAGTCAGTGCCCCTTTCCTTGTCTAATATCAATATTTTGTTGTTGTTTCTAATGATGCGCGTTGAGTTCCTGTGGGCACTCGAACAGCCATTTTTAATTTTTTGACATTTCCAACTTTGACAACCTGCGCAATATATTACCTTTGATTTGTGTACTGTGGTCTGATATAGCATACGCATACGCTCGTTCTTTCTACCAGGGTTGTCAGGTTTGAGAAAGGGGAATCGCCAAACGTAGTCTTAATCGCCAAAAAATCACCAAATTTCAATATCTTCCACCCAATAAATCACCAAATTTAAAAATGAAATACAATTTCGCAACTTTTAGTTTCTCCATAAAAAAAAACAAAAGAAAACAATTCAAAAACTTAAAAATTGAAGAAAACAATACGTTTTTGTTTACCTAGTCTTCCTCAATAAATTCAATGTATGTATTAATTGTTGTCCATTGGATCTTTTTCATATAAAAAATTAAGGGCCAGTTTCACAGTGCACACTTAGCAAAATAAGTGGCACTTAATTTTCCCATTTTGGCACTTTAGCCGCAGTTTTACTACCTAAGTTAGGGGAACTTAAGTGGCCAACATCGGAGACTTAAGTGTCACTTATTCCGATAAGTTTACACCGTGAAATTGGGAATTAGTTTTCCATATTTGGCACTTAAGTGACACTTACTTCACTGTGAAACTGGCCCTAAATCGCCAAAAACTAAAAATATCGCCTTTTTGCCGGTACATCGCCAAATCGATTTTCGTGTCGCCAAATGAAATTTCAAATCGCCTGTTTGGCGAAATATCGCACAATCTGACAAGCCTGGCTTTCTACACGCCACACGGTGTTTTGTATAAGTGATACGATGCGACAAAAGGCTAATGCACGTAGGTTAGGTCAAGACAAGGAAATGATTTTATGATGGTCTATTTCCATCGGTGTTGAAATTATAAATTAATTTATAATTTTGTTCAAAGTTATTAAGTAGTACATATTTTTGGTTTTAATATTCATTGGCTCTTATCAAATTTTAGTCAAACACTAACAACCAGATGAAATGGTTTGTATAATTTTTAATTTTCTCCAACACATAAAACCATCTAGTTTCATTTGTTTGAGAATAAATAGGGACTGTGAATAATAAAATACTTTGTTTAAATATTAAACAAATTTTGTATACACATTTTTTGTTTCCCAAATTTTGAGTTTGAAAGTAATTTGATTAGAAAATAAAATAAAATAAAATAAAATAAAATAAAATAAAATAAAATAAAATAACATAAAATAAAATAAAATAAAATAGAATAAAATAAAATAAAATATAATATAATAAAACAAAACAAAATCAAATCAAATCAAATCAAATCAAATCAAATCAAATCAAATCAAATCAAATCAAATCAAATCAAATCAAATCAAATCAAATCAAATCAAATCAAATCAAATCAAATCAAATCAAATCAAATCAAATCAAATCAAATCAAATCAAATCAAATCAAATCAAATCAAATCAAATCAAATCAAATCAAATCAAATCAAATCAAATCAAATCAAATCAAATCAAATCAAATCAAATCAAATCAAATCAAATCAAATCAAATCAAATCAAATCAAATCAAATCAAATCAAATCAAATCAAATCAAATCAAATCAAATCAAATCAAATCAAATCAAATCAAATCAAATCAAATCAAATCAAATCAAATCAAATCAAATCAAATCAAATCAAATCAAATCAAATCAAATCAAATCAAATCAAATCAAATCAAATCAAATCAAATCAAATCAAATCAAATCAAATCAAATCAAATCAAATCAAATCAAATCAAATCAAATCAAATCAAATCAAATCAAATCAAATCAAATCAAATCAAATCAAATCAAATCAAATCAAATCAAATCAAATCAAATCAAATCAAATCAAATCAAATCAAATCAAATCAAATCAAATCAAATCAAATCAAATCAAATCAAATCAAATCAAATCAAATCAAATCAAATCAAATCAAATCAAATCAAATCAAATCAAATCAAATCAAATCAAATCAAATCAAATCAAATCAAATCAAATCAAATCAAATCAAATCAAATCAAATCAAATCAAATCAAATCAAATCAAATCAAATCAAATCAAATCAAATCAAATCAAATAAAATAAAATAAAATAAAATAAAATAAAATAATAAAATAAAATAAAATAAAATAAAATAACATAAAACCAAATAAAATAAAATACAGTATAATCAAATAAAATAAAATAAAATAAAATAATAGATTTTTGACTTTCAAAAAAGTCAATTCTTTGTTGTAAGTGTTGCCGTTATTTCTGAATATTTTTTTTTGGAAGTTGTCCCTCCTGCGTTAAGCATAGTCCACTGCTGATGCGAAACTAAATTTTTCTTTGATCTCCAAACTATACAACGAAACGCATTTCGAAAACACAATGGAAAATATCCTTGGAGAGTTTCACCAACTCCAAAAACAAAAGAAAACATAAAACGCAAAAAATTAAAGAAACCAATGCTGTAGAAAAATTAGTGAAACTCCAAGGATATTTTTCGTTGTATTTTCGCAAGCTTGTTCGGTGTCATTCGTTTCATACGTTTTTTTTTTCGGCATTTTACTATTCAGAAATACTCTGTATAGGTACATATTATAACAAAATTAACTACTTTATAATCACCATACAATGGTATGAAAATTGAATGTATAAAGTTATTATTGCGAATATAGCCCAGAAAAAGCCAACCTGACTGGAAAGCGAAAGGTTTCAGAATCGAATTTAAAAAAATAATTTTTTTCAATTTCGATAGTGACCCTTGTGAGTATCTATTCAAAACCTTCTAGAGCCTCATTGAAAACAGATTGTTTTTTAGGCGGTAGATATGTTATGGTTAGTAGGTAATTCCTTATTTTTTTTTAATATTTTGTTTTTCAATTTTTAGCCAATTTTTTTTTAGTAAATCGCCGCTTCCATCTAAATTGGGGGAAAAAGACTCACCTTCTATTAAAATATTTTTTCTTCTTTCTCTAACGTTCTAATGCATCTCATGCAAATCACCAGTATACAAAGGAAAATAATTTTAAATTGTGCATTAATCATTGTTGAACACAAAGGGCCTCCCAAAACTAGCTTTAATTTTCAAGTTTGGAAGCTGAAAATTGATTTTGTCATGGCCACTTGTACAATAGTGGTCCAGCCTTGGTTCAAGATTTTAACTAACCGATGTAATGTAATTGGTTATTATCACACACTTGAACAGTAAACCACTGTTGAAACTCAATTAATCCACCGAAATCGGTGGATACAAATTGCTGAACCACGGTTTAAATATTTTGTAAAACTGGCCTTCATGGCCAGTTGTACAATAGTGGTTCAGCCTCGGTTCACGATTTTAACTCACCGATTTCGGCGGATTAACAAAGGTTCAGCGCTGGTTCAAGTATGTAATTGGTTTTTATCACACACTTGAACAGTAAACCACTATTAAAACTCATTTAATCCGCCGAAATCGGTGGATAAAAATTGCTGAACCACGGTTTAAATATTTGTACAACTGGCCCTCAGTGTAGCAACGCACATAAGTTAACAAAGGTTAGGTGTCCATACTAACTAAATAGATACTTGCTACGCAGATAAAATGAAATATTATACTTCATGGAATGGCCAATGGGTGACTGTATAAATTGTGTATTAGTTTAGTTCATACCATCCCTTTTACTGCGTGGGATGACGATATACTTTTTCTATACACTGTTTTCTCTGTGAACAAAACAGCTCTAAACAACGGAAACTTTTAATACTCTTTATCCTAACATCGTTTTTAATTTTCCTTTACGGACGCGCCGCATTTGTTTTGGAAAATTCAACCAGATTATAGGTACATTGAAGTAGCTAGGTAGTATTTTTTATCAGTAAAGATTATTATAGTTGTACTTATCTGCAGGCGATTAATTTGCAATAAGAACTTTATTCATTCAATAATGTGACATTATGATGTGTGTTTTGGCTTCATTTAATTTTATTAATAAATATTCAGTCACATTGATACGGCGCGGGCGTTTAGTTAATTCTTTTTTGAATGCATTTTCTTAGTGTGTTTTGCAGTAAGAACGATTGTTATGTCAATTACACTAAAATCAAAATCAATTTTATTTGAAGAAATAAACAAAAAACATTCTTTGGATAGTACACACTACGTTAATTGGTAAGTTTTTCTTGGATATTTAAATTGTGTATATTTAAATTAAAGCTAACAGGTGTGTCCACTCTTTAATCAGTACCTATATGACTTGAATAAATTTGTGTGTATAGGTGCTGTTGATTGTTTACTTGCGTAGCTATTTCTATAGCTTTTTCCAATGACACCAACAACTCATGCAATTCCTTTTAAGATGAGATTATACCTAAGCTTATAGTGAGCGAATAATTCTTTTTTAGAAGAATATGTTTTGTCGATAAGAACTTTCCAGAAGAAATTGTGCCAGTTTGATTCACAATTTTCTATTTCTGTATGGGATGAAAAATCGTCATTCAACAATGTTTCGAAAGTGAACAAAAATTTCGAATAGTATATGTTTATATTCTTTAATTTTTTTCAGTAATTTAATCTTATTTGGAGATTTATACCAAAAATAGAAACTTCTTTTAATAAAAGAAGAAAACAACATACCCACTACTCCCCAGGTTGTGCTAATAAAATTGAATTACTTATATCTCATGCTTGCTATTAAAACATCGAAAGAGAACACCGAAATACGAATCCTTATAAAATTGCAGATTTAATATTTAGAGGTCTGTTGAATTGAAAATATTTATTTATTTAGCTTATTACAAGCGAATACTTATCCAATTTAAAAAATTATAAAGATACAAAAACAAAAATTTTAAAAATACAATATAATTAAAAAATAAACGAGAAAAAAAAAATAAGTAATGAAGTTTTAGAGGGTTTAGGGGGAGGAGGTGTATAGAATTCTTCTGAGGGATGGGGAACTAAGGGAAAAATCGAATAAATCTTGTATTGTGTTGGCTGAACGTAACTTTACACACATTGGGTTGAAATGGCCATAACTGGTACGGTGAGTAGGAAGGCAGAAGATTATGCGGATTCAAATTTCGGTATTCTCTTCCGATGTTTTAATACCAATCATGAGATATAAGTAATTCGATTTTATTAGCACAGCCTGCGGAGTAGTATTTTTGGTATAAATCTCCATATAAGATTAAATTACTGAAAAAACTTAAATTTCGAGGGTTGGTGTTTATATTAATTAATTGAAGCAATGCCGGGCAGTCTATGATACCAGTGACGAGTTGATGGATGAAGATTATGTCAGCGACACGGTGACGTTGAGCCAAGGTGTGCATGTCAATAAATTGGAGACGATCATTCATAAAGTGGTAAAATAAATCTATCAGACCAAGACAGATTACGCAATGCGAAACGCAGAAATCTTCGCTGCACTGGTTCAAGTCGCTGAGGTTGGGTAATTTGATAGGGAGACAATACTTGGCTAGCATATTCAGGATAGGTCTGACGTAATAGTCCGGGAGCTGATGACAGATTTTAATGACCAATAGAAGCAGGGCTAATTTTTGGCTATATCGTTAATTTGGTGTTATAATAGAGGTTATTGAAAGTCAGCTGTGGCACCAAGGGTGGGTTTGGGTACAGCAACCCCCCAAACATGTAAAAAAAAAAAATAGTTGGTGATTTTAGCTCAGCTGAAATTTGGTGGTATTATAGTTCATACATTATATTATACAAAAAAAATTGTCAGCTGGCTGTAAGTGGGTGGAAAGTTTGTCATCTGACGCATTGAAATATGCACCTACAGAAACACGGTTAAAACACTTGCGCACGCTTCATTAGGTCTGTTTCTTTACTCGCCCGCGGGATCCCACGGGATCCCAAATCTACCCAAAATGTGTTTCTTTACTTTTTTCTGGCACGAAAATGCCAGAGCTTTTGACTTTTTTTTAATTTATTTAATTTCCCCTCCAGCAAGAATCTACCCGAACATTTTACTTACTGCCTTTTCTTGCTTGTCAAAAAAGAAATCAGCTGATCGAAAAATTTCAATTTTAGTTTTTCAAATAAGTGTGCATTAAGACGGTCATTGAAAATTAAAAGAATTAAAAACTAAAGAAAGAAACTAAACTAAAAGATAAATAAATTAATTATACGAAGCATGGAAGCAAATATAACAATAAATATTTCTCCTGGTTCTTTTGATAGAGCTTCATAACATTGTAGTCCTCGTACTCGTACTTATCGTCATCACTGCTATCTTTTTCTTCATTCATTAGAATTATTAATCCCTTGATTTTCGTTTTCACGTCTTCCAAATGGGTCATTTTCAAAAAAATTGTTTTCTTCTGATTTCTAATGTGACGTTTACCCAGAAGCAAATCAGAAACATCCCAAATGCGTTTCCTTACTTTTCATTTCTGGTCAAAAATTACAAGAACAACATCAAAAGCTCGAGCACAAACTTTTTCCCGAACTTTTCCCAAAAAGTAAGGAAACAGACCTATTATGTCAGCTCATGGCTTTTCCCCCGACATATATTGTATAAAGTATTGTTTAAGCTTTTATTATACCAAATTGCATCTTTGTAAGTATCATTTTTCTAAAGTTATTCTATGAAACGTACTTCACATGCATCCATTTAATATCGTTATCTAATATCTAGACTTTGTGTATGGCCAACTTAATCTATCGAAAGGAATTTCTAAGATTTAAAGCTATATTTTATAGACAGTAATCAAGGGCTTCATAGAAAATATTTTAATTAAATTTATCAAAATCAAATAAATGATTTTGTTTATTGAAATTTTAAAATTGCGGAGGCAAGAAAGAATGGTAATAAATAAAATCAAATATCTCAAGGCTGGGTGAATTGATTTATTTCATTTTATTACGTAATTAATGGCCAAACCACAACCACGCTTTGACAGGTCCCTCATGCTCCTTTTCTTTTGGTTTGATTTGGTTTGAAATATGAATGGGTTTCATTGTGGCGTGACGTTTATCTAGGCCACTAGAGTTTTCAATATGGCGTGGCAATGACAGGGCACACCATCACAGTACACATATTAAAGGTAATATCATTAGCGTTTTCTTTTGTGTTCAGTTCTGCGCATCTGTCAAAATCGAGGTATTGTGGTGGTAAAATGGTGGATTCAGTGCCCCTTTCCTTGTCTAATTTCAATATTTTGTTGTTGTTTCTAATGATGCGCGTTGAGTTCCTGTGGGCACTCGAACAGCCATTTTTAATTTTTTGACATTTCCAACTTTAACAACCTGCGCAATATATTACCTTTAATATGTGTACTGTGGCACACCATACCCTCGCCTCTTCACATGTGTGTGTATTGTCCCATAAGAGAACATGCAAATTACACAAAGTGACATATGTTGCAACCACGCCAGAACCACACCAAAACCTTAAGCCAGATCTATGTGAATTGGGCCTTAGGAGTTTGCAAAACGTAATGTAGCTTCAAACTTCGGGCGTTGAGATATGAGAGAATAAAAGTTCTGTTTCCTTAAAATAACACTGCGCAGATTCTTCACAGATAATAGGGAACCAAAAGTGTCCCTGTTTTTATGGTTTCAATTAGGTAATAACAACAATTGAAATAAATAGCTTTGCCAATAAAAGTATTTACTAATGTCGACGTTTTCTTTTTGATTTCAATGAAATATGAAACAACCGTATAACGACATTGACACAATGCTAGTTTACAAAAACCTTTTTTCAAGCATATTGAACTTTGACAAGTAATTCGAAGAATGACTTTATATTTGCAATCGGGATGTGAAAAATAATTAATTATTATTTGCCTAGTTCCTTTACTTTGAAACTCTGTGATTTTCTGTACAAAACTGCGAATTTCTACACTGTCTGTCAAAGTTCATATAAAAAAATAAAATGACGTAGAAATTCACACAAATGCACAGAGTTTCAAAGTAAAGGAACACACCTATTATTACTATAAGGGGTTTTTGTGTCATAACACACTTGCAGTTAGGCTGCCAAGCTTTCGCACTATCATATTAATATTGAAGGTTTGAATGAACAACAACACTTGGGTGAGCTACCACCAAGTTTTTTTATAGGCTGGAGTTATAGCTATTTCACGACTGCCACGTCGATCATCAGACTCCTTTAAGTGGTGCTTGGTCTTTGTTCAATTTTAATTGAAAAAAACTTGGTGGTAGCTCACTTAAGTGTTGTTGTTCATTCAAACCTTCAATATTATTATTACTATTTGTATTTTATTTTCCCAGATCAAATCCAGTGCCTATACAATTTGTAACTCTCGTATCGATTAAATTGGTCATGAAACGTTGAAAACTGGAACAAAACTCATACGAGATGTTTCAATTTTCGAAGATGAACATGTTGGTCCTTTCTCTATTCAACTATTCAACAAATGTAAATTTGAATCTTACATCTTTTTTTTTGCAGTACCTACTCGCATGAAGATGAATGTAAATCTACCATTATATGGTTGTCACAAAATCTCGGATTTCGGCAACAAGATCACACATAAACTAGATTTTGTTTGACATTTCGAACAAATTTCATTATTGAAGAAAACTATCGAAAAATGTATGCATTGTAGTTAGGTAAAAGCACTGATCTCTATACACACTGGATAGTGTATTCATACAAAATTTTTGAGTCAAAAATATAGTCGTGGCCGGTACCCTCATGTAACAGTATAACAGCGGCGCCAGCAGAATGGACGCTACTGGACTTACATTTTCTTTTATTTTTTTCAATATTTACAGCCGCAATGCTTGTTGACATCAACTGATATCAAATAAATGCTCAATTTCGGCAAATATCTTCAATCTCTTTCTTCGTTTGTATAGAGCGAGATATGAGGTCGTGGCCGGTACCCGTTAAAAAACTTGCCTCACAAAAACTGTTGCTATTTACTATCCGGTGTATTATAGAGATAAGTGGGTAAAAGTCCCAAAACAATTACCTACACACATTTAATTTTTTTTCTTTCTTTTCCTATTGAAAAATTCACAAAACGGAATGAAATGCCTCTGCCTGTGAACACTTCCCTCAAAACTGTAATACGAAGAGATAAAACAACGATCCCAGTGACAACGTTGCTATATACCTATCTCTTTTTTCCATTTGTTTGTTTTATTTGTATCTACTCGTGTCTGTTTCTTTACAATACTGGCGCCATTTTGCAAATTAAAACAGTCATCTACCCGTAAAAGCCGGATCTTGTGTTGTTTTTCCTAACACACAAAATAAGACAAGTGAGAAGTCGGCATTACAGGTACAAAAACCAGAGAAAATTCACTCTCCGGAACCAGACTAATGTCGAATTCCTTTCAGCCAAAAAAATCGATCCCTGTGAGAGATTTTGATCCCGGACAAGTTTTGGCATTCCTTTCAACCAAAAAAAATCGATCCTTCATGATTTGGGATCAAAATCTTTGATCTGGATTTCAAGAGAGATTTATACCTACAGAAAACACGCACTTGCACACACACAATAGTAAAGTGACATTTATCTAAACGTCATTGTGAAATTTTTCAATTCGGGAATTATTGTTGTTTACTTTTTAGAAGTTTTGTGAAAATAAATTTATATTATTCCTTTTTCGTGGCCTTTTCAAATTTAAATTGTTATTTAAATACATTTATGAATTCGAAGAACGACGGTGACAACTGATAATTGGTGTTTGTCCGCTGGTGAAGCTGCCGGTTGCATTTACTGTTTTGTACAATCTATGTGGACTGTAGAATAAGGAATACAACGCCGCCGTTGCTGCAGCCATTCCAACTGTAGGGATACATATAAGAGAAGAGTGTGCTTCGACTAAATGCGAAACTGCATTTCCAGGCAGAGAAGGTGTTGCATTATCATTTGTTTCCGAAGTTAAGATTTGCTGTTTTTGTTTGTTTTTTTTTTTTTGTTAAAATAATTGAAATGTGCAGTGTTAGTATATCAAAGAAATAAAATTCCTACTAGTACTAAGGATCAAAAAATCCCTTATGTGTATTTAACTTTTAATTGATATTTTAGACTCAAACGAGGAAAGAAAATCGTTTACTCTTTTGTAAGTTAAACATGTCGCCATGATTTTTAAAATTTTGTTTACCATTTTAAACTTCAGCATTTTAAATAGTCTCAAATCTACGACTGACAAAGTTGTCAGTTTTCTGTCACCTACCTATATTTATAGGAAGTCGAATAATGGCACTCTGAAGATACTACTATTGATTTGCCTCAAAATATTGATTAATTTGAATCTTTCTAATATTTTGTTATATATAATTCACAAAGTGAAGAAAGTACAGTAATTATTGCCAATCAAATTAAAACCTCAGTTGGACTATTATCAGTTTTTTTATTAGGTGTGTTTTGTTGACCTTCTTAATGTTCACATTAGGAAATGCTCAACAAAACTCATTAGCTTTCCGGTTTCATTAAGACATTTTGCATCGGAATGTTGGCACTATTTGCTCGGGTCATCTGTCATTTGCCGCGGTATAAAATTTTGTTTCGAGATTTTAAAACGATAAAATAGTGAACAAAACTTATTAAACTAAATAAAAAACTGACATAATAGTAAAAATAGTGAATACCTACTTGTAATACTTTACTTTCAAAAAAATATTAATAATTGGTGCTACATACATACATATAATAAGGAGTTAACAATTTTTTTTTTCATTTTGAGAGCTTATTGTTTCTCATATTCTACATAAAGTAATGTGAAGTGATGTTTTTTAGTTAAAAACATTCCCATTTCGCTGTAAAAAAGCAAATTATCTAAATATAAAAACATACTTCAATCACGTGAATTATAAGTTGGGTTATATTTGTCAAAATTATAAATTTTGGTCCATAGTCGCATTTCGTTTTGTTGGTGATGAGCGCCCGTAGTGCAGAATTATTTTTCAAGGTTTGAAATTTTCTTCACATTACTTTATATGTATTAAATACACAATCAGCCAATGAAATGAAAAAATTGTAAACTTCTTACTATATCTAAGTGTTCACAAGATTTAACACAGCACCGCATGTTAATAAAGTATTGCATGTAAGCCCTATATTTATTTTTATTTCACTTTTGTACATAATTTAATAAGTTTTTTTTTTAATATTTTAATGATTTAAAATCTCAAAACACATTCCTCAAAAAACCAGCTAAAAATGTCCTTATGCGCCCCTGCATTTATCTCTAACTGCATGGCGATGCTGTGTCAATGCATTTGTATTTGTATAACTCACACTTTCTTGAAAAAAGCCCCACAGCGGATGCGTTCATTGAAAATGGTTACTTACCAAAACCAATATTACTCTGTTCAAATCTTGCCATATATGATTTAGCAATTGTGAATGATAATTTTTATTAAAATCATTTTATTTGCATCATCGAAAATGTATTTCGTTATTTTTTAATAAAACAATTCGCTGTATAATTTTAAATCTTCATACAAAAGTTATTTTTTCAAAATATTTACAAAACTACCATACTCACCGAACATATTTTCCTGGAAAACATGCAAAGATACCAACATAACAAGCAAATTCATTGGAAAGTTAATGTTCACATTAGAGTTACTGAAGTTTGAATGTGCTGTTAACTTGTTCTTTTTGCATTTGCATGTTAAAAGTTGGCTTAATGTGAAAAATTTCTTAATGTTCACATTAGAAAGTCAACAAAACACGCCTATTGTCAAAATACTGGCAGATTTTGGACTTTTTAGAACTAAATGGTAAAAAAAAGAAATTGTGATAAAGTTATCATTCGTGTAAGTTACATCTCAGAAATTGCTTGAAATAACAACAATTGCGTTTCCTTTTTAATAGTTGCATTTTATTTTCCCCCAGATCCAATTCAGATCAGTTTATGATAATAAAACAAACTGGATCACCGAAATTTTTAGTTTTCATAGTTGGTCACATTACCCATAAAATTGACAGATTACAGAATGAAAATTCCATCACTCAATTTGTATTTTGATTTTTTTAGGCATTTGCAAATTCCAACCATCTCGAAAAAAGTCTCGTGCATGCAGAATGTCGGTGATATTCTGTACAAATAAATAATATACAACAATAAATAATAATTGCGACAAATAATAAACAATTCGTTAAAACACAAACATTTGTATATAATATGTAAAATAACTTTAATTTAAATTAAAAAAAATGTTCTTTTATAGTTTGAATATACTTATACTTCTAGGTTTCATCAAGAAAATAGTGTCATATTTGACATGCCACACACACAATTACAAAAAAAATCAATCCCATTTTACTCTCCATTCACCACGAAAAATCCGCAATCCCGGCTCAAAATCCCAAATGGCAAAAGGAATTCGACATAAAATTCCCTAATGTCGAATTCCTAAAGAGAGATTCAAATTAATTTATTTTGAGGCAAATCAATAATAGAATCTTTAGAGTGCCATCATTCGACTTCGTATAAATAAAGGTAGGTGACAGAAAACTGAAGACTTTGTTAGTCGTAGATTTGAAACTATTTAAAATGCTGAAGTTTAAAATGGTAAACAAAATTAAAAAAATCATGGCGACTTGTTTAACTTACAAAAGAGTAAACGATTTGGGGCGACTTTCCAAAACGGGAACCCGCATTGAGACTTTATTTTTTTTTACAGGTTGAAGGTGATCTCAATAGAATAAATTTCAAATATTAAAGTGAGGAAACCCCGGAAAATTGAATTAAAAATGTTTGAAGTTTTCGTTTTTAACCTCACTTTTTTGATAAAATTTGTTTTTTTTTTTAGTGTAAAATCAAATAAATCGTGTGTTAAAAACGATTTTAATAAACACTGAGGTATGTATGGGGGGCATGCTGCTTGGGCACAGTATAGGATTTGGGGTAGGTGCAAGGTTCGGTCTATGCAAAGTTTCTTTTTATCATTTTGCTAGTAAAGTAAAGTAAAGTAAAGTAAAGTAAAGTAAAGTAAAGTAAAGTAAAAAAAAATACTTTAAATCATCAGGTTCCCGTTTTGGAAAGTTGAGCCAATGATTTTCTTTCCTCGTATGAGTCTAATATCAATTAAAACTAAACTACACATAAGGGATTTTTTGATCCTTAGTACTAGTAGGAATTTTATTTCTTTCATATACTAACACTGCACAAATTTCAATGGCGCATATTCATAGTCGTTTTTAGACCCCAGTTTATCTTAGCCTGGAGTTTATCCAATGTAAATTAGATAGGATAAACCCTGTTTTTCTTAGAAACAACTTAAACAGTGACTATGAATATGCCCCAATTATTTTAACAAAAAAAAAAAATGATAATGCAACACCTTCTCTGCCTGGAAATGCAATTTCGCATGTAGTCGAAGCACACTTTTCTCCCGGATTATATGTATCCCTGCAGTTGGAATGGCTGCTGCAACGGCGGCGTTGTATTCTACAGTCTACATAGATTGTGCAAAACAGTAAATGCATTCGGCAGCTTCACCAGCGGACAAACACCGATTGTCACCGTCGTTCTTCCAATTCATAAATGTATTTAAATAACAATTTAAATTTGAAAAGATTTTGATCCCAAACCATGAGGGATCGATTTTTTTTGGTTGAATGGAATGCCAAAACTGGTCCGGGATCAAAATCTCTCACAGGGATCGATTTTTTTTGGCTGAAAGGAATTCGACATAAATCAAACAAGTCCAACCAAACAAGTGTACTTTCAAAACAGCTGTTGAGCAACAAAACCTTTTTTTTTTTTAATTTTAGAGTGAAATAAATAAAACAAACAGATTTTAATTTAAATATGATTTATTTGTTATGTTTTTATTCTATCCAATTAATTAAATCTTATCTACATGGATGTGTGTATCTTTTAGAATAATAAAATCATGCAAATTTATTTCCAAGAATCCATAATATTCAATTGAATCTGGATGTTGAACAACAATTTAACAAGCCACACGTACATAGGGATAATAATTATTTATACAGCAGTTGTTGGATGTAACACTTATTTGAGTCACTCACACAAAAGTATACGAACAGTTTTCATTAAATAAGATATTTTAGTATTTTTATTTTAATAGAAACTTTCACATCCGAAAGAAATTGAATTATAAAAAAAAAATGCTTACGATATTTACGATCTAAAAATCTAAAAATTCACAGTGTAAATTTATTATTACTCAGACCTTAAAACTACGTCTAAAGTCCATGAATGGGAAAATTAAGTGCCACTTATTTAGTTAAGTATGCACTGTGAAACTGGCCCTAAGTTCTAAAAAGATTTTATTACTCACATCATTAATGGCAAGTATAAATAGAAGTGGTCCAAGATGGCTGCCCTGAGGAACACCTGAAGTGGCGAAGATTGGCACTTCTGAAAACAGCCCTATATACGTGGTTCTCGAGGTACCATTCAATTAACATTCAATTAAGTGGAAAACCAAAGGCTTTTAGTTCGACGTAAATTATTTGGTGACTTTTCTTGTCGAACGCTTTGCTGAAATCTGTAGTTATAACGTCTACGGATAGTATGAAATTTGGTTCTTACAACCCTTTTTGAAAATAGTAAATATAAAAGATTCTTTCCAAAGTAAGGGAAAACTGCTTGTGAAAGTGAGTTGAGAGAGATTAGTAAGAGGTTCACAGAGTACATTAGCGTATTTTTTAAGAAATATTGCTGGAATGCCGTCGGGACCAGGTGAAAGGTCATCTTTCATTGAGCTTAACTTACTACGGACGGAAGGAGAACTAATGTCAAGAGAGACGCAGGACGTTTGGGGGCTATTTATCAGAAACCTGTGATATTCAAGGTCAAGTTCATCAGGAGAATTGCTATAGGAATGACTAGAAAAGGTAGCTAAAAGGTTAACAATAACTTTAGCATCCGAGGAAGAGGTGTCAAGAAAATTGAACGTTGAAGGAAGTCCATCGGATTTTTTCGTCGCATTTATGAATTGGTAGAAACGCTCTGGTTCGGAGGTAAGGCAAGGTCCTGATGGTATACGATCTACTATTTTGAAAAACTGTGTACGTCACTTGTCATTACCATTGTCTATTCCGTTTTAATTTTCACTGTCTTCATGTGTATTCCCATCTATTTGGAAAAATTCTTTCATAATTCCTCTACATAAAAAAGGAAAGAAAGACGAAATTAAAAACTACAGGCCTATTGCAAAATTATCTGTGATTCCTAAACTTCTTGAGGCTATTATTTGTGAATCTTTGTGTTCTTATGTTAAATCATTTATTGTTCCCAATCAACATGGTTTTACAAAAGGTCGCTCTACTGTTACTTTTTTAATAGAATTGGTTGAAAAATGTATTGATTCATTTAAAAACAAAAAACAAGTAGATTGTGTATTTACTGATTTCAGTAAAGCCTTTGACAAGCTGTCACATCGAGTTTTGCTTTTTAAATTAAGAAAATTGGGATTTAGCGAGTACTTTGTAAGATGGATCTTATCTATTCGATAGATCTTACTCGGGGCTATTTAACAGTTGCGAATCGAATAAGTTTAAAATCAACTCTGGAGTCCCACAGGGTAGTCATTTAGGCCCTATTCTTTTTATTTTATTTATAAACGACTTACCATTTGTGTTAAAATACTCTAAGTGTCTCATTTACGCCGATGATGTGACAATTTTCAAAGCAATTTCAAATACTCGGGATTGCGAAGAATTACAATGTGACCTTAATTCGTTTTTCGACTGGTGTACTCGTAATTGTTTGTTTCTCAATATCGATAAATGTAAAACTATGTGTTTTACCAGAAAATTTTCTTTTACTTCGTTCAACTATTTGTTTAATGATATACCAATATCTCGTGAAATCAATGTATCTATTCTTGGTGTCACATTCTATCACAAACTCGAATTTATTGAACATATTAATTGCATTTCTAATAAAGCCAATTCAATTCTTGGTTGGATAAAAAGAGAGTCGAAACAATTTTCTGACCCTTTCGTGACAAAGCAGCATTTTATATCTTTTGTGCGACCCATTCTAGAATACGCTTGTCAGGTTTGGTCAAATCACTACGAACGCCATAAAAATAGACTGGAACAGGTGCAAAAAAGATTTCTTAGATTTGCTCTCAGAGGACTGGGATGGGTAAATCCTTATGATCTCCCACCTTATAACAACAGACTAAGACTTATTGATTTACACAGTCTCGAGGACAGATGTTCCTATTTATGTTTTGTTTTCATTGTAAAATTAATCAACGGTAACATAGACTCTTTGCACCTTCTGTCTCGTATTAAATTTAATATTCCACAAAGAAACTTGAGGAACATACCGGATAGTATACTTATTCAAAACTATCGTACCAATTACGAAAAATGTTCTCCTTTAAATAATATGTTTAAACTATTTAATTTTTACAATAATAAATATAACAATCTGTTTGATAAAACAATAATTAATTAATTCATGTAAATTAAAATCAACATTTTTTTTTGCATTAATTAAAATCTTAATATACACTTTGGTAAGAATTTTGTAAAATTTTTTTGTAAACTAGCAATTTAGTTATGTTAAATAAATAAATTACGGATGTTTCTTAGTTCTTTTGTGTACCAGGGCCGGGGGGAGATGAGAGATAGCGTTTTTGAACCGTATAAGGAACACATTGAGCAAAACATGCAAAAGTTGAGGTGTAGAAGAAGGAGAGTATTCAGTATTCGGAATGATACTAATAGTATTTATTTAAAATAATAAATATGAAAACAAGTATATAATACAAAGGTTACTTAAAACAGATTTTGAAATAAAAAGTATAATAATAATTAAAAGTATGATCTAAGTTAGAAGATTGATAGTCTTAAAATATACAACCACAACATCTCCCCTCTATTTCATTTACAAAGTTATGAAACAAAAACAATAAAAACAAAATTGGAAATTATGTATGTATACATAAACAATAGTAAGTTGTGAAAATAGTTAACGAACAATTGAACAATTATTTGAATACTAAAAACAAAATAAATATAAGAAATTGTAATATTATTTAAAACAAATAACTGTTGTTCAGTGCTTATCCTTATGCTGTAAATTTTATTACAGGTTTTACAATACGTCCAGACCTTGTGAAAATATTCGATCCAGAGGATTTTTCAGCATCGGTGTTTCTATTATTTTCAAGCAATGATCTTGAACTAATATTATTTTCTATCATTGGTTTAGAGCTCAAACATTTGCTTTCTTTTCGAGTCAATTTAGATTCGGGATTCGTATCGTGTAAAACTGGGGCCAAATTACGGCCCCATCGATGTTTTGTATGAAATTTTCCTCACGTGTCGTTCAGTCACTGATGCCATAATTCGGGGCCTGTTTCGGGTAAATTATAAGGTGCGTAGCGTTTGTTAATCATACTTTTATTTTTCTGATATTTTTCCCCCTTTGTTCCCTCAATTATGTATGATCTAGGATTAATACCATTTTTAATAATTTTACCTGGATACCATAAGTTGTTGGGTTTTTGATACATAATCTTTTCACCCGTTTAAAATTTGAACGTTCTTTTGATGACTTATTGTAAAATGTTTGTACTATTTTCTTATTACTTTCAATTTTGTCTGAAATATTTGTAATAATGTGTGGTGTAAGTTTTTTATCATGAACAGGAAGCAAAGTTCGACACTGCTTACTGAACAATATTTGCGACGGCGATGCACCCAATCTAGGTATAGGGGTGTTGCGATACTCTAAAAGCGCAAGGCATAAATCAGTATTGCTTTCAAAACATTTTTTTAAAAGATTTTTAGCTATACCCACACATTTTTCTGCAAAGCCATTAGATTTTGGGTAATAAGGACTTGAAAATGTTATTTGAAAATCATACATGTTGGAAAATTCAGTAAAGTTAAAGGAATTGAATGGATTGTTATCGCAAACAATTTCATTGGGAATTCCATGAGTCACGAGTAAAGTTTTAAGTTTTTCAATTCGTTGATTGATTTATTTTTAATATATAAAATTTCTATCCATTTTGAAAAATAATCACCCACAATAAAATAATTCTTATTTCCAAAAAACATTATATCAATTCCCAGTTTCATAAATCGCAATGATGGAATGTTATGAAAAATAATTGGCTCATTATTTTTTTTCTTAAATTTTTGACATACCAAACAACTTTGAATCAAGTTTTCGATATCCAAATTGATATTGGGCCAAAAAACTGTTTCCTTTGCTCTTTCTTTTGTTTTTTGTATACCTAAATGTGCTTGGTGAAGTTGAGAAAGAATTTCTTTTCTCATATTTTGAGGGATAACGACTCGATCTTCAAAGAAAAGCATATTATTATCAACATATATTTTATCTCTATTGTTGTAATAATATTTTATAACCTCAGGAACTTTACTTTTATCTTTGGGCCAACCTTTTTGACAATGGCCTATTACTAACCCAATTTGCGGATCATTTACTGAAACATTTTGAATTGTTAATCTCTTTTTGTGACTCATATATTTATGGAATGAACTACTTCATTATAGTCTTCTTCGGAGGCGGTTGGTTCTATCGTATCATAAAAGCGTGAATTAAGACTGCGTGAGGCATAGCATACTGGACAAGCTCCTAAGCCTGATTGTGAGGCATCACATTGCAAAATAATTTCTTTATTTGGATCAAAATTTTGAAGTGTCGGAGCTTTACTAATCAGTGACTTTAACTCTTCAAATTCTTTAGTATGAATGTCGACCCAAATAAATTCCTTATCTTTTTATAATAAATCCCTTAAATTTGTACATTTGTCTGATAAATAAGGTGTATATATTCTTAAATAATTAACCATTCCCAGAAACGATTGTAGACTTTTCTTATCCTTGGGATGCTCTAAAGTTTTGATAGACTTGACTCTATTTGGATCTGGTGTCATGCCCTCTCCTGAAAATATTTGACCTACATATTTAACATTATCTACCTTATATTGAACCTTATCTGGATTAAATTTTATATTGAGTTTTCGAGCTCTTTCCAAAACTCTTTCTAAATTAATATCATGTTCTTGTTGTGATCTTCCGTAGATTATAAGATCATCTATATATGCTTTTGAACCTGGTAAGTCTTTGAAATAAAGGGTAACATAATGCTGAAATACTTCCGGTGCAATGTTTAGCCCAAAAGGCATCCTTTTAAATTTGAAACAACCAAAAGGAGTACTAAAGGTACATAAATTGCTAGATTTTTCATTCAATTTAATTTGCCAAAATCCCTGTCTAAGGTCAAGTACTGTAAAAATTTTCATGCCTGCTAAATTAGCAGTTAATTCCTCTAATTTTGGGATAAGACAATTTTCTTTAATTAACGCTTTATTTAAGTCTTGCGGGTCAAGACAAAGTCTTAAGTCACCATTAGGTTTTTCTATTATTACAATGTTGCTAACCCAACCATTGGGGTTTTCTACAGCGTCAATTATACCTAAGGTTTGGAAAAACAACCTAAACCTGTAAACAAATTCAAATTACTCTTAATAAAGTTCCCTTTTTCTTTAGCTACAATTTGATCAACTTTTTGTATTAAACCATAATCACGACACCCTTGAAGGCCCAAAATAGGAGACGAATCAGTTTTTATAATAATAAAAGTTTATTCCAATAATATATCTTTGAATTTGCAGTTAAGTTTAGTAGATCCAATGTGTCTTAATTTGCTGCCACCGTAAGCTTCTATAATCATTTTTACAGGTTTTATAACAGAAAGTTGATTGAATTTCTGAAAATACTTTAACGGTAAAACATTAATTTCCGATCCCGTATCTAACTTGAATTTCAATTGAAAGTTCCCAAAATCAAAACACTCAAACCATTGAGAATTTTATCGGTTTGTTGTTTTTTTTATCAATATAACCTAAATGAAAAATCCTCTGTCTCACTGTCACTTTCCTCTGTCTTGTGATTCTTTGTTATTTCATTTGCTTTGTAGTTTGATTGTTGAAATTTAAATTTAGAGCATGCCAAATAGAAATGGTTAGGTTTCTTGCAAATTTTGCATATTTTTAGAAAAATTGTAGTTAGTATTTCTTTTTAAATTAATTGGATTATTTTTATAAGAACTTAAATTTAAAGGTTTGTTGAAATGTCTTCTGTTAAGCATTGAAACTTCTGTTGGATAGACTTCATGAACTTCTTTTATTCTAATTACTTCTAACTCTGCAACTCGACATATTGTGTTTATGGTTGATTCCAAGGATAAATCTATCGTGTTCATTAATTTGTCTCCAAGATATTTATTGTTGAGTCCCAGTATAATGAAATCACGCACCATGTTATCTTTTTCGGCATTAAAAGCGCAACCATCAGATAATACTCTTAAATCTTTGAGAAAATTGTCGAAAGGTTCACCAGTTTTTTTTAATTCTTTTGTAAAACTTCATACGTTCATATATGGTATTCTTTTTTGGATTGCAGTATTTTCTAAATGCCTCTATAACATTATCCAAAGAATAGACCTGATTCGAGTAATCTATCAGTGAAAAGGAATTCTTTATCGGTAGACGGGTTTGAGGGAAGAAAATATGATTCATCTTCAGATGGTATCTGTTGTATATTAATGTACATTACATACATTCCATACATAATATATATATTATTAAAGAAGCTGCATTCTCTTAATCTCTCGTCTACACAACATGACCGGTGGCCGTTGCTTTCTGATGAAGTTTAACACCACAGTAGTCAGTCGTTCAGAGAAGTTTGCCCACCACACATCAACTACCTAAACATATTTACGTTATATTATAAACTGTATTGAATGGATTAATTCATTATTATAAATATATTTGAATCTGTTCGTTCTTATTACAACATTTGGCGACAAGTAAAGTTTGTTTTGCAGTAAAGTTTTGTACCTATATTGCATTAAAATTAAATAAATAAAAAAAAACGTGGTTTGTGTGGTGATAGAGACATATTTTTTTTCACGGCTAAATGGATGAGACTCAATTAAAAGAACTGCTAAAACAGCAGAAACAGCTCTTTGAGGCTTTGATAACCAGCGAAAAACAATGGATGGAGGGACATGTTAAAAGGGAAGGTAATTTGTCAGATGGTATGAGCGTAGGGGCTATACCACCATTCTACCCATTCGAAAAAAGTAAGCATCAGTGGGATACGTAGTTCAAGCAGCTGGAACAGCATTTTTCTGCTTATGGATTCAGCGATGTTCAGAGAAAAGAGGCATTTTTTATCATGGATATATTCCCATCATAAGGCGCTTAGAAGGAGTGCAGAATATAGAAGATTTAGTAGGAAAAGAATAATAGAACAATCATAGAAAATTCCTTTGCATGTCATATCAAAAAAATAATATTTACAATACAAAATAATGAAGAACTTAAGATGCTCCATCATTGTTTTCATACGCAGGCGGATGCGTATGTGTAGTTGCTGTATTGTTGTTGTTGAGTTCATTGTTTTCATCAAGTGTCAGACCAATAGCATATTAAGTGTGTTCCACACCCAGTTTCAAACAGTTTCAGACTGCCAGATTTAGTCATTTTTAGTCCGAAGTCGTTCCAGACTTCAAAAGTTGTGCTAATTCTTACAAAAGAGAGCGCGCTCGAGAGAGTAAAACATTTCCCCTTCTTGCCAGTTTTAGTCCGAGGAATTTCTTCTGGCTATTTCTGGGCTGGATATCAAATGCCTGATTGCCGTATGTCAGATGACGTAATTTGTCAGTTGAGTACAAATATCAATGCCGGACAAGGGTTGCCCAAGTGTTAATTTTATTTTGATTTTAGTTTTGAAAGATAAACATTTTTTATCATTTTATTAATCTTTTAACTAATCAACTAATTACAAAAAATTTCCGTCAATAAGCAAAACTATTTCTTAAAAAGAAAATTTAAAATTGACAATATTGAGTATTATTTATATTATATAGTGCTACTTGAAGAAAAACACGCTTAAGCTTCATAATTTAATGTATAATTAAAGATTTGTTTGTTTGTATATTAATATACTTGATGTAAGCTTGTACGTTTATTCCCTGTTAACATTTTATTTTCTTGGGATATGATTCTTGAAAATTTTGATTAAGATTTATCACTGATCTACGGCAACCATAGTCGAATATATTTTTTGACGTTTAAAAAGTAGTCCAATTTAGTGCGAAAACCGTTCCAGACATTTTTTTCAGTTTTCTTTCTCTTTGAGAGCATTTCATCCTGCGTTAAGCTTTTCACGTTGAAGTGAATCAATTTCCAGCTCTAAACGGTTGTGATTTTTGGAGAGTGATTATATTTTTTGTTGGAAATCAAGATTTATTTCTTTGAGTTTTGTGTCCATTTTCAGTTCCGATTCCGACATCTTCAAGTCGAGCAATTGAGAGAATTTAAGTTTAAAATTGTCTCCCTATTCTTACAATTTTGTTTCAATGCGCTCCCAAAATTTTTCAGCGTTTTCTGTGTTTGTGTAAGTGACTTTGGGAGAGTAGACATTCGGAGTGTGTATATTATTTGCTTTTGTAGTGGTACTTCTATTCACAGGCATTGCTCCGGATTCCAGAATGTATAAGACAAAAGATTTTGTGAATATTAAAATTAAAAAGAAAATGACTTCCCGGATTAGCAACAAATTGAAACTTTATTTCAGAGGGAAAAAAAAATAATCTTAGTTATACGTAGTAAATTTTTTTGTATCAAAGCAAAGAAAGTGGGTTAAGTAAAAAATAATTGAGACTTATTACGGACTAGACTTTTAGCACTACCGACTTGTTTGCATGTCGTATCAAATCCTTGCAGCGAGGTATGAATTTCTACAAAATAAAATGGCTGAGGGTCAAAGTTACGCTAAATGGGTGGCTGAGCTAAGACGGTTAGCTCGAAATTGTAAGTACGTATGTTCAAATGCTAGCTGTAAGAAAGAATTTGTCGATGAGCTTCTACGTGACACAATTGTTATTAATACGCCACACGATACTGTACGTTCCTCTGCACTACAGAAAACGGACCCATCATTAAAAGAAGTTCTTTTGATAGCGGAATCTTACGAGGCATCTAGAAACACAGTTAGTATAATAAAAAACAAAAAATCATTGACTCATCCATCAACAACAGCGGAGGTGTTAATGCACGGCGGAGGCATAACAGTTAGCACGGGGGCACATAAGGGGAACGTAAAGAAGCCCCAATGAAGTCTTGCCAAAGTTGTGGTATCACTCATAAAAGGGAAAACTGTAAATTTCGGGAAGCTGTTTGTTACAAGTGTAATCGTAGTGGTCACATTTCAGCTGTATGTATGAGCATGACGGCACACAAAATTACCAACGGTAAAAGAAACTGGAACAACAGATCTCGATCTCGAAACAAATTTACAGCAAACGCAGAACAAAGAGTAGAAAACATTGACATGATTAATGCAATACCTGCTTCAAATCACGCAATAGGACATGTCAATGTCGTGGGGATTGAAAACAAATGCGAATCTACCACAGAGCGAGCATGTGGCTAAGGAATTTTATAAACAACCACACCGAGAAGGAAATGAAATAAATAAATAAATAAATGAATAACCTTCCGATGAAATTCCAGGTCGACACGGGGCGTCTTGCTCAATGATCGGGTTGGACGAATATAAAAAGTTAGATTCCATGGGGGTAGAAGCTGCAAATTTAATCCTGAAAGGTTATGGATAATTGACCACCCATTAACTTTTTTTGACCACCCCTAGAAATATTTTTTTTGGATTTAAAAAAAAAAATGATTTTTTTTTCATTTTTTCTCCTACAGCCGAGTATACAATTCTTTTGAACAAAAAAAAACAAGTGGTAAGAATTTTTTTTTTCGGAAGAAAAAAACTCTGAGTTGACATAAAAAATTTGTATTCGTTGTTCTCTTTTTCCACAAAACAATGTCACCAACATTGTCTTGCGCGAAAAAGTTTCCGTGGTGAATATAAATTTTTTTCAACAGGTTTGGTTCACAGTTTTTTTGAATTGAATTGAATTTTATTGAGACTTAAGAACAATTACAGAGTACAATTCATAATAATATGTTACTTAGCAAAGCTATGTTTTACTGCGGCTATAATGTATTGCCTGCTCTATCTAGTTACATTTTTGGAAAGCCTCGTGGCTGTCATTTATAATATATTTATAAAAAATATATAGTCATTCTGCTCTTGCTCAGGAGCAATATTTCAGTTACGTGTTGGCTGTTGCAACGGATAAAAAAATATACATATATACAATACCTACAAATACAAATACCTTATAAACTAATATGCCAAAGAATACATTTATATACATAAAATTTCGTTTTATAGAGAACTCTCTAAGTAAAATTTTCAAATTTAATGAAATCACTTTTACATGAATAGGTACAATTAATTAAAAGAACTGTTTTGATTATTTTACATTCAATTCTTTCGCAAATACATTAAAAAAAATAAATTACTGGCAACGAAAATAAAGTAAAACGATATGTAAAAAAGTCATAAATTACATTAAAACATTAATGATTTAACACATTACGATTAGATTGTTTTTTTTTTTTTCGATTATGATCGCCTGGAGAATCTGCCAGCTTGCGCTGCGTCTGTTGCTAGTAGAAACTTTCTAGCTGTAGTCCGTTTTAACGGTAAACGGAGTAACGGGGTTAAGTTCCAGTCTGGTGACGATGAACAGGAACTAATAAGTTGTTTTGACGGGAACGGGAACGGTATAGGCCTGGCACGAGGCACAGGAACTAATCAGTTGCTGGAGAAGCCTCTCCTGATGCCATGCAGAAATCCCCTCCCCAAAGAACTCTGCCTGGTGGTGGATCACTTTCACGGTCATTGAGAACGAGTATAATCAGTCCCAGTGAAGAGGCACAGGAACCAATAAAAAATTACTGGAGTAAAATCTCCGGAAAATGCACAGTGTGCAAGGCACGACCGGCCACGTTTCAAACCAAACCCCTCGGTTCACAGTTCGATAGTAAAATTTTAAACGTCAAAAATTTTTTCTTGCGATAAAATCACTCCCATAAAAGTACATGTATTTTTTTTTCGAGGAGGAACTGTATACGAGGCTTAAACAAATATTTTTTTTTCGAATTTTGAAAGATGACCATTTTGAAAAACACAATTATCTCAAATGACCATCCTTTAGAATTGTTCTAACTGCTCAGAAAATATCTTTATCTCGAATGACCAATTCTAAAGGATGGTAATTTGAGATAATTTGTGTTTTTCAAAATGGTCATCTTTCAAAATTCGAAAAAAAAATATTTTTTGAGGAGTTAGAACAATTCTAAAGGATGGTTATTTGAGATAATTGTGTTTTTCAAATGGTCATTTTTCAAAATTCGACAAAAAAATATTTTTTGAGGAGTTAGAACAATTCTAAAGGATGTTCATTTGAGATAATTGTGTTTTTCAAAATGGTCATCTTTCAAAATTCGAAAAAAAATATTTTTTGAGGAGTTAGAACAATTCTAAAGGATCGTCATTTGAGATAATTGTGTTTTTCAAAATGGTCATCGAAAAAAAATCGGAAAAAAATATTTTTTACGAGAAAAAATGAAAAAAAACAATTTTTTTTTTAATCAAAAATAATATTTCTAGGGGTGGTCAAAAAAAGTTAATGGGTGGTCAATTATATTCAAAAATAGACCTGTCGAATGTATTAATCAAATTTGAAAAAATCGATTTTTTGGCCCCCCATTTTACAAAATCGACTTATTCGATAACTGTGGGTGGTCAAAAAAAGTTAATGGGTGGTCAGAAATGGTAAATTAATTTGTCATCTTTTACAAAAAAATAATAACAAAAATCAGACATTTTTTTGGGGCCAAGTTAACAGCTTTTGGCTGGGCAATGGGCATACGCCAATTACACCAAGTGAATTTGGTTCTATTTTTGGAGACGCTGTAGGGTGTTGCGTGCCATATAAAGCACATCTTGAATTAAAATTTTTTAGAGCCAGACCAATTCCGTATTCGCAAATCAAAGAATTTAAGGAAGAAACTGAGCGACTGGTGACTGCAAACATTTGGAAATCAATAAGATTCAGTGACTGGGCAGCCCCAGTTGTCATTGTCCCAAAAAGTGATGGTCGTGTTAGAATTTGCGGCGACTTTAAGGCAGTAAATTCAAAACTCAACGTGGACCAGTACCCAATACCCAGGGTGGAAGAATTGATATACAAACTTCGAGGTGGAAGGTTTTTTTCTAAAATTGTTTTGTAAGATGCGTATTTGCAGGTCAAGCTTGACAAAGAGTCGAAGAAAATTATGGTGGATAATACCCCACAGGGACTTTTCCAATACCAACGCTTGCCATTTGGGGTTTCGAGTGCACCGGCTATTTTCCAGCGGTTACTAGAACAGGTAATTGGTGATATTACTAATTGTGTTAACTACCTAGATGATATAGTAGTGACAGGGACCACTGTGGAGGCTTATTTAAGTTTATTGAAAGAAGTCTTCAAACGACTGCAAAAGGCTTAGTTTGCAATAAAAATAAATGTTATTTTCTACAACCGAAAATTAATTATTTAGGTCATGACATAAGTATAAGTCCATCCGAAACGAATATCAGCGTTATTAAACGGCTTCCAAGACCTCGCAATCTTAACGAACTCCAAGCTTTCCTTGGAAAAATTAATTATTACAACAAATTTATCGGAGACAGCTGCCCCATTCAATCAACAATCACAAGGGTGATCAACAAGAGCATGCTTTCCAAACCACATTACTCTCGTATTTTAATGATGATTTACCTATTGTCCTTGCAACGGACGCCTCTTCTCATGGCATTGGGGCAGTAATATCGCACATCCATCCGGATGGTTCGGAGATTCCAATAGCTCACGCTTCGAAAACACTAAATATCCATCAGAAGCGTTATAGCCATATAGAAAAAGAGGCTCTCTCTATCATTTATTTTGTATACTGATCACAAACCATTAGTGAGCATATTTAACCCACACAAAAATTTACCTGTGTTTAGGGTACAGCGGCTTCAACGTTGGGCCCTATTCTTTATGGGTTACCGTTTCGATATACGCTATATAACAACGAATCAGCATGGAAACGACGATGCCCTCTCGCGTTTGCCAATGGGGCCAGATAAGCAATTCGATAGTGGTGAACATTCCTGCATGCAAATTAATTTCCAAAATCAACTTGATGAATTTTCAATAGATGCCGATCGAATTGCTGCTCACTTTACTCACCTAGACCCCATCTTAAAAAGAGTTCAAAATTTTGTCCGCAATGGCTGGCCGGAGGATCTCAGTGGAGAAGACAAGACTTTGAAACCATATTTTGACTGCCGCGCCGGTTCTCGTTACTCATAGAAAACAATGTTCTTCTTCTTCAAACCGAATCAGCTAGAGTTATCATCCCTTCAGCGTTACAGACCAAGGTGTTAGATATACTACACAGCGGTCATTGGGGCAAACAGCTCTCCAGAAAATATTGTTGGTGGCCTACGATATATAAGTGCATCACTGAGCGAATCTCGAAATGTTACCAATGCCAACAACTAAGCAACAGCCCTCACAAGGATTTTTCAACATGGCCCACACCGGCAAAACCATGGGAACGCCTACACTTGGACTTTGCAGGACCCTTCCTTGGAGACATGTGGATGATATGTGTCGATGCATATTCTAAGTTTCCCCTTGTAGTTGAAATGAGTTCCATCACATCTAATGCGGCCTTACAAGGAATATTTTCTCTCAAAGGACTGCCCGAAACCATCGTCATCGATAATGGACGACAGTTCGTATCCAACGAATTTACCGAATTTTGTAAACAAAATGGAATTAAACACCTAACCTCTGCACTATTTCACGAAGCTTCCAATGAAGAAGCAGAACGTTTTGTAAGATTATTAAACCAGCATTAAAAAAAGCTATTGCTGGAGGAGAAGACAAAGACCCCTCTTTGCTAAATCTGCTCAGCACTTTTCGATCTACTCCAAAATCATATTCTGGAAAATCGCCAGCAGAAATTCTTTACGCACGACAGCCAAAAGTTGAGATGGGAGGCCGTTTCAATAAGGAACAATTGGTCTATACAAAAAACTATTCACGAGGCCCAGGCTGGGTTCGAGGCGTTATTTTTAAGAAAATTGGACGTATGATGTATCTTGTGTCAACACCATTTGGAACTTGGCGGCGGCACCAAAATCAGTTAAGAGCCCGCAAAGAATGCAACAATAATACTGAGAAGCACACAATCGATGATAATTTCATACGAATCGATTCGGATCAGGCAAGTATGCAAACAACTAATACTAACAGTTCTTCTAATATTTCTAGACCATTGGACAATCCATAAGACTGTGCCACTCAGAATCTGATCCATCCACCTATTACACCAACTTTGAGACGTTCAACCAGGACCAGAAATTCAGTTGTCCGATTCCAAGTTACTCATTAATGTCGTAATTTATTGGGGAGGAAATGTTGTATATAAATGTACATTACATACATTGCATACATAATACATATATTATTAGAGAAGCTGCATTCTCTTAATCTCTCGTCTGCACAACATGACTGCCACCGTTGCTTTCTGATGAAGTTTAACAGCACAGTATTCAGTCGTTCAGAGAAGTTTGCCCACCACACATCAACTACCTAAACATATTATATTAATATGATGGTGCTAAAGATTGGCAGCCTAACTGCAAGTGTGTTATCACACAAAAACCCCTTAAACATATTTACGTTATATTATAAACTGCATTGAATGGATTAAGTAATTATTATAAATATATTTAAATTGTAATGTAGTAAAGTAGTTACCGTTCTTATTACAACAGTATCCATTGCAGATCAAGTAAATTAAAGTCACCGAGGATGATAAAGTCATTGTTCGAAGTGGCACCGTCAATCAAGGAACTAATTTAGTTTAGTTTAGTTTATTGCATCAATTTGAGAATTAGTCTCTTACAGACTTTTATGTAAAATGTGAACAAAGGTACTTTGTAGGTAGGTATATTCAATAAATACATTCACTTTAATTAATACCATATAACAATTAAAAAATAAATAAAATAAATTAATTAATAAAACAACAACAATTTCTTAATTAAAATAATTTAAATTTGGTTAAGAACAATAGATTTAAAAGTATCTCTAGTACAATTTATATTGAAATCAATTCTAGAGCATACTTCATTAGCTTCTCTGATGCAACGCGAGACTGGCTCATTGCGCTAATTATTTCTTGGATGAAACTGTTCATAAATTACAAAACGTTCCCGTGTAATTCTTGCCGGCGCATTAACTTCATAAAACAAATCAATTGGTGGGGGCACTGTATATGACTAGTTATAATATCTCTGACAAACGTAACTGAAAAGTATTTTCGGCGAGTTTCCAGTGATTTTATTCCAAAAAGTAAGCATCTGGATTCGTAAAAAGGTTTAGGAATTCCCCATCTTAATTTAAAAAAAGCATACCTTGTAAAATTCTTTTGAACGTTTTCGATTCTTTTTACTGAATTTGAATAGTATGGATTCCAAACTATACAACAATACTCCAGCACCGAACGTACCAATGAATTGAATAATAATATCAGTGTGTATGAATCATTAAACTCTCTAGTGTTTCTTTTAAGAAACCCTAACATCTGATTGGCTTTGTTAATGATATAATCATAATGAGAGTGAAATGACATATTAACGTCAAGAATAACACCCAGATCTTTTTTTTGCAATACTTTTTCAAGTTTAATATTATTTATGCTATAATCAAAAATTATTATGGCTTCTGTAACATGATAACACTTGACATTTAGCTACATTAAGATCAAGGAAGTTGGTGCTGCACCAAGTTGCCAATCTGTCCAAGTCTGCTAAAAGTAGATTACAATCTGATGTGCTGGAAATCCTCCGATAAAGTTTTAGATCGTCCGCAAATAGAAGACAGAGCGAATCTTGAAACAAGTTCGGAATGTCATTAACAAAGAGGAGAAAAAGTAATGGTCCCAAATGACTACCTTGTGGTACACCTGATGGAACATATATATCATCAGATTTAATATTTTATATTTTCACAACCTGCACTCTTCCAGTCAAATATGATTTAAGCCACATTAAAAACGATGATTGAAAACCAAAAGAATAAAGTTTTTAAAGAAGAATTTTGTGATTAACTCTATCAAATGCTTTCGAAAAATCAGTAAAAATAATATAAGTTTGATGACATTTTTCATATTAGATATAATGGCATTCGTCATTATCACTAAATTCGTTGCTGTTGATTTGCCCACAACAAAACCATGCTGAAAAACTGATATTTGGTCCTGTATTATAGTTGAAATTCTATTATATACTATTTTTTCAAATAGTTTTGGTATAGCAGAAATCTTGCAGATTGGTTTATAATTTGTTTGCAGCCAGATTTGAAAATTGCCGATAAAAACGAAATTTTCCATGAATTTAAGAAAATACCTTTAGATAAAGAAAGATTAAAAATTTGCGTTAGCGGCTGGGCTAACGCAATCGCACATTTTTTTAGGAGCATAGGTGGAATATTATCTGGACCTTCACTTATAATCAGATCTAGGCATAATAAAGCCTTCTCAACCTCTGCCTGACATAGAACAAGTGACCCAAGATCCAAACTTTCACTAGCCACTGGAATGTCTTGTATCACAACAGATTCTGATGAATAAACTGATTGAAAGTAATTCGCAAACAAATTACAAATAACGGAAATATCACGTGTAGGTAGTGGTGTCTAGGTACTTCATACAGCTTGGTAATCCATATGACTTTCGCTTAGTATATAAAAAATTTCAAAACCACTTGTTATTACTTTTAAGAAAGAATGTAATTACGATACAAAAAATTATTTAAATAATTAAATTTACGTTGGCAATCAAGATAGCTGTTACGAAGGTGTAAATTTTCTTTGTTATGTTTGTATAGTTTATATGCTTTATTTTTTTGATTTTTGAGATTACTTAACCTTCTATTGAACCATACAGGGTTAGAATTCTTTTTTAAATATTTTTCTTGTACATATTTATCAATTGCACTATTTAAAACTGACGTGAAAATATCGTAGTCATTTTTTAAATTAGAATTCGTAAAAATATTTTGCCACGAAAATGACAATAAATGCTCAACCATTGCATCAAAGTTAGCTTTATGATAATCATTAACAATCACGTTATTCTCATTTTTATTATTTAAATAATTATAAAACTTAATATCACCCTCAATTCCAAGATGGTGTTGAGTATGATCTACAACTGGAAACTTAGACTTTTCTATACAAATATGAAATTCCTTGTCAACAAATATTAAGTCAAGAATACGGTTAAGATCATTATATTCGTTTTTAATTTGGATTAAATCATATGGGCTTAAGAAATCAATAACAGAAGATTCAATTTCGCTTGTAATCTGAAATAAGGAATTAAATATTTATCTTCTAAATCTAAAACCCATTTAACATTACCAATATTAAAATCACCAGCAAAAATTACATGTTGCATATTATGTAAACAATCTAATATTTTTTTTGAATTTAATAAATGCAAATTATAAAACTCTAATGAGCTCTTAGGTGGTATATAGCTTGCTATGACGTATAATTCTGAATTGTCTATTTTAACAGAAACAATAAGTTGGTAAAATATCAAGGTAAGAAGCTGAAGAGTTGTAGTGTCAGGATGAAAACCAGAGATATGAAAGCATTTAACTTTGCGCATTACCTTTATACTCTCACATTGTTCCCTGTTACCAATAAGGCCTTGCGGTCTTTGATTAGGTTTTTTTGAAGTATGTATCCCTTTTTCAACAACAGGCGCCTCTATACTTTTATTAGATTCCACATCGGTTATACGCTCATGTAATAAAGCATTATTTTCAGCAACAACAACAGCAACATTAGTGCCAACATCACTAACATGAGCAACATCAGCACCATCAGTATCAGCATTAGCAACATCATCTTCAGCAACATCAACATTCGCAGTATCAACAGCTGTACCAAGAACCCCATCAACCACAACATCAGCATTTACCTCTTTTTAATTAACAGCAGAAATTAAGCTTTCATCAGTTCTGTCAGGACCAGCGGACGGAGAAGGTGAAAGAACATCAGCAGCAAACGAGACCCCAGCACCATCAACCATATCATTCCCTTTGTTCGGTGCTTTCATATTACTCATAGCTTTAGTAAGATTACATATTGATGCTTTTGCGTTGCACTTAGAAGATGAAACCGCTTTTTTTGTTTTTATTGTTAAGCGGATTTTTAATAACACCTTTTAAAGCAGGAGATTTAGAGATGGTGGTTTTAGGCAGAGACAAAGGTCGAGGAGAAAAAACACGCATGTTGTGTCTCCTCCCATACCTACCAGAGGAAATCGTCGTGCGTTGAACTCAGCACACTTCAATTGTGTTGTTCACTTTGATTGCCAATTCGGTATCATATTACGGATGTTGTTTTGGGTCAATCAAAGTGCAATCATACAATAGTTGAATTGTGCTGACTCTTTAAACGTGCCGACGATTATCCACTGCGAATGTTTGGGCTTGCGACCACCAAAATGACACGACAAGGAGAGTCTTTTAAAAAATATCCAACGAAGTCGGTCGTTTCGGTACTAATTTAACACTTTAACATTGGCGCAGCCGGTCCGCGAATCTCGTTTTCTTTTAATTTAAACTCCCGAATCTTAATCTAAACTAGCTAGTAGTTCAATAAAAAAAAAAAAAATATATATATAAAATAAAATAAAATAAATTAAATAACAATTAAAGTGTCAAATTTGAAAAGTATCGCGTCGCATTGTGTGCTGTGTTGTTGTGATATTAAAGTGAATAAAAATTAACAAAATAATAAAAAGAAAAAAAATATCTGAAGAAAAAAAAAAAAAAAAAATATTTGAAAAAAACCATCTCTTGTGACAATTAATAGTGGGTCTATGAAATAACTCCCACGAAATAAGTCCCTCTTTTAAAAACGAAATAAGTCCCACCAAAAATTGCTATTTTGAAAGTGGGAGTTATTTCGTTTTTAAAAGTGGGACTTATTTCGTCAATTGGTGGGACTTATTTCGTTACGTGTTTTTATTTTAAGTGGGACTTATTTCGTTTTGAGTGGGAATAAATTCGTTTTGTAAAGTGGGAGTTATTTCATACCCCTAAATTTTTTTCTTATGCAAAAAGTTATATATTGGACATTTCGTAAAAGGGACAAAGTGGGACTTAATTCATTTAAGAAATATATTATTCAAGGGGGAGTTATTTCATTTTGAGTGGGAGTTATTTCATTTCAAGTAAATTTTTAAATCATTTCATTTTGGTGGGACTTATTTCGTTTTCAAAAGTGGGACTTATTTCGTGGGAGTTATTTCATTTTTTTAAGCAATTTTTAGTGGGACTTATTTCGTTTTTAAAAGTGGGACTTATTTCGTGGAAGTTATTTCATAGACCCTTAATAGTAGATACAAAGGGAGAAATACAGGTGAGTATAATTAAATGTATGTACCTATATTTATTTTTTATATTGTAAGTGACAAAGTTGTGTACCTATAAAATTGATTTTTTTTTCTTTACGGTTTAGTTTTTCAATTCTTAGTCAAGTTTCGCTTCTTTTATTTTATTTTCTCTCAAGTTTGTTTTTTGTAGTAACTCTAATTGAGGTAGGTCGTTTTTGAATTTATTTGATTTTTACAAAAATTAGAGCTGTTGGGTGGCGTTAGTTGATGGCCCGCATCCAAATTGAAGCCCAACTTAACGATCTTATTGAGGAGTTAGAGTTTATTAAAAAAGAAAAGAAAGAAAATCAACGACAACTAAAGTCGGTGAATGAATTTCTTTTCACAGAATTATGGGAAGTTTTGAATCCTGAGGTTTACAAACTGGTAAGTTTTCAGCTAACGTCTCAGTGGGGTAAATTAACTAGAGTAGAATTGACTGACGCGATCGTTAACGAATACGTCAAAGCCGTTCACGCTCTAGTAAAAAACCACGCTAGAGAGGCAGAAGACCTTACAAAACAGCTTAAAAAGAGCGAGTTTAAGCGTACGGAAGCTGAAAAACAACTTCTGAAAACAACAGTAGAAGCTGACCAGGAAATAGACCAGCTCACTATTGAGTTAAACAAAAGTTTAACAACTCAAAGGGAGCTAAGGGAAAAAGGTAAATCATCACCTTACCCTGACAGTTCAAAACACCTTATTCCGTTGCTCACTCCTCAACATACTTCTACACCAAAATCGTCTGTGGATAGAAACCTGGTCGACACATGAGTTCAAACCACAGTTGTAGAAGTATTCAAATCAAATAAAATCACACAAGTAGAAATAGAACCAAATTGTAGCGAAATGTCACTTGAGCATATTAGTAAGGTAGTTTCAAGGTTAGTCCCCATATTCAACGGGGAAAGAAATCATGAACTTTCACGAAGAGTTCATGAATTCTTAAACGCATGCGATCTGGCTTTGAAAATGGTAAAGCCAGATGAGGAGGCGATCTTAGTGTCTCTAATCTCAACCCGATTACAAGGTGATGCGTTTGAGTTAGTTCGTTCAAACATTGTGAATACAAAGAGGGTTTGGCAAAACTGTTTAAAGACAGTTATTTAGTGCCAAAAACTCTAGACAATGTGATGAACGAATTGAAGCAATGCCATCAATTGTTAGGCGAAGATATAAAAGCGTTCGCTAGACGTCTAGCGAAACTGAAAGTTTCATCTGTTGAGATTATTGACTCAAGATATTCAGCAACAGAGTCAGTAGGCCTTAAAAAAGAAGTTGAAAACACGGTATTGACAACTTTTAAAATAGGGCTAGTCGATCCAGCTCTTCGACAGTTTATGCTGGGGAGCAAAAGCAAAGATCTTAACGAAATCTCTGAGGAAGCCTTGAAAACTTCCTTGCTACTACAGCCAAACTCGATGGGCTATATGGGAGTTGGAACAACACCAAACTTACCTTTTGATCGTATTAGTTCAATGTACCAAATTCCCGGTACTTTCCAACAAAATTACAATAGCCTGACCCAAACATATCCATCTACGCCTTCTCTGCCTCAGCTATTTAACAATTATACTACACTACCCCACAATTTGCCTCAACACAACATCTGGGACATCCCTCACACAACACACATAATGAAACACCGCAATACATTCAGAATTTTCAAGACCCTCCCCACTCCAGCAATAGACAACTAACAAGACCTGCAAATCCCATTAAAACTTGTGGATTCTGTGGTAAACAAAACCACAGCTATGTTGATTGTACAGTAAAACCCGCTTAAGAGAAACTGCAAAATGCAGCCTTTCTTTCACTTAAGCGGGTTTTTCACTTAAACGAACCCCGCTTAAGTGAACAAAAATTTCCCTTAAGCGGAGTCCGGATAAGTAAAAAAAAAAAATTGCACTTAAGCGGATTTGAAAATTCCAAAAAGGGTTCTGACATATCATAAATTAAAATGTCGTTTTCGTGATGAAAATTTGGTGAAGGTGAAAAATAAAAAAGAAGTAAAAGCGTTCAGCAAATTTTTTGTTCTGTTCTCTTAAATTTTTTTTCACTTAAGAGAGTTTTTTTCAATGAAAAATATTAAATCTAACTGAAAATATGTTTCAGGTATCTGGGTTTTTCACTTAAGTGAGTTTCGCTTAAGCGGAGTGTTATAAAGGTAATTGGTCGACAAATACTCGGGGATGAAAAAAGTGTTTCAGATAAGCGGGTTTTTCTCTTAAGCGGGTTTCTCTTAAGCGGGTTTTACTGTAGTATTCGTAAAAGAACGCCATACAAAACAGTTGTCCCCACTCACAAATACGAGCTACTCGGACAATAAGTCAAAGGCCTAGAGTCAAATGCAAGTGGTGTTCTAGGGTGGGGCATGTGGAGGACGATTGTTTCTCTAAGAGGGATTACCTCAAAGACCAATCGGGAAACGGCCCGGGGGGCCAATTTGAATCAGTAAATTGTGCCCCAATAAATTCGCCCTCCACAAAATTAACAACAAAAAATAAAAACAAAAAGAAAAAGAAAATAACGAAAAACAAAAAAAGCAATGTAGACGAAGTAAAACCATCAGCGCCTGTATTAAACGATCGACAAAAAGAAAAAAGAACACAGAACGTTGACTCGGAGGAGTTAAATTTCTTTACTTTTGAGTCGATTCGTAAAACGAAGCAGGAATCAAGGCCACCAGTTTCTGGGACAAATATAAACCTAGGTCAGTTTGGTCTTTTATTTCTGATTTTTAATCAGAGTTTCGTTCGGAGTAAGTGCTATTCAAAGGTGAAATTCGTTTATAACTTTTTGAATGATTATTTTAAGTGTTTTGTTTTGAAGTGTTTAAACCAGTATGCTTTGCCGAGAAATAAGAAAAAAATATTGTATGCATTTAGGAATCTTCGTAAGCATGATGTGTTCGTCGAGCTGCCTATGTCAATGGCCAAGTCCGAAAAGGTACTTCTTCTGGTCGACACAGGAGCAGACTCGAGCTTACTAAAAAGAAGTTCATTAAAAAATGCGACCAATATAAATATAGATGAAACAAAGCAACTGGGTGGTGTTTTCGGTGGAGTAGGTATGACATTGGGTACAATTAAAACCAAATTACTTTTTCCAAGAAAATTTTTTACTAGGTGGAATGTTGTAGATGGACTAGAAGACATACCTGCTGATGGTATACTGGGTCGTGATATCCTTTGGAATCACACAATCATCGACGCAGTTTCCAAAAAAATTAAATTTTTGGATGGAAAAAAAGAAGTTTTAATTGATCTACCTCTCAAATGCCTGCCAACGAATCCTCTTCCTATTTCTTCATTAAACGTTGTTAAATGTAGGATTGGAGCTCGTACGCAAACTATTGTGAAAATAAAAATCCCTACTTCCAAGTCAAATGAATTCCTGATACATTCACAGGAAATTGATGATGGAATTTATTTAGGAAACACAATAGTTAAGGCACACGACAGTTACGTGTATGTCCCTGTTTTGAACAGTACAACAGAGGATTATTTCATGGATACAAGCTTCATACCTACACACTTAAATTTTAAAAATTATATAATCGTAAATAATAATCCGGGGTCACCATTGTTTGGCTAAATTCATTTGGCATTTCTTTGTTTCGCTTTGATCGTTAAATATTTTGTTTAATTCGCAATCCACAATTGGCAATTTACGTTCGGCTTTTTATTCATTATGTTTTTCAATCACTACGCAAATAACATTTGGCGTTTTTACATTTCGCTTTTTCTTAAAAATATTTTCAATCATTACGCAAAATTCATTTGGCAATTTATTGTTTAGCTCTTTTTTGTTAAGCCGTTTATTAATTGGCCAAGTTTTTTATTCGCGGAATAACGTTTCGCCGTTTCATTATTTCGCAAAATCTCAACAAGCCGTTTTATCATTTCGCTGATAGATCACTTCGCCGTTTATAGTTGTTTGGTCGATTGTATATTCATAACCTTTGACTTATTTTGATTTACCGTTCTTTTTATGATCTGTTGCTAAATTCATTGTGCTTAGTTACATTTTTTTAGTCATTTGGTAATTTTTGATGTATTAATTTCGGACTGCATACACCCAACCTCGCACCTACCCCAAATCCTATAGTGTGCCAAGCAGGGGGGTTGCAGGGGGGCAGCATGCCCCCCCATACATACCTCACTGTTTACACGCCGTAATGCTGGGTGCTAGTACTGTATTTATGTAAGCAAGCAGAAAAACAAAAATCTCATATACAAAATAGTTTTAAAAATTTTCAATTTTCTCAAGAACTAGAAGACATTAAGACATGTAATTTAATCGAGGCCAAAAAATTGCAAAACAATTGATTGCCAAATAAAAAAAAGGGAAATAATAAAATGCCATATAAAAAAAAGCGTAATAACAAAATGCCAAATAAAAAATTGCCGAACTTCAAAAAGCCAATCAAATAAAAAACTAAATGAAAAATGCGGAAGGATGATTTGTCAAATCATTTAAAAGACAAAACGTAATTTGCAAAACGTAGAATGCCAAACAACAAAATGCTAAATAAACAAAATGCGGAACGAAAAATGGCGAAATGAACCCCCGCGAAACGTTAGTTTGCCAGACAATTCTTGCGAAATATACCATACCCAATAATCCGGAAACGAAGATATATGCGAATTTTCAACAGATTCACATCAAGGAACGAAAAAAAAACTTCTACCTTTAATTAAATTAGATCACAACTTAACCAAGCAAGAAAAAAAGTCTATAGAAGATTTATGCATTAAGTTTAATGATGTATTCCTACTAAAAGGTGACCGTTTAAGCTATACACCCGTATTAGCCCACAACATACCAACCAAATCTGACCAAGCACCAATCAATACAAAGCAATATAGAACTTCGCAGATTCATAAACAGGAAATTGAAAGGCAAGTGCAAGAAATGCTTGACCAAGACATAATTTCAGAAAGTAAATCTCCTTGGAATTCACCATTGCTCATTGTGCCAAAGAAAATGGTTGAAGGTCAAAAACGATGGAGGGTGGTTGTTGACTTCAGAAAGCTAAATGAAGTCACAATCAAAGATGCATTTCCCCTTCCTAGGATAGAGGAAATGCATCTTTGATTGTGACTTCATTTAGCTTTCTGAAGTCAACAACCACCCTCCAGTGATAGAAGAAAAATGTATTCAATACTTAATATTAAACAAACACTTTTAAATGTTGCTTTAATGTATAAACTAATTTTTATTTTTATCGTGGCAAACATACCGAACGTCACAACATCCCACACAATAACAACATCAACTCCTTATCAAATAGAAAATATTACTTTAACTCCGGCACTAATTGAAAGCATTGGGAATGCTGTCTTTGTTAACAACAAATGGACCATATTCACGAAAATAACACCCATGGATTTTTCTAAAGTTCTCGATTTTGTAAACAAGTGTGACGCTAAGATCAAACAGCTGTGCGTTCCTCTACAATCAAAATTCCAAATAAATTGCAACATGAGAACGAACGAGTTGGAAGCTATTATACACAACCTTCGGCAAAACAACATGCGACTAAAGCATATGGTCTCTCACCGAAGAAATAAGAGAGCTATAGAAACAATTGGACATTTCTTCCATTGGGCTTTTGGAACTATGGACAAGGAGGATTCCGATAAGATTTATGACCATCTAAGCAACTTGGATACCAACGAAAATGAAACGCTCAATTTGATTACGAAACAGATAACGGTGGCAAATTCCAATTTTGATAGGCTCAGTAAACCTTAGCAGAAGAGGTGGAAAAAATTGGAAATAGTTTCGAAAACTTCACCACGGATATGGAAAATTTCGCGACGGCTACAATCAAAGAGTTAGCTGCGATGAAATTGAAAGTGGAGATTAACGAAATGATCTCATTAGTTACTTCTAAACTACTTGAAGTCCAAAGTCGTCAATCAACTGAGCTATCAATTTTTAACGATTTGTACCAAAATAAGCTTCATCCTTTTATTATGGACGCAAACAATATATCATCAGTGCTGAAGAATTCTAAGTATGAAAGAATGGTTCTTAATCCAGCCGCGTTGTTCCAAGTTGTTCAGCTGTTGACCTATCCTCAAAAAGATTCAATCGTTTTAAAAATTACTGTTCCGCTACCTGAAGCCACCATGTTTTCCTTGTTCAAGGTATACCCAGTGCGATCAAAACTCGATCACCATTGGGACTTGGTTTTGGACGTTAAGACTGAATACATCGCAGAAGCAGACGATCATACCTTATTTGTCACCATGTCGCGTACAGAGTTGATGCAATGTTCCGAGGTCCCGTTCAATTCGTCAATAACGATAAAGGTATGTCAACACCAAAAACCTGTACATACCAGTGGAAGCTCCGAGTGCCTAGTAGAGCTGTTGCAACATTCTACTACCTCAAAAACGAACTGCAACTACGTCACTTCACCAACTACAAAGGGGGTAATCACGAAGATGTCAACGAAAAACCAATGGCTTTTCAATGTAAGAGAATCGATTGCTCTCAATTTTAATTGCGATGGGGAACTGTATGCTCCAGAGCTCAAAGGATTCGGAATTCTGCACATTCTACATCCTTGCGAAATAAATACGAAGAAATTTCGTATACCATACGAGCAGGTTTGGAGTTCAAAGCTTAAGATCCATCAACCGAGAGTGAACCATTCGGAGCTTATTGAACTACTAAGGGAAAGATATGCCAATCTTACATTGAGGATTTTTTCGAAACCACCACCACTATCCTTAGGTAGTCATAGCGACATGATTGCAAGTTTGAAGGAGGGGAAGAAGTCGTTAGAAGATCTACAAGAAGAAGCAAATCAGGTCGAAAACAGAAAGCGTGTGAACAGTCAGCGATTGGAAGTCGACGTTCATCGATATTCTCTTGTTTCCATCAGTGTGCTCATAATAGCACTCGTATTGTTTAAATGGTACCTTTCAAGAAGTTCGTTTGCAAGCACCGCCAACATACCTAGTCAAATCACAACAAATATAACGAACGTTGTGTCAGAAAAATCCGATGCCGTCAATATAGATGCCGTGGAGATGGATGTCCTACCAGATCGTTTAGCTGCAACAAGGAAATCGATACGAGGTGTAACGTTTGCCCGAGTATAAATAAATAAATAAATAATAAATAAATAATTGACAAAGAATGAAACACCATTAAAAAAAAAAAAAAAAAAAAAAAACAAAAATCTTAAAATTACACTTTCATACAAATATAACTTTTCGTCTAAAATATAAAAAAAAAAAAAAATATAAATAAAACAAATTGTCAATTACCTCAGAGTTCCACAAAAATGTATTGCTTACATTAAAAAAAGGAGTTATTTTTATATATAAAAGAAAAAAATATTAATTCAATAAATTAGAATGAATTAAAAACAAAAAAAAAAAAAAATTCTTGCTGATTCATGTAAAAAGTGTAATTCACAAATAGAAACAAAATTAAACCTATTCTTAAATAAAATGTTCTTAATAATAGAGTTCTTAAAAAAAAAAGAGAAGAAATACACAATTGTAACTAATGAAAAAAAGGGATAAATTATCCAACGAAAAATAACGAAGAGTTATTTTTATATATAAAAGAAAAAAATATTAATTCAATAAATTAGAATGAATTAAAAACAAAACAAAAAAAAAATTTTCTTGCTGATTCATGTAAAAAGTGTAATTCACAAATAGAAACAAAATTAAACCTATTCTTAAATATAATGTAATAGAGTTCTTAAAAAAAAAAAAAAAAAGAGAAGAAATACACAATTGTAACGAATGAAAAAAAGGGATAATTCCTAGAATATAAAATAGTATTTTGTTATGTATTTTTAAGAAATTGTTTAATAAAAATCAGCACACTTCAATTGTGTTGTTCACTTTGATTGCCAATTCGGTATCATATTACGGATGTTGTTTTGGGTCAATCAAAGTGCAATCATACAATAGTTGAATTGTGCTGACTCTTTAAACGTGCCGACGATTATCCACTGCGAATGTTTGGGCTTGCGACCACCAAAATGACACGACAAGGAGAGTCTTTTAAAAAACATTCAACGAAGTCGGTCGTTTCGGTACCAATTTAACACTTTAACACGCATATTTTTCTCTTTTAGTAATTGTAATTGTTTATTGTTGTTAGATAATTCGTGGGTAATAGGCTTAACTTTGGAGCGCGTCACACGAAGGGGTTTAACAAGGTTATCAAATTCTGAACTATAGTTATCAAATTCTCTATAGAAACTATAGAGATCTTTGATCTTTGGTATGCATCCCAAAATTGAAGTGTTTTTGCATGTAATGCATTTCCAAAATAAATTTTCACTTGATTCAAGAGCGACCCGATCGGATTCACTAATTTTCGTACATTTCAAATGAAAACTCGAATTACATACTCCGCACTGAATCGAATCAGATATTGAAGTAAAAAAATTACAATGAGAAAATTGGTTTTCCATAATTTAAACAATAGCAAGAAGTGCATAGACTGTCTGTAAAGAGAGCAAGACTGTCTATCAATTTGCCATTGAATCAACAAATTGTTGATAGACAAGACAGAGTTGTGAAGGACGAATATAACAACAAAGAATGTAAAAATACCTCTTATAAACAGTCAATTTGATACATAAAAATTCAAAAAGTAGTTATTTTGATATTTTAACTTGTGAAGCGTTGAGACAATTGTGGACGGAATACCACGTCCAGTGGGAGATAGATCACTAATTTCACCATCTGCACGAAAGACAGAGAAGTCTGATGTAAACAATTCACTATCTAGAAAATCGGAGGAAAGATTTGTTTCCGTAAGGGCAAAAATTTCAGAGGGAAGATTTTGTGAGTTGAGAAATATGTTAGAAGTTTTTGTACGAAGGCCTCTGACATTCTGATAATAAAGTGATAAGATAATTGTAGAGTTAGGCTGCAAAATTGTATTACAGTTAAAGACTGGACTTAAGGTCGTGACGAGCGAAAGGTAAACGTTTATGTAGCTGAGTCCTTTGAAACCGTGGATGTGTAAATATATAAAGTTTCATGAAAATGGGTGTATATTTTGTTCAGAGCACATGGATCAGTAGGAAGACCTTCTTTTTCGAAAGTAAATCAATTTACTCCATAAAGGTGCAATAGGAGTGGAAAAAAGTCACCCTTTTTACTCTTTGGAGTGTTATATAAAGATTATAAGAGTGCAATAAATACTTATAAGAAGTAGCTCTGGATGAATATAGGAGTAAAATTGTTAGTTAGGATACGATTTACATTTACAATTGCTACGGGTATAATCTTAATCTAATGACATCGAGATGGCACTATACCACAAATAGTAAAAAAAAGAACTCTGAAAAAGTCGTATAATTTTTGTAGGCTGCTGGTAACTCTCAGATATGACACATTTGTTGGAAAATGACAATCACATTGATGTGATAGCTCTTTAGCTATCAAATGTGATATCATCTTACCCAGACTGAATTGCTTGATTGTGACTCTCACTTATCGCAAATCACCTTACACGATTCCACCATAATATAAGGTTAAAAGACTCTAGGTTATTTTTTAATTGTATGTAAACTACATTTTCAATAATTTTACTTTCGAATGGCAACATATTAACAGGTCTAAGCTCTAGGGCATTTTAGAGTTTTTAACTTTAGGAATTGGAACAATTGTTGATCTTATTGTCATTCAGTCTCAAAGCCTAGTCTGATTTCTTTAGACAAATTGGTTCGATCTTTTTGGGAAAGTGAAACTTTTGAAGGTGAATCAAAGATTTATAGTGAAGATTGAAGAAGAATTTAAATGTGAAGAACATTTTAAAGAGCATGTTCAAATAACAGCACATGGTCAATAATTATAGTACGTCTTCCTTTCAAGCAGGAACCAAGTAAAATGTTGGGTAACTCTATGGCAATTGCTAAAAGGCGTTTCCATTCATTAGAAAGAAAACTCGAGAATAATACAGAATTGAAAACAAGCTGTGTTAACTTCATGACTGAATACGAACGTCTTGGTCATATGACTCCGATTACAGAGAAACAAATACCAAATTCTCATTATGTCCTTCCACACCATTGTGTATTTAAATCCGAGAGCTCATCAACAAAGCTCCGCGTTGTTTTCGATGCTTCTGCAAAAACATCCTCAGGTTTCTCACTTAACGAAACCCTCATGATTGGGCCGACAGTCCAATCAGATTAATTCTCAGTTATTGCAAATTTCAGGCTACACAAATATGTATTTACCGGCGATATAAGCAAAATGTATAGACAAATTCTAATTCATCCAAAGGATAGAGCATATCAGCTCATTTTGTGGAGGGCAGGGGCCCAACTATGTAACTCGATTCTACAATAAAAAGGTTCGAATTCGCAAAATCTCAGCTCGCTTATTCTTAAGCAAACGCATATAAACGGAAATAGAACAGTGCTAGTTGAAGATTCTGTGGCAAAAGGTCGAAAACACCTAAATTTTATCCCACTTTCATACATATTACCATTTAAAATAACCATTGAAAACAACTTTCGAATGGATTCGAAAGTAGAAGCAAGTTACATAGTAGGGCCCCAGACATTCTAAGCCCATTAAAAACATATCAGTTAAATACAGTTACGTATGGAAAGGCTTCCGCTTCTTATTAATCAACAAGATGTTTGGTTAAATTAGCCAATGATTTTCAAGATATATATCCTAACGCTTCAAAAATTATTACAAAAAATATTTATGTGGAGAACTGTCTTACCGGGGCAGATACTCCTGATGAAGCCAAATTGATTCTGGAAGAATCTATAACATTATTAAGACAAGGAAATTTTGATTTAACAAAATTTTGTTCAAATGATCCACGCATTCTTAAAAATATTCCTATGGAAAAACGAGACAAAATGTTGACTATCTATCAATCCGAGGTCATAAAGACTCTTGGCTTAGTTTGTGTGAGCTGAATCGATGATAAATAAGATTTTATTTGAGGATAAATCACGAAAACATGTCTTTGCTTGATTAGGATTACGTTAGAATCTTTTAAAAACTTAATTCAGTCAGACCTTCAACTTAACAAAAAAGTAAAAAACAAGTATTGCCAGATGGGCTATAATAAAATATAATAATATATGGTTCGACAAGAAGATGTCGCTGTTACATGGTATTTTCCTGAGAAATTGACTCTGGCAATTAAATATCATAGTCATCTAACCATTTTGGGGTTCTTCGTGTGCGAGTGGATTTAAAGTTTTCTAATTCTTCACTGCTGTCGTCATCTTCATCGTTTGCTTGTGTATCCACCCTTAAGATGTCATTATTGTTAAATTTGGCATCACTTTGTTTTGGGTATTCTTCATCTTCGTTGAGTTGTTGATCGGTGTCAATTAACAGTTGATTGTCATTTTGTTTTCGTTTGTTGAATTTTTTTATCTGTCCTGTGTGAATTGTTCTTGTGATTTCCTGCCCAAGATGATTGATTCTCCGGATTTTAATAACATTTTCACCCAAAATATTCACGATTTCAAATGGGTAAGGTTCGTATATGGGAGTGAGTTTGTTTGGTCTAACTGGATTCAATGCCAGCACCAAATCTCCAATCTGCATTTGGAAAGCCTGTCGGTGTTGATCAATTCTGGTTTTGTTCTGGATTTGTGACATTTTGACCGAATTCAGTGCCTCTTCCCTTTCTCGGTTGAGTTGCTCGAGCTGCTGGATTCTATCTCTAGTGTCCTCCACCGTTCCCAGAAGAACTTCGTCTCGAATTCGGGGTTCGAATCCATGTAAAAGGTAGTGTGGTGATTGTTGTAACGATGAATGTTTACCCGAGTTTATTTCGAATATGATTTCAGGAATATAAGAGGACCAATGTCCCTTTCCGAGATGTATTTTCGAAGGATTGATGAGACCGTTTCAACTTCGCGCTCTATTAATCCGTTGGAATCTGGCCAATAAGGTGGAGTTGTCAAGCCTTTGATTCCAAATGTGGTTAAGAATTCTTGAATCTCTTTTGATGTGAAGCTCGTGGCATTATCATTGATTATCGTCGTTGGAGGTCCGTGAATTAATATTATTTTGTCTTTGACTAATGATATTACATACTTTGAACTGACATCGGGTGTAGATTCTGCAATGACATACCGAGTTGTATGATCAATGATAATAAGAATATGTTTTTTGCCTGATATGTCATGTGGAAAGCTGCAATGGTCCATAGAGATTACATCAAAAGGTCTTTGAGGTATGCTTCTTGGTTTATGTAAGCCAATTCTGTTGCACGTTCTATGATTAAACAATTGGCATGTACGACTACTTGAAACATAATCTTTGCAGTCCTTCGCAGCTGACCACCAAAAGTATCGATTGGACAATTTTGAAAATGTCTTTTCATGATCCATGTGGCCACTGTTGTCATGGCACATCTCGAGGATACTTTGTTGCAATGATTTCGGTACGAGAATCCTGCCGAAACCTTTGTTGTTTTTATATAAGAGTATGTTGTTTTGAATAAAATATTTCTTTTTTATTAGTTCATGGTGTTTTGTATTTGCATCGCTGGTAATTATCTGGATCAAATATTGGCATGTTGGGTCATTGCTTTGAGCGGAGGAAATTTTTGTCTAGTCATTTGATTTGAGAATTAGATGCGCCACAATGTTGTCTGGGACTCTTGACAAAGCGTCTGCGCAGACACTGTGCTTTCCGGATTTGTTTTTGATAGTAAAATTGTAAGATTGAAGATCTAAGAGCCATCTTGCAAACTTACGATTAAATTTACTATTTTGTAGGAAACATGCAGTTGTTCAGTTGTCGGTAATTAATGTAAAATTTTTTAAACCAGAGGTTTAGAGGTAAATATGAAATTTGTCGGTTATGGCCCAGTGTATGGCAAGGCTTTCGACTTGGTTGATATGAAGGGTCTTCTCAGAGTCTGCTAATGCACGACTAGCATATGCGATGACGATTTCTCGTTTGTTTTGTCTTTGTATTTAGATAGCTCCCAATCCGGTTAGTGAAGCATCGATTTGAACCTCGGTTTCACAGTTATTCATGAAGTGCGCGAGTATTGGTTTTGATTTAAGTTTTTGTTTGAGAATTTCAACTGCATCAGCTGCTTCCTTAGACCAGATAAATGGTGTCGAGTTGCAGGCATCACGTATTGGCAGTGCAATTTTGGAGAAGTCTTTTATGAATCTTCTATGATGGGACGCGAAGGTAGGCGTGGAAAGATTTGGCGTCCGTTTTTGATCTGAATTCTTTGTTATAACGGTCGATGGCATTTATGCGATTGGGATCTGGACGTATTCCTTCAGCTGAAATGCCATATCCCAAGAAGAAAATTTCATTTTTAAAGAGTTGGCATTTTTGGAGTGAAATACGAAGGCCGGTTTTTAATTAAATTGATTAGTGCATTTTCGAAATTATTTAATGCCGTATCGAGGTTCGGGGCAGATTGACCAATGTCGTCCATGTATGTTATAGTGTTAATGGTGTTTCTGAAAGTGTGTCGCATAATGCTTTAAATTATTTTTGGGAAATTGTCTTTCAACAATTTTTTGTTAAGATGGGTGTAATCGATGGTCAATCAACGTGGTGTACCTACTTGGATGGTGAGGTTGATTGACTATTACCACTGGTGATGCATATTCGGATTGTGAATCCCTAGCTATTTTAAGTTTTTTCCAATTTTCAACGGTTTCATTTATGAATTGCCGATCGCTCCAGGAATAGCAATATGGCTTTCTAAAAACTGGAATTTCGTCACTCGTATTCAGAGAATGTTCACCTATTGTGCAGTGACCAAGAACATCATCGTCCGTTGAAAATGCTGGTAAATTGTTGCAAATTATTTGTCGAAACCTTAGGATTTGTGTGGTTGAAAGATTTGTAAAGATTGTTATTTGCTCTTCGATTTCTTTTGATAGGGAGTTCGGAACGGTCTGGATGTTTTTGAAAATACAGGAGTCGATGTTTGGTCTGATTTCTGATGTAGAATTTGTCTGAATTTGAATATCACCGTTTGATTCGATGATAATCGTTAACTTGTTAGCTCTTATCCAATCGCTGCCAAGTATGAGTGGTACTGGGCTGTTGTTTATAACAGCGATAGGCCCAAATGTACAAGATACCTCTCCCACAGATATAAACAAATCTATTTGGCCTGTTGGGTGACACTCGTAGCCAATAGATGAAATGGGTGGTCCGTCGTATTTTTGATTATTGTAGTTTGGTGGTATAAATCGACGGTCGATGACAGATTGTTCCGCACCACTGTCGATGAGAGCCGATATAGGTATTCCATCAAATGCGATGGCATCAACTATGGGTAGACCACGATCGCCGCTTTTTGACTTTATTGCACAGTTAGCTTGTTTTGAAAGGAACTTGTTTGGACAGTCGTTGGTGGAGTGGCCTGTTTTATTGCAATTATGACATGGTAAATGACATTGGGAAACTGGATGTGAATTTTGCTTACAACGTGGACATTTATAGTTACTTGGGCTATTTGATGTGAATTTATGGTAATTATATTGTTGGTTTGATGAAGATAGGTTATTATTGTACTGTTGTGGGGCTTTGAATACATTTGGTTGCAGATTATGTGATATGTCGTTTGGAAGGTATTTTGCGATGTGTTTCGTGTCATAGTCTAGGGTTTGTCCTATCTCAAACAACTTGGCAAGGGAAGTCGGTGCATTTATACGCATGAGTCGTCGATCTGAATGATCAACAATGCCCTCTATGAGGTATGATATTTGGTCCTCTATAGGAATCTCGATGTTGTTAGGTGTTTTAAGTACAATTTCCAACTTACCGCTTAAGTACTGCGTGATGGTTTCGTTTTGTTGCTGGATTCGGGCGTTGACGCGTTCGTTCCACTCTCGCAAAGTTGGGGGCTTAATAAATCTTGTTTTGAATGCTTCTTGCCATGATGACCAGTCCGTCTTCTTTTCGCCTTCGAAATTTTGCCAGTTTTTTGCGATTCCGGCGTTGACGCGTTCGTTCCACTCTCGCAAAGTTGGGGGCTTAATAAATCTTGTTTTGAATGCTTCTTGCCATGATGTTCAGTCCGTCTTCTTTTCGCCTTCGAAATTTTGCCAGTTTTTTGCAATTCCGGTTAGTTTGCTTCCACCGAAGGTGAGCTTAACTTCCTCGGTCCACCCATTGATATTTGCCGCTTTTTCAATACATTTTATGAAATTTTCATTTGCATCACTATCTTCGCCGCTGCATTTTTGGATTGTTTTCGTCATGTCGGGATTGAGAACGACATGTTGGACGTATGGAGTGGGTGGAATATTTGAGATACTAGCAAATGAATCATCTTTGCTTTGGACACTAGATAGAAGGGCATTGTTTTCTATTATAATTTTAATAGCATCAGTTTTGTCTGAGGGCTTTGCCTCTAATTCTCTTTTTTTAATTTCATCTCTCAGGAAATCAAAAGTGAATCGAGTTAAGACAGAGGATTCAGTTGTGGTTTGAATTAATTGTTCCAGAAGGGAACATTTTGTTTTTTTATTATTTTATTATTCGTTTAATTTTATCGTGTTTGGTTTGTCTATTTTGTTGTTTCGCAGCGGGTAAATTATTAAGAAGTTCGAATTACCGACTGCGCCATGTGACCTGAATCGATGATAAATAAGATTTTATTTGAGGATAAATCACGAAAAAACGTCTTTGCTTGATTAGGACTACGCTAGAATCTTTTAAAAACTTTATTCAGTCAGACCTTAACTTAACAAAAAAGTAAAAAACAAGTATTGCCAGATAGGCTATAATGAAATATAATAATAACGGGTGATTTTTTAAGAGGTTTAGAACTTTTTAAAAAAAAAAAACACAAAAAATTCGAAAAAATGAATGAAATATTTATTTGAATCGATAGTTTGAACCTTGCAATTTAATGTTTAAAGATAATTTCATGCAAATGTTGACCGCGGCTGCGTCTCAGGTAGCCCATCCGCTGAGTCCAATTTTGGCATACTCTTTCACACATATCGGCCGGTATCTCACGAATGAATGCATGGATGTTGGCTTCCAGTGCGTCAATCGAAGCGGGCTTGTCCCTATAGACATTAGCCTTGACATACCCCCACAAAAAATAGTCTAATGGTGTCAAATCGCACGATCTAGGCGGCCAATTGACCGGCCCGAAACGTGAAATTAACTGTTCACCAAACTCGCCTCGCAATTGCGCCATTGTTTCGCGTGCTGTGTGGCATGTGGCACCGTCTTGTTGAAACCACATATCATGCAAGTCAAGAACTTCCATTTCGGGCAAAAAAAAGTTTGTTATCATCGCTCGGTAGCGTTCACCATTGACAGTAACGCTGCGATTCGCATCATCTTTGAAGAAATATGGCCCAATAATGCCGCCGGCCCATAAACCGCACCAAACAGTGGCTTTTTCGGGATGCATTAGTAGCTGTTGCAATGCTTCTGGCTGATCTTCACTCCAAATGCGGCAATTGTGCTTATTTACGTACCCATTCAACCAAAAATGAGCCTCATCGCTGAACACAATTTTTCGATAAAAAAGCGGATCCTCGGCCAGCTTTCCAAGAGCCCATTCACCAAAAATTCGGCGTTGTGGTAGGTCGGCTGGCTTTAGTTCTTGCACCAGCTGTATCTTAAAAGGCTTTACGCCCAAATCCTTCCGCAAAATTTTCCACGTAGTGCTGTAACAAAGGCCTAACTGCTGGGAACGGCGCCGAATCGACATTTCGCGGTCTTCTGTCACACTAGCTGATACGGCCGCAATATTTTCTTCACTACGCACAGTACGTAAACGTGTTGGTGGTTCAATGTCCAACAAAGTAAATTTGGTGCGAAATTTGGTCACAATCTTCCGAATAGACTGCTCAGAAGGTCGAGAATGCCGACCATAAAATGGAAGCAGCGCGCGATGAACATTTCGAACCGAGCACGAATTTTGATAGTAAAATTCAATAATTTGCAAGCGTTGTTCATTTGTAAGACGATCCATGGTTAAATTGCAAACCAAACTGAAGCTGTTTGACAGTGACACAAGGTACTAAACACACGTAAGCTGTCAAAACCAGTGTTGCCAAAACCAAACCAGCTAAAAAATCACCCGTTATATGGTTCGACAAGAAGATATCGTTGTTACAATTTCAGAATTAAAAGAAAAGAAGATCTTCAATTTGAAGAACAACCAGAATAATTTTATTTAAAAGAAAATATATATCAAGTTTCTCAAATGAGAGTTTATGAATGAATGAAAAATATTTTTCAGAATAATAATTTCGTAGTTTACAAAATAAACTAAGTTTCATTAAATTATTTAAAGTATTTTCAATACAAAGTATTTAACACCGCCTCTTAATTTAATAGAAACTAAAAAAAAAAAAACATTAACAAGAATCAAACAAAAATAATTTTAAGAACAACTATTTAACAAATTCAAATTTTGACGATGTTTCAAAAACAAATTTCTCCCAAGCGATTTCGTCATAATGTCAGCCAACTGATCATTTGTTGATTTATATTCAAGTCGAATAACACCATTTAAGACTTCGTCGTGAATAAAATAATTTTTGATATCTAAATGTTTCATTCGTTTGCTTTCTTTCAAGTTTTCGGCAATTTTGATGCAAGAATTGTTGTCTTCATATATGACTGTAGGAAGTGGACATTCGACCTCAAGTTCACTTAGTAATTTTTGTATCCACTTCAGTTGGCATATAGTTTCAGTTAATGCAATCAATTCAGCTTCTGTTGACGACAAGCTTACTGTTGTTTGCTTCTTTGATGCCCAACACACAGTGTTTCCATACAACTTGAAAACATATCCCGAAGTAGACTTTCGATCATTCTTGTCTCCTCCCCAGTCAGCATCACAATAACAAGCCAAAGTTTCTGTTTCTTGTCTTTTGTACACCAACCTTAAATCTAATGTGCCACGAATGTATTGCAAAATATGTTTTGCATAATTGAAGTGACGCTCATCAAAACAACTTTGAAATCGGCTCATATATCCAGTTGCAGCACATAAGTCTGGTCTTGTAGTAATAGTTGCATAAATTAAACAACCAATTAATTCACGATAAGGATGATTTGAACAGTTCTTTTTGTCACCCTCGTCAATATGAAAACCCTTTTCCATAGGAGTAGTTCTTGGTTTGCAATCTTCCATGTCAAATTTTTGTAAAAGCTTTTCTAAATAATGGCGTTGGCTTAATTCAATAGTTCCACGTTCGATGTCTTGTTTGATTTTGATTCCAAGATAATTCTTGATTCTTTCGATAACAAATTCTTAATAATGTGTATTATTTTTAGTTCTTTGCAAAATATCAATATATCGTCTACATATAATAAAACGTAACAGTTAATTTCAATATACTTCTTCACATAAACGCATTGATCTGATAGACATCGTTTAAAACCAATCCGAATCATAAAACTGTGTCTATACCTTCTGGAAGTCGCATATATATATCTTCAGATAAAATCCCATTCAAAAACGCACTTTTGACTTGGCAACTGGGGCATAGGTTTCGGTATAGTCAAAACTTCTTTTTGGGTAAACCCTCGTGCCACTAACCGAGCTTTATATTTGTCAATTGTTCCATCTGCTTTACGTTTAAGACAAAATACCCACTTACTTGTTACAGCTCTTCGATTCTTTGGCAGATTACATATAGACCAGGTTTTATTTTGTATTAACGATTTGTACTCACTTTGAATTGCCTTTTCCCATTCTGGCCAATCATCTCTAGCTCTTGCTTCAGCAATTGAAATAGGGTCATCTTCAACATATTGGTTTGCAGCCAAAGCAAAATGAGCGTTATTGGTTTCAACTGATTTACACTCAGTCCAATAACCAAGTCTTTCTGGTTGGTGACAAGTGCGCCCGCTTCTTCTTGGTAGATTTTGTTCTTTGCTTTCACAAATATTGTTGCCATCCATTGAAAAGCGATTACTAGCCCAATCCATATTAAGACTGTGGATTTCATCACCTCGACCATCAGAAATAGATTCTTGAACTTCACCATGAGAATTTTCAAGTTGAGCATCAGAAAAACTTATAACTTCTTTTTCTTTATTATTGTTGGTTTCCGCCTCTGAAGTTGTAATTTCCGTGATTTTTGTTCTTTTGAGCACAGAATCCTCATTAAATGTTACATGCCGACCAATAATAAATTTAGCGTTCTCAATGTCCCAAAGACGATATGAACCAACTGACGAATCATATCCAAGCATCAGACATTTCCTCGATTTCGCACCAAACTTTGATTAGGGGTATTCACGATCCGATGCAACTGGTCTTGTATCATTGCAAAAATGCAAAAGTGTAAAATTGCTATACCCTAACCCCATTGTAAAAAAAACTTTGCACTTTTGCAATGATACAAGACCAGTTGCATCGGATCGGGAATACCCCTATTGTTTCTCTTTTGGAAGAAAATTGTAACAATCTGAACCAAATATTCGTAGATGAGACAGTTCTGGTTTTCTTCCAAACCAAATTTCAGCCGGTGTTTGACTCTCAAACTGCTTACCAAAAGCACTTGTTGGTGAACGGTTCTTTGTGTAATTTGCACAATATATTGCCTCATTCCAGAACTTCTGATCCAATCCACTTGCCAAAAGCATTGTTCTTGCTTTTTCTTGAAGGGTTCGATTTAATCTCTCAGCTACTGAATTCATTTCTGGATTGTAAGGAACAGTATGCATGAATTGAATTCCTTTAGCCTTGCAGAATTGTTTAAAATCATTCGACGTATACTCTCCACCATTGTCGCATCTCAACTTCGAAATTTTCTGCGAATGTAAAGCTTCAGACATTGTAACAAACTCCTTGAATTTGTCTAGAACTTCATTTTTCCTTTTAATACAAAAAATTTGTGAAGCCCTCGAGTAGTCATCAGTGAATGAAACAAAATATCGCGACCCATCATAAGCAGGAACAGGCATTGGTCCACAGACATCACTATGGATCAGTTCCAAGATTCGTTTGGATCGTACAGTTTTGTTCTTTGGAAATGAAGTTCGTGTTTGCTTTCCAATAACACACGATTCACAGAAACTCGATTCCGATTCAACACGAACTTGTTCTACACCTTTACCCATTTGACGATTTACTAATTTCTTCAAATCAAACGAATTCAAATGTGCCAATCTGAAATGCCATAAGAGTGGGGATGAGTTTTTGTAATTATGCTCACCTGAAATGCCAGCAAAATTTTTAACAACAGGAAGATCAACTTCGTATAGATTTCCCTTAGCATGTGCCTCAAACACCAGATCATCACGGAAAAATGCGTATGCATGATCTCCCTCAAAAACAATCTTATATCCATTTTTGGAAAGACTTCGAATTGACATCAAGTTGCACTTCAAATCTTTTACGAATAAAACGTTCGTCATCTTCTTCGGAGAACCATCATAAAAGGATTTAACAAAAATTTCCCCGACTTGATTGGCCATTAAACTTGCATCCTTTTTAGCAACAGATATTTGAATCTCTTCAATGGTTGTCAAGTGGTCAAAATATTGCTTCTTGTTAACCATATGTTGAGTGGCTCCAGAATCCAAGACAAATTTTATTTTATTGTCAATCGATTTTACCAGCTGGGCTTCATGCTCACGTCCTTCGTCTTCAATTGCACACATCGATGAGATTTTCTGTTTTGAGAAGTTATTTTTGTGTTCAACATCCTTTCTGCGCTTCGACATACACTTGGATTTGACATGACCAGGTTTACCACATCCAAAACAAATAATTTGTTTCTTTTTGCTTTTAACAGCCATTGCCCCAGACTCAGTACAACTTGAAAATGATCCACCCTTTCTCTTGTTATATTCATCCATCAATCGAGTCTTCACAAATTCCAAAGTGAGATCAGTTTGTTTCATGGTTTCAAGTGCAGTAACTAAATTCTCATAGCTTCCAGGTAGGGTGAGTAACAAATGGACTACAACGTCCAGTTCTTCCATTTTTGCTCCAGTTGACTTCAGCTGCCGAACTTTCGTATCAAACCTTAAGAAATGATCAACAATATCCTCATTCTCATTGTACTTCAATAACAACAACTGTTTTCGTAACAACAATTGGCTTGAAATACTTTTTCTTTCGAAAACGTTTGTTAACGCATTAAACATCTCTTTTGCCGTTGTTTTCTCTTTAACATATTCCAATTGGTCATCATGAATAGTTTGGACCAAAATAGAAATACATTTCTTTTCTTCTGAAATTATCTGGTTGCGACTGGCATCGTTGGCCGCCGCCTGAAGAAGGGTTTGTAAATTTTCCTCAATATATTTACGCAGGAGCTTTTCGTCCAGCAAAATACCCACACGATATTTCCAATTACTGAAATTCGTGCCATCAAAAAGTGGTATTTTGAATGTAAGAGAATTGTCGGCCATTTTCTCGTCTTCTTCTTCTTCTTCAATTTAAAAAAAAAAAAAATACTTCTTGCAATGGAAACTTTTTTTTTTTTAAATTCTCAGAATTTTAAGATAAGTTTCTTAACAAACTTTCTTTAAAGAACGTATTCTGGGCCCATAACCTCAGAATTAAAAGAAAAGAAGATCTTCAATTTGAAGAACAACCAGAATAATTTTATTTAAAAGAAAATATATATCAAGTTTCTCAAATGAGAGTTTATGAATGAATGAAAAATATTTTTCAGAATAATAATTTCGTAGTTTACAAAATAAACTAAGTTTCATTAAATTATTTAAAGTATTTTCAATACAAAGTATTTAACACAATTTGGGACCCTACCCAAGACACATTCAAATTTTGTTAAGATTATAAAGCACCCTGTAATGTACAGGTAACTAAACAAAGCGTTCTTGCCGACTTGGCCCTCTAGGGCTTATTGGGCCAGTCATATTACTAGGAAAAATATTTCTACAAGAACTTTGGAAAACCAAGATTTCTTGGGATGAAAGTTTGGCATCTAAGTGGCTAAACTATTTGTCAGAATTTTCTTTTTTGAAAGATTTTAATATACCCCGCTTTGTTTTAATAGATTCAGCAGCGAAATAAGAACTACATTCATTCTCCGATAGTAGTGGAAGCGCCTTTGGCGCATGCATTTATTTAAAATCCATTGACAAAGAAGGGAAAGTTTTTGTTCAATTATTGTGTTCAAAATCTCGTCGTCCCTTTGAAAATAACAAGCATAGCCCGATTAGAACTTGAAGCGGCAGTTGAAATGGTAGATTTGGTACAAAAAATACTCCCAATAATTTCAAAGACAATTAGATCTGTATGTTATTACACAGATTCAACAACGGTTTTATCATGGATAAAAGGACCTTCCTATATAGTCTGGGGAAAAATGACCTGAACCCAAAATTTCGGTATATACAATACATTCTGATGGTTTCTATATAAAAAAAGCGTGCTGAATCCGAAAATGCCGGGTATACTTCTCAGATCCTTGAGCGTTTTGAGATATGACGTCATCAATAAAGGACATAATATGGAAAAGGCTGTAGCTGGTGTGGATTACGGAAAAATTGTTATTAACATTAATTTGGCACTAGAAATGCAGATTTTATGATTCGCAAAATGCAAAAATATTTTTTTTCAATTTTTTGGGGAGGGGTTCACGAGTAGGAAAGGAGAGGGGGTACGAATTAATGTAAAACTCAGCCTTTGGAACTAGGTCGAGTGGGGTATCGTTTCCATGTATTTTTTAATGCTGAATCAAATGGCACCACCAAATTTTTGATGGAACCACTTTTTACAAAATTTTTAATATGACATCATCACTTAAGAACTTCTGACAAAAGCCTGCCACTGTTGTGCATTAGGGAAAATTGGGATATACATTAATTTGATACTAGAAATAATCTTATGAGTCTCCAAATACTAAAATAGTACGAAATCAGAGGGGGTGTGAATAAATGAAAATATCAACTAGGTCAAGTGAGGTATTTTTGTCATTTATTATTAAATGTTGAATCGAATGAATTCAATGGAAAGTCAATTATTTTTATCTTTCAGCAAAAGAAAGTCAACTTCTTTGATAGAATAAAGTCGCATATAAGGTGCGAAAGTAGCTTTAATGTGAATAAGATTAACCTACCAAAGACTTTATTGAAAAGTTATAAATTTCCAACAACATTTTTATAAGGACTCTTTTGATTTGATTTTTTCTAAAAATGTTTAGATTTTAGGTAGTTATCAAATACAAAACCTTGAAAATTATTAAAAATTATTCAACTAAATCGACCATGAACATTATTAAAAATTATTCAACTAAATCGACCATGAAGACTCAAGGCACGTATCCAACAAAAAAAGTGCATACATTTCGATGGTCAAATGTCAACGTTGGCTATAATCTTAGTTCGTCGGAAATAAGAGCTCGTCTATATAACGAAAAAAAGAAGAAATATTTCGAAATAAGGTGCTTTATCACACCTGGATCATCCAGAGTCTGCAGGCGCACCTGATTAAGAACTTCCTTGCTATATGCACTTACAGACGACAGCAATGAGTGCTCCCAGTATCACGACATAAACAAAGAGGTAGTCGAAATCACCGCAAGCTATACCAGTCACCATAGAGGAAAGACCCATATGGTAGGATGATGAATGCTTATACCTGATAAAGGTGACAAAAGATGCACATGCAAAAATGCTGCAGGACAGAATAAGGACAGCGAGGCTAGAATATTGAGCTAGGAGAAGTAAGAAGAATATCTTGCGTGAGAAGAGTAGTATATTGCCTCCTAGTTCGCAACCGAAAAAATATCTGGAAGTTTTAACATATAAAAATAAGCATTTTGCGAAAGTAACTTAGAATATTATTTCAAGCTACTGTAGGCTACTATAGGATTCGAATAGAGCAACTAATAGGGTGAGAATGACCAATGAAGACCCAGTTTCACCATGCAGTATAGATGAGTTAAACCAAAGAATATAAAGTTACCAAGAAGACGCATCTTATACAAATGTTTGTACTGAACATTTTTATATAGCGGGTTCCAATATCGCGACCCACTCTCAGAGCTTTTGCTTTTTATGCGCTTTTCAATAATTTTCTCAGCGCTTTTACAATGATATACAACACACAGTGACACAGCCTGCTTTTTTGTCTTTATTACCTATACATACCCATCTCCATATAAACTCATGTAGGATACAGGAAAAAGAAAACGAGACGAGCCAACAAATTTTATTCGCTTCGTAATTCGTTGATGCGCACGTAGCTACATATTGTGTATGGTGTTATTTCTTTCGTGTAAACGAAAAGATTTTTATAATGAATACGAAAAATAATATGAAATCGGGTATGAAATGTTGTATTGCGGGATGCAATATTTCAAGAAGGCTGAATCAGGAAGCGAAAATGTTTAAATTTCCGCTTCTAGATTCACCTATGGGTCAAATTGGAAGAGAAAAATGCAGAATTACCGAAAATAATTCCAACAAAAAATTATTTATTTGTGACCGCCACTTTTTTTCTGAGGACATTGGGAACAAAAATTAAAGAACGGTGCCGTGAATTCAAACGTTCCTGTTGACCAGGGGTCAGGAGTTTGATATAGCACCTCCTAATTATTTTAGTAATATGTCTCTAGAAGTCTGAATGAGAATACAAAAATTGAAAAAAAAATTAATAAAAATTTAAATTAAAATTAAAGTGAACAATCTAAAATATTTTGCAAGTTATTAATAAGTAACCGACCAAAACAATATATCGAAGAAGTCAAATGGCTAGCACAAACTATTTTTTATATTTCTCAATCTACGTATTCATTTTTGAGAAATAAGTTGAATTTAACAGCCCTATTCTGGCAAACCTCACTGATACCTCACAAGTCACAACAACCTCACAAGGTAAGGTGAACTCGATTTTGTGAGGTTTTCGTATTCTGGCAGCACCCTCACAACTGTGAGCCTTACAAAAACTATCGAAATTGTGATCTTCTTCAGAGCAGGTCACAACTCACAAATTTGATATTTGAAATACAATTTTAAGACACCTTTGTTTTTTCTTGTCTGAAAAAACATTTTGTAACCAAATGAATAGGTTAACTGGTGAAAAAAATGTATCCTCTGTCGTGAATCGAACAAAATTTATTTCTCCATAAAAGAAAATTATTGTTCACAAAACAATTCTCGTCAAATACGATCGACATAGAACAGCAGTCAGCAAGTGGTGTACATATATGACATTTACATATGTATGTATGTGGCATCACAATCATCTTCGTTGTCGATGAGTTCAGTGGGTGCGTTCAACAAAAATTCAGACCTTAGCAATCACAATAAAAAATTCACCTTGCTGTGGTAAGTTTTTTTGTGAGGTTTCTTGTGAGGGTTATCGCAGAATACGGAAAATGTTATCGAATCACAACAACCTCACAAGGAATCAACCTCACAAGGGCTTGTGACTTGTGAGACCTCACAACGCCAGAATAGCCCTGTAAATATGCCTCGTATATCCACATTACATCGATGGGCCCCCATAAAATTTCCTCAACCTGGATTCGTTAATAACGCTTTTAGTAATTGAAAAATAAAATTGTATGTATGGATGAAACTGATAAAGGAAACGTTGTCTTACTATATGATAAAACTGCAATTAAAAGAGAATTAAGATACAACTCGAAATTAGGCTATAAGCGAAATTCAAATTTTGGTAAGAACTGGAAATTTATTTTTAATTACTTTGCTACACAAAACGGTTTACCAGGTCAAGATTTAAACAAAATAATATTGGAAAACATAAAAATTCTTTCTAAAATTGGAATCATAATTCGAGCAGTACTATGTGACCAAGGGTCTTCTAATAGGAAAGCATATAACCTCTTAGGAATTTCGGATGTGGAGCCATACTTTTTAATTAATAACAGAAAAATCATTTGCTTATATGACTTTCCACATCTCATTAAATCTCTCCGTAACTGTTTACTAAAGTCAGATCTTAATACCCCTGATGGCTTGGTGAGTTTTGAAGTTGTGAAAGAGCTTTGGCAGTTAGAACAAAATAGCAAAACAAGAATGTGCCCAAAATTAACAAGTCAACATGTGTTTCTCACTGATTTCGATAAAATTAGAGTAAAATTTGCTACACAAATTTTCAGCAGAAATTTTAAAGCTCCAATTCATACAATCGTAGATACATACTTGTGAATTCAATAGTTGCCCAAAAGAAGTTGCACTTTCCACAGAATTTTTTTTTGGAAAAATTGATCAGCTTTTTGATTGCATGAATAGTGGTTCTCTGAATTCTGACAATTTTTATAGATCAGATATTCAAAAAAATAATTGTTCGCACGAGTTCCTTAAATCTTTCAAAAGTTATATTGCTCAGGTATCGTTAGTAAACCTAAATCTAAAACTGCTTATTTTTTTAAAGGCATTGAACAAAATATAAACGGAGTACTACAACTTGCTGAAGATTTATTTAAAGATGATTATGATGGATTATTCTTCTTACTGACTAAGCGGTTAAATCAAGATCCACTTGAAAATTTGTTTTCAGTTATCAGGCAAAAGGGGGGGAAACAATCAAAACCCTTCTTTATATGAATTTAATGTTATAATTGCAAAATTTATGGCAACTCGTATAATTCAATCAAGTTCGTTAAGCAATTGCGAAGAGGACAATGATCCAATGCTAAACAATATTGAATTTGATGAAAATTTATCTGCGTCCATCTTAACTGCTCAAAATGAGCAACAATTGTACAAGGAAATACCTGAGCTCGATGCTCTTCAACAATATCCAATTTTTTCGTTGGTGATAATTTTGAAAATAATGATTTTGAAATGAATATTGATTTAGTCTCGATGAGGTATTTCATAAGCTACGTTTCTTTTAAAGTTTCAACTCAAATAAATTGCGTAACGTGCAATGCCAGAATTAAGAAAAGTGATGAAGTAATCAGCTCTCCTTCAGAACTTTTCATATTTCACAAAAATTACAGCCGCAACTCGGATTTTGGCAACCTTAATGCGCCATCAGATGAATTCTTTGAAATAAGTAAGGAGCATATTTTAGTATTTGATTCAATATTTTCGGTTATTCCTGATATTAAAAATATTTAAGAAAAAATAATTGAAAAGTGCAAAAACGCCACATATGAATGGTTCTCCAGCGACTCATGCCTGGATCACAAATTGAAATTGGTTGATTTTTTGATCTTAGTTCTTTTAAGAAAAAAATGTTCACAGGCAATTGACGAAATAAAGTCGAAGAGCAAGAAAAAAACTAAAAGTTTAGTCAATTAGCCCAAAAAAGCAGTGGATCTTGATTTAATATCTTCAAATATATCTTTAGTAAGTTGTACGAGCCCGTTTATATAGTTTGTTCAAATGTCTTTTAAAAAATCAGTTTTTAATTGGTGCAATAAGGATACTTCAGCAATATATGTTTTTGAACGATTTTAAGAATTCATGCACACAATTTTTTTCGTACAATCAAACAGCTGAGCAGAGCAATTTTACCAACAAAATTTCTGTAGAAAGTGCAGCTTCTTTTGCAACATGAAGTCTAAGACAAAATAAAATATAGTAGTAGGTATGTATGTAACTGTAAAAGATAAAAAAAAAAAAAATTTTTAAATAAATAAGAAAAAACAAAAAAAAAAGGAGACAAATCCCATCACGTCCACGTGCGTCGCGTCGTTGGCTTTGGGTAACGCAAAGTTTGGTAAAAAAGATATTGGTTTCTGTTATTTTCTACATTGAAATCACTATTTCGTTGATTAAATTCTTAATTGTTGACGGAATTTAAACTTAACTTTTACTATGAAGATCCAACCATTAGAACTGAAGTTATGAGCCCGTTTAGCTAATCAAACGCACTTTTTTCCCAAGATTTTTTTAAATGAATACTTATTTATTTTTTTATTTGTTTATTTTTCAAAAAATATTCAATAGAAAAATTTGATTTCAAAAGAATATTAAAAATATATTCTTGACTTTTTTTTAGCATTGAATCAAAACAAAATGAGAGGTCAATAAACATATCACGTAGTGTTGACCAATAGTGTTGACATGTTTTAATATATACCTAATTGTTTTTGCATGTGTGTTTTCACTTGCGAATATATGTACAATGTATATAGGTACTATATGGCAAAGCTATGGATTCGTACAAAAATCTAACTCGAGATTTTGATAAAACTTGACATTAAAATGTTATGGAAGACGAAATTCCGTTCGTCTATCTGTCTGGTTGATCGGCTACATCCTAAACGGATTTTAACATCTAGTGGGAAGATGTTTTTTTTAAATTAAATTTTTAAATCTATAATATTAAAATATGGCCAAATTTTTTTTCTTAATTTGCTTAAAAAATGTTCGATGTAAAAAATATTTTTTTAATAAATCGATCCAATGTTGCTATATTTTTCATTTTTGTGTATGGAACTAAACTAAAATACGTTTTTGGCAGGTGTTACATAAAATGTAGCATTCCGTAACTTATTTATTTATTTTAAAATCAGATGAATAGTTTAACAATATTCAGACTTTAAAGTCATCACAGTGTGATCGTATATAAAAGCAAGTTCGTGTGACACAGTTGAGCATTTTATTTTTTAATTTATTTTGCCAAAAAAATATCGTTTTCTCTTTTAAAAATTTGAATTTTTCAAATTTTAAAACATTTTTTGGTGACGGCACAATTCGTCGCTACAATGCAGAACTAGTGTGAGTCCAAAATTTCAAAATGAGTTTTTTTTTGCCTCATAAGGAAACTTGTTATGTTCCACGCATTTTCTACAAATTCTGAATATCGAAAGTCAGCACTTTACGCACTAAGGTTTTTCTTGAAAAATTTTGAAAATGTGACTTAGACTAGTTCTGCATTGTAGCGACGAATTATTGATTTGCAAACGTTTTTCTAATTTCAATTTGGTACCTACATACAATCGGAGTAGTTTTGCTAGGGTTCGAAATAAAATACTAGTGCTCTTCCACTTTCAATCAAAAAAATGTTTTTCTTTCTCAACATAAGAAGATACCTATGCATTAAAGACTCAAAAAAAACTGCTTGCCTCCGACTTGTCTCGTTTTTGTTCCCCTTTTTTCGATCGTCATCCTCGCTCATGAATCCTTTTTGATTATGAATTTACCTCTTCAAATACCCATTTTTATAATAATATTCCACCTTGTTTCGAATGCAGGTGCATATACTACCAAAATTACTACAAAGGAAGGCTGTTCTTGTAATAGTATTGCAAACTCAAAGTGCAAAAGGGGTGGGATCGTGTGTTCGGTAGGTGACAGCTGTGAATAAGAATATTGAATAAAATGGTATGTGAGTTAATTGGCAAGATTGTATGCGTAAGAGATTTTCTCTAAAATATTTTTTTATTTAGTTGTTTTCATTATTCTTTAGAAAAGAGCAGAAGAGAAGAAAGCATACCCGACGACTGGACTCTTTATATCTTCTATTCAATACTTTACCCAATTTGCTTGTAAACATGCAAGGTGATGTGATATCATGTCATTTATTCAATTTCGTTCTGTGGCAGATAGTGTTCAGGGCAGGCATTAACAAAGAAGACACTTTCAACAAACAGACATCTGTCCACCGGACAAAAAGTCACTATTGATATCAGCAACTTGGAAATAGTTAAGGAGCTCATCTACCATGTAACCCGCATCAGTTTATTTCAGGGTAGGTTAGGAAACCGCTGTTCTAAGTTCTGATGAGAGAGAGGGTTCAAATCTCACACATAGAACCAAGTTCACGCTATACAAAACTCTAATACTAAAAACAAAATAAAAAAGGGATATAATTCATGGGCACTCCATCCCTTTTTCTTTACCCTTGTCTCTTGCCCAAAAAATCGAAAAACTGTTTTTGTATTTGGAGACTCCTAACATCTGCACTTCTAGTGTTAAATTATAATGTAAAACATAATTTTTCGTAATACACATCAGTTGCAGGCTTTTGTCAGAAGTCCTTAAGTGATGACGTCATATTATAAAAATTGGGTGGTGCCATTTGATTCAGCATTAAAAAATACATGGAAACGATACCCCACTCGACCTAGTTCCAAAGGCTGAGTTTTTCATTAATTCGAACCCCCTCTCCTTTCCTACTCGTGAACCCCTCCCCAAAAAATTGAAAAAAAAAAATATTTTTACATTGGGCGAATCATAAAATCTGCATTTCTAGTGCCAAATTAATGTTAATAACAATTTTTCCGTAATCCACACCAGCTACAGCCTTTTTCCATATGTCCTTTATTGATGACGTGATATCTCAAAACGCTCAAGGATCTGAGAAGTATACCCGGCATTTTCGGATTCAGCATGCTTTTTTCATATAGAAACCTTCAAAATGTATTGTATATACCGAAATTTTGGGTTAAGGCAAAAAAGTCCATTTTTTCCCCGGACTAATACTTGGGAGACATACATTGCAAATCGTGTAGGCAAAATTCAATCGAATTCAGATTTGAATCATTGGAATTATGTTAGAGGAGAATTAAATCCTGCAGATCTCATGTCGCGTGGATTAGGAATGCGCGATCTTATAAAATCAACCATTTGGTTTAATGGTCCCGATTTTTGAAGACAAAATGAAACCTCGAATATCCAAATGGAGTATTCAATACCACAACAAATTCCTGGGCGTCGAAAGCTCAAGACGGTGTTAGCAATGTCAATCCAAGGTGATTTATTTTCTTCAGTCAATCATAAAAATTCATTTTATACTTTACAAAAAATGTTTGCATTCTAGATTCTTAATGAGTTTTAAATCCCATTGCAAAAAAAACAGAAAATACTGGTTCTTTAACTTTGGAAGAACTCCAGAAAGGGAAACTTCTGTTGTGGAGGAGCGTTCAAATAAGTGTTTTCCCCGAAGAGTATAAGGCACTCCATATTTTGATAAAACAACAATGTTGATACGATGGAAGGAAGACTTAAAAACGCTGAAATTCCTTCCCAAGCAAAAAATCAAATACTACTTCCAAAAAATAATATAGTCACAACGTTACTTTTAGATCACTTGCATAAAAAAAATCTACATATTTCCCATAGAACACTTATATCTATCTCTAGACAACAATTTTGGATTTTGAGTGTAGGAAGAGAAACACGCAAGGTACTCTCCAAATGTATCCAGTGTTTCCGTGCTAAACCTAGATCAATCGATCAATTAATGGGCAACCTACCTAAAGAAAGAATCATACCTTCTCGACCATTCCATTACTCAGGAGTGGACTTTTGTGGACCAATACGGACACATTATAATGTTCGAGGAAAAATTCTAACAAAATCTTATCTAGCAGTATTTGTATGCTTCTCCACAAAGGCTGTTCATATTGAAGTAGTACCCAACCTTACCACTGAATCATTTATCAACTGCTTAAAACGATTTGTTGGAAGACGAGGTGTATGCCACACAATATTCTGTGACAACGCCACAAACTTTGTTGGTGCAAGAAATCAATTAATGGACTTTCAAGATTTTCTTGATTCCTCTGAAACTCAATTATCAATCAATTCGAATTGTCTAAAAATGGGAATCAACTGGAAACACATTCCACCTCGCTCCCCTCATTTCGGAGGCCTCTGGGAGGTTGCTGTTAAATCAGCAAAAACATTGTTAACAAAATATTTAGGAGAAGCTTCTTTAACTTATGAAGAACTTTCAACAGTCGTTGTTCAAATTGAATCTATATTAAATTCGCGCCCACTTACACCTATCTCCTCAGATCCTAATGACTTGCCGGCATTGACGCCTGGGCATTTTATAATTGGTGCTCCATTGACTTCTCTTCCAGAACCTGACATCACTGATCATAAAATCTCAAAATTAGACAAATTTCGTAAGATTCAGCATATTCAACAGCATTTTTGGCAAAGATGGTCAAACGAATACCTCCATCTTCTGCAGCAGAAGTGAAAGTGGAAGGTACAATCCCAAAATTTAGAACCTGGAACAATGGTTATTTAAAAGGATGCACACCAGCCTCCAATGAAATGGAAGCTTGGACGCGTAATCGAAGTCACCAAGGGGTCTGATGGATTAGTGAGAGTAGCTCATGTTAAAACGGAAACAGGAATGTATCAACGAGCAATTCAAAACCTATGCCCTTTACCACTTGAGCACAAAGAGCAGCGAGAAAAGGATGCGCAAATTGAAACAAATAATCAACACTCAATGAGATTAAGAAGTGGAAGATTCCTCGGTAATTCCTTGGTATCATTATTGTGCTTCATGTTGCTATTGTTTCCTTTAGTAGCCTCATTAGATAGTGAAGGAACAAGGATTACTAAATTCGACGATTCCACAGGCATTTTTTTTGAGGACATAAGTAGTGATAGCACCGTAAATAGTTTTTGTAACATTTATATATTTTATAATCTTTCATCATACTGGCTAGAACTAGGAGAAGTAAAACCGTACCTAGACAGAATAGATAAAGTTTGTTTAGACGAATTGAAAACTAATCCGTATTGTTTGCCCACAATTACTGCACTCAAACACAGATTAATCGTAATCGAATCAAACAATGATCTCGTTCACAATTATCATACTTCTTATAGCAAGCGGATAAGAATTGCTAGATCTCCTTTTGATTTCATTGGAAACGTAGCAAATAGTTTATTTGGAGTATTGGATCAAGATGATGCTAAAGATATACAACATCAAATTTCATTGGTCCACCAAGATGAACAACACCTCATGCATCTCTTTAAAAAATAAAGCTCAATTGCAGATATAACAGTAGATCTACTCAAACGAAAAAGTCTGCAACTCAATCAACAATATCAATGTTTAAAAACTATCTTCGAAAAATCTTTAAATAGCATTGAAAAACATCAATAAATAATTGATATCAGTCAAAGTTTTTCTGCGTTAACATAATATTTGATTTTATCAATTACAAACCTCGAAAGGGTGCAAGACACATTACTCGACGTTCTTCTAAGCCTTAATCATGCCAAAATGAACCCTCATTTTATTTCGCCGTCACAATTTATCAAGCAACTACAAATTATTAGGAATAATCTTCCTTCTTATCTTAACATTCCCACAGCATCTACATTAGATATTTTTAAGCTGTCATCCATCAAGGGACGAAGTCTTAATAACTCAATAGTATTTGAAATGAGGATTCCTTTGGTTGATAACCAAGAATTCCAGCTTTTCAATTTAGTTCAGTTCCCAATATTTCAAAATAATTCAAGTTTTATGATAGAAATATCATCCCCGTATTAAGCAGTTACTCCAACAAGAGATAGGTATTTTCCAATAACAGAAAATCAGTTATTATCTTGTCAGTTTCTCTCTACCAGACATTTTATTTGTAATCATCAATTACCAACAATGATCCATCAAGACAGTGGTAATAATTGTGAATTTTCATTACTAAATCATTTAACGGGTGCTCTTACTCACTGTTCTTTAAAAAAAACTTTTATTCATGATCAATGGATCAGTCTTAGAGGTTCAAATAGCTGGACATGGACGCAGCAACTGGTTTAATTATATGTGAAGGAACTACGAAGAGCTTAACCATAAGTGGCAGTGGGTTAATGGAATTCTTAAGACCATTTACATTAAAACTTCCACATATAGTTAAAAATGGACGAGTTTTTAACAATACCACCATTAAAATTTCATTTTTTCCATCGATTCGAATATCTGAGATAATTTCAACAAAAACACCCACTAAAGCTACAAGTCTCACTGCCTTTTCGAGTAATGAGACAAATTATATTGAAATACAGAATTTAAAGGACAAAATAAATGAAGTAGCCAAGGATTCAGAAAAGGATACATGCGGGCAAATGATATAAACTTGCATGATTACCATCACTATGGTATAAGCTTCGTTTTATTCATAACAATGCTAGTTTTCATCATATTTTATTTTATTTAAAAAAAGAAAACCCAGACCCCTTCCTAGGAGAAATGCTCGTTGTTTTGAAATAGATACACAATTTTAGTTTTGAGTGATAAGATCCCTCAAAGTGGGGGAGTATGTTAAGTAAAGCATAAAAAACCAATATCATGTTACACGGCGAAACGTCGGGAAGAAGAAATAAATAAATAAATAAATATTTATAACGCGGTAAGTTTCCGATAATTCAATAATATCAAATAAAAGCTGACGCGATGGGAAATGATTTCCTTATCATTTCCCACAAATTAAATTTAAAATCAGTAATCATATTACCTCACTCAGCATCGTGAGACCACACGAAATGTGATCTTCATTGATGGGTTCAATGTGTTGCCTCACGCGCTGGGTATTATTATTCAATATTAAAAAGGTTCTAAAGTTAGAAGTCATTTACTTTGATAATTGTTCAGTCCATAATTTGTATTATGAAAAGTTAGACGTTTTCTACTATGCTAATTATTTCATTTCATAATTTGTATTATAAAAAAATCATAAGTTTCATTATAAAAAGTTCCTTGATTTTATACATTCTCTACGTATGTAATAGAAATATTTTATACTTGAATAAATTCTTAAAATATACATGTTTTTTAATATAATATTTTTTAGATTAATATTTATTTCATTCAATTATGATTCTTTAAAATAAAAAACTTAGAACCAAGTTATAAGAAATGTATATTTATTTTAGCTCAAAGAAAGTATTCTCACGTAATGATGTGAACTGATGAAGACAACAAAGAGAATGAATAGTTAGCAATTCTACAATGCATAAGTACATTTCTCATGTTATATTTGTACATAAAGGGATTAGCGGACAGCTTAATCGCCTGATTGTTAGCGGAATTCATATGTAAAGCAGATATGTACATACATTTTTTTTTGTTTAAAGTTAATGATCAAAATAAAATTATATTTAAATATTAGGGTGTGCAAGTTAACAAACCAAAAAAAAATATATTATATTGTTTTTTAAATTACTTTTTAATTTTAATTTAATTCAAGTCATTTAATTTAATTGTGATAAGAAAACTGAACATACTTCCCGCCTTGAGAGCATCAGCTTTCAACACTTCAGTTATCTTCAGTGGAATCATCATCTTTGTTGGTTATGGGCAAAATACATATTTTCGAAATGGTCCGTTTAACTATTCCATCTTGGGTTTTAAGATTAACGACTCGAACGTGTCCATCAGCACCCTTGAAGACTTCAATAACTCTAGCCATACGCCATCTTAGAGGAAGCAGATTGTCGTCTTTGATTATAACCAATGTTCCTATTGAAATGTCCTTAGTAGGAGTGCTCCACTTATGCCTCTCTTGAAGTGTATGAAGGTACCTACTCTCGGCTCCATCTATTCCAGAAGTGTTTTTGCCTTGACTGTCGTAGCTGCCAGGAAATAAGTCGACCAGGTTTCTCATTAGTGAAATCTTGTTCTGGTATTGATGTCAGAGATGATCCAACAAGGAAGTGACCAGGAGTAAGGGCATTCAAGTCAGCGGGATCATATGAAATGGGACTCAAAGAACGAGAGTTAATAATTGCCTCTACTTGGCATAAAAGAGTATGTAGGTCATCTAAATTTAAGCTTGCATAGCCTACTATGCGACGTAAATGAAATTTTCCGATTTTTACAGCAGCTTCCCATAGGCCACCAAGGTGTGGAGACCGAGGAGGGATGAATTTCCAGTCGATTACTTGATTTAAGCATTCTCTACGAATAGGATCGGAATTTTGCTGTTGATTATCAAATAATGACCTTAACTCTTGTAATTTTGTGTTCGCACCGACGAAATTCGTTGCATAATCGGAAAAAATCATACGAGGTTTTCCCCTTCTCGATTGAAATCTTCTTAAAGTTGATAAAAATGCAGTAGTGGAAAGATCAGCAGCCTTTGTGACCATGCACACAAAGACACAGACATATGTTTTTGTAGGTCCTCTTCCTCGAATTCCTGACTTGGTATAGAATGGGACACAAAAATCGATTCCGCTATGAAGAAAGGGTCTTGTAGGCTGAACTCTTTGGTATGGTAGATCTCCCATGATTTGTTGACAAACTACCAGTCAAGCTTTAACCTTCCGATCACAACAGGGGTGCTCTACCACCCCAGGCATTTTTATTTTAACTGTAATTTTGATTTTGCTTTATTCCCCTTTCTGCCGTTCTATGTATTTGTAGTTTAATATCTCAGGTGTCAGTTGCTGATGAGTAGTCCCCGCGATAGGTTATATTTTTTGAGTGCGAGGGTAAAAGGTATGCATTGGGGTTGTATATCAACCACATGTTGTGTTCCATGTATGTGAAAATTTTTAGGAACTTTTTTTTTCTCCATTATTTAGGTAGATAAAATGGCATCCACCAGTCAAGAGGATACCGAAAATTACTTAAGAAATGCCTTGGAATGTGAGGATAATGAAATGGGCTCGGGTTCCGAAGATGAAGGCTCAGAATTTGAAGATAGATTCAATAGATTCTGAAATGGATGATGTTATCAGTGGAGCGTCATCGGATGAAGAAGAACCACTTTCAGAAACATCAAAGAAGATTATAAAAGGAAAAAATGGTCATTTGTGGTGTAAATACCCATCTTCAAGCAGCAGAACCCCGCATAGAAATATTGTGAAGCTCAAAAATCCAGGTAAAAATGTTGCGTCGAAAGTAGATGTAGAAGTAGATTCATTCCGTCTGTTATTTAATGAGACAATTATAAAAATAATCGAAACATGCACAAATAAAGAAATACAACGGCGTGCACCGAATTTTCATGAACAACGTTATGTTCAACATACTGATATTATCGAGTTAGAAGCTCTTTTTGGATTATTTTTTATCTCCGGTATAAATAAAGACAACAGGAAAAGTTTTTTGGATATGTGGTCTTCATTTTCTGCCAGCATCTATGAACATATAATGTCTCGTAACCGGTTTGAGTTTCCTTAAGAACTGCCGAGAATCTTATGAACCTCGGTTCTTCGTAACTATCGATGAAACACTCTTGAGCTTTCGTGGAAAATGCCCTTTTAAAGTGTATATCGCATCAAAACCAGACAAATACGGGTTGAAGATTGTAACAATGTGTTATGCAGTTACATATTACATGATTGACGCTATTCCATACATTGGAAAAGAAGGAAATAAGAGTAAGAGTGCATCTGATTACGTTAAATCCCTTGCAGAGAGTTTTCGAGGTTCCTGGTGCAACATAACGCACGATAATTGGTTTACATCTGTGCTATTAGCAGAAGAGATGTTAAACGACTACCAGCTAACAACAATTGGGACCGTTCGCAAAAACAAGAGGGAGATTACACCATCCTTTTTGCCAAATAAACAGAAAGAATCACTCACATCTCAGTTTGCCTTTGATGGTAAAAAGACATTGGTCTCCTATACTCCTAAAAAGAACAAATCTGTAGTTTTGCTGTCAACCATGCACTACAAGCCAGAAATAAATGAAAAGACTAGAAAACCAGAAATTATACATGATTACAACTCCACAAAGGGTGGTGTCGACACGTTTGATAAGTTAATGCATGCCTACACTGTAACTCGAAGTACTCGACGATGGCCCTTACGATTTTTATATGGTATGCTTGATCAGGCCGGAATCAACTCGATGATACTTTTTCTGTCATGTAAACGCCCTAATCAGCCACCGAATAAGTACAGACGAATATATCTCAAAGAATTAGGATTACAACTGGCCAAACCTCATATGAGCCGACGACGTCTAGACAAAAATTTGCCTCGAGAATTAGCTGAAGGAATAAAGGGGATTGTAGGACACCCCATGGAGTCCAATGAAGGTGAGCCCCCTCCGAAACGGCAGAAGCAATCTCGATGTGCAATTTGTCCAAGGAAATAAGACCGCAAAAGCAGGATTGCGTGTCTTAAATGCCAATGGCCTGTATGCCCTGAACACAGGAAAGAGATATGTTTAAATTGTATTTAAGTTTATTATTTTTTTTTGTAAATATACATACATATTTATTTTATTATGAATTAAGTTTTTTTCTGTTTTTAATAAAGTATATGAATTGTTAGGTTTGAATAAAAATTTTTTGTTGTCCTTGAAAGTATATTTTTTTAATTTATTCCTGGCTGGGGTGTTCTGCCACCCCTGTTGTGGTGTATGTATATTTTAAATGAGTTGTTATCGGAAGGTTAAAACACCGAACAAATTTGTTTATTACCTTTCATCTACTGTGCCTTCATATGACATACATATAGAAGCAAGAGTTGAACAAGTGTCTAAAGTAGCGTAAAAAAAATTGTCTAGAACTTCGAGATTGAGTCAGAATTTTGTCTTAAAACTTGATAAGTTTTAAAAGTGAGTTTGTCGCAATAAAAAGCGTATAAATTTGTTGTCATTGAGAGATTGGGAGGTCTTAAATTATTAATTAAAATATCAAAAAACTTTTTGAAGATTTAACAAAGAAGAAGAGGATTTCCTTATATACTTCGTTAAATCTATCACCTTTCCCCAGCCGGAAGAAAAGATTCCAGATGTTGCATCAACACGGCACATGGTGAGTTTTATACGTTCTCAAAGAAAACCGAGTTAAATTTCCAGTGCACGTAAACAAAACCCTAAAATTAATAAACCTAAACTGAAACAAAAAAACCGAGTAACGAATTTAACAAATGCTTTTTTTTCACTATAAATAAAAATACACTATAAATAAAAATACATCGGAAACACAAAAAAAAAATAAAGTAAACACCAGCAAAACCAACCAAACAACTCACTCTCACTTTGACTTTTTACTGACAACTTGACATTTTATCTTGACACTTCAGCGTTTCAGGTTATTATTAAATTAAAAAGTTCTCTTACGAGGAAGCAAGAAAAATTGTTAAGAAAAATAAAAATGGACAACGCAACTGAAAATAAATTGGACTCGATTCTCGGTGCTGTACAAAACTTGAGAATTTATCTAACTACACAAATAAAAGATGAAACAACCAAACTACAATCCAAACTAGACAAAATATCAGACAAACAGCTTGAAATAGAAAATAGACAATGTTTATTAGAAGGAAAAATTAAACGCATAGAAAGAACTCTAAAGAGAAAAAATATTGTAATTTACAACATTGATGAAGCGGAGACGGATAATCTCTCTTTGCAAGAATTCGTTTTGAGCTTTTTTAACAATATAATGAAAATAGAAACAAATATAAATGAATTAGACTTCGTAAAGAGAATTGGAAAAAAGGGAGAACGAACAAGACCACTACTAGTTGGTTTTACAACACAAATTAAAAAAGAAACAATAATGAAAAATAAGGCAAAGTTAAAAAATTTTAAGGACGCCGTTATCTATATCAAAGACGACCAAATAAAAGAAGACCTGAATTTAACAAACAAAGAAAAGGAAAAGAAGCTTAAGATCGATAGACAACCAGAAAAAGAAAAGAATATGAACATTGCTACTACTTCAAACTCTAACAAAAGGACATTTGAAAGTGTTTTACCACTAAATGACTCTCAAAGTTCGGGGTCAGAGCTTACTAAAAAACAAAAACGATTCACAACACACAAACAAGATGACACACCACAAAAAACCGGATTGATACATTTTTCAAAACTTATCGAAACGAAAACCCACTACAACTGACACAACAAACAAATAAATAGCAACAATTGAACCTCTCAAGCCAGCTAGCCACCGTGAGAAATGTAGGCTCAAACCCTCCAAAACAATCAGTGAAACCAATGACAAAAAATATATCTGGAAACCGAAACAATGCTATCAACATTTGCACACTCAACGTAAGAACTTTAATGACAGAAGAACGACAAGAGGAATTGAAACTTGCAATAACCAATTCAAACTGGGATATAATAGGATTATCTGAAACAAGACTATTTGGACAAAAAATAATTGAATCTGAAAATGACATATTCTGTTATATTGGTCAAACTAAAGGACTCTATGGAGAAGGTTTTTTGATAAAACAATACTTGAAAAAATATATTTTAGACATCAGATTATTTAACGAGAGAATTTGCTCAATAAGTCTTGACATACAAAAAACTAAAACGACGATAATCCAAACTTATGCACCAACAGAGCTCGAAACTGATGCAGAACTTGAAAATTTCTACGAAAATTTAGAATATGTCTATAAAGAAACAAAAACTGAAGTAATGTATGTAATCGGCGATTTTAATGCAAAACTAGGGACAATGGAAGATGGAAAACAGCAGTTATTTGGAAATTTTGGATACGGACGAAGAAATAAACGTGGGAAAAAGCTAATGACTTGGATACAAGAAATGAACTTGACTTTTGCAAACTCTTTTTTTTAAGAAAAAAGATAAATACAAATGGACATGGTTATCACCAGACGGAAAATATAAAAATGAAATTGACCTCGCTTTGACAAATAAAATTACAACAGTAACAGACGTATCTGCAATAAACAAATTCGAATTTGATAGTGACCGCAGAATGTTGAGAATAAAAACAAAAATTGACCATAGTACTTTACGCAGAAACCACCAAAAGTTACTCTTTCCAACTTCAATCGATTCCGAAACCATTTTAATTTACAACAAAACTCTAACGAGAAAAATAGAAGTACTCATGAACGCAGCCAACCTAAACTATGATCTACAAAATATATATAACAAGTTAGAACCACTGATCTCTATAATACACTGGATAGTGAATAGCCTATAGTGTATAACAGTTTTTGTGAGGCAAGTTTTTTAAAGGGTACCGGCCACGACCTCATATCTCGCTCTATACAAACGAAGAAAGAGATTGAAGATATTTTCCGAAATTGACCATTTATTTGATATCAGTTGATGTCAACAAGCATTGCGGCTGTAAATATTAAAAAAAATAAAAGAAAATGCAGGTCCAGTAGCGTCCATTCCGTTGGGACCGCTGTTATACTGTTATATGAGGGTACCGGCCACGACTATATTTTTGCCTCAAAAATTTTTTATGAATACACTATCCAGTGTATATAGAGATCAGTGGTTAGAACATATAATCAACAGCGAAAGATACACTGATGAAACCAAAGACCAGAAAAACGGACAAGATATCAAGTGAAACTAAAGAACTCATTAACCAAAGAGAAATTCTTAGGAGTACGACTAATCCAACAGAAACCGAAAAACGGGATTTAAAAAATATAAGAAAAACGATCAAAAATAAAACAAAAGAAGATGTTCAAAAATTTAACGAACGAAAATTAAAGAGATTTTATAGAACACAAAATCAATTAAAAAAACAAAAAACTTCATAACATAAATAACGAAAAAGAAAAGATAGTTACACTAAAACAAAGAACTAGAACTACAACAAAAAGAAAAGATATCAATGAAACAGCTACATGTTTTTTTGAGTCATTGTTCAAATCAACAAGTGACATACCTTCTGACACGAATCCGAACAATCCCCTTGACTATTTTGAAAATGACAATATATTCCTGTTTAACGAAAATGACGTCAAATCATCTATCGATAGTCTAAAAAGTGACAAAAGCGCAGGTAGCGACAGAATTGAAGCTGAAATGCTGAAATATGGAAAAGATGCTCTGACAAAAGTAATAACGAAAATATTTAATACAATTTTGACAACACAACAAATACCTAGACAATGGAAACAGAGTACAATAATACTCCTACATAAGAAAGGAGACAAGGAGGACATAAATAACTATAGACCAATAAGCCTGATTTCCACTATCTACAAACTTTTCTCGAAGACAATATATAAAAAAAACTAAAGAAGGATTTAATGACAAACAACCAAGAGAACAAGTTGGATTTAGAGAAGGCTTCTCAACCACAGACCGTCTTCAGACAATTAACCAGCTCATTGAAAAACATAACGAATTCCAAAAACCACTAAACCTTTGTTTTATTGACTTCAAAAAAGCTTTCGACACCGTGGAACACAACAGTATATGGACGGCACTACGAAATCAGAATATCCACCCCACCGTTATAAAGACGCTTAGAAATATATACAGCAATAACACCGCCAAAGTAAAAACCGACAAACTAGGGAGGGAATTCAATTTAAAAAGAGGAGTAAGGCAAGGTGACCCCATGTCACCGCCCTTGTTTTCTGCCGTCCTGGAGGACATTTTTGGAAGGCTGAAATGGGAAAATAAGTATGGTATACAAGTCCGGAGGGAGCATTTAAATAATCTAAGATTTGCAGATGACATTGTTCTTCTTTCGAACACTGCAGCACAAATACCCTATCTAGCACTTCTCACCCTATCTGTTCAACATCAGGCGTCCCGCAAGGGAGCCACCTCGGTCCTCTCCTCTTCTTGTTAAGTATTAACGACGTTGATCTTATTTTAGAAGGATCAAACCTAGAGATTTATGCTGATGATATGCGTATTTCTAAACAGATATCATGCACGGAAGATGCTCAATTACTTCAAACGGACTTAAACAAATTCTTTACTTGGTGCCAACATAACTTTCTTGAGCTTAACGTTAGTAAATGCCAAGCCATAACTTATTCTCGAAAACATCCTCCTCTTCCTCAGCGTTATTATATCATAGATAACGTACAGGTCTCAGTGGTCACTTCCATTCGCGATCTAGGGGTTATTTGCGACTATCAGCTAAATTTCAGAGCTCATTATGACTCAATTATTAACAGAGCTAATTCAACCTTAGGATTCGTTAAGCGCTGGTCCAAAGAATTCTCAAATCCCTACGTCACAAAATCCCTATATATTACTTTTGTAAGGCCACTACTTGAATATGCATCTCCGGTCTGGTCACCTTACCATCACGTCCATATTCAACGTATTGAAAGCGTCCAACACAGATTTATCAGATTTGCTTTGCGGGACTTAGGATGGGACGACCCATTTCGACTTCCCCCCTACGAAAATCGACTCAAACTGATAAATTTACAAACCCTAAGTAAACGTCGCGATAACGCTGACCTTATGTTTTTACATCAGTTGTTAACTAGAGGTATCGACTGCGTATCTTTACTTCGCAAAATTAAACGTAACACAAATCATCGTCATCTCAGATCAAAACCACTCTTCTGGATACCCTTTCACCGAACAGAATACGGTAAAAATGAACCTTTAACAAGAATGTTAAGGAAAGCCAACAATTTAAATATATTTGATCTAAACTCTTCAAAAACCACTTTCAAGAATGCCCTCCAACAATAATCCCTCCAATTCCCGATATCTTTCCTATAATACTTTCCTACATATTATCAGTATTTATAGGTATTTAACTTTAAGATTTTGATGTTTAGTTTTAAGTTATTTATTATACTATTAATGTGCTTGTATTAAGCTTAAATAAATAAATGTTGAATAAACTCTCAGTAGCCTGTAAAAAAAATGGGCTATGCCTAAACTTGACCAAGACAAAAGTTATGACTAATCATTTTGAAGAAGACATAATATTGGATAATAATAAAATAGACTATGTTGAAGATTACGTGTACTTAGGACAAATAAAATCTTTCAAAAACCAAGAAGATAAAGAAATTGATTGATAATGGATGGAAACAATATTGGAGCTTAAACGAAATAATGAAATCTAACTTAAGCAATGACACAAGAAAATACATATTGGACTCTACAATACTACCTGTTTTGACATATGGGCTGCAAACTCTTGGATTGGACTAACATCAAATCAACATGATAAATTGAGAATCTGCCAAGCCAAAATGGAACGAAGGCTTTTAAACATACGACCAATACAAAGAATCAGTAACGATGAAATAAGAAGAACAAACATAGTTGACGTGATACATCGAATAAAACAATTAAAATGGAGCTGGGCAGGACACATATCAAGAATTGAAGACCAGACTTTTAATGACGAGAGGAGACCAAGAGGACGTCCAAAAAAGAGATGGGTTGACGATCTTAACCAATTCAACCATAACTGGTATAAAGACGCCAAAAATAGAGCTATATGGCCTCCCCCAGCTTATGCCGGATAGAAATTTATTTGATCAAACAATAAATTAAGTAATTACAGTTATTAATTTGTTAAGTTTAATTCAATAAGTAATTAAGATATATATGTATTTCATTACTTAATTTGTAAAATTTGTGGCGAATAAAGCTTTAAATAATAAATAATAATAATGTGCCTTCCTCCCAAAGGCCAGAACCGTTCTCTTAGGAAGCAGGTGAGAGCTTGAAAACCTGCATGGTGATTGTCTATGTGATAATAATTAATTAATAAGGGTATTCACGCAACGTCGTAAGTTTACCAATTGTGTAAAATGATAAGTTTACACAAAAGTTTGCGTGAACGCCCTTTTAATTCATTTGGTTAAATGCGGTGTAATTGAATCAGCTGTTCGTTAAACGTCAAATATGAAACTCCAAAATATGTATACAAATAAGCATGTTCAGATTTCGAAATTATTTTTAAGTGTAGAACATCTCCCAAACTACCTAACTTGAAATCGGAGCAGAATGTCTCGGAACGGAAAAAATTGTAAGGTACACGAAAAAAAACAGGTTTTTTGTAGCCTGACGGGAATTATATGAGAAAACGATTTCGGGGTTAAATGTAGAACTGTAATAGTAGCAAACCCACTGATCGAAAGAAGATGCGCGAATACAAGAAAAATCATATGGCACGCCCATAATGGTGCAGGATATCTACTTTTCTTTCAGTTTAGTTCACTTTCGTTTTCGGCAGTAAAAGTTGTCCTGAGCTCAACTCAACTGAAATTTGATGAGAGAAGAATAAAAAGAATAAATGGTTCCTTTCACTTCGATGGCAATTCGGAAACCATAACAAATACAAGTGAAAGCATTTACTTTTGTATATCCATATTATGGCCCATTATATGGATTTGTGTAAATAATCAATGCTGATTAATAGTCAGAAAATGTGGATGTCCTAATTTTTTTTTTTTTGTATAAACAATTTTTTTATTCACAACTTTCATCGCCAACTAATCTCAATGCGATAGTTACAGAACACGGGCAGAGTTTTTTTTAGTTCTCTAAGATACCTAATCATCATATTTCTGAACACGCCTTATTCTAAAAGTCACAATGACGTTTGGTTAATGTCGAATTCCTTTCAACAAAAGAATCGAATTTTTTTCTGAAAGAATCGATTTTTTTTCTGAACAATTCGAATTTTTTCTGTCAAAACAAATCTTGCTAATTTTGCAAGATTCAAAAAAGATTTTACACCGATTTGCACACACATTTGCAAGATTTGAAACTTCTAAAAATGTCAAATTCAATGCCGCAGTGTTTTAAGAAAACAATTTTTCTATGAAAACAAATTGTGTTTTTGGTTGCAACGAATTTTCGGTGAATTTTATAGTAAATATTTGTGGTTGTTTTTCAATTAATAATAATAATAATTTCCAAATTGAATATTTTCTTGATATTTTACTTCAAAATTTGCCGCTGTCAAGTGCCACACACACAATCACAAAAAAAATCGATTCTTTTCGTCTTTTCGTATTCCTTTCAACGACAGAAAAAATTCGATTCTTTTTAGAAAAAAATTCGATTCTTTTGTTGAAAGGAATTCGACATAAGTTAACCAAAAAATTTGGTTAATTTTTGGGCAACGAAGCAGGTTGTGTGGAGTGGCACAACCTGCCAATTCAGTTTTTTTTTTTTTTTTTAAACAGTAAAAGTTAATTATTTTAAAATAATTTTTTTTTCTCCATCGAAAGTTGGTACTCCGCTGGGAAGGTGTCCACCTGGATGGTAACAGGAGCTGTTCACACACTCCAGCAACTGATAAGCTAGTTTCCAAGCAGTGCCGCTGGAACTAGACTTAAAGCCTATCCCGTTAATTACGGGACTCTGGCGTGGTATCACATTACCCGCTAGCAACTGTATCATGTGACGGTGACCGACGTGTTGCCCACATGAAAACCTAGCATGGAACTCCTCTGGGGGAAGGATTCCAAGTGGATCAAATCCGGAGATGATCATACACTCCAGCAACTGCCAACCTAGCCCCCTGGCTACCAGCACCACATAACCTTGTGCTTAAAACAGATGACCAACCCTCATCACAACAATGGACAAAGGATGATCGGCCTGCATCATACCAAATCAACAAAATAAACGCTAAAGTGAATCTCTATAACTGCTCATAATAATAATAGAATTGTCTTAAATTATTCAATGTACCTATTCATACAAAAGTGATTTCATTAAATTTGAAAATTCTACATAGAGCGCTCTCGCTCTTTAACACGTAATTTTATGTATATAATATATTCTATGGCATATTAGTTTTAAGGTATTTGTATTTGTAGGTATTGTATATATGTATATTTTTTTATCCGTTGCATCAGCCAACACGTAACCGAAATATTGCTCCTGAGCAAGAGCAGACTATCCCATTTAAAAGAAAAAGACAAGCCATGTTGGCAACCGAAAAATTAAAAAACAACAGAACAGGACGGCCATACATTACAGCCTCCGCTTCCCGTATCGTTTATATTAACAGAAAGAGATAGATCTAAGAATTCATGTATATATTTCCAAATGTCATTTTTAAAGTCTCAATAAAATACAATACAATACAATTTGGTTAATTTTATCCAGCAAAATCCTTGGAGAATTTTAACCAAATTGTGTAAATCATTTCTCATACAAAATGTGTTAGTCTTCCACCAATGCGAATGAGGCATCTTTCATCCAAAAACGGATATAAGGTTTTAAGAATGCTATCTTTGCACAATTCCCTTTTGTTTTTTAGTCGTTTGTAATCTTCTGAAAATGCTTTAATTTGAATACACTTTATTAAAGTTTTTAATCCAAAATCTAAATGATATGCAGAAAGTGGAAAATAATTTCGGTATGCTTTCTTTAAAGTTTAATTTTCAATGAAACGTTCAATATAAGCGAAAGTTCGCCGGATCCTTATAAAGTCTTTAAGGCACATGCATTCTTCAGCTAAATCTGTGAACCTTTTAGTTGTTGATAAACAAGATTTTACAGAACGACGTTCAGGTAAATTTTCATTTGAAAACGTTTCTAAGCGTTCAGGACCTTCTTTGAGAAAACAAGGCCCAAAAAACCAAAGGTCAGAATGAATAAGATTTGAGGGCGAAATTCCACGTGAAAGAACATCTGCAGGGTTTTGATTCGTCCGAACATGCCTCTAGTTAAAGTTGTTAGATAGGTTTTTGATTTTAGCAACACGATTGGCTACAAAGGTATTCCAATTGCAAGCTGGTGCTGAAATCCATGCCAACACAATTGTGGAATCAGTCCAACAAAAAATGTCTCTGAAGTTAAGTGCAATCGTTGTTATAACACGATCTATAAGTTCAGCTAGCAACAATGCTGCAGCCAACTCAAGTCTTGGAATCGAAACAGTGTTTATAGGCGCTACACGAAATTGTGAACAGAGTAATCTAACTTTAAAATTACCTCCATCGATCGTCAAGACTTCTGATATAAATGCAAGCTCCATAAGCCTTCGAGCTGGCATCAGCAAAGCCATGCATTTGTAGTTCCGCCTTAGATAAACATATCTCGGCAATTTTATATTTTTTATGAATGAAATCTCATCAAAGAATTGTATCCACTGTGTATGGAGATGAAAGGGAAGGCTATCCCAATCAAGATTTTCTTTCCAAATACATCGGATGAATATTTTTGCCTTCAAGATAACGGGCCCTATGAATCCAAGGGGGTCATACAGTTGAGCAATCCACGACAATACTGTTCGTTTAGTTATTTTCTTTGGCAAATCTGGACGATTGCTAGAGAACCAAAATTCATCAGATTTGGGGTTCGAAATAAGCCCTAACGTCTTTGTAACATTTCCATTATTTATTTGAAGAAACTCTTCTCTTTCTGCCAAGGGAATTTTCGATAAAAGCTCTTCTGAATTTGAGCACCATTTTCTGAGGTGAAAACCAACTTTTAAAAGGATTGTAGAAACTTCTGTTATGATTTCAATTAGATCCTCTAAAATATCCGCTCCTGTTTATAAATCATCAACATAAAATTTAGTTTTGACTTTCTGAGATCCAAGTGGAAAGCTTTCCTGCTCATCCTATGCAAGCTGATGGAGACTACGAATGGAGAGGAAGGGCGCGTGAACGCAATCCACATATCGCGTCGATGTGTGCCCCTCCATTGATTTACGTGTGCGGCATCCACATTGTTATCGCCATCGCCACCGCCATCGCGTCGGTTTGCGCGTAGCTTTATATTCTGATATGAACTCAGTGTAAAGCCTTTTTGTTTCTAAGTTACGATTGAGTTTAGCTTCTAGGTTAAAGAACATTCTTTTTGCGACTTCGTAAGAGGATCCTAAGCTATTTGGCGAATCCTTGAAAGGAAGCCTCACTGCATATTGCCCAGACGGTAAGCGAATGTAAGTTTGCAAAAAAATGATTTTCAGTAATTGACAAATCATGACCATTATTTTCGCAATCGTTTTTAGTGACAGTGAGGCAAATGTTATTTGATCCAACCCAATCGGGTTTTTTGTAAAAGAGGCTTATTTTTGAGCGGACTTGTCCGATTGAAAGGAGATCAAAAAAAAAACGAAGCTCCTATGAGAGTATCGATTTTTTGAGCTTTGTAGAAGTAAGGATCTGCTAGCTCTATGTTCTTCGGTATGGTATTTGAATTAAAATTCCGATTAGGTTGATTTTCTGTTATAGATGGAAGTATGAAACAGTCAAAGGATTTCGAATACTCATTTATACGAGATTTCAAGTATATATTGATTTTGCGATTAATAGCAGACAGAGAAGAATTAATTCCGCTTATAGATAAGCCAATCGGGGTTTGTTTTAAAGCTAACAAGTGAACAAAGCGTGAAGTTACGAAGTGCAACTGCGATGCCGAATCTAGCAAAGCTCTGTCTGGAACAAATTTGTTGTACTTGTCTCGAACTAATACAACTGCCGTAGCGAGGAAAACAAAATGATTAGCATATTCATTTGTCGTTTGATTTGACTTGGAAGAAGAAGTAAGTACGGTATTGTTGCAATCCGGCCGAAACCGAGATGGATTATTAAATTGATGGGAAGATGCTTCATCTGTAGGATTATTGACCTCAGCATTTTTTAAGGATCCTTGCTCTAAGTGTAGCAAGAAATTAGCACGCCGATTGCATTTTTTACAGTATCTTGACCCACAGAACCTAGTAGGATACCCGGTTTTCAAGCAGTTGAGGCATAAATTTAATTTTCGTGCTTCAGATATGCGATTTTCAACAGTAAAAGTTGAGAATTTTTGACAATTTTATATGTTATATCCAACCGATTTACAAAATATACAACTAAAATTTGAAGAATTTGATGCAATAAGTACCTTGTTTGTTTTTTGATGCTGTTTTGAATGTTGGTTAGAGTTTACCCTTTTGTTGTTAGTATTTTGCTGCAATCCACATTCCATATTTTCCAGCATCTGACACCTGTTGTTTAGAAACGTTGACATTTCTTCCCATGTTGGAATAACATCTAGTTTTCCGTTTAATTTAAGTTTAATTTCAAAAAGCTGCCTGACGTGTGCCTGAAAAACTAATCTTTTGTTACTAAATCTTGACTTTAATAACTCAAGAGCTGCAGAATAATTATCCTCTGAAAGCTCCATCGTTTCAATGGAAAGTAGAGCAGATTTTAATAAACATGAACGTAAGTGTTGGAATTTTTCAATTCGAGTAAGCTCCTCATCCGAATCTACTATTAATTAATTTTTTTTAAAACATGCAATGTTTGTGCACATTTTATAAAGATGAAATTAGTTTTTTTATTTTTTTTTTTATTTCTATTCTTAAATAATTATTCAAATGTTTTGGGACACAAAAACATGTAGTTAGCCCCCAACTTTAACGCACGAAAATTCTGAAAATGCAGTTTTATAGTAATCGTTTGTGCATCGTTTGTCTTTTTTTTTTCGTTTGTACATGTCCCAAATTTTTTTTTCACAAAATTTTTTTTTTTTAATTTTTTGAAAAACATGCAATCGTTTGTGCACATTTTATAAAGATTTTTCATGAAATTAGTTTTTTTATTTTTTTTTTTTATTTCTATTTTTAAATAAGTATTCAAATATTTTGGGACACAAAACCCCCCCAACTTTAACGCACGAAAATTCTTAAAATGCAGTTTGATAGTTATCGTTGGTGCATCGTTTGTCATTTTTTTTTGTTTGTACAGGTCCCAAATTTTTTTACACAAAATTTTTTTTTTTTAATTTTTTATTTTTTTGAAAAACATGCAATTGTTTGTGCACATTTTATAAAGATTTTTCGTGAAATTAGTTTTTTTAATTAATTTTTATTTCTATTATCCATTAATTATTCAAAATATTTTGGCATAAAAAAAATTAGTTTGGTTCGTCTATTTGAGCGTTTGAAAATATGTAAATTGAGTTCGCTGGGTAATCGTTTTTACACGTTTGTCCAAAAATTTTTATAAAATTTAAAAATGTTTGGGACAGAAAATGGTGTTTCACGTGATATACCTACAATTCGACAGACAATCGCTTGTCCAAACCTTAATTTTGTTTTATGTAAATAAATTAAAAAACTTGTTTTGCATTTTAAAAATGTGCAATAGAAACAAATCTTACAATAAATCATTTTATACATTTTGATTCCTTTCTATTTTAAAATGGCATGAATTTAGCTCCTGAACTTTCAAATTATAGAAGTATTAAATCAATAAGATCTTTTCTTCATATTTGTAAGTCTTTTTTAATCTTGTCCTTAAGATGAAAGTAGGTACATAGGTTCCTACCTATACATATTATATATGTATGAGACAACATATACAAAATGTTATACTGGTGCTAAAATAATTCTCTCCTGCGGTGTAGCGCTGAAGCTAAGGTACCTAATTACAACATAAATACAATAACATAATATCGTCGTCGAAAACTCCCTAAGTCCAATTTTTCAAAACTGCGATACCGCTTCTTAAATTCGCCATAGTTAATCAAATATCAAAAGTTAAGATTATGTAAGTCTCAACTTTAATGTTGTTTTAATTCTTAATTCCAAATTACACAAAAACTAAAATGTTCAGTAGATCCATAACTAACAAAAATGTTTCCATAAAAAAACAAAATGGACTTAGGGAGTTTTCATAGAACGACGATGATATAAATTAAATATTTTTTGTTTAATTTTCTTAAAAAAAATCTTTATTTAATTTTTCTCTGGGCAAGTTGCCTCTTTTGATGTTACAATCTTACTAAAAAATAATCTTAAAATATTCTATCTTATATTCTACTTAAAAATAATGTCAGCTAAAATTGATCTGCATATTGATTCGTTGAATCAGCTTTCAATAACGCATTGGGAAGTGGAGTGTTGATTTCATCATCCATGGTGGTCGACCGTGGTGTTTATAAAGTTCGATCGATGACCAGGATGTTGGATGTGGATATTAATGTCTTGTGTGGGTGAAGTTGACAATTAACAATGATGCTGTCGTTAACTTATATGCATTTTGCCGTCGCGTCGGCAAACGCTTTTCTTATGTTTCTATTTGTTACTAGGTTTTAATAAACATCAATTCGAAACTACTCGTCCCACGCAACATGTTGCAAAGAAACAAAAACAACCAGTAACCAGTAGTGAATTGGAACAGTTATATGAAACGATGAAACTAAACTACTTATTTGAAACGATATAATATGTATAATGTGGAATGTGGACAAATATGCTAGCCGAAGGGTAAACTTGGCGGTATTTTTGCTTCCTACAAACTGATATACATTTAAGATTAGGTTTAAATTTACCACATGAAGATGGCGATGGCGAAATTATAAAAGAAAGAAGATAGTATTAATTAATATCTACTACTAGTACTAAATGTAGTTTTTTGCAGAAGCATATAAAATTACAGTGTGTCCTAAACGTATAAGCTTCTGCAAAAAACTACATTTAGTACTAGTACAACATTTTGTATATGTTGTTTCATACATATATATGTATAGGTAGGTACCTATGTACCTACTTTCATCTTAAGGACAAGATTAAAAAAGACATACAAATATGAAGAAAAGATCTTATTGATTTAATACTTCTATAATTTGAAAGTTCAGGAGCTAAATTCATGCCATTTTAAAATAGAAAGGAATCAAAATGTATAAAATGATTTATTGTAAGATTTGTTTCTATTGCACATTTTTAAAATTTCACGTGAAACACCATTTTCTGTCCCAAACATTTTTAAATTTTATAAAAATTTTTGGAAAAAAAATTGTAGGTATGCCAAAAAATATTGGGACATAAAAAAAAAGAACGTGTAAAAACGATTACCCAGCGAACTCAATTTACATATTTTTAAAACGCTCAAATAGACGAGCCAAACTAAATTTTTTGTGCCAAAATATTTTGAATAATTAATTAACAATAGAAATAAAAATAAATTTAAAAAACTAATTTCACGAAAAATCTTTATAAAATGTGCACAAACAATTGCATGTTTTTCAAAAATTTTTAAAAAAAATTTTTGTCTAAAAAAAATTTGGGACCTGTACAAACGAAAAAAAAATGACAAACGATGCACAAACGATTACTATCGAACTGCATTTACAGAATTTTCGTGCGTTAAAGTTGGGGGGCTAACTACATACTCATTTTTTGAAGTGTCTTTATAAAAAAAACGGTGGGTGTACAAATAATTCTAAAAGATGTACAAACGTGCACAAACGACGCACAAACGATTGCCATTTTCAGTTTTTCTCAACTCAAAAGTTGGGGGGCCAACTACATGCAACCGCCAGATTTCCTACAAAAACAATGAAGATACTTTTTTCATACAAATAACTTTTTTTGAAATAAACCAATCAGAAGAGTTAAGGGTTTTAGTTTGCTATGTAGTTGGTCGACTTAATTCCAAAATTGTGCATTTTGTGATAAAAGCATCCATTTTTTTTACAGTTGGTACATTATATTATATGAGCATGATTTTAAGATATCGGTCTACTCTATTTGTCCACAAATAAAAAAAAAAATTTCTAAAGTACAGTTTCTTAAGAACACCATGAGGAAGCTATATACCAAAATCCAGCTTTTCGGCGATTTTTTCCGAGTCAAATGCTTTATTGACTGGACTATAAAGAAAGATCGCTATATCCATCACGATCCACAGAAGAATGTGTGTATATATTTTCCATAGAAGAAAAAATGAGGAGCCAAGAAACACAAAACAAATATAAGAGATCACGACTTTTTTTTAAGAAAAAGAGAACTGAAAGAAAGAGAATGCATCACCACCCAGTGGCATTTGTTTGAGGCGAACTTCTTTGTGTGATAAAGACTTTTTCAGATTAAAAACACAAAAAAAAACAACTTTTCCAAAATTAAAATTAAAAAAACAGTATTTGAAAACATTTATTGGGGTGGACCCGGCGCAGTGGAAGTAGTGCTTGACTGCTACCCTGGATGTGTGGGTTCGATCCCCAGTCTAGGCAGCATTCTTTTCTATATTCCCTTAACTGAACGCCACCCCTGGGATTTAATGAGATAATCAAAACCTAATTTTTCAATCCACTGTGCCAACAAAATTCTATCCTATCCTAACATTGCCTAATTTATAAGACCCTAGGTCTTACAGGCATATATATGTTTGTGTTTTTATTTTTTTTATTTTGTTCTTTTAATTTAATAAACAAAATAACAAAAAAAAAATTAAAAAAATATGTGGGAATTGTATTGGCTGTCATTCCCTCAGAACGGCATGGCAAATAATGATAATATATTGAACTGCATTTTTAAATACGTTACCAGAAAAAAAAAATAACTTAAAAACATTATTATATTCAGGATATATTATTCATTGATTAAAAAAATATTGACGAAAATTAAAAAATATAACTATCAACTTCTCAAGGAAAAGCACAAAATATTAGAAAAAAAGAAATATTTTTTGTGTTTTTGTCCTAAAAAGTTTCTGTGAAAGCTTTAAAAAAAATTTAAAAAATAAAAGTAACTGCACATTTCTATTGGCTTTGTACAAAAGTTAATTTGACCTCGTTGCCTTTCATACTTTAGAAGTTTTATCAAATACTTTATTTATACCACTTTGTAAATTTCCTCAATATTTCATAGTTTTATCCAAATTTGTTTGGGAATAAATAAATTAATAAAAAATAAAAACGGTTTTCAGTATTGAGATCTATTGTCTCTAGAAAAAAAATATAAAAAATTAAAAAATAATATTTAACGAATTTCCCATTCATATACGTAAGCATCGTACTAAATTTTATGATTTTTCACTTGCCTGGCGATTTTAAGGTACTAATAATTTTTTATTTGTTTTTAATCTGCAAAAGTAATTTACCTAATATATTTTCTATCGACAACCGTTTCATCCAAAAATATTTAAAACTGCGAACGTTATACAGTTAAGCACAAAACCCCAACCTATTTTTTCAAGGACACATACCCTTGAGCTCTGAAATTACATATTAATTAATGCGTAAGTTTTTTTTTTTAATTTTCAGAAATATGAAGACATCTTTTTCACAAAGCTTATCTTTTTGGAGACTTTTAATGGTGAATGTGAGAAACACAAACGAAAGTAAATAAGTTTTCACCAAGATCCCATTTTCATGACCAACCTATCATGGCTTCTACCAATAAATGAATATAAAATGAGTCTTAAAACAAGCCATTCGAAAGCAGATCTGATAAATTCTTCTGAAACAACTGATCGAAATGAAACCTCAAATATTGTCACATTAATGGGACTACCACCATGGCAGAAGACTGTAATTGTATCAATTTTCATGCTTCTTGTCTTGATAACGGTAATTGGGAATACATTGGTTATTTTGTCAGTTTTGACTACAAAGAGATTGAGAACAGTAACGAACTGCTATGTGATGAACTTAGCTGTTACTGACTGGCTAGTGGGTACATGTGTAATGCCGCCATCTATTCTGCAATATGTTATTGGTGAGTATTGCTTTTCTTTCTTACTAGCTAATTAGCGTACAAAATCAACAAATATAAATATGGAGATGTAACATTATTTATTATACGTTAGGCAGCCAATGTCAAAAAAAAAATTTATTTTTATTTCTTTAGCTTTTACGGTCACCCAGACGCTTCCCTGGGGCCTATAACGCAACAGTTAATTGTCTGGCAAGTGAAAGCGGCAACTTGTCCAAAATTTTGTAACACGAAGCGTAAGACCAGTAAGACTAGCTTCAATATATTTGTATCACAAATGTATGTTCATTTAATCTAGGACTATTTCATCTTTGTACATACTACTTGTATGTAGACGCAAACATTCTCTATCTATTTCTAGTTCCACACAATTGCGATCTTTCATTAAAAATTTAGTGTGGAGAATTCCGCAAAAATATATTGGAATAGTGAAATAACGGAGCAACTCAACAACCGACAAGAAGTAAAGTGGGCTACACATATTACATACACAGTTCAAATGCCATTTGTCATTTGAAACATATCTTCACTCTGCTTATGTCTCAAAAAAACTAAAAGGCACAAAGAAGAAAGGGCGATAACTCTGTAATTTTTTCAACCTCAGCAATTTTGTTTACCCCGTCCGTCCCCCGCCTAGTTTCTTAAAAATCGCAAGGGGTGATTGCATCGTTTAAAAGCAGTCATTCTAATTCCATCATATAAAAGTATTTTGATTAAATGAACATAAATTTGTGATACAAATATCTTGAAGCTAGTCTTATGAAATAAATTAATATGGATGTGATAAACCTAGCATTTAAAAATATTTTTATTTATTTTTTTCGAAATAAAAACATGTATTACGTTTTAAAAAATTGTTTTTTTTCGCGGAAAAAAAGGAAAAAAAACGGGAAGAACTAAAATCAAAAAAGGGAAAAAAAAAAATTTGGATGAAAAAAAAAAGGGAATCGACTTGTCAAAAGTCTGGCAACCCTTGTCGGAAGGAAATTGTCTCAGTTCACTTACGCATGGAGGGGTCGGTGAGCGCTCTTCACTTCCAAAAGCAAAAGTTAACGAAAATTGGTCGAAACGAAGCAAACCTCAAGTATGGGCACGTCATATGAATTCTTTGTATTCGTTTCGTTTCGTACGACAACTTACGTCGGCATCCGACTATTATAGTTCTACCTATAATCTGTTCAATTTATATTTGCAGTACAGGGAAGATAGGCTATTTGCCTTTCAGTCTCACCATTATGGAATTCAATAAGCTATCTTCATTTTAAAGCTCTTACAGGGTTGCAGTAGTGAGCATTTAAAATTGTCGCAAATCTCACAAAAATATCGATAGAGTTACCAACTATTTATTAATATACGCATATTCAAAAACAATGATATCCTAAATAAATTTAATCTATCTTTTTCCACACCTCTGAAAGACAATAGTTAACAATTTGTATAACTGCATTTTAATTTTTAACTGTTTTTCCATACATAAAAGGAAATCCTAAAACATGAAAACAGAAAAACACCAAGCGTCAACACTTTTTTCTCTAAAGTAGAAATATTTGCTACCAAAAGCTCTAAGAAAGCTTAAATCCTGAAAGTTACATTGCAAAAACCAAAGAATATGCCATATGAATGTCCATCAACTGGGCAATGGTAACTCTGATTCAAAGTGTTTTTTTTTAGTAAAAACAATGTCAACAATGGTTGGTTGCAAATTTGCGATCAGTCCAGGGATGCAAAATAATATTTCAGCAATGTATAAAAAGTTAAAAAAAAAGTGTATCGAATTGTACTACTTGATTTTTGTTCAACAAATAAATGTTGTTTAAAGAATACCAAGATACAAAAAATAAGCATATTAGATTTACGTTACATTACAATTATATTCACCATTAAACCGAGATTTAAGTAGATTTACACTTATACTTCTTAAAATCTCAAAGATTTCTCATACAAATTTATTTCGTTTTTAAAAAAGGGAAATCAACGTCAATTTGATCGTCAAATGAGCTTAAAATCAATCTTCCTACTGGCTTAAAAATTCAATAAATTGACCAAAAAAGCCCGAAAATACATTTTTTTTAAATTTTAATTACAAAGAATTGGTCACAAATATAAATCTACAATTAAAATCAGTTTTATTAATTTTCTTGAATTCGCATTTATCGTTTATTACGAATCGATCGATAATCAACACATACAATTATACATACGTAGTAGAAACATGGAAACAAGAATACTTTGCGGACACAGCCACAGAAATAAACAGTGTACATACAAGTGGCTAAAGCATTTTATTGGTACTTGCATTACTTCGCTAGCTATAAATTGGAAATAAAACGCAACTGATATTAAAGAACATATGACTTTAGCAAACTGCGTTATAGAAAAAAAAACCACTTTGCATATAAAATCTAGTTTTTTAACTTACAGCTGACTTTTCTGTATGCGCATTTATGTTTACATTGCAATTGTATTTTTGACGCAAATGACGTATGAAACGGTATTTGCATTTTGAAAAGTACTGTATAAGTAAATCTTCTTGTTTATTTCTTTGGGTGTTTGAATCTTAACGAGTTTGACATTCGGGAAACATAGTAAACAAAAAAGGTAAAGTGGCGTAAGTCGATTTTAAGCAGGAAAAACATTGTATCAGCAGATTTTTAACTGTCATTAAATTAGGCCGTTTTAACAAAACTAAAAAGTGTCTTCCAGGTGACATGGAAACACTATGACTATTGCATAGAAATATTACTAATTTTTCATTGTTTTTTTTTAAAATAAAGGTTTTTGGCTTAGTCAAATTCTGCAGTCAAGATTATAATAAAAAAAAAATGATGTTAAAATTAATCAATTATTCCTATTACTCATTTTAACTGTATTGTAATGAATTAACACAAAATAGAAAAATTGTATCGATTTTTATAAAAGTGGATTTGTGTACTTTAGCCAAGTCGAATGTATCGAAAAAAGTACAATTGTATCGACTTTTGCAACCGTGGATCAGTCTCCTTAGTCCTTTCACCCGGGGAGCAGATAGGTCATGGTGGGATGTACGTGAGCTCAAAGAAGATTACACAAACAATTTAAATGTAACTCAGTGATTCTGTTTCTTATTTCAGTGGCAATTTCTTAAGTTAAGGTGCCGTGCAAGCAGCAGCAGGCACCAGTGTTTTTGAAAAAGCTCTCCCATAAGGCCTGTACTGCAAATATAAATTGAACAGAGTATAGGATGTGTGTTATGAAATTATGCTCATCTCAACAGAGTTACCATTACTATTCACAATTGTAAGGAAAGTGCTTTTTCAGAGGATTTTATTAAGGACTCAAAAGCTTCTTAATAAAATCCAATAGAAAACAATTTTATGAAGTCGAGTAAGTGGATTGTTGTCGTTTTGCTTTTCCCTTCTTATTTATTTCTTCTTATTATTTTTACTATTGTACGAGGTTTTGAAACATTCACCAGTGTATTTCGAGATAGTATTCATTAGAAAAGATTGTTTTTAATTGATTTTTGATATTGTTTTCTTTTGGATAATAGTGAAGTTATATTATATTTAATTGATAAAAAAGATGTAATACGCAATTTTGTTTATATTTGTATTTATTTATAAGTAAATGTAATGATCCTAATTCTTTATTTCGTAGTAGTCGGTATTTAATTAACAGACGGTAGCCCTACGCATTTTTCTCTTTCATTTGCGGCGATTTATAATGTAAAATACGGAAACCCTGTGAGAGCTTTAAGAATTGGCAGGCAGTGTTGGGACTTCTACCACTTAAGTGGTATTTCTACCACTTTTTGATGTTTATGAAAACCTACCAGCTAAAATTCTAATTCTACCACTGACAGGTTTATGCAAGTCAATGCAACCAAAGTTGCAAACCGCAAACGTCCTATCTTCCCTGTACTCACAATTTTTGTTGAACAGAGTATAAGTGAACTAGCTCACCATCTCATAGTTCAATTAGTTCAGTAGTTCATTTCAACAAAGAACTAAGGCCGTGTCCGAATTGCGTTAAAATTTTCTACCACTGGTTAAATTTTGACGTTTGGTTGAAATGGGATAATTTTTTTATTTTTGCTGTCCGAACTGGATTAAAATAGGATGGGTTAAATGGGATTTTTAGTTAAAATTCCGCAAGATTAAAGAAATTTCCTTAACCACAAATGTGTTTTATTATTCCAGAAAATAAATATTTTATACAAAATCTTATTAAAGCTTAAAATGTATCAAAATAAAAATTGGACGCCAATAAAGAATAAATTTCTTAATTTGATTTACTTTTGAAGGTTTTGCATCGATTATAACCCCAAACATTACGGAAAAAATCCTATTGTGTATTGCTTGATTATGCAGTCTGCGAACACTACCCAACTAACATTTCAGCTTCGATTAGATTTAACTGAAAATGCTTTCTAACTTCTGTAAGAATTATGTAAAACCTCCTTAAACATAAAAAGGAGAAAATTATAGAGGCTCAAAGAACATTTTTTAAACTTCTAAAGTGACTTCGGTACATCTTCGTACAGGTACCATGAGCAGTTCTTTTAAAAGTTTTAGATTCTATAACAAGTGTTTGTTAGATCTATACGAGGTCTTATCGAACGCTATGCGCTATCGAACTCATGGCTTTTATATACCTTTAGAAGCAGATAATAAGGTCTTACCGAGGAAGTAAAAATAAAATAAAAATTATATATTTTATTTCCAATTTTTTTCGAAGAGATTATTTATTAATTAATGTATTGGAAATAATTTTAAAACACAAACATTTTTCTTACCTCTTGGGGATCGAACCGGAACCTCCTGAGTAAAAGTCCATAACCTTAGCCACTGCGCTATCTTAGATATATTTTGGAAGATGCAAGAACTTGATCAAAGTTTTCCTTTTGAGTACTTCACAAAACTTCATTAAATAAGGCCAATAAATTAAAAAAATAAATCAATCTGAAAAGTGTTAAATTATGGGCAAGAAAAAAAATCAATTTTTAGATTGAACTGAATTTACCAATCGAAAACCAATCATTTTCTAATGTGGAATTCCTTTCAACAAAAGATTTAATTCTTTATAGATTTTTTTCTAAAGGAATTCGAGTTTTTTTTGTAAAAAAAAACATAAATACATTTTGATAATCTAAGCCTAGTATACAGTTCCTCAATTGAAAAAATACATGCATATAATAATTTTGTTTATCAAGCTGTTACATGTTACATTGGCCGCGTTCGAGTGATAGGCCGATAGGGTATCTAAGATCATTTTGTATCGGATATGTTTTCGAACGACCAAAACCGGATTAGATATAGGTTTGTCTGGTATTTAATATTTTATATTTATTTTGTATTTTATAATATATTATTTTTTTCGGTAAAAATGAAAATCTGTGAAAAAAAAACCACAAACTAGAAATCCAGCGTGTTCTTTAATCCATTGCCACAGAAAGTGAGAGACTAGGCAGCTGAAAACAGCTTACACGTATTTCAGATGTCAGCTGTTTTTTTTTCACAAAAATCCAAAAAAATTTAGGATACCTTTCAGATTTATTTTGGAAAACAGCTGGTTTATCAGCTGGTTTTTCCTATAGGATAACAAAAACACCAACCAATCCGGATTGCTTTTAAATTTTACTCGAACGCGACCATTGTTTGTGGAAAAAAATAGACAGACTAGCAAGGCTTGATATTCCAAGTTCTGCAACTTCGTATCTAGAAAAAGAAATATAAGAACGGGCATATCGAGGAAAAATTGAGGCTTTTTTCATAACACATAGTTATAACACATAGTCTGAGTTATGTATTCACAAAGGGAAGGCATGCAGATAGACAGCTAAATTCTGAGGCGCTTTTAGCTTTTTATTTGAGGAATGTGTTTTGAGATTTTAAATCGTCAAAATAGTAAAAAAAAAGCTTATAGTTAATTAAATAAACCAGTGAAATAAAAGTAAGTAAAGTGAATATACACAACACTTCAATGAAAAAAAAACAAAACTACATGCGGCGCGGGGCTGCGTTAAATCCAGTAAAAACACTTATTAATTAGCAGTGTCATTTTTGTTCATTTCACAGGTAAGCCGTGTCTCATATTCCACATAAAGTAAGTCAAATTACTCTGCGATACGGGCGCTCAATGCATTTGAGTGCCTTGCCAGCACCAACGAAAACTAATTCGACCCTAGACGAGAATTTCAATTTTGGCAAATACATAATATGTAGATACCAGATATATCTTGTTTCAATCAATTTGCCTTTTTTACAGCAAAATGATATGAAATATCAATTTTCAAGTGTTTTACGACAATGTATTTATATAAAAAACATCACTTCACATTAATTTATGTGGAATTTGAGAAAGAATCAGCCCGAAAAAAACGGTAAACTCCATAATATTATAGGTGTTTATACACAATTTAACACATCACCACATGCTGTTTTATATTTTTTTAATAAAGCATTGTAATTAGCATTTCATATAGTTGTATTACATTTTTTCACTATTTTAACGTTTGAAAATCTCTAAACACTTTTCCTTAGATCGGCAAAATGACAGATACCTTACCTATGCCCATTTTGTTTTTTTTTTTTTATTTGGTGCCTAACTCACATGATATTTTCTTTAAAGGTTCGATAAGCAAAACCTGGCAGGTTTCACCGACGTACTCGATTAAGCCTCAATAAAAATTGTATAGAATTTAATAATTTAATTTATTAATACCTTTTACCAGCAACCTCTATAAAAACCGCTATGGAGCTTTTATAAAGTGGCAGCTACTTTATCCCTCTATTATATCATTTATAGAGCCTTATCAGAGTGTCAGCTCTTAACCTCTGTTAGTCTTCTTTTTTTTATTTCCAAACGGCTTAACAGAAGTTGTTAACGAATTCATGACATCTATTAGAAATTTTTTTCAACAGAAGGCCGTATAGAGCCCTTATATAAGGTAAAGCCTGCGGAATATCAATATTTCTAAGCTAAAAGAAGCTGAAATGTTAGTTGGGTAGTTCACAGCTGTCAACAAATAAAAAAAAAATTAAAAAAGAACAACCAATTGGCATTAATTTTTCAAGATGAATAACAATTTGAGGAAGTACTTTATATTAATTCTTTTATATTTTTTAAAATATCAGCGTATTATTACGAGGACTGCAATAACACAGCAACGACTACGCCAGGTATTTGTACATGCACATGAAAATTCAAAATTTATAACATTGATTATTTCCATTATCCATTGTTGCACCTTTAAAAATAATTTCAAATTCAATTTTCCCTCTTTCTTGAGAAACGTCAAAATTTAACCACTAGTGTCAAATTTTAACCTGCTCTGGAGCTGGGTAATTTTTAACCCATTTTATTCACCACGCTAGTGTCAAAATTTAACCAAAAGTCAAGTTTTAACCAACATTTTAACGCAATTCGGACACGGCCTAAAGAGCTCTGTAAAATACTTACCACAAATCAACCAAAAAAATTTACAGATTTCACTCATAGAGTAACTATGGGGACATTGAAAATGACTTGTGTTAGCTCGATAAAATAAAAACATGAATAATCTTGGTAATTTCTAATTTGTATCCTTTAGTTGCACCAAAACTTCTGAAGATGTCTAAGAAACCATTCTTCAGTCTGAAATTACAATATGTAGATATTTTTAATGTCGAATCCCAGTTGGCGGTTAAATTAATGTTGTGCAGTTCAGTTTATTTAATCACGGCGTTGATGTTGAAGAAATTCAAATATTTGCTCAAATTTGCTCAAATTGATTTACAAGTCTCTGAACTTATTGAACTATTTATATATAGGCAAGTTATTTGATTTACTATCAAAGTGAACCTTTTTTAACGCGAGACCAAATTTATAAATAATTTGATGTGTAGCTCAAACTCAATGCAAACCTGATTTACCTAATTGTTTTAGGTATTCTATAATATTTTGCATTTTGAACTCATCTTTTAATAAATTTAATAAACTCGAGTCGTGTAATTTCTTAAGACAATATAAATGGTTTTGACAGTTAAGCAGTATTCTTTTATCTGAGAATATGAAAAGCAAAGCAACAATTAAGTTGACAGCTGAGTTGACAACGAAATTGAATCGTTTTTTTTCATTTGAGGACCTTAAGGTAGAGCTGTAATAGTCGGAAGATGTTGGAAGAAAATTCTCTCAGTTCACTTACGCATGGAGCGGTCGGTGAGCGCTCTTCACTTCCGAAAGCAAAAGTAAAAAATTGGTCGAAACAAGCAAAACTCAATTATGATCACGTCATATGAATTCTTTGTATTCGTTTCGTTTCGTACGACCACTTAGGTCGGCATCCGACTATTATAGTTCTACCTTTAACCTTGAACATCTGAACATTAGAACGAAATCTATATAAGTTTATTAAAGAAGTTCAATTATATTGCAGTACCTATGAATATTCTAAGTTCAATAATCGCATTGGCTTAGACGTAGGTAAAGTTTTGTAACATAAATTTATAGCAGGAAATTTTACTTGAATTCTAAGACCTTAAATTATTTTTAAGTTGCTTAGATAAGTTAATCCTACCTCTAGACTGATTAAGGTTAACTTAAATACCTTAACCTTCAATAACTTAGAACTAATGTTGTAAGTTTATTAAAGAGAAACGCAAGTAGGTACCTTTGCATATTTCAGGCTCAAAAATAACATTGGTTTGGACGTAGGTCAAGTTTAAAAATCGCATTGGTTAAGACGTTGGTCAAGTTCCAAAATCGCATTGGCTTAGACTTAGGTAAAGTTTTGTGACATAAATTTATAGCCTTAGATTTTACCTTAATTTTAAGACCTTAACCTCAAAGATCCGATAATTAGAACAAAAAATAAAAGCTTACCAAGTCAACCCTTTTCGATTACTACATTTAAGTTGCTTCGCTAAGTTAATCCTACCTCTAGGCTGATTAATGTTAATTTAAATACCTTAACCTTCAACAACTGGCCCTTAGAGCTAATGTTGTAAGTTTATTAAAGACATTCACAAGTAGGTATCTTTGCATATTTTAGGTTCAAAAATCGCATTGGTAGACGTAAGTCAAGTCCAAAAATCGCATTGGCTTAGACGTTGGTCAAGCTCAAAAATCGAATTGGTTTAGACGTATAGTTCAAGTTAAAAAATCACATTGGCTTAGACGTATGTAGTTCAAGTTCAAAAGTCGCATTGGTTTAGACGTTGGTCAAGTTCAAAAAACGCATTGGTTTAGATGTTGTTTTGTCACATAAATTTGTAGCCTGAGATTTTACCTTAATTCTAAGACATTAACCTTAAAGATCCGATAATTAGAACAGAAGATACCAAATCAACCCTTTTCGATTAGGTATTATATTTAAGTTGCTTCGCTAGGTTAATCCTACCTGTAGCCTAGTTAACCTTAATTTAAATACCTTAACCTTCAACATCTGGCCCTTATAGAACTAAAGTTATAAGTTATAATCATAGAGTTTCAAGTATAGGTCTCTGTGCATATTCTAGGTTCAACAATCGAATTGATTAAGAATGAAGTCAAGTTTTGTCACACAAAATTTTGAAGCCTATTATTTAACTTATTTCAAAAACTTAATCTTTAAGATCCGATTATTAGTACAGAAGTAAAAAGGCAACCGCAGAACAACTAAATCAATCCTTTTATATAAATGTACATACATAATGTCATACTAAGGGGTCAAACTTCTTACGTCTCTGAGCCATTCTGAGACATTCCAAACGGCGCACTCTAGCTCTAATTGGGTCAACGAGCTAGGTTGCTCGTGATCGCCATTTCTACTTACCTACCTACCTACATATGTATGTACATATGTACCTATATAGATACTTAGGTATATGAATTTTGTTGGCGAAGCCAATTTTGTTATTCAATTTTTCAGCTTTTGCAATTATTTATTTTGATGAATTAAACCTAAACTCTTTTCACCTACACTTTTATGTTATTTCAATTATTTTTTAACTGAATAAATTAGTTTGATATTTTACCTTCATTTTAAGACCTTTATTTTAAATATCCGATTGTTAGAACAGAAGTTATAAGCCAACCAAACCAACCTAATCGTACCATTACGAATAATATTTGCAAAATACCTACAACAATTTAATCAACATAACATTTTACAGACATACCTACCTACTTAATAATGTAGCTATGTATGTATATCATTTTTGTTGCCGATGCGAAGCCAATTGTGTTTGCCACCAGCCACAGTGCAGTGGTGGTTTTTTATTGCACACATTCCACTCCAACCAACGTCTTGCCCACACCCTTACAGCAATGTATATTCTTTGTGGGTACGTTTTTTTCCTTTTCTTTTTGTTTTCTTGTTCCTCACGTCATTTGCCGTGATGAAATTAGTTCTCAAAAGCCAATCTTTCACGTTTTTAGTATGAAATTTTGTAAGCTTTTGCAAACATTTTGATGCAGATTTGTAGCCTGTCATTTTATCTTTAATTATCTGTCTTAATATTAAGCATCCGATAATTATAACCTGAGTAAAAGGCTTCTAAGTGCGCTCAAATCGAGTGATTTTAAGATTTCATACAAATTCAACTATCCTCCACTGAAGCTCGTCGGTTGGCGACGATCAACGTGTAGGTACGATTCATCGATTGTGTCTTTATGTTCATTTTGGCATTTTCTTTGGTAACACCAACCAAAAATTCGATCCTGAGCCCCCTATACGCTAGAGTTCATTTCGTTCATTTGTTATATATTCATTTGTTCATTTAATCATTTTGGTAACACCATATTTTTCTCAAAACGACCCTATAAACATTTTCAATGTTAAAAAGAGCAAAGAGCCAACGATTTATAACGAACAATGCAGAATGCCTGATTTTTAGTTATCATATTTGGCGTTTTACTTTTTGGGTATCCGGTTGCCTGTAGCTGCTCTACTCTACGCCATCCACCCAAAGCTAACGAAATAAAGACAGTGTTGTAGGCTAAGCGACTCATGCGACTCATGCGACTATGAAACGACCTTTTAAAAAAGTGGCTATCTTTAAGCCTTGCGACTTTTCTGACCCCATCTCTATAGAAATGCATGGAAAAGATAAGTTCTCTTTTTTGTTGAAAAAATCTTCCCAACCAACTGAAATTAAAATTTTCGTTTATTTAACAGCAATCGATCGTACCTTTTCCACATCACACAATGCCAGTCACACAGATTTTCAATCTGTAAAACGAAATCGAGTTGAAATGTGTTTGGTTCGACTCGTTCGCATTCGCGTTCTTGTCGATTCCTAAAAATAAACTTAATATCTATTTTTATATTAAAGGTAATTATGACGATAATGAATTAATTTAATTTTTGTTTTTACTTTAAAGAACGAATTAATATCACATAGATCATTTTTTGTAAATGGACTGATCACTGATCTCTTTTGTTTTAGCTTACCTAAAGTTAAGTTGTTATATACCACTTAATTGAAATTATTTATACTGAATTGCAATAAAACATGATAAATAGTTTAACAATTATATAAAGTTACTACATAGGTGGTTCAGATGTAGTTCTCAAACTATAGAGCTAAAGAGCAAACGAACTAAAGAATTATAAATGAACTATATGTGAACTATATGAGATGTATTTTCTAAAGAACTAGATGAACTAAAAACCTATATGAAATAGGTAGATCAGTGGGTAGTTCTAGTTCAATTGAACTAGTTCAGTAGATCCCCAAGGAAAGATCGAACTAAAGAGAGAGTTTTAACTGGTGAGCCTGATAATAGAGAGGGCTTATCTGATTCTGATTGCTTGAATAGAGCACTTTGAGCAAATTTTTCCGGAGCAGAAAATAAAGTTCTAAATTTTTCGTATTTTTCAGAGATTTTGTAATCTATCGCCATCATATCCATCCTGTGATGGAATTTGACAGAAAGGGGACAATTTATATTTGAAGCATAGAGAATATTTTGTTCCAAATGGATTGCCCTGAAAAAGCACGCAAGGGAGTTTACTTTTATATTACCTTTGGAAAAATCCAAAATTAATTTTTTTTTTAAGATCTAGATAGTATTGAACTAAATGAACTAGATGAGCGAACAAGTTCAGTAAATACTTTTGAACTAAACTGAGCGCTCTTTTAGGTGAACTAAAACCAACAATCCTAAAGAGAGTGGTAACTACTGAACCTGATAATGGAGAGGGCTTATCTGATTCTGATTGCTTGAATAGAGCATATTAGGCGTGTTTTTTTGCAAGCCCTGGGGGAATCGGATGAAAAAAACTACGTCGCTGCTAAACAATTTACATGTTAAATGCAACAACAATTCATCCCCTGCGGGCTTAGCTAATCCCAGAGAATTGTCGGGGCTTAACTTAAGCGCACAGAAAAACTGTATTACCGGCGCGCGTGAATTACATACATGTTATCGATAGTTTGTATGAAAACTCCATTTTGTTTCTGTGATGGCATCGCTAATCCCCGTTGTCGTTTTATTCAACCTATTCCCCCCGGGCTTGCAAAAAAAACACGCCTATTGAGAAAATTTTTCTGATTCAGCTGTTAGTTTTGAATAGTGCTCAAACGCTACTTCCCAAATAAAAATAAAGTCAAAGTAGATCAGGTACATATGTATATTATTTTTTTAGATGGGCAAATCACATCCTGTTAAAAGTGAGCTTACGCATCTTCTTTTTGGCTACTACCAAAGAATATAAAGTTACCAAGAAGACGCATCTTATACAAATTTTTGTACTGAAAATTTTTATATGGCGGGTTCCAATATCGCGACCCGCTCTCAGAGCTTTTGCTTTTTTATGGGCTTTTCAATAATTCTCTTAGCGCTTTTACAGTGAGATACAACACAGTGACACAGCCTGCTTTTTTGTCTTCATTACCTATATATACCCATCTGACATCTCCATATAAACTCATGCAGGATACAGGAAAAAGAAAACGAGACGAGCCAACAATTTTTATTCGCTTCGTAATTCGTTGATGCGCACGTAGCTACATATTGTGTATGGTCTTATTTCTTTCGTGTAAACGAAAAGATTTTTATAATGAATACGAAAAATAATATGAAATCGGGTATAAAATGTTGTATTGCGGGATGCAATTTTTCAAGAAGGCTGAATCCAGAAGCGAAAATGTTTAAATTTCCGCTTCTAGATTCACCTATGGGTCAAATGGGGAGAGAAAAATGCGGAATTACTAAAAATAATTCCAAAAAAAAATTATTTATTTATGACCGCCACTTTTTTTCTGAGGACATTGGGAAAATAATTAAAGAACGGTGCCATGCCTACAATGAATTTAAACGTTCCTGTTGACCAGGGGTCAGGAGTTTGATATAGCACCTCCTAATTATTTTAGTTTAAAGAATTGCCTAGAAGAAGGAATTCTTCCGATAGTAATATGTCTCTAGAAGTTGTTTGCACAAATTGCGAAAAACGTAATAAATTAACTGCGTTTTACAGAAAAAAAAAACTTTTCATGGAAAATAAAATAGAAAATTAAGGCTTAAAGAAAGTCTGAATGAGAATAAAAAAATTGAAGAAAATTTAATAAAAATTCAAATAAAATAAGTACAATTAAAACTTATATTAACTCTTTGAATATAAGTGAACAACCTAAAATATTTTGCAAGTTATTAATAAGTAATCGACCAAAAGAATATAGCAAAGAAGTCAAATGGCTAGCACAAAATATTTTTTATATTTCTACGTATTCATTTTTGAGAAATAAGATGAATTTTAAATATGCCTTATATATCCACATTACATCGATAGGCTCCAATAAAATTTCCTCAACCTGGATTCGTTAATAACGCTTTTGAGGAATTAAAAAATAAAATTGTATGTATGGATGAAACGGATAAAGGAAACGTTGTCTTGTCTTACTATATGATGAAATTGCAATTAAAAGAGATTTAAGATGCAACTCGAAATTAGGCTATAAGCGAAATTCAAATTTTGGTAAGCAGGGTTTGTGTGTTTATGGTTAGGGAATTATTTTCGAACTGGAAATTTATTTTTAATTACTTTGCAACACAAAACGGTTTACCAGGCCAAGATAAAAAAAAAATAATATTGGAAAACAAAAATTCTTTCTGAAATTGGAATCATAATTCGAGCAGTAGTATGTGACTAAGGGTCTTCTAATAGGAAAGCATATAACCTCTTAGGAGTTTCGGATGTTTTCGGAACTTTTTAATTAATAACAGAAAAATCACATTAAATCTCTCCGTACCCTTCAAGCAAATTCACTAACCCAACTTTTTCGGTCTTTCTTGGATCATTTAAAAACGGAGTATCATACACACATTAGCACATTTTTTGTATATGCATGCAAAAAAAGAACGAAAATCGAGAGTACTTTTTTTTACTGAGAAAGAGAGAATGTATGCAATACCCAAATGGTGAGTATTTTTTTATGGACTAAAAACAAAGGAGAAGACAACAAAAACAATTAACTTTTTTCAATGTGTTCACGTTCGTGCCCAGCGCAACAGTTTAATAAAAATTCCCTCGAGAAAGAAAATCAATTTAAAATCAAAAGTTAATTATTTAATTATTAATTAAAAAATACATCGTGATGTTTCATTTATATACAAACGATAGAAGAAAATAAATTGCATAATATTCTTCAACCACAAAACGCCTGTCTCAGGCGTTCATTTTTTTGGATCCGTTCTGGATTCCATTTGGTTTCGGTTCTCGCTGAGTATGGTAAAATGGGAAGTTCTCTCTCTCACAATACATGCACAAAATGAGTTCGTGGTGATTCTAATTTCCATACTAATTTGAGCCGACAAACGCAGTTTTGCGGATCCATGTTTGGATCCGTAAACGGAGTCATCCAAACGTTATTTACTACGTGCGCGGATCCAAAGCGGACTCGTTTGCTTGAAGGGTAACTGTTTACTAAAGTCAGGGGCCGAATTACGGCATCAGTGACTGAACGACACGTGAGGGAAATTTCATACAAAATATCGATGATATTCGATATTTCGTATGAAATTTCCCTCAGGTGTCATACAAAATATCGATGATATTCGATATTTCGTATGAAATTTCCCTCACGTGTCGTTCAGTCACTGATGCCGTAATTCGGCCCCAGATCTTAACACCCCTGATGGCTTGGTGAGTTTTGAAGTTGTGAAAGAGCTTTGGCAGTTAGAACAAAATAGCAAAACAAGAATGTGCCCAAAATTAACAAGTCAACATGTGTTTCTCACTGATTTCGATAAAATTAGAGTAAAATTTGCTACACAAATTTTCAGCAGAAATTTTAAAGCTCCAATTCATACAATCGTAGATACATACTTGTGAATTCAATAGTTGCCCAAAAGAAGTTGCACTTTCCACAGAATTTTTTTTTGGAAAAATTGATCAGCTTTTTGATTGCATGAATAGTGGTTCTCTGAATTCTGACAATTTTTATAGATCAGATATTCAAAAAAATAATTGTTCGCACGAGTTCCTTAAATCTTTCAAAAGTTATATTGCTCAGGTATCGTTAGTAAACCTAAATCTAAAACTGCTTATTTTTTTAAAGGCATTGAACAAAATATAAACGGAGTACTACAACTTGCTGAAGATTTATTTAAAGATGATTATGATGGATTATTCTTCTTACTGACTAAGCGGTTAAATCAAGATCCACTTGAAAATTTGTTTTCAGTTATCAGGCAAAAGGGGGGGAAACAATCAAAACCCTTCTTTATATGAATTTAATGTTATAATTGCAAAATTTATGGCAACTCGTATAATTCAATCAAGTTCGTTAAGCAATTGCGAAGAGGACAATGATCCAATGCTAAACAATATTGAATTTGATGAAAATTTATCTGCGTCCATCTTAACTGCTCAAAATGAGCAACAATTGTACAAGGAAATACCTGAGCTCGATGCTCTTCAACAATATCCAATTTTTTCGTTGGTGATAATTTTGAAAATAATGATTTTGAAATGAATATTGATTTAGTCTCGATGAGGTATTTCATAAGCTACGTTTCTTTTAAAGTTTCAACTCAAATAAATTGCGTAACGTGCAATGCCAGAATTAAGAAAAGTGATGAAGTAATCAGCTCTCCTTCAGAACTTTTCATATTTCACAAAAATTACAGCCGCAACTCGGATTTTGGCAACCTTAATGCGCCATCAGATGAATTCTTTGAAATAAGTAAGGAGCATATTTTAGTATTTGATTCAATATTTTCGGTTATTCCTGATATTAAAAATATTTAAGAAAAAATAATTGAAAAGTGCAAAAACGCCACATATGAATGGTTCTCCAGCGACTCATGCCTGGATCACAAATTGAAATTGGTTGATTTTTTGATCTTAGTTCTTTTAAGAAAAAAATGTTCACAGGCAATTGACGAAATAAAGTCGAAGAGCAAGAAAAAAACTAAAAGTTTAGTCAATTAGCCCAAAAAAGCAGTGGATCTTGATTTAATATCTTCAAATATATCTTTAGTAAGTTGTACGAGCCCGTTTATATAGTTTGTTCAAATGTCTTTTAAAAAATCAGTTTTTAATTGGTGCAATAAGGATACTTCAGCAATATATGTTTTTGAACGATTTTAAGAATTCATGCACACAATTTTTTTCGTACAATCAAACAGCTGAGCAGAGCAATTTTACCAACAAAATTTCTGTAGAAAGTGCAGCTTCTTTTGCAACATGAAGTCTAAGACAAAATAAAATATAGTAGTAGGTATGTATGTAACTGTAAAAGATAAAAAAAAAAAAAATTTTTAAATAAATAAGAAAAAACAAAAAAAAAAGGAGACAAATCCCATCACGTCCACGTGCGTCGCGTCGTTGGCTTTGGGTAACGCAAAGTTTGGTAAAAAAGATATTGGTTTCTGTTATTTTCTACATTGAAATCACTATTTCGTTGATTAAATTCTTAATTGTTGACGGAATTTAAACTTAACTTTTACTATGAAGATCCAACCATTAGAACTGAAGTTATGAGCCCGTTTAGCTAATCAAACGCACTTTTTTCCCAAGATTTTTTTAAATGAATACTTATTTATTTTTTTATTTGTTTATTTTTCAAAAAATATTCAATAGAAAAATTTGATTTCAAAAGAATATTAAAAATATATTCTTGACTTTTTTTTAGCATTGAATCAAAACAAAATGAGAGGTCAATAAACATATCACGTAGTGTTGACCAATAGTGTTGACATGTTTTAATATATACCTAATTGTTTTGCATGTGTGTTTTCACTTGCGAATATATGTACAATGTATATAGGTACTATATGGCAAAGCTATGGATTCGTACAAAAATCTAACTCGAGATTTTGATAAAACTTGACATTAAAATGTTATGGAAGACGAAATTCCGTTCGTCTATCTGTCTGGTTGATCGGCTACATCCTAAACGGATTTTAACACCTAGTGGAAAGATGTTTTTTTTAAATTAAATTTTTAAATCTATAATATTAAAATATGGCCAAATTTTTTTTCTTAATTTGCTTAAAAAATGTTCGATGTAAAAAATATTTTTTTAACAAATCGATCCAATGGTGCTATATTCTTCATTTTTGTGTATGGAACTAAACTAAAATACGTTTTTGGCCGGTGTTACATAAAATGTAGCATTCCGTAACTTATTTATTTCTTTTAAAATCAGATAAATAGTTTAACAATATTCAGACTTTAAAAGCCATCACAGTATGATCGTATATAAAAGCAAGTTCGTGTGACACAGTTGAGCATTTTATTTTTAAATTTATTTTGCCAAAAAAATATCGTTTTCTCTTTTAAAAATTTTAATTTTTCAAATTTAAACAAATTTTTTGGTGACGGAACAATTCGTCGCTACAATGCGGAACTAGTGTAAGTCCAAAATTTCAAAATGAGTTTTTTTTTGCCTCATAAGGAAACTTTTTATGTTCCACGCATTTTCTATAAATTCTGAATATTCCTATGTGCAGTAATTCCTTCAGAAATTAAATAATAGAATACAATCATAATGTCGAAAGTTAGCATTTTACGCACTAAGGTTTTTCTTGAAAAATTTTGAAAATGTGACTTAGACTAGTTCTGCATTGTAGCGACGAATTATTGATTTGCAAACGTTTTTCTAATTTCAATTTGGTACCTACATACAATCGGAGTAGTTTTGCTAGGGTCCGAAATAAAATACTAGTGCTCTTCCACTTTCAATCAAAAAAATGTTTTTCTTTCTCAACATAAGAAGATACCTATGCATTAAAGACTCAAAAAAAACTGCTTGGCTCCGACTTGTCTCGTTTTTGTTCCCCTTTTTTCGATCGTCATCCTCGCTCATGAATCCTTTTTGATTATGGATTTACCTCTTCAAATACCCATTTTTATAATAATATTCCACCTTGTTTCGAATGCAGGTGCATATACTACCAAAATTACTACAAAGGAAGGCTGTTCTTGTGATAGTATTGCAAACTCAAAGTGCAAAAGGGGTGGGATCGTGTGTTCGGTAGGTGACAGCTGTAAATAAGAATATTGAATAAAATGGTATGTGAGTTAATTGGCAAGATTGTATGCGTAAGAGATTTTCTCTCAAATATTTTTTTATTTAGTTGTTTTAATTATTCTTTAGAGAAGAATTGGATTTTATTTTCAGATGCATAATACTTCTTGGTAACTTTATATTCTTTGCTACTACCTACCTATATTTTGTCTGATAAGAAGTATATTGTATTTTGCATATATTTAATTATAGTCAAACCATTTTTTTTTATTTGTTTGCTATATATTTTAGGTGGCTGGATGTACGGCCCGATACTTTGTAACATTTGGATATCCTTAGATGTTTTGTTATGCACCGCTTCTATCTTAAGTCTGTGTGCTATAAGTCTAGATAGGTAATAAAAGGCGTATTTTTTGCAAGCCCGGGGGAATTGGATGAAAAAGACGACGTCGATGCTAAACAATTCACATGTTAAACGCAACAATATTTCATCCCCTGCGGGCTTAGCTAATCTCAGAGAATTCTCGGGCTTAACTTAAGCGCGCCAAAAAGCTGTATTACCGGTTTGAATTACATACCTGTTATCGATAGTTTGTATTAAAACCCCATTTTGTTTCCATGATGGCATCGCTAATCCCCGTTATTTTCCCCGTTTTTTTCAACCAATTCCCCCGGGCTTGCAAAAAAACATGCCTAAAGTTTATAATACAATGTTTGTTTAATTGTTTCTTCATTTTTTGTTCAGATATCTTGCAGTCATTCAACCATTCAAATATTCCAAGAGAAGAAGATCTAAGCGATTAGCTTTACTAATGATATTAGTTGTTTGGGTGGTTGCATTCTCGATAACATGTCCCCCTTTATTTGGATGGTAAAAAAACAAAACATTTTTAGCTACTTGTACATGTTCAATTGTACATTTTAATAAACAAAATTTTTTTTAAGGTACAAACCGGAGGATAAGAAATGTCGATACAACCAAAACAAAGGATATGTTATTTTTTCTGCGATGGGGTCTTTTTTTATTCCTTTGAGTGTAATGCTTTATGTATATTTAAGAATCGGATTTGTCTTAACATCTCGTCAACAAAGAATGGTTCGTGACGCAGTAAGTGTATATTGAAATGTGGCGTTAACAATCAAACAGAGGCTAAAAAAATTAAACCTGAAACCGAGTAAAAAGCGAAAACATATATAATTTATTTTATTTTCACATAGGTAGCTAAAGAGTAGCTTAAAAAATACAGAACTACTTAGGTCTAAAATACAATTAAATAATTGAGTAAAAACTTGATATGAACTTAGTTGAAAATTGTAGTGATTGGTCAAATAAGTTATGTATATCTTTTATTAAGAAGATTAAATAATTTAAACATTTTATTTAAAGGAGAAAATCTTTCATAATTAGTACAGTTGGGTATATTTCAAAAGTTTCTCTGAGTAATATTAAAATTCATTCGGGACAAAAGGCGGTGGCCCCGGCGCAGTGGAAGTAGTGCTTGACTGCTATCCTAGATGTGTGGGTTCGATCCCCAGTCTAGGCAGCATTCTTTTCTATATTCCCTCAACTGAACGCCACCCCTGGGATTTAATGAGATAATCAAAATCTTATTTCTCAATCCACTGTGCCAACAAAAATCTATCCTATCCTTCTATTCCTTCTAACATTTCCTAATTTATAAGACCCTAGGTCTTACTGGCATATATATGTTTATGTTGTTTCCTTTTTTTCTTTTTTTTTAAAGGTAAAAAGAGGCTATATTTCCATTAATTATTTTAACAATAAAAACAAAACTTAAATAAGAGCGTTTTCTAGACTAGGCAAGTCAATAAGTTTTAGTCTATTGATGTATGCGGGGAGCTCGAAGGGATTTTCTTACCCTAAGCCTCTTAGGAAAAACCGCAGAAATCTTTTTTGAATACGTTCCAGTCTTGCTATATGACACTCATAATAGGGTGACCAAACTTGGCAAGCATATTCAAGAATAGGTTGAACAAATGTTATGAAAAGCTGTTTTGTAACATAGGGGTCTGTAAATTGCCGTGACTCTCTCTTTATCCACCCACTTAAAATAGCAAATTAAAAAAAAAAATAGTATTTATTTTTAAACAAATGAATGAATCAGTGAGTAAGTTATTATAAAATCAAAATTAAACTAAATCAAATTTTTCTTCTACCAAATAAACGTACTTGAGCATTATTTTTTTTATCATTCTTTCTTTATCCTACCCCTTTTTATAGAAAAAGTCGCAAAATTGTGCTCGTTCTTCTTTTCTTTCTTTAATCTTAATTTGTATTCTTCTATCTTTGATTATATGTTTCTTCTCAACTGAAATGGTTTGAAATGGAACAAGCTTCATTTTCGGCTCACCAAACGGCGCATCGGGCGTTCCTCTTCATGAGAGTACTATAGAGTTTATATACAAAGGAATGTATTAGGCGTCAGTCATAGCGAACAGAAAAAGCATCAGGAAAAGTCTTAGAAGAAGAAATAGAGGAACGGGCATATCGAGGAAAAAGTGAAGCATTTTTCAAAATAGTGTGAGTTACACAAACACAAATGCATTCACACAGGGAAGGCGTGCAGTTAGACAGCTAAATCATAGGGTGCCAAAGGAATCTTTAGCTGTGTTTTTGAGAAATGTGTTTTGATATTTTAAATCGTCAAAGTACAAAAAAAAGCTTAGTAAGTGAAATAAAAGTAAATAAAGTAAATATATGCTATTCTTCATTGAAATTAAAATATAAAACTACATGCGGTGCTTCGTTAAATCCTGTAAAACCACCTATAATAAGCAGTGAAATGTTTGTTACTTTCACAGGTAAACTGTGTCTCATATTCCACATAAAGTAAAATTATTCTGCACTATGGGCGGCCAATGCATTTGAGCGCCTTACCATCACCAATAAAAGCTAATTCGACCCTGTGTCTACGTTCCGCAACTCTTGCATCGACAAAATTAGTCCAGAAAAGATGAAAATTGAAACAAATCGTATGAGTTGTGTTCCATTTTTCAACGTTTCTCGACCAATTTCATCGATGCAAGAGTTACAGAACGTAGGCACTGGGTGGGAATTTCAATTTTGACATGGCAATGGCACCTGACATATCACGTTTCAAAGTATATTTGTATTTTCAACAAATTTTCCTTTTTTATAGCAAAATGCTATGAAGTATAAATTTTAAAGTTTTCTATGATAATGTATTTACATAAAACACATCACTTCACATTAATTTATGTGGAATTAAATGAAAAGATTGTTAACTCCATATTATAGGTGTTTTCACACAATTTAACACAGCACCGCATGTTGTTTTATATTTTTTTTAATAAAGTATTGCCAGTTTTCACTATTCTCACTTTTGTTTAATTTTTTTATTTAATTTAATTATCTTTTTTCACTATTTTAACGATTGAAAATCTCGAAACACTTTTCTTTAGATCGGCAAAATGACAGATAGGCACCTTTTTTGTTTTTTTTTTTTTTTTAATTTGGTACTTCACTCACATACACTGTATAAGTTATATAAACCTCTTTCTTATCTTTTTATTCTGAGGGAAAAGTTGAAACAGAATGAATTTGAATACTTTTTCCTGGCGGTAGTTTATAGCGAACAAAAGATTCAGTCAGTAAAAAGCTGTCATTATTCTCTAGACATTTGTGAATTAAATTTCTTCAAAAAAGGTTTGCTTTTGTTTAATTTAAAAAAAAATAAGAATAATAAATATGTCGCGTGCAAAAAACAAAAAAAAATATTATACGTTGCAACGGCATTGTGTATTTTAAAACAAAAGATATCAATAAAATTTCGATAATTTCAAGTGCATCCACTTTACCGGCTCCGAAAACAGCATGGAGAATTCTTTACCCTAATTTATAGGCTTGAAATGTTCCCAATGAAATTCTTCGAATATTTCAGAATGAGCCGGGAACAATTTTATTTCAAATTGTTAAAAATTCAAAAATATTTGGAGCCAAAAACAAATTTGTTCAGAACCGACAACATCTGCCAACCATTCATCCGCATTGGTTTTAGATGGTGTCAACGCAGCCGATCCCAGAACCACTGATACCAAGACCACTTATCCCACTCAACTGGTACCAGCAGCACACTGCACCCAGTGCAACTGGGGCCGAATTACGGCATCAGTGACTGAACGACACGTGAGGGAAATTTCATACAAAATATCGAATATTATCGATATTTTGTATGAAATTTCCCTCACGTGTCCTTCAGTCACTGATGCCGTAATTCGGCCCCTGGTCCCGAGACACCTGGGGCCGAATTATGGCATCAGTGACTGAACGACACGTGAGGGAAATTTCATACGAAATATCGAATATCATCGATATTTTGTATGAAATTTCCCTCACGTGTCGTTCAGTCACTGATGCCGTAATTCGGCCCCTGGTCCCCAAACCCATCCCGGAACTGGCCGTTAAAATACCAATTAAATTTAAACTCATCCCGGAAGTTGTCGTAAAAAGACCAATTAAATTTATATTGAAAATAAAACAATGGTTTGTGTATTTAATACTTTCGACAAGATAGTTAGTGAATTCGAGTAAGGAATTTTTGGGGGAAGAATATTTTTTGGAGGGCTTTTTTCTATTGTGCTACAAATTCGCCCATTGATCAATTAAATGCGATGGGCATGAATTATGTGTAGTTGTAGGTACATTGGTTTTGCATGGAAATATTGTGAAATCTATTGTGTCTCTCGGTCATTGGGTGCTGTTTTTTTTATTGAAATGAAATGTGAGCAAAAACGGAAAAATGCTTCTGTATTTGTAGATGTAGTGTGAGGGATGTTTTGGCTTAGGCGTGGAACCATAACTTTTTGTTGTTGTGATTTAGTTTCTTGTAGGTACCAGGTACCTATTTCTTGATTGGTTTATTTGCACTATCTATAGTTAGGTAAGAGGTAGTGTGTGGGTTGTCAGCTACATAGGAAGGTAAGGTAGATTGGTCAATGGTTGTAGGTAGGTATTTTACGTTGCTGATAATGAGAACAAATTATGGGTAGGTATGTAAGCAAAGAATTGAGACTTTTAGAATTGTAGCTTGTAGGTAGGTAGGTATACATATATACCTACTTTATTGTATAGGTAGGTACAGATTATATATGTAGCTATACCTTGGTAAGCATTAGGTAGCTATTAGGATTAATAGGGATAATATGTATTACTATAAGAAGCTTTGTAATAAGAATTGACATTAGGTAGGTAGGTATGTACCTATAAATACCTACACACCTATGTATATGTATTTAAGTACTTACATATATGTATTTATACTTATCTATGTATGTACATACATATACATACATACATTAAATTAAATGCCACTTACTTTGTTAAGTGTGCACTCTGAAACTGGCCCTAAATCGACCAATGGCCGTTAATTACACTTAAAAATCCCTAGCAAAAAATTCTTCCCACAAAAATTCCTTACTCGAATTCACTAACCATCTTAACGAATATATTAAATACACGAACCATTGTATTCGACGAGTTTTATCTTCGATAAAAATTTAATTGGTCTTTTTACGATAACTTCCGGGATGAGTTTGGGGACCAGGAGTCTTGGTACCAGTTGGCTTCAGATCTATCTTTTTTCGTTTTTTAATGGGAAAAACAACAATTCGGGCCATAAACAAACATTTTCAGGAATTAGTAATGCCTGTTCCTAAATGTTCTGCTTATTGGGAGGTAGTTTCTCAAGGTTTCTTAAAAACTTGGAATTTTGCCAACTGCCTTGGTGCGGTTGATGGAAAACATGTTCGGATGTTTGCTCCAAGAAAGTTCGGTAGTTTTAAATTCAACAACAAAAAATGTTTTTCAACCGTGCTTATGGCAGTTGTTGATGCAAACTATAAATTTGTCATGGTGAGCATTGGAGCTCATGGGTCAAATGCAGATCCGACCGTCTTTTCATCTTCCAATTTTGGCAAAGCATGGATAAACTATCCTGAACAGCTATTTGTCCCGGCTGATGTTCCATTGCCTGGCACAAATAAGCCTTAACCTTATGTTCTGGTTGGAAACGAAGCTTTTGGTCTGAAGCATAATTTATTGACACCCTTCCCAGGAGCTCATTTGACATCCAACTAAAGTATCTTTAACTACAGGTAATAATTAATAATTATCTAAAGGCTTTCCAGAGCAAGCAAAATTGTAGAAAGCACATTTAGTATACTTGTGCATACTTGGAGAGTTTTATTAAAACCTCTGGAAGTTCAAATGGAACTAGCCAAACCACTCATTTTATGGTGTTGCATTTTAAATTATTTCCTTCAAAATACGATGGATAATTTTAAATTTAACATCATTTAACAATGCCGATGAATACTCAAGTAATAATTTAGTTCAAGCCAGAACAAACCAACCAGCATCCACCTCAATCGACATTAGAAACGACTTTGCAAACTGGCTAGTCACTGAAGGGAATGTTGAATTCCAATTGAGTAGGTTGTAATTGAAAAAAAAAATGTCAAGTATTTAGTAACTATTGTTTTCAAAAATTCTGTCTTTATTAAATATATTATCTTAAAACTTCAACAATTCCCAAATATCTTATTAAAAAAGGAAAAATACAAAGCTTAACACACATAATTCATTAAAAAAAAATTGAAAAAATAACTGAAATGAACACAATAGGATACTTTTACTATGACTCCAGAAACCCGAGATCTGATATTTCAGTTCAAAAGTTTTGAGATTTCAAATTTAACGATTTGAAATCTCATAACATTTGAGCTGAAATATCAGATTTCGACGTCTGTGTATAATTTTAATTTTCATTTCACATTTTGCATCGTGCTTGGTAAATTTGTTTTTTTTTTATAATTATATTTTTTGTTTAAATTTGGATAACGAATGGTGATTCAACGGCATTTGGAGATAATTTTTTCAAGTACATAAATATTATATTGATTTTAATTGTTTTCCAATTCAATCCGAAATTCGATCCTGTAACATCGCTCAAATGAGAATTTGGTCAGGTTCTCTTGTACCAGCATGGCAATTGAGGAAATAAAATTACAAGAAAGTCGTCGTCCTTTGTGTGTTCTAGTACCGATCAAGATTTGACGAAAAAAATCTTCCGAAACTTAAATCTTATCCACATCATCTTTAATAAAAACTTACCAGAATGGTTCGAGACTACTGAGATTTGGGCTCACATCTTTGGCAAAGAATACAGCGATGAGTTTGAAAATCTTATTAATCAATTTGAACATGTTTACCGAAAAGACTCGTCCTGTGTCTACACGGCCGGAAACCGATCCATAACCAGTCGCACTTGGGGATAAATTTCTTTGGTATAACAGGTCTTAAAAGCAAACTCTTGCAACCTGATTTTTTCAAATATGTATTTAATTTTTATGTTATTATTATTATTAGAAACTTTTTTTGAACAGAAAGATGAAAATGATTTTTTAAAATATTTCAAAGATTATAAAATAACATTTATTTCAGCCATACGAAGTAGTGTATATTGGGAGGGCGATTGGAGGTATACTTTGTGCCATAAAATCTAATTTTGCTCACTTTTTTCAATTTAAGAACATTTATAACAAACTTCTTATACATATAATAGACGTTTTTCTTTTTTAGCCCCGAGTGGGGCACAGAGCGGGCTCTGAGCGAATAGAGCTCACTCCGAACAGAGCGTGACCTGAGCGCACCGATCTATTTAAGAAACTCAATTGAGCACTGAACTCTCATATCTGTCAAATTAAATGAAAATTGTATGAAGATAGCCGCGCTCAGCTTTGTGCTCGATGTGCTCGGTCATTTTTTTTCCGAGCTCATCGAGCGAGCCCCGGTCGAGCTCTGAGCTAAAAAAGAAAGGCAAGTTGAGAGCTCGGAGCGCTCCGAGTTAAAAAGTAACATAGTTTTCTTTTTGACAGCTCAGTGCCACGCTCGGGGCCAAAAAAGAAAAACGCCTAATAAGTAACAATTTGAATTTTTATATTATACCGGTTTACCTAAACTGCAATAATTGGCAGAATGATTTTGATAATTTGTGTAGTTTTATGACCGGATTGGTAATTATCAGAATCATCCTGTTCATATGTCACAAACTCTGCTTTTGGTGCCAATAGAAATTCAAAAGATATAACTCTAAACAGAAATAGAAAACTACTGTCGGAATTTTGAAGATTTTGGTTTTTTTTTGTGCTGAATGGAGTTTTTTTTGCTTTTGGCCAGTTTTTCTGTTCATTTACCAATTATGTTAAAAGCACATTTCAAGGAAGAAATCCAACAGAGGAACTTGGATACTCTACGAAAGCTTAAATGGATTCAAAGTAAAGCCTTTCGTTACAAAGCAACCAATGTAACTTCCTTCCGCTGCAGTCAACAACCTCAGTAGAGCAAATTGAAGAAAATACTAGCTGCTTTTTATTAGTAATTTATAGCTAGTGCAGCAATCAGGTACCAATAAAACGCTCCGGCTGTGTTCAAAAACGCTTTAGCCACTTTTGGTTGTGTTTACAAAGTATTTCTGCATTTCTGCTTCCGTGTCTCCACTAAACTACAAATATCATAGAACACATCCATTTTGTGAGTGAAAACCAACATTAAGGTTCAAGTCATGAATAATTTTCAACGCGCCATCTTCATCTTCAAAGTTTCAACTTACTTTATCCACTTTTTTGCTGGCAAATTTATCGGCAGTAATTGATTGTTGTTATTGTTCACCGAGGGAAATTTTACTGTGCTAGCTATAAATTTACCAATAAAACGCAATTATAAGGTGCGTTTTATTGGTAATTTATAGCTAGTGCAGCAATCAGGTACCAATAAAACGCTCCGGCTGTGTTCAAAAACGCTTTAGCCACTTTTGGTTGTGTTCACAAAGTATTTCTGTTTCCGGGTCTCCACTAAACTACAAATATCAAAGAACACATCCATTTTATGAGTGAAAAACAACATTAAGGTTCAAGTCATGAATAATTTTCAACACGCCATCTTCATCTTCAAAGTTTCAACTTTCTTTATCCACTTCCATCATTGTATATAAAATCTATAGTAATATCATGAAGAGGAGTGACGGTAGCGACATCTTAAGGACATATGTTCGACTTCTTTGTGATGTGATGGTTGGAATCCCGAATATTCACAAAACAAGAAACGTAATAATAAAATAAGAACGGGAACGCTGTATACTAATTTTATGAGAGTGCGAGGAAGTGAAAAAACCCAATAAAAAACTATAACCTTGATAAATTGGCTTCGCATCGGAAAAAAAATTGGGTATATGTAGGTATGCACGTTTGCAGTAGGTTTTTTTATTCATAATAATTGTAAAGGTCCCCTCGTAGTTGGTTTGGTGGGCTGATAAATTTTGTTGTAATAATCGGATCGTTAAGGTTGAGGCCTTAAAATTTAGGTAGAATGTCGGGTTACATTTTTTTACGAAATCATTGCGGAGGAACATAAAAGTATGTGTAAAAAATGTAATTAATTTAAAATTTAATTGAAACACAAATTTAATTAAACAAAATATTTTCATGCACGTTTACTTGACCCTTGTAAGGAATCTTATTATGTTTGCAGAATTTAAATAATAGATTCTTCTCGCTCTATTTACTTATTCCCTACATTTAGCTAAGTCTCAATAGTCTAATTTGTGGCGATCTCAGCGACGCGTACAGGACACATGTTCGACTAAAAAAATTGTGTTCATGATAGTACTATAGATTTTATATACAATGCTTCCATATCTACTATTTTACTGGTAAATTTATCGGCAGTAATTGATTGTTGTGTTCACCGAGGGAAATTTTACTGTGCTAGTTATAAATTTACCAATAAAACGCACCTGTGAGAATAATTTATGCCTCGGCATTAGATGTAAACAATAATTATAGGTGCGTTTTATTGGTAATTTATAGCTAGTGCAGCAATCAGGTACCAATAAAACGCTCCGGCTGTGTTTAAAAACGCTTTAGCCATTTTTGGTTGTGTTCACAAAGTATTTCTGCTTCCGTGTCTCCACTAAACTACAAATATCATAGAACACATCCATTTTATGAGTGAAAAACAACATTGAGGTTCAAGTCATGAATAATTTTCAACGCGCCATCTTCGTCTTCAAAGCTTCAACTTTTTTTATCCACTTCCATATCCACTATTTTACTGCCAAATTTATCGGCAGTAATTGATTGTTGTTATTGTTCACCGAGGGGAACTGTGCTAGCTATAAATTTACCAATAAAACGCACCTATTGTTCACCGAGGGAAATTTTACTGTGCTAGCTATAAATTTACCAATAAAACGCACCTTATATAACTTTCACACCTAAATGTAAATGGTTTGACAAGGATTGTATTAAACTTCGAAAACTCTTCTTCAAATACTTAAAACTATTTAGACTGACAAACGTCATTTCCTTCAAAAATTTGTATCTTGGTGCCAACGAGGAATTTAAACAATTATGCTCTGTCAAGAAACTAAATTACATACCTTAAAAATCTGGCCGTACAGGTCCAACTTACTAAAATTTCCAAGGAATTCTGGTCCAGTGTGCGTGAACTGAGTGGATCGCACCAAGGTATGAGGATTGCTGTTGAAGCTCAGACTCTAGCAGCACATTTTAAAACTCCTTTGTCGGCTGAAGAGCATCTTCAAACCTTCAGCTACGCAATGCAAGAAGTTTATGTGTCTGAATTGGACGCTCCGATATCTTTAGGAGAACTGGAAGAAACTCTTTTGGGAATGAAGAACAACAAAGCTGCAGGTATTGATAGTATCCCAGTCGAGTTTCTCAAAAATAGCAACGACCAACTCAATACATATATCGTAAATTTTTTAAATCTTATTTATAACAATGCTTATGTACCTATGAGTTTTTCAAAAGCCCTCATATTCTCGATATTTAAAAAAGGTGATGTGATGCAACCCGAAAACTATAGAGGAATCTCAATACTTAATTCTCTAAAAAAAGATATTTGCGGGGATTCTTTATGGAAGACTTTCGAACTGGATAGAAAGAACCAACAGTTTGAGTATATTTCAAACGGGATTTCGTTCTGAATTTTCCACAACAGATCATATTTTTGCTTTAACTTGCATTGCTAAAAAATAAACGGAAAAAAATAAGAGACTATATGTGTGCTTTACTGATTTTAAAGCCGCTTTTGATACCGTCAACATACAGGCCATGATATATAAGCTGGATATGCTTGGAGTGTCTCGGAAGTTTTTGTTCCTCTATAACAATTTCTTGTCATCATCCAGTGCAGCAGTCAGAGTGGTTTAAAACGAGCAGGTGTGCCTCAGGGTGCTAAATATTATGTGGCCAAGGTTCCTTGCTAACCAAAACATTGACCATTCGACAAAATATCAAGTAACAGTTAGTTAACACGTGCATGTGCTATGGAGTGCAAGCATTTGGTGTTACGCCCTTCGAAGAATTTGAAGCTGTACAAAGATTTTTCTTCAAACGAATATTTCGATTACCGAATTCACTACCAACCTACGTGACAAACTTCTGGTTGATGATAAAACATTCACCTTTGATTCTTCGCTAGGATTGATTTGTGGTGTGGTCAATGTGGGGTTAGTGTTTTAAAATCTATTTTTGGAGACATTCCATTAATACAAAAATTATTTATGAATGGAGCTGTAAATCAAAACAAAACGTATGAAACGTCAATATTGACATCTAATGTCACTAGGGAAAGTGCTGCCAAAAATTCATCTTTGCCGTCATCAAATACCACAGTAATATCATTAGCGTTTTCATTTTTGTTCAGTTCTGCGCATCTGTCAAACTTGAGGTATTATGGTTGTAAAATGGTGGGTCCAGTGCCTTTTTACTTGTCCAATCGCAATATTTTGTTGCTGTTTCTAATAATGCGTGGTGAGTTCCTATGGGCACTGGAACAGCCATTTTTAATTTTTTGACACTTCCAACTTTGGCAACCTGCGCATTTTTACCTTAATATGTGTACTGCGATCAAATACTACTGGTAATCCTTTGGCTATACCCACAATATATAACTGGAGTTCACACGATGCATGATGTGTGCCTGTCTACCAGTGTGAAGACGAAAAACTTTTAGAATATAAGAAATTTAAAATTTTAAGTTACAATATTTCAGGCTTAAAAAAATAAATCCTGATTCTGTGAATTTTTTAAATTATATTAAGAATTTTGATATTTTTGTACTATTTTATACTCACCTCTTGGAAGGCAATGAAAGTAAATTTAGACATATTTTTATAAATTATGAGTTTCGCTGGGTTCCTGCAGTAAAAACGTTAATTTTTGGAAGAGCAAGTGGAGGAATGCTATTTGGATATCGAAAAGATCTCGAATACATGAGTGTCAACTTTAAATCAATAGATGAATTGCTTGTCTTGGATATAAAAACCTGCAGCTGTAATTTAGTGTTGATACCTGTTTATCTGAACTGTAATCATTGGCAGTGTGACTACGATGCCTTATGTGATTCGCTACTCGATATAGAAACAATCGATATAATGCTTGTTGGAGATTTTAATGGCCGGATAGGTTTATCACAAAACAATTTTGTATAATATGGATATAATGGTACTTATCTAAACAAACACCGAAAATCCAAGGATACAATTTGTGATAGTAAAGGATCCAAAATACTTCAACTTGCTAATGCTTATGACTGTCGTGTATTGAATGGAAGTTGCGCAGGTGACACGGATGGCGAGTTTACCTTTCTTTGAGGCACATCAAATACTTGTTATTGACTATTACTTTTTATTAGGCAATTGACATGTCATCTTGGATAGCTTTCAAGTTGGAAAAGAAATTTATTCGGAGCACATGCCCTTAGAAATTACATGCGAAATAGCAACAAGCGTTAACGAAAGAGGCATGAGATGATTAAATCTACAGCCAAAGCTATTTTGGAACGATAAAATGCTTAATACTTACCAGCAAAACACGAACGTGGAACTTGAAAAGCTAAAGGCTCGCAATATAGCAGGTGGTATTGATGTCTTGACAGAAATTATCAAAAAAGCTACTCCACCAAACGCATCATTGGTAGTCAAAACTGTCTTCTAGCAAAAGTGGTTTGATAGGGAATGCTTGAAAGCAAGAGACAAATCATTCAAACTTTTAAAATTAAGATCAAATAGCGCGAATATCTTCAAACTTCTCTTCAAAAGGCTACTCAACAATCGACCAAATATTTACGCTTGTCAACATTGTGGATTCATATAAAACAAAAAAAAAAATTACGCCTTCTTTGTTGATTTTCGCGCTGCATTTGATAAGATATCATGAGAAGCACTTTTCTACAAGCCTTATAAAATCGGACTATCTAGCAAAGTAATACGCACTCTGATGGCCAGTTGTACAATAGTGGTTCAGCCTCGGTTCAAGATTTTAACTCACCGATTTCGGCGGATTAACTAAAGTTCAACGGTACTTCAAGTGTGTAATTGGTTATTATCACACTCTTGAGCAGTAAACCACTGTTGAAACTCAATTAATCCACCGAAATCGGTGGATAAAAATTGCTGAACCACGGTTTAAATATTTGTACAACTGGCCCTGAGAGCTTTGTATGAGAATAATTTTGCATTTGTGTGTCCCGGTGACTCAATCTCCGAAGAATTTGAAACATCCATGGGTGTTAAGCAGGGATGCATACTTAGTGCATTATTATTCATACTCTTTATCAATGATAAAACTGACGCAGTAAGAGGGGGAATCAATTACTCTGGGGTGAAAATTTCAGTATTAATGTATGCAAACGACATTGTATTTCCTTGCGAAACTGTGGAAAATATGCAGATGATGATGAACAGGCTCAGCGAGTATTGCAGTTGCTAACCTTGAGAAATCAAAAATCATGGTGTTCAGGAATGGAGGTGGACGATACCCACGCCTTGAAAAATGGAATTTCAGTGGAGATGATGTCGAGATCGTTCGAAAATACAAATACCTTGGTATTCTAATATCCGCTAACTTAAGTATGAGCCCACATTAAGATGAAAAAACGAGCTATCTCTTCAGTCTGGAAAAATTGCTTCAGCAACAAATATGTGTCCCATAGCTCGAAACATAAGCTGTTTCATACAACTGCTGCTTCAGTTATGCTCTATGGGGCGCAAATCTGGGGTTATTGCTTATTCGAATCGGTTGAAAAATTCCTCCGTTACTCCTTGCAGAGAATATTTCAGCTACCAAAGAATACTCCAAATTACATGCTGCATATGGAAACTGGCACACCACCCTTATTTTTATATACGTTGGAAATGCATTTCAACTATATAATAAAAGTAATGGAAATGGAAGATATAAGACTACCGAAAATAATATTGAAAAACATAATAAGAACCAGAGGAAGTATGGTGCAAGAGTGGCAGAAGATAGCATCAGATTGTGGAGTTCACTTCGATATCGCGGCGAAAGAGCATTCTATTTCACTCAGAAGTAAATTTAACTTAATGCTGGAGAGCTTAGGTCGAACGTTGTATGATAGATACTCGGAAAAAGCTAAATTCTCGCTGTTTAGGTGTTATTACAGCAAATTGAACCACCATCTATTGGACACAACTTACTTTCTTAACTCTTACTCTGTTCATAAAATCAGTACAATTTTTAAAATAAGAGGAGAGATTCTAAATCTAAACCTTGTTCCCCACCGCCCCGACCTACCAATTCAATGTTCATTTTGCATTTTCTTGCTATTTGCCGATTCTTAAGGAATTCCGTTCCAATTTTTTTGGAAAACCCTCTTTGGATGTAACTGAAGCCTTTAGCATTTTAAACGGTGAACAAGGTTGAGAGGTGCTTTACAAACTCACAACAGCTGCACTCCGATACAGGAACCGTATTATAGAGGGAGATTTTTAAGAAACAAAAAACTTTAATGTTAGGCAAATATCAATGATGTTATAAAAATAATTGTCAACCTGTTAGACGGCCAAAGGCCAAACCAATTAGGCTTTTTTATAAAACTTTAACATTGTAATACTTAAACTGAAATAAAAGTCTTAACTAACTAACTTACTACACGTGGAATCTGGCTTACCACCCATCTTCATTAAAAATCTAAAAGCTCACGCAGACTATTTAATAAAAGTGATGAGGAGAAGTGAAACCAGTCTTCATAGATCAATTCTGTTGAGACAACTGCAATTGAATCAGTATCCTTTTAGGGAGTGGAATCAGTTGGCCTTATGCCATGATCTTTCTCTGTCCTTAACAGAGGTCAACGTTTTTGAATGGCGCAATATATTCGCAACAATTATTGCTAAGACCGATGAAAGGATATATGACCAGCACTTAACCAGAGCTTCGTCGTCAACCTCCAGGTTATTCTACAGGAACCTTAACCATCAAATTCCAACTGAGGATAGCTATTTCAACGTTAAGTACTCGTCTGAGGCTATAAGTATCATAATACCTAGCGAATGTGAAGATATTTACCACTTCATTGCTGTTTGCCCTATATTACAAGAGTCGTAGAGTGGTCCATTTCTTTTGACATTCGTCGACTAAAAATGGATACAAAATATAGCTTTCTTTTGTAATATATTAATTTGAAGCATGTTTACCAGTCTTTCCCAGAATATTTTAATCAATGTCCTCCCAGGCATCACTCCTCTTCGTCTTGTTGCAGTATGCTCGATCATCCTTAGCTTACAAGCAACAATGGTTTCTTACTTCTAGGATTAGTTTGGCCTCAAACTCCTTCACTTTTGCCTTTTCATTGATTTATTATTTTCCATAATGGATGACAAAATAAAGATCATAAAATTAAAATTCACTTTATAATTTCAAAATCTTAATCAAAATATTAAGAATTTTCTGCGCCAGCACCGATCAACGTACTTGATGTTTTTTTGTTTTACCGATGAAGCGGCATCAGTTATTTTTTTTCCTGATGTCGGTGGAACAGTAAAAAATTGAAACACAATCAGCTGATACGGAAAAAGAATTTTCATCAGTAAAATTAATAAATGTTTTTTTTGGAAAAGATATTGTTCTAAAGAATTTTTTTTGTGAAAAAAATACTTAGGGCGGTATTCACCGAACGCTCATAACTTAAATGCTTCGTAAATCTATTCACCAAGCAATAATAGCGAATATTTATGAGCGCTCATAAAACATATGAGTGCTCCCGATCACTCATAATTTATGAGCGCTCTCTCCGAAAACTTGTTCGAAAAATTTTAAAATACTTTGTTTTTGAAGTAAAACTTCTTTTGCGGCATGGGGGTAAAAAAAATTTCTATGGAGCTGTCAGTGATATGTCAAACCGACATACAAATTCCCGTCACGAATTTAAAAATTCAGCGTCACGATTTTGCAATACCGACATAACAAACAAAAAAACCCTATTTCTGAACAAAAAGAATATTCTTTTAATTCATAAACGACAACAAATATATGGAAACACTTTTAAACAAAACTTTTTATTACAAAATCTTTATTTAACGCCTATTTCAGACAATTAAAAACGAAGTTCACGGAGCGGAACACAAAACCACCAATTTAATAAGAGAAATACACAAAAACTTATATTTTTTTTACATTTTATTAATTTCATATATACATATTAAAACACATTTATCCATAATTTTTCTTAAAATTTAATTCTAAACAACACAAATTAACAAAATTATTTCACAGAAATCACAAAAACTAAAAGTAAACAAAACATTTTCTCGGAAAATGTCAAATCCACTATTGCCATATGCGAATAATCCTAAATTTTTGTCAAATTTTAAAACAGCATTGCCATCTATTTATCTTTAGGTGTCGAACAAATTGGATGCGATAGTCCCCTTTCACACGGGGCAACAAGTTGCTGGAAATTTTTTTGACGTTTTCCTTTAATTTCCATAAAAATCTCTTGTACACACACACTACTGTGTGTGTGTTGGATTTTCGGCCATTGGTCGATTTAATGCGAGGAAGCATAAATTATGTATAGTTGTAACTTGTAGGTTTATTGGTTTTGCATGGAAATATTCTGCAATCTATTGTGTCTCTCGCTCATTGGGTGTTGTTTTTTAAATTGAAATAAAATGTGAACAAAAAAAAGGAAGAATGCTTTCATTCAATTTGTAGATGTACTGTGAGGGATGTTTAAGCTGAGGCGTGGAACAATAACTTTTTATTGAAGTAAAACTTCTTTTGCGGCATGGGGGTAAAAAATGTTTCTATGGAGCTGTCAGTGACATGTCAAACCGACATACAAATTCCCGTCACGAATTACAAAATTCAGCGTCACGATTTTGCAACGGTTCTGAGTTTCAAATCGGGTGCTCTGAGTGGTAGGACTTAAAAAATACTTGCCCTGTTGTCGTGAAAGAAGTTTTACTTCTAGCGCGTGTACATAAGTACGCACACTCTTTTTTTTCAAATTGTCAGCTTGTCACAATTTTGAATTTTTAGTTAAATTTGTTTTTGATATTCATTAAATTTATTTTCTTTCGTTGTTTGAAAATCTTTTCTCCTATCACTTAAGTTGAAAAAATATTAATTGGTCTTGTTGTTGGTGCTAAAGTTATTATTTGTGATGCACTTGTGCGAAAAAAGTTTGATTTTACAGTTTGGGTGTGCCTGGTTAAGAGAGAGTCGCTCTCATTTTCGAACTACGAAAAATACTTATGAGTGTTTGGTGAATAGCACAAATATTATTTAAGTTATGAGCCTCATAAATTTAAGAGCCGTTTATGAGAGCTTGGTGAATGCCGCCCTTAAAATTAATTCTGATCGATTCCTTTTTTATATTTCAAATCGTATTATAAAGTATTAAATTATCCAAAAGAAATTTTTTTTCCTGATCGCTATAACCTATAAAATATATTTATATTTATAAAATTTCCTTAGAACTCTCGTTCTAAACCCATTCCAAAGTATGTCTACTTTTGGACAGCTGTCCAACTCCAAAACCTTATTTATAATCACGTTCCATCGAGTGTCTAACTTAGACACTGCAATTGGTTGTCCAAACCTATTCTAAAGTGGTAATGTTCAATGAACAAAAAATTGGAAATTAGATGAAAAGTTCATTGAACGAAGCCAAATGTTCACGAAATTGATATATTCCAGAGATGTTGGTGAGTGTTTGAGAACATATTTAGACAACTGTTGGAATGCGTTTATAAATAAGGAGATGTCCAACTATGTAGACACTATACAGCTGGACGACTGGGTTTAGACACTGCGTTTATAAATAAGGAGATGTCCAACTATGTAGACACTATACAGCTGGACGACTGGGTTTAGACACTGTATAGTGTCTACATAGTTGGACATCTCCTTATTTATAAACGCATTCCAACAGTTGTCTAAATATGTTCTCAAACACTCACCAACATCTCTGGAATATATCAATTTCGTGAACATTTGGCTTCGTTCAATGAACTTTTCATCTAATTTCCAATTTTTTGTTCATTGAACATTACCACTTTAGAATAGGTTTGGACAACCAATTGCAGTGTCTAAGTTAGACACTCGATGGAACGTGATTATAAATAAGGTTTTGGAGTTGGACAGCTGTCCAAAAGTAGACATACTTTGGAATGGGTTTATAAATAAGACCATGTGAAATTTAAATTTAAAAAATTTTAATATTTCGCTTCCAATAATACCTATACCTATCTATACCTGAACCTATCATGACAGAACACATTAAGCTTCGTCCATACGACAAAAAAATGCATTTTCTTCCCCTTATTTTGCTTTTTGCCACGTTAAAAACTTCTGATTCAACCGTCTACCTTAGTCTCATTATTGTTGTCAGAATAATATTAATACAATCCTCTCGTTCTTACTACTTGTCTTCATTTCTTTTTTATTTATCTTCCTCCCGTCTTTTTATTTCGCCAATGTCAGATTGTGGCGATGCAGCGCCGTTCGAGAACCAGAACAGAACTAATTTTTTCCATGAGAGTACTATAGTGTTTATATACAAAGCATACAGTATCAATTTTCACTGACACTGTTCACATTGGACTGCGCCGACTTATTTTGACGTCTTTGTATATTTTCTCACTCCCACTTCATGGTCAGAAAGAAATGGCCAAGAATGGCATCTCCCTCTCTCAACGGGTTGTTATTATTGTTTTCGTCGTCGCCACCGAAAATTCGCGTTGGTGTGGGGAAACCTTAATTTTGGAATTCATCCCTTATCTGTTCAACCAGTAAGTGTCAAATCCCATTAGAGATTGGCTACGGTGCCACTAGAATGAAACCACCATTTTAGAGCTTTCCGCAGTCAGTTTGAACTAGATTAAATTTCATTGACGGTGTTCACATTAGACTACCTCCGCCGACTTGTTTTGACGTCTCTGTACTTTTTGTCACTTCATGGCGAGAAAGAAGTGGCCAAGAAAGTCACCTCCCAATTCATGGTGAGAAAGAGATGCCTTTCTTGACCAACTCTTTCTCGCCACGAAAAGGTATAGAGACGTCAAAAAAAAATTATCGGAGGTGAAGCTTCTATTGACGACTAGAAAAGTCAAAATGCGATACCTGGTGGCAAAAAAAAGCACTGTTTAAACGATATAACAAACTGGCCGCCATAACTACTCCGTGTGTTTACATTCAGGTAAAGTAATTAATTTATTTTAAGACTTAAATTTGTTTTATCTCCATCAAGGTACACTTAGATGGCTTTATTAACATTATTTCTTTATTTATAATTTCAGTTCTCCAAAGAAGAAAACCCCAAACGCAAACAAAAAGAAAAAGAAAAAAACGATTTTCAGCTCGTTGACAGCTGACCTACGCAAGTACATACATTCAATATTGTACATATTTAGACATTCTCTGGTATTAAAAAAAAAAAAACGGAGTGTACAGCTTATGAAGTCAAACGATGGGTGCTCCACTTGTGGAGCAGAGTTTGTGAAGCCATTAAGTGAAAAAATTCCAGTTTTCTAACACAATAACACGATGTTCTGCTAAACATTCGCGTAAATTTTCGTATTCTGCTATCCGTCTTAGGAAAAAGTATATAATTGCGATAAAAAAAATTTCGATTCTCTCAATAATTTAAAAAATAATTATTCATAGAATTTTGATTTGAAATTGGGTAGACATATTTCAATAATTTTTATTTATTCTGAATTAAACTTCACAGCACAAAGTATATTTCGTTGCTTTATTGATATTTTCGGATTTAACTTATTCCCTTGTGGAAAAAACTATTAATTTGCAAGAAAAATATTTTGTACATATCTCATGGCCAATATGAATTCGTATCATTGGGTTTTGATTTTTAAAAGAAACTTAAGGAAACACTTCGATTTTAAGAATAAAATTGTTTTCAATTCAAAGATTAACTTAAAAAAAAAAAAAGAGCTTTGGTTTCTGCTTAAATTGTTTTTAAATAATTAAATAATTTTCTATCAGCACTACACAAATCACATACGATTTATAACAGATACTGTCATCTGATATCGCTTCAAGGTTTCTAAAATTTCCCTGGAGAGGGTCAGTCGTCAATCAGGGAGAACAAATTTCTAAATGCTATCATATATTTGAACCTATTCGGCAAGATCTTTTATTCTGTTATGAATTTCCATATGAAAATTAGTGCTGTCGACAAATCTTTTATGAATTATAATTTTGGTATTCAGCATGACAAAATCTGTTGTGAAATCTGCTACCAAATCTCTTATGAACTCGAAATCTCAAAAAATCTTTTATGAATCGCATTTTTGGTATTCAGCTTGCCAAAATATGTTATTAATAATAAAAGAATAAAAGACAAATTTTTGTGACTTTTATCATAAAAGATTTTAATAAAAATATAAAGTAATGAATATTTATATTTTATTTCGACTACAAAATGTTATTTAAAGGAAACAAATGTAAGAAAATAACATTTAAATACCTACATAAATTTATAGATAAATAAGTAATTTAAAATAAAATTTATTTTTCGATGAAACCAAAGAACGAGACCACTTTTGTTGGAGCTTAGATGTAAAACGATCCATTTGTCTTCCCGATGTGCGATTCTTGCTTTACTTCAATTCATCCGTCCACTTAAGTATAATGCTTCACAGATATGCGAACGAACATAGTCCGGGAGCCCGTGCTCGAATCGGTCAACTGGACGTATTTTCCATCTTTGCGAACGACATACCAAAGCCATTGGAACTTTTTTATACTCTGATCACTTTAAGTCCTGACGTAATACTGCATCAACTGCAACCACTGAATATGAGATGCCAATGAAATCTAAATAAGCCCGAACTTTACAACAAAACGGACATGTTTGGAATGGGAAGAGGATCAATTCTCCATACAAGATGTGTCCTTGAGAATTAACATATTGCTTTGTAATTCTTATATTCGTCAAATATCGATAACTTTGGCTCGTATTAGTTGATATTCCATATGCGAACTTCTATTTGTCCAATAGCACTGGATCTAGAGGTTTCCGTAATATAAACAAACTATAATTACAAATACAAATTAAAAAAATTAATTATAATTTGCGAACACGGAACAACCACTTCAATTTATGTGTCAATACTGAAAAACAGCTGATTGAAAAGTCCCCTTTAACACGAGGAAACAAGTTGCCGGAGATTTTTTCGACGTTTTCTTTTAATTTCCTTAAAAATCTCTTGTACCTTTCACATGAAGAAACAAAATCGTAGAAACTTTCTGTTGTTTCTTTTTAAAGTAGCTTGGTTGAACACAAACTACTGTGTATGTGAAGAGGAATGTCAAAAAAATCTCCTCAAATCCTTGACCGGGGAGATTTCATTTTCCCCTCTTACTTCTTGTCCTGCTCACACATAAACTGAAAGTTGCTGGAAACTCAGTTTCCCCGTGTGAAAGGGGACAAACAGATTTTAGTTCTGTTTGCTTGCATATTTCCTTTTCGAAGTTTCATAACAAAATTTTATAAAAGATCGAACTTCTGAATACCAATTATAAAAAATCTTTCATGGTGAAAATCTTTTATGATTCATAGCAGAAAATTCATAGCAGAATAACAGATGTGGCAGAATAGGCCTAATTATTTAGAGACCGGTTTCAAACACAGAACACAAATATAATGCCCAGGTTGTCAAAGTTGAGTCTCAAAAAATTAAAATGGCTGTTCGAGTGTTCACAGTAAATCAACAAATGACGAACATAATAATTATGAAGATAATTACCAACAATCTATGGCATAGATAACAAAATTACCAAATGTGTATTTATTCTTAATTTTTACGGTACTCGTAGCCAACCCAAAACTAAAGACCAGAAATCGCCACTTGGGCCCTCTTATCTTTGTTCTAACAAAAAACGATACTGACAATCAATATAACTACTGCCTCATATCTGTCTACTTACGTAGTTGATATCAAAATTATTAAGGTCATTTCTAACCCCACTGATTATCTATTTCTCCGCAGAATGGACAAAATTTATTCCAAACTTGGTGCGACAAGAATTCCTTAGAACTCAGCATTGCTTAATTTCAATCCATAACCTTCTCCCGTAAACGATTACCTTCAACCCCTAAAGCCTAGTACGCTGCTGATGCGAAACGAAAAATCCCATACAAAAATGACACAACGAAATCATAAACGGAAAATTTCGTTCTGCTTTTCGTTTTGCAGTACGCTGTTCAAAGAGCGAAATTTATAATTGTAGCAGATTATTTGGAGAAGTCTCCGCTCCTTTTTCGCACTGAATTAATTATACAGACTATTTATTGTGTGCGGAAAAATGACATTTGAGTTTTATTTGTGTTTTTTTTTTTTGTCATTTTCTTACATCATGGGTTTCTCTGATTTTTTGCGTTTATGTTTGATATTGTTTTTGGAATAAGTGAAACTCTCCAAGGATATTTTCCGTTGTGGAAATTTTCGTTTCACATCAGCAGCGTACTAGGCTTAATGGTGGATTTCCATTCATCTGCATGCGAAGCTCCGCAAATAAAAGGGATGTAAGTTATAAAATTTACATTTGTTGAATAGAGAGAGAAGACCAAAATGCGGAGATCTTCATGAATGCAGACTATAGGAAGATGCACATGTTCATTTCGGAATTCATGCCGAAAATACGAATGTGTGAAAGATTACCTATATAAAGATGAACATGTTCATCTTTAGGTGTTTTATTCATTGCTGCATAGCCAGCGCAGCACAAGTCGGAATCCTTTTTCGCCAGCAATCAAACTGTTTTTATTTGCCAAGGAAATTTTGCTGCTCTGGCTATGCAGCAATGAATAAAACACACCTTTTATATATGAATTATGGCATCTTCCTATAGTCTGGATTCATGAAGATCTCTGCATTTTGGTCTTCTCTCTCTATTCAACAAATGTCAATTTTGTATCTTACATCCCTTTTATTTGCGGAACTCCGCATGAAGATGAATGTTAATTCACCATAAAACATATTACTTTTGTAACCTGGCCATTCCCATAATTTAATCCATTCGAGACCTTGGAATTATTATTAATACTATGTTTCCACCGACCGCGATCGAGAATCTATTTTTCTTTCATCGTTTAACTACCTATCTTACTTCCACTTTAGAAGAAAACATGATACAGCATTTGCATTTTGAAAGGAACTTTCAAAGTTAATCTACTTTATAATCCTTTTATGCGGTGAAAACACTATATAACTTTCGCTCCCATTTTGGTCAAAGGCTAATACCTCTGTCGGCTTCCGCGGCCTTCCGTGGACCGATAACATCAACCCCAGATGAAGATTCATTGAAATTGATCAAAACTACTCTACAATACACCCATTCTATTAAAAATTAAACCCACTTTTCCGCCTACAATCAAGAATGTTGCGTTTGGCATATAAATCACTGAAATGTTGAAGGCAAAAGACCGAAAAATTGATGATTTTCTGTGGTTTTATTAGGATATTAAAGGGGTGGAGGGGGCGTGGTTGTTAAAATTTGTTTTTTTCATCTACAAAACTTATTAAGTAACATATTAAAAGTTTATAACTACTTGACCTTTAATAGTTTTATCGATTGGACCAATTTTATAATTCAAACAAGAAAGTCAAAATCCATTGTTTTTGTTCAAAAATGAAGGTTTAAATGTTTTGGTAATTTTCTATTTTTTAAAAAACTAATTCACTTAAGACTATCTGGTTTTTAGCACTAGACTAAGAGACTCATGGGTGATTTCTCTCAGTTGGTTAGTTAGGCTGCGCCAAACCAAGAATTTATATGAATATAAATTCAATAAAATAAATTTATTACGCAACGAATGACGAAATTAATAATTATAAGTGCCAGTTTGTTCACAGTGGGTTAAATCTGACCGATGACTTTCACAGCTTCTAACTAAATGGCGCTAATCAACCAAAATCGGCTGATTAGCGATTTCCATGATTAACAACTTCAACTATGGATTCCTTGAAAAAAAATTTGATTAGCATGCTCATTCCATGATTTACCAGTTGCAATAATCCTTGATTAAAGATGATCAGCTGTGAACAAACTGGCCCTAATAGTTGTAAAGGTAACATGTAACAACAATTTATTGCATAAATAACAAAATTAGCAAATAAAAATTTTCAAATAAATTATTACTTCAAGCAATATAAAACTCCATACAAGCAGTGTCCCTTCAAACATTGACTTGGCTCTAAAATTGAGCGCCAAACAAATCAAAACAATAAATATCAAAGTGCTGGTGCTTGACTGTACAACACGTATTATATTTGGTCTGTTTGGTAACGTGAAATTTCTTCCGCATTTGCACAATATTTCACAACTTGCTGTCAAAACCCAAAGAAAAAAACACAGTTTTTGGAAGATTTTTTGCAAAAAAATAATTACCAAACAGACATATTTATGCCCAGTAAAATGAACGAAAGGGTTGGCGCGAAGAAATGCGCCAACTACGAGAGACGAGACATTTTTATCCTCAAAGTAAAGTGAGCGCAAACAGGTCATTTTGTGTCATGTGTTCTTTGTTGACTTACTTTCGGGGAAATCAGTGTGTGTGTGGGTGTTTACTTATAGTGTTGATTGAATAGAAATTTTTTTTGCATCTCAAAATTTCTGTGCAAATAAATATTCATAAAATTATATTGTTTAAACATAATTTAATTATTTTATGGTGCGTGGATTAGATAATGGGCATTGTTCAAACATGAACATGCAGTTCTTATCTTCAGATAACCCAATGTGTGTGGTAAATAAATATAACACAGATCATCGTGAACATGCACTTACCATTCAATAAAACATAGATAAGTTAAAAGAATATAGAGATAAGAAATATGTAAATAATACACATGTAAAAATAGTATTTAAGGAAGATATGTTGTTTAGTAAAATCAGTATTATTTGGAGTTTACAACTCTGAGTATTATTCAAACATTTGGTCCTTCGAGCCCGATATGAACCAGCAACATTTGGTCCTTCGAGTATTTTAAAAAATTTTACCCCACCAATGGTAAGAAATTTTTTGAAGCACGAACTAGTGTCCTAATAGCGTTGTCAGAGCTACAAATACTGGCAGGAAAACAAAACAACAATCACAAACAGTGAAGAAAGCCTTGTCAGAGCTAAAATACTGACAAAGTGAAATCAAAATCAAGAAAGTGAAAAAGCGTTGTCAGAGCTTCAATACTGATAAAGTGAACAAAAAGGTAGAACCGCACTAGGCGGAACTGCAGTTCAGCGACACCGTGCGCACTTTCGCACGAAACTGAACGAAACTTCACGTCGCGACACAGTTGGTCAGATTACCAACTTTGTCACATAGTGTCGCGCCGTGAAGTGAAGTTGTCGCTTAGTGCGATATAGCTCATACAATTTCCTACAAATAAGTCGTGAAGTTGAGTTCCGCTGAAGTGCAGTTCCGTCGAGTGCGGTCCTAGCTTAAAGCAGACAAACAAAGAATCAACAAATTATTAAAAAAAAGAAAACAAACAACAACAATGTCTTCAAACCTCGTTGAAAGAATACAAAAATTCCTAAAAGACAGTGATCTTGAAAGCGAAGCAACCTCATCCAACAAATTAGATGAATTTGAAGCAATAAAAAAACAGATGGTAGTTGCACTTAACAAATATAAAATAAATCAACATGAAATAAACAAAATGATCATGATAACAAATAATTCACAGACTGCTGCCCAGATTACAGAAAGGAGAGCTAATGTCATAGACGTATCAAAAATACATACGATAATGGACAATCTTAAAAAAACAATAGAAGATGCAAAAACAGAGGCCACTTACAGTCCTCATCACAAAACTATATGGATTGGAAAAGTTAAACGATGGAATGAACGGTTACAAACACAGCTGTCTAAGATGAATCCAATCGAAGAAGAAAAATTCAGAGAAGACAACTACATAATCGGGTTTGAATTTGATGTGGAATTGCTTCTAGACAAATTGGAAGACGAAAATAAGGGCACAGAATCTGATATACATACAAATATATCAACAAGAAGTCCTAAAATCGAACTGCCAAAATTCGATGGGAAAATTGAAGAGTGGAAAATATTCTCCGATCTGTTCATCGATGTGGTTCACAATAATAGTGAACTTCCAGATTCAATGAAACTAAATCATTTGCGATCATGCATCTCTGGAGAAGCACGAACATCAATTTCTAGCCTCATACAAGGATCTTCAGCAAACTACAAAGAAGCGTGGAAGACTCTCACCAGAAGATTCGAGAATAAGAGGCTTAATGTTTCTACACAGATGAACCGCTTACTCGACATTCCATTGATGAACACTACATCATATACAAGTTTATTTCAGACTCTTGAGTCACAAAATCAAACGATGACTCGAAACAAAGAAGTCAACAGGTACTTTGGAAATTTCCAATCAGACACATTACAAGAGAAACAACAATGTAACAAAATTATGTCAGCGGTCACATCGTTAATGGATAAAGTCCGGGAGCTGGGAGAAGTTGCGGAAAGTCCTATTCAAGAAGACACAACCTTGGGAAAGTCAACAACACATCATGATTAAGAAAGAAACAGAAGTAATCATCAGCTTACCTATGAAATACCGACAAGTGATAAAACAAATGAATATTTGGAGGAGATTCTAGCTGAGAAGAAATCAACGGAGAAAACATATCTGATTTCCATGCAAATCTTGGATACTCATATCAAATGCTCTAACAGTGAACTGAAATACAAGCAAGAGATTAAAATAGCAAAAAACGCCTCTATCAAAACAAAAGATGGATATTCACCGTCAGTGCATCTAGCAATAGCACAAGGAAAGGTCAACAGCGTCACAGCTCTTACAAGAGAAATCGAAAAGGTACTGGTCAACTCAAAGACACCTCGGGCATACGTCATATTTGGCAAGGTCATTAGCAAATGGCCAATCCGTATTGCAAAGAAGGTTGTCTTCCCCATCTGGGACAATTCAAAATATAATTTTATGAGAAGCAATTCAATGCGTGATCACACAGAGAAAAAACGCCGATTCTCTGGTGACCCAATATACAATTACTTAAGCAGAGGTCTTCATGTGATGATATCTATGACGTTACCACCTTCAGGAAAGTATGCTCGAACTAAGATAAGGAAAATCGTGGTACCAAACAGCAATTATAAGATTCAAAGGAACAAATGTGGGTCATGGATTATGCTAAGGAGAAACTCTACGAGCATCAGCATTTGAAGGAAAACACGGTACTGAGCAACGCCATTCTTTCGACTTTACTAACTACAGTCCAATGTCAAAAGAAGAAAGTATTAAACTGAAAATTCAAGGGGACCTGGAACAGTTCAAGGAAGAAAACATTAACCTTAAGGGCTTGGACTTTCACAACATAAGCGGTCACAGTGGATTAATGTTAAGTTGCATCTTGCTCATTATTTTTGTTATTTATATAGTACGGGGCATAATATTCAGAAAAAGAATTTAAGCACTCTGTCGGCCCGCAGAATGTTCAAACATGAACATGCAGTTCTTATCTTCAGATAACCCAATGTGTGTGGTAAAAAAATATAACACAGATCATCGTTAACATGCACTGACGGTTATCTACAGATAAATATACCATTCAATAAAACATAGATAAGTAAGAAGAATATAGAGATAAGAAATATGTAAATAATACACATGTAAAAATAGTATTTAAGGAAGATATGTTCTTTAATAAAATCAGTATTATTTGGAATTTACAACTCCGAGTATTATTCAAACATGCGTAAATTGGTTTGTGTCACTTTGGAATATGATGTTTGTCTTTCTATAATTAGAGGTGGAAATGGTGCAATGGGCTATAAATAATGTAGTTGTATAGCGCAGAAAATTTTGTTTAATAATTTGAATGGCATTTTAATATTGTAGACGCAATTATAGATCTTGTCAGTTCAATAATATTTTGAAAGTATACAAATTATCCTGAAAAGTTTTAAAACTGTAGCCTGTAGGTACGGACTATTTTGAAACTGTGATTTTAGCCGCGTTTTATTATCGCCAATAACCCATATGGTTTACCCGATATAATAAAACGATACGGATCCTAATGAAAACACTGTTGTATGCTCATCTATTTTTGTCTTATGTTTGTTTATTTTTCATGTAGGTACTGTCTTTTTTCCTCGCACTGCAGTCTGTACCCTGTACCGACTGAAGAGCTGTCTACCCGCCAGAGTAAGAACTTATTTCTGGTTCCATAAAGCAAACCCCGATAGAAACTTAGATCCGAATTTGTTTTTGTATTACGTGTTAAAAGATAACCCCGACCCAGACCCGTAGATAATAAAACGCGGTTTTTATGTGCAAAACTGCGAATTTCTAAAAATTGTATTTTTTTATATGAACTTTGACAGACTTTTGATTAAAATTCATAGATATTCGCAGTTTTGAACATTACGGGAACAGGCATTGCGTTTTTAATGTTCTTTTTTTTTTATTAAAATTCAATAATACAACCTACACTCTACAGTTACATTACATCAACAGCAACTTCAAAAAGGGCAACACCATTTGCTGATTTGCTCTGGATGGAGTCGAAAAATATCGCCGGCAGTTTTGAGCAGGTGTATAAGGTTTCAAAGCTCATACAGATACAGTACTCAATGTTAGGACAGCTCTTATGTCCATCGAAGAGGATTTTTTGAAGTACGTAGTTAAATGAAAGTTATCGAGTCACGAAAAAGTTATTGGAGCAAAATTTGAAACGATTTAGTAAATTGCTAAGTTAAAAAGAAGATTTTGCTAATTTTAAACGATTTTAGCAACAACAACATTTTACTAAAGTTAAAATCACAAAATGGCTACTTTAAATTTTTGTTTACTTGCTAAATCCATATGAAATCTGTGATTAGCCGCGTTTTATTATCTACGGATCTAGATCAGGATCATCCCATTAAAATAAAACGATACGGGTCTTATTGACATCTCTTTTTTTCTTAAGTTTGTTTATTTTGTATATAGATACTGTCTTTTTCTTTACACTAAAGTTCTAACTCCCTACCGACTGAAGAGCCGTCTATCCACCAGAGTAAAAACTTATTTTCGGATCTTTAGAATAGATCCAGATACAGAACAGGATCCAAAGTTGTTGTTGTATTACGTGTTAAAAGAAGATCCCGATCCAGATCCGTAGATAATAAAACGCGGCTATTGTACTCGAAAAAAATGTATTTGCAATTTTATTTGAAAGAGTTAAATTGTCTGAAATGAATTAAATTAAAATGCTGCACGTTCACCATAATTAAAATTTGTATTATGTACAAACTTAGAATATTTTGTACAAAATCACATACATGAGTAGGTATGTTTCGTGTTTCGTAAATAGACATTGCAATTCCAAATGATGTGGCCAATACAACCAATTCCATGTGGTGAACCCTGTGCCATCTGCATTGCAACTTTAACATTACATTCTTTTTTCGTAAATGACTCCGAATAATTCCGGAATTGTTTGTAGATTCAACAAAAATGCAGCCTCTTTCGAAAGCACATCCAAACGTTACTTTGGCAAGGTTAATCCCTTAAAACTTGCCATCTTATTAGTATTTGATGAGAATATTTCAATAAGATGCCACGCACTCTTCAAAATTGGTCAAAGTCTTTTACTTCGAAATAAGACAAAGCCGCGTTTTATTATCACCAAGAACCTATATGGTTCACCCCGATATAATAAAACGATGAGGATCCTAATGAAAAAAGTATTGTATGCTCATCTCTTTTTGTCTTATGTTTGTATATTTTTTATGTAGATACTGTCTTTTTTCCTTACACTACAGTTTGTACTCCCTAGATAATATTATAAAATAAATACAAACCTTCAACGAACAGCACCGAGGAAAAATAAAATAACAAAATAGTTGTATTGTACGTTGTCACAAATAACAAAATAAATTGTAGGTTTTGAATTGAATTGAATTTTATTCAGACTTAAGAAAATTTTACAGAGTACAATTCAAATTATATTACTTAGCAAAGCTATGTTTAACTGCGGCTATAATGTATTGCCTGCTCTATCTAGTAACATTTTTGGTTAGCCTCGTGGCTGTCATTTATAATATATAAAAAATATATAGTCATTCTGCTCTTGCTCAGGAGCAATATTTCAGTTACGTGTTGGCTGTTGCAACGGATAAAAAAATATACATATATACATTACCTACAAATACAAATACCTTATAAACTAATATGCCATAGAATACATTTATATACATAAAATTTCGTGTTATAGAGCGAGAACGCTCTATGTAGAATTTTCAAATTTAATGAAATCACTTTTACATGAATAGGTATAATTAATTAAAAGAACTGTTTTGATTATTTTACATTCACTTCTTTCACAGTTACATTAAAAAAAAATAAATTACTGGCAATGTAAAGTAAAACGATATGTAAAAAAGTCATAAATTACATTAAAACATTAATGATTTAACACATTACAATTAGATTGTTTTTTTTTCGATTATGATGATGATTTACCCATCTGGGTTCACAGGGTGATGGCCTCGCCTGGAGAATCTGCCAGCTTGCGCTGTGTCTGTTGCTAGTAGAAACTTTCTAGCTGTAGTCCGTTTTAACGGTAAACGGAGTAACGGGGCTAAGTTCCAGTCTGGTGACGATGAACAGGAACTAATAAGTTGTTGAAGATAGAAATCTCCGGACTACCAAGTAGATATCCCCCTCCAAAGAAACTGCCTGGTAGACCGTTTTGACGGTAAACGGGAACGGTATAGGCCTGGCACGAAGCACAGGAACTAATCAGTTGCTGGAGAAGCCTCTCCTGATGCCATGCAGAAATCCCCTCCCCAAAGAACTCTGCTTACTCTGGTGGATCACATTCACGGTGAGTGAGAACGAGTGTAATCAGTCCCAGTGAAGAGGCACAGGAACCAATAAAAAAATTACTGAAGTAAAATCTCCGGAAAATGTACGGTGTGCAAAGCACGACCGGCCACGTTGTGCTCTCAAACCAAACTCCTAAATTGTAGGTTGTCACTTTGACTTCTGACATTTCAAATTATTAGGTCCGTTCCCTAGGTTTAGGTTTGTTTGTGTTGTTTTTCTTTCACAAACTGTCATTGTTTGGACGTGTTCAGATGCACCGATTTTAATAAAAGCGAATTAGTATTTTACTAGTTAGTAAAACGAAAAAAAAGGATTTTAAATTTTCGAAGAGCTAGTAAATTATTAAATGTTTAGCAAATTGCTAACTAGTTATTTTCTAAGCCCTTAACAATAGGTTGTTTAAAATTTTGCGCCATTGAATTTTGAATGACGAACCGCTTTTTATGTTTCGATAGTTAGACTATTTTTGTAGAATATTCAATAGAAGTAAAAATATAAAATATAGGAAAAATATCTGCAGCGGATCCACTGGGGGGGGGGGGGGGTTTCGGGTCCGGACCCCCCATGAGCATTGAAACCAAACATTTTTGTATTAATTTATTTATTTATTAAATATTTACTTCTCAAATTTTGTGTTAATTACTGAAAGCCCATCTTTTTATAAAATTTCGACTTAAAATTTCTTCAAGTGTAATGAATACCTACCTCAAAAACTTCAAATGCATCTAAGTGTACATTAGATTGCGTAGCAGTTTTATACGGTTTTCACACCGAACCAAAATCTCGGATTTCGGCACAAGATTTCCAAATCTCGTTGAATCGTTCACACCACACATAATCTAGATTTTGTTTGAAATTTCAATCAAATTTGTTGATAGAAACTAAAAAAAGAAGATTTCGCAGTACTTTACTAGATTACGAAATCTGAAAATGTATGGGAAATCTTGTTGATTTTGATGAGATTTGTTGATTTTTGATCGAAATCTCGATTTTGATTCGGTGTGTAAAGGCTATAAAGCCTATATGATGGAAACTTAGTTCAAGGGCTTACGGTATGTTAAATTTAGAAGACTTAGATTTATTATTAGCACCGTTATTTTCGATTTTCAAAAAAAAATTTTTGCTGTATTGTGCTCAATTTGTGCTGCGATGTGCCGTAATGTATTTTTTAAATTCGCAAATTTGCAAATTTTAGGGATAAATTTTAAATTCGCAAATTTGCAATTTTTTTTTTCAAAATCACGATTTAAAAAAAAATTATACTTGTGCTGTTTTAAGCTGCTGCTGTTTTTGCTTGTTTTTATTTTTTTTTGAAAATCGAAAATGGCGGTGCTAACTACACGCACATAAATAATGTAGCACAAAGCCCACGCAAGTTTTATTTTTCTTTAAGTTTTCTATTTGTAATTGGACCCCCCTGGATCCGCCACTGAAAAATATAGTATTTTCCAAAACATAACTTTATCAATAAGTTTTAAAAACTAACGGTTTATGTAATTTATTTTATTTCTACAGAGCACGTGCCAACCCAAAGCTAAAGACCAGGAATCGCCACTTCTAACAATTAATAAGAGTATCGAAAATGATAAAGAAAATAAGGACTTAATAACGTAAAATTTTGCAAAAAAAATCATAATAAATTTTTTTTGAGATTTTGTTTTTCAAAAGTTTGAAAATAATTTTTTCAAAAACTAAGCACTACAATAACTTAATTTGAAAACAGAATTGAAGAATGGGTTCTTGACTTTAACGCCCATATTATTCACTCGATACATCCAGATTGAAACTTAAATCCGGATGTATTTAAATTGAATTTGTGTACTTTACATCCGGATTAAAATTTTAATCTGGATGTATCGGGTGAATAATATGGGCGTAAAAAAAGGTATAGCATGATATCGTAAGTGTTGCCGTTGTTTTGTAATAATTTTTTTTCAATCTTAGGTAATTTTTGTTTTAAATTTGGCCCTCCCACCTAAAGGAGCGGAATTTTGAAGTGGCCCAATATCTTAAAATCATATTCATATAATGTACCAACAATGAAAAAAATGTTATGCTTTTGTCACAAACGCACAATTATTTAACTAAGCGGCCCCACTATATTTGCTTATGAAAAGTTAAGATCTATATAAAAAATGCCAGTGAATTTTTGCTATCATTCACACCCAAATTTTCGGACGAATGTTGATGTTTACACATCTTAACCGTGAGTCCCGGCACTCCCGTTTTTTTTTTTATTAGATTGTCAAAAAAAAATATGTAGGGACCTCTTACATTCGTCCTTTGGAGGAATCAAAGGGCACGGTAATGCCCAGCCAAGTTCTGGCACTACACCCTTTTTACAGGAACAAACGTGGGCGTAGTATCCGCCCACTTTCCTAGAATTGTTATCAATTATATGGAACACTTCCGATTGCTGTAGAATGATGAAATTTGGCAGAGCGGTAGGGCTTCAAAAGTATACAAAAGAAAAAATTTAATATTTCAGGTTTTCCATTCAAGGGGCGTGGTATCAGGCTACTTTTTCAGAATTGCAATCAATTAAATGGAGCACTTCCAATTGCAGTAAAATGATGAAATTTGGTAGAGCGATAGGGCTTGAAATGCAAAGAAATAAAGAAAAAGAATATTTGAGGTTTTCCATTCAGTGGGCGTGGTATCTGCCCATTATATCAGAATTTTTATCAAGGAGCATTTCCAATTGCTGTAGAATGATAAAATTGGGTAGAGCGGCTGGGCTTAAAGTGCATAAAAATAAAAAAAAATTATATTTTTGGTTTTTCATTCTCAAAACTGCGGCCAATTAAATGGAGCTTTTCCGATTGCTGTAGAATGATGAAATTTGGGAGAGCGGTAGGACTTAAAGTGCATACAAAGAAAAAAATAGAATACTTGAGGTTTTATTTTCAGGGGGCGTGGTATCCGCCCACTTTCAGAGAAATTTTTATCAATTATATAAAGCACTTCTGATTGTTGTAGAATGATATTAGTAGGTATCTTATGAGGGATTACCTGACAACAAATAAATATCTTTGCCAAAAGGAGTGATATCACAACAAAAACATAGATGTTAAAAAATAGCCAAGTTCTGCTATATAAAAATCTGTAAATGTAACAACTCAGCCGTGAAAAGTAGTGAGGTCTAAAAGTATTCCAAGTTCTATCTTTACGAAGGTTTAATATCAAATGTGTTAAGAAGAGTTATATTGAAATAACACCAGGTTATGAGAGAAATTTATTATTTAATGATTACTGACTAAAATTTGGGGGTTCACTTGGCAAGTTTTCTTTTGATTACTCACAATTCAAAACGTTTTAAAAACTTGACAATGTGAACCCCCCAAATTTAAGTCAGTAACCATTTAATAATAAATCTATCTCTTGGTGTTGTTTCAATATTACTCTTGTTAAAATATTTCATATTCAACCTTCATAAAGATAGAACTTGGCATACTTTTAGATCTCACTACTTTTCACGGCTGAGTTGTTACATATTATACAGATTTTTATATAGAACAACTTGGCTTTTTTTGAACATTTGTGTTTTTGTTGTGATGTTTTTTAAGCGGCATATACACAGTTCAAAATCTCATCAAGCATGGGAGAGTGTATTAGTAAAATTGCCACACGTATACGTTGTGTGTATGCTTGAAGTAAAATCAAAACTGTTTGATTTTTGGTCAATCAAGTAGTCAAGATTGACGTAGTGTATACTTGTGATTGAATGCTTGATCATGCATGTGCTCATTTTCATATTGAACAGCGATGAGAAAATTCAAAATACTGGCAGCGGATAAAAATCCTCACATGTCTTCTCATCTGAACAAGTACGTATAAATGAGTGATTGAAAACTCATGCTTGATGTGTGTATATTCAATGTGAAACTTGTTTTACTAACACACTCTTCCATGCTTGATGAGATTTTGATGTGTGTATATGCCGCTTTAAAGGCAGTTTTGTTTGTTAAAAATATATTATTATTTTGAAAATTATTTTGTTTACATGTTTTGACCCCAAACTGAAAATTAAAATAGTAATAACTTCTTTATCAGTGGGTTTTGAAACATCTGATAGCTCTGTTTGATACGCAAATTTCGGCATATTAAACTCAATATTTTTAAAAAAGTGCCTTTAGCACCGTTTTGATTGTTAACGACACAAATAACTATTGCTATTTTTGTATTGAGGTACGAGTATGTTTTCTTTAAATTATTTTTCAAATTATATTTCAGGTAACTGAAAAATCTAATGCGAATTACCATGAGCGAACAAGTTTTATCCTAGGACATCAGCAATGTGAAAGTAATCACCTAGTAAGGCCTTTGTTTAACCTGTCAAAATCGTGTAACTCAATAAAAACTGTCTCACCTGAGCAAGTATCGATTTATGAGCTCGTGAAACTGCCTAGATTTTCATCAACAAAAAAGTGTTCTGTTATGAGTTGCGGCAACAGTTCTACTCCACCTTCGCCAGTTATTCTTCCAGAAGGCTCTCCAACATTTTCGAAATCATGTTTGTCAAAAATTAAAGAGGATTGCAGAAGAAGTAGAAAAACCAATCGCATATCTCATCATCCTTCTTTACGCGTTCCTATGAGGGTATCAACAAGCAGAAGAGAAACAAAAACTACAAAAACCCTTACAACAGTAATGGGTGGATTTATTGCATGCTGGCTTCCATTTTTTTGTTATTATCTATTAACACCATTTCTTCCTGCAGAGGCTATATCGGAAGGACTAATGAATTTTTTCACATGGGTTGGGTGGATAAATTGTGCGATCAATCCATTTATCTATGCTTCCTACAATCCAGATTTTCGTTCTGCTTTCTGGCGTTTGACTTTCCACAACATATTTAAAAGGCGATCTACAAATCACACAACTATTAATGGGTGAGGATATAGTGCTGAAATTTTGTATTCATTTGCACACATCAAAAGCCAAGTCGATGTTAACTGACTTTTCCACGGTTAAGTCCAGTAGGTGTAAGTTACCTATATGCAATATTATTTAACAACTATCGATTATGATTATGCACGCCTTTTAAAATTAATTTATTTTGAAAAATTTAATATTAATAAAAATTAATTTATTTGAAATCAAAAATAATATTTATGAGAAAGATGATGTACCTATGTATAAATATGTTATATTATTTATTATAAATCTGGATCTAGTAAAATTAATGAATGGTGGATAATTTTGATTTTATTTTTAATATATAATACCTATTTCACAGTTTCTCAACAGATTTTCATAATTTGAGTCACTCGTTTTTGTTTGAAATAAAATAAATAAGAAAAATTAATGTAGTGGCGCCATAGCCAAAGACCCTTGATTTACAACTCTCAACCATTCCTGTGTGCGTGTTTGCAGAAATAAACCTACAGTTTAATGCCGATCCCGAACGGTTAAGCTGAGAAAACTTTTTTCATGACAAGAGACTCTTGGAGCAATAGTCAATGCCTCACAAGACGCAGTCCTTGTGAAAAAATCAATTTTGATTCGTTCCCACCAGCTTCATCGTGATAGATGTTTTTTTGTGACGACGAATATAAAAATGCAACCTCTACATTTTTAGCAAAAAGCACTGCTAATTTTTAAATAAAACAATAGTAGTACAACTCAAACAAAAAGTGCAATGATGGAATATTTACAAAACGCATCACAATCAAAATATTAAACAATAGATTTTGATATTTTTTAAAATTTAAATTTTAAATAAATTAAAACCTTTGGATACAAAATTTATTTTTTTAGATTTTGTTTTAATTTCATAAGACAAAAACTTATTTTATGGGCGATTAAAGACATCATCGAAAGATAAGATAATGCATGCATAATTACACAATAAACGATCGACGTGAGAACATGTTGCGGTAAACTTTGCCGCAACAAGTTTCATCCGACCTACTCCTCTTCCTTATTCCATTTTCAACCCTCCTTTCTCTGTTGTGGCTCAAAAATGCTTGTAAAGTTCAGTTGAAATCTGGTAACCATCAACCAGAGTCCTGCTCTTAAAGTAACGGGTGATTTTTTAGCTGGTTTGGTTTTGGCAACACTGGTTTTGACAGCTGACGTGTGTTTAGTACCTTGTGTCACTGTCAAACAGCTTCAGTTTGGTTTGCAATTTAACCATGGATCGTCTTACAAATGAACAACAACGCCGAATTTTTGGTGAATGGGCTCTTGGAAAGCTGGCCGAGGATCCGCTTTTTTATCGAAAAATTGTGTTCAGCGATGAGGCTCATTTTTGGTTGAATGGGTACGTAAATAAGCACAATTGCCGCATTTGGAGTGAAGATCAGCCAGAAGCATTGCAACAGCTACCAATGCATCCCGAAAAAGCCACTGTTTGGTGCGGTTTATGGGCCGGCGGCATTATTGGGCCATATTTCTTCAAAGATGATGCGAATCGCAGCGTTACTGTCAATGGTGAACGCTACCGAGCGATGATAACAAACTTTTTTTTGCCCGAAATGGAAGTTCTTGACTTGCATGATATGTGGTTTCAACAAGACGGTGCCACATGCCACACAGCACGCGAAACAATGGCGCAATTGCGAGGCGAGTTTGGTGAACAGTTAATTTCACGTTTCGGGCCGGTCAATTGGCCGCCTAGATCGTGCGATTTGACACCATTAGACTATTTTTTGTAGGGGTATGTCAAGGCTAATGTCTATAGGGACAAGCCCGCTTCGATTGACGCACTGGAAGCCAACATCCATGCATTCATTCGTGAGATACCGGCCGATATGTATGAAAGAGTATGCCAAAATTGGACTCAGCGGATGGGCTACCTGAGACGCAGCCGCGGTCAACATTTGCATGAAATTATCTTTAAACATTAAATTGCAAGGTTCAAACTATCGATTCAAATAAATATTTCATTCATTTTTTCGAATTTTTTGTGTTTTTTTTTTAAAAAAAGTTCTAAACCTCTTAAAAAATCACCCGTTATTTTGGAAAAGCAACCAATATAGGTTTTGGTGTAACAACGTACTGTGTGACGGGCGGTCCACAAAATCAAATATGTGTGACACAGGTGGTCGACACAAACATCAAACGTGTGACAGATGGCCCACGCTATTACTTTTGCTCGTCGTCTGACAGATTGTCCATGACCATCGCAAAAATAGATAATGTGTGTGTGCCATCCACAAAATCGCAGTGTGTGAGAGTTGGTCCACTTGAGGAGAAAACATGATGAATCCGACCCATGTTCAACGACGTGTGTGACAACTATTTCACACCAACATAAATTTAGTATGGCTTAATTCCCACCCTAAAGTGTCTGTTACATAAAAGTAGAATCACTTTGCATGGACGAGATAAGTCCGCATTGTTGAAAAAGTCACTTTTGGGTCTAGATTCGAAAGAGTTGGTGGTGACTTAAATTGGTTAGAAAAGATTTACAACGAAAATTTATTTTTCGAAAAAGAAATCGAGATTTCAGTTTCAAAACATAGTGTTTAAAATTCTCAGTTTGGGGAATTTCTATAAGAAAATAGAGGTGCTATTTTCTTTGATTTTGGTGGAAAGGAAAGTGTCTGTCAGAGGTGATTGTTAGCGGAGGAGATAGAGCCAGTGGGCACACTCGAGAAGGAAAGGAGATAGGATTCCGTAAAAAAAAGCTAAAAGCCCTTCCACACTATCTCACTGAGTATTAATACATGTCAAAAAAGTGTGAAACAAATCATGTATAATATGATATTCCCAGCCTACACGATTTGACATGTGTTAATACATGAGAATTTTTAGAAATGGTTCTAATTCTGTCACACATTTCATCACATTTTTATTGAGGTTAAATTAAACTGTTGTGTGTGGTCAAAAAATGAAAAGAAATTTCTCTCTCACAAATTTGGCAGTAGCGTGGAATTCTTTTCCACTTTGTATTAATACTCAGTGGGATAGTGTGGAAGGGCTTTAAGTATTTGGTTGTTTGATTCTGTCCAAATCTTAGTGTTAAAACTGGTAATTATTGTTTCGTTTTTGGGGGGGCCAAAAAGTGGCAAACTTCTACCCCGGTTAGACCTTCGTTTCGTTTCTTTGTTCTCTTGGAATTGTGAGGCCCACGACCGTTGTTTAAATTCCCGTTGACTGTTCGGGAACTTTCCCAAACCTATCTTACTTTGTGTCCTTTGTGGCACTCCATTGTTTTAATTTTCTTTTGTTTTATATAATCAATCAATCAACCTCTTCCAAAAACAATGGTTCATTTTCTTATAGTTGAAAAAATTATGGTTTTAATCCTGGGTTTCTACTCAAAGGTTTCACAAATATAATTATTTAAAATCCCCATTCGGGCATACAAAATTTATGTTTCATTTTAGTTTCCTCTTATCGTGTCTTTTATCAACATAGTACAATTAGATTTGGAATTTTGCTAATTTTATTTGGTACAAACAAAATTCCTGGCGCCCACTTTTAGTGCAAGTACACCCTTTACGTACATTCATTTTTGTTATCATCAATTTGATTATTCTTTTATTAATAAAACTAGATTAATTAAATCCCACTTCACTGAACCCACCACATTGCTGAGCTACTGGGTGGCAGCACTTTAATTGTTGCCTGTTGGAGGTTATTCAAACGCGCAAATTTCATTTGACAGTAGTTAGTCCGTCATCAGGGATGGGACTTTTTGAAAAAATGTCCGGAGTAGATTAGGAAAAAAAACGCAGTAGATCCAACTTTTTCGCAGTAGATTTTTATATTTTCAAAATATAACCAAAAAATAACATAAATAAACATAAATAATTTAAAATAATAAAATATATATTCTGCCCTACCGAGGTATCCGTCGGAGCGGAAAACTCTCCGAAACGCATACGACGTCGGAGGTTCAAAGTTCATTAGAGATGTCAAAAATGTCACTTCAAAACACACTTGCTCGCACTTCAACGCAAAACAACATTGCGCATTCCATAATGTCGGAAAAACGTTCCGAACGCTGTTCGGAAGAATAACTCGAAGCAAAAATCCTCCGATTCCGGTCCGACGGATACCTCGCTAGGGCAGATTCTTTTTTAGCTCTGATCGTTCAGAGCTTCAAATTTGTGTTTCTTTTTTAGTTCTGAGCATGTTCAGGCACGCTCTGTGAGCTCAGAATAAAATAGTAGAGTAAACGGAGTAAAATGCTGAACACACACGAGATGACGGGAAATTAAAAAAAATCGTCGTCAAAACAATAAAAATGGCGGAAGAGGCTGGTTGTTCTAGTGGAGAAGGTAAAATAATAATAATAAATAAATAATTTATAATCATGACAGTTCAGTGCTCAAGTTGTTTCATAATTAAATCAGAGAGCTCTGAACATACGCTGCTCAAAACTTATTCTGTTCGCTCAGACTCTGCTCAGCTCTGAACTAAAAAAGAAAAACGTCTAATGAATGATTTTTTTTGTAAAACCAAAAGTGCAGTAGATTTTATTTAAAGGCAGTAGATTTATTTTTCGAAAAAAATGAAGTAGATCTACTGCAATTGCAGTAAAGTCACAACCCTGTCCGTCATCCGTCGAGTTTAATTTATACAAATTGCACGCCGCGGTCAGTGCAAAACGTTTTGCTAAATTTGATTCGTTTATTTTATTTATTAGAATTTTTGAGTTCGTGGACTGGGGTTCCGCCATCCTAATTATAAAGTAAAGTAAAGACAAACCTAAGCAATATCGCGTTGAATAATTTCACAACATTTGGCGTCCAAACGTGGGACTTCCTTGCTTTTGTTGTTTTGGCAAAGTGCTCGAATTGCACTTGCATTTAGTGTGAAATATTTTGTTTGCTGTGTGTATGGGGAAGAGTTGTACCTATTTGAATTGTTTTAAAAAGAAATTTAGTTGGTGTTATTTTCATTTCCTTTGGGTAAAACAATCGTGTGGTAATTTATCCTCGTTGGCGAAAAATTTTTTTTTGAAGGGCATAGGTACTACCTACATTGGTAAATAAAATTGTGTGAAATTGCTGACAATCAGCAAGTTGCAAACCTACATTTACGTCATAGGAAAAGTGTGTTTTCCTATATTTTCTTTTTCTTCATCCTAATTGGGATTACCTATTCTATTATATATTTTTATTCTTTTCCACCATTTTATATTTATTCTTGTGGGTGAAGATAGGGTGGTGTCTTTCAGACCAAGTGTTTTTTTTTGTTTTTAGTTTTTTTTTTAGTTTTATTTTATTGCGACTTCTATTAGAGTTTTACAAAGTTGTGTGTACATTTTTATGTCTAGATTGAAACTGCGGCTATAGTGTATTGCCAGCTCTTCTGTAATCTGTTGATATATATTCGCCACATGGCTTTCGATTAATTGGATAGACTGCTCTTGCTCAGGAGCTAGGTACAAGTTACGTAGCAATGGAGTGTCACTATTACAAATATACAAAATGAATAAATATACTAACTAAAAATATCTTAATATTAAAGAATGACAAGGAGAATAGTCGCTGTGTGCGATTTGTCATGACAGTTTATGTACATTTATGGATACAATAATATGTTGTATGCTTGTGTTGCTCGAAACGTTGCATATCATATAAAACTGTGTTTTATTGACCTGGAGCCTGCTACAAGATTTTCAATTTGTATACAACTGAAGAGGTCACAAATAAATTCATATAATTGTTGTGTTTATGTTTAGATACGATAGTGTGGTGATTAGGTTTTTCGATTTTTTTTTCTTCTAATAGATTTGACATTTATGTCTTTTAGATTGAATGCTGGATTTATGAAGAAATCTTTGGCTTGACATATGGCGTTTTTCTTTTTTGGCTCTGAGCAACGCTCTGAGCAGAGGTTGACCGATCAGAGCAAAGCTCTGAGCAGATTATGATCAGAGCCCTCAGATTTAATTATGAAACACACTTGAGCACTGAATATATCATATGCCTAGTAATCTGTCAAATTACATCAAAATTGTATCAAGTTGGCTTCGCTCAGCGTCGGGTCGAGGTCGAGTAGGGCGATACTGATGGGTGAGAGGTAAGTTGTGTTGTCCCAGGAATACCCACTTTGCGAAGCGAGAATTTCTCTAATGAGGTCGTTATCGTTTAAGTTTAGGTTAGAGATCGTTTTTTTTGTAAGATTTAATGCATATCCTGTGAAAGGGATGACATTGGTTTCGTTATATATGTAGGTGTTAGAGTATCTTTTGGTCTGGGTTTCAAAGTTTTTGCCTGAGCATAAGCGGTGAACTTTCCTTTCCAATGACTCAAGTTCCTTAGCCGCAGTGGGAGAAATGGAAAACCAGATTGGGAAAGCATAAGTCATAACTGGTCGTAATAGCGTTTTGTAGAAGAGAAGTTTAGTCCGTTTTTGAAGCATTCAATGCCTAATATATGGCATTAAGAGGTTACTAACTTTTCTAGCCTTGGAGAGGACTGTTCTAGCGTGAGGATTGAATAAATTGTTTAAATTGATTCCTAGGTATTTTAGATTGTTTTTGACTTTGATGGTGCTGTTGTTGATTCTCATAGAAAGGTTTTTGCTTTCGTTGACAACGCCTTTGCTACCGCTTGCGTTGCGGAAGCATTTGAGCTCTGTCTTCGGGTTATTTATTTCAATGCCCCAGGTACTGTAATAATCGCTAATAGTAGAGATATGTTTTTCGAGGTGTTTTAATGCTACCCAGGGAAACTGATGGCTGGAATAGGCAATAGTGTCATCTGCGTAGAGCCGCCCGCTAGATTTCAAGTTATTTACCATGGGAGCGTGAGGAAAGTCGTGAAGGAAGATGTTATATAGCGTCGGGCCCAGAATTGAGCCTTGGGGGACACTACTGTCACAAGCTCTGTAATTAAAATTTTGTACCTTGGATTTGGATGTAGAATTTTCTGTTACTTAAAAAACTGTCAATAATGTGTGTAATGTATGCAGGGGTGTTTAGTGAGGAAAGTTTTGATAATAGGCCTGTCCTCCAGACACTGTCGAAGGCTTTCTTCACATCAAGGGAGCACGCCACAGTGCATCGTTTTTCCCTTAGGTTGCAGGTGATGTCATTATGGAGTATTAGCAGTGCATGTACCGTTGAGAGACCCCCAAGGAAACCAAATTGATAGTCGGAAATTGGGGCGATTGGAATACTAATAGGCGAATTTAATTTATTGAGAGTGATTCTTTCCAGAACTTTCCTGACATTTGAGAGGAGAGAAATGGGCCTAAAGTTATTCACATCGTGAACATTTGCTTTTTTGATTATAGGCAGAATTCTGGCAACTTTCCCGAGTCAGGAAATTACCCGTTGTTTACACAATTGTTGTTTACACAATTGTTGTTTACACAATTATTGAAAATAATTGTGAGAAATTGAAAGGCGGAATTGGAGATTTTCCTAAGAATGAAGTTAGAGATACCGTCAGGGCCAAAAGACTTTTTTGGTCTGAGTTTTTTAATGATATAGTAAAACCCGCTTAAGAGAAACTGCAAAATACCACAGTCTTTCTTTCACTTAAGCGGGTTTTTCACTTAAATGAACCCCGCTTAAGTGAAAAAAAATTCACTTAAGCGGAGTCTGGATAAGCAAAAAAAATGTACTTAAACGGATTTAAAAATTTCAGAAAGGGTTCTGACATATCAGAAATTCAAATGTCATTTTAGTGATGAAAATTTGGTAGATGTGAAAAATAAAAAAGAAGTAAAAGCGTTCAGCAAATTTTTTGTTCTGTTCTATTAATTTTTTTATACTTAAGAGAGTTTTTTTCAATGAAAAGTATTAAATTTAACTAAAAATATGTTTCAGGTATCCGGTTTTTCACTTAAGCGAGTTTCGCTTAAGCGGAGTGTTATAAAGGTAATTGGTCGACAAATACTCGGGGATGAAAAAAGTATTTCAGATAAGCGGGTTTTTCTCTTAAGCGGGTTTTACTGTATTGGAAACCTCGGATATGTTGGTCAATATATGTGGGGCTATGGGGTTCAACGCAGAGTTTTCATTGTTGAACAAAAAAATATGATCAGCTTTTGAAGATCTGAGGAGGCTGGCAGAGGATATGGCTTCTTCAGTGGTTCGCGGGTTAAAGTTGGGTAAGTACTCTCTCTTGGTAAGTGTCGCTAAAAAAGTTTTCAAAGGCCGAGACAATCTCCGACTCGTTAGAGAGTGTTACATTATTGACCTCAAGTTTATTGCACGAGAATTTTTTTTTTCCAATGAAATTGAAAATTTCCTTAAAAGCTCGCGGGCCGGGTTTGATCTTAGATAATCTGTTGCTAAATTGTTTATTAATCCATATTCTAATTTTGTCTTGAATGATTTTATTGAGCAGTGAGATTCTCAGGGAGAGATCTTTGTAAATCTGATTAGTCCTGTGGTAAATATTTTTCAGTTTTTTTTGCCAAGAGTGTTTTGTTTTAAAGAGGAGATTTATATCTCTGGTTTTTTTTTAGTGCAAAGTTATTTTGACAGTTCTAGTTACAAAGCTTTGGGGTTGCCATTTTAGCAAAGTACTTTTATTTCGGTTGCCACTTTGAGTGTTAATTTCTTTTTTTTAGAATTTATTTCACAACTCATGTTTCTAGCTCAAATGAAAAGGGCTTGTTTACTACGATTGAGGGACGTAGCCCACCTTATTAGAGTGAGACATTGGACCGCCAACACAATAAAAATATGAAAAATAAAACTTTGATTTAATAAATCGGAAAAATAAAAAAAAACAAACAGGACAAAGCAGGAAAACGTTCAAGGGCTATATTGTCTCCAGATATAAGCCAAGCACCAAGCAAAAAATCGCACCCACACAAAATGTCTACAAGCTCAGAAGAAGATAGTTCTAATTTAAACCCAACTATGGTAGAAACGACAACGTGGGGTAGTATGATGCAAGAATCTCGTAAGATTATACAAGAAGAAATGAGCAGCATAAAACAAACAGTAGAAGTACACACAAAAGAAATAGAAGAATTGAAAAATGAAAATGCTATCCTTAAAAAGGAAGTACAAAAACTAAAAGAATCTAGGGAAGAAGATGAAAGAAAAGTTAAAATATTTGATAAATTTAGAAAAAATGAAATCTAATATTCAAAGGATTCGAAAAAGATAAAATTGAAAAAATGATTTCGATTATCATCTTGAGGTTACCAGTAGCGCCGAAAACCTTTTAGATTATAAGTCAAACGTCTGCTGCGATAAAAACCTAAATGAAATGTATAAAAAGAAAATTGAAATAAAAGTTGTATCATTTAATGTGTCAGGATTAGCTAATAAGATAATGTTTACAAATTTTTTTAATTATTTATGAAAGTTTAACATATTTCTCTTATACGAAACATTCTTAGTCGATAAGTTTGACAGGTATAAAAAATTCTTTTCCGGATATGACATTAAATGGATTCCAGCGGTTCGTACAGTGGGGAATTTCGAAGTTGGCCACTACCGTACAGCACCATTAAGAATATCTACTCGCACTCAAAAACTTCGAAATATCGGACTGGGTATATTTACGGAGACAACAAAAATACAAAGAAGATGCGTCAAAATTAATCTTAAAAGAATAATAGTAAAAATACAAAACGCTATTTTTATTTAGTATTAATGGTTGAAAAAAAATCAATTTTTACATGTTAAAGTATTCAAAATTATCTTTTAGAAAAATGTATTAGTTTTTGTAAGGAGTGTATAAATACAAGTTTCCTTACCCTTATGATCATGTTGTTCTTTGAGATCCTGCCATGATTTCTTAAGTAAATTTTTTTCACATTTGTTTCTTTTTCCTTTTAAATAATTTAAAATTTTTTCTTAAGATGTTACATTGGATAAAAAAATAAATTGTAATTGTACTGTGTTTACACAAAAAATGTATTTATAATATGCAAATATATAATACAAAGAAATATTATTAATTGTATGTGTATTTTTCAGATTATTATTGTACAAGATACCATAGACACATGTAATAAGCTTGAGTTTTTTAAAAGAAATCGGTTTGGTTGCGTACAGTGGACTGGTATGCTGGCGGTTGCTCGGCATTTAACTCGCCGGAAGTAGTAGGATCTTGTCCACCCTACACAATATCACTTATTACGAAAACACTTATCATGCCAAATCAAAAAAAGAATAATTTAAATCAATTGAAGATTGATTTAAGTGAAGACATCAGACGGACGTTACCACTAGAGGGCGCCGAGGTGTTTTCAGCGTAGTTTCACCCCCCCTACCTTGGAAGTTGGTAGCCATTATTTTAACTCCCCCTTTTGACTTGACTCACCTTTATCTTCTGCTCAGTTCTCAATCATCGAATGCATCGCCTTCCACATCCGCTGAAAAAAAATCGCTTAGACAGCCATCAAGCTAGAGGCTTGAAGAAAAGATGTTGATTCAACCATATTGGCGCGATTTACAATGAAAAAAACTTTGTTTAAATTCATAAACGAAATACATATAATAGATTCAAATAGCTAATATAAAAGAAAAATATTTATTAAATTGGCAATCGAAACAACTAGATACTGCAAAAATTGATATATATATTATTATACATAGGAATATTTATATATATAATCTTACACACATACAATCGTTATGTGGCAATCGAGCTTATTATTATTTTTGTTTTATTTGGAATTTACTTTTATTTTATATGTTTACAAAAGAAAAGAATTCTCAATAAAAAAAAAATTTAACATAGAGAAAAAGGAATTTAGGAAAATATGCAGTTATAATATTAACTCGAAATGAATTTTAGTTTAGGAACTTTCAAAAAAAAATAAACTTAACTTTGGTTAAGAGAGATTCCACTTTATGCCAAGATGATTTGACTTGACTTTACTTGGACAACCGAGTGTAACGCGAAATCAACCTATATTGAGCTCAATTTAGATGTATATGTTTTAGGGGTTCAAATTACAACCCTGCGAAAGAAGGGGGTACCGATAAGAGCGGAAACTGTCCTACACCTAGTAAGTAATTGAAACTTCCCTATGCTCAAAAAATGCAAAATTACTTAAACGATAAATTTGAAATAGATAACACAATACTTTAAACAATATACAAACAAATAAATATCAATTATATCACGCCAATTTAATGTGACAATAATTTATTGCAAGTTGTTTTCTTCTTTTTTTTTTGTTTTTGGTTTGCTTTAAAATTTTTTTTTTGTTTTATGAATCAAGAACGGATTTGTGACATACCGCAGTACGACAATTATATAGACTACGATTCCTGGTTTTGGCTTTCAATTTTGATCTAGCTCTTCGTACTCTTGACGTACAAAATCTTCGTACTCTTGATGTACAAAATCTTCGTACTCTTGACGTACAGATTCTTCGTACTCTTGACGTACAAAATCTTCGTACTCTTGACGTACAGATTCTTCGTACTCCTCACGTACAAAATCTTGCACATATAAATTTCTGGGTTTTGATTGCAAAAAAAAGATTTGAGCGATCACCACGATTTGAGAATATGTCGATGATCGCCAGCTTCTTTCTTTTTGTCTTTCAACCTAATAGTTATAAAAAAAAGGAGAAAACTATTTAAAAAAAAGGCAAACACGATATCTATATGTATAATCTTATTAGACATGCGCCTACATATAATCTATTCAATCATACATATAGGCACATATATACATAAATATATATAAATATATTTATGTATATATGTATATATACCCATATATATACACGTGCTTATAAAATTAAGTTACAAAAAAAGAGAATAATCATTTTATTCATTTTTGTATAAAAAAAAAACAATCTTTCTTACAAAAAAAAAGTGTACTCACCCTCGAGTAAACGAATGTATAGGAGCTTATATTTCTCTTTATGCTTTATGAGATATAGGTATGGGGTAGTTAAACGCAATGTATTCCGCACCGTTTTTTCTTTTTTCTTTAAGAAGGAGCTTATTGAATATTGCAAGAATAAATTCAAGATTTTATAACCTACCTTAACGTTTGGCTTTAATTTTTCTAAAATTTTCTTATTCTATACAATAGTTACGTTGCACAAAATGCGAACAAATTTTATTGCCCTTTTATTTAAGATAAATGTGCTTTTTCTATTTTAATGATTTTAATGGCGCAAGAATTGACTTTCTTATCTGGCTAACCAAATCACTCTGGTCCTTTCGATATCTAAATCTAATAAGTGATAACCAGATCCAAGCCCATTTCATTCCACTTTCCATCGATCGGCTTAAAACAATTAACCAATCAAAACTATCCACGTCGAATGTCCCAAAAATGAGAAATTGGCCTCGTTCCATCAACCTCGACGTGTAAAACAGGGATAATTTATATAGTGCCATCTGTTTCTGAAACATAATGGTACACTTCATCTCTTAATATGCGTGTTTGGTAACTTTTTTGTTTTTAAACAAATTACCCCAAAACCGAGTTTTTTTTATATGCGTTTTGACAGTAAATTATGAAATTTTATGAAAGTTTGTGCAAATTCGCAAGAAATTTCGAGTTACCAAACAGACCAATTATTTCCAACTAGTCCACGGGAACGACGATCCAAAAGGAGAAACAAAATAAAATATGGCTGCCTTCGGGTTTCGTCGGGCGAACATCGCAGGACAATTTAGAAATATAACAACTTCAGAAACTGGTAAGTAGATTTTGACAAACCGAACAGCAAATAATCAATAATCAATGTATTCCTTTCAACAATCCTCATATTAAAGAACTTGACTAACATCGGGGTGGCACAACGACAACCAGCAACATCAAATTTGTAAACATTCATGAAGGATAATCAGGTAAGTAAATTATGCCTTCATGTCTTATCTTAATATATTAATATCTAATATTAATTCTTTAGGTTCCAAATGCACAACAAAACACTGGACATGAGAGAGAATACTGCGAGCTCAAGGACAGTGAAAAGAACACCGATCGGAACATAAATCTTTGTTACCGAATATTATTTATAAATTTAATTCACGTAGTGAATTCTCATATTAGACAAATTGTTCCGTAAAATACATCTCTGATAAACAGTTTTTTTAAAGTTTGAGTATTATAATTTTATAGGCCCTAGGGGTTGTTGGCTTCAGAATTCTTTTCGGTAACGTGGTGAAGAACCCTCACCAGCCGGGCTATGCACAATGTGTATGTAAAGTGGTGTAGGGTTTCTGTTTCCACGTATCTTCTGCCTTTAATAGGCTGACACGTACAAAATATATGGATTATATGCAATAAAAAAAATTAAAAAAAAACCAGTGAACTGGACAATGAAAATTAGTTTTTTTTTTTTTTATACTTTTGTTTTTGTGTTTCATGTCATGCCCATGGCGTTTTACTTAAGGACTAGTTTAAAGGTAGTAATTTCAAATTATGCAAATATTTAACAGGTTATTACATATGAAAACTTTCCCAATTGATACTCATAAAGAGAAAATAGTACATTATGGAATAGATAGATGTTCTAACAAATCGTTAAACGATTAAAATTATAAATATGTGACCAAAACATGATCAAGAAGTGCATAGACGGATAAACGAATGAATGAATAAATAGATAATAAATAACAAAAGAACAATTTAAGTTACACTAACATTAGTAAATAACGATGCTAAGGAATAAATATAAATAAATAAAATAATTATTAAACGAAACAAATAATAAATAAATAAGTTATCCAAGAAAAAAAAATTAACCAAACTTAATGAAACGTAATAAATAATTGAATGATTTTGGGATTTCAATATTAACTTAATCTGAAATAGATAAATAACCAACAAAAAAGATAATAAATTAACAAAAATGAAGGTAAATGGAAAAGTTTAATGAATAAATAAGTGGTAAAATTAATAAATTAATGAATAATTCAAAGGATAAATAACAGAACTAATAAATAAATCAATTGAACAAATTAATAAGTGGATGAACAGCTATATAAATAAATTAGTTGGGCAACTAAATAAATGAACGAATTACTAGCTAAATTAATAAATTAACACTTAAATAAATTAGCGCGAGACAGATACATAAATAAATAATATAATAAATAAGTTCTGCTATAATAAATAAATACTAAACTAAACCTAATATTGCAAACTTAATTTAAAATAAATTAACATAAATATCACAGGGTCTGAGGGACTTCACTGTTTTAATAAATTAATGTAACATTACCTAATATGGCAACAAATAAATAAATAAATAAATAAATAAATAAATAAATGAATAAATAAATAAATAAATAATTAAAACAAAAATAAGGTAAAGATATTAATAAAAAAAATACATCTATGAGTTATAGACTCAAATATATAAATAAATAAATAAATTTAAATATAAGCACATAGGATAAATTTGTAGAATAACATGCAAAAATGTATAGAAATATTAATTAAGTAAGATGTTATCATACAAAAAAAATAGGAAACTCAGATAATATCAGATAATGTCATTGTTTTATATCTTTAGCATGATAAATCCCAATATTTTTACCCGATAAGTTTTCTAGTTCATAGAGATTTTTGCCAACAGCCTTGACGATTCCTCACTTAACGAATTTAGGACATAGCTTAGCACTGAGGTATTTCGAACTATCGCTTAAGACGAAGTTTCTTCGAAATACCTCTTGGCCAGGTATAAAACGTATATCACGAGTACGGGTATTATAATTTTGGGCACTTTTCTCACTAGCTTTCACTATACTAGCTTTAATTTTCTCACGCACGCATTGCAGTCTAGTTTGACGTGAAAGAGTCATAAACTCACCATCCTCAACGGAGTTTAATTTTTGAGCTAGCTCATAACAACTACCGTGAGTCATCATTGTTAACGCCAAAAAGGGCAAAATATGGTGACACACCTGTTGAAGTGTGAACAGCACTTCTAAGAGCACATGATATTTCGCTCAAATGCAGGTCCCAATCTCGCTGGTCATCCTTAAGATAGGATCGGATGGCGGCTAGAAGAGTGCGGTTCACTCTCTCTGACGCATTTGATTGAGGGGAATAATTTGCCGTTTTAAAATGTCGAATTCCGTACGACTGCATGAAATTTTGAAAATCTTTCGCTAAAAACTGTTTACCGTTATCGGAGTGTATAATTTGAGGCACTCCGAACATGTGAAAAACATCTTCTTGTAAAAATTTGATGATACTTGAAGTGTTAGCATTTCGTAATGACTTTAAAAGGACAAACTTAGACATGTGATCAAGAACGACAAAAATGAAACTATTACCAGACTTAGAACGCGGATACGGACCTAAAAAGTCAACATATAACTTTTGAAACGGACGGTCAACACTATACACACTTGACATAGGAGGACGTAAGACTTGATTTGACGGCTTACATTGGATGCAAGTATCACATTTTGATATATACTCCCGTATTTGGACAGTCATATTCGGCCAGTAAAAATACTCGCGAATTCTTTTTAGAGTTTTCGCTACTCCACCATGTGAAACTTGAGGAGGATTAGGGGCACGTACGATAATATCATTGGTGAGACCTGACGGTACCCATAATCTCCAATTGTGTTCAACGGTAGTTGAATCTTCAAAAGATGGAAAGGAACGTTTATACAAATAGTAATCTTCAATTTTTAAATCTGGTAATCGGTCTTGATTTTCTTCTACGGTTTTTAGTAAACTTAAGTATTCTTCCGATTTGAATTCTTTGGACTGAAGATCTATCAATGGTACAATATGTTCTAAATCAATACTATCAATTTCCATGTACACTCTAGATAACGCATCGGGGACAACATTTAAACTACCTTTACGATGTTCTATATCAAATGAGAAGGCTTGAAGTTGCAAACTCCACCGTGCAAGTCTGCCGCTCAAGTCTTTAAGACTCATGAGCCATTTGAGACTTGAATGGTCAGTTATGACGGTGAAAAGCATTCCTTCAACATAAGGCCTATATTTTTGAATCGCTAATACTGCCGCCAAGCATTCTTTTTCCGTTACACTATAATTTTTTTGGCATTTATTCAATTTTTGGGAAAAGAAAGAAAGAGGCGTTTCTTCCTCGGCATCATTTTTCTGGAAAAGCACCGCCCCTACCCCTGTGTCGGACGCATCACATTGTATATAAAAACGCTTATTGAAATTCGGATGTGTTAACGCCGGAGCTTCAGCTTCCCAAAAGCCTCCAGAGCCTCTTCAGTCATTTTAAATTTCGTGTTGCTCTTTTTCAGAGTGTCCGTGATTGGAGCCGTCAGAGTCGAAAATTCCCGTATAAACCTACGGTACCACCCCGCTAAACCAAGCAGCCTGCGAACCTGTTTTGCCGCTTTTGGGATCGGAAAATTCTCGATCGCCTCAACTTTAGCGGGGTCTGTCCTGATGTTCCCACCACCAACGATGAAGCCCATGTACTTCAATTCCCTGAAGCAGAATTTTGACTTCATTACGTTGATGGTGAGTCCAGCTTTATTGAGACACGCAGCCACTTCGTCCAGCAGAGCGATATGTGTCTCGAAATCCGGAGCAATGACGAGCAGATCATCGAGGTACACAAAGACACGGTCCCTTAACCTGGAGGGAATGACCTTATCCATTAACTGACATAACCTTTGGGCCGCGTTACACAGACCAAAGGGCATGACAGTAAAATGGTATAACGGCCGTCCCGGTATGGTAAAAGCAGTTTTCTCCTTACTCTGCTCTTCCAGCGGTATTTGCCAAAATGCGTCTTTGAGATCGATACTACTTGTATAAATAGTATCACGAAGACGACTGAAGATGCCTTCGAGGTTTGGTAGAGGATAAGCATTTTTTTCGTGAGGGAGTTCAGCTTACGTGAATCTAGACACAGACAATTTTTGCCGGGTTTCTGTATCAGGACCACTGGCGAACTCCACGGGCTTTCACTCTCTTCAATCACTCCAAGGCTCAACATTCTATCTATCTCGGCATACATTAGGGCTTGTATCGCCGGAGAAACAGGGTAGTGACGCTGCTTCACCGGAACCGCATCTCCGGTTTCGATGAGATGCTCGACAAGGTTCGTCTTTCCGAGCCCGCATTCGGTATAACACCGGAACTTCCGTCTGACTGCGTCCAATCTCGTTTCCTGCTCCGGAGACAATTGGTGAGAATCCGAAGTATCCTTAATGTCCGTTAGTGAAATTTCACTGACTAATCCAGGGGCAAGTTTAAATGCTCTCCAGAAATCAATGCCGAGGTAAAGTTCCTGTTCTAAACTCGGAACAAGGTAGAAGGTAATATTGTGTAGCATATCTTTATATTGAACATCTAAATTTAATTTGCCTATGATGGATTGACATTTTCCATCTGCTGTTTTTACATTAGATGTAAATGGGGTGATTTGAACGTTTAGTTCATTTATGAGACTTCTACATCCTTTGCCAAGTATACTGACGCTTGCGCCGCTATCTAGCAAGCCTAGAATTTCTGTGTCAGCAATTTTCACTTTGGCATAAGGCCTAGGGTCTCTGGATACATCTATGATAGTTGATAATAAGTTACATTTTAATTCTTTTCTTAATTTATATCTATGTCTAGCTTTTTTAATTTTGTTACTAACCGTACTAACGTTGAAGATTCTCTCTTTAGCTTTATTGTATTCATTTATTCTTATGTGCAATGGTTTTCTATAACTAAATTTACTAACATTACCGTTCTCTTCCACTTCTTTATTTTTCCTTTTTAAGATTTGAACTTTCTTTCCTTCGCTTTCTTCTATTACTTGATTTTCTAAACATTTTGTGGATTTTGTGTTTCGGGGGGTAATTTTGAGCACGTCTCCCCCGTTGAAATCGCGCTCTTCTGTCCGTTTTTCGATTTACATTTGGGACAGTTGGCAACAATAACATTTTCCTCGCCACATTTAAAACAAAAAATATTTTGTTTAGGCGATGGACATTCCCAATATAAATATCCGCTAGTTTTGCAATTCCAGCAAATAAGGGCTTTATTTGGCGGTCTTGGCCTTATATTATTAATATACTGCATTGCTGCAATCTTGTCTTCATAAAAATTATGATCTTCATAAAATTGAAGCTCGTTGTTAATCATTTTTTGAAGTGGCCTGTAATACCTCGAGGGATTGTGAGAATTCATTGGAAGGCATTCTCCGCTTCCTTACAAGCGAACCTTAACTGATCCATTGAAAAAATAGCCATTGGAAAACGAGTTTTCCGATTCTATCATTTAGGTTTCTCTTAAGCATTTTTATTAGCTCGAATTCTGGCATGGGAATTTTGAGTTGAGATCTTATTTTGGATATAGCTGAGAAATAAGTATCACAAGACTCAGATGGACCTTGTTTGCGGTCAGAAAGTTCACGCATGATTTCGTAATCCGACTTTGAATTTCGGAAATGAAGCAATAAGGCTTCACGTAACATCTGCCAATCCGGTCGGTAGTTGGATTTTTGAAACCCCCAATACCAGTCTTGAGCGTCTCCTGAGAGAGTGAGATGGAACTGTTTCAGGATCTCAGGCCAAGGACACTGATATTGGCATTGAAGGGTTTCTAACCGGAAGATGAAATCTTCAACGGTCAAAATTTCGGGTTTCCCTTCAAATTTCAAACCCCATCGGTCGATTTTAATTTGATCTCGATAACTTCTGGCATGGTTTAGATTCACATCTGGATACGGATTTGTTAAAGATTGATGGTAACCGTTAGAGTTATTTAAATCAGTAGAATTTTGAGAAAAATGTATCGGTCTTTGCACCTCGGAGTTATAACCGCCATTATCGATAGGCTTAAAAACATTGGTGGGTTGATAAAATGCAGAGGGATTAGTACTTTGCCCATTCTGACTAGGTGGTTGAATCAACTTTTGTTGCTGCTGCGAAAAATGAAGATTTTGTGATTGTTGTTGATAAGGATTATTTTGCAAAGGTAGCTGTGAAGAAAGATTTTGGTTAAATTGTTGTCGTATGACATTTTGGTACGGTTTATGTTGTTTTTGAATAACTGGATTTTCATTAGGATGTTGTTGGAAAATAGAATTTTGAAAAAGTTGTTCTTGGAGTTGGCTAGCGGAATTTAGCTGTAGTTCAGGATATTGTTGTCGCTGAACTAAACGTTGTTGTTGCTGAGTATGTTGCTGTGGTTGTTTTTTAACCGATTTCGAATTAGACACGGATTTCGGAATTGCTTCTTGTCGTCCTAACGGACGGGTTGTGGAATTGATATCCCCTAGGAAATCAATAAAATTATCCTTGATGGATTTTTTTATGCTCTCTGAAATATCTGATTTCATAGATTCCGTATACGATGAGAAGGCATTCACTATGGCTAAATTAACGTACGCTTTAAAATCATTTGGTAACGAATCGTTGTTATTAATTTTTTCATTACTGATATTCATGTTCTCACTAATTTGTTCATTTCGGATTGTATGGATACTATGGTCGAGGTCCACGAAGCCTGCACCCAAATTACTCAAACTGCTATACGATGGAGCTGCAACTGATTCAGAATCCGCTGATGCATTGAGAAGTCCAAGACCTAACGTATTATTCATGGTATCTGACGTCTCTCGCTGTTGACCTTGATTCGGACCCGCGTTTTGAACTAGATTCCTACTTTGACCTCGAATTTGATTTTGGTTTTGTTGATTGATATTTGGTGGTGTGCGTTCAACCCGAGGGCGTGATTGAAGGTCATTCATATTGTTAGAAGAGTTCAAGTTGTTAGGTTGATTTAAAACTAAGGAAGGTGTTTCGTTGGAGTTCATAATATTCGATTGGCTGAGAGATGGTTGAAGTGGAATGGAAGTAATTGGTTGATCGTTATTTGTTTTAGCATTTGGGTTAGGCTGAACTAGTGGGCTTAGACTGTAAAGTAAGCGTTCTTGATCGTTAGGTTGTAACCTGGCTGAAGATCTCAAGCCTTTCTTTTTGATCGTGCCTGTTTTCGAACTTTGGCTCATCTTGTTTTGTCCCAGACCGTTTCAATTTATGCTCAATTAAAGCTAACTAGAATTTATATTTTTTTTTTTGTAAAACTAGGTAGGCCAGAAATAAATTAGTGAGTAAGGAAAGGTTATGTTAGTTTTATATAAGTATCTATTGATATAAACGCCTTAAAAAATTCGTACTGCGAATTATATTATTAAAAAAAACATGTATATGAATTTAATTAACTGTAGTTTGTAGGCTTATATCTTTTCGAACAAAAAATTTGTTTGTATTTTTTTTTTTTTTTTTTTATATTAAATGTAGCTAGATCGGATATAAGATATTTTCTATTATATTGATTTATGCATATGTAGTTATAAGTGTAGATGACGAAATGGTTTTTGGTGTTCACAATAAATCGAAAAAAAAATGTTTTCAAAGTTTTGGATTTTGTTGTTTATATTTTTGATTGGTTTGTGCATATATCATTGCGGGGATGCTTCAGGCGACTTATCCGGTGATGATGTTTTTGTCGAAGCAAGAACTGAGCTGATAAGGTGAGTATAATTTTGAGCTGTAATAGACTGTCGGACGGACTTTTGTTTATGAAAAACTCCCCCTAAGTGGTAAGTAGATACAAAAAATTTAACATGGACATTACTCGTTGCTATCTCTTTGCTTCCGCAATTTTAGTCATGCCTGAGGCTTTTGCTAAAAGTCATGAAGCTGTGAGATGAGCAACACATAAAAGAAGGAAGAAAAAGTGAAAATTGTGCAACTGTGTGACACTTCGTCACTACCAGGTCACAACACTTTGAAGAAAAACGGGACTGAGGAATGAAAATTAAAAGTTAGAATGATAGGAAAGTAAAATTGTAACGTATAAGGAAGAGGTTAGACAAGACAAAACACGGTTGAATTGTTATCGCCATCACCATCTTGTTATCTCGTCGCAAATGAAAAGGTATGTTAAATAACTGTCCTTATTCATGACATACGAGTTGCCGATGGTGATGACAAGAACAATTCGGGAATATGAAACTTGGGAAAGGGAAAACAAAAACAAGACTCACGTTATGGGCGCCATTTGTAATAAGCTTGAGTTTTTTTAAAAGAAATCGGTTTGGTTGCGTACAGTGGACTGGCATGCTGGCGGTTGCTTGGCATTTAACTCGCCGGAAGTAGTAGGATCTTGTCCACCCTACACAATATCACTTATTACGAAAACACTTATCATGCCAAATCAAAAAAAGAATAATTTAAATCAATTGAAGATTGATTTAAGTGAAGACATCAGACGGACGTTACGACAAGAGGGCGCCGAGTAGTTTTCAGCGTAGTTTCACCCCCCCTACCTTGGAAGTTGGTAGCCATTATTTTAACTCCCCCTTTTGACTTGACTCACCTTTATCTTCTGCTCAGTTCTCAATCATCGAATGCATCGCCTTCCACATCCGCTGAAAAAAAATCGCTCAGACAGCCATCAAGCTAGAGGCTTGAAGAAAAGATGTTGATTCAACCATATTGGCGCGATTTACAATGAAAAAAACTTTATTTAAATTCATAAACGAAATACATATAATAGATTCAAATAGCTAATATAAAAGAAAAACATTTATTAAATTGGCAATCGAAACAACTAGATACTGCAAAAATTGATATATATATTATTATACATAGGAATATTTATATATATAATCTTACACACATACAATCGTTATGTGGCAATCGAGCTTATTATTATTTTTGTTTTATTTGGAATTTACTTTTATTTTATATGTTTACAAAAGAAAAGAATTCTCAATAAAAAAAAACTTTAACCTAGAGAAAAAGGAATTTAGGAAAATATGCAGTTATAATATTAACTCGAAATGAATTTTAGTTTAGGAAATTTCAAAAAAAAATAAACTTAACTTTGGTTAAGAGAGACTCCACTTTATGCCAAGATGATTTGACTTGACTTTACTTGGACAACCGAGTGTAACGCGAAATCAACCTATATTGAGCTCAATTTAGATGTATATGTTTTAGGGGTTCAAATTACAACCCTGCGAAAGAAGGGGGTACCGATAAGAGCGGAAACTGTCCTACACCTAGTAAGTAATTGAAACTTCCCTATGCTCAAAAAATGCAAAATTACTTAAACGATAAATTTGAAATAGATAACACAATACTTTAAACAATATACAAAAAAATAAATATCAATTATATCACGCCAGTTTAATGTGACAATAATTTATTGCAAATTTGTTTTCTTCTTTTTTTTTGTTTTTGGTTTGCTTTAAAATTTTTTTTTGTTTTATGAATCAAGAACGGATTTGTGACATACCGCAGTACGACAATTATATAGACTACGATTCCTGATTTTGGCTTTCAATTTTGATCTAGCTCTTCGTACTCTTGACGTACAAAATCTTCGTACTCTTGATGTACAAAATCTTCGTACTCTTGACGTACAGATTCTTCGTACTCTTGACGTACAAAATCTTCGTACTCTTGACGTACAGATTCTTCGTACTCCTCACGTACAAAATCTTGCACATATAAATTTCTGGGTTTTGATTGCAAAAAAAAGATTTGAGCGATCACCACGATTTGAGAATATGTCGATGATCGCCAGCTTCTTTCTTTTTGTCTTTCAACCTAATAGTTATAAAAAAAAGGAGAAAACTATTTAAAAAAAAGGCAAACACGATATCTATATGTATAATCTTATTAGACATGCGCCTACATATAATCTATTCAATCATACATATAGGCACATATATACATAAATATATATAAATATATTTATGTATATATGTATATATACCCATATATATACACGTGCTTATAAAATTAAGTTACAAAAAAAGAGAATAATCATTTTATTCGTTTTTTTATAAAAAAAAAACAATCTTTCTTACAAAAAAAAAGTGTAGTCACCCTCGAGTAAACGAATGTATAGGAGCTTATATTTCTCTTTATGCTTTATGAGATATAGGTATAGGGTAGTTAAACGCAATGTATTCCGCACCGTTTTTTTCTTTTTTATTTAAGAAGGAGCTTATTGCATATTGCAAGAATAAATTCAAGATTTTATAACCTACCTTAACGTTTGGCTTTAATTTTTCTAAAATTTTCTTATTCTATACAATAGTTACGTTGCACAAAATGCGAACAAATTTTATTGCCCTTTTATTTAAGATAAATGTGCTTTTTCTATTTTGATGATTTTAATGGCGCAAGAATTGACTTCCTTATCTGGCTAACCAAATCACTCTGGTCCTTACTCCTTTCGATATCTAATAAGTGATAACCAGATCCAAGCCCATTTCATTCCACTTTCCATCGATCGGCTTAAAACAATTAACCAATCAAAACTATCCACGTCGAATGTCCCAAAAATGAGAAATTGGCCTCGTTCCATCAACCTCGACGTGTAAAACAGGGATAATTTATATAGTGCCATCTGTTTCTGAAACATAATGGTACACTTCATCTCTTAATATGCGTGTTTGGTAACTTTTTTTGTTTTTAAACAAATTACCCCAAAACCGAGTTTTTTTTATATGCGTTTTGACAGTAAATTATGAAATTTTATGAAAGTTTGTGCAAATTCGCAAGAAATTTCGAGTTACCAAACAGACCAATTATTTCCAACTAGTCCACGGGAACGACGATCCAAAAGGAGAAACAAAATAAAATATGGCTGCCTTCGGGTTTCGTCGGGCGAACATCGCAGGACAATTTAGAAATATAACAACTTCAGAAACTGGTAAGTAGATTTTGACAAACCGAACAGCAAATAATCAATAATCAATGTATTCCTTTCAACAATCCTCATATTAAAGAACTTGACTAACATCGGGGTGGCACAACGACAACCAGCAACATCAAATTTGTAAACATCCATGAAGGATAATCAGGTAAGTAAATTATGCCTTCATGTCTTATCTTAATATATTAATATCTAATATTAATTCTTTAGGTTCCAAATGCACAACACACATTAGTTGATTACTCTTGAATCACCATTCAAAAAATTAACTTTTGGAACACGCATATTGGAACCTGGGTCCATGTTCTGTAACTCGGCGATAACTTTTCGTGGCGAGAAACGGCGAAAAATGGAACAAAAATGGAACAAAACTCATAGGAATCCTATGGGTTTTGTTCCATTTTTCGCCGTTTATCGCCTCGAAAAGTTATCGCCGAGTTACAGAACATGGGCCCTGTATGCTTATTTTAAGAGTGCTTCTCATTACAAATTTTGAGTAAAAGATTTGAATGCTACTTTTAACAGCATTAAGTGCTGATTCCGAAAAGGTATCATTTATCTCTGTACGAATTACCGTTGGCCAGATACACTCCAAATAACATCAATTGCTGATTCTAAAAAGGTATCAACCATTGCTGTACGACTTACCGTTGGTCAGATATACTCCAAAACGTTTTTGACTTTTCTTCATAATGGGAAAAATCAAGAATATGGAAAAAGGTTTTGGAGTGTATCTGGCCAACGGTAATTCGTACAGAGATAAATGATAAAGCAATGGTTGATACCTTTTTGGAATGAAACCCTTGGCCAGGAAACAAATATGATCTTCGTTAATTGTTTTGGATAGCACATTTCCCTGTAATTCATATTTAATTTATGGCGCGGAACAAAATCGACAGTAAACTTTATTTTTTTTGTGACTGGTGAAATGTCAAAAAAGAGTCCCATTTAGCAACTTTTTTTTCAGTTTTTAAAGCAATTTGCTGTGCATTTTTATTACAAATTCAGAAAAAAATTCAAGTTACCGAACACGCACCCATGTGGCAAGGTACACTTGTCATCTTCAAATGGAGTAAAAAAAACTGTTATACATATACAGCCTTATTTATTAGATTTCACTAATACTCGTTTCAACCTCGGAATAGTTAAACCGAGTCGAAGCACTTACTCCGTCTTTACGCCACGTCAAACAAATTCTTATTTATAAAATATTTTCTTGGCGGTTTTAATTACAACGTCCTTATGTCAAATATATTACCAAAAAAATTACTAATATAAAACTCTGGTTATTATAAACGTAAACAAACCCCAGCTGATTTCCACACTTATTCATTTTAAGTAATTATTGTTGGTGGTATTTTGTCGAAATAAATGGATAAACAAAATAAAAGAAAACGGCCTGAAAACTGGGATAGTTCTCAAAAGGTATATGAATAAATAATTTCCAGATTACGACAGATAAAAACAAATATTTTTGCTTATGTTCATAGACACTTCATCATCGCTTAGGGAAGGCCGAACTATGGATATTAATTTTTTCATATTTTCTTTCGGAAATCGGTACTTCGAGCGGAAATCTTCATCCCCCAGTGCCATGGGATTAAAACGAGTTTTGAAATACTGCTTAGCGTTTAAAGAATTTAAATCTATTATAAATGCAAAATAACCATCCCTTTTTTCTTACAATTAGTAACAAACAAATAAAAAAATTTCTTCGACTGCTTTTAGACGATTGCAATTTTTAAGCGGCGTTTCTCTTTTAGTCTTCTTTCGGTTGCAAGGATGCTTTTAAACACTGCGATTTTAAAAGGTTACAATTTTTGTTAAATGAAAAGGAAACATATCTGCACACTCTTTACTCTGCTTATGCCTCAAAACACACGAAAAGGCACAAAGAGGAAAGGGCGATAACTCTGCAATTTTTTCAACCTCAGCAATTTTGTCTACCCCGGCCACCACATACGTCCCCCACCTAGTTTCTTAAAAATTGCAAGGGGTGATTGCATCATTTAAAAGCAGTCTTCTACAATCTTTTTAGTTTCTAAATGTCATGTCAAATTGACATTTAGATACTAAAACGGCTTTACTACGGCTTTATTCCTACTATGTACCAGTTTTAGCTTACTCCGCCTCTAATACTCGTTTATTTTGTAAAGTCAGAGTAAATTTACTCCGTCGCTAAATCGAGTTAATAAATAAGGCTGATAGGGAATACACTATCCAGTATATTCTAGAGATCAGTGATCTAATCTACCTACCATTTACTCAGGTTCATTTATACATTGATTTGCTTGCACTCAAAATTCTATGATAACTAGTTTTTTATTATCTGAAGTCGATTCACAGATACACAAACCAGCACCTACCTTTTCATGTTCTCCGTCTCACGTTTGATGAATCCATTAAGCGGAAAACACAAAGCTACTTTAAAGTTGAACCATATGAATTTTAAATGAGTTTCAATGAAAACTATAACTGGCCCCTAACAACCTATCACAATAGGTGTGTTTTGTTGACCTTCTTAATGTTCACATTAGGAAATGCTCAACAAAACTCTTTAGCTTTCTAGTTTCATTAAGACATTTTGCATCGGAATTTTGGCACTATTTGCTCGGGTCATCTGTCATTTGCCGCGGTATAAAATAGTGTTTCGAGATTTTAAAACGATAAAATAGTGAACAAAGCTTATTAAACTAAATAAAGAACTGAAATAAAAGTAAAAATAGTGAATACTTGTAATCATAGACATACTAGATATGGACTGCTAGAAGCTATCTACACGTTGGTTCCAACTTTAATTATAAACGACACGAACGCTAATGGCCTAAAAGCGGAAAATATGGTGTAACTTTTGACACATTGGTTTGACGTTTGTTTTGTTATTTGTCATTTTATTTTTTAGGAAAAAAAATATTCAAAATGGAAAAGTTTTGTTTATTCTTGTTTGTTTTTTTCAGTGCCCGATCTTAAAAATTTTAATTAGTTGAAGAATCAGTTTTATGCAAAAAAAACATTATTTAATTTAAATATAATATAATAATCTATTTCATAAAAGTTGATAATAATGTGCTCGAATTTAATCTTATCCAAAACGTCTTATCAAACGTTTTCGTTTGTGCAAAAGACTTGCGTAAAGATTTGAAGCAAACGGACGAGCAATGATTGAATCGACTAAGTACGAGGTCGAAGCACATTATACTCGAGAAAATGGGTATGAAAATGATGCTGTTGTCATTTACGGTGATACAGATTCTGTAATAGTAAATTTTGGAGTTAAAACTTTGGAGCGTAGCATGGAACTAGGAAGAGAATCAGCTGAATTGGTCAGTTCGAAGTTTGTGAGTCCGATTAAATTGGAATTCGAAAAAGTGTATTTCCCTAATTTGCTAATCAACAAAAAAGATATGGGTTTGTATTTTACAAACACAGGTATTGAAACTGTACGAAGAGATAACTCACCGTTGGTTGCAAATCTCATGAACACCTGCGCTTACAAAAACTTCTTATCGAACGTAAGCCTGACAGTGCTGTCGAATATGCCAAATCGGTTATATTAGATTTACTTTGTAATCGCATAGACATATCACAATTGGTTATCGCCAATGTGCATTATTATGTTTCCATATCAGTGGAAACACAACTCGCCGATTTGGTTTCTTTATTTGGATCTGCTCAAAAACATATTAACACTTATAGTTTGAAGAGTATAGAACCTCAAGAGGACCGAATCAATTTGAATGACCTATACCTATCTGATAATCGTGATTTAACAGCTATAATACGTTGGGATCCTGTGCATATTGTAAATCATGAACAACATCAGAGATAAACTATTGAACAAGAACTCGAAGCGCGTTCGTTAATGTTGAGTTGGTATAGCATCATTTGTCGATCTTTATCATTTTAATTGTAATAACAGCAGTAGTAAGTCGACCACGAAAGGTGAATCTAATACGAAAGACACTGAAACTGTAGAGGTGCTGCGCCAAGGCTGGGAAGGACTATTCCAATTCGAATACGTCTAATGAAATATGAGAAGATTTCTAATCAGTTTCTAGTCAATTTGCTACCATCGCGTCTACATTTAATGCTCGAACTGCCATATATGAGAAACTTTTCAGTGATTTGGCGGGTTTTATTTTGGATCTGCATGTAGGCACTTTAAAAATGGAACAATGCAAAGTGATAGTAGATGAGGTGAGTTTAGATGCTATTAAAGAAAGTAATAACAGCGAGGATAACCTTCGGTGTCGGCGGTCAGTGCAACAGAATATTTCAGTTGCCATTGAGGTTTATTTGACTCACTTAACTTTTCTTTGAAATTTCGATGAATTTATGGATTTTACCATGATTGCAAATGACTCATTTGGTCGTAGTTAGTCAGAAGCAATTTTAAAATCTAATGAGTATTAAGAAAATGATTAACTGGGTTTTACATTCTTCATCTGGAGTCAGAGCTGTCCAACCTATGTGTCGCGTTCAACATTACGACACTCTTAGTTTCAGCCACTGTAACTAAGTCTGCTTCTGGTGTGAATCTTGCTTGCCTTCCTTTCATGTTTTTTTTTTTATTTTATTTTATTTTTGAAAACAACTACACAATTTTGTACACTTCTTCCAATTTTGTCCGGACCTCCCATATAACGTTCACGGAACTTTTCACGGCTCTCTAAGCTTCCGTACACATCGCCGCTTCCAAAGCTCTTTCGCCTTCGCCGGTGCTCTCGTACGACTCTACACTGTCACTATCAAAACTTGCGCTCCAAAGATTGATGGGATATGGCGTCCTTATCTGATACAGATCGGAAGTTTTGAATCCCATAAGTGCCACCGAACCGTGAATGACGACCGGCTGGCGCGGCGGTCGTGCTACTAGCTTGTTTTTCACGACGACGCACGAGGAGCTATCAATTCTTGTTCATCGCGATGCTTTTCGCTTGCGCTACGTTGCAATGAGGCATAAGCTAAGGATTCGGCTGCCTGTTGGCGAAAAAGCAAAGGATCTCTAAAACAAGGAGGTGGTACTGATTTTCGTCAGGCGAACTGACGACATAATATAGTACCAAGTCAAGTTTTCCAGATTGATGAAGGGCCCAGATAACTTGATCGTGAAGACTTGCATCATTGTCAGCTCGACACTCCGCTTCAGGGTTGGGTGGAATTTGCAAAACTTTTCGAATTAAAACGAGAATTCGTTCGATCAGAATTCCTTGCTCTAAAAATACAAACAACAAAATGCATTCTTTATATTTTTGCTAAATAAGCAGACTTACAGTTTCCAAAACTTCTGTAAAGTGGAAGAATAAACGACCATTGCTTTAAACGCAATGCAAAAAGCCAAAACCATATGGCATATAAGTGATAAACGTCAAAAAAATTACTTCTGTTTGCCGCTTTTACATAAATGGCGCTTATGTCGCTATTTAAATAAGGAACTGCTTCCATGGATACTTTTGTATGGAAATTAGTATCGAATAGCAGTCCATATCTAGTATGTCTATGCTTTTAAAAAATATTAAACAACATGGAGTGCTGCGTTAAATCGTGAATAAATAACACACGATTTAAATACATACATATAATAAGGAGTTAACAATTCTTTTTTCATTTTGAGAGCTTATTGTGTCTCATATTCTACATAAAGTAATGTGAAGTGATGTTTTTTAGTTAATAACATTCCCGTCGAATAATTTTAAATTGATATTTCATAGTATTTCGCTGAAAAAAGCAAATTATCTAAATATAAAAACATACTTCAATCACGTGAATTATAGTTGGGCTATATTTGTCAAAATTAGAAATTCTGGTCCATAGTCGCATTACGTTTTGTTGGTGATGGCAAGGCGCTCACATTTGTTAGTTGGTTTTTTGTTTGCGGGAATTTTCAGAAATTGAGTCATTATTTTATGAAAAAAAATTGTTTTAATGATAAATAAATATTTGTGCGGGTAAAAATCACTGATCTCTATATACACTGGATAGTGTATTCATACAAAATTTTTGAGGCAAAAATATAGTCGTGGCCGGTACCCTCATATAACAGTATAACAGCGGCGCCAGCGGAATGGAGGCTACTGGCCCTTTTTTTTTTTTTTTTTTCAATATTTACAGCCGCAATGCTTGTTGGCATCAACTGATATCAAATAAATGCTCAATTTCGGCAAATATCTTCAATCTCTTTCTTCGTTTGTAAAGAGTGAGATATGAGGTCGTGGCCGGTACCCTTTAAAAAACTTGCCTCACAAAAACTGTTATACACTATAAGCTATTCACTATCCAGTGTATTATAGAGATCAGTGGTAAAAATGGGTAAAAATGTGAATTTTCCTACTAAATTTTTTGTTGTCTTTTTGGAAAATTATTGATTACAAATAATTTTAAATGAAAACAAACAAATTTTCTAACAGCTTATTAGCAAAATGACAGACGTCAGTCAAAGTACAATCGAAAGTATAGTAGCGTAACGAAGTCAGCGCTAACAGAAAAGTAACTTTGTGTTTTCCGCTTTAATTTGCCCTTATTATAATTCATAAGCCAAGTACAGACGATGGTCAGATCTTACAATATTGTCAGAACTGTCAATGGTCTGACAATAGCTAACAATTAGCTGACAATTGACATATTTCTTACAATGAAAAATTGTCCGTTCACACGGTTGGTAAATTTCTTCACAATTTGATTGTCAGCTATTTTTGTATCTCTCTTTAACCAACTCATTGACATTTCGAACAATGAAGAAATTGTCAACAATTGTAAGATATTTTCAATTAAAACATCTGACAATGACCAATGAGTCTGACAATGTCCTAATCGACTGGCAATGATAAAAATTGTGTGTTCAGACGATTTTAAGATACCTGACAATTTTTTATCAGATTGTCGTTTGACAATGACGTGTCTGACAATATTGTCAGACAAAATTGTGTGTTCCGACGATTGTAAGACATTTTTCACTGACAGATCTGACAATATTGTAAGATCTGACAATCGTCTGTACTTAGCTTTACATATTAAATGCATATACAAATCTACATATACATATAATACACCGCACCCAAGTAAAAATGGTGAAGAATTGATGCGACAGCGAACAATTGAGTGGAACAATAAAGAAAGCAAGTAGAAATAGGAGGAAGAGAAAATGCAAAAAAGGCGGAATGATAATGAAATGGAATAACCCCGTGATTGCCCATGAATCGAAATTCTAAATGAAAAAAAACAAAAAATCATAATATTTAAATTTGTTTAAAAACATACATAATTACTCAGTTTTATAATGAAGAAAAGATTTAGGGCTTAAAATTTGCATACAAAAATTGACTCTAGGAAATATTTCTTGTTTTTTTTTAAGTATCAATTAGTTTCGTATTTATAAGTGAAAATGTGGGTCAATCTCAAGAAAAAAGTTGACCAAAAATTTAATTTTCGTTATAAACAACCGAATTAGATAAACAAAAACTTTCCATTTACAATGTTCTAAACAAAAAGAATATTGTAAAATTTTTTTCAAGTTAATCAGGTTTACGCGTGACAAACTAAATAATCGTTCCGTCTTTATATTATATGTAATTGTAATTGCAATGATTTGAATAAAGAATAACATATTATATTTACTTTATTTACTTTTATTTCACTTGTTTATTTAATTTACTAAGCTTTTTTTTCTATTTTGACGATTTAAAATCTCAAAACAAATTCCTCAAAAAAACATCTAAAAATCCCCCATGATTTAGCTGTCTAACTCACTGATCTCTATAATACACTGGATACACTGATCTCTTTATACACTGGATAGTGTATTCATACAAAATTTTTAGGCAAAAATATAGTCGTGGCCGGTACCCTTATATAACAGTATAACAGCCGCTGTTGCTGTTGACGGTGCTGTTGCTGTTCTAATCTCTTTCTCGCTTCACACTTATCGGAGCGCAGCCATCTTCGATGGTGCCTAGAGAAACGGAGCTTACTTCTGGGATTTGTAATATCACTACCAGGTTGAAACAGTGCTTGTCTTTGTTTCTTTTTTGATGGCATTCTCGAAGATGTCAGTGGATTGCAGTGGACCAATAGCTATTGCACCTGATATGCTAGCCAGACTACATTTTTCAACAAATTTTGATACTCGTTTTAAGATAATCAGTTGCTGATTTCAGAAAAGTATCAACCATCGCTGTACGGCTTACAGTTGGTCAGATACATCCCAAAAGGTTTTTGGTTTTTCTTCATGATGGCAAAAATTAAGAAAATTAAAAAGATTTTGGAGTGTATCTAGCCATTGGTAAATCGTACAGAGATGAATGATACCTTTTTCGAATCAACACCTAATGCTGTTAAAAGTAGCATTGAAATCTTTTACTCAACAGTTGTAATGAGAAGAAGCACTCTTAAAATACGCATACAGGTTCCAAGAGTAAATTTTTTTTAATGGTGATTCTTTTTCAAGAAATTTTGATACTCGTTTTGAAAGCATCAATTGCTGATTCCAAAAAGGTATCAACCATTTCTGTACGACTTACCATTGGTAAGATACACTCTAAAAGTTTTTGTTTTTTCTTTATGATGGGAAAAATCAACAAAATTGATAAAGGTTTTTGAGTGTATCTGGCCAACGGTAAGCCGTATAGGGATGAATGATACCTTTTTGGAATCAGAAACATTTTACCTTTCAAAAAATTTCTTAAAACTAATAAAAATTTCCTGAAGTTGGTAGATAAACCAAGCTGTCGTTTCAAAACTATTAGGTTTATAAGGATGGTTGGAATGGTTCTAAGTTTCGTGGTAAGTCCCCTAAGTGTTTCTGAAAACTATTTTCAATTAGAAAAAAGATTTCAAAAAATGTCCATATAAAAGTAATTTCGGTATTTGCCTTAAAACTGAAAATGCAGAAAATTACTTTTATATGGAAATTTTTTAAAATCTTTGTTCGATTTGAAAATGGAAAGAAAGACTTAGAGGACTTCAATTTGAACTCAAAAACGTTCCAATAATCCAAATGAAGCAGGTAGTTTGGAAATGATAACGTTGTTTATCTACCAATTTCAGGAAATTTCTATTACATTTAAGAAATTTCTTGAAATTGGTAGATAAACCATGCTGTCGTTTCAAAACTATTAGTTAGGTTTATAAGGATGGTTGGAATGGTTCTAAGTTTCATTTTAAGTCCCCTAAGTGTTTCTGAAAACCATTTTTAAACCGAAAAAAGATTTCAAAAAATTTCCATATAAAAGTAATTTCGGCATTTGCTTTAAAACTGAAAAATGCAGGAAATTACTTTTATATGGAAATTTTTGGAAATCTTTTTTCGACTCAAATGAATTGAGTTTCAATGCGATGTTTGGCTAACAGTTGTAAAGGTGTAAGGAAATCGGTTACCTTTTCAAGTGGATCGTCTTGACGTTCGAGCTTTTCGGCGATCAATTCGGCCAACTGCGGAGACTCGACTTCGTGACATTTCTTCAGAGAGTCACCCCATTTCCCAGACGCTGATAGCCCAATGCATATTCTGTTTGGAACCACATACACTTGGAGTTGATGTACCTTTATCATCAAAACCAAATACAAACGTCACCTCCAGCCAAATGTACGCTTCCACTGGACTACTCGCATGTTTGTAAATTCGTCCTTTGGTGACAAACAACTCTATCGAAGATCGATGGCTATGTTTCATTTGGGGCTTCTAAAATGTTCGCCTCATGCCGAGTTGATTTTCTTTCACGTTGTTTTCTATAACAACTTGGTTTCTTGTTTTCTTGGTTCTTCAATAACGAGCTCAGTGGTAACCGATGTTGGGACTTGTAACTTCCCTGTAGATGAGTTAGGTTCACTGATTGTTTTCTGGAGTTGCGGATGCACATCCGTAGAATAGAAATTATGTTTAATTTGATTATGGCCATTGCAATTATTACTGCCCATCACCACCTGAACTAACAACAGAATAATACGAATGAATTAGCCGACGCGACGTACTCACAACTAACAAATGAAGTATTAATTGAAGATAATACCTTTGCGAAGATGTATTTAAGATTTAAAAATCGAAAAAGTTTCAATAATAATGTTTTTTTCTCCCTAAATTTATTTTTTTTAACGAAAATTCAACAAGTTGAGAACAACGTTTCACATTTTCCACTTTGACGTGTAACATCGTCACTTTTTATATGCTATAAAGTTAAACTGTTATACAAAAAAGTAGGCAGCTCCACTATAACAGTTCTTCAAATGGAGTCAACTTTCTTGTATGGATCACTGATCTCTATAATACACTGGATAGTGAATAGCCTATAGTGTATAACAGTTTTTGTGAGGCAAGTTTTTTATAGGGTACCGGCCACGACCTCATATCTCGCTCTATACAAACGAAGAAAGAGATTGAAGATATTTGCCGAAATTGAGCATTTATTTAATATCAGTTGATGTCAACAAGCATTGCGGCTGTAAATATTGAAAAAAATATAAGAAAATGCAGGTCCAGTAGCGTCCCAAGTGGGACGCGACGGTAAAATTGAAGTTGTAGATTTTTACGAAGAACGCGACGGTCAAAAGACAAAACAGAAAAAAAAAAAACACAAAATCGCTAATTCAGATTTTATAAATTTGAAAAGTATTTTCGTTGTTTGTTTGGTGAATGTAAAAAGAAACTTACTTATTGATTTTCGTAACAAGAATTCACAAAATAAGAGTTTTTGTTAATTATTTTGTATTCTTTTCAGTCTGGAACTAGCTCCAAGAAATAAACACATTTAACAAAGTGCAAAGAGCTAGCGATTTTATGTTTTTTTTTTCTCTTTTCTCTTTTGTCTTTTGACCGTCGCGTTCTTTGTAAAAATCTACAACTTCAATTTTACCGTCGCGTTCCATTTTTGTCCGCTGAATTTAACCGCGTTCTGTTTGTACAAGAAAGTATAATTCTCTAGAAGACAGAGAACGCGACGTGCAAAATTGTTTGATTGTCAGCTATTTTTGTATCTCTCTTTAACCCACTCATTGACATTTCGAACAATGAAAAATTGTCCAATGAGTCTGACAATGTCCTAATCGACTGACAATGATAAAAATTGTGTGTTCAGACGATTGTAAGATACCTGACAATTTTTTGTCAGATTGTCGTCTGACAATAGGCGTTTTTCTTTTTTAGACCCGAGCGGGACACAGAGCAGGCTCTGAGCGAATAGAGTTCACTCCGAACAGAGCGTGACCTGAGCGCACCGATCTATTTAAGAAACTCAATTGAGCACTGAACTCTCATATGCTTAGTCCCCTATTACACGATGATTCTTTGCGTCTGACTCTTTTCGAACATAACGAGTGCGAAAGAGAAAAAAGATGAGACGGAAGACCAGTTGCCCTTTGAGTCGTGAGCCAAGTTTTCCGAGACTCTTTTTGACATTTCTTTTTATATAACTTTATTTTGATGATTTTCAAAGGGAAAATCGAAAAAGAGTCAGGCGCAAAGAATCATCGTGTAATAGCTCACTCACAGAATGATTTTCAAAGAGAAATTCGAAAAAAGAGTCAGACGCAAAGAATCATCGTGTAATAGGGGACTTAGTAATCTGCCAAATTACATCAAAATTGTATGAAGTTAGCCGCGCTTAGCTTTGTGCTCGATGTGCTCGGTCATTTTTTTCCGAGCTCATCGAGCGAGCCCCGGTTGAGCTCTGAGCTAAAAAAGAAATGCAAGTTGAGAGCTCGGAGCGCTCCGAGTTAAAAAGTAACATAGTTTTCTTTTTGATAGCTCAGTGCCACGCTCGGGGCTAAAAAAGAAAAACGCCTAATGACGTGTCTGACAATATTGTCAGACAAAATTGTGTGTTCAGACGATTGTAAGACATTTGGAACAGTTTTTTCACTGACAGATCTGACAATATTGTAAGATGTGACAATCGTCTGTACTTAGCTTAAGTACAGACGGTTGTCATATCTTACAAAAGGCGTGTTTTTTTGCAAGCCTGGGGGAAATTGGATAAAAAAAACAACGTCGGTGCTAAGGTGCTTAACAATTTACAAGTTAAATGCATCAACAACTAATCCCGGAGAATTCTCGGGGCTTAACTTAAGCGCACCGAAAAACTGTGTTACTGGCATGAATTGCATACATGTTATCGATAGTTTGTATGAAAACTCCATGTTTTTTTACTGTCATGGCGTCGCTAATCCCCACTGTCGTTTTTTTCAACCAATTCCCCCCAGGCTTGCAAAAAAAACGCCTAATATTGTCAGATCTGTCAGTGAAAAAACTGTTCCAAATGTCTTACAATCGTCTGAACATACAATTTTGTCAGACAATATTGTCAGACATGTCATTGTCAGATGACAATCTGACAAAAAATTGTCAGGCATCTTACAATCGTCTGAACACACAATTTTTATCATTGTCAGTCGATTATGACATTGTCAGACTCATTGGTCATCGCCAGATGTTTTAATTGAAAATATCTTACAATTGCTGACAATTTCTTCATTGTTCGAAATGTCAGTGAGTTGGTCAAACGATAAAAAAAATAGCTCACAATCAAATTGGGAAGAAATTTACCAACCGTGTGAACGGTAAATTTTTCATTATAAGAAATATGTCAATTGTCAACTATTGTCAGACCATTGACGTACTTAGCTTTAGACTTGTGGTTTTCAATCTGGCAATACTTTTTTCGGAGTTGGTCTTTTTGGCAGCTGTCACTTAATTTATGCTCAGTTTGGTTTGCCATTTCATAAAGTTTGTTCGTGTACTTCTCGGACTAAATCTGGCAAACTGCCAAATTTTGAGGAGTGGGGGTGAAATTCTCTCAAGAGAAGCGAAATTGTCCGAAAATACACGAACGCCTTAAACCAAAATATTTGCCAGTTTTTAAACGTCAACAAAAAGGAAACAAAAGCAAAAAAGTAAACCCGATCCGATGCAAACTGGTCTTGCATCATTGCAAAAGTGCAAAGTTTTTTTTTACAATGGGGTTAGGGTATAGCAATTTTACACTTTTGCATTTTTGCAATGATACAAGGCCAGTTGCATCGGATCGGGAATACCCCTATTATAATTTCATATTCTTTATTAAATTTGATGATGAACAAAATAAAATGAACGTTGTAAGTATTTACAAATGGAAAAACAACACTAAACAGGAACATCACGTAATTTTTTTATTAATCCCGAGTTCTATGAAGAAATCAGAACTACATTAGACAGAATTAAAAAAAGTGTGAGTGCTGGGACTCACGGTTTAGATGTGTAAACATACGTAACGTAACGTGAATCACAATCACAGAATCACGATAACAAGTTACGTTAGGTTTTTTTTCACCCTACCGCCAGTATAGATGTTTACACATAAAAAAAAAACACTGAATTAAAGTACACTTCACAAACAAAGTTTCTTAAATAATTTATAATTTTTTTTTATTAAAAAGTCACTTCTTTTATTAAAATAATTCATTTTTGTAAATGAACGAATTAAAAACTACACTTCTACTAAGATAAAACAAAAAGTAAATAACAGCCATTTTGTAATTGTTTTGTTGTTCTTTGTCTTTCGAACCTGCTTCTGACACAACCCAGCACCACTGATCTCTATATACACTGGATAGTGTATTCATACAAATTTTTGAGGCAAAAATATAGTCGTGGCCGGTACCCTTATATAACAGTATAACAGCGGCGCCAGCGGAATGGACGCTACTGGACCTGCATTTTCTTATATTTTTTTCAGTATTTACAGCCGCAATGCTTGTTGACATCAACTGATATCAAATAATTGCTCAATTTCGGCAAATATCTTCAATCACTTTCTTCGTTTGTATAGAGCGAGATATGAGGTCGTTGTCGGTACCCTTTAAAAAACTTGCCTCACAAAAACTGTTATACACTATAGGCTATTCACTATCCAGTGTATATAGAGATCAGTGCCCAGCACTACCATTTTTTGCCCGAAGAAATTTCTCAGGTAAAAACTGGCAAGGAGGGAAAATTATTTTCTCTCTCATGAGCGCTCTCTCCTGCCAGAAGCTACCCAAAGGCCAAAATTTGTGACAAAACTACACGTGAGGGAAATTTCATACGAAATATCGAATATTATCGATATTTTGTATGAAATTTCCCTCTTATATATTCGTATAATATATTCGTTTTCGTGAGGGAAATTTCATACAAAATATCGATAATATTCGATATTTCGTATGAAATTTCCCTCACGTGTCGTTCAGTCACTGATGTCGTAATTCGGCCCCCGTAAAAAATATAGTTTTGGGTAGTTTCTGGCGCGTAAGCGAACGGACCTATAATGAATAGACTTAAGGCTTAACTACATAAGCCAAAAAGTACTGAAGTACAAAAGTAAAAATTTTTTTTTTACCGCTTGCGCCGTTGTTTTGTGAAAAAGAATACACAAATTTGTTTTTAAACCAAAATTTAAGCTTTCTGCATCATTTTTATAAGTTTTCCAGTCAGAAACACTATCCTAAAATGAGTTTGAAAATTTTCACTTTTTTACTTTTTCACTTTTTTGGCTTATGTAGTTAAGCCTTTACTTCTGAACCACAGTCATTAACCTAGTTCCTTTACTTTGAAACTCTGTGCATTTCTGTGAATTTCTACACCAAAGTCTGTCAAAATTCATATAAAAAAAATAAAATGACGTAGAAATTAACACAAATGCACAGAGTTTTAAAGTAAAGGAACACACCAATTGTATATAAACTTGTACTGTATTTACTATCATACTAATGTATTTGAATTAATCTTTATATACTTCGTATTACTTATGTATTTATTTACCGCTGCATAACTTATGAAGAAACATGAAATAAAAGACAGTTGATTGTCAGCTTCTAATTGATTCGGTCGTTCATATTTACGAGTCTCTTAAGCCTAGTACGCTGCTGATGCGAAACGAAATTTTTCTGTGATCTCCAAACAGAAAACGAAACGCTTGCGAAAACACAACGGAAAATATCCTTGGAGAGTTTCACTAATTCTAAAAACAAAATCAAACATAAACGCAAAAAATCAGAGAAACCCATCATGTAAAAAAATGAGAAATAAAAAAAAACACAAATAAAACTCAAATGTCATTTTTCCGCACACAAAATAGTCTGTATAATTAAATCAGTGCGAAAAAGGAGTGGAAACTTCTCCAAATAATCTCCTACAATTATAAATTTCGCTCTTCGAACAGCGTACTGCAAAACGAAAAGCAGAACGAAATTTTCCGTTTATGATTTCGTTGTGTCATTTTTGTATGGGATTTTTCGTTTCGCATCAGCAGCGTACTAGGCTTTATAGGTAATTTTGGCGACGAGTTACTTTTAATTTAAACTCACGTGATAACATATAAGTTTTTTTTTTATTTAATGAAATGATGTCGTTTATCGGGAATATTGAACCATTCGACCAATCGAGAAATTCGTTCACAACGTACGTGGAGAGGTTTGAACAGATCGTAAAGGTAAACGATGTCGCTGAAGCAAAAAAATTGCCTCTTTTTATTACCTTGATGGGTGGTGAGACATACGAACTCCTTAAGAATTTGTGTGTTCCCTTGGATTCACTCGGAAAAAGTTATACCGAGTGCGTTGCGCTGTTAAAAAAACATTATAATCCAGACCCATTAGTCGTGTTGGAACGGTTTAAATTCAATAAACGGGACCAGAAACCGAGCGAGACAATTGCGGAGTACATAGTTCAACTTCGGCAACACGCTAGAACGTGTAAATTCGAGTACTTTCTAGATGAAGCTTTGCGAGACCGGTTTATATGCGGTATAACTAACGAAAGTACTCAAAAAAAAGTTATTGTCAGAGGAGTCGCTATCGTTTGAAAAAGCAAGTAAAATTGCATTGGGTATGGAGATGGCATCATCTGAAACAAAATTATTACATGGTAATCCGTTAAAAATTGAAGAGGCAATAGGTGAATTGAAGGCAGTTTCCAGGCAGCAGCCAAATGTCCAACGGAAAGAATATGCTGACAAGGGTAGTGCAAAAAACAACAAAACAGCTTCGACTTGCTTTCGTTGTGGCAGGTTGCACAATCCTGTGACCTGTCCAGCTATACATTGGAAATGCTTCAGTTGTTATCGAGTAGGTCATACTTCACGAACATACAGGAAGCAAAACCGAAATATGAATAATATGGAGAGTGACGAAGAAGACCATAGTAATAATGAGGAAGATTTTTTAAGCGTAAACATGGTATCAGAGTCGCCGTTAGATAGTCATAATTAGTCCGTTAAGTCAGTTAAAAGTCATTCGAGTCGTAGTCAGTCCGTTAAGTCAGTTGAATGTCATGCTAATCCAAGTCATTTAGAAATAAAAATAAACAATAAATTGGTGAAATTTGAAGTTGATACAGGGGCAGCTACAAGTGTGATGTCCAAACGGGAATTTGATGAAAAACTCGGGCAAGCACAGTTGTTGGGTGCAACCAATAAAAAATACAGAGGTGTGGAAGGTCATGTGATTCCAATTGTGGGTAGGATAGAGGCCATGGCAAGCTACAGGGGGAGGTCCGGAGTGATTGAAATTATAGTCATAGATAGAAGAGACATATTTGTGCCGCTATTGGGTCTGTCGGCATTGTCAATATTGTTTTCAAATTGGAAATCTATATTTGGTTGTAGTTTAGAAATAGCAGCAAGTCCTGTAAATGCCGTTTCTGATCTCGTTGAGTCATTTAAACATGACTTTCCGCGAGCATTTAGTTCAATGCCTTCTACAATACTTGGACACAAAGCAGGGGTGACAATAGGGGTTTTTCTTTTTTAGCCCCGAGCGTGGCACTGAGCTGTCAAAAAGAAAACTATGTTACTTTTTAACTCGGAGCGCTCCGAGCTCTCAACTTGCATTTCATTTTTAGGTCAGAGCTCGACCGGGGCTCGCTCGATGAGCTCGAAAAAAAATGACCGAGCACATCGAGCACAAAGCTGAGCGCGGCTAACTTCATACAATTTTCATATAATTTGACAGATTACTTAGCATATGAGAGTTTAGTGCTCAATTGAGTTTCTTAAATAGATCAGTGCGCTCAGGTCACGCTCTGTTCGGAGTGAGCTCTATTCGCTCAGAGCCCGCTCTATGCCCCGCTCGGGGCTAAAAAAGAAAAACGCCTAATAAAAGCCAATTGCAGTCCAATTTTCTGCAGTGCATATACCGTACCTTATGCTCTAAAGTATAAAGTTGAGCTTGAGTTGGAAAAGATGGAAAGCGAGGGAACTCTGTTTCGTGTTCCAAGTAGTGAATGGGCAAGTCCACTTGTTATAGTGCTTAAAAAAGACGGAGGAATTCGGTTATGTGTGGATTTTCGTGTGTCTCTTAATAGAGTCGTAGGTTAGGTTAGGTTAGGTTTATGTAGTTGTCAAGCAGAACGCTGGACACAATTAGACCATTGGTTGGCCCATTGTGATACCACAGGAATCTAGGAAACTATCTTCCTACTCGTTGAACCATTTAGAGCTTCTTACGAAGCGAGCGAGACTATTAATGTCATGACTTGTCAGATCACTAGGATCACTGTAGTAAAATTCTCCTAAGTGGAGCCTACGTCGTTGAGATAGAGCAGGGCATGTATAGAGAAGGTGAGGAATCGATTCTTTTTCTTCTTCGTCCATACAACTCCTGCAGAAGTCGTTAGAAAATACACCAATCCTTGTTGCATGCTTGCCTATTAGACAGTGTCCAGTAATGACACCTATGACAGAGCTAATGTGCAGTCTGCTTAGAGATAACAAGTTCCTAGAGCGCTTCAGATCCAGCACAGGCCAGATCTGTTTTGTGGCCTGACATGTGGCAATATTACTCCACCTAAGGTTTGTTCTCTCTGTTGCATCTTGCTTTAGCAAAAGTTTACAGGTAGCGATGGGTATACCAATATTTGTCCGATTTGACGGTATAGGTAATAAAGTTCCACTTTTGGCGAGTTCGTCTGCTTTGCAATTGCCTGGAATGTCCCTATGACACGGCACCCAGCAAAGGTGAATGTTGAACTGCTGTGCCATCTCCAAGAGAGATGATCGGCAATTAAGGGCAGTTTTTGAATTTGTAGAGACAGAATCCAGAGATTTAATGGCTGCTTGGCAATCCGAGAAAATACGGATATCTGTAGTTGATATCACGTTTTCTTTGAGCCAAGACAGGACTTCCTTTATCGCCAAAAGTTCCGCCTGGAACACGCTACAGTGATTGGGAAGACGGAAGGAGGGACTTAGTTTCAGCCTATCTGAGTATACACCTCCACCAACCCCGTCCTCAGTTTTAGAACCGTCAGTATAGAAGTGGATCGATTCATCTTCCAGGAAGGTCAGGTCCTCCCAGAGAGATCTGGAAGGAATGGTAACCTGAAAGTTTTTATGGAACTGTAGATGTGGGGTGGTGTAATCTGTGATACTTGGGAGTGATCTGAATGAGTTCAGAATGATCGAGTGGCCAATATCATAGTTGGACCATTGTGAGGAGGCTTTAAGACGTATAGCTGTGCTTGCCGCCGTTTGTTTGCAAAATATATCGAGAGGTGTGAGATGGAACAGAATATCCAATGAAGCGGCAGGGGTCGTACAGAGTACTCCACCTATGCATCGACAAGCTGACAGTTGGACCTTGCTTAGTTTGCCAACATTTGTTGTTTTATCTAGAGCGGTCCACCATACTGACACACCGTATGTTAAGATCGGTCTTACTACCGAGGTATATAGCCAGTGAGCAATGCGGGGTTGGAGACCCCATTTATTGCCGATGGCCTTTTTACATGAGAAGAGTGCCACCGTGGCTTTTTGAATTCTTTCGTTTATATTAGGTTTCCAGCTTAACTTCTTGTCAAGAGTAAGACCCAAATATTTTGCTTCATTCGAGAAAGTTAAAGGTACACCTTTGATGGTAGGAGGGTCTATATGTGGAATTTTGTATTTCCTAAAAAAGAGGACAAGATCCAGTTTTGTGAGGGTTGACACCCAGTCCACAGCGATCGGCCCAGTTTGTTAGCTTATTTAGCGCGTTTTGTAAGAGTTCACTCAAGGTATTGGGATGTTTTCCTGATACGGCAATAGCAACGTCATCCGCATAAGCAATCACACTGTACCTCTCCTCCTCAAGGCATATCAGAAGTTCATTAACGACCAAATTCCAGAGAAGGGGAGATAGGACACCGCCTTGCGGCGTAACTCTACTGACAAATCTTCTGGCAGAAAAGCCGCCCAGTTTTGAATTGATAACTCTGATGGTCAGCATTTGATTAATCAATTCACCAAGCGAACCATCTACATTCAGAGATGACAGCGCAGATTCGATTGCAGATGTGTCGACGTTGTTAAAGGCGCCTTCAATATCTAGGAATGCAACCATAGTGTACTCTTTATGGTGGAGGGAGTGTTCGATGGTTCGCACTAGTGTGTGCAGAGCCGTATCTACTGATTTCCCTTTACAGTAAGCATGTTGAGCTGAAGACAAGAGTCTTGAGTCAATGCTTGTTCTTAAATGGATATCAATCAGTCGTTCAAAAGTTTTAAGAAGGAATGATGATAGTCTAATAGGTCTGAGATCTTTCGGATTTACATGGGAACATTTACCGGCTTTAGGGATAAAAACAACTCTTACTTCTCTCCATAACAAGGGAATGTGAGCCATCTTCAGACAACCGATGAAAAGTACCTCCATAATTGGCACAACAATGTCAGAAGTCATCTGAAGTTCGGCTGGTATTATGCCGTCTGGCCCAGCTGACTTGTAAGGTGCAAAGCTATTGATAGCCCATTTTAGCTTTTCCCTTGTAATCAGACCGTCTGGATAAGTTAATATATTTCTGGACCTAACGCGGTCGCTGTTATTAACAGTTTGGGAGCTACCTGGAAAATGAGTGTCTAGTAGCAGGTTGAGGGATTCTTCGCCTGAGTGGGTCCATGTGCCGTCGACGTTTTTTAAGAAACTGGGCATCACTGGATTAGTTGAGAGGATTTTACGTAGTCTTGATGCTTCGGAGGTTTCTTCTATTTTAGTACAGAAGCTCCTCCATGAAGATCTTTTACATTTCCTCAATTCTTTCTTATAAATTTTTAGGGATTCCTTATACGAGTCCCAGTCTGAAGCTAATCTTATGCTTTTTGCTCGATTGAATAGTTTCCTACAACTTTTCCTAATCGGCTCGAGCCCTGAGTTCCACCAATGCGGTTTCTTTTTACCCCTTACGTGAGTAAGAGGGCAAGCGATTGACATTGAATTATTAAGGGCTAAGGTAAGATCTTTGACTTTGTTGTTAAGATCATTTATATTGGAGGGAGGGCTTAAAATATTAGGTTTAACTAAACTTTCTAGCACCATCCTATATTTGGGCCAGTCAGTTTTCCTATAATTTCGGAAAGTAAAGTGGCTAGGGGATTCAACATCTAGACTAAATTAGATGTATCGGTTATCAGAGAAAGAATGTTCCTCAGATACTTTCCAATCTTTAATCATGTGATGAATTGTGTCGGAGACAAGAGTTATGTCCAGAACTTCCTGTGGAATTTTTGGCAACGAATGTAGGTAGGTTCGTTCCCTACGTTACTTACTATAAGGTTAGTACTTAAAATAAAATCAAAAAGAGACTCACCTCTGTCGTTGATATCAGTACTACCCCATACTGTATGATGGGCGTTAGCATCACACCAAATTATGAGGCTGATCTTCTGCCGTTCTCCTTCAGCGATAATTCTCTCCAGGGTGCTACCAAGGAGAGGGCCAAGGTTGTGATACCCTCCAGAGACCTATTGCGCTTTGACGTGGAGTCGCCACTGGTCTGCGCATTCGCGATGATGCCCATCGCCCGCTTTATCCTGGCAGAATGCTGAGAGTCTTCTCTATCTCTATCGCTGAAATTAGGGAGTAAAAATACATTAGTGCTACGTTTCACTAGTATGCAGGATCTAGGTTCACCTTTATCCGTCACATACAGTGTGTAGTATCCAGGAGTCCTGAGTCCCTTCACCAAGGATTTTACAATCCAGGGTACTTGGACCAGGACGATATCAACTCCGTGCCTGGATAGACGGAGCAGAAGTGAGGCCGAAGCCTTAATGGAGTGCTGAAGGTTAATCTGGCCTAACTGCAGCATTTTGGCTACAATCAGGCAGATCAACCTAATCACACCTTTGGTCAGAGCTAAGGGGGCAAGGGACTCCTTATTGACCATGAAAATCGCGCTTCGATAAAGACCCCTTGCCTCCTCAAGCTTTGCGACTTTCCAGTTATGAGTCGGCAGGGACGGATTGCTTAATTTGACTATCTGGATAATGTCATCCACGCAAGAGGGTTCAGCCGGTATCCATGTGCGAGCTCTTGGCCTGCTAGGGATATCCTCCTTAGCAACAACCTCAAGCTTCGCACCTGGCCAAACTTCTCCCAACCTGCTGACAGCAAGCTTATACAGATCGCACGATCTCTGATCATCACAAACGATGAGCTTGACGTGGCCTTGATGCCAGCCGCCATCGCTTGTGACTGGAGGTGGTCCCGGGTTATCCCTCATTGCGCTTAAGAAGCCAGCCGAGAGCTTCAGTTTTACCACCTGCCATTGATCAGATGAGATCGTGCCATCAATATCGCTCCTATCGATAACCGCAATCACGATCTTGTCTTTGAGGACATCGCAATAGGACAATGGGGGATTGTGGGGAGTGCTGGTGTTGTGCACTCGGGGCCGTTTGGGTTTCGGAGTGATACCTTCCAGAGACCTATTGCGCTTTGACGTGGAGTCGCCGCTGGTCTGCGCATTCGCGATGATGCCCATCGCCCGCTTTATCCTGGCAGAATGCTGAGAGTCTTCTCCGGCCTCCAGTGTAACACCAGAGTCCTTCAGAATCCTCTCAGCATCCCGCTTGTCCTTATATTTGTTCTTCGAGGGCCTAAACCTCCTCGAGAACTTTCGGGACGTGCCAGGCAGGGAGCCCACCCCAGAGGTGGAAGGACCATGGTTCACAACCCTACCAACACCGAGATGGGCAGCCTGCCTAGACGTCTTAGATGACTGAGTAGTGGTGGAAGGACCATGATGCACAACCACACCACCACTTGAAATAGGTATTTCTACCTTTGTACTTCCCTCACTGCGTTCTGCAGCCACTGGGGGGCCATGAGTAGCCACAACCTCCCCACTGGTACACAACGCAGGAGAAACGGCAAACAGCGTTGACGCCGTGCTGCCGCCCGGTTTGGAAGATAAACCGGTGTCTGTTGTTTTAGTCAGTTTTGTCTGTTCGTTTTATCTGTTTTGTTTGTTTGTTTTGTTTGTTTTGTTTGTTTTGTTTGTTTTGTTTGTTTTGTTTGTTTTGTTTGTTTTGTTTGTTTTGTTTGTTTTGTTTGTTTTGTTTGTTTTGTTTGTTTTGTTTGTTTTGTTTGTTTTGTTTGTTTTGTTTGTTTTGTTTGTTTTGTTTGTTTTGTTTGTTTTGTTTGTTTGTTTGTTTTGTTTGTTTTGTTTGTTTTGTTTGTTTTGTTTGTTTTGTTTGTTTTGTTTGTTTTGTTTGTTTTGTTTGTTTTGTTTGTTTTGTTTGTTTTGTTTGTTTTGTTTATTTTGTTTGTTTTGTTTGTTTTGTTTGTTTTGTTTGTTTTGTTTGTTTCGTTTGTTTTGTTTGTTTTGTTTGTTTTGTTTGTTTTGTTTGTTTTGTTTGTTTTGTTTGTTTTGTTTGTTTTGTTTGTTTTGTTTGTTTTGTTTGTTTTGTTTGTTTTGTTTGTTTTGTTTGTTTTGTTTGTTTTGTTTGTTTTGTTTGTTTTGTTTGTTTTGTTTGTTTTGTTTGTTTTGTTTGTTTTGTTTGTTTTGTTTGTTTTGTTTGTTTTGTTTGTTTTGTTTGTTTTGTTTGTTTTGTTTGTTTTGTTTGTTTTGTTTGTTTTGTTTGTTTTGTTTGTTTTGTTTGTTTTGTCTGTTTTGTTTGTTTGTTAATGTTTATTTTAGTCCCACGAGTAGCGAAGAAATAAAGGTCCGTCTGTACAGAGATTCGCATATACAGATAAGGCTAGTTAATCCGGAGGTCGCCAGGTATCCGGATACTCCGTTAACGACTGAGCTATTTTTAAATTGGGCTGGCTGATCATCGGCACGGGTCGTTTAACACCACTGATCCTGCCCAATTGGAGTTGGGAGAGGGGAGGAGGGTTGAGGTTAGGAACGTCAGACAGCGTCATCGCCGTACTGTCGAGAGAGGAAGTAAGGAATGTAGGACAGCGTCATCGCCGTACCGTACATAGGGAGGAAAGAACGATAGACAGCGACAATCGCCGTTCTGTCGAGAGGGGAGTGTTACTACACGGGGTGAGGGAATGTTGAACAGCATCATCGCCGTGCCAACTAGGAGGGGTATGGGGGAGAAGTGGTATCGACGAACAGCTGCATCGCCGTGCCGCCGAGGGATACGAAATAAAGGAAGGGTAGGGTGAGGGGATAGAGGAGCGACCTTTGGTTTCAGGACTCATCTGGAGATTAAATCTCGAGAATCTTTGACCTTACTCAGCTTCTACAACTCGACAAGTTCGACGGTCGGGTAGAAGTAATAGAGTCGTAGAAAACGATCAATACCCAATACCAACTAAGGATGACATTTTCTCTACAATGGCGGGAAATTCTATATTCACTGTTTTGGACATGAGTGGTGCATATCAACAGTTGGAGTTATACGAGGAATCAAAGGTATATTTTACAATTAATACACATATAGGTCTTATGAGATTTAATAGCCTAACGTATGGGCTTAAAAATGCGCCTGGGATTTTCCAAAAAACCATGGATCAGATCTTGAAAGGTATCCCGAATACTAAGTGTTACATTGATGATGTCATAATAAGTGCGAAGGATTTAAAAACACTTACTTCATTAGTCCGGCAGGTTTTAAAGCGTTTAAATGATGCCTGTGTAAGAATTAATATAGCCAAATGTCATTTCTTTGTGGCTAAGGTAGAATTCTTGGGTTTTTTGGTATCAGGCGAAGGGATACGACCAGCTCCAGGTAAAGTGGAAGCGATCCGAAATGTGCCAACTCCTAACAATGTAAGTGAGCTGAAGTCATACCTTGGTTTAATAAATTTTTATAGAGAATTTGTGCCGATGCAGTCATCGAAGTTATCCCCGCTATATGAATTAACAAAAAAAGGCTCTGCATTTGAATGGTCACATGCATGCCAAACGGCATTTCACAATAGCAAAGTAGCTTTGTCTGAAAAAAGTCTTTTATCCTTTTATGATTCATCAAAACCGATATTGCTGGCTTGTGATGCTAGTTCTAAGGGAGTGGGGGCTGTTCTTAGTCACCTTAATAAAACTAATAGTGAAATTCCGATTGCTTTCGCATCAATGACATTGACAATTGCTGAAAAGCGTTATTCTCAGGTCGAGAAAGAGGCACTAGCCATTATATTTGGTGTCAAACGTTTTCACAAGTATTTATTTGGTAGACAATTTATCTTATTTACAGATAATCAACCACTTCGTGCGATATTTGAACCAAGTAAACCAGTTTCGGCATCTTCAAGACTTCAAAGGTGGGCGGGAAAAATACATCAGCACGAGAGGTAATTAAGGCTTTTGAAAAATCATTTGCTACGTTTGGATTGCCAGAGACGATGGTAACGGATAATGGTCCTCCATTTACCAGCACGGAATACATTAGCTTTTTGGCCCATCTTGGAATCGAAGCAAAGAAGAGTCCTCCGTATTATCCGCGAGCGAATGGATTGGCAGAGACTGAAGTGCGTGTAGTAAAACATGCTCTTCAAAAAGATATTCAAGGAGAATGGCGAGTAGTTTCAAATGAAGAGCTTGAACGAGCTATTGAAAAGTTTCAGTTCTATTATCGATCAGCGCCGAACACCGCAACATCACGTAGTCCTTCTGATTTTTTACATAAATATTCACCGAGGACTTTGCTGACTCAACTGCGTCCTGGTTTTGGACAATCTCATATTGGTAAAAATAAACAAAATTTATATAATTCTTTGTATTTTCCAGAAAAGTTATACAGTGCTGGTGACAAAGTGCTTTTGAGAACAAATGACCAGTGGGTTGCAGCAAGTATTCTTCAACTTCTTTCAAAAAGCAGATACCTCGTAAGCTGTGATGGTCGAGTAAGGGTAGCTCATCGCAACCAATTGAGGTCATCAGGGATCGATTTAAAAGAGGTGGAGAGAGCTGCACGAGAATCAATAGACAGCAATGAAAAGGGGTCCATATTATCTCATAATAAAAATGAAGCCATTCCACCAACGCAGAATACTGTAGAAAACAATCACGAAGTTGCCCCTGAAGAACAAACGATGAGACGATCAACACGCCAGAAGAAAATAATCAATCCTTTTCATTACGCTAAATTAGGTGAACCTTCTTATTAAAGTAGGGAAGAATGTACTGTATTTACTATTATACTAATGTATTTGAATTAATCTTTATATACTTCTATTGTATTACATATGTATTTATTTACCGCTGCACAACTTATGAAGAAACATGAAATAAAAGACAGTTGATTGTCAGCTTCTAATTGATTCGGTCGTTCATATCTATGAGTCTCTTATAGGTCAAAACTTTATGACCAAAGATAATAATAATACCAAGATGTCGCATCCCATACAAAATATTGGAACCCTTAACGTCTGGTCACTCTGGGATCTAATATGCGATCCCACAACATGTTGCTATCTGTCAAATGTTGCTTTGGCCAGCATAAAGAGCGAGAGCGAGAAATCTCTACCTGTATACAACTTAAAATTTGAATTCTCTTAAAAATGTATATCTAAATCAGGGATGGAAAATGACATTTTTTTAATGTACTGAAAACTTCTTTAAAATTGTACTGAAATGAAGTCAATTGTACTGAAATTTTTTTTTGTTGAATGAAAAAATATTTTATATGTAATGCAAATATTTTAATCTCTAAAACACAAACAAAAACAACTCACAAATATACACATTTTGTACAATGTACATGCATAAAATATCAAATATAGAGATTATAATAAAAAAAGTTGAAAAACGTACAAAATGCAAGCACTTTGACAGAAGTGAAAATTATTTATATAATTATTGTTCAGTCTAAAAGTTCTTCTGAAAAAATTCTTGCATTTTGCACGTTATTTTTCAAAATATTCCCATTTACATATTATATCAAAATCATAGCACGATGAAATCTTAACAAGTTTTTTGTTATTATCAAGGCAGAACACGTTTGAACTTACATTTTGTTTCGACATTTCGACTTTATAATATTGTGGTATGAAACAATTCGTTCGACATTTGCGGACGAATGGGGAACGGAAAGAACGGCTTGCGCAAGGAATTTTCGGTGAATTTTATATTTAATATTTATGCGTTGTTTTTCAATTAATAATAACAAATAAATCACAGACAATAATAAATTTAGTTTCATTTAAAAAATAAGTTAAATAATTACTTTCTTAAGTGTATTTTTAAGCCCTTCTCGGTGAAGTGAAATTCAAAAATGCAATAAAAGGCAGTGGAAATAATTTTCTCGAAATTCAATCAATGTGAGTGATTCTTCTGTTCATATGGGCAAAGAATATTGTTTTGGAAGAGAACTCCATTTCATAGAAAGTCTCGCATAGCGATGTAGACAAATAGGCCAACAGATTTTGTAAGAAATATTAAAATGTTAATATCTCCATTTGTCCTCCACAAAGTCTTGCAATTCATCGTCTATTGCGGGAAATTTTCGTTGCAAAATACCTACCAGTCAAAGCACTCACCTTGATATTTTGTTGATGGAAATATTAAGTTCGATTTTGTTGCATTTAGTTATTTTGGTTTATTAAGTTTATTAAATGATTAGTGTAATTTTAACACTGGTAAGTTGATTTGTAAACTTCCTCATAATTTCCAAATTGAATATTTTTTGACGTTTTACTTCAAAATTGCTGCTGTAGTAACACCGAAAAATAATTATATGGATTGAATCCCAGCCTCTTTGCACCTTAAAGCCTAGTACCAGAGAGAAGGAACTAATAGAGAGAGTCAAATTCGACGGTGGCTCTCTTTTAGCCTACAAGCTACGATGTTGCGACTTGCGCAGCATCTTGCATATGTATAATTATTAACTCCATATAAAAAAAATGTGGGGACAAATACATATGCAAGAAGATGTGCATACTCACCACCTTTGTTTTTGTTTTGCACTGCCCGAGGTGAAAACATGTACACACCGATAGGAATTCAACACGTTATAAAAAATGTAAACAAAAGGTTTCGAGGGGACAGAGGAAATTTGACTCTCTCTCTATTAGTCTCTCTATAAGGGGGTGGCCCCGGCGCAGTGGAAGTAGTGCTTGACTGCTAACCTGGATGTGTGGGTTCGATCCCCAGTCTAGGCAGCATTCTTTTCTATATTCCCTCAACTGAACGCCACCCCTGGGATTTAATGAGATAATCAAAACCTTATTTCTCAATCCACTGTGCCAACAAAAATCTATCCTATCCTTCTATTCCTTCTAACATTTGCCTAATTTATAAGACCCTAGGTCTTACTGGCATATATATGTTTGTGTTGTTGTTGTTGTTGTTCTTTCTCTCTGCCTAGTACGCTGCTGATAGGAAATGAAAATTTCCTGTGATCTCCAAACAGACAACGAAACGCTTGCGAAAACACAACGGAAAATATCCTTGGAGAGTTTCACTAATTCCAAAAACAAAATCAAACATAAACGCAAAAAATCAGAGAAACCCATGATGTAAGAAAAATATTCCAAAATATATTATTTTATTGACAAACAACACAAAAACCACACAAATAACAATAATCTGAATAACAGTTAGGAGAAAATAAAAGAATCCAATCGGCTGCGCAACAGAATTGTTTTTTTTTTATGAACAGCTGAGATTGGTTTGTCAGTTCTGGAAGTAAAACGTAATAGATTTCCTGTTTTTGGTACTTTATTTGACACAAGCGTATTATAACTATACCGGGTAGGAAAATCTTTTATAAATAATAATTTATGTTGCGTTGAATAGTGGCTACATAAATGCTTATGCATTACATAACTATTCAGCCGTTTAGAGGTGTTTAGCGAATTCTAATAAATAAGGCTGAATATGTATGTAGTTCCTATATATGGGAAGTAAAAATTGAATACAGATAAAACCCTTGCAAAATGACCTTGTCATACCGTGTTCCTTAAGTCGGAGCATACACATTTCACACCTACATACATACCTACCTCACAACTTTTGAACTCACACGTAAATAAATTAATGAACAATAATGTTCTTTAATTTCTAAGGGAATACAAAATAACCAACAATGTACGAACCTACATACATAGGTATACCTACCTAGGTACCTCACAAAAAAAGGCACCAAAAGAAAATCCTTGCTACCTACCCTTTATTCGAAAATCGCGACGAACGAACAAAAAAGTTACTGAATCCTTGCGTTCGGTAAACTATCAGATAGGCTATCCACGCATCCAAAAATTTTCAGATACGTTGGGTTGTTGTTGCATCAGCTGGTTTGTCACAAGGGATTACAACAACACAAACCTATCCAGATAGCTTTGGAATGATCCGTAAAAAATGATAAGTAAAAAACAACCACTGCAAGAGACTTAAGGTAGAACTAGAATAGGCGGAAGCCAACGTACGTGGTCGTACGAAACCGAGCGAAAACAAGAAATTCATATGACGCGCACATAATTGCGATTTGGAACTTTTCGTTTAGTTTTCGTTAACTTTCGCCGTCGGACGTGAGAGCACTCACCGACCGCTCTTTCGTACGTGGACTGACAGCTAGCTTCAAAAATCAAAAAAATCACTTCCAACCACTCAAGTGCATTATGGGTGACTTATGAATTTGACGTTTTGGAAAGCAACTTTTCGTTCGCTTTTGACACTAGGCGGAACTGCTTTTCAGCGACACCGTGCGCACTTTCGCACGAAACTGAACGAAACTTCACGTCACGACACAGTTGGTCAGATTACCAACTTTGTAGCATAGTGTCGCGCCGTGAAGTGCAGTTGTCGCTTAGTGCGATATAGCTCATACAAATAAGTCGTGAAGTTCAGTTCCGCTGAAGTGCAGTTCCGCCGAGTGCGGTCCTACCTTTAATTGTCTCCTCCACTCGCCAGTCGCCACAAACAAGGCATCGCTTCATAAAAAATTCAATTTATATGTACATCATTCATATAACTAATCCTACGAAAGACAAAAACAACAAATACTTTTGCCTTTGAGAATTTAGATATACATTTTGAAGAGAATTCAAATTTTAAGTTGTATACAGGCATTGTATATAGAACCTATAGTACTATCATGAAACTGAATTTTAAGTTGCGAGATTAGCTCGTCATTTCCCATGGAAATAATTTTAATTTTAATTTTATTGCATATAAACATTAATATGTTTCCAATGTGTTTATCCAATTTTTTACTTAAATATTATAATGTTTATATACAATGTCGATATAATTTTGACATTTGCAATTTCGAGATCTCTGCCTGTATACAACTTAAAATTTGTATGTATGTATATCTCTATTCTCAAAGGCAAAAGTATTTGTTGTTTTTGTCTTTCGTTGAAATAGTATGAATGCACTGATCTCTATAATGCTTGTTGACTTCAAATAAATGCTCAATTTCGGCAAATATCTTCAATCACTTTCTTCGTTTGTATAGAGCGAGATATGAGGTCGTGGCCGGTACCCTTTAAAAAACTTGCCTCACAAAAACTGTTATACACTATAGGCTATTCACTATTGGATAGTGTATTCATACAAAAGTTTTGAGGCAAAAATATAGTCGTGGCTGGTACCCTCATATAACAGTATAACAGAGGCTCCAGCGGTATGGACGCTACTGGACCACTGATCTCTATAATACACTGGATAGTGAATAGCCTATAGTGTATAACAGTTTTTGTGAGGCAAGTTTTTTAAAGGGTACCGGCCACGACCTCATATCTCGCTCTATACAAACGAAGAAAGTGATTGAAGATATTTGCCGAAATTGAGCATTTATTTGATATCAGTTGATGTCAACAAACATTGCGGCTGTAAATAAAAAAAAATATAAGAAAATGCAGGTCCAGTAGCGTCCATTCCACTGGCGCCGCTGTTATACGATTATATGAGGGTACCGGCCACGAATATATTTTTTCCTCAAAAATTTTGTATGAATACACTATCCAGTGACCAGTGTATATAGAGATCAGTGTATGAATGATGTATAAATTGAATTTTTTATTTGTTGGTGGCGAGTGGAGGAGACTTGCGGTGGTTTTTTTTTTTTTAGTTTTTTGCTTATCATTGGTAATGGTGTGTATCTGTATAGTTAGACGTGCAGTAACTTTTTGTTCGTTCGTCGCGATTTTCGAATTAAGGGTAGGAGCAAGGATTTTCTTTTGGTGTTTTTTTTTTGGAGAGGTAAAGAAATTATTGTTCATTAATTTATTTACGTGTGTGTTCAAAAGTTGTGAGGTATAGTAGGTAGGTAGGTGTAGGTAGGTAGGTATATACATAGGTGTGAAATGTGTATGCTCCGATTTAAGGAAAACGGTATGAAAAGGTCATTTTGCAAGGGTTTTATTGTTATTCTATTTTTACTTGCGATATATAGGAGCTACATACATATAATGGCAAGTTATGGATTCGTAAAAAAAATCGAACTCGGGATTCTGATCAAAGTTGACATTACGATGATAGCGAAGTCGAAAAAAGTGGGTCTCGTAAATCTGTCTGTCTGTCCCTTCGGCTGCAGGCTAAACGGGTTTTTGGTATAGTACCCACCCATTTTTTTCATTATTTTTTTTAAGACGACCCCACCCCACCCATTTTTTCATTGTTTTTTTTAAGACGAAAAACAACGGTACCTGCCATACAATTTTTTTTTACCAAAAAATGAAAATCTTATTTTTCTCAAAAATGTGTGCACAACTTTAAAAAAAAAATCAGTAATTTTTTTTATAGAAAGGCAACCATTTTGTAAAAAAAAATTCCGAAAAATGGTTAGAAATGGTAGAACCATTCACCTAGAATATTTGAATGTTTCATACCAAAATTAAAAAAAAAATTTGTTTGGATTATTTTTTGAGAACTTAATAATTTTAAAACGACTCGGTAAATTTGTATTAAACTTGGTACCCAGCAGTTTTTTAACATTGTCTAGCAGAATTTTAATTAAAATTATTCTTATAACCGAAAATAACGGTACCTTCCCTACAAATGTTTAGAAACCGGTATTGAAAATCTCATATTTCTCAAAAACGGCTCATACGATTTTGATTAAAAATTTTGTGTAATCTAATATATATACGATCTACCAAATTAATGAAACAAAAATTTTATACGGTTAAAAAATGGTATGTATCTCTCAGGGCCAGTTGTACAAATATTTAAACCGTGGTTCAGCAATTTTTATCCACCGATTTCGCGGATTAATTGAGTTTCAACAGTGGTTTACTGTTCAAGTGTGTGATAATAACCAATTACATACTTAAACCAGCGTTGAACGTTAGTTAATCCGCCGAAATCGGTGAGTTAAAATCTTGAACAGAGGCTGAACCACTATTGTACAACTGGACCTCACAAAAGCATTTTTTTGATTTTCGACTATCTCATTATCAGTTTTACTGATTTTTCAAAGTTATTTTTTTGAAAATTCCGTATTTCGAAAATGGGTAGATGTTATATTTTTTTAATTCATTTCAAACGAAAATCAAAAATTTATTTTGTCTGAAATTTTTTGTACGCAATATCATGAGAATTTATTTGAAGCTTTAGTTAAAAAAAAATCATTAAAATCCATTAAAACCAGATTGCTGTAAGTCCTTTAGTTTTCGAGAAAATTGAAAATTACCAAAATTATTATTATATTTTTTTCAAATTTTATTTTTAAAATTTTGAGTTTAAAAATCATTTATTCAAAAACTAAGCGCTAAAATACTTTATTTAAAAACATGCATTAAGAATGAATATCTGGCTTTAAGATAAGCTATAACATATTATTGTAATTGTTGGTGTTGTGTGTTTAGTGTTTTTATATTCATTTTCTATTTTAAAATTTTTTTTTTAATTTGCCCCTCTCACCTAAAGGGGTGGACAAATATAGTGGAACGATATCTTAAAATCGCGTCCATATAATGTACCAACAATAAATACAAAATTGCTGCTTTTGTCACAAAATGCACAATTTTGGATCAAGTCGAATTTCAAAAACCGTTTTTTGTATGAAAAAAAGTATATGTTAATCTTTTTTGTAGGAAATATTTCAAGTTACAAATTAGTCTTCGACATTTTTTTGTACAACTTACCATTTGGGAGTTATTACTGAAAACCCATTGTAGGGGGCCTTTTTTTAACTTCATTGACTAGACTAATATGGAATTTTCAAAAAATAACTTTGAAAATTATTTTAAAAATCAATAATTTATTTTTTTGAAAATTTTGGTATCCAATATTATTAGAACTTATTTGGAGCTTTTGTGCAAAAAAAATTTATTAAAATCAGTTCAACTGATAATGAGATAGTCGAAAATAAAAAAAAAATGGTTCTATGAGAGATACCATTTTCAAACGTTAGATAATTTTTTGTCCCAAAAAAATAGTAGATCGCACAGGTATAACTTCACACAAATATTTTAATCATAATCGTATGAACCGTTTTTGAGAAAAATGAGATTTTCAATACCGGTTTTTAAACATTTGTATGGCAGGTACCGTCTTTTTTGGTTATAAGAAACATTTTTTATTTAGATCTGCTAGATAATGTTAAAGAACTGCTGGGTGCCAAGTTTTATAAAAATTGAAATAGTCGTTTGCGAAAAAAAAAATTTGAAACTTTTTTTAAAAATAAAAAAAAAAAATTTGAAAAATTTTGGTAAACAAAACTTTTAAAAATGTTTCAAACATTTTGCATAAAAAAATTGATCAATATCAGTTGAACTGTTTTTGAGAAAATCGAAAATCAAACAAATGGTTCTATTGGAGGTACCATTTTTAATAATTTTTCGGATATTTTTTAAAATAAAATGGTTGCCTTTTTGTAAAAAAAATTACTAAATTTTTTTTTTTAAGTTGTGGGCACGTTATTTAAAAAAAATAATATTTTAATTTTTTGCTAAAAAAATTTGTATGGCAGGTACCTACCGTTATTTTTGGTCTTAAAAAAATGAAAAAAACGGGTGGGGTGACGCCTAAAAAACGCTAGGTACCAACTTTGAAGAAAATCGATCGAACAGTTTAGGCTGCAGCCTAAGGACAGACAGACGGACAGAATTGCGAGACCCACTTTTTTCGACTTCGCTATCATCGTAATGTCCCGAGTTCGATTTTTTTTACGAATCCATAACTTGCTATATAATATGTAGTTCATATATATCGCAAGTAAAAATAGAATACAAATAAAACCCTTGCAAAATGACCTTGTCATACCGTGTTCCTTAAATCGTAGCATACATATTTCACACCTATGTATATACCTACCTACTTACACCTACATACCTACACCTATACCTACCTACCTCACGACTTTTGAACTCAAACGTAAATAAATTAATGAACAATAATTTTCTTTAATTTCTCAGGGAATACAAAATAACCAACTATGTATGAACCAAAAGAAAATCCTTGCTACCCTTTCCTCGAAATTCGCGACGAACGAACAAAAGTTATCTATACAGATACACACCATTACCCATAGAGAAATATATTATCTAGAGAACCGACTTCAGGGCTTTTTCTCTTTCACCCTACAAGCTGCACTGAGAGATTTCCTCCACAAGGGTGAGCACGTTTTGGTTGCCCTAATGCATTTTAAATGGAACGCGCCAACACAATGGGCCCTACCAATAACCAAATTTAGTGACGACTTAAATATTTCAGTAAAATGGACCATAATAGAATGGGCTCTAGCTAATAAACCATATATAGTATGACCTTAATATTCAAGTGGACTCTTAATAATGAATCATATATGGAATGGACTTCAAAAAATTAAACATTCCATGAATGGTACATTATTTGGGATCACCAGAATTAAGGTTAATTTTACTGAAATATTTAAGTCGTCGCTAAATTTGATTATTAGTAAGGCCCAATGACACTGTTGTGGATATTGCTCAGTTTTGCTCAAATAAATTGAATAGGTCGTTAAGTATTCAAAAAAAAAAGCCGTTGAATTCAAAAATTGGAAATTGAAATTAAATTTTAGTAAAATTTCTTTTTGTAACCCTTTATCAATATAAATTATAAGAAATATCGTTTATTCTTCAAAACAGGCATTTTTTGGATGAATGTTTACCACTTTTTGATTTTTATCTTTTTCGCGAATGCTTTAAAAAAACTATACAGATGATAGATATTGTTTATCCACTTGTTTTGTAAAATTTTAAGATTTTTCGAAATTTTTTTAACCAAGATATTGACATATTTCTGTTGTTTTATTTATCACCTCATAACTCTTAAGTTATTGCATTTATAGGATTAGTTTTTTTTAAATTCGCATCTAGGAAAATAGACAATTAATTTAATATATAATACATAACTGTACACCCTACACGACCTTCACAATAGTTAAACAGATTAGAAACAGGAAAAAGGTATGCACGTTTGTGGTAGGTATTTTTCATTCATTATTTGTTAAGGTGCCTTCATATGCTTAGTTTGGTTGGCTGCTAACTTTTATTCTAATAGTCTGATCGTTAATGTTGAGGTCTTAAAATTCAGGTTGAATATCAGGCTAAATTTTTTTTACAAAATCTTTGCAGAGTAACATAAAGTATGTTTACAATACAATATGTGTAAGATACAATATATATATACTGTATATGTATTGTAAACATACTTTTATGTTACTCTGCAATGATTTTGTAAAAAAATGTAGCCTTATATTCAACCTGAATTTAAAGACTTCAACCCTAACGATCAGACTATTAGAACAAAAGTTATCAGCCAACCAAACTAAGCATATGAAGGCACCTTAACAAATAATGAATGAAAAATAGCTACCACAAACAAGCATACCTACATATGTATAGCAAACTTTTTCCCGATGCGAACCCAATTTGCCAAGGTTATGCTGTTTTGTTGCACACACTCCACCGTCTTTAGAATTACTATCTCCCTCCAACCAGTATATTCTTAGTAGCAAACTTTTTTTAATTTTTTCTTGTGTATTCCTCTTCTTCGTTTCGTTTGCCTCGATGAAAATTATTCTCCAAAAATTAATTTATTTTTTTTAGTATGAAATTTTTAACGGTTTTGAAATTTTTTTAAAGCTGGTACCCGACTGTCATTCTGGCTTTAATTTGAATTTTAAATTTTGGAAATCCGACCATTGGATTCAAAGATATAAGCATTTAAATGACCGCAAATCGGGTGTTTTCAATTTTTCAACTTTTTGAGCTACTGGCACCAATTTGTTGTTGTATCAAAAATTCGCACTTATTCACGGACAGGGAATTTAAGAGAGTTTTCTCTCATTGAGCTAAAATAAAATTTGAGGGTGTTTTAGGCAAGGGGGTTACGAGTCGGTTCTCTAGATAATATAGGTACTCTATAGCCGCGTTTTATTATCTACGGATCTAGATCGGGATCATCTTTTAACACGTAATACAACACCAACTTTGGATCCTGCTCTGTATCTGGATCTATTTTAAAGATCCGAAAATAAGTTTTAACTCTGGCGAGTAGACGGCTCTTTAGTCGGTAGGGAGTACAAACTGTAGTATAAAGAAAGAAGACAGTATCTACATGAAAAATAAACAAACATAAGAAAAAAAGAGATGAGCATACATCACTGTTGTCATTATGGATCCGTATCGTTTTATTTTTATGGGATGATCGTGATCCAGATCCTTAGATAATAAAACATGGCTTATGCCATTACCAATGATAAGCAAAAAACTAAAAAAAAAAAAAAACAACCACCGCATGTCTCCTCCACTCCCCACCAACAAGGCTGGCATCGCTTCATAAAAAAATCAATTTATACGTATTATAATATTAGCTGTGTTTTATTTTCCCCGAGATCCGAACCAGATTGGATTTGCTTACGAAAATACATGTATAACAAAAACAACACAAGATCCAACTTTGTTTTGGATTTGGATTTCCAAATCCGTTTTGAACACACACCCTTAATTTGTAAATGTCGTCAGTAGTGTAAAGAAAAAAGACAACGGGTGTATACAAATAAAAAAAACAAAAGGAAAAAAGAGTTGGGTATATAAGAAGTTGTCACTGAGATCCTGGGTTGTTTTATTTACATGATCTGATCTGGATTGGATCTGGGGGAAAATAAAACGCAGCTATTGTCTTTGTTTGTATTCTATTATCTATGTTTTTATTCTATTATCTTTTATATCGCGTGCTCTCTATGGCTACTTTTGACAATTCCGAAGTTGTATAGAAATAAAAACGGGGAGCATAGTATATAAACAATAATATATCAACATATTGCTGTATACAAAAGTAGATAGAGATGATAGTACTATAGGTTTTATATACAATGATACAGGTAGAGATTTCTCGCTCTTTAAGCTGGCCAAAGCAACATTTGACAAATAGCAACATGTTGTGGGATCGCATATTAGATCCCAGCCGTTAATTTTTGGGTTCCAATATTTTGTATGAGATGCGGCATCTTGGTATTATATTATCTTTGCTATGACCCTGTTTAGATTGGGAAGATTAAGTCCGGACTAGTGAGTGCCATCGTGTTTACATTGAAACTTTGATGCAGAGAGAAGGAACTAATAGAGAGAGTCAAATTCGACGGTGGCTCTCTTTTAGCCTACAAGCTACCAAAGATACTGAATTATAAAGATTGGAATCTTTCGAACGTTCCATCCCCCAAAACCCATTTGTTTACATTGTTGTTTTTGTAATTTCATCTCGTGTCGATGAATAGATGTGAATTGCAACAACAATTTATGCAGTAGTGAATTCATATTTTTGCACTAGTGTGCGTTAAAACATGAACACTAGTGCAAAAATATGAATTCACCACTGCCCGCCATTTTGTTTAGCTTGTAGGCAAACCAGAATGACAGCCGAGGATTCCAATCTTTATAATTCAGTATCTTTGCAAGCTACGATGTTGCGACTTGCGCACCATCTTGCATATTTATAATTATTAACTCAATATAAAAAAAATGTGGAGACAAATACGTATGCAAGAAGGTGTGCATACTCACCACCTTTGTTTTTGTTTTGCACTGCCCGAGGTGAAAACATGTACACACCGATAGGAATTCAACACGTTATAAAAAATGTAAACAAAAGGTTTCGAGGGGACGGAGACGAGGAAATTTGACTCTCTCTATTAGTTCTTTCTCTCTGCTTTGATACGCCTCAAAAATTTGACGTAAATGGAATTTATGTGAATCACAACAAATTTTCATCCAAATTATTTGCAGTCTCGAAAGTCTGAAAGTGTTGATAAACAATAACAATTAGTGAAAGTTGTAATAAACTATAAGGAATTATGAACATCATAGAAGAAGAAGAAGTAAAATGTTTGTGCCTATCGGTTATAAGTGCATCGGCGTGCCTTTTAATAGCCAGCGAAGGCGAAAAAAAAAGAAAACCAGAGTTTGGGCAAAACCTTGGAGATTACGCCGAGAAGAAAGAAACTCTTTTAATTTTTTAAATAATGAATTAAGGTGCGAAGACAAACATGCATACCGTCAGTACTTAAGAATGGATGAGAACTGTTTTATCGAGCTTTTAGGTTGGTTTTATATTTATATTTATTTATATAAATTGTTAAATATCTATCTATAACACTGATTTTAGGTTACGTGCGAACGTACATTCAAAAGCAAGACACTATTCTGAGACCAGCGATTCCTGCGGAAGAAGTTTTGGCAATGTATTTACGTTTTATAGCAACAGGCGAATCGTTCAGGAGCTTAGACTACCAAACGAGGCTCTCTGTCATTTATATCAAATAATATAAGTGTTTGTTCTAAAGCTATATACAGTGCCTTGAGAAATGAATACTTAAAAGTAAGTTCAATTCCATCTGGTTTGTGAAATATATACAGAAATAAGTTATTTCTTTTTAGTTTCCTTCAACTACCAACGAATGGGAGAAAATGGCAGACGAATTTTATAACAAATGGCAGTTCCCACCCACGTTAAAACAAAGTGCCTGATCGGGCCTTTTGGCCCCCTGTTTTACATTTTGGCGATTTGCCCGGGCCAATTAGAAATGGCCTCAAATCTATATTTTAGAAGTTTTAACCTATTGATGAGATATATTACGAGTATGGGTTCGATGAACTGTACGAAAACGAGAAAGAAAGTTTCTTAAAGTCAGTTCAAAACTATTATATAGAACTTTGTAAACAGTTAAAAAGTAGATTAAATTTGTGTGACAATTTGTTAACAGCTTTTCAAATTTTAGATTTGATTTCTGATCATTTGACAACTTTCCAAACTTATTCAGTTGCACTGAAAATATAATGGCTGAATGGCTACAAAACTGTTTAGAAGAAATAAATAAAGAAGATCATGATATTGACGCTGTTAAATGGTAGGTTCAGTTGCATGAAATGAAAAATTTTGCTGGTGATCATTTATTTAAAAATATTTCTTCTTTTGCAATTCATTTATTTAGTCTTCTACAAAGCAGTGCCTCTGCTGAGCGGGTTTTTTCATCTCTGAACAATATAAAAAATGATAGTCGAAATAAGTCATCGTATGAAATTATTCACTTGTTAATGAGCCTTAAAGATTGTATGCAGGGCAACTGTTCTTGTTCTCTTTACAGACAGTTCTATACTCTCGCTTTCTATAAATTTTCTTTTATTCATAATGGAAGTCCAATGTTCGGAATGAAATTTCTTTACTTCTAAAAGTGATTTGATTCTTTGCGGAGTTTGTCTATCGGGTTTTCATTTTAAATGTACAAAAATCAGTGAAACCATACGGGCTACGCTTGAATCAAATGATAACATATTTTGGAAGTGTGGTAGTTGCAAAAACATCTCCTTTTTGGGTTGCATACCTAAAATTAAAGACCTTTATCGATTCTTTGTTGATAATAAATCTGTGATTATACCTTAAAATATTACTATATTATTTTTATTTAGTGGTTCAAAACCAAAAGATGTCTTTGAATTATTAAAAAATGTGATACATCTGTGATTTTTTTAAAATTATTTTTTAAACTAAATGTAAGAAGTTTAATGATTAAATAAATTACAAGAATAAATACCAATATTAATAAATTGTAGTTTTATTTTTTAAGGAAGGATTTTATGTTAAATATTTGGCCCCAGCTTTTGTCAAATGGCCCTCAAAAATTTCGAATTGGCCCTCACTGCTTTTTTCTTCGCGGCAACGCTGTCCCACTTTGCCTTGTGTTTGTTGAAATAGGCTGTAATGGTAGGGTAAGCGATGCAGGAGTTCTGAACCGCAGTGACCTAAGAACTGTGTTAAACAATGCAGATAAATATTTCCCTCCTGAAAAGATAATAGGAAACAATAGAAAACTACCATTTTCTATTATAGGAGATGATGCATTTGCATTAGAAAAACATATGCTGAAACCTTACCCTTACAGCAGCAAGGAGAACTCCAAAAAAATTTTCAATTTTCGGCTAAGCCATGCTAGGCAAACAATTGAACATTCATTTGGAATCCTTGCAAATAGATTCAGAGTTCTCCAGACGGAAATATATGTTCGTCCGGAAAAAGTTAAGCAGATAGTTCAAGTATGTTGTGTTTTGCACAACTATTTACTAGAAAAAAATACTGTTGGTACCGAAAATCACCCTGACGGCCCCAAACCACATTTAGCCTCAGAAAATTTGCAAGCAGCACCAAAAAAATGTTCCGCGGCTGCGTCTGTCATTCGAGACAACTTTGCCGCATACTTTTCCGAAGAAGGAGAAATACCGTGGCAAAACCACTATATATAAACAACAAAATGTTTTAACGTTTTACTTTTTATATGAAAATAAACATAATCAGCCCTATCACAAATTCCATCGTAATCGAAAATTTGCTACGAATCACGAAAACTGTATTGCAGTATCCATTCGTAGTGGAAAATCTATTAAGAATTTCGAAATTCGGGAAATTTGCTATCACAAATTCCGAATGAAACGGAAATATGACTTCCTTTTCTACGACAACTGATTCTTGTCGTAGCCAAGTGGTAAACGATTGTGTTTCATTAAAAAAATAGTTTTTTTTTACAAATTCTAAAATTTGCAATGGTTGCAAACGCAAACTATTCAATTTTTATTTTGTTAAAAGTTCTACAACTCTTAAATAATTGAATACAACGCCAGTGAGAAACATTGCAAAGAAGTCGAAACAAAACAATTGCGCTAAAAAAAAAAACAAAGGAAGTCATAGAACACATCACTTTTAAAACAAGCCGGATTAAAATTTGTTCCTCAGTACATTTGAAACCACTTTATTTTTTAACTTCAATTTGTTTTAATGCTGAATATATTATTTTCTTGGGAAAAAATGCTAAAACATTGAATAAATAAACAAATATCAACAACACAGTTTTTTCACGATCAATAACTTGACAGCTGTAATAGTGCTCTGAGATTATGGGAATTTTTTGCGATATTTATTAAAACAAAGAGCCTAGCCATACTTAACACAAATGTTCAGCTTTTTTTGAAAAGGAAAAAAGATGGGACTTTTTAAAAAGTTTAAGGGATTTTTGTTTTTAAAAGCTCCAAGTATTGCTGTGACATAGGACAGCTGATTTCGAAATTCAGAATTAATTCTTTTAATGAGGCATTGCTTTTTTCGATTCCATTCGGATTTGGTGAATGCTTTTTTTCGGGGTTCATAGTGGAATAATCCATTCGGAGATTTTCCACGATGGATTCTGTGATAGGCCTGAATAACATAACATTAAGAATTAAGATCAATAAAAAAAATAAACTTAAATAAGAATTCATTGCTTTTTAACTTAAAATAATAATAAATTAACTTATAGTAATTTTTCTTTTTCAACTTAAGTCTTCTTCAATTAAGGCTTCAACGCTGTATAAATCTTCGTACTCATAATCACTCAAATTTTCCATCGCTTGCTCCAATATATTTTTTGGTTTTGAAGATGATGATGATTGCTCCGGTGTTTCAAATATATTTGTCTGAGTTGTTTCTATATCCTGTAGAAATTTGGGAAATACAGTACACTCGCGTTATCGTGAACAACACAAAAGTGAACACTAGTTTTATTTAATTATCTGAACAACACAAAAGTGAACACTTCTTTTATTTAATTAACTACATACTAACAAACTAATAATATCAATGAATTTCATCAAGTGGTTAAAATTAAAAAAAAAAATGCTTCAATAAATTAATTAATTGTTGAAAGTTTAATTGAAAAATATCTAAAAACAATTAACTAATGTGAATTTTTTATAATTGTTCACAATCAATCGTTCACGTTATCGCGAGTGTACTGCAATTTTTTAAGCTTGGGGGGTGGTGAAAAGCGTATGTTAGAAAAATCTTATGGAGTCCTTGACATTTCTTGTTCACGAAATTTTTTGTAAACACAAATAATTTTATGTTCAAGGAATGGGAGCTCTCAATTTACAGGTGTCGACGTTACCATTGTTAATTTCGACGCCTCAAGTTTTTTTTGGACATTCATTAGAACTTCCATTATGACCCATTTTAATTCCATTTGTAAGTTTTCTGGAAGTTTTATCATTTCCATTTCAACCATATTGAAAAAAGGTTTAAGAGGAGATTCTTCTTTTTTTCCCTCATGAATCTTTTTCAATGTTTCAGAAGCTGCGTCCATTGTTTTCAAACATCTTGTTTGAAGTTCTGACTGTAGTTTTCTTTTCTAAAAAAAAAGGTAAACAAAAGTATAATATGTATATGTATAGATATGTACTTAAAGTTTGACTTAAATAAAAAATGATTTCAGTTGTTCCTTTAAAAAGCTGTTTTTTCAAATTATTGGGTCTATAGAAACGTTTTTGGGCTATGTGAAGATTTATCCAGCGAAAATGTGGACTCGACCAGATATCAATAATTTAATATGTAATTTCGCGGTCTCGCGCATTCAAAACTGCAGTATGGGTTATCTAGCTGGGGAGGTTCATATGCAACTACATTTAATTCTTTATTGATTGCCCAAAAACACTTAATTCGTATTATTTGCAATAAAAATCGTTTCGCTGAAAGTTGGCCTTTATATAAGGACCTAAGGATTCTGCCTATGAGACATCTTTACGTTTTTAAAGTGCTTAAAGAATTTTTCAAGCAAAGTGGTAATATGCCTAGTAGAAACTCTATATTGTACAATCTACGTATAAACAACATGCATCTTGTTATTGAACCTACTGCTCACAAAGCGCATTTCTCTCATTTTTACACTGCTACAGCCCCAAGGTGCTTTAACAAACTACCAATGTCCAGGGATGGGACTTTTTGAAAAAATGTCCGGAGTAGATTTGGAAAAAAAACGCAGTAGATCCAACTTTTTCGCAGTAGATTTTTATATTTTCAAAATATAAACAAGAAATAACATAAATAAACATAAATAATTTAAAATAATAAAATATATATTCTGCCCTACCGAGGTATCCGTCGGAGCGGAAAACTCTCCGAAACGCATACGACGTCGGAGGTTCAAAGTTCATTAGAGATGTCAAAAATGTCACTTCAAAACACACTTTCTCGCACTTCAACGCAAAACAACATTGCGCGTTCCATAATGTCGGAAAAACGTTCCGAACGCTGTTCGGAAGAATAACTCCAAGCAAAAATCCTCCGATTCCGGTCCGACGGATACCTCGCTAGGGCAGATTCTTTTTTAGCTCTGATCGTTTAGAGCTTCAAATTTGTGTTTCTTTTTTAGTTCTGAGCATGTTCAGGCACGCTCTGTGAGCTCAGAATAAAATAGTAAAATGGAGTAAAATGCTGAACACACACGAGATGACGGGAAATTAAAAAAAATCGTCGTCAAAACAATAAAAATGGCGGAAGAGGCTGATTGTTCTAGTGGAGAAGGTAAAATAATGATAATAAATAAATAATTTATAATCATGACAGTTCAGTGCTCAAGTTGTTTCATAATTAAATCAGAGAGCTCTGAACATACGCTGCTCAAAACTTATTCTGTTCGCTCAGACTCTGCTCAGCTCTGAACTAAAAAAGAAAAACGTCTAATGAATGATTTTTTTTGTAAAACCAAAAGTGCAGTAGATTTTATTTAAAGGCAGTAGATTTATTTTTCGAAAAAAATGAAGTAGATCTACTGCAATTGCAGTAAAGTCACAACCCTGCCAATGTCTATAAGAATGAATCAAAACATTAATTCTTTTTTAAAAAAAATAAAAGACTGGCTATTCACTGTGGACTTAATTTATATTGAAAATTATTTTTGTTAACTTATAGTAATACTCTTAATATGTTGGCTTGTTTGCTTTTTATTATATTTAAAAAAAAAAATCACAATTTATTATTTTATATAATGTTTACATGAAGGTCTTTAATTATTATTATTGTTATTACTGCAAATTTTAATTATTTAACTCTGATTGTCACCCCACATCAGTTTCATTTTGTAAAATCCATTATAATGTATGTATCATTCAACTCTAACTTATAAGTTATAAAATGATTACTATTTATTCATTGTTAAACATAAATTGTTAAACTAGTATTTAAGTTTTAAATGAATAAAATATGTTCTTATCTATCTATCTATCTATCTCTTCTACTGAAGGTGTTGCTTTCTTGCGTGGATTCATTTCGTTACTACATTATTGAAGTGCTTTGAACTACTTTGACCATTGATTTATTTTAACTTATATCTTAATTCAGGGTACAAAGTTCATTATTTATTAATTCCAAATTATATCTTAAAAATATTTATTAAATTAGATCTTAAATGTCTTTTATTGACTTAACATGAATTTTATTATTCAGAAACCCAGGAACCATAGCGAGTTGCAGGAGCACTTATGCGTCCACTTCTTGTTAAATATTTCATACCACTAGGTTCTACATTTGAAATTTCATCATCTGATGAATTATCTGAACTTGTTTTTACATCCCAGTCAGAGCTTTCCTGATCAAGGGCATCATAAAATGTTGATGAATTCATTGATCGATCAGCTTCTTCCCCGATGTTCATACTATATTCATTGTTATTTACAATATTATTGTTTTTAGGTTGAACAATATCGATTTCTTTAAATCTATTAATCAAATCACGGCTGTAGTTTTTAATGTTTTCCTCATATACAATTTCACTGCCTTCAATATTATTATTATTCGTTTTTGCTATAAATCTTCGATTTCTTCTAAAGTGATTCCCAAAATTATCAATTAAGATATAAGATCTTGCATTGACAATACCCACAATCTTGCCATAATGCCATTCTTTTCCACATTTTTTAAAAATAACCCTATCATTAATACACAACACCGGCTGCGATTTTGCATTCCTATCATAGTAATATTTTTGCCTTTCTTTTTTTAAATTAATTTTCTGTTGAATAAATTCCTCTGCGAACTCATTATGAAAGAGTAGTTTGTCAGTTACTGGTAACTTCGTTTTAATTAGTCTGCCAAAGAACAGCTATGCTGGAGCTAATTGCATACTTGCAACTGTTGTTGCATTATATTCCAATAAGCGGTATTGAAATTTATCTACTTCACCAACCGCAACACACCTTTTGAGTATATTTTTAGCTATCGCTACTGCTTTTTCAGCTAAGCCTATCTTAGCATGAGCATATCTCGGGCTTGAAAATTTGAACTTGATATTTTCTTTGCTGGCAAATTGATCAAATTCTCTTGACCCAAATGGACTATTGTCACATTTAATTTCAGTTGGATACCCTATGCGGTTAAATATACCTGGGCCCTTATTATGAAATACGAAACGAACGGCAGAAAAAACGAAACCTAGGGAAACGATAGTCACGGTGTAAAGCGATTATGAGAAACGAGAATGTAATCAAGGAAATGTTGCCAAACAAAAATGAAATATAACATTTTCTCAAACCGCAGCAAACTTCACACCTATTAGCAAATGTCAAAATACAAGTGTTTATAAAATTTTATTTGCATTACTCAAAAAAAATGTTGGATTGGTTTCCATAAAAGACACAAGCAAATCCAATTGTTTGTCATTAGTTGGAGGCCTAGAAATATATATATAATATTTTGTTTTTCACACTTTTATTTACTACATTTGACTCCCATTTTTTTAATTTCAATCAAAACAACCGAGGACCAAACAAAAACACAATTTTAACAAATGACAACAAATCCAAAACGAAAGCAAATGTCACTCGTTAATTTAAAACGAGTTTCCCTTTTATTAACGAGTATCGTTACTCGTAATCGTAAATAAAATACGAGTTTCGTTTTTTCTACTACCATTCTCGTTTCTCGTAATCGCAATTTAACGAATACGCGGTATTACTTACGATTATCGTTTTACATAATTAGCCCCCTGAGAGTTTTTCAATATGTCCAGATGTTTTCTATGATTTTTTTCTGTTACGATAAAACCTGAGTAAGCGTCGATTAATGCTATGAAGTCGCAACCAGCATATTCAAAAAGATCCATTGAGACTTTATGAAAAGGATATTTTGGATTTTCTTCTTGAATTAGAGGTTCTTTTTTGAATTGTTCGCATATGGTGCAGTTCGTAACGTCATTTCTGGCCAAAAGTATGACATGCGAGTTCGTGCAAGGGTTTTTTCAATCCCTAAGTGGGGAGCGTGTAGCCACTTACATATGTTTTTCTGTAGTTCACATGGGATTACTAATCGATGATCTTTAAAAAGTAGTCCATTTTCGAAGGCCAATCACCCTCTACATATTTGCACAAACGTTTGTATTTTTCATCGAAATTGATTGCATTAAGATATGACCTATAATTATTTTCCGATAAACATGCGCATCTTCACATTCTTCCGGTAATTGTGCACGCGACAAGCAATCAGCTACTAACATATCTTTACCAGGTGTATAGACAATCTTAAGTTTCGGGTATTTAAGCAACTGCATAAACATGCGCTGTAACCTTGGTGTGACATCATCAATATCTCTACTAGTGTCTCCAGCGGTTTATGATCGCTTTGAACTACATTCACGTGCATACAGAAAGTAGTGAAAACACTCACACGCAAACACAATTGCCATTAATTCTTTCTCTATCTGAGCCCACTTTTGCTAAGTGTACGCCCAGTGCATAACTCATAAGCCACTGGATGCCCATTTTGCAAAAGGACGCATCCCAAACCGTCCTTGGATGCATCTGTCTGAACAATGACTAGGTCAAGTGGATTGTATATTGATAACAATGGTTCAGTTGTAATTATATTGATCAAGTTGTCTAACTCATTTTGATGTTTTTCATTCCACTGCCAAACAGTCTCTTTTCGCGTCAAACAGCGCATTTCAGCAGTTGGTCTTGACAGATTCGGTATAAATTTTCCTAAATATTTGAAGAGACCTAAAAGCCTAATAACATCTGCCTTGTTGCTTGGTTTAGGCATGTCATTGATTGCACGAATGTACTTAAAATCTGGTTTAATTTCCCCATCTGATATGATATGACCCATAAATTTATTTGTTTTTGGCGATATTGGATCTTATTTCATTTCATTTCATTTATTTATTGTAATTCAAATCTTTTACATTAGATCGTTAAATCTTTAAATTTGCAAAAGTATAAAAATATGGTAATTAGTTAAACAACGAAGCTAGAAAAATTGGAATTTAAGATTTACTTCAAGTTAGGCAACTCTTTTGAATCATTTAAAATATTTAAATTATATTAGAAAATTACTAAAATTGAGTGTCCTATTCACTATTCAAATGCAATAGCAAAACATCATAAAAGTTACGTGCACAATACTGTCTTCTTATACTTAGGGGCAAGGAATTCCATAATCCGTTTAAAACGAAAAACTGACGTTCGGAAGATAGAGAGTTGAAAGTGGGCTGTATAAAAGCCCTTCCACACTATCCCACTGAGTATTAATACAAAGTGGAAAAGAATTCCATGCTACTGCCAAATTTGTGAGAGAGAAATTTCTTTTCATTTTTTGACCACACACAACAGTTTAATTTAACCTCAATAAAAATGTGATGAAATGTGTGACAGAATTAGAACCATTTCTAAAAATTCTCATGTATTAACACATGTCAAATCGTGTAGGCTGGGAATATCATATTTTGTTTCCACACTATTATACATGATTTGTTTCACACTTTTTTGACATGTATTAATACTCAGTGGGATAGTGTGGAAGGGCTTTAAGCACTAATGAACGCGAAGATACAGACAAATTAATTTTTTCGTAGAGGTATGTTGGTTCTTTTGTTAATATAATCCTATGCAAAAACTTTAAACTACTAAATTTAATAAACGTATCTAAATTACAACCGAGAATATTTTTTGTGTAACGTGAGACATGATCGTAACGCTTAAGATCATAAACATAGCGACAAATGTTATTAAAGGCCACATTAAGCTTTCTTCTAGTGTCTGAACAGTTATAAAATGTTATTTGACATCCAAATGTGATAATTGAAATTATTAGTGCTCTAACAAGCATTAGTCTTGTGGAAAATGGTGTATAGTGTTTAGACAATGACAGGCATCTTAGACACCCGTACACTTTTCCAATAACGCCTCTGACATGGTCATCCCACCTTAGTAATGAATTAAACAAGATTCCAAGATTTTTTGCTTTTTCCACATATTCGATTGGATTGCACCCAAGGAAAACAGCTGGAAAATAGGTTACGTCCAGTTTATTTCTATAGACAACTAAACATTTTGATTTTTTAGGATTCAGTTGTAAACTATTTTTCTCAGCCCAATCCACGATATTTTGCAACTCGCCGTTTAGCCTAACAACACGATCTTCAATTAATCCAAGTTTGCAGGAAAAGTAAAGCTGCACGTCGTCTGCATACATATGGATTTTTGCTTCACTGACGCATTGGGGTAAATCATTTATAAAAACTGTAAAAAGAAGTGGACCTAAAATGGATTCTTGAGGAACTCCACTCAATATATCAAGAAATTGTGATCTACAATCCTCGCTCAAATACACTAACTGTTTTCTTCCGCACAGATATGATTGAATTAAGTCTGCAGCGTTACTAGAAATTCTGAAATTGTTTTTAAGTTTAGATACTAAAAGCATATGATCAACCGTGTCGAATGCCTTCGAAAAATCCAGCAGATTTAAAAACGTTACCAGTTCATTACTGACTGCAATTCTTATATCATCAGATACTTTTAGCAACGCCGACGCACAACAATGCCGAGGTCTGAATCCAGACTGATTTTTACAAATAAGATTGTTTGTTTTCAAAAAACAAGATAATTGAATGTGAGGAAGTTTTTCCATGACTTTTGAGAGATATGGTAAAATTGAAATGGGTCTGTATTCAGGCTCACACAATCGAGTACTCGGTGTTTTAAGTATAGGAACTACTTTAGCATTTTTCCATACTGCAGGAAAACGTGATGTAAAGATAATTGAATTGAAAATGTAAGTTAATACCGGCAGAATATGTGGGAGAATGATTTTAACAAAGAGTGGATGGATTTCGTCAAGACTTGGATTGGATTTGGATTTGGATTTAATGCTCAGGAGAGCCTTAACAACATCTGTTTGTTCAATCCTCGGAAACTGAAAAGAATTAGCGCTGATACTACAATTAGCGCTGATGCTATAAGAAGATGCTATAACTGCAGAGGTAGATCTTTCAGACTTTAAAAATGTAGCATTAAGTTCATCCGGATTGATTGCATCCAAGTCTTGAGTTTTATTCCGACCGACCCCCAGATCTCTCAAATTTTTCCACAAAACTGACGATGGTTGACTACTATCAAGCCGCTTGGAAAAGTATAACTTTTTGGCATGCCTGATCTTGGAGTTAACTTCGTTTCGTAACAAGCGGAAATCTTCATAAAACTCCGGCAACTTGAACCTTTTCCATCTTTTATATACAGAATCTCGTTGGTTTCTTAACCTTTGAATTTCAGGAGTAAACCAATAGTTATTTGGAAACCTAACAGTTTTTGTCTTTAGCGGTACATGAGCCTTGAATAGACTACGTATTTTATTCTGAAAAAATTCAATTTGTTCATCTGGAGATACCATGAAATAAACTTCTTGCCAATTTACTTGGAAAATATCTTGTTCCAAGGCGAATATTGCAGATCACTTTTTAACGTCATGAAGATAAGATCATGCTTTGAAAACAGCGGCATAGATAATTGGCTATAAAATTCAACATTGGTATGCTCACTTACAAGAAATAGATCCAAAAGGGTTTCACTGGTATTTGTAAAATGAGTAGGTGTAGTCGCATTAACAGGATACAAATTAAGCGAATGCATTGTTTGAATGAAGCCTTCGGAAATTTCAGGTGCAAGAACATTACAATTGAAATCGCCACTGATTAAAACTTCAGAGAAAGAAGAACATATGTCTTCAAGAATAGCGTAAAAAGGATTTAAATTTATGGAATTGTAGGGTCTATACACTACTCCCAATAAAGTCTTATTTCTTCCATTCATAATTTCCAAAAAACAATATTCAATAGCATCTCCTGGGTTTGAAGAACAGACAATTTTAGCATATATTATATTTTTTATGTAAATAGCAACGCCCCCGCCACTGCTATGTTGCCTGTCAACACGAAAAACCTTAAAGCCATTAAGTGAGTAAAGAACATTACTTATTCCAGGTTTAAACCACGGTAAGATTTACCGCAACAATGATCAGCCTTCGATTCCCTTCTTAACTCTTTTTATTTTCGTTGTAGCTGCAAAATACTGGCAAGGTTGAGGGCAGCCATGGTACCATCAACCATTGGCTTACTTAGCTAGTGTTTTGCAAAAGCAACAAAGCAGGTGTTCAGTGATATTGGTTACATACCGAGGGGAATAGTTGATTCCTTATATCAACGAGTTTACTTATCATGCAGACGGGTGTTCTCATGAAGATGTACCAGCGGATGAGCTGAGGAAATAATGAGTTAGTCGGACTCTTATTTTATGAACGACCAACGGAACACCAGCACCAATATTAACTTTTGTTTTGAACATGGCTTAAATGCCCACCCTTAAGTTATAACTTTAAATTTTACTTAAAGAACTTTGACCGTTTTAAAGGATGGAACGCTAAACGCTCTTCCCTTATTCCCCAAATCTGCACAGAGGTCCACCGAGTAGTAAATTTCGCGATAGGTACTTTGTTTTATGTATTTTCCTCCTTCCTTCGATTTCTCAAAAATAGTTTACAAATTTGGTCTTGGTTAACGCTCCTCTTTCGAATGACTTTCAAAAATAATTATGGGTAGAGCAGCTGGAAGAATGTCCAGAACAACATTTTCAACTTTTTATTGTTTATTTTGCTTTTCTCTTAAAATATTATAGGGGGTGTGATACGGCCTTGGATTCGTCAAGTTTTGGGCAGCACCAACAACTTGGGGAATCTAGTGATTGTGTGAGTGAGTGAGAGTTTCGTTGGGATTCAACCTCGGAGTGGTACCGTAACCTAATTCCACGAAAGCTTTTGCCTGAGAGTATGAATGTGTGTGTAAAAGTAGAGGTCGGAGGGAAAATAAGCTGCGCATGACCAACCACTTCTTGGTTGACTAGCACAGCGAAAAGAATTGTTTCGAAAAAGTGATGAGATAGCAAAAAAAAAAATAGAAATAAAAAGTTGAGAAAAGATTTTAAGTCGTGAAGAATTGAAAAAGTCGAAATTCGTTTGAAAAATAAGTTTGAAGGGATTTCGGAAAGGAGTGAGAAAGTGAAAAGAATAGATATCTAGAGGAGATAATTTTCACCAGAAAAGGGGCGAAGGAGATATTGAGAAAGGAAGGAAGCAGGAAAGGATTTCAAGAAAAAAAGCTAAGTAGAGTGTTCATTTAAATAATTGTGTTTTAATCCGTTTTCTTAAACAAAAAAAAAGTGTTAAAAAAAAAAATTCGGTTGGCCTTTGTTCTCGTTTCTTTATTCCCAAAACCGTGGGACTCGTGACCTACATAACGTAGTTTTGTTTTACTGTTTATTTCGGGACCGAGTCTTAGCGGTCAATCCTTATATGGTCTTTGTTCGAAATTTTACTTAAAGCCTTTTTCTAAACTGTTCTTTCAAACCTTTGTTCTTTGATCCATTCGCATTTAATTTTGTATCGTCTATTTTCGAAAAAATTCTCGGTTTTTATCCTGGTCTTGCCAAGGTTTCCCAGATTCATTTAAAACCATTATTCAATAAACATTTCAATTCCCCATTAGGGAAATTTAAAACTTGTTTTTTTTTTATTAGTTTGAAAAATATTTTCAGCATCTGGTTAAGGCAACAACCATTAAAAAAAAGTTTCCTGGCGCCCACCCTACAACGTAAGTACGCCCCTGTACTTGCATAAATTCGTTTTATTATTTACCTACTTTTTATATCTCCACTTTAATTTTTTTTTTATTCTTATTCTTATTTTTGTTGCGTACCCACAAAAAAAAGAATCAACGAACCCACCCTAGCTGACTAGCCGGTTGGCTGCATCATATTTGCAGTTGTTACAATATTGTTTCTCTCCCTTCTTCGAATTTGACATTTCGTTAATCTGTCGATCTCATTCGCTTTAATCTTCCGCGAGGTTTTTCAGTAAATCGTCTTCATAAACAACATCCTAAATTCGCGAAATAATATTGTAACAAATTGGCGCCCAACGTGGGGCGAATTTAGGATGTTGCATGCAAATGCAAAATCCATTACTGAGATCAAGTACAGTAAAAGTGCGTTTATTAGCTAGTTGACTCATAACATCATCCATAGTTGGAATTAGAAAGTGTGATCGTTTAATGCATGCATTAAGTGGCTTAGGATCAACAACAATGGTTTTTCAACAACCTGAAGGCCCAATCCGTTGGCTAGTCAACTGGAAAAATTATTTTGTCTCGTACCATTAGGTGTGTTCAATGAGGCTGTTCGGAACAGTTTAGAACAGAAAAGTAAAGATTTTGCTGTTCAATGAGAAATTTTCTGTTCTAAACTGTTCAGGATTGCTGTTCAATGAGTCAGTTTGGAACAGTTTGGAACACTTTAGAACAGGATTTTCTGCACTTGCTTTTGAGGCAGAACAAGTTAGAACAGATTTGTGAAAACTGTCAAAATCAGATGTTGTGATTTTTTTAATGAAATTAGTTTGTTTTTTTGATAGATTTTATTTGAATTTCTGCTTAACTGTTTCAAAAGTGTATTTTAATCAATTCTGATTCTATTTTCATGAAGTAATTTTAGTTTTAAGACATATATTTGTGAATTTGTGACAACATATATACTCCGAAAAATTGTTGTTGCTTTTTTAGTGACAACGTAGGTAGCCATTTTCTGTTCTAACTTGTTCTGACGTTTTTCACGAATCTGTGCTGTTCTGTTCTGTCCTGTTCTAACTTTTTCCTCACTGAACAAACCTATTGTTTCAAGTTGCTCTTTCAAATGCCACTCGCTTTTTGTAGTGTAATGATGGAATCGCACCATCTTTTAACTGAATTGAAGATGTACCCGGAAACTTACCTATTCCACTAAACAATTCACTAAATTGCTGTATGAATTTTTCCTTACTCCCTGTCCAACATACAACAGAATGTTTATCCAATCTACCAACCAATTCAAAACGAATACATGTAGACAAACCCAACAATGGCTCATAAGAATTTTCTACTACCAAAAATTCTCCAATTCTTTCAACCTTAGGTATCTACTAATAATATCTACACAACTCAGTTTGACTATGCCAAAATTTTTTATTTTATTAGAACTGTAATCAATGACAGTGAAATTGTTATTTTTGTTTTCAATTTTAATTTCTTTATAAAGTTGATTGGAATGCAGTTAACATCCGATCCCGTGTCAATTTTGAATCCATTTTGTTAAATTATTTGATTTGGAATTTATCCTAAAAATACGAGTATTACTTAAGAAATTAATTTCACCATCAACATAATCTTTAACTACTCTAACTATACCTGAATCACCATTCCAATTCAGCGAATGTCCTTTGTTGTTATCGTCATTTCGTTGTTTCCAATCCTTTTGATACATGCTCATTTTGTTGTTAACGTTTTGCTTCCCCTTCTGCTTACAGAGCTTTTCGAAATGCCCGTTTCGTCCACAATTGTTGCACATTACGCCAATCTCCTTGCAGTAACGAATATGCTTGGCAGAAAACGGTGTAAATCCTGCCCCATCAACTTGTGCTTCCCCAGTTACTGCATTTACAACATTGCTATTAACACCACGATCAAGAAAAATTCTGTTAGCGTTAGCTGCTTCATACACCTTGCATGTATCAACGACATTGGCTAATGAATCGTCACGAGCATCTAGAAGTTTTAATTGGAGCTTTTTGTCATGAACTCCAAGAGTTATACGATCGCGAAGCATTCGATTTTCATACGACAACCCACATACACAAACGAATTCACAGTAGCGCATTTGCGTACGTAATTCAGTTTCAAAATCCGCTGGAACAATCCAATTCAATGGGACGGTCATTCGACGCCATTTTGATTATATTATTTTCCTTTTTATTGTTATTATTATAGTTTTATTATAATTTTATTTTTTTTCTTATTATTCAGATTAACTTCTGAGACCATGTAATTTGCATATAAATAATTTAGACAAATTATTATAATCGTTTTAATTTAATAACTTTATTCACTTGTTAAGGCTCTAACAACCCAGCAAAATTATGATTGACGGCGGAAAAGTCGCCATAGATAATAATCCACCCAGTGGGTGCGTTGACAAACTTAATGCAATACTTGGTTGATGGTGAATTCACATTAATGCATGAGTGCGTTCACATTACAATGACTCCATCCGCCATCGCGCGCAACAATTGGAGCTGGGGCCTCTCGGTTGGAATTTATTCGAGCCAGCCGAAACCTCATAAGAACCTGTATAATTTATTATCGCTGCATGTGAAAAACCTGCACATTTGTTTAGGGCATAAGATCATATTCACAATAAAGAAATTAAAAAAACAATGAAAGAAGATTTTCATTCTTTGCTTTTTGCCAGAATGAACAATTGTTGGCAAAAAAGCGATAAATTGAAATTTAATTTATTAAATCAATCAGCAGGAGGTGAAACTTAATGGCTTTTTGTGTTATTATCTTCCACACACTTAAATAATACAATATACTATGGACTCATGGATAGTTAAATGTTAATTAATGTTTCGAATATTATAAACATTAGTGCTAATAGATATTAGTTTTGAAACTGTCGGCGCTTTATTGTTCGATGTTTATCAAAACGCATTTCCATTTCTTCTAAGACTTTTGGAGTGTATCGAACAACGAGTTTAACGGAGTTCGTAGCTTGCTTCAAGAGCTCTACGGCTTTTTCATGATTTTCACCTTCGACAGACTACAAAATTTAAATGTATATATAAATAGGTTGATTTTATATAATTCAATTCAACCTACAACTCCATTAACAGAAAGCAATTGATCTCCCCGTTTGAGCCCCCCATGTCTATCAGCAACTCCTCCTGGTATTATACGAGATATATAAATTGGTGAATTTTGCTCTTTTCCACCCATAACGTTGAATCCCAAACCTTAACAAAATAAAAAATCATAAAAAAGTTATATTTTAAACATATTAAAAAGGAAGCTTACCTTCTTCTGTTTTGGGTAGTTCAACAACACGAGGATGAGCATGACCTTCACTCGCAGCAAACGCAGCAACAGTAGCTTTTGCTGTCGCAGATGCACGGATATCTTGAGACCCTCGCATGTCTACTGTTTCAAACACATGCTCGTATACCTCTCTTACTGCGCTTAGGAAATCACTTTGCAAAACTTTTTGGAGCGTTGCTAATTTTGTTGTTGGAAAATCTCCGCATGCTTGTAATTTCTCAATCAATTCGATCGATTTTTGTATGTCTTGAATAAAAAATAAAATATTTAAAAATTTACAGATTTCACTCATAGAGTAACTATGGGGACATTGAAAATGACTTGTGTTAGCTCGATAAAATAAAAACATTAATAATCTTGGTGATTTCTAATTTGTATCCTATAGTTGCAACCAAAACTTCTGAAGATGGCTAAGAAACCATTCTTCAGTCTGAAATTACAATATGTAGATATTTTTAATGTCGAATCCCAGTTGGCGGTTAAATTAATTTTGTTCACTTCAGTTTATTTAATCACGGCGTTGATGTTGAAGAAATTCAAATATTTCAACTTATTGAACTATTTATATATAGGCAAGTTATTTGATTTACTGTCAAAGTGAACCCTTTTTAATGCGAGACCAAATTTATAAATAATTTGATGTGTATAGCTCAAACTCAATGCAAACCAGATTTTCCTAATTGTTTTTAGGTATTCTATAATAATTTAATAAACTCGAGTCGTGTAATTTCTTGACAGTTAAGCAGTATTCTTTTATCTGAGTATATGAAAAGCAAAGCACCAATTAAGTTGACAGCTGAGTTGACAACCAAATTGAATCGTTTATTTTTTCATTTGAGGACCTTAAGGTAGAACTGTAATAGTCGGAAGATGTTGGAAGAAAATTCTCTCAGTTCACTTACGCTTGGAGCGGTCGGTGAGCGCTCTTCACTTCCGGAAGCAAAAGTAAAAAATTGGTCGAAACAAGCAAAACTCAATTATGGGCACGTCATATGAATTTTTTTTATTCGTTTCGTTTCGTACGACCACTTAGGTCGGCATCCGACTATTATAGTTCTACCTTTAACCTTGAACATCTGAACATTAGATCTAAATCTATATAAGTTTATTAAAGAAATTCAATTATATTGCAGTACCTATGAATATTCTAAGTTCAATAATCGCATTGGCTTAGACGTACTTAGGTAAAGTTTTGTAACATAAATTTATAGCCTGAGATTTTACTTGAATTCTAAGACCTTAACCTCAAAGATCCGATAATTAGAACAGAAGATAAAAGCTTACCAAATAAACCCTGTTCGATATTTATACTTAAGTTGCTAAGGTAAGTTAATCCTACCTCTAGACTGATTAACGTTAACTTAAATAAATTAACCTTCAACAACTTAGAACTAATGTTGTAAGTTTATTAAAGAGAAACGCAAGTAGGTACCTTTGCATATTTCAGGCTCAAAAATAACATTGGTTTGGACGTAGGTCAAGTTCAAAAATCGCATTGGTTTAGACGTTGGTCAAGTTCAAAAAACGCATTGGTTTAGATGTTGTTTTGTCACATAAATTTGCCTGAGATTTTACCTTAATTCTAAGACATTAACCTCAAAGATCCGATAATTAGAACAGAAGATACCAAATCAACCCTTTTCGATTAGGTATTATATTTAAGTTGCTTCGCTAGGTTAATCCTACCTCTAGCCTAGTTAACCTTAATTTAAATACCTTAACCTTCAACATCTGGCCCTTATAGAACTAAAGTTATAAGTTATAATCATAGAGGTTCAAGTATAAGTCTCTGTGCATATTTTAGGTTCAACAATCGAATTGATTAAGAATTAAGTCAAGTTTTGTCACATAAATTTTGAAGCCTGACATTTAACTTATTTCAAAACCTTAATCTTTAAGATCCGATTATTAGTACAGAAGTAAAAAGGCAACCAGACCAACTAAATCAATCCTTTAATATAAATGTACATACATAATGTCATACTAAGGGGTCAAACCTCTTACTTCTCTGAGCCATTCTGAGACATTCCAAACCATTTACATCCACAGGTCCAACGAGTTATGGTAACAAAACGGCGCACTCTAGCGCTAATTGGGTCAACGAGCTAGGTTGCTCGTGATCGCCATTTCTACCTTCCTACATATATAATGTATGTACCTATATAGATACGTAGGTACCTATATGAATTTTGTTGGCGAAGCCAATTTTGTTATTCAATTTTTCAGTTTTTGCAATTATTTATTTTGATGAATTAAACCTAAACGTTTTTCACCTACACTTTTATGTTATTTTAATTATTTTTTAACTGAATAAATTAGTTTGATATTTTACCTTCATTTTAAGACCTTTATTTTAAATATCCGATTGTTAGAACAGAAGTTATAAGCCAACCAAACCAACCTAATCGTACCATTACGAATAATATTTGCAAAATACCTACAACAATTTAATTAACATAACATACAGACATACCTAACCTACTTAATAATGTAGCTATGTATGTATATCATTTTTGTTCCCGATGCGAAGCCAATTGTGTTTGCCACCAGCCACAGTGCAGTGGTGGTTTTTTATTGCACATTCCACTCCAACCAACGTCTTGCCAATACCCTTACAGCAATGTATATTCTTTGTGGGTACGTTTTTTTCTTTCTCTTTTTGTTTTCTTGTTCCTCACGTCATTTGCCGTGATGAAATTAGTTCTCAAAAGCCAATCTTTCACGTTTTTAGTATGAAATTTTGTAAGCTTTTGCAAACATTTTGATGCAAATTTGTAGCCTGTCATTTTATCTTTAATTATCTATCTTAATATTAGGTATCCGATAGTTATGACCTGAGTAAAAGGCTTCTAAGTGCGCTTAAATCGAGTGATTTTAAGATTTCATACAAATTCAACTATCCTCCACTGAAGCTCGTCGGTTGGCGACGATCAACGTGTAGGTACGATTCATCCATGGTGTCTTTAGGTTCATTTTGGCATTTTCTTTGGTAACACCAACCAAAAATTCGATCCTGAGCCCCCTATACGCTAGAGTTCATTTCGTTCATTTGTTATATATTCATTTGTTCATTTAATCATTTTGGTAACACCATATTTTTCTCAAAACGACCCTATAAACATTTTCAATGTTAAAATTAAATTTTACATTTTGAGTTGCTTTTTTTAATATAAGTTGTGCTAAGAAACCCACTGGAAGGAAGCAAGTTCGGTCGGTTTACAACGGGCAGCCAACCAGGACCCATGTTCTGTAACTCGGCGATAACTTTTCGTGGCGAGAAACGGCGAAAAATGGAACAAAACTCATAGGAATCCTATGGGTTTTGTGCCATTTTTCGCCGTTTATCGCCTCGAAAAGTTATCGCCGAGTTACAGAACATGGGTCCAGAACTGCTAATTCGAAAGCAAAAAATGTCATTGGAACGTTTCAAATATGAGCAAAATGCTGGACACTTAGGTCGCTGTCTGAATTCAACCCAATTCCCCTAGAAAAATTAGTTCGGCCGGTTTACAACGGGCAGCCAACCAGGGTCCATGTTCTGTAACTCGGCGATAACTTTTCGTGTCGAGAAACGGCGAAAAATGGAACAAAACCCATAGGATTCCTATGAGTTTTGTTCCATTTTTGTTCTATTTTTCGCCGTTTCTCGACGCGAAAAGTTATCGCCGAGTTACAGAACATGGGTCCTGAACTGGTAATTCGGAAGAAAAACTGTCATTGGAACGTTTCAAATATGAGCAAAATGTTGGACACTTAAGTCGCTGTTTGAATTTACCTCAATTCCCCTAGAAAAAAATAGAATTAATGATGATTAATGTTTGTGTTTCGGTAAACATCGACTAAAATCATTCGTCTTAGAACAAACGACAGCAATATAGTCAATATAGTCCATTAAAAACAAAAACAATATTTTCTATTGTTTTGGTTTTTTTCTTCTTCATTTCAAACAGATCTAATGAAATAAAGTTAAGGTTATTATTTAACTCTTTTTACTTTAAAAACACAATTTACAAGCATGAATTAAAAGGGTTTAAAAAGGAGTGCCTTGTTATCATTCCTTCTTCTTCGTGCATAAAATGCACGACTACGTCGCACCAACTTGCTCTTATATGTGATGGCACTGTAGTTTTAAAGTCTATCTTCAATCGCCGGCCAAAAAAAATCGTTCAATTGCTGCAAACGCCGGGAAATCTATTTATGAAAAAGAAAACTAAATCGTTGGAGCGGCATTTTAAAAAATAATATTTTATACGTATATAAAATTTTGTAAACATTTAAAAAAAATAAAATTGGTACATCAGGCACGAATACGATAACTATGGCGCCAAGATTTGATAACGGTTTTTTGTAGAGGGGTCAAAAACAAGCATATTTTACTATGGGAGGGGGTCTATCTCGCCCCGTTTAGGAGGTAGGAACAATTTTATAAAAAAATACTTAAAATAAAAAAAAAATATTAAAAAACAACAACACTTACAATGAAGTACACTGAAAAAAAGTGCAATATCAATATAATATTAATTCCATATTTTTTGTGATTTATACCAAATTAACCACAAAACATGATAAATTTATATAAATTTTAGAAAAAAAAATTACTTAAATTAAAAAAACAACGGCAACACTTACAATAAAGTACTATACCGGTTTTGATAGCCAAAAATCTGTTCTATAATCCTAAATTTAAATTAAATAGTTTTTCAAAAATTCGCATGCACACTCAAAATTTTGATTAAGAAAAATGAAAAACAAAAACTTTTAGACCAATTTTTTTCAAAATTGTTAAATAAAGTGCTAAATTGGCTTTTTGTGGCCAATGTTTACATCAATTCTGAATTGAACACAAAAAACCGAATGGTTTTATGTCTTCTAGTTTTTGAGAAAACTGAAAATTACTAAAACTACTTTTTTCTGAGATTTTTCCTTTTTTGCTTGCTTACACAAATACATCAGTGCTAACACCCAGCATTACGGCGTTTAAATAGTATGGTAGTAGGTGCGAGGTTGGGTGTATGCAAAGTTTCTTTTGCATTTAAGGAATCTGGATTTAAAGAATCTTTGAATTTATCCTATATGGGTGATTCTCTGCCAACTGTGATTAAAAAAGAAAATTTGCTAAAATTTAAAATCTTTGTAAATTTTTTTTTTTAAATTTTATCTGTCTTTAAATAGACATAGTAAAGTACTAAATCTCAAAGACATGGTGCTGACACAATTTTTTATTTTTAAATTTTTATACGTTCTTGACAATATTTTTGGTGAGTTTCTAAATTCCCTCGTGCGTTTTGACGTTTTCAACTTTGAAAGGCAATGTTTTATTCAAAATTGTATGTTTTTTAGTTTTTTTAAATCTTTTTTTTTTTTGAGGTTGCAGTCTTTATTTTTTTGCTAGGTTATAACTAGGGCCCGGATTTTTGTGTCCTAAAAAACACAAAATATGTACCTAAAATATGCACAAAAAATGACAAAATATGCCATCAAAAATCGAAAATATGCCACAAAAAATAAAAAAATATGCTGCAAAAATATTCAAAAAGTAGATGAAAAAACATTGAAATGAAACAAAAATAATTCAGTCTTTTATTACTAGTTTTCACAGCACAAAATTTATGAAAATAACAAAAAATATATTTTAAGTAGGTATGTATGTATAGCAAAAAAATAAATAATTATACAATGCATTAATTGCGTAAGTATATGTTTTGTTAGCATGGATCATTAAGTTTTGAAGTGCTAAGAGCCCGTTTGCCTTTTCGTGAAATTGAAGTGTTTTAAGTTTATTTTTTGAAATATGCATGAAAAATATGCGTTTATTGTTAAAATATACTAAATAAGCTTAAATATTCATTTATAGCAAAATATGCGCTAACGATTGAATGCCATTTTAACAGAAATTTCTTAATTCGAAAGACTAAATTTTTCATTTGCTCCCACGGCTGTATGCAAGTACTAAATATAATACTAAATTTAATACCAATAATAATACCTTTACAAAACAAAAAATTAATGAAAATGAATTTAAAAACATTAGTATATTATCTTATAACATTTCGGGGTTAGGCAATAAATTTTTATTTTCAGCCTTTTTTGAATTTTGAAAATATGACATATTTTTTCTTTTCGAAACATTTGTTTTACATGAAAAATTTGATATTTATAGCAAATATTTTAACGAATTTAGGTTACACTGGGGCTCTGCTACTCGTTCGGCTAATTTCGGAAGAGCCAGTGGGGGTTTTCTGTTCGGTTTTAAAGAATCCAACATAAAAGCCAGTTATATAGAACTAAGGAATAAATTAAATTAAATAAATTAAATTATTGTAATGAGATATCACATAGTGTGTATTAACTGTAACAATTGGAATAACAACTTCGAGGAAGTAAATGAATTACTAAACGCTACTAATCTGGAAAATATAATGCTAATAGGGGATATGAACGCTCGCACAGGGACGACACAAATAAAAAAGTACTTACCGAACTATTAACGACCGAATCCATAATTTTAGAAAAAAGGTCCTCTATGGACGAAGTTATCAATAAAAATGGACGCGTTTTCTTGGAAATGTGTCAAATCAACGACCTTTCATCCTTAACGGATGCAGTAAACAGGATAACCAAGGTGCATTCACCTTTATAGGAGGCCCAGGTAAATCAGTTGTAGACTATTGTGCAGTATCTCCAGGTTGGGAGAAACTTATTAAATTATTCAAAGTTGACTCACAAATATTTCCGTTTTTGATCAACGCCGCACTGTTGTCCAAAATGCCTTTTCTCATTGCAAAAATCATAACTTTTGAACGCATTAAGATAACGGTACAAATTTTTTTTTTAATTTGAAGGAAATTTCTAGGGCTGTTAAAACAATGAATTTCAAGAAAATTGTTTCACAGGGTGTTTCGGAATAATCGGCCGAAGAAAGATTTTCTTAAAAAAAGGAATTTACAGAAAAAACAATTGAAGTAAAACTTTAAAAATTGTCCTTAGTTTTGCAAATTTTGGTAAAAACAAAATTATGACCCCCTAAGTGTTTATAGGGTGTTCCAAGATAAAATTCATCGCAACAACGGATGCTAAAAGTTGACAAACAAACTTTTTTTTTTTGCTTTAAGTGGTCAATAAGAATGGTTTATACATTTTTTAAGCGACAGATTTTATGTGAAACAGTAAAGGGAAAAAATAAACGGACCAAAAAAAAAAAAAAAATATATACATAAAACATCTTCTTAAAAAATAATTATAAATTTTCAGAAAAAAATTCACTGCCATCATCATCACTTTTAATATTTAACAGACTTATCAGCTCTGGGCAGTAGCTTTTTTTAAAAATATAAAAATACATTACTTATTATCTCTTTTATTGGGGTAGTGAAAAAACTTAATATTTCTCTCTACCTGTTTTATTGGACCATAAAATAAGGATCTATAATTAAACATATCCTTCAACCTTTAATAATTAGTAGGTAATAAAAAAATTAATCTCTTACTTTTGGCTCGTTAACTCGTGTTTACCTAGTTTAAGATTTATAATAATCCTTTTTTTAGCCTAAAGCAAAAAAAAAATAAAAACACTTTCTTTTAAGATTTCATCCGTTGCTGGTTTTTACAAGTATCATAAAATGTGTGGGTTTTTCGACAACCTTATGAATGACTTTTTTATTCATTATTATTATCTTCATAAGAATAAAGTAAGAAAACGTTACGTTTACGACGCATTTTTCGAAAAATAGTGACATCAAAGTCAAAAATTATCACGGACAAGAAGAATGGAACAGCCTTGAAAAAATAATATCTGACCAATAAAAAAGATATCAAAATTTTGTAAACGCAGTTACAAAGGATAATATTTCTTCTAAAAATTAAGACCTTAACATCGTTTCTAGCATTACTATCAACAGAGAAATAAGCGTTTACGTGGGTCAAGGTATGCCAAAGTAAGCGTTTTCTCAAGCCTTTATTTTTTTTTTCAAAGTACAAAATCTCGGCAGTGCGCAAGCATGCGCAGCTAAATATTGTTCTCTTGGCTCAACAATTGTTTGGTGCAAATACCCTATTCGACTTAATGCATGGACTCGTATGGATTTTTTTGTAGCTCTATTCAAACTCGATAAACTGTAAAAAAAAATGGTGTTTTTTTGTTTCATTTATAAAAAATTTAAAAATTATTATTTTTTTTTTTTTTCAAATTTAAATTTATTTATAAACAAAACAACCAGGTAATATTAACAAAAACTAAGATTTTTCATTAAATATGCCATAATTGCATATGGCAACGACTGTGTAAATCAAAAAAAGAGCAATTATTCCGGTCAGTAGCAGCAGGACTCTCAAATACATGCAACAGTAGAAAGTTTTGGTGCAAAATCAACCAACTAAAAGGTCAAAACATGATTTGTGGGATTAGACTCAATGTTAATGATCTTGCCAATTATTTTAAACTTCTCGTGAATCCTCAGGCAGAACCCAGTTATTTTTTGTATGCAGAGCCATATATATGTAATGTTCTCTTGGATCGAGAGATATCAATGTTCGAATTGCAATGATCGAATTGCCCTGATAGAATTTCAAGCGAATTTTATAAATATACTCCTATGAATTCCAATCGAAAATGTTAGAGATATTCAACTATATCTACAATTCGGGAGATGTACCGCGAAGCTTCAGGGATTTTATTGTGTGTCCTATTTTCAAAAAAGGCGATGCAAATTTGCCTTGTAATTATCTTTTATGAATTCGGTAGTTAAAATTTTCACGTCTATTTTGTTAGAATGCATAAATGCATGGATAGATCTAAACGAGATATTAAGTAAGTTCCAATCAGAGATTAAAATGAAAATGTTCTAAAGGGTGATTTTTTAGCTGGTTTGGTTTTGGCAACACTGGTTTTGACAGCTGACGTGTGTTTAGTACCTTGTGTCACTGTCAAACAGCTTCAGTTTGGTTTGCAATTTAACCATGGATCGTCTTACAAATGAACAACGCTTGCAAATTATTGAATTTTACTATCAAAATTCGTGCTCGGTTCGAAATGTTCATCGCGCGCTGCTTCCATTTTATGGTCGGCATTCTCGACCTTCTGAGCAGTCTATTCGGAAGATTGTGACCAAATTTCGCACCAAATTTACTTTGTTGGACATTAAACCACCAACACGTTTACGTACTGTGCGTAGTGAAGAAAATATTGCGGCCGTATCAGCTAGTGTGACAGAAGACCGCGAAATGTCGATTCGGCGCCGTTCCCAGCAGTTAGGCCTTTGTTACAGCACTACGTGGAAAATTTTGCGGAAGGATTTGGGCGTAAAGCCTTTTAAGATACAGCTGGTGCAAGAACTAAAGCCAGCCGACCTACCACAACGCCGAATTTTTGGTGAATGGGCTCTTGGAAAGCTGGCCGAGGATCCGCTTTTTTTATCGAAAAATTGTGTTCAGCGATGAGGCTCATTTTTGGTTGAATGGGTACGTAAATAAGCACAATTGCCGCATTTGGAGTGAAGATCAGCCAGAAGCATTGCAACAGCTACCAATGCATCCCGAAAAAGCCACTGTTTGGTGCGGTTTATGGGCCGGCGGCATTATTGGGCCATATTTCTTCAAAGATGATGTGAATCGCAGCGTTACTGTCAATGGTGAACGCTACCGAGCGATGATAACAAACTTTTTTTTGCCCGAAATGGAAGTTCTTGACTTGCATGATATGTGGTTTCAACAAGACGGTGCCACATGCCACACAGCACGCGAAACAATGGCGCAATTGCGAGGCGAGTTTGGTGAACAGTTAATTTCACGTTTCGGGCCGGTCAATTGGCCGCCTAGATCGTGCGATTTGACACCATTAGACTATTTTTTGTGGGGGTATGTCAAGGCTAATGTCTATAGGGACAAGCCCGCTTCGATTGACGCACTGGAAGCCAACATCCATGCATTCATTCGTGAGATACCGGCCGATATGTGTGAAAGAGTATGCCAAAATTGGACTCAGCGGATGGGCTACCTGAGACGCAGCCGCGGTCAACATTTGCATGAAATTATCTTTAAACATTAAATTGCAAGGTTCAAACTATCGATTCAAATAAATATTTCATTCATTTTTTCGAATTTTTTGTGTTTTTTTTTTTTTTAAAGTTCTAAACCTCTTAAAAAATCACCCTTTACTTTGTTCGAACAATACTCTATTTTTCCTTATGTTCGTTTATAATCGATTGTTCTGCCTCTATACTCGCAAATCATTTTATTCACAAATAAAAATACTCACGAGAAAACTAAAACAAATTGGTCGAACTAGTTTGTGTCCTTTGACACCCACGAACAAAATTACTCGTGAACAGTTGGAACTAGTTTCGAGTACCCGAAACAAAGCGAGTATACTCGAAAAAAGGTGGTTGATCGTGAACACCATCCTAGATTGTGAACATATCTCGAGTCGTTTGTAGATTAGGTAGATTTTAGGTACATATTTATCTGTATTGACTATTTAGGGTCGCTTGGTGGTTTTTAAATTCACAAGAAGAACAACCGGTTTCTATTTCTATTATGGAGATGAAATTATTTCCTATTGGTTTTTTTTTTATTAATTCTAGAGGATTATTTTGTATTGTTTTGGTAGGTATGATGATAGAATCAATAAAAGCGACAAATGCATTTATGTGGATTACATTCATAATATAAACTGCACACGACAAAGAAAAGTTTGGAACAGTGCACTTGTTGGACAATTGTTTTAAAAAGGATGGATGGTCATCGAAATGAGTTCAATTCGGGAAAAATTGGTATGCGTATTGCGTTCCAATTTCATTGGATGATGACGACGTTATATAATAACGATACTTACCTATGTACCTACATTAAATATTTATGATTTATTTACGAGTTATATATTTTTATTTATTTTTTTTTGTTTAACGTAATCCTATTTATTTTTGTTCATTTACTTTTATTTCATTTTACTGCATTTTATTTTGTTTTCATTATATCATGACCCTAGTTCCTATCCTACTTAACTTGATTTATTCAATAAAAAAAATGGAAAATAAACTAATTAGGTATATTTATTTATCTTAAAGGATCATAATCCAGAATCATCTGCTGCCTGAAAATCACAAAAGCAACAACCAAATTTCGCACGGCAGAGTTTAGGTTATCCAATACCCATCAGAGAATAAAACGAGTCGAGTAATGTTCACCAACATCGCATACTCACTCGAAAAAAGCGAGTTCAAACAAACAGAGCTAACGCAAGAAAGTTGTTAACGAGTTTTTCTGGCCACGAGTATGATGATTCGTCAAACGACAAATCAATACAAACGAGGGAGAATGAGTTTGGGAGGCAACGAAGCAGGTTGTGTGGAGGGCACAATCTGCAAATTCAGTTTTATTAAAACAGTAAAAGTTAATTATTTTAAAATAATTTTTTTCCTCATCGAAAGTTGGTACTCCGTGGGGAAGGTGTCCATCTGGATGATAACAGGAGTTGTTCATACACTCCAGCAACTGAAAAGCTAGTTTCTAAGCTGTGCCGCTTGAACTAGTCTTGAAGCCAATCCCGTTAATAACGGGACTCTGGCGTGGTATCACATTACCGGCTAGCAACTGTATCATGTGACCATGACAGATGTGTTGCCCACATGAAATCCTAGCACGGAACTTCACTGGGGGAAGGATTCCATCTGGATCAAAAACGGAGATACATACACTCCAGCAACTGCTAATCTAGTCCCCAGGCTACCAGCACCCCTTGTGCTAATAACAGATGACAAACCTTCATCACAACAATGGACAAAGGATGACCGCCCTGCATCACACCAAATCAGTGAGATGGCCATCATTTCATATGAAAATTTGTTAAAGTGAATAATTATCTCTTTATAACTGCTCATAATGTGTTAAAAGTTGTGAATTATCTTTTATATTGAATCATTATTGATTTTAGTGTTCTACTAAGTTATACCCTTTTACATATTTTTTTTACATTTTCTATTGCCTTGCCGCCAACATGTGCTTTAAAATTAATTAAAACAACTCGTAAGAAGTGAATTTATGTAAAAATTGAAATTGTATTTAAACAATCGTCTTTAAATAACATACATGCAAAAGTGATTTCATTATTTTGAAAATTCCACATAGAGCGTTCTCGCTCTATAACATGAAATTTTATATATATGTATAAATGTATTCTATGGCATATTAGTTTGTAAGGTATTTGTATTTGTGGGTATTGTATACAGGGTTTCCCGTAACTCAAAGTCAAGTGGGTAACGGGTGATAGGGTAGGTTGTACCTATTCTGGAAAAAATAAGAACAAAAATCTATCTCGCTATAGCAAATAGTGTCTGATTCTAGTGCCTCTGTTTATGTCACGTACACCTTGCTAAACTGGATTTTTGAGTACAAAAAAAGCATTATTCTGGTAAAAGTGATTGAAGTGAATTGAGGTGTTTTTTGCAAATAAAAAATGAAAAATATTTTTTACGAATGAATAAGTAGCAAGTGTTGTACCATTTTGAAATCTTAATGAAACGCGCCAATTTTTTAAAAAAATTGCCAAGGTAGTGTAGTACATTTTTTTTAAAAATATGAAGTGTCAAAGTTCGCTTAAACATTTTTTTTGAAACATGACTCAGTCAAACTTTATTTTTCTTACGAAACTTACAATATTTATTTTTAAATTTGTGATTGAAATCAATAGCATGGTTATTTAGGAACACGTCAAAATTCGGAAATTTGTGACCACAGTACCTAAAAATGTGGTCTAGGGTATCGATTTTCATTATTTTTCTAAATATTGCTATTATTATTAACCAAGCGAGATGGATTTTTGTTCTTATTTTTTCCAGAACAGGTACAACTTCCTCTATCACCCGTTACCCGCTTGACTTTGACTTACGGGACACCCTGTATATGTATATTTTTTATCCGTTGCAACAGCCAACACGTAACTGAAATATTGCTCCTGAGCAAGAGCAGAATGACTATATATTTTTAATATATCATAAATGACAGCCACGAGGCTTCCCAAAAATGTAACTAGATAGAGCAGGCAATACATTATAGCCGCAGTTAAACATAGCTTTGCTAAGTAATATATATTATGAATTGTACTCTGTAAAATTTTCTTAAGTCTCAATAAAATTCAATTCAATTCGAATACGAACGAGTATACCTTGCAACCGAGTTAAATTAGTCAAGCGATCGTGAACAAAGTGTCCACGATCGATATGCTCGACTCGATTGTGGGTGTAGTGTGTATTCGAGGTTGACGGTGGATGGCTATTGGATAACCAGAACTCTGCTGTGCAAAATTTGGTAGTTGGTTTTGTGATTTTCAAGTAGCAGTATGTTTCAGAATTATGATCCCTTAAGATAAATAAAAATACCTAATTAGTTTGTTTTTCATTTTTTTATTGAATATATCAAGTTAATAAGATAGGATATTATGAAAACAAAATAAAATGAAGTAAAATGAAATAAAAGTAAATGAACAAAAATAAATAGGATTATGTTAAACAAAAAAAATAAAAAAAAATATATAACTTATAAATAAATCATAAATATTTAATGTAGGTACATATGAAGGTATGAAATATTTTTTTTTTAAGTATTTTTATTATATAACGTGTCGTCACCATCCAATGGAATAGGATTAATTTTCAAATTTGAATTTGCGACCATCAAATTGTTGACAGTTCCTGCTGTTTTCCAGTTAAAAAAAAAGATCCATCCCTTTTAAAACAATTTTCCGACAACTGCACTGTCCCAAACTTTCATTTTTAGTGTGTAGTTTATATTATGAAAGTAATCCACATAAATGCATTCGTCACTTTTATTGATCATTGGTTGCATAATTAAATCTTCTATCATCATGCCTATCAAAACAATACAAAATACAATATACGAGTTCGACCAATTTGTTTGGGTTTTCTTGTGAGTATTTTTATTTGTGAATAAAATGACTTGCGAGTATAGAGGCAAAACAATCGAATATAAACGAACATCAGGATAAATAGAGAATTGTTCGAACAAAGTCGAACATATTCATTTTAATCTCTGATACCCATCCACCGTCAACCTCGAATACACAATACACACAATGGAGTCGAGCACATTCGAGCATATCGATCGTGGACACTTTGTTCACGATCGCTTGACTCGTTTTTATTCGAACCAATTTAACTCGGTTGTAAGGTATACTCGTTCGTATTAGTTTGATTTGTGTGGTGAATCACGAGTCATCATACTCGCGGCCAGAAAAACTCGTAAACATTTTCCTTGCGTTGACACTGTTTGTTTAACTCGCTTTTTTGGAGTGAGTACTCGATGTTCGTGAACATTACTCGACTCGTTTTATTCTCTGGTTCCAATCCGGTTTTCGGAAAGGATACTCGACCATAGACAATATTTTTGCACTAACGTCTATTTCACAATACTTCTTGAGACAAAAAAGAAAACTGAACATATTTTTCGTTGATCTCAAGGCAGCTTTTCATTCGATAGATCGAAATGCATTGTTTTACAAACTGTCTCAAAAAGGGTTTTCAACTTAACTTCTCCGAATTTTAAGAAATATGTACAAAACATGCCTCAGTTTGTTTGGAACGGAAAGAGTACGTCCGATTTGTTCGACACAAAATCTGGAGTTAAGCAGGGATGTTTGCTAAGTGCAATAATATTCGCAATCTTCATAGATGATATTACCATGCAATTACCAGCTGGTGTACAAATTGATGACATTTTCATAAAAGTTCTTCTTTATGCTGACGACATACTCCTGCTAGCAGAATCCTCACAAAGCTTACAGGTCATGATTAACAGACTTTCAGAATTTTTGTAAATTAACCGTCAACCTCGAAAAATCAAAAATAATGATTATGAAAAACAGGCAAACGAAGCTTGAAAGATCTGAAAAATGGCATTTTGATGATCAAATAATCGAAATAGTTACTAAATACAAATATCTTGGTATTCTTTTTTACCCAGAAATGAAGATGTCTTCTCATCTGGAGAAAAAATTGATATCAGCTTAAACAATGATAAACGTTTCTTGGAAAAAAGTTATATCCCGTGAAATCCCAACATCAGCTAAATAAAGAGTTTTCGAAGCTATTATGCGCTCAGTCATGTGCTACAGTTGTCAGACATGGGGGTATATTTCATACGAAGAAGTTGAAAAACTGCAACGCTTTTTTCTAAAAAAAACTATTTTACCTGCCCTCAAACACACCAAACTACGTCCTCACACTTGAAACCGGGCTTCAACTCTTTCCGTGCATACACTCAAACTTCATTTTGATTATATCTTAAAAGTTCTCACTTACACACCTAAGAGAATACCAAATAGGATTGTTAGATACACTTTTCGAAAGCAAGTGGAATGGATAAAGGAATGTCGCAAGTATGCGGTGTAGAGCTGACAATTCAATGTGATAATCTTAATCTATTAAAAAGTCAACTTTATACACTATTAGAAGAGATAGACATTTTTCAACGGAATGATAGTATACGAAGATCAATCTCCTCAACCAATAGAATACTATATCCAGAACTAACCCATGACTTCGTAGAAAACTATTTCAATGATAAATATACCGTGCGCGAGTTACAAAGGTACCCAGACATCCAATACCCAATATGAATACCCCGCAGTTGGTACACCAATAAATTCCAGAGATAAACAAATCAAAAGGCGCAATGACCAAATTGCAGAATCAGCATCATCATCAAGCATCTTCAAATAAAGCAATGTAAACGTAATTCGATGATCCTATGATCATCTCATATATATACATACATATTATATCCGGCACCATAGTTATAATCAATATTTGTATCTTAGCATTAAGTTCAGTTCTTATTCACGCTTCAAATAAAGAGGTCCATTCGTGGTCCATTAAGTTCAAACTTGTCTTTTAATTGTTCCTCCACGTTGGAGAAGAAAATATATTTTTTTCTAATACTTGAGTATTTCCAACATAACTCGCGCGATATCCCTTATTTGCAAAGCTAGAAGTGAAACACTAAATTTGAATGGATCACCTTAAAGAAAATCCTTAGATACACGGTGCTCTCTATGTAACCTGAATTTAAAAGATTGTTTTCACTTCTTATCAATTTGCCCTGTCTACAAAGAAATAAGAATTCGCTGTTTTGGAAAAACAATGTCAATGGAACAATCAAAAAACGTACTTAACGGTGATAACTGGCTTAACCTTTACCATTACCTCGAAGCAGCATCAGAATATAGAAACCTGACAATGTCGGAATACATTTTAATTTAAAATTTAGTAAATTATTACAATAGTATGTCATGTTTCAAAGTTATGATTTATCACACTTATGAAAATTTCTTCTTTTTTTGTTTTAGCTAAACTAAAAGCCCACAAGTATAACTGTACTTTCCCAAATGTATCTTAATTTTGTTTTGACTAAACTAAAAGTTCCAATAACTTTATGTACCTTAATTTCCCCAAACTCAATGCTTAAATTATCTATAAAGATTAATTTAATTAATTGTTTATGAAGTTGAAGATAGCTGCATCCGAATTTTTTTTTTTAGACTTGCAGCTCTCGATATGTATCAATGGTATTGAAAAAATTTAAACACCAAAATGTTGAGGGAAAGTTTTTCCAGGGGCGATGTCCGTTACTTTTTTTGAATTGAACCTCTATATATTTTTTTTACTGAGTTTCTAAACTTTTTAAGTTATATTTTTTTTTAGACGTGCAGCTAGGCCATAATAAATGTTTTATAAATAAAACAAAAAATTGCACTATGCAGAGCATACGTTTCTCTAAGGGCGATATTCCTTATTATTTTTTTATTGAGCTTTTTTGAGCATGAAACTTAAAAGGAAATACAGGCAAGTTTAGACCCTTATAACTTCGGATCAACGAATGGTAGATAAAAAAAAATTACATGCACAAATTAGATTTTCCAAACTCTAGAGGCGATGTTTTTTATTTTTTTTTTAATTTTATGTTATTAAGTCTTTTATTCTTGCCTAACAACAAATTATAACAAAATAGTTATTATAAAAAATAAAAAACGCAAAAATATCTTTTTTTCCTTAATATGAAAAAATTTTGTTTTAGTTCTATAAGGCTCAACTGTAGCTTGAAATGTAAATCGACTTCACAGAACGTTAATATAATGTAATAATAGATATAGGATATAAAAATGTTATAAATGAGCACCATCTAAACATAGGAAAAAAAGTTATTTTTGTTCAACTATTTTTTTATTATTACCATTTTGTTATAATTTGTTGTTAGGCAAGAATAAAAGACTTAATAACATGAAATAAAAAAAAATAAAAAACATCGCCCCTAGAGTTTGGAAAATGTAATTTGTGCATGTAATTTTTTTGTATCTACCATTCGTTGATCCGAAGTTATAAGGGTCTGAACTTGCCTGTGTTTCCTTTTAAATTTCATGCTCAAAAAAGGTCAATAAAAAAAAAACAAAAAAAAAATAAGGCACATCGCCCTTAGAGAAACGTATGCTCTACATAGTGCAATTTTTTGATTTATTTATAAAACATTTATTATGGACTAGCTGCACGTCTAAAAAAAATATAACTTAAAAAGTTTAGAAACTCAGTAAAAGAAATATATAGAGGTTCAATTCAAAAAAAGTAACGGACATCGCCCGTGGAAAAACTTGCCCTCAACATTTTGGTGTTTAAATTTTTTCAATACCATTGATACTAATCGAGAGCTGCAAGTCTAAAGAAAAAAATAACTTCGTATGCACATGCAGCGATCTTCAACTTCATGATTGTTTTGTTTAACGGGATTCAGGTGAAATGAAACAAGTTTTTTTTTTTCTTACGCTGACGTTTCGTCCATGGCTATGGACATCATCATTACAAAATTCTTACAAACATTACAAACTATGTATATATAAACACACTTGTTACAATTATATTGCACATCAGATAAAAACAAACATTTTCGTTCTAGTGAACAGCAACAGGTTAACAGTGTAAAGGACAATTAGCAAGTAATAAACCTAGAAGATAAAGTACAAATAAAAATATTGCTTATCAAAGCTTTGTTTCGGTTATTTATTTCCCTTTCCCCCTCTCTCCAGCAGGTGTTCATATTGTGGGCTAACGTCGTCGGTTCATCGTGTTGTCAGCATTAATAATATGAAGAGTTTCGATTATCATTCTTTTGTTTTGGTGTTGTTCTCTTTGTAATATTTTGACACCATCGATGTTGGGAGAGTGGTTAAGTGTTATGCAATGTGATGCCAGTGCTGTCTTCTGTGGTGCGTTACTTTTTAAGTCCGATTTATGTCCCGAAATTCTATTTTTTAATTTTTGTTTTGTTGTTCCTTAAAAAATTTGATTGCATTCTTCGTCCATTTTTCCGTTACAATTGATTCTGTAAATCAGGTCTGAATGTTCCATTTTGTCCGTTTTTGTTTTTAGATTGGTATAAGTTGTGCAGTCGTGTTAGTCGATTTCATCGCCGTTTCGTATTTTTCCGTATCATTTAGTTTTGCATTTTTTAATCTGTCGGCTATTTCTTTGACGTAGATAAAGGACTTGTAAATTCTATTTTCTTTTTCTTCCTCAGGTGGGTGTGTATTGACGTTTTCATATTGTGTTATGAGTGTTTTTATTATTTTTGGTGGGAAAGCATTTTTTTTGTAGTATATCTTTGATTTTTGTATTGTTATTTTTGTGGAATTCGATGTCACTTATAGAGAGGGCTCTTTTTATTAAATTTTTGGCGGTATTAAAGATCGTTTGTTTTGGATGTTGTGATAGAAAGTTTATCAGCCTTCCGGATGAAGTAGGTTTTTGATACCAATCCATTCTTAGTTGTCCGTCTTCTCGAATGACCACTGTGTCAAGGTAAGATAATCTGTTGTTTTCCTCAACCTCAACCGTGAACTGTAGTTTCCTATGGAAACTGTTGAGACTGGCTAGTATCGTGTGTATGTCTACCGCTTTTACTATGGCAAATATGTCATCCACATATTTGGTCAGTACTTTTGGTTTGTCTGTCAATTTTTCGAGGCAGTTATCTAGAAGTTCCTCAAGAATAATGTCCGCTATTATGGGTGAGGCTGGGTTTCCCATAGACATGCCATCTCTTTGTTGGTAGGTTTTATTACCATAAATCAGGTAGTTATTATCAATTATACAAAGCCGTTTTAATTCAAGAAATTTAGTTTTCTTGATAAGTGTGTGCTCTTTGATCTTGTCCCAATTCTTATTTATAAGTTCAAGTGCCATTTTGAGTGGAATGTTAGTAAAGAGTGATACTACATCAAATGATACTAGAACTTCGGCATTTTCCAGTTTGAGTCCACCGAGTTTTGATTTAAATTCAAGAGAATCTGACATTATATTTTGAGTTTACAGTTAAGTTTTTCAAAATACCAATCCGATACTTTGCTAAGTTATAGCATGGAACTTTTATGGATGAACAAATTGGGCGTATTGATAGACCATCTTTATGTATTTTGAGTAGACCATAAAGTCTGGGGGCAATGGAACTATATGTTGTCATAGTTTGTTTCTGACGCTGATCATTAATTTTGTTTTCGAATAAATATTTTAGTAACACCTGATGGAGAGAGGGGGAAGGGGAAAAAAATAACCGAAACAAAGCTTTGATAAGCAATATTTTTATTTGTATTTCATCTTCTTAGGTTTATTACTTGGTAATTGTGCTTTACACTGTTAACCTGTTGCTGTTCACTAGAACGAAAATGTTTGTTTTTATCTGATGTGCAATATAATTGTAACAAGTGTAAGTTTATATACACATTGTAATGTTTGTAAGAATCTTGTAATTTTTATTTATCAATGCAAATACAGAAATCCTTTGTTTACACCTGATGATGTCCATAGCCATGGACGAAACGTCGTAAAGTAAGAAAAAAAACAACGTTTTTCATTTGACCTGAAGATCATTAAGCAAAACAATCACTTATAAAGGAAAATGTCACTTAAATCTTATTAATAGTTTATATCGGAGGGCACGCATTATTGTTCGCGACACCATCAGTTGCAACTAGCACTAGTTGAGTAAGAACGATGTTGATGAACTGACATATACGGCACATTGGATATTGCAAAATTTTATAAAAAATCAAAAACGAAAAAAAAACATTTGTTTTTCTAAATTTCATCTTTAAAACTTAATTTCTCAAAAACTATTTAATGTAACAACTTAAGTCAAAAAACAAAATAAGGAACGAAATATTAGCTTTAAAAAAAGTTATAGCACAGCATTGTACGTGATTTTTTTTATTTTTAATATGTTTTTCTCCCGGCTAATCGGGAGGTAAATGGGTAAGCACTTAGTGGCTTTTACTGTACCCAAAAAATGAAAATTTATCCTTCCAAATAACTTTTTAGTCATTTGATACCTATTTGAAAAATGTGCGCAAATATTTTTGGCCAGGATTTAGACCAAAATACCGCACTGTGCGACGGCTCCAAGATGGATACTGGTGTTGGTGCAGGTTTCTATTCTTTTTCTTTTGATCTTGATACCTTGTTCTCTTTTTCTTTTTAAGTCTACAGCATTCTCTTCTGTTTGTTGTTGCTTCTTTTTTTCTTCTAAATATCTTATGTATCGACTGTGTGATGCTTTAATATAAGAAATTAAACTTTGTGTTATTTCTACATGACACTTTTCCAGTCTCTTTTACACTATCTAAAACTCGCCGTTGAACAACAAGAGACTCTTCAAGGAGGTTTTCCACTACAAGAGTCTAGTAAATAGAAAAACCACTCTCAACGGATGCATTACCATGAGATAATATACCATTTTTGTTGCTTTCCATAAATCCTTATAATTTTGGTTCTTGCTCAAACTATTGAAATAAAAATGATAAACTCTTTGGGTTGTTGCATTCAAAACAGTCTTTGTATTCCTTATTCAAAATTGTTGTTGCATCTGTACACGCATTTACATACTGTTTCTTTGCCCTATCCGCGCATTCATCGTCTATACGACTAGAATCATAGAGATTATGAAGCAGGTTTCGAAGTCTCTTTGTGTAAATATTATGGCAACCATGCTATATTTGATTTTGTAACTATTAATTATTTTATATGGAAATTTCAAATAAAAATCACTTAAAACCTATTGCTTTTTAAAATATTTCTGGGGTTTAAACTCGATAAGTTCGCTAAGAGATCATACCTCAACGGACTTCTTTCTTCTATTTTGGAGACTATAGTAATAATTTATTTGCGGCATTCGAGTTTAAACTTTAAAATTTCCTTTTCTCCTGTAGAACCTACCTTTAATTTTTTTTGTAATCAACTTATTGGCCTTAAAACCAATCTCAACGTTTTTATTTCCAATATATTGGACTCATTATACAAATCAATCGCCAATTTTTTTTACTATACGTGATAGTATGTTTTCTATCAATATAAGTAAATCTTCATATAAGTAAAATACTAAAAGCTTTTCGCCTTGATATTTTGTTAAAAAATTCCAATGTAATAGAATACAAAAATGAAACCATGGACTTGAAGAACTCGTCTTTAAAAAAATGTTTGAGGTTTTCAACAGGCTGCAGGTATGGCAAAAGATATGAAATAAATAATTTTGAACAGAGTCATCTTAACGAAATGTTAGGTCAGGAAAAAGTTTCTTATGTTAAAAAAATGATACAGAAAAAATTCCCTGACCGCTTTCCAAATTCCCTGACCGCTTTCCAAATTCCCTGACTTTCCCTGAACAAAATTGTGTTCCCTGACATTTGCTGACTTTCCAGTTTAGCGGACACTATGTAACCATACTATATATATTGTTATAACTCAACGCCGCACAGTAGCACTTTATATTCACCATTTGAATTAGTTTTCGGAAAACTATGTACACTTTCATTTGAAGTATTAATGAATAAAGAAACATTTTACCATTTAGATAACTATTTATGAATTAAAATGTAAACTTAGATTTTCCCACGAACAAGCAAAAGTTAATTTGATACAAGACAAATCCTTCGACCAACGCTTGACGAAACCAAGAGCAGATTTAGCCCTAGCAACGATGTTGTCATAGTGGGGTCTGAAGTTCAGCTCGCTATCCCAAATAACTCCAGGGGGGTCATTCCGTAATTTACTGAACGATAATCGTCAAAACGATAATCGTCGACGAGATCGTCCACTATTCGCTTCACGTAACTCGACCACTATCGTATCGTCTATCGTTCCCAGTTTGAGAGCGTCTAGTGTATTTCAGAAACACAAACTGTAGTTGAAAAGTCAAATTAGCTGTCATAATTGTCAATAAAAGACATTTTTACTGATTGTTGTTTTGTGTTTGGTGCCGATTGAAAATAATCAGAGATCTTTTTAAAATATTTTTTTTTTTTTTGTTATATTTTTACAAATCAATATAAATTCGATTACTTAATAGGGCAGTCACACAATCTAAAATTGCGATTTAAACTTCGTTTATGGATGAACATCCCGATTAAGCCGAATATCCGTCCAACTCAAAAATGAAACAACAAATTGTGGGCCGATTTGGTTGCAAATTTGAAAGCCGATGGGCTCCCCACAGAGAAAAGTTTGGATTGACTAGAAATAGCGCGCGAAAATTGCTTGGCCGAAACATTTTAAATTCAATTTTTCAATGCAACACATAACACACAAGATGGCAAATTACAATGGCAATTCAATCTTTCAACTACAGTCACCTAAAAACTTCAAAATTAATGCAAGACGATACCAATTTAGCTATCGTCCAAACACTATCGTTTCGACGATTATCGACTTACGTAAAGCCAATAAAGACATCACTTTCGCTCTAAGGATATCGTCTGATGATAATCGAGTTACGGAATGACCCCCCAAGTATCCCGAATGGTGGTTAGTCTGGAAACTAGGCTATCATTAATAAAGTAGTCACGTGGTGGTGTGGGGAAACGCTTGCGGAAACATGAGATTGCTTAGCATTTGCCAACATTAAGTTCTAAATTGTTCTTTTGACACCTAACAGAAAGTTTGAATGAGTTGCTATAATATCTGTTAAAAACTATATACTTATACATCTCTATCTCTTTCTTATTTTTCTCTCTATTATATAAATATTACATTGACTTTGAGTAACTTGCTTTTAAATATAATCAGTCATAATTCAACTCTGAACTACTTAAGTACTTAATAAACTATTATAATTGAATCGTGTCTTGGTCTTTCTATTTTATTGGTTCCGCCGGGTTCACTTTAAAAAATATAGACTTTTTCCACAATATCAACTTCGTTTTTTGAATTTGAAGTATAAGAAACGAATTAAGTCAAATTGGTTGCCGTAGATTTATCCTTGAGAATCCCGTGTTGTTTGGTGGAGAACAACGGTTTACAATGAAAGTAGACCCTGTCGAAGACAATACTTTCGAAAAGTTTTGGATTGCACGACAATTTGGCGATTGGCCTATAGTTGGAAATGTCTGCTTTACAACCCTTTTTGTGAATAGAAATGATGATCCCTTGAGAAGAGATATTTGAAAAAGAGTAGCAAGAGGATAGGCCAAATTGGCTATACATTTTTTTAAATAATTTCTGGCAAACCATCCGGTCCCGAAGAGAAATCATCTTTAAGTTTGTTAATTTTGTGGCCCACATCATTAATAGATACCAATGACTAATGGTTACAATTATTTAGATAGGAAAAGTAGTTAGTATCTGGTTCGAAGTTATCACCTGAAAAAGCAAGACTAAATAAATTTCCAAATAAATTATTTATAATTTTAGTCATTAGAAGAATGATCTAAATAGTTAAGGGCGGTGGGATAGCCATCAGATTTCTTTTTTAGGTTAATAAATTGCCAAAATCGTTTATGATCAGTGATAATGTCGAATTGCATTTGGGTTATATAGGCATCATATAGCACCGCGTTTCCCAAAGTGTGCTCCACGAAGCATTAAGTGCTCCGCGGAAATATCAGAAAAAATATCAAAATTCCATTACACTAGTTAATTTTGCACTTCTGAACTTGTCATTTTGATTGCATCAATCGAATTTGAAATGTTCATTTAAAAGAAATCAATACATTTAAACAAATATGTAATAAACTAAATTGTTTTCAAAAAGCAGCCCTTGTAGTCAGTCAATTGCCGAAAAGAATCAAGAATTAGAATTTTAAAATAAAATACAACTAGTAATATTAATAATAGTTAGCGTGGTTGTGGTTTGGCCATATACCTAACAGTCTTTTCGTTGTTCCAATATATACCAAATTGCACGCTTCCCCCTCCTTTCCATCACAGCTCACCTCATATACGATATTGTATTGTTGGTTTTTATCTATTGGAGCTTTAGTGTTGGTAAAAATTGATCTTAGTGTTTCGTTGGAATTATGTACATACTTAAACGATGCACTCTTTTGTTTGATTGTATGATGCAAGCTTTTGCTATCGGTTAAGTTTGATATATATCGTATCCTGAAGTATTTAGTGTTGCCATCATTTTGGTTTTTGATTGTTTTATTATTCGTTGGGTTAGTTTTTTTTTTATTGATTTTATAGTGATTGTTAGCCACTTGGTGGAAATTAATTGTTCTGAACATTTTAAAAGAATAAAATAAATTAAAAACACTTGTTAATTCCACAAAAATATATATATAAATACATTATTTATCTTAAAAGCCGACGCGTTTCGTCTTCTAACATTTAACATGCAAAATTGTGTGTTCGTGGTGAATATAATAGGTAGATATGTACATGATTTTTTTTTTAATTAAAAAAATATAAGAACGTAAAAAATTAAAGATTTAATAAATAATATTGAAAACATATTCAAGAACAATTAAAAATATATTAATTATTTGACAGGGGACTGTTATTAGTCAAGTCTATTTGGCAATTTAGTAAATTAAAGCATTTGTGTTTGTTAATTTTAAATACTTCATATTTATCTAATACTCTGCCAGCCGGAAGATTATGAAGCATCTTCGATGGAACATCCATGGGCCGTGCTTTTTAGATGCTGGGAAAGTCCCGAAGAAGGTTCATGATATGATGAGGCTTTAAGATGGTCCATAATAAGTTTACCCAGAGTTCTCGATATTTTTCCGATGTAAATTCCATTACATTCTTTACAAATAACTTTGTAAACTCCACTCTTCTTAGCTTTGTCGGTAGGTTGTTTGATTTTGTTGTTGCATAGTGCATTTTTTAAGGTGAAATTAGTGAAGAAACCTGGCTTAATTTTAGCTTCTACGAGTGGCTTAGAGAGTTTTTCCGAAACACCGGAAATATAAGGAATCTTACGCCACATCCCATTATCCTTTCCCATTTGTAAAGGGAAAATGGATTGCAGTGTATGTTGTCTTGATTTTTTTTGTAAAAGGCGGTGAATTATTTTAGAGTTGTATCCGTTGTTAATTGCAATGTTTTTAATAAGTTTAGCTCCTTTTTGAAATGAGTTCGACTTAGAGGGACATTTAGGAGGCGATTCAACATTGAGTGGAATGCAGACATTTTTATGTTCAAAGGATGAGCTGAACACATAGGGATAATTGTATCTGTTACACTGGCAGTGGAACAATAAAAAGACAAACTCTGGCGGCGAATAAAACAAACTCTTAACAAACTTCAATTTTATTTTAAAGATACTAGGATTAAAAAATGGCAAGATAAAAGTATTCAGGCTCGTAGCGTTTTTTTTCTAGTGTCTTCTTGCCAGAGAATACAAAAAAATTATGATAAAGAGTAGAAACCAAAGATACTTGTTTACCACAGAGTGTTCGTTCGATAATTTGACAGTTGAGGACTTTCCATTCCACTCTAATTTTGAGAAGAGTGCAGATATACTTTGATTTGTGTTGCTATGACTCCACAACAGTATCAGTAGCCGTGCTTTGTCTGTATATATCAAAAACCAGTTGCCTTGAAGATATTGATACAGTTAAATCAAAAAAATTTAACGACTCAGGTCCATACTCAAAGGTAAACTGTAGCTTGGAATCCAATTTGTTTAAGACATTATCAACAAAGGTCAAAAGATTCCGATGTGTTCCTGTCCAGATACAAAATACATCGTCCACATATCTACGCCAGTAAAATATATTTTGTAGAAATAGATTTTTAGAAGCAAATAACCGTTTTTCAAGGTCATTCATGTAAAACTCGGCAGCAAAAGGTGAAAGTGAAGAACCCATAGCAAGACCTGACTTTTGGCTATAAAACTTTTCATTAAATTCAAAATAATTTTGGTCAATGCAAAGGAAGACGAGATTAAACAGCTGTAAACACTTTTCTTCTTCTTTGAGGTTTTTATGTATCCGGCATTTGAGTAGTTGTTTAAGATTTGCAGTTGAAACTGACGGAAATAGGTTTTTCACATCAATTGAAACTAACTTAGCGTTTGGTGGCAGAACTAAATCTTTAACCATATCAATGAACTGAAGCGAATTTTTTAAAGCATACTTTGGTTGGAAATTTAAGACTTCGGGTAATAAACGAGATAATTTCTTACAAAGCTTCTGTAATGGAGCATTAAAGGAGGAAGACACAGGTCGAAGTGGAACACCTTCTTTATGGATTGTTGGTAACCCAATATAAAATAGGGGCGGAAGGGTTACTATTCCGGACGAGATACTTTTCTTTTGTATCAATTATAAGGGTGCAAGAGTTAGTAATATCATAAACATTTTTGTTGTATTTATTAGTAGGATCGAATGGCAACTCAACTAAATCCATTTGTTTCAAATTCTCACTCATTTTTTGTGACCAATCCATAAGCTTTTTGCTTTATGAATAGCTAATCTACTCACTTTTGAATTTACGTTGCTCGTGATACTAATGTAGTTTGGGTAAATATTTTTCTTTCTGCAATCGGTATTAAGAAGAAGAATTTAAGAAGAAGAATTCATTTTTTTATTGACAATTTGAGTTTGTTACATGTACATAGATTTTTATGAATTTTGAAGCTCTGGCATTGCCGTCAGCTCGACTGGCAACATTTAATAATTTTAAGAAAAAAAATATAAAATTTAAATTTGTATTGTTTTTCATATGATTTAGGTAAAATTGTTATTTGAAAATGATGTATTATGCATATTCTGTTGCAAGTAGCATTCTAAATGTATAAGTTTCTTTCAAAAAACGAGCAAGTCCTTTCCAGTCAGATCCATTTAAGATATGTTTTGTCTCCTCCATTGTTAAATAGCTTTTCCAAAATAACACAGTCTATTTTGCTTGAAGATAGGGCATGTACTTAATAGATGAAAGCAGTCTTCTTTGGCTTTCGTGTTACATAGAGTGCAGAACTGATTAAAACTTCCATTGTAAGGACTTCCGTTGAGACCTAGGACTTCACATCTTACTTTGAATATGAAGGATATTTCTTTGCAGCTAAATGCATCTGTAAAATAATTTTTGTCACAGAGATTATACTCCAATTGGCTGTATAATATTCTGCTTTCTGATTGACAGGCCTCTTCAATCATGAGATTTCGAGCAGAGTCTTCTTGGTTTTGTATAATTTTATAAAACTGATCCTTTAAAAGTTGAAGGTTGTTTGGGTCGAAATTAATTTCTTCTCCATAAGTAGTACCAAAATTTGTCCACTCCTTCATCAACCAATCTTTATTTCTTACTTCGTAAAGTAGAAGGTTTCTGCTCAACCGCGAGTCAGGGTATCCCAAAACTTTAATGATAAAGTCAGCTTGAAGCCGAAGGGTGTACGTAAAAAGTTTTGGTAAGCCTGTTTCTAAGTAGATTGCGTAATTTGGAGTTTTAATCGGGAGACAAAATAGTTTTTTAATGAAGTTTCTTTGCAATTCTTCAATTTCTTCATACTTCTTTACCCCCCACACCTGTGCACCATAGCAAATCGAAGATTTTACCACGGAATCAAATATTTTGTATTTTACAGACAGTTTTATGTGTGGGTTTAAAAGTACCTTGCTCCATGTTAAATTGATTAGACTTTGCGAAGCACTAGATTTTTTTGTGAGATGTTTTCTGAAATCCATATTTGGGTTGAGGATAATTCCAAGATAATTATATTCTTTCGCTACATCCAATCTACTTCCATTATAAATCCAACTATGTTTCACTTCCCTTTGATTGACTTTTCAGTATTTATAGTCAGTCCCCATTTTTCACAATATGCTGCAAGACGATTTATCATAAGTTGCAGGTTTTCTGGCGACTCTGACAATATAACTAGATCGTCGGCATACATCAAAACGTTTACGACGGCACCTGCAATCCGAACCCCTCCGGGGAGATACTTTACAATGTCATTTATAAAAAGGGAGAACAGAAGGGCACTGAGAAGACATCCTTGCTTAACACCAGTATCCGTTTCAAACCATTTCGAAAACACTGCTCCATCCCAGACTGTTGCTTTCGTGTCCATATACATGTCGCGTATTACTCGAAGAAATCTTGTTGAGACACCCAGTTCTGAAAGATTATATAGCATAGCACTCCGATTCACCAGATCAAAGGCAGCTTTGAAATCCACAAAAAATGCGAAGATTTGCTTGTTTCGTGCTTGAAATGCGTTTACTATAGATGTAAGTGAAAAAATTTGATCAATGGTAGAGTAGCCCTTCCTAAATCCGTCTTGAAGGTCTGATAGGGTGTTGTTTTCGTCCACCCACCTTTCAAGTCTGCCAACTAATACTCCACAGAATATTTTCGATATGATATTCATAAACAAGATGCACGGTAGTTTTCAACAGCGTTCATAGCACCATTTTTATGTATGGGAAAAATAACTGATGTTTTAAAGGAAGGTGGAACTTCAGCACTCATGAGAATTTTGTTAAAAGAGTTAACAAATTGTTACAAAAAGTTAGGGATGCATTTTTATAAAATTCATAGGGTATTAAACCAAATGTGGTTGCAAGTACACTTAAATTGTATGTTAAGGCGTTTGTAAAGCACAATTAACTTGTGTGTTTCTGTAGTTTTATTATACTCAATAGAGTGATTGTTAGCCACTTGGTGGAAATGTTCTGAACATTTTAAAAGAATAAAATAAATTAAAAACACTTGTTAATTCCACAAAAATATATACACTGAGTTACAAAAAAAGTGGCGCACCTTGAAATTTTGCAATAATTTAAAATATGTTCAAAAAAACAATGTTTTTTTAGTACAGTATTATTTATTAACATTTAACATAAGTAATTCTTATAAAAAAAAAAAAAATGGGAAGAACTTTGAAATAAAACACAAAATAACGAAAATGGGCAAAAACTTCATAATTTTACATTTTAATCTTTTATTATTTTTTTTTTTTTAAACGAGTTTTCTTCGACTTAATAGTGGGTATTGCCTCCCCTAACATCTATCAAAGCTTCAATTCACCTTGGCATACCTTGAATAAGGTTTTTTATGATTGCGTCGTCCAAATTATCCCACTCCTCGATCAAAGCAGATCTCAGCCCACTGAGTGTCTCGGGAAGGGTAGGTCGCTTTCTTATCATTTTTCCCAGCTGATCCCAAACGTGTTCGATGGGATTCATGTCCGGGCTTATGGAAGGGCAAGCCATCACACCGATTTCCACTTCTTCTAAGTAGTCCGTAACGCACCTGGCAACGTGAGGTCTAGCATTGTCCTGCATCAGCAAGAAGCCTTCACCAATAAATGGTGCGAACGGAACCACATATTCCTCCAGAATGTTGCTGATATAATAATTGGAGTTTACCGATCCTTCCACGATGCACAGCTCAGTTTTTCCATGCAAGGAAATTCCTGCCCATACCATGACGGAACCTCCCCAGAAATTTTCCCGCTGGGCAACTGTTGCCGAAGAGTATCTCTCACCTGATCTTCTCCACACTCTGCTACGTCCATCTGGTGAGCGTAGACAAAACCTGGACTCATCAGTGAAAAGAACTCTAGCCCAGTCGGCCTCGGTCCAATCTTGGTGAAGGTGAGCAAATTCCATCCGACGTCGCTTGTGCTGTACCGTGAGTCTTGGTACACAAGCAGGTCTTCTTGCTCTCAGTCCACTCTCCACTAAACGCCGCCTCACCGTTTGAGCATTTACAGCTGTCCCTCTTACGGATCGAAGTCTGTGAGACAGCTCAACCGCTGTTTGGTGACGATCTCGAAGGCTTTGAAGCACCAAATATCGATCATCCCTTGCAGATGTTGCTCTGGGGCGACCTGAGCCTTGACGCCGGGTGCATGAGTTCGTTTCCCTGTATCTTTTGATGGCTCTTCTTAGCGTCGTCTCCGGTTTTCTGATCATTACAGCGGCATACCGCACACTTCGTCCGTCCTCAACCAAAGCCAGCGCCCTGGCGACTTCTTCTGCCTTTATTTGCATTTTTTCATAAAAATCACTAAAAAACTAATAAATAAACAAATTAAAATAAACCGAATGTTATTAAATTATAAAAACATTTACGGGATTACGGAAGCCAAAATTGCTATATTTCGCGTCTTGTATGAACAAATGATTAAGATGTGGTTTTCCTTATTATGATGCACGTATCACATGGAAAATTGAAAGAGATTATGCAAACGGGGACACAAATATACCGCTAAACTGAAAACAAATAAAGCTGTGCAAAAACATAGCGGCATATTATGACAAGTATGACAAGTATGACTGCGCCACTTTTTTTGTAACTCAGTGTATATAAATACTTTTTTTATCTTAAAGGCCGACGCGTTTCGTCTTCTTAGGACATCTTCAGGGCACTAACATTTGACATGCCAAATAGTGTGTTCGTGGTGAATATAATAGGTAGATAAGTACCAGAGATTAAAATGTTTGGCGCAAAATTTTAAACGATTTAGTAAAATTTTAAAGCCATTTTAGTAATTTACTAAGTTAAAAAGAAGATTTTGGTAATTTTAAACGATTTTAGCAATTTACTAACTCTTAACATTTTACTAAAGTTAAAATCAGAAAATGGCTACTTTAAATTTTAGTAATTTGCTAAATCCATATGAAATCTGTCGTCCTCGAAAATAATTTCTTGGCAATTTTATTTGAAAGATTTAAATTGTATTTTTTTTCGTGTGCTAATTCTTTTCAAAGTAAATAAAAAAAAAATGTTTTCGGAAGATGAAGATTTCGATATGTTCGAAGACTCAGCTTTGTGCAGAAAAGTGCGATGTCTTAAGTCCCGAGAAAATCCCTTTGAAGAGCTGGACGATGTAGAATTTTCCTCCAGGTATAGATTCTTATCTTTAATAAGTTGTACAATTGAATCTGCAACAAAAACTCAATTTTCACGTAAGGATGGGAAAAGCACATAAACTGCTAAAGCTCTGACTGCGGCTGCTCGTACTGTGTTTTCTTCATTGCAACCTTTAATAAGGAACAGCAACAACACAAAATAAAATAACAATTTTTTAATTTCACTTTATTGAAACTTTTCTTTTACAATAATAAAATAATATTTGTTGTCACAAATAAAAACAAAAAAAAAATAACAAAATAAATTGTAGGTTGTCACTTTAACTTCTGACATTGCAAATTATTAGGTCCGTTCCCTAGGTTTAGGTTTGTTTGCTTTGTTTTTCTTTCCGAACTTTCATTGTTTGAACGTGTTCAGCTGCATCGTTTTTAATAAAAGGGAATTAGTATTTTACTAGTTAGCAAAACGAAAAAAAAGGATTAAAATTTTGGAACAGCTAGTAAATTACTAAATGTTTTAGCAAATTGCTAATTAGTAATATGCTAAGGCCTTAACAATAGGTTGTTTAAAATTTTGCGCCAATATGTTCGATTTTGTTCCAACAATTCTCTATTTTTCCTTATGTTCGTTTATACTCGATCGCCTCTATACTCGCAAGTCATTTTATTCACAAATAAAAATACTCACGAGAAAACTCAAACAAACTGGTCGAACTCGTTTGTGTCGTTTGACTTCACACCCACGAACAAAATTACTCGTGAACAGTTGGAACTAGTTTCGAGTACCCGAAACAAAGCGAGTATACTCGAAAAAAGGTGGTTGATCGTGAACATCATCCAAGATCGTGAACATATCTCGGGACGTTTGTGGATTAGGTAGATTTTAGGTACAATACACATATTAAAGGTAATATCATTAGCGTTTTCATTTTTGTTCAGTTCTGCGCATCTGTCAAAAGCGAGGTATTATGGTGGTAAAATGGTGGATTCAGTGCCATTTTTCTTGTCTAATTTCAATATTTTGTTGTTGTTTATGATGATGCGCGTTGAGTTCCTGTGGGCACTCGAACAGCCATTTTTAATTTTTTGACATTTCCAACTTTGACAACCTGCGCAATATATTACCTTTAATATGTGTACTGTGGATTTTAGGTACATATTTATTTGTATACGGTATTTAGGGACGCTTGGTGGTGTTCACAAGAAAAACAACCGGTTTCTATTATGATGAAATTATTTACTATTGGTTGGTTTGTTTTTTTGTTTATTTGTGCTAGAGGATTATTTTGTATTGTTTTGGTAGGTATGATGATAGAAGATTTAATTATGCAACCAATGATCAATAAAAGCGACAAATGCATTTATGTGGATTACATTCTTAATATAAACTACACACTACAAAGGATAGTTTGGGACAGTGCAGTTGTTGGAAAATTGTTTTAAAAAGAATGGATCTTTTGTTTTTTAACCGGGAAACAGCTCAATTGAAAAAATAAAGTTTCAAACGGTCATCAAAATGATTTCAATTCGGGAAAAATTGGTATGCGAATTGCGTCGACATAGGTGTGTACATACTATGTACTATGTAGACTGTAGGTAGGTACCTATTTTTTTTTGTATCTATTTAGATTTTTTTAAGGATTGGTTTGAATTCGCCGAAAATAGATTTCTGATTACATAATACAGGTAGGTAAGCTACATATATCAATTTGAAGTTGAAGATAAGTAAATCCTATTTAATTGGATGATGACGACGTTATATAATAACAATACTTATTTTAAAAAAAATATTTCATTTAAATAATTATTAATTTATGATGTATTTATAAGTTATATATTTTTTATTTTTTGTTTAACATAATCCTACCTATTTATTTTTGTTCATTTACTTTTATTTCATTTTGTTTTCGTACCTTGTTCCTAGTTCCTACTTAATTTGATTTATTCAATAAAAAAAAAAAATTAATTAGGTACTTTTATTTATCTTAAAAGATCATAATCCAGAAACACTCACTGCTGCTTAAGTCGTAACGCTGAAAAAGCCAATTGAAATCACAAAAACCAACCACAAAATTTCGCACAGCAGAGTTTAGCTTATCTAATACCCATCAACCAACCTTCAACCTCGAATACACCCGAAACAAAACGAGTATACTCGAAAAAAAGTGGTTGATCGTGAACATATCTTGGGTCGTTTGTAGGTAGGTAGACTTTAGGTACATATTTATTTGTATTCGGTTTTGGTGGTTTTTAAATTTACAAGAAGAACAACTGATTTCTATTTCTATTATGGATATGAAGTTATTTACTAATTGGTTGGTTTTTTTGTTTTGTATTGTTTTAGTAGGTATGATGACAGAAGATTTAATTATACAACTATGAGGATTACATTCATAATATTATTCACACGACATAGGAAAGTTTGAGAGAGTGCAGTTTGTGGACAATTGTTTTTATCTGGGAAACAGCTCCCTTGAAAAACTTAAGTTTAAAACGTTCAACATAACGAAATTATTATTTAAATTCGGAAAAAATTTGTTTACGTATTACGTAGATATGCATGTACCTATGTACGTATCTACCTACTACCTACCTACTACTACTATGTACTATAGAAACCTAAATTTTTTTTTATCTATTCAGTTTTTTTTAAGGATTGGCTAAATTCGCAGAAAATGTAGTGATTTTTATATTAAGAAAAAAGAACCAGATTGAATCCGGAAACTGTCAAGAATTTGATGGTCGCAAATTCAAATTTGAAAATTATTCCTATTATACCACCAAATTTCGCTCAGCAGAGTTTAGGTTATCCAATACCCATCCACCGTCAACCTCGAATACACAATACACACTACACAAACAATCGAGTCGAGCACATTCGAGCATATCGATCGTGGACACTTTGTTCACGGTCGCTTGACTCGTTTTTATTCGAACCAATTTAACTCGGTTGTAAGGTATACTCGTTCGTATTAGTTTGATTTGTGTGGTGAATCACGAGTCATCATACTCGCGGCCAGAAAGACTCGTAAACATTTTCCTTGCGTTGACACTGTTTGTTTAACTTGCTTTTTTGGAGTGAGTATTCGATGTTCGTGAACATTACTCGACTCGTTTTATTCTCTGATAGGTACACGATTTTCATTCGCTTTCAGTTCATTGATATGGTTAAAGATTTCGTTCTGCCACCAAACGCTAAGTTAGTTTCAATTGATGTGAAAAACTTATTTCCGACAGTTTCAACTGCAAATCTTAAACAACTACTCAAATGCCGGATACATAAAAATCAAAGAGGAAGAAAAGTGTTTACAGCTGTTTAATCTCGTCTTCCTTTGCATTGACCAAAACTATTTTGAATTTAATGGAAAGTTTTATAGCCAAAAGTCAGGTCTTGCTATGGGTTCTTCACTTTCACCTTTTGCTGCCGAGTTTTACATGAATGACCTTAAACAACGGTTATTTGCTTCCAAAAATCTTTTTCTACAAAATATATTTTTCTGGCGTAGATATGTGGACGATGTATTTTGTATCTGGACAGGAACACATCGGAATCTTTTGACCTTTGTTGAAAATGTCTTAAACAAATTGGATTCCAAGCTACAGTTCACCATTGAGTATGGACCTGAGTCGTTAAATTTTCTTGATTTAACTGTATCTATATCTTCAAGGCAACTAGTTTTTGATATATACAGAAAAAGCACGGCTACTGATACAATATCCCTATGAGTTTTTGAACATAAAAATTTCTGCATTCCACTCAATGTTGAATCGCCTCCTAAATGTCGAACTTATTTCAAAAAGGAGCTAAACTTAATAAAAAGCATTGAAATTAACAACGGATACAACTCTAAAATAATTCACCGCCTTTTACAAAAAAAATGAAAACAACATACACTGCAATCCATTTTCCCTTTACAAATGGAAAAGTATAATGGGATGTAGCGTAAGATTTCTTATATTTCCGGTGTTTCGGAAAAACTCTTAGAAGCTAAAATTAAGCCAGGTTTCTTCACTAATTTCACCTTAAAAAATGCACTATGCAACAACAAAATCAAACAACTTACCGACAAAGCTAAGAAGAGTGGAGTTTACAAAGTTATTTTGAAAGAATGTAATGGAATTTACATCGGAAAAATATCGAGAACTCTGGGTAAACGTATTATGGAACATCGTAAAGTCTCATCATATCATGACCCTTCTTGATGACTTTCCTAGCATCTAAAAAGCACGGCCCATGGATGTTCCATCGAAGATCTCATCCTGCTTCATAATCTTCCGGCTGGCAGAGTATTAGATAAATATGAAGTATTTAAAATTAACAAACACAAATGCTTTAATTTACTACATTGCCAAATAGACTTGACTAATAATAGTCCCCTATCAAATAATTAATATATTTTTAATTGTTCTTAAATATGTTTACAATATTATTTATTAAATCTTTAATTTTTTACGTTCTTATATTTTTTTAATTAAAAAAAAATATTCTTTTAAAATGTTCAGAACAATTAATTTCCACCAAGTGGCTAACAATCACTATAAAATCAATATAAAAAAAACTCAACCAAAAACTAACCCAACGAATAATAAAACAATCAAAAACCAAAATGATGGCAACACTAAATACTTCAGGATACGATATATATCAAACTTAACCGATAGCAAAAGCTTGCATCATACAATCAAACAAAAGAGTGCATCGTTTAAGTATGCACATAATTCCAACGAAACACTAAGATCAATTTTTACCAACACCAAAGCTTCAATAGATAAAAACCAACAATACAATATCGTATATGTGGTGAGCTGTGATGGAAAGGAGGGGAAAGCGTGCAATTTGGTATATATTGGAACAACGAAAAGACTGTTAGGTATAAGAATGACAGAGCACAAAGCAGACATTAAAGCCAAGTACGCTGCTGATGCGAAACGAAAATTTCCTGTGATCTCCAAACAGACAACGAAACGCTTGCGGAAACACAACGGAAAATATCCTTGGAGAGTTTCACTAATTCCAAAAACAAAACCAAACATAAACGCAAAAAATCAGAGAAACCCATGATGTAAGAAAATGATAAACAAAAAAAAAAAAACACAAATAAAACCCAAATGTCATTTTTCCGCAGCCAATAAATAGTCTGTATAATTAATTCAGTGCGAAAAAGGAGCGGAGACTTCTCCAAATAATCTGCTACAATTATGAATTTCGATCTTCGAACAATGCACTGCAAAACGAAAAGCAGAACGAAATTTTCCGTTTATGATTTCGTTGTGTCATTTTTGTATGGGATTTTTCGTTTCGCATCAGCAGCGTACTAGGCTTAAAAAGGGAAAAAATCAACGGGTCTCTCACAACATATACTTGACACTTGACAGTGGACACAAAGCCAACTTTAACGATGTAAGAGAACTAGACAAGGAAAAGAGAATGAACGCAAGATTTACTCTTGGGAGTTTAAGAATTCAACAAAAAATGACGAAAACAATGTATAAGAAAATACGATCGCGAGCTATGCTTTGGCAATTCAATAAGTACCTGCATACACTACTGTGATTTTTGTTTGTTCCGCAAAGTAATAAGTTTTTTCATGTTAATTTATTTTTTTTTGTGTTAATTTATTTTGTTTTTGTTTCAAATTAATTTAAAAAATAGCTACTATGTAAAATCAATCAAAATAAAATAAGTAAGTTTTTCCTTTTTAAAAAAACAAAATTATTAAAATATTAAAATGTAAAATTTAATACATAATACATAATAATCTATATTATACACCCTTGAAGAAGTCGTGGATAACGACGAAACGTTGGGAAAAGATGATATAGACTTGTTTTATAAATATTTGGTCACACAACATAATTAAATTTAATGGTAAATGATTGAAATATGTCTCAAACAAAAGGCTTTGATTCCCTGAAAAAGAAAGTTTATATAAGACAGTTTTAAGTTAGCCCCGATTGCTAAATATCGTAATATGAGTCGCGTATGAAGGCAAGTGAGAAATTTATTGAAACATATATATCGCGGGTGTATTCAACAAGTCCAAATAAAATAGTGCTAAGTCTTCTACTTGGCTGATATATTTCAGTAGATAGTATATAGAATTTGTATTATAAAAAAAAAACCTTCTTATATAAACATTGCCATGGCCCCGGGCAAAAAAACAAAAAACTTCCAATTTTATGATTAGGAATTCTAGTCTTGTTGGATATAGTTCACACTAGAAGTTTGGCGTAATTCAAAACGTCTGTCACCAAAATTTTCCGTTTCAGGAAGCTAGATTTGAGGAGGTTACCACTTTAATCGAATGGACAAAACAATAATAACATCCACGACTTAGGAAGGTTTTCTGATACTACACATAACGATTTAAGTTGAACTTAATTTCTTAAGTATCACTTTATGACATGGAAAAAGTACCCCTTAAGAATTTAAGTTGAACTTAAATCGTTATGGGTAGTATCAGCAAACAGGCCTTAAACAGTTTGGTGTAACTCAAAGCGTCTGTCACTGACATTTTCTTTTTTGCGGAGTCAAAACCTTTGACTGATCTAATTTTGAGAAGGTTTTATCGTGACTGTCGTCAGTTTGTCGCCACCCCAACGTCTGTCCCTTATATTTTAACGAAACGAAACACAAGAACGATACGACAAAACAAGTTATTATTCACTAAGAGATCATTGTGAGAAGAAGTCCTCGGCTATTTTGATTACGTTTTAATTAAAGTGAATTTACAAATTTAACAACTTTCTTTTATTTATATTAATAAATATCTAACAAAATTCAGAAGTGGAATACAAATCCAGCCTTTCACTCAGTTGTTTTCATTAGAAATAAAAAAATAAAGAACAGTTCGCAAAGTAAGAGACGAGCCAAATAAAAAAAAACAAAAAGAGACACCACCCCAAAAATATGGATTTACAAACAAAATTTGAGGATTTCGTGGACCAAATCTCAGACGTTGATGATGAGATCTTGGGAAAAATGTATAATGCACTTTTTCTCAAAACTTCCAAAGGTTCACGTGAGTACATTGTACAAAAAATTCTCAAATTTACAGACTGGAACGATCCAGAAAAGACACCGTTTTGTGCAGACAAATTCTTGGCACATTCTCCGACAATGAGGTGCAGCAAATGGGGAATATTTTTAAAGTTGTCGATGCGAACTTGACGCATTGAAGTCAAAATTAATTGAATTAATAAGCACCATGACGAAACCAGAAGTATTTAAATCGGCAGTAGCGCGAAAAAAATCAAAATCATCAAAAAGTTCCAAACACTCCATCCGCAAGGAATTGTTGAAGCTAGAACTAAGATGAAAGCTCCTTGAATTAAAACTAAGCGAAGACGAAGATCCAAAACAATAGCAAGAAGATGTATCCGAGTGAGTTGCACATGGTTCAATTAAGTCCCCTGATGTCCCTGACTTACAAAAAACAATGTCACAAATTTTAGCCCGGCAGTCAGCGAGAACCGAACTGACACGATTTGGTGGCAATACCCTTGAGGGGCTAACTTTTATAAGTGATTTTAGGCAGTCTATTATGTTGTGCGGATTCTCATCTCAAGAAAATATAGCAAGGATACGAAAAGCACAGCTTTTGAATCAGTGCGCATCATGTTAATGTCAAGTGAGGGTCCTGAAGAAATTATCGAGTTATTGAAAGATAACTTTGTTCGACCTGAGATGCTAGATCAATGTTTCCGTAATGAGGCATTGCAATTGCCATTAGTAAACGACTGGTCAGAGTTTATTAAATATACAAATGCTATTCGAGGAATATACTCCAGTGTTAAATTATTCGGCAAACGTAAATACCTTTGGCCGTAGTGAACAATATCAAGAAAAAGTAATCGTCAGTGATGGAAGGCGCCAGTGGATGTCGGGACGAGATGGTGAATTTGCGGCGAGGAACAGTTGTACAACAAACTAATGAAGTAAGTGGAAGACAAAGTCAACGTCTTCCAGAATGGTCAACCACTGTGCTTTAAATGTCGAATCTACGGACACGTCGCAACAGTGCTCTGGTAACTCAGCAGAATGAAATTTGCTCCTTGGGCGTTCCCTCTGACAATTATCGAAAGCTAGTCGTTATTGATGGGAAAAGTATTAGCGCTTTGGTAGATACAGGAAGTTGCAAAAATTTCATTTGTGAAGGCGTAGTAGCAGGCGTCGTAAACATCAAAACGATATCTTGTTCACTGGTAGGTCTAAACCGAAGTTCAAATTGACGGAAACGAATACAAACTGGAATTTTTAATTGTCCCAAACATCAGCCATAACAGATGATGCCATTCTTGGACAAGACTTTTTGAACACCATTCGATAGAGTTTTAATGGAGAACGTTTAGTCTTCGAAAGTAACGAGCAGTCAAATGAAGCATTTGAGCCTGAGTTGATGCGAATAGAAGTCGAGCCGAGTGATGTGGAAATTAGAATCAACACTAAAGTTTGATCAGATCTTGTGAAGAAAATGGAGAAGTTACTTCGAGACGAATATTTAGCCGACAATGTGAACGATTTTCTGGATTTACCTCACAAGATGAAGATCAACCTAAAAGACGATATACCAATATCATCAACACCGCGACGACTTTCTTATACCGAACGGGACGAGTTGCTGCGCCGCTATCTGACATGTTGCGGGGTGATGTTACATTTGAAATAGGAATTTCACAAATCAAGGCGTTTAAATTATTAAAGTCGTTGTTAGCTGACAAACCTGTTCTCAGAATCTATGATCCAGATAAGCTAACCGAAATTCATACTGACGCAAGCTCACTTGGCTATGGTGCCGTTTTACTTCAACTCCAAGAGGACAAAAAGTTTCAACCGATTTATTACTTTTGCGCCAAGACCACTGATCCTGAAAGCAAATATTTAAGTTTCGAATTGGAAATGTTAGCAGTCATCAAGGCCTTTGAAAATTTTCGTGTTTACGTATAAGGAAAACCATTCACTATTGTGACGGACTACAATGACGGACAACAAATGAATACTCGCGTTTGTCACTGGGTACTTAAGTTAGAAGAGTTCAACTATAAAATAGAACACCGGAAATCCGAAAAGATGCAACATGTTGATGCTCTCAGCAGGTGCTACTATGATCAAGAGTCTTCTGAGCAAATAGTTGAATGCAACGTGGCAGTAGAGGTCGATGATTGGCTCTTTTTCGCGCTACAACAAGACCCGAGGGTTCAACAGAAAAATGTCAAAGAATGCAGTGCCGATGACAAGCAGGTTCGAAAGGAATTCGTTCTTCAGGACAGTAGATTTTTTAAAAAACAAGATGAGCAGTTAAAGTGGGTTGTTCCTGAAAAAGTAAGAAGTCAAATTTTAAAATATAATCATGATGATATCGGACACCCAGTTGTCGACAAGACTTTTAAAAGAATAAATATTTCATTTTGGTTCAAAAGAATACGAAAATACGTTAAGGGTTATGTGAATTCCTGTCCTCAGTGCCAATATCATGCGTGTCCAGCAGGCAGAAATTCCATCGACAAAATAGGGATTCCGTTTCATACATTGCGGACTACCTAGGACCTTTCATAAAGTCAAAGAGACATGTCAAAGAGTAGATGGCTTTACAAAATTTGTTCTTCTCAAAGCTGTTCGAAACACCTCTATGCTTCGTAGAAGCAGCCTCGAAGTTCCTTCAACAGATCATCAATATATTTGGACGACCTGTTCGAATAATCACAGATAGAGGAACATCATACACTGGCAAGATGATTGAAAACTTCTGTTAGGTAAAGAACATTAAACACTTTAAGAATGCGACTTTAACTCGAAAGAATCAACAGAGTTCTTACACCTTCGATTGCTATGATGTCCACTGATCCGGATGGTACAGATTGGGATCTAAATCTAGGACGAGTACAGTATGGTATAAATACAATTCATCAAACAACTCATGAAACTCCATTTCAACTTCTTTTTAACTTCCTGCCAAGAAGATATGATGGCGACATTTTAAACGACCAGGGTCTTGAATGGTTGGTTGTAGAATCTAATGCCGCTAACCAACGTACAACGGCAGTTGAGAAGTGAGTGAGTTTTAATTGAGAGAAGACGTGTTTTATAGAGAGCTTAGAAGGAATTAATTTTTTATGGTGTTGTGGTTACACAATTGATTTGTGGAAGTTTTTTCTGCTCAAAATGTTCTGGTATTGGTGAATATGAAAGTAATATACTAAAACTGAAAAACATAATTTTTGTATGTGATGTGTGTAAAGAATACATGCATAACATTATGGAAAAAATGGACAGTGTATTGAAAGTGGTTAACGAAAATCAAAAAGCTCTTAATAAACAAGAAGAAATAAAAAAAATATTAAGTGGTGTTAAACTTATGTGTGAGAAAGAGTCAACTAATGAGATGAAGAAAAAGAAAAGTTATGCTGAGATAGCTATAAAAAACATACCCCCAATAATAATAAAACCAAATTGTAAACAAAACAGTGAAAAAACAAAAAATGAAATAAATGAAAGCATTAACCCAGTTGATTTAGCTTAACAAGTGAATAATATCACTAAGAGCGTAAATGGTTCTATAGTTATAAAGTGCAGTGATGAAGAATCGGTAAAAAAAATTGAGGATGAAGTATCTGGTAAACTAAAAGGCAAATACGATATAAGAATACCTGTACTGGTAAAACCAAGAATTGTTGTCGTAAACATTGACAAAGAAATGAAAGAAGAGGAGTTAATGGATATTATTCAAAATCAAAATAAATTAAGTGGTGAAATAAAGCTTATTAAGTGTTACAATGGATACAATGATCCAAATAAATATAATGCAATAATAGAAACAGAAAGTAATGTCTTCAAGGAATTAATTGAAATGGATAAACCGTGTCTAAATATCGGATGGAACAAATGCTTAGTGTTTGAAAAGATCAATGTAAAAAGGTGCTTTAAATGCTGGGGATTTAATCACAACGCTGAAAAATGTACAAATAAAATATGTTGTGAGAGTGAAAGCATGAAATGCAAAAATTGTGCTTTGAAAATTGAAAAATTAAATATAAACCTAGACTCAAACCATGATGTTAGAGATGCCAATTGTCCAGTTTATCTCAGAAGACTGGACAAAGAAAGAGAGAAAGTTGCGTATTAGCAACCAACTTTTCTGTCATGTATGCATCTAAACATACAGGGTTTAATGAATAATTTAAATGAAATGAAAAATATTATCTATGAAAGAAATTTTGATATAGTGATTGTAACGGAAACACATCTTGGACTATCAGTTCAGGATAACGAAGTGTATATAAAGAACTTCAAAATTATACGTTGTGAATCAACATCAAATCATACTGGGGGAGTAGTGGTTTACATAAAAAAACAAATTGACGACTATTTGGTTTTAAAAAATGTACAAATAAACATGAGCATGTGGTTATTAGTTATAGAAATATATAACTTGAAATTCATTGCAATATATAGATCACCCAGCACCCCAAGTAGAGAATTTTGTGATAATTTGAGTGATTACTTACATGAAATTGAAAACAAAAATATAATAATACTAGGTGATTTTAATATAGACTCGTTTGGTAATTCTAACTATAAAAAAGAACTGGAGCGTTTATTTACGGAAAATATGTGTAAGCAAATGGTTGATAAACATACTAGAATAAGTGCGAATTCAAGAACTTTGCTGGATTATGTAGTGATCATGAAACAATTATTTTCAAAATACCAGTTCGCGAAAAAAAATATTCAATAACGAAATCCGTAAAATTTTAAATACGATAAATTTAGACTTATACCAAAAATAAGAGAGAGTGAAATAAACAGAATAGGTACTTTGGTAAATATCAGTGATGTAAACAGTGAACAATTTGAAACGGAAATGCTTAGAGTGGTAAACACTTTTGTTGTAAAAAAAACGTTTAAAGAAACCGACCAAATTTGGTTTAATAATGAATTGAGAGAACTAAAATCTAAAAAAATAAAAAGTCATCTAAAATTTGTGCTAACAGGCAACGTCGAAGATTGGGAAGAATATAAGAGAATAAGAAATGTGTATAAAAAAAATCTTAAAGTGCAGGAACGAAATTATATTAAAGCTAAACTTAATGGAGCTAGTGATCAAAAAAATATGTGGAAATCTTTAAAATCTCTTGCTCTGGGTCAATCGGTAAATAAAACTAAATTTATTGATTTCCAAGGCAACAAACTAAGAGACGATAAAGTGATTGCTGATAGTTTTAATAATTTTTTCATTAAAAGTGTTATTGAAATTAACAAAGGAATACCAGATGTACAATGGGAAAATCTTTTGGTTAATAGTGAAAATTGTTTCAAGTTTAAAACTCTAAACTCAATCGAAGAACTTTTAAAAGTAGTTGAAGTTATGCCAAACCAAAATGATTTTAATTTCATGAATTAACAAATGTTAAAAGACAGTTTCACCATAGTAGGTCCAGCTCTACTGAATATAATTAACTATTCGTTAACAAGTGGTAAATTCCCAAGTACATGGAAAACATCGGTTATTACTCCGGTAGAAAAAATTCCCAACTCTAATAAATGCGGAGATTTTAGACCTGTGAACATGCTTCCAATGTATGAAAAAAATATTGGAAAAAGTTGTTCAAATACAACTGGAAGAATACTTACAACAAAATAATACTATAATAGAGGAACAATCTGGCTTCAGACGAAAACACTCTTGTGAATCAGCTCTAAACCATGAAATAGCGGACTGGAAGGAAATAATACACGGAAAAAAGAAAATTGCAGCTATATTTATTGATTTGAAGAGAGCATTCGAAACATTAGATAGATTTATTTTATTAAAAAAATTATACGGGTATGGAATAAGATGAGTTGAGTTTAACTGGTTAAGGTCATATCACATAGGGCGTAAACAGATAGTGAAGTTTAATGGAGTAAGTTCCGAAGCATTAAATTCTGATTTGGGTGTTCCCCAAGGGTCAATTCTAGGAACATTATTGTTTGTCCTTTACATTAATGACATAAAAAAAGTTTTAAAAAATTGTAAATTAAAGTTGTTTGCGGATGATGGTTTGTTTTATATAGAAGATAATGAATATTCTAAATGTATTAAAAAATTGATGATAGATGTTAGAAATATAAAGAATAGAAGAACTATGAATAAACTTAAACTAAATACGGAAAAAACTAAAATAATGTTATTACCAGAAAATAAGATCATAAATAGAATAAATGAATTTGAATGTGTTAAAGAAACAAAATATCTCGGAATAATAATAGATTGTAACTTAGATTTTAAAAAACATTTTGAAATGATTTATAAAAAAATTGCCAAAAAAATCCGTTTCTTTCGAAGAATAAGAAAACAAACTTTGCATCGGTATGGCAATCAAAGTATATAATTCCTTTATTCAACCCCATTTTGAGTATTGTCCTACTATACTATTATTGGGAACAGAATTAATGATAAATAGACTACAAATTTTACAAAACAAGGGTATGAGATCTATATTATGCTGTAATCGATATACACCTATAAGAAATATGTTAAGTACTTTAAAATGGCTTTCTGTGAAACAAAAAATTGTTATGAATACTTTAATATTTATTTTCAAAGCAAAAAACAACTTAATGCCAAATTATTTAAAAAGAAGACTGATAACAAGAAGTGAAACTAGACCATATAACTTAAGAAATAACAATAATCTAAATTTACCATTTTTCAGAAATAGTAAAACACAAAACATGCTCTTTTATAAGGGAATACAGATTTATAATAATCTTCCAAATAGTGTAAAAATAGAAATTAATTTAATGAGATTTATAAACTCAATTATAAATTTTGTAAAAAACAATTATTAATATTGTACATACCGTATAAAATCTTGTAAATAGCAAATTTAAAGCTAAATAAAATTCTAACTAACTAACTAACCAAGAAATACAACAAAAACGGTACAACCCAAAACGATGTGTGAAAAAATACATTGTTGGTGACCTGTTAGTTCTAACCCGTGCAATTCCTGCAATGTGACAATCGAGAAAATTAGAAATCGAGGGCCATATATAGTGCTTCCAAACGACCCTTATATAGTAGCAGATATTCCCGGACATCAAGTATCCCAAAAAGCGTTTGAAGGAGTAATTGCTGTTGATAAGATGAAGAACTACAATGCTATGAATCCTGGAGAATCAACTTTATCCGAAGACGGAGAGAGTGAGATCGAATTTTTGGGATTCGATGATCAATGCTATGAGCGAAAAGATGAAGTCGATAGGCGTATTCAGTTGTTTGAGGACCTACAACGGTCAGGAGAGGCCGAATGAAAGTAATAAATATAGAGCCGTCAAATTATTATTCACTAAGAGATCATTGTGAGAAGAAGTCCTCGGCTATTTTGATTACGTTTTAATTAAAGTGAATTTACAAATTTAACAACTTTCTTTTATTTATATTAATAAATATCTAAAACCAGTTTTACCAGTTACATATATAAAAATTTCAATAAAAAATCCGCGATTTTAATCGCGTCTGTCGCGTACATATTTGCACCCAGGGAGTTAAGACCTTTCATTTGAGATACATTTCAGGTGGTTTCCCAAAATTCTGAAAATGCAAAAAAAAATGCATTTTCGGCGACGTCTGTCGGGGGCTTGCAGCCACTTAGACGTCTGTCGCGGTCATATTCGCACTCGGGGAGTCGAGGACTTTCGGATGCCATCAAGTGGTTTCCCAAAAGTCTAAAAAAAACAACAAAAAAATGCATTTTCGGCGACGTTTGTCGGTGGTTTTGCGGACACCCAGACGTCCGTCTAGGTAATGATATTTGTACACAGGGAATCGAGGACATTGGGATGCGATGCATTTGAAGTGCTCTCCCTCGGTATTCCTAATTTCAGAAAAGTTGTATTTTTGATGCACTTTTTCTCTTTAACGCTGCCACTACGTAATGGCAGACGAACGTATTCGTTATCACCTTTCCCAGGTCTACATAAGGTATAAATATCGTTTTCACGCCAAAAATCTGCTGCGAGTTCTTATGTCCAATTTCTTTTATCAAAAACCCTCTTAAATTTTATCAGGCCCTTAAATATTTTTAGTTTCACCAATCTATTAAAGGGAAATGTTTGTTAAAATCGAGTTCTCTTCACAACCCTGGAAAAATAAATTGGTTTTTTTCTTTCTAATAAGCGAAATGTATGAGAAAAAGTGAGAAAGCATCCAAAAATTGAAAATTAAAATGTTTCAAAATTTTGTCTGCAAATGTCAGCTGATATATCAACTTGTTAACTGCATCTGATGACATTTCAATTTCAAAAATGGGCATTTAGTTTATAAGAGTGTTTAAAAGGTTGTTTAATTTAAAGGTACTTGGTGAAACCAAAAATTCCCATTTTGGGGTTTAAAAGTCCTTCGTGAAATCGGCCATTAAAGAAATAAATTAGTTATGGGAGCCTATATTGAATACCACCTGCTTAAAAAGTAGTTAAGTTTAAGGTTGTATTATGCTAGTAGGTACCTTTATTTATGAACAATATAGCAACGTGTTGCAAATATGCATGGAACTTAAGCTAAGTACAGACGATTGTCAGATCTTACAATATTGTCAGATCTGTCATTGAAAAAACTTTTCCAAATGTCTTACAATCGTCTGAACACACAATTTTTTCTGACAATATTGTCAGACACGTCAGACGACAATCTGACAAAAAATTTTCAGGTATCTTACAATCGTCAGAACACACAATTTTTATCATTGTCAGTCGATTAGGACATTGTCTGACTCATTGGTCATTGTCAGATGTTTTAATTGAAAACATCATACAATTTCTTCATTGTTCGAAATGTCAATGAGTTGGTTAAAGAGAGATAAAAAAATAGCTGACAATCAAATTGGGAAGAAATCTACCAACCGTGTGAACGCCGAACGGACAATTTTTCATTGTAAGAAATATGTCAAATGTCAGCTAATTGTTAGCTATTGTCAGACCAATGACAGTTCTGACAATATCGTAAGATCTGACAATCGTCTGTACTTAGATTTACAGTTCAGACTCAAAAATTGTAAAAAAAATAATATATAATTAAACATAAATTTATTAAACAACCTCTGAAATTGTTTTGACACCAATGCGATATACATCATCCGATTTTTTAAGAAAATCTCAATTTATGAGAACAAAAAATTGAAAATCGTTGCAGCGGTTTTATTTAGTTTTTTATAAAAAAAAATTTGAAAAAATTAAAAAAAGAAATGGTACGCAGTTTTTTAACCCATTTTCGAAATATGGAATTTTTGGTTATAAGAATAAGTTTAATAAAAATTGACAGAGTCCTTATAAATTTATGAAGTTCTCAAAAAAAATGTTTGAAACTTTTTTTAAAAATCCAAAAAAAATTTTTTTGAAAATTTTGGTATATAAAACTTTTAAAACATTCTCAAAAGAAATCGTTTTTGAGAAAATCGAAAATCAAAAAAATGGTTCTATGGGAGGTACCATTTCTAAACATTTTTCGGAAATTTTTGTTTAAAAAATGGTTGCCTTTATGTAAAAAAAAATTACTGAATTTTTAAAAAAAAAAGTTGTGGGCTCGTTTTTGAGAAAAATAAGATTTTCAGGTACCGTTTTTGGTCTTTAAAAAAATGAAAAACCGTACCAACTTTGAAGAAAATCGACCAACCCGTTTCGGCTGCAGCCGAAGGGACAGACAGACGGACAGAATTGCGAGACTTACTTTTTTCGACTTAGCTATCATCGTAATGTCAACTTTGATTTTTTTTACGAATCCATAACTTGCCATATATAGTTATATGTTATAGTTCTATATATCGCAAGTAAAAATATAAAACAACATAAGTGCTTGGTTAAACCGTGTAAAAACAAACACCTATAATATGGAGTTTAAAATTTCTTCTTTTATCATGCTGATTCATGATTGTGTCTCAAATTCCACATAAAGTAATGTGAATTGATGTTTTTTTAAGTAAACACATATGGCGTTTTTCTTTTTTACCTCAGAGCAGATCACCGAGCTGTCAAAAATTTATTGTATGTTTCTTTTTTACCTCAGACAAATCAGAGCACATAAGTCGTGTTTCTTTTTTCCATCTGAGCTACCTCGGAGCATGATCTGTATGCTCAGAATAAAATGACCGAGCGAATCGAGCAAAACGCTAAGCGAAGCCAACTTCATACAATTTTTATGTAATTTGACAGATTACTAAGAATATGACAGTTCAATGCTCAAGTGTGTTTCATAATTAAATCTGAGGGATCTGATCATAATCTCCTCAGAGCTTTGCTCTGATCGCTCAGCCTCTGCTCAGAGCTTTGCTTAGAGCTAAAAAAGAAAAACGCCAATAGTATGACCTTAATATTTAAGTGGACTCTTAATAATGAATCATATATGGAATGGACTTCAAAAAATTATACGATCACTTAATTTCGCGTACCCGAAATCATTTTCGCGTACGCGCTGTCGGGTATTAAGACAGACTTTTATAAATTGATCAATTGCGACAAAAAATAATTGAGCAAACGAATCCAAAACATTTCAGTCTCAGCTTTTTGACAGCAAAAGTGAGGGACCTCTGAGGAATTACGTTACATTTCTGAGATTGCTGAGATCTCGGAGATCTCAAGAAACCTGAACTGGCTAAATAAAAAGCTTAGTATAAAATCGACTTTTATTTCACTTGTCTGTATATTTTATACTAAGCTTTTTATTTAGCCAGTTCAGGTTTCTTGAGATCTCCGAGATCTCAGCAATCTCAGAAATGTAACGTAATTCCTCAGAGATTCCTCACTTTTGCTGTCAAAAAGCTGAGACTGAAATGTTTTGGATTCGTTTGCTCAATTATTTTTTGTCGCAATTGATCAATTTATAAGTCTGTCTTAATACCCGACAGCGCGTACGCGAAAATGATTTCGCGTACGCGAAATTAAGTGATTCTCACTTCAATGTTTTTTTTGCTTGCTTACAGAAATACAGTGCTAGCACCCATCATTACCACGCATAAACAGTGCAACCCCCCTGCTTGGGCTCGCTATAGGATTTGGGGTAGGTGCGCGGTTGGATGTATGCAGTTTCTATTGCATTTAAAGAATCAGGGAATTTAAATCCAACCTCGCACCTACCCCAAATCATATAGTTTCGTGTACGCGATAACTTTTTCGCGTACGCGCTGTCGGGTCTTTAGACAGATTCTTTATAAAAACGAGATGGAGTGCTTTTGACTTCTAAAGGAGAAATGTTGTTCAGGTTTCTCCTTCTCCTCAGTGGAGCTGACAGACGTTTGCTCAATGAGATCTCAGAAACGTGAACTGGCCAATTTACTATTTTGACAATTTAAAATCTCAAAAAAACAGCTAAAAATTCCATTGGGCGCCCGAGGACTAAGCTGTCTAACTGCACTCCTTCCCTGTGGGAATGCATTTGTGTAACTCACTATTTTGAAAAATGCTTCACTTTTTCTTCGATATGCCCGTTCCACTATTTCTTCATCTAAGTTCTAATCAATACATCAATGTGTTTATATTTATCACTATGCATCGGAAATCCAATTTAAATTGAAAAACAATTAGAAATTCAGTTCATTCTGTTTTCATTTGCGGAATTAATTGAACAATTTTTCCATCTTTTAGCACTTTAAATTCTTCAATAATAACCATAAATCCATCTTACCTATGTACAAATACAGATTCATAAAACCAAATTTCTATTTCAATTTGTTATTTCGGTTTTATTTATTTATGTATAAATTAAAAAAACAAATACCTTTAGCAAGAGTAAGCGGTTCACACATTTTAAAATTCTGCTTGTAATGATTTTGTTATCAATAATTTGTGAATATTTATTTGTTAATTTATTTTATTTTTAGTATATACAAATGCCCAACCAAAAAACTTCTGTCTATCTACGACAAAATCCAAAAACTTGACCAATCCAAAGATACTGAATTATAAAGATTGGAATCCTCGGCTGTCATTCTGGTTTGCCAAAAAGCTAAACAAAATGGCGGACAGTGGTGAATTCATATTTTTGCACTAGTGTTCCATGTTTTAACGCACACTAGTGCAAAAATATGAATTCACCACTGCATAATTTGTTGTTGCAATTCACATCTATTCATCGACACGAGATGAAATTACAAAAACAACAATGTAAACAAATGGGTTTTGGGGGATGGAACGTACGAAAGATTCCAATCTTTATAATTCAGTATCTTTGACTCAATCACCACAGTCTGGCTTAAACCGGAGATTATGAAAAGATTGGAATCAAAGATACTGAATTATAAAGATTGGAATCTTTCGTACGATCCATCCCCCAAAACCCATTTGTTTACATTGTTGTTTTTGTAATTTCATCTCGTGTCGATGAATAGATGTGAATTGCAACAACAAATTATGCAGTGGTGAATTCATATTTTTGCACTAGTGTGCGTTAAAACATGGAACACTAGTGCAAAAATATGAATTCATCACTGTCCGCCATTTTGTTTAGCTTTTTGGCAAACCAGAATGACAGCCGAGGATTCCAATCTTTATAATTCTGTATCTTTGATTGGAATCTTTCGTACATCCATCCCCCAAAACCCATTTGCTTAAATTTTTGTTTTTGTAATTTCATCTCGTGGCGATGCAATGAGCAACAACAGTTTATGCAGTGTGAATTCATTTTTTTGCACTAGATGCATTAAAACATGAACACTAATTACCACGTTTACATGGAGAATTAAATCCGAATCAAATGGGTTTAGGTATTTGTAAATTCGATATTTTGTATGAAATTTCCTTCACGTGTCGTTCAGTCACTGATGCCGTAAAGGCTCTCCCAAACCAACGCGAAACATTCGCCGACGACAGATTTTTGTTGTTTAGCGTTGTGTATTTGTCATATTTTGTGTTAAGGTAGAACTATAATAGTCGGAAGATGTCGGAAGAAAATTCTCTCAGTTCACTTACGCATGGAGCGGTCGGTGAGCGCTCTTCACTTCCGAAAGCAAAAGTTAACGAAAATTGTTGGAAACGAAGCAAACCTCAATTATGGACACGTCATATGAATTCTTTGTATTCGTTTCCTTTCGTACGACAACTTACGTCGGCATCCGACTATTATAGTTCTACCTTTATTTTGAATGATTCGCTACGATTTCGCGTTGGTTTGGGAGAGCCTTAATTCGGCCCCTGGATCGGATCGGATCCGATCGAATCCGGATTAAGGTTCCCCAACACTAACGCGAATATTCCTTTGCGACGACGAAAACAATAGTAACAACGTATCAGAATTGATTATCAAACAACATACATAACAACAACAACTCATGAACCTGCTCTTTATGGGGTTCACGTTTCATGATCCGAAAACAGACTTCTGCCTCTTCTCACTGTAAGGCTATTTTATTTTCGCAGGATGATCCATATGGATCATGAGCCATAATAAAAAACGGCTGTTGTTGTTTTCGTCGTCGCCACCGAAAATTCGCGTTGGTTTGGGGCACTGATCTCTATAGTACCACTGATTTCTATATACACTGGATAGGAGATTATGCTCAGAGCCCTCAGATTTAATTATGAAACTCACTTGAGCACTGAACATGTCATATGCATGGTAATCTGTCAAATTACATAAAAATTGTATGAAGTTGGCTTCGCTCAGCTATTTTATTCTGAGCCTACAGATCATGCTCCGAGCTAGCTCAGATGGAAAAAAGAAACACGACTTATGTGCTCTGGACCCATGTTCTGTAACTCGGCGATAACTTTTCGTGGCGAGAAACGGCGCATTTATTTGAAGTCAACCAGCATTGCGGCTGTAAATTGGCGTTTTTCTTTTTTACATCCGAGCAGATCACCGAGCTGTCAAAAATTAATTCTATGTTTCTTTTTTACCTCAGACAAATCTGGACCCATGTTCTGTAACTCGGCGATAACTTTTCGTGGCGAGAAACGGCGAAAATGGAACAAAAATGGAACAAAACTTATAGGAATCCTATGGGTTTTGTTCCATTTTTCGCCGTTTATCGCCTTGAAAAGTTATCGCCGAGTTACAGAACATGGGTCCAGATTTGTCTGAGGTAAAAAAGAAACATAGAATTAATTTTTGACAGCTCGGTGATCTGCTCGGATGTAAAAAAGAAAAACGCCAATTTACAGCCGCAATGCTGGTTGACTTCAAATAAATGCTCAATTTCGGCAAATATCTTCAATCTCTTTTTTCGTTTCTATAGAACAAGATATGAGGTCGTGGCCGGTACCCTTTCAAAAATTGCCTCACAAAAACTGTTATATACTATAGGCTATTCACTATCCAGTGTATTATAGAGATCAGTGTATAATACACTATAGTGTATAACAGTTTTTGTGAGGCAATTTTTGAAAGTGTACCGGCCACGACCTCATATCTCGCTCCATACAAACGAAAAAAGAGATTGACGATATTTGCCGGAATTGAGCATTTATTTGATGTCAGTTGATGCCAACAAGGATTGCGGCTGTAAATATTGAAAAAAATAAAATAAAATCCAGGACCCATGTTCTGTAACTCGGCGATAACTTTTCAAGGCGATAAACGGCGAAAAATGGAACAAAACCCATAGGATTCCTATAAGTTTTGTTCCATTTTTGTTCCATTTTCGCCGTTTCTCGCCACGAAAAGTTATCGCCGAGTTACAGAACATGGGTCCAGGACCCATGTTCTGTAACTCGGCGATAACTTTTCGAGGCGAGAAACGGCGAAAAATGGAACAAAACCCATAGGATTCCTATGAGTTTTGTTCCATTTTTGTTCCATTTTTCGCCGTTTCTCGCCTCGAAAAGTTATCGCCGAGTTACAGAACATGGGTCCAGTACACTGATCTCTATATACACTGGATAGTGTATTCATACAAAATTTTTGAGGCAAAAATATAGTCGTGGCCAGTACCCTCATATAACAGTATAACAGCGGAATGGACGCTACTGGACCTGCATTTTCTTATATTTTTTTCAATATTTACAGCCGCAATGTTTGTTGACATCAACTGATATCAAATAAATGCTCAATTTCGGCAAATATCTTCAATCACTTTCTTCGTTTGTATAGAGCGAGATATGAGGTCGTGGCCGGTACCCTTTAAAAAACTTGCCTCACAAAAACTGTTATACACTATAGGCTATTCACTATCCAGTGTATTATAGAAATCAGTGGTCCAGTAGCGTCCATACCGCTGGAGCCGCTGTTATACTGTTATATGAGGGTACCAGCCACGACTATATTTTTGTCTCAAAAATTTGTTATGAATACACTATCCAGTGTATATAGAGATCAGTGATAGAGATCAGTGGTTTGGGGGAACCTTTAGTCTATCCGATCCAGCTCAGCGAGCTGGATCGAATCGAAAATAGAAATGTACACCTAGATCGAAGAATTAAAGAATCGAGATTAAAGCACGATGTCGGTGTGTGTGTGCTATTATGTATTTTGCTTAGAAGAAGAAATAGAGGAACGGCCATATCCACTGATCTCTATAATATACTGGATAGTGTATTCCCTACATGTATAACAGTTTTGTTTGACTCCATTTGAAGATGACAATCAGTGTACCTTGCCCACTGATCTCTATATACACTGGATAGTGTATTCATACAAAATTTTTGAGGCAAAAATATAGTCGTGGCCGGTACCCTTATATAACAGTATAACAGCGGCGCCAGCGGAATGGACGATACTGGACCTGCATTTTCTTATATTTTTTTCAATATTTACAGCCGCAATGCTTGTTAACATCAACTGATATCAAATAAATGCTCAATTTCGGCAAATATCTTCAATCTCTTTCTTCGTTTGTATAGAGCGAGATATGAGGTCGTGGCCGGTACCCTTTAAAAAACTTGCCTCACAAAAACTGTTTTACACTATAGGCATTGACCTATTATATATGGACTGCTAGTCGAGCGTCATTTCCATACAAATGCCGAAATTAAAATGGTTCCACCTCTCCCTAGTGACATGAGCGCTATGGTAGGACACGCGGCAAAGAGAAGTAACTATTTTCAGTGCCATCTGTTCCTACTTTGTCTGAGCAAGCTTTTTTTGCCATAGAAACTACGGACATCTATTGTTATTTCTTATAAAAAAACTGAGCCATCTGTTTTTGCTAAAATTTATATTTTGACGTCTGTGTATAATTTTAATTTTCATTTCACATTTTGCGTCATGCGTGGTAGATTTGTTTTTTTTTTATAATTATATTTTTTGTTTAAATTTGGATAACGAATGGTGATTCAACAGCATTTGGAGATAATTTTTTCAAGTACATAAATATTATATTGATTTTGATTGATGTTGTTTTTTGTAGCAAATAATTCCGCCAAAAGTTTTCCAATTCATGCGAAACGAAAAATCCCATACAAAAATGACACAACGAAATCAGAAACGGAAAATTTCGTTCTGCTTTTCGTTTTGCAGTACGCAGTTCGAAGAGCGAAATTTATAATTGTAGCAGATTATTTGGAGAAGTCTCCGCTCCTTTTTCGCACTGAATTAATTATACAGACTATTTATTTTGTGCGGAAAAATGACATTTGAGTTTTATTTGTGTTTTTTTTTTGTTTATCATTTTATTACATCATGGGTTTCTCTGATTTTTTCGTTTATGTTTGATTTTGTTTTTGGAATTAGTGAAACTCTCCAAAGATATTTTCCGTTGTGTTTTCGCAAGCGTTTCGTTGTCTGTTTGGAGATCACAGAAAAATTTCGTTTCGCATCAGCAGCGTACTAGGCTTTATGTTTGATTTTATTTTTGGAAGTAGTGAAACTCTCCAAGGATATTTTCCGTTGTGTTTTCGCAAGCGTTTCGTTTTCTGTTTGGAGATCACAGAAAAATTTCGTTTCGCATCAGCAGCGTACTAGGCTTCAATCCGAAACTTTTTTCATAATCTTTTATTCATAATGACAAAAAAAAAAAACAAAGAAAAATAATTGAAAAAACCAATGAAAAAAAAACAAGCACAAAACTGAAGTGTCAAAATGTTTCACCATGTTTTCCGCTTGTCCTATGTTAGCGCTAGCAGCGTTTAGTTATAGGTGGAACTATCGTGAAGTTGGCTCCTGGCAGTCCATATATAGTAAGTCAATGACTATAGGCTATTCACTATCCAGTGTATATAGAGATCAGTGACCTTGCCACTGGGTGCGTATTTGGTAACTTGAATTTTTTTTCTGAATTTGAAAACAAATGCACAGCAAATTGCTTTGAAAACTAAAATTGCTAAACGGGGCTCTTTTTTGACATTTCGCCAGTCACAAAAAAAATAAAGTTCATTGTCGATTTTGTTTCGCGCCATAAATTAAATATGAATTACAGGGAAAGGTGCTATCCAAAACAATTAACGGAAATCATATTTGTTTCCTGACCAAGGGTGTAATTCCAGAAAGGTATCAACCATCGATGTAGGGCTTACCGTTGGTCAGATACACTCCAAAAGGTTTTTGCATTTTCTTCATGATGGCAACAATTAAAAATTGAAAAAGGTTTTGGAGTGTATCTGGCTAACGGTAAAACGTACAGAGATGAATGACACCTTTTTGGAATCACCATTCAATGCTGTTATAAGTAGCATTAAAATATTTTACTCAAAAGTTGTTATGAGAAGAAGCACTCTTAAAATACGCATACAGGTTCCAAAATGCGAGTCCCAAAAGTAAATTCTTTTTAATGGTGATTCTTTTTTAACAAATTTTGATACACGTTTCTAAAGCATCAATTGAAAATTTCAAAAAGGTATCAACCACCGCTATACGACTGGCATTTTCAATCTGTTCCAGTTAACAATTGCTGATTGTTTAATATTTTCTTTACTCATTTTAAATACCAGTTTCTCCAAGATCAGACCTAAATCGAGACTCAGATTATCAGTGTATTCTATCATTACATCTGTATTGTTTACATGAATTTTTGTACAGGCTTCTCCTGAATCAAACCTAAGTTTAGATGAGGATTATCGCTGATGTACTTCATGTTTTTGTAGCACTTTTTAATTTAATTTTTTTTTAACTTCTAATAGAGAACCACGTTCCCAAGTATATTTTGTTGTATTATATTCTTTGAATTTAGAATCTTTTATTTCTACATTCTTTGTATATTCATTTTTGTTGTTTATTATATCCTCGTTAGTCAGTAATTTTTTTTAATATTAATTATATATGTATATAAATTTCTTATAACATTTAAAAATAACATATTTTTTTTTTATAACTAAGAATCTAACTACAATTTGTGTTTTGTATTTAAACTGTCATCTGTCAGTCCATATTAACAAAAGGGCTTTTCTCAGGAGCTTGTTGCAGTTCGTCGGTTGACTTTATATTCTTCACTGTATTGAGTTGGTAGTTATCGCCATCATCGTCATTCTCTGAAACAAGATTAATTATTTCTTCACTACCTTCGAAGATCGAAAGTATATGTGGTGGAAACGGCATGGATGATTAAAGATTTTTAAATCGCAAATTGATTGCAAGCTCACATGTTGTTGCAAGTCTTAGCTTTTTATTATTATTTAACCATTGTAGTAGGTTTACATCCCTATTCTGGCAAACCTCACTGATACCTCACAAGTCACAACAAGCTCACAAGGAAAGCTGAAATCGATTTTGTGAGGTTTTCGTACCCTCACAACTTTGAGCCTCACAAAAACTATCGAAATTGTGATCTCCTTTTGAGAACCTCACAAGAAATCAACCTCACAAAAGCTTGTGAGTTGTGAGCCCTCAAAACGCCAGAATAGCCCTGTTAGATATTTTATATTTTGTACTGGATTTTTAGCAGTTATATATTTAAGAAAAGGTGCATATTTCTTAATTTCGTTGAATCTTTTCCGATTCAATTTTTCAATATATTTATCAATTTTGCCGTCATCCGACAAATCAATAATTCTGTTGGTGTAGTTTTTCAATTCGGCTTCTTTTCGTCGCAACTGGTTTTTGGACTCCTCAATAGTGAGGCGCTGGCAAGATCGCCATGTGGTGGATCTACCTCATCTAATAAGCTATGAGGGATATTGTAATGGCTTCCCTAAGCCTAATAACTAGAGATGCCGCGAATAGTGACTCGGCCGAATACCGAATATTCGGCGACACTCGTCGGCCGAATACCGAATATTCGGCAGCCGAACATTCAGCCATCGATGTGTATCTATCTCCTACGTGACTTTTGACTTTTGACATATTTTCAGAAGCTAGAATTGTTTACGAAAATAGACGTAATCGTTTGCTACCAACGAATGCTGAAAAAGTAGTTTTTATTCACCACAACTTACCATTAGTAGATTTTCAATACTAAAATACAAATTTTTGAATAAAAGAAAACATTTATTGTAAGATAATAAGCCTTTTTTATTCTCCATTTGTTATTCGGTATTCGGCCGAATGTTGTGAACTATTCGGCCGAATACCGAATATCAAAAATATAGGCCGGATAGGCCGAATGCCGTATAGTGGCTGATATCGGCGTGGCAAATTGAAGATTCGAATAAATCTTTGAATAAAACAGCGACTTTGTATTTATCGGTTTATTTCCTAATAATTAATAGATATACCAGTTAATATTACTTATTTCATAATAGGAAATAACTTACAATTTTAGTTGATTTATGTGGCGGCGGATCGAACCTTCTTGTTCTGTTGGCGTTTGTGATTTGAATTTGGCAAACGAATATTTAGATGAGTTCAAAACAAAATGGATGATTATTGCATCCAGATAGAATGATGTTGGCACATTCAGAATGAATGCGTTCAAAAATAAAGTTCTGTTTACTTTTGTTCGATCCACGGCCATATTATGATTTTACTTTATAACATCCCACCCCCCGTGAGGCGCCCTCTAATTCTCAGAAGCCTCACTAACAACAACGTCCAACGTCCGGCTGGTCTTCGAAACAGTCCTGCAGCTGTCCTTACTTCGGCAGTTCGTACTTGTCCATCTTGGCCAAGGAACACCTCAGCTACTCTTCCTCTTTTCCACTCGGATCTCGGAACGTCGACGTCGCATATAAGGATTAAATCATTAATCTCTAGTTAGTCTTACCATCCGTCAGGATTTCACCTGACGCGTCAGGCTTTTAATGTCCAATAAGGCTTTGGCCAGGTTTCGTCCTTTGTCAGGCTTTTTTATAATTACAAAATATAATCGTTAAGCCTCAACTAACTACATAAGCCAAAAAAGTGAAAAAGTGCAAAAGTGAAAATTTTTAAATTGATTTTGTGATAGTTTTTCTGACTAGAAAACTTATAAAAATGATGCAGAAAGCTTAAATTTTGGTTTAAAAACAAATTTGTGTATTCTTTTTCACAAAACAACGGCGCTAGCGGTAAAAAAAATATTTTTACTTTTGTACTTCAGTACTTTTTGGCTTATGTAGTTAAGCCTTTAGAAGAAAAATGTTTACTGAATGCTTTCAAATCGAAATACTTGTAAATCGCAGTGAACACTCAACTCAACACATTAATTTTTTCATTTAGTCCCCTATTACACGATGATTCTTTGCGTCTGACTCTTTTTTCGAATTTCTCTTTGAAAATCATCCTGTGAGTCGCACGCTATTACACGATGATTCTTTGCGCCTGACTCTTTTTCGATTTTCCCTTTGAAAATCATCAAAATAAATTTATATAAAAAGAAACGTCAAAAAGAGTCTCGGTAAAGGCCCAACTATAATAGGCATGAGCTAGCTTATGCACGCTTAAGCCAACGAGCGAATATATGAAATTCCTATTGAGTAGCCATAATGGAGTCCAGCTACGTTTCGTCCAATTTTTTTAAGTTTCGTTCAATTAACCAACATAAGCAAGAGCGGTCCGGTTCGCTCAGCGCATAAGTGAATTTGACAGATACGGTTCAACACATACAAAATACACATCAAACCCATCGTCTGTGTAAATGATTCGAGATTAACGAAAGTGTATGTGTGATATCTTTGCTATCTCGTTGTCGTTGATTCAATGTTCACACTCAACAAAATTAACAGCTGTGAATTTGATTTTTACAGCTGCTTTTGCGCGCGTAAGTTATTATGGCTATGCTTGCGACTTTTTGAAACTTAAGCAAACTTTTCGATAGGTTCTGACATTAGTTTATGTTTGCTCAAGCCTATTATAGTTGGGCCTTAAACGTGGCCCACGACTCACAGGGCAACTGGTCTTCCGTATCATCTTTTTTCTCTTTCGCACTCGTTATGTTCGAAAAGAGTCAGACGCAAAGAATCATCGTGTAATAGGGGACTTAGTTGTCACTTTTTGGAAAGAGACAAAGAGTTGTGCAAGGGTGATTCAAAAAAACACCTTTCTCGAAATTCAATCGGGACCGGGCGAAATTATGAAATCGCTGAAAATTTCATGCTTTTAGCACCAAAAACGAAAAGTTATGCAGCTTTTAACATTTGAGAAAAATTCCGATTTTCAAAGATTTTCAAGCTAAATTATTAAAAAAGCGCTGGTAGCGATAATAGCGCCCGGTTTCGGTTGAATTTCCAGAAAGGTGTTATTTTGAATCACCCTATTGTGCAAGATATGACACTTTCATTTTATGACGTATTTTTTGCAATCTATTTTGTCTCGTCGTCTTCGTGCATCCCAATCAGGGTAAGTTATCTATATGAATGTTTTTTTTAATTTTTTGTTTTGTTTTATAAAAATGAAGTTTCAAAAAGGAAAAAAAATGTTTTTTTATTTGTCAGGCATTTTTCTCAAAAATCAGGCTTTTCTTTCTTTACTGTCAGGCTTTGCTGATTTTAGGTAACCCTATCTCTAGTGGTGAAACTTGCTAAAACCATTTACACCTTCTTGTGAGCATCGGCAAATACTCCCGTATCCATTTCCTCCAAAATCTATCTCTTATCTGCCACATTTTTGTGTGTTTTTGTGTCTCCAAGTTGTGTTGATAATTAGTAAAATAAAACAAAATATATGTATTAAGGTGGAACCGCACTAGGCGGAACTGCACTTCAGCGACACCGTGCTCACTTTCACAACTTTATTTATAAAAATATGATATATATATAACGGGTGATTTTTTTAGCTGGTTTGGTTTTGGCAACACTGGTTTTGACAGCTGACGTGTGTTTAGTACCTTGTGTCACTGTCAAACAGCTTCAGTTTGGTTTGCAATTTAACCATGGATCGTCTTACAAATGAACAACGCTTGCAAATTATTGAATTTTACTATCAAAATTCGTGCTCGGTTCGAAATGTTCATCGCGCGCTGCTTCCATTTAGTGGTCGGCATTCTCGACCTTCTGAGCAGTCTATTCGGAAGATTGTGACCAAATTTCGCACCAAATTTACTTTGTTGGACATTAAACCACCAACACGTTTACGTACTGTGCGTAGTGAAGAAAATATTGCGGCCGTATCAGCTAGTGTGACAGAAGACCGCGAAATGTCGATTCGGCGCCGTTCCCAGCAGTTAGGCCTTTGTTACAGCACTACGTGGAAAATTTTGCGGAAGGATTTGGGCGTAAAGCCTTTTAAGATATAGCTGGTGCAAGAACTAAAGCCAGCCGACCTACCACAACGCCGAATTTTTGGTGAATGGGCTCTTGGAAAGCTGGCCGAGGATCCGCTTTTTTATCGAAAAATTGTGTTCAGCGATGAGGCTCATTTTTGGTTGAATGGGTACGTAAATAAGCACAATTGCCGCATTTGGAGTGAAGATCAGCCAGAAGCATTGCAACAGCTACCAATGCATCCCGAAAAAGCCACTGTTTGGTGCGGTTTATGGGCCGGCGGCATTATTGGGCCATATTTCTTCAAAGATGATGCGAATCGCAGCGTTACTGTCAATGGTGAACGCTACCGAGCGATGATAACAAACTTTTTTTTGCCCGAAATGGAAGTTCTTGACTTGCATGATATGTGGTTTCAACAAGACGGTGCCACATGCCACACAGCACGCGAAACAATGGCGCAATTGCGAGGCGAGTTTGGTGAACAGTTAATTTCACGTTTCGGGCCGGTCAATTGGCCGCCTAGATCGTGCGATTTGACACCATTAGACTATTTTTTGTGGGGGTATGTCAAGGCTAATGTCTATAGGGACAAGCCCGCTTCGATTGACGCACTGGAAGCCAACATCCATGCATTCATTCGTGAGATACCGGCTGATATGTGTGAAAGAGTATGCCAAAATTGGACTCAGCGGATGGGCTACCTGAGACGCAGCCGCGGTCAACATTTGCATGAAATTATCTTTAAACATTAAATTGCAAGGTTCAAACTATCGATTCAAATAAATATTTCATTCATTTTTTCGAATTTTTTGTGTTTTTTTTTTTTTAAAAGTTCTAAACCTCTTAAAAAATCACCCGTTATAAGGTTCAGCGACGCATTTCGGAGTGTACCTCCATCTTCGGGCGAATTACTTGAATTGAGTAATTCGCCCGAAGATGAAGGTACACCCCGAAACGCGTCGCTGAACCTTATATATATATATCATATTTTTATAAATAAAGTTTTGAAAGTTATTAAATAACATAAAATTTAAAACTAATACATATATTTTGTTTTATTTTACTTTTTATCTGCTGACTTACTCGCCATTGTTTGCGAAGGCAAACAGCCTTTGGGTCAAATGGTCCAGGTGTTTGTGTGTCAGTAGTCACAGGAAGATGTGTGAGTGGGCGACTGTTTATGATATTCTCCGCTTCAATTAATGCACTGCAAAGTGTTTCCGGTCGAGGAGCTAACTCCTTAAGCGAATATGATAAAACGCGTTTTACTAAGCGCACGAGTCTTTTCCAACATCCTCCAGCGTGTGGGTTTGATGGGCAGTTGAAAAGCCATTCTATATTTTTTGAAGAGAGCTCACTGTCTTCACTGTCGAAAATTTCTGCATTCAGCAACTCGTTCTTAGCACCAAGGAATTTTGTGCCATTATCACTTCTTATCCGCTTTGGAACCCCACGTCGATTTACGAAGTTTCGGATACATAAAATACAAGCATCGGTTGACAGGTTAGCAGCAGTTTCCAAGTGAACCGCCCGAACAGTCATACACGTAAATAGTGCTATCCACCTTTTCTCCTGTCGTCGCCCAACTGTAACATAGACCGGACCAAAATAATCTAGGCCTGTATAGGTAAACGGTCTTACGAATGGAGTGAGACGGTCCTCAGGCAGTTGGCCCATCAATGGCGGCGACGGTAGAATAGCTCGAAATTTACATATCAAACATTCAGATTTAGCCTTTTGCACGGCAGCGAGTAGGCTTGGTACCCAAAACTTCTGCCGAATTTCGTTTACAATGGTGTCGTCATTTTGATGACGTAGGCGGTGGTGATAATGGGCTACCAACAGTTAAGTGAGTCTGTGATGCTTTGGTAGAATTATTGGACGCCTGGTGGCATGAGGTACTGTGGTGGCAGCGTCAATGCGCCCATAAACACGCAGGAGACCATCGTCATCCATGTAAGGTGTAAATAATTGTAAATGCTACTTGTCTTAGCAACGTGCTGCTGGCGGCTGAGTCATCTGCAAATGCGTCGTACTGTGCCGCAGATAACAAGACTCGTTCTGCGTTTTCTATCTCCGAAGCTGAGAATTCTCCCTTCTCTTCTGACTCCCCTTGGCACTTTTTAATAAAACGGATAACCCATGCTGATGTTCTGAGCAACTTCGAGTATTTCGAAAATCTTGATAGATTAAAAAGTTGTGTCTGCTGGATTGAGTTTTGACGGTATCCAGCGCCACTGACTCACTTGGCTGCTTTCGAGAATTTCAGCGATACGAAAGGCCACAAACTGCTTTTGACGGCGGGGCTCTGATTTAAGCCAGTTAAGAAGAGTCTTGGAATCACTCCAGAATATCCTGTCACAAAACGGCAAATCGTGATGTTCAACAACCGAATTACAAAGTCTGATACCCAAGACAGCCGCTGACAGCTCGAGTCTCGGAATGGAAATCAGTTTTTTTGGAGCGCACTTCGTTTTACCACAAATGAAAGAAACGGATACATGGTCTCCAACTTCGATCCTTAGATATATTACAGCACTAAACGCTTCTTCACTAGCATCGACGTAAGTGTGAAGGACTATTTTCTCGGCTGAAGACAAGTAGGTATTGTGACATCTTGGCACACGACACTGTTTTAGCTTTGAAAGGTCCCCTTTCCATAGCTGCCACATCTTGAAGATCTCATCAGGAATGAATGGATCGTCCCATTCCATACCATACCTCCATATAGATTGCAATAATAATTTAATATAAATGACGAAGTTCGCAATCATGCCATAGGGATCGAAAATCGACATGGTAATGCTCAAAAACTCCCTCTTTGTTGGACATCTGTTACCAAGTATAACATCTTGGCTTACTCGGGGAAACTTCAATCTAAATACGAAGACATCATCGACTGGATCCCAGCACATCCCAAGCACCTTTTCCGTTACAGCTTCAACATTCATGTCCACCAAATGGTTTAACCCGTTCACTTCCTTCGTAGTGTAAATTTCTTGCAATACGTCTCTGGAATTCGACGCAAAATTCCGCAATTCAAAACCACCACTCTTTTGGATCGATATGACAGCTCTAGTGACTTCAATTGCTTCGGCTGGCGTGTCAAAACTGTCGACGTAGTCATCCACGTAATGGTGATCGATGATAGACTTAACAGCGCGTGGACTATCCTTGATGAATCTCGAGGCGTTTGTGTTTTTCACATAATTCGCCGAACATGGCGAACAACTGGCACCAAAAATCATTGATTGCATTATGTACACGCTGATAAGATCGGTTTTGTTCTCTCTCCAGAGAAAACGTTGCGAGTTCTGGTCTTCAGAACGGATTACTACTTGGTGAAACATTTCTCTTACATCCCCAGTAATTGCGACGGGACGTAAACGGAAATTGTATAAAATGGCCAAAAGTGGCTTGAGATCATCGGGCCCTTTTATCAAATAAGAATTCAAAGAAGTATCTCTTACCTTGGCTGCGGCGTCAAATACCAAACGAATTTTGCCTGGCTTGTTTGGATTCTTCACACCAAAGTGAGGAAGGTACCATGTCCTCGGTGTGGTTATGCTGGCTTCGGCATTTGTCAACTTTCTAGCATATCCTTTTTCCAAGTAACTAGAGATGATACCTTTGTATGCGATGGCAAACTCTGGTTCCCTCTAAAGTTTACTTTCTAAGTTCCAAAGCCTTCGTTTTGCCATTTCATAGCCTGATGGCATCTCAAAGGCATCATCTTTCCACAATAGACCTGTTTGATAACGATTGTTGATTCTCAACGTAGTATTTGACAAAATTTGCTGCGCTCTTTTCTCGGCCGGAGAAACTAATGGCTCTGTCGGTTTCCTCACACCACCGAACGAATCCATATTGAAAAAATCATCAACAAGTTGATTTAGATTAGCATCTTCCTTTTCTTCCTTATAGTTGAGAAGAACAACAGCGCCGGCGTTAATAGGATTCTCCTTCGATGTTCGTCCGTATATCGTCCATCCAAGCTTGGTCTCAGCAGCAATAGGTCCAAAATCGTCGGCTTCAACAATTCGAATCGGTGTTCCAAGGTGATAGTTATCAAGGGGCTCGATATTCTCGTACAAAGGTAAAATAATGTCACCAAGTCGATATATTAGGTCTGTTTCTTTACTTTTTGGGAAAAGTTTGGGAAAAAGTTCGGGAAAAAGTTTGTGCTCGAGCTTTTGATGTTGTTGTTGTAATTTTTGACCAGAAATGAAAAGTAAGGAAACGCATTTGGGATGTTTCTGATTTGCTTCTGGGTAAACGTCACATTTGACAACAGAAATTATCAGAAGAAAACAATTTTTTTGAAAATGACCCATTTGGAAGACGTGAAAACGAAAATCAAGGGATTAATAATTCTAATGAATGAAGAAAAAGATAGCAGTGATGACGATAAGTACGAGTACGAGGACTACAATGTTATGAAGCTCTATCAAAAGAACCAGGAGAAATATTTATTGTTATATTTGCTGCCATGCTTCGTATAATTAATTTATTTATCTTTTAGTTTAGTTTCTTTCTTTAGTTTTTAATTCTTTTAATTTTCAATGACCGTCTTAATGCACACTTATTTGAAAAACTAAAATTGAAATTTTTCGATCAGCTGATTTCTTTTTTCACAAGCAAGAAAAGGCAGTAAGTAAAATGTTCGGGTAGATTCTTGCTGGAGTGGAAATTAAATAAATTAAAAAAAAAGTCAAAAGCTCTGGCATTTTCGTGCCAGAAAAAAGTAAAGAAACACATTTTGGGTATATTTGGGATCCCGTGGGATCCCGCGGGCGAGACCTATTGATTGCAAGTCTTCTTTAGATAACTGTCTATACATCCTCTATTGAATACTGCTCGACTCCGTCTTTGTCGGCACTAATTCGTAGATTCACCACGTATGAATCTTCAGTGAGCGTCTCCTTACCGAACCATTTCAGTCTGAGATTTATTGAACGACCACTTAAGCGCAGTTTTTTGGCCAACTCTGCGCTCAAGATTGTAACCGACGACCCTTCATCGAGTAGAGCATGGGTCTTCACTACGTTGCCACCAGAACTATACAACCTAACCGGCAGTATACGAAAGAGAATTTTCGAATTCACTTTTGCATCACAGTTGAGTAACGAATTTGTGACTACTTTATCTGGCCTCGCATTCTAAATTGACGGCGACATCGGTTGCCGAGTTTCATGTAGTGAAAAATGATGAACCTTGGAACAGCCTTCGAAACCACATATCTTTCTGCGTTTGCATGTACGTACGCTGTGGCCAAACCGTAGACAACTGAAGCATAGTTGGTTCTTCTTTACAAATTCCCATTTGCATTTTGTGCTCAAATTAATATAAAAACTACAACCGGCCACCAGATGTTTCTGCTCTTTGCAATGTCGACAATTGTCATCGACTACTTCAGGCAATGTCTCTTCTGTAACATGAAGCACGTTCTTAGGTCTTGGCTTTGACTCAACTCGCGGTGGCAAATAACTTGGAGTAACCAGACACACCAATCTGGCAACTGAAGTCAGCCATTCATCAAAATGTCTAACTGTAGCAAATGGTTGAACATAAATACTATGTTGCGCCCATTCCATTCGCTTACTCATTGGAAGTTTATTGGTGAGTTCATCGATAAGAGTTGTATTGGCCATGTGTTTATGTAACCCGCTTGCTTCAAGGAAAGTTGAGAGATTCTGAACCTTCGTTGCAAATGGAATTATAAGTTCCAACTTCTCTTTAGGAATTGGATCGATTTCTCTTACCTTCATGAGTTGGCCTCGCAGTAGGATCTCTGGCCGACCATAGAGGAACTCCAACGTAGACATAACTCGGTCTACGTTGTCGGGGACAATGACTCGACAGCTTCTTTTGCATCACCCTTAATGCACTTCTGCAATCGAAAATTATTTTCCACCTTGGTGTAATTAAACATCACCGTGGACTCATGGTAAGCAGTACAAAACATTGGCCACTCTTCTGGTTGCCCATTGAAATCGGGCAAGTGCTGCAATTGTCTGCTACTTCCGTAACTACTTATGTGTTGTTGGCTAAGATGAGTTTGTCCCAATGGTGGCGGCAATGTAAATGCAGGTGGTTACAAATAATGAGTTGACTGGGTGGAAGGCTGTGCAAACGACTGAAGAGAATTCAAGGGTGTAAGATACGAGACCACCCTCGGAGCGCATATAGAACTTGTTGGAATAGTCGGTGGTATATTTCTCGCCGAAGAAGAGTATATAGCGTACGCACCAGCAGTGCTGCAAATGGCGGACGCTGCAACTGTTCCAAAATGCGGGACGGAGGACACTGGCTGTGCCTGCAATGTGTTGGCGGCAAACGATGGACGAGAGTACACTTGTTGTGTCTCTAACGTGTTGGCGGCAAATGACGTGATCGAGGACACTGGCTGTGTCTCGATGGGAGGAAATACTTTCTGTAACTGATGGAGCTGTTCCTGCAGGAGCAAGCGTTTCTCTTTTTCTTGCGTGGCATTTGCCACTGCAGCTTTCAATTGCTAACGCAGCTCGTGCATCTCGTCCAACATTTTTTTTTTATCGATTTTCTTGTCTTCCTCCGACATGATAGTTTTATTTGTTTCAGACTCGGAATCGCTTTCCGACTGCGACATTTCTTTTGGTTTGGAGTCTTCAGGTACTTTTTGAGGATTCAGTCGCTTACTTTTTCTAGTCATTAGCGACGGATATGAACTGTTCAATTTAATTGCTTATAAAATTGAAATAAAAATGTCATCGGCGTGGCAAATTGAAGATTCGAATAAATCTTTGAATAAAACAGCGACTTTGTATTTATCGGTTTATTTCCTAATAATTCGTAGATATACCAGTTAATATCACTTATTTCATAATAGGAAATAACTTACAATTTTAGTTGATTTATGTGGCGGCGGATCGAACCTTCTTGTTCTGTTGGCGTTTGTGATTTGAATTTGGCAAACGAATATTTAGACGAGTTCAAAACAAAATGGATGATGATTGCATCCAGATAGAAGGATGTTGGCACATTCAGAAAAGTAGGTAATTGTAATGAGAAGAAGCACTCTTAAAATACGCATACAGGTTCCAATATGCGAGTTCCAAAAGTAAATTTTTTTTAATGGTGATTCTTTTTTAACAAATTTTGATACTATTGATACTCTAGAAACCAGTATCAAAATTTGTTGGAAAAGAATCAACAATTCAACATTAAAAAAAATTTACTTTTGGAACTCGTCTATCGGAACCTGTATGCGTATTTTAAGAGTGCTTTTTCTCATTACAATTACCTACTTTTGATGTTATAAGCAGTGTTGCCATGAAATTTTTTAAGAAATCTGCAAATCCGATGAAAAAAAGTCTGCATTGCAGATTTTTAAGGCACAAAATTTAGGTACTTCATAAATATTTTTATACATATGTAAGTAAATAAATCAATGTTCGTAAACTATACCTTACTGATGTGCAATTTGTGTGTTATTTTAGTGTTTAAATTGTCTTAAATTGTGTTAAATTGTAAACAAATTACTAAAAAATAGTGGATTGATTAGTCAGATTCATCACGCAGAACTTTTTTGCCAGAAATGGCTTAGATACCAACCGAACGACCGCGTCAAATAGTTTGGATCGCGATATTTCCACAATCAAAACACGTAAGTGGTTTAAAATTTAAAAATTCCTTTCAAAATCTTTCTAAAACTGAAAATCAAAATATTTTACAAGTTTTAGTTCTCGAAATATTTCCATCCAAAGCCCAAAGTGATATTACTTTATTTCGATTTAAACTTAAAAAAATGTTTGGATGGGGATATTTCCGCATTCAAGTAATTGGTTGTGATTTTCAGTGCTGTATTGGCAGTTCACAGACCTTTTTGCTATGGTACAATATATTGACAAAAAATTCAGCTGCAAAAATTTAGAAATATGAAAATTCAGACGTTTCCGAAAATTATTTTTCTTGTGAGTAGACCGGAACTTATGAAAAATTGTAAGGATTTACAAGTTACAATCCTATATATATAACGCTCGGACTATTATGTTATTGGGGTATTCATAACACCTTGAGTGCATTTGTATTATAAAAAATAAAAACCAACAATCAAAAACCTCAAGTTTGCTCGACCGACTTCTACTTTTTGCAGGAGTTGAGAAATCAAAAGTTGATCAACTGTAGAGTTGTAAATCGAAAGTTGAAAATAAATTAAGAAAGCCTTATGCCATTAGGTGTTGAAAGTTGCAGTTTATTTTTTTGTCAATTTTTGTTTTTATGTCCAATTTTTGTTTAACGAGTGCAGACAAAATCTGAAGTGCAGATTTCGTGATTTTGGAAGTCTGCGAAATGCAAAAAAGTCTGCAAAATGCAGACAAATCTGCATTTATGGCAACGCTGGTTATAAGTAGCATTAAAATATTTTACTAAAAAGTTCTAATGAGAAAAAGTACTTTTAAAATACGCATACAGGTTCCAATATGCGTGTTCCAAAAGTTAATTTTTTTGAATGGTGATTCAAGAGGAATCAACAATTAATATGTCTATGGTATCTTCTACAATAATAACGTATTGTTTTACCAAGGGTTCGTAATAGATAAAACTTATTTACTTTGTCTAAAACTTCCGCTTATTTATTTCGTAAATAAAAAACTTTACTTTCTTACAACCAAACAATTTATTATTCAACACTCAAATATACCGAAACTAATATCCGAAAACAATTTACTTATCTGTTATTACAACCAACTTTACGCTTTCACTATTAAAAACAAACTGTGTCCAGGTCGGCAACGCAGTTGTCTTATATAGCAAAATTTAGTTTCTATTACGTTCGGGAAGGTTCTCGTATTTGTTTCTCGATCTTTCTATGACGGTAGAGGGGGTAATAATTCCCCTTCGAATTTCGAACATTCTTTCAATGTTCGAAAAAGCTCACTCAAAGATATCAGTGGTAGCGTTCAGTACCGATTTGTGATTTACCTAAATTTCCAAGAGATGGCGCTTCATAAAAGACGTTACATTATAATTCAAAAGCAGTTGAGTAATTTAATCGTTACATTGCCCCCTTCTTAGGATTGTTCGTCCCGAACAATTTCATCACTTCTTTCACCGTTGTATCGATGTAAACGGTCACAATGAACTACTTTTAATTTCCTCTTACCCCTCTCTGTATACGGTAGACCACATCATTGATTCTTTTCACAACAGTATACGGGCCTTCCAAGTTTTGTTGGAGTTTTGGTGATAGTCCTTTTTGTCGATGAGGATTGTAAAACCACACAAGGTCACCTTCTTGAAATCCTGTTGCTGTTGCTTTTACGTCATATCTTGTTTTCATTCGATCACTGGATAATTTTATGCTTGTCCTTGTTCGCTCATGAATGTCAATAAGCCTGTTTTTCAGGTCATCCACATAGTCCTCTGTTCCCTGTGACTCATTTGGACGACACCCCAATTTCACTTCACTTGGCAGGCGTATTGTTGATCCGAACAGGATTTCCGATGGTGTTTTTCTCATCGAGCTATGGGATGCACTTCAATATGCCATAAGGAACAATGGGATATGTCGGTCCCAGTCTCGTTGGTAGTCGCCGACAACCATAGATAGATGTTCTTTAAGCGTCCTGTTGAATCGTTCAACCATCCCATCAGATTGTGGATGGAGCGGTGTTGTTCTCGTCTTCTTAATGCCAAGAAGCGTGCAAACCTCCTGAAAGACTTTAAATTAGAAATTCCTTCCTTGGTCAGAATGCAGTTCCATGGGAACGCCGAACCTGCTCACCCAATTAAAGACAATCTGATCCACAACTGTTTTGGTTTCTTGGTTTGGGATGGCAAATGCTTCAGGCCACTTGCTGAAATAACCCATGACTACAAAGATGTATCGGTTTCCACTGTTTCAGAAAAAGGGCCTGCGACGTCTATAGCAATTCTCTCGAAAGGTGTGCCCACATTATACTGCTGCATTTTACTCTGAATTTTTCTACCCGGTCCTCTGGTAGCAGCACAAGTATCACATTTGCGGCACCACTTTTCGACGTGGTCTCTTGCGTGCAGCCAGTAGAACCGTTGTCGTATCTTTTCCAACGTCTTATTCACTCCCAAATGACCTCCAGAAGTTCCATCATGCATTTCTTGAAGAACGTCATTAACTTTTTTCCGAGGTACGACTAGCTGCATCACATAAGATTTACCGTCTGCGGATTCCCACTTACGCCTTCTTGCACATGAAGCGAGTCCCATTGTGACCAATATGCTTTGAGAGCCGGACTTCGGTCGGAGATATCACACCATTCTGGTTTCTCTTGGTGTTCTTTCCATGCAAGAATGGGTTCTATATCTGAATCTTCTTGTTGGGCCGTTCTGAGTTCTTCGTTACTCCAGCTGTAAATGTGATCAGCTCTTGTTTGTTGGATGATGACCATTTCTTTTTCTTCTTGGCGTGTGCAATGCTTACAGTCTGGTTTGCACGGTTGCCGAGATAGTGCGTCTGCGTTTGATTGCAGCTTTCCTCTTCGATGTTGAATCTCATAGTTAAACGTCTGCAGCCTTTCGATCCATCTTGCTACTTTACCTTCTGGATTCTTGAAGTTTAAAAGCCAATTGAGCGCACCATGGTCTCTTCGAAGAAGGAACTACTGTCCATAAATGTACTTATGGAAGTGCTTTGTTGCCAGTATCAGAGCGAGAAGTTCCCTCCTTGTCACGCAATAATTCCTTTCTGGCTTTGAGAGTGCTTTGCTGTAGTAGGCGACAACTTTTTCCTCTCCGTCGTGGACTTGCGATAGTACAGCTCCAATTCCAACGTTACTTGCATCAGCATCGATGACAAAAGGTTTTCCCGAAGTTGGGTAGGCCAGCACAGGTGCATTGCATAGACGCAGCTTTAGTTCTTGAAAGCTTTTCTCGCACTCACCTGACCATTTGAACGGCTTCCCCTTTTCAGTAAGCTGATGCAAGCATTCGGCGATCCTAGCAAAATCCTTCACAAAACGCCGATAATAAGTGGCCAGACCAAGAAAGCTCCGGAGTTGATGTTTGTCCTGAGGCGTTGACCAATTCTTCACAGTGTCGACTTTCTCAGGATCAGTATTTTCTCCTTGGGATGAGATGATATGTCCCAAATATTTAACTTCGGTCTTGAAAAGCGCACATTTCTTTGGATTTAACTTAAGATGTGCTTTTCGAAGCCTCTGGAATACAGCTTTAAGGTTTCCACCATGTTCGTCAAAGGTTTTTCCGTACACGATGACATCGTCCAAGTAGACCAGGCAAGATTTCCAAGTTAGTCCATGTAGAACGCACTCCATCAAACGCTTAAATGTTGCTGGAGCGTTGCATAACTCGAATGGCATCACATTAAACTGCCACAGACCATTTCCTGTAGAGAAGGCCGTCTTTTCCCGATCTTCTGGGTGGATTTCCACTTGCCAGTAACTGCTCTTCAAATCCAAAGTTGAAAACCATTGGGCTCCTTCCATCGCGTCTAATGTATCGCTGATTCTGGGTAGAGGGTAGCTATCTTTCTTTGTCACATCGTTCAGTCTTCGATAGTCGAGTGCTCCCATCTTTCTTTTTGACAAGAACGACTGGTGATGCCCAAGGACTTTTGGAATTTTCGATTACCCCATCTTCATGTTCGGCCATACTGCCCGCTGGGTGAAGAGAATATATCAGCATACTCATGAAGAAGGTCTCCAGCAATATTAAGCTGATATTTACTCAGATTAGATGACTTCAAAATGTGGGCTTTTAAATTTTCGGAGTCAATAGGCTTCTTTGTTTCCGCTTCGGTGATTTTAGTTATCGCTGATACATATTCACATTGCCCAACTATTTCTCCCTTTCTGAGCTTAATTTCATACGGTTTAATGTTCAGTATCCGTACAGGTACCATGTTGTTCTTTGGAACTACAAGAGTCTTCCCTACCATGATGTTTTGGGAACATTCGATGGCTTCCAAAGTCACCTTTCAGTTTCGTCCACACGAATACTTCCTAAGAAGCAGGCAGTAAATGTCTTCTTTGATGACGGTCCTAATAGTTGTTGAGTTTTCGTTGCCATAGACCATCGGAATCTCTACATTTTGGTACTTTAGAACTTGCTTACCGATATCCAAAATTATTCCATGCTCCTTCATGAAGTCGATTCCAACGATACACATATATCCGCTACCAGAAATAGATGCGAAAACTCCAGTTCTGCCAAACGGATCGTAAGACGAACCTCACCATACACTTTTGCTGCCTCTCCTCTTGCGGTCTTCAGACGGTAGCTATTTGTGTTATGTAGCAAATTCATCTTGACCAAGTCTTTTCGTACAATGGAGGCGGTGGCACCGGTGTCGATTGTAGCCACGTGTTTATTGTTGTTTATTATTGCCACTACTGTCAGACTTTTGTTGTCTCGTTTAGTCTGTGAGATTTGGACAGTGTTTCTGGAGCCATCGATACCGCAAAATTGCGAAAAATGAAAAAATAGGCGTACCTGAAGTTCACAGCACTGAATGAATCCATACGAGTGCTAAAAAAAAGATTTTGTTTAAATTTAATTCATAAGATATTATTTTTTTGTAAAATACATACCAAAAGTTTTTCAATGATACCCGTCTCGCGAGTTGTTTGACTAGAATCATTGTTACCCGTGGTGCTTATCCCCCCGAATGATGACGAAGATGAATTACCAGTTGTATTGATACCATTCGATAGAACGCTATTCGACGAGAACACTCCAATCGTATTTTGCTCCTCGTTTGCGTCGAAAATCCCAATTGTACTTTGGGGTTGCGGTGGTGGTCCCAAAGTTGAGTCGAGAGTAAAAGTTCCAATTGGTGGGAAACTTGTTGGCATATTAAGATTTCTCATGGTGCTCATAAAAAAAGCATCATCGTTTGGACCACTATGGTATAACTTGACAATTAATTTTACACGAAACAAACGCAGTTTTCAAAAACAAATTTTAAAATACATATGTATGTACAAATCCAGACAGACAATTGAGAATTTTAATTTTTTCATAAGTTTTTTCATCAGTGAAAGAAAAAAAGATGTTTCATTGAAGTGTTTTTAATAAAAAAAATGTATTTCATAGGAAACAAATATACACGAGTTGGAAGACTTATATCTCGTGTTAGATTTTTTACTTTTATACATAGCTCCATTAACTAACATTTTAAATTTTAGTGATACAGAAAATTGTATTTATTATCTATCTTCTATATACAGGGTGTTTTGCATAAGATGCGACAGGCTAGAGCGGTGATTGGGTCGAAACAAGAAGAAAATCGGTTGGGGATCAATTTAAACAACGGAATGCAGTCAAATTAAAGGAAAATTATTTTTTTTTACCCATGTTCTGTAACTCGGCGATAACTTTTCGTGGCGAGAAACGGCGAAAAATGGAACAAAACTCATAGGAATCCTATGGGTTTTGTTCCATTTTTCGCCGTTTATCGCCTCGAAAAGTTACCGCCGAGTTACAGAACATGGGTCCAGGGGTCCAATCATCGCATACGTTAACGAGTAACTCTCCAACGGAATCGCTTTATTTGGCATGATGTAACACGTACAGCAAACAACTTATACGTAATTTGGCATTACTTGACAAGTTAACGTATTCAACTGAACGAAATGTCATTCGTTTGGTTTGAAGCTTTCAAACAAATTGATAATTTGTTCAAAAAGAAAAGAAAATGTAAGTAAAATCTTATTTATATTAATTAAACTCTTTGAAATTACAAAAACATACAAATATTTATGTTTAGGACAAATATCAACAAAATAAACTTTCAACAAAAAAGTGCAATGGCAGACTTTATGCAGGAGCACCCGGACCTTGCACCCGGACCTCTGCTGCCAAACACCGCTCAAGGAAGGGCCACAACAATAAGGCTCTGGGAAACTCTCGCTAGAAAATTAAATGCCGTGGGCCCGCCAGTTAAGGATGCAAAGACTTGGAAAAAGGTAAATATTATGTAGACACAATTGCCGCACGTGCAAAAGAAGTTAATTTTTGTATATCAATTAGTTACTACTTACTTTTGTTGCTATAGGTTTACGCCGACCAAAAATTCCAAGCGAAGAAAAAACTTTCTTTCAATAAACACTCAAAATTTAAGACCGGAGGTGGTCCTTACGAAGAAAAATTGATCACCGAAGTTGAGGAGCAGTTAATAGAGGCAAGTGGGCTAGTAGTAGCAGTTGAAGGACTCTCAAACGTCAAAAGTTTTGGAAGACCTGAAACACCAGCACCAACTCCCATGGCAGACCCCGAAGAAAACAATTCTTCACAATCAATTGAAATTGAATTTATTTCCGAAGAATGCGAAACATTGCATGAAGAAAGTCTTACCGAAGTTTATCCGTCCAGTGAACCCCGGCAAAAACCAAAATCATCGAGGAAGGATTTTAAACTATCACTGCTTCAAGAGCATAATACTATGGGAAGCAAATGGCAAGGCAAAATTGGAAAACATCTTGAAAAGTTGATTGATCTTAAAAAAAGATCTCTTCAAATTAGGGAGGAGGAGCATAAGATTAATATGGAAAATCAAAATTTGGATTTTAAAATCAAAACCACGCGATTGGAGCTGCTCCGCAAAAACCTTAATGATAATGAATAAATCATCTGTCCATGTCACTACAAATTCTTTTTCTTTTTATACACAAAGGTATGGTGTGTGGTATAAGTATTAAATGTATGAATTTGTATTTTTTTAATTTTAAATTAATGTCATCTTGTAGTTTTTATGGAGTCCTTCAATTTTTTTTTATGAAAATAGTCCTTTTTTTGATTTTCTATATAAATCCTATGAAGCATACTAAACCAATAACATGCTACTTATGTACCTCTACCTATACTTACATAGCTTGTATTTAAATTTATTTTTAGCGCTAAGTATGCACATAATATGTACTATATTTTTAGTATTTATATATTGAAGTAAATAAAAACATTAAAGTAAAATGAATATTATGTTTTTCTATCAGATGTGGTTTTTCACACAACACAAAGCTGTCAGGAAAATCTTCTAAATTGAAAGTCATAAGGATATACATAAATCTTGGATTATATAGTTCTATTCTTACTCTAGTACAGAACCAAATTGGCCACGTTCAAGTTTCGATGAGATAGCCTATCTAAGATAGGTTTGTATCCATATAGGTTTTTGGACGCAAAGAGCTATTTCGACATTTCCTCTTGGGAAACAAATGTAACAAAAATTTTTTGGATAGCTTGAGATTTATTTTTCGACAACATCTGTTTTGTTTTTTTACACGGGATTACAACAACACAAAACTATCCAGATTGCTAAGGATAGGTTTTTGAATGCGGCCATGGAATCTGAAAATAGCTTCAATCATAAAAAAAGAGCATGTAGATAGATGGAATATTTTTGAAATATCTAATACTCTATATTATTTTTAAAATTTCAAAAATACAGCACAAAATTAAAGGTTAAATGCATTTAGTTACAAATTGAGTTTTTAATATTATTTCTTATCGTTTGTGCTGCTCTTAAAAGGGATGCTTCTTCTGTGTGATGTATTTCTGTGGGGTCAGGTTCGTCACGTCGTGTACTTGGTGGATAAAAAGGAATATTATATGTGATACATATTATATGCAGAGCACAGCACACATTTGCAATTCGTGCTACTTTTTCTGGCTTTTATCTGCCTCTTTTGCCATATCCCAAAATTCTCCATCGACCCTTAAGAATACCAATTGTTCTCTCAACAATGCATCGAGCTTTGGAGTGCACTTCATTAAAAGTCGACTCACTTGACCCTTCCTCCGGGCTGCGGTAGGGTGTTATACACCACGGTTCTAATGGATATCCAGTATCACCTAATAAGAAGATAGTCAAATTTAAATATCACTTTAATTATTACTACTGCCCAATAGCCAGGCACTCCTGCTGTGGCTTGATCGATATTGTCCTTCTAGGTATTTTCTTTGATCAGAGTGCTTCCAAATGAAGCTGTCGTGTGCTGCACCTCCATATTGACAATTTATAGCCAATATCTTAAATTCGTGATCACATATCTAAAAAGAAATGATTATAAGTAGACAGTTTCGTTTTGATTGAAGGTATAATTATGCTCACTATCATTGCATTAAGGCTAAGGTGTCCCTTACGATTAAAGAACATATGTTCATTCTCTGTTGGCCTTTGTAAGGCAATATGTGTGCCATCAATACACCCGATGACTAAAAGATTCAAAAACAAAACGCTTAGTAAAATGTGTCCACGAATATACGTAATATACAAATAGCTACACTTTGTATGTACCTATAAACTCACCTCCTGGTATTCCATATTTTTCAACAAAATATTCCATGCATTGATTAGAGTTTCTAACGTCGAATTTGATGGAATCACTACACAGTTTTCTTTCCATTTCTAAAAGAATCTTGGATGTAGTTTTTGAAATAGTGCTTTCACACATTCCAATTAAGAAGTCGCTACCGACAGCGTGCTGGTACCCACCACTTGCTAACTGTGCAAGCGTTGAGGCAAGCTGAAAAATTGGTGGTAAGGAAGTTGACAAATGCCCATCAAATCTAAGTTTAGCTAAAATGCTGTTGAAGGCTTCTTTGTTTAAGCGAAATCTTTTAATGAAACTGCAAAAACATCACATTGTTATTGTATTTACATACAAAACTTACGCTGTTGGTGGCAGTGCTAGAGGGTTGCTTCTATCCCTCTGTTGTTTCCGTATAATTTTTTCGTTATATTCTTCACTCTCATCAGAAGATGAATCAAAATAAAACACAATCGCAGAATTCATGATTTTATGAAATATAAAATTTATTTTGCAAAACATATGATTTATGACATTTAAGCTATGACATTTAAAGATTCAGTTCTAGTACAATTTACAAAATTACGTTCCGTTTGTTAACGTATGCCATCATCCCAATCGCTGTGCACGTTTAACGTTTAACGTATCACGTAATTGTCTTTCGTATACTTGCCGTTTCGTGAACGGGTGCTACGATTCGACCCCAGCTTCTGCCCCTCGAAGTTGGTTCTTACTCGTTGAGCAGGAGTGTTGGTGTTATTGTTTTGTTGTTCTCGAGCGTTGGCTCTGCTTCCACAATGTTGACATGCAGCTCTTCTCGGTGGTAATCTGCACTGCCGCTGGAGATGTCCGATTTTGTTACATTTCCAGCATCGATTAGGTCCTTCACGCTGGCTTCTTTGGAATGCGATTTTCTGACATGAGCATTCCTCAACTTCTACTTTTCTGACTCGATGAACTCCTTGGGAAGCTTGTTCTGCTGCTTCCATAGTCAGAGCGAACGCTAATGCTTCAGAAAGCGTGCGTTTTCCAGCAGTTCGAATTGCTCGCTGTAAGTTGATATCAGATACAGCACGGATGAAGGCTTCTGTTGCGAATTGGCCGATGATTTCATCCCCTGCAGCTGGATATGCCAGATGCGCCAACCGTTCGATGTCTGCTTGGAGCTGTTGCAAAGTTTCTCCTTTTTTGTGGACTCTGGTGTTGAGCTGGACGCGGAAGACTTCTTGCATATGGCCATCTCCAAAGCGCTTGTCAATGGCTTGAACAAGAGCACTGAAGCTGCCATTCTTATCTGCTGGTATGGTTTGCAGCAGTTCAGCAGCAGGTCCTCTTAGAGCAAGTGTCAGAGCTATGAATTTGTCTTGGTCGTCCCAGCCGTTCGTTGCTGCGGCTGCCTCAAACTGCTTCTTGTAGATCGACCAAGAAGTTTGCCCATCAAAAGTCGGAGGATGCATTTCCTTCTTCTTTGGGTAATCGCCAACACTTTCTCTGATCTTAATTTTTCGAACTTTGTCTGTTTGCTTTAAATTTTGCCTTCGAATTTTTCTTGAACGCTCTCGAGCTTTGCGTCTACATCATCAATACGTCCACCAAAAGTAATGAACTTGTTCTCAAATGTATCGAGCTTACCTTCGATGAGGTTCTTCTGTTCTTCTAGAAGGTCCCTTTGCTCTTTACGTTGTTCTTCGACTTGTTCGAGAAGATTTTTCTGTTCACTCTTTTGTTCAACACGTTGTTCTTTTAGAAGATTCTTTTGTTCAAGGAGAAGAGCCATTATTGACGATAAGTCGGCACCAGTTCTTACTTGTTTTTCCGGCATTTCAATTTCGAATACAAATGTGTCCGGGTTTTTATTGTGTTGTATTTTCGTAAGCAAATCCAATCTGGTTCGGATCTGAGGGAAAATAAAACACAGCTATTAAAAGATTTTGAGTCGCTGTAACTTTAAAAAAGTTTGATTTTCGACAGTAATTCTAAAGCTTCTTTGTTGAGCGCTTCATCAAAGTCATTATTTAGAAAGGTTACTCTTATTACTAAAGCCAAGTACAGACGATTTTCAGATCTTACAATATTGTCAGAACCGTCAATGGTCTGACAATAGCTAACAATTAGCTAACAATAAGCTGACAATTGACATATTTCTTACAATGAAAAATTGTCCGTTCACGCACGGTTGGTAGATTTCTTTCCAATTTGATTGTCAGCTATTTTTGTATCTCTCTTTAACCAACTCATTGACATTTCGAACAATGAAGAAATTGTAAGATGTTTTCAATTAAAACCAATGAGTCTGACAATGTCCTAATCAACTGACAATGATAAAAATAGTGTGTTCAGACAATTGTAAGATACCTAACAATTTTTTGTCAGATTTTCGTCTGACAATGACGTGTCTGACAATATTGTCAGACAAAATTGTGTGTTCAGACGATTGTAAGACATTTAAAACAGTTTTTTCAATGACAGATCTGACAATATTGTAAGATCTGACAATCGGCTGTACTTAGGCTTAAGGTTACAAAATTTCAAATACAAATAGATGTTTTTATGTTTTGTGATTTTTTCAATTTAAAATCATTAATGGCTACAGAGATTACCAAAACAGAAGCCTATCGGAATCAAGGACTGACGAAACCTTTTATTGGTCAGAAAATTGATCAAAGTCTGAAATTGGTATGCAATGTTTTAAAAAATCCGTTAATGTAGGCAAAAAACTACAATGAAAGAACTTTTTCAATTCTATCTTATCTATCAATGACGAAAATAATATGATAAGCTTCCAATTGCAACCACTCTCTGAGCATATTAAGACACGGAGCTGGGTTGGAAGTGAGCCGAATGAGCTTAAGCCGGGTTATCATTAGTGCCGGATACCTAAAGCACTTAATGCTTAGGAAAACACCACCGTTTAACAATGCGCGTGAGGGATGAATTATGGCTTTTTGAGGTGAATCAAAACAAGGATGGCTCTTAAAAGTTCTAAAATATTGTGTTAACCACGAAAAATAAATACAAACTATTTTCTTTAAAAAAATTAATCAATTGGTTTTTATTTCTACTAAATAAATACTGAGGCTATTCTAATGTTACAGCAAATAATACACATTTTTGTGATTGTGAACAACACTAGTTAATCGTTTCCCACTTAATCGCTAAAAATAGCATTCCTACGAATTCCTCTTAAACGTCTTAAAGTTTACGACGTCGTAAACGAACTGTCAAAATTTGTATGGGAAATCTGTTCACACAAATCTTAAACTTTAAGACACAAATTTGTGTTACCCTAAAGCCATCCATAACCCTGTCGCGTAGGAATGGCGGTGGTGGTGGGTACGAATCACGTCCGTACATCAAATATCGATAACCACCGCGGTCTCCGCCTCCGTCCATCGACCACACATCCATTCAATTCTTTAATTACATCTTTGATGTCACCCACACTGTCCAAATGCACAAACTCATAGTTCCGCTCAATGTCACACTCCATCCCCCTACCATATTTCTCCGGTGCTTGGGTTTTGTCCATCAGATTGCCAACAAAGATCTTGGTTGTCGGCGTGTTGGGGGCACGACGCGACGACTCATTGCCGCTTCCAGTTTGAGCGGATTGTTGTGAAAGACGTAAATTTTAAGATTCTGTATTGCGTCGCGACCCTGTTGCTCCGATTCAATATGCACGAACCCATAATTCTTCAAGACATCGCATTCGACGACAGAACCGTATTTCTCGAACAGCGGACGCAACTCGCCAGCTTGAATATTCTCGTCGAAATTCCACATTAACAACTTGAATATCCCAGCGCCTGGCATTTTTGTCTTCTGAATCAGACTCAGGCGAGTGGCTTGTCCACTGATCTCTATATACACTGGATAGTGAATAGCCTATAGTGTATAACAGTTGTTGTGAGGCAAGTTTTTTAAAGGGTACCAGCCACGACCTCATATCTCGCTCTATACAAACTAAGAAAGAGATTGAAGATATTTGCCGAAATTGAGCATTTATTTGATATCAGTTGATGCCAACAAGCATTGTGGCTGTAAATATTAAAAAAAATAAAAGAAAATGCAGGTCCAGTGGCGTCCATTCCGCTGGCGCCGCTCTTATACTGTTATATGAGGGTACCGGCCACGACTATATTTTTGCCTCAAAAATTTTGTATGAATACACTATCCAGTGTATATAGAGATCAGTGGGCTTGTCGGATTGATTTTTTTTATCAAAATTTCTTGAAGCCTAGGTGAGGTTAATGCATTCTCGCGGGGACGTAGCGCGGCTGCCGAATCTTACGGAGCTAGTAAGGAAGGAGTTAAGAGCCCGTACGAGCAAATTTAACGCGCATAAACACTGGGCGGTAGCCGATACGACGAGGACGTAGCGCGGTGTACCGATAGCACTAGCTCTTGAAATCGAATACCTAGTTTCTTGAATTGATTTTTTTTTCTTTTTGTTACTTATACACTTAAATTTGAGCAAAGAAAATTAAGTATTTTATGATTATTTAGAAAATTTTCGCGGACAAGCTGAAAGTTGTGTTGTACTGCAACACAATACACAAATAAATTTTGAGGTTATGAGATAAATTTGTCATTTATGTTTTGTTATACTGTTATACTTTAGAATAGTTAAAAAAAGTAAATGTACCTTGTCACTGTTATAAAATTCTTCAAAAGGAGTCAAGTTTTTTGTATGGATACACTATCAAGTATATTATAGAGATCAGTGGAATGCAGTTAGACAGCTAAATCATGGGGCGCCCAAAGGAATTTTTAACTGTTTTTTTTGAGGAATGTGTTTTGATATTTTAAATCGTCAAAATAGAGACAAAATCTAAGTAAATTAAATAAACAAGTGAAATAAAAGTAAATAAAGTAAATATATGCTATTCTTCATGAAATTAAAATATAAAACTATATGCGGTGCTCCGTTAAATCCTGTAAAAACACCTATAATAAGCAGTGCAATTTTTGTTCATTTCGCAGGTAAACTGTCTCATATTCCACATAAAGTAAGTAAAATTATTCTGCACTACGAGCGCTCAATGCATTTGAGCGCCTTGCCATCACCAATAAAAGCTAATTCGACCCTGGGTGAGAATTTCAATTTTGACAGAAAGGTACCTGACATATCACGTTTCAAAGTATATTTGATTTGATAATTTCAAAAAATTAGGATTTTTTATAGCAAAATGTTATGAAATATCAATTTTAAAGTATTCTACGATAATGTATTTATATAAAAAAACATCACTTCATATATATATATATATATATATATATATATATATATATATATATTTGATCCCAATTTTAAGAGAGATTTACACCTATACAAAACACGCACTTTCACGCAATAGTAAAGTGACATTTATCTAAACGTCATTGTGAAATTTTTCAATTCGGAAATTATTGTTGTTTACTTTTTAGAAGTTTTGTGAAAATAAATGTATATTTCCTTTTTCGTGGCCTTTTCAAATTTAAATTGTTATTTAAATACATTTATGAATTGGAAGAACGACGGTGACAATCGGTGTGATGCATTTACTGTTGCATTTACTGTTTTGGACAATCTATGTAGACTGTAGAATACAACGCCGCCGTTGCTGCAGCCATTCCAACTGCAGGGATACATATAATCCGGAAGAAAAGTGTGCTTCGACTACATGTGAAATTGCTTTTCCAGGCAGAGAAGGTGCTGCATAATAATTTTTTTCCGAAGTTACATTTTTTTTTTTTTTGTTAAAATAATTGAAATTTGTGCAGTGTTACTATATGAACGAAATAAAGTTCCTACTAGTACTAAGGATCAAAAAATCCCTTATGTGTATTTTAGTTTTAATTGATATTTTAGACTTATACGAGGAAAGAAAATCGTTTACTCTTTTGTAAGTTAAACAAGTCGCCATGATTTTTTTAATTTTGTTTACCATTTTAAACTTCAGCATTTTAAATAGTCTCAAATCTACGACTAACAAAGTCATCAGTTTTCTGTCAACTACCTATATTTATACGAAGTCGAATGATGACACTCTGAAGATTATAGTATTGATTTTCCTCAAAATATTGATTAATTTGAATCTCTCTTATATTTTGTTATATATAATTTACAAAGTGAAGAAAGCACAGTAATTATTGCCAGTAAAATTAAATTTTATTGTGAAAATACTGTCAGATTTGGACTAAATGGTAAAAAAAGAAATTATGATGAAGTTATCATTCGTGTAAATTACATCATTACATAATAACAATTGGGTTTCCTTTTCAACAGTTGCGTTTTATTTTTCCGCAGATCCAATTCACATCAGATCATGATTATAGAACAAACTGGATCACAGAAATTTTTAGTTTTCATAGTTGGTCACATTACCCATAAAATTGACAGATTACAGAATGAAAATTCCATAACACAATTTGTATTTTGATTGTTTTAAGCATTTGCAAATCACGGGGTGACATTCTGTATGGGAAAAGCGAGCAATCGTTTTCGTTTTTGCTTATGTTCGTTTATGAAAAACGAACGATCGCTTTCGTTTCGCTTATTACAGAATCTGGCCCCTGACCATCTCGAATAAAATCTCGTGCATGCAGAATGTCGGTGATAATCTGTACAAATAAATAATATACAACAATAAATAATAATTGCGACAAATAAAAAACAATTCGTTAAAACACAAACATTTGTATATAATATGTAAAATAACTTTAATTTAAATTTAAAAAAAATGTTCTTTTATAGTTTGAAAATACTTATACTTCTAGGAATTTTTCCCTATCCATACTATCACTGGTTTCATCAAGAAAATAGTGCCATATTTGACATGCCACACACACAATTACAAAAAAAATCAATCCCATTTTGCTCTCCATTCACCACGAAAAATCCGCAATCCCGGATCAAAATCCCAAATGGCAAATGGAATTCGACATTAGTTTTAAGTGTTAAATATTATTGAATCACGTGTTAATGTTGAATGGTAAAATATTTTGCTTGAACGGAGATTTAAACAGGTTGTTTTGCCTAAGATACGACAAAAGGCTAGGGCATGTAAGCAGGTTGGATCAAGGCAAGAAAAAAATCGTATGGGCGGAGAGGTCTAATTTTCCAAAAAAATCCACTTGAAATAAAAAAAAAAATCATGACACAGTGTCATTCTATACTACCTTTTTTAAAGCCAATCAATTCCTTAATTCTGTTTTTGAATCAAGTTATTCTATTGAATACATAGTTTAAAAAAAAATTATTTTCAAGCTCAAAATTAGATTAAATAATTTTTTTTTAAATTTCGATTGTGAAAAGCCCTAAATATACACTTAGGTATATTAGGCGTGTTTTTTTGCGAACCCGGGGGGAGTTGGTTGAAAAAAACGACAGCGGGGATTAGCGACGCCATGACAGTAAGAAACATGGAGTTTTCATACAAACTATCGATAACATATATGTAATTCGTTTGGTGCAAAGCTTCGAAATTGTTTGTGAGTTGCCTCTCCGTAAAGGCTTACAATTTTAGATTTTAAACATTTGTATTCGCGATTGTTATACATTTTACATAATTTTATATAATTTTATACATTTGTGTAAACAAAATCGTTGATAAAACAATAAAATAAAAAATTTAGGGGGGTACCTACCTATTGGTTTTTAAAAACTAAATTGTGTTTCCTTAGAAAAAAATTAGGTATAAAAGTTTATCTTCTTTGATCTTCCAAAAATGATGAGCTTACAAAAAGATATTTATTAAACTTATTTTTCAATGGGTAAGGTACCTATACCTAGTACCTACCAACATATGTATACCTATCTACATATAGGTACCTACCTATCTACACAATCTCATAGATAGGTAGGTAGGTAGGTACAAGATTTTAAAATTAGGATTAAGAAAAGTTCATACCAAACTCATAAAGACCAAAAAACGCAACAAATTAAAACATAATCGTCACCACCCCAAATTGCATGAAAGCAACAACAACATCTTTGAATGAACACAAAGTAAAAAAAAACAACCCTTGAAATTTCATTTCGTTCAACAAACGTAGTTTGACCTTGTCTGGCATGGCAGACAACAATTCAACTGCAAAACCAAAGTGGTTGTTTTTGTTGTTGCCTCCCTTTCATTCGAACGAAAATTTCTCTCATAATTTTCTAAAGCATATTCAATGGTTGTGGTTTTCACTATTCAGTTTTTAAAAGCGACAACGTTGTCTTTGTTTTCCGGCCATCTAGCGGCAGCCTAATCCAGAGTCCCTTCTATTTGTAATTATTCAATGGTTTAATTATCTTTTTTCACTATTTTATGGATTAAAAATCCCGAAACACTTTCCTCTAGATCGACAAAATGACAGATAGGCACCTTTTTTTTTTTTTTATTTGGTGCTTCTTTCACATACACTGTATATGTGATATATTTCTCTTCCTTATCTTCTTATTCCAAGGTATTTTGTTTCTAAACTGGGGCCTATTTCACGGAACATATTGTAATGTTTTCTCAGGTTCGATAGATAAAAACTTATTTACTTATCTAAGAACTTCCACTTATTTATTTCGTAAATAAAACACTTTACTTTCTTACAACCAAACAATTTATTATTCAACACTCACATATACCGAAACTAATTTCCGAAAACAATTTACTTATATTTTATTACAACCAACTTTACTCTTTCACTATTTAAAACAGAATGTCCCCAGGTCGGCAACACGAACACAGTTGTCTTATATAGCAAAATTTAGTTTCTATTACTTTCGGGAAGGTTCTCGTCTTTGCTTCTCGATCTTTCTATGACGGTAGAAGGCGTTATAATTCCCCTTCGAATTTCGAACATTCTTTCAATGTTGTATCGATGTAAGCGGTCGCAATGAACTACTTTTAATTTGCCTCTTACCCCTCTCTGACCACATCATTGATTCTTTTCACAACAGTATATGGGCCTTCCCAGTTTTGTTCGAGTTTTGGTGATAGTCCTTTTTGTCGATAAGGATTGTAAAACGACTCAAGGTCTCCTTCTTGAAATCCTGTTGCTGCTGCTTTTACGTCATATCTTGTTTTCATTCGATCACTGGATAATTTTATGTTTGTCCTTGTTCGTTGATGAATGTCAATAAGCCTGTTTGTCAGGTCATCCACATAGTCCTCTGTTCCCTGTGACTCATTTGGACGACACCCAAATTTCACTTCACTTGGCAGGCGTATTGTTCGCGCATATTATGACTGTCCCCTCGATTCTTCGCAATGCGAACATTAATCCATTGCGTTACAGTCATAATGTGTGCGAACATCGAACAATGTGAACATTTCACATTGCGTTTCCTGCACAGGAGAAGGCAACCCAGTATTTCAAAATACTGGTTTTTTGTGTCTTCTTCTGTACAGGCCTTTTACCTGTCATTTGCAATTACGCATTTTCATTCTTTAATTGTCAATCGCCCAAGTTGGTAACTTTCTTTTAAAATCTTAAACGTCACAGTTCAAACCCTTTTAATATCACTTAAAATTAGTTAAAACTACTTAAAGCTATGCGCAAACCGACACGATGGCGGTGGCGGCGCGATAAAGATGCGTTCAAAAACCTGCTCACATCAACACGATATATTGTGTAGCGGGCTAAGTTGTCAGCGACAATACAAACGTTTAATTTTTGAAGTTTAATAAAAAAAAACATATAAAATGGAATTCCCCCTAATTTTTTCTATTAATTTTTCAGTTTTTCAAATTTTCTTTTTTAGACTCTTTTTTTTTCAGGCGATATAGCGATCAAATGGTGCTTGCTGCGTTCAAGAAAAGTCGCGTAACTGAACGCAGCAGTGGAATGTGAACGCAATCCACATATCGCGTCGATGTGTGCCCCTCCATTGATTTACGTGTGCGGCATCCACATTGTTATCGCGATCGCCACCGCCACCGCGTCGGTTTGCGCGTAGCTTAAAACCACTGACCTCTATATACACTGGATAGTGTATTCATACAAAATTTTTGAGGCAAAAATATAGTCGTGGCCGGTACCCTCATATAACAGTATAACAGCGGCGCCAGCGGAATGGACGCTACTGGACCTACATTTTCTTATATTTTTTTCAATATTTACAGCCGCAATGTTTGTTGACATCAACTGATATTAAATAAATGCTCAATTTCGGCAAATATCTTCAATCACTTTCTTCGTTTGTATAGAGCGAGATATGAGGTCGTGGCCGGTACCCTTTAAAAAACTTGCCTCACAAAAACTGTTATACACTATAGGCTATTCACTATCCAGTGTATTATAGAGATCAGTGCTTAAAACTAACTTAACTTTAATTAACTAAAAACTAATTGTAAAAAAAAAACTAAAGAAATTATACTTACACTAAGACGAACAAATAAAATTAAAACACCAAACGAAAAGACCTACACTTCACAATTTTATTTTGGATATTTATGGCTTTTTGTTGCTGGTGTTCGCTGTGGGTGTTGCTGCGGCTGTGTGTAAGTTTCCTATTCCTTTTGGCCGAAGATTTTGTGCCGTAACATTTAGGCCTTCGAGCCGGATTAGGCTCCAGCTTCGGGCACTGATTTTATGGAAAATCTGCCACCAGTTTGTTGCTGCCACCCTAGAAGCCATTTTGTTCGCTGTCGCCACCACGCTGTTGAAATAACGGAACAACTTAGCAAAAATTAAAGACGCCATAAATTTGCTGTTGCGGTTACAACATGCCATCTTATTGGGCGTCACCATTACGACACAAAACGTTATATTCACGCTGCATTTTTTGTGAGTTAACCACAACGACTCAACGTTCCAGTTTTTTTGAAGACAACGTTTATATTCATAGTCGTGCTGCATAAATTCCAAGAACATTTCTTTTGGAAGTGAAAATTTTGTGCTGCCATTTTTTGTTTCGCTGTCGCCACCCCGCTGCATTAAGTTCTTGTGTAACTCAGCCAGAACCAATCGCCTTTGGAAGACATCGTTTTTTGTCACCACCAAGCTGCTAAAATTGCACCATTGCAATTTGGTGTGAACAAAGTTATTTGCTGCCATCGCCTGACTCCATTTGCCTGCCGTTATCCTCGCTGCCGAAACATTTCGGCAAATATTTTGGAGGCAAATTCGCTGCCATCGCCTGACGCCAATTGGGTGCCATCATCACGAAAGATAGCAACCCACAAATCCTTAATTTATTGCAAATCTTTCTTGTGTGTACAAATCTAAACACACAGATCATCTTTGCCACTGGTAATTAGCAAAGCTAATTTATTTTGGCCACAATAATGTGCCAGTTTATAAAAAATAAATAAACTCTAACATTGTCTCGATTGGTGGCGGATATTACCATCATTGCTTCGATTGAAGTGTGGGAGAAGGATGAGGAAGACAAAAAGACCAGAAGCCAAGAAAAGAAATCATCGTAGGCCGCTAAGAAATTCTTGAAGACATCATCTCATAAATCAACATACAACATTTCTCAAATCTTAATCATTTTTGTACAGGGGAGTGCAAAGTTTTTTAAATTGTTGATTGGCATTTTTTAAATTTTATATATAATTTTTATTTTATATATATATATTCTATTTGATATGTATTTCATACTATATACTAAAATCTTAACATACGGCAAATTACGTCACAACACTCATTTCGATCACTTTTTTTTTGTCTCTTGACTTCGTGTTTTTTACTAGTTCAATTACATTGCTTTCTCTGGTGCGATATATATGCCTTTTTTTATAAAAAAGAAAAGATTTTCATTTCAAAGATTTTTCTGAAAACCAATTTAATTCAGTTAACTCTATTTTTCGGGCTTCCATCGGCCACATTACTGCTGGAATTTTACCGTTTCTTGTTCATACGGTTTCTCTTTTTTATCTTCAAACCAATCGCGTTGTTTTTTTTTATATACCGTTTGTAAACTGTGAATTGAAACAGTTTTTTGCTATTCCGTTTTTGGACATATGTATTGTCTTCAAAAAGTTTATTCAATATTTTATCGGAACTTTCATTACGGTTTTTACATAATAAATCATTTTTTGTATATCGCCTCGAATATCGTGGAAAGTTCTTTCCCACTTTGATACCGCTTGTCGGCGACTCCTCAAGCAATTTTAAGAATCACCTCATTCAGGAGAAGTTTTGAGTATTTAAAAAAAAAAATGAAATCCCATATATGTATGTATACATTTCATAATTTGGAAAAAGTTTTTTGATTAGTCCCGTATTACACGGCGCGTGTTTAGCCTCGCGTGAATGAAGTGCAAAAGAGAAAGAAAGAAAGAAAAGATGAAACAGAAATAAATCTATCTGAACACGCACGGGTAGAAATTTCTTTGCTTGTTTTTGACGTTTCTTTTTCTACTCTTTCTTTGTTTTTTGGATTTGCTTTATTTCATTTTGGATGTTGATGAATGAGCACAAATTAAAATGGCTGAGGAATTCAAATGGAGCAAGGAATTTACGTCTGAGCTCATTTTGAATTATGAAATGCACCCCATTCTCTATAATCCTTGTCATCCGGAATATGTAAACAGGGTCAAAAAGGCAGACGCCTTTGAAAGTTTCTTAAATGCACTGAAGCCTTTTGATCCAAATATAACAATGGATGCAATTAACAATTAACAATAATTACCGACGTGTCCAGTAATTTTGTTAGATCTTTGGCTTCCATTTTTGAGATCAAAATTAATTTTTTGTTGAATCTGTCAAATAAACGCGCAGTAATAACACTCGCGTCACGGAATGAATGTTCAAAAGAAAATAACCAAGAGTTGCGCGTTAAACTCACGCGCCGTGTAATACATGACTTATTTTCAAGACTTATACCATTCGTTCTTTAAGAGATTATTTTGAAATCTTTAATTATTTTTTTTCATTATTTGGAGTACTTTTGACAAATTTTTCATTAAGCTCTGGAAATCCTTAATAAATTGTTCCTCAACATTCAAAAAGTTTTTTTTTTCTTTTTGAAGTATTTTCAAATATTTTTAAAATTTTTCTTATTGTATGGAATAATCTTACTTTATAGTTATAGTTTTTATAGTTATAGTTTTTATAGAATAAGTATTATTCAATTGAGTTTATTACAGTTTTTATTATTTTAATATCTCAACGATTAAGATATCTTTGACCGTGCTCTACTGGTCGTGAAACGTTTTCGGAATTTTCTTAACTTTGTTCTGTGCTCCGTAAAGTGGAAACGCCTTTTTTGGTTTCATTAAAGAGATTCTTTAGTAATCTCAAAAGTTATTACTCACAATTTGGAAAAGTTTTTCATAACTTTTTAAACATTCTCTAAGAGATTCTTAAGTAATCTCAAAATCTTCGTTTTCCAAATATTTTCTCTCAAAGGGATTCTTTAGTAATCTCAAAGTTTTTTATTTGGAAAAGTTTTTTTTCAAAACTTCTTTTTGTTTCAAATATTTTCTCTCAAAGAGATTCTTAAGTAATCTCTAAGTTATTCATCTTTAGAATTTTTTAAACATTCTCTAAAAGATTCTTAAGTAATCTCAAAGCTTATTATCTCTCATTTGGAAAAGTTTTTTTTCAAATCTTTTTCCAAATATTTTCTCTCAAGCAGATACCTTAGTAATCTCAAAGTTGTTCTTTGGAGTTCCTTATTTGGAAAAGTTTTTCAAAACTTCTTTTTTTCCAAATATTTATTCTCTAACAGATTCTTAAGTAATCTCAAAAATTTATCTTCTCTCATTTTCAAAAGTTTTTTTCAAATCTTTTTTTTTTCAAATATTTCTCTCAAGGAGATTCTTTAGTAATCTCAAAGTTGGTCTTCATTTGGAAAAGTTTTTCCAAACTTCTTTTTGTTAGTAATCTCAAAATTTATTATCTCTCATTAAAAAAAGGTTTTTCATAACTGTTTTCCACATATTCTCTCTAAGAGATTTTTTAGTAATCTCTAAAAATTTATTATCTCTCGGAAAAGTTTTTCAAAACTTTTTTTCTTTTTTTTCAAATATTACCTCAGAAGTTTTTATTTTAAGTGATCTGGAAATTTTATTTATCCTCTTCTTCTTCACTCATTGGATTTTGAATCTGAAAAAAAACAAAAGTTATTGGTTTTCGGTTTTCTTTCAGTTGATTCTCTCTTGTCTTGTGACTCCTCGCATTTGAATTCTTGAATTCCCTTTTTAATACTCATTTTTTCGATACTTGTGCAACCATGTCAGTTTTAGACGATTTAATTTTTGCTACGGATTTGCTCGTGAAGTTTCACGCATCCGTCAAAGATGTTCCTGAACAGAACCATACCATCATGACCTTAGAAGCAAGGAAAAATTGAGTCGGGCCTTCTCATTGCATCAAGCTACCGCTATGCGATACTGATATTTTCCATGGAGATTACCTCTCTTGGCCGGCTTTTTGGGACATGTTTGAAGCGGTGTATATCCAACATACTAAGTTATCTAAAGTTGAAAAACTGTTTCACCTTCGCTGCAAAACAAGAGGCGACGCTTCAAGGACTGTCAATCAGTTTCCTTTAACCAATGCTAGTTTTGCATTAGCTTGGGAAGCATTGAGCGCTACGTATGAAAATACTCGTATTCTTGTCAACAACCAAGTTAAAAATCTTTTTAATTTGCCTACGGCACTTGATGAATCCGCCAAGTCCATACGAGTACTTCTATGCAATATAAATGACTCCTTAGCAGCACTTAAGGCACATAAAGTTATTACCGAAAATTGGGATCCTTCCCTTGTATTTGCGTGTTCTAACAAACTGCCCAAAACTACACTTGCGCTCTGGGAGCAATCTTTAGAAGATCCAACCAAAGTTCCGACATGGAAACAGTTAGACAAATTTCGCAGCAGTCCCTTTCAGACTTTAGAGTCCATTTCGGACACTACTTACTCAAAACCAGTTACTCACCAAGCTCAAAGAAAAACCTCCACTCAAAAGCCTCGGCGATGACTGTTCCTTCTCGAATCAAAGCAGTTCACCATCATAAAATGTGCAATAATTGCTTAGGCACCAGTCACCAAAAATCTTCTTGCGCTAGCAAATATTCTTGCACTTATTGTAAGAAACGTCATCACACACCTTCTTCAAGTCAAAATGATAAAACTTCAAAAGTACAGTCCACTCCTCAACCACAAAGTGCACAAGAATCCCAAATTTCTGCTGCTGCACAGCCATTCATTACTCAAACATCCAACAAAATTACATGGTGACCTCTAGTAAAAGAATCCTTCTCCCAACTGCCTTAGTCAATATTGTGGGTAAGGAAACGGTGCATGTTATAAGAGCTCTTAATATATAATATTATATCTTAATATATAATATCCTTTATTTCGGCAGCTGTACAAAATCGACTCAATTTGCCTTACGTCGAAAGAAATACCACAGTATCTGGAATAAGTGGAAATCTTTCAATCACTTCTAAAAAAGTATGCTCTTTTTCAACCACTTCTTTCAACGCCCCTGAAGTAACTTTATCTGCTCAAGCCATTGTGCTAAAAACTCTTACAAACAATCTTCCGAGTTCTTCTTTCTCGATAATAGATCCTAAAGTTTTCACAGGTCTCACTCTGGCCGATCCCACTTTCAATAAATCGTCTCAGGTGCTGACCTATATCCCTCCATCATTCGCAATGTCATAAAACATATATCGAACTCACTTCTCGCACAGAGTATCAATGTTTGGATGGATATTGTACGGACCAGTTCCTCAGTCCTTTCAGTCATTCAACACTTATGTCACATCTGAAAGTACTTCCAACTTAGATACTCAAATACGTAAATTTTGGGAGTTAGAAGAATTGCCTTATACTGCCATTAGTTTATTGCGTTAAAACAGTTCTCTCGAAGTGAAAAATCCTTAGCTAATAAAGCTGAGCTAAGATCTCAGTACTCTGACGTCATTTCTGAGTATCTTTCCCTTAATCATATGCGAAAGGTTACTCCATTTGAGACAACAACAAAGTTAGTTCATTTTATCTTAAAAAGAGCCCAACAAGAGCTTATCAATCTTCTCGATTCAGCGGGGTTTCCACTCCGTAAGTGGACCTCAAACACTTCTGCTTTGCTCGATCATTTACCTCGAGACCATATTCTAAATGAGAACTTTTTGAAACTCGACACTGATAGCAATACAAAGACCTTAGGGATACGGTGGAACGCCAAGGGAGATAACTTTTAATTTCCAGAAAACAAATTATTTTATCCGAAAGTTCTACAAAACGAGAAGTTTTTTCCGAAATAGCTCGGATATTTGATCCCGCCGGTTGGTTGGCTCCCGTTATAATCATTGCTAAAATGTTGATGCAACAAGTTTGGTCAGAACAAACCGCGTGGGACGATCCACTTAAATTAGAAACCTATAAAACATGGAAAAACTTTGCGGAATCGTTAACCGATATCCAACACATCGAAATACCTCACTGGGTAGAATATTCTCCCTCCTCAGAAGTCCAGTTTCATGGATTCTGTGACTCTTCTGAAAAGGCATATGCCGCCGCGTTATATATACGCATCCGTCAATCTGATGGAACTATCACTTCTCATTTGCTCTGTGCAAAATCAAAAGTCGCTCCTATCAAATCCATTTCTGTACCACGCCTTGAGTTGTGTGGTGCACTTTTACTCTCCAAATTAGTCAAATCCTATATATCAAATTTTCCAGTTCACTCATATAACCTCCTCCTTGGCTTTGCCAACCAATCTCTCAATGGCCCGAAACTTCTCCAATCCCCCCATGTGTTGAAGATCTTGAACAACGAACAGTTGTCTCTTTGATAGTTCAACAGAACCCAGAAGACATTCTTGAGCGTTTACATGTTTCGTTTTTTCTACAAATTTTCTAAAAGAAAAAATTATCAATATAAATCACACAATATTTCGCCCCAAGAAATGGAATTCGTTAAAAATCGTTTAATACTCCTATCTCAAATTTCGTTTTATCCTAAAGAACATTCACTCTTGATGGAAGGTAAACCCATTCACTCCAAAAGTTGTATCATTTCATTCAACCCATTTCTAGACTCAAATCACCTCCTCAGAGTCAACGGCCGACTATCTCATTCCGACCTCTCATATAATGAGCGACATCCTATTATCCTGCCTCACAATTCACGATTCTCATATCTTCTCACTAATTTCATTCATAAAATATCGATGCATGGCGCATGTCTTATTAGACAATGTTTTTGGATACCCAAGTTAAAAAATCTCGTCAAAGGCAGTGTAAAACTTGCATTATTTACAAAAAGGAATTTAACAAACAAATAATGGCAGCCTTACCTGCCGAAAGATGTACTTTTTCTCCCCCTTTCACTGTTACAGGAATCGACTTTGTAGGTCCATTCGTGATTAAAAGTTTCAATGCACGAAATTGTCGCATGACCAAAGGGTATGCATGTGTGTTTGTTTGTTTTTCAACAAAGGCCATTCACCTTGAGGCTGTAAGTGATTTATCGTCTGAAGCTTTTTTAGCTGCATTTGCAAGATTCACCTCAAGACGATCGGCTTACCAAAGGAAGTGTACTCCGACAACGGTACCAAATTTACCGGAGCTGATGCTATTTTACGAAAAGATTTCTAAAAATTACTTCCTTTCATTCCTCAGGAAACTAGTGCCACTTATGGCATTCAGGGTTTCAAATGGAATTTTATTCCTCCTGGTGCACCACATATGGGTGGCTTATGGGAAACTTGGGACCGATAAAAAGTTCACGTTCGAAGAATTTTCCACTGTCTTAGCACGCATTGAGGCTTGCTTGAACTCTCGTCCAATCTCATCAATGTCCAATGATCCCTCGGATCTATTGGCATTAACGTATTTTTTGCGCGGCGGACCTCTTTTAGCATTTCCCGAACCTGATTTGGTTAATGCTAATTTGTCTCTCATTAATCGCTGGGAAAAAGTTCGGTGCCTTCAACAGCAGTTTTGTCGTCGATGGAAGGACGAATATTTAAAAGAACTTCATCAATGACATAAGATGGCAATCGCCTCATGAGGATGTCAAGATAAATGATCTAGTCGTCATTAAAAATGAAAATTTACCATCGACAGAATGGCGTTTAGGGCGTGTTATAAATGTTAATTCTAGATTAACGTTCACTTTTTTTGGCGCATCTCGCCCCAGGGGGCAGTAATGTTCGCGCATATTATGACTGTCCGCTCGATTCTTTGCAATACGAACAGTAATCCATTGCGTAACAGTCATAATGTGCACGAACAACCCTAAGCACATTGTGTCTCCTGCACAGGAGAAGGCAACCCAGTATTTCAAAATACTGGTTTTTTATTTCTTCTTCTGTGCAATCAATCGCCCAAGTTGGTAACTTTCTTTTAAAATTTTAAACGTTTAAAGTTCAAACCCTTTTAATATCACTTAAAATTAGTCAAAACTACTTAAAAATAACTTAACTTTAATTAACTAAAAATTAATTGTAAAAAAAACTAAAGAAATTATACTTAGACTAAGACGAACAAATAAAATTAAAACACCAAACGAAAAGACCTACACTTCACAATTTTATTTTGGATATTTGATGATATAAGATGGGTATTTGTTGCTGTTTTGCTTGCTGTTGTTGCTGGTGTTCGCTGTGGGTGTTGCTGCGGCTGTGCGTAAGTTTGGATATTCCTTTTGGCCAAAGATTTTGTGCCGAAACACGTATTGTTGATCCGAACAGGATTTCCGATGGTGTTTTTCCCGTCGAGCTATGGGTTGCACTGCACTTCGATATGCCATAAGGAACAATGGAATATGTCGGTCCCAGTCTCGTTGGTAGTCGCCGACAACCTTAGATAGATGTTCTTTAAGCGTCCTGTTGAATCGTTCAACCATCCCATCAGATTGTGGATGGAGCGGTGTTTTTCTCGTCTTCTTAATGCCAAGAAGCGTGCAAACCCCCTGAAAGACTTTAGATTCGAAATTCCTTCCTTGGTCAGAATGCAGTTCCATGGGAACGCCGAACCTGCTCACCCAATTAAAGACAATCTGATCCACAACTGTTTTGGTTTCTTGGTTTGGGATGGCAAATGCTTCAGGCCACTTGCTGAAATAATCCATGGGTACAAGGATGTATCGGTTTAAACTGTTAGTTTCAGGAAAAGGGCCTGCGACGCACGTCTATAGCAATTCTCTCGAAAGGTGTGCCCACATTATACTGCTGCATTTTACTCTGAATTTTTCTACCCGGTACGTAGTTTATGTAGTTAAATGTAGTTAATGAAACAAATTGTAACAAACGTAGTTTGTTCAGATCAATTAATGATCAGTCCGTTGTCACTTTGAAGTTTGAATTTTGAGTTAAAATGTTGAAATTTTTTTGAAATTTTATTATTTATCTAAATTTACTATAGGTGTGTTTTTTTACAATCCCGGAGGGAACTGGTTGAAAAAAACATTATCGGGGATTAGCGACGCCATTACAGAAAAAAAATGGAGTTTCCATACAAACTATCTATAACAAGTATCTAATTTCCGCCGGTAATACAGTTTTTCTCCGTGCTTAAGTTAAGACCCGAAAATTATCTGGGTTTAGCTAAGCCCATTGGGGATTAGTTGTTGTTGCATTTAACATGTAAATTCCAATTTCCTTCGGGCTTGGAAAAAAACACGCCCTATGTATGTAGAAACGTTGTAGTAAATAAGACGTGTAGTTTATTCAATTAACTACGCGTAGTTAATGATGTAGAAAATGTAGTGTAGTTAATACGTTCAACCCTGAGCACAAGTATCACATTTGCGGCACCACATTTCGACGGCATCTCTTGCGTGCAGGCAATAGAACCGTTGTCGTATCTTTTCCAGTCTTATTCACTCCCAAATGACCTCCAGAAGTTCCGTCGTGCATTTCTTGAAGAACGTCATTAACTTTTGACCGAGGTACGATCATCACATAAGATTTACCGTCTGCGGAGTCCCGCTTACGCCTTAGTACCCTTTCTTGCACATGAAGCGAGTCCCACTGTGCCCAATATGCTTTGAGAGCCGGACTTTGGTCGGAGATATCACACCATTCTGGTTTCTCTTGGTGTTTCCATGCAAGAATGGGTTCTATATCCGAATCTTCTTGTTGGGCCGTTCTGAGTTCTTCGTTACTCCAGCAGTAAATGGAATCAGCTCTTGTTCGTTGGACGATGACCATTTCTTTTTCTTCTTGGCGTGTGCAATGCTTACAGTCTGGTTTGCACGGTCGCCGAGATAGTTCGTCTGCGTTTGAATGCAGCTTTCCTCTTCGATGTTGAATCTTATAGTTATACGTCTACAGCCTTTCGATCCATCTTGCTACTTGAACTTCTGGATTTTTGAAGTTTAATAGCCAATTGAGCGCACCATGGTTTGTTCGAAGTAGGAATTTCTGTCCATAGATGTACTTATGGAAGTGCTTTGTTGCCAATAACAGAGCGAGAAGTTCCCTCTTTGTCACGCAATAATTCCTTTCTGGCTTCGAGAGTACTTTGCTGTAGTAGGTGACAACTTTTTCCTTCCGTCGTGGACTTGCTATAGTACAGCTCCAATTCCAACGTTACTTGCATCAGCGTCTATAATAAAAGGTTTTCCCGGAGTTGGGTAGGCCAGCGCAGGTGCATTGCATAAGCGCAGCTTCAGTTCTTGAAAGCTTTTCTCGCACTCACTTGACCATTTGAACGGCTTCCCCTTTTCCGTAAGCTGATGCAAGTTTTTCGCGATCCTAGTAAAATCCTTCACAAAACGCCGATAATATGTGGCCAGACACAGAAAGCTCCGGAGTTGATGTTTGTCCTGAGGCGTTGGCCAATTCTTCACAGTGCGAACTTTCTCAGGATCACTCTTTACTCCTTGGGATGAGATGATATGTCCCAAATATTTAACTTCGGTCTTGAAAAGCGCACATTTCTTTGGATTTAACTTAAGATGTGCTTCTCGAAGCCTCTGGAATACAGCTTTAAGGTTTTCACAATGTTCGTCAATGTTTTTCCGTACACGATGATATCGTCCAAGTAGACCAGGCAAGATTTCCAAGTTAGTCCATGTAGAACGCATTCCATCAAACGCTCGTGCCTCGTTGCGTTGCATGGCCCGAATTAAACCGCCATAGACCATTTCTTGTGGAGAAGGCCGTCTTTTCCCGATCTTCTGGGTGGATTTCTACTTGCCAATAACCGCTTTTCAAATCAAAAGTTGAAAACCATTGGGCTCCTTGGGTAGCTATCTTTTTTTATCACATCGTTCAGTCTTCGATCGTCTCCACAGAATCGAGTGCTCCCATCTTTCTTTTTGACAAGAACGACTGGTGATGCCCAAGGGCTTTTGGAATTTTCGATTACCCCATCTTCCTTCATGGTCGATATCATTTCTTCAACTTCAGCTTGTTTTGCCAAAGGGAGACGTCTTGCTGGTTGACGAATTGGTCTTGCATCTCCTGTATTGATTCGATGCTGCACTAGTTGTGTTCGGCCATACTGCCCGCTGGGTGAAGAGAATATATCAGCATACTCATGAAGAAGGTCTCCAGCAACATTAAGCTGATATTGACTCAGATTAGATGACTTCAAAATGTGGGCTTTTAAATTTTCGGAGTCAATAGGCTTCTTTGTTTCCGCTTCGGTGATTTTAGTAATCGCGGATACAGATTCACATTGCCCAACTATTTCTCCCTTTTTGAGCTTAATTTCATACGGTTTAATGTTCAGTATCCGTACAGCTGTACCATGTTGTTCTTTGGAACCACAAGTCTTCCCTACCATGATGTTTTGGGAACATTGTTCCGTATCTGGTTCCACCATAAAGTATCGATGGCTTCCAAAGTCACCTTTTAGTTTCGTCCACACGAATACTTCCGAAGAAGCAGGCAAACAAATGTCTTCTTTGATGACGGTCTTAATAGTTATTGAGTTTTCGTTGCCATAGACCATCGGAATCTCCAAATTTTGGTACTTTAGAACTTGCTTACCGATATCCAAAATTATTCCGAGCTCCTTCATGAAGTCGATTCCAACGATACACTCGTTACATATATCCGCTACCAGAAATAGGTGTGAAAACTCCAGTTCTGCCAAACGGATCGTAAGACGAACCTCACCATACACTTTTGCTGCCTCTCCTGTGGCGGTCTTCAGACGGTAGTTATTGGTGTTATGTAGCCAATTCATCTTGACCAAGTCTCTTCGTACAATGGAGGCGGTGGCATCGGTGTCGATTGTAGCTACGTGTTTTTTGTTGTTTATTATTGCCTATACTGTCACATTTTTTTTGTTTCGTTTAGTCTGTGAGACTTGGATAGTGTTTCTGGGGCCAGCAATACCAGAAACCAGCTTCTGCCCCTCGAAGTTGGTTCTTACTCGTTTCCCGCTTGGGAAACAAGTTCAGCACGAGTGTTGGTGTTATTGCTTTGTTGTTCTCGAGCGTTGGTTCTGCTTCCACAATGTTGACATGCAGCTCTTCTCGGTGGTAATCTGCTCTGCCGCTGGAGATGTCCGGTTTTGTTACAATTCCAGCAAGGACCTGTCCTTCACGCTGGCTTCTTTGGAATGTATAATACCTGATAAATGAGAAGCAGACGACGCACAGGGGGGAGAAATCGTCGCTTTAGTGGTCAAAAATATTTATTTTATTGTTTTCAAATCACATAAATTTAATTTCAATTAAGTAAAATATATTATGATTTTTTTTTATCTAAATATGCTGAGGTTAAGAGAAAAATAAATTCAAACTTAGAAAAACTTATAAATCGATGTATGAAGCATTTTTTGACATAATTTTTAATTCCCGATTTTCTTAAAAATCCTTTTGGAAAGAAATCAAATTAACTATAACTAGTTATTCCACATATTTATCTGTTAAATACGCAAAAAAAAAAAATAAAAAGAAACGTTAAGTAGATTAGTACCGTTTGATTAAAAAAAAAAACAATCCTAATTTTACCCAATTTATCAAGTTTATAAAGGCGATACAAAAATTCACAACTTTTATTTATTTAAATTGAATATGGGCTCTATCAAAACTAGAAAGATTCATATCCGCATGTATCCGAATTTACGAGTTAAGCCTAGTACGCTGCTGAAGCGAAACGAAAATATTCGCTGGTCTCCAAATCGATAACGAAAACGTAAACGAAACGACTTCGGAAAAAATAAATTTCACCAATTGTAAGAAAAATAAAAAAAAAAATAAATAAAATCACAGAAGCCTTTGATGTAATCAAAAAAACAACAAATAAAAATTCAAATTAAAACTCGAATGTCATTTTTCTGCAGACAATTGATGGTTCGTGCAAATAATTCAGTGTGAAAAAGAGTGTAGACTTCTCCAAATAATCTGCTACAATTATCAATTTCGCTCGTTGAACATCGTACTGCAGAACAAAAATGAAAACGAAATTTTTCGTTCATGATTTCGTTGATTCAATTTTTGTATGGAAATTTTCGTTTCGCTTCAGCTGCGTACTATGCTTTAGAGTGAAAAAACACTTTACATAGCGACTTTTTTGTATGCAAAATTTTACTTTGAGTATACTCCTAAACAAGGTTTCGGGAACACCAATGACGGTAATACGGCAAGAAGATTTTTTGAGAATTTGAAATAACTGCGGAAATATTAAATATTAAAGTTGAAATAGTAGTAAGGTTCAGAAACATTTTAAATTTAATTAATAGCGGTTTCAAGTTAAATGGGCAAAACTTTGGAAAGTAAGCCAAGCACACATTTAGATGAGCTCAAAAAACATTACCCAACAAAATTTATTACACCAACTGTTCACAAAATTCTCTGGCATGGGGAGTATATAATTAGTTCTCATATTTTGCCAATAGGACTTAGGAGAGCTGTCTGAAGAGGCTCAAGAAAACAAGCATAAGCTATATAGGAAGTACCGGTTAAATAACACTTGCAAAATTTCAAGAACGAGGACGAACGGAGACTTATTTCGAATGATGTTGGTATCATGAGACCCCTTTATATCGTCACTGATAAAATTTTAACAAAAAAAAGAAAATCAAGATAATTGGCCCACAGAAATTGAAGACATTTTTGAATAACCAATTAATTAACTGTTTTTATTTACTTTTTTTTTACTTAGACCCATAACAATTTTTATAGTTTTCAATTTTCTGAAAAACTGAAAGACCTTAAACTCTAGATTTTAAACATTCGACTTAAAATTAATATCAGCATTAAATATAATATATACTAGTACTCAAAAACAAATAATTTTGTAATTTTGTTTGTAAATTTAAAAAAAAATTTGTTTTTTTCAATTTTTGTTTTCAATTTTTTAGTTCAAAAAGGGTATTTTGAAAAATTATTTGTTGAAATAACTTAATTTTATTTTATTATAAATAAAGCTTTAATTAAACATTCTAATTTTTTCTATTTTTAAATTATTTTCTATCCATTTTAAGTCAATGTTTTGAAAAATTTGCCCTCCCACATTTATAGGGAGAAAAACAACCTAACAACTTTTTTTTTAATACATACGAATCATTTCCCACCATTTTTTGGTCATTAACTTCGAAACAACTTGAAGGTATACATATACTTTATTTAAAAAAAATTAACAAACATTTTTTGTTATTTATTTTAAAATTAAAATAATATATATTTGATAAATTTAACGTATATTGTATATTGATAGGTACTTAAATAAAGTTACAAATAAAAAAAAAAATTATAAAAAATTCAACTGGTTCAAAAGTGATGGATTTTTGACCACTTAATTATCAATATTTGCCCACTGTGCGACGTGTGATTATCAACTGGCTTTATTAAGAATATATGACTTATAATGCAGTACATAAACTAAATACTCAAGAGTTGCCATTTAATATGAATAGGACTATACATGGTATTGTGATTACATCTCCTTTTTTATAGCTTTGTTTTCAAAGTACATACAGTTAGTAATAAGGCTGAGTGAAAGTTTGATAATACAATTTAAGTTCTATAAAATATTTAAATAGATATAAAGTATCTACTTCATTTTATATATATATGTATATAAATTTTATGTTCGATGTAAATCAAAATACAATTTTTGATTTTAAAATAACTTTAAGAGCAAGAGCTCTTTCTTTATTAATGTCTTCTTAGAATCTAACTCTACAAAATATGAAGTATCCTTATTTATACATTTTCTATACTTAATGTAAGGCGTCGTTTCCTGTTTGGTTTTTATTATTGTCTTTTGTCTCGTCCTGGCTCTATCCTTCTTTATTACCTTTCCTTGGAATGAACAAAGGTTGATGAGGCATCCCTTTGTATTGAACTATATTGGTACATCTGTTCTTAATTACTTGAACTATGTTGGTACATCTGTTCTTAATTACTTTCATATGTTTAAAAGATAGTTTCTTTATTAAGATGAGCTGCTGCCATAACTCCTCCCTCCTTAGAGTCTTCCTTCAGTTCGTTTATGACTGGAGGTAGATTTATTATAGTTTTATTTTGACTTTTTATTTTGTACAATATTATTATTACAATGATCGCAATGAGAAATGTTGAGAAACTAAAAATATACTGTGTTTCCTTTTTATTTTTTATTTCTATTATTTCTTTTAAGTTATCAATGGATTCATACTTGATTTCTTCTAAATATTCATTTGAAAAGTTAAAGTTTAATACAGGTATTATTTTTTCTTCTTTGTAATACTTTCTATTATAAATTACATTGTTTATTGAAATTTTACAGTTCTCTGCTTTTATTAAGTAATTTCCTTCTAATATATAATTTAAATTATTACAATTTTGTTGTATTTCGGTTTTTTCCAGATTCTTAATTATTAAATATTTTTCTTTTTCTATTATAACATTTTTTCCTTTGTATTTTTTAGTTTTGCATTTCATTTGTTTGCTTATTAATATATTTTCTATACAATCGTCTTTGAATATTTGTAAATTTTTTATTTCTTTTGTTACATAATATAATGTTTTATTTAATTCTAAAAAGTTATTTGTTTGTAAATCTATAATTTTATTATTAATCGGAAAGTTTTGAATATATATTTTATTAAACTTTTGGTTGGAATATTGTGGAATTAAGACAATTGCTAATATATTTTCTTTGTAAGTTGCTAAATTGATTTTTAATTCTTTCAATTTTTCAAATGTGATATTATTCTCTTTAATTTCTTGGCTTGTAATTATGTCTTGTGTTAATATTCCTGTTCTGCTTGTCAGTATTACGTCTTCTATTTTTCCTAAAGTTTCTTTAATTTCTTTTATGTTGTTATTGAATTCTATTTCTATACGAAGGTTATCAATATCATTACTTCTATTTTTTAATTTATTTATTGTTTCAATGCCTTGGTTCATCAAGGCACTTAAAGTTTTAAATTGATTATTAAAATGATCATTTATCTTTATTTGTTTATTTAAGTTATCTATGGCATTATGATTATTTTCTTCCACTGTTTTAAGTTGGTTTTCTATTTCTATTCTATCACCGTCATCCATTGTTCCAAATATAAATTTTAAGACAATACCTCCTAAATTTATTAATCCTCTTTTAATTATATCATGTGGGATTAGGAAATCAATTTTTTTTTCTAATTTAATTATTTCACTTAATTGTTTATAATGTTTTTCTGGCATTATTTTATATTGTGCTTTTAATTGTTCGATTAGTCCTTTATAATCGGTTAAGTTGATTAAATGTATCATGGTATTATATTTTTCTATGAGTTCTACCTTTTCACTTTCTATTATTAAAAATTCTTGTTTAATTTCACTAATTTGTATTTCCTGCGGTCGTACTACCGTCATTTGCTTGTACAGAATAACCATTAGGAGTATCACTACTGCTTTCATATTGGATGGTCGCGAATTTTTTCTTCCTCCTGAATTGGTCTTTGTGCAAAACTTGTGTTCGTACGTGTGGTCTTATTGTAACTTTCTTGTCTTTTTGTTTTATAACTTTTGTTTTTTTATGTTTTGTTTTTAGTTTATCAAATCGCTCGGGATTTTTTATTTTAGTATAGTAAGGATTAATTTCTTTATCACTCCTATTTTTATTTAATCTCTTTAATATTTTTTCTTTATTACTTTCTATCCTTTCGCGCACTAATTTAATATCAACTCTGTTTAAATGTATGTCTACTGGTTTTTCTTTAGTGGTCAAATGTATTGTTTGATTATAAACCTCTACTGCCCGTAAAACGTTGTCGACTAAATTGTCTGATCCTTCTAAAATCCTTAAATGCTCATTTAGCGTGCTGTGCACTCTTTCAATATCTGAGTTTCCTGTGTGCCTGTATGGGGTTGTGAAATGAATTTCTAACTCTTTCTCTCTAAAGTATTCTTTTACTGTATAAGTCTGAAATGAGGGATCGTTATCTAGTACGATATATTTTGGCTTTGTCATATATGTAAAGATTTTTGTTATGGTATTTAATACATCTTTTTGGTTCTTTGTTTTGAGTTTTTCTACACATACAAATTTGCTGAATTTGTCTATACATGTGAGATATTTTATAGAGTGGGAAAGTATCCATATATCCATGTGATAATACTGATGTGGACCTTCTGGGGTGATTGTTTTCTCGTATGGGAGTTTTATTGGATTTCTTTCTATTTTAAGATTACAAAGTTCGCAATTGTTAATTACTTTTGTTATTAGTTCTTTCATATTTGGTGAATAATATTTTCTTTTTATTTCTAAATAAGTTTTTTCAATTCCTGTATGATTATAATTTAAGTGTATTTTATTTATTTCTTCTTCAGTTTCTGGAGTTTTAATGTCAATTAAAAAGGTGTTTGTCCTAATAAGTTTCTGATTATTATTATGTAATTTCCAATAATCTTGGAATTCTAAAAATGATCTATCTTCTACCGTGTATATACAGTTTATTATGTTTGTATCACATTCTTTTATTATGTATTCATAGGTTTCTTTGCTGAAGTTTTTCCTGATTATTTTTGTTCTTCTTTTTCCTGGGAATGGGAAAGTTATCTCTTCTATGTTATTTTCACCTTTTTCTAATATTATTTGTCTTTTGAATGTATTTAAGGGTTTCGCTGTGATTGATATTAGATTGGAACTATCTGATATTACACTATGTCTGGTGCTAACTAAATCTTCTTCCTTTTCTAATGCATTTATTGTATCTATCTTTATTCTTGAAAGTGCATCTGCAACTTTATTTTCTTTTCCTGCTAGGTATCTTATATCGAAGTCATATTCTTCTAATTTGATCTTCCATCTTTGTAACTTTCTATTAGGTTCTTTAAGATTATGCAACCATGCTAATGGTCGATGATCGGTTAATATTTTAAATCTTCTACCGTAAAGATAGTGACGAAACTGTTTCGTTGCCCATACTATTGCTAACAATTCTTTTTCTATCGTTGAATACTTACATTCATGTTTGTTTAAAGTTCTACTTGCAAATCCTAATGGCCCATGGTTTTGACTTAACACGGCTCCTATTGCAAAGTTACTTGCATCTGTAGTTAAAGTAAATTCTTTTGAGAAATCTGGATGTTTGTTTATGAGTGTGTCTTGCATCGCAAGTTTTAGTTTCTCAAATGAGTCTTTATACTCTCTGTTTTCTATATTGATTTTGCTATCTTTCTTTAAACAAAGTGTCATAGGTTTTATAATTTTTGCATAGTCATTTATAAATTTTCGGTAATAACCTGTTAATCCTAAAAATGATTGTATTTCTTTTATAGTTGTGGGTATAGGGAATTTTTGTATTATTTTTAGTTTTTCTGGATTTGGTTTAATACCTTCTGGAGTTATTATATGTCCTAAAAATTCACTTTCTTTCTTTAAGAAATCGCATTTGTTAAGAGATACTTTTAAATTTACGCTTTGGAGTTTCTTGAATACTTTTTCGAGAGAAGAAAGATGTTCTTCTAGTGACGTGCTAAATATTATTATATCATCTAAATAAACATAACATGTTTTTCCTACAAATTCTTTTAATACCTCGTTCATCATACGCTGAAATGTCGCCGGTGCGTTTTTGAGACCGAATGGCATTCTAGCGAATTCGTAATGACCTGATAAAGTAAAGAATGCAGTTTTTTCTCTATCTTCTGGTTTTACCTCTATCTGATAAAATCCTTTTGTCAAATCTAATGTAGTAAAATAATTTGCTCTTCCCATTTTATCGAGAATATCTTCTATTATTGGTATAGGGAATTTATCCTCTTTGGTGACATTATTTAACTTCTTATAATCGATGACAATTCGCCATTCTTTTTCTCCTGTTTTATCTTCCTTTTTAGGTACTATCCATATAGGTGCATTATATGGACTAGTGCTTTTTACTATTATTTTTTGTTTTAATAAATCATCTATCTGCTTATCAACTTCTTTTTTATAAAATTCTGGATACCTATAAATTCTGGTAAAAATTGGTTCATCACTTGTTGTTGATATTTTATGTTTTACGTGAGATGTGAAACTTAGATCATCTCCCTTGGGAAAAAATGTTTTTTCATTGTTTTTTAATAATTTTTTTTAATTTTTTATGCTCTTCGGCATTTAAATGGTCTAATCTTTTATTTTCTAATTCGTCGAATATAGAAATTTGTGGTTCTATATTATTAAAGTGATTTATTTCTTTTTCATATTCTTTTTCTTCGTCTATACTGAAGAATAAAGGGATTATTTCACTATTTAATTCTAAAGTTTTTGTTTTAAAATCAATCTTACTTTGTTTTGGGATTAATATATTAGCTGTGTTTTATTTTCCCCAAAATCCGAACCAGATTGGATTTGCTTACAAAAATACATGTATTACAAAAACAACACAAGATCCAACTTTGTTTTGAATTTGGATTTCCAAATCCATTTTGAACACACACCCTTATTTTGTAAATGTCGTCAGTAGTGTAAAGAAAAAAGACAAAGGGTGTATACGAATAAAAAAAAACAAAGGAAAAAAAGAGTTGGGTATATAACGTATGTCACGGAGATCCTGGGTTGTTTTATTTTCATGATCTGATCTGGATTGGATCTGGGGGAAAATAAAACGCAGCTATTATTTCCTATAATTCCATTGAAATTTTGATTGAAATCAAATATTTGGAATACACAATCTTCTACGACAATGTAAATAAATTTTTCTTTAGGTATTTTTATTTCTTCATTTATTATAACTGGAGTTCCAACAGTTTTTATAGTTAAAGGTTTTTCTCTTTTTATAATATAGTCTTTTGGGGCATTATTTCTACTAATTAAACTATTCGTTGCTCCCGAGTCTATTAACATTCGAATAATTTGTTTGTTTTTTACTAACTTAATAAAGGGCAATCCGGTTCCGGAGGTTCCGAGGCTGGATACCGAAAATTTTGATTTGTTCCTGATTCTATTTCGTTATTATTTTCGTTATTAGAATGGTTTATTTGTTGAGGTTGTACTCTTTTTAGTTGACTACTAGTGGGATCTATTTCCATTTGTCTTACACTTTGACTTCTGTTGTAATAATTGGGATTGTAATTATTACCTTTGTAATTGGGATTTCTATAGTTATGATTGGGATTATTATTATTATAATAATTGAATGGTGGTTTGATATTTACTGGATTTTTTGGTTGAAAATTATTTTGATAAGATTTATATAGTTATTAGGTTTGTTAAGTTGGAATTTTTGGTCTTTAGGGGAATATAGTTTCTGTATTTTAGGTTCTAATCTTTCTTCCCTTTTTTCTTCTATGAATCCTGCTTGAGTAAGTTCGTGTAATGCTGCTTGTAAGCTAGCTGGTTTAAGTGAGAATAATACTGTTCTCATATGAATAGGTAACTTTTCTTTAAAGGTATCTAATGCAGTTTGGTTATTATGAGATATCTCATGTGCCTTTTTTTCTTGCACTGTTTTCTGATTTAATTCACACAAAGTTCTCTGTATCTCATTATAAAATGTCATTACATTGTTTTTGTAACTTGTTTGTCTAAGGTCGTCATATAATTGAAAGCTACTTTTGAATCCTCCAAAATTACTTATTAATAATTCTTTTATGTCTACCCATTTCTGTAGATGTGCATGAATTTCTACGCATCTTTTTGCTTTGCCTATCAATTTTGATTTTAAAATATTAATACACATTAATTGTGATTGGTCGTCATATTTATTTAATGTTGGAATAATTCCGTCTACATTAGTTATGAACGTATATAAGTCTTCTCGTCTACCGTCAAACGTACTTAATTTCTCGATGTACTTAAGTGGGTCTAATGTCAATGATAAAGCCATTTTAATATTTTCTTTTTCAATATTTTTTCTAGAACTACTTTCAATATTTTCACAATTATTTTTCTTAGAATTAGTACTTAAATTACTCTTACAACTTTCTGGTATCGGTGTGTTTCTGATGTTTTTTAATTGTTCGTCTTCTTCATCCGTTGTGCTTCCTTCTTCATCTGTGAATCTGGAATTGGGTTTTGGTAGTTTCTTCTTTTTGACTTTATCTAATAATTTTTTCATCTGCTTGGCTCTAATTAGTTTTTCCTCTATGGAACTTCATAACATTAGTCATTTACGTTGACATTGGTTATTAAACTAATTCACTATGTAGTTTTTCTTTATCTGCTTTAAAGAATTCTACTTGGTTTTGTTCTTTATCTAATTTAAAGATTTTTTACTAAAACTCTGGGTTCACTAGAGTGTATAGATTTTTATGAATTTAATCACTATTTTCGATAGGGTATTCACAATAAAAAATTTTAACTTTATGGTTTATAAAGTGTTTCTTACTTAGATTTTCACTGATTTAAACTTTAAGTTCATTAAAGTGTTCACGGAAATTTGTAATTTATACTTTAACTCTGGGTTCACTAGAGTGTATAGATTTTTCTGAATTTAAACACTATGTTAGATAGGGTATTTACAAGAAAAAGAATTTTAACTTTATGGTCTATAAAGTGTTTCTTACTTTGATTTTCACTGATTTAAACTTTAAGTTCTTTAAAGTGTTCACGGAAAATTTTATTTTTGTGCGTGACGATTTTCGTTCGAATCACTAGATAGCTATTTTATTTTTTATGTAGTATACTTGTACATTTTTCGATAGCTATCCTACCGACTGCGCCAATTTTATGTTCGATGTAAATCAAAACACAATTTTTGATTTTAAAATAATAATAAGAGCTCTTTCTTTATTAATGTCTTCTTAGAATCTAACTCTACAAAATATGAAGTATCCTTATTTATACATTTTCTATACTTAATGTAAGGCGTCGTTTCCTGTTTGGTTTTTATTATTGTCTTTTGTCTCGTCCTGGCTCTATCCTTCTATACCTAAAACCTTTCCTTGGAATGAACAAAGGTTGATGAGGCATCCCTTTGTATTGAACTATGTTGGTACATCTGTTCTTAATTACTTGAACTATGTTGGTACATCTGTTCTTAATTACTTTCATATGTTTAAAAGATAGTTTCTTTATTAAGATGAGCTGCTGCCATAACTTATATATATTTTTTTAATACATAATATTTTACATATTCATATTTAATTTTAAAAATAAACGTTAAAAAACAACAAAAGTTAAAAAAAAAAACTTAACTTGTGAAATAAAAAAAAATAAAAAAATAATGCAAAAATGCAATTAGAAAAATGGAAAAGCTACCATGGGATGTATCTTACGACCGGCTTTACTGTTCTTCCAAACATGGTCACATAGAGCTTGGACTGCGTCGGAGTCGGTTCACCATTACTATTATTTGTAACGTCAGGGTCACCATTACTTGTTGTTGTTTTATTGGCTGTTGGATCCACTATGAATTTTTTTTCTGGAACGATGGTGGCTTTCGTCTTCTGTAAATGAATGCTGTTTCTACGATAGATTGATCCATCGTCGGTTTGCACCATATAAGAGCGTGGTTTTTGAGTTGGTTTTACAACTGTTCCGGAGATCCAATTTCGATTAGGTTGTTGAATACTTCCTCTGTCAGCATAGAATTTGCTTCTGGTTCGAGCTTCAGCGAGGCTGTTGTATACATTTTGTACTACTTTCGGTATTGTGGTTCTGCTTTTTCGGCTCATCAAACGTTGGCTGGGTGATAACAAACCTTTGCTCCGAGGTGTGTTGCGGTAGTTTAAAAGGGCAAGATAAATGTCGGGGTGGTCTTTATGGGACTTTTTTAACAAAGATTTTGCTACCTGAACGAACCTCTCCGCAAGGCCATTAGATTTTGGGTACCTCGGGCTTGTTGTCTGATGAGTAAAGTCCCATTTCTTGGTAAACGCTTGAAATTCTTTGGAGGAAAATTGAGGACCATTGTCCGATTCCAAGACAAATGGTATACCACGGACTGCAAACAACTTTTTGAGTTGCAGTATGACTTCTGCGGATGACGACTTCTTTAAATGAATAAAGTCAAAGTATCCGGAATAGCTATCTGCAACGAGAAGATATTCATTACTTTTAAAGTAAAATATGTCTAGTGCAATGATCTCCCACAGCAACTCTCGAACGGTTGGCTCTTTTGGTTGAATTTGCTGTTGGCTTTGACAAATACTGCAGGATTCAACGAATTTTGAAATGTCGGTCGTCATATTGATCCAAAAGAGTTGTTCATGTGCACTGTTGAGTGTTCGGTCAATACCAAAATGACCTTGGTGCACTTTCTGCATCATCTCCTTTTTCAGGTCATCTGGAACAACGACTTTGGATCCCTTAAAGAATAGACCTTTGTTGCTGCTAAGGGTTTCTCTAAATGTCCAATAATTTTTTATTTCATTCGAAATACATCCAATTCGATCAGGCCACTCAGTATTTACGTATTGTAGAACGTTTTGTAGATTTTTGTCTTTCTTTGTTGATTCTTAAAGACGTTTTTTTGATATCTCTGTTAATTGTAAGATTTCGTGTACGTCTAGCTCGTCATTCTTTTCTGTTTTTGTTGGGTTCTGACAGTCATGGCTGAGTGTATCTGCAACTGGTATATCTTTGCCTTTTGAATAAATTACTTTTGGTTGATACTGAAGGACTTGGAGCATGATTTTTTGTAAACGAGTAGGTGCATTGTGTATAGGCTTCTTAAAAATCGTTTCCAGAGGTTTATGATCGCTTTCGATAGTAAGTAGTTTTCCGAATATTAGGTCATGGAACTTTTCACATGCAAATTTAATCGCAAGCGCTTCTTTTTCGATCTGAGGAGTTAATTTTTGTGTAGCTGTTAACGCTTTTGATGTGTACGCCACTGGTTGGTTATCTTGTAGCAATACGGCACCTACACTAGACTGACTAGCATCTACTTGAAGCTTCACGGGACGATTCGGATCATAATACTTTAATAGAGGTGTTTTTGATAAAGACGACTTAAGCTTATTAAATGATTCTTCTTGTTTTTCACTCCAATGCCATTGAGTGTCTTTTTTGAGAAGTTGGCGCATTGGATCTGTTATTTCGGATAAGTTATGTATAAACTTACCTAAGTAAGATGCCACACCAAGCAATCTTTGAAGTTCGGTTTTATTTGATGGCTGGTTTATATTGTTTATGGATTCCATCTTTTCGGGATCAGCGCTAATTCCGTCCGATGTGATGATGTGTCCTAAGAATCGAGCTTTAGTTGTGTTAAATATACACTTTTCTTTGTTCAACTTTATTCCAGCTTCTTCAAGTTTTTTGCGCACTTTATTGGTAAGGTCATTAAGTGTTTTTACATCTGGAGCATGAATTAATATATCATCCATTGAGACCTCTGTATTTTCACAATCCTCGAGTATATCTGTCATAATTTTTTGATATATTTCTGGGGCAGAAGCAAGACCAAATGGAACACGCAAGAACGACACTCTTCCCCAAGGTGTGGGCATAGTCAGATAACCTTTAGTTCGGTCTGTTACTCTGATTTGCCAAAACCATGTTTCCAATCTAAGATTGTGAAAAATTTAGAATTTTGTACCTTGGCCGCCATCTCATCCATGGATATGAGAGGATGGAATCTTCTTAAAATATTTTTGTTTGCATTGGTAGAGTCGAGGCAAATTCGTATTTTCCCTTTCTTTCGAACGATAACTATAGGTGAGGTTGTTGGAGTAGCACCTTCTGTTTTTTCAACAACACCCAATTTAATCATTCTGTCGATCTCTTTCTTAACATCATCTTGTAATGCGTGTGGTATTTTTCGTGGGGCATAATTTAAAAAAACTGGATTGTCAATCAAATCAATATCATACACACAATTTTTAAAACAACCTAGCCCTTCAAACATATTTTCGTAAATTTGAAGTTCTTCAACTTGTAGTATTAACTTGAGTTTTTCGCATGCACTTTTTCCTAAAATTGGACAAACAGCTTTGTCAACCACTTTGAATGACAGCATGTGTTTCATATTTCGCATTATGCAACATAAGGATACTTCACCGAGAACACTAATTTTTTCATTTGCAAATGAAACCAACTTTTTCGTGATCGATTGATTTAATGTGTAATTGAGCTTATCAATAAATTTTTTCAACAAAACGTTGCACTGGGCACCTGTGTCTAGTTTAACATTTATTTTTTTGTTTTCTATGGTTATCTCTTCCATATAATTATTCTTGTTATCTTTGTTTGTGTCAACTGATAACACTAGTAGACTATGTTATCACTCTCTTCGCTATCACTTGTTGTGTCAGTTGTAATTGCATGCACTTTTTTGTCACGTTTTCTTATTATATTTGTTTTGCAAACCGTAGCTAAGTGTCCCTTTTTGCCACATTTTTTGCAAATTTTATTGAACGCTTGGCAGTTTTTTCGTGTGTGAGTAGTTCCACACCTTCTACAGTAGAACTCATTCCCCTCTATTTGGTTATTTATCGGCTTCCTCGTTTTCTCGTTTATTCTTCGGTACTTGGTAACTGCATTTACAGCTTCTTCATTTCTATGTAATTCTTTGAGTTGACTCGCCGCTATTTCACTTGCCCTGCAAACTTTAACTGCTTTTTCAAATACCTTTTCTCTTATTGCGTCACTATGGATACCGATGACAATTTGTCCCGTATTACGCTATCTAACAACGTACCGAACTCGCATTTTGTTGCCTGATTTTTTATTTGCGTAAAAAAGTCATCAAAAGATTCTTCCACGTTTTGGATCACCTTATTGAAAACGTATCTTTCAAAGGTTATACTTATTTTGGGAGCAAAATATTCTTCGAACATTGCTTTGGGTAATCGCCAACACTTTCTCTAATCTTAATTTTTCGAACTTTGTCTGTTTGCTTTAAATTTTGCCTTCGAATTTTTCTTGAACGCTCTCGAGCTTTGCGTCTACATCATCAATACGTCTACCAAGAGTAATGAACTTGTTCTCAAATGTATCGAGCTTACCTTCGATGAGGTTCTTCTATTCTTCTAGAAGGTCTCTTTGGTCTTTACGTTAATTCATCGATTTGCTCGAGAAGATTCTTCTGCTTGTCTTCCATTTGCTCTAGCAGATTCTTCTGCTTGTCTTCGATTTGCTCGAGAAGATTCTTTTGTTCAATCTTACGGTGTTCTTCGATTTGTTCGAGAAGATTTTTCTGTTCACTCTTTTGTTCAGCACGTTGTTCTTTACTTGTACTTTCTTGCTCTACCGGCATTTCAATTTCAAATACAAATATGTCAGGGTTTTGATTGCGTTGTCTTAAATCTTCTTGCAGACGGATAATGAAGTAATTTTTCTTACCTATTTTTCTTTCTTTTTTTTTTCTTCTTTTACCACTTTCACTTTTTGTCTAAGTTTTATTAAAAACACACTTTTTTTCAAGTTTATTAATTTATCACCATAAATTTTCTGAATTCACAGATAATAAGTTTTATCTCCACTTCTAACACCAATGTAATGTTTTCTCAGTTTCGATAGATAAAACCTTATTTACTTATTTAAAAACTTCCACTTATTTATTTCGTAAATAAAACACTTTACTTTCTTACAACCAAACAATTTATTATTCAACAATCACATATACCGAAACTAATAACCGAAAACAATTTACTTATCTTTTATTACAACCAACTTTAAGGCCCAACTATAATAGGCTTAAGCAAACATAAACTAATGTCAGAACTCATCGAAAAGTTTGCTTCAGTTTTAAAAAGTCGCTGGCATAGCCATAATAACTTACGCGCGCAAAAGCATCTGTAAAAATCAAATTCACAGCTGTTTAATTTTGTCGAGTGTGAATATTGAATCAACGACAACGAGATAGGAAAGATATCACACATACACTTTCATTAATCTGGAATCATTTACACAGACGATGGGTTTGATGTGTATTTTGTATATGTTGAACCGTATCTGTTAAATTCACTTATTCGCTGAGCGAACCAGACCGCTCTTGCTTATGTTTGGTTAATTGAACAAAACTTAGAAAGATTGGACGAAATGGAGCTGGACTCCATTATGGCTACTCAATAGGAATTTCATATATTCGCTCGATGGCTTAAGCGTGCATAAGCTAGCTCATGCCTATTATAGGGGCCAGTTATAGCGATCAGGAAAACGAAACAGGAAAAACTTTCAAATAGATTATTTAATAGGTTTTCATTCGATTTGTAACGCAATTGATGCACTAATCGATGGCAAATAACTGAAAGAATTTTTTGTGTCAATAAAATTTTCAATTTAACAAATATTTTTTGTGAAAAATGTACTCATTTATTTTCCTGACTGAATTTCATTTTCTATACCAGCTGATTGTCATTTCGATCAAAATGAAACAAATCGTTCCAATTATTTGCGTTCCAGTTTTCACTGGTTCCACTGACAGATTAGTGGAAGGAAAAAAAATTCGTTTGCATTTCAATCAGGAAAACTCGATTGGCAGCCTACTCACTGACGTAATTTTCATGTTCGCTATAAACGCTCATAAGGAAAAAAATCCTATTTCCATCTGTTTCTACTTTTCCTGAGTAATTTAATCGTTTCATTGCCCCCTTTTCAGGATTGTTCGTCCCGAACAATTTCATCACTTCTTTCACCGTTGTATCGATGTAAACGGTCACAATGAACTTCTTTTAATTTCCTCTTACCCCTCTCTGTATACGGTAGACCACATCATTGATTCTTTTCACAACAGTATACGGGCCTTCCAAGTTTTGTTGGAGTTTTGGTGATAGTCCTTTTTGTCGATGAGGATTGTAAAACCACACAAGGTCACCTTCTTGAAATCCTGTTGCTGTTGCTTTTACGTCATATCTTGTTTTCATTCGATCACTGGATAATTTTATGTTTGTCCTTGTTCGTTAATGAATTTCAATAAGCCTGTCTTTCAGGTCATCCACATAGTCCTCTGTTCCCTGTGACTCATTTGGACGACACCCAAATTTCACTTCACTTGGCAGGCGTATTGTTGATCCGAACAGAATTTCCGATGGTGTTTTTCCCGTTGAGCTATGGGTTGCACTTCGATATGCCATAAGGAACAATGGGATATGTCAGTCCCAGTCTCGTTGGTAGTCGCCGACAACCTTAGATAGATGTTCTTTAAGCGTCCTATTGAATCGTTCAACCATTCCATCAGATTGTGGATGGAGCGGTGTTGTTCTCGTCTTCTTAATGCCAAGAAGCGTGCAAATCTCCTGAAAGAGTTTAGATTCGAAATTCCTTCCTTGGTCAGAATGCAGTTCCATGGGAACGCCGAACCTGCTTACCCAAGTTTTTTTTTTTGTACTTAACTTTTGTAATTACTAATATATATTATTATTACTACTATTATAATTTTTTCAATCTAGTACATTTTCCACGGGCGAATTTAATGATGGGATTTTGCGTTCGTTGATTAATATATTTAGCGTGAAGCATAATGGTTTACAGATTTGTCATATTACAGCGCAGAGTTTGTTCCCAAAAATAGATGAGTTCAGGTATCTGTTTGAAGGGTCAAAAGTTGATGTTGTTTGCGTGTCCGAAACTTGGTTTGTCCCAAGCACCGATGATGCGGTATATCGCTTAGGTGGATACAGACTTTTTCGTTTCGACAGAAATGGTAGAGGTGGTGGAACTGCAATTTATCTTCGTGAGGGTATACATTTTAAATTCTATTGTAGGTCCGTTATCGAAAGTGATATGGAATATGTATTTCTGAATCTAATATCAGGTGTTGAAAACTTACTGTTGGGAGTTATATACAGACCTAACCGGAATATTAACATTGCACCACTTTTTAACCTATTGGAAGAAATTTCTTTAACTTCCACCAAAGTTGTTTTAGTTGGCGATTTAAATAGTAATCTTTTTGAAAGTAGTTATCTTATTGAAGAAATGAGAACATTTAACTTGTTTCCGGTTAATACCTCTATCCCTACTCATTTTTCTCGTAATACAAATACCCTTCTGGACGTGTTCTTTGTTAGCGATTCAAACGACGTATTATCTTATGATCAGCTCTCCGCGCCAACATTTCTAAGCATGACCTTATATATTTAACTTTTAATTTTGGTGTTGTTTGTTCTCCGGTTTCATATGAATACCGAGATTTCAATCACGTTGACTATAAAGCTCTAGAACAAAATACCCGTAATATTGAGTGGGAGCGAGTTTATCGAATGCCATCTTCGTCTGAACAAATTGAATTTAGATATTAATAAAAATATCGTCAGCCTCTTCAATCACCATGTTCCTCTTGTGACAAAAACTGTTAATCACCTTCACCGATCTAGGTTTACAGACGAAATCCGGCAGCTTTTAAAAGAACGTAATCTAGCCTACATTCGCTGGAAACGATTCAAGTTAGATGTTCATCACGACTTGTATCGTCAAATTCGCAACAGAGTTACTTGTAAGATTAGAGTTGCAAAAACTCGCGTGAATAGCCAGCGTTTAAGTTCATCTATGAGTGGGAGAAAATTGTGGAAGAACCTGCGGGAATTAGGAGTTGGTAAAAAAACCTATGCTCATACTTATATCGATGTTAATCAACTCAACAAAAATTTTGTTACACTGCCATTCCCTCTTCTCTCTGAACTTTCCTCGATCAATTCCAATTCACTTGGTTTACAAACAGATTCATCAGACATGGTGCAACGACTTTTCGAGTTTACCCGAGTTGATAGCGCTGATGTAGTTGAGAGTGTCACATCTATCAAATCAAACGCTGTTGGGATAGATGGAATTCATCCTATGTTTTTTAAGGCAATTCTTCCAGTTATCTTACCGTTTATAACACACGCATTTAACACAATATTAATGACAAGTGTGTTTCCTGACCAATGGAAGATAGCTAATTTCATTCCTATCCTAAAGAGTCCAAATGGTAATGAATATAGGCCTATTTCCGTTCTCTCTTTTCTCTCTAAAGTGTTTGAGAGGATAATGCAGAAACAAATTAATATTCATCTTAGAACACAAAACATTCTTTCCCCCAAGCAATTTGGGTTTCGCCCAAACCATAGCTGTATGACTGCTCTTATAAATGTCATAGAAGATATAAGACAGGCTCTGGATGGGGATCAAGTTACATTTTTGGTGCTCCTCGATTTCTCCAAGGCTTTTGACACTGTAGATCATCTTAATTTGTGTAATAAGCTGTCGATGTTACACCATTTTTCAGTTTCTTCTGTTAACTTGTTACACTCGTATCTCTCCGATAGAAAGCAAGCTGTCTCGGTCGCGAATAATTTATCTGATTTTCTTCCCACTATCCGCGGGGTCCCACAAGGCTCAATATTGGGACCTCTTCTCTTTTCCCTATACATTAATGAGCTTCCTCAACAAATCTCAACGTCCTCGATTCAAATGTATGCTGATGATGTCCAATTATTTAAGAGCTGTCCCCTTGGCCTAATCGAAGACTGTGCTGCCTCAATAAATCTTGATTTACAAAGAATTTCATCCTGGTCCGTAAGAAATGGATTGTTTTTAAATCCTCAGAAGTCTAAGTGTGTAATAATCAGTAGGAAGCCTCTTGATTTATCATATTTTCCCACTTTGCAGTTGAATAATTCTCCTATTGAATATGTTCAAAGTGCTAAAAATCTTGGTATAGTGTTTAATAGGACCTTAAGTTGGGATACGCATATCAATGTGGCAGTTGGAAAAGTGTATGGCATCCTTCGGTTGCTAAGATCTACACAATACTTTACTCCTGTTAAAACCCGTTTAATGCTGGCAAAAACACTTGTTGTTCCTGTTCTTACCTATGGCCGCGAGGTATTTTGTAAGTGTGATGCAATTAGTAGACGTAAGATTAATGTTTCCTACAACAACATTGCACGATCTATATATGATTTGAAGCGATATGACCACATCTCGACTTTTTCCAAAAGAATTTATAATTTTTCTCTTGACAATCTATTGCGATACAGAACCTTGATTTTGTTGTTTAACGTCATTCAAACACACCAACCTAGCTTTCTCTTTGACAAACTTCGTATGTCCTCATCTAATAGATCGGAACAACTTATTTATCCACGTTTTTCCTGTCTGACCTCCGAACGTCAATTTTTCGTCAACCCAATTCGCTTGTGGAACTCCTTACCACGGCATGTAAGAAGAGTGCGGGGCATTGTTCAGTTTCGTAAGGAGTTACACATCTATCTGCAATCATATTCTAGCTAACACACTGATTTTATTTATATAAACTTCAATAGTTTTAAACGTTAAATTTTATATCGAATTTTCATTCTTATAAGTTAGTAGTAATTTATAATATTTTTCTTTTTTTATATTATTTAAGATAATTTTTACATATTATGTATGTATATTTTTTTTTTTTATTAAATTTTCTTTCTTTATAAAAACATTTTCTTTAAAATTAATGGCTTATCACTAGTTCATAAGATACTATGTCTTAATGTGTAAGCAGTCAAATAATAAATACAAATACAAATAAAACGTGAATTTCACACCACTAAACAATTAAAGACAATCTGATCCACAACTGTTTTGGTTTCTTGGTTTGGGATGGCAAATTCTTCAGGCCATTTGCTGAACTAATCCATGACTACAAGGATGTATCGGTTTCCACTGTTAGTTTCAGGAAAAGGGCCTGCGACGTCTGTAGCAATTCTCTCGAAAGGTGTGCCCACATTATACTGCTGCATTTTACTATGAATTTTTCTAACCGGTCCTCTGGTAGCAGCACAAGTATCACATTTGCGGCACCACTTTTCGACGTCGTCTCTTGCGTGCAGCCAGTAGAACCGTTGTCGTATCTTTTCCAACGTCTTATTTACTCCCAAATGACCTCCAGAAGTTCCATCATGCATTTCTTGAAGAACGTCATTAACTTTTGACCGAGGTACGACTAGCTGCATCACATAAGATTTACCGTCTGCGGATTCCCACTTACGCCTCAGTACCCCTTCTTGCACATGAAGCGAGTCCCATTGTGCCCAATATGCTTTGAGAGCCGGACTTCGGTCGGAGATATCACACCATTCTGGTTTCTCTTGGTGTTCTTTCCATGCAAGAATGGGTTCTATATCTGAATCTTCTTGTTGGGCCGTTCTGAGTTCTTCGTTACTCCAGTCGTAAATGGGATCAGCTCTTGTTTGTTGGACGATGACCATTTCTTTTCTTCTTGGCGTGTGCAATGCTTACAGTGTGGTTTGCACGGTCACCGAGATAGTTCGTCTGCGTTTGAATGCAGCTTTCCTCTTTGATGTTGAATCTCATAGTTATACGTCTGCAGCCTTTCGATCCATCCTGCTACTTGACCTTCTGGATTCTTGAAGTTTAAAAGCCAATTGAGCGCACCATAGTCTGTTCGAAGACCAACTTTTTCCTTCCGTCGTGGACTTGCGATAGTACAGCTCCAATTCCAACGTTACTTGCATCAGCGTCGATGGTAAAAGGTTTTTCCGGAGTTGGGTAGGCCAGCACAGGTGCATTGCATAAACGCAGCTTCAGTTCTTGAAAGCTTTTCTCGCACTCACCTGACCATTTGAACGGCTTCCTCTTTTCAGTAGCAAAATCCTTCACAAAACGCCGATAATATGTGGCCAGACCAAGAAAGCTCCGGAGTTGATGTTTGTCCTGAGGCGTTGGCCAATTCTTCACAGTGTCAACTTTCTCAGGATCAGTCTTTACACCTTGGGATGAGATGATATGTCCCAAATATTTAACTTCGGTCTTGAAAAGCGCACATTTCTTTGGATTTAACTTAAGATGTGCTTCTCGAAGCCTCTAGAACACAGCTTTAAGGTTTTCACCATGTTCGTCAAAGGTTTTTCCGTACACGATGACATCGTCCAAGTAGACCAGGCAAGATTTCCAAGTTAGGCCATGTAGAACACACTCTATCAAACGCTCAAAAGTTGCTGGAGCGTTGCATAACTCGAATGGCATCACATTAAACTGCCACATACCATTTCCTGTAGAGAAGGCTGTCTTTTCCCGATCTTTTGGGTGGATTTCTACTTACCAATAACCGCTTTTCAAATCCAAAGTTGAAAACCATTGGGCTCCTTCCATCGCGTCTAATGTGTCGCTGATTCTGGGTAGAGGGTGGCTATCTTTCTTTGTCACATCGTTCAGTCTTCGATAGTCTACACAGTATCGAGTGCTCCCATCTTTCTTTTTGACAAGAACGACTGGTGATGCCCAAGGGCTTTTGGAATTTTCGATTACCCCATCTTCCTTTATGGTCGATATCATTTCTTCAACTTCAGCTTGTTTTGCCAAAGGGAGACGTCTTGCTGGTTGACGAATTGGTCTTGCATCTCCTGTATTGATTCGATGCTGCACTAGTTGTGTTCGGCCATACTGCCCGCTGGGTGAAGAGAATATATCAGCATACTCATGAAGAAGGTCTCCAGCAACATTAAGCTGATATTGACTCAGATTAGATGACTTCAAAATGTGGGCTTTTAAATTTTCGGAGTCAATAGCTTATTTGTTTCCGCTTCGGTGATTTTAGTTATCGCGGATACTGATTCACATTGCCCAACTATTTCTCCCCTTTTGAGCTTAATTTCATACGGTTTAATGTTCAGTATCCGTACAGGTACCATGTTGTTCTTTGGAACCAAAAGAGTCTTCCCTACCATGATGTTTTGGGAACATTGTTCCGTATCTGGTTCCACCATGAGGTATCGATGGCTTCCAAAGTCACCTTTCAGTTTCGTCCACACGAATACTTCCGAAGAAGCAGGCAGTAAATGTCTTCTTTTATGACGGTCCTAATAGTTGTTGAGCTTTCGTTGCCATAGACCATCGGAATCTCTAAATTTTGGTACATTAGAACTTGCTTACCGATATCCAAAATTATTCCATGCTCCTTCATGAAGTCGATTCCAACGATGCACTCGTCACATATATCCGCTACCAGAAATAGATGCGAAAATTCCAGTTCTGCCAAACGGATCGTAAGACGAACCTCACCATACACTTTTGCTGCCTCTCCTGTGGCGGTCTTCAGACGGTAGCTATTGGTATTATGTAGCCAATTCATCTTGACCAAGTCTCTTCGTACAATGGATGTGGTGGCACCAGTGTCAATTGTAGCCACGTATTTATTGTTGTTTATTATTGCCTCTACTGTCAGACTTTTGTTGTCTCGTTTAGTCTGTGAGACTTGGATAGTGTTTCTAGGGCCATCGATACCAGAAACCAGCTTCTGCCCCTCAAAGTCGGTCTTGCCTGGGAAACAAGTTGAGCAGGAGTGTTGGTGTTATTGTTTTGTTGTTCTCGAGCGTTGGTTCTGCTTCCACAATGTTGACATGCAGCTCTTCTCGGAGGTAATCTGCTCTGCCGCTGGAGATGTCCGGTTTTGTTACAATTCCAGCATCGAGCAGGTCCTTCACGCTGGCTTCTTTGGAATGCGATTTTCTGACATGAGCATTCCTCAACTTTTACTTCTCTGTCGATGAACTCCTTGGGAAGCTTGTTCTGCTGCTTCCATAGTCAGAGCAAACGCTAAAGCTCCAGGAAGCGTGCGTTTTCCAGCAGTTCGAATTGCTCGCTGTAAGTTGATATCACATACAGCACGGATGAAGGCTTCTGTTGCGATTTGGCTGATGATTTCATCCCCTGCAGCTGGATATGCCAGATGCGCCAACCGTTCGAAGTCTGCTTGGAGCTGTTGCAAAGTTTCTCCTTTTTTGTGGACTCTGGTGTTGAGCTGGACGCGGAAGACTTCTTGCATATGGCCATCTCCAAAGCGCTTGTCAATGGCTTGAACAAGAGCACTGAAGCTGCCATTCTTATCTGCTGGTATGGTTTGCAGCAGTTCAGCAGCAGATCCTCTTAGAGAAAGTGTCAGAGCTATAAATTTGTCTTCGTCATCCCAGCCGTTCGTTGCTGCGGCTGCCTCAAACTGCTTCTTGTAGATCGACCAAGAATTTTGCCCATCAAAAGTCGGTGGATGCATTTCCTTCTTCTTTGGGTAATCGCCAACACTTTCTCTAATCTTAATTTTTCGAACTTTGTCTAATTCATCGGCAATGCTTTGAATTTTGCCTTCGAATTTTTCTTGAACGCTCTCGAGCTTTGCGTCTACATCATCAATACGTCCACCAAGAGTAATGAACTTGTTCTCAAATGTATCGAGCTTACCTTCGATGAGGTTCTTCTGTTCTTCTAGAAGGTCCCTTTGCTCTTTACGTTGTTCTTCGATTTGCTCGAGAAGATCCTTCTGCTTGTCTTCCATTTGCTTAAGAAGATTCTTCTGCTTGTCTTCGATTTGCTCGAGAAGATTCTTCAGCTTGTCTTCGATTTGCTCGAGAAGATTCTTTTGTTCAATCTTACGGTGTTCTTCGATTTGTTCGAGAAGATTTTCTGTTCACTCTTTTGTTCAACACGTTGTTCTTCGAGAAGATTCTTTTGTTCAGCACGTTGTTGTTCGATTTGTTCGAGAAGATTCCTTTGTTCACTCTTTTGCTCAAGGAGAAGAGCCATTATTGACGACAAGTCGGCACCAGTACTTACTTGTTTTTCCGGCATTTCAATTTCGAATACGAATGTGTCCGGGTTTTCATTGTGTTGTCTTAAATCTTTTTCGTCATTTTTCGCTCCAGCAGTAGGAAGACCTCGTTTACTCAATTCTGCTTTAAGTTCAACACAATTTAATTCCTTCAATGTCTTACCCATTTTTCTTTGTTTTATTAAAAACACACGCGCACTTCTTTTTTTTTTTAAGTTCATTAATTTATTAATATAAATTTTCCGAATTCGCAGATAATAAGTTTTATCTTCACTTCTGACACCAATGTAATGTTTTACCAAGGGTTTGCAATAGATAAAACTTATTTACTTTGTTTAAAACAAGCACTTATTTATTTCGTAAATAAAACCAAACAATTTATTATTCAACACTCAAATATACCGAAACCAATTTCTGAAAACAATTAACTCAAAGATATCAGTGGTAGCGTTCAGTACCGATTTGTGATTTACCTAAATTTCCAAGAGATGGCGCTTCATAAAAGACGTTACATTATAATTCAAAAGCAGTTGAGTAATTTAAGGTTCCCCCAAACCAACGCGAATTTTCGGTGGCGACGACGAAAACAACAATAACAACACGTGGTTGTCAATGAAAACAACACGTTGTTATTATTGTTTTCGTCGTCGCCACCGAAAATTCGCGTTGGTGTGGGGGAAGCTTTAATCGTTACAGTACATTATAATGTTTTTTTTATACAATAATTAATTATTAATTAAACCTACATATAGTAATAAAAAAAATAAAATAAAAAGTACAATAAAAAAAAATAAAACAACAACAAATTAAATCAAATAAAAAAAAGAAAAGTATGTAAACTAAACAAGAATAAAATTAAAATAAAGAAAAAAAAAATTTTCAAACTAATCAAGTATAGAATTGAATCAAATAAAACTAAATTAAGTTTGAATGACCAAAACCAATTAATGAAAGTCGACTATATGTACAATTTGAAATAGGTTTTTTTTGTATATACAGCAATTTTTCGAATTTTAAATCGTTTCAAAATTAATTCTAATTTAATAGGTACAAGAATAAGTTAAATTTAGAGAAGGAGTAGCTCACTAATGTCGTTTTCCATTGGTTTCACTCAGGGATTCACTCATTCTAAAATCCAATGGAACAATACTAACTACTTCTACTCAACTTAGAAATTTTATAATTATATTGGTGAATCATCGTGAACATTTCATGTTACCAAACAGGGATACAATCAAACAGAGTCCGATGTTTACTTTTGACATTTGAGTGAGTTTGTTTTGAAGTTATAGCTTAAATGTATGAGTGCTTCTTGAGTGGATTCTGATTTCAAATCGAGAAGCGAAATTTTCTTCTGAGAAGCGTCGGTTGACCGTTTTTTTTGCCAATGGAATGGTTTCTTTTCTTTTTGATTCTGGGCGCTTCCAAACGTCCAATGGAAAACGACATAAATCTTATCATCGATGCGGTGCACCACCTCGACAGGATATTGCCTATTAACCAGAAAAAAAAATAAAAACATCAAATAAAAATATAACCAACAAAACATACCAACTGGGTAAGTGTTTATTATTGATTTTGTTATGATTTTAAATGTCGAAATTGCTTTAGTTTTGAATCGTGTATCTAGACACGAACCATAATATGATTTAGAACAATTTTAAAATTATCATTTGTTTCTGTGGTTACGAATCCTAAAAGTATACTATAAAAAGTGTAGTGTAGTGTACACACGAATCGTATGTACATTCGTATTATATTAGCTGCGTTTTATTTTCCCCCAGATCTGATCCAGATTGGATTTGCATACAAAAATACAAGTATTACAAAAGCAACACAAGATCCAACTTTGTTTTGGATTTGGATTTCCAAGTAGATTCTGAGTTTCAAATTGAGTAGTTGGTGTCACTTCTGACATTAAAAAAAAAACATTTTCGCTGAGCTGTCAACTTTAAAAATTAAATTAAAATGGATACAAAACTAAAGGCGTAAGTACATATATTTTTCTTTTACTAATTCAATTTAGCTTCAACATTAAAAAAAATAAGAAACCTTTTGCAGTGCTCCAGTTGCCGTTTGTTCAACTTTAAATGGTTGCTTCAGTAATGACAATATTGGTGCTGGACCAAAGTTCCTCGGCGCGGTATGGAGTTTAGATGGAAAAACAGAAATTCGCAATGAACTCTGGAGTAAGAACGACATCAGCAAATAACGATGAATCACCGTACGAGCAGGGAAAGAAGGAAGTGAAAGCCCGGCGAGCAAACGAGCAAACGCTGATAAATGATGATTACTAGAAAAGTTCACTGACATTCAGCAGCTAAATAATATTCATGGAGAACTCTTCAAAAAGTGTCCATTTAGCGCTGTGCATATGAAGAACCGCGAACAAAATGGCAATACAACAGCAACTAAACCTATCAAAGATGAGTGCCCCTTGAAAATCCTAGTTGGTCATGACGTTATGAGACAATGTCCGTATGTGGACACAGGTGTGAAAGTAAATGCTGCACAATTAATATGTTCAAATTCGGAACACATACCCCCCGCTGAGATATCGGATTGTGAGCCCAGTACAATAAATATGTTCGATTATGGTGATGAACAGAAACTTCAATCGTCAGAGATGCTTCCAGTGCTGACCGATAACACAATGAACCTGTTTTGCAGACTTTTTCGTCACAAATTTTAACTATGAATTGTACGCAAAAAGTGAAAGCATTGGCAAACTCTGGCTGAAGATTTGATAAGCAAAGGTGCTATGTAAGTGATGAAGTGCGCGCAAGATGAAATTCATAGTAATATTTTATAAGAGATTTACCGACAACCACTAGTGTTTAGTAAGCTACAACATCATATTTTCCCTCGCCCTCTTGTTGGTACTTTTCTGTAACTCGTGTTCTGATCCAGAGTATCATTCAACGTAAGAGAAACTCTCGCCTTTCAATTCTCTATAAAAATTAAATAAAATAATAAATAAAATTTCATGCAGTAGAAAATTTCTTGTTATCAGTTCTTGGATTAGTTCTTGTCTTCTCTTTGGTTTTTGTTTCACCTGACCATTTTCATCATTTGTCCCTGGTAAGTATAAACGTTATCTTCGTTGTTGACAATTTTTTGAAACTCGTAGACATACCACGATGTCATGCCAAAAATACTTGCTTCATTGGAATTATTGAAACGGTTCTGAGTTTAATTTTAAGTCTTTTAAGTAGTTCTGAAAACAATTTTCAATTCGAACAAATATTTCGAAAAATTTCCATATAAAGTAGTTACCGGCATTTTTCAGTTTTAAAGCAAATGCCGAAATTACTTTTATATGGAAATTTTTCGAAAAATTTGATCGAATTGAAAATGGTTTTCAGAAACACTTAGGGGACTTAAAATGAAACTTAGAACGGACATTGTCTCATAACGTCATGACCAACTAGGATTTTGAAGGGGCACTCATCTTTGATAGGTTTAGTTGCTGTTGTATTGCCATTTTATTCGCGGTTCTTCATGTGCACCGCGCTAAATGGACACTTTTTGAAGAATTCTCCATGAATATTATTCAGCTGCTGAATGTGAGTGAATTTTTCTAGTAATCCAGCATGCAAATCATCATTTATCAGCGTTTGCTCATTTTTGGCTCGTTTGCTAACCGGGCTTTCACTTCCTTCTTTCCCTGCACGTACAGTGAACCATCGTTATTTGCTGACGTCGTTCTTACTCCAGAGTTCATTGCGAATTTCTGTTTTTAAATCTAAACTCCATACCGCGCCGAGGAACTTTAGTCCAGCACCAATATTGTCATTACTGAAGCAACCATTTAAAGTTGAACAAACGGCAACTGGAGCACTGCAAAAGGTTTCTTATTTATTTATTTTTTTTAATGTTGAAGCTAAATTGAATTAATAAAAGAAAAATATATGTACTTACGCCTTTAGTTTTGTATCCATTTTAATTTAATTTTTAAAGTTGACAGCTCAGCGAAAATGTTTTTTTTTTAATGTCAGAAGAGACACCAACTACTCAATTTGAAATATTGTTTAGAAATGGATTTGGAAATCCAAATCCAAAACAAAGTTGGATCTTGTGTTGCTTTTGTAATACTTGTATTTTTGTATGCAAATCCAATCTGGATCAGATCTGGGGGAAAATAAAACGCAGCTAATATAATACGAATGTACATACGATTCGTGTGTACACTACACTACACTTTTTATAGTATACTTTTAGGATTCGTAACCACAGAAACAAATGATAATTTTAAAATTGTTCTAAATCATATTATGGTTCGTGGCTAGATACACGATTCAAAACTAAAGCAATTTCGACATTTAAAATCATAACAAAATCAATAATAAACACTTACCCAGTTGGTATGTTTTGTTGGTTATATTTTTATTTGATGTTTTTATTTTTTTTTCTGGTTAATAGGCAATATCCTGTCGAGGTGGTGCACCGCATCGATGATAAGATTTATGTCGTTTTCCATTGGACGTTTGGAAGCGTCCAGAATCAAAAAGAAAAGAAACCATTCCATTGGCAAAAAAAACGGTCAACCGACGCTTCTCAGAAGAAAATTTCGCTTCTCGATTTGAAATCAGAATCCACTCAAGAAGCACTAATGCATTTAAGCTATAACTTCAAAACAAACTCACTCAAATGTCAAAAGTAAACATCGGACTCTGTTTGATTGTATCCCTGTTTGATAACATGAAATGTTCACGATGATTCACCAATATAATTATAAAATTTCTAAGTTGAGTAGAAGTAGTTAGTATTGTTCCACTGGATTTTAGAATGAGTGAATCCCTGAGTGAAACCAATGGAAAACGACATTAGTGAGCTACTCCTTTTCTAAATTTAACTTATTTTGATTGTTTTTGTACCTATTAAATTAGAATTAATTTTGAAACGGTTTAAAATTCAAAAAATTGCTGTATATACAAAAAAAACCTATTTCAAATTGTACATATAGTCGACTTTCATTAATTGTTTTTGGTCATTCAAACTTAATTTAGTTTTATTTGATTCAATTCTATACTTGTTTAGTTTTAAAATTTTTTTTTTCTTTTTTTTTTCTTTATTTTAATTTTATTCTTGTTTAGTTTATATACTTTTCTTTTTTTTAATTTGATTTAATTTGTTGTTGTTTTATTTTTTTTTTCTATTGTACTTTTTATTTTATTTTTTTTTTAATTACTATATGTAGTAGATATGTAGATTAATAACTAATTATTTTATAAAAAAAACATAAAAGAAAAGAAATCAGTATTTTAAGTACTTAGCTTTTGTATCGAATGAGTTGTAGGATGATTCTTTTAAAGGTGCTGCGGATGTTGTACGGTTTGGTTGATGAAGTGTTGTAATGTTGTTTTGTGGCTGTGTTGTAAATGGTGTGTTATTGTTGTAGGTTGTTTGTCCTTTGTGACAAATTTGTTCAATACAGATGTTGTTATAGTTGTAGATGGTATTTGTAGATTCGGTTGTAGATATAAGTTGTAGATTTGTTTGCGTTGTCGAAGGTGTCGTTGAATGTTGTATGTATTGAATGTGCACTAGTTGCTGTTGAATTTTCGTATGCCTTAGTGCACGTCGATTTCGTACGTTTCTGCTGATGTTGGTGCTCGATATGTTGTTTGTTGCTGTTGATATGTCGCATGCCTTAGTGCGCGTCGATGTCGTACGTTTCTGCTGATGTTGGTGCTTGATATGTTGTTTGTTGCTGTTGATATGTCGCATGCCTAAGTGCACGTCGATGTCGTACGTCTCGATGTAACGCTTTTCGTGCCGTTATTGGTCGGTTGTGGCTGTTGTTATTGTAGCAATAGCATATACTCTTGGGATGAACCTATGGAACACCTTTTTGGCTATATGTAAATTGTTTACGTTGGTGTCGATGTTTCCGAGTGGATTATAGCTATAGTTGATGCTATATCGATGGTGGCAGGTATCGTGTTTCTCAGGTAGTTTTCTTTTTTTTTCTTTTAACGTTTTGTCTTGTATAATTTTTCTTTGGTGTACGTTCGCAATTAATAGTTAGTTTTGTTTCCTTTTTTTATTATTTTCGTTTTCTTCTTTTTTCTTCTCTTTAGCGCATGCTCGCACCTTATAATTTAGTTTATGTTTTTGGTTTTTATATTTTTTAGCTTTCCATTTGTCTTTTTTTTTTTCTTATTGTACTTTTATGTGCAATTTATTTCTTTTTCAACTTATTTATTTAACATAACTAAATTGCTAGTTTACAAAAAATTTTTACAAAATTCTTACCAAAGTGTATATTAAGATTTTAATTAATTGCAAAAACTTACATGAATTAATTATTGTTTTATCAAACAGATTGTTATATTTATTATTGTAAAAATTAAATAGTTTAAACATATTATTTAAAGGAGAACATTTTTCGTAATTGGTACGATAGTTTTGAATAAGTATACTATCCGGTATGTTCCTCAAGTTTCTTTGTGGAATATTAAAGTTAATACGAGACAGAAGGTGCAAAGAGTTTATGTTACCGTTGATTAATTTTACAATGAAAACAAAACATAAATAGGAACGTCTGTCCTCGAAACTGGGTAAATCAATAAGTATTAGTCTGTTGTTATAAGTTGGGAGATCATAAGGATTTACCCATCCCAGTCCTCTGAGAGCAAATCTAAGAAATCTTTTTTGCACCTGTTCCAGTCTATTTTTATGACATTCGTAGTGAAGTGACTAAACCTGATAAGCGTATTCTAAAATGGGTCGTACAAAAGATATAAAAAGCTGCTTTGTCACGAAAGGGTCAGAAAATTGTTTCGACTCGCTTTTTCGAGTTTGCGATGGAATGTGACACCAAGAATAGATACATTGATTTCGCGAGATATTGATATATCATCAAACAAATAGTTGAACGAAGTAAAAGAAAATTTTCTGGTAAAACACATAGTTTTACATTTATCGATATTGAGAAACAAACAGTTACGAGTACACCAATAGAAAAACGAATTAAGGTCACTTTGTAATTCTTCGCAATCCCGAGTATTTGAAATTGCTTTGAAAATTGTCACATCATCGGCATAAATGAGACACTTATTAGTATTTTAACACAGATGTTAAGTAGTTTATAAATAAAATAAAAAGAATAGGGCCTAAATGACTACCCTGTGGGATTCCAGAGTTGATTTTAAACTTATTCGATTCGCAACTGTTAAATACCACCGAGTAAGATCTATCGAATAGATAAGATTGAATCCATCTTACAAAGTATTCGCTAAATCCCAATTTTCTTAATTTAAAAAGCAAAACTCGATGTGACAGCTTGTCAAAGGCTTTACTGAAATCAGTAAATACACAATCTACTGGTTTTTTGTTTTTAAATGAATCAATACAGTTTTCAACCAATTCTATTAAAAAAGTAACAGTAGAGCAGTAGAATTCACCACTACACGCTTTAAGCTTTCGACATTAACTACCTAGTTGTATCCAAAACTTCCAGCTTCTCTCTATTGTGTCCCAATGTTGTACCAAGGAATTTTGAACATGGAAGTGGTTCCGGTCATACTTTTTTTCTGTTTTTGTGCAGGATTTTGACCACAAAAATCTAATTCCAGGGTTACTATTGGTTTTCGATTTTTTTGAAAATATATGTGAGGATAATTTAATTTTTTGAATAAAATCCAGAAACTTTTCCTGACCCAATACTTTTACTTTCACTAATACTACTTCATATTTTTGTGTTAGTAGCTGAAGTCATTGTCTTCTTTCCTTCTTCGACGCGTGAGATCAACTTCTTTGTCTTTCATTACTCAGCCTAAAACATCATTACATCTAATCTGTCACAAGCCTTATTGTGGCGTAGTGGAACCCTTCGTCCGTGCGAACTCTCGACTCCTAGTTCTATCCTCATCGCATGCTTGTACTTTTTTTTTTCTTTTCTTAATTTCACTTCCCTTCTCTTTCTTTCCCTTTTCTCTTCTTTTTCTTCCTACATTCTAGTCACCATTTTGTTTTAATTATTTTATAATTAAAATTAATCTGTCTATAAAAATCTCTGAATAGAAAAAAATCTCTTCGTACTTGCCAGCCCTGATGAATTCTAACCAATTTGCAAATAAGTGATTCCTTATCTAAACTTACTTCACTACCTACGGAAATAAAATGTACTTCACAATTTAATACACAACTGGTTCGACCACTAAAAGCTAAACGTCAGCACAAACTTAAACCAATTTCGTTCGTATATTCAAACCCCTTTTTGTAAACCCTACAAATGCTTGTTGATTTTCACCATACCTGTTGAGTTGAACTAATTTGAATCTGTATTTTAAATTCTGTAACTGCCGCTGACTATTTTCTTACAAGTTATAATCGGTTTGTTAAAACTAAGGTCTTAAAATTAAGGTAGAATAAGGCTTCATCTTTATTTACAAAATCAACATATCTGAAAAACGTAAATAAATTCAAATTTAACGGAAAGAAAAATTTATTAAACAAATTTGTTTTCATGGATATGTAGTTACTTGACCCTTTTAAGGAAACTTATGATGTACATAGGTAGAATACATTTTGTAGGTAATTTTATTAAATAAAATAGTATAAAAGATTCTATTTCGTTGACATACCTATAACGGTCTGTTCTTAATCGGACCTGAATGATTAACGTCTTAAAATAAAGCCTAGTACGCTGCTGATGCGAAACGAAAAATCCCATACAAAAATGACAACGAAATCAGAAACGGAAGATTTCGTTTTGCTTTTCGTTTTGCAGTACGCTGTTCGAAGAGCGAAATGTATAATTGTAGCAGATTATTTGGAGAAGTCTCCACTCCTTTTTCGCACTGAATTAATTATACGGACTATTTATTGTGTGCGGAAAAATGACATTTGGGTTTTATTTGTGTTTTTTTTTTGTTTATCATTTTCTTACATCATGGGTTTCTCTGATTTTTTGCGTTTATGTTTGATTTTGTTTTTAGAATTAATGAAACTCTCCAAGGATATTTTCCGTAATGTTTTCGCAAGCGGTTCGTTGTCTGTTTGGAGATCACAGACAAATTTCGTTTCGCATCAGCAGCGTACTATGCTTAAAGGTAAAATGTCAGGCTACCTTAGTGTTTGTGTAAAGTGATTTTTTTCTAGTTTCGAACGCCCATATTATTTACTCGATACATTCACATTAAATCTTAAATCCGGACGTAGGTACCTATTTACATTGAGTTTGTATAATTTAAATCGGGATTTAAGTTTTAATCTGGATATATCGGGTGAATAATAGGGGCGTAAGTGTTTGCATATATTATTAATTAAGTTATTAAAAAAATTTCTAAATTCGATTATATTACAGGTAGGAACCTACATATAAAATTTTTTAAACATTTTTAAGAAAACAAAAATGTTGCGCAATTTTTAGCATTTATTAATACCGAGTTAAAAAATTAATTTTGAAATAAATCATCTACCCGTTTTCGAAGTAGGTATCGAATTTTCAAAAAATTATTTTGAAATTTTTTTAAAAATCCAAAATTTGTTTTTTTTTTTGAAAATTTTGATATGCAATTTTATTTAAACTTATTAGAAGCCTTTATGTTATTTCATTAAAATCGGTTCAACAGATAATGAGATAATCGAAAACCAATAATATGGTAGATCGTACTTATGTTAGCTGTTTTTGAGAAGAATGAGATTTTTCTTAAAGGGTTTTAAACACTTCCATCATGCATGGGAGGTACCCTTATTTTTGGTTATAAGAATAATTTTTAACAAAAATCTGATAGATAATGTTAAAAAACCTGTAGGTGCCAAGTTTAATAAAAATCGATGAAGTAGTTTTCGAATTATTAAATTTTCAAAAAAAAATTTTTAAACTTTAATAAGCCAAAAAATTCATTTGAAAATTTTGGTATACTTTTTTTAATACATATTCTCCATAAGAAAATTGATAAAAATCTTTTAAACAAAAATTGACCATTTATAACCATATTCTGACGTTTTTGTTTAATAAATATCAGTCTTTAAAAAATATGTGCACGACTGGGTCGCACAAACTTGCTCTTATGTGCGATCACACTGTGTTTTAAAGTATAAATATTTCAAAAACTATATTTATCTTATAAAAGAAATAAATAAGTTATGGAAGCCTTTGTATACCACCTGCTTAAATCGTAGTTAAGTTTAAGGTAGTACTATACGAGTAGATACATTTATTTATGAATAACATAGCACCGTGTTGCAAATATGCATGAAACTTGCAGAAAAATTGTAAAAAAATATGTAATTAAACATAAATTGATTAAACAACCTCTGAAATTGTTTTGACACCAATGCGATTAATGTACACCATCCGATTTCGAAAATCTCAATTTATGTGAAAAGAAATTAAAAATCGGTGGAGCGGTTTTTAAAAAAAATAATTTTTAGGGGAGAGTACGATAACTTTGGTGCCAAGAATTGATAATGTTTTATTTTGTAGAAGGGTCAAAAACAAGCATTTTTTATTATGGGAGGGGGGTCTATCTCACCTCGTTTAGGCGCGCGAGGTAGGGGCAATTTAAAAAGAAGTGACTTAAATTAAAAAAAATTTATTGAAAAACAACGGCAACACTTACAATAAAGTACTATACTTATTTTTAAAGCTAGAAATCTGTTCTATAAATTTAAATTAAAATATTTATGTCAATAGCATTGACTTACTATATAATAGGTCAATGGTCAATAGTTTTTGAAAAATTCTCATGACAACTCAAAATTTTGATAACAAAAAATTAAAAAAAAAAAGTTTAAACCAATTTTTTTCAAAATTATGAAATGAAGTGCTGAATTGGCTTTTTGAAGTCAATGTAAATATTAATTCTGAGTCGAACACAAAAAACAAAATGGTTTTATGTCTTCTAATTCTTGAGAAAATTGACAATAATTACTAAAATTACTTTTTTATGAGATTTTTATTTTTTTGCTTGCATACATAAATACAGTGCTAGCACCCAGCATCACGGCGTATAAACAGTGAGGTATATATGAGGGTAAAAATCAAGCATTTTTTACTAGGGTCAGGTAGGGTCAGTTATGACAAAGAAAAATTTTAAAAAACTACGGCAAGACAAATTTTGATAAAAAAAAAATGAAAAAAAAGTTTAAACCAAATTTTTTTTAAATTGTGAAATGAAGTGCTGAATTGGCTTTTTGTAGTCAATGCTTATATTAATTCTGAATCGAACACAGAAAACCGAATGGTTTTACGTCTTCTATATTTATTGAGAAAATTACTAAAACTACTTTTTTGGTTTTACGGTGATTTCATTTTGAAGATTAATGTTGATGATAGGTTCATCTTTGTAAGTAAAGCGCAGCAATTAATTTAGCGCTACAGTTGCATTACATACTACATAGATATGTCTAAAGTGAAATATATAAAGAAATTATATAGATTTGCTGCAGTCGTACAGTAGTACCTAGTTTATGTGAATTTTTTATAATGCATTACGTTTTCATATATGAAAATGTTAAATGTGGAACTTTGAGCAACGTATACCAATATGTATATTTATAAAACAGCTGTTGACATTGGATATATAGGATAAATTCAAATTTTCTCTAAATCCAGATGCTTTAAATGCAAAAGAAACTTTGCATATACCCAACCTCGCACCTACCCCATATCCTATAGTGTGCCCAAGCAGGGACATAGTATATACCTCACTGTTTATACGCCGCGCCGCGCCGTGATGAATTTATGTAAGCAAGCAAAAAACCAAAAATCAAAGTAGTTTCAGTAATTTTCAATTTTCTCAAAAACTATAGAAGATATAAAACCATTTGGTTTTTTTTGTTCGATTAAGAACTTATATTAACATTAATCACAAAAAGCCAATTCAGCACTTCATTTCACAATTTTGAAAAATTACAGTAGTTTAAATTTAGGATTATAGAACAGATTTCCGGCTTTCAAAACCGGTATGGTACTTTATTGTAAGTGTTGCCGTTGTTTTTTAATATTTTTTTTTTTAATTTAAGTCATGTTTTTCTAAAATTGCCCCTACCTCCTAATTTTTTTTGAAAAACTAAATTATTCAGGTACCTATTATATCTTATACCTGTCTTTAATATTAGAATAACATTCTTTTTTAATTTTTTAAGCCAAAAGAAACTCATCAACACAAAATTTAAATATCGCAACCTTGCAATTCCCATACGTCATAATATAGACTACAGATAGCGAAAAAAGGCAACAACGAAATAAAAAGAACAAAATGAATAATATACCTACTAACCAAAATAAATTCGAATACCTACCCATACTACATAGCTATATATTTATATGCATATACCGTTTTCACAGCATAGACATACATTTTTTTTGTCGTTGTCATGATGATAACTTCTGATTTAGTTATCTCCCTTATTCCCCCTATTGTTGTCAGAATCAAAATAATACAACCCTCTCCTCAATTTTTTGCTTCTCCTTTAAGTTTTTCCTTCCAATTTAACTCTCCAATGTCAAAGTATTGCTATTGCAGCGCCACGTAACGAGCACACATAAAGGTAAAATTCTCGGCCTTATGATAGTACTATAGGTTCTATATACAAAGCTTATACTAACTACGTTTTCATTGGGACAAATGAGGTAATTTCGTTGAAAATTTCCAAATTCGATTCCAAAATATCTTATTTACCATACAAATCCACATTTTGAAATGAGGTAATTTCAACCAAATTTGCACGAAATTTGGTTTGAAATTTCGTTAAAACTTTATGAACACACCCAAGTGGAATGCATCCGTAGTGGAAACAAATTGGAAACCATTGAAAGTGTCAAAATTTGATGTATAGAACACAGAAACAGAAAGAGAACACAACAAAAAGAAGCTATTAACTGCCAAATCAAATTCAAAATGAAATTATATGTCAAACGAAATTAGCATATTTGTAATGAAAACACTTTTTCTGTAATTAACAAAATTACCTCATTTCGACACTAATGAAAACGTAGTATTAGGTGGCTTTATTAACATTATTTCTTTATTTATAATTACAGTTCTCCAAAGAAAACAACCCCAGAGGCAAAAAAAAAAAAAAAAAAAAAACAATTTTCAGCTGGTTGACAGCTGACCTACGTAAGTACTTACATTCAATATTAGCCGTGCTTTTTTGCAATGCATTACGTTTTCATATATGAAAATGTTAAATGTGGAACTTTGAGCAACGTATACCAATATGTATATTTATAAAACAGCTGTTGACATTGGATATATAGGATAAATTCAAATTTTCTCTAAATCCAGATGCTTTAAATGCAAAAGAAACTTTGCATATACCCAACCTCGCACCTACCCCATATCCTATAGTGTGCCCAAGCAGGGACATAGTATATACCTCACTGTTTATACGCCGCGCCGCGCCGTGATGAATTTATGTAAGCAAGCAAAAAACCAAAAATCAAAGTAGTTTCAGTAATTTTCAATTTTCTCAAAAACTATAGAAGATATAAAACCATTTGGTTTTTTTTGTTCGATTAAGAACTTATATTAACATTAATCACAAAAAGCCAATTCAGCACTTCATTTCACAATTTTGAAAAATTACAGTAGTTTAAATTTAGGATTATAGAACAGATTTCCGGCTTTCAAAACCGGTATGGTACTTTATTGTAAGTGTTGCCGTTGTTTTTTAATATTTTTTTTTTTAATTTAAGTCATGTTTTTCTAAAATTGCCCCTACCTCCTAATTTTTTTTGAAAAACTAAATTATTCAGGTACCTATTATATCTTATACCTGTCTTTAATATTAGAATAACATTCTTTTTTAATTTTTTAAGCCAAAAGAAACTCATCAACACAAAATTTAAATATCGCAACCTTGCAATTCCCATACGTCATAATATAGACTACAGATAGCGAAAAAAGGCAACAACGAAATAAAAAGAACAAAATGAATAATATACCTACTAACCAAAATAAATTCGAATACCTACCCATACTACATAGCTATATATTTATATGCATATACCGTTTTCACAGCATAGACATACATTTTTTTTGTCGTTGTCATGATGATAACTTCTGATTTAGTTATCTCCCTTATTCCCCCTATTGTTGTCAGAATCAAAATAATACAACCCTCTCCTCAATTTTTTGCTTCTCCTTTAAGTTTTTCCTTCCAATTTAACTCTCCAATGTCAAAGTATTGCTATTGCAGCGCCACGTAACGAGCACACATAAAGGTAAAATTCTCGGCCTTATGATAGTACTATAGGTTCTATATACAAAGCTTATACTAACTACGTTTTCATTGGGACAAATGAGGTAATTTCGTTGAAAATTTCCAAATTCGATTCCAAAATATCTTATTTACCATACAAATCCACATTTTGAAATGAGGTAATTTCAACCAAATTTGCACGAAATTTGGTTTGAAATTTCGTTAAAACTTTATGAACACACCCAAGTGGAATGCATCCGTAGTGGAAACAAATTGGAAACCATTGAAAGTGTCAAAATTTGATGTATAGAACACAGAAACAGAAAGAGAACACAACAAAAAGAAGCTATTAACTGCCAAATCAAATTCAAAATGAAATTATATGTCAAACGAAATTAGCATATTTGTAATGAAAACACTTTTTCTGTAATTAACAAAATTACCTCATTTCGACACTAATGAAAACGTAGTATTAGGTGGCTTTATTAACATTATTTCTTTATTTATAATTACAGTTCTCCAAAGAAAACAACCCCAGAGGCAAAAAAAAAAAAAAAAAAAAAACAATTTTCAGCTGGTTGACAGCTGACCTACGTAAGTACTTACATTCAATATTAGCCGTGCTTTTTTGCAAGCCCGGGGGGAATTGGGTGATAAAAACGACGACGGTGCTAAACAATTAACATGTTAAATGCAACAACAACTAGTCCCAGAGAATTCTCGGGGTTTAACTTAAGCGCACAGAAAAACTGTGTTACCGGCATGAATTACATACATGTTAACGATAGTTTGTTTGAAAACTCCATATTTTTTACTGTCATGGCGTCGCTAATCCCCGCTGTCGTTTTGTTCATTCAATTCCTCCCGGGCTTGCAAAAAACCACGCCTATTGTACAAACAGTAAAATCCGCTTAAGAGAAACTGCAAAATTTAGTTTAATTTAAGCGGAGTCCGGTTAAGTGAAAAAATTGCACTTAAGCGGATTTAAAAATTCCAAAAAGGGTTCGGACATATTAGAAATTCATATGTCATTTTCGTGATGAAAATTTGGTGGAGGTGAAAAATAAAAAAGAAGTAAAAGCGTTCAGCCAATTTGTTCTTTTTATCTATTAATTTTTTTTTTAAATATGTTTCAGGTATCCTGGTTTTTGACGCGAGTTTCGCTTTTAGTGGGGCGGCTTAGTTAAATAATTGTGCACTTTGTGATAAAAGCATACAATTTTTTTCATTGTTGGTACATTATATGAATATGATTTTAAAATATTGGGCCACTTCAAAATTCCGCCCCTTTAGGTGGGAGGGGCAAATTTAAAACAAAAATTACATAAGATTGAAAAAAAATATTAAAAAACAACGGCAACACTTATAATATCATGCCATACCTTTTTTTAAAGCCAAGAACCCATTCTTCAATTCTGTTTTCAAATTAAGTTATTTTAGTGCTTAATTTTTGAAAAAAATATTTTTAAACTCAAAATTTTGAAAAAAAATAAAAAAAATTTTTTTTTCAAAATTTTACGTTATTAAGTACTAATTTGCTTTATCATTTTCGATACTCTTATTAACTTTTAGTCGAGTGCTTAAAACCAGATAGTCTTAAGTCATTTAGTTTTTTAGAAAATTGAAAATTACCATAACTACTTTTTTCTTAAAACCGTCATTTTTGAACATAAACAATGGATTTTGACTTTCTTGTTTAAATTATAAAATTAGTTTAATCAATAGACCTACAATAGTTTAGGTAGTTATGAACTTTTAATATGTTATTTAATATGGATGTTTTATGAAAAAACAAATTACGACAACCACACCCCATACGCCCGCCTTCACAATTCTGAAAAACCCACACTTTTTTCGGTCTCTTGCCTATAACTTCATTCTGTTAAAATATTATAAATAAAAATATTTTGCGACAAATACAATCAAATGAGAATTATTACTAAGATCTATTGCATGTACCCCATCGTTTTTCGTTTTAAGTGTATAGGGAGAGATTGTTTTATACTTTTTAGTAAAAAACGTATTATATTAAGATTTACATTTTTTGTATTCACTTAATTAAGAAGACTTTAGTTGTTTTATAATATAAAAATGACATAATTTGGGTGTAATTTATACAATTTGTCTAAATTGATTACGGACAGTAAATTTTTTAATCGACAATAGTGTACATTCATAAACATCAAACATGTGCTTTGTTGCGATGCTGATGCGCAACGCAGCTGATGCTGATGCAATACATCAGCAACTACGCATCGCATTTCCTTGATTCTGGTTTTGCTTTAAGTTTGCGCATTATTTGATGCAAGTTTGCAATAGTGAACACGTTACATTAAAACTGATGCTGGTTTGATGGCTTTATGAATGTTTGACCCAAGTGATTGTGCAACATCTCTGCAACGATGCGTTTGTGAATTTACATATATTTTTCAAACCATTCGTTGATATTACTTTGGAAAATAGTTAACGGAATGAAAGAAGGATTTATAATGATCATTCCGGTTTTGTTCAGGTTCTCAATCTCTGACCCCCATATCCCCATTTACGCGACTTCATACGTTCTTCAAAGCCACTTGGGCCCTCTTATTTTTGTTCTAACAATAAACAATATTGGCAGTCAATATAACTAATGGCTCATATCGTAGTTATGTAGTTGATATTAAAATCATTAAGGTCAATTCAATTTATTCCAAACTTGGTTCGAGAAGAATTTCTTAGAACTCAACATTACTTTCAATCTATAACCTTCTCCCGTAAACGGTTTCCCTCAACCCCTAGTACATATTGCTTTCGCAACGTGGCCATTCCCATAATTTAATCCATTCGAGACCTTGGAATTATTTGTGACAGTGAGCTTAACCTTCGCTCCCATTTTGGTCAAATAATTAACAAGGCCAATACCTCTGCCGGCTGTATTAATAATCTTATTCCCACAGATATTTTGTCAACTACTACTGATTACTTCGCTCCTATTTTGTGTCTCAGTGAGGATTTTAAAGTTGTTTTCCCATCCAGATAGGACTGGCAAAACGACATCGTGACGAAAGACTTCGACACAACTATTTTTACTGATGGTTCAAAGATGGAGTGTGGGGTTGGTTCAGGAATATTTTCCGAATCTCTAAATATCTCTAGATCTTTTCGGCTACCCAAATTTGCTAGTGTTTTTCAAGCTGAATTACTGGCAATTGGGGAAGCATGTAAGATACTCAAACAAGACCCCAACCAATACCGAAATACCACTATCCTTACAGCTGTTAAAGCCATTAGCTCAGCTGCATCGTCTTCCAAATTAGTGCAGCAATGCCGTGATGACCTCGCCAGCCTAAATGTGAATCTCAAGGAGAGGGAAACGAGTGGGCTGACGAACTGGCCAGGCAAGGTTCAGCCCTTCATGACTCACTTGCGGAAACAGTTAACATTCCACTTGGAGTCATAAAGGGCAATACTTATATTCTCTATTTTTCTACCGAATCCAATCGCAGGTGGGGCAATTTGTCAAATTCCATCATTTATAGGAAGATTTGGCCCACCTATAGTAAATCCCGGACAAACGACTTAATTTGCAGACCCAGGCGAGACATAGCCAGGTCGTTGCAACATGAACAGGATACTGGCCAATCGGAGAGCATGCAGCGAAGCTAGATATACCCCACAATTATCACTGTCATAGTTGCGGCGACCAGCAGGAAAAGGAAACAGTCATTCATTTTCTCTGTAAATGCTCCGCTTTGGCCAGAAAAAGAGCTCAGTCACTTGGTAAAGCTTTTTTTCGTGACCTTAACGAACTTTCTGAGATGAGGATCAAAGATTTGATCTCCTTCCTTAACGAAACGCACTAGCTCTAGGATAAACCTCAGTAGCCACTGTACATCTTTTCTAGGACTAGATGATCGTTCTAAGAGTACAAACCTTGTAAGTCTCTGAGCCAACCGACAATCTGATCAATGTGGCATGTTGCTGCGAGACTCACAATCCATACCATTTCCATCCATAGGTCCTATGAGTTATGGTATCAAAACGACGCACTCTAGCTCTAATTGGCTCAATAAGCTAGGTGGCTCCTGAGCGCCATTTCAACCTACCTACCTACCTCTGCCGGTTTCTGCGGCCTTCCGTGGACCGATAACATCAGCCCCATATATACTTTATTTCTTGTCTCAATAAGTTAAAAATCGTTCGCAAAATTTGTAGCGGATCGAAAAGAAATAGGTTTAATTGAAAATGAAACGTTTGAAAAAAAAAAACACTTTCTCAATCTCCCTCAATAAAGGTATTCGTCGCAAAAAACAAACAATTTGCATGTGATCAAATTTTAAATTTATTCAGAAGACTTAAGGGGTTATTGCGCTGTACTGTGCGAAGAAACTGAGAATTTTACAACTAACGGAATTTTAAGCTTTTATTGGAGCTTAATGGCGTCGGTTATGTACAAAAATACCATGAGGATCATATTTGTAGCTACTTTTGTTTTCTACAAGTCGCAAAATAACTTAAAATACATATACCAGAATGATGTTCAAGGCAAAAGACGGAAAAAGTGATGGTTTTCTGTGATTTTATTATGATACTGAAGGGGTGGAGGGGGCGTGGTTGTGAAAATTTGTTTTTTCATCTACCAAACTTATTAAGTAACATTTTAAAAATTTATAACTAAATACATGACCTTTAATAGTTTTATCGATTGGACCAATTTTATAATAATTTAAACAAAAAAGTCAAAATCCATTGTTCAAAAATGACGGTTTTAAGAAATAAGTAGTTATGGTAATTTTCAATTTTCTAAAAAACTAAATGACTTAAGACTATCTGGTTTTTAGCACTCGACTAAAAGTTAATAAGAGTATCGAAAATGATAAAGCAAATTAGTACTTAATAACGTAAAATTTTGCAAAAAAAAATCATAATAACCTTTTTTTTTATTTTTTTTTCAAAATTTTGAGTTTGAATAATAATTTTTTCAAAAACTAAGCACTAAAATAACTTGATTTGAAAACAGAATTGAAGAATGGGTTCTTGGCTTTAAAAAAAGGTATAGCATGATATTGTATATATGTAAATATAAAATAAAAATGAAAATATATTAAAAATTTTTAATATTTGTATATTTTTTAATTTTATTTTAATTCAAAAATTTTTAATTATTCACAACATTATATAATATATTGTAATGCGACGCGTTTCGGTTTTTAAAAAACCATCATCGGGCTCAATTTGGTGACTTTGGTTGTTGGGTTGCCAAGAATGTTAGTTTTTAGTGCTTGCCGTGGTCTATGTTGAATTATTATAGTTGTTGTATGCGATTTATATATTTGTCTCGTTTAAGCTGGCGTTGTTGTTTGCCTGTTTTGGTACTTAATGGCTGTATTAAACAGTGTGTTAGTTTTTATTGTTAGTTTGTCGTTTAGTATTTAGTCTTGTTCTGTCTTGTAAGCTTTGTAAATTTCATATTCTTCAAGTGCGTTTAGTCTTGTCCCTTTTTTACATATATGTAATGGTGTTACGTTCGTTTCAAAGTCTGTGTAGTTGTGGTCATTTTCTATTATGTGTTGTGCAAATGTAGATTTTGTATTTTGTTTTGGTCTATGTTCTAAGTATCGTTCGTAAAAAGTTCTACCTGTCTGTCCAATGTAGTAGCTGTCACAATCATCGCATTTAATTTTATAAACTCCAGAAGAAGATTTGTTATCGGTTTTTGATTTATGTTGTAAAATTTTTTGTACGTTATTTGTTGTTTTAAATGATATGTTTATGTTTAATTTCCGGAACTCGTTTTGTATTATATTTGGTAGTAAATTAGTGTAATCAAAAATACATTTCAATTGATTACACTAATTTACTACCAAATATAATACAAAACGAGTTCCGGAAATTAAACATAAACATATCATTTAAAACAACAAACAACAAAACAACGCCACCGAAAATTCCCGTTGGTGTGGGGGAACCTTAAAACTTCACAACACAAAGTATTTCGTTCCTTTATAAATATTTTCACGAAATAATTTATTCCCTTGTGGAAAAAACTGAATTGGGTTTTGTTTTTGAAAAGCAACTTAAGGAAACACTTATTTCGATTTTAAGAATGAAATTGTTTAAAAAAATTAATTTAAAGATTAACTCCCTCCAGTCGTCAAAAGGGTGATGAACATTGACTTAAGCTAAGTACAGACGATTGTCAGATCTTACAATATTGTCAGATCTGTCAGTGAAAAAACTGTTCCAAATGCCTTACAATCGTCTGAACACACAATTTTGTCTGACAATATTGTCAAACAATCAATCTGACAAAAAATTGTCAGGTATCTTACAATCGTCTGAACACACAATTTTTATCATTGTCAGTCGATTAGGACATTGTCAGACTCATTGGTTCTGACAATTTCTTCATTTTCCGAAATGTCAATGAGTTGGTTAAAGAGAAAGAAAAAAATAGCTGACAATCAAATTGTCAGACTTTGGGAAGAAATCTACCAACCGTGTGAACGGATAATTTTTCATTGTATGAAATTTGTCAATTGTCAGCTAATTGTTAGCTATTGTCAGACCATTGACAGTTCTGACAATATTGTATGATCTGAAAATCGTCGAGCGATGCTAGCTCTTCCCAAGCCACTTGAGGAAAAAAAATGAACTTCTGACATAGAAGCTCGCGACATCTGTTTTTAAAAATTCAAAAAGTCGTATTTAGCAATAAACCAAACCTGACATTTTAAAATTTCCTGCATAGAAATGTGCGACGTCTACGGTATTTTGCCTCTTATTTTTTTTAAGTGTTGGTTTGTAGGTTGGATATTCGAAATGAAACAATTCACCAAAAATAATATAATAGGCCGCTTTCGAATGACAGGCCGAAAGGGTATCTATACTCTGTTCAATTTATATTTGTAGTACAGGGAAGATAGGATATTTGCCTTTCAGTCTCACCATTACGGAATTCAATAAGCTATCTTCATTTTAAAGCTCTTACAGGGTTGCAGTAGTGAGCATTTAAAATTGCCGCAAACCTCACAAAAATATCGATAGAGTTACCAACTATTTATTAATATACGCACATTTTATAATCAAAAACAATGTTATCCTAAATAAATTTAATCTATCTTTTTCCACACCTTTCTGAAAGACAATATCTAGCCAACAATTTGTATAACTGCATTTTAATTTTTAACTGTTTTTCCATACATAAAAGGAAAACCTAAAACATGAAAACAGAAAAAATCCAAGCGTCAACACTTTTTTCTCTGAAGTAGAAATACTTGCTACCAGAGATGGCAGAAATGCGATTTTTTTTTGATTTACTACATTTGTTACGTGTGCTATATGTTAAATGTAGTTAAATGTAGTTAACGTAGTTAAATGTAGTTAACGTAGTTAAATATAGCAGACGTAGCGCTAGACATCAAAATGTAATTTGAAATATCAATTCAAATGTTAAAAGCTGTAAATTAAAAGAAAAAGAAACTGTCGTTGCTCGTCGCCGGTCGCTACTTATTATTTTGAAATCTAACGTTTTGTGTGCAGGCGTGTAGTTTACCCGAGTTTACCCGATTAACTACGCGTAGTTAACCGAGTAGATTACCTGACGTAAACTACTCTGCCATCTCTGCTTGCTACCAAAAGCTTTTAAAAAAGTTTAAATCCTGAAAGTTACATTGTAATAACCTAAGAATATGCCATATGAATTTCCATCAACTGGGCAATGGTAACTCTGATTCAAAGTATTTTTTTTTTTTAGTAAAAACAATGTCAACAAGGGTTGGTTGCAAATTTGCGATCAGTCTCCTTTCACCCGGGGAGCAGACAGGTCATGGAGGGCTGTACGTGAGGTCAAAGAAGATTACACAAACAATTTAAATGTAACTCAGTGATTCTGTTTCTGCAGCAGCAGGCACCAGTATTTTTGAAAAAGCTCTCCCATAAGGCCTGTACTTCAAATATAAATTGAACAGAGTATAATGTGGAATTCCTTTCAACAAAAGAATCGTTTTTTTTACTGAACAATTCGAATTTTTTCTGTCAAAACAAACCTTGCTAATTTAGCACGATTCAAGAAATATTTTACACCGATTTGCAAACACACTAGCAAGATTTGAAATTTCTAAAATGTCAAATTGAATGTCGAGGTGTTTTAAGAAAACAAATTGTGTTTTTGGTTGCAACGAATTTTCGGTGAATTTTATACTAAATATTTATGCGTTGTTTTTCAATTAATTATAATAATTAATTTTCAAATTGAATATTTTTTTTGACGTTTTACTTAAAAATTGTTGGTTTCAAGGGCCACACACACAATCACAAATAAAACTCGGTTCTTTCGTATTCCTTTCAACAACAGAAAAAATTTAATTCTTTTTAGATAAAAATTCGATTCTTTGGTTGAAAGGAATTGGACATAAGATCGTTTTGCATCGGATATGTTTTCAAACGACCAAAACCGGACTGGATAGGTTTGTCTGGCATTTTATATATATTTTGTATTTTATATATATTTTATTTTGTTCGGCAAAAATCTTTGTAAAAAAAAACCACAAACTATAAATCCCGCGTGTTCTTTAATCCATTGCCACAGAAAGTGAAAGACTTGAGAGACTAGACGCTGCAAATCAGCTTACACGTATTTCAGATGTCAGCTGTTTTTTTTTCACAAAAATCCGAAAAAATCCCCAAAAAAAAAATGTAAAATTGCATTTGCACATGCATTTGAACATATCCGATGCAAAACAATCATAGATACCCTATCAGCCTATCACTCGAACGCCGCCATTTTTTTTCCTTCTGTACAAATGTCAACATTGAGGTTTCATTTTGTTGCAGTGAGGAGGGCTAGTGTCGCCGAGGCTAAAATGGAACCAACCTGAGATTGACGCTGATTACATGAAGACTTTTTTCGGTTGTTTCGTCTTTCGTCTTTTTGACAGCTTGGGTGAGGGGTGTAGAAATGTAGGGGGAATGAAGTAACGAAAGTAGGAATGAAAATTTGAAGATTTTTTCTGGTTGAACATTGACGTTTGTGGTTTGACAACCGGATAGAGATGAGCGGTGAGCAGATGTCAGCAAAAATCGTAGTTGACAGAAAAATGATCGATAGTCAAGTTTCGATTTTAAAATAAAAAAAATCGATTACAAAAAATTGGTGGCGACGACGAAAACAATAAAAACAACGTGTTTTTTCATTGACAACCACATGTTGTTATTGTTGTTTTCGTCGTCGCCACGAAAGATTCGCGATGGTGTGGGGGAAGCTTTAAACGTGTGAAATTATATTATTTTCGATTGACTAATGACTGGATGGATTCAAAGGAAATTTGACAAATAAATCGATTATTTCATGGAAAAGGAATATAAATATAATAATAATAAAGTGGTTTTACCTTACGGTCCATTGATTTCTCCGTCTGTGCCTACGTTCTGTACTCCCGCATCGATAAATTTGGTCGAGAAACCTTAAAAAATGGAACAAAACTCATATGGTTTGTTTTAATTTAAATCGTCTCTAGACTTATGCGAGCCACAGATTGAAGGCACAGATCAATTGAATGGAATTTCTTAGGGTAGAAAATCGAATTTTTTTTTGAGGTTATAAGAACGGGATCTGCCACAATAACAATTTACTTTTTTTATTTTCTCCAAAATGTTTGATTGAAATATAACTGGGTTTCAGTTTATTGCCTAAAAATTCACATAACAGAAATAGGGTTTTAATGTTCTTTCGCCTTATTTTTGGGTTATGGTCTTATATTTTGCTAATGGCTGGACTAAATTTATCAAAGTTTCCAATCTGTGCCTACGTTCTTAAACTCTCGGATAGCCAAAATTAGTCGAAATACGGTGAAAAATGAAACAAATAGGATGAGTTTTGTTCCATTTTTCAGCGTTTAACGACCAATTTTATCGATGCGAGAGTTACAGAACATAAGCACTGATGTCTTATAATTTGAAACGTAAATCATCGAATTTGGGAATCAGCCGATTCAAGCAGAACCTTTATTACAAATTTAATAAACTCTGAACAAACGGCCCTAAGTCAAAAACACATTTTGATGTGAATTCAACGTATTTGACTACCAAAAATTAAAAAGAAAGAAGAAAACATCGATTTTTTAGGTTCCATAAATTTTGTCATCGATTTTTCACAGATTATTTTAACTGCTCATCTCTAAAAAGAAAGCATTTTGCGAAGAACTTATACTCTTTTAAATTTCGTGTTGTAAAAAAGTTTTTATACTTAAAAAAGCTACAAATATAAACAAAAAGTGATTAAAAAACATTTTTATTTATAACCACTGTTTATTTTCCAATAAATCCACCGCAAAATTTTTGTTTGTCAAAATAACGAAAGAGTCGTCACGAATGAAAAAAAGAACCATGTAATCACGACGATACGTGTCTGTCAAAAAGACGAAAGACGAAACGAACGAAAAAAAGACTCGTGTATTCAGCGTCATTGGCAACTAGCAGTCCATATATAATACGTCCATGGACCTACTATATATGGACTGCCAGGAGCCAACTTCACGATGGTTCCACCTATAACAGAGAGAGCTAACAGAGGACAACACGGTGAAACATTTTGAAACTTCAGTTTTGTGCCTGTTTTTTTTTTCATTCGTTTTTTCATTCATTTACCGTTGTTTCCAGCCTAAAGCCTAGTACGCTGCTGATGCGAAACGAAATTTTTCTGTGATCTCCAAACAGAAAACGAAACGCTTGCGAAAACACAACGGAAAATATCCTTGGAGAGTTTCACTAATTCCAAAAATAAAATCAAACATAAACGCAAAAAATCAGAGAAACCCATGATGTAATAAAATGATAAACAAAAAAAAACACAAATAAAACTCAAATGTCATTTTTCCGTACAAAATAAATAGTCTGTATAATTAATTCAGTGCGAAAAAGGGGCGGAGACTTCTCCAAATAATCTGCTACAATTATAAATTTCGCTTTTCGAACAGCGTACTGCAAAACGAAAAGCAAAACGAAATTTTCCGTTTCTGATTTCGTTGTGTCATTTTTGTATGGGATTTTTCGTTTCGCATCAGCAGCGTACTAGGCTTAAAGGCTTAACTACATAAGCCAAAAAGTACTGAAGTACAAAAGTAAAAATATTTTTTTTACCGCTAGCGCCGTTGTTTTGTGAAAACGAATACACAAATTTGTTTTTAAACCAAAATTTAAGCTTTCTGCATAATTTTTATAAGTTTTCTAGTCAGAAAAACTATCACAAAATCAATTTAAAAATTTTCACTTTTGCACTTTTTCACTTTTTTGGCTTATGTAGTTGAGGCTTAAGTCATTATTCGAAAATGTAATCAGACTATCACTAGTTGATGTTTCAGGGCCAGTTGTACAAATATTTAAACTGTGGTTCAGCAATTTTTATCCATCGATTCCGGCGGATTAATTGAGTTTCAACAGTGGTTTACTATTCAAGTGTGTGATAATAACCAATTACATACTAGAACCAGCGTTGAACCTTAGTTAATCCGCCGAAATCGGTGAATTAAAATCTTGAACCGAGGCTGAACCACTACTGTACAACTGGCCCTCAGCGAGGAACTGCTTCGAACCCTCAATCAATGACCACCAGTGATCCGGCAGAAGTTGTTTCAATGTGCTCTCGAACCATTCTGGTAAGTTTTTATTAAAGATGATGTGGATAAGATTTAAGTTCCTGGAAGATTTTTTTCGTCAAATCTTGATCGGTGACGACGACGAAGAGAACCTGACCAAATTCTCATTTGAGCGATGTTACAGGATCGAGTTTTGGATTGAATTGGAAAACTTTTGGCGAAATTATTTGCTACAAAAAACATCAATTAAAATCAATATTAAGCTAGGACCGCACTCGGCGGATCTGCACTTCAGCGGAACTGAACTTCACGACTTATTTGTAGGAAATTGTATGAGCTATATCGCACTCAGTCTCCTATTACACGATGATTCTTTGCGTCTGACTCTTTTCGAACATAACGAGTGCGAAAGAGAAAAAAGATGAGATGGAAGACCAGTTGCCCTGTGAGTCTTGGGCCAAGTTTTCCGAGACTCTTTTTGACGTTTTTTTTTATTTTCAAAGGGAAATTCGAAAAAGAGTCAGGCGCAAAGAATCATCGTGTAATAGCGTGCGACTCCTCACAGGATGATTTTCAAAGAAAAATTCGAAAAAAGAGTCAGACGCAAAGAATCATCGTGTAATAGGGGACTAAGCGACAACTGCACTTCACGACGCGACACTATGCGACAAAGTTGGTAATCTGACCAACTGTGTCGCGACGTGAAGTTTCGTTCAGTTTCGTGCGAAAGTGCGCACGGTGTCGCTGAAGTGCAGTTCCGCCTAGTGCGGTTCTACCTTTATATTTATGTACTTGAAAAAATTATCTCCAAATGATGTTGAATCGCCATTTGTTATCCAAATTTAAACAAAAAATATAATTATAAAAAACAAATTTACCACGCACGACGCAAAATGTGAAATGAAAATTAAAACTATACACAAACGCCAAAATATAAATTTTAGCAAAAACAGATGGTTCAGTTTTTATGAGAAATAACAATAGATGTCCGTAGTTTCTATGGCAAAAAAAGCTTGCTCAGACAAAGTAGCAACATGGCAGTGAAAATAGCTACTTCTCTTTGCCGCGTGTCCTACATTAGCGCTCATGTCACTAGGGTGGAACCATTTTAATTTTGGAATTTGTATGGAAATGACGCTATATACAATAATAGGTCAATGGTGATGAAATTGTGTATGGGAATCCACACGACACATCTGTTATTTAAGGTAAAACTATAAAGCTAAGTACAGACGATTGTCAGATCTTACAATATTGTCAGAACTGTCAATGGTCTGACAATAGCTAACAATTATCTGACAATTGACATATTTCTCACAATGAAAAATTGTCCGTTCACACGGTCGGTAGATTTCTTCCCAATTTGATTGCCAGCTATTTTTTATCCTCTTTAACCAACTCATTGACATTTCGAACAATGAAAAAATTGTCAGCAATTGTAAGATGTTTTCAATGAAAACATTGACAACGACCAATGAGTCTGACAATATCCTAATCAACTGACAATGATAAAAATTGTGTGTTCAGACGATTGTAAGATGCCTGACAATTTTTTGTCAGATTGTTGTCTGACAATGACATTTCTTACAATATTGTCAGACAAAATTGTGTGTTCAGACGATTGTAAGACATTTGGAACAGTTTTTTCACTGACAGAGATATTGACAGTATTGTAAGATCTGACAATCGTCTGTACTTAGCTTAATATTCGGAAGATGTCGGAAAAATATTCTCTTAGTTCACTTACGCATGAGCGCGAGTGAGCGTTCTTCACTTCCGAAAGCAAAAGTTAACGAAAATTGGTCCAAACGAAGCAAACCTCAATTATGGGCACGTCATATGAATTCTTTGTATTCGTTTCGTTTCGTACGACCACTTACATCGGCATCCGACTATTATAGTTCTATCTTTAGTATAAACAACAATTTAAAGCCCTTTCACACTATCCCACTGAGTATTAACACATGTCAAAAAAGTGGGAAACAAATCATGTATAATAGTGTGGAAACAAAATATGACAGTCCATCTTACACAGCATGATATTCCAGCCTACACGATTTGACATGTGTTAATACATGCAAATTTTTAGAAATGGTTCTAATTCTATCACACATTTCATCACATTTTTATTGAGGTTAATTTAAACTGTTGTGTGTGGTAAAAAAATGATCAGGCATTTCTCTCCCACAAATTTGGCAGTAGCATGGAATTCTTTCCTACTTTCAATTCGACATGTATTAATACTCAGTTAGATAGTGTGGAAGGGCTTTGACGGTGGAAAAAGCCGCCATCTTGAAAAAGATTTAATAACTCCATCGCATTTCATCTTAACAAAAAAAGACCAAGAAAAAACTTTAAGAGGATGAAAATATCTAAAATTTCATTGATATTTTTCCCAAATGGATATCTGCTAATAGCTTCTTCTATAATGTTTTTAAAAGTACCTACTGTTTTTTTCTAACCAATGTTGCAGAAGGCATATTTTACTCATTGAAATAGAAACACTGTGTGTGAAATTATGTTTTATATTTGTTTTATATATTTTTTTTTTAATTTAGTAAAATCGTTTTGTTGAAACACGGAAGAGATTTCGCACTAAAAGCAGGGGAAGAACAATGTGTGCAATTACTCGTGCTTGTGCCCGAAACTATTTTTGTGACGCTTTATTTTTACAGCAAATTTGTTTGGCATATATTCAAGTTCATTAACAAATTTCTGCAGCAAGTACAAATGCAAGTACGAAATAGTTACAGACGTGGTTTTAAGTATTTAGGCAGCGAGTTTATAATTTAAAGTAATTCATTTAAAAAAAGTAAAAAAAAGTTAATGTACCAAGTTGAAATATTTATCATCTCAATTTGTTACAAAGAAGAAATTATTAGACAATGAGTGAGTAGTAACAGTCAAATAAAAGCATTTTTATTTAGTTTTTTTTTAATATAAAAATAGCTACGGAAGTACGTGCTCGTGCGGTTTTAGAATAGTTCATTAGCTAATCATATATTGACGAAATGTCACAAAATATCACATTGAAAGTTAAAAATTAGCTAAATGTATAATTTTATAATACCCAATCCTTGTTCCCAGTGTCAAATAAATACTGATTATGTCTTGCAGCAGCACGGCTCTTTCCATTTCTTTTGGTACTTAATTATAATTCGTCAATTCTTATAAATGTGAGCACATTTATCATTTTAAATATCATCCAGCAAAATCAAATTTATAAAAAAGAAACTTCTTTTGGCTTCATAAATAAATTTGAATGAAAGTGATGAAGCAGAAGCGTGAACTGGTTTATTAAAAAAAGTACTTGATAACATTATATTCCAGGCCCATTGCCGGAGGTGGTGATAAATCTGTAATATTTTAATTTGTTAAGTATTTATGGCGGTATTCAACGAATGCTCATAAAAGCCCTTCCACACTATCCAACTGAGTATTAATACAAAGTGGAAAAGAATTTCATGCCACTGCCAAATTTGTGAGAGAGAAATTTCTTTTCATTTTTTGACCACACACAACAGTTTAATTTAACCTCAATAAAAATGTGATGAAATGTGTGACAGAATTAGAACCATTTCTAAAAATTCTCATGTGTTAACACATGTCAAATCGTGTAGGCTGGGAATATCATATTTTGTTTCCGCACTATTATACATGATTTGTTTCACACTTTTTTGACATGTATTAATACTCAGTGGGATAGTGTGGAAGGGCTTTAACCTGCAGACCTTTTCTGGCAAAACTCAATGATTGCAAATTTGTTTGGCATATATTTAAGTTCTTTAACAATTTTCTGCAGCAAGTACTGATGAAAGTACGAAATAGTTACAGACGTGGTTTTAAGTATTCAGGCAGCGAGTTTATGTTTTTTTATCTCAATTTGTTACATAGAAGGAATCATTAGACAATGAGTGAGTAGAAACAGTCAAATAAAAGCATTTCTAATTTGTTTTTTAAATATAAAAATAGCTACGGAAGTACATATATATGTGCTTGTGCAGTTTTAGAATATTTTATTAGCTAATCATTGTGTGAGACTCCTAACTGGTATATTGACCAAATGTCATAAAATATCACATTTAAAGTTAAAAATAAGCTAAATGTATAATTTTATAATACCCAATCCTTGTTCCCAGTGCTAAATAAATACTGATTATATCTTGCAGCGGGTTGGCTACGAAATCCCGCGTCACAAAATCCCGCGTAACGAAATCCCGCGTAACGAAATCCTGCAGAACAAAATCCCGCAGAACAAAATCCCGCAGAACAAAATCCTGTGTAATGAAATCCCGCATCACGAAATCCCGCGTAACGAAATCCCGCCGATTCGATACTTTTTCAATACAAAGCGATAGCGCTTGAACAATTTCCATTCCCATACACTTTGGTGACATCAAATGATGAGAATCACGGAGAACGAAGTTTCCTACTATTTTGGTTTGCAGAAGACCGCACTGGATTAGGCTACTCCTCCTTTTTAAAAAAGTATATAAGCAGGATTCATTTGAAAATAATCTTCAGTTCTTATTAGAACTCGGTAGAGGCAAGTCCTCATTAAGAGATAGGAACCTTTTTCGTTTGACGGGTACGATGTCCGATGACGGCCATGGCCACGACGATGACGCCTACGGTGACAACGACCATGACGACTACGCTGACAACGACCATGGCGAGTGACGACGACGGTGACAACGTCCATGACGAGTGACGACGACGGTGACAACGACCATGACGAGTGACGACGAACGGTGGCAACGAGACCATGACGAGTGTCGACGACGTTGGCCAGGACGATGATGGTGACAACGACGGTGGCCAAGATGACGACGACGGTGGCCAAGATGACGACGACGGTGGCCTGGTTGGGGACTGACGACGAGTGACAAACGTCCTGACTTTGTTTTTTTCAGCTATCCTTTTTACAGAGACAAAAAAAGTTCTTTCAAGGGCTAAAAAAATTTATAAAGATATAAATTTTTTTTTTTCAAAATAGCTTAAAGCGCTTACTAAGCGGTTTCAAATTTGGTGAAATTCCAAAAATAAGAAAAGTTCTTTCAAAAACTAAAAAAATTTGTAAAGAAATATTAATTAAAACAAAAAAATAGCTTAAAATGTTTACGAAGCGGTTTTTAATTTCTAAATGATCCTAGTTATGACTAAAAGCAGTTTCTTTTCAACAGTTTTCTTGTAAGAAAGTCTTTCTTAAGCAAATATACCTCGAATGTCCCCCTTTGCGTGATCCAAGGATTTTAACTCCCTTTTCGGGGGGCTCTGTGCCGCTCACGCAACTCCGTTGCTCCGCTTAGGGTATGTTAAGTCGCCAGGCAGGCGCCTATGTCAACAGTTTTCTTGTAAAAAAGTCTTTCTTTAGCAAAAGTACCTCGCGTAGCCCGCATCGCGGCATCCAAGGATTTTAACTCCCTCTTCGGGGGGCTCTGTGCCGCTCACGCAACTCCGTTGCTCCGCTTAGGGTATGTCAAGTCGCCAGAGAGGCGCCTATGTCAACAGTTTTCTTGTAAAATAGTCTTTCTTAAGCAAAAGTACCTCAAGTGTTACTCGTGAGGTATGTATGGGGGGGGGGCATGCTACCCCCCTGCAACCCCCCTGCTTGGTACACTAGGATTTTGGGTAGGTGCGAGGTTGGGTGTATGCAAAGTTTCTTTTTATCATTTGGTAGTTTTTATTTACTGGGACATAACCATTTACATTGGGAGTTAGTTCGTGGGGCCATTTTAAGGCCTTATAAGAACCTTTTTATGCTTACAATCGTTTCAGAATCGTTCTAAGCTTATGGGCAAAGAATTTCAGCACCCATTTTCCATGTATTCATAGCTACCAGCATCGAAGTAAGACTTCGTCATCATCGTCACATCGACTTTCCATAGTAAAATACATTTACTTCAGATTACACTAAATCATGAGAATCAACGAGAACGAATGTAAAACTTCGCCGACCAAAAAATGTATTTAAGCAGTAGTAAATCCGGAATAAAATCAGTTCTTACTTCTTATCAGAACTCCGTGGAGGTAAGACCTCCTTAAGCAATTCGCTGAGAGATATTTATGCCTTTTTTCATTTTTGGGTTTGGGAATTGGGACGCTTTCAGTGGTTTTAACCGTATTAGGAATTTTTCCTTTTACGCTTAAAATGCATTTTAAGCGTATTGGCAATTTTTGAGTTAAAAATTGCCAGGATGCTAAAAAAGCATGTAAAAATTAAAAAAACGCTTAAACTGGATTTTAAGCGTTTTTATTGGCCAATGGGCCAAAAATATTTTTTTAGGTAAAATTTCAAAAAAACGCTTAAAATTCTTTTTAAGCGTAAACAAATTTTTTTTTTAACTTTAGAAGGCAATTTTGAGCATTTTTCAGAAATTTGTTTTTAATTTTTTTTCTATTTCTAGCTTAAGCTGCATTTTAAGTGTTTTGACATTTTTTTTATCGCCCTGCCAACTTTTTTGATTGGCCAAAATAATAAAAAATATTTTCAAAAATGTCAAATATTTTGTCAAAAAATATTGACTTAGAAAAATATTTGTCAAAACTACCAAAAAATACTTTCAATACTGTATTAGAAATCCCGCGGGAAAGGAGTAAAAAAATCCCGCGGATGTTACGCGGGATTTCGTTACTCGTCCAATTTTCGTGACGTGCGACGTCACAATAAATAAATAAATTAAATTTCAATCGTCGGGATTTCGTTACGGGGGATTTTGTTTTGCGGGATTTCGTAACGATCCCAATGAATGAATGTAGGGTAACAAGATTACGTCACTTTGGTTTTTTAAGTTTTTTGTTGTAATTAATTGTTACCAAGCCCCGTGAAGATAATGTAGACAAAAAAGGATAGCTTTTTTTACTTTTGGGGTGTAAAAAATTAAAGTTCTTACAATTATTGTTGAATTTGATTTTACTTTAAACGTGCAATTCTTGTATGTATACATAGGTAATGTATATATTTATGGATGTAGGAAGGATTGTATGTAAGTATGTATGTATGTCTATTTGGATGGTCGTATAGGTAGTTTTTTTTGGATTTTCATATTTGGATGACATTAAATAGGTTTTAAATGGAGAAAAAAAAAATGTCTATATTTTTTTGAATTTCATTTTATCGCTAAAGTCGTTGTCAAGGGTTAATTCAAAATGCTAATTATTTAAGATAACCTATGTAGGGACTGGGTAATTCACATCAGATGTGACAAAAATCTGGGTCATTTAGGTAATTGGCAATAGTCACGACTCACGAATAGAACCGTATGGGAGGGAGTCTTTTTGGGAAGGCTAATTTTTCTGAAAAAAAGTTGGTTTTCAATTTTAAATTTTTTCAAAAACTAAACGACCTAGGTAGGTACGTAGGCACATATGTTGGTACCTAAATCCATTTGGTTTTTGAAATTCGACTATTAGTTCATATAAATATTAAACAGGTTGGTAGGTACAGGAAAAAACAACAATTAGGTATAGGTAGGTACCTACCTATATGTAAAAATTTTATAAATAAATTAATACAACATCTTTTCACCTTTTTACAAAATTTTAAGTTTGAAAATAATATTTAAATTTTCACTCAAACATCTTGATTGAAAAATTTAATTTAAAAAAATTAATTATGGCTTTAGAAAATCATGTAGTGTATCTTAATACTTTAAACGAGCTATTCTTGTATCTTGTATATGTATATTATTTACATAGGTATATATTTATACATACATACATATATATACAGTCGACTCTCCCCAAGTCGAATTTTCACAGATAGGTACCAAGATTTGTTCGAGTTAGAGAGAGTTTTGGAAAAATTCGAGTTATAGAGAGAAATACATATTTTGTTTGTTTAAAAGGTTTATTTAATAAATTAAGGTTAATATGTATATAAAACAACCAACAACACAAAGAAAAGGATAACAATGTTGTTTTTTTTTTTTTTTAGCGTTCCAACTTTTTAAAAATCTATCTTTTTGTAGAGGTACCAGGGATATGAATAATAGGAAGAAACACGAATTTTGACGATGATGGAGAGAGGGAGTTCGACTTAGAGAATGGTTTTTGTATGGGAAATTGAAGGTAATGATAAAATATGGCAAAAAATTCGAGTTAGAGAGAAATTCGACTTAGAGAGAGTACGACTTAGGGAGAGTCCACTGTATTTGCTTTCTCGGAAATTGCTCTAACGATTTTAATAAAATTTTCAGAGTTTATTACGATGAACGATAAAAAATAAAAAATTGGATTTGGTTAAATCCACCCACTCCCACGCCCACTTTTCTTAATTCCTAGTATGAAGGAAACGGTCGGAAATATCTTTATTTCTCGGAAACGGCTCAAACGATATGAATAAAATTTTCAGAGTTTACTGTTATGGGTACGAAGAAAATTACAAAAAAAATTAGTAAAATCCGCCTATAGCTACGCCCACTTTTATTAGTTTTTGGTTTTTCGAAAACGGCTCCAACGATTTGGATGAAATTTTCAGAATTTATTCTTATGAACGAGAAAAAAAATACAAAATTAGATTTAGTAAAATTCACCCACTGCTACGCCCACTTTTATTATTTCTTAGTCTCTCGAAAACAATTCAAACGATTTGAATGAGGTTACAATAGTTTATTCTTATAACAAAAAATTGAAAAATTCTAAAATCCACCCACAGCTACGTCCACTTTTATAATTGCTTGTCTCGTAAACGGCTATAGCTATTATCGTGAAATTTTCAGAGTTTTTTCTTATGAACGAGAACAAAGTTTGAAAACTAGATTCACTCAAATCCGCTGACTGCCACGCACACTTTTCATACTCCATAGTTTAGTAATGTCTCTATTTCTCGGAAACAACTCAAACGATTTGAAATCTGTTCTACACTCCTAAATTTAAATTAAATTATTTATGTCAATAAATTTTGAAAAATTTGCATGCAAACTCAAAACTTTGATAAAAAAAATGAAAAAAAAGTTTAGACCAATTTTTCCCAAAATTGTGAAATGAAGTAGTATATTTACCTAGGTAATGTGAATTTTTTATAATGTATTACATATTCATATCTGAAAATTTTAATTGTGGGACTTTGAGAAACGTATCTGGGTACCGCTGGGTGCTAGCACGGTATTTATGTAAGCTAGCAATTAAAGAGCAAAAATATCATAAAAAAAGTAGTTTCAGTAATTTTAAATTTTATCAAAAACTAGAAGACATAAAATCATCTAGTTTTTTGGTTAAGAATTAATTAGAACAACGAATTTCAGAAAAAAAATAATAGGTACCTACACAATTTTACAGTTTTGAAAAATTACACTTTAAACTTTTTTATGTTTTTTTTTTCCAAGTTTTGGGTTTTAAACCCGTTTTTTCAAAATCTATTTCACTTCATTTAAAAATTAACTAATAGAATAGAGTACCTACCTATTCGCTTTAAAAAAAAGGGAAAGTAGGTATAATACTTAATTCTAAGTATTACCGTCATTTTTTACGTATTTAGCTGACGATATGTAATGTATGTACCAAAATATTTGTTAAACTACCTATTTACTCGTCTTTTGAATTTAACAAAACACAAACGAACATCAATGCAGTTAGAAATTTAAAACCTACCTATGGAGGTACTTCTCCACTTATTTAAGAAAAAATATCAGTGGCTATAGGCCTACATTCCTACTTCTTTTCTACAATTTAAAATTAATTTAACCCAATAATCACTAGAATAATGGCGAAATTATTTAAGAAACATCTAGGTACCTATATACTACCTATATCTACTTATATAATTTTTTTAAGTGCATACCTGCCATTTATCAGCCTAGGCATCTTTTGTTTTTTTCCGATTTGTTGACAATTTAAAAAAAAAACAATTTTCTACCTATTTAGAAAAGTTGGTAAACTTTTGCATATTGCACTTAAAGGTAAACTTTTGCCCTTTTCGCTTTAGAAACGAGGTTTTCAATCTATTTGTGGTTAGGTACAATAATTATATCTAATATTGTCAACCTAGTAAAAATGTATTTCCTTTACTGAAAAGTTCCCGATTCAAAATTAATAGAAATAAAACAAAAACCAACTATACTAAAATATATCAAAGGGCACGGTAGTGCCCAGCCAAGTTCTGGCACTACACAATTTTTACAGGAACAAACTCAGGCGATTTTCGACCCCCCTCTAACTTCAGTACCATTAAAGTCAGGAACATTTGGTAGGCTAGACAAGCACAAGCACCACACCAAATTTCAACTCCTAAGCGTAAGTGGTTCCCGAGATATAAGACGTCAAAAATCGCGAAAACCGTAACTGACTGACTGATTGACTGAATGACTGACTGACTCACTCACTCACTCACTGACAGATCATCAAAATTATGGAGCACTTCCCGACACCGCAGAATCTTGTTATTTCGCACAACGGTAGGCCTTGTGGTGCATACAAAGGAAAATTTGAGGTTTTCCATTCAGGGGGCGTGGTATCCGCCCACTTTCCCGGAATTATTATAAATTATTTGGAACACTTCCGATTGCTGTAGAATGATGAAATTTGGCAGAGCGGTAGGGCTTTAAGTTTATACAAAAGAAAAAATTTAATATTTGAGGTTTCCATTCAAGGGGCGTGGTATCCGCCTTCTTTCTCAGAATTGCAATCAATTAAATGGGGTACTTCCGATTGTTTTAAAATGATGAAATTTGGTAGAACGATAGGGCTTGAAATGCATACAAAGAAAAAAATAGAATATTTTAGGTTTTCCATTCAGGAGGTGTGGTATCCGCCCACTTTCCCAGAATTGTTATCAATTATATGGAATACTTCCGAATGCTGTAGAATGATGAAATGTGGCAGAAAGGTAGGGCTTTAAGTTTATACAAAAGAAAAAAATTTTATATTTGAGGTTTTGCATTCAGAGGGCGTGGTATCCGCCTACTTTCTCAGAATTGCAATCATTTAAATGGAGCACTTCCGATTGTTGTAAAATGATGAAATTTGGTAGAGCGATAGGGCTTAAAATGCATACAAAAAACAAAATAGAATATTTGAATTATATAAAGCACTTCTGATTGTTGAAGAACTATATTAGTAGGTACATCTAACGAGGTATTACCTGACAACAAATAAATATCTTTGCAAAAAGGAGTGAGATCACAACAAAAAACATAAATGTTAAAAAAACAGCCAAGTTCTTCTATATAAAAATCTGTATAACAACTCAGCCGTGAAAAGTAGTGAGATCTAAAAGTATGCCAAGTTTTTTGTTGTGATAATAAGATACAAAATATATCTATAACCAAGATTTGAACTGTTTCTATTAACTACCTATGTCATAATTTCATATTTTTCCATTCATACACTCTTTAACTCGACCTTCACCGATCATTCAACGAACGCACAAATTTAACACAAAATAAAATGGAAATATAATATACCTACCTATAGATAGACACATCTTCATATTTCTATACGGACATAAGCTGCTAGTGTATAAAAACTGAAAAGGGATATTATGTATGTGTAAATATACTTATTATGCTTAGCCCTTATCGTGCACAAGCTACAAAATAAAGCAGACACCCTTCGCACCTTCTCCTCTTTGTCTTACTTCTCTTGTAAATTCCTATTTGTTTTGCTTGCTTTTTTTGTTCGAACTTCTGTGGATCTTATTTTATTAAGTTCCAAAAAATTTTAAAATCTCGATTTGTGGATGTTTCCGATATGCTAAGTATCTTAAATAGTATTACCACAATTAAAAACTAGATTTATATATTCTAAATAATTGATTCTTTATTCAATGAAAAATGTATGCGCCAGCAAAAGGAACGAATTATATATCAGTCCAATAAACGTGTATTCGAATGTGTAAAGTTTAGCTTTTTTGCGATGAAAGCGCCCTCTGGCTGTGGTGGATGTTGGTCGCCACATGAGCCCCTCACAAGTTTGACGAGTATGAAACGAGGTTCACGAATTTAACTCTGTTTCTTTTCTTTTCAGATTGGTTGTGAGCTGTCATTTTCATTTGTGTGAACGGTTGAGTATCATTTTTCGTCTGCTCGTTTGTTTGTGTTGATGAGAGCAAATAAGCAATACTCACAGTTGATAATGTTGGTGTGAGTGAAACAGCTGAGTTGTCTTCAACGAAGGCTGGTTTGAGTCTCTCTGTTGATGTTGTCGTTGGAATTCCATCGATGTTTATTTTGAAGACAAAATCAGAGATGCGGTCGAGAACTTCGTATGGTCCACGATATGGCTGTTCCAGTGGTTTCTTGACGCTGTCAACTCGGATGAAAACGTGTGTGCATGTGTATAGAGTTCCATGCGAAAGGGCTCTGTTCTTGTTGTGATGTGCTGATGGTGCTGAGCGGACTTTTCTTATGAACATTCGGAACTCCTCGATGAATGATTGAGGATCTGGATTTGATTCCTCGTCAATGAAATACTCACCGGGCAGATGAAGTGTTGTTCCATATAGCATTTCGGCTGCGCTAGCTTTTATGTCTTCTTTAAGACTGGTTCGTAGTCCGAGAAGTACGACGGGCAGTATTTTTGTCCAGTTGTCCATACTGTGGCACATAATTGCTGCTTTTAATGACCGGTGCCAGCGTTGAACCATGCCATTAGACGCAGGGTGGTACGTAGTCGTTTGGACTCTTGTGCATCCGATTAGTTTAGTTACAGCGTCGAATAAACGTGATTCAAATTGTGAGCCTCTATCACTGGTTATTGTTAATGGTGCACCAAAACGGCTTATCCATCTAGAGAAGAAGGCATTTATGACGGTATCGGTTGTTATGTCCTTTATCGGGATTGCTTCTGGCCAGCGAGTGAAGCGATCGATGAACGTCAAACAATAGCGATAGCCTTCGGAAGGTGGCATCATGATGATGTCAAGGTGAATGTGTTTGAAACGTTCACTAGGTATCTCTATATGTTGTGGTATATTTTTCACATGTCGGTGTACTTTACTTCGCTGGCAAGGTAGACATGTTCGTGCCCAGTTGACGATGTCACGATTCATAGTTGGCCAGACACAGCGTTGGCTTATGGCTTTCTTTGTTGCACGGCTGCTGGGATGTGATGGGTTATGTAAGTTTTCGAATACTTTTCTTCTTAGTGGCAGCGGAATAAACGGACGAACGGTTTTGCTGGAGATGTCACAGTAGATAGGAGGTTCTGAATCAACTTTGAGTTGTCGGAGCTTAAGTGATGTGGTTGATTCAGGCTGTAACAGTTGTTGAAGTTCGTCGTCATTTTTTTGGTGATCTGCGATCTCTTTGGTGGAGATGAGGGTAGGCATGTTGATTGTTTCGATCCTTGACATTGCATCAGCCACAACGTTTGACTTTCCAGGAGTGTGGATAATGTTTGTTGTGAACTCGCTGATATAATGTAATTGACGTTGTTGTCTTGGTGAGGCTTTATCCGATCGTTGCGAAAAGGCAAAAGACAGAGGACGGTGGTCAGTTCGAGCATGTGCTTGAAGAATTGTATGCCTCTGTAGATAGCAAGCAATTCACGGTCGTAGACACTAAAAGTTGACTCAGATTTACTAAGCTTTTTTGTAAAAAATCCCAGTGGTTGAGGAATGCCATTGACGGTCTGGTCGAGTGCTGAGCCGATGGATTTGTCTGATGCATCACAACGTAAGAACCTTGTTTGGTATCGGGAATACCATTTGGACGGCGTCAACTAACAACTGCTCGCATTGTTCAAAGGCGTCTTCTGCATAGGTGTTCCAGATAATATTGGTTTTGTCATTCTTCTTCACAGTAGGTGCCAATTCAATAAGTGGAACGTGGACTTCGGCTGCGTTTGGCATATTGAGTCGGTAGAAGTTCCATGATCCCAAAAACCTTCACAGTTCGGCAACAGTTTTTGGTTTGGGGTAGTTACGAATTGCCCCGACTTTCTCTTTAGGTGGTTTGATGCCCAATTCGTTGATTCTATAGCCAAGATAGTCGACGGTTGGTTGACCAAATACGCACTTTGATACGTTGATGGAAAGTCCATGTTGTTGGAGTTTCTCAAGGACTATTCGTAGGTGTTGCTCGTGTTCTTCTAGGTTCGTCGATGCGATTAGGATATCGTCAATGTATACGTTGCAAAAATCGAGTCCCCGAAAAATGGAATCCATCATTCGTTGGAATGAGCAGCGCAGCGTTGCATAGTTCGAAGGTCATTACATTGAACTGAAATAGTCCGAACGGCGTGATGACGGCTGTTTTTGGTCGGTCTTCAGGTAGCACAGGTATCTGGTAATAAGCGCGAGTCAGATCGAGGGTTGAAAAAACTTTACATCCGTGGAGATTGAACATGAAGTCACGTACGTTGGGAATAGGGTAGCGATCTGGAATGGTGATTTCGTTCAGACGGCGTGGCGGTAGTCACCGCAGGCGCGCCATTCTCCGTTCTTCTTTTGCACCAGATGCAAAGGACTTGCCCACTCGCTCTTGGACGGTTCACAGATACCTTGCTGCAGCATTTTGTTGAATTCAGTTTTTGCGGCTTGAAGTTTTTCGCCTGCCAGGCGACGGGCTCTTTCAGCAACGGGTTGTCCTTTTGTTGTTATGTAGTGTTGGACACTATGTGCAGCTGTTTTGCACGCGACTTGTTTGGTGACATTCTCGAATTCCTTCAGTAGCTTGTAGTACGGGTGGTTGAAATTTACTGTAAGAATGGTTGGTTGTGAAGAAAGAACACATTTTGATGGAGCGAAAAGGTTTGTTTCCGCATCTATCAGTCTTCGGCGACGAAGATCGACGAGCAGGCCGTGATGTTTGATAAAATCTGCACCGAGAATTGGTTGTGTGACATCAACTATGGTGAAAGTCCAAAGGTATGATCTTCGAAGACCAAGGTTGAGTGTTATGGTTTTTGTGCCAAAGGTGTCAATGGTGGATCCGTTCGCTGCAAATAGTTTAGAGTTTGTTAGAGATTTGTTTTTCTTACTTTCACCTATTTTTTTTTTTTAGGAGTGATAGAAATATCGGCCCCGGTATCCACCAAAAACTTAAGACCACTTGTTTGGTCGGTTATTTGCAGGCGTGTTGTTAAAACACCTTCAGAGGTGCCTGCGCGGTTATCTGAAGGGTTTAGTGGTTTAAAGTTGCTGTTTTGTTTGCGAAATCACATGGTTCCCTGCAATTTCGTGCCTTATCTCCAAATTTGTTATGAAAATAGCAGTTTCGTTTCTTGTCGCTTCGTGAACGACTTGAAGATCTAGAATGGCTGTTCCTTCTCAGTTTTATACGGAGATCTTTGATCTCTTTTGAAAGCGCATTAACCTGGGCGTCTAGTCCTGGTGGTTCTAGTCTTGTAGTAGATGGTTCAACAGATTCCACCGCTATGATGGATGGGCGCGAAAAATCTATGATTTTTTCGGCTTGAATGGCTAACTTGGTTAGGTCAGTTAGCTCGCTTATTGCCAAGATGCCTCTTATTTGTTCGGGAAGTTGTTCGAGGAAGAGCGTACAAAGAACGTTTTCTGGAAGGGCGCTTTCAACAAATCTTGCACAGGGCGCAAGTTTGGCTGAGGCCGGCCCTGCTTAAGTGCATTAATGAATAGCAGGTGATTGCACACGAAACAGGTTTTTTACAGATTATACAGATCATTATGATGAGCATAGAGTACCTATATTATCTAGAGAACCGACTTAAGGGGTTTGTTCTCTTTCGACCTACAAGCTGCTAGAACACTGAAATCTACTTTTTCATAAGCATGTATTAGTGGTCCCGTGCATTTTAAATGGGAGCCAATGCCAACACTTCTTTGAGCAAAAGTAGACACGCTCAGTTTGAAATATGGAGGATTATGCGCTCAGATATTCAAAATAAGAGTCCGTTAAATTCAAAAAATAAAAATTAAATTAATTTTTTGCTTTTTGGTTTTTATCTTTTTGACGGATGCTTAAAAAAATCTCAAAATCATACAGATGATAGATATTGGTTATCTAATTGTTTTGTAAATTTTTAGATTTTTCAATTTTTTTTTAACCGAGATATAGACATACTTCTGTTGTTTTATTTATCACCTCATAACTCTTAAGTTATTGCATCCATAGGATTAGTTTTTTTTTAATTCGCATCTAGAAAAATAGACAATTAATTTGATATATAATACATAACTGTACACCCTACACGACCTTCACAATAGTTAAATAAGAAACCAACAAAATCTCGGAAAAATTGAAAAAAAATGGGGTTGTTGTTCATTGCCAACCGACGTGTTTCAGTGGGAATTGCCCAATTTTTGCTAAAATTGAAAAACACCCGATTTGCGGTCACTTAAAAGCTTATATCTTTGGATCCAATGGTTGGATTTTCAAAATTTAAAATTCAAATTAAAGCCAGAATGACAGTCGAGTACCAGCTATAAAAAAAATTTCAAAACCGTTAAAAATTTCTTACTAAAAAAATTTAATTAAGTTTTGGAGAATAATTTTCGTCGAGGCAAACGTAACGAAGAAGAGGAATACACAAGAAAAAAAATAAAAAAAAGTTTGCTACTAAGAATATACTGGTTGGAGGGAGATAGTAATTCTAAAGACGGTGGAGTGTGTGCAACAAAACAGCATAACCTTGGCAAATTGGGTTCGCATCGGGAAAAAATTTGCTATACATATGTAAGTATGCACGTTTGTGGTAGGTATTTTTCATTCATTATTTGTTAAGGTGCCGTCATATGCTTAGTTTGGTTGGCTGATAACTTTTATTCTAATAGTCGGATCGTTAAGGTTGAGGTCTTAAAATTTAGGTTGAATATTTTTTACAAAATCTTTGCAGAGTAACATAAAAGTACATATGTTTACAATACAATATGTGTAAGATAGGTACAATATATTAATAATTATTATTAATCATTAATTTTGTCTATTAAGGTAGCCATTTCTTTTCCTTTCTCTTACAATCTTTAAAGCTATTGACTATAGTTAATAATCAATTGTATCTTACACATACTGTATGTGTATTGTAAACATACTTTTATGTCACTCTGCAATGATTTTGTAAAAAATATGTAGCCTGATATTCAACCTGAATTTTAAGACCTCAACCTTAACGATCCGACTATTAGAATAAAAGTTATCAGCCAACCAAACTAAGCATATGAAGGCACCTTAACAAATAATGAATTAAAAATACCTACCACAAACATGCATACCTACATATGTATAGCAAATTTTTTCCCGATGCGAACCCAATTTGCCAAGGTTATGCTGTTTTGTTGCACACACTCCACCGTCTTTAGAATAACTATCTCCCTCCAACCAGTATATTCATAATAGCAAACTTTTTTTTATTTTTTTTCTTGTGTATTCCTCTTCTTCGTTACGTTTGCCTCGATGAAAATTATTCTCCAAAAATTAATTAAATTTTTTTAGTAAAGAATTTTTGACGGTTTTGAAAATTTTTTTATAGCTGGTACTCGACTATCATTCTGGCTTTAATTTGAATTTTAAATTTTGAAAATCCAACCATTGGATCCAAAGATATAAGCATTTAAATGATCGCAAATCGGGTGTTTTTCAATTTTTCAACTTTTTGATCTACTGGTACCAATTGTTTTTGTATCAACAATTCACACGTATTCACGGACAGGGAATTTAAGAGAGTTTTCTCTCATTGAGCTAAAATAAATTTTGAGGGTGTTTCAGGCAAGGGGGGTACGAGTCGGTTCTCTAGATAATATAGGTACTCTATGATGATGAGAATGAGGCAAAAGAAAGAATAAGCGTCTCACGATTGAAAGCTACTCAAAGAGAGTTCCACGCTGAAAGGTATGTCCTGTTGTTGGCCCAATGTGGAGCCTGGTAGGGTGAGTTGGGAAAAGCGTATACACGATGAGTTTCACAGACGAAACTGCCTAAGAAAAAAAATTTAACTTAAGGGAGAAAGTAGAAGGTCCTTATAGTATTTTTTTAGTCAATCTAATAGAAAAACCTTCCACAAATTTAACCACATCTTAGAGGCCTTTCCTTATATTTGAAGAAAAAACGAAAAAACGAAAAAACTCTGATTCACTTTACAATTTCACGAAGGCGTTTGTGTGCGTATGCCGTATGGCAATAATTTAAAAAGCATATGAAAGAACCATTTATTGTCTTTAAACGTGTGCAACCAGTTTTTTAATAGTTGGCAAACAGCAAAAGATATTTTAAAAAATGTACTATGTATTTTCAGATTTTTGAAATTGCTTATCCGTCTACAGTTTCATAGATAAATTAGTGCTTTGATTGAAACGAATTCTGTCTTATTTTAAAGGTATTAAAAGTATCTTCAAACGTGTGTGAGCCAAAAATCATAATACAGTAAGATTTCGAAAATATATTGATTTAAAAACAGTAAAAATACAGTTTTTCAACTCGTTTTTTCGAATATATATTTAAATAATTTTGTTAGTGAACTAATCCTTTCCGAAACATTTATATTTTTAAATTCAAATTCAATCATAAAAATTAATCATTAACTATGTATTTTATATAAAAGAAAGATTTTTTAAAACCTCTACCTAAAAAGAGATTTTAGTTCAAAAACAAATTATTTGTTTTAATTTTTTCTCCAAGTGACCGCTAGAGTGTGTATGAAAAGGAAAATAAAAAAAAGGTCTAGGCAGTTCATTTTAACATTAGAAATGTTTTTTAACAATGAGAAAAAATCAACAGAATTTCAAAAAAGTGTAACGCCGAGTAGAGAAAGAGGGCGAAGCGTCAGGGGAATAGACAAAATTATTGCGTTCATGCTATGTTCTTACTGGTTACAAACATGTTATCGATAGTTTGTATGAAAACTCCATGTTTTTTACTGTCATGGCGTCGCTTATCCCCGCTTTCGTTTTTTTCAACCAATTCTCCTCTGGCTTGCAAAAAAACACGCCTAGAATAAGAATTGAATTGAATTTTATTGAGACTTAAGAAAATTTTACGGATTACAATTCATAATATATATTACTTAGCAAAGCTATGTTTAACTGCGGCTATAATGTATTGCCTGCTCTATCTAGTTACATTTTTGGGAAGCCTCGTGGCTGTACATTTATGATATATTAAAAATATATAGTCATTCTGCTCTTGCTCAGGAGCAATATTTCAGTTACGTGTTGGCTGTTGCAACGGATAAAAAAATATACATAATATATACAATACCTACAAATACAAATACCTTTCAAACTAATAATGCCATAGAATACATTTATACATATATATAAAATTTCATGTTATAGAGCGAGAACGCTCTATGTGGAATTTTCAAAATTAATGAAATCACTTTTGCATGTATGAGTTATTTAAAGACGATTGTTTAAATACAATTTCAATTTTTACATAAATTCACTTCTTACGAGTTGTTTTAATTAATTTTAAAGCACATGTTGGGGGCAAGGCAATAGAAAATGTAAAAGGGTATAACTTAGTAAAACACTAAAAACAATAATGATTGAATATAAAAGATAATTCACTTAAACTTTTAACATATTATGAGCAGTTATAAAGAGATAATTATTCACTTTAACAAATTTTCTTATATGATGGTCATCTCACTGATTTGGTATGATGCAGGGCGGTCATCCTTTGTCCATTGTTGTGATGAAGGTTTGTCAACTGTTATAAGCACAATGGGTGCTGGTAGCCTGGGGACTAGATTAGCAATTGCTGGAGTGTATGTATTTCCGGTTTTGATCCAGATGGAATCCTTCCCCAAAAGAAGTTCCATGCTAGGATTTCATGTGGGCAACACGTCAGTCACGGTCACATGATACAGTTGTGTAGCGGGTAATGTTGTACCACGCCAGAGTCCCGTATTAACGGGATAGGCTTTAAGTCTAGATCAAGTGGCCCTCGGGAACTAGCCTTTCAGTTGCTGGAGTGTGTACACAACTACTGTTGCCATCCAGGTGGACTCCTCTCTCCTAAGAGTACCAACTTTCGATGAGGTGAATGATTATTTTTTAAGAAAAATAATCTACTTTGCTATTTTTAATAAAACTGTACATGCAGGTTGTGCCGCTGGAGACACAACCTGCTTCGTTGCCTCCTACTCTCAAACTCCCGCCTAGAATAAGAAGAAGATGATAAAACGGACACCAAAAAAAGGAGATATGTTCGTAGGCAGGGATGGCCACTACATTTTTCACATTTACTACGTAGTTTATGTAGCTAAACGTAGTTAAATGTAGTTAATGAAACAAATTTTAGCAAACTTATGTCGAATTCTTTTCAACAAAAGAATCGATTTTTTTTCTAAAAAGAATCGAATTTTTTCTGTCGTTGAAAGGAATACGAAAAGACGAAAAGAATCGATTTTTTTTTGTGATTGTGTGTGTGGCACTTGACAGCAGCAAATTTTGAAGTAAAATATCCAGAAAATATTCAATTTGGAAATTATTATTAATTGAAAAACAACCACAAATATTTACTATAAAATTCACCGAAAATTCGTTGCAACCAAAAACACAATTTATTTTCATAAAAAAAAATTGTTTTCTTAAAACACTGCGGCATTGAATTTGACATTTTTAGAAATTTCAAATCTTGCAAGTGTGTGTGCAAATCGGTGTAAAATCTTTCTTGAATCTTGCAAAATTAGCAAGATTTGTTTTGACAGAAAAAATTCGAATTGTTCAGAAAAAAAATCGATTCTTTTAGAAAAAAATTCGATTCTTTTGTTGAAAGGAATTCGACATTAGTTTCAAATATCAAATGATCTGTCAGAATTTTGAGTTAAAAAGTTCAAATTTTTATTGAAATTTTATTATTTCTCTAAATTTACTTTGTTTGTACATATATGAAAACGTAACAATTTGTAGAAAATAAGACGTGTAGTTTATTAAATTAACTATCGCTAAATATTTCATTCATAAATTAGAAAAATACTTCTCCTTATTTGGAACGATTGAATATAATTCAATTAAAAGGTCAAGTGACCTAAGACCCTTATAAAAACCAAAGCATGAACATACTGTGAATTTTATTTTTTTAAGTGAGTAGTTTTTTAAATTATACACTTTTACTGCTCAGTTCATGATAAATGTCTGATGAAAAGATACATTACTTTTCTTCACAGAAATCCTCATATTGATCGCGTCAGGTAAAGGAGAGGGTAGTTTTTATTCTTTTCTTCCTCAGGGAAAAAATATGCAAAAAAAGAGAGCGTCGTGGAAGAATTATTTTTCTTCTCTCTCAAAGTATACTTTACAAAGCAGACGAGTGGATCTAGACAACGAACTGCTGAACTTATGCATTACTTTTCAACGATTGAATCATCGCATAACATTACCTACTAAAATAGAATCTTTTGTATTTTGTTAGTTGATCATATAGTATATCCTTAAAGTTATTGTTATTTGGGCTTTTATGATCATTCTAAATGGATGCAATTAATTGAAAACAACTAATTCATATTTTACCCAACGTTTCGCTTGGCTAATTTCCAGCTTCCTCAGGGGTTTATATTTATTTAGCTTTAAAACAAATTTGAAAAAATGGCATTATGATACATATATATTTATAATATTTAAAATTTTGTTTGGTCTATTGCACTTACTTATTCTTTGAATTGTTTACATTTTAATTAGAAATTTAATAAATTAACATTTAAAACAAAAAACAATACTGAAATGAACAATTAAAAACAAAATTTTTTTTTAATAAATTAAAACACTTATCGGACAACAAAACTTAGAGCTAGTATCACTTTTTATCACAGATCAATTAATAATGGCTACACTGTATGCAGAGCTTATATTATCTATGTCTTCTTGATGATTCATTGTTTTTGTCATTTTTTGTTGAATTCGAAGACTTTCCAATGTATAGCGGGTGGTGGTGCGGTTCTCTTTATCCAGTATTGTCACATTTTCAAAGTCTGCATTGTGATCGTTGTCTACCATGTGTTGTGAAAGTGCTGTAGCTGTTCTCTTCTTTCTAATATCAGCTTCATGTTCTGACAATCTCACTGCAAGTTTGCGTTTTGTTGTACCTATGTATATCATGTTACACTCCTCGTTGCATTTACCTTTGCATGGTATTTGGTATACTACATTGTGTTGTTCTGTTTTTTGTGTGGGTGGTTTTGTTTTTGTGAAGATTGTGTTTAGGGTTTGATTGGATTTGTGTGCGAACGTTATTCTTTCTCTGTCAATTGGAATTGTTTTGTTAAGAGTATGGTTATCAGTTAAATGTGGGATATAGGTTAAAGAGAAGAATCTAGGGTTGTCAGATTTTTCTTTTAGTGTTTTTTGTTGGTTGTTTTTATTTTTCATTTGGTGGATCTTTTAATTCCACATTGAACTCACTTGATTTTTGTGTGTCAGGTAAAAGAAGGAAGTGTTTCGAAATTTTGCCCATTTACAAAGCAGACAATGTGCAAAAAATCATGATCTGGTGAAACTATGCATTACTTTAGAGTAACTAAATCAGTGCTTGCTGTTTCTTCGAAGAAGGGGCATTTGAATTCAATAGGTGTGCTTTATTCATTGCTGCATTCATTTTCTGCGCTGGCTATGCAACGATGAATAAAACACAGCTAATGTTGAATTCAGCTAAATTTTTCAGTGAGGATGAAATTTCCTACTGGGCTGGTGTGCGGTATATTTTGATTGCTTGGTATTGGTGTGGTAGGCGTTTAGTGTTTATTTGTTTTGTTATTTTTTTTTTTAGAAATTTTGATAGGTATATAAAATATAGGATTTTTGTTTGACAATATCATTTGCGCATTATCATTGAGTATTTATACATAGAGAAATCAAGATAGTTTCAATCTTTCCCCACAAGGTGTCGCCTGTATGTCCATAATGAAAAATATTCCATTTTAAACTAAAACACTCAAAAAGAACAAAAAAGCTCAAGTAGAAGAAAGAAAAAGAACAGAGAGAATTTTATATTTACTCAAAGTATTTTTTTCAATAATTTGGTTTCTATGAAGTAGACAAAAAAGTGTGACAAGTAAATAGCATCGCATCAGATATCTACACATTTTATTGAAATTCGCATTTTGATTGAAAATGAAAAAATGACAATTTCTTTAAACACACATAATAATATGTAGGTATTTTGATATTTGGGGAGAGTACGATAACTTTGGTGCCAAAAATTGATAACGATTTTTTGTAGAGGGGTCAAAAACAAGCATTTTTTGCTATGGAAGGGGGTCTATCTCTCTCTGTTTAGAAGGTAGGAGCAATTTTAGAAAAATATGACTTAAAATAAAAAAAAAAATATTTAAAAACAACGGCAACACTTACAAAGAAGTACTATACCGGTTTTGAAATCCAGAAATCTGTTTTTTAATCGTAAATTTAAATTAAATTATTTATGTCAACAGTTTTTTAAAAATTCGCATGCAAACTCAAAATTTTAATAAAAAAAATAAAAAAAAAGTTAAGAACCATTTTTTTCAAAATTGTGAAAGGAAGTGCTAAATTGGCTTTTTGTGGTCAATGCCTATATCAATTCTGAATCGAACACAATTATTGGTATGGCTTTGGGAGATATACATATATGTATATGTAGGACCACCCCATAACCAAAGTACCTAAGGATTAAGAAAAAATTCAAATACATACATACCTATGTATGTTTCATTTATTAAAACAAAAATATTTATGTATATTTATCTAAATAAATTATGCATCATTAGTAAATATTGAAAATAAAAGTTTTTTCTAACCCAATTTGAGATATAGTATAAGGAATCATTTTTAAAGGTTAAGATTTGTATGTATAGACATGGATGGATGATGGACTTGATCTCACATAACTTAATTGCGTGCCAAGATCTTAATTAAATTAATAGATAAAAGTAAATAAGTAGGTAGGCAGCTGAATACCTAATAAATTAATGGGTTTTCTCGAAATTTTCTTATAAATAGAGGTTTAAGTGCGTACTTTAATATGTAGACTGTTGTATTGAAAGAAATTTTCTATTCAAATGGCATTTTAAAAAATATTATAGATATTTTTACTGACCAAATTGAATTATAGTTCAAAAAAGTGGATAAGATATAAAATCTTGTTATCCATCGGCTTTATGGTCACAATGGTTATGGCAATGAAACAATTAAGTTTACATTAGCTTTTTCCAACTTTATTCCACATAAAAACAAATAATGAATATAACAACTTTTAAAATTGAATAAACAATTAGTAAACTTACGTCATTTGGAAAAAAAAAGTAAAAAGTATAAATTGAATTTACATTTGCAAAAATTATAATAAATTATTTTAAATAAAAATAATGCACTTCAAAATTAAGTTTTGTCTATATACTTTATATAAGAAATAAAACAACAAGAACTTGACGTTTAGTCAGAAACTAAGGAGCAGTATACAGCGGATATGTTTTGTGTATCAAGTTTTCGGTTCATATTATTGCTGTTGTTAATGATGTGCAACGTTTCCAATGTGTATCGCTTTGACGAATGTCGTTCAGTCTGAAGAATTTTGACATCTTCGAAGTCTGGAGAATGGCCGCTTTCAATGATGTGACTGGCCAATGCAGTCTTTCCAGGATTATTGGATTTGATATCTGATTTATGGTTAGACATGCGTTGGCGGAGCAACTGTTTCGTGGTGCCAATGTAACATAAATTGCAGGGATCATCCTTCTTGCCTTTGCAGTTGATTTTGTATATCACATCGGTGGCTTTCTCTTTGTCTGGCTTGACTTTAAATTTTGAAAAAAGATGGCTTAGTGTATTATAGGATTTGTAAGCCAAAAGAACGTTTTCAGATTTCTTGACGGCAATCTTTTTAAAGTTTCCGGGTACATATACAACACTTTTGTAGTAACCAGTACGACGATCTCTGTTTGAATTCACTGCAGTATTGTTTTTATATTTCAGAATAAGACCACGAATAGTGGAGTGAGGAAATCCGTTGTCTCTAAGCATTTTGATTATTTTCTTCTCATTGGCGTGATGAAATGTTTCGTCACTCAATGAAAAGACCATGCCTATTAGATTGGAAGCCGTGTTGATAATGATGTGTTTGGCTTGGTTGCTGTAAAAATTTATTAATCTTCCTGACGCTGTAGGTTTTTGATGCCAATCAAACATAAGAAGGTCGTTCCGTCTAATAATTTTTACATCAAGAAATGCAAGTTCACAATTTTTTTCGTTCTCAATGGTGAATTGTATCTTTGGGTGAAATGAATTAAGCGAATTAAGAACATGTTCAATTTTTCGTTTATTCATTATCGCAAAGATATCGTCTACATATTTTGCCACAAACCTAGGTTTTTCTTCCATTTGCACAACTTCCATCAATCTATGGCTTACCGAAAATACATAAGAACAAAAAATAATTAATTCAATTTCCATAGAAAACCATGTTGTGCTAATTTAATTTCGATTTTTTTCTATTTTTTTTTCAAATGGGGTACTTAATTCGAGCTAGCGGAGTACCTAAATAATCAAAAAGATTTGGGTCGAAAAAAATTCAATTGTTCGAGAAAAACCGAAATGAAGTTAGCAGAACATGGTTTTGTATGGGAAATTAGAAAAATATTTATTTTTATTTTAAAAAACAATTTTTTTGTAAACTTGTTTTGGATTCCTAGAGCACTTAAATAGATCCTAAATACTAGACTAAAACTTTTTTTTTCCTTGTATTTAAGTATTTTCCGGTAATTGGTCTGCTAACTTGAAATCAAGTTAGCAGAACGTAATTTACAACAAAAGTACTGAAGCACTTAATTTTGTTGTTGGGTACTTAATTAGCACTTAATAAGCGCGATGACGTCACAAAAAAATTTGTTCTGCTGACTTTGGTCTGCTAACTTGAGGGACATATTTATCTCAATTTTTTTAGTATCTAAATGAATTCATAAAAAACAGGGACATTTTTGGTTCCCTATTATCTGCGAAGAATTTGCGGGGTGTTATTTTAAGGAAACAGAACTTTTATTCTCTCTTAAAAGTAATTTCTCTCCGTCCGAGTTTTGAAGGCTTAAGCTACATTACGTTTTGCAAATTCCTAGGTCGCGCTAAATAAATAACGTAAAGTCGGTGAAAAGCCTGTCAAAAGCCCGACCGTCCGAAGCGTGGTTGTGGTTTGGCCATCAGTATCGGCCGCTGGACAAACGGATGCGCCATGCCCCATCCGTTTAAGTTATCATTTGCGGGCGGTAGGCTACTTTTTAATTTAATATCTTTTTTTCTGGGGGTGGACAAACGATGGACAAACGAATCTGATATATTTGGACCCAAAATTTTGAGCGCGGGGTTCTTATACGATACAGTTTTTTGTACAACTTCTCGCCTAAGCCAAATTTGCCACAAATAATTTGGCTGAGTCCATTTTCAATAGGAATTGGTCTTACACTCGTCGTTTATCCTTCTCCTTCGCTGTCTCCAGATCCAGATCCCATTTTTTGTATTACAACTTGAGTAAGCTTGCATGTAGTTGGCCCCCCGACTTTCGAGTTGGGCAAAGTTGGTAATTGCAATCGTTTGTACACGTTTGTACAAGTTTTATAATTTGTACACCTACTTTTTTTTTAAGAAATTTAAATAAAATAGCATGTAGTTAGCCCCACAAAATTTTGAACGTATTAATTTAAAAAATCTGGAAATGCAATTCGATGGATAATCGTTTGTACAAGTTTGTGTTTTTTTTTTTTAGTTTTTACATGTCCCAAAATTTTATGGCCCAACATTAAAAAAAAAAAAATTTGTAAAATGTTTGAATACAATGGAATCGTTTGTACATTTTTTATATGTAATGATTTTTCATAGCGTTAATTTTTTTAAATTTTAGTTTCTTTCTATTTTTAATTAATTATTCAAAATTATCGAAAAAAAGGAAGTAGGCCCCTCGAGTTGGGAAAAGTTGTTAAATGCAATCGTTTGCAATTCGTTTGTACAGTTTTAGAATAATTTGAACACTCACCGTTTATGTTTTATTAGCACTTCAAAAATAAATTGCGGTAGTTTGGCGCCCTTCATAATCCCATCCGATAAACAAATCGTTAACACATTTCCTACAATAAATATTTTCGTTTGTACGTCCCAATTTTATTTTACAAAATTTTTTTTTTAAATATACTATCGTTTTTTACATTTCCTGTAACGGTTTTTCATGGTGTTTTTTCTTTTAATTTAAATTTCTTTCTATTTTTAATTAATTATTTAAAATTTTGGGACATACGTAAATATAGCTCATGTACCTGCCTACTTTAAATTTTAAAACTATCAAATCGATAAATGTATTCGTGTGTCCGTGTATCAGACGCGGATCCAGGAATTCAGTTTGGGGGGGGGGGGGGGTCAAATTGCCCACGATCAAAAGTTATAAAATATAGGTCCTTAATACAAACATGCGTAGCATAGAATCTTCTATGTTATCGAAATAAAAAAGTCAGCGATACAAACCAAAAATTATGATTTATTTAATATAAACATAGAATAGGTGTATGTACAATGTATGTACATCAGTCGTATTTATTAGATTTCAATAGAACACTCTTGTTCCAACTAGGCACTGTCTAAATATTTGGACATCTCCTTATTTATAAAGGCATTCCAACAGCTGTCTAAATATGTTCTCAAACACTCACAAACATCCCTGTAATCTGTCAATTTCGTGAACATTTGGATACTTTCAATGAACATTTTATTTAATTTTAAGCTTTTTGTGCATTGAACATACCCACTTTAGAATAGGTTTGGACAGCCAATTGCAGTGTCTAAGCTAGACACTCGATGGAACATGATTATAAATAAGATTTTGTAGTTGGACAGCTGTCCAAAGTTAGACATACTTTGGAATGGGTTTATAAATAAGACTATTATATTATTTCAAAGTATATTGCACTTTTCAATTGTCTTTAAGAAATAAATTTATATGATAAAATCAAGCTTTGTTTTCTTTTTATTAGAAAATTTTACCTTTGAAGCGACGAATGTTTCTATTATCATACCACTTGACAAAACTTTTTTAACAGCAACACAGTACAAATACTCGTAATACTAACACTTATAACATGACATTTTTAGCAAGAAATATTTTTGGAATATAAAAGTATCCAATATCCTAATCCTATTGCTAAAAAATCAACAAATTGTAATTAAAAAAAAAATGTTTGAAGCCAAAATGGCAAATTAATTCCCTGCAAAACTAATTAGGTATTAGGTTCATATTATAAGAAAACCACAAAATCAAAACTTTTACTTTTTTATTTTCTTAGTTTCAAAATTTAATGAAAATAACTTTTAATGAATTGTGTGTAAATATAACAGAATAGAATTATGAAACTTTCGATAGCTTAATATTCTACATCCCTTGCAGTAAAGCTTACCTGCAGTTTCATCGAGTGTGATTTCATTACAAACAACATTTGAATACTTCATTTATAATTATTAATATTATTGAGGGTAAAATGCAAGTAAATGGCACAATGTAGTTAATGGATCCTTTTGCAATTTGCACTAACAAGTGTTCCTTAAACATCTATAGTAATCGATAGTTTTTAACTATCGAAAACATCGATGTTTTCAAAACTATCACAAGTGCCAAAAATGTGTGTTTGTTTTTAAACCAACCTTTTTTATCTCTTTTTTTTCTTAAAAAAACTGTATAATGTTCCTACTATTGGAAAATAGTATTGTCCAATGAAAAATTGCGATAAAAACGGAACAAGGGAATTGCCAATTTTTTCCTTTGCATACCAGCTACTTCCGATAGGATTTTTGCAAAAGCTGTGCTGTGTATGGGCGTTTTTTCTTTTTAGTTCAGAGTTGTCATTTTCTTTGTGTTCAGCTATTCAACTCCGTCTGCTCTATCAATTTATTCTGAGCTCATAGACCGCGCTCTGAACATGCTTTGAACATGCTCATAGCGAAAAAAGAAACATAAAATTGGAGCTCTGAATGCTCTGAGCTAAAAAAGAAACCCGATTTCTTTTTTGACAGTTCAGGCTCTGCTCAGAACTAAAAAAGAAAAACGCCCTATGTAACTCTCGCATCGATAAAATTGTTCCAGAAACGTTGAAAGACGGAACAAAACTTACCTATATGATTATCTTGACTTGTTTTTATCGTTGGAGAGTTACAGAACGTAGGAACTGACCAGATATTTGATCAGCGCTTTCCGCAACTCACCCCCAAAGCGTCAAATGAATTATTATTCTTAAAACAATATGATGAAATATTTGGTTAAAAATGAGTCATGGTTAAAAATTAAAAATGTTCTCTTTGATCAAATACTATAAAATATTTACAAACCTAACTACTCAAAAAAAAATCATTTATTTGCACTTATTTTGTTGGAAACTATCGATAACTATCGATTTTATAGGGTATTTTTCGAAAACTATCGCCAACTATCGCAAGTGACAACTATCTATGTTTAAGGAAAACTGGCACTAACTTCTTGGTTTGGCAGTCAATTTGTTGGTTTGAACAGTTGCATTTTCATCTCAACAATAACCTTGTTCATTTACTTCCCAAATTACCCATTTCTATCATTTTTAGCCCGAAAGACTGTCAAAGTTCATATTAAAAAAATAAATCTGGTAGAATCTGGCAGTTTCGGGCAAGTATGCGAACAAACATAATATTAATAACGCGTAAAATGTATGTTCACATTTTTTGTTAAAAATCGTGTGGTACATAACATATATCGTCAGCCCAGTATTGGAGTGATACATATGCATTTTCACCATATTTGAGTTAGGAATATTTCCTTAGTGACAAAAAGGAGATCTTTCTGTTTATGTAATTAAATCTGTCCTATCTCTATTATTACTAAAGATATCAGTGTTTCAAATGATCTAAACGCACTTTTGTCAGTATTGGTCTGCCGCATAAGGCTTTGTATTAGAAGGTCATAATTTTGTATGAACTTTTTTCAAATATCTTAAATGCTTTAAATGACCTATACGTACAATTGAACACAAAATATGCCTTTTTTGGAAACCCATGGTTCAGTTTTGAAATGATCTATATATACAATTCTTTTTAAATACTGATTCATATGCATTATGTTTTTTCAGTATTTAAATGATAGATACAAACCAAACTGCAAGGCAAATTTTCAAACATTAAATATGATTTCAGTACATAAGTGATACACACCTACAATTCGTTAAAATTGAATCAAAAACTACTTTTAACGGTACCAGTCATAAAACCTTTTTATTTTCGACTTTCTCGTTAACCGATTTCGATCAAAATGTTCATGCAGATGGTCCTTAAGTTTAAATTATTGCATACAAAAATTACAGGTTAATTTTTTTTTTTTTTAAATAAAAGTTTTATTTTATATTTCCTCTTTTTGTCTTTTGTAGGTAGTTAAACTATTTTTTTATAGAATTTTAAAATCCTGAAATGTCGGATTTTAAGATATCAGTCATGAACGAACAAGGAAATTTTCGAACACTTTTTTTCTTTTAAAAGTTACCTTTGCTTGTTTTGTCTATGAAAAATAAAGTTCAACACAAAAAACAATAAGCAAAATAAAATAACAGTAATTTTAAAAAATGCATTTTTTTTTACTTTTGTATGAAAATATGCCCTATACGCATCCAAAAAAGACAATCGTGTTCCATATTAAAATGCCTCATAATTTGGTCAAATAGTGCCTCATACCATACAAATAAGCATTATTTGAGAAATAAAGTTATGCCACATATGGGGCATTTCATTTGAAGCGGACAACAAAAAAATGGGTGGGTCTTGAAATCCGTTAATTTTTTGATTATTTGTACTTTGTATAGTCCTTATAACGAGCATGAAAGGATTTTGATTTTGCAGACCTGGTTGTGGATTTATGGGCTTGCAAAGCTTCGACACGGTATGTGGTAGCGTTTTAATGCAATGTTTTACTTAATTAAGTAAAGGCATATAAAAATGGTTTCAATGGTGGAATATATAGTCGGACGTGCAAAAATAGCCTTTTTGTATGAAAAATCCGAAATCCAAACGTTCAAATCCAATTTGGAGTAATCACAGACTTTTGATATTTTCTTTTCTTAGCTCATAATGTTGATTATACAATATAGATATCACATGCCAAATTTGAAAACGGGATCTCTATTCATTAGAAAGATACATATTTTTTAGCTTCTAATATTTTTAGAAATTTTATTTTATGTATACTATTTTCCACACCACCGCTGGGATAGAGTACTTGGCGCGTTTTTTTATGTGGTTTCCCCAGGAGGCCTAATCCACGTTCAAAAACCATGCAAAAAGAAAAAAAAATTAAATTCAATTATTCCATGCAAAAAACAAAAACAAAATTCAGCTACTCCCAGCTCTCAATGTAACCAAGTACACGCGGGTTTATTACCATTTTTATTTTAACGGTTTAACAAGCTTGCTTTCATCTGACCTACTTGTTCTCCTTACAATGAGCCCATTCGTCGTTGGAACGAAAGAGTGAAAAGTTTTAGTTCCCGGAATTATGACTGCCGAAACAAAACGTGATTGCAGAAAATGTCTTTCCCGTTGAATCTCGTCCTTGGAACAGTATAAAATAGTAGTTTCATGTAAAGATGATTTTGCCCAATCATACAACTTTTTAGGTGTTGTGATAGCCCTATTTGAAGGCAACTGCAATCTTGCTCGTGTAGCTAAACGTTTGAGGTTTCCGCCAAGACCATCACATGGGCCTTTTCTATGAGAAGTGGCATGGAAATGAATTTCTGCGTCGACCCCGAAATCTCCTTTATAATTGAAAAGGTTACTAAAATTAAATCTGTTTTTAAAGTGCTGTGGCGCTTCGTCAATTATATAAATAATTTTTTTGAGAGGTATGTTTTCATCTAGAAGCTGCTGGTGTAGCAGTTTTTGAAAAGCGTAGAATGAGGCAGTGTCATGTTTCAAATCATCTGAAATCATTACTATGCTTCCATGTTTAATTTCATGTCCATCTCTGTAGTAAAAGACAGAGGTCAGGAGAGTGGCTTGATCATTATTCCAATGAAAGGATTGTGCCGCATCCTGTACTACAAAGCTGTAGTTTTCAGCGAAATCGCATTGAACGAGAATTTCAAGTTCATTTAATGATTCTTTGAGTATTTTGAAATACTTTGCTTGCTGTTCAGCAATGTAAGCGTGTGGTTTCAAAGTGTCCAAAGCCTTACAAAAAGTATCCACAAAATCATCACTTTGAAGAACTTGTGTAGATATTGTAAAGCGATCTGTACCAACCCACGTCTCAAACTGAACACTTGTTACTTGATTATCATCAAAAATTAACCTCAAACGGTCACGTATTGCATCTAATCCAGGACAAGAGTCGCAACGTTCATTTTTAGACGATTTTTCAGTCATTAAATGACAATTTGGAGTTGGATTAGGACACATCATCAAATGTAGGCAATAGTAAGAGAGGCGATATTTCCACCATTTAACATGAGTTTAACATTCTGATGGTAGGTACAAACACAAACGATATGTGAACCAGAATCTCCCGCGAGGATACACTGTTTGGGTCTGAAGTTAAAAAACTTTGGTAGGCCCAATTTAATATCTGGGTATTCAGATTTGAACTGTTGATACAGTTCAGCAATATTGCACATAAGCAGTTGCTTTTGTAAATGTGTCCTTTTCCCATTTTCTAATTTAACAGATACGAAATCTTTTTTCCAGGCATGATTCGACTTACGTCTTCCCTTAAATAAAAAGATCTTACCATATTAATAGTTTCAGGTGGTACTTTTTGACCGTCACGGGGATTAGGTGATGTTAGAATCCCAAAACTTTCTACAAGCTGCTTTGCTTTTTTAGCTTGCCTCCTAGACGTACCGAATTCCTCGGCAAGTCTATTTTCACTCCAAGATTTCGGTGCAACTGTAAGTATCATAGTTTTCATTGAGCTAGACGTCGACAGATCATCAAATTTTTCTTTTAATTGGTTAAAAATTTCTTGGTTTTCAATTACTTTGACTGTCTGAGTTGTTTTGTTTTTTAACATTGTAATATTATTTAGAATGAATGAATCATCTTGGGTATTTTGAAATGTTTCACTCGATGTTTGACTTGATTTCATAAAGTCGTTATCATTTGCTGAAGTCGTTTCCTGCAAGTCGAACACGCGTAAACACTTTTAGTAATACCCCACTTTTCTGAAAGATTTTTAAAAATCTTTCTTTAATTTTTACACTTCTTATGCAAAGCCAATTTAAATGGATCAGTATACCGAACCATGTTTACAGATTATTTTATTTATTTAAATCGCGAACTTATATTTTTTTAAGTTTATAGACCAAGAACTTAAATTGAATAAAAACAACGGCAAAGCAAAATGGTATGAATTGGCGTCATATATCCATCTCTTTCTATACATAGTATATAATCATAATTCATACTTGCCAATGTTAGCAGTTAGCCTCTCTTCGCAATAAGAGTAGGTAAGAATAAGACCAAGTGCCGCTTGTCGCACAACACTGTGATGGCGCCGTCGCACTAAAAAATGTGTACCTATCTTTCTAATGAATAGAGATCCCGTTTTCAAATTTGCATGTGATATCAATATTGTGTAATCAACATTATGAGCTAAAGCCTAGTACGCAGATCACGCTAAAATCTAGCTCCCACTTTTCTCTCCAAACATCAGCAAAAAACCATTGCTAAATTTTGACATAAGCATGCGTTGTGGAGAATATGTAAAAGAAAGCAGCTGTTCTCCAAGAAGAAATTGTTTTCAGCCATTTCAATGATCTTTTCTTATTATTGCAACTAAATTTTATCAAATAAAAGAAATTCTTTTCTTTGGCTGAGACAAATCAATTTTTATTTTCACAAAACACAATTCATAAAAAATTCAAGATTTACAGAATCTGTTAAAATTTAGCTTGAGAATTAATGTGCCGAACAATTATTTCGTGCGCTAAATTTTGACAGATATGTGATGTACAGTAAGAAACAAACAATTGAATTTTTAGCTGGAGCTGCGTACCTTTCGGCTAAAATGCTTTCCTTAATTTTAGCTGAGCTACATTTTGGAGAGAATTTTGTATGAAAGCTAAAATTTAGCGCGATCTGCGTACTAAGCTTAAGAAAAGAATATATATCAAAAGGGTCTGATTACTCCAAATTCGATTTGAACGTTTGAATTTCGGATTTCTCATACAAAACGGCTGTTTTTGCACGTCGGTCTTTAACTCAAAATGATGTATCTTCTAAACGGCAGGGAATCCCACTCTTAAACTTGGCAAGAAGTATTTAAATTGTATAATGTATAAGCTACATTTTGAGATAAAAAAAATATCAAAAGGGTCCAAGTTACTTAAAATTTGATTTAAATGTTAACTTCCGGTTCTGTACCAAAAAAAAAAAACCTATGTCTGGTTTGGATATCATAACTAAAAAGAACATTTCATTTACTATACTTACATTCCACCATTGAAACCATTTTTATATGCCTTTACTTAATTAAGTAAAACATTGCTTTAAAACGCTACCACATACTGTGTCGAAGCTTTGCAAGCCCATAAATCCACAACCAGGTCTCCAAAATCAAAATCCTTTCATGTTCGTTATAAGAACTATACAAAGTACACATAATCCAAAAATTAACGGATTTCAAGACCCACCCATTTTTTTTGTTGTCCGCTGCACGTGAAATACCCCATATGCAATTTTTTTTTTAATTTGTGATTTAAAGAAAACCAATGACCGATGGAAACAAAAATTTAAGTATAAGTAGAACCCAATAGCCTCTATTTTATAAAATTTGTTTAATGGTTTATTTATTGAAGGTTTTTCTGGTATGAGAATTCAAGCTTCAAACGTCATTTTCTCGAAACTAGCACCCCTATTACGATTGTCAAAGAACAATTATTTGACGATTGATAGATTGATAGTTTTTGTCAATCAATTGATTATTCGGTATTATGAACAACAATTGATAAATTTTTGACCCATTGTGAACAACCAAGAAAAAAATATTTTGAATAGTTTCTATTTTTATTGACATTTCAATTTGATTAATTATTTTATAAAACTGCAAAAGCTGAGTACTGTTATTTCAATAATAAATCACCCGTTTTATATTTTATAAACCCCCGACAGACGTGCATCGCCAAAAATGTTTTTTTTGGGTTTTTAGACTTTTGGGTAATATCTTGAAATTGGTCGCATGATTTATTGTAAAATTAATATCGTTTGTTTTCTTTCTCACCAAAAATCTGCTGCGAGCTCTTGGTTTATTTAAATCTCATACCGACATCAAATGCAAAACAAAAAGTAAAAGGAAGAGGACCCAAAACAAAATAGAAATTGTTGTGGTAACTGTAGGCGTTTTTCTTTTTTAGTTCAGAGCAGAGCCTGAACTGTCAAACAAAAAATTGTGTTTCTTTTTTACCTTTGAACGTTCAGAGCTTCTTTTTCGTTCTAAACATGTTCTGAGCTTGTTCAGAGCGCGCTCTATGAGCCCAGAATAAAATAACTGAGCAGACCGAGTTGAATGCTGAACACAAGCATTTGACAGGTGAAATCGAAAAAAAAGCTAAGTGTTCAGGTGTGTTCCAAAAAAAGTTTCAGAGCGCTCAGAACACCCTTTGTTCAGAGGATGTTCAGAGCATGCTCGATATGCTCGGACTCTGTTCAGAACTATATTCTGATCTAAAAAAGAAAAACACCTTGTATCGATCCACCAGGAACTGAATTTGGCTTAGAACAGCCAAATTCGATTGTTAAAGATGAAAAAGAGATGTTACAAGAATCAGTGGTTACAACAAAACGTTCCAAAGAGGAAAACAGTAAAAGAAAAACGTTGTATATACACATCCTGAAACTCTTAGAATAACAAACTAGACAAAATTTATAGTTCTATGGTGGATTCTACTTCTTTCCAAAACTAATAAAACTTCTTTCAAAATATCGCGTAATTTGCTTCGGATGTTGGCTTGCACTAAAGTATTTTCTTCTTCAACATCATATTCACCAGGAAAAAGATTCGATTGATAACATAAAGATGAATTATTCAATTTTGAGCTTACACGATCCCAGCAAAATAATTTATCAACGTCGAATTTGTAATTGACTTAAAATTTGATAAAAAACAATAATTTTGACAACGATAATACCAAAATTGTCAATTGATTCATTCACAATTGATCAAAAAGTGTTCACTTCATCAAAAGTTTTGATTTTTGACAACGATAATACCGATTCATTCATTTTGTTGATAAACATCAAATATCCTATTGATAATTGACAACCGTAATAGGGGTGTAGGTTTTTGTCGTTTAAAGGTTCCCCCACACAAACGCGAATTTTCGGTGGTGACGACGAAAACAATAATAACAACGTGTTGTTTTCATTGACAACCACGTGTTGATATTGTTGTTTTCGTCGTAGCCACCGAAAATTCGCGTTGGTGTGGGGAAACCTTAAGCCTAGTATGCTGCTGATGCGAAACGTAAATTTCCTGTGATCTCCAAACAGACAACGAAACGCTTGCGAAAACACAACGGAAAATATCCTTGGAGAATTTCACTAATTCCAAAAACAAAATCAAACATAAACGCAAAAAATCAGAGAAACCCATGATGTAAGAAAATGATAAACAAAAAAAACACAAATAAAATTCAAATGTCATTTTTCCGCACACAATAAAGTCTGTATAATTAATTCAGTGCGAAAAAGGAGCGGAGACTTCTCCAAATAATCTGCTACAATTATAAATTTCGCTCTTTGAACAGCGTACTGCAAAACGAAAAGCAGAACGGAAATTTCCGTTTCTGATTTCGTTGTGTCATTTTTGTATGGGATTTTTCGTTTCACATCAGCAGCGTACTAGGCTTTAGAGCACTCCAATACTGGGGTGACGATATGCATTTACGGCACCTATAAACTTACCATTGTTTTTGGTTTTTAAGTTTGTAAATGGTTATTAATTCCACACTTTGTTTTTATTTAATGCGCAGGAAAAATTTTAACACACACTAAACTATACGACACAATGACTTATATTTGAATGCAAAAAAAAAAGAAATGTCAAAGGTAACATGTTCTTCAAATTTAAGTTTAATTAAGTTAAAATACTAATGGCATAAATTCTTAAATGATTAAGGAGAACTTTTTTAATAATTTTGAAAAATAGTAATTAGGTTATTTTAACCACTGATCTCTATATACACTGGATAGTAAATAGCCTATAGTGTATAACAGTTTTTGTGAGGGAAGTTTTTTAAAGGGTACCGGCCACGACCACATATCTCGCTCTATACAAACTAAGAAAGAGATTGAAGCTATTTGCCGAAATTGAGCATTTATTTGATATCAGTTGATGTCAACAAGCATTGTAGCTGTAAATATTGAAAAAAATAAAAGAAAATGCAGGTCCAGTAGCGTCCATTCCGCTGGCGCCGCTATTATACTGTTATATGAGAGTACCTGCCACGACTATATTATATATATTTTTGCCTCAAAAATTTTGCATGAATACACTATCCAGATAATTTACTCCAGATACGGATTTCGATGAAACATTTGAAAACACAGCTAATAAGGTTTTATTTGATGTATAGGACAAAATATTGCGTTCGTGATTAAAATACAGTTAAACCCACTTAAGAGAAACTACAAAATGTCACAGTCTTTCTTTCACTTAACAGGTTTTTCACTTAAACAAACCCCGCTTAAGTGGAAAAAAATTTCCGGATAAGTGAAAAAAAATTGCACTTAAGCGGATTTAAATTTCAAGATGGTGGCTAAAGCTCCTGTCCGATTTTTCCGAAAAACTACCAATGTGCTCCTAATAACCCCCTCTTAATGAATTGTGAAAGAAAAGTGTACATATAAAATTTTGTCCTGGTCAAATGTTTATTCCTACTGGGCTAATACACTAATTTAAAGGTAAAAATCATGAAAACGTTTTTTGTGTTAACTATGTATTACAAAATCAAACTTTTAAATGAATATTGATATTCATGTCGATTATGGAATCCGCAATACTAAATCCGCAGTGATTCTCAATACAGTGTTCTCTTTTCTTTGCACGACAGAAGAGTAAGGAAAATAGAGGGCTCTGCACTGTGAATCAAGTGTTACGGATCCCATAATCGACATGATTATTTATTCATTTTCGTGCATAGTGAATTTAGCACTGGCATCAGGTTAAGAGAAAATAAAGATAACGGTATATTTTTTATGAACATGATGATCTGTTTAACTATGTGGACATAAGCTTATGAATAACGTAGAAAAAACACTGCGATCGCGATGTGAAAAAAATACAAATCTTATAGTATAATAATGTTTGGGATATTTTTTTTGATCGAATTGAATCTGTACAATATAGATCTAACACTGGTTAAGGGCTAAAAGAGTTAACTGAATATTTTTCAAAAGAACACGATGATCGCTTAAATTTTTTAAAAGTAATCCTATTAACCACGTAAATCTAACACCGTGATGAGACTATTATAGATTTTAAACCCTGATGAAGTAAAAATTTGAAGCGAATTATTTAAAAGGTGATCTGTTTAAACATGTCGAAGTAAGCATATACAGCGTTGAATTAAAATGGTTACATATTAAGTGTTAAAGTAACATTATGCTCTTGCTAATAAAACATGATCTTTTTTCAAATCAACCAACAATCTTTTAAATTTATTGGTTCAATATTTAATCACTGAACGAAATGTGGTTTCAGAGTGTTTTTAAATATAGTTCTTTATTGACCGGAAGTTTTTGATAAACTAATAAAAACACAAAGAAATTTTGCTCAAATTAATTTATGTATTTAATAATAACTTTTTATCAAATGCATTTAAAAATTAAAAGACATAAAATAAAATACAAAAAGGAAGATTTTCTCTTCCTTAACAAAACAATGACAAGAATAACAAATGCATTTGATTAAGAGAAATTAAAATAAATCATATTATATCATTTGTAGTTATTTTAGAGTAAAAGCCAGAGAATTAATAGAAAAAAGAGAAGAAATTAATAAAAGTGTGTGTGTTGTATGTAAAAAGTATTACACTTGTTTAACATTTTAAAGAAATTAAAAAGAGTCGAAGAGTTTTCATTTTCTAAATTCATAAAAAATTTAAAAAGATTCATACGCGTCTAATTTGCTTGATTGTTTACTTGCTTGATTGTTTATTTGTTGTGTGGATGAGAATTGTCCAAATTGTAAGCGTGTGCGGCAACAAAAACCTAGTTTCGAGAAAATGACGTTTGAAGTTTGAATTCGAATACCAGAAAAACCGTCAATAAATATACCATTAAAGCTACGCGCAAACCGACGCGATGGCGGTGGCGATCGCGATAACAATGTGGATGCCGCACATATCGACGCGATATGTGGATTGCGTTCACTTTCCACTGCTGCGTTCAGTTACGCGACTTTTCTTGAACGCAGCAAGCACCATTTGATCGCTATATCGCATGAAGAAAAATTACAGTCTAAAAAAGAAAATTTGAAAAACTGAAAAATTAATAGAACAAATTAGGGGAAATTCCATTTTATATGTTTTTTTTTATTAAACTTCAAAAATTAAACGTTTGTATTGTCGCTGACAACTTAGCCCGCTACACAATATATCGCGTTGATGTGAGCAAGTTTTTGAACGCATCTTTTCGCGCGATAAAAGTTATCGCAATCGCCTACGCCATCGTGTCGGTTTGCGCATAGCTTAAAGCTACGCGCAAACCGACGCGATGGCGGTGGCGATCGTAATAACAATGTGGATGCCGCACACGTAAATCAATGGGGGGGCACACATCGACGCGATATGTGGATTGCGTTCACGTTCCACTGCTGCGTGCAGTTACGTGACTTTTCTTGAACGCAGCAAACACCATTTGATCGCTATATCGCCTGAAAAAAATGACAGTTTAAAAAAGAAAATTTCAAAATGACTTCAAATAATGAAAAATTAATAGAAAAATTCGGGAGAATTCCATTTTATAGAATTCCATTTTCAATACAAGTAGTAAAGCTCTCCTTGTTTGACATATATATTTTGCATCACAATCTGAGCAGCTGATTTGGTATATACCGCTTCTCTCTCGTATTGGTACTATGTCTTTTGTTGGGCCTAGCTTTGAACAAATTTTGTTACTGCTATCATAAACAAACTTCATGTTCTCTCGATCGAAGCAATGTCTTAGCTTGTTTGTTACATTTCTAAAATATGTGAATGCGACCCGATTTTGTTTTTCTTTTTGGGATAAATTGTTTTGGCTAAACAGAGTCGAAAACACATCCCTTTTTATTTTATTTGAGTGTTTTAATATAAACTTGTTAATTAAGAATTGTAGTCTATCCAAATAAGGTAGGTATGGAGAAAAATGGAAACGAAACAAGACAGCATACTTAAAGGCGCTTAGAAGAATGCTGATGCTCCAAATGCATTTGATAAACAAACAATACATCTCGACCTGTGGCGTCAGTGGTCATAAGCAGTGGAATACGTAGTGCATACGAATTCTAAGGCTGAGCAAATCTGATATGCGTGGGTTCGAATCCTGTGGTGTGCATGTAGAAAGTTTTTCGTAATAAAATTGGATTAAAGCTCAGCACCACTAATAAGGAGACTGATGATAGGGCTTGGAACCCCTTGACCAGCCAAAATAAACGAATTACAAATTAAGTCGTAAACAATTGGTGGCAGCACCTTTAAGTTGCTGTTGTTCAAAAATTCAATGAAATTGACGGAATAAAGAATGGTCATCAAGTTTATAAACTGACATTCTAGTATGAATAATACAATAAATAATAATAATAACTTGTCAATTATGGACTTTCAAAACCGTTCACGTCAGCGATTTGAAGAATTCGGTCATATTCTTTGTTGTACTTTGTTTCAGACAATCGCAGTCTGCAGAGACGATATATCATAGCATGGAATGCTGCGGTCTTATGTTGGTAGGAGGAATATGAGTCATTCGTAATGTACGTCGTTGTTATTTTTCTGTGGATGGCAAACTCGATTTTTTGTTCTATGCGTTTTATTTTTAAATCGAAGAAAGGAAGCGTGTGGTCTACTTCGCTTTCAATTTCAAAGGTGAAATGTAAGCTTCCATAACGGCTATTCAAAAATTTGATAGTGTGGTCTACATCACTCTCTTTAATGATAGCAAATGTGTCATCAACATAGCAAAACCAAATTGAAGGAAGTGAGCTCTCTCTTTTTAAATCAGACTCAAATTTGCACATGAAAGCTTCTGCTATCGTTGGGGAGAGGCTATTTCCCATACTGCAACCCTGTTCACTTTTATATATTTCTGAAATTGATATAACGTTTTCTTTGAGCCAAGACAGCACTTCTTTTACCGCCAAAAGTTCCGCCTGGAACACTCTACAGTGATTGAGAAGACGGAAGGAGAGAATTAGTTTCAGCCTTTCTGAGTATACACCTCCACCAAACCCGTCATCAGTTTTAGAACCGTCAGTATAAAAGTGGATCAATTCATCTTCCAGGAAAGTCAAGTCCTCCCAGAGAGATCTGGAAGGAATAGTAACCTGAAAGTTTTTATGGAACTGTAGCTGTGGGGTGGTGTAATCTGTGATACTTGGGAGTGATCTGAATGAGTTCAGAATGATCGAGTGGCCAATATCATTGTTAAACCATTGTGAGGAGGCTTTAATTGACACATTTTTGACCTACACTGATAATCTATACGGTTTCTCTTTTCATACATTTGCAACTATATCACTCTGGCGCATTTGAGTGCAAAATTGTTGTTACCATATTAACATCGAGCCGAGCTTTGGGTTTTAGTATTTACTAACCAAATTAACATCGAACTGAGCTTTGGGTTGTGGTTTTTACTAATATCATCGTGTTGCCACCTCAGCAGAAATTGGAGCGATGAGTAATATAACAGATTGTTACGTATGTAAAAAGAACACGAATGATGTTATTTTTTCGTGTGGAGTTTGTCTTGTAAATGTTCATGCTAAATGCTTGGGCTTTAAAAAAAAGGATGGAGTTAAAATCATTTCTACTCCTGGTTTTTGTATTTATTGTGAAAAGCATCGGGATAATCAAATGGACGTATTGTTGCGGAAAATTATTAAAATGCAAAAAGCGTTTCAAAGAATATCGTCGACATTTTCGGAAATACAAGATGTTCTTAATTTTGATGTCTGTAGTAATAACAAAATAGATGATGTTTTATCTAACATGGATCAGATGTTTCAAAGTTCCTAGCTGCAAGTACAACAATCACAAGAGATTCGTCCCACCGATATTCATCAGCAATCTCGTCTTAACAAAATAAATCCTCGAAATTCAGTGTTGATTGAAGATGGTGATGATCAAGTTCTTCATAATCAGTTTGATGATGGAACAATTAAGCCATTTAATACTGAAGAATCAAGCTGCTTTTCCTCTGCTGAAGTTGTTCTTGACCCTCATTCTGAAAAAGTTGTTGAGATTACTGATGACACTGAAGTTATATGCTGTGTTGACTTAGTTTTGAAAGTTGATGCTTGCATTACCGATGATGCTGCAGTTACACATCAGGATTCGAGCGGTACTCCTGCCAATGAAGTTTTGTTTGCAGTATTCTTATCAAGGCTTGAACAGGGTACCAAAAGCAGTGATATAATGAATTATATTTTTGCCAAGGGCATCGATATAAGCAACATTAAATGCTATAGTTTGACATCTGATAACGTACCAGGTCGTTTGACTTCTTCGTTTAAGATTCTTTCATCTCAGCAAATTGGAAAATTGGCCTGAGGACATGCTTGTAAAAGAATTCATCAACAAATCTAACTACAAGAAAACTCAGTTAAAAAACCTGATCCTAACGATTTACTTTTCAAAATCTTTACCATCGGACCTGCTGTTACAATATAGTGGAGTAGACGAGAACAACGATGTAGACGTTTCTTATGCTTGTCAAGTAATTTTGTTGAAAATATATCTTTTTATTATCAGAATGTTGGTGGGTTAAGGACTAGATTAGACCAAGTATTTCTTTCATTCTCCTCTTTTACTTATGACATTATTATTTTAACTGAAACCTGGTTATCAGATAATCATTTAACTACAGAGTGTTTTCCTAGATATTACACTGTATTTAGAAAGCATAGATGTAAATTAATCCATTAGATGGAAAGGGGTGGTGGAGTTTTGATATCAGTTCGATCTTTATTAAAATGTGTGCAGATACACTTACAATCGAACTCCACTACTTCAGACCTGGATATTGATCAAGCACAATATGTGTCAAATCTTGCGATTCAGATTTATTTGTTATTGTGAGCTATATTCCTCCAAGGAGCGATTCAGATTTATGTAAAATTCATTTAGAAAATTTTAAAACATTATTAGAAAATCTTAAACCTTCTCAACATATCTTATATGCCGGTGATTTTAACCTATCTAATATTGAATGGACGTTGGACTTGGAAGATAAGTGTTTAGTTCCATTTAATGTCTCAACTCAAATAGAATCATTTGTTATTGACTTCCTAGGTCAATTTAATTTAGTTCAAACCAATGCACATTTTAATGATCTCAATCGTAATCTTGATCTGGTTTATGTGGACAGTGAGTTTATTATTTGTCTTCATAAGTCCAATTTCCCAGTTATTCCAAATTCAATTCATCATATTGCTGTCGATGGAAGTTTTTGTTTTTATAATTATTTAAAGAAAGAAATTAATAATCAAAAAATTTTGTATGATTTTCGAAAGGCTGACTTTGATGCAATGGTTCATTATCTTCTGTCTGTTTCGTGGTTTAATGTTTTTAGTTCTTCTGAATTAGATAACGTGAACTCTGCTCAAATCCATTGGTTTACCAAGTTGCATGAAGTACCTGGAGAGAACAAGTAGCTAAGTTCCCGAAATTTGTGATTTTTTTGCAGATTATTTTCAATCAGTATATTCTGTTGACATTTCTTCTATCCATAAATTACATCATATAAATAAATATTGGTTCTATAGTTTTCAGTCCTTTTGAAGTTGAACAAATTTTATTTAATTTAGATGTTAATAAAAGTGAGGGCCTGATGGAATCCCAGCCGTTGTCTTGAAAAATTGCGCTATTGCAATAGCTCAACCACTTTCGTGGATTTTTAATCTTTCCTTAGCTTCAGGACACTTTGACTGCTGGAAAATTTCTTATTTGTCACCAATTTTTAAATCGGGGTCCAAACAGGATGTTACCAATTATAGGCCTATATTTAAGATTTCTTCTATACCAAAAATTTTCGAAAAATTAGTATATAATAGGTTGTTACATTTATTCCTTAACCATATATCAAGTTGTCAACATGGCTTTGTTACAGGTAAATCTACTGCGACAAATGTAGCTATAGTTTGCAATGCCATCATTTCTAATATGGAAAAAAGATCATAAACGATATTATATTTACTGGTTTCACAAAAGCGTTTGACAGAGTCAACCATCAAATTTTACTTCGCCAATTGTCTTCCTTAAGCATCCACTATTTCTTATTGTTATGGCTTTCAATCATATTTGACTTCAAGAGCTCAAATAGTAAAAATTGATGGTTCGCTCTCAAAAAATATTTTTGTTCAATCTGGTGTTTCGCAAGGAAGTCATTTAGGGCCTTTGTTGTTTTTGTTATTTGTGAACGATAGTCCTGGAATTTTTAACATTTCTAATTGCCTTCTGTTGTCTTGAAACTTTATCGTGGTATTTCTTCTGAAGCTGACTGTATTCTTCTTTCTAAAGAAGCTAGATCAATGGTGTAGAGAGAATAACCTTCTCCTTAACGTTTCTAAATGTCAAGTATTATCATTATTATTTATTGTATTATTCATACTTGAATGTCAGTTTATTAGACTTGACCATTCTTTATTCCTTCAATTTCACTGAATTTCTGAACAACAACAACAACAACAACAACAACTTAAAGGTGCTACCACCAATGGTATACGAATTAATTTATAATTCGTTTTTTAATTAATTATTTGGCTAGAGATATAGCTATTTCAAGGGTTGCCAAGCCGTATCATCAGTCTCCTTATTCTGCACACCATGAGATTCGAACCCACGCATATCAGATTTGCTCAGTCTTAGAAGTCGTATGCACTACGCATTCCACTACTTTAGACCACTGACGTCACAGGTCGAGATGTATATCGTTTGTTTATCAAATGCATTTGGAGCATCAGCATTTTTCTAAGTGCCTTCAAGTATGCTGTCTTGTTCCGCATCCATTTTTCTCCATACCTTATTTCAATAGACTAAAATTCGTAGTACGTATCAACGGGGGAGAGGTTGGAAGATCGGTAACAGACCAGACTATTAAGTTATTATTATTATTTATTGTATTATTCATACTTTAATGTCAGTTTATTAGACATGATCATTCTTTATTCTGTCAATTTCATTGAATTTCTGAACAACAACAACAACAACTCAAGTACTATCGTTTTTTAGGAATTCAAATCCAATTCTATTCGATTATAATATAAACCTCACTAATCTTCAGAGAATCAGTAAAAATAAGGATCTAGGAGTAATTTTAGATCCAAGTCTTTCATTTATACCTCATTATGATTAACAAAGCTTATCAAATGCTTGGTTTTATCAAAAGAAACACCAGTGAATTCTCGGATCCTTCTACATTAAAGTCTTTATATAATTCATTAGTAAGATCAGTTCTTGAATACTGCAGCATAGTATGGAACCCCTATTATAATAACTCGGTAGATAGAATAGAGAGAGTACAAAAGAACTTCACTAGGTAAGCGTATTTCAAGTTAAACGGGGGGATTGCAAGACCTTGTTATTATACCAGATGTTTATTGTTTGGAATTCAAAACCCTTAAGGACCGCCGAGTACATTTTTCTGTAATGTTTATAAGAGATATTGTTACTCGTCATATCAATTGTCCCCTACTACTAAACTTAGTTTGTGGTGGAAATGCACCATCAAGGACTACAAGTTATCGTTTTCTCTTTTATGAACAGTTTCATCGCAGTAATTATGGTCGTAATGAGCCTATTGCCCGTTGCATCAGAGAGGTCAATATTAATTGTACATAGCCCCCAACAATATTGTAATTATTATAGTATATAGTCTAAGTGATTGATGATATAAATAAATAAATTTAGTTTTGGTAGTAAAAAGCATCAGTTCCGTTTTGCTTTGGTTAACTCCTAGTCTACAATTCATGGCCCAGTTACTAACTTTCTTCAAAGCCCTCTCTGTAATTTCGCTGATCACAGATAGAAACTTTCCTGACACCAGTAAAACCAAATCGTCCGCATACGGCACCTCCCTGGGGTGTTCCTGTACTGAGATGTTTAGTCGAAGTTGTATTCCCTAACGTAGCTTGAATCCTTCTTACGCTTAGCATGTATATAATTCAGGACCTGATGTTGTCCTCAACACCGAAATCAACGAGTGCTTCTAGAATAGATTCGGTAAGTACGTTGTTAAAAGTCCCTTCTACATCTAAGAAGGTGGCGAGAGTGTATTCTTTAAAGTGGATTGTTTTCTTAATTGTTCGCACTACATCATGAAGAGCAGTCTCAGTGGACTTACCCTTTAGAAAAGCGTGTTGAGAATTTTCAAGAGGACATTCTTCTAGAATGGATGTCAAGAATGCGTTCCAGTGTTTTGAGTACGAAAGAGGTAAGACTGATTGGTCGGAAATCCTTCGCGGACTCATGGCCTCGCTTACCAGCTTTTGGAATAAAAACTACACATACCTGTCTACATGACTCGGGTACATGGTTGAGGTGAAGGCATCCTTTAAAAATCATCTCCAGCCAATGTATCGCCATCAGGTAGTCCAAGGTCTCTGTTGGAGAGACTGTCCACGATCCGTCAGGCTTTTTCAAGAAAGACGGACTGCAATGCTCCCTTGACAGGACTTTGCTCAGCCTTTCCGAATCTTTTTTATTTTCGATAGAGTGACAGTATTCCCTCCAACCTTCTTCCTTGGCTGTTGCGATTGCTCGCTTGTATGCTCTAAGACAGTCTTTATAGGGCTGGTAGAACTTATGTTTGTGGCAGATATTGAAAATTGATCTTCATTTCATTAATTTTTCTGAGGTTGGACAAGTCTTCATTACACTAGGGGGGAGGGTTTTACGGCTGTATTTAACTGGGGCAGAGATCTTAAAAGCAGTAGTCATGGATGCTTCCAAAACTTTAACCTTTGCCTCCAGATCTTCTACTGAGTCTGGGCTCAGATTCGGTACATTACGCAGTTTGGACTTAAAAATTTGACTGAAATTCTTCCAGTCTGTTTTTTCGGGTTTCTGTAGGGAGGAGGGGATTCGATCTCGAAATTAATGTTAAAAAGGATCCACCTGTGATCCGAAAAGGAATATGATAGAGATACCTTGCAATTCTCTACCATAAAATTAAAACTTATGCTAACGACAGTAACATCTAGCACATCCTCCCACCCTTCATAACTATTCGACCTCGGAAAAAGGAAAATGGGAGTATTACCTCTGTTACAGATCGTTAAGTTGTTTTCAATAATAAAATCAAAGAAAGACTCATCTCGTTGGTTGATCTCAGAATTACCCCAGAGAGTATGCCGTGCGTTCGCATCGCATCCAATCAGCAGGTTTGTCTTGTTTGTCTCGGTTGTAATTTTGCGTAGTTCTTCTGTCGGTGACGCCTGGTCATGAGTCGAGTATGCAAATGCTATAAGCAAGCTGCCTGCATTTTTCTCTTCCAGTCTGACGACTGTCAGATCTAGAGTACTAAAATTTGGACACAAAAAAGCTTTTAAGTGTTTTTTAGCTAAATTACAAGTTCTTGGCTTACCTTGGTCTTGGTTTGCGGCTTTATAGAAAAGGTCATACTGGCTGTCTTGGAGGCCCCACACTCTGAGGCCATTAACCCACGATTCTTGTATGATGCCGATGTCAATGTCTTCCTACCTCAGGAAAACCCTCAGATTATGTGAAGCACATTTAGAGTGCTTCAGATTAATCTGTATGACCCTCAGCGCGTTTTTAATTACAAATAGATCCTGCGCAATCAGGGCCCGGCAGCTCACTAGGGACCTCGACTTCGCTAGAGACATCGTCAATCTCGACTTTGTCGTCAGCTTTATCGGGGTCTGCAGAATCTTAATTTTAACGAACCTTATGCCGAATCTCAGCCTAAATTCGGCCTTCTCAAGGGCCTCCCTGCTCTCTTCGCTGATCTTCAGAAGATAAGATCCGCTGTTCCGTTGAGGTTCCTCCACCTTAATGACAGCCCAGTCATGCATGGGAACTAGTGGCTTTAGCCTCTGAAGACCACGAATCAACTCCGGTCCGCTTGGTTTGACGCTCATGAGGGGCAACCAAATACGGGCTTTCGGCTGTCTAGGGATGTCCTTAGCTGGGATAAGCTTGAGCCTCAAGCCCTCCCAGTCATTGTTAATCTTAGCAATAGAGGACCTAAGGAAATCCCTAGAAAATCCGTCCTCGCAATTGATTACCCTGTATCCCCTGAGCATCTCCCCAGAGTCGAACATGGGGTAGGGACCCTCGTTAGCCGAAAGTTCATATAAAAACACCATCTCTGACAGCTTGGCCTCGATGGCACTCCACACAGCCAACAGACCTCTGTTGTCTGTGGAGAGTTCATCTACAACCGCTACCTGGAGGTCGTCTCTGACAACCTCGCTAAGTGTACGCGGCTGCGCTACTCTGGGAGGTGGTATTATTTGTTCGTTGTTCCGTGGACCGTCAAGCTTGCTCTTCTTGAGAGGTTGGTTGGTTTCGTTTGGAGACTTATTTCGCTTAACGGCTTTTTCTTCTGTAGCCAGAAGATTGTTGTATTCCTCAACAATCCTCTGGTACTTTAATTTATCGGCGGCGTCCCTCTCATGGACCTTTCCAGCTTCCTCATTCTCTTGTCGAGAATGAAGGACGCTTTCCTGAATTGTACTTTGAGAGAGGTATTGGGTTGGTATTGGTCGGATTATGATGCAAAGGAGTACTGTGGCTGGTACCAACTATGCTTCCTGAAGGTTTGGGTTGCCCAACAGTAATGGAGTCAGTGACGTCATACTTTGGGATCAGTGGCCGAATTGCTGCATCAGTGACTGAACGACACGTAGGGGAAATTTCATACGAAATATCGATGTTATTCGATAGTGATACCCGACAATTCCCTTATTTATAATATCCCACATTTTACCCACTACTGAATAAATAAATTACATTTTATTGAAATTAAGTTTCGTATTTTGTATTTTATTAGGAAAAATATAATCCCATACATTTTGATTACGCAGTAAAGTTTAGAAACAAACATGCATTCAGCATCGGTAAAAAATATAAATTTTGAAACTTTACATTGAATGCACGAGTTTAACCATTTGCGACAAAAAAAAGGCAAAAATAAAAGCACAGAAATTAAAACGAAAATAAAAAACAAACTCAATGAAACTCAAATGACATTTATTATCGAAAAGCATAGTTTTCGTTTATAATTTAGTTGTGTAATTTGTGTATGAGATTTTACGTTTCGCATCAGCAGCGTCGGCCGAGTGAAATGGATTAAAATTTGGAATACATTTTAGCCGAGGTTAAAATTTGATATTTCCACGTATAAATTCACCATATAGATTTACGTCAAAATGAAAATGAACGCATCCAGATATTTAGAATGAGTTTTTTCTAGATATGATAATGTTTTATTTGACCCTATACGACAGAATAAATATTGTGTCTTTTTACTACGCCATGACGATGATTTTGTGGGTGAGGAGCTCTGTTCCCTTCATCGATCTCACCATCGTCATGGGGTAGTGAAAAGTCACAATCTAAATAGGGTCTTTGTTCATTGTTCGACAAAAATTTTTTTTAATGAAATGAGCAATTTAGGAAAAAATTTAATAATAACTTAAAATCCCTTATTTTTGTGCTATGAGGTGTGAAAAATATCTTTTCCCTTTTAGATTATTTTAAACGTGAGATTCCCACAAGGGATAAATCCCACGATCTGGCATCACTGACTGGAGTCCAGTTCTAGCTGGGGTTCCTTTTATGGTTTCCTGACTGGAAGCCAAAAGTTCATCCTCAAAGTCGTCGGATGGTAAAGTCAGTAATATTGTCTATTTCGTCCATTTTGTAAAAACTTGAATTAGGTTCCCACGAGTAGGTCGGAAAGGAAAGGTCAGCCCCGGTAGAGCCGATATACCGGGGTAAGGCGAGAAGTATGACGGACCCTGCACAGGCTTCCGAAAGCTCTCGAGGTATTAGGGTGTTTTCTGATACGGCAATAGTCACGTCATCCGCATAGGCAAACACCCTGTAACTCTCCTTTTCAAGGCATATCGGAAGTTCATTAACGACCAAATTCCAGAGAAGTGGAGATAGAACACCACCTTGCGGTGTATCTCTACTTACATAAATATTAAAAAAAAAGTTTTTGGCTTACTCGACTTAAGCCATTTTGCCTTTTGAGTAAGATTCTTTAGTCAAGATTATTATAATAAAAAAACATAGGTCAAAATAAATCAAAAATTTCTATTACTAATTTTAACTGTTTTATAATGAATTAACACACAATAGAAAAATTGTATCGAATTTTATGAAAGTGTATTTGTGTACTTTCGCAAGTCGAATGTATCAAACGTATACAATTGTATCGCTTTTTGTAACCGTGTAATGGATTCATTATTGGGAATTAAATATAATAATTAGAATAAAGGTTGATTCACTTCGATCAAATAATTAAGTTCATTTTCTTTGTTGCTTGTTTTACGTTGGCTCTTTTTTAATCAAAATTAGTCCTCTAGATTTTATATACAAAGATATAAATAAATTGTGTACTTGTTTTTATCACACAAAATAAAAATATAACTTTATGAGAAAATATATGAAATTTAATACTAAGTTTAAGTCTACCTACGCCACTGATTCAACCCCAAAACACTTTTGGTTTATAATGCATTCAACGTTGTATAAGATTTATAAAAATCGTTTTGGTGTATTTAGAGGCATTGTAAGGAGTGTTAAGCTTTGTTCACTAGCTGTAATGTGTATATTGTATGGGTCATATTGAAATGTGCTACCCCGAATGATTTTATTGTTTTTCGTACACAATCTTCGCAGTGAACGCTGCCACTGATAACAATGTGAATCGGTTCGATAGCGATAGCAGTTTGAACCTCTCGTTTCGTTTACGATATTCGCATGCGCAATCGGATCACAATGGAAGTTGGCGGATTTAACTCTATTAGTTGCTTTGCCACTTCTTTTCTTTGCAACTTCCAAGCCATCCAGATCGCTAAGAAGAAATATATCTAAATTGCACGCAAATATAAGAAAATTGTTTGAATTAATTTAATTAAATTAATTTAATTTGCTTAAAGCGAAAATCGCATTCGCTCCTCTAGTGCTACTTTGTGTCCGGGGTATCCCCCAAACACCCAGGAATTCTGTCCTTGGTTAATTTATTGGAGGTTGTAAATTTTGTGAGCTAAGGTAATTTTATATATGAGCTGCGAAATACTAACTGCTCACCTTAAGAAAAGTGTACCTGATGTAACCATTTTTTTGCAGTGTCTATAGTAGTTTCTTTCGTTTGGCGAGTGACGAGAACCACGCAAATAGGTTGACTCAGACCTAGCGAAAACCACGTGGAAATCTTCTTCCGCCCAATAAGGGTGTTTGAACTCGATTTAGTGGTAATCATCACCACTAAAACAACACCCTACAAGTCCTACGAGTTCCTGAGTTCCAAAATTTTAGCTTCGTGAATACCCCTTATAACCTCATTGTTCAAGTGGAGTAAAACGAACTCTACAGTACGTTATTTCGCGTCATTAAGGGAAAATACCACAGGTAAACCTTCACAGTGCAAGTGCTTATATGCCTTAACCAATTATGTCATTGTATTTTTTTCTTTTTTTTGTTGTTATATATGTAGATACATTTTTTTTTCTCTATTTGAGCAAAAAAAAAAAAAAGGAAAACTAAAAGGTCCAGCTGTCTGTGCCTTTCCTTCGCGCTGTCAGCGAATTCAAGGGCGTAGGTATCCTACCACAGCGCGGCGTAGCGCGGCCGCAGTGCCGTCAGCGTTGAAGTAAACATCTAAGCTAAGCAAACTCAGACAACATGTAATTTATTGGAAAACCTACTGCTCAACTATAGCCTTAACGCCTTCAACTATTCTAAACAGATTCGCCAATTTACTCGCCTTAGACCATTTTCACCCAGATTCCCAATAAATGGACCAATTTCACCCTAACCCACATCCCATCCTATCAACGTTCAAACATCTACCTGCAGCAACTAACAGCTGATATCAATTATTTTTTGTATTTTTAAATTAAGTAATCATTGTGTACCGAAACCACTCAAGTTAAGTACCTATAACAATTTTTAAACTCATGCAAGATCATTCAGGAATATAAGCTTTTAATTATTCCTGTTTACCCAATAAAGCCTAGTATACAAAAAAAATACATGTACTTTTTATGGGAGTGATTTTATAAAAAAAAATTTTTGACTTTTAAAATTTTATTATAGATCTGTGAACCAAACCTGTTGAAAAAAAATTATATTCACCACGGAAACTTTTTCGTGGAAAACAATGTTGGTGACATTGTTTTGTGGAAAAAGAGGACAACGAATCAAATTTTTTTTTCAACTCAGATTTTTTTTCTTCCGAAAAAAAAAAATTCTTACCACTTATGTTTTTTTTTTTTTGTTCAAAAGAACTGTTTACTCGGCTTAATCTAGAAAGAAAATCATCCAAGAGTTCATCGTTGAGAAACTCATAAGCCCCGGATACTTCCCCCCAACAAGTAGTGCGCACAACTTCCTTGGAGGAGAGTAAATTCGGTGAGTCCAATTATCACTTTTGGTAGAATAATTAACTGCTACGGCTACGTATGATCATGAATAAAGAGAAGTGGAGTTTTCAACACTACATATTATTAATTGAGTAAAAGAGCTTAAGCAACGGTATTTAAATTTAATTCATGCTCTTAACACGACTTTGAATGATTTCGAAATTGCCGAATTTTTAGTTTTAAATTTTAAAAGTAAATCTCTTGAATTTTTGATGACGTCAAATATTGACAAAGGTCAGAGAACTTGCAAATTGAAAACATCGGTAATAATTATTTGCCTATGGGTTATCAATTCTCTTATTTTTTTTTACCTTCGTCCTTATGACGACACACGTATAGAGTAACAAACACACACATTTATATTTCTATATAGTTTATAATTTATATTATTTTTTTTGAATTCATTTTAACATTGAGAAGTTTTGAGAAAAATATGGTGTTACCAAAATGATTAAATGAAATGAATTCAAAAAATAATGAATGAACTCTAGCGTATAAGGTCAGGATCGAAATTTTGGTTGGTGTTACCATTGAGTACCTCATTTTCATATTTTTTAAGTTTATCATTGCCTGAATGTTTTATCCAAATTTATCTTTTTACGTCAATTGGTAGTTTAAAAAAAAGATAAATTACAGTCAGGATTATATAAACTATAGCAGTTTTGAAAAGAACAAAACACCGACATTTTACAAGAGTTCAAAAAACCCTGAAAATTTAAACGCATCCAAATTATTAGCTCCTTTCATCAAGGCTGACGAGCAGAGAATGATAACAAAAACATTTGAGACATAACTCTGTTCCTTGTGTATCCAAATTCTTAAGAAAAGAACAAAAAAAAAAAACACAGGATGTTGCATTGTTGCTAGTGTACTACAAAACTAAAAGAATCAAGAAAGAATTATAAACGCAACGAAAAGCAACCCCTATTATCTCAAACAAAAAAAGACCCAATTTGTGTGAGCAACAGAAGCATGCGAGGCCGAGGATATCATTGCGCGGTATATGCAGGTAGGTTTTTTTTCCATTTGGCAAGTGGCAAGGCAATCCATAATTTGTGTAGGTAGGCATGTTTTTTTTTAATGCCATCATGCCTTGTTTTGGTTCTTCGTTGTTTCAGTCTATTGTACTCAAACAAGAATCACTCAGCGATCGTAGCGACACTGTCGGCAGAGTTGTACAAAACTGCCTCTCGCAATGTTGATTCCTCTATGTATCTATAATGGTGTTACCAAAGAAATTACCAAAATGAATAAAATGAACCTAAAGACATAATCGATGAATCGTACCTACACGTTGATCGTCGCCAACCGAAGAGCTTCAGTGGAGGATAGTTGAATTTGTATGAAATGATGAAATCCTAAAATCACTCGATTTGAGCGCACTTAGAAGCCTATTACCATTGAATAATTACAAATAGAAGTGGACACTGAGAAACTAGAAACGCCATCGTTGTTGTCGTGGTCATTATCGGCAACATAATAAAATATTAAATTGTTGTTTGGTTGCGAAATGCGCTAAGCAGATTCAAATAGGGATATTTTTAGGGAAATTCGTTCACAAAATACCTATGTAGGTACATACATACATACGGTGGAAGTGTTTTTTATTTGTCATGAACAACAAACAACAACAAGAATGCCATTGAAGGTCAACTGAAAGCGTTCGGTAGTATAGGTAGGTAGGTATATACTTTAAGGGTTGCTTTTGCATTTTTTGTGGTTTCTCTCAATTAAGGAAGGTGACGTGTGACGATAAATGATGTTTGTGTGTTTTTATTTCTGTAATTATTATCTTCAGTTTGATATTTTTTATTTTGCTTTCAGATTTGTAGATCTTAATCCCATATAGGTAGGCACAGGTACATATCTATCTAAGGTTACCTATTTAAACGTTTCTTACATGGTTGCTCAAAGGTTTATTAAATGATTGTTAAAATTTTAAGTTTTTAATTATCGTCAGAATAGCTAATTTCTTAGTTTTAAGTGTTAAATATTATTGAATCATGAGTTAATGTTGAAGGGTAAAATATTTTGCTTGAGCGGAGATTTAAACAGGTTGTTTTGCCTAAGATACGACAAAAGGCTAGGGCATGTAAGCAGGTTGGATCAAGGCAAGACAAAAATTGTATGGGCAGAGGGGTCTAATTCAACCTGCTAAGCCGAGAGGGTAATTTTCCAAAAAATTCCACTTGAAATAAAAAAAAATCATGACACAGTGTCAGGCTATACTATTGTGAAAAGCCCTAAATACACTTAGGTATATAGTCTCAAAAGCAATTGACTAAAAAAATCAAATTTATAACAATTTTGTTAATATAAAGATAAATAGATACTGTTTTTTACAACCCAGCGCCGCCAGGCCATTGCCCCTCGCTGCCGTTGGGCAAACTTTGGGCACCCAGAGATTGAAGTCGCGCACGAATCGTGTTAATTCATGTCCACTTTTAATTGCGGTTAATCTTAAAAATGGTTAACATACATATTTTGTTATTAATGATCATGAATGTTAAACCGTAGATTCAAATAGGATACTGAGAACATACATTATGTAAGTGGCAATAGATGCAAACGTTTTGGAAAGAAACGAAAATCTTGTCGCCAATTGAGTCTGTCTGGCTGAAAAAAATGCTTTTTTATGGTTTTAGGAACGAAATACATACCTATAAGTAAAAACCATTCTGAAATGTGTCTTTGCTTTCGTTGCATCAGTGATAATTTCGATAATTTGTAAAAAATTCTACTTACTTATTAATTAAACTTACGAGTATTATTAAAGTTATAAAAATGACTATAAAAATGTAAAAATAAAAAAAACTCTGGCGTTCCCAGATTTGTTTTACCTAACGATTATCTTCGTGAAATATGGTTACCAAATATTGGAAGAGTTGCGGATCATTTTGACAAAAAAAAATTTAAGTCTGGGAGCTTTCCGTGCATGCACAAATATAGACGCTTGTCCGTTCCCATACAATCAAAATAAAAGTGAGTGTGTTTTAAAAGAAATCACAAATAACTTGCAACAATATCAATCCACAGTTGTTATAGATGTTATTTTGGCATTATATAAACACGTTTTGTGGTTCAAATGCAAATGGCAGTACCTACATTTGTATTCGTTTGCGTAAGATCAGATTATATTTTTTTGCTCCTGGTATTATGCCCCAGAATTGTGTGGAGGCCCTGCATCCACTCCCAAAATTTGCTATCTGCTCTTCGAAAAACTCTTGACAGAATTTTTTAGAAAATTCATTCAAGTGAAACCCCAATTTTTTCTCCTGAACAAATTTGATTTTTTTTTTGCGAAAAAATATATGTAGGTACATATATGTATTTATAATTATTTATTAACAAAATAATATTTTTTTTCAAAACTTTACGTTATTAAGTAATATTTTTACGTTATTAAGTAATATTTTTGTTTGTAATAGTCGAATCTCCTATCAATTTCTAGTCAAATACTAAAAACCGGATGCCTAAGGGTCTGTTTCACAATTCCTGATTAAAGTTCCAATTAAGCTACATGGAACTTATTCGACAGTTAACAACCTCATTTACGTTTCACAATGTCTAAATACGTCTAATTGGCAATTAAAGTTCTAAGTATTTTACTGGCAAGATGAAGAGCCGATTTGAAAATTAAACTAACAATTAAAAATTCAAAATTTTCTTCACTAACACTCACACTTCAATTCAACACACTTACCTCTTATTATTCACATCTCTTTGAAACAATTCTCTCGACACTTTTAACATATACAATAAGATGACCCACCATGAAAAACTAACTATTTGATGATTATAAATATTTTTTCTTCAATGTTTGACATGAGTCAAATTCTATTTGTCTGGAAAACTGGAATAACGAACGAATAGCTAATTGATCATTGTGAAACGCAAAGTTTTTTAATGGGAGTATTTAATTTTAGGATCAATGTCGAATAACTAATTAGAAATTTACTCAGACATTGTGAAACAGACCCTAAATGTCTTTTAATTTTTAAGAAAATTAAAAATAACGAAATCTACTATACTTATTAATTAGTAGAAAATAATAGGATCCTTGAAGCAACAAAATAACGGATGGAAGTCGAATTTAAGAAAACTTACTTTTGTTATTTTCAATTTTCTCAAAAACTAGAAAACATTTTGACATAAGGTTTTTAATGTTTGACTAAAAACTGATTGGAGCATTGAATATAAAATACAAAACTACTACTTAATAACATAAAATTTTGAGCAAAATGACATTGAACACAATTTTTTAATTTTTTTTTCAAAAATTTAAGTTTAAAAATTAATTTAAAAAAAACTGTTCACTCAAACAACTTAATTTAAAAAGAAAATGAAAGAAGATATCTTTGGCTTTATAAAAGTGTTTAGCATGCCATTAGGTGTGTCCTTTACAAGATATGTGATTTATGATTTATCTCGAAACCGATGTTCTGTGTGCTTGTTAAGTTCGAAATGTTAATTTAAACAGATCTACTAAGACCATTGTACACGTTCTTATTTCTTTTTCTGATACTCGGATGTCTTTTAAATTGTATACCAATTTACTCTTCCTTAAAATCGGAAACCACATCTCCAAACTTTTTTTTTTTTTCTGTATCCCCCTTCGAGGTAAGATTGATACCAACTGACGAAAAACTTTACTTATTCTTGACGAAATCATCGAGCAATCATGCAGGGATATCTCATATACCAAAAATGCTATATTAAAAACGCTTTACCTTATGTGAGCAAAACTTTACGAAAAGTCGATACCTGTACAGGGTGTTCCATAATCACCATAGTTACCGTGTACATAATAGATTTTTCTTTTATGTAAATTTTGTCACTTTAATTAATTAATTGTATGATGCATTAAAATTTTTTGAAGTAAAACTTCTTTTGCGGCATGGGGGTAAAAAATGTTTCTAAGGAGCTGTCAGTGACATGTCAAACCGACATACAAATTCCCGTCACGAATTACAAAATTCAGCGTCACGATTTTGCAATACCGACATATCAACCAAAAAAACCCTGTTTCTGAACAAAAAGAATATTCTTTTAATTCATAAACGACAACAAATATATGGAAACACTTTTAAACAAAACTCTTCATTACAAAATCTTTATTTAAAGTCTATTTGAGATAATTAAAAACGAAGTTCGCGGAGCGGAACACAAAACCACCAATTTAAAAAGAAAAATACACAAAAACTATTTTTTTTACATTTTATTAATTCCACTTAAAATATATACATATTAAAATACATTTATCCATAATTTTTCTTAAAATTTAATTCTTAACAACACAAATTAACAAAATTATTTCACAGAAATCACAAAAACCAAAAGTAAACAAAACATTTTCTCGGCAAATGTCAAGTCCACTATTGCCATATGCGAATAATCCTAAATTTTTGTCAAATTTTAAAACAGCATTGCCATCTATTTATCTTTAGGTGTCGAACAAATTGGATGCGATAGTCCCCTTTCACACGGGGCAACAAGTTGCTGGAAAGTTTTTTGACGGTTTCCTTTAATTTCCATAAAAATTTCTTGTACACACACACTACTGTGTGTGTGATGAAGATGATGTTTTTGCTGCAATTAGTAATTCCTTGGAGCAAACAATGGAAGAAGGGGATTGTAATTGTGAAATAAAATAAAATTTAATAAAACAAAGAGATGTGACTTTGAATGATGGTGCATTTACATTCATCTTCATGCGGAATTCCGCAAAAAAAAGGGATGTAAGATATAAAATTTACATTTGTTGAATAGAGAGAGAAGACCAAAATGAAGAGATCTTCATGATATGAAGATTATAGGAAGCTCGAGAAATGCAGATGAAGATTATAGTGAAGACGAACATGTTCATCTTTATTATGGCATGTTTGCCTTCGTTTAAGTCTTCCTATAAAATTTCTATTTTGTGATGGTGGACTTACATTGGGGGCGTTCAAGGATGCCAAAAACATCTGAATTTTCAGAATTTTTGGAGCTTCTCATTGGCCAGCTGTCATAAAAAGTTAGATGACTTTTAGTGACTTTTAGTCAAAAAAAATTCAAATAAAAGTTGTTTGTGCTGGGGTAGTGTCAAATCAGCTACTACTACTACACATAAAGTTGAACTTTATAATTTTCGCTCTGGGTGGTGGTTGATTTTTAAAGTTTTTATCATGGTAATTTAGTACTTATTTAAATAAACGAACTGTTTGTCTATTGTTTAGTGTGTTTTTCAATAAAAAGATTGACTATTGATATCTACAAAATTGTTCTCAGAATTCTCCATACGATTATTGTGGAACATTGTTTGTTATACAAGAATATTGGATAGTTTTGCTATATTTTGTTGGCCATACATATCAAACAAATATTTGAAGAAAAATAAATAATTTGCTCCACTAGTGTTTTAATGAAATAAATGAAACCTTTTGCTGATTTAGTTACATATAATTTAATTTTTACAACTATTCACGCTCAATGTTTAATTTACGAATATAATTAAAGTTCTATTTTATTTCGCTTCAATGTAAATTCTACAGATAAATGCAAGAATTTGCCACAATGGCTTTTGACTGAAATTTCAGTTTTTTTTGGCGTTCAACGAAATAAATTCAGAAATCTGAAAATTCAGATGACAGCCGGTTTGCATTGAACGCCCCCATTGATCTTTATCTGCAGTTTCGAAGAAAAGTAAAGCGAGTCAGATATACATCGAAATACGGACGTGCGAAAGAGCTATAAATAAAAAGTATCTATCCCAAATGAAAATATTACAAGTATACGAAATTATCAGGTATTTGATTTTAAGAAGAAATAAAATAAAATTCATGCAAGTGTTGTATACAAAGCGCTTTCATTTGAAAACAATTTAAGTGGTATGGATTATAAACACGGTTCTGAGTTTCAAATCGGGTGCTCTGAGTGGTAGGACTTGAAAAATACTTGCCCTGTTGTCGTGAAAGAAGTTTTACTTCTAGCGCGTGTACATAAGTACGCACACTCTTTTTTGATATCATGCACCATTTTGTTGAAAAGTAAAGTGAAAAATTTTAGAAAAAATAAAGTCAATTATGGACATGTTGAACAAACACCTGGGGTGAAATCGCGTAAGGCGAAATTTAATAAGGGTATTCATGCAACGTCGGAAAAGCATCGTAAACGTCTTAAAGTTTACGACGTCGTAAACGAACTGTCAAAATTTGTATGGGAAATATTTTTAAACAAATCTTAAACTTTAAGACACAAATTTGTATGTTAAACGAAGATGGTAAACATCGTAAACATGGTAAACTCTTGTAACCTTAGAAGAAAAAATAGAGGAACGGGTATTTCGAGGAAAAATGATTTTTTTTTTGTTAAATAGTGTGAGTTACACAAATGCATTCACACATGCACTTATATGTTGATCACAACAATAAACATGCTTACCATCATCATTGAAAGCAATTTGTTCATTCAATTGTATAAATATACTTTTTGGCTTACTTTGGGCATTTTTAAATTGTGGATGACAATTATTTTACGAATGTTAAAATTAAATTAATATTTAAAGCTATTTGACGTTTAACGAACAGCTGATTTGTTTATCATATCGTTTACCACATTTACGCAAAATGTTTTTTGGTGCGTTCATGAAACGTGTGTCGGAAACTTTACGATTTTACGATATCGTTAAGTTTAAGACGTTGCATGAATACCCTTCATGTCAATCTGAATATGTATAATAATAAATTTAAACAAAGAAAATCGACTATATGCAATATTTTTGTATCAAATAATCTGATTTTTATTTTAAAAAAATCTCGCTTGATATTTCGAAATGCTTTTTGTCTTGACATTTAAAAAAATAAAACCCAACAGCAACAATAATAATAGCCCGTTCAATATAAACCCCAAAAAAACAAGAAAACATTAATTAATTATATTACTAAAAATGACACGACCCAATTAGATCATAACCATAACCTCAATATAAAGTTATATAGCTGTGCGTGAAAGTAACTGTATTAGTTTTTAGCTTTCATAATTGTTTGTGACTTTATAATCTTTTAAATACCTATGTATTAAAAGGATAAGTGAATATCAATCAATTCAATTATTTAATCAATAAACAGTTTGCATACCTTCTCCAAGAGCATTTTTTTTTTTCGGGATTAAGTGCCTCTCATCCACGCCACTGTTCGGATTCAGCAGGCATTTCTGCAGACATGCACAGAATATTATTTGAGATTTAGTCAGTAAAGGCACTGATGCTTTACGAACTATCGCACCACCAAATTTATTTATCCAAAGGTTTCCAATAATTTAAGTAATTTTCTTGTTTTAGTTCCCCCCGTGCGTTTGAAAATTCTGCCCCTCCCCTCCTTCCCACCCTACAAGTATGTCCCCTGTTTTATCACCGGCATTTTAAAACCTTCATCTAAAAGATTAAGTCAGTGGAACTCAAATTATTTATACCTTAGTAATCTAACTTTCGTTTCATGAACATCAATAATAAAGATAAATATATCTTTTCCATAGAAATACACACAAATATTGAAAATTAGAAAAGTAAACAAAATGTTCGTTTCCATAGTAACTGCAATATACAAAAACAACAACCTTGCAAAATATTAAAAAAATCCCATTCGAATACATGACTCTTTTGTAAAAAAGAAATTTATTTTATTAAATACACCACCCCTTTGCGACACAAACGCTCTCTGGGACGCGACAGTAACGCCATCCTCTTTTTCGAGCGGCGTTTTTCGGGGTGTCTACTTCTATTTGTATTTATTCAATGCTATTACTCAGGTTATAATTATCGGATGCTTAATATTAAGATAGATAATTGAAAGTAAAATTACAAGCTACAAATCTGCATCAAAATTTTTGCAAAAGCGTAAAAAATTTCATACTAAAAACGTGAAAGATTGGCTTTTGAGAACTTATTTCATCAGGGCAAATGACGTGAGGAACAAGAAAACAAAAGAAAAAAAAGAAAACAAACAAAAAATGTACCAACAAAGAATATACCTATTGCCATTGAATAATTACAAATAGAAGTGGACATTATTTTTCGTTTTCGTGGTCATTATCGGCAACATAATTCATATTAAATTGTTGTTTGGTTGCGAAATGCGCTAAGCAGATTCAAATAGGGATATTTTTAGGGAAATTCGTTCACAATATACGTATGTAGGTACATACATACGGTGGAAGTGTTTTTTATTTGTCATGAACAACAAACAAAAACGAGAATGCCATTCAAGGTCAACTGAAAGCGTTCGGTAGTATAGGTAGGTAGGTAGATACTTCAAGGGTTGCTTTTGCATTTTTTGTAGTTTCTCTCAATTAATGAAGGTGGCGTGTGACGATAAATGAGGTTGTGTGTTTTTATTTTTGTAATTATTATCTTCAGTTTGATATTTTCTATTTTGCTTTCAGTTTTGTAGATCTAAATCTCATATAGGTAGGCACAGGTACATACCTATCTAAGGTTACATATTTAAACGTATCTTTCCCGGTTGCTCAAAGGTTTATTAATGCCCATATTATTCACTCGATACATCCAGATTGAAACCTAAATCCAGATGTAAAGTAGGTATACAAATTCAATGTAAATACATCCGTATTTAAGTTTCAATCTGGATGTATCGAGTGAATAATATGTGTATAGACTCGTTTGTCTAATGTAGTGATTATCAAGCACTTAAACTTGATAATCTGTTTTTATTTGAAACAAGCACTTGAACTTGTTCAAAAATGTAATAATGTAAATCCAATCTGAAATGTAAAAGTAAATAAAGTAAATTCAATCTGAACACCAAACAACGAAAGACTGTAGTTGATATGCTGATACTGATGATTTATTGATTTCTTTATAAGTCTTTTATACTTAATTTACCATTCTATTATTTTGCTTATGTTACACAAAAAATAAATTATTACTACATTAAAATATATTTGGAACAGTTATTGCAATAAAGTGTAAACAAAATATCTGGAGCACTTAATGTTCATAAATGAAGCACCGTCAGCAATATGATAAGTGACCTGCTTATAAGTTGTTGGCTTGAATATTGTTGAATGTTGTAACTGCGATTGACCTTAACATTCTCCCCCGCGTTGAACTATGGTTCAACTATTCTAGGTAACAGTGACAATGAAATCGGACTCAGGTCTTGTTTGTCGAGGTTTAGGATTTGGTTTCATAGATGATCTTCTAGATTTTTGTTTCCAAATAAGAAAGGCGATGAGTGTGATTGTTGATAGCAGGGCTAAATATCCAATTGCAGAGTTATGGTAAGTGTGAAGTTGGAGTTTATGGGGTAATTCGAGAATTTCTTGATCCATGATTATTTTGTGTAGGTTAGTGAGGTTTTTGAGTTGAATTTTGTACTCGGTGCTATTGAACGTCTGGAGTAGTGGTTCATGATGCATTGGTGTTGATATTTCAGAAATATTGCCGAAGCTGGTGTAGGACGTCTGTAAATTTGTGGAAAATGTGTTATGACCTTCGATGGTGATATGGTTTTCCTTTAATATGCACCCTGACTGTAGTGTTAATATTCCGGAGCCCTCTAAGTTCATTTGTAGGTTTCTTCTTCCGCAAATTGCAGTTAGTCGAGATGGGTTCCTTGTGAAATATAGCCACTGATTCTTGTGTTGCATTTGAATCCAAGTTGAATTTATTTCTGACTTCTTTAAGGAACACGTAGGTTTTGTTTCGTTGTTAAATAGACCCAACTCGCAAGAGCAGACTTCTGCTCCTTTGCTGTATCTCGCTTGTAAATTGAAACATAAGAACTGGTCTGATCTTAGATTAATGCAAGATTCCATATCAGATGATTGTATTGGAATGTATTGGTCACGGTGTGCATTCACAGCTAGTATTGGAGCACAGAGGTCAATTTTTAGTGTGTTGTTGTTGAGTACACTAGGTATGGGAGTCATCTTGAACAATTCGTAAAATTCTTGGATGACTACTGGTAGTGTGATCCAAAATACCGCTTGCTTGTCTGTTACTCCTCCTTGAATTCTCATTAGTTTATATAGCTGTATGAGATCTTCTTCGTCTGCAGGTAGTGCTAAGAATGATGGTAAATGAGCCTTGATTGTTTTTACTTCGTCCTTGAGTTGGCGTGCTGATATTAACAATGAGCTTACTTTACCATGGTGAGTGTCCGTCAATACATCAATTAATGTTGATTGCATTCTTTGGATGTTGATCATCATTATAATAAGTTGTGAAGATAGTGATGTAAAAATCTGGAATATCTTGAGCTGATGACCTTCTTCTCCATTATCACGTATTCTTGATGTTATTTCTCTTAATTGATTGTTGATTTGGTCAAGCCTGTGATTGATGATCTCTTCGTTTTGCCATACTACGTTGAATGTTGAATCTATGACTGAGGTTTGGTTTCTTAATAGATGAAGTAAATGATTTTCATTTTCTTTTACTTGTTCTATTGTTTTTGTCATTTGATTAGCATACTCGGAGTCCAATGTTCCAAACAGTGTATTTGCAATGTTTCCGATGAAATTAGCTGCTCCTCTTTTAGTTCTCTTTGTTGGGAAGATGATATTTTCCAATTTCAGTTCGTTTTGAATATGTTGAAATTGTTTTAATGTGTTGATGCATATACTTCGTTGCTGCATTTGTTGGCACAAGTGATTCAAAGTCAGTGTTCCGTTTTCAAATGCTTTATATTCTTCTAATAATGGATCTAAATTGTAATGAATAATGAAGTTCCACTCACTTGTTGCTATTTTTGCTGTTCCAATATCTTCGAAATGTATTCCGAGATTTGATGTAAATTTGTTGATCTGAACTTCATTGCTCATTACTAATGGAATGATTAGGAGAATTGTAATCACTGAAGTGATACCAATGGAATTAGATGTTTTTCGTCTTTTAGTTGGTATTTCATGCACTGGTTCCGATGAATTATGGTTAATTTCTTCATCTCTTGTTACGTCGTTCACTTCTTTCTCGATTGGCAATGGTGCTAGTCGATGAATGGGACGTTTCCAGACTCCAGATGCTGTTTTAACTTCTACAACTCTTATTGCGCCATCATCAGCCTTGAACACCTTTACAATTCTACCCAGGGGCCACTGAAGTGATGGAATGTTGTCTTCTTTTATGATGACCATATCTCCTATCTTGATGTTCTTCGAGCATTCCTTCCACTTGTACCGGTATTGAAGTTCTTGAAGATATTCCTGTGACCATCGTTTCCAAAATTCATGTTTGAGTTGTGAAACAAGATTCCATCTCGTCAACAGTGTATGCTTCATAGAAGTTGCGTTAACATCAGTTTTTGCGGTGAGGGGTTCGCCAATAAGAAAATGTCCTGGTGTTAATGCTGTTAGATCATTTGGGTCACTTGAGAGTGGTGTTAGTGGTCTTGAGTTCAAAATGGCTTCAATTCCAATTAATACAGTTTCCAGTTCTTCGTATGTTAGAGATGCTGTGGCTACACTCCTCTTTAACAAATGTTTGGCTGATTTTACTGCTGCTTCCCAAAGTCCTCCGAAGTGAGGTGCCCTGGGGGGTATGAAGTTGAATTGTATTGCATGGCCACTGCATTCTCTTGTTATGGTTTCACGTGCACATTCTGAGTAAATTGTGTCATATAGTTCGGTCAGTTGATTATTTGCTCCTACAAAATTAGTCGCATTATCACAGTATATGTTTTGACAGTGTCCTCTGCGACCGATGAAACGTTTCAATGCTCCGAGAAATGATTCGGTAGTTAGATCACTAACTAGTTCTATATGTACTGCCTTTGTGGCGAAACAACAGAATAGTGCCACATACGCCTTTTGAGGTCGTTTGCCACGGATTTTGTAATGAATCCAAAATGGTCCACAGTAGTCCACTCCTGAATTGATGAAAGGTCTCGCCGGTGTGATTCTTGGTGATGGTAGGTTTCCCATTACTTGTTGAAATAATTGGGGTCTAGCTCTGGTGCATTTAACACAGTGGTGTACAATTGATCGTGCCATTATTTTTCCCTTTATAGGCCAAAATCTTTGTCTCATTTGAGCAAGCAATGTTTGAGGGCCACAGTGTTTGTGTTGCTCATGAATTTCCTTCATCAACAGTTTTGTGAGTGGGTTGTTGTATGGTAGAAGCATGGGATGTTTTGTATCAAATGGAAGTAATCCAGAGTCTAGTCGACCTCCAACTCGCACAATTCCCTTGTCATCCAAAAATGGAGACAAGCTAGAGAGCTGGCTATTCCGCTTCAGTTCCTTGTATTTTTGCAGGTCACTGATTTCATCTTTGAAGTCAAATGCCTGCATTGCTCGTATTATCACTATTAGTGACTCTTCCAGCTCTTGAGTGGTTAATTGGATTTCTCGTATACCGTTCTTGTTTCTGGTATGGTTATAGAAGCGTCGGATATAAGAGATTATCCGCTGAAGCATGATGAAAGAGTCTCTATGATTTATCTTGTATATCATATTTTGATCACAATCATGGGTAGCTGTTGCTACGGTGATGGGTCTTTTTCTTTCTCTGTCGTCAGGGATTGCCAGAGTTTTGGAATGACTTGCTGGCCAACTATCTTCCTGACCATGTAGGAATAGTGGACCGTAAAACCATAGTGTGCATGACGTAAACCTTTCAGGTTGAAGGCCTCTTGATATCACATCTGCTGGGTTATGTTTTGATGAAACATGTCGCCATTGCTTGGAAAGTGTTAGTCTTTGAATACTGGAAACTCGATTAGCCACAAATGTTTGAAATGATGCTGATGGTGAATTTATCCATGCGAGGACAATTTCAGAATCTGTCCATAAGTATGTGGGGACATCTTTAAGGTTCAAATCATTCTTAACTCTAGCTGTTAGTTGAGCACCTAAGACCGCAGCGCATAGTTCTAGTCGTGGTAATGTCTGTTTCTTTAGTGGAGCCACTCGAGATTTTGAACAAAGTAGCCTAACTATTACTGTTCCATTTTTCAAAATTGCTCGTAGATACGTAACTGTACCATATGCCTTTTCAGACGCATCAGAAAAGGTGTGAATCTGTATTTGTGCTGGTACATCATTGTTAAACATATGACGTGCGAAGTGGAAATTGTTAATGCTTTTCAGGTTTTCACGGAAATGCATCCATCTTGTATGTAGTTCAACTGGTAATGATTCATCCCATGATAACTGTAGTGACCATAGCTCCTGTACAAATATTTTAGCTGTAACAACTACTGGAGCCATTATACCTAATGGATCGAATAATTTGGCAAGATCTGAAGTGACAATCCGCTTTGTTATTCGATTTGTTGAATTTAATTTTGTTTTAACGCAAAATCTGTCGTTCTTTGGTTGCCATGTTAAGCCAAGTGCTTTAATTGATTCGTTACCTTCATTTCCAAAATCGAGGTCGATTTCTTGGTCCTCTTTAGCAATGCCTTGAAGTAGTCGGGGATGATTCGCGCACCACTTCCTTAGTTTGAATCCTGCTTCTTTTAATATTTTTGTAACTTGGTCTTGTATTTCTAGGGTTGTCACCAAGCTGTTATCGCCAGTCAAGCAGTCATCGACATAGAAATCATTTTGAAGGGCCTTGGATCCCAATGGAAATCTTTCGCAGTTGTTTTTTGCGATTTGTTGCAGACACTTGGTGGCCAAATATGGAGCTGCTCTTGTTCCATAAGTCACTGTGTTCAGTTGATAGTAATTAAGAGGTGCTGTTTCGTTAGTTCTCCATACAATTGTTTGGTATCTTCTGTCATCTGGATGTATGGTTATTTGACGATACATTTTTTGAATGTCAGTGCAAAAAACATATCTTGGCAATCGAAAACGAAGTAATAATGAAAATAGTTCACCTTGCACTGTCGGCCCTGTGTACATGATATCGTTTAATGATAAACCTGATGATGTTTTTGATGATGCATCAAAAACGACTCGAAGCTTGGTAGTGCTACTGTCTTCTTTAAAAACACAATGATGGGGTATGAAGTAATTAGGTGTTAGTATATTATTGACATCAATTTTGGTCATGTGTCCTAGATCTTCGTATTCTTCCATAAATTGAATGTATTTATCTTTCACTTCTTTGTTCTTGGCTAATCTTCGTTCAAGTGCTAGGAATCTGTTGACTGCTATGTCCTTGGATTTTCCTAGAGCGGATGTGTTTTCATGAAATGGAAGCTTGACAATGAATCGTCCTTCGCTGCCTATTTGTGTATTTTGTGCAAAATGGGCTTCACACATCTCTTCGTCTCTTGATAAGTTGCTACCTTGTGTTTCTACTTCTTCGAGGCTCCACAAACGTTCAATCATTTGATGAAGGTTGTTGTCATCATAAGTAGAGATGCCACATGTTGCTATATTTGACCTTGCTTCAGTTAACTTTCCTGTAATCACCCATCCAAGAACTGTATTTTGCAGTGTAGGTAGATCATCTGATAAACGTATCTGCCCAATGGAAAGTAATTGATGATAGAACTCTGCACCAAGAAGGATATCAATTTTGTCTGGTCGATTGAAAAATGGATCCGCCAATGGCACATTCTTTGGAATTGCCCATGACGAAATGTTGAAGTGTTGAGATGGTTGTGGAGATATGATGTGTGGTAGAACAAAAGCTTCTAATTGTGTATTAAAGCTACTTGTTCTTGATTGCAATGTGACGTTTACGCGCTGATGGGATTCTCTCTTTCCATTGCCAATGCCTTGGATGCTAATGGATGTATGTCTTGAATGGAGTCCTAATTTCTTTACCAGGCGTTCTGTAATTAAATTCACTTGTGAACCGGAATCTAATACGGCTCTGCAATCGAACCTTTGTCCATTGTTTGTAATCAGCTGTACGACGGCTGTACTCAGGAATATGTACTGATGCCTTTCTGGATTTTTTGATGCTGATAATGTCACTGATGATGAACTAACATTTGTTTGAGGCTTTGAATTAATGTTCTCTTCTATGGTAGTTCCATGTTTGTTTGTGAGAGCTCCTTTGTTGTAGCTCTCAATATGTAAGAGTGTGTTGTGTTTCTGGTTGCATTTTAAGCATCCTCTTGATATGCAATTTTTGACTCCATGGCCAAATTTTAGGCAGTTCAAACACACTTTTAGCTTTTGAACCATTTGTATACGTTCTAATGTATGTAATTGTAGGAATTGCTTGCAGGCAAATATAGGATGATTTCCAGACTGACACACCTTGCAAGTTCCCTTGCGGTTTGATACAATAGATGCGCAAGCTCGATGAGTTGGATCCTTCTTTTTCTGTCCAACTGATTCTAGTGATTGAAATTGATTTTCCAAGAATGACAAAAATTCTTTAATTGATTGTAGTTCTTTTGGTTTAGTAAGAGATTGCTCGTAAAGAATTCTTGTGCTTTGGTCAAGCTTGCTCACAAGTAAATGTAGTAGAATGGGGTCCCAAGTTGCAGTATCCACACCAATGTTGCCTAGAGCCATTAAACACTCTTGCGTGGTGTCATGTAGATTTTTTATGGCCACTGCTGATGGCTGTGGTTGTGTTTGGTTAGGTTGCCCAGTTATTTTTTGCAAGAGAGTTGAAGTGAGAACCCTTATATTGTTGTAACGATCTTGAAGGCTGGTCCATGCTGTTTTGTAATTATCTTCAGTCAAAGAAAGATGACGAATCAAATTCTCAGCTTCTCCACTCAGATGTGTTTTGAGGTACCACATCTTCTGGATGTTAGGAATAGTTTGTTTGTCTACCATTTGTGAAAAAAGATCGAAAAATTGCCGCCATTTCATATAATCACCATCAAATTTAGGAATGGTGACTTTAGGTAAATGTAGGGAATTGTTTTTAATAACACCCACTTCATGATTGTTACTGATTTGATGCTGTACCTTCATGGATAACGCTATAAGGGCTTGTTGAACCCTGTGTTCCATACTTATAAATTCTGTATGATTATAACCGTCTACTGTTGGGTCATCACTTAATTCCCATATGGTATAGTTGACGGATTCAATTTGGTGCCACAGTTGCTCAATGGATCGAAACTTAACTTCGTGGTATTGCGATGGCTCGTTATTGTCTATTGATATACCATCCAGCAATCTTTCAAGAGAGCTCATGATTGCTCTTTGCCTTCGAATAGCACTCGTCATTTTTGATGGTTCTAGTGCTTCTATGCTTCTTACTGATGGTGGAATAGGTGGCTCTCCTTTATTCAATTTACCTTGTTTATCTAAAGACATTATTGCTTCTTCGAAACATTTGGTATATTGTTGAACCAAATTTTCAATCTCTTTGAAATAGTTTTTGGTGAAGTATTCATGGTTGTCATCAACATGCGGCAGCCCTTTGATCTTCTGATCACCTTGTTGAAATTTCTTCCATTGCTCGTGAAGCCGTAGAGCCCTTTCTTCAAAGTAAGCCCTTGTAGTCTTTCGGTCGGATGAATCTTTTTTAAAGTTGGAGATGATGCGCTGGATTTCTTTACCACTTGCTACCTGAATTACCACGCACTCTTCGCATGATGTCATCGTTGTAGATCAAAATGTATGTTCAGTCAAAGATGAATATGTTGATGAAGATTAATCGATAAGTTTAGATATGTATATCTACTGTTGATGAAGATTAATCGATAGGTTTAGATATGTATATCTACTGTTGATGAAGAGTAAGATAGGCTGCACTTTAGATATGTATATCTTGGTTGATAAAATTGAATAAGTCAATAAGTGGTTCGTATGTTCAGTTGGATCACGTCGGGGTCACCAAAATGTATAGACTCGTTTGTCTAATGTAGTGATTATCAAGCACTTAAACTTGATAATCTGTTTTTATTTGAAACAAGCACTTGAACTTGTTCAAAAATGTAATAATGTAAATCCAATCTGAAATGTAAAAGTAAATAAAGTAAATTCAATCTGAACACCAAACAACGAAAGACTGTAGTTGATATGCTGATACTGATGATTTATTGATTTCTTTATAAGTCTTTTATACTTAATTTACCATTCTATTATTTTGCTTATGTTACACAAAAAATAAATTATTACTACATTAAAATATATTTGGAACAGTTATTGCAATAAAGTGTAAACAAAATATCTGGAGCACTTAATGTTCATAAATGAAGCACCGTCAGCAATATGATAAGTGACCTGCTTATAAGTTGTTGGCTTGAATATTGTTGAATGTTGTAACTGCGATTGACCTTAACAATATGGGTGTAAATGATTGTTAAAATTTTAAGTTTTTATAATTTATTATCGTCAGAATAGGCACTAATTTCTTAGTTTTAAGTGTTAAATATTATTGAATCATGAGTTAATGTTGAATGGTAAAATATTTTGCTTGAACGGAGATTTAAACAGGTTGTTTTGGCTAAGATACGACAAAAGGCTAGGGCATGTAAGCAGGTTGGATCAAGGCAAGAAAAAAAATCGTATGAGCCGGGCCAGGGCCCCTCGCTACCGGTGGGCAAACTTTGGGCACCCAGAGATTGAAGTCGCGCACGAATCGTGTTAATTCATGTCCACTTTTAATTGCGGTTCTTCTTAAAAATGGTTAACATACATTTGTTATTAATGATAATGAATAATATTTTTTACAAATAGGTTATTACGTATATTGATCATGAAAATGTGAAAACGAAGGCAATATTATTGAGCAAAACCGTTGGTGTTGAAGTTTGAAATTAATTTAAAAATAAATTTTCAAGCAAACAAAGCAACCGTGATAATTTCGATAATTTGTAAAAAATTCTACTTTCTTATTAATTAAATTTACGAGTATTATTAAAATTATAAAAATGCCTTATTGTGACTATAAAGTATAATCAATGTAAAAATAAAAAAAACTCTGGCGTTCCCAGATTTGTTTTATCTAACGATTATCGTCGTGAAATATGGTTACCAAATTCTGGGAACAGTTTCTCAGAAAAACTTATTTGCGACAAAAAATTTATATATGTGCGGATCATTTTGACAAAAAAAATTTAAGTCTGGGAGCTTTCCGTGCATGCACAAATAGAGACGCTTGTCCACAATCAAAATAAAAGTGAGTGTTTTAAAAGAAATCACAAATAACTTGCAACAATATCAATCCACGTAAGTTAATATATAGACAAAAATCTTACGAATTTAACATTATTATAGTGTATGTATATGTAGAATAATTTTGCTAGTGATGTAGGATCGAAAACTTTGTAAGTCCACGTTTCGAGGTCTCTGGAATCTGAATCCATCGTTTAAGAGTTATGTCTGTGTAGTTAGTGAACACTATTAATGATATCAACTTAAAAAATATTTTTGGTTTACTGATAATAACATCATAGTTAATTTATTAGGAATTTTTGTATTACGGTAATTTAACAAACGGTACATGTCGAGAAAAAATAAGTGTCGGTTTTTAATAATTTTTTTTTAGAAAATTCCACATCCCGTAATGTTTAATTTTCTTAAAATAAAAATAAAATAAATTTGAGCATCTAGTTTTCAGTGTTAGACTAAAAATTGATAAGAGAATTGAATATTAAAAACAAAAACATACAATTTTGAACAAAATTAAATAGCTTTCTATAATATCCAAACAGTTCTATCAACAAGTGGAGGAAAATTACACCGATTGAAAAAATCAGCACCAAGGTTCAAATCAAGAAGATCTTCATTTGAATAGAAGACCTCCACATAAATTTTATTCCAATGTTTTTAAGAACAGCTTAGAAAGTACTATAGATAATAATCCAACGCGATCTTTTTCACCAACACCGTCTTCTGCGGATTTAAGAGTTCCGATAGATACACTTTCTGAACCTGGCCATTCTTTTATTCTAGAAATGGACTGTGTTCATGACAGGTGCCTTAATATTTTAGAAGTTTTTAGTCCTAAAGCATTTTTTTTAGTTAGGAAAAAAAAATATTAAAAATAATAATAAATAATAATAATAATAAACTTACAAGGTCATGTTATGCCTTTTTTAAAGCCAAAAATCCATCCATTAATTGCGTTTTTAAATTCAATTTTTTTTATAGAACAGTTTTGAAAAATTAATTTTCAAACTCAAATAAAAAAAAAAATGAAGAAAATTTTTGCCGAGCTCATTTTGTTCAAAATTATACATTATTAACTAGTAATTTTGTTTTTAATATTCAATGCTCTTATCAATTTGTATGCAAACACTAAAAACCACATGTTAAAATGTCTTCTAGTTTTTGCGAAAATCGAAAATCTCACTCGATTCCATATTGCATTATGTGTTTTTTTTGTCGTATGTTTATGGGATTCTAACAAAGTACTGATTTTCGTGGCGTATATGACAAAATGATTTTGGAGATATACCTCTATAGTTTAAAAACTAAAACCGACTGTACAACCTAGAATACCTTAATCAAAAGAATATTTTCCACACAAAATTATATTAAAAATGTTTATGTGATAAAACTTGACTTTATTCTTAATCAATTCGATTGTTGAACCTAGAATATAGGGACCTATACTTGAACCTCTTTGATTATATCTATATAAGCCAATATGAGATACATAGATACTTGAACTTGACCTATGTCTAAACTAATGCGATTTAAGAACTTGACCAACATCTAAACCAATGCGATTTTTGAACTTGACCTACGTCTAAGCCATATGATTTTAGAACTATAATTACGTCTACACCAATGCGATTTTTGAGCTTGAATAACGTCTAAACCATTGCGATTTTTGAACTTCACCTACGTCTAAGCCAATAGGATTTTGAACTTGACCTACGTCTAAACCAATGGGATTTTTGAAATTGACCAACGTCTTAACCAATGCGATTTTTGAACCTGACCTACGTTTAAGCCAATGTTATTTTTGAACTTGAACTACGTCTAAACCAATGCGATTTATGAGCTTGACCTACATCTAAACCAATGCGATTTTTGAACTTGACCAACATCTAAACCAATTCGATTTTTTAACTTGACTTACGTCTAAGCCAATACGATTTTTGAACTTGACCTACGTCAAAACCAATGCGATTTTTTAACCTAAAATATGCAAAGATACCTACTTGCGAATCTCTTTAATAAACTTACAACATTAGTTCTAAGGGGCAGTTGTTGAAGGTTAAGGTATTTAAATTAACATTAATCAGCCTAGAGGTAGGATTAACTTAGCGAAGCAACTTAAATGTCGCAATCGAAAAGGATTTGGTAAGCTTTTATCTTCTGTTCTAATTATCGGATCTTTGAGTTTAAGAGGCTACAAATTTAAGTCACAAAACTTTACCTAAGTCTAAGCCAATGTGATTTTTGAAATTGACCAACATCTAAACCAATGTGATTTTTGAATTTGACCTATGCGATTTTTGATCCTAAAATATGCAAAGTATTTGCGAATTTCTTTAATAAACTAACAAAATTAATTCTAAAGGCCAGTTGTTGAAGGTTAAGGTATTTAAATTAGCGTTGATCAGTCTAGAGGTAGGATTAGCTTACCGAAGTAACTTAAATATAATAATGGAAAAGAGTTGATTTGGTAAACTTTTATCTTCGATTCTAATTATCGGATCTTTGAGGTTAAGGTCTTAGGGCCAGTTTCACAGTGAAGTAAGTGTCACTTAAGTGCCAAATATGGAAAACTAATTCCCAATTTCACAGTGTAAACTTATCGGAATAAGTGACACTTAAATCTCCCATGTTGGCCACTTAAGTTCCACTTACTCAGGTAGTAAAACTGCCAAAATGGGAAAATTAAGTGCCACTTATTTTGTTAAGGGCCAGTTTCACAGTGCACACTTAACAAAATAAGTGGCACTTAATTTTCCCATTTTGGCAATTAAGCCGCAGTTTTATTACCTGAGTAAGTGGAACTTAAGTGGCCAACATCGGAGACTTAAGTGTCACTTATTTCGATAAGTTTACACTGTGAAATTGGGAATTAGTTTTCCATATTCGGCACTTAAGTGACACTAACTTCACTGTGAAACTGGCCCTAAGTGTGCACTGTGAAACTGGCACTTAGAATTCAAGTAAAATCTCAGGCTAAAAATTTGTGTCACAAAACTTTAACTACAGCTACGTTCAAACCAATGCGATTATTGAACCTAGAATATGCATATTGCATAGGTACTTGAACTTCTTTAATAAACTTATAAATTTAGTTCTAATGTTCAGATGTTCAAGGTTAAGGTCCTTAAATGCAAAGAAAATGTTTGGCTTCATTTAAAGCAGCTCATACACGATTCAATTTGGTTATCAACTTAATTGGTGCTTGGATTTCATATAATCAAATCAAAGAATACTGCTTAGCTGTCTCGAGTTAAAAAGGGTTCACTTTGACAGTAAATCAAATAACTTGCCTATATAAACACTAAACAGTAGGGTGGAGCGAAAAATTTTTTTTTTTGTTAATTGGTATCTAATAGTAAAAAAAGGTGCCTTGCAGGCTTAAATATGTGGATGCAAAATATTATTCGATTTGGAAAACGATAACTGCCTCCGCAATCACACTGAAACTTTAATTGAAAACGTCTCATTGTTTTACACTATAAAATTTAAAAACATTTCTTTTGAATATCAAGTTAGCCACGCTTTTTGTTTCATATCAGTTCGCTTTTGTTTTCTGTGTGCATCAGTCATATAATTGTCTTTTTTACAAATATTAAACTAAACTCTTTACAAAAAAAAGAAACATGCAAAGAACGCGAAGTGTATTTAAATGTCCTATTTTTGGTGATACTTGTGATATAAAAGAAAACGTTCTGCCTACCTATGAAGATGCAATAAGGTACTATGAATGGACGAGACATCAACTTAAATTTGAATTGGGAACTGCAAAAGAGCCCACCTTTCCAGAAGTAGCAGCTATAGTAACATCCAAAATAGAAAATATATGGCGATCTGCATCTATTCCGACTGTAACAAGAACCAGAATTATACAGATGTTGAAAGCATATCATTTAAAATACAAAAATTTACTAAAATCTGTCAAGAGACTTTCCCCAGAAAAATTTAAAAAATTTCAGCAAAGCGGTAAGTTCCTTTTTGATATTACGGCATGCAAATGCAAAGAATTCAATCAGTGCACCTGCACCAAAGATAAAAAGGTTCCGAAACAAGAACAAATATTTTTAATTGACCAAAGAAATGATCGAAGTATGGCAATCGGCGGAATTGATGTTATTGTCACTAAAAGGCTGCGAAAGAGTTTGGAAAGAAAACAGACTCGAGAGAAATGCCAAACTACTACTGGTTTAAGTACTTCTGTGCCTGCTGTTTTGGAGATTAGTACTTCTTCTACATCCTCATCGTCAGCGTCTTAAAATTCTAAAGGTACCGATAACTTCATTCAGCCCAAAGAAAAACATATTCCTGAGAAAAAAAGAATAATTTCCTCCAGCGTTGATTTTCCTACATTATCGAAGACATGTGATAGGTATGGAGTATCAGATAGGGCAGCAGCAGCGATAGCATCGTCTGTTTTGTTTGATATTGGGTCTGAAGTCGGGGTCATCGACAGACATAAGATAAGAAGAAAGAAAACTAAAGCCAGAGAAAAGTTAATGAACGAAAACACAACTGCAGAATTATTTGTATTATACTTTGATGGCAGGAAAGATAAAACCATAAAATTGAATAAAAAAAATGGGAAAATCTACAAAACTACAATTTATGAAGAGCACATCTCTTTGCTGGAAGAGCCAGGATCCATATACTTGGGATACGTAGTTACAAAGACTAGTTCGGCCAAAGGAGTACAAATCGCAATAAGAAGTTTTCTATCAGATGAAGAGATTCCTCAACATCATCTTATGGCTATCGGTTGTGGCGGTACAAATGTGAATACAGGAAAGTACGGCAGTATTATAAGACTACTAGAGACAGAACTTCAAAATTCACTTCAATGGATAATATGTCTACTACACATGAATGAACTACCTTTAAGACATTTATTTAAACATCTTGATGGATGTACTTCGGGACCTAACTCTTACTCTGGACCTTTGGGAAAAGCACTGGAAACCTGTGAACAATTACCTGTTAAAACATTTCGACGTATTGAAGGGAATGTTCTGCCAGAAATGACTAAAGATTTAAGTACAGATCAACAGTACTTGCACAAGATTGTGTCAGCGGTTTTATCAGGTGAGTTCCCACAAGATCTGTCAAATAAATCTCCAGGAAAAATGTCACATGCGCGTTGGCTCACACGTGCCAACCGCATAATGCGTTTATATGTAAGAACATAGACACCTTCGGAAAACTTGATCACTTTGGCCACGTTTGTTGTTAAGGTTTACGCGCCATGTTGGTTTTCCATCAAAAATAAACCATCGTGCAAGGATGGTACACAACATCTTTTTAACATAATTATGGCCTCCAGATATCTTCCAGAAGAACTTAAGAAAGTAGTCGATCCTGTCATTCAGCGGAATGGTTATTTTGCGCATCCAGAAAATATTCTTCTTGGTATGGTAACAGATAACAATAAACACATTAGAGAACTGGCAGCTCGGCGCATATTAAAAGCTCGTAGTATGCCTCGGTCTTAAACACCTAGGCAGTTTGAAGTGCCTCCTATAAATTTCAATGCATCAACGTATATCGATTTAATAAATTGGCAAGAAAAGGTTTCTGACCCACCGATTATGCAAAACTTGTGTGACCAAGAAATTCGGAGCATCGTGGAATCTGGTGGTGAAGGTGAAGTGTTCTTTTAACGGCTTCCGTGCCATACCCAAGCTGTTGAACGAGCTGTAAAGATGACAACGGAAGCTGCTACTTCTCAGTACACAAAAAAGTCCCGACTAGGCGCAATAAAGGCCAAAATAGAATCGCGGAAAACAATGCCTAAATTTGAGACAAAACGAGATTTTCAAGCATCTTAATTATAAAATACATATATATATATATATTGTTATGAGAATTAATTTATTTTTCTTTATATTGAATTAAAATTCTAATCATCACCTACCTTATATTATTTGCAGCCTTTTTTTATCAACTTTGATTTTTGAAGTCAGTGCGGAGGCAGAAGATCTTAACCAAATTAATCGAAAAACTACATACATTTTTCTTTTAACATAAGGCACCAATGCCCCCTTATTAGAATTCCGAATCTCAAAAAAAAATTTTTTTCATACATCCTTGCTCCACCCTACTAAACAGTTCAATAACTTGAAAGAATTGTAAATCAATTCGAGAAAATTTGAGCAAATATTTGATTTTCCAACATCAACCGTCAATCAAATAAACCGAACTAAACAGCATTAATTTAACCGCCAACTGGGGTGTGACATTAAAAATACATATTGTAATTTCAGACTGTAGATTAGTTTCTAAGACAACTTCAGAAGTTTTGATGCAACTATAGGATACAAATTTAAAATCACCAAGATTAGTCACAAGTCATTTTCAATGTCCCCATAGTTACTCTGTTCGGGTCGCTTTTAGTTCTTTTTACTTTTCCTTTAATTAAAACGAATTTGCTTTACTTTTATTTCCTTTATTTTATTTAGAAATTATACTCTTTAAGTTACTTTAATTTATGATGGTGGTGGCGGTGGTGTTTGTAGCGGTGTGGTCGACTTGTGAAGTAATGAAAAAGGTATATGACATGACATATGTATTGGATCTTGCATTCGGACCGGGAGGCAATGAAACAAACAAATTGATCCCATCATGGGATATGTTCGAGGAGTAGGTTTTTTATGGTCCTTTTTGTAAGGGTTTGTGTGTTTCATTTGCCTCCGCGGTTGTTCGCGCGATCATAATTCGAATGTTAGGTGAACATTTATAATTTAAGAAATTGAATTGAACATACTCTATGAGTGAAATCTGTAAATTTTTAAATAAAACGGCTACTGTAATGTATCCACCACCTTCTGATTTTGGATTTTAAATTATGCTTTTATGAATAGGTTTCTTTTTTCGGTGCTCAGTTGAGTGAGGCTTAAATGAATAGTTTAGATGGCGATATCTTGATCATAGTCTAATTATCTGATTGCAAGTTAGGGCTTACCATAAAAACAGGGTTACGATCTCCGGTTCCCATATAAAAGTTTTGTGATGACGTAAGCCAGATAAGATTGTTGTGAGTTTGTTTTCGTTTAATGATTAGGCTTGTTAGAATTGTACTGCAGTCCACCCCACCGACGCGACGAGTTAGCATTTGGTAATTGCAAGCATGCCTACTAGCACTCAGCCGACTGGACAACTTTCTTTCACGATCACTGGTCTTCTTGGGAATCCTATGGATCAAGGAGATGAGTGATATGGCAGTACATCGGAAATCCGTGAAGACGGAACAGCAAGTTCCGTTACAATAATATAAATCAGGCTAAGTGTTTTTATTTCATTGATCCTAGTACGGAGATCGAGCTAAATTTAAGCTTTCATACAAAACTCAAATTTTCAAATTTTAGCAGAGATAGAATTAAGCCAAGCATTAAAGCCAAATGGTACGCTCCAGCTTATAATTCAAATTTTCGTTTCTCACTGTACATCACTTATCTGTCAAAATTAAGCCCAAGAAATAATTGTTGGGCACATTAATTCTTAATATAAATTTAAACAGATTCTGAAACTCTTGAATTTTGCGTTGCTTTGTGAAATTAAAAATCGAAATTTGGGACTGACCATTTATCTCTTTACAGAGAAAGAATCCATTTTGTTTGATATATACATTCATTTGCAATAGTGTAAATAAATTCTTTGCAATGGTCAAATATAATTTCTTCTCAGAGAACAGCTGTTATCATTTAATTGTTAATTTATTTATTCATCAAACAGAGAGTTCAACTCTTACAGACTACTATAAATATAAAATAAATAAATAAATATAAAATATCTACATATATATAAACGAAAAGATAAATAAATAATAAAATTACATATCGTGTAGAGATAGGAAAGCCAACAATACATATTTTTTGAATACATCCCTTGAATAATTTGAAAAAATGCCTATAAAATCAACAACAGAATTAGTTTCTCTTATGGAGAGTGTAAATGGTTCATTTCTACTATAGTTTCTTCTAGCAAAAGTTTCTCGCAGATGAAAATTAGGGCGGAGATTTTTTGACGCAAAGTAAAAGTGAATTCGTTCAATTAAAAGACAACATTTGATACGATTACTTATTAAATCTTTTAAAAACATTATTGAGAAGTATTTTCTTCTTAACTCAAGCGTGTCTATAAGCAAGCATCTGGATGCATATAAAGGTACTTCCATATTCCAGTTCAATTTTTTATAAACAAACCTGGCTAATTCTTGCCGAAAGTGTGTAATAGTAGGGATTTCATACTATACTACAATATTCCAGTACCGATCTTACAAGTGAAATATATAATGATTTAAGGGTATAGGGGTCTGAGAAATCCCTAGAGTTTAAGAAACAATTGGTTAAATACACACCATTCAGTTAGTTTTGGGATATCTTCATGTAGTAGAAAGGCAGTCGATGGGAAATTTTATGGGCCGGAAAATTTTAACGTCATCGGCGTACTTCGAATGATTGAAACTATCTACGATTTCATTTATAAAAAGAACAAATACCAGAGAACCAATATGACTACCTTCAGTTACGCCTGAGGTAACATCTATCCTTTTAGACTCATGTTTACCCAATTTAACAAATTGAACTCGGTTTTTCAAATATGCAGAGATCCAATTTAAAAACTAGAATGAAAATCAAGTTCTAAAAACTTGAAAATTAAAAAATGGTGGTCAACTCGATAGAGAGCAAAATCAGTGAAAATAGTATCAGTTTGGTAACTGTTCTCAAATCCATAGAGAACTGATTCGCATAACGTTGATAGGTTTGTAGAGGTAGATCTACCGGATACAAAGCCATGTTGAAAATCAGATAAAATATCCTTAATAAAAAAATTTAACTTTTTACAGACAAGCATTTAAAAATATTTTGGGGTCACTGATAATTTGCGTATTGGTCTATAGTTGGTAAGATTTTGCTTCGATTGATTGAATTGGAGTTATAAATAATATCTTCCAATGGTCTGTTTGTAGAGATTGATTAAAAATCAAAATCAAGCGGCAAAGCAAGAGAAGTAGCACAGTTTTTTAGAGAAATAGGGGCAATATTATCAGGCCCAGCACTTTTTTTGACATCAAGACTATTCAAAGCTTAGAAAACACCTAAAACACTTAACTCCATACTTCCAACATCAACAGTTTTAGAAGGTGAGAAAAGGGGAGGTTCACAGGAAGAAGAAGGCAGATAAACCGATTAAGCAGCGAAAAAGTTGCATATTACCTTCAGATCACTGGATAAGTTATCAGAAAATTTCATACAGTTTGGAAGTCCTGTTGATTTTCTCTTCATATTAATAAATTTCCAAAAATATTTACAATCTGTTTTAATTTTAGACTCAGCTGAGAGAATAAAATTATTAAACAAAATGTTTTTCAGGCAGTCATATTCACGATGGCACAGAATGTATTGCTGCTTAAGATCAAAATTATCATTGTTTTTGTTATAAACTTTATACGCTTTTTTTTTCTTTTTTTTTCAGATTTAATAATAATTGTTTGTTTTCCAATGCGGATTCGTAATGATCTTTTTTCGGAATATAAATCTCAAAAATTTCATCTAGATACATTGCAATTTTTTCAAACAAATGATTAAGACTTGAATTATTGAAAAAATTGAAAACAAAAATTTGTTAATTGCCTCAAAGTTTGCACGCTTATAGATTATAATCAAAATAAAATTTAGGTACATCAATTGATTCTTTAATATAAGTTAAAAATGTACACTCTACAGTAAAACAAATATGATGAATTGAGTTTTTGACAACAGGAAAAATAGTATTTTCGATATAAGCTTCGAACTCTTTATCCACGAAAGTTAAGTACAATATACGATTCTGACTATTAGGAGAATTATTGTGTAAATTCATAAACATCAAACATTTGTTTTGTTGCGATACTGATGCCCAACGTAGCTGATGCTGATGCAATACATCAGGAACAATGCATCATGAATTTTCTTGATTCTGGTTTGCTTGAAGTTTGCGCATTATTTGATGCAAGTTTGCAATAGTGAACACTTCACACTAAAACTGATGCTGGTTTTTGCAATGATGCGTTTGTGAATTTACACATTAACTTGAGTAAGATTAAATTGACTGAAAATAGCAACAACACCATCAATAGCGACAACACAATCAATAGCAATACCATCATCATCAGCGCTAAGCTATAAATCGTTTTTTGGTTTGAAGTCAAAAATACGAATTTTAACCCCACCTGGTCAAAAATCAGAACTAAAAATAGTTTTAACAAGATCCAGCGGACACCCAACTTTTAAATTTAAATATTTTAGTTCCGACTCGGAGTCTCCTTTGTTTTGCAACTAATTTATAACAGCTATTACTACGATCTTTTTCTGTATAGGTGCATTTATAGAAAAGTGAGAATGCATTGGTAATGAAGATGGTAATGGTAATTCGCCCACCGAGCTTTCAGAAAGTGACGTCACTTTTACATTTTTGTCACCTTTAAATTGATTTGAGGGGGAAGGGGACAAATTAATGTTTTTCAGTGAGTGGAGATTTAGAGCAGGAGATGAATTTATCAAATTATTTTTTTTATAAATTCCGTTTGGGTTCAATGGACTTTTGAATTCTTTGACTTTTGTTTTATCTCTTACTTCTCTACTGACATTTAAGCTTACTTTATTTTTATTTTGTGGAAGTGAAATGTTTGTTTTGTTTTTGTCATTGATTAAGAGTTCAAAATGTTTGAGTTCACTTAGCGAAGCGAAATGTTTGTTAATTTGAAAAAGAGAAACTCTTACACTTTTCACAATTATAGAAAATATTAACACTAGAGTCCAACAAATTGAGTTCATATTTTAATGTATATTTTGTGTATATTTTAATCGATCAGATTATCATAATATACCAACATTTTATGGTTTTTATTTTTTCATTAAACATTTATGTATTCGCCACAGCTTTTCTGTTTGTTTTTCATAATCAAAATCAATTGTAATAAAGTCAGCAACAGCTTCTCTGTATGCTTTTTTGATGTGTAAACATCTATACTGGCGGTAGGATGAAAAGAAAACGTAACGTAACGTTGTAATCGTGATCGTTTTCGTGATTCTGAGTTTCACGAAAATTGAGTGCGTTCAACAATATATACGTTCAGTAACTAAACGCTGAGTATTTATATACGAAATCGATAGGTCGAGTTCAGTTCGGGTTGAATTTTGGTTGGCTGCTTAGAGGATATATTAAGCCCCTATTACACGATGATTCTTTGCGTCTGACTCTATTCGAACATAATGAGTGCAAAAGAGAAAAAAGATAAGATGGAGGACCAGTTGCCCTGTGAGTCGTGGGCCAAGTTTTAGGAGATTCTTTTTGACGCTTCTTTAGCATTATCCGTATTTTGTATTCTTTGCATTACTTTTTTTCAATAACATGACTGCTTTGAGACAAGAGCGGTTTTTCTATTTTGTTTTCCTTTCAGTTCCAGAGATTTTTGATGTGTAAACATCTATACTGGCGGTAGGGTAAAAAAGAAACGTAACGTATCTTGTAGTCGTGCTTCTTATCTTGTAGCCGTGGTCGTGATTTTGATTCTGAGCCAGAGATTAGTCTACTATTACACGATGCATCCAGACGCATGCGACTTTTCGAACTACGTAAGTGCAAAAGAGAAAAAAAAAATCGAAAAGATGAGACGGAAAAAAAGTGACCGGTGTCGCGTAAGTAAAATTTTCGGTGCAACTATTTGACGTTTCTCTTTTCTCTTGTCCGTTTTTTACTATTCTGCTTCATATGGTTTTGTTGTTCAAAGAGTAAATTTCGATGCAACGCACTGTTATTGATAGCCTTATAGGCTTTCCAGAAATGAGAAATTCATATTTAAAAACAACATAAATAAAATAAATTATTGGTTTTCTTGACTGATATTCATTTAAAGGCACACAAACCTTACTTTCTTCAATATATCAAATAATGAAAACAAAAATAAAAACAGAAAACGTTTTTTTATTGCTTGAGCACAGCCCAACACGAAAATGAAAAATAAAGAGAACTGTCAAATTAGATTCATGACTTTGGTTTCAACGTGTAATAGCGCTTGAAACAGCGGACGAAATAAAGAAGAATTCGAAGAAGGCGCATGCAACTAGATTCATCGTGTAATAGCAGACTTATGAATTATCCATAATCTCTGTTCTGAGCTTCATGAAAATTGAGTGCGTTCAAAGCTATGTACGCTCAGTAACTAAACGCTGAGTGTTTATATACGAAATCAAAAAGTCGAGTTCAGTTTGGGTTGAAATGTGGTTGGTTGCTTAGACCATATAGTACATGGACTGCGCTTTCATCATGGCTGCAGGGTTTCAACATAGAAGGCCGCCTTTTTTGGCAAATTAGACGAAATAACGTCATTGACTGGAATATATTTTTAAATATAATTTTAATGATTGGCTGAGCCCACTGCTGTTTGTGGGTGTGAGTGATCGCAAAAATTCACTGGTATGTTTTTAAGGGGCCTTTTTCGGTAAACTAAAAAACGCATTTTCCATGCATAATGACCGATTTTCAAATTTGCTTATGAAAAGTTAAGATCTATATAAAAATACCAGTAAATTTTTGCTATCATCCAGACCCTAAATTTGATGTAGGCTCTCGGTCTATATGAGGCATTCGGACGAATGTTGATGTTTACACATCTTAACCGTGAGTCCCGGCACTCACACTTTTTTTTTTTTCTATATCGTCACCCCAGTATTGGAGTGATACATATGCTTTTTCACCATATTTGGATAGGAATGTTTCCTTAGTGACAAAAAGGAGATCTTTCTGTTGGTGTAATTAAATCTGTCCTATCTCTATTATTACTAAAGATATCAGTGTTTCAAATGATCTAAACGCACTTTTCTGTAAGAATAGTCAGTATTGGTCTGCCACATAAGCCTTTGTATTAGAAGGTTATAATTTTGTATGAACTTTTTTCAAATATCTTAAATGCTTTAAATGACCTATACATACAATTGAACTGATGCCTTTTTTGTAGACCCATGGTTCAGTTTTGAAATGATCTATACATACAATTCTTTTTAAATACTGATTCATATGCATTATATATTTTCAGTATTTAAATGATACATACAAACCAAACTGCAAGTAAAATTTTCAAACATTAAATATGATTTCAGTACATAAGTGATACACACATACAATTCGTTAAAATGAATCAAAAACTGCTTTTAACGGTACCAGTCATGAAACCTTTTTATTTTCGACTTTCTCATTAACCGATTTCGATCAAAATGTTCATGCAGATGGTCCTATTAAGTTTAAATTACTGCATAAATAACTTTTCAAAAACAAAATTTGTAAAACAGGTTAATTAATTTTTTTTTTTTGAAATAAGGTAATTCTTGTATGTTCATATTATAATTGTTAAATACATAAAATTTTTATTTTATGTTTAGTCTTTTTTGTCTTTTGTAGGTTGGTAAACTATTTTTTTTATAGAATTTCAAAATCCAGAAATGTCGGATTTTAAGATATCAGTCATGAACGAACAAGTAAATTTTCGAACACTTTTTTTCATTTAAAAGTTACCTTAGCTTGTTTTGTTTATGAAAAATAAAGTTTAACACAAAAAACAATAAGCAAAATAAAATAACAGTAATTTTAAAAAATTTATTTTTTTTTACTTTTTATGAAAATATGCTCTATACGCATCCAAAAAAGACAATCGTGTTCCATATTTAAATGCCTCATAATTTGGTCAAATAGTGCCTCATGCCATACAAAAAAGCGTTATTTGAGAAATAAAGTTATGCCACATATGCATTTTTTTTTTCAATTTGTGATTTAAAGAAAACCAATGAACTGATCGAAACAAAAATTTAAGTGTAAGTAGAACCCGATAGCCCCTATTTTATAAAATTTGTTTAATGGTTTATTTATTGAAGGTTTTTCTGGTATTCGAATTCAAACTTCAAACGTCATTTTCTCGAAACTAGGTTTTTGTCGTTTAGAGCACTCCAATACTGGGGTGACGATATATTCTGTGTATGCATTAGTTTCCCACAATAGGTTAGGTTAGGAGGGGCGTGCCCAGCTCTGAGGCTGTTGCGTACACGGGGGATGGCCTATTGGTCCATTGTGATCCTCTATAAACAGAGATAATACCTAAACTATTGATTGACATAGACTGGTTCATTTACGAACCAGTCCGAGCTTTCTATATATTTCCTCATGTTTGCCATTGAGACCTGCGTTAGTTCATCCAATTCTCCATCAGACCTGTTTCCAAGATAACGGAGGCGATTTGTTTGGAGGTTAGGGTATTCGCAGAGCAGGTGCTTAATGGTTTCTATTTCCTCAACATCCTGACAGCTCCTACAGAAATCGGGTGCGTATACACCCAATCTAGTGGCCAATTCTAGGCCATAAACTTCTAGAGATGACGCAATCGTTCCTGGAAATCCAGGAGTTGTTGATTTTCTCTTTCGTTATTAGATTTATCTTCCTTTTGATCACGCCAATCGGGGTGTCCGGTCTAGTATCTTATTGGCTACTACTGCCTCTATTTGACATTGACCCTTTCCTTGACAGTGCATCTGCTATATCATTCCCTTCTATATTGCTATGTCCAGGAACCCAGCTGAGTTTGACTTCGTTGGAGTTGCAAATATTGTTTAAAATGTCTCGAGATTTTACTACCTTGGATCTTGTAGTCTCACTGACTATTTCTTTGACTATCCACGAAGAATGTGATCTCTGACGAGCTCAGTTTTTCCCTGTGAATAATTTAGGCTGCCTTTTCAAAACCCATCAGTGTAGAGAGGGATACCCTGTTCACCGAGTAGTGAGTTGGGTTCTCAACCATGCCTTTCGGCTATTAGAACAGAGAAGTTTTTCCTAAAATCTATAACGGGTGGTACGTAGTCAGTGGTCACATCAACTCCGCCATATCTTTGCAAGATAGACCCATGACCATAGGTGCTGTGCTTCCAAGAGTCCATTTCTTTAAGTCGAAATGAACTTTTGGCTGCTGTACCCATTATGTATTCGTCCAGGACTGGAAGGTTGAGAATGATTTCCAGTCCTGCTTGTGGCGTAGACTTTCGTGCCCCCGTTATTCCTATACAGGCTAGTCTCTGCTCTGTACCTTATTTAGGTTTTTGAGATAGCTATCCTTTTCTACGGCCTTCCATCATACAATCGAACCGTAGGTAAGTACGGGGGACGAACGACCGCCGTGTACATCCATTGGATGACTTCCGGTCGCATTCCCCACCGTGTGCTGAAGGTTTTTTTTGCATGTATAGAAGGCATTGATTGCTTTCTTCATTCTAGCCTCCGTTTTCTGCTTCCAGGTTAGCTTGGAATCAATTAATACGCCAAGATATTTAGCTTCTTTGGAAAGTTTCAGAGGAATTTCATTTAGCTTAGGAGGGGTAAAGTTCTCTAATTTCCTTTTCTTCGTGAACAGAACTAGTTCGGTCTTTGCAGGATAACCCTCGAAACCGTTTCGTGCTGCCCAAAAGAATAGTTCTTCAAGTGCAGATTCCATAATATCTTTGATGGTGGTAAGATATTTACTTGATATCAAGATTACTATGTCGTCGGAGAGGAGACGTGAGATTACTCCTCCCCAGGGTTGCAAAAGCTTAAATCACTTCTTAGCTTAAGCTTGGCTTTAATTCACAAGCTAATGAGTGACTTATGAATTAAAAATAATTAAATTCATAAGCTAGTTAGTGATTTATGAATTAAAAAATTTCAATTCACAAGCTAGTAAAAACTGTTAGATAATTTTACAAACCGATTGGTGCTGAATTTAATGAAAGTTACTTAAAAATTAAATTTTTTTTAATTCATAATTCATCTACTATCTTATGACTTAATGATTTTGTATTTAAAAAATTCGCAACCCTACTCCTTCCTACGGTGTGCCTCTTGTGACTGTTTTCTCGACAATAGTGTCTAAGTTGCGAGTTTAAGATTCTACCATTGAGCATGGAATAAATCCAGTCCACAGTAGCAGATTCAACTCCAACCTCTTCCAGAGCAGATTTAATGGACTCCGTTTTAACGTTATTGAACGCTCCTTCGATGTATAAAAATGCTGCCAGGATGTGTTCTTTGTACTCGAGACTTTTCTCAATCTGAGAAACAACTTCGTAAAACGCAGTCTCCACTGACTTACCTTTAAGGTAAGCGTGTTGAAAGTTGCACAAATTGTCTGGATTGAGAAGGTCCCTAATATGGAGATCAATGATCCTCTCCAGTAACTTGAGGAGTAACGAGGAGACTTATCGGTCTGTAATCTTTTGCAGTCGAGTGTGTCGGTTTTCCAGCTTTCGGAATAAAGACTACTCTGACTTTTCTCCAGCTGATAGGGACGTATCTAAGTTTAATGCAACTTTTGAAGATAACCCTAGGCCAAGGGGGGATTATCTGTAGAGCATGTTGAAGAAATGCCGGAATAATATCGTCTGGTCCAGCTGATTTAAAGGGTTTGAACGATTTTATTGCCCACATAATCTTCTGATCTGTGATAATCTGTTCCAAATCTGGTACTGGTTGATCAGTGTATAGAGAGTTTGGTTGTGTATAGCCTGAGTCATCGGGACTTATACATGCAGGGAAATGGGTTTCCATGAAGAGTTCAAGTGTTTCTTGGCTCGAATTCGACCACGATCCATCCGGATGTTTAATATATCCCGGAATCGTGGGGTTAGATGCAAGGATTTTTCGAAATCTAGCCGCGTCACGTGTTCTCAATGGATTTACAGTGTCTAGCCCATGAATATTTCTTGACCTTTCTTAATTCCTTGGTCTATTAATTAAGTTCCGTTCTATTCGAATTCTAGTCTACTTCTTGTTTCTCAGTATGGCTTTATTGAAAAGTTTTCTCACCCCAGTTCTTCGTTTCTTAAGTTCACTGCTCCACCATGGTGGGCTAGTTGGTTTAATGTTAAGAGATATGCGAAAGTGTCTTTCAAAGGCTAATTTCATTTTACTAGTAATTTTTGAACAGCAGTGTCAATGGTTGAGGTTATCGAAATCGTTTTGGTGGATCGATACGTTCGTTCAACTATTAAGTGTAATCTGTCCAATTTGTTCTAGTTGGGTTTCTAAAAGAGTTTTTCTCATTTGTGTTTTTGTCTAAAGTAAAGAGTATCCTAAAGTGATCCGAGAAGGATTCTTGAGGAGAGACTCTCCAATTTCCTACAGAGATTTTCTCATTATATTTGAAATGTTGGGTGATCGCCCTCATTAGATAAAATAAGATTGGAATAGAGAATGTATTCAAAAATGAACTCACCCAATTTCTGATTTCTTTACTCCCCCATTGAGTGTGGTGGGCGTTCTCGTCACATCCCATCACTAAAGGTGTTCCTCGTGCTGTGGTGTAATCCACAAGGTCGTGGAATATCTTTGATGGAGGGTTTTCTTCATCGTACGGCTTGTACGTTGACGCCAAGACGAAGTTTCCTTCCTTGGACTCAACGTTGATTGCCACGTTATCCTAGATAAAAAGAAAGCATTAGTCAACTTTTTTACTAGAATACAACTTCTTATATCACCTTCTGACGTGGAGTGGAAAAGGTTGTAAGTTTTTGACCGTAATCCTCGAACCTGACTCTTTCTAATCCATGTTTCTTGGACTAAGGCCACAACCACGTTTTCCTGAAACATGTAGAGCATTAGGTCGTGCGTTTAGGGGTAATGCAAATTAATTTGCACCACCAGCAGCTTTTGCCTCCCCTTTGCCATCATGCCTCCTTACCTTACGGTTCCAAGACTGTACCTCAACACGTCTGATTTCTCTTTCAGAAGAAGGTCAGATTTCTTGTTAATTATGAACAAGAGGTCCTTTCCTTCCCCACTAAGACTCTTCCTAGAAGACTGGAGCTTCCAGTCTAGTATGGAGAGCTTCTTGTTCTGTTTCGCCAGCAGTTTAATTATGGATGTGTCCTCATGCGTAGCAGGTGGAGGAATCCATATTTTAATCTGCTGTGGAAGGGGTAGTTCTGTGACGGGAAGAATCCCTAGAGAAGCGCCCTCCCACAGTTCGCAAATATTGGTGATAATTTGAGTCCGCCATCCAGCACCATCGAAGGTATAGTCATCAAAACTATCGTTCTCAGATGTTGCCATCATGGCTTTGAGAATTTCATTTTCAACAAGTAGCCAGTTACTTGCCGTGATTTCCCCCGACTTATGATGACTATCTGCAGATCAATCGGGGTGGTGTCAAAACTGTTGGTCTTACGTTATTTAGCACCATTAACCTTGGTTGCCTCCTCCGATCTAGCTCTTTTAGACGTACTTGCCTTCGTCGCAGAAGTTTAGCTGACTTGCACTGCCTCGTATGTCGCCAGTGTCAATTTTGAGCCGGAGCAAGCAGCAGAGTTCATTCAAGCCTGTTCTTGGTTTATCTTTTTAGGGGTAGACCCAGATGTGGATGCAATCGCTCTATCGCTGTCCAGCTTATTGATATTCGATTGTTCAGAGGAAACCATGGATTAAGTACAGCTTTTGCCAACTGACGTTCATAGTTCATAGAATATTTTAGAGGATCTGTAGTTACTGCGTTTCCTCGAAGCTTTGAGTTGTGCAGTTAGGGTTACCAGCTCTACAATCAGCAAAGCCTGACATTTAAGAAAAGCCTGACTTTTGAGAAAAAAGACTGACAAATAAAAAAAAAATTCCTTTTTTGAACTTCATTTTTAAAAAAAAAAATAAAATGAAAGCGTCTACAGAAAAAAACCGCAAGGGATCTGGGACTTGGTGTTGACTTCAAATTACGTTTAGTTAAACCGAAAACGCGCTTCAATTACCAAGAACCTGCCCCAAAGTTAATTTCTTGCTTAAACTTTTTTAAACAATATTTTCAAAAAAAAAAAAAAACACTTTAATCATGATTTAGATCATATTTTACAGAATGCGTCAAAAAGCATTTTTTTTATATTTTCTTTAGAATTTCATTACCTGTATTATATATATATTTTAATAATAAATCCTAACGGTTTTGGAGTTAAAACATTTTTTTTTTAATTTAAAAAGTCCTCTATTTTGATTTAATTTTTGGGTCACCCTGTCCAAAATTGATTTTTATTTCCTACCATATTTTTTACTAATTTTGCTTAATAGGTACACTAACATAATAGCCGTGTTTTTTTCCAAGCCCGAAGGAAAATGGATAAAAAAACGATTCAGGGCTAAATAATTTACATGCTTAATGCAACAACAACTAATCCCCAATGGGCTTAGCTAAACCCAGATAATTTTCGGGGCTTAACTTAAGCACGGAGAAAAACTGTATTACAGGAGGGAATTACATACTTGGTATCGATAGTTTGTATGGAAACTCCATTTTTTCCTGTAATGGCGTCGCTAATCCCCGATATCGTTTTTTCAACCAGGGGAAAAAAACACCTTTTATAAAGTAATATTTTTCATGTCCTTCATTATGTAGCTACAAATAAATCTATGGCTCTAAATGGTGTTCAAAATTAATTTGTACTTGAAACGTTTCAAATAGCACCCTGTATAAATATCCTACTACTAAATAACAATTTTTGCTTTTACAAGCTTGTCCTAGTTTTTCAGTTTCTTAAAAGGTATACAACTTATCACAAATCACAAATCACTTTAGATCAAAAGTTATGACCATTTAAATGTAATAAAAAAATAAAGAGTCGACCGTTTCATTTAATAAATCAATGCAAAAAGTTCAAAATAAGCAAAGTATTTCCTTCTATTTTAAAAATTATGATTTATTTGAATTTGTTTGAGAATCATTTTTGATTGAATTCAAATGTGCTAACTTTTGATCTAAGGTGAGTTGTGATAAGTTGTATAAACCTTTTAAGAAATTGCAAAACTAAGACAAGCTTTCAAAAGCAAAAAATGTTATTAAGTAGTAGGATATTTACATACAAATTTAAATAAAAACTACATAAAAATACGAACAATCCCCGAAAATTTCATGCTTTTAGCACCAAAACTCAAAAAGTTATGCAGCTTGTGACATTTGAGAAAAATTACGATTTTCAAAGACTTTCAAGCAAAATTATTTAAAAAGCGCTAATAGCGAGCTCTAAATGGTGTTCGATTTTGATTTTTTTAGTTTCAATCTAAGCTTCATAATTTCGCCTGGTCCCGGTTGAATTTCGAGAAAGGTGTTTTTTGAATCACCCTATTATACAACTCTTTGTCCCTTTCTAAAAAGTGACAACCAAATGAAAAAAAAATGAATATGTTCACTGCGATTTACAAGCATTTCGATTTGAAAGCATTCAGTAAACGTTTTTCTTCTAACGATTATATTTTGTGCGATAATTACAGAAAAGCCAGACAAAGGACGAAACCTGGCCAAAGCCTGATTGGATATTAAAAGCCTGACGCGGCAGGCGAAATCTTGACGGATGGTAAGCCTAGGTGCAGTAGGCTTCAGCGTAGTCTCTTCGGGATTCGAGTCTTCTAGCAGCTCGTCCTCGGTTTGACTTCCTATAGGGGGAGGTCCGTCCGAGGTCTCCTTACCGTCGATAGTTCTGCTATCTAGAGCAGGGAGAAGAGCGGCTGTGAGGTCTAGTGCGTTCAGGTTCGGTCGTTTTTGTTCATCGTTTACACTTGTCACTGGCGACTCAGCCTCTTGCGAGGCCAAGGCCTCGCCGACAGCCGTGACTACTGTCGAAACCTGAGTGGACATCCCCACTCTAATTTTTTGTTTTTGTTAACTTTTGTCCATGTTTGTTTTTAGATATACATCCCTCTTGTTGTTGGTTTTGCTTAGTGGTGAGACCCTGCAGCTGGGTTGCTGGAGGATCCCTCATAAGCCTCTCGCCACCGTCAAGGCGAAAACCGTGAGGCTCAGGCGCAAAGCTCAGAGCATACCTGGCCGAAATATATCATGTATCATTTTACTTTTTGTATCATATTATTTTTGTATATTTTAAGAATGTTAATGCATAGGAAGCAAAGTTATTGTATAAATAGTATTGTAAGCCAGTAAAATAACGTCATTTAAAATCAAACAATTGTAGAGTGCTATTCATTTTTTGTTATTGCTTCCCCCACCAGCGGTAAGGGGCAATAATACATCAGTAGCAAGGCATACAGAGGTACATGAAAGTTTTGTATGAACTACGGTCTGGTAAGGTTTATGAACCCTGTACAAACAAATCAGTTCAAAGGAGTTCCCACTCTAATAATTAGATTTCTTTTTATTTTAATATGGACATTTTGGTTGCGATGCCTTTGGTAAGTCTTGTTGTCATTTTTTTCGTCCAATTCTACCTGGACCTAAGCTTAATATTGCAGCTGCGAAATCGATTAAAAAATCATTTGGAAATCCTCCATTGAAGATATTTTTTATCGTTTTAGATAACGTCCCAATTGATATAATAGGCATGTTTTTCCAATCCACTTGGAGCAACTTAGGTACATGTTTAATATAAAAACTAATCCCTTACGGTTAGAATTAAAAACAAACATGCCTAATATTGAATTAAATATAAAATAGAACTATTATATTTCAAATTGTGGAATAATATATATTTTTTATCGAATTTTTCTATTATTGATTAATAAAAAAAATTTGTTTTATCTATTTTTAGACTAAAAAGCTTTTAAAATATTCATCAATGGACATGAATGAAGATTCAGCCTTCATTCTCTTCATCAGTTAAACTAATACTCCAGCTTCAAATATGATTAAACAATTCGTGACTTTTACAAATAGACATAAAATTATAAGAGGAATATTATCATATGGCACATTGTGGCCGTGTGGTAGCCTCATCGAACAGACGCTAATAGAAAAGCGGTCCTTCAAAAACTACGACTGGCTTAAATGTTTAAAGTAAGCAAATAAAAAATTATATAAGTTAGTGTCGTCAAATGAATAATACCATGTATGAGTTACCAATTCAAAATACTTTAGTTCCTGCATTTCTAAAAACTTGAATTTCATATTATAAAACACTGTTTCTCAAAAACGTACAATTGTATTTATTAGATTTGTTTAGATGAAGTTGAAGATCGCTGCATCCGAAGTTTTTTTTTTTTTTCTTTAGACTTGCGGCTATCGATAAGTATCAATAGTATTGGAAAACTTTAAACACCAAAATGTTGAGGACAAGTTTTTCCAGGGGCGATGTTCGTTATACTTTTTATGAATTGAACCTCGTTTTACATATTTTGTTTAATAGAGTTTCTAAACTTTTTAAGTTATATTTTTTTAAGACGTGCAGCTAGACCATAATAAATGTTTTACAAAAAAAAAAATTGCACTACGTTGAGCATACGTTTCTCTAGTGGCGATGTTCCTTATTTTTTTTATTTTTTTTTTTTTTTATTGAGCTTTTTTGACCATGAAACTTAAAAGGAAATACCGGCAAATTTAGACCCTTATTACTTCGGATCAACGAATGGTAGATACAAAAAAATTATATGCACAAATTAGATTTTCCAAACTCTAGAGGCGGTGTTTTTTATTTTGTTTTAATTCATGTTCTAAATCATTATTACCATTTTGTTTAGGCAAGAATAAAAGACTTAAGAACATGAAATAAAAAAAATAAAAAACATCGCCTCTAGAGTTTGGAAAATCTAATTTGTGCATGTAATTATTTTGTATCTACCATTCGTTGGTCCGAAGTTATAAGGGTCTTAACAAGTCTTTATTTTCTTTTAAGTTTCATGGTCAAAAAAGCTCAATAAAAAAAAATAAGGAACATCGCCCCTAGGGAAACGTATGTTCTACATAGTGGAATATTTTTTTTATAAAACATTTATTATGGTCTAGTTGCACGTTTAGATACTCAGTTATAAAAAATATAACGAGGTTCAATTCAAAAAAAGTAACGGACATTGCCCCTGGAAAAACTTGCCCTCAACATTTTGGTGTTTAAAGTTTTCCAATACCATTGATACTTATCGATAGCTGCAAGTCAAAAGAAAAACTTCGGATGCAGCGATCTCCAACTTCATTTCTTAAGAACACTTTTGGAACACCATACCATCCATTCCAGTAGTATTAATTTGTCCTCATATATTCAGTGACATAACTTGCCTTACAATAGTCGCGTTTTATTAACTTCTATACTCTATTCTATACACGATGACAAATTTGATTACTGGTATGATTTAAAAAAAAAAAAATTTTGGCGCGTTCAAAAAAATGAGGTTTTTATCACTCAAAAAGTCAGCTAGCGAATCCATGATTTTTTTTTCCTCAGAGTTTTGAGAAATATTGCTGAGGAATCCAGTTCAGGTAACTGAGATTGCTGAGATCTCCGAGATCTCAAATAACACATTTATTTCGAAGCCGGACTAATTTTATTCTACACACAATAACGTAGGTAATAATTTATAAAGTTTGTAGAAGCATTCAATTGATAGTTTTGTTTTTAAAACAACAAAATTGCAGAGAAAAATGTGTTTCGACTCAAATATCTCGATAACAAACAATGTTATCGACTTTCGGATAATTTTATTTTTCACACAATGCTGTAACTGAGAATTGATGATGAAATGATTTAAAAAAAAATTCAATTGACAGTGTTTTTTAAACAAACAAAATTCAACCCGACATACAGTGAAAATTGGCTTCGACGCCGAGCTATTTTTATATAAAAGTAAAAATTGTAGTGTAAGGAAAAAAGACAGTATTTACGTGAAAAATAAAAAAAAACAGGAGACAAAAAGAGATGGGCATGTAAAACTGTTTTCATTAGGATCCGTATCGTGGTGGTGAACCATATGGATTATTGGCGATAATAAAACGCGGCTATTGTTCACTACACGTACCAACTTTAGAATGGGTTTGGGCAATCGATTGTTGTTTAATGTGATAGTTTTAAAACTTTTAATTTATTGAAAGTAAAAGGACTTTATTCAACTTTTGTTTTATAATTAAGTTATTATATATATATAATTTATTATTATATATATATAGTTCAAGTTCAGTTGATTTTTATTTAATAATCTATAATTACAATTCTTAAAAGTTAAGATACAAAAAAAACGTATAAGCATGGCATTGCCGTCTGCCCGATTGACAATCTATAAACAAGGTTATAAATTGTAATTTTAAATTTTGAATACATAATACAAAAATTATATTTTTTAAACGAAAAAAGAAAAAATTAATTAAACTAAAAAAAAAATGTGTGTTTAAAAAGAGTTTCTAAAATGCTTCATTAAGTTGTTTTGGATTCTGTAGATCATAGCTTTTCTATAAAAATGGTATAGATTGGTTATATATCATTCGCAGTTAAGAAGCGATATTACATCATCGTCATGGATCTCATTCCCGCCAAGAAAGGTCCTTCGTAACTCTTTCCGTATTGGACATTTTCCTATGAAATGCTTTATATCTTCTCTTACCGACATATTATACATTATGCAAATAATCGGCAAATCTTCACTATGCGGTATGAAGTTTAATCGTACTAGTTCACCTCTCATTTTGAAAACCGCAGATATCAGCTTTTGATTAAAATCGATCTTAAAATAGTTTCTTTCACAAAGATTATGTTGAAGAATGCTATATGTGGCCTTATGTACAGAAGAAGTCGCCTGTGCGATACATTCGAGTCTACATTTTTCATCAGTTTTAGCAATAAGATTATACAACGAATCTTGGACTTCCTTTCCATTACAGGCTTGAACGTTAAGAATAAAACCCAGTCCACAGTAATCTGCTTATTCTTTTAACTTCTCGAACCAAAGACTTTTTTTCTGCATAATACTCATCGCAATCACTTTAGGTAATCTGTCATCACTCATGTTAAAAATTCTTAAAAGAAAATCGATATGAAGCCCAAGTGTTTTGATGAAAAGTGGTGATAACCCGGTTTCAATATTTATCATGTAGTTCGTTGTATTGTTCGGAAGTTGAAAACATCTTTTAACATAGAATCTTAGTAGATTTTTTACCGATTCATATTTTCTGTATCCCCAAACTTGTGCTGCATACATCATTATAGATTCCGCTACTGTAGTAAACACTTTGTATTTTACGCTGTGCGAAACAGAATCGTTAGCAAAACAGTTTTTCCATGAGGAACTTACAGCACTTTTCGCTTTGACCAATTTGTCTTTAAAATGGCTTTCCATGTTTAAGTTGCTTGTAATAAGTATCCCAAGGTATTTATATGTTTTCACAACTTCGATAGGTTCATGGTTGAAATGCCATTTTTAATTTCTAGCCAATCTGCCGGAACCGTTTTTAAATACCATCACCTTCGATTTGTTTAAATTGACCGTTAAATTCCACAACTTGCAGTAGACTTCGAGGCGGTTTATCATAAGTTGTAGAGTTTCCGGAGAGTAAGCAAAAAGAACAACATCGTCTGCAAATAGGAGAGCTTTAATTGTTACTCCAGCAAACTCTCTTCCTCCCGATAAATCATCAATGAGGTCATCAATAAACAAAGAAAACAAATAAGGACTCAAAGGGCATCCCTGTTTTACACCCATTGTTGTTTCAAACCAGTCAGATCTTTCATCACCATTCCACACCGTCGCTTTATTCCCATCATACAGGTTTTCTATCACCCTTCCATACTTTTTTGACAATCCAAGTCCAAATAAGGAGCGAAAGTATTACCATATGTAACGGTATTTAATTTATGCACCATCAAATCATCTGTACGCTTTTCCCTCCAGAAATGCATTTATATTTTCTATCTTTTTCATCTATAAGGATCTGACGATACATTTTTGAAATATCGGCTGTCAATGCGAATTTATAGCAACGAAAACGTGATTGAATAAAGATCATCTTGCATTATGGGACCTTTCATTAAAATGTCATTTAATGATTTTCCGGATAACTGGCTGAACACAATGCCCTGCTGCAACTGGAATCGGAGCTGCAACTGCAACTGCTTTAAAAAAATGTTGTACGTCGTTTTTTTTTATCTGCCCATGAAGTGTTCTTCACATTTTTGCTCTTCAGGTTAAAACAATTCAGTGGTTCTGGGGTAGTTTTCAATTTCCCAAAACCTTTAAACAAAATTATGAAGTCAGTCCTTTGACTGTTTTTCACTTCCTAACAAACACACTCTTGGCAACATCGGACAATTCATGTGACCCTGAAACCACCCATCCAAAAATAGTCTTTTGAAGCGAAGATTCTCTTCCAATTTCATCTGGCCAGTTGCTAATAGTTCAAAGAAATGATCCGCGCCTATCAACATATCTACCTTCGCTGCTTCATTGAAATTAGGTTCCGCTAAGACTATGGGTGATATCCATAAAACATAGTAAATGCTTTTACTGGAGAATTTTTAAAGTAGTTAGTTTTTTGATATGCATAAAAATACAGTAAATCCTTAAAATCTAGTATTTACTTTGAGCCATAGCACTTACTATTTTCGAATGAATTTTTTCAGTAAAAACTTTATTCCGCATGCAAAAAAAGTAATAAGTACTTTATTTCTGTAGGAATTACTTAATTATTTCAAAGCTGCAAAATAGCAACTTGAACATTGAACATCAATTAGGTTGCTTTGGGACCAAAAAATAATAGTCTTAAATCATATTTTTGATCGCTATGTTTATTGAAATTGGGATTGCTGTTAATATTTACCGAATTATTTGCACAATTCTTTGATAAGCCATTGCAATTGAGGACCTTGCATCAAAAGGGCGGTAAGTCCAAATTTAACTTTTTGTGGGAAATAAAAAAAAAACTGTTTGAAAAAATAAATTATTTCACGAATGTTTTAAAATTTACATATGTGAAAACATTTTTTTTAATAAAGTTTTAGGTTAAATAAACAATATTAGTAATTATTACCATTTTTTAAAGTTTGGCTCCAGAGTGTAATAAATTTGCTTCCATATTTTGATTTATGAATAAATAAAACATATAATATATTATTTGGAAATGATATCCGCCCATCAATCTAATTAAATATTGTACAAGTGTTAATCTTTTAAAAATTGTATTTATTATCAAGAAATAGAACAAAAAACAGTATTTACTTCAATTTCCGATGAATTCTTAGTATTTACTTGGATGAATTTATTATCTACTGATAGTATTTGCCAGGAAGTATGAACTTATTTTTATGGATACGAAATGAAGTAAATACTTCAAATCTAACCTTTTATTAAAAGTTATAGTTTTTACTTTAACCTTATACTTCTAGTAATTACTTCCGTTTTATGCATATCACCCTATATTTTTAGGTATTTTCCAATGATCTACCTTAAATGATTGGCTAGGCTGTAAATGAGTAATGTTTTTAATAATAAGTAACTCTAACTCGGTTTTAAACTCAGAATTCCTTGATTTACAAATCTGTGGCAAAAAGGAAAAACAGCATAAATCACTTTTTGCAAGTATAAAATAAACCCAATAAATAGGGTTAACAACTTATGGACGAAGTGTTACAGTTCATAAACCGTAAGAGATAAAAGTACGAACAAAATATAACAGTATAGATTCGCATATTGCGCATCAGATACTGTAATAAACTCAATTTTGACATAAGTCGACTTATGCTGTTATTCCTTGTGGTCACAGAAATAGTTTTTGCGGTGTGTCGAAAATTTGTGATCTTATTTCCTATTACACTTATTTGCGAATCCGACCTTGATTTTGATAATTTAAGCCTTTGAGACATACTTTCTTATATGAAGTTCAGTTGTGAGGCTGAGTCCAACAAATCGCGTACCGGTTAATAACTAACAAAACCATCTTTAACTTAAACAACAGCTGTGAAATATTTCGTTTTTGACGGTCCAAAACCTTACTAAATTCTTTCCAAGTTGGGAGCTTATTATAATCAATTGCATCCTGCCATTTTGATTGAGTTTCCACATCAACTCGATCCATAGTCAACGAAATTAATATTGAAGTAGCGATATCTTTGTAATTTCTTATAGATATGTCGTAAAGAAGAAGCGGATATTTTAGAAATTTTAGGAAACTCAAGCAAGCTATTTATATGCTCTTGAAATATAAGAGTTTTATTATCAAAACTGTGCCTACGTTCTGTAACTCTCGCATCGATAAAATCAGTCGAGAAACGATGAAATTTGAAACACATCATATGAGTTTTGTTATATTTTCCACCGTTTCTCGACCAATTTTATCGATGCGAGAGTTACAGAACGTAGGCATTGGTTTTTAATCTATCGAGAGCTTTTTGGTAATTTGAACTAACGAGGTTAAAATCTCTTACAGCATCCATCACTGCTCCAGAGAGATATCTTAGCAAGTAGTTAAACTTTTTACAAACTGTCAAGGCTTTCATCTTTATGAACCAGATTAGTAAAAAACCCGATAAAATTGGGATAGTCTGAAAATTTACCGGAAAACGTAGGTAGTTTCATAGGTTCTAATTTTGAACGAGGACGAGGCAGCTTCGAAAAATAGGTTGCATTTAAATGCTCAGCAGCAGATGTATTGCGCCTCAAATCGGACAAAACAGTCATAATCTTTGTTTTTGCACAAACATATATCTCGATTACGATTCTTATATTCCTAAACGACATTCTAGCTATGGTTATGATAATGAAAAATTAGAAAAATGCCGATGCTCCAAATGCATTTCATAAACAAACATACAACACATCTCGACCTGTGACGTCAGTGGTTATAAGCAGTGGAATGCGTAGTGCATACGACTTCAAAGCCTGAGCTAATCTGATATGCGTGGGTTCGAATGCTATGGTGTGCATGTAGAAAGTTTTTCATAATAAAATTGGATTAAAGCTCAGCACCACTAATAAGGAGACCGATGATAGGGCTTGGCATCCCTTGAAAAAGCTATAACTCCAGCCAAAATAAAACGAATTATAAATTTATTCGTAAACAATTGGTGGTAGCACCTTTAAGTTGTTGTTGTTCAAAAATTCAATGAAATTGACGGAATAAAGAATGGTCTAATAAACTGACATTCTAGTATGAATAATAAGTACAATAAAATAATAATAATAATTTCAGAGGTTGTTTAATCAATTTATGTTTGATAACATATTTTTTTTTACAATTTTTCAGTCTAATTTTTCAAGCAAAAATCACCAAATGTCATCAAAATCAACAAGATTTTCCATACATTTTCAGATTTCGTAATCTAGTAGATTACTGTCTTAGAATAAGAAGATAAGGAAGAGGTATACATATATCACATATACAGTGTATGTGAGTGAAGCACCGAATTAAAAAAAAAGGTGCTTATTTAAATTGTGTAAAAACACCTATAATATGGAGTTAAAAATCTTTTCATTTCACGGGCTGATTGTGTCTCAAATTCCACATAAATTAATGTGATGTGATGTTTTTTATGTAAATACATTATCGTAGAATACTTTAAAATTGATATTTCATAGCATTTTGCTGTAAAAAAGCCTAATTTGTTGAAAATACAAATATACTATGAAACGTGATATGTCAGGTTCCTATCTGTCAAAATTGAAATTCTCGCCCAGGGTTGAATTAGCTTTTGTTGGTGATGGCAAGGCGCTCAAATACATTGAACGCCCATAGTGCAGAGTAATTTTACTTACTTTATGTGGAATATGAGACGCAGCTTACCTGTGAAATGAACAAAAGTCGCACTGCTTATTATAGGTGTTTTTACAGGATTAAACGGAGCACCGCATGTAGGGTTATATTTTTATTTCAATGAAGAATAGCATATATTCACTTTATTTACTTTTATTTCACTTAATTATTTAATTTCCTTAAAAATTCATTTGGGCGCCCCCTGATTTAGCTGTCTAACTGCATGGCTTCCCTGTGTGAATGCATCTGTGTTTGTGTAACTCACACTATTTTGAAAAATGCTTCACTTTTTCCTCGATATGCCCGTTCCTCTATTTCTTCTTCTATGATAACTGCGAAATCTCCTCAAAATCTTCTTGGAACGGTCTGAATGTGAAACAAACACACTTACTGGCTGAACACAATGCTGCTTCAACTGGAATCGGATCCGAAGCTGCAACTGCTTTCAAAAAATGTCGTACGTCGTTTTTTTATCTGCCCACAATTACTGGCTGAACACAATGCCCTGCTGCAACTGGAATCGGAGCCGGAGCTGCAACTGCTTTCAAAAAATGTCGTACGTGCGTCGTTTTTTTTTATCTGACCACAATGAGCTGTAAATTTTTTTGTATATTTCAAAGAAAAAAAAAAAAAACAGCCACGAGTTTATTCTTCACTGTTCTTATTTCCAATAGTTTTCCGGCTTCTTTTTTCTTCATATAAATTGAAACGTCAAAAATGCTGTTTGTGAAAAGTTAAAAGTTGGCGAACCTTTGCGGCTCCGACTGCAGCTCCGTCTGCAGTTGCGTTCCATTGTGCTCGTAGCATTGATTTTGTGTGTATTTAATATTTTGACAGATGTTCCAGCTGCGGCTCCGACGCAATTGTGTTCAGCCAGTTAGCCGTACAGCTTTTTGTATATTTTAAAGAAAATTAAACAGCAACGAGTTAATTATTTACTTTTTTTATTTACAATATTTTTCTTTTAATTAATAATTTTTTTCGCGACACAAATAAGCACTAAAAACTTCAATATTTTGTCCGACTTTTTTTTTCTTCATTTAAATTGAAACGTCAAAAGTGCTGCACGTGAAAAATTAAATGTTCGCGAACCAATGCGGCTCCGACTGCAGCTCCGTTCCATTCTGACCGTAGCATTGATTTTGTGTGTATTTAATATTTTGACTGGTGTTCCAGCTCCGACTCTGGCTGCGGCTCCGTTGCATTGTGTTCAGCCAGTTAATTACTCGATTTTCTCTTCAGTATAACAGTTCAGTCATAAAAAAAAGAGATGATGAAAAGAGAGTTTATTACATTTATTGAGTGTAGTGTACTGAGATAGTGGGATTTCATTCCATTTTGAACATATTGTAAACAGAAAGCGAGAGAAAAAAAGGAAATATTGTGTGTACTTCTTCTGGGAATTTTTTTTTGAGTTTCTATCAACGTTGAAATTTGTTTGAAATCTTAAACAAAATCTAGCTTATGTGTGGTGTGAACGATTCGACGATATTTGGAAATCTTGTTGCCGAAATACGAGATTTCGGTTCGGTGTGAAAACCGAACTTCCCATTGGAAGTTATTGTAATTGTTATAAATATTATTATCAAAAAAATCACTTTTCATTCGGAAAATAATAAACAGCGTAAGTGATACAGTTATTGACACTCGTAAGGAATTTTTCAGTTCACACAGCTGGCAAATATATTTGGTATGGATATATGAAACTCTAACTACATTTCTAAATACCTTACTCAATTGGTTTTCATTATAGTTGTATTAAAATCGGTCAAGAGATTCGTGATATTGTTAAATTTTAATATTTTTCTAAAACTATCAAAATATATATTTATTGACATCCTTGTACAACCGCATAATTATATAATTATTGACATATCATCAAACAGACAGTAAAGAATAAAAAAAAACGATCTTTTGGTTGAAGTTGGCTTAAATTATTTTTTTAAACCTTTCAGCCTAGTACGCTGCTGATGCGAAACGAAAAATCCCATATAAAAATGACACAACGAAATCATAAACGGAAAATTTCGTTCTGCTTTTCGTTTTGCGTACAGCGTACTGTTCGAACAGTGAAATTTATAATTGTAGCAGATATTTGGAGAAGTCTCCGCTCCTTTTTCGCACTGAATTAATTATACAGACAATTTTTTGTATGCGGAAAAATGACATTTGAGTTTTATTTGTGTTTTTTTTTTGTATATCATTTTCTCACTGATCTCTATAATACACATTTAGTGAATAGCCTATAGTGTATAACAGTATTTGTGAGGCAAGTTTTTTAAAGGGTACCGGCCACGACCTCATATCTCGCTCTATACAAACGAAGAAAGTGATTGAAGATATTTGCCGAAATTGAGCATTTATTTGATTGATGTTGATGTCAACAAACATTGCGGCTGTAAATATTGAAAAAAATATAAGAAAATGCAGGTCCAGTAGCGTCCATTCCGCTGGCGCCGCTGTTATACTGTTATATGAGGGTACCGGCCACGACTATATTTTTGCCTCAAAAATTTTGTATGAATACACTATCCAGTGTATATAGAGATCAGTGCATTTTCTTACACATGGGTTTCTCTGATTTTTTGCGTTTATGTTTGATTTTGTTTTTGGAATTAGTGAAACTCTCCAAGGATATTTTCCTTTGTGTTTTCGCAAGTGTTTCGTTGTCTGTTTGGAGATCACAGAAAAATTTCGTTTCGCATCAGCAGCGTACTAGGCTTTACGTAGCTTTATTAAATTATTTAAACAAAACAAAAAACATAAAACATAAAACTTAAAAATAAAAAAAAAACAAATCACACACACGCTATATTCATTTGTGTAGGTAACTTGAGTAAAAATAATAATAAATTTTGTACGATGGTTAATTATTAAAATTATAAAACAAAACAAAAAACATAAAAAATAAAAATTACACTTTGTTCATCTGTGTAGGTAACTTGAGTGAGAAATAGCTAATCCTAATATTAATTTTTATTTATGCACATGTCGCATTTAAAAACAGGGAGGTATGGCAAGTTAAGTTTTTCAATGCATGAAATGTGCATTTCTCTGGTACACTTATTACATTTTATTCCCGTTTTAGTCTTCATAGAATGTGTGCATTCATAACATATCTTCCCAATTGCAATTTTGTTTTCTCCAATATTTTCAAGGTTTTGAAAGAGATTTCGTACATGTGTTCCTTTAGGCTCATTTTCTGTATCACATTTAGTTTTAGTATTGTCATTTAGTTTTAAACTAGAAATTTCAAATAATTCATCATATAAGCTAAGTTAACAAGTTAGAGAAAATAAAAAGTTCAGTACCTAATGACAGGGTTACTAATGGATTCATTTATTTTGTTTGCCATGTCTAGATTTACAACTGTATTATTTTCGTCCTTTAGATTTCGCTTCACCGAAAGTGGGGAGAGTGCTAAAACGATAGGGGTTAGCTAGCTTAGGGAATAAAATAAAATATAAAAAATAATAAATCTTACTAGAAACAGTTTGATTTGCTGTTGTCAGAGATCTTCCTGTGGATTTTTGGCTACTTTTTATCGGTTGATTTTTAGTTGTGGCTTTCTTATACAATCTTTTCTTTGTTGTTTCTTTTTTGCTCTTATTTTCAAGCCTCTTAATTTTTCTTTCTTCCTGTTGTAAATTTTCTTTAATTTTTGCTTCCTTTTTTATCTGTTCCGTTTTAATCCTCCGTTATTACGAAATATCTTTTTGGCTTCATAGGCTTGATACCCTACCGTTCTGGAGTAATTGGCCAATCCATGTAGTTTTCAATACCACCAATAGTATGATGTGGTAATCCATTGTTCCAAACACTCTTCTTCTATAGCGGACAGAACTGTTTGTGGACCTGGCCTTGCGTTATGGAACTTAGAACTCAATCGAAATATGAGTGTAGTTCGAGGAATATTAAAAAATTTGGCTGCAGCTTTTTTGAACATCTTTTGTGTCCTCACAGCTTCAAGAGCGTTTTCGGGGTCTGTTTTTGTATATTTCCCAGTACATTTAGGCATTTTCCAGCTAAATATTTATTTAAAGGAATGATATAATTATTGACACTCTTTATAAGTACAACTATAGACACAGTGTCAACGTTTGTACTCCAATAGAAGACAGTTATTGACACAGGGGTGTCAATTATAGGAATTGTTTAAATATTAAGACAATAGTTGACACCCCATTTTATTAAATATATAATAACAGAAAAACAATAAAAATAAGTTAAGTCCTTCTCCAGGACATTTTATTTCATATATAATAAACTTTTATGTTCATGCTTTTATTGAATACAACATAATTATCTACTTACATGTTGGGATTCCTTAACGAAAAAGACACTTTTTTTCACAAAAAATACACTCGCATAACAATTCACAACAAAACTGAGTAGCTAGCTCCTAACTAAAAACAAAGAGTGAGACTGAGAGAATAAGAAAGAGCGAAGAATTAAAAAAAAAAAAACAGTTTATATGAATCATTCCGATTGGTTCCAATGAAACGTTATGTACGAAGAGGGTGTCAATAACTAGATTGAAATTTTGCAGTGTCAATAATTGTATCACTTACGCTATGTTAGCCTTATTTTATTTTATATTCGCCATTTATGAATTTAAATTTGTTAACAAAACTCAATAATAAAAGAGGAGTATATTCGTTTCATTACGAAGTAGATTTAAGTTTGGGGCTAAGTGCAGTAGATCTACTGCTAAAGGAGATCTACTGCTAAAGGAGATTTCTTCTTTACACAGTAAAGAATAAGAAAATCTCAGATTAAATTTATTTATTGATATCTTTAATTAATAATATAAGTGGACTGTATGGTAAACCGCACACGCTCAATGCTCTAAAAGAAGTGAAAAATATTTCCCATTTGAAATAATATCTGCTCATGATGGTGCTGCGCTTCGTCCAACGTCGATGGTTCTCGGTTGCAACTCCCGTTGCTCAGGTGTTCATTTTGCATTCGAGAATTCATATATCTCGGTCCGCAAAATTCAATGCTCTGCTCATCATGTTTTCATGTCGATGAATTTCGGTCGGAACTACAGTTGCTCAACCGATGATGATTTTCGTCCCTTTCTAGGTTTCTTGAAAGTTTTGCTCATGATGGTGCTGCGCTTCGTCCAACGTCGATGGATCTCGGTCGCAACTCCCGTTGCTCAGGTGTTCATTTTGCATTCGAGAATTATATCTCGGTCCGCAAAATTTAATGCTCTGCTCATGCTCGTTCATGTCGATGGATTTCGGTCGCAGCTACCGTTGCTCAACCGATGATGATTTTCATCCCCTTCTTGGTTTTTTGAAGGTTTTGTTCATGATGAACTTGCTCTGGGTCCGGTAATGTATTTTGTTGTTGCACATATTCTTTGGTGAGCTCGCGCTCGTTGACTTGCTCTGGGTCTGGTAATGTATTTAGTTGTTGCACATATTCCTTGGTAACTTGTGTTTGCTCGCGCTCGTTGACTTTCTCTGGGTCCGGTAATATATTTTGCTGTTGCATATATTCTTTGACGATGATGTTGATCATCGTCGCTCCTAATGTTTTTTGTGTGCTCTGTATTAAAGTAGAGTTTGTATTTCTCGGTCCGATTTTTGGGCTCGTTTATGGTGACGATGAGTCGCTCTAGTTTTGTATTTTCTTGCGCGCACGTGCACATTTGTTTTTTTGTTTGTTTTTTTTTTTATTTAGGTATTTGCACTTGTCGTAGACATTCGCATTTGTCGTAGACATTAATTTGTACTTGTCGTAGACATTCCGCCCACCAACTGAGAGGTGATGCCCCTTCTCAGTAGTTTTAAGCTATGTATAAAAAAAAAATTATATTTTTTTTTAATTATAATGTATTATTTTTTATGTCATTAGTATTATTTCATATACATACAATTCTTTATACTTATACTTTTTATACTTTTATTAAAGTTGTTATTATTATTATTTATTTAATTTAATTTTTTATAGTTATTGTTATCATTTTTTTGTTATTATTATTGCCCACCCAGCTTGAATTAAGCGAAATAAATAAATAAAACCAGTAAGCTATTGCCTGCTCTCGCTCTTCTGAATATACCAATGGCACGGAAGACAATGGTAAAATTTCTTCATGCTTGTTTCTTTTTTTAACGTTACGAATGAACCTTAGCACAAAAGCCGTTATTAGCCATGTTTTATTATCTACGGATCTGGATCAGGATCATACCATGAAAATAAAACTATACGTATCCATAATGACAACAGTGTTGTATGCTCATCTCTTTTTTTTCTTATGTTTGTTTATTTTTAATGTAGATACTGTCTTCTTTTTTTACACTACAGTTTGTACTCCCTACCTTCTATCGAGCCGTCTACTCGCCAGAGTAAAAACTTATTTCCGGATCTTTAAAATAGATCCAGATACAGAGCAGGATCCAAAGTTGTTGTTGTATTACTTGTTAAAAGATGATCCCGATCTAGATCCGGAGATAATAAAACGCGGCTATTCTCAGCATGCTCTGGAAAGCTGACCTTCGTTGAAGTAAATACACGCTGTCAATACTGAAGCTCATTTTTCTGCTTATGGTCAGGGCTCCAATGACCACTGTTTTAGCTTCTTTTTCTGCGCGCTCTTTTTGTTTTGTATTTAATTGTTTTGGCACTTGTGGCCAATCTTGTTCTGCTCTCTGAAGCCATGATGGTCCCTCCGACCATAGATTTAGTTGTATCAGCTGCTCTGCTGTGATTCCTCTCGAACCCAAGTCACCTGGGTTATTTTCGGATGGAACATATTTCCAAGGTTGATTCTCGGAATGCTCTTGTATTGATTTCTCTCTGTTCGCCACAAATGTTTTTAGCTCGTATGGAAATTTGGTGATCCAGTGTAGTGCCACCATAGAATCGCTCGAAAAAGTTTTTGGCACATTTTGAAAGGAACCTGCTTCAACCAGCTGCGACATCAATTTGCACAAAAGATTCGCTGCACAAAGTTCAAGCCTTGATATTGTGACGGTTTTTAGTGGGGCAACTCGTGTTTTTGATGCCACAAAAATGCATTTGCTCTCGATGTTTTCTACTGTCGACCGTAGATAGATCACTCACGCATATGCTCGCTTAGATTTGTCAGCAAATCCGTGTAGCTCCAAAGTTTTTGCTTTTTTGCTTCCCAACCATCTAGCTACATGTCTAGCTGGCATTGGATCCGATTCCCAGCGCTTGAAGGTCGGATCTGCTCTTTTTTAGGCCCATTTTCTGGACGCATCGCTCTGTGATTATATTTATTTGGCTACCACTATCTAGAAGCGCCCTTGCTTCCATCGGCTGCCCAGCTCTGCTCTTTATGATGATACGTGCGGTGGCCAAGAGCGCCAACTCAGCCACTGCACTGTTCTGCTCGATGTCATCAGGTTTTTCTTTGCTCTCGCCATGTGCCTTACTCACATGCTGGTTGGGCTGCTCTGCCCGTGATTGATGCATTAGAAGCTACGCATCTGCTTGGTTCTTCGCTGCTCCCGCAGAAGTTGATTGGATATTTCCTCCTACGGTGATTGATGGTCGCTTTCGCTCGGTATTTGCCACCAACAGAACGCTCGTTGCTGAAGGCCGTTTCTCCGAGCAAAGCACACTATTGGGTTTTTGGTTGCACCTTCGGCATGCTCCAGATTGGCAACTGCGAGATTGATGACCAGTCTGAAGGCAATTTGCATATAGGTTCCAGCATCGAACCTTCTCATTCCTGGATTGCACTGACAAAGCCAGGAAGTCACTGCAACGGTACAGCGGATGTTGCGCCTTGGACAGTAGACATCTTAGCACTGCCCCGCTCTTGTTTCCGCTGACCGTTGATTTTTGTAATTTTTTCTCTGCGCTGCTTATAACCCTTCGACTCATCAGGACCTCTTTCGAAACGGTCGTAGAAGGCTAACTCTAGCGCTGTTGCTCTGCGCTCCAGGAAATGAAGAAATTTCTCCAGGGTGGCTATCTGCCGCACATCTTCCCTGGCCATCTGCCACGCGTGGTTTGTCTCCACGTCCAGCCGCGCTCGTATCATATTCACAATGAATGGGTCCCATGTTGAAGTGTCTAGCCCAAGGACGCGTAGTGAACTTAGATCCACATTCACTTCATTCACCAAATCACGTATTGCTCTTGATTTGCATGTGTCTTTCGCAACGTTAGGAATTGCATGCAATGCATTTAAATGCGCATCAACAATGTTCTGTTTGTTGTCGAACACTTTATTTAGTTTCTCCAATGCATCTTTGGAATTGCCGTCGGTGACCTGCCATCTACTGATTATTCTAGCAGGGGCATCGTCTAAAGCCAGAAAATATCTCACACATCTCGCAAGCTCACCCATTTCCGAACTCAAAAATTGCACTGCTCTCTGCTCAGACCGTAAGATTGTGTTAGAGTCAGAAACGTTCAGGTCGACCCTTGGGAAACGCTTTGACCTAGCACGGAATTGAGCTCAAATTGTTTATGTCCATATATTTAAAAGAAAATATTTGCTCGAATGATTTTTTGCACTTCACTGCACTAGTTGCTCAATATTTTGAAATATTTTCCAAATGACTTAAAAAACTGCACTGCACAGAAATTTTTTTTAGATTTTTGTGTGTAGGTCATACGAATATCTTTTGTTTTTTAAATCCACTGCACTGTTTATTTAATTTTTTGAAATGAATCGCACTAATGCCTTTACCAAATGTAATTGCACAATGATTGTTTTAATACGCGGTCGCTTTAATTTTTTTAAATTTTTTTAAATGAATGGCAAAAATGCCTTTTTTAAGAAATTAACTGCACTATAATTGTTTTTATATTTTTTAAATGTACTGCACGGTAATTGTTTTATTTTTTAAATGTATGGCCTTTAAAAACAAATGCACTGCTCTTATTATTTATGAATTGAAAAATCGCACCGACCGCGACTTCTCGCACGCATTGTGGAATGTTTTTTTTAATTAGTCGAATTAAAAATTTTGTTTATGCTCGCATTGAAATTATGTTTTTTTAATCGAAAAAATGGCACTGTAATCACGCTCGCACTCTCTGTGAAATGTTTTTTTTTTGTCAAAAACTTGCACTTAATAATATCTGCTCATGATGGTGCTGCGCTTCGTCCAACGTCGATGGTTCTCGGTTGCAACTCCCGTTGCTCAGGTGTTCATTTTGCATTCGAGAATTCGTATATTTCGGTCCGCAAAATTCAATGCTCTGCTCATGTTTTCATGTCGATGGATTTCGGTGGCAACTGCCGTTGCTCAACCGATGATGATTTTGATCCCTTTCTTGGTTTCTTCATTCTTGAAGGTTTTGCTTATGATGGTGCTGCGCTTCGTCCAACGTCGATGGATCTCGGTCGCAACTCCCGTTGCTCAGGTGTTCATTTTGCATTCGAGAATTCATATATCTCGGTCCGCAAAATTCAATGCTCTGCCCATGGATTTCGGTCGCAACTACCGTTGCTCAACCGATGATGATTTTCATCCCGTTCTTGGTTTATTGAAGGTTTTGCTCATGATGGACTTGCCCTGGGTCCGGTAATGTATTTTGTTGTTGCACATATTCTTTGGTGAGCTCGCACTCGTTGACTTGCTCTGGGTCCGGTAATGTATTTTGTTGTTGCACATATTCCTTGGTAACTTGTGCTGTCTCGCGCTCGTTGACTTCCACTGGGTCCGGTTATATATTTTGTTGTTGCATATATTCTTTGACGATGATGTTGATCATCGTCGCTCCCAATGTTTTTTGTGTGCTCTGTATTAAAATTGAGTTTGTATTTCTCGGTCCGATTTTTGGGACCGAGATGCACAATGGTTTCGCTCGTTGATGGTGACGATGAGTCGCTCTAGTTTCATATTTTCTTCATTTTGCACTTGTCATAGACATTCGCATTTGTCGTAGACGTTAATTTGCACTTGTCGTAGACAAAAGGAGTAGGGTCGCAGCACAGTGTATAATAACAACCTGCACGTTCCAGCCCACATTATTCAGTATGAATAATTTTTTTTCTTTGTCATATTTCCCCATGTTAATTTTGGGATATGTATGAAATAAAACTGGCACAGATGAGGTGTCAAGGAACTTTTTTGTGTTGAGATTTTTTTATTTTCTTTTTCTTTTGTACTAATAGGGTGGAGTATTTTGAGATAAGGTAGATAAGATTGAATTTGCATGGGTCTAGCGGGATCTTTAAAAACGATGTTTTGGATTAAATTCTCCTTGAATGCAACAATGAAAGTTAGTTAGTGTGCAAGAAATAACTAAGCACAGTTGTGATGGATGTATTTTGTTATTATTTGAACAAGTTTGGTGGTAAAAATGCAAATGGCATTCTTGTTTGCGCAAGATCAGATTAAATTTTCTTGCTCATGGTAATACGCCCCAAGAAATTTTTCGCCCTGTACATTTGCACATCTTGTAATATGGTTGGTCCTGCCCTTGTTATTTTCCACTTAATTGAACTTATTTATACTGAATTGCAATAAATCATAATAAGTATGCAAATAGATGTAATTAAACAATTATCTGAATAAAAAGATAGTTTACTTTATCAACTGAAAACGATTTAGTGTTGTAAAGTACGTACTTAACAACCTTTCCTTATCATTTCCCCTTATCATTGCTTACCACTTGGCACTTCAAATTCCCACAGTCATCATTTCCTTTTGATTGACCAATATTCCATATTCCCGTATTCATCATTTACTTTAATTGTTCAACTCTGAACCAATTAAAATTCCCATAATCATCATTTCCTTAAATTGTCCAACTCCAAACCACTTAAAATTCCTAGGTCATCACTTTCATTTTTAATTACTTCAAATCCCAAACCCAATGACCAATGCACTCTTCTTCGTCTCTATCACATTTCATTTTTTTTTTTCAATTTCCTCCTAACACAAAAAACGTGCATTGCTCCCAGCTGTGCACAGGCACACTTCAGCTTGGGTGACATGTCTTGGTCTGTTTCCAGTTGGGTGACGAGTCGGAGATTCGACACTTTAACTCGGATCGTGCGTCTTCGTGTGAGCTAATTTCATACTAGTTCTTTTATTTCTAAACCTTGAAAATTGAAAGGTAGGTAGAAATGGAGGCCACGAGCGCCTAGCTCCATGACCTAATTAGCACTTGATTGCGCCGTTTTGATACCATAACTCGTTTGACCTTTTTAAATAAAGAATTGTTGAAACGAATTTGTGGTATCATCATTACAATCCCCTAACCACAGTATACTGAGGTAGGTAGGTACCGGTTTAAAGTGAAACTATATACTTTCAGAAGGAAACATCGTCCCCTTACTCGCGGTCGAGGTTCTTCTTAGACAGAGCCAATTTGTTATATTGAGAAAGGAGACCAAATCTTTGATCATTGTTTCGGAGAGTTCGTTGAGGTCGTCGAAGAATGGTTTACCAAATGACTGTAATCTCATTCTGGCTAGAGCGCGGCATTTGCAGAGAAAGTGAGCGACCGTTTCCTTTTCCTGCTGGTCAACACAACTACGAGAGTGTGTGTTGTGAGAAATTCCCAGCTTTGCCGCATGCTCACCCAATGCCCAGTGTCCAGAACAGGTTGCAACGATCCTGGCTATGTCTTGCCTGGGTCTGCAAATTAAGTCATTTGTTTGGGATCTGTTATAGGTGGGCCAAACCTTTCAAGAAAAAATGCTAAAAAATGTTTGTTAGACTGTCCCACCTGCAGTTTGATTCGTTAAGAAAAATTGAAAACATATTGCCCTTCATAACCCCAAGAGGAAAGTTGACTCTTTCCGCAAGTGAGCTATGAAGGGCTGATCCTTCCCTGGCCAGTGGCCAGTTCGTCCGCGCAATCGTTTCCCTCAATGCCACAGTGACCTGAAACCCAGATAAGAGTGACCTTGAGGTTAACATTCAGGCTTTTGAGCTCATCGAGGCATTGCTGAACCAATCTTGATGCTGATACAGCCGAGTCTATGGCTTTCACGGCTGCCTGACTATCTGTCAGGATTGCAGTATTTCGATTTTGGTTAGAGCCTTGTTTGAGTATTTTGTATTTCACAGAAAAAAAGAAAAAAATAAAAAGACAGTACATCACAACGAGTGGTAAATCTACCAAAATTCCCTTTCCCTTCCCACTCACAGTTGCTTTGGCTTGAACATTGTATACATTGTGTGAAGTTGTGGCATAGTGTTTCCAATGTTTAAGCTAAGGTAATCTCAGATGAATTGTTTGTTACCGTTCTGAGATTCCAGGAGCGGATTGATGCATACTGTCACTTAGGCATAAAACTAGCGATAGTATGTATTGAAAAGCTCAAACTGAGTCTAAGATCTGATATCAATCATAGAGTATTTGTCTGTTTTGGTTTTTAAGGTAAATTTTTTTAATTTTTCAATGGGTAGTAATTTTAGATTGGATTTTTCCAACATACGTGGGTTGAGAAAGAATTTTTGTGCAGCGTATGTTCATTCTGAAATAAACAGACCAGCTGTATTGGCACTGAGTGAAACTCAGGTAGGAGATAATACCGATTATTCGGAATTTAATCTTCATGGGTATAACTTAGTGCCTTTATTCTTTTCACACCATGGCCTCGCAGTATATGTAAGAAATGATGTTGCTTACCAACTCCTACCACAATATGGTTTGTGTGCAAACACAAACTTTAACTACATGTGGTTTAAATTCACGGTATATAAGCACATTATTCATACATGTTTTATTTATCGGAGTCCAAACCTGGACAGACAGTCAACTTTTAATGAATTTGATGCTCTGTCAGACTCCATTCAAAGAATTGTTTCCCTTCATCCTCACAGTGAAATCGTTATTGCGGGCGATTTCAATGTACACAATTCTTCTTGGCTCCGCTTTTCTGGCCAGACAACACCCGAAGGAAGGTATGTTGAGGTCTTTGCTGAGTTAAACCTCTTAACTCAGCTTGTTGACGAGCCAACTCGAATCCCTGACGTTACAGGTCAATCCGCGAACACCTTAGACTTGTTCCTTACCTCTGACCCTGATAAATACACTATTGGTGTATTATCGCCTTTAGGCACATCAGACCATTGTGTCATATCTACAAATTTCTCGTGCCAAAAAACCTCAGTTAAAGAGAAAACACCTAAAAGAACCGTTTGGCAATACGAGAAAGCCAACTGGGACGATCTTAACAATTTCTTTAGGAACTTTAACTGGTCACCATCCTTCCTCGATAGTGACGTAGACTCCAGTGTAGATATGATAACAAATATAATTCTCTGCGGAATGAGAAATTTTATTCCGAATAGGGTAAAATCTATCAAACCGAAGGAGAATTCATGGTTTGATTTGAGCTGCAAAGAGGCTATCAGGGTTAGAGAAGTAAGTTTCCGTAGTTTTAAAGCCAACACCACCGAGGAAAACCGGAAAAAGTTCAAATAAGCTAGGAAGACCTGTAACGGTATTATTCGACAAGCCAAATTTTTGCATGACCAGAAATTGAGGCAAAAAATACTACAATGTCCCAATGGAAGTAAAAATTTCTGGTCATTTGTAAAAAACATACGAAATACTACGTCATCCTCGGTTCCAACGCTCGTTTTCAATGACACTCCTGCTGTCAGCTCGCTTGAGAAAGCCAATTTGCTAGCAAAACAGTTTGCTGTTAATTCGATGCTACCAGCTAGCGTCATGACTCCTCCTGTACTTGAGAGCGTAAACGATTCTATGGCACAAATCTTCTTTCGCACTCGTGTAGTTGCAAGAGTCCTGAAAGACCTTGATATACACAAATCCGCTGGCCCGGATAGTATCCCTCCCATTGTTCTGAAGAGGTGTTTTTCAACGCTGGCAAAACCACTGCGTAAGCTTTTCCATCTATCCTACTCTACAGGGATCTTCCCGAGTGCATGGAAAATAGCATTTGTCCAGCCTGTCCCTAAAAAAGGCGAATCTTCTTTACCCTCTAACTATCGGCCAATTGCACTTACGTCCCTTCTTTCTAAGGTCATGGAAACGCTGATCAATTTCCAGCTCAAGAAATATCTCGAGGAACGAAAGCTTCTTAATGACCGGCAGTACGGCTTTCGCAGCAATAGGTCCACTGGTGATCTGATGGTATATCTCACCGAAAAGTGGAACAAATCTTTACATCGTTTTGGAGAAAGTAAGATTATTGCACTTGATATTTCTAAGGCATTTGATAGAGTTTGGCATCAAGCTCTCTTATCGAAAATGCGTGCATTTGGTATCGTTGAATCGCTTCTTCATTGGATTAGAAATTACCTTTCTGACCGCTCGATACAAGTTGTATTGGATGGTTTCAAGTCTGATATCCATAAAATAAATGCTGGTGTGCCCCAGGGCTCCGTTTTTGTCTCCAACTCTCTTTCTCATTTTCATAAATGATCTTTTGTCTGAAACTTCTAATCCACTAAATTGTTTTGCTGATGACAGTACCCTCAGTTTTTCATATTCGTTTCAAGAACCACATCCCTGTTCTTCGGATGTGGATCTTCAACGGCAGCGTATGATAAGATCGTTAAATTCCGATCTTGAAAGCATTGTCCAATGGGGACTTAAAAACCGTGTGGAATTTAACGCTTCGAAAACCCAATGCTGTCTAATGTCGTTAAAGCGAAACCCACCCCCCTTGCCACTGTCCATGAAATGGCACTTGCATTTAGGAAACCGAACAGCTTTCCATTCTCGGTATGTGTGTTACCAACCACCTTCTATGGAATGACCACATATTCGACGTTGCAAAAAACGCTGCGAAGTGTCTAGGTTTTCTCCGGCGTTGTAAGAAATTTTTCTCCCCATCTGATTTGGCTGTTATTTACAAGGCGTACATCCGACCAAAGCTCGAGTACAACTCGCACATTTGGGCAGGTGCTCCTTCAACGCAATTGAGTCTTCTAGACAGAATACAGAAAAGAGCTTTAAAAATGATAGGTGATAGAAACATAATGCAAACTTTTGCTTCACTCCAACATCGTCGAAATGTAACATGCATATCCTTATTTTACCGCTACTTCTATAATCAATGTTCTAAGGAAATAGCTAGATGCATTCCTCCCCTGAAACAATTTAACCGAAATACTCGCGCTTCTAGGAATGCCCACCAGTTTACCCTTGAGCCCAACTTCGGGCGTACTGTTAAGTACAGAGATTCTTTCTTCAGCCGAACAACACGTATGTGGAATGTTTTACCCTACTCTATTTTTCCTCCTCATTGTGATATTCATAAATTCAAAACCAATGTGCATCGGTATCTCCTTTCAAACCCTGTCCTCTTTTCCTAACGCTCGCACTGTGTTTTATATGTTAAGGGTAGTAATAACCCCTTGAGTGCGCGTGAATTATAAAAAAAAAAAAAAAAAAAAAATGCTTCCCTAATTGCCAAAAGCTCCGCCTGGAAAACACTAGCAAAGTTGGGAAGCCGAAAAGATTTATATTCAGATACTCGGAATATACCCCTGAACCAACACCACACTCCATCTTTGATCCATCAGTAAAAATAGTTGTGTCGAAGTCCTTCTAGTCCTGTCTGGATGGGAATTGAACTTTAAAATCCATATTGAAGTCCACAGTAGGAGTGCAGTACTCGGTAGGAGTCGAAAATATAGCCGCTGGAATCAACCTTGTGATATTGCTGTGACCATAGGGTTTAGTAACCCATCTATTTGATTCTTTAAGTCTTATCGCACTGCAAGATACTAGGCATTTTATAAGTAAGTCAAGTGGTAAAAGGTGCAGAAAAACGCTTAAGGCATTCGTTGGGCAGGTACGGAGAGCCCCTGTGGTGCCAACGCTAGCTGTTCTTTGAACCTTTTTAAGTTTGTTGATGTTACATGCTTTGTTAAGAGCGGGCCACCACACCAATGAGCCATACGTGAGTATTGGTCTGACTACGGCAGTGTACGTCCAAAGTATCATCTTTTACCAAAGGTTTTGCTACAGGCGTAGAAGGCTATGCAGGCCTTCCTAACCCTTTCCTAAATATTAAGTTTCCAGTTTAATTTTGGGTCGAGAATTACTCCGAGATATTTTGCGCTGGAAGAGAGCGAAAGTATTTGTCCATTTAGACGGGGTGGAATGAAGGGTTGAGTTTTAGTCCTGGTAGTAAAAAGCATCAGATCAGTTTTACTTTGATTAACGCCTAAGCCACAACTCGTGGCCCAGTTACTAACCTTTCTCAAAGCCATCTCTGTGATTTCGCTGATCACAGGTGTGAATTTTCCTAATACCAGCAGTACCAAGTCATCCGCATATGCAACTGCCTTCACCCCACAACTCTCCAACTTCACAAGGATTTTGTTCATGACTAAAAGCCATAGGAGAGGGGATATAAACACCACCCTGAGGTGTTCCACTACTAACGTGCTTGATCGAATTTATATTTCCTAACATCGCTTGAATCTTCCTATCTCTTAACATGGATATTATCCATTCCCTAATATAATATTCTACCTCAAGCTCAACTAGGTATTCGAGAATAGAATCAATTAGGACGTTGTTAAAAGCTCCTTCTATGTCTAAGAAGGTAGCAAGAGTGAATTCTTTAAAGTTTATTGTATTCTCAATTGTTCGCCTCATGAAGGGCCGTATCTGTTGATTTGCCCCTAATGTATGCGTGTTGAGAATTTGATAGGGGACGCACATATAGAATATCTTTAATATGGGTGTCTAGAATGCGCTCAAGAGTTTTAAGAACGAAGGAGGTTACACTTATTAGCCGAAAATCATTCGCAGATTGATGCCCTCGTCTACCGACCTTCGGAATAAAAACTATTCTTACATATCTCCATGATTCAGGTACATGGCTTAAGGAGAGGCATCCTTTAAAAATCTTCTCTAGCCAAGGCACTGCTATGTCTTGCAGTCTTTGGAGCATAATTGGTAGTATACCGTCTAAACCAGGAGATTTATATGGGAAGAAAGTACTAATTGCCAAGGCAATATTTTCTCTTGTTATAACGGTGTTTATATGCTCTACACGGTTGCAGTCCTCACAGCCCGGAAAATGTGTCGACATCAGTAATTCCAGAGACTCGGCTGGAGAGACTGTACAAGACCCATCAGACTTTTTCAAAAACGAAGGACAGCAGTACTCTTTCGATAGAACTCTGCTAAGCCTTGCGGAATCTTTAATGTTTTCAATTGACTGACAGTAATCTCTCCAACCTTGCCGTTTGGCCGATGCGAGGGATCGCTTTTAGACCCGAAGACAGTCTTTATACGGTTTTTAAAATTTTTGTTTGTGGCAAAAACCCTCAGATTATCCGAAGCACATTTAGAGTGGTTCAGATTAATCTGTACGACCTTCAGCGCGTTTTTAATTTCTCGAAGAAGGTCATGCAGAGGCAGGGCCCGGCACTTCGCCAGAGACAACGACTTCGTCGATGACGTCGTCGGTCTCGACTATATCATCAACTTTGTCAATGTCTGCTCCCTGACTGCAGAACCTTACTCTTTATATTTTTGATCCCGAAACGAAGTCTGAACTCAGCCTTCTCGAGGGCCCCAATACTTTCTTCGCTGATCCTCAGAAGGTAAAAAGCGCTGTTCCTTTGCGGTTCCTCAGCCTTTATGACTGCCCAGTCATGCATCAGAACCAGCGGGCTTAGCCTCTGAAGACCGCGGATCAAGTCCTGTCCGCTCGGCTTGATACACATGAGTGGCAACCAAGTGCGAGCCTTCGGTTGTCTGGGAACATCCTTAGCCAGGATAAACTTGAGCCACCCCAGTCATTGCTAATCTTAGCGATGCTGGAACTAAGGAAATCCCTAGAAAACCTCTCTACGCACTTGATGACCTTGTATCCCCTGAGCATCTCACCGGAGTCGAAATTAGGGTAATGACCATCGTTTGTCGAAATGGTATAAGAAAACACCATCTCCGAAAGCTTGGCCTCGATGGAGTTTCACACAGCCAGAAGACCTCTACTGTCCGTGGAGAGCTCATCTTCAACCGATACCTGGAGGTCATCTCTGAAAACCTCACTTACAGTACGCGGTTGCGCTGCCTTCGTAGATGGCGCTACCTTTTTCTTTTTGGGACCGTCGAGCTTACTTTTCTTCGAAGGCTGTTTGACCTTATCTCGAGATCTGTTACGCTTGACGGCCTTCACTTGAGTAGCCAAAAGATTGTTGTATTCCTCAACAACCTTCTGGTACTTTATTTTATCAGCGAGGTCTTTCTGAAGAACAGTTCCAGCCTCTTCATGCCTGGCAATCTTGTCAAGAATAAAGGAGGCCTTCCTGAACTGTGTCTTCAGAAGAGTACCTGCCGATTTCTTTTTAATACCTCGTATAGCGCTGCTGTGGCTGGCATTGCTCACACCACCACTGAAAATTAGGGACCTCGTATCTATGGTCAAATCGCATTGTTAAGTGTTGAACTATTGAGTAGTAAAGGAACACCTCAACAATTCGACCTGACCTAAGCTGATCACCGTCTTCACATCGTACAAGACAAAAACTGTGGTGATAATTTCCGTCCGGCACCCACTAGGAGGGTTTGATACGAGGATTTTCTAAATTGAAAACGAAGATAAACTTTAAATTCCAAATCTTGTAAATTGTAAACGAAGATAAATCTCTAATTTCGAAATCTTGTAAAAAAGTGAACTAAGATAAATCCAATTTTAAATCTTGTAAATTTTAAACGACGATAAATCTCCAATTTCTAACTCTTGTAAAATAGTGAACTAACTTAAATCCAGCTCTAAATCTTGAAAATTGTGAACGAAGATAAACTCTAAATTCTAAATCTTGTAAATTGTGAACGAAGATAAATTCTATTTCTTAATCTTAAAATTAGTGAATAAGTAAATCTATTAAATAGAAATAATAAAAAAAATTCAAAAATATAAAAAAGAATAAAGGCCCTACCAATAATCAAATTTAGTGACGACTTAAATATTTCAGTAAAATGGACCATAATAGAATGGGCTCTAGCTAATAAACCATATATAGTATTACCTTAATATTCAAGTTGACTCTTAATAATGAATCATATATTGAATGTATTTCAAAAAAATAAACATTCCATGAATGGTACATTATTTGGGATCACCAGAATTAAGGTTAATTTTTCTGAAATATTTAAGTCGTCGCTAAATTTGATTATTGGTAAGGTCCAAGAGTTTCAATACAGCACAAACAAAACATAACACTGTAAAGGTAAGACCCCTTTCGAGAATCGTGCTTCTCGAATCAAAAGAATAAAAAGCACAACATAAGGGACAGCTTATTCACAGTTATCTCTAATAAAGGATTATTGTAACTGGTAGGTACTAGGTACATCATCAAATATGCATGTTAACTAAAATTTTTTATCAAGGAATCCAAAATTTGAGTTTTTACCTTGGAAATCGCTTATCAACCGATTTGTATCGATTAGCACCATTTTATTAGAACATTTTAAAGTCAAGGTGCAGATTTAACCCACTGTGAACTGGTCCTTAAAGGTGTGAAAAACTGATTTATTTTGCTTAGATTATTTTTTTTTATATAAAACTAAAATAACCCCAGAGCATGTTTTATTACAAGGATTTCGTTTGATTTTGCTATATTAGGTATATTAAAATTATTTCAAGAGACTTTTTTTTCTTGTGAATCGAGAAAAAATTAAATTTTTAATTAAAAATTTAAAAAAATTTTATAACTAGTTCCACTTGTCACTATTTCCAGGTTTAGTTTATTTGGAGCGTTCTTTATGGGACCTACACTGTATGTTTGGATGCGTTTAGCAGCAGTTATGTGGCCAAAAAGAGATGTAAAATCTTCATTGTGCAAGGCTATTACGGAGCAGGTATCATACGACCCGATGGCAATATCGACATTTATGTTTACTATGAGCTTATTAGATGGGAAAACCGTTAAAGAAGCACAGTGGGAAGTAAGTATCCCATAATTAAATATGTTTAAAATTTTAAGTTATGTTTTTAAATCGATTTAGGTAAGAAATAAGTTCTTCGAGGCTTACAAAGTGGGAGTTATTTATTGGCCATGTGTTCAAACAGTCAATTTTACATTTATTCCTCAACGTAACCAGGTGGTGTTTACATCATTTTTTAGTATGCTGTGGACTGCGTTTTTAGCATATACTAAATATTTAGAAATTCCCAATGTAGATTTGGATCATCATGTTGTTGATATTCATTTCATAGAAATTTAGTATTTTAAACTTGTGATTTAAAATGTTGTGAAAACTTTTACTACTTAATTTCTTTTGAAATATATAACTTTTTGTCGAGTAAGACCACTTTACTTAAATATATTTTAAATACCATAGCTTACATTAAACTCTTCTAAAATCAATTAATATTATTATTCTAAAACGAAAACAGAATACAATAACTAATAAAAATATAATTTGAAATTTAAACAAAAGTTTTGCTTCATTATTTTATATTCTTCATAGACCAAGCACCGGAAGAAAATTTTAGGAGTATAGATATATGTGGTGTTGGAGACTACAACGTCACCAACTTAACAAGTGCATGAACATGCCCAATAAGAATGTCAAATAAACGCAAAGCAAAGGTTAACGTCAATTAAAATAAATTCGTTTATTATTCCTTTTCTTCAAATGATCAAAGCTGGTTGTCTAATGTCTTTTTAATATATTTTGCCGTTTTATAACGTTTGAATAAAGTGCCGTTTTTATAAATCTTTTGTCTTTTCGATTTTTTCATTATTTTAAGTTACAAAAGCTAACATTTTTGGTCCTTCGAACCTTTACAAACCAATTGATTAAAACTAGCGAAAGATTTCCTTAATTTTTTTTGTTCAACAAGATTACAAGTATCATCTCGAGACAAGGAAACTGTGCAGTGTGTGTGTGTGCAACAAATTCTTGAAGACGTCGCAGCCTTTTTGAAGACCACGTGAGACCATCTACGATCAAAGAGATTTCATGTAAGTGATTTCTTGTTTCCTACTTAAACTTTTCTTGATATAAAATTCATAAAAAATGGAACAAACCGTATTAGAGAGAATTTACTCAAAAATAACGAAAGATCAGGTTAATTTTGGAAGAACGGTCCCAGCCGGAGGACAGCAAATTATATTGCTGGGCGCTTAGCTCTATTAGATGCAGACATGAACACAGCAAAAAGTCACCACCAGAACCTACTGACGTCCATCGATGCGGAAAACACTAAAGCCTACGAAGAAGTTGAAAAACTTTATAGTAAAATTAGTGATATTTATGTGGTTTATCGTGGGGATTTGCTAGATGTAGGCGAAAAATTCAACGAAAGTGCCAAAAAAGGTCTAGAAAAAGTCGGTGTTCCTGCAAGCTCATCAGACGTGAAGCTGCCAAAAATCAATTTACCAGTTTTTTCTGGCTCATACGAGACGTGGAGGTCATTCCACGACCTTTTTGTCTGTCTTATCCATAAGAATAGCACACTTTCTGAAATTCAAAAATTGCATTATTTAAAATCAAGTGTGTTAGGAGAGGCTCAAAAACTTTTAGCTCACTTAAACATAGATAATGGCAGTTATATAAAAGCATGGATAATTCTTACAGATAGATATGATCACGCCCGATTAGCCATGAAAAATCTGAATTAATCAAACAGTTGTTAGACACATCCACAGAAGTGCTCCACAGCTTGAAGAATTTGAATGTGCCGGTAGATGAGTTAGACCCTATAGTCATCTTCATTTTACTACAAAAACTCCCAAGCAAAACCCAACTTCTTTGGGAAGAGCGATTAAGTGCTAGGGAAAAACCAAAGGAACTCCCAATATTTTTAGAATTTTCCCGGTTTTTAGAAACGCGTTTTCTTACTTTGGAGGCAGTTAGTGCTCAACCAGCCAAGCTCTCAGCTGAGTCGTCGAAGCCAACACTCAATAGAAGCAGTTTTCACCTGCAGACAAACAATTCAAAGCTCTCTTGTCAAATTTGCAGCAAGGGTCAACATGCTATTCGCAAATGTTAACGATTTTTAAAAATGAGCATCGCCGATCGTCAACAAAACGTTAATAAATTAGGTCTCTGCTCTAACTGTTTAGCCTACAATCACAAGTCAGACCAGTGCATAAGCAATTATAGATGCTAGTATTGCCAACAACCACATCACTCTTTATTGCATATAACAAGCGCTCTTCATCAGCCATTTAATACAGCCATGCAACAACAAAGACAGACCCTGCCAAGCACTTTCATACCAACACGAGGTTCTCAACCACAACGACAAACGTATCTTACTTCCACCATAAATCCAGATGCTCCACATTTTGAACCCACTACTATCCAACGATCTAACGTAAATTCACTACATGGACATGCAGTCTCGCGACCACCGACGCAGGTTTTGTTGGCTACGGTCGTGGTCAAGGTGATGTCTTTTACAGGAGAAACGTTGACGTTACGTGCTCTTTTGGATTCAGGTTCGGAAGCAACGTTCATGACTGAATCAGCTGTTCAAATGTTACGTTTGAAGCCTAGACGTACTCATGTCGAGGTTTCCGGGTTGGGAATGGTACACAGTGGTTCATGCGATAAGGCTTTCGACATTTTAGTCAGATCACGACATACAACTTTTAAAATCGCCGTTCAGGCTTTCATTTACAAAACACTGTCTGGCCATCTCCCAGCCCGCAGGCTTCCAGTTAGTGACTGGAGTTACCTCGATAACTTACTGTTGGCTGATCTAGCTTTTTATAAGCCATCACAAGTTGACATATTACTTGGCAGCGATGTTTTAGCCGAGGTTTTACTACCTGACTTAATACGACCACAGGACACAACTTTACCTATCGCTCAGAAAACAAGATTAGGGTGGATCGTTTTTGGTAAAGCTCCGCTTGAGCCAAGACCCATTCACAGTTTTCATCAAACCAACAACATCGATGACCACCTTCAAAAATTCTGGGAGTTGGAAGAAGCTCCTTTCAAGGAATATGTCGAATATGAAGAACACTACCTTAGAAGCGTGCTCAAGTTGGCAGATAACCATTACCAAGTTTCTCTTCCATTTAAAGGAAATACATTCCCAATATTGGGTAGTTCCTATGAAGGTGCCATTCAACGGTTCAGGTTTCTAGAAAAACGTCTTGCAGCAAATATCGAAATTGGCAACCAATATACAACATGTCTCAATGAATATCTGGAAATAGGTCACATGGTTGAAGTAAATGAAGAATCTCTAGCCAATATTAATCATTACTTCTTACCTCACCATGCCGTCTTAAAGGAAAGCAGCTCCACAACCAAGCTACGAGTGGTGTTTGATGCATCTTTTCGAACAGCAGATGGAAGCTCTCTTAATGATCATTTAATCACAGGTCCGTCTTTACAGCAAAACGTCATCGATGTCATTTTGTGCTGGAGATTTTATCGCTACACATTCTCCGCCGACATTGAAAAAATGTATAGGCAGATTTGGGTGACAGAAGAAGATTCATATTACCAACTAATCTTCTGGCGCAAAAATTCATCAGATCAGCTCAAGATATTTCGATTAAAAACGGTCACCGTTGGAACCGCCGCAGCTCCGTATCTCGCCATCCAAACCCTGATGGAGGTGGCAAAACGCGCCGAATGGGTGCATCCCAGATCCGCAAAAATGATTCAAGACGAAATGTACGTTGACGATTTATTTTCAGGAGCTGACACCATTCAGGAATCTAGAGAAAAGGCAAGAAAGGTTAAACTGGTACTTCAGGAGGCTGGTTTCAACTTACGTAAGTGGACGTCAAACAGTTCTTATTACGGAAATACCCATCCAAGAACGTGAGTCTGCTTTCGCAATTCCATTTGAAGGTTCGAAACAAGTTAAAACCTTGGGTATTCAATGGCTGCCAGTCGATGACCAATTCTGTTTCCAGTTAATTCCTCCTGGAAACCCACAGCCCACAAAAAGATTCATCTTGTCGACAATTTCCCGGTTGTATGATCCTATGGAATGGATATCCCCATCTATTCTTCAGGCAAAGTGTTTCATGTAACAACTTTGGCTCCGAAAATTATCGTGGGACGAAAAAATTGACACAACCATCTTGCAAGATTGGAATGCATTTTACAACGATCTGCCGGCAATTACCAACATCAGGCGTCCGCGATGGATCGAAGTGATCAGCACTTCATACAAAGTAGTGCTCCATGGGTTTAGCGATGCCTCGGAGAAGGCGTATGGAGCGGCTGTATATATAAGGTCAGAAGATGAACACGGAAAGGTTCACGTAAACTTGATCATCTCTAAATGCAAGGTGGCACCTGTGAATCCAGTCAGTCTTCCTCGTCTGGAGCTCTGTGGTGCACTTTTGCTTGCCAAGCTGCTAAATTACATCAGCCAAGTTCTTCGACGCAACGATTTACCCATGTAAGCTTGGACTGACTCGATGATAACCCTCAGTTGGATTCTAGCACCAGCGTCAAGATGGGAAACCTTCATCAGGAATAGAGTCGGCGAGATCCAAAGACTTACACAAACTAACATCTGGAAACACGTGCTGTCACAACACAACCCTGCTGATTTGGCGTCTCGAGGTATGTCACCATCAACATTGTTAAATTTGACACTTTGGTGGAATGGGTCGTCATTTCTATCATCAAATTGGAATTTCGAGATTCCTGAACAACCTCCAAATCTCACTACCGATGAGGGGAAAAGATCGATACAAATTCATCATACTGAAATATTAGAAAATATTATGATTTCACTAATAAAACGATTTTCAAATTTAGGTCAGCTTATAAGAACCATCGGATATTGCTTACGATTCATCAGCAATGCTCAAAAGCCATATTACACCAGAGTCTCTGGTCCCTTATGTCCAAAGGAAACGAATAAAGCGCACAACATCATTGTGCGATGCGTTCAACAAAACATGTTTCCCAAGGGGATTTGTCGGGCCAGAGGCATGGCAGCACTTAATCCATTCGAAGATGGCGAAGGAATCATTCGCGTCGGTGGAAGGCTCAAGCATGCAGACATTCCATACAATCAACAGCACCCCATGATTCTGGAATCTGGAAATCATCTTACCGAGATGATCATCCACGATGCACACCAGAAGACGTTACACGGAGGATTGCAATTAATGATCTGTCATCTTCGAAACACATATTAGATAATCAACATGAAACGTGCGGTAAAAAAGTACCTGCACAGATGTAATATCTGCTACAGGTTTCGCAGCAAAACAGCCCAGCAGCTAATGGGGGAACTACCAGCTCCGAGAGTAAGGATGTCCAAGCCATTCACTCACGTCGGAATTGATTACGCTGGACCAATCACCATTAGAGCTTGGAAAGATCGAGGCTCTAAATGCTACAAGGGCTACATCTGCATTTTTGTCTGCCTATCCACTAAAGCGATACACTTAGAAGCGGTCAGTGACCTAACCACACAACCCTTCCTAGCTGCATTTCGCCGATTTGCAGCACGTAGAGGAGTTTCCAGCCATGTCTACAGTGACTGCGGCACAAACTTCGTAGGTGCAGAGGCCGAACTAGGCAGACTTCTGAAATCTGGAATGCATGAATGGAAGGAGGTTGCTGAGATGCTATCTGCACAAGGTACTAAGTGGAACTTCATTCCTCCCGCTTCCCCCCACTTCGGAGGACTCTGGGAAGCCGGAGTTAAGAGTGTAAAGTCCTGGCCAATAGGCCAGACTGGATGCGGTCAGGGAGAGTTTTCTGTGCTTTGAGCGGGACGGTCTCGGAAAGACGTCCTTGATGGAACATGTGATAGATACAGGGGATGCGCTCCCTGTAAAGCAGCGTCACTACCCTGTCTCTCCTGCGGTACAAGCTGTCTTATACGAAGAACTGGATCGGATGTTGAGTCTCGGCGTTATTGAGGAGAGTGAGAGCCCGTGGTGTTCACCGGTGGTTCTCTTGCGGAAGCCAGGCAAAAATCGACTTTGCCTGGATTCCCGCAAGGTGAACGCACTGAAAAGATTCAAAAGAATCGCCGGTAACGGGACACTTACGTTTGAAGAACTCACCACGCTTCTGACACAGATCGAAGCGTGTTTGAATTCATGGCCCCTGTGTCCCTTGACAGAAAACCCGGAGGATTTCCGAGCATTGACGCCAGCACACTTTCTCATAGGGGACAATCTCTTCACGATTCCTGAGCCAGACCTGACCATCAGAAATCAATCCTACCAAGACCGATGGAAAACTCTCCAATCGCACCTACAAACCTTTTGGAATCAATGGCACGTTGAATATCTTGCTCGACTCCAACAGCGACCTAAATGGTTAAAGCAGTTTCCGCAGCTTAAAATTGGTGATCTGGTTCTGATCAAAGACGAACGTTTGCCTCCAGCGAGATGGATGCTCGGCCGAATCACGGAAACATATCCAGGATCAGACAACTTAACCAGAGTAGTGAAACTTAAAACACAACAAGGAGAACTTCGTCGACCAATTGCTAAGCTATGCCCACTGCCCAGCAACGAATCATCCCGTACCCCATAATAATTTTCATCATGATCAACATTTACAATAACTTGTCGTCGATTAAGAACACAGTTCTCATATCAAAAAAAAAAAAAAAAAAAAAAAAGCATTCGATCATCACATACAGTCCACTCAACTAAACGTTCAAAACCTAACTCAACCAAAAACAAAAATAAAAATTCACACACACACACATATTAATGCACATAAAATTTCATTCAAAAGTAAAAATCTAAATCATCACAATCGATTCCATCAAATAACAACCAAGTCAAACAAAATAAATTTAAACGCCATGAATACACAAGAAATAATAAATCGCCTGCAATAAAGTCTAACTACCGCCAATGAGCAATTACAATCAACACTATTATTAGGATTTAACTCAATTTCCAGTCTCAATGAAAGTTCGACCAACTTCAATCAAATCTACAAAAAATTATTGTCATCAATGTCAACAAACGAGAAACAACAATATTGTTATTGTCCTTTATGTTCTTGTTTTTATTTTGTCATCTATTCAATATCTACTTTATATTTTCAATTAATAATGATTTAAATATCTTTTCATGTTTGATATTGAGAATGAGAGCAGCCATAAATGAAACATAAAAGGTGCTTGACAAAAGGAACCCTAAATCGAAACGCAACAAAACTTAAATCCATTATCTTGAAAATCGAAATGATGAAGTGCAGCTCCCGGGCGGGGGAGAATGTTGTAGACTACAACGTCACCAAACTAACAATTGCATGAACATGCCCAATAAGAATGTCAAATAAACGCAAAGCAAAGGTTAACGTCAATTAAAATAAATTCTTTTATTATTCCTTTTCTTCAAATGATCAAAGCTGGTTGTCTAATGTCTTTTTAATATATTTTGCCGTTTTATAACGTTTGAATAAAGTGCCGTTTTTATAAATCTTTTGTCTTTTCGATTTTTTCATTATTTTAAGTTACAAAAGCTAACATTTTTGGTCCTTCGAACCTTTACAAACCAATTGATTAAAACTAGCGAAAGATTTCCTTAATTTTTTTTGTTCAACAAGATTACAAGTATCATCTCGAGACAAGGAAACTGTGCAGTGTGTGTGTGTGCAACAAATTCTTGAAGACGTCGCAGCCTTTTTGAAGACCACGTGAGACCATCTACGATCAAAGAGATTTCATGTAAGTGATTTCTTGTTTCCTACTTAAACTTTTCTTGATATAAAATTCATAAAAAATGGAACAAACCGTATTAGAGAGAATTTACTCAAAAATAACGAAAGATCAGGTTAATTTTGGAAGAACGGTCCCAGCCGGAGGACAGCAAATTATATTGCTGGGCGCTTAGCTCTATTAGATGCAGACATGAACACAGCAAAAAGTCACCACCAGAACCTACTGACGTCCATCGATGCGGAAAACACTAAAGCCTACGAAGAAGTTGAAAAACTTTATAGTAAAATTAGTGATATTTATGTGATTTATCGTGGGGATTTGCTAGATGTAGGCGAAAAATTCAACGAAAGTGCCAAAAAAGGTCTAGAAAAAGTCGGTGTTCCTGCAAGCTCATCAGACGTGAAGCTGCCAAAAATCAATTTACCAGTTTTTTCTGGCTCATACGAGACGTGGAGGTCATTCCACGACCTTTTTGTCTGTCTTATCCATAAGAATAGCACACTTTCTGAAATTCAAAAATTGCATTATTTAAAATCAAGTGTGTTAGGAGAGGCTCAAAAACTTTTAGCTCACTTAAACATAGATAATGGCAGTTATATAAAAGCATGGATAATTCTTACAGATAGATATGATCACGCCCGATTAGCCATGAAAAATCTGAATTAATCAAACAGTTGTTAGACACATCCACAGAAGTGCTCCACAGCTTGAAGAATTTGAATGTGCCGGTAGATGAGTTAGACCCTATAGTCATCTTCATTTTACTACAAAAACTCCCAAGCAAAACCCAACTTCTTTGGGAAGAGCGATTAAGTGCTAGGGAAAAACCAAAGGAACTCCCAATATTTTTAGAATTTTCCCGGTTTTTAGAAACGCGTTTTCTTACTTTGGAGGCAGTTAGTGCTCAACCAGCCAAGCTCTCAGCTGAGTCGTCGAAGCCAACACTCAATAGAAGCAGTTTTCACCTGCAGACAAACAATTCAAAGCTCTCTTGTCAAATTTGCAGCAAGGGTCAACATGCTATTCGCAAATGTTAACGATTTTTAAAAATGAGCATCGCCGATCGTCAACAAAACGTTAATAAATTAGGTCTCTGCTCTAACTGTTTAGCCTACAATCACAAGTCAGACCAGTGCATAAGCAATTATAGATGCTAGTATTGCCAACAACCACATCACTCTTTATTGCATATAACAAGCGCTCTTCATCAGCCATTTAATACAGCCATGCAACAACAAAGACAGACCCTGCCAAGCACTTTCATACCAACACGAGGTTCTCAACCACAACGACAAACGTATCTTACTTCCACCATAAATCCAGATGCTCCACATTTTGAACCCACTACTATCCAACGATCTAACGTAAATTCACTACATAGACATGCAGTCTCGCGACCACCGACGCAGGTTTTGTTGGCTACGGTCGTGGTCAAGGTGATGTCTTTTACAGGAGAAACGTTGACGTTACGTGCTCTTTTGGATTCAGGTTCGGAAGCAACGTTCATGACTGAATCAGCTGTTCAAATGTTACGTTTGAAGCCTAGACGTACTCATGTCGAGGTTTCCGGGTTGGGAATGGTACACAGTGGTTCATGCGATAAGGCTTTCGACATTTTAGTCAGATCACGACATACAACTTTTAAAATCGCCGTTCAGGCTTTCATTTACAAAACACTGTCTGGCCATCTCCCAGCCCGCAGGCTTCCAGTTAGTGACTGGAGTTACCTCGATAACTTACTGTTGGCTGATCTAGCTTTTTATAAGCCATCACAAGTTGACATATTACTTGGCAGCGATGTTTTAGCCGAGGTTTTACTACCTGACTTAATACGACCACAGGACACAACTTTACCTATCGCTCAGAAAACAAGATTAGGGTGGATCGTTTTTGGTAAAGCTCCGCTTGAGCCAAGACCCATTCACAGTTTTCATCAAACCAACAACATCGATGACCACCTTCAAAAATTCTGGGAGTTGGAAGAAGCTCCTTTCAAGGAATATGTCGAATATGAAGAACACTACCTTAGAAGCGTGCTCAAGTTGGCAGATAACCATTACCAAGTTTCTCTTCCATTTAAAGGAAATACATTCCCAATATTGGGTAGTTCCTATGAAGGTGCCATTCAACGGTTCAGGTTTCTAGAAAAACGTCTTGCAGCAAATATCGAAATTGGCAACCAATATACAACATGTCTCAATGAATATCTGGAAATAGGTCACATGGTTGAAGTAAATGAAGAATCTCTAGCCAATATTAATCATTACTTCTTACCTCACCATGCCGTCTTAAAGGAAAGCAGCTCCACAACCAAGCTACGAGTGGTGTTTGATGCATCTTTTCGAACAGCAGATGGAAGCTCTCTTAATGATCATTTAATCACAGGTCCGTCTTTACAGCAAAACGTCATCGATGTCATTTTGTGCTGGAGATTTTATCGCTACACATTCTCCGCCGACATTGAAAAAATGTATAGGCAGATTTGGGTGACAGAAGAAGATTCATATTACCAACTAATCTTCTGGCGCAAAAATTCATCAGATCAGCTCAAGATATTTCGATTAAAAACGGTCACCTTTGGAACCGCCGCAGCTCCGTATCTCGCCATCCAAACCCTGATGGAGGTGGCAAAACGCGCCGAATGGGTGCATCCCAGATCCGCAAAAATGATTCAAGACGAAATGTACGTTGACGATTTATTTTCAGGAGCTGACACCATTCAGGAATCTAGAGAAAAGGCAAGAAAGGTTAAACTGGTACTTCAGGAGGCTGGTTTCAACTTACGTAAGTGGACGTCAAACAGTTCTTATTACGGAAATACCCATCCAAGAAAGTGAGTCTGCTTTCGCAATTCCATTTGAAGGTTCGAAACAAGTTAAAACCTTGGGTATTCAATGGCTGCCAGTCGATGACCAATTCTGTTTCCAGTTAATTCCTCCTGGAAACCCACAGCCCACAAAAAGATTCATCTTGTCGACAATTTCCCGGTTGTATGATCCTATGGGATGGATATCCCCATCTATTCTTCAGGCAAAGTGTTTCATGCAACAACTTTGGCTCCGAAAATTATCGTGGGACGAAAAAATTGACACAACCATCTTGCAAGATTGGAATGCATTTTACAACGATCTGCCGGCAATTCCCAACATCAGGCTTCCGCGATGGATCGAAGTGATCAGCACTTCATACAAAGTAGTGCTCCATGGGTTTAGCGATGCCTCGGAGAAGGCGTATGGAGCGGCTGTATATATAAGGTCAGAAGATGAACACGGAAAGGTTCACGTAAACTTGATCATCTCTAAATGCAAGGTGGCACCTGTGAATCCAGTCAGTCTTCCCTGCTGATGTATGTCACCATCAACATTGTTAAATTTGACACTTTGGTGGAATGGGTCGTCATTTCTATTATCAAATTGGAATTTCGAGATTCCTGAACAACCTCCAAATCTCACTACCGATGAGGGGAAAAGATCGATACAAATTCATCATACTGAAATATTAGAAAATATTATGATTTCACTAATAAAACGATTTTCAAATTTAGGTCAGCTTATAAGAACCATCGGATATTGCTTACGATTCATCAGCAATGCTCAAAAGCCATATTACACCAGAGTCTCTGGTCCCTTATGTCCAAAGGAAACGAATAAAGCGCACAACATCATTGTACGATGCGTTCAACAAAACATGTTTCCCAAGGGGATTTGCCGGGCCAGAGGCATGGCAGCACTTAATCCATTCGAAGATGGCGAAGGAATCATTCGCGTCGGTGGAAGGCTCAAGCATGCAGACATTCCATACAATCAACAGCACCCCATGATTCTGGAATCTGGAAATCATCTTACCGAGATGATCATCCACGATGCACACCAGAAGACGTTACACGGAGGATTGCAATTAATGATCTGTCATCTTCGAAACACATATTAGATAATCAACATGAAACGTGCGGTAAAAAAGTACCTGCACAGATGTAATATCTGCTACAGGTTTCGCAGCAAAACAGCCCAGCAGCTAATGGGGGAACTACCAGCTCCGAGAGTAAGGATGTCCAAGCCATTCACTCACGTCGGAATTGATTACGCTGGACCAATCACCATTAGAGCTTGGAAAGGTCGAGGCTCTAAATGCTACAAGGGCTACATCTGCATTTTTGTCTGCCTATCCACTAAAGCGATACACTTAGAAGCGGTCAGTGACCTAACCACACAACCCTTCCTAGCTGCATTTCGCCGATTTGCAGCACGTAGAGGAGTTTCCAGCCATGTCTACAGTGACTGCGGCACAAACTTCGTAGGTGCAGAGCCCGAACTAGGCAGACTTCTGAAATCTGGAATGCATGAATGGAAGGAGGTTGCTGAGATGCTATCTGCACAAGGTACTAAGTGGAACTTCATTCCTCCCGCTTCCCCCCACTTCGGAGGACTCTGGGAAGCCGGAGTTAAGAGTGTAAAGTACCACTTCAAAAGAATCGCCGGTAACGGGACACTTACGTTTGAAGAACTCACCACGCTTCTGACACAGATCGAAGCGTGTTTGAATTCAAGGCCCCTGTGTCCCTTGACAGAAAACCCGGAGGATTTCCGAGCATTGACGCCAGCACACTTTCTCATAGGGGACAATCTCTTCACGATTCCTGAGCCAGACCTGACCATCAGAAATCAATCCTACCAAGACCGATGGAAAACTCTCCAATCGCACCTACAAACCTTTTGGAATCAATGGCACGTTGAATATCTTGCTCGACTCCAACAGCGACCTAAATGGTTAAAGCAGTTTCCGCAGCTTAAAATTGGTGATCTGGTTCTGATCAAAGACGAACGTTTGCCTCCAGCGAGATGGATGCTCGGCCGAATCACGGAAACATATCCAGGATCAGACAACTTAACCAGAGTAGTGAAACTTAAAACACAACAAGGAGAACTTCGTCGACCAATTGCTAAGCTATGCCCACTGCCCAGCAACGAATCATCCCGTACCCCATAATAATTTTCATCATGATCAACATTTACAATAACTTGTCGTCGATTAAGAACACAGTTCTCATATCAAAAAAAAAAAAAAAAAAAAGCATTCGATCATCACATACAGTCCACTCAACTAAACGTTCAAAACCTAACTCAACCAAAAACAAAAATAAAAATTCACACACACACACATATTGATGCACATAAAATTTCATTCAAAAGTAAAAATCTAAATCATCACAATCGATTCCATCAAATAACAACCAAGTCAAACAAAATAAATTTAAACGCCATGAATACACAAGAAATAATAAATCGCCTGCAATAAAGTCTAACTACCGCCAATGAGCAATTACAATCAACACTATTATTAGGATTTAACTCAATTTCCAGTCTCAATGAAAGTTCGACCAACTTCAATCAAATCTACAAAAAATTATTGTCATCAATGTCAACAAACGAGAAACAACAATATTGTTATTGTCCTTTATGTTCTTGTTTTTATTTTGTCATCTATTCAATATCTACTTTATATTTTCAATTAATAATGATTTAAATATCTTTTCATGTTTGATATTGAGAATGAGAGCAGCCATAAATGAAACATAAAAGGTGCTTGACAAAAGGAACCCTAAATCGAAACGCAACAAAACTTAAATCCATTATCTTGAAAATCGAAATGATGAAGTGCAGCTCCCGGGCGGGGGAGAATGTTGTAGACTACAACGTCACCAAACTAACAATTGCATGAACATGCCCAATAAGAATGTCAAATAAACGCAAAGCAAAGGTTAACGTCAATTAAAATAAATTCTTTTATTATTCCTTTTCTTCAAATGCTCAAAGCTGGTTGTCTAATGTCTTTTTAATATATTTTGCCGTTTTATAACGTTTGAATAAAGTGCCGTTTTTAAAAATCTTTTGTCTTTTCGATTTTTTCATTATTTTAAGTTACAAAAGCTAACATTTTTGGTCCTTCGAGCCGGATAATCTACGCAATATTATACCAAATTCAACCAAAGTTTTTTTTAAGCGTTTGATGGTTATATCAATTAACATATATGTTCCGGTTGCTTCTTTTGCACTCAAATCCATTAATTCTGTTCCCATGTATAAATATTTTGTTTGTTATTTCAAGTCGAATGAAAGACACATCATCACCCACTTTTTCTTGTTCTTGGTCTCACGCATGAATGAATGAATGAAAGTTTGGGGTTTTATGATTGTACAGGTGGCACTGCTCACCAAGCCAAGGATGCTGAGATGTCTTCTGAGCTTGCAGTGACCAGTGAGGAGTCCCGTTATTATTCTTAGATTATTTCTACTTAAGCTAATGCAGGATTGTAGTGTAAGCTGATCTTAATACTAAGTTGTTATATCGTATTGAATTTAAGTATAATAAATCATATTGTAAGTCAAGACAATTGTTAAGTCACTTTTACTTCCTGTACTAGGCAGAGCGAAGTAAATAAAGAACAAGCTAAAAGATAAAACGTGTTTGAGTTTTCCTAATCAAAAGACATCACAACTTGGCGAAGAGGAAAATTTAAATTCTTAAATTACATAAAGTTGAAATTAAGTCTCATAACTTACACAATCGAATTTTTGTCCTAAAAGCGTGCAAAAATACAATCTACAGTGCGTAGTATAAAACACAGAAATTTCTAACCCAACAAAAAGGTAAAATAAAAATGAAAAATAAATTGTAAAATACAAATCGAAATTGTAAAAATAAAAATCACAAACAATATAATAAATGATAAAATAATAAAATGGGTAAAGGAAAACATCAAACACGCAGCATTGAGAATGAATCCAACGAGGAAGAAGAAGGGTACTCTAATCATGCGGTACTCTCTAATTTTGTTCTCAACACAAAACAATTTAATCCAGCAACAGACGAATGGGCAATTTATAAAGAAAAATTAGCTCATCTCTTCAATATAACTAAAGTAAAACCTGAAGAAAAAGTAAGCGTCCTCATCACAGTTCTAAGTCCTCAAGCATACAAGTTATTGAGGAATCTGACAACACCTGATAAACCTGAGACGAAAACTTTTAAAGAACTCTGTGTCATCCTAGACCAACACTATGTTCCATCACAAAACAGATGGAATGAGCGACAAAAATTCAATGGAAATAACCCAAAACGATGATGAACCTGTGAACGCATGGTACGCCCGAGTCATGGAGTCTGCATCAAAATGTGAATTCGGAGCTGGAATATCAGAATTGCTAAAGTACAAGTTCATCACAGGTCTCCGTAAAAAAATATTCCAGCGCTTAGCAGAAGAGAAGGAAGTTGATCTTCCTACTGCCTTACAACTTGCCCAAGCAAGTGAAAATAAGTCCAGTCTTGCTCAAGCAATCAACGCTGTCACTCTGAATTGGAGCAGTCAGAACTTCAATGCACAGCATCAAAAGATGTCCGCAGCGCAATCACATAAAAAGACATCACAATTTAACAACAATCAAAGCCAATGCTATCGCTGTAACAAATCTGGGCACTCACCAAACACATGTCGGTACAAAACATATAAGTGCTCAACATGTGGACACCTAAGTGAAGCCTGCCGACAACGAGGTAAACAAGACGGCACAAATAACAAGACAACACGATCTGGGACGTACAAACCAAAAAGACAACAGGGGAACATAAGCACATTACACATCAATACTGTAGAAGTAGAAGATAACAGAATTTTTGTTGAAAATGTAAACAAACCAATTGTAATTTCTATTTCCATATTAGGTAAATTAATGCAGTTTGAATTGGATAGTGGAGCAGCCATATCAGCGATGCCAGCAAAAATTTTTAAAACTTTATTCAAAGATGTGGATCTAACAAGAAGCGTGCAGAATGTGACCTCTTACTCAGGTGAATCTTTAAATTGTATTGGGTATTTTAAAGTCCCAATAGAATATAAAAATAAAAAATCAATTTTAAAAATGCATGTAATTGAAAATGCAACAGCAAAGGTACTAGGTCGTGATTTTTTCCATCAATTCAATATTTGTTTTTCAATTTTGCATGTCGATAATCAAATAGAACTAAGTAATGAATTAAAATTAAAATTACTTTTGGAAAAGTATCATGAATTATTCAAAGACGAATTAGGCATGTATAGATATAAAAAAATTTCACTAGAAATTAATGAAAATGCTCAACCCAAGTTTTGGAAACCTCGTCAAGTACCTTTTGCAAAAAGAGATATCGTTCGCGCTGAGTTAGATAAATGGGTTAAAGAGGGATTCATAGAGAAAATCGATAATGCAGAATGGGGAACCCCGATAGTTGTAGTACCGAAAAGTGATGGTGGGATAAGAATATGTGGAGACTATAAGGTCACACTTAACCCACATCTTAAAGATTTTAATCACCCGTTACCTCGTATAGAGGATATATTTTCTTCATTACATGGAGGAAAAATTTTCTGCAAATTAGATGTTAGACAAGCTTTCATGCAATGCCTTTTAGACGAAAAATCTCAAATGCTTTGTGCCTTAAGCACTGAAATGGGAATTTTTAAAGTACTTAGAATGCCATATGGCATAAAAGTTGCCACAAACATTTTTCAGCAGGAAATGGAAAAGATCATTTCTGGTTTAAAAGGTGTAGCAGCCTTTGTTGATGACATTTTAGTAGCAGCTCCATCTGCTGAAAAGCTTCTTGAAAGATTAGAATCATTTTTTGAAAAACTTTCCCTAGCTGGAATAAAGTTAAATAAAAGCAAGTGTGTTTTTCTTTCTGAATCAATAGAATATTTAGGCCATACAATTAATTCGAAAGGCCTATCCAAAAACATGGATAGAGTGAAAGCATTTTTAAAAATTTCCGAACCACGAAATGTGAGTGAAGTAAAAGCTTTTTGCGGAATAGTTAATTACTATTCAAAGTTCATAGATGGTTTAGCTGAAATTATGTCTCCGATTTACAAACTACTAAAGAAAGAGGTGCATTTTGAATTTAATTCCGAATGTAAAAATTCTTTTGACAAGATTAAAAATAAAATAGCAGAGGATATAACTCTTGCCCATTTTGATTTAAGCTCTCCCCTTATTTTAACAACAGATGCATCAAAACATAGCATTGCTGGAGTGTTATCAACAGTTCAGGAGGGTATAGAACGGCCTATATCTTTTATATCTCGCAAATTAAATAAGTCTGAGATAAATTATTCTGTCGTGGATAAAGAAGCTTTAGCAATCGTTTATAGTCTCAAGAAGTTAAGTCTATATTTAATCGGGAGAAAGTTTGAATTAAGAACTGACCAAAAGTCACTGTTAAGAATATTTGATCCCGATAAAGAGACTCCTGTACTTGCTAATGAAAGACTTAAACGTTGGTCTTCTTACATTAGTGGCTATGATTTTAAAATTAAACATATCCCTGGCAAGGAAAACATAGCCGATCCGCTCTCTAGATTACAAAATCCTGCAGATCAAGAATTTGAAGAAGAAGCCTCTCAAATAAATTTCTTAGGTGAACAAAACCATATGCCGGTTTCAACAGAAGAAATTAAATGTGAATCAAAAAAAGATCCATTATTGAAAAAAGTGTTTATAGCTTTAAAGAAAGGTTCCTTAAGTAAACTAAAAGGAGCTAAATACAGTTCATTTTTAAAACGAAGTAGGGAAATCAGTTCGGAGGAAAACATTCTTTTTTGGGGCGATCGAGTGATTATTCCTCAAAAGCTCCAAGCTGTTATTCTAGAGGAATTACATTCGCCACATATGGGAATAGTTAAGACAAAATCAATTGCTAGAAAATATTTTTGGTGGCCAAGCATGAATAAAGCTATTGAAATTTGTTGCAAGAATTGTGAAACTTGCAAATTAAACAGTGACAATCCTCCCAAAGCTGAATTATTGTCTTGGCCGATTCCAAATAAACCTTGGTCTCGGATTCATTTTGACTATGCTGGTCCTAAATGGAGCCACTGGTTTCTAGTTATTGTGGATGCCAAATCCAAATGGTTGGAGGTTTTTAAAACAAAACATGCAAATTCTCAATTTACAAGAGATAAGCTTAGGGAAACTTTCGCAAGATATGGTTTATGTGACATTGTTGTATCTGACAATGGATCAGTTTTTAAGTCCAAAGAACTCGAAGAATTTTTTTCTTCAAATGACATAGACCACAGGACAACTCCAACATACTTCCCACAAAATAATGGACAAGCTGAGAATGCAGTAAGAACGATAAAAAATGCTCTGTTTAGAGCACTTGAAACCAAACCAAAGACGAGTTATGAAATAGAAGTTGCATTACAAAATTTTTTATTGGCCTATAGGGTGACTCCACATTGTTCTACGGGTCAATCTCCTTCCAATGCTATGTGTGGACAGAAAATTAAAACTAGATTAGACATGCTAATACCAGAATCCAAAGGTAATTTTAAAAATAATTCCAACAAAAAAGAAATACAAAGTAAAATTTTGCAAAGAAAATATTATAAAGGAAAAATAGCAAGAAAACTAAAAATCGGTCAAAATGTTAAAATTAAAAGTATTAAAGGAAATACAAAAATATGGTCACAAGCTAAAATTAAAGAAATCTATGGTAAACGATTGTACCTTTGTGAGTTAGAAAATGGAAGATTAATAAAACGACACATAGATCAAATCAAATGAAGTAAGAGGGAACTCTGAACGTAAAAAAAAAAGAATATTAAAGCTACTGTCCAATTCAAACGCATAAATGAAGTACATGTATTAATTTATTATAATTATATATAAAAAAAAATGAATTTAATCAAAATATACAAGTTATGATTATATAAAAATAAAGTTTTTATATGAATTGAACTACGGATAATTTTATGATTTTGTAATATAGTTTTAAGTAAAAAAATAAAAAAAAAAAAAAAAAAAAAAAAAAAAAAAAAGATGAATAAAATGAATTAAGATAAATCGATGAATTAAACCAAAGTTATGAATATATGTTTATTCATGAATATATTTTTATGTAGGTATGTAGATGTATAAGTATCACATAATTTATATATAAAAAAAAAAAAAAAAAAAAAATGTAAAATAATTTTATTTTAAGCAAAAAAAGGGGGGGTATTGTAGTGTAAGCTGACCTTAATACTAAGTTTTTATATCGTATTGAATTTAAGTATAATAAATCATATCGTAAGTCAAGACAATTGTTAAGTCACTTTTACTTCCTGTACTAGGCAGAGCGAAGTAAATAAAGAACAAGCTAAAAGATAAAACGTGTTTGAGTTTTCCTAATCAAAAGACATCACAAGGATGTAAAACGTTCTTGGTTATAATTTCCAAGAAATAGTTTGGCCTGTCTTAGCTTAGGGAGTTCATTACAGTTTTTTCGTCTTTTGGCCTCCTCCTCTATTTTTATTTTGTGTTTGATCACTTTTTCTCCTATTCCGCAATAGGGCTCTGGGCCCGCTAAGGGTGTTGTTGCTCCTATTTTCGCTAGGGAGCCTGCCTCTTCATTGCCTTGGATACCAACATGACCTGGTACCCAATAAAGTGTTACCTTGTTGCATTTGCCCAGCTCATTCAACCAACTCACGCACTCCCACACCAGTTTGGAGCTGATGGTGTAAGAGTTTAGTACTTTGAGTATGGCTTGGCTGTCTGACATGATGGCAATGTTTGTGTTACGGTAATTTCTCGCTGCACATTTTGCTTAGCGTTTACTTCCGCTTGAAAAATGCTGGTAGATTGTCCCATTGGCAGGGAAATTTTGGTTCTAGGTCCAAAAATACCTGCCCCAGTCCCCTCAGTTGTTCTCGACCCATCAGGGTACCACTTGAAGGGATTTGCTTTAAGAGTGTAGATAACAGATTCACCTGCCCACTCTTTCTTGCTACTTTACTTCATTTGGAAGTTTTTTTCGAAGTTGTATTTTTTGATCATACCATCTCTTGGGATTTCGAGAAGGTTCGTTAATGTGGGCTTACATATCGAGTTTCTTTCTCTGGTACCAATGCATTTACCCTTCCCAGTTCTCTCATTGGCAAATCTCAAGATTGCTCTCATAGCAGCTTTTTCTATGACCATGTGTAGAGGCATTAAGTGGAGGATCACCTCTATTGCTGCTGTAGGGCATGTTCTCATTGCTGCAGTGATGCTCATACATGCGAGCCTTTGTACCTTTTCTAGTGATTTCATAGTTGTAATTTGTTCGGTTCTTTTGTGCCATGCAACCGTCTCATAGGTAATGATGGGTCTTACCATCATGGTATACATCTACCTCAGGATCTTTGGTTTGCAGCCCCATATTTTACCTGCAAGTCTCTTGCCCTTGTGGCTTTCCCGACAGTTATATCGACGTTTTTATTCCATAGGAATTTACTATCTAGTGTAATGCCTAGACATTTAACCTCTCTTTGCATCTCGATTACTTCTCCTGCTAATCTAATTGGTCTCATTCGTTGCAGAAGCCTCTTCTTGGTAAATGGTAATATCGTTGTTTTTGTGGGGTTGATGTTAAGTCCCACTGATAGACACCATTTCCTTGTTATTGATAGTCCTCTTTGAACTATATCACAAAGAGTTTCCTCAAATTTCCCCAATGCTGTTATCACAATATCATCAGCAAAGCCGATACAGTATATGTGCCTGGGAGGTAAGAGTTTCTAGTAGTTCATACACTGCAAGGCTCCACAGCAAGGGTGACAAAACCCCTCCCTGAGGACAACCTCTTGTATTGTATTGTATTGTATTGTAGGTATTGTATTAGTTCCCCTAAGGGTTACAACTCTCCCTTTCCTATCCCTCTCGCCTTACTCCTTCTCGCAACTTCTAGTGCCTTTATCCACTCTTCCCCCCTCCCTCCTTCGTCCATTATATCCCTCATCTTCTCCTCTATTGACATCTCTTCATCGTCACCTGACCTGCATCTTTCTATCACATGTTCCCACGTCTCAAGTTCACCTTCACAAACTCTGCACATTCTTTCTTCTTCATGCTTCCAGTACCATCTTTCTCTCACCTCATTCCCTAGCCTGACTCTTGCTATTCTCCTTGTTCTGTCTGCCTTCCATCCCGTTTTCAAATATTGTGGAATCCCCTCGGTCATTACTTCCTTATACCACCTATTATATCTAGATTCCAATATTAGTTCCAGTCTTTCCTTCTCCTGCTCTCTTCTGTCTTCCCATTCTACTCTCTCGTACCCTGTCATACTGTCTTCTCTTCCTTCCCTTCCTCTCTTTCCCATTCTCCCTTGTTCCCATCGGGATCCTCTCTCGCTTCCTTCCCTATCTCTCTCCCTCATCTCCTCTAAACATTCCCTCGCTATTTCACTTCCTTTCCCACCTGTTAATTTCTCTTCATAATTCCATGCCCTTCTCCCTGCCCTTATCTTTATCTTATCTCTTTTGGTTTCCTCTCTCACCATGCATCCTGGAGTTTGCCATTCTACTCCTAGTGTCCATTTGAGGTACCTCTCCTGCATTCTTTCCATTTCTTGTCTCTCCTCCCATCCCCATATCTCCGCCCAATATCCCATCACCGTCCAAACCAGGGTATCAAAAAGCCACATCTTCCTCTCCCATACCTTCTCGAATTTCCTCCTCCCAATCCCCCATGCTTCCTTCATTACCGCTGCTCCCTTTTTTATTCTGTCCCTTATATCTGCCTCCTGCCCTCCATTCTTTTTGAACACATACCCCGGGTATTTGAATTCTTTTACTTCTTCTATCTTTTTTCCCCTCCATCTCCAGTCTACTGTTGTACTCCTCCCTCCTCCTTTCCTGAACCTCATCACTTTCGTTTTTCCCACGTTAACTTCCAGTTTTTTCCTTTTGAAATACTTCTCCAGTTTTCGTATCATACTTTGCATATCTTCTTCTTTTTTCGCCATTACCACCACATCGTCTGCGTATCCCTCCCTCCCCATCTCCCCTTGCCCAATTCATCTTCTATATCCGCTGTCAGTAAGTTAAAAAGAATTGGGCTCATTGGGCACCCCTGTCTTACTCCCTTTCCCATCCAAAATCTTTCCCCCATCTCTCCTCCCGCTTTTACTCTACTAGTCGTTTCTTCGTAGACCTCCCCCACTCTTTCCCTAAGCCCTTCTCTCACTCCTCTTTCTTCCAATGCCTCCATCATGATTTTTCTATCTACTGATTCAAATGCAGTTTTTAAATCTATAAACAATGCCACTAGCTTACCCTTCTCCTTTGTTATCTCTCTGTTCACCACATAGTTCAAAACATATACATTGTCTATCGTTCCTACTCCTCTTCTAAAACCCGTTTGATTTGGTGGAATCATTCCTTTTTCTTCCACTTCTTCCTCTAGCCTCTTCGCTAAAACTGCCTTATATATCTTATATAGCGATGGCATGAGCGTTACTCCTCTGTATTCTTCCACTTTTGTTCCTCCCGCTTTCTTTATTATTGGCGCGATCACTCCCTCTTTCCACCCCTCCGGCCAACCGTCTCCTCTCCACACTCTTTCTGCAAATCTCCCATGCTACATCTAACGCTTGTTCTCCTCCGGTATTCCGTCTATGCCCATTACTTTTCCTTCTTTTAGTTTTCTCACCACCTCACTGATTTCCTATTTGCTAATTTCAGTCTCATCACCCGCTCTTCTTGTTCCCTCTGCCCCCAATATCACTCTTTCTTCCACCCCTCCAATCAGGTTCATAAAATATCTTTTCCATTCTTCTTCTTCAATCCCTTCCCCCATTCTCTTTTTCCTCTTTCTTTCTCTATTTATTATTTCCCACACTTTATTTTCTGTATCTGCTTCTTCAATCTCTTTTATCATCTTATCCTGTTCCTCCTTTTTCTTTTTCTCAATAAGCGCTTGATATTCTCTCTTTTTCTCCCTGTATTTTTCTTTCGTACCACTATCTTTCCTCCAACTCCTTAACTCCTTTCTTACTTCCTCTTTTTTCTGCCTGCATTCTTCATCCCACCATCCTCTCATTTTTTGTCTCCTTAGTCTTCCCCCTGCCTCCTCACTTTGTCCAATTTCCCTCTTTATCCTCTCTTCTATCTCCTTTTGTGCTTCCTCTCCTCCCCCTAGTCTTACTCCTCGCATTCTCCTCTCGTATTCCCGTTTCATCTCCTCTTTCCATTTTCCTGTTTTTATTCTTTTGACCTCCTTTACTTTCTCTCTTTTTCTCCTTCTTCCTTTTTTCATCGTGACCACCAATGGATGATGATCTGACTCTACTCTATCTGCTACTTCCATTCTTTCTATCCCGCCTCTCGCCCTCTCGTCCCCCAATACATAATCTATTACTGTCTCCCCTCTACCTCCTGTATACGTGAACTCTCGGCGTTGACTTTTTTATCTTTCGACCTTCTCCCACCCTCTTCGTATTCCGTATCCCTCACATCCTGTTCTCGCGTTGAAGTCCCCTCCTATTATCACTCTTTCTTCTTCTGATTGCCTCTCCATCCACTTTCGTAGGCTTTCCAATTTCTAATCTATATCCCCATTTACGTACGTTGCTACTATAACCCATTGGTCCTTCCCTGCTTTTACTTTCCTGCTCATTATTCCTTCTTCCTGTTCCTGACTATCCTCACTATCCATAGCCATTTCTTCTTTAATCCCCATCATCATCCCTCCCATTGCTCTTCCCTTCTTGTTCTTCTTTTTTGCTCCCTGTCTCGTCCATTTATGCCCCTTTAGCAATTTTGCTTTCCATTTTTCCCAGTTCTTTTCCTCTACCCACGTTTCTATCATCACTACCACTTTCCATTCTTTGATCACTTCCCAGAACTCTTTGTCTTTATTTGCTTGTCCTGCCACATTCCAGAAGCCTATCTTCCATCTATCTTCTGAATCTTCTCTCCTTATTCTCTCTGACGTTTCTACTTCCTTTATCCGTTTTTTGACGCCACCGTTTGCGCTTCTATTCCCCCTTCACTTTCTTCCTTTTCGCTACTCCTACTTTCCCTCAGTAATTGTTGCTCCTGTTCTCCCTCTCTATCCATTATTTTCCTTATAGCCTCCCTTTTTTATCCCAAACCCATATCTCCCCATTAGCTATCAGTTTCCTATATCTTATCCTCACCCACTTCCCTTTTCTCTTCTCTTCTTCTGCTCGCTCCTTTATCAACCATTGCATTCTCCTTTCTTTCCACGTAAGGTCCTCTTCAATTCTCTCCCTCCTTCCTCTTAGCTTAATTCTTTTCCTCATCACCTCTGCTTTCCCCTCTATTGTTTCCATCTTTACAGCTATCATACCTTCATTCCTGTCTGATCCTCTCCTGCCGATCTCCTTCGCTTCCTCTATCCTTACTCCTCGTACTCCTATCCTTTCGAATATTCTTTGCACCGTTTCTTGAATTGTGCCTTTTATCTGCGAGTTTTTAATTATTATATTACGCCGTCTTTTTTCTTTTTCTTGCCTTTCCATCTTTACTTCCATTTCTTTCATACTCTCCACTAGGTGCTCTTTCTCTTTCTCTTACATGCCCCTTCTCGGCTTTGCGCTTCAAACTGTTTTACTCTCTCTTCAATTTCCCGTACATTTTGTTCACTTTTCTCCAATTCTTCCCCTTTTTGCGAGCCTTCTTACCTCAACTTTCAGTTCTCCTTTCTCCTTTTCCCCTCTTATTATTTCTTCTCTCATTTTTCCCAGTTCCTCCTTTATTCTTTTTCTTGCCTTTCCATCTTTACTTTCATTTCTTTCATCCTCTCCACTAGGTGCTCTTTCTCTTCTCCCTCACTTATTTTACATGCCCCTTCTCGGCTTTGCGCTTCAAACTGTTTTACTCTCTCTTCAATTTCCCGTACATTTTGTTCACTTTTCTCCAATTCTTCCCCTTTTTGGGAGCCCTCTTACCTCAACTTTCAGTTCTCCTTTTTCCTTTTCCCCTCTTATTATTTCTTCTCTCATTTTTCCCAGTTCCTTCTTTATTCTTTTTCTTGCCTTTCCATCTTTACTTTCATTTCTTTCATCCTCTTAATTAATTTAATTTAATTTAATTTAATTTAATTTAATTTAATTTAATTTAATTTAATTTAATTTAATTTAATTTAATTTAATTTTAATTTAATTTAATTTAATTTAATTTAATTTATTTTAATTTAATTTAATTTAATTCAATTTAATTTAATTTAATTTAATTTAAATTAAATTAAATTAAATTAATTAATTAAATTAAATTAAATTAAATTAAATTAAATTAAATTAAATTAAATTAAATTAAATTAAATTAAATTAAATTAAATTAAATTAAATTAAATTAAATTAAATTAAATTAAATTAAATTAAATTAAATTAAATTAAATTAAATTAAATTAAATTAAATTAAATTAAATTAAATTAAATTAAATTAAATTAAATTAAATTAAATTAAATTAAATTAAATTAAATTAAATTAAATTAAATTAAATTAAATTAAATTAAATTAAATTAAATTAAATTAAATTAAATTAAATTAAATTAAATTAAATTAAATTAAATTAAATTAAATTAAATTAAATTAAATTAAATTAAATTAAATTAAATTAAATTAAATTAAATTAAATTAAATTAAATTAAATTAAATTAAATTAAATTAAATTAAATTAAATTAAATTAAATTAAATTAAATTAAATTAAATTAAATTAAATTAAATTAAATTAAATTAAATTAAATTAAATTAAATTAAATTAAATTAAATTAAATTAAATTAAATTAAATTAAATTAAATTAAATTAAATTAAATTAAATTAAATTAAATTAAATTAAATTAAATTAAATTAAATTAAATTAAATTAAATTAAATTAAATTAAATTAAATTAAATTAAATTAAATTAAATTAAATTAAATTAAATTAAATTAAATTAAATTAAATTAAATTAAATTAAATTAAATTAAATTAAATTAAATTAAATTAAATTAAATTAAATTAAATTAAATTAAATTAAATTAAATTAAATTAAATTAAATTAAATTAAATTAAATTAAATTAAATTAAATTAAATTAAATTAAATTAAATTAAATTAAATTAAATTAAATTAAATTAAATTAAATTAAATTAAATTAAATTAAATTAAATTAAATTAAATTAAATTAAATTAAATTAAATTAAATTAAATTAAATTAAATTAAATTAAATTAAATTAAATTAAATTAAATTAAATTAAATTAAATTAAATTAAATTAAATTAAATTAAATTAAATTAAATTAAATTAAATTAAATTAAATTAAATTAAATTAAATTAAATTAAATTAAATTAAATTAAATTAAATTAAATTAAATTAAATTAAATTAAATTAAATTAAATTAAATTAAATTAAATTAAATTAAATTAAATTAAATTAAATTAAATTAAATTAAATTAAATTAAATTAAATTAAATTAAATTAAATTAAATTAAATTAAATTAAATTAAATTAAATTAAATTAAATTAAATTAAATTAAATTAAATTAAATTAAATTAAATTAAATTAAATTAAATTAAATTAAATTAAATTAAATTAAATTAAATTAAATTAAATTAAATTAAATTAAATTAAATTAAATTAAATTAAATTAAATTAAATTAAATTAAATTAAATTAAATTAAATTAAATTAAATTAAATTAAATTAAATTAAATTAAATTAAATTAAATTAAATTAAATTAAATTAAATTAAATTAAATTAAATTAAATTAAATTAAATTAAATTAAATTAAATTAAATTAAATTAAATTAAATTAAATTAAATTAAATTAAATTAAATTAAATTAAATTAAATTAAATTAAATTAAATTAAATTAAATTAAATTAAATTAAATTAAATTAAATTAAATTAAATTAAATTAAATTAAATTAAATTAAATTAAATTAAATTAAATTAAATTAAATTAAATTAAATTAAATTAAATTAAATTAAATTAAATTAAATTAAATTAAATTAAATTAAATTAAATTAAATTAAATTAAATTAAATTAAATTAAATTAAATTAAATTAAATTAAATTAAATTAAATTAAATTAAATTAAATTAAATTAAATTAAATTAAATTAAATTAAATTAAATTAAATTAAATTAAATTAAATTAAATTAAATTAAATTAAATTAAATTAAATTAAATTAAATTAAATTAAATTAAATTAAATTAAATTAAATTAAATTAAATTAAATTAAATTAAATTAAATTAAATTAAATTAAATTAAATTAAATTAAATTAAATTAAATTAAATTAAATTAAATTAAATTAAATTAAATTAAATTAAATTAAATTAAATTAAATTAAATTAAATTAAATTAAATTAAATTAAATTAAATTAAATTAAATTAAATTAAATTAAATTAAATTAAATTAAATTAAATTAAATTAAATTAAATTAAATTAAATTAAATTAAATTAAATTAAATTAAATTAAATTAAATTAAATTAAATTAAATTAAATTAAATTAAATTAAATTAAATTAAATTAAATTAAATTAAATTAAATTAAATTAAATTAAATTAAATTAAATTAAATTAAATTAAATTAAATTAAATTAAATTAAATTAAATTAAATTAAATTAAATTAAATTAAATTAAATTAAATTAAATTAAATTAAATTAAATTAAATTAAATTAAATTAAATTAAATTAAATTAAATTAAATTAAATTAAATTAAATTAAATTAAATTAAATTAAATTAAATTAAATTAAATTAAATTAAATTAAATTAAATTAAATTAAATTAAATTAAATTAAATTAAATTAAATTAAATTAAATTAAATTAAATTAAATTAAATTAAATTAAATTAAATTAAATTAAATTAAATTAAATTAAATTAAATTAAATTAAATTAAATTAAATTAAATTAAATTAAATTAAATTAAATTAAATTAAATTAAATTAAATTAAATTAAATTAAATTAAATTAAATTAAATTAAATTAAATTAAATTAAATTAAATTAAATTAAATTAAATTAAATTAAATTAAATTAAATTAAATTAAATTAAATTAAATTAAATTAAATTAAATTAAATTAAATTAAATTAAATTAAATTAAATTAAATTAAATTAAATTAAATTAAATTAAATTAAATTAAATTAAATTAAATTAAATTAAATTAAATTAAATTAAATTAAATTAAATTAAATTAAATTAAATTAAATTAAATTAAATTAAATTAAATTAAATTAAATTAAATTAAATTAAATTAAATTAAATTAAATTAAATTAAATTAAATTAAATTAAATTAAATTAAATTAAATTAAATTAAATTAAATTAAATTAAATTAAATTAAATTAAATTAAATTAAATTAAATTAAATTAAATTAAATTAAATTAAATTAAATTAAATTAAATTAAATTAAATTAAATTAAATTAAATTAAATTAAATTAAATTAAATTAAATTAAATTAAATTAAATTAAATTAAATTAAATTAAATTAAATTAAATTAAATTAAATTAAATTAAATTAAATTTAATTAATTTAATTTAATTTAATTTAATTTAATTTAATTTAATTTAATTTAATTTAATTTAATTTAATTTAATTTAATTTAATTTAATTTAATTTAATTTAATTTAATTTAATTTAATTTAATTTAATTTAATTTAATTTAATTTAATTTAATTTAATTTAATTTAATTTAATTTAATTTAATTTAATTTAATTTAATTTAATTTAATTTAATTTAATTTAATTTAATTTAATTTAATTTAATTTAATTTAATTTAATTTAATTTAATTTAATTTAATTTAATTTAATTTAATTTAATTTAATTTAATTTAATTTAATTTAATTTAATTTAATTTAATTTAATTTAATTTAATTTAATTTAATTTAATTTAATTTAATTTAATTTAATTTAATTTAATTTAATTTAATTTAATTTAATTTAATTTAATTTAATTTAATTTAATTTAATTTAATTTAATTTAATTTAATTTAATTTAATTTAATTTAATTTAATTTAATTTAATTTAATTTAATTTAATTTAATTTAATTTAATTTAATTTAATTTAATTTAATTTAATTTAATTTAATTTAATTTAATTTAATTTAATTTAATTTAATTTAATTTAATTTAATTTAATTTAATTTAATTTAATTTAATTTAATTTAATTTAATTTAATTTAATTTAATTTAATTTAATTTAATTTAATTTAATTTAATTTAATTTAATTTAATTTAATTTAATTTAATTTAATTTAATTTAATTTAATTTAATTTAATTTAATTTAATTTAATTTAATTTAATTTAATTTAATTTAATTTAATTTAATTTAATTTAATTTAATTTAATTTAATTTAATTTAATTTAATTTAATTTAATTTAATTTAATTTAATTTAATTTAATTTAATTTAATTTAATTTAATTTAATTTAATTTAATTTAATTTAATTTAATTTAATTTAATTTAATTTAATTTAATTTAATTTAATTTAATTTAATTTAATTTAATTTAATTTAATTTAATTTAATTTAATTTAATTTAATTTAATTTAATTTAATTTAATTTAATTTAATTTAATTTAATTTAATTTAATTTAATTTAATTTAATTTAATTTAATTTAATTTAATTTAATTTAATTTAATTTAATTTAATTTAATTTAATTTAATTTAATTTAATTTAATTTAATTTAATTTAATTTAATTTAATTTAATTTAATTTAATTTAATTTAATTTAATTTAATTTAATTTAATTTAATTTAATTTAATTTAATTTAATTTAATTTAATTTAATTTAATTTAATTTAATTTAATTTAATTTAATTTAATTTAATTTAATTTAATTTAATTTAATTTAATTTAATTTAATTTAATTTAATTTAATTTAATTTAATTTAATTTAATTTAATTTAATTTAATTTAATTTAATTTAATTTAATTTAATTTAATTTAATTTAATTTAATTTAATTTAATTTAATTTAATTTAATTTAATTTAATTTAATTTAATTTAATTTAATTTAATTTAATTTAATTTAATTTAATTTAATTTAATTTAATTTAATTTAATTTAATTTAATTTAATTTAATTTAATTTAATTTAATTTAATTTAATTTAATTTAATTTAATTTAATTTAATTTAATTTAATTTAATTTAATTTAATTTAATTTAATTTAATTTAATTTAATTTAATTTAATTTAATTTAATTTAATTTAATTTAATTTAATTTAATTTAATTTAATTTAATTTAATTTAATTTAATTTAATTTAATTTAATTTAATTTAATTTAATTTAATTTAATTTAATTTAATTTAATTTAATTTAATTTAATTTAATTTAATTTAATTTAATTTAATTTAATTTAATTTAATTTAATTTAATTTAATTTAATTTAATTTAATTTAATTTAATTTAATTTAATTTAATTTAATTTAATTTAATTTAATTTAATTTAATTTAATTTAATTTAATTTAATTTAATTTAATTTAATTTAATTTAATTTAATTTAATTTAATTTAATTTAATTTAATTTAATTTAATTTAATTTAATTTAATTTAATTTAATTTAATTTAATTTAATTTAATTTAATTTAATTTAATTTAATTTAATTTAATTTAATTTAATTTAATTTAATTTAATTTAATTTAATTTAATTTAATTTAATTTAATTTAATTTAATTTAATTTAATTTAATTTAATTTAATTTAATTTAATTTAATTTAATTTAATTTAATTTAATTTAATTTAATTTAATTTAATTTAATTTAATTTAATTTAATTTAATTTAATTTAATTTAATTTAATTTAATTTAATTTAATTTAATTTAATTTAATTTAATTTAATTTAATTTAATTTAATTTAATTTAATTTAATTTAATTTAATTTAATTTAATTTAATTTAATTTAATTTAATTTAATTTAATTTAATTTAATTTAATTTAATTTAATTTAATTTAATTTAATTTAATTTAATTTAATTTAATTTAATTTAATTTAATTTAATTTAATTTAATTTAATTTAATTTAATTTAATTTAATTTAATTTAATTTAATTTAATTTAATTTAATTTAATTTAATTTAATTTAATTTAATTTAATTTAATTTAATTTAATTTAATTTAATTTAATTTAATTTAATTTAATTTAATTTAATTTAATTTAATTTAATTTAATTTAATTTAATTTAATTTAATTTAATTTAATTTAATTTAATTTAATTTAATTTAATTTAATTTAATTTAATTTAATTTAATTTAATTTAATTTAATTTAATTTAATTTAATTTAATTTAATTTAATTTAATTTAATTTAATTTAATTTAATTTAATTTAATTTAATTTAATTTAATTTAATTTAATTTAATTTAATTTAATTTAATTTAATTTAATTTAATTTAATTTAATTTAATTTAATTTAATTTAATTTAATTTAATTTAATTTAATTTAATTTAATTTAATTTAATTTAATTTAATTTAATTTAATTTAATTTAATTTAATTTAATTTAATTTAATTTAATTTAATTTAATTTAATTTAATTTAATTTAATTTAATTTAATTTAATTTAATTTAATTTAATTTAATTTAATTTAATTTAATTTAATTTAATTTAATTTAATTTAATTTAATTTAATTTAATTTAATTTAATTTAATTTAATTTAATTTAATTTAATTTAATTTAATTTAATTTAATTTAATTTAATTTAATTTAATTTAATTTAATTTAATTTAATTTAATTTAATTTAATTTAATTTAATTTAATTTAATTTAATTTAATTTAATTTAATTTAATTTAATTTAATTTAATTTAATTTAATTTAATTTAATTTAATTTAATTTAATTTAATTTAATTTAATTTAATTTAATTTAATTTAATTTAATTTAATTTAATTTAATTTAATTTAATTTAATTTAATTTAATTTAATTTAATTTAATTTAATTTAATTTAATTTAATTTAATTTAATTTAATTTAATTTAATTTAATTTAATTTAATTTAATTTAATTTAATTTAATTTAATTTAATTTAATTTAATTTAATTTAATTTAATTTAATTTAATTTAATTTAATTTAATTTAATTTAATTTAATTTAATTTAATTTAATTTAATTTAATTTAATTTAATTTAATTTAATTTAATTTAATTTAATTTAATTTAATTTAATTTAATTTAATTTAATTTAATTTAATTTAATTTAATTTAATTTAATTTAATTTAATTTAATTTAATTTAATTTAATTTAATTTAATTTAATTTAATTTAATTTAATTTAATTTAATTTAATTTAATTTAATTTAATTTAATTTAATTTAATTTAATTTAATTTAATTTAATTTAATTTAATTTAATTTAATTTAATTTAATTTAATTTAATTTAATTTAATTTAATTTAATTTAATTTAATTTAATTTAATTTAATTTAATTTAATTTAATTTAATTTAATTTAATTTAATTTAATTTAATTTAATTTAATTTAATTTAATTTAATTTAATTTAATTTAATTTAATTTAATTTAATTTAATTTAATTTAATTTAATTTAATTTAATTTAATTTAATTTAATTTAATTTAATTTAATTTAATTTAATTTAATTTAATTTAATTTAATTTAATTTAATTTAATTTAATTTAATTTAATTTAATTTAATTTAATTTAATTTAATTTAATTTAATTTAATTTAATTTAATTTAATTTAATTTAATTTAATTTAATTTAATTTAATTTAATTTAATTTAATTTAATTTAATTTAATTTAATTTAATTTAATTTAATTTAATTTAATTTAATTTAATTTAATTTAATTTAATTTAATTTAATTTAATTTAATTTAATTTAATTTAATTTAATTTAATTTAATTTAATTTAATTTAATTTAATTTAATTTAATTTAATTTAATTTAATTTAATTTAATTTAATTTAATTTAATTTAATTTAATTTAATTTAATTTAATTTAATTTAATTTAATTTAATTTAATTTAATTTAATTTAATTTAATTTAATTTAATTTAATTTAATTTAATTTAATTTAATTTAATTTAATTTAATTTAATTTAATTTAATTTAATTTAATTTAATTTAATTTAATTTAATTTAATTTAATTTAATTTAATTTAATTTAATTTAATTTAATTTAATTTAATTTAATTTAATTTAATTTAATTTAATTTAATTTAATTTAATTTAATTTAATTTAATTTAATTTAATTTAATTTAATTTAATTTAATTTAATTTAATTTAATTTAATTTAATTTAATTTAATTTAATTTAATTTAATTTAATTTAATTTAATTTAATTTAATTTAATTTAATTTAATTTAATTTAATTTAATTTAATTTAATTTAATTTAATTTAATTTAATTTAATTTAATTTAATTTAATTTAATTTAATTTAATTTAATTTAATTTAATTTAATTTAATTTAATTTAATTTAATTTAATTTAATTTAATTTAATTTAATTTAATTTAATTTAATTTAATTTAATTTAATTTAATTTAATTTAATTTAATTTAATTTAATTTAATTTAATTTAATTTAATTTAATTTAATTTAATTTAATTTAATTTAATTTAATTTAATTTAATTTAATTTAATTTAATTTAATTTAATTTAATTTAATTTAATTTAATTTAATTTAATTTAATTTTATTTTATTTTATTTTATTTTATTTTATTTTATTTTTATTTTTATTTTATTTTGCTCCCCAAAAAGACGTCTGCTTACGACGACAGTCAATATAATATCTCACAACCTCTTGTTGTGATGACTTTCTGAACACTTTGTCCTGCGTATGCTTCTGCCGTTCCCGTGCCTAGCATTTCACTCATCCATCTGATGATAGTGATGGGTACGCACTTCCTTACTAGTGCTTTGTTTACAGCCTCATAGGACGTGTTGTCAAAGGCCCCCTCAATATTTAGGAAAGCAGATAAATCAGTTTTTTTTTGGAACTAAAAGCTATTTGTAAGGCATTGGTGAGTTCATACAGGGCGGTTTCTGTTGATCTTCCCGCTCTGTAAGCATGTTGACGGTGGTTTAGAGGCTTATTTATTAATATTTCTGATCTAATGAATTTATCAATTACCTTTTCCAAAGTTATACTTATTGGTCTTCTCCATAGACATGGTATGTGCCCAAGTGCAATACTACTTCGGAGGATACTAATCAGATATGGCATTATTTCATTTTTGCCTTTTTGTAAAAGGGCTGGAAAATGCCATCTACTCCCGGTGATTTAAAAGGTTGAAAGGTATTTATTGGCCAATCAATCCTGTTACCTGAACAGATAATCGAGGCAATCTTCCAGCTTTTCCGGTTTGGTATAAGATGTAATCTCTCAACTATGTTCCCTATCTCAAGCATAGAGTACCTATATTATCTAGAGCAGAGAATATCTACTTAGAGTGAGTAGGACACTCCCCGCACACATGCAACTGCTCTCGCTTATGAAAGAAAGGGTACACAACAAATTATGTCAGCACTATCACATGACCACGTCGAAGTCAGCCGGCGAACTTTCGATTTCCGTTAAAAAAAAATGTCAGGCAATGTATTTCTAATTGCTCATCATATTTATGCAATTAATTAATTGCTCATTTCATTTGTTGTTTTTTTTTTAATATAAACAAATTGCACTTTGTATGGAAACTTCAAATGCCTATATCTCTGTAACCAAGTAAAATTTCATAATGGAAACAGGCTTAAATAATTGCTCATCTCGCAATTTAATTTGCTCAGCCAAAATCTTAACTTAAAAAGCCCCCACTAATTAATAAATCAATAATTCAAATTTTACACGACGGACTAGTAAGATGCTACAAGTAACTCTTATATAACTTTAAACTAGTGAATGTACAATAAGGCATAGCCCGTTGGAAGAGCAGCCGGCAAAATAAAAAAAATATATATATATAAAACCGAAAACGCTGCTGTGGCTGATCTAGTTTTTAAGTAGCTTTAAGTAGTTTTAAGTAGCTTAAGTAATTTTAAATATATAGTTTTAAATAGTAGTAATATAAGTAGTTTTAATTAGCTTTATTATAGTTTTAGGTAGTTTGTAAGTTTTATATAAAATAAAAAATAAAAAATGATCATGAAACCAAGTTTTTTCCAAATCTTTCTTGGTGAAAAATAAAACCAATAAATAATCCTTAGAATTAATTAGCTTTTAGGCCGAAAGGCATTAGTATTAAGTCATGATATAGTTTAGCTTAGAGCTCCCGTTTAGGGCCAGTAAGTTAGTTGTAAGTTATTGATAAGTAGGCTAGTTTTATGAATTTTTGTCTAGCTTTAAGATAGTTATAAGTTTGAATTAAATAAAAATGAATTAAAAAAAAAAAAAGCAGCCGGCTGAGTTGTCAGTGGACGCAGGTTCAAATCCCACGAATTAAGTAAAATACGTTTTTTTTTTTTTGCAAATCATACATCCAAATCCAATACAATTTCGACATACATATTTCCATAATTAAGATTTAAAAAAATATCATGATACCAAAAATTTTACGAATTAGATGAAATTGCTTTAAATATACGAAATTGCACCTACATACCCATACTGAAATCGCGATATCTTTTTAACCAGATGGAATTTTGAGCTGATTATAGTCTTAAACAATTGCTCAATTCAAAATTGAATTTGCTCAGGCAAAATTGTAATTTGCTCACCCCTGGTTAACTAATAAATCGCCGATTAAGTGAAATTGCTTAAAACATTCCAATTGCACCTACATACCCATACTAAAATCGCGATATCTTTTTGACCAGATGGAATTTTGAGCTGATTATAGTCTTAAACAATTGCTCAACTCAAAATTGAATTTGATCAGGCAAAATTATAATTCGCTCACCCCTCGTTAACTAATAAATCGCCGATTAAGTGAAATTGCTTAAAACATACCAATTGCACCTACATACCCATACTAAAATCGCGATATCTTTTTAACCAGATGGAATTTTGAGCTGATTATAGTCTAAAACAATTGCTCAATTCAAAATTGAATTTGCTTAGGCAAAATTGTAATTTGCTCACCCCTGGTTAACTAATAAATCGCAGATTAAGTGAAATTGCTTAAAACATACCAATTGCACCTACATACCCATACTAAAATCGCGATATCTTTTTGACCAGATAGAATTTTGAGCTGATTATAGTTTTAAACAATTGCTTAACTCAAGGTTTAAATTTATTTAAAAGTTACTTGTAGTATCTTACTAGTCCGTCGACTAAAATTTTAACTATTGATTTATTAATCAGTGGGGGGATTTTAAGTAAAAATTTTTGGCTGAGCAAATTAAATTGCGGATGAGCAATTATTTAAGCCTGTTTCCATTATGAAATTTTACTTGGTTACAGAGATATAGGCATTTGAAGTTTCCATACAAAGTGCAATTTGTTTATATTAAAAAAAAAACAACAAATGAAATGAGCAATTAATTAATTGCATAAATATGATGAGCAATTAGAGATACATCGCCCGGCATTTTTTTTTTACGAAAATCGAAAGTTCTCCGGCTGACTTCGACGTGGTTCAAAGTATCCAGTTGAATCCAGGATTTCTCCAACCAATTTCAGAACTCAAGTTTTCGAATCAAAATTTATAAGTGGTTTAAAAACTTTCAACCTATAACTTTGTTCAATTTCACCATCACTGTCACTATAAAAATCAGAATCTATGAAGAACATTTTTATTTTAAATATGTATTTATTATGTAAATATTTATGTTTTATTCAGAATTTTCAAACTTGTCCGACTTCGACAGTTCTTAATTCACTTTTCACAAACTAATGAAATAGTTTTTCTTGACACTTGTCACGTTGTGTTACAGAAAGAAGGACATTTAGAAATTTCCCACTTGTCAGATAATTGCCAAAGTTGACCAAATAAATGCAGACTTGTCACTTTGTGTTACAGAATTTCTTACAAGTTTTTAGGTTTTGCTTATAATAATGTGTATTTACTTGTCGCATTGTCGAGAGAATTTTAAATTCCTGACAAGTTTTATAAGGTGTGTTTTATTCGTTGCAAACAAAAACAATTTGATTGCTGGAAAAAGTCAGTAAAAAAAAAAAAGCTGTGCTGGCGATAGAGCTTTCAATTATTGAAATGAACGTATAGAGTGAGTGATCGTTTTATTCAGACTTGTGCTGCACTGGCTATGCAGCAATGAATAAAACACACCTATAGATTGTGTTGTGTTACAGATTTAGCCTGACTTGTCGGACAAGTATATTTGGTCAACTTGTAAACTTGTCACGTTGTGTTACAGGCCTCTTGTCGTTCACCCTCGGCCCATCATACGATTGTGCTGATATCGATTGCTGTTGGGGTCAAGAATCGATGCATGAACACAAAACAATAACATTAATTTTTGAATAAATAGCAAGATAAAATTAATAAAAAACTACTTCTGATTTAGACTTCAAACCTTGCGTTTTACTGGCATTGCTGGTGCAAACTAGTGGTTTCAGTTTATTTTGAGTCAACAGAATATACGAATACCTTAAAGGCAAAGGCAAGAAATTGCTAGACAACCTGGTGTATCTTGCCCCAAATTATGAATAAACATCCACCAACACTTTACATGGCGATCTTGCCACCTTAAAGCTGAAAACTTTAAGTAGAAAACTAAATGCAAAAATGTACACCAACAGAATTATCGATTTGTCGGATGACAGAAAAATTGACAAATATATTAAAAAGTTGAATCGGAAAAGATTCAACGAAAATAAGAAATATATACCTTTTCTTAAATATATAACTGCTAAGCCTAGTACGCAGTTTGGGAAAAATTTTATATCTCATACAAATTTTTTCCCAGGATAAATTTTGTCTCGGATTTTTCTTAAGCAGTTCAAACGCAAAATCTAAACTTTTTTTTCAAACTGTACATACCAAAGTCTCCACATAATTTTTCCCAGACAGATAATGTTCGACGCATTATTTTGCTACACAAATGTTGACGTTTCATGAATATCACAGTCTTTATCAACCAAAAACATATTTTCGTTTTAACATTTCCAATTTTGAAAGGTATTATGTGAAAGATGAACAAAAAAACATAAAATAAAACATGAAAGAAAGTTGCGGGAATAAATTATACAAAACAGCTGTTTTCACACAGTCAGTGGCGTAGCTAATAGGAAAGGGTTCAAGAGGGCCAAATACTAGTGCGGCAACTTTTTTAATTCAAGAAAATATACAAAATTTTCATAGAAATGATTTTTGAATGACAACATAAACTCACTGTAAAGGCTGCAAACCCTTTTTAGTACTGATTTTTTTTTGTTATTTTAATATTGCAGTGTAGATTTACAAAATTCAAACAAATATTTTTATCTACGTTACTGTCTACATTTGAATTTTATTTTTATTTCTACACCTTCAAAATTTGTCTTGAGAAAAAGAAAGTAGAGATAAAATTTATTTTGTCTCGATCTGCGTACTAGGCTTAAGAATCCAGTACAAAATAAAAAATATATAAAATTACTACAATGGTTAAATAATAATAAAAAGCTACCGGCAAGAGTTGCAACAATATGTGAGCTTGCAAACAATGTGCGATTTAAAAATCTTAAATCATCCATGCCCTTTACACCACAAATACTTTCGATCTTCGAAGGTAGCGAAGAAATAATTAATCTTTTTTCTGACGATGATGGCGATAATTACCAGATCAATACAACGAAGAATATAACTTCAACCGATGAATTCCAACAAGCTCCTGAGCAAGGCCCTTTTGTTAATATGAACGGACAGGTGACGCTTTAAGGACAAAACACAAATTGTAAATAGATTCTTATAATTGATCCTACTTTGGTGGGCTTCAGGGGCCGAATTACGGCATCAGTGACTGAACGACACGTGAGGGAAACTTCATACGAAATATCGAACATCATCGATCTTTTTTGTTAGAATTTATTTTTAAAACAGATGAAGTTTTGTACGTGTTTACGTAATTCTTCAAGTCTCTAAAATTTAAAAAATTAAAATGTATTTTTTTAAATATATCTAATACTTACATACATTTAGATAATCCTAAAAAAATACTTGAAATAAACTAAGATTTTTATCTTTTTATAGATATTTTATATTATTCTTTCTATTCTAATATATTTGAAAGTCTTTAAAAAGACGTTTCAATCAAAATTCAAAAAATAATATTAAATTCTGAATATAAATTAAAATTTTAAAAAAGAAACTTATATCTGAAAAAACAAGTCTAATGTAAAATATTAGTCAAGATTATTTTTATCTTATAAACTGACTATAGATATTCTATTAACATTCTTTTATTATAATGTTTTTCTGTCTGCAATATTTCTACATTACTGAAATCTGGTCTATGTCCTTCGTCTATACAATGTAATGCTAAAGCTAATTTTTGTGAGTTACCATTATTTATATCAGATTTATAACCTGGGGCCTATTTCTCAGATCATACATCACATACATTGTATGATTTTGACAGTTCTGTTGCATGATTTCTGTTTCTCAGATTTGTTGTATGATCCAATGTCATACAACAATGCATGACCGGAGATTACATTGGAAATATTGGAATGTTGTATGATTCTGTTTCTCAAAAATGTATCATACAGATCATACAGCAAATTAACCTAAAATTTTTCATATATTTCATACAGCATATAAATTTGTTGTAATTGTAAAAAGTGTAAGGACAAATGAATGTAAACAAACGAAAATATACGAAAGTAAGCAATCTTTGAATTTAAAAAATGGTAAATTTTGATGACTTATTATTGTTTTTGATTTTTTGTATTATATTAAAAATTATTAGAATTTACTTTTATTTATAGCAACAAACGATCTATAATTTACTTCACAATAAAAAAAATTGAGATTTATTTTAACTTAACGCTCAATATTAATGAAATGTCAAAATCATACACGTCATACAACAAACAAAATATCATACAACACTTCCAATGAAATCTGAGAAACAGAAAATTGTATGATGTATGAAAGTGTTGTTTGATGTATGAAATGTATGTGATGTATGATCTGAGAAATGGGCCCCAGATATACCGTTTTTAAGTTTTTGTATAGATGTTCCTACATAAACAGAAGGACAACCTAATATTCCATCACCTTTAGAATTTATTTTGTATACATCGTTAGATTTTTCTTCCTTTTTTATTTTACTTTTGAGATTTGAAAATAAAGATGTTCTTAAAGTTTTAGCCGATTTAAAAGCTATTTTAATATTATCTTTATTTCTTATAGGAACATCTAATATACGATTTGAAAGATTTGGAATATATAAAACGCTTTTGTAAGAGAACTGTGGTACAGTTGCAGTTGCAATATTAAAAACGGATTTACATAAATAAAATGAATGATATGATGACAAATAGAAACACTTAGGGCCAGTTTCACAGTGCACACTTAACAAAATAAGTGGCACTTAATTTTCCCATTTTGGCACTTAAGCCGCAGTTTTACTACCTATGGGAGACTTAAGTGTCTCCACTCGTAAACACACGTTTTACCTAACACATGGATAGTGGACTTATCCGTTTGATAAAATAAAATATTAATAAACTTATTCTGTCTTCATTTTATCTGTTCACTGAATAACACCGAAAGGTTGGCAGCATTTCCCTCAATTGTACTAAATATTCTACTACTTCTTTCATTTTTGAAAGCTTTATGTCATATACATCAGATTTGAATTGAATTGTGATTTGTGAACTATACACTATTTATTATGGACGGACCAATAAAAAAAAAAAGAACAGAAAACTGGAGTTCTGGTGACAAGGTGAGTAAAATTCAATGATTTTTAATTTTCTTCTTTCAATACGTTTTCATTTATCTTTATTTATATATAATACAGGCCTTATTGCGGAGTCTAGCTCTCGAGAATGCCACAACAATCGAGAACAAGAACTGCGATACGAACACCAACAAATCGAAAAAAGAATGTTGGGAAAATATATTGGCTTTGTAAGTAACAAAATTTTATTCAATAGAATGTTTTTGCTAAATTAATATACATGTCAGTGATGGAAATCGGCTTTTTTCGATTGTACTGAACGCTGAAACAAAATAGTACTGAAAGAGAACAAATAGTACTGGGCTCTTTTAAATTGATAAAAACTAGCAAACACACAAATTCAAAAATAAAATTTATTTATTAACAAGAACCATTCACTTGTTATAAATAAATATTAAGGTATATAATAGGAATTTCATTACTATAGCTAAAGAAATAACGAACGGATCCCGTATCACAGTAAGCTGAGCCATTTGTAGCTTTCATTGAATATCATCATTGTATATTTAGATTTTTAGTTTTGAGGTTTTTAAAATTCTTAATCATTATTAACTATCGGGTTTATTTTGCGATTAAAATAATCACTGATTTTGCTTCCTAAAGATCTGAAAATTAAAAATGGAAATTTTAAATGGTCAATTACAATGATTATTAGGTATAACTGGTGCCTTAGATCAGTAAGTAATACATAGTTAGTTAGGTAATTAACATTAAATAAGTTGTGCTTTAAAAGTTCTTCTTTTTGAAGAGGATTGTTTGTTACGTTATAATTAACAAGATCTTTATTAGTTACAAAACTGTGACAACATTCCTTTTTGTTTTTTTGGTTTTTATCAGTGCAGAACACGTTGGAACTTGTAACCGATTTCTTAATTTAGTTTTTATTATATTTTAACATACAAAATTCCTCCAACGTTTGGTGGAGAATGAGGAACACAAAGGAACCTTGAATACTTCGATGAATATTTTTAAACATAAACTCATTGCATTCATTTTTTAAAAGCCCAATTTTAACCCAAAATGCCTATACATCTAGAGCTTTATATTCGTTGTTTATAGCTTCAATGTTTTTGTGTTCATTAGAAAAAAATTTAAAACATATTGAACGATAGAGTTAACTTGACCATCCAATACTGCACTTTGTGAGAAATTTTGAAGTGCGTTTAAGAAACAGTCATCGAAATTCAATCTTCTTCTAATTTCTTGTAGAAATGTTATAAAGCATTTTAGCATGATTTTTGAAGCTCTGTATATCTTTTTCACTGAACTTTTTCGAAGTGTATGAGATTGCACATTCGGTGTTGCAATATATCTCCATAACTGGTAGGTGATTTTCTAAAAGTTTATTTGAGTTCATTGGATTTTCATCAAAAGATTACCTTACCTTTAAATTTCTACATAATTGTTTTAAAATAACTTTCATTCTTGGAAGCAAAATATGTACTCTTAGATCTTCGGATTGCATTTCAAAGTTAACATCATTAATTATTTTTAAGACATATACGATAAAATAGTGAAATATAACTTAATATTTAAGACCTTAAGACAAACAAAAACAAAGAATGCAGAAAAGTCATCGAATTGACGTTCAGATGTTCACTATTTAAAATCAAATGAGAGCATTCAGTCCAAGTGGGGAAGGTTTTGATATTGGGTAATCGGGCTTTGGGTATAATATGTTCGCATCGCACATAGATTTTTTTAATGAAGATAAGAGAAAATTAACTAAAGGAATAATTCAGTTTTGTACAAACAATTCAAAATTGTACTGAAAATGACAAAGATGTACTTACGTACTGAGAAAATCAAATTGTACTGAATTCAGTACAATAGTAAGGCTTTTTCCAACAGTGATACATGTATCTCTCGTTCTTTAGATTTAACGCAGCAAGCGAAACAAATCGCGAAGTAGCACAAATTCAGTTTCAATGGAGAGGAATGAAGCTGAAAGCAAAAAAGTGGAGTCGGAATATCGAAAAGAATCAAAAGCAACTGGGGGTGGCCCGCCACCGAAGCCACCTGCCCAAGAACATGCAGATATTATTGAGCTGCTTCCTAACGAGTTTGCAAGAGATTACGACGAATTTGCCGTTGTATGAAAACCTTTTATAACTGATTTTTTTTTATTTTTTTTTGAACTCAATTATGTGATTTTTAATTTTTGTATGCGTAGAACGTGATATTTTTTTTTATATTAAAGTTTAGAATTAGTTTAGTAAACAAAAATGATTTTTTTTTTAATTATATGGAATTATTTTACAAGTTATAGGCGAATGTATAAGGCTTGAAACTTCGAGATTTTCATAGCAATGTTGTTTCGTCGTCGTCATCAGCGAATGTTGTGCATTGGTTTGGGAAAATCTACTTTAGGTGTCTATTATAGCGAAAATGAATATGAATTAGAAAAAATGTTCTAATTGATTATTTTATGTTCTCATTGGATTAAAAAAAAAAAGATACACCTATCGACGACAAACAACTTGAAGAATTTTTAGTGCAAATAAAATTTTCAATTTACCAATTACTTTTTGTTAGAAACCCATTAATTAATTTCCTGAAACGAAACATGAACAAAATAAATAAATGAATTTTGAACAAAAAGCAGTTGGCAATTGAAAATTATATTTACACAAAAAATAGTTCTAAGTAATTATTCAAGTTTTTTGTCGTGCATAGGTGTATCTTTTTTTTAATCCAATGAGAACATCGAAAATAATCAATCAGAAAATATTTTCTGATTCATTTTCATTTTCGTTATAATCGACTTCTTACTTAACCTAATTAATTAATTATTTTTAATTTGACTACGAAAATGATGGAAAATCGAAATACTGGAACGTATCTTGGCTCGTCCGTAGAAGAGTTGGTGTCTTATATTAAAAATTAGTGATGTTCTTTAAAGTAGATACTATTAGTATTCCAAAAAGGTATAAACCATTTCTGTAAGTACAATTAGATAGTAAGGACGAGTCAAAATACGTTCCATAATTAGATTTTACTATCAAAATGATAAAAATTCAAATACATTGGAATGTATTTGACTCGTCCTTGCTATCTTATTGTACCTACAGAATTGGTTTATACCTTTTTGGAATTCTAATAGTATCTACTTCTAAGAACATCATTAATTTTTAATATCAGACACGAACTGTTCTGCGGACGAGCCAAGATACATTCAAGTATTTCGATTTTCCATTATATTCGTAGTCAAATCTTAGCTTATCCGTAAAAGAATTATTGTTTTTTTAGGTTAAAAATCAATGTACCTTAGAAATAGAAATTTTAGAAGTTAATTGAAGCTCGCATCACTACAAAGCTTTCATTGAAAAAATGTCGGATCTCGAAATCTTTAAAGTCTATGGGGAGAGCAGATGATTTGACCTGATATCACTGAAATTTTAGATTTCCTTTCGGAGGGAAATTAGTTTGAAAGTCGAATCTAAGCTAAATTCGATTTTAAATTCGTCTATTACTCAGAGCAAATCAAATTTAAAAGTATGTTAAGTTAAAAAAAAGTTATTATCATAAAAGATTTTGTGACCGCTCTGAAGGAGATCACACATTGAGGCTGTTATGACTTCCCACTTTTCGAGGTATCAGTGAGGTTTGCCACTATCAGGCCATACCGTTAATTGCATGTCAAGGTCAGATCGCACTCGTCGGCTCCACCAATTTTGATTATAATTTATAAATGAAATCTTGTATTGTTAGTTTGGTATTTAATATCATTTACAAATTATTTACACATTTTAAATTATTATAAAAATTACAATTGCAACGTACATATGTAGATGACTCTCAGACGTTTGGATAATAGGTCAGTATGAAAGATCTCCGAGTATTAATGTTGCTATCGGGTTCAATCTGAGTTCCTGGAGTCGGAAAAATGTCAGCGCTTTCAATTAAGACATCATTCACGTCATCTAAGTAAGAAAGTAAATATTATTTTTTTCTATTTAAAGGTTACGTAAAAGCTTTACCGAGTACTTCATTAAAATCAATAGCTAGGTTGTGTAGAACGGCTAGAGCCACGATGATGGTTTTTATATTTTCCAACGATCCTCTTATACCAGTTTGTAAAATGCGAAATCTGGATTTCCAAACCCCAAATGTTCTTTCAATTGTGTTTCTTGTTGCGATGTGTGCTTTATTATAATTTTCTTCCCCTAAACAAGTCGGATTAAGAAGTGGTGTATACAGGAAGTTGGTGCACTTATAACCACCATCACCAAGAAGACGTCCGAGGAATTCACCTCTTTCAAGACGGTCTTTTAATCCACATTCGTTGAAGATCCTTGAATCATGTGTACTTCCGCGCCAGTGGGCAACATATGTTTGTAATTTTCAAGCGGTGGTCGCATACAACTTGAGTGTTGATGGAGTAAAATTGACGTAAAATTGGCCACTTTCTCCACCTTGCTTTTGAATTCGTATATGTGTACAGTCCACTGCCCCTATAACGTGGGGAAACCCCCGAATTAGAGATGAACAAAAAATCACGACCTGTGATTTTCAACCTGTGATTTAAAAATCACAATCACTACCTGTGAGCGATTCACATTTAACCTGTGAGTGCATTAAATGTGATTGAAAATCAGAACTGTAGTAAAATCACAACTTCACAACAAAATCACAACAAACAAAAACGATTCACAAATCACAACGAACGAAAAATGATCTGTGGCCGTGATTAGTTTATGAACTGTGAACAAAATCACGACCAGAGAAGTCACAACGTTGAGTAAAATGAAGTAGAACGAGAAATTTAGTCGTGATTTATTTATTATTTTAGCAACTGAACAAAATCACGAGACAGAGAAAAATTTTATGATTCATGAAAATGTGAAGAACAGTTTTATTCATTATTTTAGGAGCTAGAAGGTAGAACTGAATTGTGATTTGTGAATCGTGATTTTTAACACAAGAACAAGAAGAGTAAATTGAGTTTTCTCTTCATTCAAAGGCGCTAGAAAGCTGAAATTTTGTAAATGAACTTTTTAAAGCATTAGGTACGTACTTTTGAATCCGCCTCCTGCCACGCCTACTTTTTATTAAAAGTCAGTTTTTTATTTAATCAAAGGTGCTAGAAAGCTAAAATTTTGTATATATGAATTCTAAAGCATTAGGTACGTACTTTCAAATCCGCCTCCTGCCACGCCCACTTTTTTATTAAAATTCAGTTTTTTATTTAATCAAAGGTACTAGAAAGCTGAAATTTTGTATATGAGCTCTCTAAAGCATTAGGTACGTACTTTCGAATTCTCCTCCTGCCACGCCTACTTATTATCAAAATTCAGTTTTCTCTTCATTCAAAGGCGCTAGAAAGCTGAAATTTTTGTATATGAATTCTCTAAGCATTAAGTTGATATTTTCGAATCCGCCTCCTGCCACGCCCACTTTTTTTTTATTAAAATTCAGTTTTTTATTTAATCAAAAGCACTAGAAAGATGAAATTTTGTATACGAACTCTCTAGAGCATTGGGTACGTACTTTCGAATCCGCCTCCTGCCACGCCTACTTTTTATAAAAATCAAGTTTTCTCTTCATTCAAAGCGCTAGAAAGCTGAAATTTTTGTATATGAATTACTTGAAGCATTTAGTTGATACTTTGGAATCCGCCTCCTGTCACGCCCACTTTTTATTAAAATTCAGTTTTCTCTTTAATTAAAGGTGCTAGGAGGCTGAAATTGCGTATATAAACTCTGTAAAGTATTGGATACGTATATTTTAATCCGCCTCCTGTCGCGCCTACTTTTATAAAAATTCAGTTTTCTCTGTATTTAAAGGTGCTAGAAAGCTGAAATTGTTTATTTGACTTTTCTAAAGCATTAAATTGATACTTTTGAATCCGCCTATTGTTACTACCTCTTTTTATTAAAATTCAGATTTCCTTTTATTCAAAGGCGATAGAAAGCTGAAATCTTATATATCTCTCTAAAGCATTAAGATGATACTTTGGAATCCGCCTCCTGCCACACCTACTTTATTAAATTCAGTTTTCTCTTTATTCGAAGATTTTGTTAGTCCATAATTTTAAATTTGTGACTCGAGATTTTTAGCATTTTTTTATTCGAGCATATGTCCCCAAGGTACCTTAAATACCTAATTTATTGTTCTCATTTAATAACTTTTTATTTTACTGAGAAAAAAAAATTTTTAGGCCTCCAAAAATATTTTAAAATTAGTCGAATTCTTCTAAATCCTTCCATCACCGCAATTTGTTCCGATGTTGAACGAGGCATATGGATGTAGTCTTTAGATTTAGATGCAAATGCCGTCGCTACTCTAGCACTTATAATGCTTAAAACTGGTTGGCTAAGGCCAGGCATATCTGCGCTATCTTCCTGAATCTAAAACAAATGTAATTATGTTAAAATTCTATGTTATGGTGAAGCACATCTTCGCTTCGTGACAAGTTCGTTGGAGAAAATTTTAGGTCAATTATATTTCTGCAAACTACAACACGCAAACGAGAATGTTTGAGAGTTGTAACTTGTAGTTCACTAGACGCTGGTTTTCAGCTAAGTTTCGTGCCACTAAAAGTATTTATTTTAATTTTACTTCATTGCGAGCCCAGTAACGTATCGCAGCCATGACTTGGATACTTGGTGGAATGTGTCCACCTCTTGAATCACCTTCCAGATCATCTTTTACCAAATCAATAAGCCGCAATATATTTGCTTTAGAAAATCGGTATCTTTTTTTGAAACTGTATTCTTCTAATTCTTCCATGGGATTTATGCGTGCTTTGTATATTTTTTCCCTTCTCAATGAAATATTATCACGAAAACTTTCACTTTCACATAATCTAATAAAGTTTTCCAAACCATTTAGTTCACCAATAATATTTAACGATTGCATTATTATTTCATAAATTTTGCAGAATAATTATAAATAAAAATATTTGACAGTAAATAATAACGTATCTGTCAAATTTGACAGGCAAGTTAAAGTTATCCGCTCGTTGAACACCAAAAATGGTGAGATAAGTTATCCGTTCGTTGTCAAATGTCATTTATGACTACAACACATTTATTATTAAGAATTATAAGTTAAAACATGTGTTAGTGTTGTTTCGTATCTATTTTGTGATTATTAATATGGCTGTAAAGTGTTTAAGAATTCTGAAAATGATTCTATCTACTAAAACAAACAAAATTTGAAAAAAGTAGGTTGAAAAAAAAAAATCATAAAAGCATTCATATAAGTGCATAACAAAAAGTTAACAGTTAAAAAGACGCGAGAGTTTTAAATACACTGAGTTACAAAAAAAGTGGCGCACCTTGAAATTTTGCAATAATTTAAAATATGTTCAAAAAAACAATGTTTTTTTAGTACAGTATTATTTATTAACATTTAACATAAGTAATTCTTATAAAAAAAAAAAAAAAATGGGAAGAACTTTGAAATAAAACACAAAATAACGAAAATGGGCAAAAACTTCATAATTTTACATTTTAATCTTTTATTATTATTTTTTTTTTAAACGAGTTTTCTTCGACTTAATAGTGGGTATTGCCTCCCCTAACATCTATCAAAGCTTCAATTCACCTTGGCATACCTTGAATAAGGTTTTTTATGATTGCGTCGTCCAAATTATCCCACTCCTCGATCAAAGCAGATCTCAGCCCACTGAGTGTCTCGGGAAGGGTAGGTCGCTTTCTTATCATTTTTCCCAGCTGATCCCAAACGTGTTCGATGGGATTCATGTCCGGGCTTATGGAAGGCCAAGCCATCACACCGATTTCCACTTCTTCTAAGTAGTCCGTAACGCACCTGGCAACGTGAGGTCTAGCATTGTCCTGCATCAGCAAGAAGCCTTCACCAATAAATGGTGCGAACGGAACCACATATTCCTCCAGAATGTTGCTGATATAATAATTGGAGTTTACCGATCCTTCCACGATGCACAGCTCAGTTTTTCCATGCAAGGAAATTCCTGCCCATACCATGACGGAACCTCCCCAGAAATTTTCCCGCTGGGCAACTGTTGCCGAAGAGTATCTCTCACCTGATCTTCTCCACACTCTGCTACGTCCATCTGGTGAGCGTAGACAAAACCTGGACTCATCAGTGAAAAGAACTCTAGCCCAGTCGGCCTCGCTCCAATCTTGGTGAAGGTGAGCAAATTCCATCCGACGTCGCTTGTGCTGTACCGTGAGTCTTGGTACACAAGCAGGTCTTCTTGCTCTCAGTCCACTCTCCACTAAACGCCGCCTCACCGTTTGAGCATTTACAGCTGTCCCTCTTACGGATCGAAGTCTGTGAGACAGCTCAACCGCTGTTTGGTGACGATCTCGAAGGCTTTGAAGCACCAAATATCGATCATCCCTTGCAGATGTTGCTCTGGGGCGACCTGAGCCTTGACGCCGGGTGCATGAGTTCGTTTCCCTGTATCTTTTGATGGCTCTTCTTAGCGTCGTCTCCGGTTTTCTGATCATTACAGCGGCATACCGCACACTTCGTCCGTCCTCAACCAAAGCCAGCGCCCTGGCGACTTCTTCTGCCTTTATTTGCATTTTTTCATAAAAATCACTAAAAAACTAATAAATAAACAAATTAAAATAAACCGAATGTTATTAAATTATAAAAACATTTACGGGATTACGGAAGCCAAAATTGCTATATTTCGCGTCTTGTATGAACAAATGATTAAGATGTGGTTTTCCTTATTATGATGCACGTATCACATGGAAAATTGAAAGAGATTATGCAAACGGGGACACAAATATACCGCTAAACTGAAAACAAATAAAGCTGTGCAAAAACATAGCGGCATATTATGACAAGTATGACAAGTATGACTGCGCCACTTTTTTTGTAACTCAGTGTATATAAATACTTTTTTTATCTTAAAGGCCGACGCGTTTCGTCTTCTTAGGACATCTTCAGGGCACTAACATTTGACATGCCAAATAGTGTGTTCGTGGTGAATATAATAGGTAGATAAGTACCAGAGATTAAAATGATTGGCGCAAAATTTTAAACGATTTAGTAAAATTTTAAAGCCATTTTAGTAATTTACTAAGTTAAAAAGAAGATTTTGGTAATTTTAAACGATTTTAGCAATTTACTAACTCTTAACATTTTACTAAAGTTAAAATCAGAAAATGGCTACTTTAAATTTTAGTAATTTGCTAAATCCATATGAAATCTGTCGTCCTCGAAAATAATTTCTTGGCAATTTTATTTGAAAGATTTAAATTGTATTTTTTTTCGTGTGCTAATTCTTTTCAAAGTAAATAAAAAAAAAATGTTTTCGGAAGATGAAGATTTCGATATGTTCGAAGACTCAGCTTTGTGCAGAAAAGTGCGATGTCTTAAGTCCCGAGAAAATCCCTTTGAAGAGCTGGACGATGTAGAATTTTCCTCCAGGTATAGATTCTTATCTTTAATAAGTTGTACAATTGAATCTGCAACAAAAACTCAATTTTCACGTAAGGATGGGAAAAGCACATAAACTGCTAAAGCTCTGACTGCGGCTGCTCGTACTGTGTTTTCTTCATTGCAACCTTTAATAAGGAACAGCAACAACACAAAATAAAATAACAATTTTTTAATTTCACTTTATTGAAACTTTTCTTTTACAATAATAAAATAATATTTGTTGTCACAAATAAAAACAAAAAAAAAATAACAAAATAAATTGTAGGTTGTCACTTTAACTTCTGACATTGCAAATTATTAGGTCCGTTCCCTAGGTTTAGGTTTGTTTGCTTTGTTTTTCTTTCCGAACTTTCATTGTTTGAACGTGTTCAGCTGCATCGTTTTTAATAAAAGGGAATTAGTATTTTACTAGTTAGCAAAACGAAAAAAAAGGATTAAAATTTTGGAACAGCTAGTAAATTACTAAATGTTTTAGCAAATTGCTAATTAGTAATATGCTAAGGCCTTAACAATAGGTTGTTTAAAATTTTGCGCCAATATGTTCGATTTTGTTCCAACAATTCTCTATTTTTCCTTATGTTCGTTTATACTCGATCGCCTCTATACTCGCAAGTCATTTTATTCACAAATAAAAATACTCACGAGAAAACTCAAACAAACTGGTCGAACTCGTTTGTGTCGTTTGACTTCACACCCACGAACAAAATTACTCGTGAACAGTTGGAACTAGTTTCGAGTACCCGAAACAAAGCGAGTATACTCGAAAAAAGGTGGTTGATCGTGAACATCATCCAAGATCGTGAACATATCTCGGGACGTTTGTGGATTAGGTAGATTTTAGGTACAATACACATATTAAAGGTAATATCATTAGCGTTTTCATTTTTGTTCAGTTCTGCGCATCTGTCAAAAGCGAGGTATTATGGTGGTAAAATGGTGGATTCAGTGCCATTTTTCTTGTCTAATTTCAATATTTTGTTGTTGTTTATGATGATGCGCGTTGAGTTCCTGTGGGCACTCGAACAGCCATTTTTAATTTTTTGACATTTCCAACTTTGACAACCTGCGCAATATATTACCTTTAATATGTGTACTGTGGATTTTAGGTACATATTTATTTGTATACGGTATTTAGGGACGCTTGGTGGTGTTCACAAGAAAAACAACCGGTTTCTATTATGATGAAATTATTTAGCATAATAAATAAAAATTTATGCAACCCAAAGTGGAAAGTTGCACCCAAAAATTATATTTTAAAAGTTCTAGATCGTAATATTAATACAAGTGTAGAATTTAGAATACCTCTTTTTAAAGAGTTTAACGAAAATGATAATTATTATGTAAATTTTTTGGAATACCAATTTCACGATCACTTTGATGGTTTAATTGGAAACAATATTCTACTTGGTCTCAATCCCATAATTAACTACAATACTAGGTCACTAATTGCAGAAAATGCTTCAATTCAAATATATTTCAACGATGAAGAAGAAATGTATGCGAGTCAGGTACACCAAAACAAAGAAGTTTTGAGTGTATTTTGCAGTGAAAGTGTTATATCTGAAATTCCGCAAGATCTATTTGCAAATCATTTAAGTCATGTCGATATTACGAAATTAAAATCTTTGCTTAATTCGTTTAAATCTATTATCTACAAAGAAGAAGATCTTTTATAGTTTACCAACCAAATTAAACATCAAATTATAACGAAAAACGATATACCTATCTATAGCGAGCTTTATCGTTATCCTGAAATTCATTCAGACGAGGTGGACAGACAAATATCAGAAATGTTAGAGCAAAAAATTATAATTCCCAGTAGTAGTCCTTACAATTCACCCATCTGGGTAGTCCCTAAAAAGAACGATAAAAGCGGACATAAAAAGTGGCGAATTGTAATTGACTACAGGAAGCTCAACACCGAAACTGTTGAAGATAGATTTCCAATGCCTAACATTGACGATTTGTTTAATAAACTCGGAAAATGTAATTATTTTTCAACTATTGACCTGGTGAAAGGTTTCCACCAGATTGAACTTGATCCCCGCGATACAGCAAAACTGCTTTCTCAACGAAAACTGGTCATTATGAGTTTCTGCGAATGCCATTCGGGCTGAAGAATGCCCCGGCGACGTTCCAGAGACTCATGAACTACGTTCTAAGAGACTACATCAACAAGATTTGCGTAGTCTACTTAGATGATATTCTCGTGTTTTCCACCAGCTTTGAGGAACACTTAGAATCTTTGAAGAAAATTTTTAGAAAATAAAAAGAAAGCAACCTTAAAATTCAAATAAACAATTGTCTTTTTGCTGATCCATCCACAAACTATTTAGGCCATATAGTCGTTAATAATGGCACAAAACCTGACGAAAAAAAAGTAAAAACGATAACAGAAATAAAACTACCAACTACCCAAACGGGAATTAAACAATTTCTCGGTATTACTGGATATTACCGCAAATTTATTAAGAATTATGCCAAAGTGGCATATCCCATCATCAAATATTTAAAAAAATCTGCTAAAATACGAGTATCTGACCCTCTTTATTTGAAATCATTCAAAACATTAAAAACATTACTTACCTCTGAACCTATTCTAAAAAGTCCTGATTTCTAAAAAATTTAAAACTATTGTTTACACTCACAACAGACGCATCTGGCTATGCATTAGGTGCCGTGCTTAGCCAAGACAACCACCCTATTTCCTATGAATCGCGAACACTAAACAAGCATGAACTTCTCTACTCTCCTATAGAGAAGGAACTCCTTGCTAAAGTCTGGGCTGTGAAATATTTTAGAACTTATGTTTACGGTAGAAAATTTGTTGTCCAAACAGACCATAAGCCCCTCGTGTGGCTTAATGGCATTAAGGAGCCAAATATAAAACTGCAACGGTGGAAAATCATACTCAACGAGTATGATTTTGATATCGAGTACCTTAAAAGGAAAGAAAACAGCGTTGCCGATGGTTTAAGTAGGTATATTGATAAAAACAAAAGCTAACGATAACGATGATATAAGTCTAGTAGATATTTTCAATAATGAAGCACATGAAATTCAACACGATGACGATGAAGTCAATCGTATAATGCCTGGTGATAATAACGAAGAAGTTATATCAACTGGTGCCACAATCCATAGTGCTTTAGAAGACGAAACTCGTCATATTTATATCACTGAAAAACCTGTAAACCTATTTAAAAATCAAATTCACCTTTTTATGGTCCTCAAGAAAAAACTTCAATTAAAATAATTCATAAAAAAATACAAAATCTCATCCAAATAAAAAGAAACAGTTGCGATTTATTGAAAATAATGAATACAAAATAATAATGACAAAAAAAGGACTTTTTTGCATTTTTTGTGAAGATGTGAAACTTTATCTTCAATTTCAAGACCTTTATGTAAAATATTTTTCCATGAATAAAAATTTAAAATTATTAAAATCAATTATAAAATTAAAAAATATAACAGATAAAAATGAGTTAATAACAATTATGCAAAACGAACACATAAGTAAAAACCACAGGGGTATCAATGAAATGTTTTTGGAGTTAAAAGGATTGTATTATTATCCAAATCTACAGGTTGAGATTCAAAAGTTTGTTAATAATTGCGAAATTTGCAACCTCGCAAAACATGATAGAAACCCACTACAGATACCCATGCAAATAACTGAAACTCCAAAGCATTTCAACGATATAATACACATCGACATTTGGTTTCCAGAATGTGGAAAAATGTATTTAACGAACATCGACAAATTTTCGAAATATGCCACCATTAACTCGCTAGAAGATAGAAATTGGATAGCTATATTAAGTGCAATAAAACAAAGAATTCTTTTCCTTGGAAAACCGAACAAAATTATTTCAGATGGCGACACTTGTATATTACACTCAGCCGTAGAACAATTTCTTAAATAAAATAAAATCATCTTCCATAGACCCACAGCATCCCTCAAAACAGGTAATGCTGATATTGAGAGGCTTCATGGTACGTTAAATGAGCACTTGCGAATTATGAACGCAAATAAAGACAATTCCGAGTTGGACGACAAACTTTTCAAAATTATTTCAATCTATAATTCCACCATACACTCCACAACCAAGTTGAAGGCCATTAGATATTATATCTAAGAACCTAAGTCGAGAAGATATTGATTCACTGTCAAACAAATTTCAAAAAGATAAAGAAACAAGAATTAACAACAAAAATAAAGATACAGGTATTTCACTGAACCAATGCACATACTTAGTTCAAAATAGAACTGTAGTCAAATGCAGGCCGAAGTATAAAAAACTAAACAACTTTGAAAGGGATGGTAATTATATTCATGATAAATCAACAAAACGCAAAATTAAATATCACAAAAAACAATTGAAAAGAAAATACAAATACCAAAATAAAAAAAAAAAAACAAAAAAAGCACAAAAAATAATCAAACACAAATGCACAAAACTCACTTTTTTATTTCAATTTCTTTTTTGTTTCTATTTATCTTCTCATATTTGTTTCATTTGATATTTCGTTCATTCCTTTTGTAATTATTATAAATCGTTTTATTCTGCATCAATCCATTATATTTCTGCTTCAATTTTCTATTATTTTCTTTTGTTTTTAACAAATCATTTTGTAAAATAAAACAATGCATTTGAAATCCTAACGTTTCTCTAATAATCATTTTTTTTACTTCTACTTCCTTCCTTGCAAGATCTTGTTTTGACTTTTTTACGGCGAATACAGGAAATGTCATTTTTGGTTTGCGTTCAGGGTCATAAGAATTTTGTTATGTCAACTGAAATTGTTCAGAAATTAAGGGTGCGTTCATTTATTGAATTAATTCTATGTTTACACGTGACAGTTCGTTGCAATTGTGGTTTGGTTTCGAATGGTGTTTTTGAATGAAGAAAATAAATAGTGTTGTTGATAAAACAATTTAGTTCAAATAATAGGAATAAATAGCTATTATAAATCGTATTTTGGTTGTTAAGTTGAGATTAATTTGCAGGAATGATTAACACAAATGAAACATTATTTTTGTTGTTACAGAATGGTTACTATTGATAATACAATAAATAATTAAAACTATTGTTTATAAAATATTATGAAAGAATAAAAATATGAGATGCGAAATGTAAAGTTTTGAATAAAACAAAAATTATAAAATTGGTTAAAGTTTAATGTTTTCACTTATAAAATAAGAAATAAAAACAGCCTATGGACAAAAATTGTAAGAAAATTAAAACTTAAAAACTGATAAAACTTATTTCTAAAACTTATTTCTAAATAAAAAAAATAATAAAACTTAGTTTCAATTAAATTAAAAGAAAAATTAAATTATACTAATTAGTGTATTGTGAAAAATTCTATGTTCCTCTTTACTTTTGTTTAATATTTGTACTTGAAAAAAAAATCGTTACTATTAGTTACAGTATTGTTTTTGGGGACCAAAAATACTTACTGGGGGAGGTGACACATAATCTAATGTGCTATATGTTTAACCAATTCCATACACCACCCATTAAGTAGGAGGTTTCCTATTCTACACAATTATTGTTTGTTAATCAAACATCAAGTGTGTATACTTATTTTCTATTATTTAAATTACTCTTTCCAACATAATCTCTTTTAAAAGATAATGCTAGAGAGTTTAAGCTTTATCGTTAGACTAGATCGCAAGTCCAGTTTTGTAAGCTAGTTTGTAAGTATTTCCATTCAGTCGATTTTTTATGTTCTTTATGTTAAGTTGTTAAAAGTTACTATAAAATAAAAGTTAAACTTAATAAAAAATATAAATGTGGTTTAATTTATACAACGTTTCCATACTTGAATTAACCACATAATTATATGGTTAAAATCTTAAATAATATAACTAGGAACTCTAAATACAATGTTAAGAATGCTTCAAATTTTATTTCAAAGGTATCACCTATTGTTTTGGATGATGATAATATTCAAGAATCTTTTGATGTTGTATCACTGTTTACCAAATTTCCTATTCCATTGGCACTCGAATTAGTTGAGAAGAGTTGAGATATTTGGCGTTTTTCTTTTTTACCTCAGAGCAGATCACCGAGCTGTCAAAAATTAATTCTATGTTTCTTTTTTACCTCAGACAAATCAGAGCACATAAGTCGTGTTTCTTTTTTTTATCTGAGCTAGCTCGGAGCATGATATGTATGCTCAGAATAGAAGCAAAACGCTGAGCGAAGCCAACTTCATACAATTTTTATGTAATTTGACAGATTACTATGCATATGACATGTTCAGTGCTCAAGTGTGTTTCATAATTAAATCCTGAGGGATCTGATCATAATCTCCTCAGAGCTTTGCTCTGATCGCTCAACCTCTGCTCAGAGCTTTGCTCAGAGCCAAAAAAGAAAAACGCCAATTGTTAAAGAATATACTAGAATTCCAACGCTAAAATTTTTAGAAATTTTAAGATTTTGTGTCATAGATAATTATTTAGAATTTGATAAAATAATTTACCAACAAAAACAGGGAGTTCCAATGGGTAGCCCTGAATCTCTAATATTGGCAGATATAGTAATGGAAGCCTTATTGGACAATGTTTTTGTTTTTTGCCTAATAAACCAAGAATAATTACTAAATATGTTGATGATACATTTATTATACTTAAATCTAATGAAGTTAATTCGACTTTGAATGCTCTAAATTCTTTTCACCCTATTATACAATTTACAGTGGAAGTTGAAAAAAACGGAACACTTCCATATCTCGATGTCTTGGTAGTAAGAAGAAACAATAATCTCCTTAATTTTAATTCAAAACAGCCAAAACAGGTTATTATAAATACGGCCAAAAATTTTATAAGATAAAAATTTTATTAGTAACATTACATTGCGTCAGATAAACATTAAAATAATTATGGAAACATTATCTTCCAACTCTTTTCCTACCAAAATAATCAAAACATTAAAAGGTCAAGGTAAAGGATAATAAATAGGAAAGTCAGAGGTGACAGATTACATGGCGGACAAAAGAGTAGAAAATAATGAAGAGGAATCGAAGAAGAGAGGAAGGCCAACAAACCTGGAAAGACTGTCAAAGGGTAGAAATTGCAGCACGGGATCGATGGGAGATATAGGTGATCTATGGAAAAGGAAAAGGGAACATACAGACGGAGTGGAGCAGGAGATGGAGGAAAGAAGGGAAATAATTCAGGAAAGTAAGAAAGTTCCGATATCACCTCAGAAGAAGGAGGGAGAGGGGTCGAGTTTGGAGAGGATATTAAGGGAGATGAGAAACGAATTTAAACATGAGACACAGAAAATAAAGCAAGAGATGAAAAAGATGAGAGTGGATATAAAGGAGGAACTGGGAAAAATGAGAGAAGAAATAATAAGAGGGGAAAAGGAGAGAGGAGAACTGAAAGTTGAGGTAAGAGGGCTCGCAAAAAGGGTAGAAGAATTGGAGAAAAGAGAACAAAATATACGGTAAATTGAAGAGAGAGTAAAACAGTTTGAAGCGCAAAGCCGAGAAGGGGCATGTAAAATAAGTGAGGGAGAAGAGAAAGAGCACCTAGTGGAGAGGATGAAAGAAATGGAAGTAAAGATGGAAAGGCAAGAAAAAGAAAAAAGATGGCGTAATATAATAATTAAAAACTCGCAGATAAAAGGCACAATTCAAGAAACTGTGCAAAGAATATTCGAAAGGATAGGAGTACGAGGAGTAAGGATAGAGGAAGCGAAGGAGATCGGCAGGAGAGGATCAGACAGGAATGAAAGTATGATAGCTGTAAAGATGGAAACAATAGAGGGGAAAGCAGAGGTGATGAGGAAAAGAATTAAGCTAAGAGGAAGGAAGGAGAGAATTGAAGAGGACCTTACGTGGAAAGAAAGGAGAATGCAATGGTTGATAAAGGATTGAGCAGAAGAAGAGAAGAGAAAAGGGAAGTGGGTGAGGATAAGATATGGGAAACTGATAGTTAATGGGGAGATATGGGTTTGGGATGAAAAAAGGGAGGTTATAAGGAAAATAATGGATAGAGAGGGAGAACAGGAGCAACAATTACTGAGGGAAAGTAGGAGTAACGAAAAGGAAGAAAGTGAAGGGGGAATAGAAGCGCAAACGGTGGCGTCAAAAAACGGATAAAGGAAGTAGAAAAATCAGAGAGAATAAGGAGAGAAGATTCAGAAGATAGATGGAAGATAGGCTTCTGGAATGTGGCAGGACTAGCAAATAAAGACAAAGAGTTCTGGGAAGGGATCAAAGAATGGAAAGTGGTAGTGATGATAGAAACGTGGGTAGAGGAAAAGAACTGGGAAAAATGGAAAGCAAAATTGCCAAAGGGGTATAAGTGGACGAGACAGGGAGCAAAAAAGAAGAACAAGAAGGGAAGAGCAATGGGAGGGATGATGATGGGGATTAGAGTAGAAATGGCTATGGATGGTGATGATAGTCAGGAACAGGAAGAAGGAATAATGAGCAGGGAAGTAAAAGCAGGGAAGGTCCAATGGGTTATAGTAGCAACGTACGTAAATGGGGATATAGATTAGAAATTGGAAAGCCTACGAAAGTGGATGGAGAGGCAATCAGAAGAAGAAAGAGTGATAATAGGAGGGGAGTGCAACGCGAGAACAGGACTAGAGGGTGGGAAAGTGAGGGATACGGAAGACGAAGAGGGTGGGAGAAGGTCGAAAGATAAAAAAGTCAACGCCGAAGGAAGGAAGCTAACGCGAATGATAGGAGAATTAGGGTGGGAAATTTTTAACGGGAATATAGAGGGGGATGAGGAGGGAGAGTTCACGTATACAGGAGGTAGAGGGGAGACAGTAATAGATTATGTATTGGGGGACGAGAGGGCAAGAGGCGGGATAGAAAGGATGGAAGTAGCAGATAGAGTAGAGTCAGATCGTCATCCATTGGTGGTCACGAAAAAAAGGAGAAAGAGAGAGAAAGTAAAGGAGGTTAAAAGAATAAAAACAGGAAAATGGGCAGAGGAGATGAAACGGGAATACGAGAGGAGAATGCGATGAGTAAGACTAGGGGGAGGAGAGGAAGCTCAAAAGGAGATAGAAGAGAGGATAAAGAGGGAAATTGAACAAAGTGAGGAGGTAGGGGGAAGACAAAGGAGACAAAAAATGAGAGGATGGTGGGATGAAGAATGCAGGCAGAAAAAAGAGGAAGTAAGAAAGGAGTTAAGGAGTTGGAGGAAAGATAGTGGTACAAAAGAAAAATACAGGGAGAAAAAGAGAGAAAAATTGAGAAAAAGAAAAAAAAGGAACAGGATAAGATGATAAAAGAGATTGAAGAAGCAGATACAGAAAATAAAGTGTGGGAAATAATAAATAGAGAAAGAAAGAGGAAAAAGAGAATGGGGGAAGAGATTAAAGAAGAAGAATGGAAAAGATATTTTATGAGCCTGATTGGAGGGGTGGAAGAAAGAGTGAGAATGGGGGCAGAGGGAACAAGAAGAGCGGGTGATGAGACTGAAATTAGCAAAGAGGAAATTAGTGAGGTGGTGAGAAAACTAAAAGAAGGAAAAGCAATGGGCATAGACGGAATATCGAATGAGGCGTGGAGAACAAGCGTTAGATGTAGCATGGGAGATTTGCAGAAGAGTGTGGAGAGGAGAAGGTTGGCCGGAGGGGTGGAAAGAGGGAGTGATCGCGCCAATAATAAAGAAAGGGGCAGGAACAAAGGTGGAAGAATACAGAGGAGTAACGCTCATGCCGTCGCTATATAAGATATATACGGCAGTTTTAGCGAAGAGTCTAGAGGAAGAAGTGGAGGAAAAAGGAATGATTCCACCAAATCAAACGGGTTTTAGAAGAGGAGTAGGAACGATAGACAATGTATATGTTTTGAACAATGTGGTGAACAGAGAGATAACAAAGGAGAAGGGTAAGCTAGTGGCATTGTTTATAGATTTAAAAGCTGCATGGAGTAAAATCATGATGGAGGCATTGGAAGAAAGAGGAGTGAGAGAAGGGCTCAGGGAAAGAGTGGGGGAGGTCTACGAAGAAACGATGAGTAGAGTAAAAGCGGCAGGAGAGATGGGGGAAAGATTTTGGACCGGAAAGGGAGTAAGACAGGGGTGCCCAATGAGCCTAATTCTTTTTAACTTACTGACAGCGGATATAGAAGATGAATTGGTCAAGGGGAGTTGGAGAGGGATAAAAGTAAGAGGAAGAAGAATTTGCTCGTTGGCATACGCAGATGATGTGGTGGTAATGGCGAAAAATGAAGAAAAGATGCAAAGTATGATACGAAAACTGGAGAAGTATTTCGAAAGGAAAAAACTGGAAGTTAACGTGGGAAAAACGAAAGTGATGAGGTTCAGGAAAGGAGGGGGGAGGAGTACAACAGTAGACTGGAGATGGAGGGGAAAAAAGTTAGAAGAAGTAAGAGAATTCAAATACCTGGGGTATGTGTTCAAAAAGAATGGAGGGCAGGAGGCAGATATAAGGGAGAGAATAAAAAAGGGAGCAGCGGTAATGAAGGAAGCATGGGGGATTGGGAGGAGGAAATTCGAGAAGGTATTGGAGAAGAAGATGTGGCTTTTTGATACCCTGGTGTGGACGGTGATGGGATATGGGGTGGAGATATGGGGATGGGAGGAGAGACAAGAAATGGAAAGAATGCAGGAGAGGTACCTCAAATGGACACTAGGAGTAGAATGGCAAACTCCAGGATACATGGTGAGAGAGGAAACCAAAAGAGACAAGATAATGATAAGGGCAGGGAGAAGGGCATGGAATTATGAAGAGAAATTAACAGGTGGGAAAGGAAGTGAAATAGCGAGGGAATGTTTAGAGGAGATGAGGGAGAGAGAGAGGGAAGGAAGCGAGAGAGGATCCCGATGGGAACAAGGGAAAATGGGAAAGAGAGGAAGGGAAGGAAGAAAAGACAGTATGACAGGGTACGAGAGAGTAGAATTGGAAGACAGAAGAGAGCAGGAGAAGGAAAGACTGGAACTAATATTGGAATCCAGAAGGAAGTAATGACCGAGGGGATCCCACAATATTTGAAAGCGGGATGGAAGGCAGACAGAACAAGGAGAATAGCGAGAGTCAGGCTAGGGAATGAGGTGAGAGAAAGATGGTACTGGAAGCATGAAGAAGAAAGAATGTGCAGAGTGTGTGATAGAAAGATGCAGGTCAGGTGGTGATGAAGGGATGTCAATAGGGGATAAGATGAGGGATATAATGGACAAAGGAGGGAGGAGGGAAGAGTGGATAAAGGCACTAGAGGTTGCGAGAAGGAGTAACCCTTAGGGGAAACAATACAATACCTACAATACAATACAATACATTAAAAGATCACGAAAAAGAAATTGTTAAATAGATTCTTAGTTATATAAAAAAAAGTTATTTTTAAAATTAGAAACTTATATACATATATCCTCATGCACGTATATGTAAATATATACAAACGTGTTAATGTTAGTAATAAAATAAATAAGTAAAAAATGAAAGAAAACATTTTTTTAATCTATAAAATAATCAAAACAAAACGTGAAATTAAAATAACTGTAAAACTAAAACAAGACACGAATGAGCTTAGAAATTAGAATAAGAAACATAATTATAAATAATCCATTTTACATATTATTAACACTTATATAACTATGACACTTATGTCTGAAATAAGCATACATATGTGTAAAATAAATCCGATTTACCGCCAATGGGTTTGAAGATCTCACCCAGGAAATTTTAAAGAATGATGTTAGTAGCTATGTCAGGTCTTAATTACTCACGTTGTTTTGTATATTTTGATGATTTTATAGTTTTCGGTAAAAATTTAGACCACCATAATAAAAATTTTATGGAAGTTTTCGAAAGATTTAGGAAAGTGAACCTTAAAATCCATTCACGATATTTTGTCTAATTCCGACGATAGGCCAATTGCCTATGCAAGTAAAACTCTTAATATGGCAGAAAGGGATATAGCACCATTGAGAAAGAATTACTTACCATCGTTTGGGCAATTAAACACTATTGGCCATATTTGTTCGGAAGAAAGTTTTAAATTTTGACAGACCAAAGACCTTAAGTGTACTTGTTCTGTGTACTTGTTCTCACTAAAAGAATCTAGTAGTCGACTAACCAAATTTAGGCTATTACCAGAAGAATACAATTTTTACGTAGAATATTCCCCAGGTAAAAATAGTACTGCTGACGTGCTTAGTTGCATAAAATTAGGCTCTGAAGAATTAAAGCAATTATATATCTGTGTAGTAACAAGAGCCCATTAAAAAATTGATAATAAAGATGACGATACCCCTAAAGATAATAAGATACAAACTGACGAAAAAAAATATAACAGAACTTTTAAAACCCGAAAGTGGACTAAAAGATACTGAGTTAAAAATCGTTGACAATTTTACGGAAGATTTAGTTAATTTCAAGGATGACATAATTATTGGACCAAACAAAGTTTTGGCTTATATTCCTAAAGGGAAGTGTTTACTCCTTAAAAAGTCCAAGGACAGCACTACAACCCAATCAACATTATTCGGCAAAATATTGTAGAGGGATGTGCAAAAACTCTGCGGACCTAAATCGATTAAAAAAATTAATATTATTAACAACGAAATAAAGAAACTTACAGACGGCCGCCAAGATTATAAAATTTATGAATTAAAAAAGATATTAGGAGAAATGTTTAAAGAAAGTAATATAAAGGTATACTTTATAGATAATGTTATTGAAATTACCGATCCTTGTAAGAAAAAATTAATACTAAATGACTTTCACATACTTCCAACCAGTGGACATGCAGGTATAAACCGCATGTTACAAAGAATAAAGAAAAAATAACTTTGGTCGGGAATGCAAAACGATGTGACGACATACGTTAAGCACTGCCCAGTATGTCAACGTCATAAACATATCCAACCAAAGAAACAGCCAATGACTATCACATCGACAGTCGAATCAGGTTTTGACAAAATGTTTTTAGACCTAGTAGGACCTTTAGAAGAGAATCGGAAGATGGATCTAAATACTTTCTAACCATTCAGGATGAGTTGACAAAATATATCGAAGCTATACCACTCGCTAATAAAAAGTCAAGCACAGTAGCTAAAGCTCTAGTAGAAGGTTTTATTTTAAGATTTGGGATACCACATTCAATAGCAACTGATCAGGGAACCGAATTTATAAACCAGGTTTTCAAAGGTATCGGTAAGCTTTTGAGAATAAAACAATTACAATCTACAGCCTGCCATCATGAGAGCATAGGAGCTTTAGAAAATTCTCATAAGGTTTTAGGAGCATATCTTAGAAGTTACGTCTCAGAAAAACACACAGACGGGAACACTTGGTAACTATATTATGTTTTCTGCTATAACACATCCGTACACTCAGAAACAGGCTATACATACACATTCGGAAAACAGTGTAGCCTGCCAAAAAATCTGACAAAACAAATGGAACCAGTGTACAAATATGAAGATTACGTAATTGACCTGCAACATAAACTACAAGTTGCCCATAGAGAGGCTCGAGAAACTCTTATAAAGAAGAAGAATGTTAGGAAAGATAAATATGATAAAGAAAGACAAACAAAGAGTAGTAGTTTTGAAAAGGGAAGATTGGTTTTACTAAGAAACGAGGCTAGAAAGAAATTAGATCCAATATTTTTAGGACCGTATGAAATTCTGGCTCAAAACGGTGTAAATTGTGATACGAAAACAAAAGAATGACAGTACATAAAACAGACTAAAAAATTGTACACGTATTTAACTTTTATACATATAATACACAAATGATTGAAACAAAATCTAAAAAAAAAGGAGAAGAAAGTACATCCGAAACATGTAAATAATGAATATAAATACCACAACTTGAATTAAATTACCATTTAATTTTTAATAATTTTAAACGAAGATCCTAAGTTATCGATATTAAGTTATCGAATATAGAACTAAATACGTTAACAAAACATAATTAGAATAAAACTTAGAAGTAAAATATATTGAATAAAAATAAATATCATAATTAAAACAGGACTTAGGAAGTAAAATGTTTCTAATAAGCAACTAAAAATAAGTTTAAATTATTTGTATGAATGAATGTAAAAAGAAATATATACCTATATACAGATGCATAAGTAATAATACAACTTTATTATTATATATACATGTACTATTACAAAAAAAAAAAATAATAATAAATAAATGTAATATATAGTTCCTGTACTAGGTACACAATATTAAAGCAAAATATATATATACAGGGTGTCCCAAAATCACCGCCTCAGAAGAAAACCATGAGTTCCTAAGGTCATTTCAAGTCGAAAAACTAGGTAATTTTCTCGTTTTCACTTCGTTTTCCACTTATAACGGTTTTTATGATTTTTATTCTTTTTTCCTTTGACTGGATCTAACTTTGCCAAACTACAACCGATTTCCGGAATTTTTAAACAAGAACAGTTAGAAATTTGTATCTACCATGTAACTTTTTTGTGTGTGGATAACGGTTTTGCCGCAAAATATTTTCAACCACATTTTTTAAGCATTTTTAGGTTGTTCTTTTGACTTCGATATGATTTTTTTCACAAAAACACGTTATTAAGTATAATTTTTTTTTCCATTATTATGAAAACCCAATATGTGTTCTTAAAAATACTTAACATTTTTGTACTTAAAAATAGACATAAAATTATTATAAATAAGAATCTGTCATTAGAAAGAAACAAATATTAAAATTTAAGAATCAAAAAAATGTAAACAAAATCAAATCAAAAAAATAAAAATAAAAATAAAATAAAATCAAATGAGCACCGATCGCGCACCATCAACCCATTAATATTTTATTATGCACTTGTTATACTCTTGTCGTTCGTGCCATCAGGGTAATATTAAGGGTATACACGCAATGATGTAAAACACTGGATAAGTTTACCATTTGGTTAAGTTTACCATTTGGTTAATGAACTGTCAAATTTTGTATGAGAAATGATTTACACAATTTGGTTAAAATTCTCCAAGGATTTTGCTGGATAAAATTAACCTTAGAATAAGAAGATAAGGAAGAGAAATATATCACATATACAGTGTATGTGAGTGAAGCACCAAATTAAAAAAAAAAAAAACAAAAAGGTGCCTATCTGTCATTTTGCCGAATATAATATGGAGTAAAAAAAATTTTCCATTTAACTGGCTGATTGTGTCTCAAATTCCACATATTAATGTGAAGTGATGATTTTTATGTAAATACATTATCGTAGAATACTTTAAGATTGATATTTCATACCGTTTTGCTATAAAAAGCCTAATTAGTTGAAAATGCAAATAAACTTTGAAACGTGGTATGTCAGGTGCCTATCTGTCAAAATTGAAACTCTCGCCCAGGGTCGAATTAGCTTTTGTTGGTGATGGCAAGGCGCTCAAATACATTGAGCGCCGGTAGTGCAGAGTAATTTTACTTACTTTATTTAGAATATGAGACACAGCTAACCTGTGAAATGAACAAAAGTTGCAATGATTATTATAGATGTTTTTACAGGATTTAACGGAGCACCGCATGTAGTTTTATATTTTTATTTCAATGAAGTAGAGCATATATTCACTTTATTTACTTTTATTTCACTTGTTTATATAATTTACTAAACTTTTTTTTTCTATTTTAGCGTTTTAAAATCTCTAACCACATTCCTCAAAACAACAGCTAAAAATTCGTTTTGGCGCCCCATGATTTAGCTGTCTAACTGCATGCCTTCCTTGCGTGAATGCATCTGTGTTTGTGTTACTCACACTATTTTCAAAAATGCTTCACTTTCACCCGTTCCTCTATTTCTTCTTCTATGAAATTAACCAAATTTTTTTTTGATAAACTTAACCAAACGCCATTGTGACTTTTAGAATAAAGCCTAGTATGCTGCTGATGCGAAACGAAAATTTCCTGTGATCTCCAAACAGACAACGAAACGCTTGCCAAAACACAACGGAAAATATCCTTGGAGAGTTTCACTAATTCCAAAAACAAAATCAAACATAAACGCAAAAAATCAGAGAAACCCATGATGTAAGAAAATGATAAACAAAAAAAAAACACAAATAAAACTCAAATGTCATTTTTCCGCACACAATAAATAGTCTGTACAATTAATTCAGTGCGAAAAAGGAGCGGAGACTTCTCCAAATAATCTGCTACAATCATAAATTTCGCTCTTCGAACAGCGTACTGCAAAACGAAAAGCAGAACGAAATTTTCCGCTTATGATTTCAAAAGGAATCATTTATTCTCTTAATTCTTCTTTTATCAAATTTCAGTTGAATTGAGCTCAGGACAACTTTAACTGCCGAAAATGAAAGTGAACTAAACTGAAGGAAAAGTAGATATCCTGCACCATTATGGGCGTACCATATGATTTTTCTTGTATTCGCTCATTTTCGTTCGATCAGTGCCATGAGTTTGTGACTATTACAGTTCTACATTTAACCCCGAAATCGTTTTCTCATATAATTCACGTCAGACTTAAACAAAACCTGTTTTTTTTTGTTCCGAGACATTCTGCTCTGATTTCAAGTTAGGTAGTTTGGGAGAGGTTCTAAATTTAAAAATAATTTCGAAATCTGCACACGCTTATTTGTATACATATTTTGGAGTTTCATATTTGACGTTTAACGAATAGCTGATTCAATTACATCGCATTTAACCAAATGAATTAAAAGGGCGTTCACGCAAACTTTTGTGTAAACTTATCATTTTACACAATTGGTAAACTTACTACGTTGTTTGAATACCTTTAATATTTACTATAGTACATCCTTGATTACTGTCTATAAAATATAGCTTTAAATCTAAAAAATTCCGCTCGATAAATAAAGTGTGCTGTATACAAAGTCTAGATAACGATTTTAAATGGATGCATGTAATGCACGTTTAGTAGAATAACTTTAGAATTATGATACTAACAAAGATGAAATTTGGTATAATAAAGCTATGAGCAGACGGCATATAAAAGTCGCATACGTTTGCGACTCTGACGTAATTTTTACGTCATCAAATGCGACTTTGATCGAAAATCATCTGAACACTCTTTTGGGGCAGTCGGCATATGCTCGCAAATGATATGCGGACTATATGCGACACCCAGGTTGCATATAAGTTTGCGACTTTCTTGCATATCGTGTGAACACTCTTGCATATAATTTGTGACAGTTTGCGAGCATATGCGACCGTATGCAAGTTTGCGATGGGACGAAAACAGAACATTGCATATCCCTCACATTTGCAAGCAAATCAGTTGTTTTAATTCCTCATTTTACTAGTAGAACAGTCGGTAAAAAAATAAGGGTTTTAAAGTACGAAGGAACACAAAAAAAATATAATTGAAAATATTTATCTTAGTGGGTGTCCATTATATTTCCATTAGTAAAAAAAATACTGCTGACCAAAAAATATTGAAATTTTAAATAAAAAAATAAAATGTTAACAAATTTCTTAAAAATTTGTTTGGGGAAAAATATGGCCAGGTATGGTTAAACATTTTTTAGGGTATATGATAAAAAAAAAAAGTTTGGGATGTAACGGAAATCCTACTCTTTATATTATTTCTTGTTCGTTGTTCCTTTTACGAAAAAGTATAACCACACCAAATTCTTGGCAGCATTTTGAATTTATTTCAGGACTTTAATAATTTAAATATTCGAAACGAGCAATATTCACAAACACACCAAATTTCAAAAAATTGTGTAATGTCCGCAAAAGCATGTGATCTCAAATGGGTGATATGCGGATTTTGTCGCATATCGTCTGAACACCTCGCATATAAACCACAGCGTATGCGATCACATTTGCGGACACATGATATGCCAGCATCTTGATCGCAAATGCATTTGCGACTTTTGGGACAGTTTCTGCATATCGTGTGAACACCCCTATATGCAAAAGTGCGAGCACTGATGTATGCATAGAATTTGCAACAAATTTGCTACTTTTACGTGACGTCAGACGGTCAGAGTCGCAAACGTATGCTACTTTTCATATGCCGTCTGCTCATAGGTTAATAGCTGAAACAATACTTTATATAATAAAAATAGTCTGCTGGCTATATGTCGGGGGAAAAGCCGTCAGCTTTTGTTTTAACCTTGTTTCTGTAGGTGCATATATCAATGTGTCAGCTAACAAACTTTCCACCAGCTTACAGCCAGCTGACAATTTTTTTTTGTATAATATAATGTATGAACTATAGAACCACCAAATTTCAGCTCAGCTAAAATCACCAACCATCTTTATTTTTACATGCTGACTTTCACTAATCTCTATTATAACACCAAATTCACCATATAACCAAAAATTGGCTCTGCTTCGATCACTGGCTTAAATATGTCATCAGCTCCCTGACTAATACCAATGCTTTTTTTCTTTCGAATGGTGTGTAAATATTGTGAAGAAAACAATAATGATGGAATTGTAATTTTTTTGTGGGATTGAACAAAATATGCCTGTTTGGTAACTTTTGTTTCAACAAATTTCCTATAAACTGAGTTTTTTTTATGGTTTTGACAGCAAATTGTGAAAATTTGTGCAAATTCGCAAGAAATTGCACGTTACCAAACAGACCAAATATAAAAAGAAGAATCTGACTCTGAGGAGGAATACCTATATTTTATGTTTTTAAAATAGTACAGGCAATGGGGAATTATCTAAGAAAATTTTTGAAGTTGTCTAAGTTTGAATCCAGTTTTATAGGGAGGTTTTGTAGGGGTCCCGTTAACTTGAAAATAAGATTACTTATTTGTTTTTTTTTTCGTTTGTGCTACTTTTTATGACAAAGGTTTTTGTTGCAATTTATATTATCTACAAATCCTTATACAACATATATATATATATAGAGTAAATAACTTAGAAGTTATAAACGAAAAAGAGTAAAAATTTAACCTTGATCACCCTCTCTGCTCGCAAAGCGTTACATTTAAAAAAAAATGTTAAATCCTTTTTTTAGATTTGTTGTTCTTTTACTTGCAATATATAGGAACTATATGGCAAGTTATGGATTCGCAAACAAAATCGAACTCGGGATCAAAGTTGACATTACGATGATAGCGAAGTCGAAAAAAGTGAGTCTCGCAATTCTGTCCGTGTCTCTGTCTGTCTGCAGCCTAAACGGGTCGGTCGATTTTCTTCAAAGTTGGTACCTAGCGTTTTTTGGGCGCTATCCCCACCGGTTTTTTTTCATTTTTTTAAGACTAAAAACAACCGGCATATACTTAGCAGCTCTATTTCACGGATTTCAAAAATTTTGATGCCAGTAATTAGGTGAACATTTGGTGAAATTTGGTGATTCAATTTTATATTTTGGTGAATCGTGGTTTAAAAGTTATTAACAATTTAAGGTTCGCGTAAAGTTAGCAGCCGATTAAAACAAAAATAGGCTTTATTGGTATCAATCGACGGGGAATAGTTTTGCGTTAAATAAATATTTAACAAAATGTAAAAATAATGACAGTTCTATAAACTATTACAATTAACAAATGCCGTAACCCAGTGGGAAATTTCTAAAAATTCAATGGTGAATATCTTGCTTCTTCCTTGAGGAAAGGGAGCAGCACCCGCTTCCTTTGTGCGGAATACATCGAGGATTTTAACATGGGCATGTCATTGGCGGGGTGCACATGCAACCATCTCGGTGAAAATTCCACAACTAAATCACTACTTCCTTGGAAGTTGCTTATTCACCATTTGGACTGAGGACTCCGGTGAAAAATATGATGAATATTCAGCGAAGAAATACTTAAACAAAAGTAACTTGCTTATTCATCGGATCATTAATTTTTGATGAAAAATATGATGACAATTCTTTTATGAAATCGCTAAAAAATTTGGACTTGTTTTTTCACTACCTCAATATTTGCCAACGAAAAATATAATGAATATTCAACAAAAAAGTCACTAATTGCGTGTTACTTAGTTATTGATCAGCTTAATATTTATTATTTTCGATGAAAATTATGATGAAAATTTAGTAGTGAAATCAATCGGGAATTGGGAGTTGCTTAATCGCTAAATATTTAATTCATAAATTAGAAAAATACTTCTCCTAAGTTGGAACGATTGAATATAATTCAATTAAAATGTAAGTGACCTAAACTCCAAAATGCGTCTCTAAGACGCAAATTATGGTCAATTTTTTTTACCGACCCTTATAAAAACCAAAGCATGAACATACTGTGAATTTTATTTTTCTAAGTGAATTTACATATACACAATGCTCAGTTCATGATAAATGTCTGATGAAAGGATACATTACTTTTCTTCACAGAAATCCTCAAATTGATCGCGTCAGGTAAAGGAAAGGGTAGTTTTCATTCTTTTCTTGCTCAGGGGAATAACAAGAAAAAAAAGAGAGCGTCGTGGGAGAATTATTTTTTCTTCTCTCTCAAAGTATACTTTACAAAGCAGACGAGTGGATCTAGACAACGAACTGCTGAACTTATGCATTACTTGTTAACGATTGAACCATCGCATAATTTTACCTATTAAAATAGAATCTTTTAATTCCGCATTAAACTCACTTGATTTTTGTGTGCCAGGTAAAAGAAGGGAGTTTTTCGACATTTTGCCCATTTACAAAGCAGACAATGTGCATAAAACCATGAACTGGTGAAACTATGCATTACTTTACAGTAACTAAATCAGTGCTTGCTGTTTCTTCGAAGAAGTGGCATTTGAATTCAATGTTGAATTCAGCTAAATTTTTCAGTGAGGATGAAATTTCCTACTGGGAACGTAGTCAAACTGTCTTACACGAACACAAAACTAACACACACAAACAAAATTCTGTCCCAAATTAACGTTTGTCAGATTAAGTTGTTCTTGGTTTTTATTGTTTTGTTCCCACTTTTCCTTGAAACCAAGTGGTGCCGTCGAAAATGTTCAAGAACAGGGATATCATCGAAACTGGAATTAAGCATTTACGTTGCTTTCTGCCTATATAAAATCGGAACCAGGACACGCCGTTGGAGAATCGATGTTCATGAAAGTTGGAGTTCTGAAACAACACTGTCGTCGGCAACTACTAGTCGCTGCAAAGAATTGCGGAGAACCACCTGAAGATATAACACCAAATTGAACCAAATTTAGACTATGTTCTTCCAACTATCATAGTCAAATTTACAGTCATAAAACACTTGAAGGATGGGTTGCAGGGTACACTGACGAATGGTGCCTTCACAGGCTATATCCTTATATTTGAAGAAAAAACGCTGATTAGCTCTACAATTTCACGAAGGCGTTTGTGTGCGTATGGCAATAATTTAAAAAGCATATGAAATTGAAAGAACGTGTGTAACCAGGTTTTGAATAATTGGCACACAGCAAAAGATATTTAAAAAATGTACTGATGTATTTTCAGACTTTTGCTGAAACTGCTTATCCGTCTACAAGTTCAGAAATAAATTAAAATTAGTGGTTTGATAAAAACGAATTTGCTCTTGTTTTAAAGGTATTAAAAGTATCTTCAAACGTGTGTGAGCCAAAAATTATAATACAGGAAGATTTCGAAAATATATTGATTTAAAAAACAGTAAAAATACAGTTTTTCAACTCGTTTTTTCTAATATATATTTAAATAATTTTGTTCGTGAACTAATCCTTACCGAAACAATCAAAAAAATTAATCATTAACTATGTATTTTATATAAAAGAATATTTTTTTAAAACCTCTACCTAAAAAAAATTATCAAGATTTTAGTTCAGACACAAATCATTTGTTTTAACTTTTTCCCCAAGTGACCGCTAGTCCGCTGGCTAGTGTGTATGAAATGAGAAAAAAAAAAAGATCTGGGCAGTGCATTTTTAGTTTGTAGGTATCTGATGTAATGAAATCTGGCGTGCGGTATATTTTAATTGCTTGATATTGGTGTGGTAGGCGTTTTGTGTTTATTTGTTTTGTTATTTTTTTTTTTTAAATTCTAATGGCTGTTTTACAATGCCGCGTTGGGCGTCGCGTTGACAGATTTTTCTGTCAACCCAAAAGTTCAGATATAGGAAATTCTGTTTAGTGTTTACAATGGCGCGTTGTGCATAAACTTCACGATTTGACAATCATTAGCAAGTACACAAACCAACGCAACGTGAGGAATCTCAACGCAAAAGTTGAAAAAATTCAACTTTCGCGAGCGTTTTGACATTTCCATTTACTGTTATCATGTAGTCTCCTGCGAATTTTGAGTTAAAAAAAATTTGAATTTGGTTTCTCGAGGTAAGAAAATAGTTTGTTCTACAAATTTATAAAATTACCTTCAAATTATAAAAAAAAAACAAACAAACGCAATAATTCAAAGGATTGTGGAGACATCCTTGTTATTTTGAAAACATGTTCAGGGTCTTTTTCTTTCATTTGATCAAAATTTAAGGCAAAGAATCCCTCTTTATCCCTTCTGAAATTCAGCTCGCGAACCCACCAACGCCGTCTTGGTGTTTCGGTTTCCTCTTCAACTCCTTCACACGCTGAAACAGCAGCGAACGCCACTTTGACAACTAGTTCTATTGTCGAAAAGATGTTATCGTTCATTTTAAATTCAAAAAACCATTTAACAAAATATTTAAATTAATTTGCAGAGTGACACTTCAATTGGCTGATTCTCGCAGAATCACCTGTCACCTCAACGCGCCCGTAAAGCTTGTGAAACGTAACGTACGCATCGCGAACGGGAACGCGTCATTCGAAATCAGCCATAATAGGTACATAAAATATAGGATTTTTGTTTGTCGATTTCATTTGCGTATTATGCAATTTTATGATTTCTGTTCCTTATGGTTGCAGGTTTTTCAAGTACTTTTGAATTATACTGAAAATTTGGCTCAATATTTTCAATTCTATCAAAAGTAATAGGTGTAAATGGAAGTTTATATAGGTATCTACATAAATGTAGAAGAGAATCTGAGTAGGTATTTATATTTGTTTTATCAAAGCCACATATTTTGTTATTTATAGTTTTTTAATTGCAGATACAAAAAATTTGTTTTTCAGGCATAAATATCATTTTAAAGGGGAGGTAAGAAAAACATCCACCTCCAATTACGTATACCTACTCATCCCATTTTCAGGTCACTGAAACCCACACAACCAACGGTTAATCTCCGCATTCAAGAGTGTGTGTATATTGTTTGTGTTTTTTCTTTTTTGTAGCACAATAGAAACAAAAAAATTGAGTACGATCGCTAAAGAAGAAAAGAGAACACATTACATTTTTTTTTGTTTTGATACGAGTGGTTTACTTGTGTGTTGTTTTTTATACAAAAAAAAAAGAGTTTCGTTGGCAGTGCAGGTATTTTTTTCTTTAGCTTAGTGTGACCCAGGTACTTTTATTATATTAGTTTTTGGTTATCTTTTTGTTTTCATTTATAAATTCACATCAACTGGTCATACTAATTTGGTGTTGTCTGTTTGGGAATTGGAATTTTTTTAGCATGTACCTACATTTTCTGTATAGATATCTTTTCAAAGGGATTAGTAACAGTGTTGTCACTTCCTATTTAAAAAAAAGTGGTAGATAAAGCTAAAAAAAAGTGGTAGATTCAGATTTACCGTGGTAGAATTAATTTAAATAAAGAGGCGCAAAATTTTAAACATTTTAACGCGGCTCTAAATCTACTTTAAAATGGGAGTCGGCTCTTAATAATAACTTTAGAATGAGAGGCGGCTCTTTGTAAATTTTAAACGACATAAAGTATACTTTAGCGTAAAAGAGGTCTTCTAACTTTAAAACCAGCAAAACGCTTCTCTATCTTTTTAAAGTATGCTTTATCTGTGGGAAATTATCACTTTGAGTGTGAGTTACACAAACACAAATGCATACAAGCAGGGAAGGCGTGCAGTTAGACAGCTAAATGCACCCAAAGGCATTTTGATCTGTTTTGTTTTAGGATTGTTTTGAAATTTTAAATCGTTAAAATAGTAAAAAAGATTGGTAAATTAAAGAAACAAGTAATATAAAAGTAATTAAAGTGATTACATGCAATACAAAAATGTACAAAAATAAAAAACTACACGCTGCGTTAAATACTGCACCTATATTTAAAAACACCTATAACAAGCAGTATAATTTTTGTTCATTTCACAGGTAAGCTGTATCTCATATTCCACATAAAGAAAGTAAAATTACTCTGCACTACGGGCGCTCAATGGATTTGAGCGCCTTCCCATCACCAACAAAAACTAATGCTACCCTGGACGAGAATTTCAATTTTCACAGATGGGGTTCAGCTAATTCCCGTGATTGAAGTGTATTTTTATTTTCAAATAATTTTAGCTTTTTTAAAGCAAAATGCTACGAAATATCAATTGAAAAGTATTCTCAGATAATGTATTAGCCTAAAAAACATCACTTCACATTAATTTATGTGGAATATGAGACACAATCAGCCCGTGAGAAGAAAAATTTGAAAACTCCATATTATAGGTGTTTTTACACGATTTAACGCAGCACCTCATGTTGTTTGTTTTTTTTTTTTATAAAATATTGCAATTATTCACTATGTTAGTTTTTATTTCACTTTTTTATTTAGTATTTTCACTATTTTCACTCGAAATTTAAATCTCGAAACACTTTCCTATAGCTCGGCAAAATTACAGATTGGGTTCTTTTTGTTTTTTTTTTTTTTAATTTTTCGTTCCGTTTGATTTATTCAGCTGTCAAAATTAAGCGTGTTTCACAAAAGTTTGCTGACGTTTTCTTAAACACGTTCTTTAGTTAAAAGAGTTGTTTAAAGTGTTTAGAATTAAGAACAATTTAAACAAGAATTTTTAAATAAAGGACTATTTTAACTAGAGTCGGGTTTATTGCTTAAACGAGAACTGTATAAGAGTTTGCGCCAGAGTTTTAAGTTTTTATTTTTATTAAATATAGAAACATTTTAATTTTTTTTCACTTGAAATACAATTGACTTCCACTGACCACTCTCCTAGAAAATTTCGAAAACAATAAACGTTTAACTGTTTACCGTTAATACGAAATCAAAGAAAACAATATTACAATCTTAGGAATAAGAGAGTAGGAACTAGGAAGTAGGATCTACTTATTTTTCTTTAGAAGACTAGAACTTTGTTTTTTTACAAAATAAACGTAGGTATGTACATAATGCGGAAAAAAGAGAAAACGATAGGTAGCTACGCGTATGCAAAATGACAGATGAAAGCATTCACATTGAGTAAAAAAAGCATTGTGAGATAAAGCCAATAAATGTATTCGGGTAAAAAGTGCAGAAAATTTTTTTTTCAAAAATCGAAGCAGATATTTTATTTATTGTTTTTATTTTTTTTTTCTAGACGGGCAAAAAGGGGTAGAATTTTTTACTTCCGGGGTAGAAGTGGTAGATTATGTAAATGTTGGAGAAAAGAGGTAGATCTACCACAATTGTGGTAAAGTGACAACACTGATTAGTAATAACTCCATATATGTATATTTTATAGTATGTATATTGTACACATTATGTAAAATATTTTAGATTAGCGGACCGGGAAGAGTAAGCTTAACAATAGAACTAACAATTTTGTCGAATTTAGAAATTTTAGCTTCAAAATAGTAGGGTGTTGAAAGCGATTGAATTTATTCTTTTTTCTAAAATAGAAAGAGACTTATTTTTGTAAATATGCATTTCGTTTGGCTTGGATTAATAATTGAAAGAAATGTTTAGAATAAAAAAGGTAAGTACCTAGGTATAGTTATGCTATGTGTACCTAAGTTGTATGATATAGGTATAGGTAAGTGAGATTCACAATTTTATGGCATAAAGGCGACATTCATAGGTACCTAATCCTTCAATTTATTCATTGTAATTGAAATTAAGTTCGTTGATTGTAGGTACGTCTTTAGTGTTGCTTTAGTGATTAGTGCTACACAAGTTTTTTGTGAATGAAGTACAAATTTTAAAAACTACAACTTTTTAGAAAACTTTTTATCATAAGAAAATGGTTTGTGATAAAATAAATAAAATAACTCTTTGGGGGTCATAAGCCCCAGGTTTCAATCCAACTTAATATTTTTTTATAATGTATGCAGGTAATTACTTCAGGTAGTAATAAAAAAAAGATTTTTTACCTAATCTATCATACAAAAATTAGTTAATCCACTTATTTTCCCAATCCAATAAAGTTATTATTATCTATGTAATACAAAATTAATGAAATATTAAAACTAAGTTGGTAATTTTTGTTCCTGTCAAAATAAGGTTCAGTTTCTATTATTTTACTTAGTTATTAATTATAGGTACAATAAATTCAGTCTAGATTTTATTTTTATCTATGCAACTACGTACCTATAATCAACGAATTTACTTTCAATTACAATAAATAAATTGAAGGATTAGGTACCTATGTATGTCGACATTATGCCATAAAATTGTGAATCTCACTTACCTATAGGTACCTACATATATCATACAACTTAGGTACACATAGCATAACTATACCTACTTACCATTTTTATTCTTAACATTTCTTTCAATTATTAATCCAAGCCAAACGAAATGGATATTTACAAAAATAAGTCTCTTTCTATTTCAGAAAATATAATAAATTGAATCCTTTTCAACACTCAACTACATAATATTTTGAAATTAAAATTTCATTTACACTTTTCAATAGGCATTCAACTAATTGTGAGCAAAAAAACGAGCTTACCATGTTACCATTTCGCATCCTACATACTTCGTAATATGATCCCCATCCTCCCCTTTAAAATGATATTTATGCCTGAAAAACAAATTTTTTTTATCTACAAATAAAAAAAACTACAAATTACATAATATAAATACCTTCTAGTTTCTACCTACTCAGATTCTCTTCTACATTTATGTAGATATATAAACTTCCATTTACACCTTTTACTTTTGATAGAATTGAAAATATCGTGCCAAATTTTCAGTATAATTCAAAAGTACTTGAAAAACCTGCAACCATAAGTAACAGAAATCATAAAATTGCATAATACGCAAATGATATTGACAAACTATAATTTTTATGTACCTAAAAAAAAAATAACAAAACAAATAAATACAAAACGCCTACCACACCAATACCAAGCAATCAAAATATACTGCACACCAGATTTCATTACATCAGATACCTACAAACTAAAAATGCACTGCCTAGATCTTTTTTATTTTCATTTTCATACACACTCTAGCGGTCACTTGGAGAAAAAATTAAAACAAATGATTTGTGTCTGAACTAAAATCTTGATAATTTTTTTTAGGTAGAGGTTTTAAAAAAATATTCTTTTATAAATACATAGTTAATGATTAATTTTTTTGATTGAATTTGAATTTAAAAATATAAGTGTTTCGGAAAGGATTAGTTCACGAACAAAATTATTTAAGTATATATTAGAAAAAACGAGTTGAAAAACTGTATTTTTACTTTTTTTTAAATCAATATATTTTCGAAATCTTACTGTATTATGATTTTTGGCTCAGACACGTTTGAAGATACTTTTAATACCTTTAAAATAAGACCGAATTCGTTTTAATCAAAGCACTAATTTATCTATGAAATTGTAGACGGATAAGCAATTTCAGCAAAAATCTGAAAATACATCAGTTCCTTTTTTTAAATATCTATTGCTGTGTGCCAACTATTCAAAAACTGGTTGCACACGTTTAAAGACAATAAATGGTTCTTTCATATGCTTTTTAAATTATTGCCATACGCACACAAACGCCTTCGTGAAATTGTAGAGCGAATCAGCGTTTTTTCGTTTTTTCTTCAAATATAAGGAAAGGCCTCTTAACAACAAATACAAAGGATTGATATCCATGAAGGCGATTAAAGCTAATCATACCGGCAATTTTGACATGGACCAGAAGTTAAATAAGTACACAAAAAAATCTAAGCAAAATGTTCGGGTTTTAGATTATTATTTGGTTGGAGGATTCTTTGTTTGTACTGATGATTCGGGTGTTGTCAATAACCGTATTTTGGTGAGAATATAGCTCAGTGAAATAAAAAACATCAAGAAAACGATCCACAGTTCCCACTGATTTTGTGTAGGACAAACTATTTTTATCAAGTAAGATTTGACTGGAGAGAAAAGAAATGTAAACGCCAGTAGATTTGTGTTGTTGTATATCTTGTTTGATTTTAGCTGACTGGGTTGCAGTTTCTCACCAAAACACGCCTAATGAAAAGGTTTTCAATGTCAGTGACTTATCTACGGGTGATATAGTGACGGCCTCTGTCATCGGGAAAGAAACGCAGATTGAAGGATATGCATTGCAAGTTGAAAAAATAAATGATATTATTGAACGCATGTTACTTTCACCAACAAGTACTGGACTATCGGCGAAGTCCAACATATAATGTCGTGTATTAGCTATCAAATCCGATCAGAATTTTGCCTACTTGACAAGTTTAAGCGAGTACTTGACGAAATGTAAGATTCTAAAAACACTCGATAATGCCAAACTTAACAACGTATTTTTGGGCCAATTTGTCAAATGTGAAGAAAATTTTACTGTTGTGAAATTCTTTAACGATATAAAACGAGTTTTTATCTTCCAAAAGTGGCATTGCTACATTCTTCGAAAGGCAAACAATACATTTTCGCATTACATCACGCTTGGAGGAAAACATTGTTTTATGTCTACCTGAAGACACATTCTAACTTGGTGAATTGTGCAGGGCAACAGTAACTCATGTGATAGATTCTGGATTCAATTCAAGTTCAAAGCAAACAAGAGGATAGTCCAAGTACCGGTTCGTTTGCTTTCAGAGTTTCCCGATTTAACTTGATTAAGAAATCGGTGCAATGGAAGCAAAATCCACCAAAGCATCATTTTGTTTTATTATGAAATGAAGGAAAAAGTAAGGAAAAGGCTAATTAAAAAAAAAAATAAATTTTATTTTTATTTATAAAAGAGTTTAGGTACATACATTCCGGATTTTTTCCCATAGTAATGATTTTCTTAATACCAAGTAGAAAACTAACAACTTTCCATAAGTTTTTTAATAATTTGTAAAGAGTATGAGACAAGTTAATAATAACCTTAAAAATTTAATGCTACGATGACAAGAACAATACAAAAAAATTATTTTATAAAGTTAGTCAGTAACATGCCTGTGCAAAACTAACCGGATTTCAAGAAGTTTGCGAGTCTCGATGTTAAAGTAACGGTTTTTTCGAGTCTTTTGACTAAAGCCGTAGATTCAAACGTTTTTACAAGTTAAGAGCTGTGTAAGTGGAAATTATATAGTGCATAAAATGGCTAAAACACGTTATAGCAACGCGATTCGATACGAAATAATAGAAAAGTTCCAAGCCGGTATAAATCAAAAAGTAATCCCTGAAATCTTAAAAATTCCAACGTCAACGGTTTGCGACATCATTAAAAAATTTAAAAGTGGAAAATCAGTAGAAGCAGATCATTTTGGTGGACGCCCTCGCATAAAGAATTTCGTGCTTAAAGACCCTTTTGCGACTTTAAAGACAATTTGTGATGAACTTAGGGCCAGTTGTACAAATATTTAAACCGTGGTTCAGCAATTTTTATCCACCGATTTCGGCGGATTAATTGATTTTCAACAGTGGTTTACTGTTCAAGTGTGTGAAAATAACCAACTACATACTTGAACCAGCGTTGAACGTTAGTTAATCCGCCGAAATCGGTGAGTTAAAATCTTGAACCGAGGCTGAACCACTGTTGTACAACTGGGCATTAATCTACCCATAGGGCCAAGTACGATCAGGAAGCGTTTAAGAGATTTCGGTCTTTTTGCATTTCGACCAGCTAAAAAACCTCTTCTTACTGCTGAACATCGTAAAAAAGGTAATCCGTAAAAGGTATTTGGGAAAGACTTAAAATTCCTAATCAAAACATTTAACCCAGGATTGAATTTGCATTTAAGCAAATGGAGGAGTGTGCTTTTCAGTGATGAAAGCAAATTCAACTTATTTTACTCCGATGGTGCAAGGACAGTGAGGCGCTCAAAAGGTACGCGATTAAAGCCTGCAAATGTACTCCCTACAATTAAGCACGGTGGAGCCTAGGTGATGGTTTGGGGCTGTTTTTCAGGAGCAGGCTGCTGTCCTATACACCAAATCACAGGAATTATTTCCAATTAGGGACATTTTTGAGTCAGTAATGCTTCCATACGCAGAGGAAGAAATGCCCCTGCGTTGGGTTTTTCAGCAGGATAATGACCCCAAAAATTCCTCAAAGCTGCTAAAAGAGTGGTTTCCAACTAAAAATATTCGTGTCTTAGAATGGCCATCTCAATCACCCGATTTCAACCCAATAGAAAACTTGTGGGCCATTTTAAAAAGGTGAGCTGGGAAAAAAAAAGCACACGTCAACAACTTCTCTTTTTGCAGCTTTGAAAAATGAATGGGAGAATATTCCTGCTTCTGTTTTCGAGAATTTAATCCAGTCAATGCCTCATCGATACCGAGCTGTGATAAAAAACAGGGTGTTGCGGTGTAAGCTGTCCATTACTCTCCACCACTTAACTTAACGAATTGAATTACCTTTTGCCTTTGACTTTTATCATGTCTTCTTACATTCATTTCATATACTTATTTGCCATTAATCAGTAAGTTATTTAAATTTAAAATTTTCTTTTTAATTAAACCCTTGGAGCAAACGGGTGGTGCCTTATTGCACAAATGTAAGAATTTATTGAATCTTTAAATCTTTTATATTGTAAACTAATAAAATTTAATAAAGATTTTAGTGCTGTTTTCTACTGAAAATACGTGTTTTACTACACCCGGCCCGACCGCTCAACACAGGGGTTACTGAACAAAATATTAAATAAATAATAAAAGTTAATTGCAAAAAAATAAAATCCGGTTAGTTTGTCACGTTAAAATTTTGAATTACCTTTAATTTTTTGATTTTTTTTTTGTTTTGATGGATAAAGTTCCATGGTTTTTGTTTCAAATAATAAAATTGTTCAATAAAAATGGGAAAAAATTGCAAACGTTTGATTTTTTCATTTTTATATCACAAACCAACAATCAATGCAGTTTACCAAAAAAATTCGGAATGTTTTTCACACCAGTGTACATATATTTTTACGCAACATATTATTTTCTTCTCTTGTCAAAAATGGCCTGTGATTCGTTTACGGTTGACTTATTTCAATTTTGGTATTATTGCTTTTACCATCGCTATGTTCGCCATCTGAATTCTTAAATAAATCCTAATTTATGAGAAAAAAAATTTTAAAAATCGTTGGAGTGGTTTTAAAAAAAAATTATTTTTTGTACAAAAACATTTTTAAGAAAAAAAATTGTAAGCCATTTTTTAGTGTTTATTAATTTAAAAAAAAAAAACAATCATCCATTTTCGAAATATAGAATTTAAAATTTTTTTTTTTATCCAAAATTTGTTTTTTTGAAAACTTTGATATGTTCAAATTTATTGGAAGCTCTTGTGCAAAAAATTTCACTAAAATCGGTTGTGACTTGTGAGATACTCGAAAACCAAACAAATGGTTTTATGAGAGATACCTTAACTAAACGGCTAGATACAAAAATATCGAAGATCGAACTAATATTAGCTCCCATTTTTATCAAAATCGTAGTCGTTTTTGTGAAAAAAATGAGATTTTCCTTACCGGTCTTTAAACATTTGTATAGGAGGTACAATTATTTTTGGTTATAAGAAAATTTTTTTGTTTCTGCTAGATTATGTTAAAAAACTTCTGGGTGCTAAGTTTAATAAAAATCAAACCAATTACATATACATATTAAAACATACAAAAAAAAAATAAAAATTGTTTACGATCGCAAGTTAATATTTATTTAAATAACAGTATCTACTTCTACATTTTGACTATCAATAGATACAATTTTTGATTAAAATAATGTAATGTATTATGCATATATGTATGTATAAACTAATATTAACTTCTTCATTTAAACCCTTGATTGAAATAAAATCCGTTAAAATATGACTATTTCAAATTAAATTAATAAGTTCCATGTTTAATTAAATGTCTTTTATTCCCTCGATCTCAGATGCGACTAACTTACTTGCTAAGCTTACACATTTGTTCTCGTCTTATATAAGTACATATTCAAGTGTATATAGAAAGAAGAGAGTACATAATTGGAAAACGTGAAAAAGTAAATAGGGCGTATACACTGTGCGGATACATTTTCTTACATCTCCCTCTTTAAAAAAAAATAAAATGAAGTAATAACAACAAAAATTCAAATAAAGTAAATATATACAGTAGTAAGTGAATATATACAGATATTTAAAGATATAATGATATAATACATAGAACTTCAAAAATTCATAATATCCCTAAATGTACGTGAAATATTCAATGGTTGATCGGCTTCAAAAATAAAAAGTTTATTTACAAAAAAAAAATTAATCGAATACAATGTTTCAGGCATAAGTTTAAGAGTTGTTTTCAAAGCATCTTGAGCGTCTTAAAAAACGTGTATTTCGCCTTAATATAGAACCATTCACATCAATCCAATAAGATCTAGGCGCTCTATCTTTTCTAATAATAACAGCTGGAACCCAATTTTGTTTTTCATTCCTATAGAAAGTCAAAATCCATTGTTTATGTTCAAAAATGACAGTTTTAAAAAAGTAGTTATGGTAATTTTCAATTTTCTAAAAAACTAAATGACTTAAGACTATCTGGTTTTTAGCACTCGACTAAAAGTTAATAAGAGTATCGAAAATAATAAAGCAAATTAATACTCAATAACGTAAAATTTTGCAAAAAAATCATAATAAAATTTTTTTTTCAAAATTTTGAGTTTGAAAATATTTTTTTCAAAAACTAAGCACTAAAATAACTTAATTTGAAAACTGAATTGAAGAATGGGTTCTTGGCTTTAAAAAAAGGTATAGCATGATATTGTAAGTGTTGCCGTTGTTTTTTAATGTTTTTTTTTCAATCTTATATGTAATTTTTGTTTTAAATTTGCCCCTCCCACCTAAAGGGGCGGAATTTTGAATTGGCCCAATATCTTAAAATCATATTCATATAATGTACCAACAATGAAAAAAAATGTATGCTTTTATCACAAAGTGCACAATTATTTAACTAAGCCGCCCCACTAAAAAGAGATATTCTATCAATGAATTACAAAACCAACCAAAGCCCCGATTTCCAAATAATGAAAATAACTAAAAATATAAGAAATTCTACCGAAAATTGAAAAGCATTTTTAACATAAAGTTGACAAAATATAAGAAGATCTCAAGCAATGCTTCCTTACGTTTTTACAAAAACATTTATTCTTTATATCCACTTTTGTTTTCCAAACAAAATATCTTTGACTTAAAATGACAAATATTCAAAAAAAAAATTATAATCCTAAAATACATAATTTTAAAGTGTAAATTGATCAGCTGGTGTGACAGGGTTTGAAGTGATATTTAAAGGCAACATATATTTTATCACCGACAGTGAAACTGTTTTGAAGCTTGTATTTTATAAATATGTATTATTGAATATAGTTTTATCATGGGAAGAACCTGTCCATCTTGCTACTATAATATCTAATATTTTGAGTTTTGCAGTCACTATAGTTTACGTATTATTTAAAAAACTAGTATTTTCTGTTGTTACTTATTTCCATTTTAAGCCTAGTCCTCACCTCCCATGAAATGAAAAATAAAACCAATTTAAAATACACCTTAAAATTCAATATAAACCCATAACTAATTCTGCACATGAATTTTTTATATACAGTTTGAAATTTCTACTACTCACTTTGAATAAAAAAAATAAATTGTAAATTGTTTATTGAAATACCCAGTCCATAAAATCAAATATAATACGAGAGTTATCAATTATCATAGAATTAAGAAGGTACCCTGCACCCTTCAAAAATTTAAATCATCAATTTCAATCATTGGTATTTTTCAAAAATGTCCATCTACCTTTAAAAACATTAAAAAGTTTGAAACCGATCAAAAATTCAATTAGTTCATCATTTTTCACAAATTAATCAATATTAATTATGATTTATGAATCTAGTTAAATTTAACTGATGTAAAATTTCAACTCGCTCTGTTTTTTTTTTTTAATTTGGAAGCTTTATGTTAAGTTATACAAACAATTTCTCTGATTTAGGTTCGATTATTTTTAATTTGTCAGACATGCCTAGAAACTAGTAACCTTCCTACCTAAATTAGTACCTACCAAGCTAGGAGTAGTGTAAGCAGGATTTCGTTTGGGGGGGGGGGGGTTCAATATCAATTTTGGTAGAAGTTTTTTAAGGTATCACTAAAACAAAAATAGGAGAAAAATGAAAAACTTTCTTATTATTAACCATCTTATATATGAATAAGAAGTAAGATTTCAGTCAGATAACGAAAAAAAGAAAAAACAAAAAGACATAAAGACACAAAAAAAACACACCATCAGGGCTGGAGCAACCACATGTGCAAGATGTGCAAATGCACAGGGCGCAAAATTCTGGAGGCGCATTACCAGGAGCAAGAAAATGTAATTGGCGTTAGGCAATAACCCAGATTGATTTGGAAAACATTCTGAACAGTTGTCGTTGTTTTTTTTGTTTTGCTCGCTTTGGACGTTATTTCCAATTTTTAATTTCTTTTTAAAGGAAAGAACGTCCAAAATATAAATTTTAAAAGTCAAATGGGAAATAACGCTCAGAATTGAAAATATCACCAAAAAAGATCCAGAAAAACCTCACTGTTTATGTGCCGCCATTTTTTTTAATATTATCTTATCATTGCAATTTCACTTTGGAAATATCGCCCAAAATTTAGGAAAGAACGCTCAAATTAAAAAAATCACCCAAAATTGAAGAAATAACACCCAAATTTTGCAAAAACAATTAACATTGAAAATATTTGGCGATATTTCCAACTTAAGATTTGGAAAAATATTAATTTCGGCGACATTTCCATTTTTTTGGGCAATAAAATAAATTATTAAATAATAAACACCAATGTAATCTGATCTTGCGCAAACAAATTTGTCCTACCATATTTGCCATGTGTATGTATGTGTGAACATATAAAAAGTGGTGCTTACTATAAATCTTGCACAGGGTGCAAGTTTGGCTGAGGCCGGCCCTGCACACCATAGTTATGAATTGAATTCATTTTTTGATATTTTTAGTTTGAAATAGTAATATATAGGTATTAGAATTTGGTGAAAATATTAATTCCATTCTCCTTTACAATTCACCATATATTTGTGAATATTCAATTGTTGTGGCCGTCAGCCACGTTTTTAACCGTCTCAAAGTGGAAAAACGAATGCCCTAATATGAAAGCACCAAAATATGTAAGCGAAATATGAAAACCGGTTCTTCAATCATTTTCACCCAACAATTTTTATTTTCCAAAGTACGGCAACTTAGAAAAAAATTTAAGTTATTTTGGAAAATTGTGACATTTGTCAATCAATATTTGTTTTGCTCAAAACACAAATTCTGAAATAAAAAACAATTATTTCGGATTAAACGATCTTTTCCTAAAAAAAATTATCAACATACTTTTTTTCATAAAAATAACCGTTTCCGAAATAAACCAACTGAAAGAGTTAAGGGCTATATTATAGTTGGGCTTAGTTAAAAAATTATTATGCATTTTGTGATAATTGCATCCATTTTTGATGTCTAAGCATCTATACTGGCGGTATGGTAAAAAAACGTAACGTAACGTATCTTGTGATCTTGATCTTGATTGTGATTCACGTTACGTTACGTTACGTATGTTAACACATCTTAACCGTGATTCCCGGCACTCACACTTTTTGATGTGTAAACATCTATACGGCGGTAGGGTAAAAAAAACGTAACGTATCTTGTGATCGTGATTGTGATTCTGTGATTGTGATTCTGGATTGTGATTCACGTTACGTTACGTATGTTTACAAATCTACATCTTAACCGTGAGTCCCAGCACTCACACTTTTTTTTTCTGTTGTCGGTACATTATATGAACATACCGTCCCAATGTATGTGTCCACCGCTTAAGGTGGGAGGGGCAAAATAAAAAAAAATATTGAAAATAGAAAATGAATACAAAAACACAACGGCAACACCTACAACATATGTTATTTTTTTTTTTAAAAGCCAGTCATTTATTCTTTAATTATGATTTTAAATTTAGTTATTCTAGTGCTTAGTTTTTGAATAAATTATTTTTAAATTTAATTTTTCGAATTTTATTCGAAAAGGCTTTACCTTATATAAGGGCCCTATATGGCCTTCTGTGGAAAAAAATTTCTTATAGATGTCGTGAATTCGATAACGGCTTAACGTTTGTAAATAAAAAAAAGAAAACTAACAGAGGTTAAGAGCTGACACTCTGATAAGGCTCTATAAATGATATAATAGAGGGATAAAGTAGCTGCCACTTTATAAAAGCTCCATAGAGTTTTTTATAGAGGTTGCTGACAAAAGGTATTAATAAGGGTTCTATGAAATTTTTATAGAGGCGTAATCGCGTACTTCGGCGAGACCTGTCAGGTTTTGCTTATCGAACTTTAAAAGAAAATATCATGTGAGTTAGGCACCAAATAAAAAAAAAAAAACAAAATGGTGCATAGGTAAGGTATCTGTCATTTTGCCGATCTAAGGAAAAGTATTTGGAGATTTTCAAACGTTAAAATAGTGAAAAAAGATAATTCAACTAAATAAGAAAAGGAAATAAAAGTAAGAACAGTGGAAACACTTACAATACTTTATTAAAAAAAATATAAAACAGCATGTGGTGCTGTGTTAAATTGTAAAAAAACACATATAATATTATGGAGTTTATAGTTTTTTCTGGCTGATTCTTTTTCAGATTCCACATAAATCAATGGGAAGTGATGTTTTTTATATAAATACATTATCGTAGAATACTTGGAAATTGATATTTCATATCATTTTGCTGTAAAAAAAAAGGCAAATTGATTGAAAGAAGATTGTCTGGTATCTACATTATGCATATATTTGCCAAAATTGAAATTTTCGTCTAGGGTCGAATTATTTTTCGTATCGCAGAGTAATTTTACTTACTTTATGTGGAATATGATTCACAGCTTACCTGTGAAATGAACAAGTGTTTTTACTGAATTTAACGCAGCACCACATGTAGTTTTTTTTGTTGTCATTGAAGTGTTGTGTATATTCACTTTACTTACTTTTATTTCACTGGTTTATTTAATTAACTATAAGCTTGTTTTTTTACTATTTTGACGATTTAAAATCTCAAAACACATTCCTCAAAAAAATAGCTAAAAGCGCCTCAGAATTTAGCTGTCTAGCTGCATTAGTGATGGACGATATATCAATAACTGTTACCAGCAACCGGTTATTCGTTGGGAACTGTTATAACCAGTTACTCGATATCAAAGTTACCAGTTATTACAGCAACTGGTAGCAAATAACTTATCTAAAGTTTACCCAATTTCAAAGTTACTACTTATCAGTTCCCAGTTATTACAATAACTGGTAAACAAAAAATCTCTTAAAGTTATTCGATAGTCGATATACATTTTGAATGTTTCGGCTATTTAAAATTTTAATATTATTGAAACTAATTATTATTTTAAAGACATAAATATATTTAGTAAAACAAAGTAAAAGTCGTTTGATTTAGTTTTTTGTTTTCATTTCCAATTCCAATGAAAAGCCTGGATATTTTGACGTAATTTACAGATCGAAAAAAAACGTTAAGTGCTTCCGTCATATTACATATTTTAAAATTAAATATTTATGTTAAGGTCAACACAAAGTTCAACGCCTATCAGAATCTGACCTGCCATTTTTTCAGATTTGAATTTCTGCTCCGGAATAATGCATTTAAGGTGGCACTTAGAACGAAATATTATATTTACGTCATAATATAGTTTATTGCCCATCAGCCAAGCCAAAAACTTTCAAATTCTATTGAAGGATGTATTGTCAGGGAAGGTGTGGACTTACTCCTCCGATTTTTTTTTTAAGTCTCTGTACTTTATATCACTCCCACTTCTTGGTGAGAAAGGGAGAAAGGGATGACCCAGTCAGGCAGGATAGATTGAAGAAGCCCTGAAAAATCTGAATTTTTCCTCTGAAAAATCGAAATTTTTCATATAAATATTTTTGCTCCGGAATAATGCGGTTTTAAGGCCGTTGGGTGACAATTGGAACGAAATATTATATTTACGTCAAAATATAGTTTGTTGCCCGTCTGTCAAGCCATAAACTGTCAAATTCTATAGAAGGATGGCTACGATTTCGATGGATTAAAAACCCTCTGAAAAATCAAAATGTTTCCTCTGAAATATCGAAATTTTTCATATAATTTTTTTTGCTCCGGAATAATGCGATTTCAAGGCCTTTGGGTGACAATTGGAATGAAATATTACATTTACGTCAAAATATAGTTTGTTGCCCATCTGTCAAGCCATAAACTATCAAATTCTATAGAAGGATGGCTACGGTTTCGATGGATTAAAAACCCTCTGAAAAATCAAAATTTTTCCTCTGAAAAATCGAAATTTTTTAGATATTTTTTTGTTCCGGAATAATGCGATTATAGATCTGAATCTTCGGATATTGATATTTTGACAAATCCTGAAATATTTTTTCCACCAAGTTATTTTCAATATTAGCTATCTGTATATTCAAATACTTACCAAAATCCCCGAGATCGTAGGTATCGTTACCAGTTCCTAACCAAGAACTGTACGCTACTAGTTATTATAGCAACTGGGAAAAAGAACTGGGAAAAAGAACTGAGAACAAGAACTGGGAACAGTAACTGGGAACAAGAACTAGGAACGCTTTTTGTTATAAGTTATTATAAAGTTTCTGTTACCAGTTATCAAAGGTAGCGCCCAGCCAAGTTCTGGCACTACACCCTTTTTACAGGAACAAACTCAGGCGATTTTCGACCCCCCTCTAACTTCAGTACCAATAAAGTCAGGAACTTCAAATTCGGAACATTTGGTAGGCTAGCCAAGCACAAGCACCACACCAAATTTCAACTCCTTAGCGTAAGTGGTTCCCGAGATATAAGACGTCAAAAATCGCGAAAACCGTAACTGACTCACTCACTGACAGATCATCAAAATTATGGAGCACTTCCCGACACCGCAGAAACTTGATATTTCGCACAGCGGTAGGCCTGGTGGTGCATACGAAGGAAAAAATCGAAAATTTGAGGTTTTCCATTCAGGGGGCGTGGTATCCGCCCACTTTCCTAGAATTGTTATCAATTATATGGAACACTTCCGATTGCTGTAGAATAATGAAATTTGGCAGACCGGTAGGGCTTTAAGTTTATACTAAAGAAAAAATTTAATATTTGAGGTTTTCCATTCAGGGGGCGTGGTATCCGCCTTCTTTCTCAGAATTGCAATCATTTAAATGGAGCACTTCCGATTGTTGTAAAATGATGAAATTTGGTAGAACGATAGGGCTTAAAATGCATACAAAGAAAAAAATTTAATATTTGAAGTTTTCCATTCAGGAGGCGTGGTATCCGCCCATTTTCTCAGAATAGTTATCAAGGAGCATTTCCAATTGCTGTAGAATGATGAAATTGGGTACAGCGTTTGGGCTTGAAGTGCATAAAAAGAAACAAATTTTATATTTTTAGTTTTTCATTCAAGGGGCGTGGTATCTGCCTACTTCCTCAAAACTGCGGCCAATTAAATGGAGAACTTCCGATTGCTGTAGAATGATGAAATTTGGTAGAGCGGTAGGGCTTAAAGTGCATACAAAGAAAAAAATAGAATACTTGAGGTTTTCAATTCAGGGGGCGTGGTATCCGCCCACTTTCACAGAATTTTTATCAATTGTATAAAGCACTTCTGATTGTTGTAGAATTATATTAGTAGGTATCTTACGAGGTATTACCTGACAACAAATAAATATCTTTGCAAAAAAGAGTGAGATCACAACAAAAAACATAAATGTTAAAAAGACAGCCAAGTTCTTCTATATAAAAATCTGTATATTTAACAACTCAGCCGTGAAAAGTAGTGAGATCTAAAAATATGCCAAGTTCTAACTTTATGAAGGTTTAATATCAAATATTTTAAGAAGAGTAATATTGGAACAACACCAAGTTATGAGAGAAATTTATTATTTAATGATTACTGACTAAAATTTGGGGGTTACTTGGCAAGTTTTCTTTTAATTACTCACAATGCAAAACGTTTTGAAAACTTGACAATGTGAACCCCAGAGATACAGATTTTTATATAGAAGAACTTGGCTGTTTTTTTAACATTTATGTTTTTTGTTGTGATATATTTTAACTGAATATTGAAAAAAGCAACGTCTTCTGCTTCTGTGGTTTTTAAGTGTTTTTTAAAAAGAATTTCTTGTTCTTCGTAGTTTTTTGGCGTCAAGAGGTTTGCTTCTGTGGATTTTAGTGTTTTTATATAATTTCTACTAAGTTTTGTCGACGCGACGTTAAGAGGAAAACAGTTATTAACTGAGTGGAATAGACAGACTACTTATGTAGGTATATATGTGAAGTGAAGTGAAATATTTAGGGCCAGTTTCAGAGTGAAATAAGTGACACTTAAGTGCCAAATATGGAAAACTAATTCCCAATTTCACAGTGTAAACTTATCGGAATAAGTGACACTTAAGTCTCCCATGTTGGCCACTTAAGTTCCACTTACTCAGGTAGTAAAACTGCAGCTAAAGTGCCAAAATGTCATTATTTCATAATTAAGTGCCACTTATTTTGTTAAGTGTGCACTGTGAAACTGGCCCTTATACTAATTTTATATTATATAAAACTAATTTAGTGTCGTTGCTTTATTGAAAAAGTTTTACAGTTCACATATCTATGTTTTAAATGAAGAATATTAAACGTTTTTATTTTCTTCCAAGTTTATGATGGACAGATTTATCTCAATTCGTGTAGGTACAATGTTATAAGTATTTTTATGTAAAAACTAAAGAGCAGGTTTTTTAATTGAGCGATACAAGCTTTTTGGAAAAGCTTGAAACCAGATAATAAGAATATTGAATTAAGTTTGAACAAAATTTTTAGTAGCTACTTTTGAATTTAATTTAACTTACATAACTATTAGTTTATATTTTCAACAATGTCAATCAAAGTTATATAATAACAACAAGGGTAGGCTCGTGCGATTCACTAATTTTATTTCGTGTTGCAAAATTAAAAAATTGAATTTCTCTCAAGCTGCTAGTTTCAATTTTTAGTAAAACCTACTCGAGTTGCCCATTTTCTTTTAATATTCCATCATACTCTATGGGACCAATAATCAAATTTAAAAATGACTTCAATATTTAAGTAAACTGAGCCAGATCCCATTGCTTGTTCGTTTTGTTATGTTTATGACGCAAAAAATATTACCATTCATAGCTAAACCCTTTTTACTTGCGATATATGGATAATATATGGCAAGTTATGAATTCTTAAAAAAAAATCGAACTCGGGATTTTGAAAATGGTACCTCCCATAGACCCATTTTTTTGATTTTCGATTTTTTCAAAAACAGTTCAACTGATATTGATCAATAATTTAAAAGTTTTGTATACCAACATTTTCCAAAAAAAATGTGTTTGGATTTTTAAAATAAAAGTTTAAATATGTAATTCGAAAATGACTCGGTCATTTTTTATTAAACTTGGCACCCAGCAGTTTTTTAAAAACCTTAAATTGTTCGTGGTTAAAACTTTTTAACTCCAGGTCGGTGTTAGTTTTGAGTTCTAAGTTTTATTAAATGAAAATTAAAAATAAGCGTTTGTTTTTTTTAAGCTTTTTAACCTTTTTTTTTTTTGGATAAACATTTTTGCTGTTGAAAACTAAATATTAAATTCTTACGTACTAATTTATTGTGATTTTGATGTTCCTACTTGTTTGTTTTTCTTGTTGTTGTTTTTAAATCGATCTTAAGCTTAGAAGGATTATAACCGATAAGAGTAATTTTATTTATTTTTTTAAATAAACTTAAATAGTTTGTGGCCAAAACCTAAAAAAACAAGTCTTTTTCTATTGATTTGAAACAGTTATCCCTGTTCTGATTTTCGTACCGGATCAAATCTGGATTCGGAGTTGATTTTTGTACGGAGAAGTGTGTACCTATACGAACATATTTTTTTTCGAAATAAGCAAATAAAATTCGAAAAATTCTAATTTGCTGCAAAAATAGTCCTTATACCAAACTTAAATTTAAAAGAACAATAAAATATTTTTGGTCCAGTGGCTTTTCATGAGATTCACTTAGGGTATAAAAAAAACTTAAAATAATTCCAAACGTCAAATTCAAAACAAGGTTATTCCGCAAATTTAAGGATTAAAAGTTAACATCCAGAATTTGAAAACGGAAACATTTTGCGATCTACTGAAATTTGAAGAATTTTTCTATTTTAATGATCAAAGTAACCGTTACCCAATAACTGCTAAGAATAACTGTTACTATAAAAGAACAGTTATAACTGTTATTCAAAAATAACTGTTTAGGCCATCACTAAGCTGCCCGCCTTCCCTTTGTGAATACATAACTCAGACTATGTGTTATGACCAGTGTTGCCATAATCTCAAATTTCATTATGCTAGATTTCAAATTCCATAATGCTAAATCGTATGGGAGCTCAAAAAACAGAATGCTAGATTTTAAAATCCATTCGTAGAAAATTTTCCCTCTTACAATCTTATATTTCAATGATTAAAAGAACAAAACTTTGTAATAATGCAAAATTAAAATTTATTATTTCATAAATAAGTATCATAAATGCTATAAAAAAAAGAAATCTTATTTAAATATATTGAAATAATATTATTTAAAAAAATATTTCTGTTTTTACGTTTAGGTATATGTTAGTATTTTAATTCAGTCAGACGTCATTTATATCACATTTTAAATTCATAGCTTTTGGAAATAAAAAAGGTACTTGATGCGTCAACCCAAAGGTCGTCATAGATATCTTCTTGACTTCTTTTCTCATAATTGACTGAGCCTCCGACTTCTTCGATTATATTTCTGGATATTTCATATTGTTACATTGACCTTGCATTTAGCATAGGACAACGTTTTTTTTTAAATGTGTAGAGTGCATTAGTTAGAGTATACGAAATCATTTTTGGGGCTGGACCCCCCCCCCATTTGGCCGCTAACTTGAAAAAGGGGTAAGAAGCCCCTTTTCTCAATATCTTGAGAAATAAAAGTCTGACAAAAAAAATTTTAGATTATTTTTGTAGACAATTTAATTCTCTACAATATTGGTAGACACTTTTTACCATTGAATTGAAAATAAAAAAGATATAGCCAATAATCGACGAACATTTACAAAAAAAAATACTTTAAAGGGTTATAACTTTTTTTCTAGCAGTTTTATTGAAAAACATTCAAGATGTTTTTTGTAGATCATTTTATTGCGAAAATATACTCAGTTTTCAAATTCCACCATTTTATTTGTCTGAGTTCAATATGACATTATTAAGGTTAGATCACAATAATGCGCATATTTTGCAAACAAATTTTAAAATATATTATTTTGAAAATATTTTTTTTCATGTATATGAATCAATGATTGAAAATCAACTTTTGGCATTCAAGAATGCCAAAAAATGGCATTCAAGAATGCCAAAAAAAATCGGATAATGCTAAAAAAGCATTTGGCATAATTTTCAAATTTCATAATGCTTTTTACTCGTCTTTAATGCTAGATCTAGCATTAATAATGCCAACATGGCAACACTGGTTATGACTATGTGTTATGAAAAAAGCCTCACTTTTTCCTCGATATGCCCCTTCTTATATTTCTTTTTCTAGATGCGAAGTTGCAGAACTTGGAATATCAAGCCTTGCTAGTCTGTTTTTTTTTCTACAAACAATGGTCGGAGTTCGAATAAAATTTAAAAGCAATCCGGATTGGTTGGTGTTTTTGTTGTCCTATAGGAAAAACTAGCTGATAAACAAACCAGCTGTTTTCCAAAATAAATCTGAAAGGTATCCTAAATTTTTTTGGATTTTTGTGAAAAAAAAACAGCTGGCATCTGAAATATGTGTCAGCTGGTTTTCAGCTGCCTATCTCTCACTTTCTGTGGCAATGGATTAAAGAACACGCGGGATTTCTAGTTTGTGGTTTTTTTTTACATAGATTTCATTTTTACCGAAAAAAAATAATACATATATGAAATACAAAATAAATATAAAATATAAACTACCAGACAAACCTTTATCCAATCCGGTTTCGGTCGTTCGAAAACATATCCGATGCAAAATGATTTTAGATACCCTATCGGCCTTTCACTCGAACGCGGCCAATGTAACATGCGAAAAAAATCGTATATATAATATGCATGTATTTTTTTAATTGAGGAACTGTATACTAGGCTTAGATTAGCAAAATGTATTTATGTTTTTTGTACAAAAAAAACCTGAATTTTTTTTTGCTTAGAGAAAAATCTATAAAGAATGAAATCTTTTGTTAAAGGAATTCCACATTAGGAAATGATGGGTTGTCGATTGTTAAATTCATTTCAATCTAAACATTGATTTTTTTTTCTTGTCCATAATTTAACACTTTTCAGATTGATTTATTTTTTTTAATTTATTGGGCTTATTCAATGAAGCTTTTTGAAGTACTCAAAAGGAAAAGTGTGATCAAGTTCTTGCATCTTCCAAAATATATCTAAGATAGCGCAGTGGCTATGATGATGGACTTTTACACAGGAGGTTCCGGTTCGATCCCCAAGAGGTAAGAAAAATGTTTGTGTTTTAATTATTTCCAATACATTAATCAATAAATAATCTCATATGATATATTAGTCCAGTCAATGAAGCATTTGACTCGGAAAAAATCGCCGGAAAGCTGGATTTTGGTATATAGCTTCCTCATTGTGTTCTTAAGAAATTGTCAAAAGTCCCCATCGATATGACCGCCGCTAACAATTTTACGGGGGGTTGAAGGCCCCCAAAATGGTTTTTCAAGAATAACTCCCAAATGGTAACTTATACAAAAAATGTGTCGAAGACTAATTTGTAGCTTGGAATATTTCCTACAAAAACGTAGAACATTTTTTTTTCATACAAATAACGGTTTTTGGAATAAACCATTCAGAAGAGTTAAGAGTTTTACTTTTCTATGTAGTTGGGCGACTTAATTCCAAAATTGTGCATTTTGTGATAAAAGCATCAATTTTTTATTTATTATTGGTACATTATATGGACATGATTTTAAGATATCGGTTCACTCTATTTGTCTATCCCTTTAGGTGGGAGGGGCAAATAAAAAAAAATTCTAAAATATAAAATGAATATAAAAACACAACGGCAACACTTACAATATTATGTTATATTAAGATGTAGATTTATTGACCAATTTGATTTGTATTATATAAAGTAAATGTAATAAATCTTTGCTAAAATTATTGTGACCAAAACATCCGAAGGAAAACATATTTTCCAATCAACATAAAATTATGTTATAGCTTATCTTAAAGCCAGATATTCATTCTTTATGTATGTTTTTAAATGAAGTTATTTAAGTGCTCAGTTTTTGAATAAATGATTTTTAAACTTAAAATTAAAAAAAAAAATTGAAAAAAAAAAATAATAATAATTTTGGTAATTTTCAATTTTCTCAAAAACTAAAAGACTAACGACCATCTGGTTTTTAGCGTTCGACTGAAACATATTAAGAGTATAAAAAATTCTATCCCAAATTAGTACTTAATAACGAAAAATTTTGAAAAAAAAATTATTAGGTATTATTTTTTTTTCAAATTTTATTTTTAAAATTTTTGAGTTTAAAAATCATTTATTCAAAAACTAAGCATTTAAATAACTTCATTTAAAAACATACATAAAGAATGAATAACTGGCTTTAAGATAAGCTATAACATAATATTGTAAGGGTTGCCGATGTGTTTTTATATTCATTTTATATTTTAGAACAATTTTTTTTTAATTTACCCCTTCCACCTAAAGGGGTGGACAAATAGTGTCCAAATAATGTCCATATAATGTACCAAAAAAAATCAAATGGATCTTTTATCAAAAAATGCACAATTTTGGAATTAAGTCGCCCAACTACATAGAAAAGTAAAACCCTTAACTCTTCTGATTGGTTTATTTCAAAAACCGTTATTTGTATGAAAAAAAATGTTCTACGTTTTTGTAGGAAATATTCCAAACTACAAATTAGTTTTTAACACTTTTTTTGTACAACTTACCATTTGGGAGTTATTCTTGAAAAACCATTTTGGGGGGCCTTCAACCCCCCGTAAAATTGTTAGCGGCGGTCATATCGATGGGGACTTTTGACAATTTCTTAAGAACACAATGAGGAAGCTATATACCAAAATCCAGCTCTCCGGCGATTATTTCCGAATTTAGCTATTTTTTTCGCTTCATTGACTGGACTATATACTTTCAGGTAAAAAATAGATATACAGGAAGAAAACACTTAGAAAAAAATTGGAAATAAAATATATAATTTTTATTTTATTTTTTACTCCCTCGGTAAGAGCTGTATTATCTGCTTCTAATAGGTTTATAAAAGCCATAGAGTTCGATAGCACATAGCGTTCGATAAGACCTCGTATAGATCTGACAAACACTTGTTATAGAATCTCAAACTTTTAAAAGAACTGCTCATGGTACCTGTACGAAGATGTACCGAAGTCACTTTAGAAGTTTAAAAAAGGTTCTTTGAGCCTCTATAATGTTCTCCTTTTTATGTTTAACGAGGTTTTACAGATTTCTTACAGAAGTTAGAAAGCATTTTCAGTTAAATCTAATCGAAGCTGAAATGTTAGTTGGGAGGTCAAACCTCTCGTTCACTGAAGAAAAGATTTAGAGACCATCAGCTGGATGTTCAAAACAAAACAGAAAAAACAGCTTTCGCAAAACATGTACACCTGGAGAATAGTGCAATGGGAAGAGGGAGGAGAAACTAAAAATAACACGGAGTAATGACAGACAATATATCCCTATTAAAAGAAATGCAGGGTTTTAGGCAATTGAATGTTTGGGAGTCAATTTATATAAACAAACTACATAACGTAACGCTGAACGACAACTGTGGGTTTGCTGACTCATCGCTGGTCAAGTTATGTAAAGAAGCCAGCTGATCTCTATGTTCAATATTTATTTTTCTTTTATATAAACTTTTAAGCTTTCAAGCAATTTTTCAATTTTTGGTGTTTTTTCATTTAATTTGACAATATGTTATGTAAAAGCTTTTTTATTCTTTGTATTTAATAAAGTTTGTTGATTTTAGAGCTTTTTGTAAATGGTAATTCAAATGTAAGTCGATTGTGATCCGATGATGGCAAACTAGCCGAAACGCGTCATTAAAATAAATAAAAATTTAAAAAACAAGACTATAAGGCGTTTTTATTGACTTTTTTATCAATATAATTTTGTAAGTGTTGCCGATATTATGTTTTAATATTCATTTTTTATTAAAATTTTTTTTTTTTTATTTGCCACTCCCATCTAAAGGGGTGAATCAATAGAGTGGGCCGATATCTTAAAATCATGTCCATATAATGTACCAACAATGAAAAAAATTGATGCTTTAATCACAAAATGGACAGTTTTGGAATTAAGTCGCCCAACTACATAGAAAAGTAAAACCCTCAAGCCTTTTGATTGGTTTATTTCGAAAATAGTTATTTGCACGAAAAAAAAGTATGTTAATTTTTTTTTGTAGAAAATATTTCAAGCTACAAATTAGTCTCCAGCATTTTTTTTTACAACTTACAATTTGGGAGTTATTCGTGAAAAACCATTTTGGGGGCCTTCAACCCCCGCTAAATTGTTGGTTGCGCTTATATCGATGGGAAATTTTGACAGTTTCTTAAGAATCCATGAGGAAGCTGTATACCAAAATCCAGCTTTCCTTCGATTATTTCCTAATTGGGCTGTTTCTATTGCTTCATTGACCGAACTACTTCTACAAGTGAAAATAAAGAAATCCTTTAAAGAATCAATTTTTGTTTGTACCTACTTATATAAAAGTACCAACCTACATTATGTACGTACAATGTACATACATAAATGAAAATTTTTATTCAACCGGCACAAAAATCCTCAAAAGACAAATAATATCATAAAGAAAAAAAATAAAAATCCATTTACTGAAACAAAAATGTACTTGCACCAACGATCACCCAAATAAAGGATGAAGCAAAAAAATTAAAAAAAAATCCGCCGCCAATAAGACTTCCCTTAAAAACATTATATATATAATATATAATATAAAAAGCAGTATATTGTGATATTGTTAAGAGAATGCAATTTTAAATTGAATCCAGATTGCATCTTCGCTCTCGCTTCCATAGCAATACTTAGCAACATGTTGTCGTATCTGTTATTAGATGCGGAGCGTTAAATTTCGGATGGAACTTATACAGTTTAGACTGAAAAATTGTAAAAAAAATATATAATTAACCATAAATTGATTAAACAACTTCTGAAATTGTTTTGACAACAATGCGATATACATTATCCGATTTCTTAAGAAAATCTCAATTTATGAGAAAAAAAAAAATTGAAAATCGTTGGAGCGATTTTTTCTTAAATATATAAAATTTTGAAAAAATTCAAAAATTAATTTAAAAAAATATCGAAATATGGAATTTTCAAAAAATAATTTTGAAAATTTGTTTAAAAATCAATAATTTATTTTTTTGAAAAATTTGGTAGGTATGCAATATTATTAGAACTTATTTGAATCTTTTGTGCAAAAAATTCATTAAAATCAGTTCAACTGATAATGAGATAACCGAAAATCAAAAAAATAGTTCTATGAGAGATACCATTTTTAAACCGTAGAAAATTTTTTTTTTCATTAATATGGTAGATCGTATAAATATTAGGACACACAAAAATTTTAATCAAAATCGTAGGCGTCGTTTTTGAGAAATATGAGATTTTCAATACCGGTTTTAAAACATTTGTACCGTTATTTTTGGTTATAAGAATATTTTTAGTTAAATATCTGCTAGACCATGTTAAAAAACTGCTGGGTACCAAGTTTAATAAAAATAGACCGAGTCGTTTTAAAATTATTAAGTTCTCAAAAAATATTTTGAAACTTTTTTTAAAAATCTAAAAAAGATTTTTTTGAAAATTTTGGTATAAAAAACTTTTTCAAAAATTCTCCAAAAAAAATGGTGATTATCAGTTCAACCGTTTTTGAGAAAGTGGAAAATAAAAACAATGGTTCTATGGGAGGTACCCTTTCTAACCATTTCGGAAATTTTTTTCTACAAAATGGTGCCCTTTTTGAAAAAAAAATTACTGAATTTTTTTTTAAGTTGTAGGCTCGTTTTTGAGAAAAATAAGATTTTCATTTTTTAGTAAAAAAATTTTTATGGCAGGTACCGTTGTTTTTGGTCTTAAAAAAAAGAAAAAAATGGGTGGGGATAATGCCAAAAAAACGCTAGGTACCAACTTTGACGAAAATCGACCGACCCGTTTAGGTTGCAGCCGAAGGGACAGACAGAGAGACAGACAGACAGACGGACAGAATTGCGAGACCCACTTTTTTCAACTTCGCTATCATCGTAATGTCAACTTGGATCCAAATCCCGAGTTCGATTTTTTTTTTTTACGAATCCATAACTTGCCATATATGTAGTTCCTATACATATATCGCAAGTAAAAATTAATGAAAATTGAAATGTTCAAGTTAAGATAAATGTTTGCTGGGCTGTTACACCCTCCCCTTTTGTCGGCTAAGGGGGGGGGGGGTAAAAAGGTATTCGCTATATATAGAGAACCATTCTTAATTCTCTATAATTTTGCTGTACAAACTATAACCGAGAAATCAAAAATAAGGAAGTTAAGTTATAAAATAGAATAACGTTTTCAAGAAAAAAATCAATTAACTTTTGTTGATTGATTAAATGATAAAACGTTTGTATTTTTTTAACTAAAACTTTTTTATTTTTGAGAATTTAAAATTTAATTAATTACCTACATACATTATGTAGGTACCTTTAACTTACATACGACATGTTTTCCGACGAAAATTTGTTCAATTTTTATTAAATATATGTACCTTCATCCTCCATACATTATATATGTACATTCTACAATGTACATTGCACATAAATATGCATTTTAAATTTTTCAAAAAATAGATAATATATATAATATGTAGGAGTGGATCAAAAGACAACCGCTTGTTATAAAATAATAATTGAAAGATTTGAAAATAACTGCTTGAGTATATAGTATTTAAAAAAAAACAACTGCTTTAAGTGACTTCCGAATTGGGGATAATATTAATTAGTGCCTGTTTACAAAGGCATTTTACTGAAGGGCGCATCCAGTGAGATAGGTAGATTTTATGTGTGTAGAAACGAGAAGGATTTTGGGATGGAATTTACCCTTCTCGTTTCTACGCACACATAAATCTACCTGTCTCACTGGTTGCGCCTTTCAGCAAAATGCCTATGTAAACAGGCACTTAGAATTTAGAAATAATTTAGAAAATTTAAATTTTAAAGTACATGTTGATTTGACCAAAATAAATTAAGTGAATTTAGACAAAGTAGTTAAAAGTAGTTACCTATAAGTAATTCACAGATGATGATTATGTTGTACTTCTACATACATCCATCCTTAGATTTTCATTCGCCTCGAATGATGGTTTCTATGGGCGTTTTTCTTTTTTAATTCAAAGTAGAGCTCTGAACAGTGCAGCGTCTGAACACTCCGAACATACTCTGAGCAATCTCTGAACAGAGCGTGCTTTGCTCTGAGAGTTCAGATTTATTTAAAGAAACACGCTTCACCAGCTGTCACTTTTCCATTTGTCATTCACAGTTGTCATTTTCTATTCAACTCCGTTTGCTTTGCTCTATCAATTTATTCTGAGCTCATAGAGCGCGCTCTGAATATGCTCAGAGCGAAAAAAGAAACACAAAATTGGAGCTCTGAATGTTCTGAGTTAAAAAAGAAACACGATTTATTTTGGCAGACTCTGCTCTGAACTAAAAAAGAAAAACGCCCTATAGAATTCATGCATGATCTTTATCAATTTCATTTTGACTTTGATCTCGTTTTGCCATGGTTTCCAGGCTTGTCAGATTGTGCGATTTACCGCCAAACAGGCGATTTAAAATTTCATTTGGCGACACGAAAATCGGATTGGCGATGTACCATCAAAAAGGCGATTTTTAGTTTTTGGCGATTTGAATTTTGATATGAAAAAAGGTCCAATTGATACATTGTAGCTACATTGAATTTACATACATTGAATTTATTCAAGAAGACTAGGTAAACAAAGGCGTAATTTTTTTCTTTAATTTTAAGTTTTTGAATTGTTTTGTTTTAGTTTTTTTTGATGAAAGGTTTTTTGATGTAAAAACTACAAATTGCGAAATTTTATTTCATTTTTGAATTTGATGATTTATTGGGTGGACAATTTTGAAATTTGGCTATTTTTTGGCGACTTAACTTTTACATTTGGCGATTCGGCTTTTTCAAACCTGACAACCACCGTTTCATGTAACCATGGCTTGATGTCGTCTGGTTTGGCCCCTCATGCGGTGATCATTTCTTCATATCTTCCAATTTTATTCTTTGACACAATTTCGTATCGACGTATAGCGTTTTGGCGATATCTATATTCCAGATTTCTTACGCTTTTTGTATTTAGGTTCATTGAAAATTCCTTTTTCATGGCCATTTCTACTGATGAATTTTCTGATGGGTTATAGTTTTTAATTATATCGACAATTTCTGGCATAAAATGAAGAGGTGTTCAGTTATAACTTCCTCTAATTTGATATTCGTGATGCTTCTTTCTCATCGTTTTCACCATGAAATGTTGCTTTGTCAGCCACTACATTAATCTCTACGTTCAATTTGAATTAATCTGTGCTCAGCAACGTTTTGAACATGTATTGAAGCACTTTAAATCAGCTTTGCAATCACGAAGTTGATGCTCAGAATAACCACAATCAGCGTTGCCATAAATGCAGATTTTTCTGCATTTTGCAGTCTTTTCTGCATTTCGAAGACTTCCAAAATCACGAAATCTGCATTGCAGATTTTGTCTCAAATCGTTAAACAAAAATTGGATTACTTACGCCCATATTATTCACTGGATACATTCAGATTGAAACTTAAATATGTATTTACATTGAATTTGTATACTTTACATCTGGATTAAAGTTTTAATCTGGATGTATCGAGTGAATTAATGGCATAATGCTTTGTAAAGATTATATCAAAATAAACAGCAAAAACTGTACAGATTAATTATACTACATATATGTACAAAAATAATTTAGAAACAATGTGATTTAAAGTTGTAGGTAGATACTATACATCAGTAAGGTATAGTTTACGAACATTTATGCTGTTCATTGCCTGTAACTTGGCCAATAATATAATTGTAATGTCAATAACGTAATGTTGATTTTTCATCAACATCTGCATACTGACCGATCTGTTTCATTTTATATAAACGTCTTCACTAAAGTTTTCTTCCCTTTTCATTTTCCGACTTTAAAGACGATGATAAATGTTTGCTTTGCATATTGTTTTACCGAATTCAGATAACAATACATTTTTAAATTCTTCATGCGATTAAAAAAGAACACGTCCTCATAAAACATCTAACATATCCTGATTACTGCTTTCGAGCAACTAAAAGTGTTTATAAATACGACTAGTTCAGCAAAGAACCGATTATAAAGATTATAACCGATATGAATTAGAGATAATTTAGAAAATTGATATATTAAAGTATGTAAAATGTACATTGTTGATTTGATCAAAATAAATGAAGTGAATTTATGCAAAGTAATTATAAGTAATTCACAGATGATTATATTGTACTTCTACATATTATATTATATCTATAAACTTTTGTGCTATAAACACATACCAACCTATGATTAATTAATCTATTCCTCTAAATTTCTCCATTAAATCATAGACACAAATTCATTCAATATTTTTCTATTTTTAAGAAGCATTGAAACTGGTACCTATTCTGTGGCGTTTTCAATTTTCTTAAATAAAATATTGACAATATTGACACAGCACGTATTGTTTTCTTTTTGGATTGAAAACAGTCAACAAAGTATAATATGTCTAAATAATTATTGGATCACACAAGTAATAACGAAACAAAGAAAGATACATAGGTCCTCCCCCAGTAAAATAAACGAAATCTGATTACGAATACAATGTAGTTAACCTCTTAAGCCCCTAGTCTGACACCCTTAACGACTGGTAAATAACAAGGAGTGGAAAGAACAAAACCTTAAACCACCCTCGTTTGTGTGTTTCTGTGTCATTTACGTTCCCCTGATACTATACTCAGAAGGACGAGTAACCTCATGCTTATTTACTAACCATCAAATAAAATTAAGAAACAAAGATGAGCAAGTAGTTTAGGAAGTGCATGTTTAAAAGAGGAGTGATATGTACCGAATAATACGTTCGACACGTGACTACAAACAGAATCACAAAGGAGCAAATCAAATGTTAAATTCGACTCTATCTAACCATTTTTCAGTAACATTTCTGCACTGGCTACTGGCTCACACACAAATTCAATTTTTTGTCTTTGTGGAACTAACGAAATGAAAATATTTGCACATGGCTGGGCATGAATGCACGTGCAAACTGAGGCGTTATCAAATATTTTCCTCCGACAAACACGTGGCCTATATAAAAAAAATATTTTCTCTCGGTTTAACTGGTGGATATTTTGCTCTTTTTGTGTTACTTAAAAAGAGTGTTGATGCTGAAAATTAATATCTAATTACGCTTATTTAACGTTTGTAGAAAGTTTATTAAAGTTTAGCCAAAACCCACTCATGCTTACAAAATAATATGTAGGTACGGTTGATCCAACAAACTTACTCTTCTGGTTCAAATCTATAATGTGGCATAGCAAATATAATGGCCTATAATGGTGGAAGCTACCGACTGCTTATTGCTTAATAGTTAATATTGTTTAATAAAAAAGCAAAATGCAGTCTTTGTTTTTAATGTTTTTTATTGAATATTCGCCGACGCGACGTTTCGATTCTGGTTGGAATCTTCTTCAGGGATGTATAAGTAATATCGACTGTGTTTTCTTTACAGACACAGTCGGTATTTTTTTTACAGACACTGTCGATATCAAAGGGCGCGGTAGTACCCAGCCAAGTTTTGGCACTACACCCTTTTTACAAGAACAAACTCAGGTGATTTTCGACCCCAGTCAGGGGCCCTGCTATGTAACTTGCTTCTACTTTCGAATCCATTCGAAAGTTGTTTTCAATGCTTATTTTAAGTGGTAATATGTATGACCCAAAAATATAAAATTGTCCATATTTGTAGTAGTTTCTCAAAAATAAAATAATACCCCAATTTGTTTTATCTATATTTTTTTTTTTTTTTTATTATACAATACCCCAATTTGCCAGCACCCAGCACTACGGCGTATAAACAGTGAGGTATGTATAGGGGGCATGCTGCCCCCCCTCGCAACCCCCCTGCTAGGGAACACTATAGAATTTGGGGTAGGTGCCATTATCCATATTCTTTAAATGCAAAAGAGAATTTGCATACACCCAGCCTCGCACCTACCCCAAATCCTATAGTGTGCCCGAGCAGGAGGTTGCAGAGGGGCAGCATACCCCCCATACATACCTCACTGTTTATACGACGTAATGCTAGGTGCTGGCACTGTATTTATGTGAGCAAGCATTAAACAAGGTATAGGTATGTTCTTTATTTCTCGATTAGTGAATTTTCATAATACTTTTTGTGAAAAACAATGATGTTTTAGCATAAACAAGTAAATTATGGAAAATGAAACCCTAAAACATTTTTCAAAATAAAATGAAATTAGACCCCAAATTTAATGTTAGGATAATATTTCCTTGGGGTCTTATTTCATTATGAAATAAGGGGTCTTATTTCATATGAAATAAGGCCCCAATAAAATAATGAAAAAAGCCCCAAAAAATGAAATAACACCCCAAAATTGAAAAATGTTCGCTGTTGTTGTTTTGCATTCAATGATTTGGGGCTTTATTTCATTTTGTTTTTGGGGTCTTATTTCCTGGGGCCTAATTTCGCAGAGCCCATACATACAACATACAAAGCTGGGTTTTGACGGCTTAAGATGATTATAAAATACTAGCTAGCAGTGGCGTACGGCGGGGGGCTGAGGGGGCTCGAGCCCCTCCCCCTATCGAAATTACATTTTATACTACTATTTATTTATAATAATATCGACGTATATTTTTATTTATTTTTATTTATATCTATGTATATCTACATATATTATGTATTATTATCTGACAAAAATTGTAAGTTGTAAATTTAATATTTTCAAAACGGTTCGATTTTTGTTTCTATCGGGGTTATTAACAGCTGTTTGTCGTAACCCAAAACGTTTGTCACTTAAAGTTTCCTTTTTAGGAGGTCACAACCTTTTAATTGAGACATATCGTCGTCTGAGTTCTATCTTGTTCAATAGACTAATTTTGGCGAAATTGAGTTAGATATGCAGTCATACTAATTTGCGGATTTCGTTTGGTGAAATCCGGTTTTTTAAATTTCTTTTCGTTTTCAAATTATAGAGATCCATTTTGTTCAATAAACCATTTTTCTTACAACTTTGAATTTATTTTTTGTTCATAAACAACTAAAAAAATTGTTTGTATTGTATGGGATTAAATTCAATACACTTTAAAGAGAAGCATTTTTTCTATTTTGTTCAGTGTCAACAAAAGTGGGTATTGCCTTTTGGTGCCTTTGAGAGATTGTAGACATATTCGATATCAGAAAAGAGATATTCTATCAATGTATTACAAAACCAATCAAAGCGCCGATTTCCAAATACTGAAAATACGTAAAAATATAAGAAATTCTACCCAAAATTCCTTATTATGTGTAATGTTCAACGTTTTTACAAAAACATTTATTCTTCATATCCACTTATGTTTGCCAAACAAAATATCTTTGACTATGACAAATATTCAAAAAAAAAATATTTATAATCCAAAAATAGATAATTTTAAAGTGTAAATTGATCTGCTGGTGTGACAGGGTTTGAAGTGTTTTTAAAAGGCATCATATATTTTATCACCGACAGAGAAACTATTGCCAAACTCTATTTTGAAGCTTGTATTTTATAAATATGTATTATTCAATATAGTTTTGTCATGGGAAGAACCTGTCCATCTTGCTACTATAATATCCAATATTTTGGGTTTTGCACTCACTACAGTTTACATATTATTTAAAAAAAAACTGATGTTTTCTATTCCTGAAATGTTACTTATTTCCATTTTAAGCCTAGTCTTCACCTCCCATGAAATGAAAAATAAAACCATTTTAAAATAAAACCTAAAATTCAATATGAACCCATAATTAATTCTTCACGTGAATTTTTTATACACAGTTTGAAAGTAGAGCTCCCTATTACACGGATAATTAAAAACACGGATACACGTGTTCTTATAATATCCGGATTTGAATCCGTGTATTTCGTGTATCCGTGCATCCGTGCGTCCGTGTGTCCGTGTATCCGAAGATCCGTGTATTTTAAATAATCCAATCATCATTGGAGAGGGCCAAATTTATGGGATTTTTTTGATAAAAATACGACAACGACTTGGTAGTCGAATCTGTCAGTGGATTTAAATTTAGAATTATTTAATTTTTTCTTTAAAAATCGATTTTTTTTGGAAAATCACCAAAAATAAAGATCTATAATAATCATTATCCCTCAAAATTTTGAGCTTGTAAGCCTACCCCTTGAAAAGATAAAAATCAAAAACCATTCCGTGTATTAAGAAACCGTGTAATAAAGATCCGTGTATGCTTAATATCCGGATACACGGATATTAAGCAAATAAATACACGTGTTTTGAGAGAACGGATTTTTATTTGCGTGTAATAATTACACGCAGTCCGTGTACCCGTGTTTTTCAAATACACGGACTGAATCGTATGCTCCATTTGAAAGTTTGAAATTTCTACTACTCACTTTGAATGAAAAAAAAAATAAATTGTAAATTATTTAATAAAATACCTAGTCCATAAAACCAAATATAAGACGAGAGTTATCAATTATCATAGAATTAAGAAGGTACCCTGCACCCTTCGAAAATTCAAATCATCAATTTCAATCATTGATATTTTTCAAAAATGTCCATCTACCTTTAAAAGCATTCAAAAGTTTAAAACCGATCAAAAATAAAAAAAATATATTCAAAATAGAAAATGAATATACAAACACAACGGTAACACCTACAAAAACATGTTATATTTTTTTCAAAAACAGTCATTTATTTTTTAACTATGATTTTAAATTTAGTTATTTTAGTGCTTAGTTTTTGAATGAATGATTTTTAAACTTTTAATTTTTCGAATAAAATACAAATAAAATTCGAAAAATCAAGTTTAAAAATAATTTATTCATAAACAAAGCACTTAAATAACTTCATTTAAAAACATAAAGAATGAATTGCTGGCTTTAAAAAAAGCTTTAACATAATTTTGTAAGTGTTGCCGATATGTTTTAATATTCATTTTTTATTTTAGAAATTTTTGTTTTAATTTGCCTCTCCCATCTAAGGGGGTGAACTAATAGAGTGGGCTGATATCTTAAAATCATGTCCATATAATGTACCAACAATGAAAAAAATTGATGCTTTAATCACAAAATGGACAGTTTTGGAATTAAGTCGCCCAACTACATAGAAAAGTAAAACCCTCAACTCTTCTGATTGGTTTATTTCGAAAATGGTTATTTACATGAAAAAAGTATGTTAATCTTTTTTGTAGAAAATATTTCAAGCTACAAAATAGTCTCCAGCATCCCTTTTTTTACAACTTACAATTTGGGTGTTATTCGTGAAAAACCATTTGGGGGCCTTCAACCCCCCGTGAAATTGTTGGTTCCGCTTATATCGATGGGGAATTTAGTTTCTTAAGAATCCATGAGGAAGCTGTATACCAAAATCCAGCTTTCCTTCGATTATTTCCTAGGTAATTGGGCTGTTTTTGTGGCTTCATTGACCGAACTACTTCTACAAGTGAAAATAAAGAAATCTTTTAAAGAATCAATTTTTGTTCGTACCTATTCATACCTATAAAAGTACCTATCTACATTATGTACGTACATACATAAATGAAAATAATTATTAAACCGGCACAAAAATCCTCAAAAGACAAATAATATCATAAAGAAAAAAAATAAAAAGAAAAATCCATTTACTGAAACAAAAACAACAAAAATGTGCTTGCACCACCGTTCTCCCAAATAAAGGATAAAGCAAAAAAATAAAAAAAAATCCGCCGCCAACAAGGCTACCCTTATCATTCCTTCGCTTAAAAACATTATAGTATATGTATATTCATACGTCAATCTATATTCAAAGGACAACAAGAAAAAAGCAGTATATTGCGATATTGTTAAGAGAATGCAATTTTAAATTGAATCCAGAGAGCATCTTCGCTCTCGCTTCCAAAGCAACACTTAGCAACATGTTGTCGTATCTGTTATTAGATACGGAGCGTTAAACTTTGGGTTCCCTTTTTTGTACTGGATGCCACATCTTGTTATTATATTATCTTTGGTATTACCAAAGATTATAATACCAAGATGTCGCATCCCATACAAAATATTGAAATCCAAAAATTAAAGGCTGGGTAATATGCGATCCCACAACATGTTGCTATTTGTCAAATGTTGCTTTGGCCAGTATAAAGAGCTAGAGCGAGAGATCTCTGCCTGTATTGACGACTGGAGAGGGTACTCTAGCGGGAAATTTTAGAAACCTTGAAGCGATATCAGATGACACTATCTGTTATAAATCGTATGTGATTTGTGTAGTGCTGATAGAAAATTATTTAATTTAAATAAAAAAACAATTTAAGCAGAAACCAAAGCCCTTTTTAAAAAAAAAAGTTTATCTTTGAATTAAAAACAATTTTATTCTTAAAATCGAAGTGTTTCCTTAAGTTTCTTTTCAAAAACAAAACCCAATGATTCGAATTCATGTTGGCCATGAGATATGGGTGATTCCCTGCCAACTGTGATTTTTTAAATTTCAATTTTGCTAAAATTAAAAGTCATTGAAAATCAATTTTTTTTTATTTACTACAACTTTTAAGGAACAAAAAATATCGTAAAAAGTACTAAATCTCGAAGGCATGATGCTGACACTGATTTTTTATTTTTGAATTTTTAAACGTTTTTATTCATTTTGACAATGTTTTTGGTGAGTTTCTTAATTCCCTCTTACGTTTTAACGTTTTCAACTTTGAAAGCCAATGTTACTATCAAAATTGTATGTTTTTTAGTTTTTGAAATTTGTTTTTTGAGGTTGGAGTCTTAATTTTTATGCTAGGTTATAACTCAACATTTATTGCACGGATTTGTTTTTATATGTTTTGTCCGAAGTATTGGTACCATTCTTAGTAAAAAAATAATAAGATTTTTAGCAAAATTGCCTAAAATCATTTAATTTACGTATACCACGGTACTGACACCCACGGTACTGAAATTTAGGCTTTAATATAACCTCATATCTCAAAGCTTCTGATAAAAATTAAATCTTATATAATTTAAATTTATATGACTGCAAAAGAAATACAATATTCTAAAACTCACCCCAAAAAAGTTCATAGCACGCTTGGATAACACTACCACGGTACTGACAGGTAATTTTGTGACACACGACTTTAGAATAAAAACACTTCACTCTTACAGCAAAATTACGTTAGTAAAATAAATTGACTTTTGTAAACAAGAAATAAATAGTTCCTCTTTGAAACGGTACCACACAAATGCCATCAAACTAAAAACAAAATGGCGGTTCAGCTGGAAATTTTTCGAATTCAAAAATAAAATGAAATCCAGGGACACCTTTCCATTATTATTATTTAATTCGAGAGCAAATATTTTGACTTGATATTGTCAAAATGTAATCAAGCAACTATTGTACTCAAACTTCTCTGAGGACAATATTTTTATTCAATGATGTATTTTAATAGAAAATAGTAGATTTAATTGGAAAAACAAGGATGGGACATGCCATGGTACTGACATTTTGCGTATACTTTTACATGCCAAGGGGAAAGGATAGCAAATTTTTAAACAATATGTAATGTAAATTGAAGTACAAAATTATTTCCACAATTCAAACCAGAAATTCATAAGAAAATTTTACCTTAAGTTACAAATAAAGCCCTGGACCCATGTTCTGTAACTCGGCGATAACTTTTCGAGGCGAGAAACGGCGAAAAATGGAACAAAACTCATAGGAATCCTATGGGTTTTGTTCCATTTTTCGCCGTTTATCGCCTTGAAAAGTTATCGCCGAGTTACATGGGTCCTGGACCCATGTTCTGTAACTCGGCGATAACTTTTCGCGTCGAGAAACGGCGAAAAATGGAACAAAAATAGAACAAAACTCATAGGAATCCTATGGGTTTTGTTCCATTTTTCGCCGTTTATCGCCTCGAAAAGTTATCGCCGAGTTACAGAACATGGGTCCTGGACACAAAGAATCACAGTTGGCAGAGAATCACCCATATGTACAAAATATTTTTCTTGCAAATTCATAGTTGTTTCCACAAGGGAATAAGTTAAATCGTGAAAATATCAAAAAAGCAACGAAATATACTTTGTGCTGTGAAGTTTAATTCGGAATAAATAAAAATTATTAAAATATGTCTACCCAAATTCAAATCAAAGCTGTATGAATAATTATTTTTGAAATTCTTGAGAATCGAAATTTTTTTTTATCGCAATTATATTCTTTTTCCTAAGACGGATAGCAGAATACGAAAATTTAAGCGAATGTTTTGCAGAACAGAGCTGTAAGTATTTTTCGTTTTTGTTAATCGTGTTATTGTGTTAGAAAACTGGAATTTTTTCACTTAATGGCTTCACAAACTCTGCTCTGCAAGTGGAGCATCGTTTGACTTCATAAGCTGTACACTTATCCGTTTTTTTTTTTTATTCCATAGAATGTCTAAATATGTAAAATATTGAATGTAGGTACTTGCGTAGGTCAGCTGTCAACTAGCTGAAAATTGTTTTTTTCTTTTTGTTTGCGTTTGGGGTTTTTTTCTTTGGAGAATTGAAATTATAAATAAAGAAATAATGTTAATAAAGCCATCTTAGTGTACCTTGATGACGATAAAACAAATTTAAGTCTTAAAATTAATTATTTTACCTGAATGTAAACTCACGGAGTTGTTATGGCGGCCAGTTTGTTATATCGCTTAAACAGTGCTTTTTTTGCCACCAGGTATCGCAACATTTCTAGTCGTCAATACAACTTAAAATTTGAATTCTCTTCAAAATGTATAACTCAATTCTCAAGGGCAAAAGTATTTGTTGTTTTTGTCTTTCGTAGGAATAGTATGAATCAGTGTAGCCGGAGAGAAATATTATAAGGTAGTACTGCAGCCAAAAAAGAGGAGTATTTTTAAAAAAATAGTAGTACTGAAATTTTTTTAGTCTTCAAAAACAATTTTTTCAAAGTTGCAAAATAGCAACTTGAACAGTACATACTTTTTTGCTTTAAACCATCAATTGAAACCGTGAAACCAAAAAATAATAATCTTGAATATTTTTTTGGTCACCGTATTTATTGAAATTGGGTTGCTGTTAATATTTACCGAATTATGTGCACACTGCACATTCATTGATAAGCCATTGCAATTAGCCTTGAAAGACTCCCTTTTAGATCTATATGAGGACCCAAGTAACATTTTAATTGTTTAAAAGCATTAACAGCACTTCCAGAGCTAATCTTAAAGCTCGTTTGTTTTAGAAGTAGCTGTATGTCGTTTTCCATTGGACGTTCGGAAGCGTCCAGAATCAAAAAGAACTCTTCTGAAACCATTCCATTGGCAAAAAAAACTGTCAACCGACGCTTCTCAGAAGAAAATTTCGCTTCTCGATTTGAAATCAGAATCCACTCAAGAAGCACTAATACATTTCAACTTCAAAACAAACTCACTCAAATGTCAAAAGTAAACATCGGACTCTGTTTGATTGTATGCCAGTTCGATACATGAAATGTTCACGATGATTCACCAATACAATGAAAAAATTTCTAAGTTGAGTAGAAGAATGCTAACTTTGTTCCATTGGATTTCAGAATGAGTTAATCCCTGAGTGAAACCAATGGAAAACGACATTAGATACATCTTTAGAGCTAACGTCGACATGACTTGCAGCTAATTCATTGAGTTTGAGAGCTCTTATTTGTTCTTGAGAAGCTTGTTATTAGCGGCGAGTGACTCTGAAGGTATATGGTATATAATTTTAAAGAACTACTCGGAAGAATTTTGTTTGTATTGGTTTGAGTAAAATGTAAGTACATAATATGATAAAAAATATAAACACAGGCACGCTGTAATACAACTATCTATAGAATAAATATGAATCGTTTGAAAGTATGTTTGATGAATAATTTGGAAGATATGCAAATTATAATTTCCTACGAAAATAAATAATAAAAGAAGTTAATATTTTTCGGTTAAATGTTAGCGAATTTCATGTGCGAATTAAATTTTTTCACAAACGTATTGCCGGTACTTTGCTGAATTAAAACGCGCCTTCGAAATTCTGAATATTAAGCTGCCAAATAAAAAAAAATTAATAACTAGAAAAATTAAAATTCTTAAACATAATTTTTTGAAAGCCGAAATAAATCCGTTTTGAAAAAAAAATGTAATTTCGTGGGTTTTTAAGTGAAAGTTTTTTTAATTGAATACAAACAAATATTGCATTAATTTTCTTTCTCGCCGCCATATTGTCAAATCTCTATATTTTTGATTGTTCTAAAGCTGCGATGTTAATTACTTTTGATATCGAGCTATTATACCAATTAAAGATTTGCTCTCTGTTATTCTGGAGCTAGTTTTAACAAGATGATATTTTTTCTGTTTTTATATTTTTTATGAAATAAAAAGGGTGTTTCAGAAATTTAAAGTTACGGGAAGTGCATAATTAATAAAAAAAAATTGTTTTTATGACCGAAGATTTTTATTTGAAGAATATTTTATTGTACTTTAAAACTTTAAATAAAAGCAATATTCGCTTCAGAAAAAAAAATTACTGTTCTTTGGCTTTATAGTTAATTTACTAAGTGCTCAAGTCTCAAAACTGCTGAAATAATTTTAGCTTAGGGCCTTCTTCGCCTTTGGTGGCTAAATTAAAGTTTTTTATTTTAACAATTGTTTCATGATTTATGTATTTTAAATAATTAAAAAACTAAATATAGAATTTTTTCATGGTTCGTTGGAGATCCTGGTTTTCAGGTTAGTGTTTGAGAAGATATAAGCTAAGCCAAAATACTGTTTGAGAACAGTGAATTTTCTTGCAACTAACTAAGATGAAGCCTTTTGATAAAATGTCCATCAAATTATGAACAACAACAACATGCAAAATATGCATGGTTTAGCTAGGTTTTCATCATATCGTCGGTCTCATAAGCAGATCTCGTAATTCACAAATTTAAAATTTTTCAGGAGAGATGAAAATGTCTGCCAGACAACAGAGTAGTAGTTATTTAGAGTTTTAAGAGGGATATGAAATTTTCTAGGTTACTGCGCTGACAAATTTTCTATAAAATAGCATTCAATACTCATTTTCGCTAAAAGGTGGAGTTACGAGGTCTGCTTATGAGGCCGCCGATATACAATACGGAGGATCCAATTGGAAGTTAGAGCTCGGATGCACTAATGTTGACGAATTGAACATGTTTTTCTATTCGGAAGAATACATTTATTGGAAATGATATCCGCCCATCAATATCCAAGCAAATTTTGATCTAATTGAATATTGTTGATTACCAATTGTTAGTCTTTTAAAAAATTGTGTTTATCAGGAAGAAATTGTGCAAAAAACAGTATTTACTATCAATTTCCAATGAATTCTGAGTATTTACTTGGATGAATTTAGTATCTACTGAAAGTATTTACCAGCAAGTATGAACTAAATTTTATGCATACGAAATGAAGTAAATACTTTGAATCTAACCTTTTACTAAAAGTTATAGTTTTTACTTTAACCTTATACTTTAAGTACTTACTTCCGTTTTATGCATATCACCCAATATGTATAAAGTACATTGGCGCAAAGTTTTAAACATTTTAACGCGGCTCTACTACTACTTTGAAATGGGAGTCGGCTCTAAATAATAACTTTAGTATGAGAGTCGGCTCTTTGTAAATTTTAAACGACATAAAGTATACTTTAGCGTTAAAGAGGTCTTCTAACTTTAAAACCAGCAAAACGCTTATCTATCTTTTTAAAGTATGCTTTATCTGTGGGAAATTATCACTGCGAGTGTGAGTTACACAAACACAAATGCATCCACACAGGGAAGGCGTGCAGTTAGACAGCTAAATGCTGGGCACCCAAAGAAATTTTGATCTGTTTTGTTTTAGGATTGTTTTGAAATTTTAAATCGTTAAAATAGTAAAAAGCTTAGTAAATTAAAGAAACAAGTGATATAAAAATAATTAAAGTGATTACATGCAATACAAAAATGTACAAAAATAGGAAACTACACGCGGTGCTGCTGTAAAAACACCTACAACAAGCAGTGTAATTTTTGTTCATTTCACAGGTAAGCTGTGTCTCATATTCCACATAAAGTAAGTAAAATTACTCTGCACTTCGGGCGGTCAATGGATTTGAGCGCCTTCTCATTACCAACAAAAATTAATGCTACCCTGGACGAGAATTTCAATTTTCACAGATCGGGTTCAGCTAATTCCCGTGATTGAAGTGTATTTTTATTTTCAAACAATTTACTTTTTTATAGCAAAATGCTACGAAATATCAATTAAAAAGTATTCTCAGATAATGTATTAACCTAAAAAACATCACTTCACATTACTTTATGTGGAATATGGGACACAATCAGCCAGTGAAAAGAAAAATTTGAAAACTCCATATTTGAGGTGTTTTTACACGATTTAACGCAGCACCTCATGTTGTTTTATGTTTTTTTTATAAAATATTGCAAGTATTCACTATGTTAACTTTTATTTCAATTTTTTATTTAGTGTTTTCACTATTTTAACGTTTTCAAATCTCGAAACACTTCCCTATAGCTCGGCAAAATAACAGATTGGTCTCTTTTTGTTTTAACTAGAGTCGGGTTTATTGCTTAAAACAAGAACTGTTTAAAATTTTGCGCCACTAAATACAAGTGGATTTGCAAATAGCAAGGTATTTTGATTCATATTATATGAAGAAGGAATAAGGAAAGAAAGAAAAGAAGGATTCCGTTGACTAAAATCAACTCCATTTAATAATTCCTTGCAACTCATAATTGCATTCAATATATTTACCTCCAACACGTTACGTTATTTAAATTTAATGAGAAACAGTTGGAAAAAAACTCGTTCTGCCGCTGCGCTGCTATGCGAAAGACTAAACAAAGCACTTACAAAATCCCTTGTCAGAGGAAAAAGTTTTTCATAAAGGGCATTTTTTAAGAAAAATATCTCTTATCAAAATTTTTCTATTTCTAAAGAATTAAAAACCATAATTCGATTAAGTAGTGACAAAAACAAAAGAAAGATAGAAATTCCGTTTTTGACGACAGTTTGGAAGATAAAAGTGCTACCGAATTTACATACAATTTGAAGTGAATTTTTATATTAAGGTTAACATAACAAGTTACAAGGTGCAAGTGTAAGATATTTTAGGTCTTTAAAAAAAATAGGAGTACAAATGAGAAAGGAGGAGTACGGGAGTACGGAGGTGTCGAAAGTAGTACAGAACTCCTATGGGAGTACTTTTGGTAATGAATGATGTATGAATTGAAATTTTTATGAAGCGATGCCAGCCTTGTTGGTGGCGACTGGCGAGTGGAGGAGACTTAAGTCTCATGCGATGGTTGTTTTTGATGTGTTAATATATCTATACTGGCGGTAGGGTGAAAAAAACGTAACGTATCTTGTGATCGTGATAGTGATTCTGTGATTGTGATTCACGTTACGTTACGTATGTTTACACATCTTTTGTTTTTTGCTTATCATTGGTAATGGTGTGTATCTGTATAGATAGACATGCAGTCAGGCCTGGCAGAACAGCTTCAGCCCGAATGGGTAGTAGATGTAAGATTTAAAAGCTTAAATTCACTAATAAAAAAGCATCATAACATTTTTTCATTTTAAGTTTTGTATTTATTCTTTTGATGAAACATCAGTTTTTTTTAATGCGAAAACCGCACTTCGTTTGGAGTGTTTTGAAAGACATTTATTTAATAATTCATCCAAATTTAGATTTTCCGTGGGGTCGGAATAAACATGCAATATAGCAATATTGTTGAGCCGATCCTGCAGCTTTGTTGACCTAAGGTAAGATTTTAAACAACGAAGAACGGAGAAACTTCATTCATTTGAGCAAGATGATCCTGGGATTTTAATTAGCAACCGGAATCTTGCATTTAGTGATGATACTAATTTGATGGCCCCATGAAAAACAATACTAAGTGTATTTATTTATTTTCAGGAGAGACGTTTAAAGTTTGATTTTGCTTGGGATAAATGTCGAAATAAGGGAAGCGCCCAGCACATCAATAACATATTCTACTTTTTGAAGCGATTCCACAACACTGAGATCTGACATCTGCAAATCTTTGTTTAAGATTTCAATTCGGTCGAAAATCATCATAAAAACCTGACGCTTTGGCTGGTACCACACTGTCAGTTTCCTGATCTACCGAACAATAATGGAAAAATTGCATCAGCTGAGCATAGTTTGGTCTCACTGTCTTGAGGGATTTAATACGTACAATGAATCTGTGAAAGAGAAACAGAAATGGCTAGCTCAATAGAAGTTGATAAAGATGAAGATGAAGATGGAAAAGGACAACATAAATTTTTACCCTTTTCTATTTTTTTAATATTTTAAAATTAGGACGCAAAACACCCTGGTAGTAGAAAAAGAATATATATGTATCTTCCATAATTCAATGAGCAAATAAACTTTAAATTTAGTACCATAATACAAATAGTCAAAGGTCAATAGCCATATCATAGTATCCGATCGGATCGGAATTTTCTCCGAATTTTAATAAATAGAAACTGGCTAACTATTACGGTTCATGAAATACAGCACGGACAGTGGAGTCTTAGTAATAGGGTCCCGTTTTATCATTTGGTTACGGAACCCTAAAAAGGAACTAAACATTTTATTTGAATAGATACAAACAAAATGAAAAGTGAAATTCTTGGGAGAATAAACTGCGGACATTTTAAAATCGAAATTTCATTTCATTTAATTTATTTATCGTATAATTATACTCTGTAAGATACAATATCTTATAAGATAGAGCAAATTTCAGTATCTTAATTCTATTTTTACAAAAGATGTGCTTTGTATTTCAAAATAATGGAAATAAGTATGTATTAGAAAAATTAATAAACAGTATGTATGTAATATCAAGAAAAAAAAAAAAGAAATTAAAATATATGAAAATTAAAATTTAAAAATTAACTGAATATTTATTTAATTTAACAGTTTTTCATTATCACAATCATAATCAACATCATCATCAGGGTTACCAATTCCGGAAGTGCCAAGAACCGGAGGTTTTTCCAAAACCATTGTATGCCCCTTAACCTCGTAAACTCGAATAGCTGTGTTTTTGTGAGCATGAACAATGAGGAACAAATTGAGTTAAAAAGCTCTTTTTGTATGTGAATTCCTTTGTTCCAAAATGTTTCAAAAAATGTCAGTCATTTGTCTCTTTGCTTAATCCCTTGTGAAGAAACAACTGATGTTGATGCAATAAAAGCTCAAGATATATACAAAAATGTTGAATAACTATTTAGTCAATGGATACAAATCTGAACGCAAATGCTGATCAATGGCAATTTGTATTGGAATTTTTTTGTTTGTTTTAAGGAATGGATGAAATAAAATAAATGGAACCTTAGGACCGGAGAAATTTTGGCTAAGCCCGGAGGTTGGATCGAATTCCCGGAGTTTCGGGGCGAAAATACCCCTGCTGGTAACCCTGATCTTATAACGGGTGATTTTTTAAGAGGTTTAGAACTTTTTTTAAAAAAAAAAACACAAAAAATTCGAAAAAATGAATGAAATATTTATTTGAATCGATAGTTTGAACCTTGCAATTTAATGTTTAAAGATAATTTCATGCAAATGTTGACCGCAGCTGCGTCTTATGTAGCCCATCCGCTGAGTCCAATTTTGGCATACTCTTTCACACATATCGGCCGGTATCTCACGAATGAATGCATGGATGTTGGCTTCCAGTGCGTCAATCGAAGCGGGTTTGTCCCTATAGACATTAGCCTTGACATACCCCCACAAAAAATAGTCTAATGGTGTCAAATCGCACGATCTAGGCGGCCATTTGACCGGCCCGAAACGTGAAATTAACTGTTCACCAAACTCGCCTCGCAATTGCGCCATTGTTTCGCGTGCTGTGTGGCATGTGGCACCGTCTTGTTGAAACCACATATCATGCAAGTTAAGAACTTCCATTTCGGGCAAAAAAAAGTTTGTTATCATCGCTCGGTAGCGTTCACCATTGACAGTAACGCTGCGATTCGCATCATCTTTGAAGAAATATGGCCCAATAATGCCGCCGGCCCATAAACCGCACCAAACAGTGGCTTTTTCGGGATGCATTGGTAGCTGTTGCAATGCTTCTGGCTGATCTTCACTCCAAATGCGGCAATTGTGCTTATTTACGTACCCATTCAACCAAAAATGAGCCTCATCGCTGAACACAATTTTTCGATAAAAAAGCGGATCCTCGGCCAGCTTTCCAAGAGCCCATTCACCAAAAATTCGGCGTTGTGGTAGGTCGGCTGGCTTTAGTTCTTGCACCAGCTGTATCTTAAAAGGCTTTACGCCCAAATCCTTCCGCAAAATTTTCCACGTAGTGCTGTAACAAAGGCCTAACTGCTGGGAACGGCGCCGAATCGACATTTCGCGGTCTTCTGTCACACTAGCTGATACGGCCGCAATATTTTCTTCACTACGCACAGTACGTAAACGTGTTGGTGGTTTAATGTCCAACAAAGTAAGTTTGGTGCGAAATTTGGTCACAATCTTCCGAATAGACTGCTCAGAAGGTCGAGAATGCCGACCATAAAATGGAAGCAGCGCGCGATGAACATTTCGAATCGAGCACGAATTTTGATAGTAAAATTCAATAATTTGCAAGCGTTGTTCATTTGTAAGACGATCCATGGTTAAATTGCAAACCAAACTGAAGCTGTTTGACAGTGACACAAGGTACTAAACACACGTCAGCTGTCAAAACCAGTGTTGCCAAAACCAAACCAGCTAAAAAATCACCCGTTATGTATGGTGTGTGTGTATACTTTTTGTTGGTTTATCTGTTGGAAGTTTTTTTGGGCAAGGTCGCGTCATTGAAATATTTACTATCGTGCTGAAGGATAATTTTGATTCAACTTTGCGCACCTAGGTAATGAATGTATTAAAAAAATATTAATAAAAAAGTTACGCAATCAGATACTGCACCAAGCAAGGAATGTGTCAAGTGGATGGCGTAAATATAGGTATGTATAGGTACATATGGAGTTAGGTACCTATTTTTTGATGCGTCAAAACATTTTAAAATGCGATCACTCAAGAAATAGCATTTGCATCCAAAGAAGTTTTTTCATACCTCTCATGAATGTACATCATCATCGCTAAGAAAAAAGTTACATAGGAAATATCTAGGAATATCTATACGCTTTTGTACAGGCAATGGGGAGTAATTTTCATACCATCTGAGAAAAGTTTTGAAGTGGTCTAAGTTTGAATGCAGTATTGCAGGGGGGTTGATTTGAGTATAAATCTTTGGTTTTGTGAGGGACCCGTTAACTTGAAAATAAGATTTTTTGTTTTTTCCGTTTTTCTCCGTTTGTGCTACTTTTTATGAAAAAAAAGATTAGACACTTTTTTGTTGCAATTTATATTATCTATATGTCCCTATACAATATAAATAAAGAGCAAATAAATTAGAAGGTATAAACGAAAAAGGAGTAAAAATTTTAGCTTGATCACCCTTATTTTTGAATTTCTCGCATCACGTTACATTTTCAAAAAAAAAATGATAAATCTATCTTTTTTTTGGAAAATATTTTAACAAACACAATGGTAGGTATATTTGCCTATTAATTGCAGACAAATCTTAACGTCACTAGGAATATTGGAAGTCCACCAAAAAGGCTATTTTATTGAAAAGGGTAGAAATTTCAGATGGAATATTTTTATAGAATTTGATTGTAGCTGCATTTTACTAGCCATATGATCTGATCGGGATCAGATCTTCATAATAAAACAAACAGGATCACAGTGACAACCTGTGGTATATAGCTATCTCTGTTTTCATTGTGGTTGAATATTTTTCATGTTTTGTTGGCTATTTTCTTTGCACTACAGTTTACACTACCTTACCATAATAATAATAAAAAGTACTAGTTTTTGGACCCTGAAATAAATCCAGATAAAGAGCAGGATTTCATGTTGTTTTGTATTTACGTGTTAAAATTTGATCCGGATCAGATCATGTGAATAATAAAATGCGGCTTTTGCATAAAAAGTTGTATAGGTTGGGTCAAGATAAGAAAAAAATCGTATGGAAGAGGGGATTATCTCCCCCCATTCAGGCAGGAGAGCTAATTTAATAAAAAAAAACTTTAACTATAAAATAATATTTTTAATAACAACGGCAACACTTTCAATGTCATGCTGTAGTTTTTGTAAAACCTAAATTCTATTATTTTATTTTATTTTTAATTTAAGTTGATTTAGTCTATGTTTTAAAAATTAATTTTCAAACTTAAAATTAAAAAAAAAAAATCAAAAAATGTTCAAACGGATGTTTTTCAAAATTGAAGATACCTACTATTTTTGTTTTAATATTCAATGTTCTTATAAATTTTTAGTTACACATTAAAAACTGGATGCCTGAATGTCTTCTAGTTTTTGAGAAAATTGATTTTTTTGGGGAACGGGTTGATATTCTGTATTACAAAATTCTGTATGACCGAAATTCTGTAAATGGATTGAAAATTCTGTATTTCATTATTCTGTATTCCAAAATTCTGTAAATCCAGAACTCTGTATTTAATAATTCTGTAAATACAAAATTCTGGAAAATTTTAAATACTTTTTAGTCAATAATATTTGTCTTTTAATTAATCTTACATTTTAAAATACAAAACCTTCTTAGTGAAACTTTTGTATAGTTTTTTTAATGTCAACAAATTTTTCCATATACATTATATTAAGTAATACGTGATATCTTGAAAACATAGTATGAACCACATCCGCATAAATAACTTGAAAATCACTTTTGGTTTTCAACAAATCGGCTGTTTTTCTTTTTTGGCTCTGAGCAAAGCTCTGAGCAGAGGTTGAGCGATCAGAGCTAAGCTCTGAGGAGATTACGATCAGAGCCCTCAGATTTAATTATGAAACACACTTGAGCACTGAACATGTCTTATGCATAGTAATCTGTCAAATTACATAAAAATTGTATAAAGTTGGCTTTGCTCAGCGTTTTGCTCGATTTGCTCGGTCATTTTATTCTGAGCATACAGATCATGCTCCGAGATAGCTCAGATGGAAAAAAGAAACACGACTTATGGTAAAAAAGAAACATAGAATAAATTTTTGACAGCTCGGTGATCTGCTCTGAGGTAAAAAAGAAAAACGCCAAAAATAACCAATAATCGTTCCTCCATGGTAAGTGTAAACTGTGTTGTAATTTAACTATATTTCCAGAAGAAAAATCAGAAGAAATGCAGGCGAAATCGACAAAAAAAATTGTGAAAGTATGTATTCTTTTACAGTTCTGTGAAGTTAGCAAAAGAATTGTTTAAAATTGAATAAAAAATGAGAGTTCCCGATAGCAAACAAAGAGTTCCTCATACTTTTTTTCAATAGTTCTGGCGAATGAAGTGTTAAAATTCGAAAAAGAAGTTTTTTTGGCTAACTTCACACAGCAAGGACTTTTTTGAGAAAAAGATTTCTGATCATGTTTTTCAACTTAAAAGCAAGAGTTCTAGAGTTCCTGATGGGTTTTAGAAAGAGTTCTGCAAAATTGGAAAAGTTAGGGCACATTAAAGTGCCCACTGACTTAGAACGAACATTTTTCACAATCCAAAAAAAAATTAAAAAAAAAGGAGTTCTGATTAGAGTTCCCGATAGCAAACAAAGAGTTCTAAACATTTTCCTAATAACTTTTTTTTCTAAAACTAATTTTTCAAAAGTTATTCGCAAATTTAGGTGCCCATTGACTTAGAACCAAAATTTTTCAAAATCTAAAAAATAAAAAAAAGGAGTTCTGATTAGAGTTCCCGATAGCAAACAAAGGTTAGGTTAGGTTTATGTGGTTGTCAAGCAGAACGCTGGACACTCTTAGACCATTGGTTGGCCCATTGTGATACCACAGGAATCTAGGAAACTTTCTTCCTACTCATTGAACCATTTAGAGCTTCTTACGAAGCGAGCGCGACTATACTTGCCAGATCACTAGGATCATTGTGTTGTGAAATTATTTATCGCGAATAAGTAATTTTAGGATGATAGTTTAGGGTGGCGGAATTATAATCCGCAGACTCAAATATTTTTAACAAATTGATAAACGACACGAAAGTTTAACAATTGACAAAACGAAACAAAACTGTGCACGAAAACGATGTGCGTCGCGACGAGAATGACAAACTGTCAAACGACGATAGGTGCGTTCACAACAGACAACACGTAAATTGCAGCCACCCAGTAGCTCAGCAATGGGGTGGGTTCAGCGAAGTGGGATTTTATTAATCGAGTTTGATTAATAAAAGAATAATAAAATTGAAGATAAAAAAAAGAATGTAAGTACAGGGTGTACTTTTACTAAAGTGGGCGCCAGGAATTTTGTTTGTACCAAATACAATTAGTAAAATTCCAAATCTAATTGTACTATATTGTTAAAAGACAGGATAAGGAAAACCAAAATAAAACACACATTTGATATGTATGGGGATTTTAAATAATTTTATTTGGGAAACCTTTGGGTGGAACCCCAGGATTAAAACCCAAAATTTTTTCAATTACCGAAATACAATTAAGAATTATTATAAGGGGAACCCTTAAAGCCGAAACATAGAAAAGAAAGAAAAATGAGCCGTTAACCACTGAAACCACCGCGTCCCGCTTTTAACTGGGATTTAAAACGAAATCTAACACGACAATAAAAAAACAAAGAAAAGAACTAGGGTTTATCGGAATTTAGAATTCTTATAAAAATCGGGAAAACGAACAATTCCCACTATTACCCTTTTGGACAAAATGTCCGCTCTACTTATCTGTTTTTTTTTTCCTTGTACTTCCTTCCCCTTTATTTCCTCTCTCAACTCGATTTATCTTGATTTTTAACCAAATTCTTTTCGCTCCTCGAATCACCTTTTTCTAGTTATCAACTTTTCAATTTTATCACCAAAAATTTTTCCTCGATTTTAATTCTTCCTTAATTTTTCTCAAATTACCAAAAATACAACTTCTTGCTTTGATAGCTCTCTTAAGAGTCACTTTCCCAACTACCATCAATTCCACCCTCGACCATTCCAACCACTCACACATTCATACATTCAGCCCACTGATGGAAAAAGCCTTACTATTGTACTGAATTCAGTACAATTTGATTTTATCGGTACGTAAGTACATCTTTGCCATTTTCAGCACAATTTTGAATTATTTGTACAAAATTTATAATTTTCTCTTATCTAAAAAAAAATCTATGTGCGATGCGAACATACTCAAAGCCCAATTACCCAATATCAAAACCATCAGCTCATTTGCTTTTAAATACTGAACTGAATATGTAACAGTACATATTTAGCTTCCAATTTTTAAGTTCAAGTGACCTCAACTCTAAAAGTTGCGTTTCGCCCAGGTACGACAGTTGGGCTCATCATATATTCAATCGCTCCACTTAAACAGAAGTAGTTTTCTAATTATCTTCATCTACGTTACTATTTTGCTTTCAACAATGAAATTAATTTATTAACGATTATGTAGAAATTTTATGGTAAGGCCTAAGGGAATCTCTTGATGAAAAGCCTTTATTGGCTTTTGCAAAATCACCTACCAGTTATGGAGATATATTGCGTCACCGAATGTGAAATCTTATACACTTTTAAAAAGTTCAGTGAAAAAGTTATACAGGGCTTCCAAAATCATGCTAAAATGTTTTACATAACATTTCTGCTAAGATATTAGAGGAAGATTGGATTTCGATGACGTTTTCTTAAACGCACTTCAAAATTTCTCACAAAGCGCAGTATTGGATGGTCAAGTTAACTCCATCGTTCAATTTGTTTTAAAGTTTTTTCCTAATGAACACAAAAATATTGAAGCTGTAAGCAACGAATATAAAGCTCTAGCTGACTGTGAATATATTAAGAAACTGAGAAATGTATCTGTATCGGAATTTTGGGCAAAATTTGGTTTTTGAAAAATTAATGCTGATAGAAACCAATAATCTTTTAAAAAAGGAATGTTGTCACAGTTTTGTAATTAATAAAGATGTTGTGAATAAAAACGTGACAAACAATCCTCTTCAAAAAGAAGAACTTTTAGAGCAAAAAAAAATGTTAATTACCTAACTTACTATTATTTTCTTATCTTAGGAACCAGTTATACGTAATAATCAATGAAAATTCTATTTTTAATTTTCAAACGAGTAGGAAGCAAAATCAGTGATTATTTTAATGGCAAAATAAACCTGACAGTTTAATAATCATTTAGGATTTTAAAAACCTCAAAGCTAAAAATTTAAATATTCAATGATGAGATTCAATGAAACCTTACTGTGATACGGGATCCGTCCGTTATTTATTTAGCTATAATAATGAAGTTCCTTTACTATGTTACCTTAATATTTATAACAAATGAATTTTTGTACTTGTTAATAAATCAATTTTATTTTTGAATTTGTGTGTTTGCTAGTTTTTATCCATTTAAAAGAGCCCAGTACTATTTGTTCTTTTTCAGTACTATTTTGTTTCAGCGTTCAGTACAATCGAAAAAAGTCGATTTCCATCACTGATTCAGCCATTCGTTTTCGTGATCATCGGTCACGGGAACCCGGCTTCCTGGAAAGCTACGTGCTCTCCTCGAAAACCTCCGTTGTTGAATCTCAACGAAACTTTACTCTCACACACACATTCACGGATTCGGCAAAGTTGTTGGATGTCTTTCCAAAACTTGCCGAACCTTAATGGCCGAATTCAGACCCATCCCAAACTAATATTTTCGAGAAAAATTAAAAAGAAACAAACCCGAGAAAAAGTTTATCCTAGGCATTCTCCTAGCTACAACAAAGTTTTCGCGGGTGATTCGAGGCACGAATAAATTCCGTCGACAATCAATATTTTTCGTGATGAGAGGGAGGAAGGCAAATTCCTTTTGAAACGCGAACCCTACTGTTTTGATTCCATTCCGATAACCCCTTTCAATAAAATATTTTGTAACTTAAGATATTACTATTGACTACGTTAAAGGCCCATTTAACTTACAATAAAATGTTACTTTAAATTAAAGTTAGGATGAAGTGTTTAGATAAGAGTTTCGATAGAGTCCGCCTGACTCGATGACTTTTTCAGCTCGTCCACTGATAATTCAACATAAGACCGCTCGTCTTTATGATTCGTATACTTCATGGATTTTGGAACCAATTGTTCCCTTCGATTTATAGAACTGCTAGCACACCTGTTTTTGGTTACTTTTCCAAAATACTTTACTGGGTGATGGATACCAGGTTTTCTACTGAACTCTACGAGTATCTTGGAGCCTCAACGAAGAAGGAGAGGTTAAGAATGGGTATAGGAGATAGAATAGGCTGGGTGAAACTTGTTGTAAAATTTACCGCAACAATTCTAGTAAAATTCTCCGAAGTGGAGCCTACATCGTTGAGATAGAGCAGGACATATACAGAGAAGGTGAGGAATCAATTCTTCTTCTTCTTCGTCCATACAACTCCTGCAGAAGTCGTTAGAAAGTACACCAAGCCTTGTTGCATGCTTGCCTATTAGACAGTGTCCAGTAATGACACCTATGACGGAGCTAATGTGCAGTCTGCTTAGATATAACAAGTTCCTAGTGCGCTTCAGATCCAGCACAGGCCAGATCTGTTTTGTGGCCTGACATGTGGCAATATCACTCCACCTAAGGTTTGTTCTCTCAATTGCATCTTGCTTTAGCATAAGTTTACAGGTAGTATGGGTATACCAATATTTGTCCGATTTGACTGTATAGGTAGTATTATTAATAATAATAATAATTATTATTATTATTATTATTCAAATTTATTTCAAATAAATGTAACTACAATTTTCTTTGCTTAAGAATAAGGACATGGCTAATCTGCCGTCTGCCTGATATGACATTTCATTTTAGTATTTAAAAAATATATAAAAAGAATAAAAAGAAAAGTAGTTGGATTAATACAATATCAAATAATATTATAAACTTACAATTTGCCTAATCTATATGATTTGAATAAATAACTGATAAGTTAAAAAAAAAAATTTTTAATATGATTTGAAACACAAAATAAATAGTAGGGGTGCTTTAAACTGTAAAAACTGGACGAATTAAAGATTTCAAGTTAAAAAACTGTTGCGAAAAGATAAGGTCTGTTTGCAGTACTTATATAAGGTAGACCATCCTAGAGCTCCGTTTAATAATTCATAAAGCCTACTTTGAGAGAGATAACTTTTTTCGAAATACAAACAGCGGATTTCCTGCAATATAGGGCAAATTGCAATGAAGTGGTAGCTATCTTCGTTTTCTCTTCTATTACAAAGACTACAAATTTGTGACAGGTCAGCTCGATGAGGTATAAAATTTAATTTAAAGAGCTCAATACGTGCTCTTAAAATATAGCTTATAACTTCGACCGAAAATTTGTTGCTGAAGTAGTTTGTTTCCGAGGACAAATTATCAAGGACAAAAAACAAGGTTCCTGTAAGTGTTTCTGGATGTTGTAATGGATGCTCTAGCTAGATGTTGACAATAAATCTTCTCGTCTATTTTGGCAGTAACGTCTGCAAACATACCCCGCCATTCAGCAACGTTTCAACATTTCATCAGCGATAGATGGGCTTCATGAGATTGGGCTAACTCGTTCCAATCCCTAAATGGTGAGGCATAAGTTTGGAGTAATCTTGTCATTATGGATTTGTAAATACTTGTTTCACTTCTTTTCATTACTCTTATTAAATATTCAGAATTGGTTTTAAGATTTTGAATATATATAGGAGTTATCCCAGATTCCACGTAGATAGCATAATTAGGGGTTGAGTTCGGCAGTCTGAATAGGCGTTTAAAGAAATATCTCTGCAGTTTTTCGAATTCCTCGAAGAATATATGCCCAAAAACCTGGACACCATAGCACATGTCAGTGCGAAAATGTGGTCCATCGTTGAGAAACCTGATCGAAAGCCGGCTTGGAACATGCTAAGCAGATTTCTGTCCTCGATCCATTTGATGAGCCTTTCGTAGAGAATTGAAGAGAAAATCTTCCTTAAGAGGCCTCCACCCAAAATGTCGGAGTCAGATTCGAAGATTTTTATCTTCGAATAAAAAACGAGAATAAAAAAACTCACCCCTAAAAAAATGTTTGAACTTCGAACAAACGTCGTTCGAATGGCATATGAAACAACAAAAAAAATAGAAGCTATACGTTCACAGCGCATACAACCTTTTTTATTTGTTTGTTTTTGTTGCTTTGCACTATACTTTTACTTTGTTATGAAGAAGAAGAAGCAGTGCAGGTATAGATTTTTATTTTTTTTGTTCAATATTTCGTCTTGGGTATAGGGAGTAAAGTGTTTGTAAATGTATTCGTGTGTTGGAAAGGGATATTATGTGTTGTTTTTGCTTTTGTATCGTGGTGCGCGAAGAGCTATTTGTGAAGTTTTTCTGTGGAGGAAAACTTTTGTTGAAATTTTTTTCTCAATAATATGCATATATTATTTTTTTCATTTCAAATTATTTGTAGGTCACTTTATTGGAATGGGGTAGTTTTGTTCAACTTGAATGATTTTAGATTTTAGGATATTGTTATGGTAGGTAAAGGATAAGGTATGTAGGTAGGTATGTACAATATGCATTTGTATGTTTCCAAAGTCCGGATTTACTAAGAAGTGATTATTTAATTTTAGGGTGTTTTTTACTTTTTGTGTGGTTTCAAGAGTTTTTTTTCTTCTTGGTAGGTATTTGAGTGTAGGTAACAAAAGCGATTCGGAAGGTATTTGTGATTTTATTTGATTATGAAGATGTAGGTATTATTTGTTATAAATTCCCGAATTACATACCAAAAATAGGTATCGTTTATTAAGGAAATTATTAAATAAATACAAATACCTACCTATTGTTAGATAGATATAATTGGTAGGTACCTGTAGGCTGTAGGTAGGTTATACACTAAAAATAAATAGGTATATGTAGATAGGTACCTACTTACTGTCAAATAACTTTCGACTAGGTAGATAGATACCTATACTTTTTTTGAAAAATAAAAACAAACAAATCCAAATTAAAAAAATTAAATTTTCTTCCTTTATACTATGTACGGCAAGAGTACGTAACTTAGGCGCCAAGAAATGATAACGGTTTTTGTAGAACAGTTCAATACAAGCATTTTTTGCAATGGGAGGGGGCTCTATCTCCCCCGTTTGGGTAGGAGGGGCAAGTTTATAAAAAAAAACTAAATAATGTAAAAAAAATATTAAAACATAACGGTATTACTAACAATTAAGTATTATACCTATATTTAAAGCCAATACTCTGTTCTATTAGTATTCAGGTATGAAAATGTAATACATTCTAAAAAATTCACATTACCTAGGTTCTACCGTACGACTGCAGCAAATTAATATAATTTCTTAAATTGTATGTATTTTGAAATAAATGGGTTTAAACATTTTTTTTCATTTTTTCATAAATATTTTGAGTTTGCTGGCGAATTTTTCAAAAAATTTGACATAAATAATTTAATTCAGATTTAAGATTAAAAAACAAATTTCTGGCTTTCAAAACCAGTATATTATTTCATTGTAAATGTTGCCGTTGTTTTTTAATAATTTTGTTTTCATTTTTAACATTTTTTTGTCAAATTTCCCCTACCTTCTAAACGGGGCTAGATAGACCCTACTCCTATAGTAAAAAGTGCTTGTTTTTGACCTTCCATACATACCTCGCTGCTTATACGCCGAAATGCTGGGTGGTAGGGTAGCACTGTAATTATGTAAGAAAGCAAAAAACAAAAATCTCATAATGAATAGTTATAGTAATTTTCAATTTTCTCAAAAACTAATTTTTTTCTAAAATTACCCCTACCTCCTGAACGGGGTGCGATAGAACCCCCCTCTTGTAGTAAAAAATGCTTGTATTGAACTATTCTAAAAAAGACCGTTATCATTTCTTAGCGCCTAAGTTATCGTACTCTTATCGTACATATTATGTAGTATAAAGGAAGAAAATTTAATTTTTTTAATTTGGATTCGTTTGTTTTTATTTTATAAAAAGGTATACCTAGTCGAATGTTATTTGACAGTAGGTATGTACCTATCTACATACCTATATTCCAATATTTGTTGTAATTTGTAATAAGCAAATCGTGATATACTCTGAATACCTATAAACAATGCATTTCCACACTACGTATTTTTTGGGAGAAATTTAAAATTCAATTTCAATTCAAATTTATGTGATTCCATAAAATTGTTCATGTTAGGTACCTACCTACTTACATATTTACATGAATGACTTGCTTATTTTGTAAATTTCTCACTAGTTGCCATTTTTTAACAAACTTGCCCTTTAGTTTTGGTTGTTTTCTACCCATTTTTTCACTGTTTTTCACTTCATTGAGGTATAACAATTTATTATACAAGAAATGCAGTATCATAAAATCACTTTTTTTTATTGTAATTAAGTAAGGTATGCTAAAATATTTGTTTTTGGTTCTCTCCACTTAGGTATGTTTAATTATTCAATATTCTCTGTATTTTTTTTTTAGAATCAACACTTCACTTAGTTTGGAATAAAAATCAATTTTGGAATCACCAGTTCACTCTACGAATCACAAACTCAATTGGTTAAAACTTCATAGACAGAAAATACTTTTCCTTTCAATTTAATTTCATGTTGCCAACTCCAAATAAAAAACCGTGACAAATTTCAGCTCAAAACAAAAATCAAACAAATTCTGTGTAAAGCTCACCAATACTTTCAGAACTCATTCACATTATCCTTCGTTATATCACAGTTGGCGGCCCAAGCAGAAAACAAAAAAAATATGCAAAAAATTGCATCACATCACCAGACCTACCTTAAACTCTTGTTCAGGCCATACAATACAAGATACATTTCACTCACATTATCTATATGTCTTACCTAATTATTATCTTGTCGATCATGTTTGATTTCCAAATTTCAACCCTGCTATGAAGCGATGCAAACAAAATGTCGTTCGGTTTATTGCTGCGGTATAAAGCTTATTGTATCTAACACCTGTATCTACCCCACTCCTGGTTTCTTTATTATGATAGGTGTTCACTGTTCAATGAATAAAAAAATGGACTTTGGTTTATTTTTTTTGGAAAATCAAATCAAAAAAAATCTTAGCTTAAAAATATTTGTTTGTATTCTATGCTAATAAAAAAAAATAATAAAAAAATCCTGATAGCATAAGCTTCTTGGACAACACAAATATGGTACCTACCTACCTACCTCACATTTCATTCTCATAGCAAAAAAAAATGGAAACCAAATTCTCATATTTTTGCTTGCTCATAACTATTTTCTCAGTAGTTAAATTATAATTTACATAGATTCTGTTTACAAACGACCTTCGCATACAAACGACCTTCGCATACAAACAAAAATCAGTTTGACTTGACCTACAGACATTTTTTTCTCTTTATTTCTTTTTGACATTACCTACAAAATAAGTGGATGTAGCTATATGGTAGAGCGCAGCGCTCGCTTAGCAGTACCCACAAAAACACTTTTTTTTATTTCATTTTATCATCAACACATTTTCATGTTTGATTCGATCTACAACATTCATTTTCGAAGAAAAGCCATCATGTGGCAGCTAGATTTACTAAAAATTCGAAATATTTGAAAATAACGACTATTTATTGCAATTGATTCGATCTACAACATTCATTTTCGAAGAAAAGCCATCATGTGGCAGCTAGATTTACTAAAAATTCGAAATATTTGAAAATAACGACTATTTATTGCAAAACAAAAAATTTGTTATTTCTAACAAAATTTAAGTTTTTGTGCTAGTTTTTTTTAGTGAATTTGTTAATTAAAAATTTTTTGTCATTATGAGAAAGTTTTGGGTTATTTGGTTTATTTCTTGTTATTTAAAAATACAATTGAAAAATAGAAAATTTGTCACTTTTCAAAAGCAAATATTTCAAAAAAAGGATCAAATTCAAAAATCGGTGCCCAAGGCATTGAAGCCCTAATCAATACCTTTAAAATGATATACATTTTATATATGTACTCCTCTCCTGTTCTGAAATCGTTAAGCATCCATTTGGCAGTTTTGCGTGATTTTTATAAAACCTCTTACTGGATTTTTGAAATAAGACGAAAACAAAATTCAAAATCAAAAATATAGCCTCAAGACTTTGAGCCAAAATGTCATTCTTTCATATGCAATTTAAATTTTGGCCATATATGGTCCCGTGGCGGAGATCCTTCGGAATCCATTTTTCCAATTTTCCATATTTCTCAAAAATTTGGGTAGAGGCCTCTAAAGGTGTTTAGTTTTGAAATTCCTCTATAGTTCTCTGGCAGGGTTGCATCACCATTTTATGTGTATAGGTAGTAAAGTTCCACTTTTGGTGAATTCGTCTGTTTTCAATTGCCTGGAATGTCCCTATGACCCGGCACCCAGCAAAGGTGAATGTTGAACTGCTGTGCCATCTCCAAGCGAGATGATCGGCAATTAAGAACAGTTTTTGAATTTGTAGAGACAGAATCCAGAGATTTAATGGCTGCTTGGCTATCCGAGAAAATACGGATATCTGTGGTTGATATCACGTTTTCTTTGAGCCTTGACAGGACTTCTTTTATCGCCAAAAGTTCAGCCTGGAACACGCTACAGTGATTGGGAAGACGGAAGGAGAGACTTAGTTTCAGCCTATCTGAGTATACACCTCCACCAACCCCGTCCTCAGTTTAAGAACTGTCAGTATAGAATTGGATCGATTCATCTTCCAGGAAATCCAGGTCCTCCCAGAGAGATCTGGAAGGAATGGTAACCTGAAAGTTTTTATGCAACTGTAGCTGGGGTGGTGTAGTCTGTGATACTTGGGAGTGATCTGAATGAGTTCAGAATGATCGAGTGGCCAATATCATAGTTGGACCATTGTGAGGAGGCTTTAAGACGTATAGCTGTGCTTGCCGCCGTTTGTTTGCAAAATATATCGAGAGGTGCGAGATGGAACAGAATATCCAATGCAGCGCCAGGGGTCGTACGGAGTACTCCACCCATGCATTGGCAAGCTGAGAGTTGGACCTTGCTTAGTTTGCCAACATTTGTTTTTTTATCTAGAGCAGTCCACCATACTGACACACCGTATGATAGGATCGGTCTTACTACCGAGGTATATAGCCAGTGAGCAATGCGGGGTTGGAGACCCTTTTTACATGAGAAGAGTGCCATCGTGGCTTTTTTAACTCTTTAGTTTATATTAGGTTTCCAGCTTAACTTCTTGTCAAGAATAAGACTCAATATTTTGCTTCATTCGAGAAAGTTAAAGGTACACCTTTGATGGTAGGAGGGTCTATATAGGGAATTTTGTATTTCCTAGAAAAGAGGACAAGATCAGTTTTGTGAGGGTTGACACACAGTCCACAGCGATCTGCCCAGTTTGTTAGCTTATTTAGCGCGTTTTGTAAGAGTTCACTCAAGGTATTGGGATGTTTTCCTGATACGGCAATAGCAACGTCATCCGCATAAGCAATTACACTGTACCTCTCTTCCTCAAGGCATATCAGAAGTTCATTAACGACCAAATTCCAGAGAAGGGTAGATAGGACACCGCCTTGCGGCGTACCTCTACTGACAAATCTTCTGGCAGAAAAGCCGTCCAGTTTTGAATTGATTACTCTGCTGGTCAGCATTTGATTAATCAATTCACCAAGCGAACCATCTACTTTCAGAGATGACAGCGCAGATTCGATTACAAATGTGTCGACGTTGTTAAAGGCGCCTTCAATATCTAGGAATGCGACCATAGTGTACTCTTTATGGTGGAGGGAGTGTTCGATGGTTCGCACTAGTGTGTGCAGAGCCGTATCTACTGATTTCCCTTTGAAGTAAGCATGTTGAGCTGAAGACAAGAGTCTTGAGTCAATGCTTGTTCTTAAATGGATATCAATCAGTCGTTCAAAAGTTTTAAGAAGGAATGGTGATAGGCTAATAGGTCTGAGATCTTTCGGATTTACATGGGAACATTTGCCGGCTTTGGGGGTAAAAACAATTCTTACTTCTCTCCATAACAAGGGAATGTGAGCCATCTTCAAACAACCGATGAAAAGTACCTCCATAATTGGCACAAAAATGTCAAAAGTCATCTGAAGTTCGGCTGGTATTATGCCGTCTGTCCCAGCTGACTTGTAAGGTGCAAAATTATTGATAGCCCATTTTAGCTTTTCCCTTGTAATCAGACCGTCTGGATAAGTTAATATATTTCTGGACCTAACGTGGTCGCTGTTATTAACAGTTTGGGATCTACCTGGAAAATGAGTGTCTAGTAGCAGGTCTTGACTTTGTTGTCAAGATCATTTATATTGGAGGGAGGGCTTAAAAGATTAGGTTTAACTAAACTTTCCAGCGCCATCCTATATTTGGGCCAGTCAGTTTTCCTATAATTTCGAAAAGTAAAATGGCTAGGGGATTCAACATCTAGACTAAATTGGATGTATCGGTGATCAGAGAAAGAATGTTCCTCAGATACTTTCCAATCTTTAATCATGTAATGAATGGTGTTGGAGACAAGAGTTATGTCCAGAACTTCCTGTCGATTTCTGGTAACGAATTTAGGTTCATTCCATACGTTACTTACTAAAAGGTTAGTACTTAAAATAAGATCAAAAAGAGACTCACCTCTGTCGTTGATATCAGTAGTGCGTTAGCATCACACCCAATTATGAGGCTGATCTTCTGCCGTTCTGCTTCAACGATAATTCGTCGTCCGAGAATTGTTTTGTCGTATAAACCATTTGAGCAATTTTGGGAAATCGCATTTTAAATTTCGCGTTTAAATAAAAAAGAAACTGACCGATGAAGTTTTCTACAATTTTAATAAAATTTTGTGTGGAAAATCTTCTTTCCCATACACATACGACAAAGTGAACACAAATGCGTTAGTTGAATGCAATACCGAACCGAGCGAGATTTCCAATTTTTTCAAAACTAGAAGACATTTTAACATCTGGTTTTTAGTGTTTGAATACAAATTGATACGAGAGTTGAATATTAAAAACAAAATTACTAAAAAATAATGTAAAATTTTGAATAAAATGAGTTTGAAAGAAACTTTCTTAATTTTTTTTTAAATTTAAGTTTGAAAATTAATTTTTCCAAAACTATTGCATAAAAAAAATTTAAAAACGGAATTAATGGATGGATTTTTGGGTTTAAAAAGACATAACATGAAATTGTAAGTGATACGGTTGATTTTTAATAATTTTGTTTGTAACCAAAAAAAAATGCAGTTAATCCTATATAAGTACGACAAAACAATATTAAAAAAAATATCGCGGAAATACATAGATATTTTGTCGTATATGCCAAAATTTGGCGTTTACGACAAAACAAAACTAAGGGATGAGTTATTTTGTGCGGATATACGACAAATGCATACTGATTTCCTCAGTAACGGTAAATGATAGGTCAAATCTGATTCCAAAAATGGAAAGAGGACCTTTGAAAACATAGAACTGCATACCCACTTTAAAAAAGTGCATTGTGGCGTTTACGACAAAACAATTCTCGGGCGACGAATTCTCTCCAAGGTGCTACCAGGGAGAGGGCCAAGGTTGTCGTGGCCAAGATACGCCGACACAAGCCAATACGACCCTTTGGACGTATCGAGTCTGGCAACGGTGACGTCTCTATCGCTGAAATTAGGGAGTAAAAATACATTAGTGCTACTTTTCACTAGTATGAAGGATCTAGGTTCACCTTTATCCGTCACATACAGTGTGTAGTATCCAGGAGTCCTGAGTCCCTTCACCATGGATTTTATAATCCAGGGTTCTTGGACCAAGACGATATCAACTCCGTGCCTGGATAGACGGAGCAGGATGCTGGCCTAACTGCAGCATTATGGCTACAATCAGGCAGATCAAACTCCACCACGATGTTGTCAGCATCTTCTGGTTCAGAGGACGAACATAAAAGCTCATCCTCACTCAGAAGAGCGGAGTTGGGGTCTTCAGTCTCCATATCGGTCAGACTGTCGACCAAAGAGTACGTATATTATCTAGTGAACCGACTTGAGGGGTTTGTTCTCTTTCGACCTACAAGCTGCTAGAATACTGAAATCTACTTTTGCATAAGCATGCATTAGTGGTCCCGTGCATTTTAAATGGGACCCGATGCCCCCATTACATTTGAGCATAGGAGACACGCTCAGTTTGAAATATGGTGGATTATGCGCTCAGATATTCAAAATAAGAGTCCGTTAAATTCAAAAATTAAAAATTAAATTAAATTTTAACTTTTTGATTTTTATCTTTTTGACGGATGCTTTAAAAAAACTGAAAATCATTCAGTTGATAGATATTGGTTAACTACTTGTTTTGTAAAATTTTTAGATTTTTTAAAAAACTTTAAACCGAGATATTGACATATTTCTGTTATTTTATTTATCACCTCATAACTCTTAAGTTATTGCATCTATAGTTAAGTTTTTTTCAACTTTTTTATGTTACCCTGAAATGATTTTGTAAAAAATATGTAGCCTGATATTCAACTTGAAATTTAAGACCTCAACCTTAACGATCCAACTATTAGAATAAAAGTTATCAGCCAACCAAACTAACCATATGAAGGCACCTTAACAAATTATGAATGAAAAACACCTACCACAAACGTACATGTGCATACCTACATATGTATAGCAAATTTTTTCCCGATGCGAACCCAATTTGCCAAGGTTATGCTGTTTTGTTGCACACACTCCACCGTCCTTAGAATTACTATCTCCCTCCAACCAGTATATTCTTAGTAGCAAACTTTTTTTATTTTTTTTCTTGTGTATTCCTCTTCTACGTTACGTTTGCCTCGATGAAAATTATTCTCCAAAAATTAATTAAATTTTTTATTATGAAATTTTTAACGGTTTTGAAATTTTATTTATAGGTGGTACTCGACTGTCATTCTGGCTTTAATTTAAATTTCAAATTTTGAAAATCCGACCATTGGATCCAAAGATATAAGTATTTAAGACCCGTTTGCTGATACTACACATAACGATTTAAGTTGAACTTAAATTCTTAAGGGGTACTTTTTCCATGTCATAAAGTGATACTTAAGAAATTAAGTTCAACTTAAATCGTTATGTGTAGTATCAGCAAACCACCCTAAATGACCGCAAATCGGGTGTTTTTCAATTTTTCAACTTTTTGATCTACTGGCTCCAATTGTTGTTGTATCAACAATTCACACGTATTCACGGACAGGGAATTTAAGAGAGTTTTCTTTCATTGAGCTAAAATAAAATCTGCGGATGTTTTAGGCAAGGGGGGTACGAGTCGGTTCTCTAGATAATATAGGTACTCTATGCTGTCGACGTTGATGGAAGACTGAGCTGTGATCGAGGATAACCTGGATACATCGTCTTCCATGGAAGGAAGGGTGATCAATGCACCAGGGTCCTCAAACACCGGATCAGCTTCAAGTGGGTTTGGAGGCACGCATTCCGCGTCTTCCTCATCTTTTTTGTAGATCCCTAAGGTGATCGTTTCGAAGCCAAACCTAATCACACCTTTGGTCAGAGCTAAGGGGGCAAGGGACTCCTTATTAACCACGAAAATCGCGCTTCGATAAAGACCCCTTGTCTCCTCAAGCTTTGTGACTTTCCAGTTATTAGTCGGCAGGGGGGGATTGATTAATTCGACTATCTGGATAATCTCATCCACGCAAAAGTGTTCAGCCGGTATCCATGTGGGAGCTCTTGGCCTACTAGGGATATCCTCCCTAGCAACAACCTCAAGCTTCGCACCTGACCAACTTCTCTGACAGCAAGATTATACAGATCGCACGATCTCTGATCATCACAAACGATGAGCTTGACGTGGCCTTGATGCCAGCCGCCATCGCTTGTGACTGGAGGTGGTCCCGGGTTATCCCTCATTACGCTTAAGAAGCCAGCCGAGAGCTTCAGTTTTACCACCTGCTATTGATCAGATGAGATCGTGCCATCAATATCGCTCCTATCGATAACCGCAATCACGACATCGCAATAGGACAATGGGGGATTGTGGGGAGTGCTGGTGTTGTGCACTCGGGGCCGTTTGGTTTTCGGAGTGATACCCTCCAGACACCTATTACGCTTTGACGTGGAGTCGCCGCTGGTCTGCGCATTCGCGATAATGCCCATCGCCCACTTTATCCTGGCAGAATGCTGACAGTCTTCTCCGGCCTCTAGTGTAACACCAGAGTCCTTCAGAATCCTCTCAGCATCCCGCTTGTCCTTATATCTGTTCTTCGAGGGCCTAAACCTCCTCGAGAACTTTTGAGACGTGCCAGGCAGGGAGCCCACCCCAGAGGTGGAAGGACCATGGTTTACAACCCAACACCAAGATGCGGGCAGGCTGCCTAGACGTCTTAGGTGACTGAGTAGTGGTGGAAGGACCATGATGCACAACCCTACCACCACTTGAAATAGGTATTTCTTCCTTTGTACTTCCCTCACTGCGTTCTGCAGCCACTGGGGGGCCATGAGTAGCCACAACCTCCCCACTGGTAAACAACGCAAGATTAACGGCAACGGTCACAGCGTTGACGCCGTGCTTCTGCCCGGTTTGGAAGATAAATCGGTGTCTGTTGTTTTAGTCAGTTTTGTCTGTGTAGTCTGTTTTGTATGTTTTGTCTGTTTTGTCTGTTTTGTCTGTTTTGTTTGTTTTGTTTGTTTGTTATTGTTCATTTTAGTCCCACGAGTAGCGAAGAAATAAAGGTCCGTCTGTACAGAGATTCGCTTATACAGATAAGGCTAGTTAATCCGGAGGTCGCCAGGTATCCGGATACTCCGTTAACGGCTGAGCTATTTTTAAAATTGGGCCCCCAGCCTGGCTGATCATGAGCACGGGTTGTTTAACACCACTGATCCTGCCCAATTGGAGTTGGGAGAGGGGAGGTAAGGAGGTTAGGAACGTCAGACAGCGTCATCGCCGTACTGTCGAGAGAGGAAGTAAGGAATGAAGGACAGCGTCATCCCCGTACCGTACATAGGGAGGAAAGAACGATAGACAGCGTCATCGCCGTTCTGTCGAGAGGGGAGTGTTACTAAACGGGGTGATGTTGAACAGCATCATCGCCGTGCCAACAAGGAGGAGTATGGGGGAGAAGTGATATCGACGAACAGCTGCATCGCCATGCCACCGAGGGATAGGAAATAAAGGAAGGGTAGGGTGAGGGGATAGAGGAGCGACCTTTGGTTTCAGGACTCATATGGAGATTAAATCTCGAGAATCTTTGACCTTACTCAGCTTCTACAACTCGACAAGTTCGACGCTTGGGTAGAAGTAGCAAACAAAGAGTTCTAAACATTTTATTAATAACTTTTTTTTCTAAAACTAATTTTTCAAAAGTTATTCGCAAATTTAGGTACCTATTGACTTAGAACCTAAATTTTTCAAAATCCAAAAAAATCAAAAAAAAAAAAGGAGTTCCGAATTTCCCGCAAATTCTGATTTATACTCTAAATCAACCTCCCTATAAAACTGCATTCAAACTTAGATAGATAGATAAATTCTCTTTATTTCACGATAAGTATTACAATTTGTTTATAAAAGAAATACGGACGTGGCTAATTATAAGCCGTCTGCCGGATTTGACATTTCGTAGATAAAAAATAATATACAAAATATAAAGAAAATGTATTTATATTATAAATAAATCACTAAATGAATAATAATTTGTTTTCTAGAGTGTACTACAATAAATGAATACGATTAAATCTTAACTTTAAAGTAAAAAGTACGAAGAACATAAACAGATTAATTTTTTGCATGATTTAAAACATAAAAGATATTTAAAAACTGTTGCGATATGTGAGGGCATGTTTGCAATATTTGAACAGGATATCCCAGCCCCGAAAGCCGTTAAGAATCTCATAGAGGTTGCTTTGACTTAAGTGACTTTCTTGGAAATATAATCTTCTAATTTCCTGCAGAATCGGACATACTGCGATGAAGTGGTAAACATTTTCAAGCTCTCCCATGTTGCAAAGATTACATCTATGTTGACGATCAGTTCTATGTGGAACAAAATTTAGATCTAGTAACTCGACTCTCGCTTTAAAAATTGTGCTTATTACTTCAACCGAATAGCAATTATTGAAGTAGTTGTCTTCCGTTAGCAATTGATGGTTTAAGTTTTTATAGACTGTTCTGGAATCCGAGAGGGAAGCTCTGGTAATGTATTGATCATAGTTTTGCGTGTCCACTTTAGCTATTATAGTTGCAAATATATTTTTCCACTCGCTTATATTGGACGCGGTTAACGACATCGGCAGATCGTGAGATAGTGCCATTTGATTCCACTCTCTGAATGGGGAAGCGTTAATATTGAGTAGACTTGTTAATATTGCTCTGTGCAGACTATTTTGATCCCTCTGCATTAATCTTATTAGGTAATCAGAATGTGCTTTTAGGTTCTTCACAAAGATGGGTGGTAAGCCAGACTCAACATGAATCGCATACGTCGGAGAAGAATTAGGAAGTCTAAATAGCCGCTTTAAGAAGTATCTTTGTACAATTTCAAAGTCTTCAAAGGGAATGAATCCAAAAGCCTGCACTCCGTAACACAAACAGGTGTTCACTGACTGAAAACTCGGATGAAAAATATGATGAATATTCAACGAAGAAATCACTAACGAAAAGTAAATTGCTTATTCATCAGATCATTCATTTTTGATGAAAAATATGATGAAAATTCTTTTATGAAATCACTACATAATTTGAACTTGTTTTTTCATTACCTCAATATTCACCAATGAAAACTATGATGAATATTTAACAAATAAATCACTAAATGACCTCCTTAATATTTTCGATGAAAATTATGATGAAAATTTAGTAGTGAAATCACTAGGCAATTGGGGGTTGTTTAATCACTACATCATTCATTTATATGTAAATTATAAAAATACTTCAGCTTAGTTGAAACGATTGAATACCAATAACGATATGATATTAAAATTTCAACATAACTCCAAAATGCGTCTACAAGACGCAAATTATAGTCAATGTTTACTGACTCTTATAAAAACCACGGCATGAACGTACTGTGAATTATATTTTTCAAAGGGAATTTGTTTAAATTCAGAAAATTTTAATGATCAGCTGAATGTATGATAAAGTCGTTAACTGATAAAATAATATCTTTTAACATGTAATACAAAAACAAATTTTGATCTAGGTTTCTATCGGGGTTTGATTTATGAAACCAGAACTAAGTTCTTACTCTGGCGGGTAGACGGCTCTTCAGTCGGTAGGGAGTACATACTGTAGTGAAAGGAAAAAAGACAGTACCTATATGAAAAATAAACAAACATAAGACAAAAAGAGATGAGCATACAACACTGTTTGTATTAGGATCCCAATCGTTTTATTATATCGGGGTGAACCATATGGGTTATAAACCGACTTAAGGGGTTTGTTCTCTTTCGACCTACAAGCTACTAGAACACTGAAATCTACTTTTTCATAAGCATGCATTAGTGGCGCCGTGCATTTTAAATGGACCCGATGACCCCACTACATTTGAGCACAGGAGACTCGCTCAGTTTGAAATATGGTGGATTATGCGCTCAAATATTCAAAATAAGAGTCCGTTAAATTAAAAAATTAAAAATTAAATTAATTTTTTACTTTTTGATTTTTATCTTTTTGACGGATGTTTAAAAAATCTCAAAATGATGAACAGATGATAGATATGGGTTATCTACTTGTTTTGTAAAATTTTTAGATTTTTCGAAATTTTTTTAACCGAGATATTGATATATTTCTGTTGTTTTATTTATCACCTCATAACTCCTAAGTTATTGCATCCATAGGATTATTTTTTTTTAATTCGCATCTTGGAAAATAGACAATTAATTTGATATATAATACATAACTGTACACCCTACACGACCTTCACAATAGTTAAATAGGAAACCAAAAAAAATCTCGGAAAATTGAAAAAAATGGGGTTGTTGTTCATTGCCAACCGACGTGTTTCAGTGGGAATTGCCCAATTTTTGCTAAAATTGAAAAACACCCGATTTGCGGTCAGTTAAATGCTTATATCTTTAGAACCAATGGTCGGATTTTCAAAATTTAAAATTCAAATTAAAGCCAGAATGACAGGCTTGAACCAGCTACAATAAATTTTTCAAAACCATTAAAAATTTCATACTAAAAATATTTAATTAATTTTTGGAGAATAATTTTCATCGAGGCAAACGTAACGAAGAAGAGGAATACACAAGAAAAAAAATAAAAAAAGTTAGCTACTAAGAATACACTGGTTGGAGGGAGATAGTAATTCTAAAGACGCTGGAGTGTGTGCAACAAAACAGCATAACCTTGGCAAATTTTGTTCGCATCGGGAAAAAATTTGCTTATCTTTGATTACAGGCTTGTATCAGCTACACAAAAAATTTCAAAACCGTTCAAAATTTCATACTAAAAAGTAGAAAGAGATTTTTGATAATAAATTTCATCGAGGCAAATGTAACAAGAAAGAGGAATATACAAAATAGCTATTAAGAATATACTGGTGGAATGGAGATGGCTGTTCTTAAGACGGTGGAATGTGTTCAACAAAAAAATTTACCCGATTTGCCATTCCAGCATAGTTGAGGTACATAAGAAATGAAAAAAGCATTTATGTATTTTAATATTTTTGAATTAATTCTTTTTAAATTTGCTCTTCTTCACATAAAAATCTGGAAAGCCTACGAACAGGGTTGGCCGAATTAACTACACTACATTTTCTACATCATTAACTACGCGTAGTTAATTTAATAAACTATACATGTCTTATTTTCTACAAATGGTTACGTTTTCATATACATGCAAAGTAAATTTAGAGAAATAATAAAATTTCAATAAAAATTTTAACATTTTAACTCAAAATTCAACCATCAAAGTTACAACTGACAGATCATTTGATACATGAAACTAAGTTTGCTACAATTTGTGTCATTAACTACATTTAACTACGTTTAACTACATAAACTACGTAGCAAATGTGAAAAATGTAATGGCCATCCCTTCCTACGAACACTTCTCCTTTTTTTTGTGACCGTTTTATCATCTTCTTCGTATTCTGTTTCCTCAGACCAGTAAGAACATAGCATGACGCAATAATTTTGTATATTCCCCTGACGTTTCGCCCTCTTTATCTACTCGGCGCGGCGTTACACTTTTTTGAAATTCTGTTGATTTTTTCACATTTGTTCTAATAATAGGATCGTTAGGGTTGTGGCCTTTAATTCAGGTAAAATGTCAGGCTAAATTTTTGTTTACAAAATCATTGCAGATAGGGTTACCAGCTCTAAAATCAACAAAGCCTGATTTTTGAGAAAAAAGCCTGACAAATAGAAAAAATTTGTTTTCATTTTTGAAACTTCATTTTTATAAAAAAAAAAATTAAATGAAAGCGTCTACAGAAAAAAACCGCAAGGGATCTGGGACTTGGTGCTGACTTATGTCTAGTTTAACCGAAAACGCATTTCAATGACCAAGAACCTGCCCCAAGGTTAATTTCTTGCTTAATTTTTTTTAAACAATATTAAAAAAAAAACGCTTTAACTATGATGTAGAAAAACTCATATCGTATTTTACAGAGTGCGTCAAAATGCATTTTTTTTATTATTTTCTTTAGAATTCACTACCTGTAATATTTTAATAATAAATCCTAACGGTTTTGAAGTTAACAAAATTTTTTTAAATTGAGAAAATCCTCTATTTTGATTTAAATTTTGGGTCACCCTGTCCAAAATTGATTTTTATTTTTTACCATCCATTTTTTATTAATTGCTTAATATATTTAGACTAACATTTTATAAAAAAATATTCTTCATGACCTACAAAATGCTACAAATAATGGTGTTCAAAATGAATTTGTATTTGAAACGTTTCAAATAGCACCCTGTATAAATATCCTACTACTCAGTAACATTTTTGCATTAAAGAGCTTGTCCTAGTTTTGCAGTTTCTTAAAAGGTATACAACTTATCAAAAGTTATGACCATTTGAAGCAAATACAAAAAATAAAGAATTGACCATTTCATTTAATAAATCAATACAAAAAGTTAAAAAAAAAGCAAAGTATTTCCTTCTATTTTAAAAAATTATGATTTATTTGAATTTGTCATTCATTTGTCATAACTTTTGATCTTAGGTGAGTTGTGATAAGTTGTACACCTTTTAAGAAATTGCAAAACTAAGACAAACTTTCAAAAGCAAAAAATGTTATTGCAGTTATTGCATAGTAGGATATTTACATACAGATTTTAATAAAAACTACATAAAAATACGAACAATCCCTGAAAAATTCATGCTTTTAGCACCAAAACTCAAAAAGTTATGCAGCTTTTGACGTTTGAGAAAAATTACGATTTTTAACGACTTTCAAGCAAAATTATGAAAAGCGCTGGTAGCGAGCTCTAAATGGTGTTCGATTTTGATTTTTTCGGTCTTAATTTTTTGGTTTCAATCTAAGCTTCATAATTTCGCCCAATCCCGGTTGAATTTCGAGAAAGGTGTTTTTTTGAATCACCCTATTGCACAAGTCTTTGTCCCTTTCTAAAAAGTGACAACTAAATGAAAAAAAAATTAATGTGTTCACTGCGATTTACTAGAATTTCGATTTGAAAGCATTCAGTAAACGTTTTTCTTCTAACGATTATATTTTGTGCGATAATTATAAAAAAGCCTGACAAAGGACGAAACCTGGCCAAAGCCTGATTGGACATTAAAAGCCTGACGCGTCAGGTGAAATCCTGACGGATGGTAAGCCTAATTGCAGAGCAACATAAAAGTATGTGCGAAAAATCGAAATTAACCTAAAATTTAAAAAAATATGTCCATGCACGTATACTTGACCCTTCTTTTTTGACTTATGATTTGGTTAGAGTAAAATTTGTAGGTAATTTTTTTTTTAAAATATAGTAGAAAATGATCGATTTGGTTGGTTTGGGTGACTTATAGATAAGTTATAACTTCAGTTCTATTAATCGTATCTATAAGATTAAGGTCTTAAAATAAAGGTAAAATGTTGAGTTATTGGGTTATAAAATCACTGAAATCACAGGGGAATGCATGTGAAAAAAAGTGAATTTCTTCATTGTTAATTTATAAAAAATTAAAGCATTTATGTATTTTAATATTTTTGAATAAATTCTTTTTAAATTTGCTCTTCTTCACATAAAAATCTGGAAAGCCTACGAACAGGGTTGGCCGAATTAACTACACTACATTTTCTACATCATTAACTACGCGTAATTAATTTAATAAACTATACATGTCTTATTTTCTACAAATGGTTACGTTTTCATATACATGCAAAGTAAATTTAGAGAAATAATAAAATTTCAATAAAAATTTTAACATTTTAACTCAAAATTCAACCATCAAAGTTACAACTGACAGATCATTTGATACATGAAACTAAGTTTGCTACAATTTGTGTCATTAACTACATTTAACTACGTTTAACTACATAAACTACGTAGCAAATGTGAAAAATGTAATGGCCATCCCTTCCTACGAACACTTCTCCTTTTTTTTGTGTCCGTTTTATCATCTTCTTCGTATTCTGTTTCCTCAGACCAGTAAGAACATAGCATGACGCAATAATTTTGTATATTCCCCTGACGTTTCGCCCTCTTTATCTACTCGGCGCGGCGTTACAATTTTTTGAAATTCTGTTGATTTTTTCACATTTGTTCTAATAATAGGATCGTTAGGGTTGTGGCCTTTAATTCAGGTAAAATGTCAGGCTAAATTTTTGTTTACAAAATCATTGCAGATAGGGTTACCAGCTCTAAAATCAACAAAGCCTGATTTTTGAGAAAAAAGCCTGACAAATAGAAAAAAATTTTTTTCATTTTTGAAACTTCATTTTTATAAAAAAAAAAATTAAATGAAAGCGTCTACAGAAAAAAAACCGCAAGGGATCTGGGACTTGGTGCTGACTTATGTCTAGTTTAACCGAAAACGCTTTCAATGACCAAGAACCTGCCCCAAGGTTAATTTCTTGCTTAATTTTTTTTAAACAATATTAAAAAAAAAACGCTTTAACTATGATGTAGAAAAACTCATATCGTATTTTACAGAGTGCGTCAAAATGCATTTTTTTTTATTATTTTCTTTAGAATTCACTACCTGTAATATTTTAATAATAAATCCTAACGGTTTTGAAGTTAACAAAATTTTTTTAAATTGAGAAAATCCTCTATTTTGATTTAAATTTTGGGTCACCCTGTCCAAAATTGATTTTTATTTTTTACCATCCATTTTTTATTAATTGCTTAATATATTTAGACTAACATTTTATAAAAAAAATATTCTTCATGACCTACAAAATGCTACAAATAATGGTGTTCAAAATGAATTTGTATTTGAAACGTTTCAAATAGCACCCTGTATAAATATCCTACTACTCAGTAACATTTTTGCATTAAAGAGCTTGTCCTAGTTTTGCAGTTTCTTAAAAGGTATACAACTTATCAAAAGTTATGACCATTTGAAGCAAATACAAAAAATAAAGAATTGACCATTTCATTTAATAAATCAATACAAAAAGTTAAAAAAAAAGCAAAGTATTTCCTTCTATTTTAAAAAATTATGATTTATTTGAATTTGTCATTCATTTGTCATAACTTTTGATCTTAGGTGAGTTGTGATAAGTTGTACACCTTTTAAGAAATTGCAAAACTAAGACAAACTTTCAAAAGCAAAAAATGTTATTGCAGTTATTGCATAGTAGGATATTTACATACAGATTTTAATAAAAACTACATAAAAATACGAACAATCCCTGAAAAATTCATGCTTTTAGCACCAAAACTCAAAAAGTTATGCAGCTTTTGACGTTTGAGAAAAATTACGATTTTTAACGACTTTCAAGCAAAATTATGAAAAGCGCTGGTAGCGAGCTCTAAATGGTGTTCGATTTTGATTTTTTCGGTCTTAATTTTTTGGTTTCAATCTAAGCTTCATAATTTCGCCCAATCCCGGTTGAATTTCGAGAAAGGTGTTTTTTTGAATCACCCTATTGCACAAGTCTTTGTCCCTTTCTAAAAAGTGACAACTAAATGAAAAAAAAATTAATGTGTTCACTGCGATTTACTAGAATTTCGATTTGAAAGCATTCAGTAAACGTTTTTCTTCTAACGATTATATTTTGTGCGATAATTATAAAAAAGCCTGACAAAGGACGAAACCTGGCCAAAGCCTGATTGGACATTAAAAGCCTGACGCGTCAGGCGAAATCCTGACGGATGGTAAGCCTAATTGCAGAGCAACATAAAAGTATGTGCGAAAAATCGAAATTAACCTAAAATTTAAAAAAATATGTCCCTGCACGTATACTTGACCCTTCTTTTTTTACTTATGATTTGGTTAGAGTAAAATTTGTAGGTAATTTTTATTTAAAAATATAGTAGAAAATGATCGATTTGGTTGGTTTGGGTGACTTATAGATAAGTTATAACTTCAGTTCTATTAATCGTATCTATAAGATTAAGGTCTTAAAATAAAGGTAAAATGTTGAGTTATTTAGTTATAAAATCCCTGAAATCACAGGGGAATGCATGTGAAAAAAAGTGAATTTCTTCATTGTTAATTTATAAAAAATTCAAATAGGTATGTAGGTATGTTTAAGGAAAAAATCGTTTTCGCTAGCATAGGCAACTAAATTAATATCAATGTTGGTTTGTAGGTACCTACACACATTTATAGAAATGAGTTGATTGGGTTGGTTTGATTGACTTATAACTTATGTTATAAGATCCTAGATTTATAACTTGAGTTCCAACGGTCAGATTTGTATGGTTAAAGTCTAAAAATAAATTTAAATTATTAAGCCATACTGTACTTAATACTTGTACCTATATACTGTATATTTTATACGTAGGTACATATAATAACAGGAACGCGACGATGCGATTATGCGAATCTTATATAAAATATTTTGACAGCCGAAAGATTCGTCGTTTCGAATGCTTCATTTGGGTTTGGGGGACCCTTAAGGGACCAAACTTTCGGCTCTCAATATATTTTACATGAGTTTACCTTAAGCATTGCGCAAGCCTACGCGATGACAGTGGCGATCTCTCTGAATTCCCTACGACCTTAATTCATGGTGACCGCTTGCAAAGCCAGCGTGGGTAGTTTTATGTTAACACATCTTAACCGTGAGTTCCGGCTCTCACACATTTTGTTTTGTTTTCCATTTTCTCAATTTGTTGTCGAATGTCGATGTCGCACCTAAACTAAACAAACTATAACTACAAAATAAAAACTCGAGGATAGGAGTTTGTTCCTAGATTATGGTCAAAGTAAAGTGGCGCGTAGATTTTCACATGTAGTAGATCACGTCATCGGTGATAAATTTTGTAGGACTAATAATAGAAATCGAAAAAATTGTATTATTCACAACATATAAGATAAAAGTTGATTCGTCAGCCCATTGCAAAAACACGAAAGTAATTAAATTAGCAAAAATTAGTTGAAATAAATTGAAAAGAAATTCTGTCGAAATAACAGAGTTCATCGTGAGTTTTAACTGAAGTCATAGTGTTTTATATGCTGAACACTACTCTACGATCACAGCCATCGAGACTCAAAAATGAGTCAAACGTACCAACAACTCAGAATGAAAAACACAAAATGACTGTCGATACTCGAATAAACGTCAAATCTCTATCCGCAGCAGGATTATACTTCTCCTTTTATCGGCACTGATCGTACTGCAGATGTTGTATTTATTATTCATATAAAATCCTACTGTACCTACTACGTATGACTTTTCCAAAAAAAAAACAAGGGTATAATATTGTAATAAATTCGAAAAAAAACATCCGCATTCCGCAGTAGGATTCTACTTCTGCTTTTAGTGGCAGTAATTCTTCTGTGGATGTTGTATTTGTAACTCGTGTAGAATCCTACTGTAGGTAGGTACTGTGAATAGTTTTCCCAAAACAACACGACTAATTGTTTGCAAACCTTTAAATTCGTTGATCGTTGAGAAAACTGGATTTTCTTTTTAAATGCTTCAGGCAATAGCCTTTCCCTGAAGTGATACACTCAAATCATTAATTTTTTTTTTAATATCTGCTAAATTGAATAGCCAACATTTATTACATAGCCTGTCGTCCAAAACAAAGTTGTCAAATGGTTTTTTGAGCATTTAGCTCTGATTTTGTAAAATGTTAATTGTCTGCAACAACAAAATACTAATTCTTTATTCTTTTTGGCATTGATAGGGTTGCTTTAAAAAAAATGTAGTTTGCTATTTGTTTGAACGTATTGATTTCTTTTAGCTGAACATTTCAAATTCGATTGCTGCGATCAAAATGACAAGTTCAGAAGCGCAAAATTAACAAGTATAATGGAATTTTGATATTTTTTCTGATATTTCCGCGGAGCACACTTTGGAAAACGCGGGACTCTAGAGTCTAGACTCACTTTCCGACTCTCATACTACTCCGATTTTTACAAATGAGGTGATAATAATAATTATTCTATATAGTCTAGAACCCTTTTCCGTCTTTATTACTACACCGATTTTGACAAATGCCTACTATTTAATGATTGGGTACTTATGTAACTACAATTAGTTTCAATGCATTTGTTATTTCGGTAATTGTAGGTATTTTCAGCCTAACCCGTAAAGTCAAAAAAAAAAAAAAACACAGCCCACTGCCCAAACAACGTTCAAACATACCTACATTACATTATGTTCCATCATACTCAAAATCGTATCATTCGCCCTTTTTTTCAAACATTTATACCTATCCACAAATGATAAAACAAGGGATAGGGAGGAAAAAAACATATTTTCACTCATGAAAATTCAAGCATCAAATTCAAAAAACCAACACTTCCTGTTTTAAACCTTTCTTGATTCATTTATGTATATGGGTAAGTACTAAGTATACCTATATAAACCTCTGAAATTTCTTTCTTATAACCGAATTTTTCTTATATGCAAAACGGTTATAAGAAAGGAAGATACGGTGTTTTGCTTTACATTTCTTTTAAGCGAGTTTTTCTTATATATTAAGTGTTTATTATATCCGTAAAATAGTGTATAAGAAAGTCTAATACATACAAAATGAAGTTGTTTAAAAGTGGGCTCCAGGTCGATAGAAAAAGATGCTATATGATGTGCAACGTTTCGAGCGTGAATACACTCTTCATCAGGCCTTTTATTGAAAAAATATATATACATATATGTATAACAATATAAAAAGAAATTCATGTATAAAATCATACAAATGTCAATTACACTTACAACAGAAATTATTCAACAGACTTTTTTATCACAGCATTTATGCAGTATGATGCGAGACATAATCAAGATAAAACTGTAAAAATTGATAAATCAAATTAAAAATGTTTTCTTACGGAACAATAAAATAAAATGAAATAATAAAATATTAATTTTTACATTTTCACAAGACTTAATCGTTAATATGCCACTACTATCCGTAGTATTACTTTTGGTGTCTATTGTGGTTTTATTTCCTCTTAATCAGCTGGTTATATATAATGCTTAAACTTTCACAATCAGATCTTCTATTAACTGCATTCTCTGTGTTGTTAATGTGCAGATTTCCAGCAACATTCTCTTATTTATGTTTCTCTCAACTTCTAATATACTGACGTTATCTTAATCAGGCTTGTGTTCCTCCTCTATACAATGAAGCGCAAGAGCAGTTTTCTGAGAATCCCCGTTGTTTATATCAGAGCGGTGGCCTGAAAGACGGTTGCGCAGTTTTTGTTTAGAGGTACCTACATGTACCGATGAACAATCCATCCCTTTTCCCCCCAGACAGTTGATCTTGTAGACGACGTCAGACTTATCCAGTTTGTCGATCCTTCCTTTAGTGTTAGTAAACAACAAAGACTTAAGAGTGTTAGCAGATTTAAAAGCTATTCTCGTTAACTCTTTGTTACGAATTTTTGCAGCTTTCATTCGAGCTGAAAGAGATGGTATACACAACACACTGCGGTAAACAACAAGAGGAGGTTCGATCTCATGAGTAGCATCGTTTTTGTTATGATGGTTGTTTATTAATCGGTTGGTGATATGCGCGGGGAAAGAGTTGGAACTCAGGGAGTCCTTAATTATATTTATATTTTTGTGACGAAAACTAATGTGACTATAATCAAGTACTCTGTTAACAAAATTCTGTGCAGTATTGAATTTAACCTGTGTTGGTTGTTTTGAATGGAAGTTTATTAGACGACCAGAAGATGTAGGTTTCTTAAACCAATTAAAAATTATTTGTCGGTTGTGTCTAAAGGTAAGACCGCACTTGGCGGAACTGCACTTCAGCGGAACTGAACTTCACGACCTATTTTTATGAAATTGTTTGAGCTATATCGCACTAAGCGACAACTGCACTTCACGGCGCGACACTATACGACAAAGTTGATAATCTGACCAACTGTGTCGCGACATGAAGTTTCGTTCAGTTTCGTGCGAAAGTGCGCAGGGTGTCGCTGAAGTTCAGTTCCGCCTAGTGCGGTTCTACCTTAATAGCTTTAACATCAAGGTAGGGTAATTCTCCATCTTTTTCTACCTCTATTGTGAATTGAATACGTCTATGAAACGAATTTAGAGCAGTGAGTGTGGTTTCGATATTATTCCATTTAACTATCGCGAATAAGTCATCGACGTATTTCGTAACGATTTTTGGTTTGTTTGTTAAATTACCAATAACATCATCTAATAAGGCTTCCATTGCTATGTCCGCAATTATTGGTGAAATTGGACTACTTATAGGTACGCCTTGTTTTTGTTGGTATATGTTCGTTTCGAACTCTACGTAATTGTTATCAATAATACAAAAACGGAGTATTTCCATGAACAGTGATTTTCTTATTCGTGTGTACTGTTTTATATCATTCCACTTTTTCTCAATTATTTCAAGTATCATATGGATTGGGACATTGGTGAACAAAGAAACGACATCAAAAGATACTAAAATTTCGTCATCTTCTATGGTCAGTGTTGAAATCAATTCCATGAAGTGTTTTGCACTATTGACGTTAAACTTGGACTTTTCTGTCAAGTTTTTCAGAATCTTGACCATGAATTTGGACAGTTCGTAGCACGGAACTGAGGTTGAAGCACAGATAGGTCTAAGAGGCGTATTTTCTTTGTGAATTTTCGGTAGCCCGTATATTCGAGGACTGTTGGCTGTGTAAGTTGTCATACGTTTCTTTTCAAACTCATTGATAATATTTTCGTTAAGCAAAGTTTTAACAAAACTATTATTTAAATTTTGGAGTTTTAGCGTTGGGTTGTTCCTTAAAATTCTATATGTACTCCTATCTGCCATCAAATCTCTCATCTTTTCCATGTAATCTTTTTTATAAATCGCTACAGTATAGGGATGAGTCAATATTTTGGTAACAGGTATTCAGTAACAGGTATTTGGAAATAACAATAACAACTTGTTATTAAAAATCAAAAATAACAGTTATTGAAATAACAGATAAGATTTATAAATTTTTATTTTATTTATGTAACTGAAACAATTTTTTAAATATTTAAAAAAAAAACTATTTTGATGGGGATAAACAAGTCAAAAATCGATACCTTTGGCAATGGGATTCTATTAATAATAAAATAAAAAAAAAACTATATTTAATTCTTTAAATTTAATTACTGACTTTGCTTAAATGTTATTGGGTTTACCACATCGAGTATATTTTAAAGTTTAATTAAGTAACAAAAAGTTGCATCAATTTCATTACCTATTTTGCTTAACTGTTATTCGCCTTATCGGTGATTGCAAAGTTGTCGTGTACATCCGAAATGAAACAAAAAGTTGCATTAATTTCATTACTGATTTTGCTTAACTGTTATTCGGCTTATCGGTGATTGCAAAGTTGTCATGCAAATCCGAAATGAAACAAAAAGTTGCATAAATTTCATTACTGATTTTGGTTAACTGTTATTTGGCTTATCGGTGATTGTAAAGTTATCGTGTAAACCCGCAATTAAACAAAAACTTGCATTAATTTCATTACCGATTTTGCTTAACTGTTATTCGGCTTATCGGTGATTGCAAAGTTGTCATGCAAATCCGAAATGAAACAAAAAGCTGCATACATTTCATTACTTATTTCGGTTAACTGTTATTTGGCTTATCGGTGATTGCAAAGTTATCGTGTAAACCCGAAATTAAACAAAAACTTGCATTAATTTCATTACCGATTTGCTTAACTGTTATTCGGCTTATCGGTGATTGCAAAGTTGTCATGCAAATCCGAAATGAAACAAAAAGTTGCATACATTTCATTACTGATTTTGGTTAACTGTTATTTGGCTTATCGGTGATTGCAAAGTCATCGTATAAATCCTAAATTAAACAAAAAGTTGCATAAATTTCATTACTGATTTTGGTTAACTGTTATATGGCTTATAGGTGCTTGCAAAATTGTCGTGCAAATCCAAAATGTAACAAAAAGTTGCATTAATTTCATTACTGATTTTGGTTAACTTTTATTTGGCTTATCGGTGATTGCAAAATTATCGTCCTTAACTGTTATTCGGCTTATCGGTGATTGCAAAGTTGTCATGCAAATCCGAAATGAAACAAAAAGTTGCATAAATTTCATTACTTATTTCGGTTAACTGTTATTTGGCTTATCGGTGATTGCAAAGTTATCGTGTAAACCCGAAATTAAACAAAAACTTGCATTAATTTCATTACCGATTTTGCTTAACTGTTATTCGGCTTATCAGTGATTGCAAAGTTGTCATGCAAATCCGAAATGAAACAAAAAGTTGCATAAATTTCATTACTGATTTTGGTTAACTGTTATTTGGCTTATCGGTGATTGCAAAGTTATCGTGTAAACCCGAAATGAAACAAAAAGTTGCATAAATTTCATTACTGATTTTGGTTAACTGTTATTTGGCTTATCGGTGATTGCAAAGTTGTCGTGCAAATCCGAAATGAAACAAAAAGTTGCATTAATTTCATTACTGATTTTGCTTAACTGTTATTTGGCTTATCGGTGATTGCAAAGTCATCGTGTAAATCCTAAATTAAACAAAAAGTTGCATAAATTTCATTACTGATTTTGGTTAACTGTTATTTGGCTTATCGGTGATTGCAAAGTTATCGTGTAAACCCGAAATTAAACAAAAAGTTGCATTAATTTCATTACCGATTTTGCTTAACTGTTATTCGGCTTATCGGTGATTGCAAAGTTGTCATGCAAATCCGAAATGAAACAAAAAGTTTCATAAATTTCATTACTGATTTTGGTTAACTGTTATTTGGCTTATCGGTGATTGCAAAGTTATCGTGTAAACCCGAAATTAAACAAAAACTTGGATTAATTTCATTACCGATTTTGCTTAACTGTTATTCGGCTTATCGGTGATTGCAAACTTGTCATGCAAATCCGAAATGAAACAAAAAGTTGCATAAATTTCATTACTGATTTTGGTTAGCTGTTATTTGGCTTATCGGTGATTGCAAAGTTATCGTGTAAACCCGAAATTAAACAAAAACTTGCATTAATTTCATTACCGATTTTGCTTAACTGTTATTCGGCTTATCGGTGATTGCAAACTTGTCATGCAAATCCGAAATGAAACAAAAAGTTTCATAAATTTCATTACTGATTTTGGTTAACTGTTATTTGGCTTATCGGTGATTGCAAAGTTGTCGTGCAAATCCGAAATGAAACAAAAAGTTGCATTAATTTCATTAATGATTTTGGTTAACTGTTATTTGGCTTATCGGTGATTGCAAAGTTATTGTGTAAACCCGAAATTAAACAAAAACTTGCATTAATTTCATTACCGATTTTGCTTAACTGTTATTCGGCTTATCGGTGATTGCAAAGTTGTCATGCAAATCCGAAATGAAACAAAAAGTTGCATAAATTTCATTACTGATTTTGGTTAACTGTTATTTGGCTTATCGGTGATTGCAAACTTGTCATGCAAATCCGAAATGAAACAAAAAGTTTCATAAATTTCATTACTGATTTTGGTTAACTGTTATTTGGCTTATCGGTGATTGCAAAGTTATCGTGTAAACCCGAAATTAAACAAAAACTTGCATTAATTTCATTACCGATTTTGCTTAACTGTTATTCGGCTTATCGGTGATTGCAAACTTGTCATGCAAATCCGAAATGAAACAAAAAGTTTCATAAATTTCATTACTGAATTGGTTAACTGTTATTTGGCTTATCGGTGATTGCAAAGTTATCGTGTAAACCCGAAATTAAACAAAAACTTGCATTAATTTCATTACTGATTTTGGTTAACTGTTATTCGGCTTATCGGTGATTGCAAAGTTATCGTGTAAGCCCGAAATTAAACAAAAACTTGCATTAGTTTCATTACCGATTTTGCTTAACTGTTATTCGGCTTATCGGTGATTGCAAAGTTGTCATGCAAATCCGAAATGAAACAAAAAGTTGCATAAATTTCATTACTTATTTCGGTTAACTGTTATTTGGCTTATCGGTGATTGCAAAGTTGTCGTGCAAACCCGAAGTGAAACAAAAAGTTGCACAAATTTCATTACTGATTTTGGTTAACTGTTATTTGGCTTATCGGTGATTGCAAAGTTATCGTGTAAACCCGAAATTAAACAAAAACTTGCATTAATTTCATTACTGATTTTGGTTAACTGTTATTTGGCTTATCGGTGATTTTAAAGTTATTGTGTAAACCCGAAATTAAACAAAAACTTGCATTAATTTCATTACCGATTTTGCTTAACTGTTATTCGGCTTATCGGTGATTGCAAAGTTGTCATGCAAATCCGAAATGAAACAAAAAGTTGCATTAATTTCATTACTGATTTTGGTAAACTGTTATTTGGCTTATCGGTGATTGCAAAGTTATCGTGTAAGCCCGAAATTAAACAAAAACTTGCATTAATTTCATTACCGATTTTGCTTAACTGAATTTAGAGCAGTGAGTGTGGTTTCGATATTATTCCATTTAACTATCGCGAATAAGTCATCGACGTATTTCGTAACGATTTTTGGTTTGTTAAATTACCAATAACATCATCTAATAAGGCTTCCATTGCTATGTCCGCAATTATTGGTGAAATTGGACTACTTATAGGTACGCCTTGTTTTTGTTGGTATATGTTCGTTTCGAACTCTACGTAATTGTTATCAATAATACAAAAACGGAGTATTTCCATGAACAGTGATTTTCTTATTCGTGTGTACTGTTTTATATCATTCCACTTTTTCTCAATTATTTCAAGTATCATATGGATTGGGACATTGGTGAACAAAGAAACGACATCAAAAGATACTAAAATTTCGTCATCTTCTATGGTCAGTGTTGAAATCAATTCCATGAAGTGTTTTGCACTATTGACGTTAAACTTGGACTTTTCTGTCAAGTTTTTCAGAATCTTGACCATGAATTTGGACAGTTCGTAGCACGGAACTGAGGTTGAAGCACAGATAGGTCTAAGAGGCGTATTTTCTTTGTGAATTTTCGGTAGCCCGTATATTCGAGGACTGTTGGCTGTGTAAGTTGTCATACGTTTCTTTTCAAACTCATTGATAATATTTTCGTTAAGCAAAGTTTTAACAAAACTATTATTTAAATTTTGGAGTTTTAGCGTTGGGTTGTTCCTTAAAATTCTATATGTACTCCTATCTGCCATCAAATCTCTCATCTTTTCCATGTAATCTTTTTTATAAATCGCTACAGTATAGGGATGAGTCAATATTTTGGTAACAGGTATTCAGTAACAGGTATTTGGAAATAACAATAACAACTTGTTATTAAAAATCAAAAATAACAGTTATTGAAATAACAGATAAGATTTATAAATTTTTATTTTATTTATGTAACTGAAACAATTTTTTAAATATTTAAAAAAAAAACTATTTTGATGGGGATAAACAAGTCAAAAATCGATACCTTTGGCAATGGGATTCTATTAATAATAAAATAAAAAAAAAACTATATTTAATTCTTTAAATTTAATTACTGACTTTGCTTAAATGTTATTGGGTTTACCACTTATCACTAATTTCAAAGACATCGAGTATATTTTAAAGTTTAATTAAGTAACAAAAAGTTGCATCAATTTCATTACCTATTTTGCTTAACTGTTATTCGCCTTATCGGTGATTGCAAAGTTGTCGTGTACATCCGAAATGAAACAAAAAGTTGCATTAATTTCATTACTGATTTTGCTTAACTGTTATTCGGCTTATCGGTGATTGCAAAGTTGTCATGCAAATCCGAAATGAAACAAAAAGTTGCATAAATTTCATTACTGATTTTGGTTAACTGTTATTTGGCTTATCGGTGATTGTAAAGTTATCGTGTAAACCCGCAATTAAACAAAAACTTGCATTAATTTCATTACCGATTTTGCTTAACTGTTATTCGGCTTATCGGTGATTGCAAAGTTGTCATGCAAATCCGAAATGAAACAAAAAGCTGCATACATTTCATTACTTATTTCGGTTAACTGTTATTTGGCTTATCGGTGATTGCAAAGTTATCGTGTAAACCCGAAATTAAACAAAAACTTGCATTAATTTCATTACCGATTTGCTTAACTGTTATTCGGCTTATCGGTGATTGCAAAGTTGTCATGCAAATCCGAAATGAAACAAAAAGTTGCATACATTTCATTACTGATTTTGGTTAACTGTTATTTGGCTTATCGGTGATTGCAAAGTCATCGTATAAATCCTAAATTAAACAAAAAGTTGCATAAATTTCATTACTGATTTTGGTTAACTGTTATATGGCTTATAGGTGCTTGCAAAATTGTCGTGCAAATCCAAAATGTAACAAAAAGTTGCATTAATTTCATTACTGATTTTGGTTAACTTTTATTTGGCTTATCGGTGATTGCAAAATTATCGTCCTTAACTGTTATTCGGCTTATCGGTGATTGCAAAGTTGTCATGCAAATCCGAAATGAAACAAAAAGTTGCATAAATTTCATTACTTATTTCGGTTAACTGTTATTTGGCTTATCGGTGATTGCAAAGTTATCGTGTAAACCCGAAATTAAACAAAAACTTGCATTAATTTCATTACCGATTTTGCTTAACTGTTATTCGGCTTATCAGTGATTGCAAAGTTGTCATGCAAATCCGAAATGAAACAAAAAGTTGCATAAATTTCATTACTGATTTTGGTTAACTGTTATTTGGCTTATCGGTGATTGCAAAGTTATCGTGTAAACCCGAAATGAAACAAAAAGTTGCATAAATTTCATTACTGATTTTGGTTAACTGTTATTTGGCTTATCGGTGATTGCAAAGTTGTCGTGCAAATCCGAAATGAAACAAAAAGTTGCATTAATTTCATTACTGATTTTGCTTAACTGTTATTTGGCTTATCGGTGATTGCAAAGTCATCGTGTAAATCCTAAATTAAACAAAAAGTTGCATAAATTTCATTACTGATTTTGGTTAACTGTTATTTGGCTTATCGGTGATTGCAAAGTTATCGTGTAAACCCGAAATTAAACAAAAAGTTGCATTAATTTCATTACCGATTTTGCTTAACTGTTATTCGGCTTATCGGTGATTGCAAAGTTGTCATGCAAATCCGAAATGAAACAAAAAGTTTCATAAATTTCATTACTGATTTTGGTTAACTGTTATTTGGCTTATCGGTGATTGCAAAGTTATCGTGTAAACCCGAAATTAAACAAAAACTTGGATTAATTTCATTACCGATTTTGCTTAACTGTTATTCGGCTTATCGATGATTGCAAACTTGTCATGCAAATCCGAAATGAAACAAAAAGTTGCATAAATTTCATTACTGATTTTGGTTAGCTGTTATTTGGCTTATCGGTGATTGCAAAGTTATCGTGTAAACCCGAAATTAAACAAAAACTTGCATTAATTTCATTACCGATTTTGCTTAACTGTTATTCGGCTTATCGGTGATTGCAAACTTGTCATGCAAATCCGAAATGAAACAAAAAGTTTCATAAATTTCATTACTGATTTTGGTTAACTGTTATTTGGCTTATCGGTGATTGCAAAGTTGTCGTGCAAATCCGAAATGAAACAAAAAGTTGCATTAATTTCATTAATGATTTTGGTTAACTGTTATTTGGCTTATCGGTGATTGCAAAGTTATTGTGTAAACCCGAAATTAAACAAAAACTTGCATTAATTTCATTACCGATTTTGCTTAACTGTTATTCGGCTTATCGGTGATTGCAAAGTTGTCATGCAAATCCGAAATGAAACAAAAAGTTGCATAAATTTCATTACTGATTTTGGTTAACTGTTATTTGGCTTATCGGTGATTGCAAACTTGTCATGCAAATCCGAAATGAAACAAAAAGTTTCATAAATTTCATTACTGATTTTGGTTAACTGTTATTTGGCTTATCGGTGATTGCAAAGTTATCGTGTAAACCCGAAATTAAACAAAAACTTGCATTAATTTCATTACCGATTTTGCTTAACTGTTATTCGGCTTATCGGTGATTGCAAACTTGTCATGCAAATCCGAAATGAAACAAAAAGTTTCATAAATTTCATTACTGAATTGGTTAACTGTTATTTGGCTTATCGGTGATTGCAAAGTTATCGTGTAAACCCGAAATTAAACAAAAACTTGCATTAATTTCATTACTGATTTTGGTTAACTGTTATTCGGCTTATCGGTGATTGCAAAGTTATCGTGTAAGCCCGAAATTAAACAAAAACTTGCATTAGTTTCATTACCGATTTTGCTTAACTGTTATTCGGCTTATCGGTGATTGCAAAGTTGTCATGCAAATCCGAAATGAAACAAAAAGTTGCATAAATTTCATTACTTATTTCGGTTAACTGTTATTTGGCTTATCGGTGATTGCAAAGTTGTCGTGCAAACCCGAAGTGAAACAAAAAGTTGCACAAATTTCATTACTGATTTTGGTTAACTGTTATTTGGCTTATCGGTGATTGCAAAGTTATCGTGTAAACCCGAAATTAAACAAAAACTTGCATTAATTTCATTACTGATTTTGGTTAACTGTTATTTGGCTTATCGGTGATTTTAAAGTTATTGTGTAAACCCGAAATTAAACAAAAACTTGCATTAATTTCATTACCGATTTTGCTTAACTGTTATTCGGCTTATCGGTGATTGCAAAGTTGTCATGCAAATCCGAAATGAAACAAAAAGTTGCATTAATTTCATTACTGATTTTGGTAAACTGTTATTTGGCTTATCGGTGATTGCAAAGTTATCGTGTAAGCCCGAAATTAAACAAAAACTTGCATTAATTTCATTACCGATTTTGCTTAACTGAATTTAGAGCAGTGAGTGTGGTTTCGATATTATTCCATTTAACTATCGCGAATAAGTCATCGACGTATTTCGTAACGATTTTTGGTTTGTTAAATTACCAATAACATCATCTAATAAGGCTTCCATTGCTATGTCCGCAATTATTGGTGAAATTGGACTACTTATAGGTACGCCTTGTTTTTGTTGGTATATGTTCGTTTCGAACTCTACGTAATTGTTATCAATAATACAAAAACGGAGTATTTCCATGAACAGTGATTTTCTTATTCGTGTGTACTGTTTTATATCATTCCACTTTTTCTCAATTATTTCAAGTATCATATGGATTGGGACATTGGTGAACAAAGAAACGACATCAAAAGATACTAAAATTTCGTCATCTTCTATGGTCAGTGTTGAAATCAATTCCATGAAGTGTTTTGCACTATTGACGTTAAACTTGGACTTTTCTGTCAAGTTTTTCAGAATCTTGACCATGAATTTGGACAGTTCGTAGCACGGAACTGAGGTTGAAGCACAGATAGGTCTAAGAGGCGTATTTTCTTTGTGAATTTTCGGTAGCCCGTATATTCGAGGACTGTTGGCTGTGTAAGTTGTCATACGTTTCTTTTCAAACTCATTGATAATATTTTCGTTAAGCAAAGTTTTAACAAAACTATTATTTAAATTTTGGAGTTTTAGCGTTGGGTTGTTCCTTAAAATTCTATATGTACTCCTATCTGCCATCAAATCTCTCATCTTTTCCATGTAATCTTTTTTATAAATCGCTACAGTTAACAGTAACATTTCCTTTATCTGAATTAACAATGTAAACCTCTTTATGGTTCTTCAAAAATCTTACTGCATCTCGGAAAGTTTGGTTGATAAATTTATCAAAAGAAGATAATGTAGATGACCGAAGATAATTTTGCAGAATATGTGTAAAATTAGAACGTGCATTTTCATGGTCACCCTGTTCCAATGTCTTAATCATTTTCTCTCCATCCGCTATAATTTTAAAGGGGGGCAATTCTGATTTTGTTATTGGCAATGCAAATTTGTGTCCCAATGACAAGAGCCATTTGATGTCATCTGGAACTTTTAAAATTATTTTTGGCTGAAATCTACATAGTGTGAAAATATGTATATTAAAACCAAAATGTGATTTATTTTCTTGGCTAGGTCGGTTGTACATTTTTAGATATGGTTTATTACGTGAGGCGACTGACCTAGTTTCCCAAATAAGAGTTATCAGAATATGGGACATGTAAGCCGCATCTGTATCAGGAGAGTTGTAAGTCACTATAAGGCCATGATTATAGCTGCATATGTTGTGCCACCCATGGTTATTGACGTAACTGCACGTTATAACACATACGCATACGTTTAAGTGCAGTTTATTGAAAACTGACGTATGAAACGTAGTTCCGCTGAGCGCAGTCTAAAATTAAAATTAAATAAATTTCGTGTGTTTGTTAACTCTTATTGAAAGGTGGTTGGGAGGTGAGTGGCTCACAATAAAAAAATAAAAACATTTTGTTCGGCCTTATTAGTCTAGATTACCACGTTTCACAAATCGTGCTCCACGGAGCATTTAGTGCTCAATATATGTATATGTATATCAAAATTCCATTTCAGTAGTAAATTTTGCACCTCTGAACCAGGGCCGTAGCTAGAGTTGAATTTAATGTAGGGTATCGGTGATAACAGGTAGGGCAGAAGTAAAAAATTTTTATGAAATATGATCTGATCTGGTAAAAGTGGTACCTACTCAATTGTCGGGAGGGAGTGATAGATAAGTGCAAAACATTCATATACATATGTATTGGTTTTTATTATTATGTCTCTTAACATAGATATTATATTTAGTATACCTACATAGATAACAATATTAAGCTCTTTCATTAAAATAACTGAATTCTTCGATTCGCCGTATTATTAAAAATACGAAGGACTTCATCCAGATCCAATGACTTGGTTCTTTTCTTTTCAAAGGCCAGAAATACCATGCCTGCCATTTTTTCGTGACTCATTGATAGCCTCTGAGGCCTATTGAATCATTATTGTAGCATTTGTATCTTTTGCTTCCATATGTTTTGAGGAATGAGGTTCTTCGTGGTAGATATTGGTTATCTACTTGTTTTGTAAATTTTTTAGATTTTTCAAATTTTTTTTAACCAAGATATAGACATATTTCGGTTGTTTTATTTATCACCTCATAACTCTTAAGTTATTGCATCCATAGGATTATTTTTTTTTAATTCGCATCTTGGAAAATAGACAATTAATTTGATATATAATACATAACTGTACACCCTACACGACCACCACAATAGTTAAATAGGAAACCAAAAAAAATCTCGGAAAAATTGAAAAAAAGGGGTTGTTGTTCATTGCCAACGACGTGTTTCAATGGGAATTGCCCAATTTTGTGTGAACCGAACTAAGCATATGAAGGCACCTTAACAAATAATGAATAAATAAATATGCATAGCAATTTTTTTCCCGATGCGAACCCAATTTGCCAAGGTTATGCTGACTTTGTTGCACACACTCCACCGTCTTTAGAATTACTATCTCCCTCCAACCAGTATATTCTTAGAAGCAAATTTTTTTTTATTTTTTTTCTTGTGTATTCCTCTTCTTCGTCACGTTTGCCTCGATGAAAAATATTCTCCAAAAATTAATTAAATTTTTTTAGTAAGAAATTTTTAATGGTTTTGAAAATTTTTTTATAGCAGGTACTCGACTGTCATTCTGGCTTTAATTTGAATTTTAAATTTTGGAAATCCGACTATTGGATCCAAAGATATAAGCATTTAAGTGACTGCAAATCGGGTGTTTTTGAATTTTTCAACTTTTTGAGCTACTGACCAATTTGTTGTTGTATCAACAATTCACACGTATTCACGGACAGGGAATTTAAGAGAGTTTTCTCTCATTGAGCTAAAATAAAATCTGCGGGTGTTTCAGGCAAGGGGGGTACGAGTCGGTTTTCTAGATAATATAGGTACTCTATGGTCGGGATTCTGGTGTATGTTGAATGACGAATTCAAAATTTTGTCACGCAAAGCCAAAGTGATGCTTCTGCCGTTTGCAACAACATAAATGTGCGTATCAGTATTCTCTGGCTACGTTGGAACCAAAATAAAATATAGATCGCTTCTCGATGCAGAGCCAGATATTCGGTTGCAGTTGGCCCAAATTCAATCAGATATATTATACAAACGTACCTTTACAATATAATAAATATTGCTGATGGCTTTATTGTCAATGCTTTCAAATTTCATATTTACTGTAATTTCATATTGGCATTGCATAAATAAAAAAATAAATAATAAAAATTAAGGAAAGCATTTTAGCCGAAAGGTACGCAGCTCGACCTAAAAATTCAAATGTTTGTTTCTTACTGTACATCACATATCTGTCAAAATTTAGCGCACGAAATAATTGTTCGGCACATTAATTCTCAAGCTAAATTTTAACAGATTCTGTAAATCTTAAATTTTGTATGAATTGCGTTTTGTGAAAATAAAAATTGAAATGTAGGAATATTACGGAATAAACGATTTGTCTCAGCCAAAGAAAAGAATCCATTTTATTTGATAAAATTTAGTTGCAATAATAAAAAAAGATCACTGAAATGGTTGAAAACAATTTCTTCTTGGAGAACAGCTGCTTTCTTTTACATATTAGGTCTATTCCCAGCATTTCTCGCACTAAAAGTTGGTCAAATGTCAAATTTGAGGAGTGGGGATGAAATTCTCTGAAAGAGAAAGAAAACTGAAAAAATGTCTGGAACGGTTTTCGCACTAAATTGGACTACTTTTTCAACGTCAAAAAATATATTCGACTAGAGTTGTCGTAGATCAGTGATAAATCTTAATGAAAATCCTTATCCGATCACATCCAAGAAAATAAAATATTAACAGAGAATAAACGTACAAGCTTACATCAAGTTTATTGATATACAAACAAACAAATCTTTAATTATATATTAAATTATGAACCTTAAGCGTGTTTTCTTCAAGTAGCACTATATTATATAAGAAATACTCAATTGTCAACTTTAAAAATTTTTTTTAAGAAATAGTTTTGCTTATTGACGTAAATTTTTTTGTAATTAGTTGATTAGTTAAGAGATTAATAAAATAATAAAAAATATGCTTATCTTTCAAAACTAAAATCAAAATAAAATTAGCACTTGGGCAACCCTTGTCCGACATTGATATTTGTACTCAACTGACAAGTTACGTCATCTGACATACGGCAACCAGCCGTTTGACATCCAGCCCAGAAATAGCCAGAAGAAATTCCTCGGACTAAAACTGGCAAGAATGGGAAATGTTTTACTCTCTCGAGCGCGCTCTCTTTTGCAAGAATTAACACAACTTTTGAAGTCTGGAACGACTTCGCACTAAAAATGACGAAATCTGGCAGTCTGAAACTGGGTATGGAACGGACTTATTCTCCACAACGCATTACGCATACTTATGTCAAAATTTGGCAAAGGTTTTTTGCTGATGTTTGGAGAGAAAAGTGGGAGCTAAATTTTAGCGCGATCTGCGTACTAGGCTTAAAGGTCAAATTTTCAAAATATTCTGACAAAGCTAGGCTTACCATCCGTCAGGATTCCGCCTGAGTGACACGTCAGGCTTTTAATGTCCAATCAGGCTTTGGCCAGGTTTCGTCTGTTGTCAGGCTTTGTTACAATTATCGCACAAAATATAATCGTTAGAAGAAAAAACGTTTACTGAATGCTTTCAAATCGAAATGCTTGTAAAACGCAGTGAATATATTTATTCTTTTTTCATTTAGTTGTCACTTTTTAGAAAGAGACAAGAAGTTGTGAAATAGGGTGATTCAGAAATACACCTTTCTCGAAATTCAACCGGGACAAGGCGAAATTATGAAGCTTAGATTGAAACCAAAAAATTCATAATCGAACACCATTTAGATCTCGCTACCAGCGCTTTTTCAATAATTTTGCTTGAAAGTCTTTAAAAATCGTAATTTGTCTCAAATGTTAAAAGCTGTATAACTTTGAATTTTGGTGCTTAAAGCATGAAATTTTCAGGGATTGTTCGTATTTTTATGTAGTTTTTATTTAAATTTTTATTACTACTAAATAACATTTTTTACTTTTGAAATCTTGGCCTAGTTTTGCAATTTCTTAAAAGGTCAACTTATCACAACTCACCTCAGATCAAAAGTTATGAACATTTGAATTCAATCAAAAATGATTCTCAAACAAATTCAGATAAAAGTTCCCCCACACAATCGCGAAACTAACGTGGCGAAAGATTCGCGTTTAAAATATGTAGAAGGAAATACTTTGCTTATTTTGAACTTTTTTTTATTGATTTATTAAATTAAATAGTCGACTCTTGGTCATTGAATTGCATTTTCGGTTTAACTAGATGTAATTTTAAGTCAACACCAAGTCCCAGATCCCTTCCGGTTTTTTTCTGTATAGACGCTTTCATTTTATTTATAAACAAAATAAACATAAGAAGTTTCAAAAAGGAAAAAAAAGTTTTTATTTGTCAGGCTTTTTCCTCAAAAATCAGGCTTTTCTTTCTTTACTGTCAGGCTTTTCTGATTTTAGAGCTGGTAACCATAGACAAAGCTGAGTTTTGGTGGATAGTTTTATTTGTAGGTAGGTAATAGGTATATCTATATAGGTACACACGTATGTTTTAAAGATTTCCTAAAAACCATCCTCCAAATTATTTTGCCTCTTTGACCTCACAAAATCATCAGCCCTCCACCCTAAATTCAATTCTGTCGGAATTTTTTCTAAGAGACGGTCTAACTTTCATAAGCTATTTTTTGTTTTTTTTTTTTACATAAAGCATCTACATATACAGTATAAATATTATATACTCATGTATACTATATACCCCACTTATACCTACTTCCTTTTTTTAAACAACATCCATTAGTTGTTAGGTCAATCGAAACATCAAAATGCCAATTCGGTAACATAATTATTGTTTGTTGTCTTTATATCATAAGGTGATGATTATATTATGCTGATGCAAGGTATATTTAATACCATATTTGAGAAATTAATTTATCAATACCTACTGAAAAATATCGATTAAAATTAATTTCAAGGCAATAATTTCAAATAGCAAGTATTAAATAAACCCTCTTTTTCAGATCAACATTCTGATTGGCTGCTAAATGAACTGTTGTCTGCGAACATAGCTTCCGCCTCTTTTGTTTATTCTTCGAATAAAAACAGAATACAACACCAATTGCCATTCATTGGGATTCACATTAAAGCCAACCCCCTATTCGTGATTGGCTAATCAACACAAGAGGAGTGTTGAAATTATGTTATCATTGCGCGCATGTAAACTGCCTTTTTGTTCCCATTATTATATTCTGTTTCCATGGATACCAATGGTTTTGTTGCAGGACGCAGTAGATATGTACATTCACATATTTCTGAAGGGAGTAGAATAAAATTCTTTTCAAAACTAACATAGCCACTGAATCATGAAATATATTTAGAAAATAGATCGCTAAGAATATCAAATAGGTATGGTTCAAACGGTGAAAAGTATTCATGTTAATTTACACAAGTTTTATGAATTTGATTGAAGCTGTGATTTTCGTATTAAAATTAAAAGGGAACTCAATTTGATGATTAATTTCTCTTTTTTGTATACCTATTTAGGGCATCAAGCTAAATGCATTTTATAAAAACTCTGGTTTCATAAATCAAAGCTGAAACTTAGGCAATAATATTTCGTTTTTTCACTAAATACAAATTATATGACAATGTAACATAATTAAATTATATGTACCTATATAGGTACCTATGCCACTATTTTTTCAAATAAATTTATATTCATAATAGAAATTAAATTTGTGTAGGTTACCTAATAACTCTGTTGATACCTATCTACATTTAAAAGCATGCAATGATAACCCTAAGTTGGCAAAACCCAATTAGAAAAGTTTTTTTTGTGACTTAGTCCAATGCGTTTCGCCCACGCACGACAGTTGGACTCATCAGCTAGATCCTTCTGTACCTTTTTTAAAACAAAATTTTATTTAATAAAAAAAAATTGGTAATGTTCAATTTTCTCGAAAACTAGAAGACATAAAATCATCTAGTTTTCAGTTTTTAATTAAGAATCAAATTCCGAGAAAAAAAAATAATATAAACAAAAATTTTGTTTATGTTTTTTTTTTCCAAATTTTGATTTTGAAACTCAGTTTTTCAAAAACTAGGCAAAGAATTCACTTCATTTAGAAACTGGCTGATAGAACAAAGTATTGGCTTTAAAAAAAGGTATAATACCAAATTGTAGGTATTACCGTTATTTTTTAATGATTTTTTTTTATTTTTAGTACTTTTTTCATAAAATTGCCCCTCCCGCCCAAACGGGGGGAGATAGACCCCCCCTCCTATAGTAAAAAATACTTGTATTGAAGTGTTCTACAAAAAACCGTTATCATTTCTTGTCGCCACGGTTATCATACTCTCCCCGGTCACAAAAAATTTATTTTGGGAATTCATTCTATATACCTCCAGTCCACAAAAACAAAAATAATAATTGTCTTATTATTTGTGTTTTTCTTATTCTTATAGCCCAATTAGGTTAGTTACGTTTTAGTTTCTACAATTAAAAACCAACAACATTTCTATATTATAGGTTTGTTTTGTTGACCTTCTATGGGGTTTTTCCATTGGTAAAATAAATCAATTTTTTTTTTTTTTTTTTTAATTTATTTATTGAAGTCTACGATATTACATCCACAGACTTTGCTTAGTTACTAAATTTTTAACTTAACCAAATAATTAATAAAGAATTACATAGAATTTTGAATAAGATAAGTAACGTTGATTTTAAATTGAAATCTAGGTACAAAAAGATCTAGGTCATCATAGTAGATGTTAAAAAGCTTACAACAATGAGAAATTGGCTCACGCTGTCCATAATTGGTAGAATGAGGTATTTCAAAAATAAATTGCCTCATTCGCAATGTTCTACTTGGTGCATAAATACTCAAAGAAGAAAGCAAATCTCCACAATCAATATCGCTACAAAGAATATCACGAACAATAAAAACACTGTATACTCTACGCCTTGACTCAAGAGTTTGCATAGCAACAAACATCTGCTATTATAGTTAAGAATGATATCACCAGTCAAAGAAAATTTCTTTAAAGCATACCTTAAAAAGTTTTTTTGAATTTTCTCAATCCTTTCGGTTAATTTTTTAGAATCAGGACTCCATATAACACAATTGTATTCCAGAAGCGGACGAACTAAAGAGCAAAACAAAGTTTTCAATGTGTGCAAAATTTCATCCATTTTATCATTTGACGAGCGAAACATAATGGAATTGGAACCAGAAGCAGTGATGTTTTGGTTAGATATATTAACATCATTAGCCTTTCCCTTTTCATCTACGACTGTTGTTATAACGGCCCCTTTTTTACTTTCTTTTGGAGAAGCAACAACATCAAGCAATTTCCTTACATCAGTGTGAAGTGCTTCGATGTCACAGATTTTTTTTGCAAACACGTCAACAATAGAAAAAAGTTCATTGACCTTAGCGAACAACTGATTCATAGGCAATTTGAATTTTGCACACTCAGTGCAGCGAAAAACAAAATTATTATTTTCTTTTTGAGTTTCTTTACACATGTCTTCTGTTAATTTGGCACAGAGTTTATGAAATACAATTCCACAAAAAAAGCCACAATAAACACCTTCATCTTGAATAGGGTTTTTGCAACCAAAACACATTTTTATTTTATTATTGTTAGCCATTTTAGGGAAGATCAAAGAAACACAACCGCACACTATGGTAATCACTTGGAAAGTGATTTTTGATTTTGATTTGGATCTGTCAAAAACACAACTTCCCCTCTTTTTGCTTTCCATTGGGCAAAATAAATTGATTTATTTTTGATTTTAAATCAAATTTGCAAATCAAAATTTTTCGGCAGATTTACCCCTCATTTCATTAACACCAATACAAATTTAAGCTGTCAGCTTGACAAATGTGGTTTTTGATTTGAAATTTATTCGTTTTGGGAAAAGTTTTGCTGAAATTGTATAAATAAATACAATCCTATTGAAAAATGGAAGCAATTTAATATGAAATTTACTCCATACACTTTTCAAAAGACAAGTTTGAAATAAAATTTTACAGCTATGACACACTAGTTTCACAGACAAGAAAGTACACCAATACATTGGCAAAAAAAGAATCAATTTGAATTGTGTTCCATTCGCGAAGAAAAAACACAATTTTTTTTCTGAAATCTGAATCTACCAATGGAAAACCCCATTAATGTTCACATTAGGAAATGCTGAAAAAAATTCTTTAGCTTTCCAGTTTCATTAAAACATTTTGCATCGGAATGTTGGAACTATTTGCTCGGATCATTTGTCATTTGCAGCAGTATAAAATAGTGTTTCGAGATTTTAAAGCGATAAAATAGTGGAACAAAGATGAAATGGAACTAAATAAAAAAATTAAATAAAAGTAAAAATAGTTAATACTTGTAATACTTTATTTTAAAAAATATTAAACAACATGGGGTTCTGCGTTAAATCGTGTATAAATACCTAGATACATATATAATAAGGAGTTAACAATTTTTTTTCATTTTGAGAGCTTATTGTGTCTCATATTCTATATAAAGTAATGTGAAGTGGTGTTTTTTAAGCCTAGTACGCTGCTGATGCGAAACGAAATTTTTCTGTGATCTCCAAACAGACAACGAAACGCTTACGGAAACACAACGGAAAATATCCTTGGAAAGTTTCACTAATTCCAAAAACAAAATCAAACAAACTCAAAAAATCAGAGAAACCCATGATGTAAGAAAATGATAAACAAAAAAAAACCACAAATAAAACTCAAATGTCATTTTTCCGCACAGAATAAATAGTCTTGGGCCCTATTATGTATTTTGAAACGAGTGGCAAGTAAACGATACTGAAGTAAATGATTATGTTAAACGAGAAAGGCGTTAGAAATATGTTGCCAGACTAAACCAAAAAAAAACATTATTTTTTGAAGCGCAACCAACTTCTCGCCTAGTTAGGAATGTCAAAAACCTGTATAAAGTAAACAAAAAAAAAAATCATATATCACTCAAATACATAATTTTAGTTCTTAAAATGTTGTTTCACTGCGATTATTTTTTGGATACCGATGATGAGTCCGAAGAGGAGGAAGCCATCATTTCAAGAAGACTTATTAGGGACAAATCCGACCCAATGAGCATTCCAAATTTATGCACAACATACACCATGTCTTATAATTATAAATATAAAATGTTATTTCAAGATCCAAAAACCTTTTTCGGCTGAACAAGGAAGCATTTATGTACCTTTAGGAAAGGATTGATGCCCAACTTCCGAGCGCAAGGTCAACTCACATTCCAAATATTTTAAAATTGTGTGCGACTCTTCTCTTTTTGGCAGAGGGTGGATATCAAAGAGGATGTGGACAAGATTTCCTTATTGGAATGGCGCAAGCAACTCTCTCCGCAACCTTAAGCAAGGTTTTATCAATTATGGAAGATATTTTGTGTCCCGAAAATATATCATTCCTAATGACGGAGGATGAGATGGCTTTAAGTAAGCAGTATTTTTATGAAAAAATTCGTTTTCCAGGGATAATTGGATGTGTGGACGGGACACACATAAAAATAATCCGACCAACTCATAACGAACACCTTTATTTTAATAGAAAGGGTGACCACAGTATAAACGCAATGATCGTAAGTACCTACATGTACATATACATAGGTGTATTTTTACCTAAGCTCTTCTTGTGTTCGTAGGTCTGTGACTATAAAATGAGGATCCGGGCTATTGACGCAAGGTTTGGAGGTATATCCCATGACTCTTTTGTATTCAGTCTAAGCGAATACCGCAACCACCTCCTTCAGAGATGGAATAATGGTGATAAGCGAAGTTGGCTTCTTGGTACGTACATACGAGTAGTACATATTTGTTCAGTTTTTCTGTGATTTTTGTATCAATTACTTTTCAAAGGTGTTTCTGGATATACATTAGAGCCATGCATGATGACACCCTACAGATCTGCGGAAGAAGGAACCAGAAAAGAAAACTTCAACACCGTTCATTAAAAATGCAGAAATGTTGTAGAAAGAACATTCGGTGTTTTGAAGTCAAGATTTAGATGCCTTCTTGGTGCAAGGCAGCTGCATTACTCACCAGAAAAAGCAATTCAGATTGTCAATGTTTGTAGTGCACTACACAATATCTGCATAAAATTTCAAGTTCCAGATATTCCAATTGCTGCAGCCAATGATAATGATGAAGAAGGGCATTATCTAGTAGCAAACAATCAAAATCAATTCTCAAGCCTTGCCACAAATGTGCGAAATCAAATAAAAGACAACTTGTAAACTTAATCTCTTAATTCATTTATTTTGTACTTCTATAACTAAAAAAATAAGATCACAATATATTTCACTTTAAATATAAAAAATAAATAAACATTAAACTTAATTTTTTTTTTGGTAAGCACTTAGGAACTTGGTTTTACTTTTACTTATTGCTTGGACTTGTGTGCTGTCAGACGAAGAAGATTCTCCTTTTGAAAATCTCATTTTCAATTTTAATTCTTCAATTTTCAATTTTCTGGATTTAATAGCAATAAGTTCTATACGAACACATCCATTGCCATATGGACCACCGAAATGTTTTCCGAGTGAATTTCCGGAAACAGCTTCCTTCAAATCAAGGATGGCTATGATGGATTTTTCGTTGTCGGAATAAGGTTTTTGCTTATTGGGGCCTGCCCCTGTGCCACTAGCATGGATTTTATTTGCACGCATTTTGCGTTTAAGATTATTTTTAAAATCTTTCCACACATTTAACAAAAGATAATTGAATAAATATGTAAAATTTATCTTATTTATTCCACAATGAACTTACATTTTTCCAGTCGTCGACGTTTCTTTGAATTTAACTGTTCCGTCAAGTTTCCCCAAAGAATTCTTGACTCCGTCTTGGCTTGGCTATTTGGCAAATAGTTTTTAGCCACACCGGGGTTGCTTTCCATGAAAGCAATCAATAAATCCAATTGTTTGGTTTGCGTTGGTGGCTATTAATGAAATACATAATTACTATATACATTTTCACTCATAAATTTACTTTTTTTTAATAATTTACTTACACTCCTGGAGCTCGTCATTCTACAGCCAGAAACAATAATATTATTACAGATTGACAGCTTAACGATAGCTAAATGCCAGTCGTAAGAAAAAACGAGTATCGTTAAAACTAAAACGATTCTCGTTATACGTGATCGCATTTAAACGATAACGAGGTAATTTCAACGAAAATCGTTTTACATAATAGAGCCCTTGTATACTTAATTCAGTGCGAAAAAGGAGCGGAGACTTCTACAAATAATCTGCTACAATTATAAATTTCGCTCTTCGAACAGCATACTGCAAAACGAAAAGTAGAACGAAATTTTCCGTTTATGATTTTGTTTAGTCATTTTTGTTTGGGATTTTTCGTTTCGCATCAGCAGCGTACTAGGCTTTATTTAAAAACATTATTTCGTATTTCGCTGTAAAAAAGCAAATTGTCTGAATATAAACATTTCAATCACGTGAATTATAGTTGGGTTATATATGCCAAAATTAGAAATTCTGGTCCACAGTCGCATTACGTTTTGTTGTTGATGGCAAGGCGCTCACATCTGTTGAGTGCCCGTATTGCAGAGTTATTTTTCAACGTTTTAAATTTTCCTTCCATTATTTTATATGTATTGAATATGATACACAATCGGCCAGTGAAATGAAAAAATTGTATACTTCTTACTATATCTACTTTTAAAAGATTTAACACAGCACCGCATGTACTTTTATGTTTAAATAAAGTATTGCATGTATTCACTATATTTATTTTTATTTCACTTTTGTTTTTTTTTTCAATATTTTAAGCATAGTACGCAGCTGAAGCGAAACGAAAATTTCCATACAAAAATTGAAGCAACGAAATCATGAACGAAAAATTTCGTTTTTATTTTTGTTCTGCAGCACGCTGTTCAACGAGTGAAATTAATAATTGAAGCAGATTATTTGGAGAAGTCTCCACTCTTTTTTGCACTGAAAAAGTGACACCCGAGTTTTTATTTGTATTTTTATTTGTTGTTTCCTTTATTACAGCAAAGGCTTCTGTGATTTTGTTTGTTTTTTTAATAATTGATTACATTTATTTTTTCCGCAGTCGTTTCGTTTACGTTTTCGTTATCGATTTGGAGACCAGAGAACATTTTCGTTTCGCTTCAAGCCTAGTACGCTGCCGATGCGAAACGAAATTTTTCTGTGATTTCCAAACAGACAACGAAACGCTTGCGAAAACAACGGAAAACATCCTTGGAGAGTTTCACTAATTCCAAAAACAAAATCAAACATAAACGCAAAAAATCAGAGAAACCCATGAAGTAAGAATATGATAAACAAAAAAAAAACACAAATTAAACACAAATGTCATCTTTCCGCACACAATAAATGGTCTGTATAATTAATTCAGTGCGAAAAAGGAGCGGAGACTTCTCCAAATAATCTGCTACAATTATAAATTTCGCTCTTCGAACAGCGTACTGCAAAACGAAATTTTCCGTTTCTGATTTCGTTGTGTCATTTTTGAATGGGATTTTTTGTTTCGCATCAGCAGCGTACAAGGCTTCAGCTGCGTACTAGGCTTAAGACTAGTGACACAACGAAATCATAAACGGAATATTTCGTCTTGCAGTACGCAGTTCGAAGAGCGAAATTTTTAAGTGTAGCAGATTATTTGGAGAAGTCTCCGCTCCTTTTTCGCACTGAATTTATTTATAAAGGCTATTTATTGTGTGCGGAAAAATGACATTTGAGCTTTATTTGTGTTTTTTTTATCATTTTCTTACATCATGGGTTTCTCTGATTTTTTGCGTTTATGTTTGATTTGGTTTTTGCAATTAGTCAAACTCTCCAAGGATATTTTCCGTTGTGTTTTCGCAAGCGTTTCGTTGTCTGTTTGGAGATCGCGGAAAAATTTCGTTTCGCATCAGCAGCGTACTAGGCTTTAATGATGTAAAATTTCAAAACACATTCTTAAAAAAACCAGCTATAAATTTCTTTGGGCGCCCCGAAATTTAGCTCTTTTACATCATGTCGATCCTGAGTCAATGTATGTGTTTGTGTAACTCACACTTTTTGAAAAAATCCTCACAGCGGATGTTCATTGAAAATTGTTACTTACCAAAACCAATACTATTCTGTTCCAATGTTGTCATACAAGATTTAATAATAATTGTGGATGATAGTTTTTATTAAAATAAATTTATTTGCATCATCGAAGATGTATTTTGTTATTTTTTAATAAAATAATTTGCTATATAATTTAAATCTTCATACACAAATTCTTTTTTTTTTAAATATTTTCAAAACTGCCATACTCACCGAACATTATTCGTGAAAATCACGCAAAGATACCAACATAAGAAGCAAATTTATTGGAAATTTAATGTTCACATTACAGTTACTGAAGTTTCAATGTGCTGTTAACTTGTTGTTTTTGCATTTGCATGTTATAAGTTGGTTTAATGTGAAAAATTTCCTAATGTTCACATTAGAAAGTCAACAAAACACGCCTATTGTATATTACCAATATTTATGTAGATTATTTGTGTGTTTTACTGTCCACGAACAACTTGTGGCTCACGAACGAGTTTAAAGAACATTGGGTATGTTCAGCAGACTCTAGGGACTGATATGTTTATTGAACGCAAAATTGAGTAAGGAAACTAGTTATTTACTACGATGTCAAAATTGGGTCTTTACTTCAAATGTTTATATTCTTATACCTAATATTTATCTTGGTTATGGAAAACACAGTTCTGGACAGCGTTGACGCCAAGAAAAAATTCGTGCCACATTCTTTGAAAAAACGTGCCATTTGTGACATTTTCGTGCCATATGAAAAAAACTCAAGTTATTCTCTTAAAAATAAATTTTAATTCAATACTATTGCAAACAAAAAACAAACAAAAAATTATTCGTGTAGTTATTTCCCAGAAACAGGAGTTTTTGGCAAGTTCATAATAGGTAAGTTTTGTTTTTATTTATTTAAATGGAATGTATCTGATGGAAGCCATAACTTGCAAACCGACAGAAATATGTCCACCTCTTGGGTCCCCATTTAGGTCATCGTAAACAACCGCAATGAGTTTCCTCATATTTTCCTCTGAAAATCTACATATATTTCTTCCTGAAATCCACTTCATTTAGCACTTCTATTAGATAATATACATGTATTTTTGTATAGTTTTCTTTTTATGGTGGTTGATGGCTGATTGTCCAATAATTAGAATCAATAGTTTAAAAACTTGATAAATCTAGCAGACATTATTAATTTTATTCAAAGCTAAATTAGCAATCTTCACTTAGGTATTTTTTTTTATTTTTGAATAAACTGGTTCTTATTCCTTCGCTAAACCACCTTCTCCGGTGGTTTAACTTAGTACACGTCACTTTTTAGAAATTTTCTTTTATTCATAACATTTTGCACTTAGTCCACGGAATAAGACCTAACCCTTCGCTTTTTCACGTTTATTAATTTGGCTGTATGAGTTTAAATTTTGGTAAAATAATGAAAAAAAAACGTGCCACATTGAAATAAATTGCACGATCGTACCACATCGGCAACGCTGGTTCTGCATCTTTTTCTTTTCACAACAAATTGGTAAAGAGAAAAGAGAGAACTTCACTGCAAGTCACAGGGGATCCAGTATTGAGGATTCCATAATCGACATGAATATGTTTATCTGAAAAACACCTTACCCAAGGCAAAATCAATATTTCTTACATTTCTAATTAAATCCTTTCCATAATATATGATAAAGAACCACTTTAAGCAAAACTTTTAACAAACGTGAAAAAAAAAGAAGTTGCTGAAGAATGAAGTTCAGGTTGCTGTTTAGCTATAAACTATAATTAGCTGATATTTTGACATAAATACACTTGACTTGAAATGAAGGGAGATATTTCTTGACTAGCTTTCCAATAAAGTTGCCTTTATTGGAAGGCTGACTAATCAGAGACTAGAAACTTGCCTTAATTTATAGTCCCTACGGGCTTCTGAACGTACCTATCCACTGTCATATTATCTACATTTTAGCTGAAACTTTAAAAGAAAGCTTGTTTAAAAAATGTAGAACATATTTCTATTTTCTAAACAAGTTGTAGATATGCATAAAACATCGTAAATGCTTTTACTAAAAAAATTCAAAGTAGTCACTTTTTTTGATTTCCATAAAAATGCAGCAAATGCTTAAAATCAAGTATTTACTCTGGGCCATAGCACTTACTTTTTTCGGATGAATTTTTCCAGTAAAAACTTTATTCGGTATGCATAAAAAACAGTAAGTACTTTTTTTCTGTAGGAATTACTTAATTTTTTCAAAGTTGCAAAATAGTAACTTGAACATTTTAAAGTAGTACATACTTTTTTGCTTTAAACCACGAATTGAAACCAAAAAATAATTGTCTTCTTCTATTTTTGGTCAATTGAGTTGCTGAATTATGCGTGCACACTTCATTGATAAGCCATTACAATTATCCTTGAAAGACTATTTTTTAGATCTACATAAATGAGAAGCATATTATATGATATCTTGGAAATGTCTTTAGGTAATTATTTCTTGTTTTTGGTTATGTACTTTAATACTAATATAAATAAAACCATTATTCGCTTCAGAAAAAAAAGGAATTAAAGTTGATATTATGTAGGTATTTATCGGATAACTATATTCCTGTTAATTTACTAAGTGGTGAAGTTTCAAAACACTTAAAATAATTTTAGCTTAGACCCTTCTTTGCCTTTTTTGGTTAAATTAAAGTGTTTTACTTTAACAAATGTTTCATGATTTATGTATTTTAAATAATTTAAAAAATATGGTATTTTTTGGAGATCTTATGGTTTTCAGGTTAGATTTTGAGAAGATATGAGCTAAGTCAAAATACTGTTTGAGAATATTGAATTTTTTTGCAAACCAATAAAAGATGAAGCCATTTAATAAAATTTCTACCAAATTATGAAAATCGCATACAATACATAGGAGCCTTGGAGCTTGGGTGCACTAATTTTGAAGAATTGAACATGTGATTCCATTCGGGAGAATAAATTAATTGGAAAGGATATCCGCCCATCAATATCCAGCCAATTTTGATCTAATTCAAGGCACAAGTACGATAACTATGGCACCAAGAATTGATAACGGTTTTTTGTAGAGAGATCAAAAACAAGCATTTTTTATAAAAGGAGGGAGGGGTCCATCTCACCCCGTTTAGGAGGTAGAGGCAATTTTAGAAAATTATGACTTAAATTTAAAAAAAAAAATATTAAAAAACAACAGCAACACTTACAATAAAGTACTATACCGGTTTTGAAAGCTAGTAATCTGTTCTATAATCCTAAATTAAAACTAAACAGTTTTTTAAAAATTCGCATGCAAACTCAAAATTTAGATACCTACCTAACAAATAATGAAAAAAAAGTTAAGACAAATTTTTTTCAAAATTGTGAAATGAAGTGCTGAATTGGCTTATTGTGATTAATGTTAATATAAATTCTTAATCGAACAAAAACAGCCAAATAGTTTTATGTCTTCTAGTTTTTGAGAAAATTGAAAATTACTGAAACTACTTTTTTATGAGATTTTTGTTTTTTGCTTGCTTACATAAATTCATCAGTGCTAGCACCCAACATTACGGCGGCGTATAAACAGTGAGGTATGTATGGGGGGCATGCTGCCCCCCTGCAACCCCCCTGGTTGAGCACAATATAAGATTTTCTGTAGGTGCGAGGTTGTTTCTTTTGCATTTAAAGCATCTGAATTTAGAGAAATTTTGAATTTTTATCCTATAAATCCAATGCCAACAGCTGTTTTCTTAATATACATATTGGTATACGTTGCTCAAAGTTCCACGTTTAATATTATGGAAACAAAGGGTGATATGCATAAAATATTGTAAATTCTTTTATTAGAGAATTTTAAAGTATAGTTACTTTTTTTGATATGCATACAATGCATACAAATGCAGTAAATTCTTAAAATCAAGTATTTACTTTGGGCCATAGCACTTACTTTTTTCGGATGAATTTTTTCAGTAAAAACTTTATTCCGCATGCATAAAAAGTAATAAGTACTTTTTTTCTGTAGGAATTACTTAATTTTTTCAAAGTAGCAAAATATGAACTTGAACATTTTAAAGTACATATTTTTTTTTGCTTTAAACCATCAATTAGGTTGCTTTGGAACCAAAAAATAATAGCCTTAAATCTTTTTTTTTTGGTCGCTGTGTTTATTGAAGTTGGTATTGCTGTTAATATTTGCCGAATTATTTGCACACTTCATTGATAAGCCATTTTTTTTCTTTAACTAGCTGATTTAAAACAAAAACAATTCTTATGATCAAAAATAGCGGTATCTAACATACAAGTGTTTAAAAACCGTTAAGGGAAATCTTATTTTTCTCGAAAACGACGACGATTTTGATTAATTTTTATGTGAGCTAATATAAGAGCGAATATTAAAGGAATTTTTCATTTATCCATTATTAACTGAACTATTTTTTTTTGTTTTTCGACTATCTCATTAATTGTTGAACCCATTTTAATTAAATGTTAGAATTCATAAATTTCTTATTGACCGTAAACTATTGATACAAAATATAAAAACACTCCATCGTTATTAGTTTAAATATTCTTTATTAATTATCGTATGCAATTCGGGCTCTTAATAGAGAGCTCATCTTCAGCGAGCGTTTAACTACACTGAGGAATAAAGCTAACCAAGGAGAAAGTAAGAATAATGTAAAACAACAAAATAACATCAAGAATGTCAAAGAAAGAAGACTATGAAAGAAAAACGTAACAATATTTGTAAATAAAAATATTAAATTTTAAACAAATACTAAAGAAATAAAATAATGATTTAAATCGTTTACTTTATTAAGTTAAAAAGAGAAAACTCTATGGTACCGGGTTCCAAATTCATCACATTCTCAGTCGCTTGAATTTAATATGATTCGTATGCATCTAGGCTTACAATCAGTCAGGTTTCGCCTGACGCGTCAGGCTTTTAATTTCCAATCAGACTTTGGCCAAGTTTTGTCCTTTGTCAGGCTTTTTTATAATTATCGCACAAAATATAATCTTTAGAAGAAAAACGTAATGCTTTCAAATCGAAATGCTTGTAAAACAAAGTGAACACAATAATTTTGTCACTTTTTAGAAAGAGACACAGAGTTGTGCAATAGGGCGATTAAAAAAAAAACCTTTCTCGAAATTCAACCGGGACCGGGCGAAATTATAAATCCCTGAAAATTTCATGCTTTTAGCACCAAAACTCGAAAAGTTATGCAGCTTTTAACATTTGAGAAAAATTCAGATTTTCAAAGATTTTCAATCAAAATTATTGAAAAAGCGCTGGAAGCGATCGCTAAATGCTGTTCGATTTTGAATTTTTTGGTCTTAATTATTTGTTTTTAATTTAAGCTTCATAATTTCGCCGGATCCCGGTTGAATTTCGAGAAAGGTGTTTTTTTTTAATTTCGAGAAAGTTGTTATTTTGAATCATCCTATTGTGCAAGATATGACACTTCCATTTTATGACGTATTTTTTGTGTGCTTTTATTTGTGTCTGCTGCAGATTGCAGTTGTAATCTATTGATCTTCTCATCATCTTCGTGCATCCAAATCAAGGTAAGTTACTTATGAATGTTTTTTTTTTAATTTCTTTCTTTTTTTTATAAAAAAAATGTTTTTTATTTTTTTATTTTTTTTTAAAAATACTGTCGCCTTTGCTGATTTTAGAGCTGGTAACCCTATATGCATCTAACTTGGAGGGGTGATTAACCGTCTTCAGAAGTTTAATGTTATCTGTAATTGGTGAGACAGAATGAGGCTCTGTGTTGTCAAAATTAAAAACGTGTGCAGGTATTGCATTAGAAATTTGTTTGTTTATGATAGTTCTATAGTGTTCGCTTGCCCTTGCCTTCAAAGCTCTTCTCGTTTGACCTATGTAAGAGGCATCACAATCTTTACAGCTATTTTGGTATACACCACTACGTTCAATCATGGGTACCACATCTTTGGTAGTTCCTAGTAACAAACGGAGTTTATTTGTATTGCTGTGTACAATTTTCATTTTGGCTTTGTCATGTATTACACGGCGCGTGAGTTTAACGCGCAACGCTTAGTTATTTTCTTTTGAACATTCATTTCAGTACTGCGCGTTTATTTGACAGATTTTTTTCATTTTATCTTCTTTCCTCAGTATTAGATTCAACAAAAAATTAATTTTGATAGCAAAAATGGAAGCCGAAGCTCCAACAAATTTACTAGACACGGCGGTAATTGTTGTTAATTGTTAATTGCATCCATTGTTATATTTGGATCAAAAGGCTTCAGTGCATTTAACAAACTCTCAAAGGCGTCTGTCTTTTTTGACCCTGTTTACATATTCCGGATGGCAAGGATTGTAGAGAATTGGGTGCATTTCATAATTCAAAATGAGCTCAGACGTTAATTCCTTGCTCCATTTGAATTCCTCAGCCATTTTAATTTGTGCTCATTCATCAACATCCAAAATGAAATAAAGCAAATCGAAAAAAACAAAGAAAGAGTAGAAAGAGAAACATCAAAAACACGCCAGGAAATTTCTACCCGTACGTGTTCAGATAGATTTATTTCTGTTTCATCTTTTCGTTCTTTCTTTCTCTTTTGCACTTCATTCACGTGAGGCTAAACACGTGCCGTGTAATACCGGACTTCCTATAATGATTTTGAAGTTTGTTTGTTACATTCGGTACATATGCAAGTGCAACACGTCTCTCATTTGTCTGTTGGCAAATTGAGTTCTGGTCGAATAACGTCTTTAAAATCATTAAAGGAAAGCCAAAATGAAAATTGTACACAGCAATACAAATAAGCTCAGCACCACTAATAAGGAGACTGATGATAGGGCTTGGCACCCCTTGAAATAGCTATATCTCCAGCCAAATAATTAATTAAAACGAATTATAAATTAATTCGTATACCATTTGTGGTAGCACCTTTAAGTTGTTGTTGTTGTTCAAAAATTCAATGAAATTGACGGAATAAAAAAAATGGTCAAGTCTAATAAACTGACATTCAAGTATGAATAATACAATAAATAATAATAATAACTTAATAGTCTGGTCTGTTACCGATCTTCCAACCTCTATCCCTTTGATACGTACTACGAATTGTAGTCTATTGAAATAAGGTATGGAGAAAAATGGAGGTGGAACAAGACAACACACTTGAAGGCGCTTAGAAAAATGCTGAAGCTCCAAATGCATTTGATAAACAAACGATACACATCTCGACCTGTGACGTCAGTGGTCTAAAGTAGTGGAATGCGTAGGGCATACGACTTCTAAGACCGAGCAAATCTGATATGCATGGGTTCGAATCTCATGGTGTGCAGAAAGTTTTTCATAATAAAATTGGATTAAAGCTCAGCACCACTAATAAGGAGACTGATGATAGGGCTTGGCATCCCTTGAAATAGCTATATCTCCAGCCAAATAATTAATTAAAACGAATTATAAATTAATTCGTATACCATTGGTGGTAGCACCTTTAAGTTGTTGTTGTTGTTCAGAAATTCAATGAAATTGACGGAATAAAGAATGGTCAAGTCTAATAAACTGACATTCAAGTATGAATAATACAAAAAATAATAATAATAACTTAATAGTCTGGTCTGTTACCGATCTTCCAACCACTCCCCCTTTGATACGTACTACGAATTGTAGTCTATTGAAATAAGGTATGGAGAAAAATGGAGGCGGAACAAGACAACATACTTGAAGGCGCTTAGAAAAATGCTGAAGCTCCAAATGTATTTGATAAACAAACGATACACATCTCGACCTGTGATGCAGTGGTCTAAAGTTGTGGAATGCGTAGTGCATACGACTTCTAAGACTGAGCAAATCTGATATGCGTGGGTTCGAATCTCATGGTGTGCAGAAAGTTTTTCATAATAAAATTGGATTAAAGCTCAGCACCACTAATAAGGAGACTGATGATAGGGCTTGGCACCCCTTGAAATAGCTATATCTCCAGCCAAATAATTAATTAAAACGAATTATAAATTAATTCGTATACCATTGGTGGTAGCACCTTTAAGTTGTTGTTGTTGTTCAGAAATTCAATGAAACTGACGGAATAAAGAATGGTCAAGTTTAATAAACTGACATTCAAGTATGAATAATACAATAAATAATAATAACAAATAAACTCCGTTTATTACTAGGAACTACCAAACATGTGGTACCCATGATTGAACGTAGTGGTGTGTACCAAATCAGCTGTAAAGATTGTGATACCTCTTACATAGGTCAAACGAGGAGAGCTTTGAAGGCAAGGGCAAGCGAACACTCTAGAACTATCATAAACAAACAAATTTCTATTGCAATACCTGCACATGTTTTTAATTTTGACAACACAGAGCCTCACTCTGTCTCATTAATTACAGATAACATTAAACTTCTGAAGACGGTTAATCACCCCTCCAAGTTAGATGCATACGAATCATATAACATTCAAGCAACTGAGAATGTGATGAATTTGGAATCCGGTACCATAGAGAATGTCAAAGAAAGAAGAAATGTTATTTTGTTGTTTTACTTTGTTCTTACTTTGTCTTTGGTTAGCTTTATTCCTCAGTGTATTTAAACGCTTGCTGAAGATGAGCTCTCTATTAAGAGCCCGAAAAGCATACGATAATTAATAAAAAATATTTAAACTAATACCTAAAGATCGAGTGTTTTAATATTTTTATCGATAGATTGCGGTCAATAAGAAATGTATGAATTCTAACATCTAGTAAAACGACCGACGTAAAGTGACCGTTCAAAACATTCGGTGATTAAATATCGAATAATTAATTTTATACCATTTTAATTATATTTTTACGCAAAAACTTCTAATAAATTTAAATAATATATAATATCACATTAAAAAAAAGATAATTTTAAATTAAAAAAAATCAGAATTATTTTTTTGAAGTCGATATTTCGGAAATCGGCAGATGATTTTTTATGCGATTTTCAATTTTGTTTTCTTATATCAGATGAATATTAACCTTAGGCCGCCACCCACGGAATGCAAGACTTTCGTATTTGGAAATGAAAAGTAAAGATATATCCAAAAATACCAGTGAAATTTTTATCATTCACAACCAAAATTTGCTGTGGGCTCTCGATCTAAAAGGTTTTTAAAAATTAAGGGTTTGTTTCACAATGTCTAAGTAAGTTCACAAGAGAAAAACTAAAAAATTGTCTTTTGAAGACGTTAATAAGCTATAAATGCAAAAGTTATTTTATTTGGTTAGTGGACTTATTACCCTGTTTCGATATTAATGTGTCAAGTTACTAATAAAAACTTTACTCAGACATTGAGAAATAAACCCTAAGACTTTAAAACCGCAGTGATCATACATGAGAGCAATTTCGATTGACCCAGTTGTGCATTTTATTAATTTACCTCTATCGTCATTTTTTCGACTTTACTGCAAAGTTGAGTGTGGTGTCATATCGTATGAGAGTTAGGGGCGTATTTACCCTAGGGCTAAAAGGGCTACAGCCCGGGGCGGCAAGGCTGCTAGGACGGCGCCAGCCCCTAGCAATTGGCCAATTTATAATAAACTCTTAAAACATTCAAGCAAAAGGGCGCAAGCCGCCCCTAGCAATTGGCCAATTTATAATATTTTTTTGAAGCGATTGAACTTTCAAAACATACAAGCAAAAGGGCACAAGCCGCCCCTAGCAATTGGTCAATTTATAATATATTTTTGAAGCGATTGAACTTTCAAAACATTCAAGCAAAAGAGGGCAAGCCGCCCTAACAATAATTGTCTAATTTACAGTATTTTTGAAGGATAAACAAAAAAATATAAAGATTTAAAAAAATGCGATTTTTTGAGTTTTTTTTCAGTGCCGTGAGTGTCCGGCTGTGAGAGAGTTCACTGTAACATGCCACTCACTTTATTCACCATTCACCATTTACTATTCTTATTTTTTATAAACGATTTTTTATAATTAAAATTCATATCAAAAATATTTACAGACATGTACCTATTTTTTGGAACAAATTCCAATGAAACGAAAACATTATAAAAAAAACACTTCTTGGTATGTAGCTCTAAAAAAAATGGTCTAGAAAAACTTTGGCTGGAAGGATCTTAATTTTTTGTTTCTAAACCATCTACAAAGAGCCCCTTTTTATTAAAAAAAAATTATAAAAATCCATCGAGCCAGATTATAGATATAAGGTAACACACAAAATTTTATTCTTTTATATGCCTCAATTTTTTTAGTTTTTGCTGACTCATGTCCCTATATACAAATACCCTTCCCTTCGTCAAAAGTTTTGAACGACTTAAAAAACAATATAATGATTGATTGGTTCACACTATGTATTCGTCACGAAATCTATGTAAGATGTATACTGAACTTAGCAAAATTTGCGTATTGACAAAGGCCCTCGCTATAGTCAACTGACGAGTCCAAGTGAGATCGCCGGGACGAAACGCCAATTTTTGTAGGACTTAAAGGCCGTTAAAAGCTATTTTGAATCAATAATTCAACAAAGTCCATTAAAATAGTGCTAAGTCTTCTACTTGACTGATGTATTTCAGTAGAATAATATATAGAATTTGTATTATTAAAAAAACCTTCTTCAATATAATCATTATTTTTTTTACAATAGTTAATAATGATGGATATATGAAAGGATAGGTATATTATTTTAAAAACTATTTTTAATAAGTTAAATCTGCATTAAATCGTTATTCTTCTTGAAAACGATATTTGTATAACCTATTCAATCAATTTTTCGTAGTTGCTTCGCATTATTTTGGAATAAGGTTTCAAACTTTCGGCGAAGAGTGTAAATGAATAGATTTCTTTTTTAGCTTCCGTTACTAACTCTAGAATAACGTTTGATCTACTTGATCTACAGTATTTTCGTTGAACAGGTGTTCAAAAGCAAACCTCAAAGTGTAGGTACAATACAAAACAAATGATGCCCACCAGAAAGCTTAAGCGAAAACTGAAGCTAGAGGTTTATTGACCCAACTGAAGTCCCTTGAGACACCAATATTGTCTCAATTTTGGGGTTCTATACTCAAGCAATTTAATATTGTATCAAAAAAATTCATGGTGTTGATACAGACGTTGAAACTGTGTCCAGGTTCTACGAGGCACTCATATCTTTTGTGAGAGAAAAACGAGAATACTTTGATGTTTTTGAAGAGATGGAAAAAAGCAAAACCTCTGAAAATTACAAATTGGACCAAAAAAGAATCGCCAAGAGGAAAAAACGAGATGATGAGTGTCGCGAAGGGGAAGTTCTTTTTTGTGGTCTTGAAAATTTCAAAGTAAATACATTCATTCCTATTTGCGACCAGTTATTGAGTGAGCTGAAGAGAAGAAATTCATCCTATGAAGCAACAACAAGTGGTTTTATTGAAGTAAAACTTCTTTTGCGGCATGGGGGTAAAAAATTTTTCTATGGAGCTGTCAGTGACATGTCAAACCGACACACAAATTCCCGTCACGAATTACAAAATTCAGCGTCACGATTTTGCAACGGTTCTGAGTTTCAAATCGGGTGCTCTGAGTGGTAGGACTTAAAAAATACTTGCCCTGTTGTCGTGAAAGAAGTTTTACTTCTAGCGCGTGTACATAAGTACGCACACTCTTTTTTTTTTATCTAAGCTTGATCATATGAGTGAAGAAGCAACTCGAAAAAATGCAACCACTCTCCAGAAATTATACCCGGTTGATCTTGGGGAAGATTTTCAAGAAGAGTGTGTCTTACTTAAACATTTTCTGGAGCAAAAAAACACTGAAAAAATGAGTTTAAGGCAGCTTAACCTTTATATGAGAGAAACAGAATTGAAGGAAGCATTGTTGAGGTTGCTTTAAGAATATACTTGTGCAGTGAAAAATTGTAGTGCAGAAAGATCGTTTTCCGTTTTGAAACGAATAAAAATCTATTTAAGGTCTCGCATTAGCAAAGAACGCCTTAAAGTTTAGCTTTATTAAATATAGAAGCTGAACTGACAAAAAATTTAGATGACGAATCTATTGTTAATGAATTTTGTAATCAATATACACACAGAAAAAAAATTGAAAATATCGAATATTATGCACTTTGTGTTTTTTTTATTACTATTTTGTATTACTTTATTTTCATTGTTCTAAAGGGCGGCAAAATTTATCAGCCCGGGGCGCCAAATCCTTAAATACGTCTCTGGGCATAATGCTTTGCAAAGATTATATTAAAAGAAACAGAAAAAACTGTACAGATTAATTATACTATGTACAAAAATAATTTATAAACAATTTGATTTAAAGATGTATGTAGATACTATCACAGACTAAATAATAATAAAGACAGGACACTTCATATAAAGAAAAAGGCACCAATTTCAGATTACCTCCACCGAGATTGCCTCCTTCATCATACTGTAAGTTTGAAGTATTTTCTGCTTCACACATTTTAGTTCAAAGAATACAAATGAAATTAATTGTTGCATGTTGCAACGAACAGCACAGGCCAAAGGAAAAGAATACAAAAACAAGGTAAACGAAACGCATATATACATATACAGAAACAACGTAGCGTCACAGGTCACAGCACAGAGACAAAGTGATGTATGATGGTCGGCATTTGTATTTCTTTTCATTATTTTATATTCTAAATTCGATTACCGGAGGGGTTGGTTGATGTATGAATTTATGCGAGACTTTTTTCCTTTTTTTAGCAGTGGATAGGCGAGGAGTTGATTTGTTTTCTAAAAATTACTTCTTTTTGGTATTAAAGTGTCGGCTCCGGGATCTTAGCACCTCATATATGGGATATTCGCAAAAAAATATGCCATCTAAAAGGTCACTAATTGGCTATTTTCAGAAATTGGTTAGGCTTAGATAACTTGTAATCCAAGCTTGACCTTTTTGAAAGGCCACCGGATCGTGATAAAAGCTCAGCTAGTTTCAGTAATTGATCAGGCATATATTTTTTTAATTTTTTAAGGTCATACAAGGTCACGTGTAACTTTAGCACCTCATTTATGGGATATTCGAACAAAAAATTTTCCATCTGAAAGGTAACTCAATCCTCTATAAGGTCAGCCAATTTCTGAAATTGGTGAGCTATAGATTTTTTTTACGAATTAAAAAAAAATCAAGGTCACTAGTATAAGACTTTTAGCAACCCATTTGTGGAATTTCGCAAAAAAAAAATGCGTACCATCTGAAAGGTTATTTTATACTTACAAAAGGTCAGCTGTGTTTGGAAATTGGTCAGGCATAGATTTTTTTATGATTTTTTGCATTTTTTTGCAAAATTCCACAAGTTAGGTGCTAAAAGTCTTATACTAGTGACATTGAAATTTGTTTTAAAAATTCATTAAAAAAACCTATGCCTGACCAATTACTGAAACTAGCTGACCTTTTATCACGATCCGGTGGCCTTTCAAATGGAATAATTTTTTTTCGAATATCCCATATTAGTAATTAGGTGCTAAAAATCGCTAATGACCTTGAAAAAGTTCAAGCTTGGACTACAAGTTTTCTAAGCCTAACCAATTTCTGAAAGAAGCTGACCTTTGATGACCAATTAGTGACCTTTTAGATGGCTTACTTTTTTTCCGAATATCCCATATATGAGGTGCTAAGATCCCGGAGCCTAAAATGTCTACGAAAAAAAACTTGGGGTGTGCGATGCGTTTTTTTTTTTTTTTTATGTTTTTTTTTTACTGAATGTAAATAATCTGAACATTTTCATAGAACCTGCTTATAATTGTTATACCTAACCAGAAAACCAAGTTATTAATTTGTTTTAACTTTTAATTTCTGTTTTTTATAAATATGTATGTTCCAACACGTGGAAAATGAAAATATAATTTAAATATTATTATCTTTTGTAAATTTTTTAATTTAGACAATTATGGTATATTAAAACAATCTCAAAAAAACGCAATTTGTTAATAAGAAAAAAAAAAAAACCGCTTCATAGGCAATGAAAAAAATCGCAAATTATTTTTTTACGTTTTAGAACAAATACATGATCGTACAAGTTCTTTTTGTTTCCAATATAAAAATCTAGGGGTAGGTATAGAAAAAAAAAAATATTTAATGTGTGATTTCGTTGTAAAACCACTAGGGAACAAAGAGATTAGCTTAAAAACAGTGATGTTTAAAAAAATTTTAAAACTACACAAATTATTAATCAATTAATCATCTTCAAAAACAAGATAAAGTTAAGTTGAAGCGCTTTATTTAAAAATTAATTTTTTATACATACACCCTGTCTCAAGAATAAAGGTCCATTCACATGAAGCCGACCAACGAATAAAAGAACAAATGGGATTTAAAACATCTAATAAGCCTAAATTCTTCACAAAAACCAGACAAAGTGGTAGAAAACTTATTTAAATTAATGTTTAGATACTTAAATTAGCGTTTTAATTTCTAAAATAAGAGAAAATTAAATTGGTCGTCGCGATTCGCGAATTGCAATCTGTTCGTGACGACCATTTTATTTTCTCAAATTTCTCTTATTTTAGAAATTAAAACGCGAATTTAAGTATCTTCACATTAAGGGTATTCACGCAACGTCGTAAGTTTACCAATTGTGTAAAATGATAAGTTTACACAAAAGTTTGCGTGAACGCCCTTTTAATTCATTTGGTTAAATGCGGTGTAATTGAATCAGCTGTTCGTAAAACGTCAAATATGAAACTCCAAAATATGTATACAAATAAGCGTGTTCAGATTTCGAAATGATTTTTAAATGTAGAACCTCTCCCAAACTACCTAACTTGAAATCGTTGCAGAATGTCTCGGAACGGAAAAAAATGTAAGGTACACGAAAAAACAGGATTTTTTTTTAGCCTGACGGGAATTATATGAGAAAACGATTTCGGGGTTAAATGTAGAACTGTAACAGTCGCAAACTCATGGCACTGGTCGAACGAAGATGAGCGAATACAAAAAAAATCATATAGCACGCCCATAATGGTGCAGGATATCTACTTTTCTTTCAGTTTAGTTCACTTTCGTTTTCGGCAGTAAAAGTTGTCCTGAGCTCAACTCAACTGAAATTTGATGAAAAAAGATTAAATGGTTCCTTTCACTTCGATGGCAATTTGGAAACCATAACAAATACAAGTAAAAGCATTTACTCTTTTGTATATCCATATGGCCCATTATATGGATTTGTGTAAATAATCAATGTTGATCAATAGTCAGAAAATGTGGATGTCCTAATTAATTAATTAATATATATATATATATTTACACGCAAATATACGCATATATATATATAGTAATTTCGTATGAGAAAAATAGTTTATAATTCGTTAATTTTGCTATTAAATATTTATAAATATAAATATTTAAAAAATTATAAATTACATTTAAAAATATATTCAAGAATACTTATATTTTTTAAATGTAATTTAAAATTTACATTAAATATTTAACCAATAATAATTTAATTTAAATAAATAACCTAGCAATTTACATTTAAATATTATATATATATATATATATATATATATATATGTGTTATATATCTAAATTAACTAATTAAATTTTTGTATAAACAACTTTTTTATTCACAACTTTCATCGCCAACTAATCTCAATGCGATAGTTACAGAACACTGGCAGAGTTTTTTTAGTTCTCTGAGATACCTAATTATCATATTTCTGAACACGCTTTATTCTAAAAGTCACAATGACGTTTGGTTAAGTTTACCAAAAAAATTTGGTTAATTTTATCCAGCAAAATCCTTGGAGAATTTTAACCAAATTGTGTAAATCATTTCTCATACAAAATGTGACAGTTCATTAACCAAATGGTAAACCTATCCAGTGTTTTACATCATTGCGTGAATACCCTTATTAATTTAAATAAGTTTTCTACCATTTTGTCGAGTTTTTGTAAAGAATTAGGCTTATTAGATGTTTAAAATCCCATTTCTTCGTTTATTCGTCGGTCGTTGGTCGCTTTCATGTGAATGGGCCTTAATGGTCCAAGCTAAAACTTGTAAAATCTCAGCTTGGGTAACTTGTTCATCCAAAATCTTACCGGTATTCAATTTGCACCATTACTTTTTCACTTTTTCTTTTTTCATTTAACAATTGGTTAATAGGTTAAAAAATGAAAATAAATATAAATGACGATGAGTAATCAGGATTCAAGGTCTTCAAAGCCTACACGGCATACAAACATACATCACTCTGGCTGTGTGCTGTCGCCTTGTATTTCTGTATATGTATATGCGTTTCGTTTTCCTTGTTTTTGTATTCTTTTCCGTTGGCCTGTGCTGTTCGTTGCAACATGCAACAATTAAGTTGATTTGTATTCTTTGAACTAAAATGTGTATAGCAGAAAATACTTACTTACAGTATGATGGTGGAGGCAATCTCGGTGGAGGCAATCTGAAATTGCTGCATTTTTCTTTATATGAAGTGTCCTGTCTTTATTATTATTTAGTCTATGATACTATACATCAGTAAGGTATAGTTTACGAACATTGATTTATTTACTTAATATGTATAAAAATATTTATGAAGTACCTAAATTTTGTGCCTTAAAAATCTGCAATGCAGACTTTTTTTCATCGGATTTGCAGATTTTTTAAAAAATTTTCATGGCAACACTGAGTGTAGCCTTATTCAAAAGTGGATTGAGTCCAATATCTTTGGTTTTTTTTTTCTGTTTAAAATTTATCGGGGATCTGAAAGAATCGCAAATTTTTGGCACAAGTCGGTATATGAGGTGATTTCTTTTTTCTTTAATTGATGAAAAGCCTGAATCGGTGAGTAGATTCTTTATTGGACTGATCTTGAAAGCTTTAAGACTATTTCTGATTGCTGCGTGGTGTGAAGAATGAAGTATTTGGAGAGTCGATTGCCATATATTACGATACCATAGCCTATTTTTGATAAGATAATTGGGGTATTCCCGATCCGATGCAAACTGGGCTTGCATCATTGCAAAAGTGCAAAGTTTTTTTTTTACAATGGGGTTAGGGTATAGCAATCTTACACTTTTGCACTTTTGCAATGATACATTACAAGACCAGTTGCATCGGATCGGGAATACCCCTAATAGCTTTAGTTACTTAAGAGTATTTATGTGTATGAAACTGTTCTTACAGATGTTAAATATTTGATTATATTACATAAGCCTGTCAGCTTATTTAATTCTTAATGCTCTTAATTCTTCTTAAAGTTAAACTTATTGTTGAACATAATACCAAGAATACTTAGCATATTTACAGATGGTTATATTGAATTATCAAGTTCAATAACGGGCTTGGAACATTTAATTTTTCTGCAAATGTGCAGATGTTTGCATTTTTGAAGGGAAGGCTTCGGAATGAGTGACCAGATATTTATTGATGCTTTGAACGATTTCATTAAGAGTATTTTCTGTGCGAGAGACATTATTGCATTTTGATAAAATATATAAATCGTCAGCATAAAGGGTACGAAGGGTCAGAAGTATACGATGAGCTTAGTTCCTGAGTGTAGCCCTCCCATTCAAGGCCGTAACCAGGGGGGGATAACAGGGGTTTGATCCCCCTGAAATGTACAAGGAAGTAGCCAGGAGGGAGCAAAGGGGTTTGACCCCCCCCCCCCAATGTTTGAAGACTGCATTGCTAAATCACACTTTTTTGCGATATTTTACTCAAATTCCTGCTGTAGTTATTAATAATGTTAAAAATTTTCTGATTTCAGTATAAAGAGTATATCTAGGTTTCTTCATAATTTTTAATGAACATAGTAAGGTACCTACCGTACCTACCCTGACAATTTTTAAATACAACCGCAAACGACATAACCCCTTTTGCTTCAACTGCATACGGTTTATCTAAAGCGACCAATGCACATTATACAAGTGTGCACACAGTTGTCATCACACCAGTGTGGTGATGCAAATCTTAAAAAATATTCTGAAAGTTTGTCGTTGAACGCTATCTATTTAAGCCCATTTATTCAAAATGAATTAATCGCTGTATGTGGGGAAATCGTTCAGACAAAAATAGTTCAAGCTATAAATTCTGCAGAGATTTTCGCTGTTCTAGCTGATGAAACTACTGACATTTTACTTAAGGAGCAGATTTCAATTTGTGTTCGATACGTCGATTACAAAGACGATATTTTTATCTTACGTGAAGACTTTTTGACATTTATTCTTGTAGAAAACACTACGGGATAATGTTTCGCCAGAACAATGCTCTCTGCGCCCGGCAAAAATCCTCGCATCAAACCTTCCTAGTGGGTGCCGGGCGGTAATGATCACCACAGTTTCAATCTTGTACGATGTCAAGATGGTGATTAGCTAAGGTCAGGTCGAATTGCTGAGGTGTTCCTTTACTCCTCAATAGTTCAACCCTCATTAATGCGATTTGACCATAGCTACGAGGCCCTAATTTTCAGTGGTGGTGTGAGCGGTTTTCTTAATCTGTGCCGAAGAAATGGAAGGCTGGGGGGCAAACCAGTCGCTAACGAGCTCTTTCGGATACTTTGGGAGGGTCCGTCATACTTCTCGCCTTACCCTGGTATATCGGCTCTACCGGGGCTGACCTTTCCTTTCCGACCTACTCGTGGGAACATAATTCAAGTTTTTACAAAATGGACAATATAGACAATACAGACTTTTTACCATCCGACAACTTTAAGGATGAACTTTTGGCTTTCAGTCAGGAAACCATAAAGGGAACCCCAACTAGAACTGACTCCAGTGTCAGCATAGGCGGTACCAGCCAAAGTACTCCTTTGCTTCCTAATCCGACCAATACCAACCCAATACCTTCGTGTAGCAATACGAGTCATAGCAGCGCTGCAAGAGGAAAGAAAAAAATATCGGCTAGCACCTCTATCAAGGTACAATTCAGGAAAGCGTCCTTCATTTTCGACAAGATTGCCAAGAATGAGGAAGTTCGAAAGGTCCATAAGAGGGACGTCGCCGATAAATTAATGTACCGGAGGATTGTTGAGGAATACAACAATCATCTGGCTACAGAAGAAAAAGCCGTTAAGCGAAAAAAAGGTCTCGAGACGAAACCAGCCAATAGAGGTCTGTGGAGAGGTTGGCTGTGTGGAGTGCCATCGAGGCCAAGCTGTCAGAGATGGTGTTTTTGTATACACTTTCGGCTAACGAGGGTCCCTACCCCATGTTCGACTCTGGGGAGATACTCAGGGGATACAGAGTAATCAAATGCGAGGACGGGTTTTCTAGGGATTTCCTTAGGTCCACTATTGCTATTGATTAGCAATGACTGGGAGGGCTTGAGGCTCAAGCTTATCCCAGATAGGGACATCCCTAGAGAGCCGAAAGCCCGTATTTGGTTGCCCATCATGGGCGTCAAACCAATCGGACCGGAGCTGATTCGTGGTCTTCAGAGGCTAAATCCACTATGTATATATGTAAATATAAAATAAAAATGAAAATATATTAAAAAATTTTTAATATTTGTATATTTTTTAATTTTATTTTAATTTAAAAATTTTTAATTATTCACAACATTATATAATATATTGTAATGCGACGCGTTTCGGTTTTTAAAAAACCATCATCGGGCTCAATTTGGTGACTTTGGTTGTTGGGTTGCCAAGAATGTTAGTTTTTAGTGCTTGCCGTGGTCTATGTTGAATTATTATAGTTGTTGTATGCGATTTATATATTTGTCTCGTTTAAGCTGGCGTTGTTGTTTGCCTGTTTTGGTACTTAATGGCTGTATTAAACAGTGTGTTAGTTTTTATTGTAAGTTTGTCGTTTAGTATTTTGTCTTGTTCTGTCTTGTAAGCTTTGTAAATTTCATATTCTTCAAGTGCGTTTAGTCTTGTCCCTTTTTTACATATATGTAATGGTGTTACGTTCGTTTCAAAGTCTGTGTAGTTGTGGTCATTTTCTATTATGTGTTGTGCAAATGTAGATTTTGTATTTTGTTTTGGTCTATGTTCTAAGTATCGTTCGTAGAAAGTTCTACCTGTCTGTCCAATGTAGTAGCTGTCACAATCATCGCATTTAATTTTATAAACTCCAGAAGAAGATTTGTTATCGGTTTTTGTTTTATGTTGTAAAATTTTTTGTACGTTATTTGTTGTTTTAAATGATATGTTTATGTTTAATTTCCGGAACTCGTTTTGTATTATATTTGGTAGTAAATTAGTGTAATCAATTGAAATGTATTTTTGATCTGGTGTATTGTTATCTGTTTTGTTGTTGATTTTTATTTTCTTCTTCTTTTTGTATATTAATTTGTCTATTAGTTCTGTTGTGTAACCATTTGATGTTGCTAAATGTTTGATTATATTTACTTCGTCATCATAATCTTTTTTCGTCATTGGGACATTTAATAGACGATTAATAAACGCATGGTAGCCTGCCATTTTTTGGGATTGTGGGTGGTGTGAATCGTTGTGAATTGTTATATCAGTTGTTGTTGTTTTCCTGTATATTTTATAATTTAGTTTATTGTTGTTTTTGTAAATTGTTAGGTCGAGGAAATTGATTGAGTTGTTGTTTTCTAGTTCAGCTGTGAATTGTATTTTATTGTTGATGTTGTTCATGTATTTTTTTAAAACGTCGATTTGCCTTGTTGTTCCATCGAATATGACGAATGTATCATCAACATACCTTGTGTAAAATATAATATTTTGTTTTTGTGCATTTAAATTTGAAAGTATGTATTTGTTTTCGTAATAATTTAAGTAAATATCAGCCATCAAACCACTTAATGGAGAACCCATTGCGAGGCCTTCGTCTTGTATGTAATATTTGTTATTAAAAGTAAAATAATTCTGTTTGAGTGTTATTTGTAATAGTGTTATGATTTCGTCTATTTGTTGTTGGTTTAGTTTTGCGGTTGTTATCAAATTATCTTTTAATATTTTAATTGTTTCATTGATTGGTATGTTGGTGTACATATTTGTGACGTCAAACGAGATTAATTTATGTTGTGGTAATATGTTTATAGTTTTAGTTTTTTCTATGAATTCTGTGTAGTTCTTGATGCTATTGTTGTTTTTTATATTAATGTTTGTTTTGATTAATTTTTGCAGTTCTTTTGCGATTTTATAACATGGTGCGGTTTTATAATTAATTAAAGGTGTTATTGGTGCTCCTGTTTTGTGAATTTTTGGAAGTCCGGTTAAAATTGGTGCTTGTGCTTTTGGTTGTTTGAATTTTATTTTGTTAATGTTTTGAAAAATATGTTTGCAATTATTTATTGCTTTGTTTATTTCTTTTACGTAAGGTTTTGTGGGGTCAAATTGTATGTTCTTTATGTTGTTATTATTGAAAAATGTTATGGTTTTGTCTATGTATTCTTGTTGTTCAATTAAAACTATGGTATTTCCTTTATCGGCTTTTGTAATCATTGCATGGTTGTTTGTTACGAAGTAAATATAATCAAACATATAGCAACATCAAATGGTTACACAACAGAACTAATAGACAAATTAATATACAAAAAGAAGAAGAAAATAAAAAACACAACAAAACAGATAACAATACACCAGATCAAAAATACATTTCAATTGATTACACTAATTTACTACCAAATATAATACAAAACGAGTTCCGGAAATTAAACATAAACATATCATTTAAAACAACAAATAACGTACAAAAAATTTTACAACATAATACAAAAACCGATAACAAATCTTCTTCTGGAGTTTATAAAATTAAATGCGATGATTGTGACAGCTACTACATTGGACAGACAGGTAGAACTTTCTACGAACGATACTTAGAACATAGACCAAAACAAAATACAAAATCTACATTTGCACAACACATAATTGAAAATGACCACAACTACACAGACTTTGAAACGAACGTAACACCATTACATATATGTAAAAAAGGGACAAGACTAAACGCACTTGAAGAATATGAAATTTACAAAGCTTACAAGACAGAACAAGACAAAATACTAAACGACAAACTTACAATAAAAACTAACACACTGTTTAATACAGCCATTAAGTACCAAAACAGGCAAACAACAACGCCAGCTTAAACGAGACAAATATATAAATCGCATACAACAACTATAATAATTCAACATAGACCACGGCAAGCACTAAAAACTAACATTCTTGGCAACCCAACAACCAAAGTCACCAAATTGAGCCCGATGATGGTTTTTTAAAAACCGAAACGCGTCGCATTACAATATATTATATAATGTTGTGAATAATTAAAAATTTTTGAATTAAAATAAAATTAAAAAATATACAAATATTAAAAATTTTTTAATATATTTTCATTTTTATTTTATATTTACATATATACATTCATACACACAACATGGAGACTACACCACAAAGAAATAAATCCACTAGTTCCCATGCATGACTGGGCTGTCATTAAGGTAGAGGAACCTCAACGGAACGGCGGATCTTATATTCTGAAGATCAGCGAAGAAAGCCCTTGAGAAGGCCGAATTTAAGCTGAGATTCGGCATAAGGTTCGTTAAAATTAAGATTCTGCAAAGTCAGGGAGAAGACTTCGACAATCCTGACGATTAAGTCGAGATTGACGATATCGCTAGCGAAGTCGAGGTCGCTAGCGAGCCGCCGGGCCCTGATTGCGAAGCTTCTATATGTAATTAAAAATGAGCTGAGGGTCATACAGATTAATCTGAAGCACTCTAAATGTGCTTCAGATAATCTGAGGGTTTTCCTGAGGGAGGAAGACATTGACATTGGCATCATACAAGAACCGTGGGTAAATGGCCTCAGAGTGAGGGGCCTCCAAGACAGCCAGTATGACCTTTTCTATAAAGCCGCAAACCAAGACCAAGGTAAGCCAAGAACTTGTATTTTAGCTAAAAAACACTTAAAAGCTTTTTTTTGTCCAAATTTTAGTACTCTAGATCTGACAGTCGTCAGGCTGGAAGAGAAAAATTCAGGCAGCTTGCTTATAGGATCTCCGTACTCGGCTCATGACCAGGCGTCACCGCCAGAAGAACTACGCAACTCGCATACTCTCTGGGGTAGTTCGCAGATCAACGAACGAGGTGAGTCTTTCTTTGATTTTATTATTGAAAACAACTTAACGATCTGTAACACAGGTAATACTCCCACTTTCGTTTTTCCGCGTTCGGATAGTTATGAGGGGTGGGAGGATGTGCTAGATGTTACTTTCGTTAGCAAAAATTTTAATTTTATGGTAAAGAATTGGAAGTTATCGCTATCGAATTCCTTTTCGGATCACAGGTGGATCCTCTTTAGCATTAATTTCGAGATCGAATCCCCTCCTCCCTACTGAAACCCGAATAAAAGTGACTAGATGAAGTTCAGTCAACCTTCCTCCCCTGGTGGAATGAAGAAACATAAGTTCTATAAAGACTGTCTTAGAGCTTACAAGCGAGCAATCAGCCAAGCAAGAAGGTTGGATGGAATACTGTCACTCTATCGAAAATATAAAAGATTCGGCAAGGCTGAACAAAGTCCTGTCGAAGGAGCATTGCAGTCCGTCTTTCTTGAAAAAGCCTGACGGATCGTGGATAGTCACTCCAACAGAGACCTTGGACTACCTGATGGCGACACATTTTCCGGGTTGCGATAGTAGTAACCCCGAACCGCTTTGTAATCGTTACACCCCGTCAGCTCATGTAGAGCTTATCAATTCCGTTATAACAAGAGATAAAATTGCCTGGGCAATTAATACTTTCTCACCATTTAAGTCTCTGGGCCTGGACGGCATTCTACCAATCATGCTACAAAAATTAGAAGAGGTAGCGGTTCCTTGGCTGGAGATGATTTTTAAAGGATGCAGGTACGTGTAGTTTTTATTCCGAAAGCTGGTAAGCGAGGCCATGAGACCGCGAAGGATTTCCGACCAATCAGTCTTACCTCTTTCGTACTCGAAACACTGGAACGCATTCTGGACATCCTTATTAGAGACATTCTAGAAGAATGCCCTCTTGAAAATTCTCAGCACGCTTATCTAAAGGGTAAGTCCACTGAGACTGCTCTTCATGATGTAGTGCGAACAATTGATTTTAACAACGTACTTACCGAATCTATTCTAGAAGCACTCGTTGATTTCGGAGTTGAGGACAACATCAGGTCGTGGATTTATCCATGCTCAGCGTAAGAAGGATTCAAGCTACGTTAGGGAATACAACTTCGACTAAACATGTCAGTAGAGGAACAGCCAGCGTTGGCACTGCAGGGGCACTTCGATCCTGCCCAACGGATGCCTTAAGTGTTTTTCTTCACCTTCTACTTCTACCTCTTGACCTTCATATTAAATACCTATTTTGTTGCGGCGCGATAAGACTAAAGGAATCCAATCTTTGGTTTGCCAAGCCATATGGTCACGGGCAACATCACTAATCTTATTCCCACAGATATTTTGTCAACAACTACTGATTACTGCGCTCCTACTCTGTGCCTCAGTAAGGATTTTAAAGTTATTTTCCCATCCAGACAGGAGTGGCAAAACGACGTCGTGACGAAAGACTTCGACACAACTATTTTTACTGATGGTTCAAAGATGGAGTGTGCGGTTGGTTCAGGAATATTTTCCGAATCTCTAAATATTTCTAGATCTTTTCGGGTACCCCATTTTGCTAGAGTTTTTCAAGCTTAATTACTGGCAATTAGGGAAGTATGTAAGATCAAAGATTTGATCTCTTTCCTCAACGAAACGCACTGGCTCTAGGATTTAGCTCAGTAGCTACTGTACAGCTTTCCTAGATAATCATACTATTATCAAACCTCAAACCTCTTACGTCTCTGAGCCATTCTGAGACATTCCAAACCATTTTCATTCACAGGTCCAACGAGTTATGGTAACAAAACGGCGCACTCTAGCGCTAATTGGGTCAACGAGCTAGGTTGCTCGTGACCGCCATTTCTACCTACCTACCTATGCTCTCTGCACTTCAAACCATGGGTATAAATTGCAGCAATTTGATTGGACAAGGGTACGATGGTGCTTCCGCTATGATTGGCAGTTTTAACGGAGTACAAACTGTTGCACGAGAGTCTCATCCAGAAGCCTTATACGTGCATTGTAGCGCAAGCGCACACTCTTTAAATTTGGCCTTAGGGCATTCCTGCCAAATTCAGCCTATTCGCAATACTATTGGTATCATCAAATCCGTTGGAAATTTTTTGAATTATCGGCAAAGCGTACACATATGTTTCAGGAATTCATTAAACAGAATTATCCGCAAAATAACAGGAAAATTTACATGCAATGTGTGAAACTCGCTGTGTGGAAAACCATGATGGGTTGATGAGATTAAAGGAAATTTTTAAAGCGATAATTAATGCTTTGAAAGAGTTGTGTATTGATAAGGACTCTGCAACTTCATCGAAGGCAAGCTGCTTTTTAAGATCTATTTTAGCTAGTGATTTTGCAGTAAGTTTGTGTACATTGCCACTTTGTAAGATATTACAATCCCCTTCATGCGACAGTATCTGGATTGGAACATGTGGAATTAATATCAAACACGTTCCAAGGAATTCGAGAAAATATCATCACGGAATTCAAAATAATTTTTGAGACTGCACAAAACTTACAAAAAAGTTAAATAAAGTTTATTGACTTATTAAAATAATAAATATTAGTTAGCTATTGGTTTGGCCGAGGGCCGTCTACCAGACTGACATAATTTGTGTTTTCTAACATTAATTTAATAATACATATTTACAAAATAGCTTTTTTCAAAAAGTTTCGTTTACAATAGAAGTTCGATAGCGTAGAGTTCTTAAGCCTAGTACATACTTGTGAATCATGTCGTGAATCCATACAAATTTGCATTTTTGTTCACCCGTGAGCGTGCTCGTGAAGCCATGACAAAAAACGGAGAGTTTGCGTTCACGAGCAGTGAACCACATTCACGTGCAAAATGTTCGGGAACTCTTTGATTTTTGGTGTAGCTTTGACAATTTGACCATAAAACCTGCAAAAGTCAAGCAAATTGTGTCAAACATTCACTTTCTCCACTAATGGTTGTTCACTTCACGAGGAAGTATGTACTAGGCTTTACAGTGAAGTTATAATGTACTTCCCAACACCGTGCTCCATTCAGAATACTTAGTGTTTCCTCTAAGTAAAATGACTGCGATCCAAAAAATTCTATTCTAAATTTCTTCAAGACTGGACAGACAGCAATAAAGTGATAAACGTCGTCTCGTTCCTTACGGTTGCATAAAGTACATAAGATAGGCAATTCTGGGCGGTGCGGTATATAATTAAGATTTAATATTTCTCCTCTTAAGCCAAGTACGCTGCTCATGCGAAACGAAAATTTCCTGTGATCTTCAAACAGACAACGAAACGCTTGCGAAAACACAACGGAAAATATCCTTGGAGAGTTTCATTAATTCCAAAAACACAATCAAACATAAACGCAAAAAATCAGAGAAACCCATGATGTAAGAAAATGATAAACAAAAAAAAACATAAATAAAACTCAAATGTCATTTTTCCGCACACAATAAATAGTATGTATAATTAATTCAGTGCGAAAAAGGAGCGGAGACTTCTCCAAATAAATTTCGCTCTTCGAACAGCGTACTGCAAAACGAAAAGCAGAACGAAATTTTCCGTTTATGATTTCGTTGTGTCATTTTTGTATGGGATTTTTCGTTTCGCATCAGCAGCGTACTAGGCTTTAAGCGAAAGATTATTCTTATGAATTCTGTTGAATGGTTTGCTAAAAAGTAAGTATTTTCCTTCGAGCAGTGGTCTTTTTTACTATAGTAATCTCTATACAATGAATTTTGAGATTCTTGCATGAAATTATCATACAATCTGTTTCCTATTTTCTTCAGCAAGTCATCCAGTTTTGGTTTAAAGAATTCCGGTTGTTCATCGGTTATTATATGTAAATTAATCCTGCTCTCAGGCGCCATATTCTTCCACTCTTGAACGCAACCTCCTCCAGTTGACATTAAATGAGTAAGTATTATTTTTGCTGTTCTTTGTTCATGCATTGCCTGGCTGTAGTTGAAGTGAAACTTGAGGGTATTCAAAAACATACTGGTCTCTAGATATATCATATAATTTGGTGAGTTGCTCGGTAATCTAAAGAATCTCTTAGTGAAGTAACGGAGCAGCTTTTCAACAGCTTCAAAGGATTTGTATCCCCATGAGAATGACAGTTGCAGTTGCACGAAATATCCCAACTAACAAACTCTCCAGAAACTTGAATAGCAGTTTTATTTTAAGAGCTGAACACTTTTCTCTCTGTTGCTCTCTTCAAAATAAAGGGTGTTTTTTTTAGACGGCGAATTACCGACTCTGCTGGGCGATTATGTCGATCGAATATTGGACGCAGCGGAACCGAACCATTATTTTGGTAATAAATTTGCACGATTTTCAAACGTTGTTCAGAAGTAAGTCCATTCATTATGAAATGGCAAACAAAACTGAGCATAAATCAAGTGACAGCTGTCAAAAAGACCAACTCCGAAAAAATTATTGCCAGATTGAAAACCAAACGTCTATGAAAACCCTTACAGGATCTGAGTTTAATACCTCCTATATCAAGAGTATCTGGAGTCCAAATAACAAATGTATTGCAATAGGAGGCTTATGAGATCATTGATAAAAAATTAAATAATTAAAATATGCATTATTTTGAACGCACGTTGTTGTTTTTCGAGGTAAACGTTTAAATTAGTAGACACATTTTCAACCGCATATTATGTTTTTTGGTTCACTTATGTGAAAAACAATAAATATAAAGTTTCGCCATTATAACGCATAATAATAATTGATTGACTTACAAAATAAATATTCTCACACCAACCTTTCAGTTTTTTGACATACGACACACACACACAAATACAAAAATAGTTTGTTTCTCCCGGAGAAAATACTAAATGAGTAAGATATATAATTATAATTTTTAAAGTTTACAAAATATGTACTCTTTTCTCTTTTGAGCGAATCTTATTTGAAGGGACGCATTCTCATAGCATGACTTAGTTGAGGTGAGAACGAATCTCATTGAAAGAGACGCATTCTCATAGCAAGACTAAATTGATATAACTAGGCCATTTAACGCTTTTAACAGTGTTATAACAATCTAGTAGTATTCTTCAAGATTACTTTTAGCTTCCTTACTATAGTCTAGTTAAGCTCCCGGAGCATTTTATGAGAGGCAAAATGATACTTGGGATGACTTGTTTTGAGGTATGGGAAATACTTTTCTTTTGTATACAGCTGACCCAGACAGAAAAGATGGCACGCTTTGATTCAACAAGTTTGACTTTGAGATGCTTATTCATGTTAGTGTTCGATGTTATTATCACTCCCAGATATTTATTTTGGATTTCTCCAGGTTAACTGTTAGGTTCCATATTTTACAGTAATGTTCTAGTCTGTTGACCATAAGCTGCATGGAATCAACTGTCTCGGCAAGGAAGACTATGTCATCTACAAATAGTACCCCGGAAAACGTTTGTGGCATAGCTCAATTCCACCTTTAACAGCATCCGTGATGTCATTGTTGTATAAGTTGAAAAGAAGAGTGCTTAGAACGCAACCTTGTTTTAATCCCACCGTTGCATTATTTCAAATTCTACAGAGAAGCACTTTGCGTCCCAGATTCGAGCTACATTATTTTGATATAAAGCCATTAATACGTTTATCATTTTTCATGATATTCCAAGCTTACATAATTTATAAAAGAGGGCTTCGCGGGGTATGGAGTCGAAGGCCGCGTGAAAATCAACAAAAAAAGCATAGAGCTTTGCATTTCTTTTCTTTTATTGAGTGATTAGTGAGTGATTTCGAAGTGAACAGACGTGTATCAAAGTGTTAGAGAATTAAAATTCGAAAATAAATAAATATTCTGCGCAAGAATATATTGTAAAGGTTATTTGTATAAAAGACATGAAATGTTTTTTGTCAAAAATGCATCGAGTTGAGCAAATATGAACTGGGTTTGCTTAAAAATAAAAACATTTTATTCGTGTGTGACAATTGTCAACCGTATATTAAAGGCGTAATGGAAAAAATGGATAATATGCTTAGAGTGGTTAATGAAAATAAAATGGCTTTGATTAAACAAGAAGATGAGATAAAGAATTTAATTAAATATGTTAAAAGTCTCAGTGAAAAAGAGACAAACATAATAGAAAAGAAAAGAAAAATATATGCAGATATTGCAATAAAAAATGTACCGCCGGTTATTGTGAAACCAAATGAAAATGTGAAACAAAACAGTGAAAAGACAAAAGAAATTATAAAAGAAAGCATTGACCCAGCTGATCTTGAGCTGGACATCAGTGGGGTGTCAAAAAGTGGACATGGAACGGTTGTGATAAAATGTGGAAATGAAGAAACAACTAAAAAGATTGAGTCACAATTGAAAGAAAAATTGGGAGAAAATTATAACGTCAATATTCCACCTTTAGTTGCACCAAAAATTGTTATTATTGGAATTGATAAGGAAATTAATAAAAAATATTTTAATAGAAGTGTTAAAAAAACAAAATAAAATTGAAGGTATGATGAAATTCCTAAAGTGCTACGAAAGATATTAACATAAAATGCAGTAGGTATAATGCAATACTTGAAATAGATAGCAAACTATTTAAGGACATATTAGACGTGGAAAAACCATGTTTAAATGTTGGATGGAATAAATGTTCAGTTTATGATAAAATAAATGTAAAAAGATGTTTCAAGTGTTGAGTATATAATCATATGGCAAAAGAATGCACCAAAAACATATGTTGCCCAAAGTGTAGTGAAGAACAAAAATTAGAGGAATGTAAAAGTGAATTTTTTAAATGTAAAAATTGTGTACTGACAATAGAAAATCTGGGATTGGAGATTAATCCTAATTATGATGCCCGAGATGTGAATTGTCCAGTATACTTAAAAAGAATCAATCAAAATCATATTTTAACTGCGTGCTTTTAAATATTCAAGGACTCACAAATAACTTTACTGAAATTAAACATTTAATAATTGAAAAGAAATATGATTTAATTGTTTTAACTGAAACTCATTTAGGACAGTGGGTATTAGAAAGTGAAGTGAATGTTAGAAACTATAATGTAATAAAATGTGAAAGTACATCGCCCTATACGGAGGGAATAGAAATGTATTTAAAAAAGTGTTATGAATTTAAGGTTTTAAAAAATTTCCAATTAGAATTTTAAATGTTTGGATTTTGATTATAGAAGTACAAATTGAGAATAAAAGATTTTGGTTTTTTTGGTTTATACCTACGGTGACCATTTTTTCAGATGCAAAAAAGAGGACAATCTTTAATTATAACTTACAATAAGATTAGGAACAAACGATATTTATTCAAAATATTTGTTCTTCAGATTACATACATAAACTTCAGTTTAAAAAAAAAAAAAAAAAACAAAACGAAACCGAAACGAAACGAAACAAAACAAAACAAAATAATAAATACTTAATTTAAAAGTTTAACTTTAAGGAAAAGTTTTTGCATTTTTCTTCGCGTGTATTTTCTTGACTTCTTAAAAAAGTCTTAAAATCTCCATTGCACTTTGCCTCCAGTGTATCAATTGTTAATTGCGATTTCTCAGATTTTTAAATTTTATTATTTTATTGAAAACACTCTTTCCGTAGGGGCTGGAAGATACAGCGAAAACTCTACGAGTCTTAGTATATTTTCGTACTTCACATTTTCTTCATCAAAGTGTTTGAAAATTTCAACCCATTTTTCACTTGGTGACAAATTATCCGTTTTCCATTTTTCAATCTGTTTCTTACTTGCATATCGTTTGACGCAAGAAACCTCGTCAATTAATTCATCATCTTTGATTTTTATATTTTTTCTAAATTCCAAAATATTGGAAAGGCTTTTTTCAATAGAGTTCCAAGATGGAACTCTATTCAAAAGTGTCCATTCAAAATGTTCCACATCCTTAAACGCTGCATCCCACTGACTTAGGTAATACAGGCTTGATAAAAGGAATCAACTGGAGCTTTAAAATTGATTAGTGATGGGCATAATCGAATGATTTGAGCAATCGAGACATTAGTATTTGAGTGATTCCAATAATCGAATGATCATTCGAGATATGAAATAGTACAAAATTGGAATAATAAACCTTTAAAATTTAATATGTACATTCGCTTTGTTCGATAAAAAAAATTTGTTTCAATACAATCTACATTTTAGAAATAAAATTTTGGATTTTTGCTTTTTTATTGCAGTCCATTTGGAGCGATATGTTCTGTATGCTTCAAAATATAAATGTCCCCTATCTGTCGAATTCCATCACAGGATGGCTACGAGGGCCATAAATTATAAAAATTCTGAAAAATACGAAAAATTTAGAATTTTTGCGCCGGAAAAAAGCTTTTTTAGGGCAATCTGTTGAGATTTGGATCGAAATATTATCTATTATGCCTCAAAGTATATGGTATTACCTATATGTCAAGCCATCAATTGTCAAATTCTATCCAAGGATGGCTACGATGACGATGGATTAAAAAACCTCTAAAACGTACGAAAAAAATCGAGTTTTTTTTCTGCTCCGGAAATATCCTTTTTTAGGGAAATATATTGAGATTTGGATCAAAATATTATCTATGCCTCAAAGTATAGGGTATTACCTATCTGTCAAGCCATCAGTTGACAAATTCCATCCAAGGATGGCTACGATGACGATGGATTAAAAAACCTCTGAAAAATACGAACAATTTATTTTCTGCTCCGGAAAAATGGCTCTTTATTACGTTTTTTCTGCGAACTTCTCACTGCGTTGACTCAAGTGGTTGAATACACGTATGACGTAAACTACTCAAACAATCAACGTTTCGACTCTCGAGTTCTATCTATTTATTTATCTGTCTATTTATCTTTCTCTTGCTTGTATTTCGTTCTCATCATTCGAATGATTCAAGTGAAGAATCGAGACATCTCGAGATGTTGCTTGAATCGATTATAATCGAGAAAATCATTCGAATTGATTCCAAAATTGATTGCATCAACATTTCCTTCTACTTCAAGCATGCATATTTTTTAATTTTATTAATTTAATCTTTCATTTAGATTATTGATTCGAAATGAAAACTCACCATTTTAAATTAATTTCATACCAATCGATTATGAGTTCCAAGAAACAAACAAAAATCGAAAAGAAAGTCATACAAATTTATCAAATTGACTTGAATGACAGTTTGCGATTCATTCACAATAGCAAAAAACCAGATGACAGAACTGAATTATTCAAACCAGTGCTGTCTCTACATTTTGTATTTAAGTAATTAAGTACTTAAGAAAGAAAAAAGGTTTTAATGAAAAAAGAACATTAGGAGGACAATTTAGGAAAAAGAGGACAACATACTGTCCTCTTTAAGAAAAAGAAAAAAAAAGAGGACACGATACCGAAAAAGAGGACGGATGGTCACCGTATTTATACCCCTCACCCAGTACATCAATTAGAACTTTCTGTGATAAAATGAATGAATGGATGGATGAATTAGAAGGAAAAGAGAAAATTATAATACTAGGTGATTTCGATATAGGCTGGTTAGTAAATAGCATATATAAATGGGAACTTGAGTGTATGTTTCGTGAAAATATGTGCAATCAACTAGTCATTGAACCTACAAGGATAACTTTAACAAGTAAGACGCTTTTAGATTACGTAGTTACGAAATCTAAAAATTGTATAGTCAAAGTTGATAGTGAATTAAAAATTGGTGATCACGAAACTATTACATTTAAAATACCAATAAACCCAAAAGAAAAGTGTGATAAGCGGAAAATAATAAAATATTTAAAATATAACAGTTTTCAATTTGTCCAAAATGTAAGACGAAGAGAAATAAATAATATAAGCATAATAACACAAGTGAATAATGAAACAAGCAATATTTTTGAAAAGGAAATTTTAAGGGTAATAGAAAAATTCATAGTACAAAAGAGTGTAAAATGTGATAATCAGATACATTGGTTTAACGAAGATCTGCGAACACAAAAATCCCAAAAAGTTCAGAGCTATTCAAAATTTATTCTTACTGGTTCTTTGGAAAATTGGCAGAACTATAAGAAAATAAGAAATAAATATAAAAAAGTTTAAACAAATCAGAACGTTTGTACATTTAAAATAAATGAATCAGATAGTCAAAAATCGATGTGGAAGACAATTAAGAATCTAGTGCCAGGTCAAGTGCAAACTGAAAATAAAAGTATCGAGTTCGGTCAAAACAAAATTGACAATAATAAGGTTATTGCAAACAAGTTAAACAAATACTTTGAAACGAGTGTTAAAGAAATAAATAATGATATCCCAAATATACCCTGGATAAATTATGCTCAACTAAGTGCCGATGTTTTAAATTTGAATCATTAAATAATATTGATGAAATTTTGAAAATAATAAAAATGATGCCAAATCATCAATTATGTAGGACCAGCTTTATTAAAACTAATAAATCATTCATTAATTAATGGGATTTTCCCAGACAGCTGGAAAACATCTGTGATAGTTCCGGTTCAAAAAATTGCTAACTCGAATAAATGTGAACATTTTAGACCAGTGAATATGCTACCTTTATATGAAAAAATATTAGAAAAAGTGGTACAAATCCAGTTTGAAAAATTCTTAGAAGACAATAATATTATAATGGAAGAACAATCTGGCTTTCGCCGAAAACATTCGTGTGAATCTGCATTGAACTACGTGGTTGCTGACTGGAAAGAAAAGATACATGAAAAAAAGAAAATAGCTGCAGCGTTCCTGGATCTTAAACGTGCATTTGAAACCGTTGACAGAAAAATATTATTAAAAAAATTGTACAATTATGGGGTAAGAGGAATGAAAAGGAATGAAATATCAATGGTTTAAATCATAATTAGAAAACAGAAAACAAATGGTAAAATTTAATAGTGAAATGTCAAATAGTATTTCTGTTGAGTTAGGTGTACCGCAAGGGGCAATGTTGGGCCCATTATTATATATATTGTATATTAATGATTTTAAAAAAATAATATGAAATTCCCAAATAATTTTTTTTGCTGATGATGGTCTTTTATATGTCACTGATGTTGATGTTAATGCTGCGGTAGAAAAGTTAAAAGAAGATATAAATAATGTAAAATATTACTTGAATATGAATAAATTGAAAATAAATATTGAAAAAAACAAAAATAATGTTATTACCGGCAAATAGAGAAAAAACTGTATTGGCGAATTTGAATGTGTTCAAGAAATTAAATACTTGGGAATTACAATAGACAATAATAAACTTTAAAAAAAAAATTGAAAATATTTGTAAAAAGATAATAATTTAAACTTTAAAAAACATTTTGAAAATATTTGTAAAAAGATAGCCCAAAAAATCGGTTTCTTTCGTAGAATTAGAAAGAAATTATGAATTCCAATGGCAATTAAAATATATGATACCATAATAAAACCACATTTTGAGTATTGTCCAACGATACTATTATTGGGGTCCAGTGGTATAATCCAAAAACTTCAAATATTACAAAATAAAGCTATGCGGTCAGTTTTACATTGCAATAGATATACACCAATATCTTATATGTTTGATATGTTAAAATGGTTAAGTATTAAACAAAGAATAATATTTTGCATATTATTGTTTATATAAAAATTAAAAATAGTTTAATGCCAAGATATCTTCAAAGAAGATTAACAAGAAGAGCTGATATTTAGCCACATAATTTAATAAATAATAACAATTTTAATAATTAAATTGGAAGTTTTTGTTTTTGTTTTTAGCCCAGGGCCTGGCTAGATTATATTAGAAGTTCACACTAGGTATTCATCACGAAATCTATGTTAGATGAACTGAACTTAGCAAAAATTGCGTATTGACAAAGGCCCTCACTATAGTCAACTGATGAGTCCAAGTGAGATCGCCGGGACGAAACGCCAATTTTTGTAGGACTTAAAGGCCGTTAAAAGCTATTTTGAATCAATAATTCAACAAAGTCGATTAAAATAGTGCTAAGTCTTCTACTTGGCTGATGTATTTCAGTAGTATAGTATATAGAATTTGTATTATTAAAAAAACCTTCTTAAATAATAATTTTAATCTACAATTTTTCTCAAATAACAGAACACAAAATATGTTGTTTTATAAAGGAGTACAAATTTTTAATAGTCTGCCAAATCATGTTAAAATCGAAAATAATGTCAGTAGATTTAAAAGTAAAATATTACAGTTTGTCAAAACTTATTATTAAGTTGTCTTAAAATTTATATTTTATTTAAATTTTATTTTTAATTCAAATTTAAAATTTATATTTTATTTAAATTTTATTTTTAATCAAATGTATTAAAAATATAAAAATAGCCTTTTTAACACTAAATAAACATTAATCTATCTATAGATTTCAGCTAAGCTGAGTAATGAAAAGATTTGGTCCACAGTCGAATATTCTCTCCGTAAACCAGCTTGGAATTCATGCAAAATCAGTTTGTCTTCATTCCACTGAATAAGACTTTTATATACATTTGGCGTTTTTCTTTTTTGGCTCTGAGCAAAGCTCTGAGCAGAGGTTGAGCGAACAGAGCAAAGCTCTGTGGAGATTATGATCAGAGCCCTCAGATTTAATTATGAAACACACTTGAACACTGAACATGTCATATGCATAGTAATCTGTCAAATTACGTAAAAATTGTATGAAGTTGGCTTCGCTCAGCGTTTTGCTCGATTTGCTCGGTCATTTTATTCTGAGCATACAGATCATGCTCCGAGCTAGCTCAGATGGAAAAAAGAAACACGACTTATGTGCTCTGATTTGTCTGAGGTAAAAAAGAAACATAGAATTAATTTTTAACAGCGCGGTGATTTGCTCTGAGGTAAAAAAGAAAAACGCCAATTGACCTATTATAAATGGACTGCTAGTCGAGCGTCATTTCCATACAAATTCCGAAATGAAAATGGTTCCACCTCTCCCTAGTGACATGAGCGCTATGGTAGGACACACGGCAAAGAGAAGTAACTATTTTCAGTGCCATCTGTTGCTACTCTGTCTGAGCAAGCTTTTTTTGCAATAGAAACTACGGACATCTATTGTCATTTCTTATAAAAAACTGAGCCATCTGTTTTTGCTAAAATTTATATTTTGACGTTTGTTTATAATTTTAATTTTCATTTCACATTTTGCGTCGTGCGTGGTAAATTTGTTTTTTTATAATTATATTTTTTGTTTAAATTTGGATAACAAATGGTGATTCAACAGCATTTGGAGATAATTTTTTCAAGTACATAAATATTTATTATTTACTTGTGCCAAGTGCCAGGAGGCACTTTAAAATAAAACAATTTAAAATAAAATTTCTTAGTACACAAAATAATAATATTCGTTTATAAATTCAGATTATCGATGTATTTAAAAAATTTACAGATTTCACTCATGGAGTAACTATGGGCACATTGAAAATGACTTGTGTTAGCTCGATAAAATAAAATAAAAACATAACTGGTGATTTCTAATTTGTTTCCTATAGTTGCATCAAAACTTCCGAAGCTGTCTTAGAAACCATTTTACCGTCTGAAATTACAATATGTAGATATTTTTAATGTCACATCCCAGTTGGCGGTGAAATTAATGTTTTTCACTTCACTTTATTTAATCAATATTTGCTCAAATTTGCTCAAATTGATTTCCAAGTCTCTCAACTTATTGAACTATTTACATAGCAAAGTTATTTGATTTGGCTCTGCGAAATTAGGCCCCAGGAAATAAGACCCCAAAAAAAAATGAAATAGGGCCCCAAAATTGGGGCTTTAGTTCATTATGAAATTAGGTCCCATGCAACAAGGCCCCAACGAAATGAAAAAACGCCCCAAAAATAAACGAAACTATACCCCAATTTGTTTTGTCCATATTTGTAAATTTTTCTCAAAAATGAAATAATACCCCAATTTGTTTTGTCCGTATTTGTATTTTTTTGTCAAAAATGAAATAATACCCCAATTTGTTTTGTCCATATTTTTTCTCAAAAATGAAATTATACCCCAATTTGTTTTGTCCATGTTTTTTCTAAAAAATGAAATATAACCCCGATTTGTTTTTACTGTATTACTATTTATTAACAAAAAATGATACAATATGCAAATATGTCAAGCAAATACTTGCATTGTATCTTGTACAATTTGTCTACAGCATGGGCATTTGTAGTTCTCCTGGCCTTCAGAAATCGATTCCGCTTGAATTTTCATATTGCATTTAGCACAAATTTTTAAATGTTTACAGGGCAATAAAACAATATTTGCCCGCAAATCTTTACATATAACGCATATATGTTCGTCAATAGTTGGACCAATAACATCAGTGCTGTCGTCCTCATTAGTATCCTCCTCACAGGAATTAAATTAATTGAAGATAATGTTCCAGCGACCAGCAGAACCATATTCATGGACGGAACATTTAAAATTGTCCCGCAAGGGTGTTTTAAGCAGCTTTTGGTCATATATATAGAATATTTTGACGAAGTAAGATAAAATATCATTTTTAATTGATAAATTTGAAGATTGTGTTTAAAACCATTAGCTAGTAACAGAATAGCTGAAAAAAATCGCGCGATTTTTATCAGCTATTCTGTTACTAGCTAATGGTTTTAAACACAATCGATTTTTATATTGAAAAGCATCAGTAAGTAACAGAATAGCTGAAAAAAATCGCGCGATTTTTATCAGCTATTCTGTTCTTGGTTTTAAACACAATCGATTTTTATATTGAAAAGCATCAGTAAGTAACAGAATAGCTGAAAAAAATCGCGCGATTTTTATCAGCTATTCTGTTACTTACTGATGCTTTTCAATATAAAAATCGATTGTGTTTAAAACCATTAGCTAGTAACAGAATAGCTCTTACGCATACAATCTTGCCAATTAATCCTGCATGAGTTTAAATGGAGATGGGTATGTATAATAAAGACTAAAAAGCAAGTTGTGTCACTGTGTGTGGTATCTCATTGTAAAAGCGCTGAGAGAATTATTGAAAAGCCCATAAAAAAGCAAAAGCTCTGAGAGCGGGTCGCGATATTGGAACCCGCCATATAAACATTTTTAGTACAAAAATTTTTATGAGATGAGGTGTTGTGTGTGTGGCGGAACGCCACACCGATGTGTGCTCACCGGTGTGCTCACGAGTGTGATGTCTATGGGCCGCTTTAGATCAAAGGATGAACGCAATAATTTGTTCTATTCCCTTGACGTTTCGCCCTCTTTCTCTTCTCGGCGTTACACTATTTTGAAACTCTGTTGATTTTTTCACATTGTTAGCAGGTATGCCTCCGCTTAAACATTTCTAATGTTAAAAATCCTCAAAAGACAAATAATATCATAAAGAAAATTTTATCCATTTACTAAAACAAAAACAACGAAAATGTGCTGGCACCACCGATCACCCAAATAAAGGATAAAGAAAAAAAAATTCAAAAAAAAAAATCCGCCGCCAATAAGAACACCCTTATAATTCCTTGACTTAAAAATATTAGATAATTGGCGTTTTTCTTTTTTACCTCAGAGCAGATCACCGAGCTGTCAAAATTAAATTCTATGTTTCTTTTTTACCTCAGACAAATCAGAGCACATAAGTCGTGTTTCTTTTTTCCATCTGAGCTAGCTCGAAGCATGATCTGTATGCTCAGAATAAAATGACCGAGCAAATCGAGCAAAACGCTGAGCGAAGCCAACTTCATACAATTTTTATGTAATTTGACAGATTACTAGGCATATGACATATTCAGTGCTCAAGTGTGTTTCATAATTAAATCTGAGGGCTCTGATCATAATCTGCTCAGAGCTTTGCTCTGATCGGTCTACCTCTGCTCAGAGCGTTGCTCAGAGCCAAAAAAGAAAAACGCCAAATATGTATTTATATTCATTCATACGTCAATCTATTTAAGCCGGAACCACACCTATCTCGTGTGGTGTGTTGTGGAGTGGTGTGTCGCTAACGCTCCAATGTGTTTCGTATGCTTAGAACCACATTTGCGAAACGTGTTGTGTTGTGGAGTGGTGTGTTGTGGAGGAATCGCTTCTGTTTCGATTGCGCCATACCACGATGTGGAGTTTTTCTATTTGTAAGAAAGAGAACACATATATTAAAAATAAAAATCAAAACTACAGTCATGCCATGACATATATATCTGTACTTTTCTTCATCAACATCACTACACACAAATGTGCTCATTCAACGACACACCGCTCCACACCACAACACACCACACGAGATAGGTGCACAGTACACATATTAAAGGTAATATATTGCGCAGGTTGTCAAAGTTGGAAATGTCAAAAAATTAAAAATGACTGTTCGAGTGACCACAGGAACTCAACGCGCATCATTAGAAACAACAACAAAATATTGAAATTAGACAAGGAAAGGGGCACTGAATCCACCATTTTACCACCATAATACCTCGATTTTGACAGATGCGCAGAACTGAACAAAAATGAAAACGCTAATGATATTACCTTTAATATGTGTACTGTGAGATAGGTGTGGTTCCGGCTTTAGAATAAGAAGATAAGGAAGAGAAATATATCACAAATACAGTGTGTGAGTGAAGCACCAAATAAAAAAAAAAAAAAAAAAGGTGCCTATCTGTCATTTTGCCGAAAGTGTTTCGAGATTTTCAATCGTTAAAATAGTGAAAAAAGATAATTAAACTAAATAAAAAAATGAAATAAAAGTGAGAATAGTGAAAGCTTTCAGTTCTTTATTATAAAAAATATAAAACAACATGCGGTGATGTGTTAAATTGTGTAAAAACACCTATAATATAGAGTTAAAAATCTTTCCAATTCACTGGCTAATTGTGTCTCAAATTCCACATAAATTAATGTGAAGTGATGTTTTTTTATGTAAATTCATTATCGTAGAATACTTTAAAATTGATATTTCATAGCATTTTGCTATAAAAAAGCCTAATTTGTTGAAAATGCAAATATACTTTGAAAATTGAAACGTGGTATGTCAGGTGCCTTTCTGTTGGTTGGGTTGGTTGGGTTGGTTGGTGATGGCAAGGCGCTCAAATACATTGAGCGCCCGTAGTGCAGAGTAATTTTACTTACTTTATGTGGAATATGATACACAGCTTACCTTTGAAATGAACAAAAGTTGCAATGATTATTATAGATGTTTTTACAGGATTTAACGGAGCACCGCATGTAGTTTTATATTTTTATTTCAATGAAGAATAGCATATATTCACTTTATTTACTTTTATTTCACTTGTTTATTTGATTTACTAAGCTTTATTTTCTATTTTAACGTTTTAAAATCTCAAAACTCATTTCTCAAAACAACAGCTAAAACTTCCTTTGGGCGCCCCATGATTTAGCTGTTTAACTGCATGCCTTCCCTGTGTGAATGCATCTGTGTTTGTGTTACTCACACTATTTTGAAAAATGCTTCACTTTTTCCTCGATATGCCCGTTCCTCTATTTCTTCTTCTATGATCTATAATTTATGTTCAAAGGACAACAAGAAAAAAGCAGTATATTGCGATATTTTTAAGTATATATATAATCTAATATAATCTAAATTCCCTGTCCGTGAATACGTGTGAATTGTTGAGACAACAACAATTGGTGCCAGTAGCTTCAAAAGTTGAAAAATTGAAAAACACCCGATTTGTGGTCACTTATGCTTATATCTTTGGATCCAATGGTCGGATTTTCAAAATTTAAAATTCAAATTGAAGCCAGAATGACAGGCTTGTACCAGCTATAATTTTATAAAATTTTCAAACCGTTAAAAATTTCATACCTCAAATGCAAATAAAATGTAAGGCTTCATTTAAAGCAGCTCATACCCGATTCAATTTGGTTGTTCAACTCAGCCGTCAACTTAATTGGTGCTTGGCTTTTCATATACTCAGATAAAAGAATACTGCTTAGCTGTCAAAACCATTATTGTTGTATGTGTTAGGAAATTACACGACTCGAGATAAAATAAAGTTGGGATTATTTCACAGTGCACAGATTAATTTACCAGATAATGAAAAGACGTCCAAGTACTTTGATGATTCAGTAGAAAAAAAAAAGTTTATTATGACATAAGTATAAATGACATTTGTAATGAGCTTTTATTATTGTTATCCGGATAGTGCTGTTAGATTAACATAAAAGAGTTGTTCAATGATAAATGATAATATGGAACACTATAATATTATTTATTACAACAGCCTCACTAGTGTTTCATTAAAAAAAAGTTAATTATGAATTCAATGTATTACCTATACATATTACAAATTTAAAGAAAAAAAAAAATCAAAAATTATTATTAACAATACAGTCCAAAATCTGGAATAAATTTGTTAAGCTTTGTGCTATTAACGGCCTTGGTCAATATATCTGCAACCATTTCATTTGTCGACTTGTATTGTAAATTTAATTTGATTTCACCTTCGACATCTTGGTACAAGTGTTCTTGTATAAAGTATTTGCGCACATCAATATGTTTAGTGCGCGCATGATAATTTTTATTCTTCGCCAAACTGATTGCGCCCTGGTTATCGCAATACAAAAGAATCGTCTTTGATGCCTCCAAAAACATTTCGGTTTCAAAACGCTTTAACCAAAGTGCTTCTTGTATAGCTGCGACCATCGACATAAACTCTGCCTCGGTAGAAGACAAAGCTATTGTTGGTTGACGACGACAAGTCCAAGAAATTGCAGCGCCTTGTGATAAAAATACATAGCCAGTTGTTGAACGTCTTTTGTCCAAGTCACTAGCCCAATCGGCGTCGCAGAAACCTTCCACTTCATGATTTTTTTTTGGATCAAACAATAATTTTAAATCGATTGTACCCTTTAAATATCGCAACACCCTCTTTACCGCCGCCCAGTGTGCACGACCATAGTTATTGTTGTACCTACTAAGTGCACTAACAGCGAAGCAAACATCTGGCCGACTAATCTGTGCAGCATACATAATGCACCCTATCGCCTCTTGATAAGGAACGTTTGCCATTTCTCGTTTCTCGCCATCTGTTTTCGGACACAACTCTTCAGACAATTTTTGGTTGGGGTCCAATGGTGTGTTGACTGGATTACATTCCTCCATGTTAAAGCGCTTAAGGAATGTTGATATGTAGTGACGCTGATCAATCGAAAGAGAACCATCCGCATATCGAGTAATATTCATACCAAGCAACGATTTCGCCTCACCTAGGTCTTTCATTTTAAATTGAGTTGACAATTCATTTTTTAACTTGGTACACATCGTTGCGTTGCTCGAGAATATCATAATATCATCCACCCATACAGCCAGTATTATGGTATTTTGATTTGAATGTTTATAATAGATACACTGGTCTATTGATGATCGCTCGAATTTAAGTACCCTAACGAGCACTTCATTTAACTTGTCGTTCCACACACGGCTTGACTGCTTCAAACCATACAACGCTCGCTTCAAGCGACAAACCTTCGCCGTTTTATCGCAAAACCCTTCTGGTTGCTGCATATAAATCTCCTCTTTCAAATCGCCTTGAAGAAAGGCAGTCACTGCGTCCATCTGGTGAATGATCATTTTGTACTTGGCTGCCATCGCCAACAAAAAACGAATTGAGCAGTATCGAGCAACAGGCGAATACGTCTCATCATAATCTATGCCTTTGACTTGACTGTAGCCTTTGATTACAAGCCGAGCTTTGTACCTTTCGATACAACCAGTTGCATCGCGCTTGACTTTGAAGACCCACTTACTATCAATTGCTTTTCGCCCAACAGGAAGCTCACACAGCTCCCAAGTGTTATTCGCCACCAAAGCCCCATACTCAGACTTCATCGCTGCCTCCCACTCCCCTTTCTCGCCGCATTGCCTAGCCTCCTCATAAGACTTTGGTTCACAAACGTCTTCCGTAGCCGCTGCAAGCATCGCATATAAACTTAGAGCATCACGCGCTTTCGCAGTTTGTCTTGGGCTTTCGATCTGGTCGGTTGTTACAGGACATTGAACAGCATATATCTCACTGGCAGCAACGTCGAAATCAGTCTCGGCGACAGAAGTATATGACGAATTCTCACTCTCACCAGCCTCACTGAATTCGTTATTTGTAGATTCATTTTCTTCCATGATATCGCTAATTTCTACGACTGTTTCGTCTTGTTCAGCCATAATAATGACTGAATCATTAGCTTCTGCATAGTTCATGCAGACATTTGACGAATTTTGATTGCCTACCCCAGCCGCACCTGTGTCGTCATCACCAGCCTCACTCAAATCATCATCACTTGCCTCTTTCAATTCGCCATCCGATTCACTCTCCTCACTTGAATCGCTTTCATTAACATCACTCACATGAGTTTCATCTTCAGTAGGTGCCTTTAGGAGAGAAACAGAACCATTAGAATTGAGTTTTGATTGAGTTACCTTATTTCCACTCGATTCGATGAAAGTAACATCTCTGCTCACGATTACTTTTCTCCCCTTTTTGTCATACAGCCGATAAGCTTTGCTTTGCTCGCTGTATCCAACAAAAATGCACTCAACTGCCTTCGGTGCCAATTTGCTGCGCTGAACTTTTGGTATATGAGCCATAGCCTTACACCCAAATACCTTTAGCATTGACAAGTCAGGTTTTCGCTTCGTCCACCTCTCCTCTGGTGTTTCGTCTGTCATACCTCGACATGGAATACGGTTGATCAAATAAGCTGCTGTTGTCGCCGCTTCGCCCCAAAAACTGTCACTCAGATTGCAATCAAAAAGCATACACCGAACTTTCTCCAGTATCGTTCGGTTCATACGCTCAGCCACACCGTTCTGCTCCGGTGTATGTGGAACTGTTCGCTGATGAAGGATGCCATTCTTGGCTGTAAATGCATCGAATTGTTTATTGCAATATTCGGTACCATTGTCAGTGCGAAGTGTTTTTATTTTGCATCCTTGTTGGTTTTCTACCAAACTCATGAAGTTCTTAAAAATGTTAAAAACCTCATTTTTGTTTTTCATTGGGTACAAGAACACCTTACGGCTGTAGTCATCAATGAATGTGACGAAGTATTTTGCTCCTCCGAAGGAGCACGCGGGCATGAATGCGACATCGCTGTGCACTACCTCTAGTACACTTGCTGCTCGGTTGTCACTTGCCTTAAAAGATGCACGTGTCTGCTTTCCTTTGAGACAAATCTCGCACTTATTGCCGTCACTACCCTCCGCAAAGTCCACACCAAGCACTGCTGCCCGAATCTTCTTTAGGTTTGCATCACAAGTATGGCCCAAACGACGGTGCCATATGTTTTTGTCGGTTGCCATCATCGCAGTTGCTGATCGATCTGTAGAACAGTTTAATTTATATAGATCATTAATAAGAGGTGCAGTCGCAATTAATGATTTTGTTGAATCGTATATTCGGCAACTTTCTTTATCGAAGACCAAAGTGTTGCCATGTTTAGCCATCTGACTCACAGACATAAGATTTGCACAGATATTTGGAACATGCAATACATCTTTCACCGTGACATCGTGGTTTTTTCGTGAACTTGTTCCAATTGACATTTTTATGTCCCCAGCTCGCTCCACGGCAAGATGAGAGTTATTACCTATAAGGATTTTATTTTGTATAGGTTCACGCACTTCTACCAAATTGACGTCACTCATTGTCATGTGCGCGGATGCCCCTGAATCGATGTACCAATCTTGTGACGAGCTTGATTGAGCCATGAAAGAACATATGAGTAACCGTTCGTCTTTATTCTTTCTATTTGGACACTTGTTCGCGAAATGGCCTACCTTGTCACACACGTAGCATTTTACAGACTTGTGAGATTGTTTTTTTTTTGTTTTTTGATTGAAGCGTTTCTTAGCATACAATGCAGTCTCTACACTTTCTGTGTTATTGTACGTAACTTCTTGAAGAAGGCGGTTTTGGACGAAGTCAGTCGACAGCTTTGGTGTAGAATTCTCGATTGCCATAACCATAGGACGAAATTCGTCCGGCAAACCTGCTAACATTAGCGCTGCCACCACTTCATCACCAATCTCCAACCCAGCCTTTTTTACCTTTGTTGCCATTAACATCATTTTGTGGACATAATCCTCCATAGAAGGACAGTCCAGTTGCTGCAATCCTACCAACTGCTTTAGCAAATCCACCCTACGACCAATGCCTGTATCCTCGAATGCAGAACAAATAGAGTCCCATGCTTGTTTTGCTGTTGTACACTTTTCCGTGTACGTATAAAGAGCAGATGACAACAGCAAGTTCAGCATCTGAATCGCCAGAAAGTTTTTATCTGGATCTGTTTCTGTGCCATCGAAACATTTCCAGTGGCCCTTTGTGGCAAGATACGCTTTTGCCTCTACCTTCCACTCATCAAAATTTTTACGCCCTTCTAATTTCTTTGGTTTACCCATTGCAATTTTATCTCAAAGACGTCTACCACGTCTACCCAAAAAATTTGCAACCAAAAAACCAAAATCTCGAAATATATACGAATACGTCTTAACAATTATTTAATCATTACACTGGGCCCATAACCTGATAAAATAAAGTTGGGATTATTTCACAGTGCACAGATTAATTTACCAGATAATGAAAAGACGTCCAAGTACTTTGATGATTCAGTAGAAAAAAGAAAGTTTATTATGACATAATTATAAATGACATTTGTAATGAGCTTTTATTATTGTTATCCGGATAGTGCTGTTAGATTAACATAAAAGAGTTGTTCAATGATAAATGATAATATGGAACACTATAATATTATTTATTACAACAAAATTTATTAAAAGATGAGTTCAAGATGCGAAATATTAAAGAACAATGACAATTAGGTAAATAAGGTTTGCATTGAGTTTGAGCTACACATCAAATTATTTATAAATTTGGTCTCGCGTTAAGAAGGGTTTACTTTGACACTAAATCAAATGGCTCTGCGAAATTAGGCCCCAGGAAATAAGACCCCAAAAAAAAAATGAAATAGGGCCCCAAATCATTTAATGCAAAACAACAACAACGAAAATTTTTAAATTTTGGGGTGTTATTTCATTTCTTGGGGCCTTTTTTCATTTTTTTATTGGGGCCTTATTTCATAATGAAATAAGACCCCAATGAAATATGACCCCAACATTAATTTTGGGGTCTAATTTCATTTTATTTTGAAAAATATTTTGGGGCCTTATTTCATTTTGCATGTTTTACTTGTATAATTACATTTTGTTTGGAAAAACATTTTGGGGACTTATTTCATTTTGCATAATTTACTTGTTTATGCTAAAACATCATTGTTTTTCACAAAAAGTATTGTGAAAATCCGCTAATCGAGGACCCAGAGCTTGAAAAATACCGCTAATTGTGGACCCAGCAATCATGTTTCAATGTAAAACCGAGTTGATGAAGAATCTTTAAGAGAAAACTTTCATCACTCTGGTTCAATCAGTACCAAAGAATATAAAGTTACCAAAAAGACGCATCTCATAAAAATGTTTGTACTAAAAATGTTTATATGGCGGGTTCCAATATCGCGACCCGCTCTCAGAGCTTTTGCTTTTTTATGGGCTTTTCAATAATTCTCTCAGCGCTTTTACAATGAGATACCACACACAGTGACACAACTTGCTTTTTAGTCTTTATTATACATACCCATCTCCATTTAAACTCATGCAGGATTAATTGGCAAGATTGTATGCGTATAAGAGCTATTCTGTTACTAGCTAATGGTTTTAAACACAATCGATTTTTATATTGAAAAGCATCAGTAAGTAACAGAATAGCTGAAAAAAATCGCGCGATTTTTATCAGCTATTCTGTTACTTACTGATGCTTTTCAATATAAAAATCGATTGTGTTTAAAACCATTAGCTAGTAACAGAATAGCTCTTACGCATACAATCTTGCCAATTAATCCTGCATGAGTTTAAATGGAGATGGGTATGTATAATAAAGACTAAAAAAGCAAGTTGTGTCACTGTGTGTGGTATCTCATTGTAAAAGCGCTGAGAGAATTATTGAAAAGCCCATAAAAAAGCAAAAGCTCTGAGAGCGGGTCGCGATATTGGAACCCGCCATATAAACATTTTTAGTACAAAAATTTTTATGAGATGCGTCTTTTTGGTAACTTTATATTCTTTGGTACTGATTGAACCAGAGTGATGAAAGTTTTCTCTTAAAGATTCTTCATCAACTCGGTTTTACATTGAAACATGATTGCTGGGTCCACAATTAGCGGTATTTTTCAAGCTCTGGGTCCTCGATTAGCGGATTTTCACAATACTTTTTGTTTTGTGTTTTAATGTTGGGGTCATATTTCATTGGGGTCTTATTTCATTATGAAATAAGGCCCCAATAAAAAAATGAAAAAAGGCCCCAAGAAATGAAATAACACCCCAAAATTTAAAAATTTTCGTTGTTGTTGTTTTGCATTAAATGATTTGGGGCCCTATTTCATTTTTTTTTTGGGGTCTTATTTCCTGGGGCCTAATTTCGCAGAGCCATTTGATTTAGTGTCAAAGTAAACCCTTCTTAACGCGAGACCAAATTTATAAATAATTTGATGTGTAGCTCAAACTCAATGCAAACCTTATTTACCTAATTGTCATTGTTCTTTAATATTTCGCATCTTGAACTCATCTTTTAATAAATTTAATAAACTCGAGTCGTGTAATTTCCTAACACATACAACAATAATGGTTTTGACAGCTAAGCAGTATTCTTTTATCTGAGTATATGAAAAGCCAAGCACCAATTAAGTTGACGGCTGAGTTGAACAACCAAATTGAATCGGGTATGAGCTGCTTTAAATGAAGCCTTACATTTTATTTGCATTTGAGGTATGAAATTTTTAACGGTTTGAAAATTTTATAAAATTATAGCTGGTACAAGCCTGTCATTCTGGCTTCAATTTGAATTTTAAATTTTGAAAATCCGACCATTGGATCCAAAGATATAAGCATAAGTGACCACAAATCGGGTGTTTTTCAATTTTTCAACTTTTGAAGCTACTGGCACCAATTGTTGTTGTCTCAACAATTCACACGTATTCACGGACAGGGAATTTAGATTATATTAGATTATATATATACTTAAAAATATCGCAATATACTGCTTTTTTCTTGTTGTCCTTTGAACATAAATTATAGATCATAGAAGAAGAAATAGAGGAACGGGCATATCGAGGAAAAAGTGAAGCATTTTTCAAAATAGTGTGAGTAACACAAACACAGATGCATTCACACAGGGAAGGCATGCAGTTAAACAGCTAAATCATGGGGCGCCCAAAGGAAGTTTTAGCTGTTGTTTTGAGAAATGAGTTTTGAGATTTTAAAACGTTAAAATAGAAAATAAAGCTTAGTAAATCAAATAAACAAGTGAAATAAAAGTAAATAAAGTGAATATATGCTATTCTTCATTGAAATAAAAATATAAAACTACATGCGGTGCTCCGTTAAATCCTGTAAAAACATCTATAATAATCATTGCAACTTTTGTTCATTTCAAAGGTAAGCTGTGTATCATATTCCACATAAAGTAAGTAAAATTACTCTGCACTACGGGCGCTCAATGTATTTGAGCGCCTTGCCATCACCAACCAACCCAACCAACCCAACCAACAGAAAGGCACCTGACATACCACGTTTCAATTTTCAAAGTATATTTGCATTTTCAACAAATTAGGCTTTTTTATAGCAAAATGCTATGAAATATCAATTTTAAAGTATTCTACGATAATGAATTTACATAAAAAAACATCACTTCACATTAATTTATGTGGAATTTGAGACACAATTAGCCAGTGAATTGGAAAGATTTTTAACTCTATATTATAGGTGTTTTTACACAATTTAACACATCACCGCATGTTGTTTTATATTTTTTATAATAAAGAACTGAAAGCTTTCACTATTCTCACTTTTATTTCATTTTTTTATTTAGTTTAATTATCTTTTTTCACTATTTTAACGATTGAAAATCTCGAAACACTTTCGGCAAAATGACAGATAGGCACCTTTTTGTTTTTTTTTTTTATTTGGTGCTTCACTCACACACTGTATTTGTGATATATTTCTCTTCCTTATCTTCTTATTCTAAAGCCGGAACCACACCTATCTCGTGTGGTGTGTTGTGGTGTGGAGCGGTGTGTCGTTGAATGAGCACATTTGTGTGTAAAGATGTTGATGAAGAAAAGTACAGATATATATGTCATGGCATGACTGTAGTTTTGATTTTTATTTTTAATATATGTGTTCTCTTTCTTACAAATGGTAAACTCCACATCGTGGTATGGCGCAATCGAAACAGAAGCGATTCCTCCACAACACACCACTCCACAACACAACACGTTTCGCAAATGTGGTTCTAAGCATACGAAACACATTGGAGCGTTAGCGACACACCACTCCACAACACACCACACGAGATAGGTGTGGTTCCGGCTTAAATAGATTGACGTATGAATGAATATAAATACATATTTGGCGTTTTTCTTTTTTGGCTCTGAGCAACGCTCTGAGCAGAGTTAGACCGATCAGAGCAAAGCTCTGAGCAGATTATGATCAGAGCCCTCAGATTTAATTATGAAACACACTTGAGCACTGAATATGTCATATGCCTAGTAATCTGTCAAATTACATAAAAATTGTATGAAGTTGGCTTCGCTCAGCGTTTTGCTCGATTTGCTCGGTCATTTTATTCTGAGCATACAGATCATGCTTCGAGCTAGCTCAGATGGAAAAAAGAAACACGACTTATGTGCTCTGATTTGTCTGAGGTAAAAAAGAAACATAGAATTTAATTTTGACAGCTCGGTGATCTGCTCTGAGGTAAAAAAGAAAAACGCCAATTATCTAATATTTTTAAGTCAAGGAATTATAAGGGTGTTCTTATTGGCGGCGGATTTTTTTTTTTGAATTTTTTTTTCTTTATCCTTTATTTGGGTGATCGGTGGTGCCAGCACATTTTCGTTGTTTTTGTTTTAGTAAATGGATAAAATTTTCTTTATGATATTATTTGTCTTTTGAGGATTTTTAACATTAGAAATGTTTAAGCGGAGGCATACCTGCTAACAATGTGAAAAAATCAACAGAGTTTCAAAATAGTGTAACGCCGAGAAGAGAAAGAGGGCGAAACGTCAAGGGAATAGAACAAATTATTGCGTTCATCCTTTGATCTAAAGCGGCCCATAGACATCACACTCGTGAGCACACCGGTGAGCACACATCGGTGTGGCGTTCCGCCACACACACAACACCGATTCGTGTACACATCACTTGATCATTTGACTTCGAAGGGAAAACAACAAAATGGAAAGTGAGTCTGATAATAGGTGTGTTTTATTTATTGCTGCATAGCCAGCGCAGCACAAGTCTGAATAAAATGATCACTCACTCTATACGTTCATTTCAATAATTGAAAGCTCTATCGCCAGCACAGCCATCTTTTTTTTTACTGACTTCTTTTTCGCCAGCAATCAAATTGTTTCTGTTTGCCAAGGGAAATTTTGCTGCGTTGGCTATGCAGCAATGAATAAAACACACCTTGTATATAATTATTTGTGATTGAATTTTTAGAAATTTTTCCACTGGGATGTGATTTTTTGCTTTTGGATTGTTGTGCGCGAAGCGCTATTTGTGAAGTTTTGTCTGTTTTTTTTTGCCTCGTTCGGGAGTAGATACCTTTTTGTATCTTTTTTTCTTTCGTATTTTTTGTTTTCTTATTAGGGAGGAAAACTTGTGTTGAAATTTGCATTATTTTTACCGTCGTATTTTTTTTTTCTTCCTTGTATTTATTAGGTATCTATTTTATCGTACTACAGGTACAAACATTTCGAAGTATTTTTATTGCAATGGGGTAATTTTTTCAACAAGATCTTGAACTTGAATTATTTTAGATTTTAGGATATTATTATGCCTGGTAGGTAAAGGATAAAGTAGGTAGTTATTTAGTATGTACATATGTATGGCGTATGGCAATAACGCTCAAATCGATTTGGAAATATTGCAGAAATTTTTTTTATCGCCGAAAAAAAAAGTTGGGAATATCGCCCAAATTTATATTATTCCAAATCTTTAGTTGGAATTATCGCCCAAATATTTTTAATGTAAATTGTTTTTGTAATATGTGGGCGTTGTTTCCTAAATTTTGGGCGATATTTCCAAAGTGAAATTTCAATGATAAGATAATCTTAAAAAAAATCGCGGAGCATAAACAGTGAGGAATGTATGGGGGGGGCATGCTGCCCCCCTGAAACCTGCTTGGGGTAATTATAGGATTTGGGGTAGGTACGAGGTTAGGTGTATGCAAAGTCTCTTTCGCTTTTAAAGAATATGTATTTAAAGAAACTTTGCATATACCCAGCCTCGCACCTACCCCAAATCCTATAATGTGCCCAAGCAAGGGGTTGCAGGGGGCAGCATGCCCCCCCATACATACCTCACTATTTATACACAATACAATTATACAATTTTCAAAAATCCATATTGTAGATGTTAGTACCTACTGAGTTTTATTATTATTTGGGCGTTATTTTCTAAGATTTGGGCCTTATTTCCTTTTTCTGCATTTCGTTTGGCCGATATTTCCAATTTTGGGCGTTATTTCACATTTGACTTTTAAAATTTTTATTTTGGGCGTTCTTTCCTTTAAAAAAATTGGAATTAACGCCCAAATCGAGAAAAAAAAACAACAACAATTGTTCAGAATTTTTTTGGGCGTTATTGCGATACGCCTATTTGTATAATATGTTTCCAAATTCCGGATAAATAAGAAGTGATTATTTTAATTTTAAGTTATTTTTATTTTTTGTGTGGTTCCAATAGTTTTTTTTCTTCTAGGTATTTGAGTGTAAGTAACAAAAGCGATTAATTTAACAAAATAGGAGGGTATTTGTGATTTTATTTGATTATGAAGATGTAGGTATTATTTGCTGGAAATTCCTGAATTATGAATTATACTACATACAAAAAAGGTATCGTTTCTTGAGGAAATTAATAAATAAATTAAAATAGTAAGGTACCCATTGTTAGATAGATATCTACCTATTTAAAAAAAAGATGTGCACGACTGGGTCGCACGAACTTACTCTTATGTGCGATCACACTGTGTTTTTAAAGTTTTAATATAATGGGAGCCTATTTGTATACCACCTGCTTAAAACGTAGTTAAGTTTAAGGTAGTATTATGCGAGTAGGTACATTTATTTATGAACAATATAGCACGGTGTTGCAAATATGCATGGAACTTACAGTTTAGACTGAAAAATAGTAAAACAAAATATGTTATAAACATATTTAAATTGATTAAACAACCCCTGACATTATTTTGACATCATCCGATTTCTTAACGAAATCTAAATTTATGAGAAAAAAAATTTAAAATCGTTGGAGCGGTTTTAAAAAAATTGTTTTTTGCATAAGGTGTGACAAAAGGCTTGGGCGTGCAGAAAAACAGAAAAAAATATTAAAAAATAACGGTAGCACCTATAGTCATGCTATAGCAATATGAAATCTATTCTTTAATTTCAAATTCAAACCAAGTTGTTGGAGTGAATAGTTTTTGAAAAATTAATTATCAAAGTCAAAATTTTGAAAAAAAAAATCAATTTTTTTTTTAAACTTTTTTTTTAATTTTACGTAATTAAGTATTTTTTTTTTCTATCAAAATACAAAAAACCGGATGTCGAAATGTTTTGTAGTTTTTGAGAAAATCAAAAATAGCAAAAAACAACGTTTACAGTTAAAGAATGGATTTCTGGCTTTTCATAATGCTATATCATGACTCTGTAGGTAGGTCACCGTTATTTTTTAATATTTTTTTTCTGTTTTAAGTGATTTTTTTTTAAGTAACCCTCCCGCCTAAACGGGGGGAAATAGACCCCCCTCCCATAAGAATTTTTCTTGTCTAAGTCCAACCTACACGCCCTATCTTTTTGTCACACCTTATGCAAATCACCCTGTATATAAAATTTTGAAAAATTAAAAAAAAAAATGGTATGCAATTTTGTATTCTTTATTATTGCGGAGTTAAAAAATTAATTAAAAAAAAAATATCATTACGCATTTTCGAAATATGGAATTTTCAAAAAATTATTTTGATTTTTTTTTGTCGTATGCAATATTATTAGAACTTATTTGAAGCTTTTGTGCAAAAAAATTCATTGAAATCAGTTCAACTTATAATGAGATAGTCGAAAATCAAAAAAATTGTTCTATGAGAGATACCATTTTAAACAATAGATAATTTTTTTCAATAATATAGTAGATTGTACAGATATTAGTTCACACAAAAATTTTAATGAAAATCGTGGAAGCCGTTTTTGAGAAAAGTGAGAATACCGGTTTTTAAACATTTGTATGGGACTTGGGAGGTACCGTTATTTTTGGTTATAAGAATAATATTGATTTGAAATCTGCTAGATAAATTTAAAAAACTGCTAGGTGCTAAGTTTAATAAAAATTGACCTAGTCGTTTTCGAATTATTAAATTCTCAAAAAAAAAATTTAAAACTTTTATTAAAAATCCAAACAAAATTTTTGAAAATTTTGGTATACAAAACATACTCTATAAAAAAATTGATCAATATCAGTTGAACTGTTTATGAAAAAATCGAAAATAAAAAATGGTTCTATGGGACGTACCATTTTTCTGATTTTTTTTTTATAAAATGGTTTATACTGATTTTTTTAAGTTGTGGGCACGTTTTTGAGCAAAATAAGATTTCCATTTTTTGCAAAACAAATTTGTAAGTAAAAAGCAATATTAATTGTTAGGTATAACTAAAAATAAATATAATATAACTTTCGACTATGTATACTTTTTTTGAAAAATAAAAGTAAAGAAAATCCAAATTAATAAATTAAATTTTCTTCCTTTATATGTATGTTCCTACCTAAATTTTAATTATTCCTAATTCCAATGACAATATATAATCGTCTCACAAAAATTAAAATCACATCAATGGTAATAAAAAAAATAATTAAAAAATCCTGATAGCATAAGCTTCTTGCCACAAAACAAATATGTTACCTACCTCACATCTCATTCTCATAACAAAAAAAATGGAAACCAAATTCTCATATTTTTGCTTGTTCGCACTCAGAACTATTTTGTCAGTAGTTGCAATAATTATAATCTAGATTCCATCAACAAACGCCCTTCGCACACAGACAAAACTCAGTTTGACTTGACCTACAGAAAATTTTGTTCTCTTTATTTCTTTTTTTCATTACCTTCCAAATACGTCATCTACACATTCCCATTCTATAATTCTGCCTCTGGTTCATGTTTGATTCGATCTACAACATGACGTTCATTCATTTTCGAAGAAAAGCCATCATGTGGCAAATAGAATTACTAAAAATTCGAAATATTTAAAAATAACGACTATTTATTGCAAAAAAGACCTTTCAAAAATGTGTTATTTCTAACAAAATTTAAGTTTTTATGCTAGTTTTTTTTAGTGAATTGCTTATTAGAAATTATTTTTCATAATGAGACAGTTTTGGGTTATTTGGTTTATTTCTTGTTATTTAAAAACACAATTGAAAAATAGAAAATTCGTCACTTTCCAAAAGCAAATATTAAAAAAAAAGGATCAAATTCAAAAATCGGTCCCCAGGGCATTGAAGCCCTACCTTTAAAATGATATACATTTTATATAATATGTAGGTACTCCACTCCTGTTTTCCAATCGTTGGGAATCCATTTGGCAGTTTTGCGTGATTTTTACAAAACCTCTTACTGGATTTTTGAAATAAAACAAAAACAAAATCCAAAATCAAAAATATAGCCTCAAGACTTTGAAGCCAAAATGTCATTCTTTCAAATGCAATTTAAATTTTGGCAATACATGGTCCCGTGCATAGAGTACCTATATTTCTCTATGGTCCCGTGGCTGATATCTTTGGGAATCCATTTTGCCAATTTTCCATATTTCTCAAAAATTCGTCCGGAGGCCTCTTAAAGAAAGTTCTGCTGGCAGTGAGCGACTTTTAAAGTCTTTTTTTTTATTAAAACGAAAAATTGTGTCCCGATTATGTCTTAATGTACCTTTTTTTAAATCATATGTGTATTTTTTATTTCCGTTTTTGAGTGTTCTTAAAATATTTCCTAGTTGAGTTAAAACTACTAATAATTAATTAAAATAAAAACAGTGAAAGCAATAATAATGGCTAGTTCAGGAGAGAAACTATTTATTGCTATGAAGGAGGATGATCTAAAGACTGAAAGTGATCATCTCCGATGAACTGGATCGAACCGGTACCGGTGGCAAATGGGTTTGGACACTCTTCTTTCTCTGCATTACACCAAATATACTCAATGTCTTTCACATATCATCGTACGTGTTAATTGGTCATATTCCTGACAAAATGTGGTGTGGTGTTAATGAACTTAAAGACACCAAATGGACACTTGAACCTTTGTATATAAAAAAGTTCTGCATCGGCACACGAACGGCGCTGCAATCGCAACAATCTGACATTGGCGAAATTAAAGGGCGGGAGGAAGATAAATCACAAAGAAGGATTATGTTAATATTATTCTGACAGCAATAATAAGACTAAAGGAGATGGTTAAATCAGATTTTTTTTGACGTGGCATAAAGCAAAATAAGGGAAAGAAAATGAATTTTTTTTTTGTCGTATATATATGGGTTTAGGTATAGATATAGGTATGTAGGTATTATTTGAAGCGAAATACCTATTTTAAAGGACTATGGGCAACTTTGTATGGAGTTTGGGCCCACTTTCAACATTGCTCAACAGTGATGAAACTTATGTCATATGAAAGCGTATGGAGGCCACTTCATTTCATTATATGGAAGCTAAATTGAAATCGAGCGCAAAAGTTGTGTTTTGGCACATTTTATAAAAAAATCAATGTTTGACCAAATACCTGGTTCAAAGTAGGGGTTTTTCAAAATTTCCGAAATACTGCCGTTATTCGAAAACAGTTAAGATGGGGTACGGACAAGTTAGACAAGATACTAAATTCTGAGTAGTCATGACCTGTCCTCTCACCGGTTTCAGTTTGGACCATTGTTTATAGGACACCCTATATACAGAAAAGTAGTAACTTTCTTTTTCAGCCTTTTGAGTTTGAAAGTAATTTTTTCGAAAACTATTAATACAAATAAGTTGATTTAAAAATAAAATGAAAGAACAGACTTCAGGCTTTCAGGAAAGGTGAAACTTTTTTTAGTAAGTGTTGCCATTTTTTTTAAATATTTTTTTTTGCATTTTAAATACTTTTTTAAATAAAATGTGCCAAAACACAACTTATGCGCTCGATTTCAATTTAGCTGCCATATAATGAAATAAAGTGCTCTCCATACGCTTTCATATGACATAAGTTTCATCACTGTTGAGCAATGTTGGAAAGTGGGCCCAAAATGCCCATGGTCCTTTTTAAATTTAATGTAAATTGAATATATCAAAGCAACGTTGTTAAATTTCACAATATGTGAGGTAAATATGTACAACGTTGCTATATTTTGCATTTATTATGCTTTTTCCCTAGGTAGGTTAAGGGCCAGTTTCACAGTGCACACTTAACAAAATAAGTGGCACTTAATTTTGACATTTTGGCACTTTAGCCTCAGTTTTACTACCCGAGTAAGTGGAACTTAAGTGGCCAACATGGGAGACTTAAGTGTCACTTATTCCGATAAGTTTACACTGTGAAATTGGGAATTAGTTTTCCATATATGGCACTTAAGTGACACTTAGTTCACTGTGAAACTGGCCCTAAGTATATAGGTATAGGTAGGTATGAATTGTTGTTAGGTTTTTTTTATCGTTTTAGGTAGGTATGATTATGTGGTAATCTTATTATATTAAAAAATAGTGGAACTAGGTTTTTAAATTTAAAAACCAACTGAAATAGATACCCCTTAAACCAATTTTTGAAAGAAAACAAATTATTCTCTTCCAAAAAGTGATTTTTTTCTTGTTAAAGGCAAGTTTGTACAAATTAAAACAAATGGGAATTTGGTTTGCAAATTTTCTAAATCGATTGAAATGCACGTGAAAACTATTTTTCTAAAAAAAATAAATAATTTTTTAATGGAAAAAGCATTTTTTTAAGTTATCAAATTATATAAATTTTTTTAAAAAGTGGAAATTTGTTTCCATTCAAATACCTACACGCGAAATAGATATTTCCAAGAAAATTTAACTATTTTTTGTCGGAAAAAACTTTTTTTTTTTATTTAGAAAGTTTTATAAAAAATTATATAAATGAAAATTTGGTTCGCAAATTTTAAAAATCGATTGAAATACCTACACTTGAAAACTATTTTTCTAAAAAAATAAATGATTTTTTTCGGAAAAAAATTAAATAGTTACCTAATATTAAAATTTGGTTTGCAAATTCTAAAAATCGATTGAAATAGTTAGATAGGTGGAACATATTTTTTGGAAAAATTTTATTATTTTTTTCGGAACCATCATTTTTTGATTAGACATTTTGTAAAAATTTAAAGAAAGGGCTATTTCGTATCCAAATTTCCAAAAACGATAGAGATAAACTTAACAATTTTTCAAAAAAAAAAAAAACAATTTTTTCCGAAAAAAAGAAGTTTTTACTTACCTACTACCTATACACACCTAGTACACACCTATATTTATATAAAGACAAAATAAAAATAAATAAATTCGCACATATGTAATTCTATATACCAATCGAAGCTTTTTGTCGACAAAAAATTACTTTATATTGGGAAAAATAATTTTAGAAAAATTAAAAAAAAGAAAATTGGTATCACATCGCAACATTATTTTTCAAAAAAAAATCAAATACCTATCCTAATTCCTACCTATCATTTTTCATTTTACGAGCACTAAAAAATGTACCTTCCTACCTACTTATAAACCAATTTTGATTTCAATTTTGTTGCCCATGCTAGTGAAACCGATTTTTTTTTCATTCAGTTTGAATATTTTATAAATTATATTTTATAATTATTCACTTTGTCACATACATACATACTTATATGGTCCCAATGATTTTTTAACTCAATAAGTTAGCCTTTATTTTATTTATTTTACCTTTATTTTAAGACCTTAATCTTACAGATACGATTAATAAAACAGAAGTTATAACCAACCAAATCAATCCTTTCTTAATATTTTATTAAATAAAAAATTACCTACAAAATGTATTCACACATGTTTCCTTAAAAGGGCCAAGTACACGTGGAGTAAAGGCACTAGTATCCGGACACTTAACACATTTCTTCACTTTGGTCTCAATTTATTTTCATTCTATGAAGATTTTTGAAACAAATTACGGTTTTTCTAAAAGTTTGGGTATTTGTTGATAATGTAACATTTAAATAACTTACTAATTTTATAATTGCATAATTAACACAATTTAAAAAAAAAAAGTTCGATTTGCGCTAGTTTCCGGACAACAAAATTTAGTGCCCGGACACATTTGTTTTAGTATCCGGACGCACTAGTTTTGTATGAAGTTTAAGTAAAATATAAAATGTAAAAATTGAAAAAATCTCCTTTTCGTTAACTTAACATTATGTACTTACTATGTGAAAATACAGTGTATTTAGATGATTTCTGAACCCCAAACCGGCTCTGGTAGTCAAATACCTACCAAGTAGGTATAGGTATACCAATTTATAAACTATGAAACTTATCAATTGATAGAAATATAGAATTGATAAATGTTATTTTTATTCTGAATATTAAACAATCCTTACGATTGTGAGTAAATGCTTATTTGATTTAAAATTTCTTATATTTCAGTTGAGTCTCTATAAAGTTTGTCGAGTTTTTTGGATAATGATTACTTCTATCTTTATAGAATCACAGAAGGTCTTCAGAATTGTCTTCTAGAATTCCCCCATTTTTCATAAAAAAAACCTTCAAAGTAAGCGTATTTAAGGAAAAATATTTTTAGAATTTAAATCCCAATTTTTTGGCTTTGTCCAATAAATATTTTCTGTTAGATGGTTGCTCATATTCTCAAGGACTTAAATTACGCAAACCTCTTATCCTTAAATTATTTAAAGATTAAAGACACAAAAGCCATAAATTGTATAAAAAATAGACTTGTCCGGATACTGAACTTCATGGATTTTTAGTATCCGGACAGAGTTTTCTGAGTGATAAAACGCTTGTTCTCACTGATAAAACCCTGTCCGAATACTGAAATTATATGAGAAAAATATATTTCTCTTCTTCTTTATCATGTAGAATATACGTCATTTAAGGGCATTAAAATAAGAATTTAAGATTTTTCTCTTATTTTCAGTATCCGGACGCTAAGTCATTGTAATCGTTGTCTTAGATCTGAGAAATTGCAAAGTCGCATAACTTTTATATTATATTCTTAATTTACTTGAAACTTTGCATATATGTTTGTGATACATAAAGGATTATATTTTGATTGTAATTTGGAACTATTTATTAATGATATGCTTATTTTTTCCAAATAAACGACAAAGTGTCCGGAGACTAGCACTGTCCGGATACTAGTGCCTTTACCCGCATGAAACTATTTTTTTTTATTAAATTTGTGTTTCCAATAAATTTTAAAATACATAATTACTTTTTTCACATACATAGTGTTTAGTTACTGAGCGTCACTGATCTCTATATACACTGGATAGTGTATTCATACAAAATTTTTGAGGCAAAAATATAGTCGTGGCCGGTACCTTCATATAACAGTATAACAGCGGCGCCAGCGATATGGACGCTACTGGACCTGGATTTTCTTTTATTTTTTTCAATATTTACAGCCGCAATGCTTGTCGGCATCAACTGACATCAAATAAATGCTCAATTACGGCAAATATCTTCAATCTCTTTTTTTCGTTCGTATGGAGCGAGATATCACACAAAAATGTTCGAGTTGTTGTCAATAAAATATCTATAACTAATTCAAATGTTTCCCTAAAAAAACAAAATGGACTTAGGGAGTTTTCATAGAACGACGACGATATGAGGTCGTGAGCGGTACCCTTTCAAAAATTGGCTCACAAAAACTGTTGTACACTATAGGCTATTCACTATCCATTGTATTATAGAGATCAGTGCTGAGCGTACATAGCGTTGAACGCACTCAATTTTCGTGAACTCAGAACAGAGATTATGGATAATTCATAAGTCTGCTATTACACGATGAATCTAGTTGCATGTACCTTCTTCGAATTCTTCTTTGTTATTTCGTCCGCTGTTTCAAGAGCTATTACACGTTGAAACCAAAGTCATGAATCTAATTTGACAGTTCTCTTTATTTTTCATTTTCGTGTTGGCCTGTGCTCAAGATATATTCAAGAAAGAAAGGTTTGTGTGCCTTTAAATGAATATCAGTCAAGAAAAGCAATACTTTATTTTGTTTATGTTGTTTTTAAAGATGAATTTCTCATTTCTGGAAAGCCTATAAGGCTATCAATAACAGTGCGTTGCATCAAAATTTACTCTTTGAACAACAAAACCATATGAAGCAGAATAGTAAAAAACGGACAAGAGAAAAGAGAAACGTCAAATAGTTGCATCGAAAATTTTACTTACGCGACACCGGTCACTTTTTTTCCGTCTCATCTTTTCGATTTTTTTTTTTTCTCTTTTGCACTTACGTAGTTCAAAAAGTCGCATGCCTCTAGATGCATCGTGTAATAGCAGACTAATCTCTGGCTCAGAATCAAAATCACGACCCGGCTACAAGATAAGAATCACGACTACGAGATACGTTACGCTTTTTTTCACCCTACCGCCAGTATAGATGTTTACACATCAAAAATCTCTTGAACTGAAAGGAAAACAAAATAGAAAAACGGCTCTGGGGCCTATTTCACAGAACATACATCACATACATTACAGAAATGTATGTGACGTAAAATAGTTCCAATATGAGTGGGCGTAAATTTTAATTTTTTTTTAAATTATGCGTTTTCTAAGTTGACGCAAAGTTTTTCAAAAAATTCCAAATTTACACCGAGCCATCTTTGGCGTCTACTTTAAGGTACATACATTCATACAATGTATGTGATGTATGTTCCGTGAAATAAGCCCCTGGTCTCAAAGCAGTCATGTAATTGAAAAAAAAATAATGCAAAGAATACAAAATACGGATAAAGCTAGCTGCAAACAAACGCGATAGCGGTGGCGATCACGATAAATTTGTGGATGCCATACACATAAATCAAAGGAAAGGCACACATCTACACGATTAAAGTGTGCTTTGATTTTTATATGAGGCATTCACATTTTTATCGTGATCGCCACCGCCATCGCGTTGGTTTGCGCGTAGCCTTATGCTAAAGAAGCGTTAAAAAGAGTCTCGTAAAACTTGGCCCACGACTCACAGCGCAACTGGTCTTCCATTTTCTCTTTTTTCTCTTTCGCACTCATTATGTTCGAATAGAGTCAGACGCAAAGAATCATCGTGTAAAAGGGGCTTAATATATCCTCTAAGCAGCCAACCAAATTTCAACCCGAACTGAACTCGACCTTTCGATTTCATATATAAATACTCAACGTTTAGTAACTGAACGTACATATTGTTGAACGCACTTAATGTACGTAAAGCTCAGAATCACGATCACGACTACGATCACGATCACGATTACAACGTTACGTTACGTTTTCTTTTCACCCTACCGCAGGTATAGATGTTTACACATCAATAAATGCAAAATATAGCAACGTTGTATTTACCTCACATATTGTGAAATTTAACAACTTTGCTTTGATATATTATTATTTTCATCAAATTTGAAAATTTAAAATATTTCGCTTCAAATAATACCTACATATATCTATACCTAAACCTATATATATACCCCTGTAATGACAAAACACAGTAAGCTTCGTCCATACGACAAACAAATTTCATTTTCTTTCCCTTATTTTGCTTTATGCCACGTCAAAAAATCTGATTTAACCATCTCCTTTAGTCTTATTATTGCTGTCAGAATAATATTAACATAATCCTCTCGTTCTTACTACTTACCTTCATTTCTTTATGATTTATCTTCCTCCCGCCTTTTAATTTCGCCAACGTCAGATTGTGGGGATTGCAGCGCCGTTCGAGAGCCGATGCAGAACTATTGTTTTCGGTTCCATGAGAGTACTATAGAGTTTATATACAAAGTATAGAGTTTATATACAAAGCCTGAACAAATAAAAACAATCACAGAAGATAATTTAATTTCGAATGGCTGCACAATACGAAATTGGGATTACGCGCAATTAGCTCAGATGTCTTACAATATGGCATTGAATTACACCAAAAGTGTGATGAGGAAACCCGATGAAATATCATGCACGGCAAAAGGACGATATGAGTTTTCCGAATCGGAAACAACATTTGTGGAGGATTGGCAACTAGTTTGTGATAGATCATTGCAACGAACATCAACACAAGTAGCAATGTCAATGGAAAGTTTTTGGGTTCATTTATACACTTGGAATCTTTGCTGATGCCTATGGACGGAAAGCGAGTTTTATGTTAGGATCTGCTGTATTCTTTTTGTCAAGTATTGCCACCGCGTTAACTCCATGGTATTCATTTTGCTTGGCTGGACGTTTTGGTTTGGGACATGCATCTTCAGGGCTTTTCTATCCAGCTTTCTCTTTGCTTTAAGAGAATATACGCGTCAATCATAGATCTTGGATGAGTATTAATCCTTTTTAGCATCCTACCCATGATTATTCTAGCGATTGCAGCTTGTCTGGTTCAACCATGGCGAGAACTTCAATTGGCTCTTACCATTCCAAGCTTTTTATTAAATTTAAATTGCTATTTAATGTTTGAATCTCCACGTTGGCTCATGAGTCATGACACAAAATCGATCTGCTGAGGCATACAAAATAGTTTTCAAGAAAGATTGTGATTTCCAAATTGATAATGGTCCTGAAATGGTTACTGCCTAAAGAAAGGCTGACCCAGCACCAAGATCTCTCTGGCTTAAGCTTAAAGAAGGTCCACTAAACAATTCATTGTCTTATATGGAAATCCATCTATAAGACGGATAGCATTTACTTGTTATTTTATGTTTTGCGTTTTATCTTTATCGTATTGTGTTACTGCCTTGAATGCCCACAACTTATCGGTGAATTGATGCGAGTGATGCCAACATACAGATATGTTGGCATCACTCGCATTTGCGGTTGTGCTGTACTACTTGCAAGTCTTCTGACATTCACATTACCTGAAACGAGTAGTGGTAATCTAGATCACGTAGAAGAAGAAATTGATAAGGATTTGTTTGGGTATTTTGATGAATATTAATTATTATATTAAATAGTGATTATTAAACATACATACAAATTAAAAATTAAAATTAAATTAAGTAAAAAGAAACAAGAATTACTCAGCTGGGCGATTATAGGCTTTTTTCTTTTTGAGTTCAGAGCTGAGCATTAAGCAGAGTCTGAGCGAACAGAGTAAGTTCTGAGCAGAGTATGTTCAGAGCTCTCTGAATTAATTATGAAACAACTGGGGCACTGAACTGTCATGATTAGAAATTATTTAATTATTATTATTATTTTACCTTCTCCACTAGAGCAACCAACCTCTTCCGCCATTTTTATTGTTTTGACGATAATTTTTTTTTTTCAATTTCCCGCCTTTCAAAGGTCATCTCGTTTGTGTTCAGCATTTTACTCCGGTTACTCTACTATTTTTATTTTATTCTGAGCTCACAGAGCGTGCTCTGAACATGCTCAGAACTAAAAAAGAAACACAAATTTGAAGCTCTGAACGATCAGAGCTAAAAAAAAACGTAAATATTTTTTTGACAGTTCAGGCTCTACTCTGAACTCAAAAAGAAAAACGCCTTATGTCGAACGAATATTGGACGCAGTGCGCGATCACTCGTGCGATTTGCAAAAGTTGTTCAGGAGCAAACCAAACTGAGCATAAATCAAGTGACAGCTGTCAAAAAGACCAACTCCGAAAAAATTATTGCCAGATTGAAAACCACACGTCTAAAAAAAACACCCTTTATAATTTCTGTTATCTCTAAAATGCAGTATTGAATTGGGCTAGCATTTTCTTTTAGCTTTGTTTTTACGCAACGGCATAGGTGTTATCGTTTATGTTATTTACCAACTCCAACGCAGCCAAGAAACTCCGAAGATGTTCTGCTGAGCCTTATGTGGCATTACATTTGATTTTTTGTTCGGATCTTTTATACTTTCTGTAGTTTTTACATCAATTGTTAATAGCTCTTATGGAGTGTAACAGGTATTCTTAGATTAAAAGCCTGTCGGGATGCAGCTCTTAATACTTTGTCCCTGCAGTCAGTGAATATTCGTTGGCCTTATCCTTATCTTGGCTAGTCCAGCCTCGAATAATTTGCGTTCAATATAATTCTAAAGTTTTCTTGGTTCTTTTCCAATACATGGATATGTTAATTTAAAGTTTCTTGACCTATATACCCAGTGGGAAATTTCTAAAAATTCAATGGTGAATAACTTGCTTCTTCTTTGAGGAAAGGGAGGAGCACCCGTTTCCTTTGTGTGGAAAACATCGAGGATTTTAACATGGGTATGTCATTGGCGGGGTGCACATTCCACAATCTCGATGAAAATTCCACAACTAAATCACTACTTCCTTGGAAGTTGCTTATTCACCAGTTGGACTGAGGACTCCGGTGAAAAATATGATGAATATTCAGCGAAGAAATACTTAAACAAAATTAACTTGCTTATTCATCGGATCATTAATTTTTGATGAAAAATATGATGAATTTTCTTTTATGAAATCGCAAAACAGTTTGCACTTGTTTTTTCACTACCTTAATATTTGCCAATGAAAAATATGATGAATATTCAACATAGAAATCACTAATTGAGTGTTACTTAGTTATTGATCAGTTTAATATTTATTATTTTCGATGAAAATTATGATGAAAATAAATATTTCTAAATATTTCATTTATAAATTAAAAAAATAATTGAATTTATATTCAATCGTTCCAACTGAGCAGAAGTCAATTAAAAGTTCAAGTGACCTTAACTCCAAAATGGGTCTCTAAGACGCAAAAATGGTCGATTTTTACCGACCCTTATTAAAAGCACAGCATGAACATAAAGAAAAGGGCAGTTTTTATTCCTTTTCTTGCTTGGGAATACGTATGACACGAATTGATTACTTCTCATTAAAGAAATCATAACATTTTTTAACCTATGAAAACGTCGATTGTAATTCAGCACCTTTTTCGATAACATTTTGTTAGACAAAGCAAAAAAAGAGAGCGTCGTGAGATAATTATTTTTTCCTCTCTCTCAAAGTAGACTTCACAAAGCAGACGAGTAGTTCTAGACAACGAACTGCTGAACTTATACATTACTTTTCAACGATTTTTTACTTTTACTTATTTTTTAATTTTACCTACTAAAACAGAATCTTTTAGTTCCGCATTGAACTCACTTGATTTTTGTGTGCCAGGTAAAAGAAGGGAGTGTTTCGACATTTTGCCCATTTACAAAGCAGACAATGCATAAAACCATGAACTGGTGAAACTATGCATTACTTTACAGTAACTAAATCAGTGCTTGCTGTTTCTTCGAAGAAGTAGCCTTTGAATTCAATGTTGAATTCAGCTAAATTTTTCAGTGAGGATGAAATTTCCTACGAAGTGCACCTCGCTAAGGACATGCCCATATTAAAACCCTCGATGGATTCCGCACAAAGGAAGCGGGTGCTTCCCCTTTCCCCAAGGAAGAAGCAAGTTATTCACCGTTGAATTTTTAGAAATTTCCCAATAGGTTATATGATTTGTAGAATGTCTCTTTATATTCACGTATTTTGTTTACAATTTTTAACCATTCTATTTAATTGGCTGATTAACTTTATTTAAGTTATACGTGCTTTCTTTTTAATTTTGAAAATCTAGTAATGAGTCTTTAGGTCGTATATATTGTCAGTAAATGTATGTTTTTTTCTTTTTAATATTTATTTTTCAGTTTGTGCTTTAGTTAGATGTGTGCAAGAGATGAGGCTCTTCATTGCCAAATGGGCAGTAGAATGATTATAATGAGATAAATTTGATTATTGACTCTCTGTTCAGTTACTTCTACAGTCCTACCTCATTAATAACATAAGCAATTGGATTTTGTATCTTCAATTGATGCTTACCCCATGGTTTTTTTCTGTTGTTTTTTTTTTTAACTTACAGTTCGCAAATTTTCGAAATTATTGTTACATAAATGGGTATATATTTCTTTTAAACACTCATTATGTTATTTTATTTTAACAAAAATTTCCTACCTATGGGTTTTGGAACGGCTTAACGCCACTATTTGCCTAAGATAAAGATGCTCTTTATCAGCTACATACAACAATGTGGGTCACTCATTTTTGTGGTTTCAAGTTGGTAGCGGTGTCATTTGACACCTTTCAAATTCAGCTGTCATTTGAAGTGTCAGTATATTAGTTGAATGTCTGCCATTTACGATATGGATCGCTTAACAATCGAACAACGCCTTAAAATTATTAAAACTTACTACAAAGGTGGTGATTCAAACGTAGCACCGTAACACCGATTTTTCGAACAACATTTTCTTCACCGATGAGGAACATTTCTCACTCGGTGGGTATGTAAACAAACAAAATTGCCTTATATGGGGCACAGAAAACCCACAAGTGATCGGAGAGGTGCTGTTGCATCCAGACAAAGACTATTTGGTGTGCTCTATGGTCGAAAGTTGTCATTGGTCGGCGATTGAAGAACATGACTTGGATGAATGTGGTTCCAACAAGACGGGGCAACAAGCCACACATCTGTATCTCGTTCCGAAAGTGAAATTTTCCGAAAACGATTATTTTGTAGATACTCTCTATTTCCAAAGCGGAATGAAATCTACGACTTACGGATTGACAATTCCGAAAGTGAAATTTTCGTACCTGGAAACTCGTTTCGGAATGTCAAGGCATTGAAATGCGGAAAATTTGTTTCTACAACAAATGTGATAGCGAAACAAACAAGTCGCAAATTGTAATCTTTTTTAAGAAATTCTCAATGAAAATAGTAAATTGCTATTTTCACTGAGAATTTCTTAAAAAAGATGAAATTTAAATTTATTTACACACGAAGCAAAAACAATTTGATATGTTGGTGGAATTTATGTGTGGGCATCCCGATTTGGCAAAGGGACATTTAAAAACCGCTGACGCTGACGGTGTGCTCTATGGTCGAAAGTTGTCATTGGTCGGCGATTGAAGAACATGACTTGGATGAATGTGGTTCCAACAAGACGGGGCAACAAGCCACACATCTGTATCTCGTTCCGAAAGTGAAATTTTCCGAAAACGATTATTTTGTAGATACTCTCTATTTCCAAAGCGGAATGAAATCTACGACTTACGGATTGACAATTCCGAAAGTGAAATTTTCGTACCTGGAAACTCGTTTCGGAATGTCAAGGCATTGAAATGCGGAAAATTTGTTTCTACAACAAATGTGATAGCGAAACAAACAAGTCGCAAATTGTAATCTTTTTTAAGAAATTCTCAATGAAAATAGTAAATTGCTATTTTCACTGAGAATTTCTTAAAAAAGATAAAATTTAAATTTATTTACACACGAAGCAAAAACAATTTGATATGTTGGTGGAATTTATGTGTGGGCATCCCGATTTGGCAAAGGGACATTTAAAAACCGCTGACGCTGACGGTGTGCTCTATGGTCGAAAGTTGTCATTGGTCGGCGATTGAAGAACATGACTTGGATGAATGTGGTTCCAACAAGACGGGGCAACAAGCCACACATCTGTATCTCGTTCCGAAAGTGAAATTTTCCGAAAACGATTATTTTGTAGATACTCTCTATTTCCAAAGCGGAATGAAATCTACGACTTACGGATTGACAATTCCGAAAGTGAAATTTTCGTACCTGGAAACTCGTTTCGGAATGTCAAGGCATTGAAATGCGGAAAATTTGTTTCTACAACAAATGTGATAGCGAAACAAACAAGTCGCAAATTGTAATCTTTTTTAAGAAATTCTCAATGAAAATAGTAAATTGCTATTTTCACTGAGAATTTCTTAAAAAAGATAAAATTTAAATTTATTTACACACGAAGCAAAAACAATTTGATATGTTGGTGGAATTTATGTGTGGGCATCCCGATTTGGCAAAGGGACATTTAAAAACCGCTGACGCTAAACAAACTTCCAACAATTTATGGAATAGACTAAAATCAATCGTCAATTGTCATCAATCGAATTTTACCGTTTATCACACATTTCCATTATGTTATATTTGTCGCGTATAATTTTTCGCTCTATTCGCTCTTCAGTATTGTCTGCTTCCATCCACAGTGCGACCGAATCCATTTTATATATATATATATATTGTATTGATTTTTTTATATTACTATTTTTTTTTTTTGGTTTCTTGATTTGACAGATTTCAAAAGAAATAGTTAGAGATTTGAAAAAAAAACTAATGCGTAAATGAAAAAAGTATTAAGTACTATTTTTTTCCATTCCGAAAATTTTACAGAGTTCCAATTCAAAAGCGGAACGAAAAGCACATTCGAATAGGATTGACTTTCGGAACGAGATAATTTCGTAATTTCACATTTTGGTGACGTCAATTGACCACCAAGATCACGCGATTTGATTTTTTTCTATGGGCTTACGCAAAAAACTGTATTTACGCGAATAATACCCGAACTCTGGACGCATTAAAAACCAACATTACTCAAGTTATGGCCGATATATCGCCCGAAATGTGCGAATGCTGCGAATCTTCCCGAGGCGGCCATTTGAATTGTATTGTTTTTCACACTTAATGGTAAAGTCCAGACTTTATAATGAAATAAAATTTTCATCAAAAATGTATCGATGTGTGTGTTTTATTTAGCTTTACTTTCGAAAAACGAAAAATGAATGACCCTTTACAATTGGTTTCATATATTTTATTTGAATTATTTTTTTTGACAAAACATGTATTTTTAACTGAAATCAATTATGTTGCTTCTGTGTTGTTGGAACAGCAGTTGATTTAATCTTCTTGGTCACTTCTTCGTTTTTTTTCTTTCTGCTGCTGATGTTTTGTAGCAAGAGTTGAGCCTTTCCTCCTCTGTTGTTGTGTAAAGGTGTGTGTCCATTTGAGAGTTCTTTCGCTAGTAAACTCTCGAGAGTTACTGTCGGGTGTCTGTCCATTTGAGAGTTTATTTTTTTGAGATTTTACTATCGCTAGTACAATTGCTTACTTTTGAGAGATGATTTCATGAGAGTACTTTCATACCCGTGTCCACTTAATATTTATTTTTCTTGCTAGTTCGAAGTTAAAAGTAGTTAAATTGGCATGTATTCAAAGGTTGTTGAATTTTGTTTGGCACTGTTCTTAAAAAAATAAAGACATTTAGAAAAAATAGTTAGGAAATTTTCGTTTAAGTTTATTTTTAGAGCTCAAGAATGGTGTTATCAATAAACATTAATTAACATTGTAACAAAAAATTTATTTCTGGTTCAAATCGTTAAATTATCGATCAGATGTAAATATAAAAGCTAATATTAAAATTATAATACAAAGTGTAAGTTGTATGATATCAAGAAATAGTTTTATTAAAATATTTACATATTTTTGTAGACATAGTTTCATATTTCAGCGAAATTTAAAAAAAAAAATAAGTGTTCCAAAAGCAAAAAAAAAATAATCAGGATTACTTAAGTACATCCACTTTAACCGGGTTTTGAATTAAAATTTCTTATAGAACCATTATTGATTGATTTGCTACCTCCTGAAGACCACAGTTTAACAATGTAAGTAAACTCACGACAGCTACTCGCAAAATACGAACAGTGTTGGAATTCTGCGAGCTATATCCGATAGTTATCAAAACATGTGTCCACTTGCTAGTAACTATCAAAAAGTTCGAATGTCGAGAGCAACTCAATTCTACGTGAGCTACTCTCACGCCTGTGTCCACTTGCAAGTTTCTTATCACACGCATCCTAACATACACATGCTTGCATGCGCAAATAAAAGAATGCACAATCACGCTTCAGCCATACACTACTCATGCAAACTGTACAACTGTACACTGTAACTGTCGTGTGTTCATCACTTAATGGACAACTTCTTAAATTTCAAGCTTGACTGAGCAAATGTAGCACACACACCACACATGCTTGCATGCACAAACAATAAAATATCAAAAAAAAATTGAAACCACTCAGGCCGCATGCCCAATCACACATTCAACTGGTGTACTGACACCGGTGTGGCATTCCGCCACACCAATCGAGACACCGCCTACAAAAATCAAAAACTTTTGATTTTACTCGCACCGTTTCTGACAACGAAATCACAGCACACATTTCCATACACTGACACCGGTGCAGACACAAGTGTAGTGTCTATGGGCTGTTTAAGGCTGGCTAAGCTCACTGAGTGTAGTTTCGCATGACGAACAAATTATCTGCTCGTGGGAAATCGGAATGTTTAATTTGATTTGTACACAATATACACATTCTGTATTCGCATTACACTTCTATGCCTAATTCAATTTTTGTTTTACAGCTATAGTTAGTATATCGTGGGTATACAAGCTGAAGGCACTAAGTCAAAAAACATAGTTTTGAGTAAATTGATATTTTATATTTGTTCACTCTTGAAAAATCAATACTGACGGTAATTTTTCATCCGATCACATAAAAAGCTCAATTGACATTATGACTTAAGTTTCCCATTGAAAATTTTAGTTTTCACCAAACCATTTCGAAAATATTGGAGCAGAACCAAAAAATATGCTGACTTAGTGCTTTTTAGCGGAATTAATATTGCAATAATGTATGAATTAACCAATTATATCTAACTGAAAACAGAAATTTGAAAAAAACAAGTTTTTTTTTTAATGAATTTAACAGTTTTATTACAGTTTTAAGAGCAAATAGGAATAAAAATAGTCATACACATCAGTATTATTATTATTTAGTTTTAACTAGCCGAAGCATTTTCCAAGCTCGAGAATTTTTGTTCATTTTAATGCAGATTTTTCACTTTTACTACCGAAAAACTTTAACAAAATTACATTTCTCCTTGACCAAAACTGCCAAAAATAAGTACAATTTTCTCTTACGCGTGACTACAGAATAGTGACTCATCGACTACTTAAATCAAAAAACTTAGTTTTGATGACAGGTAAAAAGCACTAAGTCACTTTAATGCTTTCTTGCTGTATTATTATGGTATATTGTATTTCTAAACTATGACAGCCAAAATGCACTAAGTCAACTTAGTGCGTTTTATCAGTATTGTAAGTTATTTAACTGACTTAGTGCAAAACATAACCTCAAATAATTCATGTTTAACGTTGAATAATGTCTTAGGAGGTGTTTGGAGTACATAGATATCATCATTCTTCATCACTTTGCATTAAAATGTAAACATCCAAAAAAATTGACTTCGTGCCTTCTGCTTGTATACCCACGATATATTCTTCTGATATACCATTTATTTGACAATTTTTGCCATACTCTATTCTGTTAATACCCATTACATTATTTTCAAATATTGAAATATCAGCTCCTGTTTCTTTATAGTCTTATCAGTTGATTTCTACCTTTTATTTTTAATTTTATAAAATTCCTTTGTCCTTCTGACTTTTTAATGTGAATTATCTTCTTCAGGACATTAGCCCCTGGTATTGTTGGCCGGGGTCGTACCCGTTTCTCTGAGAATTCCGTCTATCAATATTCCATTGAACTCTGTGTTGTCCTCCGTTGTTGTTGTTCTGACCCCTGTTTGGGTTAAAGTTTCTTCTACTGTTTTGGTATGAGGTGTTAAAATTTGCAAAGCTATTAAAGTTTCTGCCATGTGGACAATGCGCGCTTAGTAGGCGGTGGGATCCTAATAGCTGTTCGTAATATTTTCAGCACTTCTCTTATTACCTTTCCTTTTAATCTTACTCTAGAGCTTTTGTGCATTAAAATATCTCTGCAATCGAAAGATATGTACATTGTGAATGTCTATATTCCTCCAAAAAGCTCACGTACGGTCTTTGCTGAGCTGTCTTTAGCCCTGGACCATATAACTGTAATTGGAAGTTTCGAATCCACTATTCTTCTGTTAGGTGATTTTAACCTACCGTACATTGACTGGATTCTATCAGAAGACGAATCCTGCTTAGAAACATCCTTGACTTCATCTCAACAGGAGCTTCAGTTGTTAGACTATATTATCTCTACAGACTTACAGCAAGTTAGCTGTATTAAAAATTCTTTAAATCGATAACTCGATTTAATTTTCTCTTCTGACGCTGTTAGTACAGTAGTGGTAGAATCTACTTCTGCAATATCTAATATAGACAATTACCATCCTCCTTTCGATATATTTCTTGGCTTGGGCGGCCTACTCACTAATAGTGATTCTCATGACTGCTCATATATTTTTGATTTTCGTAAGACAAATTTTCAGCTGCTGTCCGATAGATTACGTGCATCTGGTATCGAAAATATACCTGTATCTTGTAACATAGACGACGCAGTATCATATTTTTATCTTGTTTTAAAAAATTGTATAAATGAAACAGTTCCCCAAAAATTATCCAAATACTGTAGCTTTTGCCATCCATGGTATACGAAAGAGCTTAAAATTCTTCGCAATAAGAGAAACAGGGCTTGGAAAAACTATGTAAAAAGTATGTCCTCTGCTGAAGAGTTTAAAAACCTGTCCACAAAATCTATACACCGAGCACATTAATTTAATCGTCAATAAGGCCAACTCTATGTTAGGGTTTGTGAAGCGCTGGGCTAAAGAATTTCAGGATCCTTACGTTAGTCTCGCTCTTTACAACTGCTTTGTTCGTCCCCATCTTGAATACGCATCTCAGGTATGGTCTCCTTTTTACGAAGTCCACAAAAATAGGTTAGAAGCAGTTCAGCGTAAATTTAATCGTTTTGCTTTAAGAGGGTTACAGTGGTCCGATCCTTTTAATCTCCCACCGTATGAACATCGGATAAATCTTCTTCAGATTCAAACTTTGGCTCAGAGGAGGGTTAATAATGATATTGTGTTTATTCACCAACTAATAAGTGGTGTCATTGATAGTACTGATTTGTTAACTTGTTTGAATTTCAACTATCGTGGGGGTGCTCACAGCCTTCGGAGTTTGAATTTAATGAATTAACCCCACCATCGTACTAATTACGGATTGCATGAACCTTTAAATCGCATGTGCAAGTTACTGAATTTGAATGAAAATATTTTTGATTTCAATTTTAATAAAATTAAACTTAAAAGTGTGTTGAAGACCAGTGAACCACGCCATAAATGTTTTATAAATTTAAATGTTTGTTCTTATTTTAATAGTCTTCTTTGTATTACATAGTCTGTATTTTTTGGATTTATATTAATATGTGTTTTAAATAAATGTATTCTTTAGTGTTCGCTTTGCAGTAGTTTGTTTCTTACTAACTACTAACACGGCACTAAGTGATGAACCAGTGTATGTACACAATTTTTGTGTTGGCAAATCTTTGGTCGCAAGTTGTTGCTTGCTTTAAGCTCTCTGCGACAAAGATCTGATAGTGTCAAAAAAAATAAAGTTACCTCTGTGGTTACTTCTACTCTCTGTACCCTATTGTCTATTTCTAATGCTATTTGTACAGCAACTGCAAGCTTTATCGGTCTTGCAGTTGTTAATAGTGATTTGTATGGTTCTGATACACCATTTTTAAAAGCTGTCATTCCTATGTGATCATTTAATATTACTATAAAATCTCTGTGTTCATATTCTTGCTCAGAGATCTGTAACTCATTCAATCAAGCTAGTTATGGTTCTATTCAATTCTGAGATCGGAATTGTTCGGTTACCTTGATAAAATTTCTCAATGTCACTATGCAATCTGGACGCAGTTTTGTTACACTTGTATACAGATTTTAAAACTTTTTTTAATCATCAAATTTTGTAAACTACTACAAAGCGAACACTAAGGAATACATTTATTTAAAACACTTTGAAACATACAAATACATATTAATATAAATCCAAAAAATACAGACTATGTAATACGGCTTGATAAATTTGTTGGGTTGCACGAATGTATTTATTTGATTTTTTAGCTAAAATGCTGTTTGCGAACCATCCCTGGATTTTGTCAGCTAATTTTTTTGAACTGAACGAAAAAGCTTCATTAGGGTAAGTAAGATAGCGATATGAGAGATGACACCTGGTTTAAAATGGAAGTGAGTGACTACCCTTTTGAAACTTGTATTGTAGCTGAAGAAGAGTTCTATCCTTTTTTGTTTCACCACACACATTTTTCTTGCTGAAGAAAATTTTTTTTCACCACCATTTCTTTTTTGTTGAAAAGAATTGATGTAGGTATGTTACCTTGAATGTTTTCAAATGTCAACTGGCCATGAGATAAATGTTTTTACTTGCGATATATAGGTACTACATACATACCTACATACTTGCAAGTTATACATGCATACAAAATCGAACTCGAGATTTTTATCAAACTTCACATTTCGAAGTCGAAAAAAGTGGGTCTCGCGATTCTGTCTGTCTGTCCTGTTCTTTCGACTGCAGCCTAAACGGGTGGACTGATTTTCTTTAAACTTGGTAACTATAGCCTTTTTTGGGCCCGACAGGTTTTTTGGGACCAAAAAAAATAGCAGCTGGAATTATGTAAACAATAATGAAACAATAATGCACTCGTTTGCATATCGACCTACACCTATTTATGTTGAGAATGGTCAGTCATCACCTATCGATACCATCGTTCGTTGACCTGATCATATTACACGTTAACACAGTTAACACAGTCTGAAAACAAAATCTAGTCTAGTTTTTGAAACAAAGACGACTCTTATTTTCGGCTGAAGAGCTCAGATAATACTTAAACTTTAAATCGTGCATTTTTGATGCTCGGATATATAAGTGGCTCTTTGAGCTAAGAAAACCTCGTTGCGATCATGCAAACTCGAACCTGCTAAAGACTTTTTTCATAAATCAAAAAAAAAATAAAGATCACCGGGAAGAAACGCCAATTTTTGAAGGACTTAAAGGCCGTTAAAAGCAATTTTGAATATAGAATTCAACAAACTCTAAATAAAATAGTGCTTATCTTCTACTTGGTCGATGTATTTCAGTAGTATATAGAATCATTTTTTTAATGACCACCTTGGAAGAAATAAACACCATCTTTAAAAAGTGGGAAGAACTGTCGGAATACCGACCGTCATTATCATCATTATTATCGGATAAAATAGGCTATATTAACTGTTTATTTTTAATCATTATCATTTTGTGCAAATTAAATGTATACTATAAAAATTATTTAAGAAAACATGCCCTCATAACATTAAATTTCAAAATGTATATACATACCTATACAAATATTTTGATAAACATACAAATTTTTACATAGAGGTTAATACATTATAAGATTCATATGTTGACCATATGATCACTGAATCAACGTATTGGTGTTCCATCTGGCTCAATTTTTGTTTATAATCTTGATATCACCACCATTCGTCACTAAAGCCTAGTACGCAGATCGGGACAAATTTTTTTTACCATACAATTTTTTTCCGCGAACAAATTTTGTCTTCGATTTTTTTCCGGGTAGTACGGTGTTCCGCGCAAAATTGTGACGTTTTACTTAAAAGGTGTGTTTGGTAAATTGAAATTTTCACAATTTGCTGTGAAAACCCATACGAAAAAAACCCAAGTTTAACGAAACTTGGTGAAGATTTCAAATTTTGACAGCGGCATCTTCTAAATATCTCATCTTCGGAATATTCCCAAAAATTATCGATGAAACAAAGTTTTTACTGATGTGCATCCAGAACTCCATTAACCAATCAATAATGTTTGTACACAAACGTATTTCAAAATCCTGAGTGAATTTTTTGATTATTTAATCTGAACAGTGAAACCCGCTTAAGAGAAAAACCCGCTTATCTGAAACACTTTTTTCATCCCCGAGTTTTTGTCGACCAATTACCTTTATAACACTCCGCTTAAGCGAAACTCGCTCAAGTGAAAACCCCGGATACCTGAAACATATTTTTAGTTAAATTTAATATTTTTCATTGAAAAAAACTCTCTTAAGTGAAAAAAAATTTAATGGAACAGAACAAAAAATTTGCTGAACGCTTTTACTTCTTTTTTATTTTTCACCTCCACTAAATTTTCATCACGAAAATGACATTTGAATTTCTGATATGTCAGAACCCTTTTTGGAATTTTTAAATCCGCTTAAGTGCAATTTTTTTTTGCACTTATCCGGACTAAGCGGGGTTCGTTTAAGTGAAAAACCCGCTTAAGTGAAAGAAAGACTGTGACATTTTGCAGTTTCTCTTAAGCGGGTTTTACTGTATTCGTATTTCGTAGATAAAACAGTCAACTGGATTGAAGAATCTAACAAAGAGCGTATCAAGGACTGTTTTGTAACTGGTCGATGGAAGGCGTCAGAAGATGCTGAAAATGTACCTAGACTCAATGATATGAGTGATGATGGTGAACTGTATGCAGTGTTGCCACGGAAAATTTTAAGAAATCTGCAAATCCGATGAAAAAAAGTCCGCATTGCAGATTTTTAAGGCCGAAAATTAAAGTAAATTCAAGTTCGTAAATTATACCTTACTGATGTAGTTTATACATCTTTAACTCTTCAATTCCCATGCTTGTATTTATGGAAATAGAAACCATCTCTCCTACTCAAAATTATAAATAGATTTATTATAGACCAAAACAAATTATAAAAATTAGACAACGATCCCCCCCCCCTTTTTTTATAGTGGGGTCACTTACAGGTGACACGTCATATTTTTACCGTTATAATTATCATGTTTTTTTTCCCGAAAAATGCTTTTATGTCTAATTTTATATATTTCTTTATAAAACGCAATATAGGAAAAAAACCTTTACTTACGGTTTGGACATTTTTATCTCAGTTTATGCTTCAAAAAATCACACAAAGTAAGAAAACTCCGATTACACGCGCAACAATAGAATGAATTTGACAAATGACGTATAGTTAGAGACTCAAAAAAAAAAAACATGACATACTAAGACCTATTGGCTTTGCACCAATAAAAGTAGGATACAAAAAAAAATTGCGGTGACACTGGGAATTGAAGAGTTAAATCACTTTGTTTCTGAATTATTTTTGTACATAGTATAATTAATCTGTACCTACAGTTTTTTGCTGTTTATTTTAATATAATCTTTGCAAAGCATTATACCATTAAGTGTTGAAGGTTGCAGTTTATTTCGAATTTTCGTTTTGTAGTCAATTTGTGTTTTTAAGTAATCCTATTTTTGTTTAACGAGTTCAGACAAAATCTACAGTGCAGATTTCGTGATTTTGGATGTCTGTGAAATGAAAAAAATCTGCAAAATGCAGACAAATCTGCATTTATGGCAACGCTGACTGTATGGTGACTATCAAGATTTAGAGACCGGGAAGAAACATTCTGAAACATTCTGGTTAAAAAGATGAGTCTTCTGAAGAAGCTGAAGAAGTCAAAGAATCTGAAAGCTCTAGAAAACGCCAAATGACTCGTGTGGACCGAACTTGTGGCAAAAAAGAATAAACTGACAGCTTAGTTCGATTCCGAGTATGATAACAAAGGTGAGGAAGAAACTCGCCTAACTGGCGATCAATCCTATTACGAGGAGTTAAAGGAAAAAGCCCAACAACAATCCGAATTTAATAAGAGTGAGTTTGCCAGTCTAGATTCTGATTTGAGGGTTTAAATAGAAGCTTTCCATCTGGGAATGTGTATTCGTTTGTGTTTCGCTGAGTTCAGTGAGAAGTTCGATCAAAAATATCCCATTTTAGTTGGTGGACTCAATATGGCTGAGGAGAATATTAGATTTGTCAATTGTAAGCTCAAGAAACACAGGTGGTATGGGAAGATTCTCAAAAGAGGAGATCCTCTTATTCTCTCGATGTGATGTCGAAGGTTTCAGACTGTTCAAACATAGGTATTTAAAATACACACCAAATCCTGTCACATGCGGAATGACGTTCTAGGGCCCAATCACTCCTCAAAACAAAACAAAATCTTTTACATACAGGTTCCAATATGCGAGTTCCAAACGTAATTTTTTTTAATGGTGATTCTTTTTCAACAAATTTTGATACTCGTCTTTAAAGCATCATTTGCTGATTCCAAAAAAGTATCACTGTACGGCTTACTATTAGTCAGACACACTCCAAAACGCTTTTGATTTTTCTTCATGATGGCAAAAATTACGAAAATTGAAAAAGGTTTTAGAGTGTATCTGGCCAACGGAAAATCATACAGAGATTAATTATACCTTTTTCGAATCAGTACTTAAGAGGCCTCCACCCAAAATGTCGAAGTCAGATTCGAAGATTTTTATCTTCGAATAAAAAACGACAGTAAAAAAACTCACCCCTAACAACATGTTTGAACTTCGAACAAACATCGTTCGAATGGCATATGATGATATGAAACAACAAAAAAAATAGAAGCTATACGTTCACAGCGCATACAGCGCTGTTTGTTTTTGTTGCTTTGCACTATACTTTTACTTTGTTATAAAGAAGAAGAAGCAGTGCAGGTATAGATTTTTATTTTTTTTTTGCTCAATTTTTCGTCTTGGGTATAGGGACTAGGGAGTAAAGTGTTTGTAAATGTATTCGTGTTTTGGAAAGGGATATTATGTGTTGTTTTTGCTTTTGTATCGTGGTGCGCGAAGAGCTATTTGTGAAGTTTTTTCTGTTGAGGAAAACTTGTGTTGAAATTTTTTTCTCAATAATATGCATATTTTATTTTTTTCATTTCAAATTATTTGTAGGTCACTTTATTGGAATGGGGTAGTTTTGTTCAACTTGAATGATTTTAGATTTTAGGATATTGTTATGGTAGGTAAAGGATAAGGTATGTAGGTAGGTATGTACAATATGCATTTGTATGTTTCCAAATTCCGGATTTACTAAGAAGTGATTATTTAATTTTAGGGTGTTTTTTACTTTTTGTGTGGTTTCAAGAGTTTTTTTTTCTTCTAGGTAGGTATTTGAGTGTAGGTAAAAAAAGCGATTCGGAAGGTATTTGTGATTTTATTTGATTATGAAGATGTAGGTATTATTTGTTATAAATTCCCGAATTACATACCAAAAATAGGTATCGTTTCTTGAGGAAATTATTAAATAAATACAAAAACCTACCTATTGTTATAGATATAATTGGTAGGTACCTGTAGGCTGTAGGTAGGTTATACACTAAAAATAAATAGGTATGTAGATAGGTACATACTTACTGTCAAATAACTTTCGACTAGGTAGATACCTATACTTTTTTTGAAAAATAAAAACATTCAAATCCAAATTAAAAAAATTAAATTTTCTTCGTTTATACTATGTACTGCAAGAGTACGTAACTTAGGCGCCAAAAAATGATAACGGTTTTTGTAGAACAGTTCAATACAAGCATTTTTTGCAATGGGAGGGGGCTCTATCTCCCCCGTTTGGGCAGGAGGGGCAAATTTATAAAAAAAAAACTAAATAATGTAAAAAAAATTTTAAAACATAACGGTATTACTTACAATTAAGTATTATACCTATATTTAAAGCCAATACTCTGTTCTATTAGTACATTTAAAATGTTCAGGTATGAAAATGTAATGCATTCTAAAAAATTCACATTACCTAGGTTCTACCGTACGACTGCAGCAAATTAATATAATTTCTTAAATTGTATGTATTTTGAAATAAATGGGTTTAAACATTTTTTTTCATTTTTTCATAAATATTTTGAGTTTGCTGGCGAATTTTTCAAAAAATTTGACATTAATAATTTAATTCAGATTTAAGATTAAAAAACAAATTTCTGGCTTTCAAAACCAGTATATTATTTCATTGTAAATGTTGCCGTTGTTTTTTAATAATTTTGTTTTTATTTTAAACCATTTTTTTGTAAAATTTCCCCTACCTTCTAAACGGGGCTAGATAGACCCTCCTCCTATAATAAAAAGTGCTTGTTTTTTACCTTCCATATATACCTCGCTGCTTATACGCCGTAATGCTGGGTGGTAGGATAGCACTGTAATTATGTAAGAAAGCAAAAACAAAAATCTCATAATAAAGTAGTTATATGGTAATTTTCAATTTTCTCAAAAACTAATTTTTTTCTAAAATTACCCCTACCTCCTGAACGGGGTGTGGTAGAACCCCCTCCTATAGTAAAAAATGCTTGTATTGAACTATTTTAAAAAAGACCGTTATCATTTCTTGGCGCCTAAGTTATCGTACTCTTATCGTACATAATATTATGTAGTATAAAGGAAGAAAATTTAATTTTTTTAATTTGGATTTGTTTGTTTTTGAAGTAAAACCTTTGTATATAAAACCTATAGTACTATCATGAGGTTGAAAATTTTATCTTTATGTGTGGACGCTACGTTGCGCAAGAATAGCAAAACTTGACAATGGAGAGTTAAAGTGGAAGAAAATACTAAAAGGAAAAGCAAAAAATAGAAGGAGAGGGTTGTATTATTGTGATTCTGACAACAATAGGGGGAATAAGGGAGATAGCTAAATCAGAAGTTATCGTCATGACAACGACAACAAAAAACTCATGTCCATGCTGTGAAAACGGTATATACATATAAAAATAGCTATGACAATTTTATATGGATTATACGGTATACCTATGCATAAATTAAAGAATACAAGATTACGCCATTTGATTTTCTGTCTTCTTTTTGTGACGTCATTTGAGAAGAAAAAATTTTCCAGCCGAGGATCTTTCGTGTGAGAATAATAATAATTTGTTCAAAAAACTTACATTTTATGTTTTTCAAAAATAAAATGAGAATTTGTTTAACAAATTATTATTATTCTCGCATGAAAGATCCTCGGCTGGAAAATTTTTTCTTCTCAAATGACGTCACAAAAAAAAGACAGAAAATCAAATGGCGTAGGTAATCTTGTATTGGATTATATGGGTCGAATTTGTTTTCGTTGGTAGGTAGGTAGGTATTATGTTCTTTTTTTTCGTTGTTGCCTTTTTTCACTATCTAGGTAGGTATAATCTATATTATGTCGTATGGGAATGGCAATGTTGCGAAATTTGGTTGTTTTGTTCTATTGGTAGGTATTGTAATAACATAATTTAGTTTTTCAAAAACGTCACATTTTATTGCAACTTTTCGCAAAAATATTATAAAAAAAATCAAAAATGTATATTTTTTAATACCAATTTAAAATTAAATTTTTTCATTTTTTATCATTTTTTTTGGAATAAAAATATATAAAAATATATACCTTATAGGTACCTACCTAACTTATAGTCTAATAAGTCGTTAGGTACATAGGTACCTATAAGGAAAATTTTATTATTCGCAAAATAGATTTTTATGTTGCAGGTGCTAGGTATATGACTTACCATTTTGTGTTTTTTTCCACATCACCCAGTGGTGTAAAATACTAGGTGCGTTTTTTTTTTGAGGTTCCCCGATAGGCCTATTCCTCTCTATTACTACGTTATAAATTATGTATAGATATATAAATATATATATATAAATAATATATAAATATAAATGTTATGTTTAAATAATAATAAAATATCAAGATAGATGAAGATAAGTTGAACACATGTAGGTATTAAAAAAAGTTTTTTTTACAGGTGGAAATCTTCTTGTTAATAAGGGATTAATTTAAAATTCGTTTTTTTGTTTATCATTTTTTTTGATTCAAAGTTTAATTTTATCATGCTGATAATTTTGTAAATATCAAATTTTGTAAACATTTTTAAGAAAAAAAACTGGTACGCATTTTTTTATCAACAAAAACTAATTAAAATTTTTTTTAATTCAAAATTTAATTTTTTTAAATATTGATAGGTATGCAATATAATTAAAACTTATTAGAAGCTCTTATGTAAAGTATTAAAATCGGTTCAATAAATAATAATACAATAAATTAAATATCGATGGATACAACTTTTTCTAAAAATATGGTAGATGGGACAAATGTAATTAAAATCATAGGAGTGGTTTTTGAGAAAAATGACGCTTGTCTGGGAGGTATGGTTATTTTTGATCCTACGAAAATTTTTTATTCGCAATTTTATTTTTAAATATCTTAAAAAAAATTAAAAAAAGTTTGTTCATTTATTTTTGTTCTCAAAATTTTATATTATTAATAATCAATTTTTTGAGAAAATTGATATAAAAATAAGTTTCTATACTTTTTTCAATATAATTAGTCATTTTGCAGAAAACTTAATTTCAAGAAGTAGCAACCATAGTTTCAATTTATATTTTTTCATAAACATATATATTAGGGTGGAGCGTCGATGTATGGAGAAAAATAAAAGTTGTTGTATCAATTTCGTTTCGATGAGTAGAATAACTTGACATTAAAAAAAAGTTTGGATTAAGTCTTTAGCCCTCTACGGAAGCTCAAAGTTTCGAATTTTTGAAAAAAAAAAAAATTTTTTTCGGAAACGGTAAAATTATTTCACAAGTTTGAAATAAATTATATGATATCATTCATGAAAAAGGAAAAATACAAATTATAATATATTAACTTTATTTAGACAAATAAATTAACACAAACTGGAAAATAAAAACTTAAAAATTCATAATACGCCATTCAGAAACTAACCCAATTACGCAACTTTTTAGTGCTATTCGAAAAGCTAAATCGGAAAAAATATTCGACGCTCCACCCTAATATATAGTCATCACCCATAGCTTACAAAAAAAAATAATATTCGTCCAACCTCCTAACAACCCTGCAACCAACATTCTTCCTTTTCTGCCAACCTCTTCTTCATCAAAATTAAATCTATTAAAAACAAAAACAATTCACGAAATTGTAGCATCCTTTTTTTCTTCCAACTCTTATAAATTTTATATACTGTGCTCTCATTCTATTATTATCGCATTTTCTTCTTTGGATGGCAATTCTTTAGTCTCCGACCCAACTCTCCGCATTGTGGAATGTGGATAGTAAGTATTTCCATGTGTGGACGCATGGTGGCGCGTCGGGTGTTTGTCACTATGATAGTACTATAGGTTTTATATACAAAGGTAAAACTTCTTTTGCGGCATGGGGGTAAAAAAATTTTCTATGGAGCTGTCAGTGACATGTCAAACCGACAGACAAATTCCCGTCACGAATTACAAAATTCAGCGTCACGATTTTGCAACGGTTCTGAGTTTCAAATCGGGTGCTCTGAGTGGTAGGACTTGAAAAATACTTGCCCTGTTGTCGTGAAAGAAGTTTTATAGCCAAACCACAACCACGCGTCAGGTCGCTCTGACTTTGACATATTGAATAGAAACAATGGGCTCTTATGAAGCAATCTGAAATGTAACCTCATGCTTCGCCTTCGCTTTAGATCGTAAATATCGTAAGCCGGAGCGCAACGCCCGAGTAGATCTATTTTCTATTCTGGTCGCGCTTTGACAGCTCACCAAACAACAATCAAAGTTTTTTAATTTGCTATTCCATTTCTTTTGGATGTGAAAGTTTTTATTAAAATAAAAATACAAAAATATCTTATTTCAGTAAAACCATTGGAATATTTGTGTGTGAGTGACTAAAATAAGTGTTAAATGTAACAATTGTTGTATTAAAAATTAAATTATTCCTATGTACGTGTGGTTTGTTAAATTGTGGTTCAAGATCCAGATTCAATTGAATATTATAGATTCTTGGAAATTAATTTGCATGTTTTTATTATTCCAGTAGATACACACACCTTTGTAGATAAGATTTGATTAACTGGATACAATAAAAATATAACAAATAAATCATATTTAAAGTGAAATCTGCTTGTGTTTTATTTATTTCACTCTAAAATTCCAACAAAAAAAAATTTAATGCTCAACAGCTGTTTTGGAAGTACCCTTGTTTGGTTGGACTTGTTTGATTTAGGCAATTTTTGTCTGGTTCCGGAGAGTGAGTTTTCTCTGGTTTTCGTACCTGTAATGCCGAATTCTCACTTGTCTTATTTTGTGTGCTAGGAAAAACAACACAAGATCCGACTTTTACGGGTAGATGACTGTTTTAATTTGCAAATGGCGCAGGAGTGTAAAGAAACAGATACGATTATTGTATTGTATTGTATTTTATTGAGACTTTAAAAATGACATTTGGAAATATATACATGAATTCTTAGATCTATCTCTTTCTGTTAATATAAACGATGCGGGAAGCGGAGGCTGTAATGTATGGCCGTCCTGTTCTGTTGTTTTTTAATTTTTCGGTTGCCAACATGGCTTGTCTTTTTCTTTTATGTCGAATTCCTTTCAAAAAAAAAATCGAATTTTTTTCCAAAAGATTCGAATTTTTTCTGTCAAAACGAATTTTTCTAGTGTAGCAAGATTCGTTTTGACAGAAAAAATTCGATTCTTTTGGAAAAAAATTCGATTCTTTTTTTGAAGGAATTCGACATTAAATGGAATAGTCTGCTCTTGCTCAGGAGCAATATTTCGGTTACGTGTTGGCTGATGCAACGGATAAAAAATATACATATATACAATACCTACAAATACCTTAAAACTAATATGCCATAGAATATATTTATATACATAAAATTACATGTTATAGAGCGAGGGCGCTCTATGTAGAATTTTCAAATTTAATGAAATCACTTTTGTATAATATATTTTGACAATTCTATTTTTACATAAATTCACTTCTACGAATTGTTATAAATGATTTTAAAACAAATTTTAGCGGCAATAGATTGCATGATATTAATACTGAATTATTTAAAGACAGTTTCGATTTTTACATAATTTCACTTCTTACGAGTTATTTTAGTTGATTTTAGATCAAACGTTAGTGGCAAAAGAATATGAATAATGTAGAATATGTATGAGGATATAACTTAGTAGAAACACTAAAAACAATAATAATTGAACAGAAAAGATCATTCACTGACTTTTAACACATTATGAGCAGTTATAAAGAGATTCACTTTAGCGTTTATTTTGTTGATTTGGTATGATGCAGGGCGATCATCGTTTGTCCATTGTTGTGATGAGGGTTAGTCATCTGTTTTAAGCACAAGGTTATGTGGTGCTGGTAGCCAGGGGGCTAAGTTGGCAGTTGCTGGAGTGTATGATCATCTCCGGATTTGATCCACTTGGAATCCTTCCCCCAGAGGAGTTCCATGCTAGGTTTTCATGTGGGCAACACGTCGGTCACGGTCACATGATACAGTTGCTAGCGGGTAATATGATACCACGCCAGAGTTCCGTTTAAACGGGATAGGCTCAAAGTCTAGTTCAAGCGGCATTGCTTGGAAACTAGCTTTTCAGTTGCTGGAGTGTGTGTACAACTCCTGTTACCATCCAGATGGACACCGCTCCCCACAGAGTACCAACTTTCGACGTGGAAATATATATTTAAAAATAATTTACTTTACTGTTTTTTTTTTTTAAAGAAAAACTGAATTTGCAAGATTGTGCCACTCGACACAACCTGCTTCGTTGCCTCCTCTCTTTCGAATCCTCCAGATACGAGTACATACAAATAAAACAAACAAATGGAAAAAAGAGATAGGTATATAACAACGTTGTCACTGGGATCGTTGTTTTATCTCTTCATATTACAGTTTTGATTGAAGTGTTCACAGGCAGAGGCATTTCATTCCGTTTTGTGAATTTTTCAATAGGAAAAGAAAATTAAAATTAAATATGTGTAGGTAATTGTTTTGGGACTTTTACCTACCTACAATGCAAATATTTTTCGATAGTTTTCTTCAATAGTGAAATTTGTTCGAAATGTCAAACAAAATCTAATTTATGTGTGGTGTGAACGGATTTCGTGATCTTGTTGCCGAAATCCAAGATTTTGTGAAAACCATATAAAGGTGGATTTACATTCATCTTCATGCGAGTACTGCAAAAAAAAGCATGTAAGATTAAAATTTACATTTGTTAAATGTTCATCTTCGAAAATTGAAACATCTCGTATGAGTTTTGTTCCATTTTTCAACGTTTCTTGACCAATTTAATCGATGCGAGAGTTAAAAATTGTATAGGGACTGGATTTGATCTGGGAACATAAAATAAAACTAGTGATAATAATAATAATAGTAATAATAATTAATTATTTTTTCACATCCCGAATGCAAATACAAAGTCATTCTTCAAATTACTTGTCAAAGTTCAATATGCTTGAAGAAAGGTTTTTCGTAAACTAGCATTGTGTCAATGTCGTAAGACGGTTGTTTCATATTTCATTGAAATCAAAAAGAAAACATCGACATTAATAAATACTTTCATTAGCAAAGCTTTTTATTTAAATTGTTATTAGTACCTAATTGAAACCATAAAAACAGGGACATTTTTAGTTCCTTATTATCTGCGAAGAATCTGCGCAGTGTTATTTTAAGGAAACAGAACTTTTATTCTCTCATATCTCAACGCCCGAGGTTTGAAGCTACATTTCGTTTTGCAAATTCTTAAGGTCGCGCTTTATGACACATGATATCGTAAAATATCGTAAAGTCGGTGAAAAGCCTGTCAAAAGCCCGAGCGCCCGAAGCGTGGTTGTGGTTTGGCCATTATAGCCAAACCACAACCACGCGTCAGGTCGCTCTGACTTTGACATATTAAATAGAAACAATGGGCTCTTATGAAGCAATCTGAAATGTTACCTCACGCTTCGCGTTCGCTTTAGATCGTAAATATCGTAAGCCGGAGCGCGACGCCCGAATAGATCTATTTTCTATTTTTGTGGCGCTTTAACAGCTTAGCTCACAACAATCTTTTTTTTTTTTGCTATTTTATTTCTTTCGGATGTGAAAGTTTTTATTAAAATAAAAATACAAAAATATGTTATTTAAATAAAACCATTGGAATATTTTTGTGTGAGTGACTTAAATAAGTGTTAAATGCAACAATTGCTGTATTAAAAAAATAAATTATTCCTATGTGTGTACGTGTGGTTTTATGAGTTGTGGTTCAACATACAGATTGTATTAAGCTATGCGCAGACCGACACGATGGCGGTGGCGATTGCGATAACTTTTATCGCGCGATAAAGATGCGTTCAAAAACTTGCTCACATCAACGCGATATATTGCGTAGCGGGCTAAGTTGTCAGCGACAATACAAGCGTTTAATTTTTGAAGTTTAATAAAAAAAAACATATAAAATAGAATTTCCTCTAATTTTTTCTATTAATTTTTCAGTTTTTGAAATTTTCTTTTTTAGACTGTAATTTTTCTTCAGGCGATATAGCGATCAAATGGTGCTTGCTGCGTTCAAGAAAAGTCGCGTAACTGAACGCAGCAGTGGAATGTGAACGCAATCCACATATCGCGTCGATGTGTGCCCCTCCATTGATTTACGTGTGCGGCATCCACATTGTAAATTGTTATCGCCATCGCCACCGCCATCGCGTCGGTTTGCGCGTAGCTTTGTGGATTCTTGGAAATTAATTCGCTTATTTTATTATTCCTGTAGATACATAAACTTATCTAGATACGATTTTATTAATTGGATAAAATAAAAAACATAAAAATAAATCAAATTTAAAGTGAAATCTGTGTGTTTTATTTATTTCATTCTAAAATACCTACAAACAAACAATTGTTTTGATGCTCAACAGCTGTTTTGAAATTTGGAAGTACCTACCCCACTGATCTCTATATACACTGGATAGTGTATTCATACAAAATTTTTTGAGGCAAAAATATAGTCGTGGCCGGTACCCTCATATAACAGTATAACAGCGGCGCCAGCGGAATGGATGCTACTGGACCTGCATTTTATTTTATTTTTTTCAATATTTACAGCCGCAATGCTTGTTGACATCAACTGATATCAAATAAATGCTCAATTTCGGCAAATATCTTCAATCTCTTTCTTCGTTTGTATAGAGCGAGATATGAGGTCGTGGCCGGTACCCTTTAAAAAACTTGCCTCACAAAAACTGTTATACACTATAGGCTATTCACTATCCAGTGTATTATAGAGATCAGTGACCTACCCTTGTTTGGTTGGACTTGTTTGATTTAGGCAATTTTTGTGTTCCGGAGAATAAATTTTCTCTGCTCTTTGGACCTGTAATGCCGTATTCTCACTGGTCTTATTTTGTGTGTTAGGAAAAACAACACAAGATCCGACTTTTACGGGTAGATGACTGTTTTAATTTGCAAATGGCGCCAGTAGTGTAAAGAAACAGATATGAGTACATACAAATAAGACAAACAAATGGAAAAAAGAGATAGGTATATAACAACGTTGTCACTGCGATCGTTGTTTTATCTCTTCCGTATTACAGTTCAGTCACAAAAAAGGAGACGATGAAAAGAGAGTTTAATATATTTTTTTGAGTGAAGTGTAAACAGGCAGTGGCATTTCATTCCGTTTTGTGATTTTTCAATAGGAAAAGAAAGGAAAAAATTAAATGTGTGTAGGTAATTGTTTTGAGACTTTTACCTAACAGCGTTGGTAGCGTTTTTCGATAGTTTTCTTCAATAATAAAATTTGTTCGAAATGTCAAACAAAATCTAGTTTATGTGTGGTGTGAACGGATTTCGTGATCTTGTTGCCGAAATCCGAGATTTAGTGAAAACCTAATAATGGTAGATTTACATTCATCTTCATGCGAGTACTGTAAAAAAAAAAAGGATGTAAGATTAAAATTTACATTAATTGTTGAAGCCTAGTACGCAGATCGAGACAAATTAAATTTTATCTCTACATTCTTTTTCTCAAGACAAATTTTGAAGGTGTAGAGATAAAAATAAAATTCAAATGAGGACAGTTACGTAGGTAAAAATATTTTTTTGTATTTTGTAAAACTACCCTGCAATATTAATATAACAACAAAAATCAGTACAAAAAAGGGTTTGCAGCCTTTACAGCGAGTTTATGTTGTCATTCAAAAGTCAGTTCTATGAAAATTTAGTATATTTTCTTGGATTAAAAAATTTTCGCACTAGTAATTTGGCCCTCTTGAACTCTTTCCTATTAGCTACACCACTGACTGTGTGAAAACAGCTGTTTTATATAATTTATTCCCATAACTTTCTTTCATGTTTTATTTTATGTTTTTTTGGTCATCTTTCACATAATACCTTTCAAAATTGGAAATGTTAAAACGAAAATATGTTTTTCGTTGATAAAAAGCGTGATATTCATGAAACGTCAACATTTGTCTAGCAAAATAATGCTTCGAACATTATTTGTCTGGGAAAAATTATGTGGAGACTTTGGTATGTACAGTTTGAAAAAAAAGTTTGGATTTTGCGTTTGAACTGCGTACTGCTTAAGAAAAATCCGAGACAAAATTTGTCCTGGGAAAAAATTTGTATGAGAAATAAAATTTTTCCCGAACTGCGTACTAGGCTTGAATAGAGAGAAAGGACCAACATATTCTTTTTCGAAAATTGAAACATCTCGTATGAGTTTTGTTCCATTTTTCAACGTTTCTTGACCAATTTAATCGATGCAAGAGTTACAAATTGTATAGACACTTTATTTGAACTGGAAAAATAAAATACTACTAGTAATAATAATAATAGTAATAATTAATTATTTTTCACATCCCGATTGCAAAAATAAAGTTATTCTTCGAACTACTTGCCAAAGTTCAATATGCTTGTAAAAAGGTTTTTGTAAACTAGCATTGTCAATGTCGTAAGACGGTTGTTTCATATTTCATTGAAATCAAAAAGAAAACATCGACATTAGTAAATACTTTCATTAGCAAAGCTATTTATTTTAATTGTTGTTAGTACCTAATTGAAACCATAAAAACAGGGACATTTTTGGTTCCCTAGAATCTGCGCAGTGTTATTTTAAGGAAACAGAACTTTTATTCTCTCATATCTCAACGCCCGAGGTTTGAAGCTACATTACGTTTTGCAAATTTCTAAGGTCGCGCTTTATGACACATGATATCGTAAAATATCGTAAAGTCGATTAAAAGCCTGTCAAAAGCCCGAGCGTCCGAAGCGTGGTTGTGGTTTGGCCATTACTTCTAGCGCGAGTACATAAGTACGCACACTCTTTTTTTTATTTTATAAAAAGGTATACCTAGTCGAATGTTATTTGAGAGTAGGTATGTTACCTATCTACATACCTATATTTCAATATTTGTTGTAATTTGTAATAAGCTATGAAGATGCGAACAAAATGTCGTTCGGTTTATTGCTCCGGTATAAAGCTTATTGTATCTAAAACCTGTATCTACCCCACTCCTGGTTTCTTTATTATGATAGGTGTTCACTGTTCAATGAATAAAAAAATGGACTTTGGTTTATTTTTTTTTGGAAAATCAAATCAAAAAAAATCTTAGCTTAAAAATATTTGTTTGTATTCTATGCTAATAAAAAAAAATAATAAAAAAATCCTGATAGCATAAGCTTCTTGGACAACACAAATATGGTACCTACCTACCTACCTCACATTTCATTCTCATAACAAAAAAAAATGGAAACCAAATTCTCATATTTTTGCTTGCTCATAACTATTTTGTTAGTAGTTGAAATTATAATTTACATAGATTCTGTTTACAAACCACCTTCGCATACAAACAAAAATCAGTTTGACTTGACCTACAGACATTTTTTTCTCTTTATTTCTTTTTGACATTACCCACAAAATAAGTGGATGTAGCTATATGGTAGAGCGCAGCGCTCGCTTAGCAGTACCCACAAAAACACTTTTTTTTATTTCATTTTATCATCAACACATTCCCATTCTATAAAGCTGCCTCTGGTTTATGTTTGATTCGATCTACAACATTCATTTTCGAAGAAAAGCCATCATGTGGCAGCTAGATTTACTAAAAATTCGAAATATTTGAAAATAACGACTATTTATTGCAAAACAGACCTTTGAAAAATTTGTTATTTCTAACAAAATTTAAGTTTTTGTGCTAGTTTTTTTTAGTGAATTTGTTAATTAAAAATTTTTTGTCATTATGAGAAAGTTTTGGGTTATTTGGTTTATTTCTTGTTATTTAAAAATACAATTGAAAAATAGAAAATTTGTCACTTTTCAAAAGCAAATATTTCAAAAAAAGGATCAAATTCAAAAATCGGTGCCCAAGGCATTGAAGCCCTAATCAATACCTTTAAAATGATATACATTTTATATATGTACTCCTCTCCTGTTCTGAAATCGTTAAGCATCCATTTGGCAGTTTTGCGTGATTTTTATAAAACCTCTTACTGGATTTTTGAAATAAGACGAAAACAAAATCCAAAATCAAAAATATAGCCTCAAGACTTTGAGGCCAAAATGTCATTCTTTCATATGCAATTTAAATTTTGGCCATATATGGTCCCGTGGCGGAGATCCTTCGGAATCCATTTTGCCAATTTTCCATATTTCTCAAAAATTTGGGTAGATGCCTCTTAAGAGGCCTTCCCTTATATTTGAAGAAAAAACGAAAAAATGCTGTTTTTCTCTACAATTTCACGAAGGCGTTTGTGTGCGTATGACAATAATTTAAAAAGCATATAAAAGAACCGTTAATTCTCGTTAAACGTGTGTAACCAGTTTTTGAATAATTGGCACACAGTAAAAGATATTTAAAAAATTTACTGATGTATTTTCAGATTTTTGCTGAAATTGCTTATCCGTCTACAAGTTCATAGATAAATTAGTACTTTGATTAAAACGAATTTGGTCTTATTTTAAAGGTATTAAAAGTATCTTCAAACGTGTGCGTGCCAAAAATCATAATACAGTAAGATCTCGAAAATATATTGATTTAAAAAACAGTAAAAATACAGTTTTTCAACTCGTTTTTTCTAATATATACTTAAATAATTTTGTTCGTGAACTAATCCTTACCGATAAATTTATATTTTTAAATTTAAATTCAATCAAAAAAATGTATCATTAACTATGTATTATACAATAAAAGAATAATTTTTTAAAACCTCTACCTACAAAAAAATATCAAGATTTTAGTTCAGACACAAATCATTTGTTTTAATTTTTTCTCCAAGTGACCGCTAGAGTGTGTATGAAAAGAAAATAAAAAAAAAGATCTAGGCAGTGCATTTTAGTTTGTAGGTATCTGATGTAATGAAATCTGGTGTGCGGTATGTTTTGATTGCTTGGTATTGGTGTGGTAGGCGTTTTGTGTTTATTGGTTTTGTTATTTTTTTGTTATTTTGTTTTTATTTTTTTTAAGAAATTCTAATAGGTACATAAAATATAGGATTTTTGTTTGTCAATTTCATTTGCGTATTATGCAATATAGAAATAATTATCGAGTCATCAGCTTTTTATTGGCATCAAAATAATCACTGATGTCGCTTTTTTAGGGCCTCAAAACTGAAAATTAAAATTTTCAATGATGAGTTTCAATGAAAGCTATACTGACCCCTAACCCAACTTTGGTTATTAGGGTTTCAGCCTTTGCTGTAGGTATACTTTGCAGTAGGTATATTTTGCTGTAGTTATTTTTGCGCTCAGCACGATTGTGTATTGCGCTTTGGCGGTATTTCCATTCACATTTCTTTGATTGGTGGAGTTTTCTATATTTCCATTCAGCTGGTGATTGGAAAAAGGCGTTGCTTACATTAGTGACGGTTATTTGTTTTTCCACGATCGGTCGGTTGTGGTCCGTGGATTATACTGTATACAACACTGAGACTCTTATGTTCTATCTAAACTGTACGAAAAATTGCATTACTGTGTATCATGTGCCATTCACTCCAAAGTTGTGAGCAACAGATCGAACGAAGCAAGACGTAGTCGTACTCCATCTGTAAGGATTTTCACCGAGGATATGCAGCGCCAAAACAATCAAAATAGGAAGTGAAGTGTAAAAACTAGAAAACTTCAATAAAATTTAGTTTTCAAACTAAAAAAGACGATTCAACACAATGTAATAGGATGCATTCTATAAAGTTTTATTTTAAAATTATAAATATAATAAATGTATACATGTTTCTGTTTCTTAATTTCAAATAAAATGATGAAAATATAATTTAACATTTATTTTAAAGCCGTGGATATAAAAGGGAAATAAATGTATGTAGAGCGAATACTTGGATTCTTCTTATTCTTATTATACAACATTAAGAGGCCCCTTATATTTGAAGAAAAACGAAAAAACGCTGATTTTCTCTACAATTTCACGAAGGCGTTTGTGTGCGTATGGCAATAATTTAAAAAGCATATGAAAGAACAGTTCATTCTCTTTAAACGTGTGTAACCAGTTTTTGAATAATTGGCACACAGTAAAAGATATTTAAAAAGATTACTGATGTATTTTCAGATTTTTGCTGAAATTGCTTATCCGTCTACAAGTTCATAGATAAATTAGTGCTTTGATTAAAACGAATTTGGTCTTATTTTAAAGATATTAAAAGTATCTTCAAACGTGTGCGAGCCAAAAACCATAATACAGTAAGATCTCGAAAATATATTGATTTAAAAAACAGTAAAAATACAGTTTTTCAACTCGTTTTTTCTAATATATACTTAAATAATTTTGTTCGTGAACTAATCCTTACCGAAAAATTTATATTTTTAAATTCAAATTCAATCAAAAAAATTTATCATTAACTATGTATTATACAATAAAAGAATAACATTTAAAACCTCTACCTAAAAAAAATTATCAAGATTTTAGTTCAGACACAAATCATTTGTTTTAATCTTTTCTCCAAGTGACCGCTAGAGTGTGTATGAAAAGGAAAATAAAAAAAAGATCTAGGCAGTGCATTTTTAGTTTGTAGGTATCTGATGTAATGAAATCTGGTGTGCGGTATGTTTTGATTGCTTGGTATTGGTGTGGTAGGCGTTTTGTGTTTATTTGTTTTGTTATTTTTTTGTTATTTTGTTTTTATTTTTTTTAAGAAATTCTAATAGGTACATAAAATATAGGATTTTTGTTTGTCAATTTCATTTGCGTATTATGCAATTTTATGATTTCTGTTACTTATGGTTGCAGTTTTTTCAAGTACTTTTCAATTATACTGAAAATTTGGCTCGATATTTTCCATTCTATCCAAAGTAATAGGTGTAAATGGAAGTTTATATATCTACATTAATGTAGAAGAGACTCTGAGTAGGTAGAAACTAGAAGGTATTTATATTTGTTTTATCAAAGCCACAAAGTGACATATTATGTAATTTATAGTTTTTTTTATTGTAGATAAAAAAAATTCATTTTCAGGCATAATTATCAGTTTAAAGGGGAGGTAAAAAAAACATCCACCACCAATTATATATACACAGTCATCCCATTTCCAAGTCACGGAAACCCACACAACCAACGGTTGATCTCCGCATTCAAGAGTGTGTGTATATTGTTTGTGTTTTTTCTTCTTTGTAGCACAATAGAAACAAAAAAATTGAGTACGATCGCTAAAAAAGAAAAGAGAACACATTACTTTTTCTTTTTGTTTTGATACAAGTGCTTTACTTGTGTGTTATTTTTTATGCAAAAAAAGAGTTTCGTTGGCAGTGCAGGCATTTTTTTCTTTAGCTTAGTGTGACCCAGGTACTTTTATTATATTAGTTTTTGGTTATCTTTTTGTTTTCATTTATAAATTCACATCAACTGGTCATACTGATTTGGTGTTGTCTGTTTGGGAATTGGGATTTGTTTAGCAGGTATGTCCTACATTTTCTGCATAGATATCTTTTCAAAGGGATTAGTAATAGCTCCATAATAGAACTAACAATTTTTTTCGAATTTAGAAATTAATTTTTGCTTCAAAATAATAGGGTGTTGAAAGCGATTGAATTTATTCTTTTTTCTGAAATAGAAAGAGACTTATTTTTGTAGATATGCATTTCGTTTGGTTTGGATTAATAATTGAAAGAAATGTACCTAGGTATAGTTATGCTATGTGTACCTAAGTTGTATGATATAGGTATAGGTAAGTGAGATTCACAATTTTATGGCATAAAGGCGACATACATAGGTTCCTAAAAATAAAAATAAAATCTAGACTGAATGTATTGTACCTATAATTAAAAACTAAGTAAAGTAATAGAAACTGAACCTAATATAAAATTTTAATCAATGTTTAAAATGTTAAATCTTACATTTGTTTAAAATAAAAATAAAATGTATACATATGTACATAAGATGTAGGAAGGAAGATTAGTATTTTCTAATAAATAAGTTTTTTATTATTTTTAGGTCTTTTCGACACCACTTATGAGGTAAGACTATTGGTGCGTTTTTTTAAAGTGGTATCCCCAATAGGCCTAGTCCACTACAAAACGTTCTTATTTCCATTCCCATTTAGGTATTATAAGGGTGCGCGGACTTCCATACCACGTGGGATTCGGGGATCTACTAGCTCTGGCAAAAGCCAATCTTTATAAAAAGATGAAAGTTTGCTCACCATAGAATTTTCCCAAAAGTCGTCATCCTTTTCTATTCTCTCAACGTAAAGATCATATTTGGTGCTAGCCAAATAGCAAAGTAACAAATAAATTGTTTAAATAAATAAATAAATAAATAAAATAAAAAAATATTCCTTTTGGAAATATGCAATTGTCCTTGGATTTGATAATAGTCAATATGAACCTTACTAAGACCTGTTATTTCACCATCATCACAAACGGTAATAAATTTAAGTTTCTTGTTTTTGATGGCTGCAATCGGACCCAACCCTACAATTGAATATGGGCATTTGATTTCGCAGATAGGGTTTTCATTTATGATTCCATCTGGCGACGCTCCAAGATAAGAAAATTCTTCGTCAATGAATAATCCGCTGGTTTTAATTTGTTGAGCAAGTTGTTTTTCAATTTGAAATCTTGCCGAATCTTCATTAAGTTTCCCATGAGTCACGGAATTTTCAAAAATCTCCGTTGGATGAGCTAGTCTTTTTACATGGCCGTCTAATTTCTTAGCTTTGTAGATGGTTCCGAAGGCAGAAGCAGTCAACATATATTTCCTGGTCTCAGACCATTTGATGTTGTTCGACTGCCCAATTGTTTGCTGCTCTAGAGGAAGCGCCCGAAGCGGTTCCTTTGGTTGTCCTCCAGCCGTTTCAGAATAATTTCTTGCTCAGCAGCGAATTCTTCTGGGCCCATGTCTGGTTGTCTGGAACCATCCCCATAGCCAATATATTTCCCAGTACGACCTCGGTTTATTCTAAAAAGTGTTCTGCCCTTGCTATACACTTTGCTTTTTCTTCCTCTTTCATTGCTGCGCAAACGACGTAATTCAATTTTCCGGATTCTGGTTCTCGGGCTGGTTTTATATATTTGTTTATATAGTTCCGATATTTGACTCCTCGCGTTGAATTGAACTACAGCTGAAAAACACCTAGAATACAAAAAAGGATTAATCACAGAAACATTTAATATTTTTGTTAAAACTACTTACCGGTCCGAGAATCCATTTCCAAGTGAAAAGTTTATTCTTTTGCCACCAACTAGTTTAGCAACTATATAGTTGAAGTGCTCAGTCAGGTTGTTAGTGTATCCAAGGAGAAAACTTTCAGCGTTCCAAATAAGTCGTCTAGGGGAGCCATAATTGACTCATAAATTCCATCCTTCACCATAAGGGGTATCAAATTTGCATCCCCATTATTGCATTTGTCCTTTATGTAAGATAGGTAATTTTCATGGTCTCCAAAAACATGATGAATTACGTTGCCAATATCTTTTTTGATTGCTAATAAGGAGCTTTCTTTCGTTTCATCCATGTTCCGTTTATATTTTAAAGCGCTCAAAATATCTTTTTGTATTCGCTCCAAATTTTTTGTAAGTGCTCCTTTGAAACCAGTTTTTCCGCCTTTGGAAACAGCTTCAAGCTTATTTCTGAAATTCCTCATTAAATGATTACAGCATTCCATTTTTTTTTAATTTTCCATCCATTGTATGGATCGTTTTCTGTTATTTTTTTGAGTGAACTGCTGTCTCCATCAGCAAGCATTGACGAAGAATTTTCTTATCTTGGAGCGTCGCCAGATAGAATCATAAATGAAAACACTATCTGCGAAATCAAATCGGTTGAATCCGATTGCAGCCATCAAAAATAAGAAACTTAAATTTATTACCGTTTCTGATGATGGTGAAATAACAGGTCTTAGTAAGGTTCATATTTACTATTATCAAATCCAGGGACAATTGCATATTTCCAAAAGGAATATTTGTTACTTTGCTATTTGGCTAGCACCAAATAAGATCTTTACGTTGAGAGAATAGAAAAGGATGACGACTTTTGGGAAAATTCTATGGTGAGCAAACTTTCATTTTTTTATAAAGATTGGCTTTTGCCAGAGCTAGTAGATCCCCGAATGCCACGTGGTATGGAAGTCCGTGCACCCTTATAATACCTAAATGAGAATGGAAATAAGAATGTTATTTAGTGGACTAGGCCTATTGGGGATACCACTTTAAAAAAAACGCACCAATAGTCTTACCTCATGGGTGGTGTGGGAAAGACCTACAAATAAAAAAAAATCTTATTTATTTTAAAATACCAATCTTCCTTCCTACATCTTATGTACATATGTATGTATTATATTTTTATTTTAAACAAATGTAAGATTTAACATTTTAAACATTGATTAAAATTTTATATTGGGTTCAGTTTCTATTACTTTACTTAGTTTTTAATTATAGGTACAGTAAATTCAGTCTAGATTTTATTTTTATCTAAGGAACTACGTAGGTACCTACAATCAACGAATTTACTTTCAATTACAATAATTAAATTGAAGGATTAGGTACCTATGTATGTAGCCTTTATGCCATAAAATTGTGGACCTCACTTACCTATACCTATATCATACAACTTTGGTACACATAGCATAACTATACCTAGGTACTTACCTTTTTTATTCTAAACATTTCTTTCAATTATTAATCCAAACCAAACGAAATGCATATCTACAAAAATAAGTCTCTTTCTATTTCAGAAAAAAGAATAAATTCGATCGCTTTCAACACCCTATTATTTTGAAGCTAAAATTAATTTCTAAATTCGAAAAAAATTGTTAGTTCTATTATGGAGTTATTACTTATCCCTTTGAAAAGATATCTATGCAGAAAATGTAGGACATACCTGCTAAACAAATCCCAATTCAAAAACAGACAACACCAAATCAGTATGACCAGTTGATGTGAATTTATAAATGAAAACAAAAAGATAACCAAAAACTAATATAATAAAAGTTCCTGGGTCACACTAAGCTAAAGAAAAAAATGCCTGCACTGCCAACGAAACTCTTTTTTTGCATAAAAAATAACACACAAGTAAAGCACTTGTATCAAAACAAAAAGAAAAAGTAATGTGTTCTCTTTTCTTCTTTAGCGATCGTACTCAATTTTTTTGTTTCTATTGTGCTACAAAGAAGAAAAAACACAAACAATATACACACACTCTTGAATGCGGAGATCAACCGTTGGTTGTGTGGGTTTCCGTGACTTGGAAATGGGATGAGTGTGTATATATAATTGGTGGTGGATGTTTTTTTTACCTCCCCTTTAAACTCATAATTATGCCTGAAAAAGAATTTTTTTTATCTACAATAAAAAAAACTATAAATTACATAATATGTCACTTTGTGGCTTTGATAAAACAAATATAAATACCTTCTAGTTTCTACCTACTCAGAGTCTCTTCTACATTAATGTAGATATATAAACTTCCATTTACACCTATTACTTTGGATAGAATGGAAAATATCGAGCCAAATTTTCAGTATAATTGAAAAGTACTTGAAAAAACTGCAACCATAAGTAACAGAAATCATAAAATTGCATAATACGCAAATGAAATTGACAAACAAAAATCCTATATTTTATGTACCTATTAGAATTTCTTAAAAAAAATAAAAACAAAATAACAAAAAAATAACAAAACAAATAAACACAAAACGCCTACCACACCAATACCAAGCAATCAAAACATACCGCACACCAGATTTCATTACATCAGATACCTACAAACTAAAAATGCACTGCCTAGATCTTTTTTTTATTTTCCTTTTCATACACACTCTAGCGGTCACTTGGAGAAAAGATTAAAACAAATGATTTGTGTCTGAACTAAAATCTTGATAATTTTTTTTAGGTAGAGGTTTTAAATGTTATTCTTTTATTGTATAATACATAGTTAATGATAAATTTTTTTGATTGAATTTGAATTTAAAAATATAAATTTTTCGGTAAGGATTAGTTCACGAACAAAATTATTTAAGTATATATTAGAAAAAACGAGTTGAAAAACTGTATTTTTACTGTTTTTTAAATCAATATATTTTCGAGATCTTACTGTATTATGGTTTTTGGCTCGCACACGTTTGAAGATACTTTTAATATCTTTAAAATAAGACCAAATTCGTTTTAATCAAAGCACTAATTTATCTATGAACTTGTAGACGGATAAGCAATTTCAGCAAAAATCTGAAAATACATCAGTAATCTTTTTAAATATCTTTTACTGTGTGCCAATTATTCAAAAACTGGTTACACACGTTTAAAGAGAATGAACTGTTCTTTCATATGCTTTTTAAATTATTGCCATACGCACACAAACGCCTTCGTGAAATTGTAGAGAAAATCAGCGTTTTTTCGTTTTTCTTCAAATATAAGGGGCCTCTTAATGTTGTATAATAAGAATAAGAAGAATCCAAGTATTCGCTCTACATACATTTATTTCCCTTTTATATCCACGGCTTTAAAATAAATGTTAAATTATATTTTCATCATTTTATTTGAAATTAAGAAACAGAAACATGTATACATTTATTATATTTATAATTTTAAAATAAAACTTTATAGAATGCATCCTATTACATTGTGTTGAATCGTCTTTTTTAGTTTGAAAACTAAATTTTATTGAAGTTTTCTAGTTTTTACACTTCACTTCCTATTTTGATTGTTTTGGCGCTGCATATCCTCGGTGAAAATCCTTACAGATGGAGTACGACTACGTCTTGCTTCGTTCGATCTGTTGCTCACAACTTTGGAGTGAATGGCACATGATACACAGTAATGCAATTTTTCGTACAGTTTAGATAGAACATAAGAGTCTCAGTGTTGTATACAGTATAATCCACGGACCACAACCGACCGATCGTGGAAAAACAAATAACCGTCACTAATGTAAGCAACGCCTTTTTCCAATCACCAGCTGAATGGAAATATAGAAAACTCCACCAATCAAAGAAATGTGAATGGAAATACCGCCAAAGCGCAATACACAATCGTGCTGAGCGCAAAAATAACTACAGCAAAATATACCTACTGCAAAGTATACCTACAGCAAAGGCTGAAACCCTAATAACCAAAGTTGGGTTAGGGGTCAGTATAGCTTTCATTGAAACTCATCATTGAAAATTTTAATTTTCAGTTTTGAGGCCCTAAAAAAGCGACATCAGTGATTATTTTGATGCCAATAAAAAGCTGATGACTCGATAATTATTTCTAGTCAAAAAAATATTTCATTTTGGCCCTACCTTTACATACATAAAACGATTTCTAAGATTTCAATGATCAATGATAAGGTAGTTAAATCATTGAAATAAATAAATTCATTTCCTGCGATAGGCTGGGCCAAAATGAAATATTTTTTTGACTAGAAATAATAATTGAGTTATCAGCTTTTTATTTGCATTAAAATAATCACTGATTTCACTTTTGAAGTGCCTCAAAATTAACAATTAAAATTTTCAATGATGAGTTTCAATGAAAGCTATAACTGGCCCCTTAAAGCTAAAATACATATCCAAAAGATGAAGAGATCTTGAAGCTGAGATGAGTAAACAAGCTGAGATGAGTGTACGAGTGTACTAAGGCATATACACTTGGATAACGAGGACAAAAGACGCGAGGAATTTGGCACAACGCTGGATATGAAAGAATGATAATTGACCAAACAAAAGTGACAAGCTAGAACAATACCCCTAACTGTGTCAACAATTAAATGGAACGCTTATCCAGCGAAATGGCGATGTCGAAACTAGAACGCCTATTAATCATAAGTAATTATTTCGTCGCCCGAGAATTGTTTTGTCGTGCTATGTTCTATTTTCTAGGTTCTATGTTTTCAAAGGTCTTCTATCCATTTCTGAAATCAGATTTGACCTATCATTTACCGTTACTAAGAAAATCAGTATGCATTTTGTCGTATATCAACAAAATAACTCATCCCTTAGTTTTGTTTTGAAACGCCAGATTTTGGCATATACGACAAAATATCCATGTATTTTCGCGATATTTTTTTAAAAATATTGTTTTGTGGTACGTACATGGGCTTAACAGATACGATACAAAATTTGAATAAACCTAAGAATTGTTTTGGCGTACGTGTATGTAAGACATGAATATAACGATGGCTTTGTTTTGCACAAACATACAGATTTTAGAATTTTCGCAGCTGTGGTACGGCGCGAGTGGCTGCGCGGATCAAAAAGGCGACAAGTGTCCCCTAAATAAGGAATAAGGTAATGACGACAGCGTTGCTGTTTCTTCTTTCATTTTCTTTCTGGCCATTCTTTAATTCAAGAAATGGACTGTGTTCTCAGCACGGCAGGAATCTTAAAATTTTAGAAGTTTTTAGTCCTAAGGAAAAATGCCTTATAGTTAGAAAAAAAAATATTAAAAATCAACCGCAACACTTACAAGGTTATGTTATGCCTTTTTTTAAAGCCAAAAATCCATCCATTAATTCCGTTTTTAAATTCAGTTTTTTTCATAGAACAGTTTTGAAAAATTAATTTTCAAACTCAAATTAAAAAAAAATTAAGAAAATTTTTGTCAAGCTCATTTTGTTCATAATTATAAATTATTAACTACTAATTTTGTTTTTAATATTCAATGCTCTTATCAATTTGTATGCAAACACTAAAAACTACATAGTCCATTGATATGTTACATTGACCTTGCATTTAGTATAGGACAACGTTTTTTCCTTTAATGTGTAGAGTTCATAAGTGTGAGTATACGGAGTCGTTTTCGGGGCTGGAACCCCACCCCCAATTTGGCCGCTATCTTGAAAAAATGGTAAGAAGCCCCTTTTCAAAATATCTTGAGAAATAAAGGTCTGACAAACAAAATTTGTAAACAATTTTTGTAGAAAATTTAAATTCAGTTTTTTTCATAGAACAGTTTTGAAAAATTAATTTTCAAACTCAAATTAAAAAAAAATTAAGAAAATTTTTTTCAAGCTCATTTTGTTCATAATTATAAATTATTAACTACTAATTTTGTTTTTAATATTCAATGCTCTTATCAATTTGTATGCAAACACTAAAAACTACATAGTTCATTGAAATGTTACATTGACCTTGCATTTAGTATAGGACAACGTTTTTTCCTTTAATGTGTAGAGTTCATCAGTGTGAGTATACGAAGTCGTTTTCGGGGCTGGAACCCCACCCCCAATTAAGCCGCTATGTTGAAAAAATGGTAAGAAGCCCCTTTTCAAAATATCTTGAGAAATAAAGGTCTGACAAACAACATTTGTAAACAATTTTTGTAGAGAATTTAATTCTCTACAATTTTGGTTAAGAGACTTTTTACCGTTAAATTGAAAATAAAAAATATATAGCCAATAATCGACGAACATTTTCAAAAAAAAATTACTTTAAACGGTTATAACTTTTTTCTTGTAGTTATATCAAAAAACTATGAATATGTTTTTTGTAGATCATTTTATTGCGAAAAATTTGGTATACCCAGTTTTTAAATTCCATCATTCTACAATGGGTTCAGACCAAGAATTAACAATTTTTTTTATTGTTTGTTTTTTTTTTATACAGGGTGATCGGTATAAAGTGCACCAAAAAGCTAGAGCAAGTAGGTTGGGCTAAGACTCTCTTCTTTAATTTTCATTTTAAATTTAGTATAGTATAGTGAACAGTTTTTGAAAAATTAATTTTCAAAAATTTAAAGAAAAAATAATTTTTCAAAAACTTTTCACTAACACAACTTAATTTAAAATTAAAATTAAAGAAAAGATTTCTGGCTTTTCAAAAACGTATAGCATGACATTGTATGACCGTTGTTTTTAAATAATTTTTTTTTCTGTTTTAAGTCAATTTTTTAGAAAATTACCCCTCCCGCCTAAACGGCGGGAAATAGACCCCCTTCCCATACGATTTTTTGCTTGTCTTAACTCAACCTACTTGCTCTAGCTTTTTGGTGCACCTTATACCCTGTATAAAAAAAAACAGAAACAATAAAAAAATTGTTACTTCTTGGTGTTAACCCATTGTAGAATGATGGAATTTAAAAACTGGGTATACCAAATTTTTCGCAATAAAATTATCTACAAAAAACAATTTGAGTGTTTTTTCGATAAAACTGCTAGAAAAAAGTTATAACCATTTAAAGTAATTTTTTTTGAAAATGTTCGTCGATTATTGGCTATATCTTTTTTATTTTCAATTTAACGGTAAAAAGTCTCTTAACCAAAATTGTAGAGAATTCTCTACAAAAATGGTCTACAAATTTTGTTTCTCAGACCTTTATTTCTCAAGATATTGTGAAAAGGGGTTTCTTACCCCTTTTTCAAGATAGCGGCCAACTGGGGTGGTTTCAGCCCCGAAAACGATTTCGTATACTCACACTGATGCACTCTACACATTAAAATAAAAAACGTTGTCCTATGCTAAATGCAAGGTTCGGGCAAAATTTTGTAACATTTCAATGGACTAACATGTTAAAATGTCGAAAAATAAATTCTAGTTTTTGAGAAAATCGAAAATCTCACTCGTTCCGATATATTATTGCACTTTCGCATGTGTATTTACTTTGTCGTATGTGTATGGAATTCTAACAAAGTACTGATTTTCGTGGCATATAGCTACGACAAAATGATTTTGGAGGTAAACCTCTACAGCCTTATTTATTAGATTTCACTAATACTCGTTTTAACCTCGGAATAGTTAAATAGCACTTACTCCGTCATAACGCCACGTCAAACGGTTTTAGCTACACCCTCCTTAGTCCTTATGTCAAATATATTATCAAAAAAAAACAATCTCTCTGGTTTTTATAATATGGGATTAAACGAGTTTTGTACTGCAACTAAAGCGTTTAAAGAATTTAAATCATTTATAAATGCAAAATAACTATCCATTTTGCCTTATAATTAGTAACAAACGGATAAAAAAAACTTTTTCTACACTCCTTTTTAGTTACAAAATGTCATGTCATTTTGATACTAAATCGGCTTTACTATACGGCTTTATTCCTACTATGTACCAGTTTTAGCTTACCCCGCCTCTAATCATCGTTTATTTTTTTATAAATAAGTTTTTCAGGATTAGAGGCGAAGTAAAGTCGGAGTAAATTTACTCCGTCGCTAAAACGACTTAATAAATAAGAATTTGTTTGACGTGACGTAAAGACGGAGTAAGTGCTTCGACTCGGTTTAACTATTCCGAGGTTGAAACGAGTATTAGTGAAATCTAATAAATAAGGCTGCTATAGTTTAAAAACTAAAACCGACTGAACAACCTGGAATACTTTAATCAAAAGAGGATTTTCGACACAAAACTAAAACCGACTGAACAACCTGGAATACCTTAATCAAAAGAAGATTTTTCACACAAAATTGTATTAAAAATGGAGAAAACTTCATCGGTCAGTTTCTTTTTTATTTAACTGCGAAACTTTGAATGCGATTTCCAAAAATTGCTCAAATGGCGTATACGACAAAACAATTCTCGGGCGAAGATTTGTCAATACTAAGTATATGTAAAACGCCAATTAATCATAAGTAATACTAAGTATATGTAGAAAATAAGTATAAATAGCTTTAGAAATTTAATGATATAGAGTCAGTTCAAAGTCAGTCTGGATACTGTTCATACACATTTTTAGGTCAAGTGGCAGGAAACATGGTTAATACCCAATAAAACCGAAGTCCAAGATCGTTTTTTCCTCCAAGTAAGTTAAAACGAAAAGCTGAACTAGTCTTTTTAGCCTAAGCTACTTTGTCTCCAAACTATGGCTAAAGAAATATTTGTTTGGTAACCATTTCCTCTCCTCCCCCTGTACAAACATTATTAATGCCCGGTGTTCTTAGTGTAAGCACCGGTACCAGCCCGCGAACGGTTAGAGAAGCGGGAAAGACTAGAGATTTTAAATAAAAAATAAAATACACATAAAATATAAACAGTTGTTTTAAATGATACTACCTAAGGTCGTCTGGCTCGAGCCACTAATTAGTTGGGAAGCTCTTACTAAAATTCCCCTACGTAACATCAGATGGATGCTCCAGATATATCCCTCACTGCTGCAGCTTCAACAATGTTTCAAATTTTATCATTCTATCTTTATAGGAACACAGGGCGCACAATTTGTACATCTCACGGGTTTTACATGGTTATGTTCAGACGAGTTATGGTGGTACCTACTAACAAAAAAATAAATTCATTTTTTATATACATTAAAAATATATAGATTGATAGTTTAACCGATAATTTAAATATTTAAAGTCACATTACTCTGACGGTTTGGTAATGTTAAATATAAACTTTATTTAGGTAGAACATACATACCTACCTACCTTCCGAAATAGGTAATGACTGATTTCTCAAAGTAAGAAATTAAAATACATAACTGGCCGCCAAGTATTTCTGTATGTCAAATAACGGTTTTTACATAAATAAAATCTAGATAAGCGCATAGGTTATAGGTCCTATCTACCTTCCCATCTGATAAAAACCGTAGTGTAACACAAATAATATGAATTGCTCTGTTTGCTTGTTTAGGTGTAGATATGTACTAACATCAAATGAAGAAGCATTTGAATGCTTAGATTGTTTATGTAATTAAGCAATATGATTTTGATTTAGAACCTGAATCTTTATAACGAGAATATAAAAAAAAGAAACAACAAAATAAATCTTATTCATATAAGTAGGTAGGTAGGTAATCACTTTGAAAATAGACTTTCAAAGTCAACTGAAATACTCATCCACACTATTAAAACATCACCTACTATCGACTTGCGTGGAGGTATATAAATAAAAACAAGAACACTGTTCTTACAATAGAACGGCATTTGAAAGTCCGCTGTTCTTAAGTACCAGTACCTACGTGCGTCGTCGTACGCTCGTACGGAGCACAGCACTATCGTCATTAAAAACGAAAACACCCTTGCATAATTTACCACTAGTACACCATTTCCATTGAACACTCCTCTTTCTCTGTCTTTCTGTTTCTTTTTCGTTTTCTGTTTCTATCTTAATAACACGAGTAGCTAGCTCATCATCGTTCAGCAAAACACAACCCTCGATAACAATAAATGCTGTATAGTTCTCGTCACATTTAGGGGTGTGACTTATTAGGGGTTTTCCCCCTTTATCTACTATTTTGAACAAAAAATATTCTGTTAAGGAAGCAAACAGTAAATATGTTAGCCGATTTTTCGGTTGATATCGTAATATTCATTCAGTAAGCTTGATATTGCTGCTTTCGAGGACGGCGGTTGTTTTATTCGAAACCTTGTCTACAGAAATCGTTTTTTTTTTGTTCGAAAGACTCAGTTGTGTTGTATACGAGTGAATTAGTAGCGCGTTCCATACTCGATAATGATAATGGATTAATTTATCAAATCCCAGAGCCGTCGGATCAACCGCAAAATGTAATAAGCTTTGAAGGTCAATTGCTTTATGTTTTTTGAAATAATATAATCCTTCGAAATAAATTTAACAAGAGTACATAGAGACATATAGGTGTTACATATCTTATGTGTGAATAATCTATTAAGTAAAATTAAATTGAATATTACCGAGTTAATATTAATGTTAATCCACTATCTATCGTGCAATTTAATAATAACAAATTAATGAAAAATGTTCAATGTGCAGTGAATTTCGGCAACTTGTATTATTGATATACCTTATTTAATAGTTTTAAAAACTGATTTAAGAAATTTTGTAATGTCCTTATTTCAGTTATTTCACATGTTAATTGGATAAAAAAAAATTCTACATGCATATTATAGGCACCTAATCAGATCGATAGGTGAACCTATACATAAATAGTGAACAAAAACATCGCTACCGGTAAGATTCCGAATTTTGATTACTTTCTGCATTATTATGACAAATAATAATTAAACAAAACAATTTTTTTAACCAAAACAGAGTGATTTTTGCTGTGTTTTTAAAATATGAAGTGGTAGTTTTTGTGTAGTATATAACTACCTGTATTGTAGGTTTATGTATGTATAGTGTATACCTCTATGCAGATTTGGTGCTTACGTTATTTATAAAAATCACTTTGCTGTATTTCCCAGACATATAAGCTACCTATATACCAACATAGGTTTAATGGTTTAATGTAGGTTTACTGTATCCAAGCATTGTTGATTTAGAATGAACAACATACTTCGACTTCACAAAATCATTCATATTTCCTTTAGTTTAGGTAGGTATTTATCATTAAAAAATGAATATCTACCGATATCAGTTGTATAAGGATGAGTATTTATTTATATTTCCGAAGAGTCGATTCCATACCTGCCTGCCTTTTCATCAGATTGAATGAATAAACTCTCTATACAAACAACCCAAATGTGAATAGGTTATGTTATTTCTGCTGCCTAAAAGTCATTCATGTCTATAATAGTGGATAGTGGTTTTGCTGCAAGTTCAGTGAATTAATTGTGAATTACAGTGAATTAAAGAAATTTTAATCTGAGTCTGATATATTAACTTATTTCAATTCGTTTAATACGAACGTGAACAATACTTATACATACACTCAAAAAAAATACTATAAAATCAATAGGAAAATCGCTGTTTTCAATAGTTTTTTACTATTAAAATTGGTCAATGTGTTTTATCCCATTATTAACCATAGGTAGTCCCTATTAAATCAATGCTGTACTGGTCCCATTAATCTTCTAATTTTATCTTTTTAATTCAATAATGTGTACCATAGAAAAGTAATAACATCTCCTATTAACTTAAAAAGGCCCTACCATTGAACTTCTATGCTATCGACCCTTTGAAATAATTCTGTGTCAGGATTGATTCAATAGAGTGGAAGTATCAAAATAAAACTCTTATACATACCATTGTTTTTTTAAGATGAAAGAATTAAATGTATTGTTCTTTTTTTATGTTAGGAATAGGATACCCCATTGGATTAAGAAGACGGTCCTTTTGGAATAAAAGTATCCAAACGATTGTTTTAATAGGATGAAAGAATTAAATTTATAGTTTTTTTATTGTAAATAAAAGGATGTCCCATTGGATTAAGAAGACGGTCCTATTGGAATAAAAGTATCCAAACCATTGTAAGTTGAGTCCAAACATTTTATGAAACTTTGAAATTTGTAAAAAATTCCGTCATAAAATGTATAGAATGATTTAAGAAAGACTTGGCCCGACAACTATTGAGATGAGTTGTAGGGTAATTTGTTTTTTTTTAAAACTGTTCTTGGACCTTAGACCTGTTCTTGGACCTTTTCGGCATATACACTTACGGTAGGTCAAAGAAGAAGTGTTGAGTTATGGGAATCTACTATGCTGGGCTTCCACTTTTTGTCTTTTGATGTGACCATTGACGATTTCAGGAGGGCGTGCAGCAGCAAAAACGTGATGCAGTCTCGAGAATCTACAAAAAAATACATATGTATATTAATAATAATAATAATAATAATTTTAAATTGCAACCTGAATTGCACGGCACTAGTTAGAAGAAATAGAAGGATAGGAAAGAATTTTTGCTGGCAAATTTAATCCCACGGGTGACGTTCAGTTAAAACCGAGGGAATAAATACATGAATGCTACCTAGACTTGGGCTCGAACCCACACCTCAAAGTTAGCAGTCAAGCACTACATCCACTGCGCCATTGCCACCCGCAAATTAGATTCTTTCAGAAAAATAAATATTTGTTTTGATCTTTTTTTATAAATAGCTTCAAAAGTTATGGTACTTAGATATTATATGCGCAAACTTTGGAACCAGTTTGCAAGGAACTTACACATTCTATATATCATTGAATGAAACGCGGCGTGTTTATGTTGAGTTGGACAATGTGAATTGCTTGTAATGAACCGAAGTGTACATGTTAGTTTATGGTAAACCGAAACATCAATTTTATTCTGTAAAGTTTTTCTTACTTCGAGATCTAGAAAACAGATTTTTCTGTTTGTCTCCGTTTCAATTGCAAATTTGATGGTTTCAAATTGACTGTTTAAGACACTCAACGTACAATCTATTTTATCTTTTTCACAATCGAAAATACATCATCCACATATCGACACCAAGACCGCGGTAGTAATTTTTCATTTCTTAACCGGATTTCAAATGCCAACATAAACATAAACGATTCCGATCAAACATGTCGACGCTTTTCTCGCAAAATATTGAAAGAAATGAGGTTAAACGAGCCTCAGTGTGTTATGTGCCTGAAATAACAAACAAAATATCAAAAAAAAATAACACTCAATTAGTTTTTACAAATAATATAAAACTAAAAAATTTACTCGGGTCAACAAAAGACAAATTAGACAATATGAAAAAGTCAGGCATATATTATGATATGTATATGCAATCAAATGTGGCGACTGTGATGGTGTTTACTATGGTCAAACCAAAAAAACCATAGAAAAAAGATTTAAAGATCACAGTGCATACATCAAACAAAACAATAGCTAAAGTTCTTCCATCGCAGACCACGTCTTGAGACTTAACCACTTCAATATAAGTACAAGCTGTGTGAGTTTGAAGAAACAAGTAACAGATGAGAGAAAATTGGATGCGTATGGAAGCTATTTCATACTAAGAGATAGCAATTCCATCAATGCTGATAACGGCAATATATCATCGAACCTTTTTTCTCTCATCTGATTGCAAACTACCCAAGAAGAAGATACCAATTTGATCAGTTGTGATGCTGATGATGAACTGCATGCAGTCCGAAATGCATACAGGTACATGTTTTTGATCGTTCGTTCGTTTAATTTTTGTTGCCTTTCGTTTAATGGTCGTGAGGGTCACGGAAATCCGTACCGAATCTCCTTATGAATCCTAGGATCCAAATTTAGTAAATTGTTAAACGAAAATCTCCAGATTATAGAACATTCGCATACTAATAACGAATTTAGTCTCCAGGTTATTCACTAGCAAACGTTCAAATTTAGTACATGGAATTCCATCTTTAAGCCGTACACTAAACTCATGAATTCAATGAATTCCTAAATGCATCCCGCAGATCGAATACGCGTGTTGTGAAAAGAAGAACCAATCGAACATCAAGTTCAAATTTTTTTGTTTTTAGTTTTTTGTTTTTTGTTCTTACTTTTTTTTTGAAGTAATAACTTTAAAATGAAATGATTATTTTAAGTAGAGTTTTTTTTAGCATATCCTTTGTTGTTACTTAATACATATTTATGACACACAAATAAATGAAAAATACATAATTTATGAGAAGTCCTTTCCTATAAATTGCGTTCTATATACCAAGTCCCACGTGCATTTGTTGATGGAATCGCTTCTTAATTTTGCTTCTTTATTTTTGTGAGTTTCCTTGAATAAATTTATATCTTTCGTTACTTGAACTCATTTTTCTAAATATTTGTTTTTTTTTGACGCGAAATTAAATTGAAAATCCAAGAAAGTTTGACATTTATTTGACAACATCTTGATGGAAATTGTAGTAGATTCAAGGAAAGTGTGAGGAATTGTTAATGAGAAGGTTAAATATGTTATTAGTAGGATTCCGTTTAAGCTCCGCACTTTATTTTAACCTTGCACTTTACTAATAGTCGACATTAGTGTTTGGTTATTAGTAAGGCCTATTATCTTTTTTAACTATGTAGTTTAAATGATCATTAAAAGTTAAGTTAAGAAAACACGGAGACTTTACTTAAAGGACATGAATCAAACCTATAATTAAAAACAATGGGAACTTTTTTGCATGTAAATCTCATGGTTTTACACTTTTTAACATTTAAAACAATTTCATTGCACCATTCCCTAAACACTAATAAGTCTTCTAGCAAAAGTAAATAGTCGTCAGAAGTAAATTTAATACTTTTGCAAGCTGCCATCAGCATAAATAAGGACAGATGAATTTTTTATGATCGAAACCAAGTCATTTATAAATAAAATAAATAAAATTAGACCTAAATGGCTCCCTTAGGGACGTCAGAATTGACAACAAATTGATTCGAACACTCATTACGAAACACAACATTATAAATCCTATTTTTTTTTAAATATGATGAGATCCAATAATTTAGCTATAGGTCGATAATTCATTATTTAATTTTTAGATTACACATTTTAATTTTTCTTGTACACAGGTATAATGAACGCACTTTTCAAATTTGATTGAATTTAAGTGAGGGAAATTTAACTCGGAAGAAGAAAAATAAGAATCGTCGTCATGGCTTGTATCTTCGAAAGCTTGTTTGAAGAAATTTGCAAACATGTTTGCGATAACCTGAGGCTGATGACTAGTTGACGATGAATTTGACTTTATGTGTAGCCACTAGCTTTCTTTTACAATTTACAAATTTTCAGAAACTATCTGGATTAGATTTAAGATCACGTTCTATTTAGGAAATATAACTTTCATGTAAAAAGTTGTTTTAGAATTAAAAAAGTTTCACAATGTTCATCAGCTCTTGTCCTATTATAATATATTAGCCAGGCTTTATTTCTTTTATTTTTTAAGTTTTTAAGATGTAAATAAAACCATAAATTAGAGTTACTTCGAACTCGTGTAATTGTTTTGTAGAAACAGTTAAAAAGTGAATTATATAAAACTTTATCAGCCGAATTTATAAACGCATTATAGCGAGTGCATAAACCTATACAATTCTTATAATGCCTCTAAACACGAAAATCGTATTTATAAAACTTTGCAACGTTGAATAGTGGCATTATAAGCTGAACGCGTTTGAGGGTTGAATAGTGTCTGTATAGGGATATTTTAGTATCGAAATGTCACTTTGACTCACACACAACAATATAATACATAGATATTAGGGTAGCGCTTATTTTGGCAATGTTTGAATTTCTTTTTTATCCTCCCCTAAAAATGATTATTATGTACCTGTACAATGTACATACAAACACGTAATGTATTTTTTTTTTGGAGGGGCTAGCTTAGTAACACCGAAAAATAATTATACAGATTGAATCCCAGCCTTTTTTCACCTTAAAAGTAAAAAATAGAAATGTTTTTTTATTGGATACTACCTCTTCGAGGAATTAAATTCTTGCACACTTAATAGAACTTCAAATTGATGCCAAATTACTTAAAATGTGCCAAATTTGGAAATTTTTTATCACTTTTAGGAAAGGACTTAGAATTATTTTAGACATTGTGAACAAAAGAGCCACCTTAATAGATATATTTTCTTTTCAATAAAAACACCACCGTGTAGAGTGAAGAAAACACAAATCTTCTAATGAATCAATAAAAATGATTTTTGTATTCCAAAATATATTACTTTATTGACAAACAACACAAAAACCACACAAATAACAATAATCTGAATAATAATATTAGGAAAAAATAAAAGAATCCAATATGCTGCGCAACTGAATTGTTTTTTTTTTTATGAACAGCTGAGATTGGTTTGTCAGTTTTGGAAGTAAAACGTAATAGATTTCCTCTTTTTGGTACTTTATTTGACACAAGCGTATTATAACTATACAGGGTAGGAAAATCTTTTATAAATAATAATTTATGTTGCGTTGAATAGTGGCTACATAAATGCTTACGCATTAGATAACTATTCAGCCGTTTAGAGGTGTTTAGCGAATTCTAATAAATAAGGCTGTATATGTACAACGTACATATTATCATTAATTTTGCAACTAAAATATAATTTATTCCAGTCAATGGTACATAACAAATTAAAGAGTTCTACAAAATTACACTTACCTACTAAAATTAAATTCAAGTTTGTTAATAACGTTATGATAAGGAGAAGATAGGTTAGATAAGTTAAGTGCAATATCTAATGCGGGATGATGTCGATCTTCGTCTATTATAGTTAAACAGCGGAGGCTAATACTTCAGTTTCGGTATAGGAGAAAAATACTAAATCCATTGTTTTTCCTAAACGATTATTCACTCCATTGAACTGGCTCAATCCACATGAAGGAATACCATCTATTAATACAACGCGTATCACTTATTTGGGGTTAATTTTTTTATATCCGATTTCCACCGTGTAATCCGATTGGTTTCTTTTCGGAAAAGTTTGCTTAAAAAATCAATTAAGTCAAAGTTCAAAGTAAGCGAAGCCATTCAAGGTACTGTTGTTGAAAACTGTTTGCAAAAGACCAGAGTGAGTTATGAAAATAAAAAAACATTTCGGACCTTTACCAATATTTCTAAAAAGTTTTAAGTTTTACCGGAAAATTATAGAATTACCACATTGCGGAATTTTACAGCTACAGCCTTCCGAGAAATAAGCCGAAACGCGGCGAGACGTAAGTGTAAAAAGATATTTCCACAACCATATTGTAAAATATAACAAACAAAAACATAGACAAATAGAACAAGACAGTTACTATATACCTAGCCGGTTTTACTTAATGTTAACTTAATTGTAATATACAGGGTGTCCCGAAACTCAAAGTCAAGCGGGGACCGGGTGATAGGGTAACTTATACCTGTTCTGGAAAAAATAAGAAAAAAAATCCATCACGCTTGGGTAAGCAATAATAGCAATATTTAGAAAAATAGTGAAAATCGTTACCCTGGCCACATTTTTAGGTACTGTGGTCACAAATTTTCAAATTTTGACGTGTTTATTTTTTTACGTAACCCTAAATAACGGTGCTATTGATTGTAATCACAAATTCAAAAATAAATATTTTAAGTTTCGTAAGAAAAATAAAGTTTGGCTGAGTCATGGTTCAAACATTTTTTTTTAGCTAACTTTGACGCTTAATATCTTTAAAAAAATGTACTACACTACCCTCGGCAAGTTTTTTAAAAAATTGGCCCATTTTATCAAGATTTCAAAATGGTACAACACTTGCCACTTATTCATTCGTAAAAAATATTATCAACATTTAAACCATTTTCGAGCATTTAAAATTTTTACTAAAAAGTTGGAAAGTATGACTTTTTTCTGTATTATTGAAAACTTTAATCATAATGAAACAAAATAAAATATTTAAATTCATTTATTTTATCTATAAAATTAAATCAAATGTTCGAATTGTTTGCCCTCGGCAAGAATACAGGCTCTGCAGCGCCGCAGGAAAGATCTTTTTAGCAGACGTCCGAAACTCCTTTCATTTATCTCTTCTCCAATATTTTCGATAGGTTTGAAATATACTTTTTCTTTTATGCAGCCCCAGTAAAAAAAATCGAGTGGGTTAAGGTCCGGAGAACGAGGAGGCCACAAAATTGTTCCAAGCCGACCAATCCACCTATCGGGATACTCAATATTGAGATAATCACGTACACGACGTGCATAATGAGCTGGGCAGCCATCTTGTTGAAACCACATGTTTCGGTAGGTGTTAAGTGGTACATCTTCTAATAAATTTGTCAAATCGTTTTGTAAAAAATGCAGATAGTTGTCGCCATTTAAATTTTCAGGCAGCTCAAATGGTCCAATTATTTGTCCATTTAATATTCCGGTCCACATATTAACTTTGAATTGATATTGACAACGGTCCTCACGTATTAAATGTGGATTTTCTCTGTGCCACTCATGTAAGTTATGCATATTCAGATAACCATCTTTTTTAAATGTGGATTCGTCTGTCCATAAAATATGATTAAGAAATTGCGGGTCTTCATTATTTTTCTCCAACATTGTTCTGCAAAAATCGACTCTCCCGCCGGCGGCACCCGTCGCCCGACTACTAGGCAATCGTCCTTGCGAGTATGATAAGTGTGCGTAGATGAACACACGATGGCCTGGGTAACGCGTCAAATTTGGGTACCTTTCGCGATACAATCTGGCGGCGGCAGAGGCATTACGACGACATTCACCGTAGATAATATGCATGTTCGCATATTCTTGGGGTGTGTACAAATACGGCATTTCGCGAAGGTTTTTATTACCAATTACCAAATAATATCTAACACAATTTCCACAACACTTTCAAATTCAGGTAACACAAAAGCTCACGATTACGAGAAGTTCGATTAAAAGCAAGAACGTATAACGGAACGAACGTAGATCGTAGCGTTCCGAACGAAGATCGTAGCGTACGATATGTAATGTAGACCTGTCTCACTCTAATTTATGGCAAATATTGTTTTATTCTAGTTCCTCTTTTTATCTTACATAGTACACTACCGTAAAACCGATGTATGAGTACAAAAAAGCATTATTTACGTAAAAGTGTTGAAGTGAACCGAAGTCATTTTTTCAAATAAAAAAGCAATAATATTTTGTACGAATGAATAAGTGGCAAGTGTTGTACCATTTTGAAATCTTGATAAAATGGGCCAATTTTTTAAAAAACTTGCCGAGGGTAGTGTAGTACATTTTTTTAAAGATATTAAGCGTCAAAGTTAGCTAAAAAAAAATGTTTGAACCATGACTCAGCCAAACTTTATTTTTCTTATGAAACTTAAAATATTTATTTTTGAATTTGTGATTACAATCAATAGCACCGTTATTTAGGGTTACGTAAAAAAAATAAACACGTCAAAATTTGAAAATTTGTGACCACAGTACCTAAAAATGTGGCCAGGGTAACGATTTTCACTATTTTTCTAAATATTGCTATTATTGCTTACCCAAGCGTGATGGATTTTTTTTCTTATTTTTTCCAGAACAGGTATAAGTTACCCTATCACCCGGTCCCCGCTTGACTTTGAGTTTCGGGACACCCTGTATGTATGTACCTAACTACATATTTGTAATTAAAAGTTATTATCATCACATTTAATTCAAGTGGTTTAGAATTTTAAAGGTTTTATATGAATTTATTATGTTATTGGAGAAGAATGTAAAAAAGAATATGAAATTAAACAACTTACCAACCAAATTTTATAACTATACCTATGCTTCCTGATCTGTTACGTAAATATGAATTCATGCAAAACTAAATTAAAAAACAAGAGTTAGTAGGCAGGTACTTACTTTACAAAAAGCTTGAGCGTGTAGGTAAGATCAGAAAGAGGGCGTATGGAGGTCTATTTCCACCCCTGGTAGGGGACCCCTTTTTTTTATTGAAAACTGTTGTAGATTGGCAATTGGCACTGCAATTTATATAACCTATTTAAATTATGATGTTGAAGTGGACTTTTTTGGTCAAATTGTTTCGGATGCAAATAAAAATAAATTATTTCATCTTCCCCAACGTTTCGTCGATTTTCGCGACTTCTTCAGGGGTTTTATCTTTAATGTATATTATTTAAATTTATTGTTATTACAATTTGGGTTTTTAAACTTAATATTTAAACTTACTTATAAATGTTTTTGGTTTGGTTAACAATTGATACACATTGATACATAAATAAGCACAGAAAACAATACTAAATAAATTAAAACACTGAGACTAGACAGACTTCAAAAACGAATAAAATTTTATCACAGTATTGTTTCGGTTTGTTTTAAGTTTTTATGGCTAGAGCGTAGCTTACGATGGTGTTTTTCCTGTCTTCTTGGGTATTCATCGTTCTCTTTAGGTTTTGTGTTGTTGTATTCGTAAGCTTTCTAAAGTGTATCTTGCGTTGGCTCTCTTTTCTTTGTCTGGTATTTATGTGTTTTCAAAATTAGGTGTATGACGTATGTCCACTTTCAAGCATGTGTTGTGAAAGCCCTGTTGCTTCTTTTCCTTTTTTGACGTCCTCTTTGTGTTCAGCTATTCTCTTACCTAAAGCTCTTTACGTCGTCGTACACGACGTTGTGTTGTTGTTCCATTGCAATCGGAGTTTTGTTGTTGGTTTGCTTTATGTGCTTATGATGCGTTATTATTTTGTATTGATTTATGTAAGTTTTTACTCTCAGTGAGGTTTGGTATATATTGTAATTTGTAAACCATGATATTTGGTGTTGCCGTCTTTAGGAGTTTTGGTTTTTTTGTTGTTTGAATTATGTTGTTCTATTTTCTTATTTATTAAATTGAGAATAAGAAATTTGGGAAAGTTATTCATTGCAATAATGTTTTTGTAATTTGTATGTTTTTTTCTTGAAAACGTGGATCACATATCTCTAAAACTTTATGAATAAAGTCATATGCCGTGTTAACTTTCTGTGTGTGGGGTTGTGTAGAAAGATAGTTAATCATCTTTCCAAATGATGTGGGTTTTGAGTATCAGTCAAACACAATTTTGTTTTCTATTTTATGAAGTCGAACATCCAAATACGGTAGGCTATTGTTTTCTTCAATTTCTATTGTGAATTTTATTTTTGTGTGATATTTGTTGAGTGTTTCTAAAATTGTTGTTTTGTCACGTTCTTTTATAATGCCAAAGATATCATCAACATATTTAGATATAGACTTTATTTTAATGTTTTGTGTCTCCAATTCATTTGTTACGTTGTTGAGAAGGTCATCCAGGATGATGTCAGCTATTGTCTGTCTTGTCTCAATGTTTTAAATTATTTAGTATTGTTTTCTATGTTGATTTATTAAAATGTGTATCAGTTGTTAATTTATTTAAAAAAAGAACCAAAGACATTTATAAGTAAGATTAAATATTAAGTTTAAAAATCCAAATTGTGATAACAATAATTTCAAATAATATACATTAAAGATAAAACCCTTGAAGAAGTCACGAAAATCGACGAAACGTTGGGAAAGATGAAATAATTTGTTTTTATTTGCATCCGAAACAATTTGACCAAAAAAGACCAAAAAAGACAAAAAAATCCAACGGGATTTTAGATGAGCTCCTTAACTGTTTCCAAGTTGCTGCTATCAATAGTGTTCGGTGGACAGATGTTTGTTTGTTGAAAGTGTCTTCCTTGTTAATGCCTGCCCTGAACACTATCTGCTACAGAACGAAATTGAAGAAATGACATGATATTACATCACCTTGCATGTTTGGAGGCGGATTTGGTAAAGTATCGAATAGAAGATAAAAGAGTACAGTCGTCGGGTATGCTTTCTTCTACCGATATACGTCGCTGATAATTTTATGCATGCACATTGCACATTCGCTGGTAATCCATCAAAACCGGGGGTTTTTTATCTAATTTTAGCTCATCTATATTACATGGTGATACAACCTTCAGTAGCTGGAAATAATATTCTAAGTAACTTAGAACCTGCGTTCCAGTCTTAAGACCAGCGGCAAAATGATTACTTATATGTGTTAAAACTTCCTGATATTGTTTCGGTCGCGAACTAGGAGGCAGCATACATCATCATACAATATTGGTCTTTCCTCTATGGTGACTGGTATAGCGTGCAGTGGTTTAGACTACCTCTTTGCTTATGTCGTGATACTGGGAGCACTTATTGCTGTCGTCTGTAAGTGTATAGCAGGGAAGTTCTCAATCAGGTGCTCCTGCAGACTCTGGATAATCCAGGTGTGATAAAGCACCTTATTTCGAAATACTTCTTTTTTTTCGTGAAACAGACGAGCTCTTATTTTCGGCGAACTAAAATTATAGGCAACGTTGAAATTTGACCATCGAAATGTATGCACTTCTTATGTTGAATACGTGTCTTGAGTCTATTAGTTCATGGTCGATTTAGTTGAATAATTTTTAATATTTTTAAAGGTTTTGTATTTGATAATTACCTCAAATCTAAACATTTTTAACTTTTCAATAAAGTCTTTTAAAATTGCATGGTAGGTCAATCTTAAACTTGACTTTATTATTCTATCAAAGCTGTTGACTTTTTTTTGCTGAAAGTTACAAATAAATGACTAACGATTGAATTCATTCGATTCAGCATTTAAAAATAAAAGGCAAAAATACCTCACTTGACCTAGTTGATTTTTTCATTCATTCGCACCCCCTCTGATTTCGTACCGTTCGCCCCTCCCCGTAAAATCGAAAAATTATTTTTGTATTTGGAGACTCATAACATCATTTCCAGTATCAAATTAAGTTATATCCAAATTTTCCCTAATGCCACTGGGGCTTTTGTCAGAAGTCCTTAAATCATGACATCATATTAAAAATTTCGTAAAAAGTGTTTCCATCACAAATTGAGTGGTCCATTTTATTCAGCGTTAAAAAATACAAGGAAACGATACCCCACTCGACCTAGTTCCAAAGGCTGAGTTTTTCATTAATTCGTACCCACTCTCCTTTCCTACTCTTAATTTTATTGTATATACGCGTTCTTATAAACATTCCCGAAATTCTTAATAATAAGCTGACATATTAAAAATAATAGAAGAATTATAAAGAATTCAATTAAACGTTTTTCAAAGTGGAATTAAATTGTGCTTCACTTACAATATTTGTAATCGTATAAAACTAATAATGCAGTCAACTCTCAATTATCCGGCAATTGATTGGTTGATTGATTCACAGTTTTGTTCATTATCTGTAACTTTTATTGGGTTCTTTAGACTTTAGAGGTTATAAATAATAGGCGTGTTTTTTTTGCAAGCCCGGGGGGAATTGGTTGAAAAAAAACGTCAACGGGGATTAGAGATGCCATCACAGAAACAAAATGGAGTTTTCACACAAACTATCGATAACAAGTATGTAATTCACGCCGGTAATAAAGTTTTTCGGGGCGCTTAAGTTAAGCCCCGAGAATTCTCTGGGATTAGCTAAGCCCGCAGAGGATTAGTTGTTGTTGCATTTTACATGTACATTTTTTATCACCGACGTCGTTTTTTCATCTAATTCCCCCCGGGCTTGCAAAAAAACACGCCTAATAGTATATTAATAAAATCGACGAGACGCTTCGATGAAAGAAACGCATATCACTCTTACGCCCATATTATTCATTCGATACATCCATATTGAAACTTAAATCCGGATGTATTAACATTGAATTTGTATACTTTACATCTGGATTTAAGTTTTAATCTGGATGTATCGAGTGAATAATATGGGCGTTAAAGATGAAGACAATTCTTTCATTATCAAATTTTAAAATTATGCATTCACTTAAATTTTTAGTAGGTATAGCGGCGAATTAATAAATATTTTAGTTTAATGCGGGAATATAAATTTCTAGATTTAACTTTAAAAGATTTTAATAGATTTTTGAAAGTAGATGTTAGTGCCGGTTCGGTTTTCATACAGTATGAGCCAATTATTAATATAGGATATTCTTTTATAATGTACGGAGGTTTTGGGGGTGTTTCAGTGTATATTTTGTCAATTTACTAACAAAGCTGAGAAATGGTTAACAATTGGACATCCAAATAGTAGAACACGATTAAATGCATTTCGGAGTCTGCTATGAATACAACAAAGAAATCCGTAATAAGATTAAAAAAAATCAAATAACGGCCAAATAATTTTCAACTCTAATTAACACAATGTACGAGTGAGTTTGATTTACGATATTCATATAATATACATGTAATATTTGAAAGTCTACCTAATCTCCCACAACTAGTTTTCATTTATTTATTTTTTTGTACTTGCAGCTGTATTGGAAATTCACGAAGAGGTACTTTTATAACAAAAAATTCAAATTTATTTGGTAATCTTTGCCATCATAGAAAAGAACCATTATAATTACTTTAATTACCATTACTTCGGCTCATGCTACATTTGAAGTTTCCATTTCCTTGAACTTTTGAATCCAGACAAAATCACGATTTTGTGTGGTTTATGAGGCCCGCTAGTACTAAGGATCTGAAGGTTGTGGGATCGAATCCCAGCCACTGCAACATAAAAACAAAAATGCTATGTTCACGAGAACTGCCTCTCGGGAGCACTTTTGTACCTATACTTACTTATGTGATAATAAAGAACACCCCATAAATTAAATTTGGTAGGTACCTTATACCTACCCGTAAATGAATCACCAATGACAAAGGCATAGTTGGAAAAATAAAATTTATTCAGAAGAAAAACAATTTTAAATCAGTTTTTTTCAGTGTACATTTTGTATCCTAAAACATAATAGCGCTTATCTTATGCTTAATTCATGTTTTACTAAACTGCAGTTTAGTTTGGATCAATGAAAATAGGTATGTTCTATCTATAACCAAATTATATTTTGTAGGTAGGTATTACCTGATCAAAATAGAAGTTTACTGAAGGCAAATCACATAAAAATTAAAATAAATATCATAAAATTTAATAAACCCTAGTTTAATTAAGCAACAGTTCAAAAATACTATGTATGGATACCTACGGCTTATTATTATTTAAACAGCTTAGTTCAATTATTAATTTCTTTTTATTATACGGTGATAAACCGACTCCTCCGCCGCGCCGCACTATGGGACCAAACGATCAAATCCATCTCAAAAATGGTTTTGACGAATTTCGTAATTTCAAAAATCTAGTTATGGGTTTACATACTACAAAAAGGGTTCTTTGCGACACAATATTTTATTTTTACATTAATTTTGTTTTAGGTACTTAAAATGACCCTTAAAAATGACATTTCGATATTTTATATTTTTCGAATTATAAGAAGTGAGAGTTTAAAGTCAATTCTTACCTAAGTTTCTGAATTAACATTATACATTTTTGAAAAGCCCATATTCTCTTCTTTTTTTATTTAATTTTGAAAATCATGAAAATTGAAAACTAATAAACAAAACTGATAGCAATATAAAAAAATGCGACGAGAAATAAGAAAATAATAATTTTCATAATTTCAGTTATAAAAAATTTAATTTAAGAAATATCTGCGCTTTCAAAGAATTTAAAAGATGAGAAAGGAATAAGAAAAATATTAAAAACAAATAAAGGGGGAGTGGAAGTAGGGTAGGAAGTGGGCGAAAAAAAAATACCCATGCCATGAATTAAGTTTAGAAAAGCTAAATTAAAAATGTTCGGCTTCCTAAGCACTTAAAATAATAAAATAACTCAAATTAAAAAAATGGGCGAATTTAACTACTTTAAAATTTTTTCGCCGGTAAAATAAATAGAGTGTAAAAATTTCATCGAAATCGACGGAATAGTTTTTGCTTAAGCAAGTCTTACACATATAGATTAAACAAAATCTACACCTTTGGTGTTTTATATTATTTAAAAAAAAAGAAAATAATATATTTCAAATTCAAAAGTTTTACTAATTTAAATGCCTGTTATTCAAGTATAAGTGTGCAAAATTTCAGCAAAAAATATTGATAAACAAAGAAGTTATGGATTTTTGAGATGGTTTGGACCATTTGGTCCCATAGTGCGCCGCCAGGCTTCATTTAGTCCGGGAGGCGACCATCGGATCACGGGATTACGAAAATGATGGGTACCAATCGATAGTACTTATGAAAACATTCACAAGACCACTGATCGGGCAAACTTTTTCAGGGAAGTTTTGGCTGGACAGGGTCACTTCCGGTACCGATTTTTGATGAGTACCTACTTTTTCAGGGAAGTTTTGGCTGGACAGGGTCACTTCCGGTACCGATTTTTGATGAGTACCTATCTCATGGGGATTTTGAAAACATTTATTGCCAATAGGAAGAGTTTTGCATGCAGATTTTAAAAGTATTGGTCGAGCGAAAAATATCAGGGAATAAATGCTTGCCCGACAATCTCAAAAAACCGTTTTTTTTTTATGAGAACCTATCTCATCGAGATTATGGGTAATATGGGTATCAAACGAACAAAAATTTTTTTAGGAAATAACCTGCCGCCCGACCAATTTGAATACAAAAATTGATTGTTTTTTCTTTTAACTTTAGAAGTCAAATCAATATCACTATGGTTGTCAAATAAATATAAAATAACTATTTTATAACAATTATTAAAAGTGTAAATTACTTATGTTTTTTGTGTTTTGGTACTTCAAGCACTCGAACCTAATAAAGAACTTGATATTAAGCCATAAACATTAAAGCACCCACCCAAAACTCTATCTTTGTAGTAATTTTTAAATCAAAATAAAATACAGAAACAGCTACTTATTCAAAATATTTAATGAGTTCATTTTGCTTCGTAAATAAATTTAATAATTTTTTCAAACATAACAGTAAATGATATAACAATATATTTATGCAGTATATACATATGTATTTATCTTACACAAAATCAACAAAAAAACATCATATACAGATAACAAATTTTTACATTTATAAATTTTTTGTTAAAAACACAGTCGAAATGAACATTCAATGCCACTATTTTTGTTTGATTTTAAGCCTCCTAGACACGAAAATCACTTTGAAAAAAAATTAAAATGGATAGATTTTCGAGATATGAATTTTTGAACTTTTTATGTGTTGTGTTCGAAAGCAGCTTTTAAATTTAACCCATAATTGGGTTACGAAAAACTAATCTGTTTGCAGATGTGTTCCATTGAACAAAATTGCCAATGAAGATCACATACATTTTTTCTGATGAAATTTCGTAATTTCAAAAATCTAGTTATGGGTTTACATACTACAAAAAGGGTTCTTTGCGACACAATATTTTATTTTTACATTAATTTTGTTTTAGGTACTTAAAATGACCCTTAAAAATGACATTTCGATATTTTATATTTTTCGAATTATAAGAAGTGAGAGTTTAAAGTCAATTCTTACCTAAGTTTCTGAATTAACATTATACATTTTTGAAAAGCCCATATTCTCTTCTTTTTTTATTTAATTTTGAAAATCATGAAAATTGAAAACTAATAAACAAAACTGATAGCAATATAAAAAAATGCGACGAGAAATAAGAAAATAATAATTTTCATAATTTCAGTTATAAAAAATTTAATTTAAGAAATATCTGCGCTTTCAAAGAATTTAAAAGATGAGAAAGGAATAAGAAAAATATTAAAAACAAATAAAGGGGGAGTGGAAGTAGGGTAGGAAGTGGGCGAAAAAAAAATACCCATGCCATGAATTAAGTTTAGAAAAGCTAAATTAAAAATGTTCGGCTTCCTAAGCACTTAAAATAATAAAATAACTCAAATTAAAAAAATGGGCGAATTTAACTACTTTAAAATTTTTTCGCCGGTAAAATAAATAGAGTGTAAAAATTTCATCGAAATCGACGGAATAGTTTTTGCTTAAGCAAGTCTTACACATATAGATTAAACAAAATCTACACCTTTGGTGTTTTATATTATTTAAAAAAAAAGAAAATAATATATTTCAAATTCAAAAGTTTTACTAATTTAAATGCCTGTTATTCAAGTATAAGTGTGCAAAATTTCAGCAAAAAATATTGATAAACAAAGAAGTTATGGATTTTTGAGATGGTTTGGACCATTTGGTCCCATAGTGCGCCGCCAGGCTTCATTTAGTCCGGGAGGCGACCATCGGATCACGGGATTACGAAAATGATGGGTACCAATCGATAGTACTTATGAAAACATTCACAAGACCACTGATCGGGCAAACTTTTTCAGGGAAGTTTTGGCTGGACAGGGTCACTTCCGGTACCGATTTTTGATGAGTACCTACTTTTTCAGGGAAGTTTTGGCTGGACAGGGTCACTTCCGGTACCGATTTTTGATGAGTACCTATCTCATGGGGATTTTGAAAACATTTATTGCCAATAGGAAGAGTTTTGCATGCAGATTCTAAAAGTATTGGTCGAGCGAAAAATATCAGGGAATAAATGCTTGCCCGACAATCTCAAAAAACCGTTTTTTTTTTATGAGAACCTATCTCATCGAGATTATGGGTAATATGGGTATCAAACGAACAAAAATTTTTTTAGGAAATAACCTGCCGCCCGACCAATTTGAATACAAAAATTGATTGTTTTTTCTTTTAACTTTAGAAGTCAAATCAATATCACTATGGTTGTCAAATAAATATAAAATAACTATTTTATAACAATTATTAAAAGTGTAAATTACTTATGTTTTTTGTGTTTTGGTACTTCAAGCACTCGAACCTAATAAAGAACTTGATATTAAGCCATAAACATTAAAGCACCCACCCAAAACTCTATCTTTGTAGTAATTTTTAAATCAAAATAAAATACAGAAACAGCTACTTATTCAAAATATTTAATGAGTTCATTTTGCTTCGTAAATAAATTTAATAATTTTTTCAAACATAACAGTAAATGATATAACAATATATTTATGCAGTATATACATATGTATTTATCTTACACAAAATCAACAAAAAAACATCATATACAGATAACAAATTTTTACATTTATAAATTTTTTGTTAAAAACACAGTCGAAATGAACATTCAATGCCACTATTTTTGTTTGATTTTAAGCCTCCTAGACACGAAAATCACTTTGAAAAAAAATTAAAATGGATAGATTTTCGAGATATGAATTTTTGAACTTTTTATGTGTTGTGTTCGAAAGCAGCTTTTAAATTTAACCCATAATTGGGTTACGAAAAACTAATCTGTTTGCAGATGTGTTCCATTGAACAAAATTGCCAATGAAGATCACATACATTTTTTCTGATAAGTTGAGGTGTTTGAAAGATATAGACTAAAATATCGAAAAAAAACGTAATTTTGGAACAAAAAAATGAGAACATAAAATTTATTATTTTAACTTCATTGGCAACTCAATTGGCAATTTAATAATGTTCAATGGAACACATTTGCAAACAGTAAGTTAGTTTTAGTAAGCCAATTTATGGATTAAATTTAAAAGCTGCTTTAGAACACAACACATAGAAAGTTCAAAAATTCATATCTCGAAAATCTATCCATTCTAATTTTTTTCAAAGTAATTTTCGTGTCTAGGAGACTTAAAAGAAAACAAAAATAGTGGCATTGAATGTTCATTTCGACTGTGTTTGTAACAAAAAATTTATAAATGTAAAAATTTGTTATCTGTATATTATTTTTTTTAACTCTTACGATCATAAGCTAATTAGCTTAGAGTTGGGTTCGAGTACTTGAAAATACCAAAACAACAAAATACCAAAACACAAAAACATAAGTAATTTACACTTTTAATAAGTTATAAAATAGTTTTTTTTTGAAAAATCCAGTTTTTAGTGCAAAAAGAATCATAATAAATGCCAAACAAATAGTTTAAAAAAGTGTTGATGACTGAACTTATTTAATCTTTATAAAGGTCAAAGCAGGCTATCGTTCTATACTAATTTTATATTTATTTGACAACGATAGTGACATTTTTTCACTTTTAAAGTTAAAAAAAAAAAGAAAAAAATCAATTTTTGTCTTTGAAGTGGTCGGGCAGCAGGTTATTCCCTAAAAAAGTTTGCCCGACCACTGGTTTTATAGAGAGGGCAATCTTACCTTTCGTTTGATACGTATATTACCAGAGTTGGGAAAAAATAATTACACAAAAATTCAATTACAATTACTTGTAATTGAAATCTCCAAACACTTTTTCAATTACTTTTAAATAGTCCATTGAAATTTACATTGACCTTGCATTTAAAATAGGATAACTTTTTTTAATGTGAGGAGTGCATCAGTGTGAGTATACGAAATCGTTTTCGGGGCTGAAACCTCCCAATTTTGCCGCTATCTTGAAAAAGGGATAGAAGGCCCCTTTTCACAATATATTGAGAAATACAGGTCTGACAAAAAAATTTGTAGACTATTTTTGTAGAGAATTTAATTCTTTACAATTTTGGTTAAGAGACTTTTTACCGTTGAATTGAAAATAAAAAAGATATAGCCAATAATCGACGAACATTTTCAAAAAAATTATTTTAAAGGGTTATAACTTTTTTTCTAGCAGTTTTATTGAAAAAACACTCAGTAGATCATTTTTTTGCGAAAAATTTGGTATACCCAGTTTTTAAATTCTATCATTCTACTATGGGTTCACATCAAGAACTAACAATTTTTTTATTGTTTTTTTTTATACAGGGTGATCGGTTAAGGTGCACCAAAAAGCTACAGCAAGTAGGTTGGGTTAAGACAAGAAAAAAATCGTACGGGAGGGAGGGTCTATTTGCCCCCGTTTAGACTCAAAACAGAAAAAAAATTATATAAACACAATGGTTAAACAATGGAAAAACGTCAATTACTTGCAATACAATTACATTAATGTAATTGAAAACAAAAGTAATCATCAAAAAACCAGTAATGATTACTTTTTCATTAATCATTTCACAAAAATGTATCTAATCAAATAATATTTTTTTCAATTACATTTTACATGATATTGCACAAATGATTTCCGGGGAGAGTACGATAACTATGGTGCCAAGAATTGATAACGGTTTTTTGTAGAGGGGTCAAAAACAATCATTTTTTATTATGGGAGTGGGGGGTCTATCTCGCCCCGTTTAGGAGGTAGGGGCAATCTAAAAAAAAATGACTTAAATTGAAAAAAAAAATTATTAAGAACCAACAGCAACACTTACTATACTGATTTTGAAAGAGTAATAAATAATAATAAAAAATGCTTGTATTTTACCCCTCTACAAAAAACCGTTATCAATTCTTGGCTCCATAGTTATCGTACTCGTGCCTGATTTCCTGAAGTGTTAAGTCCTTCATAGTGTTTTGTTCTAAACTAATCAATATATATATTATTCGCCTTTATCAGGTTTTTAAATTTGCATTCTTCTTTTAAATAATACCTAATTGAAAACAATTAAATTAATAATAATTATATAAGAAATTTACTCGTTGCGTTTTTTCAATTCCTATAATAATGCGAATTCCATAAAATTCTAGTGTTATAGCTTTTGTGTTTTTAATTAATCAAAACTTTGTCAATTAGATCATAATCTTAAATAGAACATTTACTTATTCAATTTTAAGTAACTCACTATTAAAATACCATTTATTTATATCCATTGTTTGTGTCTATATATGTATATTAAAATGTTAATGATCGCTTGTTCCTAATATCAAATCTCCGAAACTTCTTCAGGTTTCTTTGAAATTTTGTTCTTACAAAACACCGTCATCTATTGTTGGATATAAAAGCAACACCCGCTATACTGAGATCTTAGCAATCTCGTTACATAAACAGGATTCCTCAAAAATCTTCTTAAGCTTTCTATCAAAATTCTGAAAACAAATTTTGAATTGGCTTGCTCAAACTTTACCTAGGTATTTATATAAGGTGAAAGCGGTAAAAAAATTAGATCTTTAAAATTTATTCTTTTTAATTAACTTTTAATGAATGGATTTATGCATTTATATTTCCAACATCTTTATTTTAAGTAAGGGTTAAGTAAAAACAACAAAACAATCCTTTTATTTGAGGTTATATTTATTGTGTAGGAAATCTCTTATAAGGGATTGATATTTTTTAGCTTTATATTATTTTCACATTTAGCTATTTACCCTATGAAGGCAAAATATAACGTCCAATTTTAAAATTTCTTTTTGTATGTAAAAATTTATAGAATAAAATTGGGTAGAAGCAAAAAATATTAATTTTGAAATAAGACTTAAAAAAGTTGCTATACTATTGGAAAACTTTAAATTTCTGCTATTTTTGTAGGCAAGAAAAACTGTTCAAATAAGCAAGCTGTCAGTTTTTTCACATTTAACTTGAAATTGCTATGTGCAGATAAACTTTCATCCTTTCTTAACATACAGTTAATATTATAATTGTGAAGTACGTTTCCGCCATGTTTAAACGCCTGGACTTATTAGGGTATAAGATACTATATTTCATGAGGAAAGGTTACAGCTATAAGAATATAATAAAATTTCGACTCATGAATAACTCATGTCGATTATAAAATCAACAATATTTAAGGACATTTCATTATTTTATTTTAAGGCACTTACCTACCAAATTGCTTTTTTGTTTTTGAACCGCAACAATTTTGCTGCGGATACAAAAGAAAAATAAATGTACATATACCTACAGAGAAAATTTTCTAGATTCTAGAGTTCCAAATATAAAATAAGCTGGCTGATTCAGTAATTTAGGTGCCCAGCAAAAAACAGTTATATTATTTGTTCATATTTTATTTTATAAATTTCCTACGATACTTGGGTTAAGTTAATTAACAAAAACTTGCAACGAATTACAGCCCAAGGAATCAATTACCTTAAATGTAATTAATATAGTGCTTTCCTTCAAGAACTTGCAAAAATCAATTAGGTACTATGTATTTTCAATTACATGTAATTATTAATTGAATTTTTTCAATTACAATTACAAGTAAAGGGAATTGATGTTTTTTTTAATGACAATTACGTGTAATTGTAATGGAAAGAGTTCAATTACTAATTACTTGTATAATTGAAATGAAAGTTGAAATAAATTACAAAAAGTACTTAATCATTATTTCCAAACTCTACATATTATCCATAATCCCGATGAGATAGGTTCTCATCAAAAAAACGGTTTTTTGAGATGGTCGGGCAAGCATTTATTCCCTGATTTTTGTCGCCTGACCTATACTTTTAGAATCTGCGTCCAACTTTATTTTACCTTTATACATTTTACTTTAAAATTTTTTATCACGTTACTATAATTCTAATTTTTAGCATGTAAACAAACTTCACTGAACCAAAATCATGTACCTGATTTTCATGAAAAATTTCCTACTTTTAATGCACACATACTTAAAAATTGAGCCAAACATCGCGTTCATACGATTTAGGTAAAGTTGCATGAATTGATTCCTACGAGTATGAACGAGTCATGAGGCTCATGAATTATTCATAAAATTTATGTATCTGATGTTCATAAATCCAATGTTTGTATACTTAAGTTATATGAATGAATTTCATTTAAAGTGAATTTTCTGTAGGTACTATACATACAAATTATGAATATGTCCATGTATGCTATGAAAATTTTACCTAAAGCATATGATCTCAGCCATTTATTTTATGTTTTATTTCATAAAAAAATATGAATCGTTCATTATTTTTATGAATTTTTCATAAAATTTATGAATTCAAATCATGAAACCTATAATTCTGTCCTTAGATAATATGAGTGCATTCCTTAACCCTTCGTAGCCCAAGATCATAAAAAATTGATATTTTTTTGAGAAACGGCAGTTTTCGGAAAATAAAAAACACGTATTTTTCAGAAACTAAAAAAAAAGCATTTTTAAAGGATTTATTACACATTTAAAGGATTTTGACATTACCGTAACATTGGGTATGTTTTCATGCATGCACGTAAAAGTGTGCATTGATAACAATAAAATGAACATAATATGTAGATACTTACTAATTAACTACAATTTTTCACACTCTTTGTATTTTTTTTATAATATTTGAAATTCCACGAGCTCATTCTAGTCCACCACTAATTGCTTACTAAAAAATTCAAACTGACGAAAGTCCAAAGATACGCATACTATGATTTTCCCTGGATACTTAGTTTGTTCAATATTATATTACAGTAATGTCACATCGATTCAAATGTACTAAATATACTCATAACTTATTTTAGAGGGAGTTTTTTGGTTTGTTACAGAATTGTCACACGAGGCTATAAAGAGTTAAAACTATGTATAGCTTTCATGAAAAATATGAATGGTTCATTATTTTTATGAATACCTTTTCATAAAACGCATGAATTTTTCTTAAAATCAATTCATAAAATATATAATTCTTCAATCTTCGTTAGTGGTTTATAACTTAAACCTATATGGACTTCCTGCAAATGAAAAACTGCAAATTAAATGAAAATAAATGAGCTAGTGAAATTGCAAAATACATACCTACCTCAATTTAAAAGTTCGAGTGATCTCCGCTCCAAAGATTGTGTTTCGCGCAGGTACGACAGTTGGACTCATCAGCAGATGCTGTCGTACCTTAAAGACGCGAATTATGGTCGATGCTTACCGATTCTTATAAAACTCGCAGCATGAATACACTGTGAATTCTATATTTCTAAGAGAATGATTTTTACATAAAATTCATCAAAAAACAGTAATAAATTTCATGATCATGATCTCGATTCTTAAAATAAATTTTATCAAAGAATTCTTTCAAAGACCAGTGATCATAATTTTCATAATTGGTTCATGCTCTTGCCGATTTCATTTGTATTTTAAATTCATAGAACCAAGGAATAAATGTATTAAATTTATGAACTTATACATGAAGACTTAAAAAATCTAGGTTCATGATTCATAAATTATAGGAATAGACATTAATCTCATGAATTGATACATGCAACCAGGTTTATAAGAACCATCCATAAAACTTAGGATTGTATTCTATTGTATTTCTATGTATTTTTCATAAAAATGTACAATTTTCAGAGCATGACCGTTCATGCTCGTATGAATAAAATCATGAAAACTATGATCAGTGATTTTAAACGAAATTCTTCCATAGAAATTTTTTTAGGAATGGAGATTCATAAAAACAACACCAGTTCATGAAATTTATCACCGTTTTTTCATGAATTTTCGGAGAAAATCTGCTATCTATCTATTAGCTCTAAGATCGTCGTTCATAGATTTTATGTACAAAATTATTTTCAGTGTTGCCATGCATTTATAATGGAAACTAATATTTTAGAACTGCTTTGTTTGCATATGTGTTAGGTATTTATATGTGGTGTGAAGAGAATTCGGCTAGACCTATATGAACAAAAACGTGGTAATCAACGATAAAACATTCAAAAATGTTAACACTGTTTTACGTGTTTTGGCATTGTTCCCGTGACAGCAGAAACTCCAGAAAAATCATTTTCGACCTTAAGGTACCTTAGGAATTTAATGGGTCACGAGCGCCTGAATGATCTTGCTTCTCTAAATAAACATACCAACATACAACTTATTGAAGAAGAAATTCTTGGTGAATTCTTTCTTAAAAACATATATAAAACTTTTAGATAAATTAAACTTGCGTTAGCTTTGTGCTCCATTATTTTTGTCCTTATAATATTGAAAATTCAACAGACCTTAAGCCCTTGAACTAAGTTTCCTTCATAAAGGGGCCGAACCATAGAATACGTCACTTGCAAATTTATAAAGTAAATTTTCTGAAGAGACAAACTTCAAATTACAATAGGCTTACTACCTATTTATTTTGGTTATCTTAAAAAAATTTGCAGAGTACCATTATATCTTTTCTTTTGAAACTAAAACGGTTGCATTGCAAGTTAACTATAGGACGAACAAAGAGGCACATAAAACACTTCACAACGAGTTCAGAGCACAGTTGAACCACCCAATGCATTCCAGTCATGGAACGAGCCTATTATAGACAACTGGTGTCAACGGACCCGCCACTCGCCAGAGAAAAAATGTCATCTACTTTTTGCGTCGGGCCAACATGCGTTGCGTATGGGTCGCTTCTCATTAACGTGTGTATTTAATTGAGTTGTTTACGTCGACGCAAAGCAAGCGACGGATTCTATGGGTCGACCCCTTAAACCAGCTGTTACGCATTCTAATGTAAATATTTTCCTTTTTCCATTTAGATGTATTTGAAGTTTTTGATGTATACCTATTCATTACATTTGAAGAAATCCTTAGTCGAAATTTTATAAAAAAAAGATGGGTTCTCTGGAATCAAACGTAAACCATATATAGCTCAAAGTGAAATAAATATTTAATAAATAAATAAATTAATGTAAAATCATTTGGTTTAGGTGCTCATGGGGTGGTCCGGACCCGAAACAACCCCCCCCCCCCCCCTCGTGGATCCCCGACTGAATCCACTATATAAGAAGTTTTTTTATTAGATTGACATAACAAAAATTATATTTGGATCTTTTATATTCGTCCCTTGGAGGAATGTTTTTTTAAGGCATTTTTGTTTGTTAAAAATATGTTATGGGCATTTTGAAAACTCAAAATTAAAATAGTAATAACTTCTTTATTATACTTCATCCAACAAAAATAGGCAGTACACGTCTTATGGAAGAGCTTTTTCAAAATCAGTAGCGCGCCATATTTTTGCACCATACTAAATTGAAAGAACTTCTCCATAAAAAAGTGCGTGCCCGCCCGTGAATTTTCGATTGTATCTGACGCAGACTCAACGTCCTACTGAGCGCACATCTGAGTGCGCACTGATTTACTGCATTTCTGTGGCCTATGGCTGCTGCCTGCTGCTGCTATTCAACCCCCATTAAATATTGATGTGCATTCAAAGTTACCCGTAACCCGTGTCCAGTTGCTAACTCGTTCAGCTTTTTTTTTCCTTGGGTTTCTGTTGAGGTGCTTTTGATTTTCGAGCTTTAAAAAAAGTTTTTTATAATGAGTGTTATCGTGGAGTATTTTCATCTTTTGCATTTCTTTTAATGTGTTAAAGTTACAAAAGCTAAGCTGTTTTCTTTGAAGAAGAACATTATTCGCGTAGATTTTCGTAGCGCGTGGTCAATTAATGTGAAGTAAATTGTATTTTTAAAAGGTAAAATGTGTTTTAATTTTTATAAATAAAACATTTAAATGATAATGTCTACCTAAAAAAAAGGGCGGTAACCCTACATACTATTCTTTCATATTTGAGTCAATTTAAAATAAACTCTACGACAACCCTGTGAGATCTTTAATGAAGGACAGATTTATACAATCCATTGTAGCCACTAGCCAGAATGCGAGGCAAACAATCTTGCCCACACTGCCTATTTTTGTTGGATGAAGTATAGTTGGTTTTGATACAAAATTTTTTCACCATCCGATAGCTCTCTTTGATAAGCAAATTTCGGCATATCAAACTCCATAATTTAAAAAAGTGCCTTTAGCGCCGTTTTGATTGTTAACTACACAGTCAAGGCTTAACTACATAAGCCAAAAAGTACTGAAGTACAAAAGTAAAAATATTTTTTTTACCGCTAGCGCCGTTGTTTTGTGAAAAAGAATACACAAATTTGTTTTTAAACCAAAATTTAAGCTTTCTGCATCATTTTTATAAGTTTTCTACTCAGAAAAACTATCACAAAATCAATTTAAAAATTTTCACTTTTGCACTTTTTCACTTTTTTGGCTTATGTAGTTGAGGCTTCATATATCATAACTTATGCACATTAAAAAAATAAAAAGTACCTACTCAAAAAAAATTCCTTTTAGCAGCCAAACAAATCTTAAAATCAAAAATAGTACAGCCAATGGGGAATTATCTGAGAAAAGTTTTGAAGTGGGCCAAGTTTGAATGAAATTTTCCCGTTATCTTGAAAATAAGATTTTTTTATTTTTTGCCGTTATTCGCCGTGTGTGCTACTTTTTATTAAAAAAAGATTAAATACTTTTTGTTGCAATCTTTTACAATATTTTGGCATATAGAGCAAATAACCTATAAGTTATTAACGAGTAAAAATTTGGTCTTGATCACCCTTATTTTCGAATTGTTCGCAAACCGTTACATTTCGAAAACAAATATCAAATACTTTTTTTTAGAAAATATTTCAACAAACAAAATGGTATATTATTTATTAATTTATGACAATTTTTAAGTTCACTATGAATATTTGAAGTCCAACAAAAAGGCTATTTTATTGCCAAATCGGGAAATTTCAGATGGAATATTTTTATTGAATTTGAAGGTGTATAGAAAGTTGTATAGGCTGAGTCTAGATAAGAAAAAAATCGTATGGGAGAAGGGGTATATTTCCTCCCATTCAGGCAATTAATAAAAAAAAAATTGTATATGGATTTGTATCTTTTTTTCATAAAAAGTAGCACAAACGTAGAACATCGAATTTCCCACAAATTGAGATTTAAACTCAAATTCAACCCCCTGCAATACTTCATTGAAACTTGGATAACTTTAAAACTTGTCTCAGATGGTATGAAAATTACTCCCCATTGCATGTACTAAAACATTCACTATCATAAAATCAGTGATTTTCTTATTCCTACATTTATTTATTTAAAGGGAAACAAAATATTGAAAATCTTGCTCATGGATATTGGGTACACAAGTAAACATATTAAACACAAACGGAATACCTGCATAACGACATGTATTTTTTCTTGTCTACCGCATGAGAAATCTGTGTATTAAAAAAAAAACAGAGATGGAATCGAAAGAGCAACAAAGTTAAAGTTTTATTTTGAATATGGACAACAGCGTTGCCATAAATGCAGATTTGTCTGCATTTTGCAGACTTTTTTGCATTTCGCAGACTTCCAAAATCACGAAATCTGCACTTCAGATTTTGTCTGCACTTGTTAAACAAAAATTGGACATAAAAACAAAAATTGACTAAAAAATAAACTGCAACTTTCAACACCTAATGGCATAAGGCTTTGTAAAGATTATATTAAAATAAACAGCAAAAACTGTACAGATTAATTATATTATGTACAGTAATAATTTAGAAACAATGTTATTTAAACCGAGTGAATAAATCACTCAAAGTTGAACAAAACTTGAGGATTTTTATTTTCAACTTTCGATTTACAACTCTAGAGTTGATCAACTTTTGATTTCTTAACTCCTGAAAAAAGTAGAAGTCGGTCGAGCAAACTTGAGATTTTTTGTTTTTATTTTTTATAATACAAATGCACTCAAGGGGTTATGAATACCCCTATAACATAATAGTCCGAGCGTTATATACATATATAGGATTGTAACTTGTAAATCCTAACAATTTTTCATAAGTTCCGGTCTACTCATAGGAAAAATAATTTTCGGAAACGTCTGAATTTTCATATTTCTATATTTTTGCCGCTGAATTTTTTGTCAATATATTCTACCATAGCAAAAAGGTCTGTGAACTGCCAATACAGCACTGAAAACCACAACCAATTACTTGAATGCGGAAATATCCCCATCCAAACTTTTTTTTTAAGTTTAAATCGAAATAAAGTAATATCACTTTGGTCTTTGGATGGAAATATTTCGAGAACTAAACTTTGTAAAATATTTTGGTTTTCAGTTTTAGAAAGATTTTGAAAGGAATTTTTAAATTTTAAACCGATTACGTGTTTTGATTGTGGAAATATCGCGATCCAAACTATTTGACGCGGTCGTTCGGTTGGTATCTAAGCCATTTCTGGCAAAAAAGTTCTGCGTGATGAATCTGACTAATCGATCCACTATTTTTTAATAATTTGTTTGCAATTTAAAACCATTTAAGACAATTTAAACATTAAATAACACACAAATTACACATCAGTAAGGTATAGTTTACGAACATTGATTTATTTACTTACATATGTATAAAAATATTTATGAAGTACTTAAATTTTGTGCCTTAAAAATCTGCAATGCAGACTTTTTTTCATCGGATTTGCAGATTTCTTAAAAATTTCATGGCAACACTGATGGACAACAAAAATTTCAAAGAGAAAAATCACTGCACGTAGATCTTAAAATAAATATTTCCTGGAAAAGAGCTAATCGGCTAAGGTGATAAATGATTATATGAATGATTTGACCAAATTGGATTAAATTATTATTTTTTGGATGAGGTCTTGTTAATTATTCCTTCGGTTTTTTTGGTCACTGTTCGTTGCAATGAAACAAAGTTACATTAATTTTTCCCAACTTTTCGACAGGGATTGCTGTTCTCTTCAGGGGATCTTTATTTAAACAATACAAAATAACAATGTTTGAGAACGTGTATGCACAAGTAAATAAATAAAAACAATATTTATAATTAACAACTTACGTTAAAAATGAATAAATTAAAACAAAAGAGAATAAAATTTGTATAAATAATTATTTATAAAAAAGAAAAAAGCAAAAAAAAGCACTTCTGTTGGCGAAGTATTGTCAAATCAATTTGTTATTTCGCATTTTTGGAGGAAGCGAGAGAGCAGTACTGTGTCCTGTTTCCTATTCATAGTATTGACAGTATTTATAATGTGGAGGGTTGCCAGGGTGTAGCGTTTTGAAGCGTGGCTTTCCTTCTGTAATATTTCCACATTATCGAAATCTGGTTTATGGCCTTTATCAATGCTATGTGTAGCAAGTGCTGCTTTTTTCGAGTTGTCGCAGTTTAAATCTCTGTGGTTTTCCATTCCTTACTTTAGAAATTTTTTTGTAGTCCCTACATAACAAAGATCACAATTCTCATCTTTATTGCCCAGACAGTTAATTTTGTAATTAATTGTTAATTGTTCTTTTTCGAGCTTGATTTTGAGGTGGCTGAAGAGAGGTGCGAGAGTATTGTGTTATTTGTATGCCATCTGAATATTTTCTGTTTTTTTCCTGACAATTTCTTTAAAGCTTTCGTCAAGTTTGGGAACATAAACCATGCTTTTGTGGAAACTTTTATCTTTACAGCAACTTCTGCATCTCTATTAGATTTATGTTTTTGATGTTGTATTAAGTTCTTAATGAGATGACCCGGATAACCATTGTCTTTCAAAACTTCGGTGACGATTTTTTTATTTTCGGAGTGAAATTGCATATCACTCAACGTAAGTACTTTGTGCACTAAGTTCGAAGCTGTGTTAACAATGGTATGTTTTGGCTGATTAGATTGAAAATAAACAATTCTTCCAGATGCTGTGGGTTTTTTGTGCCAGCTGAAATATTGTTTGTTGTTCAGTCGATGGATCTTGACGTCTAAAATGCTAACGCGTTGTTGCTTTCCATTTCAGTGGTAAACTGGATTTTTTGGTGGAATTCATTTAGGGTGGTTTGCTGATACTACTCATAACGATTTAAGTTGAACTTAATTTCTTAAGTATCACTTTATGACATGGAAAAAGTACCCCTTAAGAATATAAGTTCAACTTAAATCGTTATGTGTAGTATCAGCAAACGGGCCTAAGAGATTTCAATTCTGCGATGGTCTATTATTACAAAAATGTCGTCCACGTATTTAGATAGAAAACGAGGTTTTTCAACTTTTGAAAATGTTTCATCAAGAAGATAGTCCAAGACTAAATCCGCAATCTTTGGTGATAACGGATTTCCCATCGGCGTGCCATGAATTTGCTTATATATATGTAGTGTCCTTGTACTGCAGATAATTATTCTCCTTGAGGCAGTAGCCGAGAATTTCTAGAAATTTGTTTTGTGTCAGTGCCGTGTTTTGTTTTATTATTTCCCATTTTATATTTAAATATATAAATATAAATAAATAAATATAAATATAAATATAAATAAATAAATATAAATATAAATATAAACATAAATATAAATATAAATATAAATATAAATATAAATATAAATATAAATATAAATATAAATATAAATATAAATATAAATATAAATATAAATATAAATACAAATATAAATATAAATATAAATATAAATATAAATATAAATATAAATATAAATATAAATATAAATATAAATATAAATATAAATATAAATATAAATATAAATATAAATATAAATATAAATATAAATATAAATATAAATATAAATATAAATATAAATATAAATATAAATATAAATATAAATATAAATATAAATATAAATATAAATATAAATATAAATATAAATATAAATATAAATATAAATATAAATATAAATATAAATATAAATATAAATATAAATATAAATATAAATATAAATATAAATATAAATATAAATATAAATATAAATATAAATATAAATATAAATATAAATATAAATATAAATATAAATATAAATATAAATATAAATATAAATATAAATATAAATATAAATATAAATATAAATATAAATATAAATATAAATATAAATATAAATATAAATATAAATATAAATATAAATATAAATATAAATATAAATATAAATATAAATATAAATATAAATATAAATATAAATATAAATATAAATATAAATATAAATATAAATATAAATATAAATATAAATATAAATATAAATATAAATATAAATATAAATATAAATATAAATATAAATATAAATATAAATATAAATATAAATATAAATATAAATATAAATATAAATATAAATATAAATATAAATATAAATATAAATATAAATATAAATATAAATATAAATATAAATATAAATATAAATATAAATATAAATATAAATATAAATATAAATATAAATATAAATATAAATATAAATATAAATATAAATATAAATATAAATATAAATATAAATATAAATATAAATATAAATATAAATATAAATATAAATATAAATATAAATATAAATATAAATATAAATATAAATATAAATATAAATATAAATATAAATATAAATATAAATATAAATATAAATATAAATATAAATATAAATATAAATATAAATATAAATATAAATATAAATATAAATATAAATATAAATATAAATATAAATATAAATATAAATATAAATATAAATATAAATATAAATATAAATATAAATATAAATATAAATATAAATATAAATATAAATATAAATATAAATATAAATATAAATATAAATATAAATATAAATATAAATATAAATATAAATATAAATATAAATATAAATATAAATATAAATATAAATATAAATATAAATATAAATATAAATATAAATATAAATATAAATATAAATATAAATATAAATATAAATATAAATATAAATATAAATATAAATATAAATATAAATATAAATATAAATATAAATATAAATATAAATGTAAATATAAATATAAATATAAATATAAATATAAATATAAATATAAATATGTAAAAACTTAATAATACTTGGTACAGAATCACATAAGTGAGTAGGTATGTTTCGTGCATAGAGTACCTTTATTATCTAGAGAACCGACTCGTACCCCCCTCGCCTAAAACACCTCAAATTTTATTTAAGCTCAGTGAGAGAAAACTCTCTTAAATTCCCTGTCCGTGAATATGGGTGAATTGTTGATACAACAACAAATTGGTGTCAATAGCTCAAAAAGTTGAAAAATTGAAAAACACCCGATTTGCGGTCATTTAAATGCTTATATCTTTGGATCCAATGGTCAGATTATCAAAATTTAAAATTCAAATTAAAGTTAGAATGACAGTCGAGTACCCGATGCGAAGCCAATTTGCCAAGGTCATGCTGTTTTGTTGCACACACTCCTTCGTCTTTAGAATTACTATCTCCCTCCAACCAGTATATTTTTAGTAGCAAAGTTTTTTTTATTTTTTTCCTTGTGTATTCCTCTTCTTCGTTACGTTTGCCTCGATGAAAATTATTCTCCAAAAATGTATTAAATTTTTTAGTATGAAATTTTTAACGTTTTTGAAAATTTTATTGTAGCTGGTACAAGCCTGTTATTCTGACTTTAATTTGAATTTTAAATTTTAAAAATCCGACCATTGGATCCAAAGATAAAAGCTTTTAAGTGACCGCAAATCGGGTGTTTTTCAATTTTAGCAAAAATTGGGCAATTCCCACTGAAACACGTCGGTTGGCAATGAACAACAACCCCATTTTTTTCAATTTTTCCGAGATTTTTGTTGGTTTCCTATTTAAATATTGTGAAGGTCGTGTAGGGTGTACAGTTATTTATTATGTATCAAATAAATTGCCTATTTTTCTAGCTGCGAATTAAAAAAAACCAATCCTGTAGATGCAATAACTTAAGAGTTATGAGGTGATAAATAAAACAACAGAAATATGTCAATATCTCGGTTAAAAAAATTTCGAAAAATCTAAAAATTTTACAAAAGTAGATAACCAAGTAGATAACCAATATCTATCATGTGTATGATTTTGAGATTTTTTAAAGCATCCGTCAAAAAGATAAAAATCAAAAAGTAAAAAACTGATTTAATTTTTAATTTTTGAATTTAACGGACTCTTATTTTGAATATCTGAGCGCATAATCCACCATATTCAAACTGAGCGTGTCTCCTATGCTCAAATGTAGTGGGGGCATCGGGTCCCATTTAAAATGCACGGGACCACTAATACATGCTTATGAAAAAGTAGTTTTCAGTTTCCTAGTAGCTTGTAGGTCGAAAGAGAACAAAAACCTTAAGTCGGTTCTCTAGATCAGCGGGTCACAATCTTTTTTAGTCCTGGAGCACTTTTCAGGCGAGAAATTTCTCGCGGAGTACTTGGTGCCTGTTTTGTTTTGCATAATGCTGGTATATTTGGGTGAATTTGGGACAACTGCAACCGAATATCTGGCTCTGCATTGATAAGCTGTCTATATTTTGTGTTGATTTCAACGTAGGGAGAGAATACTGATACGCACATGTATGTTGTTGCAAACGGCAGAAGAATCACTTTGGCTTTGCTTGACAAAATTTTGAATTCTTCCTTCAACATGCACCAAGATTCTGACAAAGACTTCTTCGTTTAAAAAAATTCCTTTATCGAAGAATTTTATACCAAATCAAATTGCAACAATGTCAGAGAATGTGGATTTTCCAACACGGCAGAGTATGGCAACCCACACATTTTCTTTAATATTTGATTGGTACTCTTCCGGAAAATAGCAGTGAAAGAACTCATTTTAAATATCTTCGGGAATTTCCAATTTTGTTCCTCTTTAAATTTGTTGATCGTGCGTTGGGAAGCTGTCAAGGTTTCGATTTTTCATCGGTTCAGCCCAAGACTGGATTTTCTTTTGCTTCTACTTTATCACTGGCATCGAAAATATGGCCAATTTCAATAGCCAACGCTCATTACATAGCCTGTCGCCCAAAAAAAGCTGTTTTTTGTGCATTTAGCTTTGATGTTGTAAAATGTAATTATATATATGTAGTTTAATTTCTTATTGTCATTGTATTTATTTATGTATTTATATATTTTACTTGTATGTAATAGTTTTTCAAGTTTATGTTTTGTAGTAGTTATTTTTTGCTTACTAACTACTAACACTGCACTAAGTGATAAGCCGGATAACACGCATTCATATTATGTTGTGTTGGAAAATCTTTGGTCGCAAGATGTCGCTTGTATTAAGTTCTCTTCGGCAAAGATCTGATGTAAGCTAAAATTTGTACTCTTTTTTCATTTATACCTTCTAATTTATTTACTCTATATATTTATATTGTATAAGGACTTGTAGATAATATAAATTGCAACAAAAAAGTGTTTAATCTTTTTTTTTATAAAAAGAAAAAACAAAAAATCTTATTTTCAAGTTAACGGGACCCTCACAAAACCAAATTTCCCGCAAACTCAGATTTATACTCAAATCAACCCCCCTGCAATACTGCATTCAAAAATAGACCACTTCAAAACTTTTCTCAGATGGTATGAAAATTACTCCCCATTGCCTGTACAAAAGTGTATACAGTAAAACCCGGATAAGTGCCTATCGCATAAGTGCCTAACCCGCATAAGTACCTTTTTTTTTGAGAACCAGAATTTTGAGTTTTTTCATATAAAACTCATCTAATAAGTACCTTTCGCATAACTACCTTCCCCGCTTAATTGCCTTTTATTTTGTATGCTTTTATTGAAATTTACCTGAAACAAATTCTTTTAAGTACACATTTTAAATCAGCAGAAAAAGACAAAAGCTTCTTTTCAGTCCTTCGTTGTGTTTCATGCTTTAAAATTCAAATATAAAAATTAATCTACTACAATGGGGAGACTAAGTGGGTAGCTGTCACTTTCAAAATTTAAATTGTCAAAGTAATTTTGTTTTGTTGTTAAGGTAAAATGCCTGAAAAACTGACTTCACTTTCAATTAAACAAAAAACTACAAATCCTCCGCCTGGTAAAAAAAACAAAACAAAATCAAGAAAGGAAATTGCTAAACAATTAAAATGCGATGTTTCTACTATTGATCGATTAGCATAAAACAAAACAAAGCTGGAAGAACCAAAACAATAAACGAAAACGATTAAAATCAGATTAAGGGCCAGATTGTTCACAGCTGATCATCTTTAATCAAGGATTATTGCAACTGGTAAATCATCTAATTTGCAAGGTAATCAAATTTTTTTTCAAGGAATCGATAATTTAAGTTGTTAATCATGGAAATCGCTAATCAGCCGATTTTGGCTGATTAGCGCCATTTAGTTAGAACTTGTGAAAGTCATTGTTCAGATTTAACCCACTGTGAACAAACTGGCCTTTAATTCTTTTTGTATTGCAAATTTTGTTTGTATTTCTGTAAATATAGAGATAAGTGCTTATACGCACTTAAGCGGGTTTTTTATAACTGCCTAACCCTCTCAAAACGAGGTATTTATGCTGAGGCACTTATCCGGGTTTTACTGTAGATATTCTTTACTATGTAACTTTTTTTCTTAGCGATGATGATGTGCATTCATGAGAGTTAGGAAAAAACTTCTTTGGAAATGCGATTTCTTGAGATCGCATTTGAAAATGTTTTGACGCATCAAAAAATGAGTACCTAACTACATAATATGTACCTACACACCTATATTTACGCCATCCCCTTGACACATTCCTTGCTTCGTGCAGTAGGTATTTACTTGCGTAACTTTTTTATTACTATTTTTTTAATACATTCATTACATAGGTGCGCAAAATTGAATCAAAACTATCATTCAAAATATTTCAATAAATATTTCAATGATGCGACCTTGCCCAAAAAAAATTCCAACAGATAAACCAACAAAAAATATACATACACACCATACATATAAGATACACAAAATTCAACAAAATCTCCTGCAACGATCCCACGCGGACTTCCACCCGTTGAAAAAAAAAAACAAACCTATATATTTGAATGACTTCTGTCTTTTTCTTTTACATAAAGATCGCTATCCATCACGATCCACAGAATAATGTGTGTATATACTTTCCATAAAAAAAACGTGAGGAGTCAAGAAACAACAAAACAAATATTAGAGCTCGTGACTTCTTTTTTATTAAGAAAAAGAGAACTGAGAGAAAGAGAATGCATCACCACCCAGCGGTATTTGTTTGAAGCAATCTTCTTTGTGTGCGTGATAAAGAATTTTTTTCTGTTTAAAAACGCAAAATAGACAACTTTTACAAAATTAAAAAAAATTAAAAAAATATTGTTCAAAAACACTATTTTGTTCTTTAAATTTAATAATAAAAATACAAAAAAAAAAAAAAATATGTGCGAATTGTATTCGCTGCCATTCCCTCAGAACGGCATGGCAAATAGTGTCATAATGAACTGCATTTTAAAAAATGCTACAAGAAAAAAAAAAATATTTTTAAAACCGAGTTTATGTTCAGGATATATTATTCTTTGATTAAAAACATATTGACGAAAATTAAAAAATGTAAGTATCAATTTCCCAAGAAAAAGCACAAAATATTATAAAAAAAAAAATATATTTTGTGTTTTTGTCTCTAAAAAGTTGCTGTGAAAGCTTTAAAAAAAATAAAAGTAACTGCTTACTGCACATTTCTATTGGCTTTGTAAAAAAGTTCATTTGACCTCGTTGCCTTTCATACTTTAGAAGTTTTATCTAGTAGTTGATTTGTACCACTTTGTAAATTTCCTCAATATTTCATAGTTTTGTCAATTTTTTTTGGGAACAAATAAATTAATAAAAAAAAACGAAACGGTGTTCAGTATTGAGATCTATTGTCTCTAGAAAAAAATATAAACAATATAAAAAATAAAAAAAAAAATATTTAACGAATTTCCCATTCATATGCGTAAGCATCGTACCAAATTTTATGATTTTTTCACTTGCCTGGTGATTTTGAGTCACAAATAATTTTTTATATTTTTTTAATCTACAAAAGTAATTTACCTTACATATTTTCTATCGATAACCATTTTTTTCATTACAAAATATGGAAAACTCTGAAAGTTATACAGTTTAGCGCAAAACCCCAACCTATTTTTTCAAGGGACACATACCCTTTTAAGGTAAATCTTTTTGCAACCGTAACGGTAGAAATATTTTCTTTGTGATAATCAGTTGTGAAATGAGTGAATGCAAACAAGTGACATGCAGTGTTTTAGTTTTGTCATCGCAAACGAGAATTCCGGTTTGAGAAATTGGGAAAGGGTTGTTTTTATATTATGTATGTTATCTTTAGATTTTATGTATCATTTGAAAGTGACTGTTTGGTGTGCTCTATGCTCGAAAGGCGTCAGTTGCGGATTAACCACTAGGCTCGTGAGGCTCGAGCCTAGGGCGGCAACTTGTAGTGGTCGGCAAATTTTTTATTTTATTTTATTTTAATCTCAAAAAAAAATTTACAAAAAAAAATACTTTTATTCTCAAAAAAATTAGGCAAAAAAAAGATTAATGACTAATGGGTACTCGTACTTTTACAAAAAAAAATACTTTTATTCTCAAAAAAATTAGGCAAAAAAAAGATTAATGACTAATGGGTACTCGTACTCATCATTAGGTGTGTTTTGTTGACCTTCTTAATGTTCACATTAGGAAATGCTCAAAAAAACTCTTTAGCTTTCCAGTTTCATTAAGACATTTTGCATCGGAATGTTGGCACTATTTGCTCAGGTCATCTGTCATTTGCCGCGGTATTAAATAGTGTTTCGAGATTTTAAAACGATGAAATAGTGAACAAAGCTTATTAAACTAAATAAAAAACTGAAATAAAAGTAAAAATAGTGAATACTTGTAATACTTTGCTTTGAAAAATATTAAACAACATGGGGTGCTGCGTTAAATCGTGTTTAAATAATACACGATTTAACTACATACATACACATAATAAGGAGTTAAAATTTTTTTTTTCATTTTGAGACTTTATTGTGTCTCATATTCTACATAAAGTATTGTGAAGTGATGTTTTATAGTTAAAAACATTCCCGTGGAATACTTTTAAATTGATATTTCATAGGATTTCCTTGTAAAAAAGGCAAAGTATCTAAACATAAAAACATACTTCAATCACGTGAATTATAGTTGGGTTATATTTGTCAAAATTAGAAATTCTGGTCCATAGTCGCATTACGTTTTGTTGGTGATGGCAAGGCGCTATCACATTTGTTGAGCGCCCGTAGTGCAGAGTTATTTTTCAACGTTTTAAATTTTCTTTCCATTACTTTATATCTATTGAATATGATACACAATCAGCCAGTGAAATGAAAAATTGTAAACTTCTTACTATATCTACGTATTTACAAGATTTAACACAGCAACGCATGTTAATAAAGTATTGCATTTACGCACTATATTTATTTTTATTTAACTTTTGTATATAGTTCAATAAATTTTTTTTTTATATTTTAATGATTTGAAATCTCAAAACACATTCCTCAAAAAACCAGCTAAAAATTTCCTTGGGCGCCCCAGCATTTAGCTCTAACTGCATGCCGATCCTGTGTCAATGCATTTGTATTTGTATAACTCACACTTTTTGAAAAAAGCCGCACAGCGGATGCGTTCATTAAAAATGGTTACTTACCAAAACCAATATTATTCTGTTCGAATCTTGTCATATATGATTTATCAATTATTGTGGATGATAATTTTTATAAAATAATTTTATTTGCATCATCGAAAATGTATTTTGTTATTTTTTAATAAAATAATTCACTGTCAAATTTTAAATCATCACACAAAAGTTATTTTTTCAAAATATTTTCAAAACTAACATACTCACCGAACATATTTTCCTGGAAAACATGCAAAGATACCAACATAACAAGCAAATTCATTGGAAAGTTAATGTTCACATTAGAGTTACTGAAGTTTGGATGTGCTGTTAACGTGTTGTTTTTGCATTTGCATGTTAAAAGTTGGCTTAATGTGAAAAATTTCTTAATGTTCACATTATAAAGTCAACAAAACACGCCTATTTTTGGTAGCTGAAAATGAAATACGAAATTTAAATCTTTGGCCTGATTTCCCGTCTATTCCTGAAACGTCTATTTGCGCGAACGGGTCGAAAACACGTAATGACAAATCGAACGATAAGAAATTATTGGCTACTTGTTTCTTGTTATAACTTGCAAGTTGCATTATTAGTTACACAAAAATACGCGGCCGATAAATAAGAATATGCCAAAATCGTCGAGTTTTTCTCACTAATAAGGGGATATGATTAAGATATCAACAGTCAACATAAATTTATTTTTATCGTGTTGTTCAGTTATTAGTTAGTAGTTACTAGTTTCTCTGCATCCATAGTGCGTACAACCACAAGTACAACATTATTTCGTCGAATTTTATTAAATTATTCGTAAGTATATATTTAATTTATATTGCGATATATTATATTAATCGTTATATTAACGACAAATCGCTAATACCACGTACTCGACGTTTTACTTAAAAATAATATTAGATAGTCTTATAAATTATCCTTTTAAAAATATATTTAGATACTAATAAAAAATAAGCTAATACCGTTGAATAAATACAAATAAAGGGTGATTTTTTAGCTGGTTTGGTTTTGGCAACACTGGTTTTGACAGCTGACGTGTGTTTAGTACCTTGTGTCACTGTCAAACAGCTTCAGTTTGGTTTGCAATTTAACCATGGATCGTCTTACAAATGAACAACGCTTGCAAATTATTGAATTTTACTATCAAAATTCGTGCTCGGTTCGAAATGTTCATCGCGCGCTGCTTCCATTTTATGGTCGGCTCATTTTTGGTTGAATGGGTACGTAAATAAGCACAATTGCCGCATTTGGAGTGAAGATCAGCCAGAAGCATTGCAACAGCTACCAATGCATCCCGAAAAAGCCACTGTTTGGTGCGGTTTATGGGCCGGCGGCATTATTGGGCCATATTTCTTCAAAGATGATGCGAATCGCAGCGTTACTGTCAATGGTGAACGCTACCGAGCGATGATAACAAACTTTTTTTTGCCCGAAATGGAAGTTCTTGACTTGCATGATATGTGGTTTCAACAAGACGGTGCCACATGCCACACAGCACGCGAAACAATGGCGCAATTGCGAGGCGAGTTTGGTGAACAGTTAATTTCACGTTTCGGGCCGGTCAATTGGCCGCCTAGATCGTGCGATTTGACACCATTAGACTATTTTTGTGGGGGTATGTCAAGGCTAATGTCTATAGGGACAAGCCCGCTTCGATTGACGCACTGGAAGCCAACATCCATGCATTCATTCGTGTGATACCGGCCGATATGTGTGAAAGAGTATGCCAAAATTGGACTCAGCGGATGGGCTACCTGAGACGCAGCCGCGGTCAACATTTGCATGAAATTATCTTTAAACATTAAATTGCAAGGTTCAAAATATCGATTCAAATAAATATTTCATTCATTTTTTCGAATTTTTTGTGTTTTTTTTTTTTTTAAAAGTTCTAAACCTCTTAAAAAATCACCCGTTAGAAGGTGACACTCCACAACTCAAAGCGCTACATGGAATTCAAGTGGCGTAACTGAGAAACGAAAAGACGGTGTAGGATTTTTGTGAACACAAACCAATTTCCAAAGGGATATTTATAAATTTAATTGTTCCTTTTTGAATTGGTTTCCATGACGATGATGCTTCAATATTTTGTTTGTTTTGAAATTTGTTTACAATTTTGATTACCGAGGAAAAAAGAAATGTGTGAATGTATTTTTCTATAGTGGTATGGGTTGTTTTTTATATTTTTGTTTATTTGACGATGTTTTTTTTCAAGCTCAGCTAAATTTGATTTTTATATTGAATAATAAGTAAAACTATTTGCGAATTTGAAAAATGGTAGATGCATATTATGTTGGCAGTTTAGATAATTAAAATAATTAGTGGATTTTATTAATTGTGACAAATTTTGTTTTATTTTCAGATTTAAATTTTACAATTTCAAATTATTTAACGAATAGTCTTAACACTGTGAGATACAATATCTTATAAATAAGTGTAAGCTTCAGTATACAACAGTGAGTGTATAATACATAAGTGAATACCAAGTGAGGGAATCAATTAATACATACATATGACTTCAAAGAAATAATAAAAACAAATATTAATTAACAATAATAAAAAATAAAAAATAGTTAGGAACACAATTTTTGAAAAATAATAATAAAATAATCAATGAACAAAAATCATCCAAATACCTTCAAATGTCGCAATAGTCTCTGCCTGTCCTGATTCGTGTCAAATATCAATCTGATACATCTAGGGAGGGAATTCCATAGCTGGAATGCGTTAACGAAAAATTGTCGTTTGGATACAGCAAAAGAGTAAGAAACAGGTGCAAGATCAAGTGTTCTTGTAGACCGAGAAGGAATTCGATTAAAAAGGTATAATGGCTGTCGAGTCTGCATTATATTTTGCAACAAAGTCAATTTCCACAAATTCAACAAGTTGTTAAAAGTGATGCCATATAACGATTTAGAAAAGTGTGAGATATTGGTCATCGCTGAAGGCAATAAAACGTTCAAAATGATCGGAAAGAAGCCATAAATAGATTTTAAAGATCGTCGGACACGATTTTCGCACTTACCTATGGGCCCTTAAAATTGCAAAAAAAAATGCGTTTTAAACGCTCTCGTCGAGCCACAGAAAACACGGGCCTTGACTGACCGCTGACCACATTGAGGGCTGATACTCAAGATATTTTTTTATTTAGTGAAAAAGTGACTAAAAAGACTTTTTAGTGAAAAAAAAGTGACCAACATTTTTTTCAGAATGTAATAGGTAAATTAATATTTTATACTGAAATGGGTAAAAATATTAAATACATATTGTTTAAATTAGAACAATAAATACTTAAAATTTATATACAAAAATTATTTGTCTCTTTAAATGGAGGGAAATTGTTCGGAACTGAAATTTTCGCTACACTTACTTTTGAGACTAACTGAAATAAATTATCTGCTCTCACACCAAATTCAAATTCCACTCAAAAAGGTCTTGGATTTTTTATCATATGTCATATCAGTATTCAACTGTACCGCTGAAAGGTAATTTTCAGCGCTTAAAAGAATAAAAATGTATTTACGAGCCAACTTACTAAAAGAAAAACTCAACTCTTTGTCCATACTGTTTATTGAGAATCGCATCACAGACGAATTAGACTTTGACGACTTGATAAATGTTTTTTCCCAATTAAAAGATCGAAAAAAACTGCATTAAATCATTCGTACACTTTATGTAATTTATAGATTCTAGGTTGTAAGATTGTATGTAATACACTATTTCAATTAAAGTGTAAATTATTCAACCATTATACCTTTGAACCATTTCTCACTCCCGGTGCGGCTATACCTGATTACACACCACTCTTCGATGTTAGCCCAAGTAACATTTTTAGTTCTTTAAAGGCTTTAGCAGCGCTTCTAGAGATCTTAAAGCTCCCTTTTTTAATAATGAGCTCTAGAAACACATTTAGAGCCTAAGTCGAGCTCATTTGCAGCTAATTCTTTGTGTTTGAGAGCACTTTTTTACTCTTAAGAAGCACGTTATTAGTTAAATTTTTGCGGTTTTGTCTCCAAGTTGTGTTTAATAATATATTTTAATTAAATAAATAAAAGAAAGAAAAGAAACTTTAATTTATTATGTTTAATTTTAATTTTAATTTTCAATAATTTTCACAACTTATTAAATAATAAAATATTTTATATGAATTTGCGACGCGTTTCGGAGTGTACCTCCATCTTCCGGCCATATTTTATTATTTAATAAGTTGTGAAAATTATTGAAAATTAAAATTAAAATTTAAATTAAACATAATAAATTAAAGTTTCTTTTCTTTCTTTTATTTATTTAATTAAAATACGTTATTAGTGGCAAGTGACTCTGAAGGTCTATGTCATACACCTTTAAAGAGCATCTTTTGAAAGATGTTTGTTCGTATTGGTTTGAGTAATAAATATAATACCAAACATAAACGCAGGCACGCTTTAATACTTATATAGAATAAGTGAATCGCTTGATAGTATAAATAATATATAATTTTGTATAATATTATAATTTCCTACCAAAATAAATAATAAAAGAATTTAATATTTTTCGGTGAAATGTTAGCTTAATTTAAGTGCGAATTAAATTTTTTCACAAAAGTTATGCGGTTACTTTGTTAAATTACAACGCGCCTTCGAAATTTTGTATTTTAAGCTGTCAAATAAAAATAAATAATAACTAAAAAAAATTAAAATTCTTAAAAAAAAAATTTTTCTTAGTCGAAATAAATTTATTTTGGTTGAAAATACAATTTAGTTAGATTTTGAGTGAGAGCGCGGGGATAGATATTTCTATTTTTTAATGAATAAAAGAAAACATTGCATTATTGTTTTTCTCGCCGCCATGTTTTCATAAGGGAAGAAGGTTTCTTCAATACAGCTGTTAAATCACTTTGAGCTATGTTTTTGATTGTTATAGAGCTGCAATATTAATTACTTTTAATATCGAGCTCTTATACCACTTAAAGATTTGCTTCCTGTTCTTTTGGAGCTAGTTTTAAGAAGATGGCATTTTTCTGGTTTTTATATTTTTTTAATGAAATAAAAAGGGTGTTTCAGAAATTGAAAGTTTCGGCAAGTGGATAATAAATAAAAAAGAATTATTTCTATGAACGAAGATTTTTATTTGAAGAATATTTTATTCGAAAAAATGTATTTAAAGTCCTCGGTATATTTTTGTGTGTACGTAATAAAATTTTCAAAGCTTTTTTTTAGAAACGAAATTGTCATCAAATTAAGTTTTTATAACTCACCCGCCATTTGGCAAAAAAAATTCCTTTTAATAACCAATATGACGAGAACGACACATTATGCAGAATGAAATTAATTAATATATTTTAAACTGGTTTAATTTTTTCTTTTTGTACAGCTCTGTAAATGCTAAATTTGTACATTTCAGAAGATAATGCGTTACTATTTTGGGGATGTGTTGCTAGCAGCTGTATAACGTCTCTAAATTGTCTGATATTGACAGGTTGCTCGGTAGTAGACGTGTAAAGTTTGTTATGGAGCATATTTTTACATCTTGATGCGTTATAAAGTTAATAGAGCTAAAAGTGTTCTCAAACTTCAATTATAGAACATAATTTTTAAATAAAATGAAAGAAGCTGTGAAAAAACCTTTTACAGAGCAATAGCTTTCAATTTTGCTAGCTAAGAGCTGTAAAAGAACAGTTTTGCATCTAATAGCTCCAACGATGTTACTTGGGAGGCCATTCAAATTCCGATCATTGGATATTATTAAAAAAAAGGGTGCGGTAAACACTGAGCGTGCCTCAGGGCGCCGAGAAGGTTAATCCGCCACTGAAAGGCGTCATTGGTCTGTATTTGTTCGAAGATGCCAATGGGCAGACGGTCAATTACAGTAAATTCGGAGCGATATGGTCGAATGATAACCGATGTTTTGTTGTGCGATATTTTATTTTAATCTTGAGGTGCACGGATCTCCAGAGGGGTCTTACCTTTTTGTAGTTTTTCTTATTTTAGTCGAAAGTGAAAGTAAAGGAATTAGTTGAACTAAAGTTTTTTGTATTATCTTAATTAACTTATTTCTAACATTCGTTTAAGAGTAGAAATTTAAACAATATAGTAACGAATTAGAACAAGTGCAATTATTATTTCATTAACTTACTTCTGTGTTTCTTAAGAGTTAGAATTTAAACGATATGGTAACGAAATTGTACAAGTGTATTTATTGCTTGATTAGCTTATTTCTGTTTTTCTTAAGAGTTGGAGTTTAAAACGACATAGTCACGAAATAGAACAAGAGTACCGCACTATCTGACGATCGGAAACTTAGTGCCCACGAAAATGCTCATCACCCGACTCCCTAACTGTAAAAGAATCTCAAATGACCCGAAGTGTGCCTGAGCAACGGCATTTGGGATCGATACACGTTTAATGGGTCGGAAAAGTGAAATAGGAGAATGCATTGGTTGACGTTGAGTCAGATTTGTGTATGTGCGACAGTTGGGATTCGGATTTGGGATCAATGCATGTTTTATGGGTTTGAATAGTAAAATAGGAGTGCATTGATTGGCGTTGGGTAGTACAAATTAAAATGATGACATGGGAATTATGAGTTTTGTTTGAAATTGGAGAAGTTTAATGGATTAGGAAAGTGAAGCGATCGTTGATCGCGTGGTTGATGACTTTGGAGTTGAATGGAATTTTTGTAGGTAATTAAAAGGAAATGATGACTGTGGGAATTTGAAGTGGTAATCGGTTGAATTGGAATGGGAGAAGGGAAGATGATAAGGGAATGTTGTAAAGTACGCACTTTACAGTTTTTTGGCCGACGTGGCGATTGAAGATCATTACTTGGCTTGGACGATATGTGGTTCCAATAAGACGAGGCAACAAGCCATACAACACGACCAATTATGATTTATTACGTGAGAAGTTTCCTGGCTGCGTAATTTCACGTTTTGGAGACATCAATTGGCCACCAAGATCATGCGATTTGACATCGTAAAATTTTTTTCTGTGGGGCTACGCGAATAATCCCCGAACTCCAGACGTATTAAAAATCAACGTTACTCAAGTTATGGCCGAGATACCACCCGATATGGACGAAAAAGTGGTTAAAAATTTATTTAAAAATTCTTGTTTAAATTTTTCTTAATTCTAAACACTTTAAACAACTCTTCTAACTAAAGAACGTGTTTAACAAAATATCAGCAAACTTTTGTGAAACACGCCTAATTTTGACAGCTGAATAAATCAAACAGAACGAAAAATTAAAAAAAAAAAACAAAAAGAACCCAATCTGTAATTTTGCCGAGCTATAGGAAAGTGTTTCGAGATTTAAATTTCGAGTTAAAATAGTGAAAATACTAAATAAAAAAGTGAAATAAAAGTTAACATAGTGAATAATTGCAATATTTTATAAAAAAAAAACAAAACAGCATGAGGTGCTGCGTTAAATCGTGTAAAAACACCTATAATATTGAGTTTTCAAATTTTTCTTCTCACGGGCTGATTGTGTCTCATATTCCACATAAGGTAATGTGAAGTGATGTTTTTTAGGCTAATACATTATCTGAGAATACTTTTCAATTGATATTTCGTAGCATTTTGCTTTAAAAAAGCAAATTATTTGAAAATAAAAATACACTTCAATCACGGGAATTAGCTGAACCCCATCTGTGAAAATTGAAATTCTCGTCCAGGGTAGGATAAATTTTTGTTGGTGATGGCAAGGCGCTCAAATCCATTGAGCGCCCGTAGTGCAGAGTAATTTTACTTACTTTATGTGGAATATGAGATACAGCATACCTGTGAAATGAACAAAAATTACACTGCTTGTTATAGGTGTTTTTAAATATAGGTGCAGTATTTAACGCAGCACCGCGTGTAGTTTTCTATTTTTGTACATTTTTGTATTGCATGTAATCACTTTAATTACTTTTATATTACTTGTTTCTTTAATTTACTAAGCTTTTTTTACTATTTTAACGATTTAAAATTTCAAAACAATCCTAAAACAAAACAGATCAAAATGCCTTTGGGTGCATTTAGCTGTCTAACTGCACGCCTTCCCTGTGTGGATGCATTTGTGTTTGTGTAACTCACACTCAAAGTGATAATTTCCCACAGATAAAGCATACTTTAAAAAGATAGAGAAGCGTTTTGCTGGTTTTAAAGTTAGAAGACCTCTTTTACGCTAAAGTATACTTTATGTCGTTTAAAATTTACAAAGAGCCGCCTCTCATTCTAAAGTTATTATTAAGAGCCGACTCCCATTTTAAAGTAGATTTAGAGCCGCATTAAAATGTTTAAAATTTTGCGCCATTGTTTTTCACACTTAATGGCGAAGTCCAAACTTTAAAATGAAATAAAATTTTTATCAAAAATTTATCGCTGTGTGTGTTTTACTTAGCTTTACTTTCGAAACCGAAAAATTAATGACTCTTTAATCTTTATTATATAAATATGTAATTCGTTTTTGGACACAATTTATTGTAAAGTTTCATTTTAAATACCTGAAAACTCAAAAGAGAAATTAATGAGGATTGAATTTAAACATAAAGGTGTTCTGTCAATCAGACACCGCCTCAATCCGCCTTAATTTATTAAAAAAATACTATTTTTTTTATTTGGATAATAGGTTCTGATACATAATATAGGATACATAATGAGGATAGCTATTTCAACGTTAAGTACTCGTCTGGGGCTATAAGTACCATTTTCAGAGCAAGATTAGAAATCCTTAATCTGAACTACATCCCACATAGAACTGATCTTCGGCAGACTTGTGATTTATGCAACAGAAGAGAATGTGAAGATGTTTACCACTTCATTGCTGTTTGCCCTATATTACAAGAAATACGACGCTTGTATTTCCAAGAGAGTTTTATTCCGCTTAACAGCTTGTATGAAATATTAAATGGTGGCCGTGGGTGGTCTAATTTATATAAATTTTGCAAACATGCTTTAAATTATCGGAATAGTTTTTGAAATTTTGTATTCTCTAATTATTATTTCAAATTGTTTCTTTTTATGCGGTAAATCATTAAAATTGCAAAAATTCCAAATCATTTAAAATTATTAGTTTTTTTATGTGGCAAATCATTAAAATTGCAAAAATCTCAGGGTTATCGCTCTCCCATTATTATTTATCTAAAACTTATATTTGTATGCTTTAAATCATTTCAATTCTTTACCTTTTATGTTACAAATCATCAAAATTGTGAAAACTTAAACCCACACCGATTAACTCTTAACTAAAATTATAAATTAAGTACCACTTTTCGTTTTATTCTTGTTATTTCTGATTAAAAAAATTATTGTTTCATATCAACTTATGCAAATCATCTTGTTAAATTATTGTTAATTAGTAATTACATTATTCTTTTTTTTGATGTGTAAACATCTATACTGGCGGTAGGGTGAAAAGAAAACGTAACGTAACGTTGTAATCGTGATCGTGGTCGTGATCGTGATTCTGAGCTTTACGAAAATTGAGTGCGTTCAACAATATGTACGTTCAGTAACTAAATGTTGAGAATTTATATACGAAATCGAAAGGTCGAGTTCAGTTCGGGTTGAAATTTGGTTGGCTGCTTAGAGGATATATTAAGCCCCTATTACATTATGATTCTTTGCGTCTGACTCTATTCAAACATAATGAGTGCGAAAGCGGAAAAAGATAAGATGGAAGACCAGTTGCCTTGTGAGTCGTGGGCCAAGTTTTACGAGACCCTTTTTAACGCTTTTTTAGCATTAGGCTACGCGCAAACCAACGCGATGGCGGTGGCGATCACGATAAAAATGTGAATGCCTCATATAAAAATCAAAGCACACTTCAATCGTGTAGATGTGTGCCTTTCCTTTGATTTATGTGTATGGCATCCACAATTTTATCGTGATCGCCACCGCTTTCGCGTTTGTTTGCAGCTACCTTTATCCGTATTTTGTATTCTTTGCATTACTTTTTTTCAATTACATGACTGCTTTGAGACCAGGGGCCTATTTCACAGAACATACATCACATACATTGTATGAATGTATGTACCTTAAAGTAGACGCCAAAGATGGCTCAGTGTAAATTTTGAATTTTTTGAAAAACTTTGCGTCAACTTAGAAAACGCATAATTTAAAAAAAAATTAAAATTTACGCCCACTCATCTCGTAGTCGTGATTCTTATCTTGTAGCCGTGGTCGTTATTTTGATTCTGAGCCAGAGATTATTCTGCTATTACACGATGCATCTAGACGCATGCGACTTTTCGAACTACGTAAGTGCAATAGAGAAAAAAAATCGAAAAGATGGTACGGAAAAAAAGTGACCGGTGTCGCGTGAGTAAAATTTTTGATGCAACTATTTGACGTTTCGCTTTTCTCTTGTCCGTTTTTTACTATTCTGCTTCATATGGTTTTGTTGTTCAAAGAGTAAATTTCGATGCAACGCACTGTTATTGATAGCCTTATAGGCTTTCCAGAAATGAGAATTCATCTTTAAAAACAACATATAAAAAAAATTATTGCTTTTCTTGACTGATATTCATTTAAAGGCACACAAACCTTTCTTTCTTCAATATATCTAATAATGAAAACAAAAATAAAAACAGAAAAAGTTTTTTTATTGCTTGAGCACAGCCCAACACGAAAATGAAAAATAAAGAGAACTGTCAAATTAGATTCCTGACTTTGGTTTCAACGTGTAATAGCGCTTGAAACCGCGGACGAAATAACAAAGAAGAATTCGAAGAAGGCGCATGCAACTAGATTCATCGTGTAATAGCAGACTTATGAATTATCCATAATCTCTGTTCTGAGCTTCACGAAAATTGAGTGCGTTCAACGCTATGTACGCTCAGTAACTAAACGCTGAGTGTTTATATACGAAATCAAAAAGTCGAGTTCAGTTTGGGTTGAAATGTGGTTGGTTGCTTAGACCATATAGTACATGGACTGCGCTTTCATTTTCCATGCATCATTATCGATTTTCAAATTTGCTTATGAAAAGTTAAGATCTATATAAAAATACCAAAAAAAAAAAATGTTTGCTATCATCCACACCCTAAATTTGATGTAGGCTCTCGGTCTATGAGGCATTCGGACGAATGTCCATTTCTTAAAATGGAAAAAGAGCATAAAAAAAAAATTGGAAAAAAAGAAGAAACAAAATGTCTGGTATTTTTTTCCTGCTTGGGCACATTATAGGATTTGGTGTAGGTGCGAGGCTGGGTGTATGCTTAAGTTTCTTTAAATTAATATTCTTTAAATGCAAAAGAGACATCGCATAGGTATACCCAGCCTGGCACCTACCTCAAATCCTATAATGTGCCCAAGGAGGGGGGTTTCAGGGGCAGCACCCCCCCATACATAACTCACTGTTTATGCGCCGCGATATTTTGTTAAAGATTATTTTATCATTGAAATTTCAATTTGGAAATATCGCCCAAAATTGAAGAAATAACGCCCAAATTTTGAACGCCGTCGCGTCGCCGGTCGCGGTGTATGGGGTAAGCATGCGTATCATCTCTTCAGGTTATAATTGTTTGTTGTTTCTTTGCTTTAATTTTTTAGGTTTCTTGTATGAATATACAAATAACACATTTTTTGGTCTTTTTTCCAGAACGAAGTTTGGAAATTAGGCCAGAATTTATTTTTTTTCTGGCTTTATTTGGTGCCGTGACATGCTTCATAAGGCTATATTACAAAATATGGTCTAATGACGCTCTAGCAAAGGGACATGAGGCCATATTCGAAAAAATGGCCTTTTATCGCTTTGACGAAGTGTCATTGTGCCATATTTTTTTGCGACTTAAGGCCATATCTAAATATGGCCTCATAATATTTTCGTTAAGTGAAAAAATTTGATTTGTTTTTTTTTTTTTTTTAATCCAGTCTTTAAATGCACAAGAAATTTTGCATACACCCAACCTCGCATCCTACCCCAAATCCTATGCCGGGGAGTTGCAGGGGGGCAGTATGCCCCCCATACATACCTGACTGTATATACGCCGTAACTGAATTTCAGTTCAAGTGTTGGACAAATACATTTGGCCAGGTTTATTTATCAAACAAGGAAAGACGGTGGAAAGTGACATAAGGCCATATGGCCCTATGTCTCTTTATTAAAGAGTCAAAAGGCCATAAGTTGGAATATGGCCTTATATCACTTTGTGAAGCGTCATGCGGCCATATTTCAAAATATGGCCTTATGACGCATGGTCTTATGACACGGCACCCTTTATTTCCATTTCACTTTGTGGATCTTTTTCCAAAGGTTTCTGGCACAATTTCCAAATTTCTGGCTTATTTTCCAAAAAAAATCTGGCTTTTTTTTAAAATTTTAAGCCAGAAAAAAATTCTGGCGTTTTTCAAAAACAAAAATTTTGGCGTAATGTCTTCTGGCGTAATTTCCGGGAGCCCATAATATGTACATATTTAGAGCGTATAGAAACTTAATTTTATTCGTGTTTGCCATAAATTTAATTGATAACACTTTAAATATAAAGTGCCTACTTTATTTTCATACATAGGTACCTAGCAAATTTTCAACTTATCCTAAAACAACAAAAATATGCCCAATAAATAATATTGTAAACATAGCTGCCTACCCATAAAATTTAAAATAAAAATTTATTCTTTTCCACTCTTTGCTCATGCCTCATAATGTAACAAACCATGCAAAGGTATTCTTCCCTACTTTTGAACACAAAAATATGAACACCCTAGTTAAAAAGCGAATTTAACCAACTCATATTTAAAATGAGCTACGCACAGCACTTTATTCATTTGCTTAATCGTTTATCTGTTTGTGTAGCGGGGCCGGGCGAGAAGCTTCGGGCGAGGCGGCACGCGCCTTCTCACTAAAAAATATGCATCTTTTTAATGAATAGAGATCCCATTTTCAAACTTGGCATGTGGTATCAATATCAAGAAAAAAAAATTTTAAAATTCAAAATTCAATTTGAACGGTTAAATTCCGGTTTTTCATACAAAACATCTGGTTTTTATCTCATTGAAAATTATGAATCTTCTAAACGAATGGATCCCACTCTAGAACATGTAATATTAAGACTTTATAAGCAACATTTTAAAATCTTTAAAAAAAATATCAATAGGGTCCAAGTTAGGTATCCCAAATTTGATTTAAAATGCTAACATCCGGTTTTCTACCAACAAAAAAAAACGATTTCTATTTTTGATGTCATATTTGAAAGAAACATCTAATTTGTGATACATATATTCCACCATTGGAACAATTTTTCTATCTCTTTATTTAATTAAGCAACACATTGCTTTAAGACCCTATACCCCATAGCTAGCCGAAACTTTACAAGCTCATAATTCTAGCGCCAGGCTTCAAAAATCAAAATCCTTCCATATACATATATAAGAACTACACAAAGTATAAATAACATAAAAATTTACGATTTTCAGGACCCACCCGTTTTTTCGTTGTCCGCTTCACGTGATATTCCCCACATGTTGTTTGTAAAGGGTGTTTTTGTAAGACGTGTGGTTTTCAATCTGGCAATACTTTTTTCGGGGTTGGTCTTTTTGACAGCTGTCACTTGATTTATGCTCAGTTTGGTTTGCCATTTCATAATGAATAGACTTACTCCTGAACAAGGTTTGCAAATCGTGCACATTTATTACCAAAATAATGGTTCTGTTGGCGCGACGCATCGCGCCAGCGTCCAATATTCGGTCGACATAATCGCCCAACAGAGTAATTCGAGCAACCATGGATCTGTTTCGCACCACGTTTACTGTAGTGGATAATGCGCATCCTCAGAGACGCCGTACAGTGCGCACCAAACACGCTATTGCTGCTGTGGAGCAGAGTATCCAAGAAGACCCGAATGAGTCCATCCGCCATCGCGCGCACCAATTGCAGGTGGGGCCTCTTGGGCCTCTCGGCTGGAATTTATTCGAGCCAGCCGCGGCGGCCACTTGCCCGATCTTTATAATAAAGCTAAATTCTATGCCGTAACATTAAATTATATGCGTTTTATTTCTTCTTGAAAACCACACGTCTAAAAAAAACACACTTTACATAGAAAGATTTGGGTCTTTTTTAACATAATATCTATATGTTTTTGATGTAATAAATATTTCTAAAGAAGAGTACCTAGTACCTACACATATTAACATAACAAATTCTATTTTTGTAAATAAAGGTTAATCTTTATATCCCATTGTAATCATAAAACAACCGCAAAGTAAAGTATTTTATCTCCTCAACTTATGTACCTGTAAAATATTTGATTTTTTCTGAATTCTTATCTTGGTAGGTATGTACCTTTTATGTTTTATAGTACTCTTCAAGTGTTATTTTGTCAGCGCAATATTATGTATAATAAACTGAAAAATAAAATAGAAAAAAATTACAAAGGCTTTACCTTGTATTTTAAAACTTAATAATAAATACGTTATTGTTTATTGTTTATATATATAGTTAATAGGTATACGTGCATATGTATCTACCAAATAATTATATACAGGGTGTCCCATAAACAATAGTCTAAGATGAAACTGGTGATTGGGCAGATCATGACTACTCAGAATTTAGTAACTTCTCCGTGCCGCATTATAACGGAATAAAAAGGAAGTTTTTTTTTTAATTCCCAAAAGAAGTTTTCGATCTTGTAAATACAAGTGCAAGAGTGGACCATTTTGAAAAATTTTTGTAAATTACATAAGTAAAACAAAATTTGAGCTAACTAAAAAATACAAAATAAAAATTAATAAAACAACTTCAACGCGAGAACAGGTCTAGAGGGTGGGAAAGTGAGGGATACGGAAGACGAATGAACGCCGAAGGAAAAAAGCTAACGCAAATCATAGGAGAATTAGGGTGGAAAATTTTTAATGGGAATATAGTGAGGGATGAGGGGGGTGAGTTCACGTATACAGGAGGTAGAGGGGAGACAGTAACAGATTATGTATTGGGACAAGAGGACGAGAGGCGGTATAGAAAGTATGACAGTAGCAAACAGAGTAGAGTCAGATCATCATCCTTAGGTGATTGCGATGTGAAAGGAGAAAGAGAGAGAAAGTAAAGGAGGTCATAAGAATAAAAACAGGAAGGTGGTCAGAGGAGGGAAGAGAAAGGAGACAAAAAGTGAGAGGATGATGGGATGAAGAATGCAGGCAGAAAAAAGAAGAAGTAAGAAAGGAGTTAAGGAGATGGAGGAAAGGTAGTGGTACGAAAGAAAAATACAGAGAGAATAAAAGAGAATACAAGCGATTATTGTGAAAAAGAAAAATGAGGAACAGGATAAGGTCATAAGAGAAATTGAAGAGGCCAATACAGAAAACAAAGCGTGGGAAATAATAAATAGAGAAAGAAAGATGAAAAAGAAAATGGGGGAAAAGATTGAGGAAGAGGAATGGACAAGATATTTTATGAGTCCAATTTGAGGGGTGGAAGGAAGAGTGAGAATGGGAGCAGACGGAACAAGAAGAGCGAGATCAGACGGAAATTAGCAAAGAGGAAATCAGAGATGTGGTTAGAAAACTAAAAGAAGGAAAAGCAATGGGCACAGATGGAATACCGAACGAGGCGTGGAGATACGGATGAGAACAAGCGATAGAGGTAGCATGGGAGATCTGCAGAAAAGTGTGGAGAGGAGAAAGATGGCCGGAGGGGTTGAAAGAGGGACTGATAGCGCCGATAATAAAGAAAGGGGCCGGAACAAAGGTAGAAAAATACAGAGGAGTAACGCTCATGCCATATATACGGCGGTTTTAGCGAAGAGGCTAGAGGAAGAAGCCGAGGAGAAAGGGATGATACCACCAAATCAAACGGGTTTCAGAAGAGGAGTAGGAGCGATAGACAATTGACGTTTTTCTTTTTTGGCTCTGAGCAACGCTCTGAGCAGAGGTTGACCGATCAGAGCAAAGCTCTGAGCAGATTATGATCAGAGCCCTCAGATTTAATTATGAAACACACTTGAGCACTGAATATGTCATATGCCTAGTAATCTGTCAAATTACATAAAAATTGTATGAAGTTGGCTTCGCTCAGCGTTTTACTCGATTTGCTCGGTCATTTTATTCTGAGCATACAGATCATGCTCCGAGCTAGCTCAGATGGAAAAAAGAAACACGACTTATGTGCTCTGATTTGTCTGAGGTAAAAAAGAAACATAGAATTTATTTTTGACAGCTCGGTGATCTGCTCTGAGGTAAAAAAGAAAAACGCCAAATGTATATGTGTTGAACTATGTGGTGAACAGAGAGGTGGCAAAGGAGCAAGCTAGTGGCATTGTTTTTAGATTTAAAAGCGGCATTTGACTCAGTATATAGAAAAATTATGATGGAGGCGTTGGAGAAAAGAGGAATGAGACAAGGGCTCAGAGAAAGATTGGGGGAGGTCTACGAAGAAACGACAAGTAGAGTAAAAGCGGGTGATGAGATGGGGGAAAGATTTTGGACGGGAAAGGGAGTAAGGCAGGGGTGCCCAAAGAGCCCAATTCTTTTTAACTTACTGACGGCGGATATAGAAGATGAACTGGGCAAGAGGAGTTGGGGAGGGATAAAAGTAAGAGGAAGAAGAATTTGCTCGTTGGCATACGCAGAAGATGGGGTTGTAATGGCAAAATATGAAGAGATACCAACTATGATAAGAAGACTTGAGAAGTATTTCGAAAGGAAAAGACTGGAAGTAAATGTTGGAAAACGAAAGTGATGAGGTTCAGGAAAGGAGAAGGGAGGAATACAACAGTAGACTGGAGATGGATGGGGAAAGAAGATAGAAGAAGTAAAAGAATTTAAATACCTGAGATATGTTTTCAAAAAGAATGGAGGGGGCACATATAAGGGACAGAATAAACAAAGCAGCAGCGGTAATGAAGGAAGCTTGGGGGATTGGGAGGAGGAAATTCGAGAAGGTATGGGAGAGGAAGATGTGGCTTTTTGATACCCTGGTGTGGACGGTGATGGGATATGGGGCGGAAGTATGGAGATGGGAGGAGAGACAAGAAATGAGACACTAGTGGTAGAATGGCAAACTCCAGTATACATAGTGAGAGAAAAAACCAAAAGAGATAAGATAACGATAAGAGCAAGGAGAAGGGCGCGGAACTATGAAGAAAAATTAAGAGGTGGAAAAAGATACGAGATAGCGAGGGAATGTTTAGAGGATATGAGAGAAAGAGAAAATGATTTAAGTGAGTGAGGATCACGATGAGAACAAGCGAGAATGGGAATGAGAGGAAGGGAAGGAAGTGTTGTAAAGTCCACACTTCACAACTTCCAACGTCTTAAATGAATGTCATTTCTCATGCCCTTTCATGACCCTATCCATCCACTTTCAATTCAACTCCACTTCAAATTCCCATGCTCATCATTTCTTTTGATTGACCAATATCCGACCCACTTAAAATTCCCATAATCATCATTTCATTTTCTATTTTTGCCAACTATGCATAATCTGTATATAAACTCTTTGTAAATTCTTTGTAAAGCTAGTACTTAGCTGAGTTATATAAATAAATTTCCTTTAATTGTCCAACTCCAAACCACTTAAGATTCCCAAGTAATCATTTTCATTTTAAATTACTTCAAACCCCTAATCCAATGACCAATGCACTCTTTTATTTCAATTCACACTTTGTGAATATCACATTTCATTTTTGTTTCAATTTCCTCCTAACCAAAAAAATGTACATTGCTCCCAGCTGTGCACAGGCACACTTCAGCTCGGATGACATGTTTTGGTCTGTTTCGAGTCGGGTGAAGAGTCGGAGATTCGACACTATCATTTGGATCGTCGTCGAACGAGTATACCTGTTTTTATATACTACTTCTTTCTAATTTATATACTACTTCTTGTCAATTTCTTTTCCAATTCTGTGTGTATTAATGTGTAATTAATGAATAAAAATTAGCGAATAAGTAAAAACCAATAAAAACGTTGTAGATAAGAATTTTTGACTTTTATTTGAGCACAAGAAAGAAAACACTGGTGATAAAGGTAAGAACCCGCTTGAGATCCGTGCGTCTCAAGTAAAAAAATAAAATAGCGCAGCAAAAATGGTGTCAGATGTGGGGTTCGCCTGAAAAGTGTTTGTGTCAAGTAAAACAATAAGTTAAAAAAAACTCTAATATTTATTATAATAATTTATTTTACATTTCTATTTTTCAACAAAAGAAACTCAAGTGACGCATTAAATAAATAAGAACTAGTGAAAAATACAAAAACTGTAATTCAAAAAAAAAAAAGACTCCACCAGTTAAGTGAAACCTACTACACTCATCTTTAACCGACTACACTCATCTTTAACCTACTACAATCATCTCTAACCGACTACACTCATCTTTAACCTACTACACTTTTCATCTTTAGCCAACCATCATCCCTATATAGGATATATATATATACTATCTGAGTAAGAAAAAAAGGCAAGAAAAAAAAATATATTATAAAAAAAAAAAACTAATTGGTTATTGCTTTTATTTTTATTATTATCATTACCTTTTAGTAACCAAATTTTTTTTTGAATTTGAATTAAATTTTTTTATTATATTATTATAATATTATCAGTTTATGTCTGAAAATAAGAATATCAAAATATCCGACTCCGAAGAATCCAATTCTACTATTGAAAATTCCTCTTCTTCTGAAACCTCTAATTCTATTTTAGAAACCGATTCCGAAATGGCCCCAAAACTAGATCGATCTTTTGCCCTCAAATTAATCCCTGAGTTTGATGGGAACAGAGCAAATCTCCATAAATTCCTACATGCGTGCGATTTGATATCCGAAGACATCTCCGCTTCCGAAATTCCTATCCTTCTCATCATCATTAAAACCAAACTAACAGGCCCAGTTTATAATATAGTTAAATATACAGAATTTGCCAGTTGGGAATCCCTTAAAGAAAAACTGGTCCAACAATTCTTAGAAACTAAATCCCTGTCCCAACTCCAATTAGATCTCATTAACATAAAACAAAGGCCAAACGAGACAGTGCAAACTTGAATGAAGCTTGCATAGCTAGCGAAGACTCAGGAAATTCTAGTACAATTCTGAATCTTAATGGAAAAACTGCACTAAAAGCATTCGAAAGAGGCCTAAACCCTAGATTAAGTCTCATCATTAAAGCTTCTAGATTTACTACTCTGACAGAAGCCATAGAAGCTGCCGTACTAGAAGAGAAAAGTGGTTTTTCATATACTAACCAAACTTCCTTTAGCTCATCTCAACCTAAATCCAGAAATCCCGTATCGTGTAATTATTGTAAAAAACCTGGACATAGCATCGAACAATGCTATTTAAAGAAAAACAAGGAACAACTTCCTTCTTTCAAGAGTGAGGTTAAAAAAGTATTAATTACTTGTAGTTATTGTAAAAATCCCGGCCACCAAATAAATGAGTGTAGAAAAAGGGAATACAATAACAATAAAAAACAAAATAACTCGAAGCCATTTTCATCAACAAATCAAATTCCAAATAAGCATTCGGAAAACTATTCAGAGGCCGGAACCAGTGCCAGGCTTCGGACTCAAACTTAATCTCATCTCGCCACATCTTTCATATAAACTTAAATAATAAAATTAGTAGAGTAGATTCAATAAAAATTTCATCCGAAACCTTACTAAATCCTCAACCTTCGAAATTTTTCATTGATGGTGGTAGTGAAATTTGTCTGATTAAAATAGATAAATTAAAACCAGAATAACCCATTGACTCAAACATTATTCATTCATTATCTCGTATTACAGATTCCGTGATTCGTACTAAGGGTGTTATATACTTACGCATAAACCTACCCAAAAATATTACTATTTCTTATATCTTTCATGTTGTAGATAAAAACTTCCCCATAAGCACTGACGGAATCGTAGGTAACAATTTTCTAGATGATCATAAAGCTCAAATCGACTATAGGACTAAAATCCTTATATTCCTTACTCCTGCCAATAGTTCTATCTCTTACATATCTGTCGTTAATTCTTCTGAATCTAATATTGAATTTAATACCGAAGACCTTGTATTCGATGAAGTCTCCAACTACAACATTTTACGAATTCAAAATTATCCTGAATCATATGATAGAATCCAAGCTATAAAAGACGTAGTGGTGACAGATCACATGTCGAAGAACGAAAAATAATCGATATTAAATCTGTGTATCTTGTATAACAAACTCTTCTTTCTAAAAGGAGACAAATTAACTCATACTTCTTCTGTACAACACCCAATTCTTACTCCGGATGCTTCACCTACATATATTAAACCCTACAGGTTGCCGGAAGCTCAAAGACAAGAGGTTGACAAGCAAATCCATGAGATAAAGGACGATAACATAAACCAACCATCGAATAGTCCGTGGAATTTCCCTCTTATCGTTGTTCCAAAAAAACCTGATGAGGACGATAATAAGAAATGGAAAATCGTCGTCGATTTTCCCAAACTCAACGACAAAACTGTCGGTGATGCATTTCTATTACCCAACATAACTGATATTCTAGATCAGTTGGGAAGCTCAAAATTTTTGTCCACCTTAGATCTCGCCAGTGGATTCCATCAAATCCAAGTTAGACCGAAAGATAGAAAGAAGACCGCCTTCTCCTCACCATTTGGTCATTACGAATTCATTAGAATGCCTTACGGATTAAAAGGTGCCCCAGCCACCTTCCAAAGGTTGATGAATAATGTATTGACTGGTCTTCAAGGTATAAAAACTTTTGTATATATGGATGACATAGTGATCTATGGTAAGACTTTAGAAGAACGCAATTCAAATCTAAGAGAAATCTTTGAACGCCTTAAAATGCATAACCTAAAATTCCAACCCGATAAATGCCAGTTTTTGCGAACAGAACTCACCTATCTAGGACACGTGATAAATGAATCAGGTATCAAACCCTATCCACAAAAAATCGAATGTGTAAAGAATTTCGTTCAACCCAAAAATGCCAAAGAAATAAAAAGCTTTTCTGGGGCTTTCTGGATATTATCGCCGTTTTATAAGAGATTTTGCAAAGATTGCAAAAGGATGGATGTTCGTTTTGACTGGACTCCTCTTTGTTCAAATTCTCTTCAGGGATTAAAAAAAAGACTAATTAATCCACCCCTTCTTCAATATCCTGATTTCACCAAAAACTTTAACGGATGCTAGCGATGTAGCTATTGGTAGTGTCCTTTTTCAAGGTGAAATTGGTAATGACCTTCCTATATCTTATGCATCACGAATTCTTAATAAAAGTGAAAAAAGTTATTCTACTACAGATAAGCAACTTTTGGCTATCGTTTGGTCAGTCAAACATTTCCTGGAAGAAAATTTCAACTCTACACGGCTCATAAACTTCCAGTTTATATCCACAATTGTAAAGACACAAATTCTAGAATGATGAGATATCGTCTACAGCTCGAAGAGTTTGAATATGAAATCATTCACAAAAAAGGTGAACAAAATACAAATGCTGATTGCCTAAGCAGAATTGCAAAAATGACTCTTCGTTCAGATACAAAATCTTCTTCTACTTCTCAAAATTCATCTTCTGAATCATCTCCAAAGTCGTCTTCTATCTCAGCTACTACATCGTCAATTACTAATTCTTGTTCAACATCTTCAAACACAAATCCTTGTACTACATCGTCTAATACTAACTCTTGTTCTACATCCTCAATTCCTAAATCTTGTTCGACGACTACAATAACAAATTCTTCCCTAACATCTTTAAATGAAAATCCTAGTTCTTATCCTACATCTTCAAATAATAATTCTAATTCTTGCTCTACTACTTTCAATACAAACTCTAGTCTTTCATATTCAGACATAAATTCTAATTCTTCTTCGAACCCTTCAACAAGACGAGACCTATCTCAAAATGAAATTAAAACTATACTCAAAGAATTTCATTTAAATCCTATCGGAGGACACTGTGGTGTCAACCGTACCTTTAAACGCATACGACTTTATCATAAGTGGAAAAATATGTTCCAGGATATAAAAAACTTTATAAAAAATTGCGAACTCTGTCAAAAGAGCAAAGTTACTAAGTACACAATGGAACCAAATTAAGAGGCTAATACAATCGCAGAAGCATTTGTCAAAGAAATAATATTTCGTTATGGCACACTCAAATACGTTTTGTCAGATCAAGTACAAAATTTTCTTAGCGACATATTTAAAAATGTATGTAAGCTTCTCAAAATAACTAAACTGCAAACCACTGCATACCGACCACAGTCAAATGGATCTTGCGAACGAAGCCACAGAAACTTTGTAGAATATTTGCGTTGTTTTATCAACAAATCTCAAGATGATTGGATTATTGGATAAAATATGCCGTTTTCGTCCATAACACGACCCCGAACTCTTCAACGTCATTTACTCCGTTCGAACTCATGTATATGGAAGACGGGTTGAACTTCCTTCTAGCGTTTCAAAAAATCCAGAAATTTGTTACAATTACGACCTTTATGCCAATGAACTTAAATCAAGACTTCAACACTGCCATCAGATAGCAATAGACAATCTCCTCAAAACAACAATACGATAAGAAACAAAACCCTGTTGATTTTCAAATAGGAAACCTAGTTTTACTCAAAAATGAAAGCAATCCCAAAAATACAAATAAAAAATTACTTCCCCTTTGGTCAGGACCATACGAAATCATATCTACGTCAGGAGTAAACTCAAACATTAAAATAAAGAACAAAATAACAAAAGTTCATAACAACAGACTAAAAATTCATTCAACCTAACTAATTTACCCCAACATCAATATTCTTTCCAGAAATGGATAAACTACTAATTGTCATATTTATAAGCAACATGGTTTTAACCTTCCAAATGGCAATAAACACCGAAAATCAACTACACGAAATCATCGAACTACATAACAAATCAGGACTATACTACGAAAACGTTGGTAACCTCAAATTATTTCCTAATCAATGGAATTTAGTGATATGCTCGAAAGCAAAAGCTATACAATCATAATCCCCGCAAAACCTTTCCTTGTAGTAGACTCGGAAAAACAATCATATTTTCTCTTTAATAAACATGACTTAGATAATTGCCAAAAAAAACATAAAAAATAACTATCTTTGTGAACGAAACGCACCAGTTTTCACACATTCTAGTAGCGCTTGCGAATTGAATTTACTTTCAATTCCACCAAGTGAAATCAGCAATTGCAATATTCAGTATAGCAAATATACCACCCAATTTTTCTTCAATTAGCCGATTCTAACTCTTGGATTTTCGTATCTCCAAATCCAGAAAATCTTATAATTAAATGCCCAAGCTTTAACTCTTAGATACAAATAAATACAACTGGTATTCTTAAAATCCAACAAAACTGTGTAGCAAATACAAAATATCAATCCTTAAACTCTAAAACAAACTTCGAGACAAAAACCAATCTTAACTTTATTTCATCAAGTCCTAATATTCCCTTAAATATAACACCACCACAGTTTGAGAAACTTCCCAGCTACGAGACAAAGTCTTTGAATATACATAATCAAATTGATGAACTTAATTCTATCAGTAAAGATATAGAAATTATAAAAAATTCCCAGTTCATATATTCTAAAGTCGATCAGGAAAATAAAAATATGATAGTCGTGTTCCTTCTTGCAATGTTTTGCGCCATACTTATAGTTATAATCATATTACTCATAAATAAAACCTTCGTAAACACTAAAAAAATATCGAATTGCTTACCATTAGAAGAAATAAAAATCCCAGACCCAGTCCAAACCATCAACGTACAAATTCAAGAACCATTACCAATACCTACACCTCGTCTAGCTCCATCTAATCTTTCTCGTTCACTTCCGATTCCATCTTCTAAAGCCGAAACTCGCACCATTCCGAGGTACAAGTTTCGTTCTTAAGGGGGGAGGTGTTGTAAAGTCCACACTTCACAACCTCCAACGTCTTAGATGAATGTCATTTCTCATGCCCTTTCATGACCCTTTCCATCCACTTTCAATTCAACTCCACTTCAAATTCCCATGGTCATCATTTCTTTTCATTGACCAATATCCGACCCACTTAAAATTCCCATAATCATCATTTCCTTTAATTGTCCAACTCCAAACCACTTAAAATTCCCAAGTAATCATTTTCATTTTAAATTACTTCAAACCCCTAATCCAATGATCAATGCACTCTTTTTTTTCAATTCACACTTTGTGAATATCACTTTTCATTTTTTTTTTCAATTGCCTCCTAACCAAAAAAATGTGCATTGCTCCCAGCTGTGCACAGGCACACTTCAGCTCGGATGACATGTTTTGGTCTGTTTCGAGTCGGGTGAAGAGTCGGAGATTCGACACTATCATTTGGATCGTCGTCGAACGAGTATATCTGTTTTTATATACTACTTCTTTCTAATTTATATACTACTTCTTGTCAATTTCTTTTCCAATTCTGTGTGTATTAATGTGTAATTAATGAATAAAAAATTAGCGAATAAGTAAAAACCAATAAAATCATTGTAGATAAGAATATTTGACTTTTATTTGAGCACAAGAAAGAAAACACTGTGATAAAGATAAGAACCCGCTTGAGATCACACAACAGAAGAGAAGACAGGTGAGAGAAAGATGGTACTGAAAACTAGAAGAAGAGAGAATGTGCAGAGTGTGTGAAGGTGAGCAAGAGACGTGAAAACATGTGATAGAAAGAAGCAGGTCAGGTGGAGATGAAGGAAAATCAATAGGGGAAAAATGAGTGATATAATAGACGAAGGAGGGAGAGGGAAGGGTGGATAAAGGCACTAGAGGATGCGAGGAGGAGTAAGGAGAGAAGGGTGGGAAGAGAGGAGACGGTGGTGGGACGCTTGTAACCCTTATGGGAGGCAATATTACACAATACAATACAATACATCTATTCTTTAAAAAAAATATTTTTATTTATTTTACAACCATGTTTGTTTGAGTTAAAATTCTTATAACTTTTGATCTAAGGCTAGCATTGGTAAATTTTATACCTTTTAAGAAAAATCACTAACGCCAGTGGCGGAGCGCGACAGGGACAAGGAGTGCACAGGCCCGGGGCGGCACTTTTCTTGAGGGCGGCAAATTTTTAAGGTATCCGGGAGGCAATTTGCTAGGGGCGGCAATTTTTCAAAATAGGTGAGAGTGGGGCAAGAAGGACCACGGGGCAAAAATAACCAAACCGATTTTTACCATGCTTCTTAGCTACATCTTATATTCAATAGTTAGAAATAATAAAAAACCTACTTTCCCAACACATCCCTTAGTTTCATTGAAAAACTGAAGTTAGTTGCGATTTAAATGATGATAGTTTGAAAACGGGCTATCTTTTAAAAAAACTTCCAATTTGCAAAACCCATCCAAAACGACAGGTTCATAATCCCGAAAATTTTGTTTATTTTGTATTGTTTGTGATGGTAAGTGCTATCTTTAACTGCTGGAAATAAAGTTAAGTAAATAATATTAAGAAAAATAAAAATATTTTTTGTAAAAAACTTCTTGTGGGCAGCAAAACGGACTTTCGAGATAAGGTTGTATAATTGTGTATATCTCTATATACAATTGTTCAACTATTTTGATTGTTCACTTTGATGAAGTTCAAAGGTTAAAGTAAAGGGTGATTTTTTAAGAGGTTTAGAACTTTTAAAAAAAAAAAAACACAAAAAATTCGAAAAAATGAATGAAATATTTATTTGAATCGATAGTTTGAACCTTGCAATTTAATGTTTAAAGATAATTTCATGCAAATGTTGACCGCGGCTGCGTCTCAGGTAGCCCATCCGCTGAGTCCAATTTTGGCATACTCTTTCACACATATCGGCCGGTATCTCACGAATGAATGCATGGATGTTGGCTTCCAGTGCGTCAATCGAGGGGCTTGTCCCTATAGACATTAGCCTTGACGTACCCCCACAAAAAATAGTCTAATGGTGTCAAATCGCACGATCTAGGCGGCCAATTGACCGGCCCGAAACGTGAAATTAACTGTTCACCAAACTCGCCTCGCAATTGCGCCATTGTTTCGCGTGCTGTGTGGCATGTGGCACCGTCTTGTTGAAACCACATATCATGCAAGTCAAGAGCTTCCATTTCGGGCAAAAAAAAGTTTGTTATCATCGCTCGGTAGCGTTCACCATTGACAGTAACGCTGCGATTCGCATCATCTTTGAAGAAATATGGCCCAATAATGCCGCCGGCCCATAAACCGCACCAAACAGTGGCTTTTTCGGGATGCATTGGTAGCTGTTGCAATGCTTCTGGCTGATCTTCACTCCAAATGCGGCAATTGTGCTTATTTACGTACCCATTCAACCAAAAATGAGCCTCATCGCTGAACACAATTTTTCGATAAAAAAGCGGATCCTCGGCCAGCCAGAATTTTGATAGTAAAATTCAATAATTTGCAAGCGTTGTTCATTTGTAAGACGATCCATGGTTAAATTGCAAACCAAACTGAAGCTGTTTGACAGTGACACAAGGTACTAAACACACGTCAGCTGTCAAAACCAGTGTTGCCAAAACCAAACCAGCTAAAAAATCACCCGTTATTATTTGAAAAAATATGTGCTCCTCCTTTAGGAATAGAACAAAATTTAGGAGTGTCTAAAGCTTAAGTGGTCCTTCTTGCCCCACTCTCCCCTACATATTAATCAAAAGAGACGTAAGTATAAAAGATTTTTGTATGCTCTGTTTTTATATTTTCTTTTCATTTAGATCCATTTCAGGGCCAGCGTATTTCCAAAAATCCAGAAGGCAATTTGCAAGGGGCGGCAATTTTTACAAAGTATTTATCAAAACAGGCGTTAATGTTAACAGATTTTTGTATGTTCTGTTTTATATTTTTTTTTTGTTATTTGAATCTATTAGGCAAATTTCCAAAATTTCCGGGAGAGAGTTTGCTAGGTGGCGGCAATTTTTAAAACATGTATTTATCCAAACAGGCATTAGTGTTAAAAGATTTCTGTGTGTTCTGTTATTGTATTATATTTTCATTTGGATCCATTTTTTCTTCAAAATGGATGCATTTTATCAGTCCGAAGAAATTATTTAAAAGTTTTCAAGCGGTGATACAGCTTCAATTTTAAGAAGGAAAATAAATCTACTCTGTCACTTTTGATTCTAATATTCTTTCCACACTGAAAAATTCTAAATTTCTTTAGCCAAACCAAAATAAAAAGTAAACGCACTGTGTTATTATACATATTTTGGAAATATAATTCTGAATGTCTGAATCTGAATTCTATTCAGTTGTGAAACGAATAAAATTTATATGATGAGTTTTAAAATAATTTTGTTTGTTAAAAATAATATTAATATTTTACAAAATTCTATTCATGTAGATAATTATTTATTCTTATTGTCATCATATGGTTTGGAATCGTATGTTAACAGACCTACTCGTATTTCAAATTCTTCAAAAACTTATATTGATCACATAATGGCACGATTTTTTAACTCTAATAATTTTATATTTAGAAGCTCTGTTCTTGACTTACAAATGACCGATCATTGCCTGCTTGAGTTTAGAATCTGCTTCAGTTTCGACTTTCGAGCCCAAATAATATGCCTTCTTGTTATCATTTATTAGAATTGATTGTGTGGCACTAAATAATTTACTTCGTTTTGAATGCTGGGAAAATGTAATAAGTGAAAGTGATCCTTATAGATCTTATTCTATATTTATTGATATTATTCTTAATAATTACGTCAAGCAACGTTCGAAAGAAGTAGTAAAAAGAAATAAAAAACTGAAAAAGCTGAAATCTTTGATAAGTTTTGATTTACTCAGCAAAATTAAAACTAAGAATAAACTTTTCAAGAAGAAAGTTAAGCATCCATGGAACTTTAATATATGCACTGCTTATAAAGAACTATGTAAAGAAATTTCTAAATATGTTTTATTGTGTACAAATAATTTTTATCTGAACAAATTTTGTGAGTCAAAGGGAAATTATAAAAGAATGGAAATTGGTAAATGATTTACTTAATAAATCAACTCAAGCCGAGCAAATAAAGAACTTGAATGTTAATGGAAAATTTATAACCAATCCCAAAGATTTCGCTGATATTTTTAATGATTATTTTGCTTCTGTTGGTACAAAAGTTGTGTCAGATAGTTGTGCTGCCTTCACAAATTGCGTTTGCCTAGCTAATGATACTTCTTTCGCTGGTAGTTTTGTTTTTAATTTTATAACGTCGTTTGAGTTACATAAAATTATTACATCACTCAAAAATTCTAATCCTGAAACTTCAAACTGCTTCTCGAATATATTTGTTAAAAAAGTAGCTTTCAACATTTGCGATGTTTTATGTCATATAAATAACAATATTATTCTTAAAGGTGTCTCCCCAGATGAATTCAAATAAGCTGAAGTGTTACCTTTATTTATGAAAGGGCAAAAAACGCCATTGAACAATAATTATAGACCAATTTCTTTGCTTCCAGTTTTTTCGAAGATATTTGAAAAAGGCAGTAAAAAACAGAGTGACCAATTATTTGGTAACAATCAATTTCTTTAGTGAATCCCAATTTGGCTTTAGAAGTGGTCTTTCTACTGAAGGTGCCCTATTAAACTTCTGTTCAAATATATATGATGGTTTTAATAACAGAAATCTCACTGCAGCTCTATTTATAAATATCACAAAAGCTTTTGATGTTATGATTAACATAACATACTTTTAGAAAAACTATTTAAATGTAGTTTCAGAGGTGTGATCCATAATTGGTTTAGATCGTATTTATCTGGAAGAGGACAAAGGGTTAAAATTAATGATCAATTGAGTTTGAATAGTATCTTGACTTTAGGAGTTCCTCAAGGTTCAGTTCTTGGTCAAATACATGCAATCGCACCAAGAGTACATGTGTTTTTTATCGGCGGGCAAATTCCATCAAGTTATATCCAAATAAAAAATAGTCATATCAAATTTCACTGCGTGTAATTATTCGAATAAATTTGACCAGAAGACCCGTGCGAAACTTTCGCACATTCAATTAGGTTTTTCAATTAAATTTTCAAATAGAATGTTTGAACAAAATAAATAAATTCTTTATATTATATTAAACCTAGTTCCTTTACTTTGAAACTCTGTGCATTTCTGTGAATTTCTACACTAAAGTCTGTCAAAGTTCATATAAAAATGACGTAGAAATTCACACAAGCGCACAGAGTTTTAAAGTAAAGGAACACCTTTATTAGTTTTACAAAACTCAAAACAATATTTGATGTAAGAATGAAATCAAAAGTGACAAATAAATATGTTTCTCCTCCAATCATTCAATGTGAAGCGAAAAATATATTTCTCCCCCACTCACTCAATGTGCAAGCGAAAGAATAGGATTTTAAATTAAAGAATTGATAAATATGTTTCTTTCATTCATGCAATCTAGTGATACCTAATAAATGCATTCGACTTAAGATTACAAACAACAGAAGTAACAAATATGTTTATCCCCCACTCACTCAAGGTGCAGCGAAAAAAGAGAATTTTAAATTACAGAAGTAATACATATTTTTCTCTTTCGCGCTATCAATGGGTTTAGTTTATTCGGTTTTTATAAATGAGAAAAAAGAATACAAAAAACAGAAGTAACAAATATGTGTCTCCCCCACTCACTCAAGGTGCAGCGAAAAAAAGAGAATTTGAAATTACAGAAGCAATACATATTTTTCTCTTTCACTCATTCAATGGGTTTTCTTTATGTCAAATTATTCATTTATTGAATTATTTGAAATTGCCGGAGTTTATAGAAAATATTGTGGTTTAACATACAGTTTTTGTGCAATGTCATCGCTAGTGTAATTTCCTAAATTTAGAAGATTTGACTATTTTATAAGTGAGAAAAAGGAGTCTTACAACAGAAATAATATATATGAATTATTGAATAACACGAATTTGAATTCATCATAAGTGTGATTAACTTAAATAAAATCACTAAAATTTATTAATTAAATTTTTGCAAATATATAACAACTTCTTGTGCTCAGTATCGAACAGTGTCAAACTCTTTAAAACAATATCGAACCCTTTTAACAGTTTATAACAATATATTAAAAATTTAAATCACAAAAAATATACAACGTTATTAATGTCTAGTTACAAACGCAATAAGAAAAATTCTGATCTTGACTCTTTAAAACCAAACTCACCTCGAACCCCTCTCAGCACATTAATACAAAATGGCTTTTGACGACACTGAGTTATTAAAAAAAATGGATGAAATGCTTAAAAATCAAGGTGATCAAATAATTTCACTTCTCCCATCCAAAATGAAAGAAAACAATGACACACTGTTATCAAAATGGAAAGCCAATTCGCCGAATTTCCAAAAAATATCACTGATATTACAAATAGAGTGACTCAACTTGAGGTCTCACAAAACACACTCAATAATGATATAGCCACTCTTACATTCGACATCTCACTTTTAAAAACCACACTCACAGTTACCAGTAAAGATTTGGTGGAAACTAAAAACTCATTACAAATTTCCACAAGTGAATTATCTGATTGGCACGCTACATGTGAATTTTTGGTATCCCCCGCACAACTGAAGAAAATCTCAAGACATTTTTTAATCACCTTTGCCACTCCGTTAACATCAAACCACCTATTATCAATGACATTTTCCGCACTCGCCCAAAGCCCGATGATAACTCGACGATTGTTATCAAATTCCGATCACCGTAAGTTAAATAAAAAACAACTATGTCTTAGTGATATTGGGCTTAATTCTAATTCACCGATTTTTTTGCGCGAATGTCTCTCAAAAAATAATAATAATCTTCTGCGTACAGCACTACAATTAAAGAAGCAAAACAAACTCTCTTCAGTGTTTACGTTGCGTGGTCTTGTATATTTAGATTTAGATTTATTTATTTGAAACATAAGTACATTAAAACATAGTGTCTTTTTGTTATACTTTGTATGTAAGGTTAGGAACTTAATTAATTAATTAATTATCAAAAAAGAAACTTAAAGTGAAATATTAATTATATTTAACATTAAAATAAAGTTATACAAAAAAAAAATATGATACAATGCAAAGGAAAAGGAAAAAAATAAAAGAAATAATTTTAGCATCTGAAGAAATTTTTCAAGGAATTTTCAAAAATTTTGTAGTTGTTGAGTTCTCTCAGGTCGGTGGCTAGGGAATTCCAAAGGCCAATTGCATGCACAAAAAACTGTTTTTTGGAATTACTGTATTTAAATGTAGGGACAATGAGTACCTTACTTCTTTGTGATACCGGAAAAACAAGCTTGTCGAATAAGTATACAGGAACTTTATTTTGGATCAATTTAAAAAGAAAAGTTAGTGTGAGGAAATCCAGATGTTTATTCAAAGGCATATCAAATACACTTTTTGCGTGAACAGAAACATGATCAAACATGAGCGACGCAAGCCATAAATAAATCGAACGATGTTGTTAAAGGCAAGTTGAAGCTTGCGTTTGCTAGCAGCGTCCGTACAACAAAAAATTGGGCTACCATAGAAAAGAGCAGGAAAAACCAGCGTTTTGGCTAAAGTCATTTTGGTTGTCGTTGGAAGACAATCACCCGATAAATGCAAAGCCCGAAGTGCGGCATATGTTTTCCCTAGAACATTTGTTAAATGAATATCCCATGTCAGAGTCTAATTAGTGTAACACCCAGGATTTTTACCGTTTTAACGTATTTCAATATTGAACTATCCAATTCAATTCCAGGTAAACATGTCATATAGACAATAGTATTACTAATAACAATAGCCTGGCATTTTGTAGAGTTAAGTTTCAAAAGATTTTCTTGTGACCACTGTACAATACGCATCAGATCTTCGTTTAATCTAAAAGTTGCATCTTCGACCATTCCCAATCGGTAACTCAGATAAATTTGAACGTCGTCTGCATACATATGAACTTTGCAATGCTTAAGAATCGAAGGTAAGTCATTGTTGAAAAGTGTGAAAAGAAGATGACCTAATATAGATCCCTGTGGTACACCGGAATGTGTTGGGAGAAAATCAGATACTTTGGAGTTCGGAAAAACTGCTTGTGTTCTTTGGGTGAGATATTCTTTTATAAGGGTGAGGGCGGAATTTTCAAAATGGAAAAAATCTTGTAGCTTTTTTAAAAGTATTCCGTGAGGAACAGTATCGAAAGCTTTAGAGAAGTCCAGTAAAACCATCGTTGTTACTAAGTTTGAATCTATATCTTTCCGGATGTCATCAACTATTTTTAGAAGAGCTGTTGTGAAAAGGTCTAAAGCCTGATTGGGAAGGTGTGATCAGCCGATGAGTATCTAGGAAAGTTGTAATCTGCTGGCTCATTAGCTTTTCGAACGCTTTTGAAATGAATGGCAAGATAGAGATTGGTCAATATACTTTGAGATTTGAGTTTGATTTTTTAAGTATTGGAATTATTTTAGAAACTTTCCATAATTTTGGATAGCAAGTGGTGGTTAAGATAGAATTAAAGATATGAGAGATAAAAGGTGATACGAATGGGAGAATAATTTTTATAAATTTAGGATGCATGTTGTCCAGCCCAATGGCTTCCGATTTAATCCCAGTTATTGCCTTATATACTTGCATTTCGTTCACTCTACTAAAACTTGCCAAGAAATTTGCACTTCTACTCGAAAAATCATAAAAATCTCCATTTGTGTCAGAGGAAGAGTTCTCAAATAGTTTGTTAAGATCGTTAACGTTACAAGTTTCATCACAAAGATTTTGTTGCTTTGAGATACCAAGTGACTTGATATTTCTCCAAAAATTTTTGGAGGTTAACTTTTCAAATTTTAAGGCAAAAAAATCTCCGTTTAGAATGTCAAATTCCACTCTGATGCCAATGCAGTTCAAATCGATAACGTCGAAAAACTGAAGGAATTGCCAGCCCCTATGGATTAATGATTGCTGAATATTTAACATTTTTAGTATTCTATGTTTTATTAAATATTTTTTTTATTCTTTCTTTTTAACTAACATTGATTATATTATCATCACTCTATTATTTAATTATTGATATCATAATTTTTTTTAGCTTTTTATTATTTTTCTTACTTTATTTTACTTAAATTTGATCATTATTAACTTTCTATGAATACTTCTTCTTATAACTTCTCTAAAATAAATAATGTAACAGATCTGGCATATCCTACCATCATAATAATTTTATCTAGTGTGCTTTTGTTTTTCCTCCGTATTCGGTTTCGGTGGCGGGCGCGGCGCACAGTGGGCTGAGAGCGGAAAAAAGGTCTTTTGAGAAAGTCATACGTAGCCTTCTTATTTTTATGTCTAACTACTCTTACACAACCCGAACGTATAGTTTCAAAGTATTTTTTAATATATATGTATATATATTACGCTTATTCACAAGCCCTTAAAGTTAAAAAATATATTATTGAAGTTGCGAACCATATTTTCAACAAACTTTTAAATGTCTTTTTCTGAAGTTTCTTAAAATAAATTCTGTAACTTCATACAACATTTTATTGGCCTATTCTTGACTATATCTAAAATAAAAAAGGTTTTGAAGGTGGTATATATCAAAAAGTTATGATTTCTTCGGTACTAACTGTCAGAAAGAACTGGTTAAGCTCATTATTTTTAGAGAAAAATGTATACCTTTATTTTAAAAACAAAATAAAATTAATACATTGACCCAGGTCTGAGAAATTCGATTTTTTCCGAAACCATTTATTTTTGCCTGTAAAATTTTTCAACTTTCAACTCAATTTTCTCGAAAAAAATATATGAAAAATTATTATTATTTTATCATAGTCTGAGTTATATGATAGGGTTTAATAAAGAATAAATAAAAGAATTAGGGATAATCGTACATTTATTTTGTTTTCACGCAAAAAGTACAAGCAGGTAAAAATAAAAAAGGGTGTTTTTTCTGATTATTGCTTAAAATTTTGTTGTTAAAAGTTGTTCAGATTAAACAGACTTTTTTTGAATTTCAGTATCCTCAAATTTTATAAAAATATCAATAATTTTATTTTTAATAACTATGTATTTCTTAACCAAATTTTGACCAAATATGTATAAATTATAAGACTAATCTTGACATGTGTGCCGAATTTTATTAAAATCCGTAGAATAGTTCAAATTAAACAGACTTTTTTTTAATTTAACAACACCAAAACCCACAAATTAAAAGAAAATATCAATAACTTTTTGTCCAATAATTTTTTCTTAACCAAATTTTTATCAAATATGTATAAGACGAATCTTAACGTGTGTGCGAATTTTCATAAAAATCCGTTAAATAGTTCAGACTTTTTTGAAATTATGGTACAACATCAAAAACCTCAAATTTTAGAAAAATGTCAATAACTTTTTTTCTACTCAGTTTTTCGTAACAACATTTTGACCAAATATGTAAAAGAGCAATCTAAACAAATTTAATTAAAATCCGTTATATATTTTAGATTTTACAGACTTTTTTCCGCTCTCCATTACAAACCAAACCACTGTGCGGCGCGGCGTGTTGCGTTTACGTTGAATGCGTGTCTTATTGGACACCATCCAATCTTGTTTTTCATTAATGGTTGGTGCCAATGACCCAAATTACGGGGTTTCTGCCAACGATTGGAATAATTCGCGTACAATGGTTAACATTATTTGCACTCAGCGCTCTGGTCTGCAAATTTGTCACATAAATGTTCAAAGTTTGTTACCCAAGTTAGACGAATTTCGAAACTTGTTTGAAGGTTCAAAAGTAGATGTGGTTTGCATTTCTGAATCATGGTTATATAGGAAATAAAGTGATGACTTCTGCAGTTTGAACGGTTTTCACAAACCTTTTCGTTCTGATAGGAACGAGAAAACTCAAACAAATTGGTCGAACTCGTTTGTGTCGTTTGACTTCACACCCACGAACAAAATTACTCGTGAACAGTTGGAACTAGTTTCGAATACCCGAAACAAAGCGAGTATACTTGAAAAAAGGTGGTTGATCGTGAACACCATCCAAGATCGTGAACATATCTCTGGTCGTTTGTAGATTAGGTAGATTTTAGGTCCATATTTATTTTTATTCGGCATTTAGGGTCTCTTGGTGGTTTTTAAATTCACAAGAAGAACAACCGGTTTCTATTTCTATTAAGGAGATGAAATTATTTCCTACTGGTTGGTTTTTTTTTGTTATTTATTCTAGAGGATTATTTTGTATGTTTTGGTAGGTATGATGATAGAAGATATAATTATGCAACCAATGATCAATAAAAGCGACAAATGCATTTAAGTGGATTACATTCATAATATAAACTACACACGACAAAGGAAAGTTTGAGACAGTGCACTTGTTGGACAATTGTTTTAAAAAGGATGGATTTTTTGTTTTTAACTGGGAAACAGCTCCCTTGAAAAAATAAAGTTTAAAACGGTCATCAAAATTATTTCAATTCGGGAAAAAATGGTATGCGTATTGCGTTGACATATATATATATATATATATATAGGTATGTACTATGTATGTACCTACTATGTACTATGTAGATTGTAGGTACCTATTCTTTTTATATCTATTCAGTTTTTTTTTAAGGATTGGTTTGAATTCGCCGAAAATATAGATTTCTGTATTACCACAATTTTACAATTATGCAATACCATGATTCAGTATCCGCGACAAGTTATATACATAATACAGGTAGGTAAGGTACATATATTACTTTGTGGTCGCAAATTCACACTTGAAGATATGTAAATCCTATTTCATTGGATGATGACGACGTTATATAATAACAATATTTATTTTAAAAAAAAAACAATATTTCATGTACCTACTTATGTACATTTAAATAATTATTAATTTATGATGTATTTATTAGTCACATATTTTTTTATTTTTTTGTTTAACGTAATCCTATTTATCGTTGTTCATTTACTTTTATTTCATTTTGTTTTCATATCATATTCCTAGTTCCTACTTAATTTGATTTATTCAATAAAAAAATTTAAAAACAAATTAATTAGCTAGATATTTTTATTTATCTAAAAGGATCATAATCCAAAAAACTCACTGCTGCTTAAGTCTAAAAATCAATTTTAAGAAACGAAAGTCTGGAACAATTTAGAAGAGCCCTAGAACAACCTGGAACAAATTTTTGAATTTTGAGCAAGGATAATAAGATATTTTCATTTAAAGTCTTTTTTGGGCTTAAAATCTTCAGTTTTCAATATTTTTTGATGATTCTTTGGAACAATTGGATTTGAGGGATTCTGCACTTGGAACAAGTTTTAGATTTTGGATTTTTGGAAAAGGGGGGGCAGGGGTGTTTTTGAAAAGTTAAAAAAATAGGAGATGTTTTTTTAAAGTTAGTTTTTAAGCTGATAGTAAGAATGTAAGGTCAGAACTTTTTTTCAATACATGCATTTATCATAAGGTCAAAAGTCAATGCATTAAAAAAAAATAAAATATTAGAGAGCCGTTTTTTTGGATTTTTGAAAAAATGTTCGGAAGGTTTTATCTTTAAAAATGCACGTCTTACAATTTTGAATTTTTGGAACATTTTGGAATTTTTAGAACACTTTGAAACACGAAAAAAATTTCAAAATTAAGAATTTCGTTTTAAAGGGGGCCTAGAATTTTTTTTTTTATTTTGCCCATAACTTTGGAAATTTTGAATATAGGGCTCCAAAAACTTGGAACAATGTTCAGAACAACTAGAACAATCTGGAACAACTTTCAAAAATTTGATTTTCGAAAAAAGGGGGGCTAGGTCAAAAACGGTTTTTTGGCTCTAAAACCCCCATTTTTGAATATTTTTCAAAAAAAAACTTGGAACAATGCGGAACAAATCGGGAACAACCTGGAACAACTTTCAAAAATAGCAAATTCCAAAAAAGGGGGGCTAACTTCACGCACTCGAAAATGCAATTGAAAACCAACCAACAAATTTAGTAGAGTTTAGCTTATCCAATACCCATCAACGGTCAACCTCGAATACACCTGAAACAAAACGAGTATACTGGAAAAAAAAGTGGTTGATCGTGAACATCATCCAAGATCGTGAACATAATATCTTGGGTCGTTTGTAGAGTATAGGTAGATTTTAGGTACATATTAAGTTTTATTCGGTTTTGGTGGTTTTTAAATTTACAAGAAGAACAACTGATTTATTTTTCTATTATGGATATGAAGTTTTTAACTAATTGGTTGGTTTGTTTTTTTTTTGTATTGTTTTAATAGGTATGATGAGTGATGACAGAAGATTCAATTATTCAACTATGTGGATTACATTCATAATACTCACACGACATGACATAGGAAAGTTTGAGAGAGTGCAGTTTTTGGACAATTGTTTTTAACTGGGAAACAAAAATAAAGTTTAAAACGGTCATCATGACGAAATTATTATATAAATTCGGGAAAAATTTGTATGCGTATTGCGTAGATAGGCATGTAATGTAGGTATGTACCTTCTACCTACACGGTTAAAAATTCTGGGGTATTTTTTAATACAGCTCTTGTATTACAACCGTATGCAATACAGCAAATATTACATTTTAATACTAGGGAAATATTTAAAAAAATTCTAATCAATTCTTATTACATTCTAATATTTTTGTTAAAAATATCATTTGTAATACAAAAAAGAGTCGATCTTAACCCAAAAGAATAAAACCATTGAATAATTACAAATAGAAGTGGACACGAGAAACTAGAAACGCCATCGTTGTTTTCGTGGTCATTATCGGCAACATAATAAATATTAAATTGTTGTTTGGTTGCGAAATGCGCTAAGCAGATTCAAATAGGGATATTTTTAGGGAAATTCATTCACAATATACCTATGTACATACATACGGTGGAAGTGTTTTTTATTTGTCATGAACAACAAACAACAACAAGAATGCCATTGAAGGTCAACTGAAAGCGTTCGGTAGTATAGGTAGGTAGGTAGATACTTAAGGGTTGCTTTTGCATTTTTTGTGGTTTCTCTCAATTAATGAAGGTGACGTGTGACGATAAATGATGTTTGTGTGTTTTTATTTTTGTAATTATTATCTTCAGTTTGATATTTTCTATTTTGCTTTCAGTTTTCTAATCTAAATCTAAATCTCATATAGGTAGGCACAGGTACATACCTATCTAAGGTTACCTATTTAAACGTTTCTTTCACGGTTGCTCAAAGGTTTATTAAATGATTGTTAAAATTTTAAGTTTTTAATTATCGTCAGAATAGCTAATTTCTTAATTTTAAGTGTTAAATATTATTGAATCATGTGTTAATGTTGAAGGGTAAAATATTTTGCTTGAATGGAGATTTAAACAGGTTGTTTTGCCTAAGGTACGACAAAAGGCTAGGGCTAGTAAGCAGGTTGTATCAAGGCAAGATGTATGGGCGGAGAGGTCTAATTCAACCTGCTAAGCCGAGAGGATAATTTTCCAAAAAAATCCACTTGAAATAAAAAAAAAATCATGACACAGTGTCATGCTACACTATTGTGAAAAGCCATAAATACACTTAGGTATATAGTCTCAAAAGAAATTGACTAAAAAAATCAAATTTATAACAATTTCGTTAATATAAAGATAAATAGATACTGTTTTTTACAACCCAGTGCCGCCAGGCCATTGCCCCTCGCTGCCGGTGGGCAAACTTTGGGCACCCAGAGATTGAAGTCGCGCACGAATCGTGTTAATTCATGTCCACTTTTAATTGCGGTTCTTCTTAAAGATGGTTAACATACATATTTTATTATTAATGATCATGAATAATATTTTTAACGAATAGGTACGAGTATATTACGTATATTGATCATGAAAATGTGGAAGAAGGCAAAATTATTGAGCAAAACCTTTGGTGTTGAACCGTAGATCCAAATAGGAAACTGAGAACAATAAACATACATTATGTAAGTGGCAATAGATGCAAACGTTTTAGAAAGAAACGAAAATCTTGTCGCCAATAAATTTAGTCTGTCTGGCTAAAAAAAATGCTTTTTTATGGTTTTAGGAACAAAATACCTAAGTAAAAACCATTCTGAAATGTGTCTTTGCTTTCGTTGCATCAGTGATAATTTCGATAATTTGTAAAAAATTCTACATACTTATTAATTAAACTTACGAGAATTATTAAAATTATAAAAATGTCTAGGTATAACAATGTAAAAATAAAAAAAACTCTGGCGTTCCCAGATTTGTTTTACCTAACGATTATCGTCGTGAAATATGGTTACCAAATTCTGGGAAGAGTTTCTCAGAAAAACTTAGTTGCGACGAAAAATTTATATATGTGCGGATCATTTTGACAAAAAAAAATTTAAGTCTGGGAGCTTTCCGTGTATGCACAAATAGAGAGGCTTGTTCGTTCACATACAATCAAAATAAAAGTGAGTGTGTTTTAAAAGAAATCACAAATAACTTGCAAAATTTCAATCCACAGTTGTTATAGATGTTATTTTGGCATTATATAAACACGTTTTGTGGTTCAAATGCAAATGGCAGTACCTACATATGTATTCGTTTGCGTAAGATCAGATTACATTTTTTTGCTCCTGGTATTATGCCCCAGAATTGTGTGGAGGCCCTGCATCCACTCCCAAAATTTGCTATCTGCTCTTCGAAAAACTTGACAGTATCTTTTAGAAAATTCATTCAAGTGAAATCCCAATTTTTTCTCCTGAACAAATTTGATTTTTTTTGCGAAAAAATATATGTACAGTCGACTTTCCCTAAGTCGAATTTTCACGGGATACCAAGATTTGTTCGAGTTAGAGAGAGTTTTGGAAAAATTCGAGTTATAGAGAAAATAAATAAAGGTTAATATACATATGTATTAAAGCAACCAACAACACAAAGAAAAGGATAATAATCCTTTTTTGTTTTTGCGTTGTAACTTTAAAAACTGTATCTTTTTATAGAGGTACCAGGGTTATGAATAGGAAGAAACGCAAAGAGCTAACGATGATGGTACACGCGATGCTACACATATATACATATGTACCTGTTAAGGTTTTGATGGTTCGTAGTTATACTATACCCAAATACGAATTCCGAAGGGGTAATGGTTTTTTTTTTTGTTTTGTTCTAAACAAAATTCGACTTAAGGGGTGAAAAAAGATGCCAATTATCGAGAAAATGTGTTCGAGTTAAAGAAAGTTCGACTTAGAGAATGGTTTTTGTATGGAAAATTGAAGGGAATGATAAAATATGGCGAAAAGGTTCAAATTAGAGAGAAATTCGACTTAGAGAGAGTACGACTGTCTGAATACGTCTAATTGGCAATTAAAGTTCTAAGTATTTTACTGGCACGATTAGAAAATTAAACTAACAATTAAAAATCCAAAGTTTTCTTCACTAACACTCACACTTCAATTCAACACACAATTACCTCTTATCTCTTCGAATTTTGAAACAATCCTCTCGACACTTTTAACATATACAATAAGATGACCCACCATGAAAAACTAACTATTTGATGATTATAAATATTTTTTCTTCAATGTTTGACATGAGTCAAATTCTATTTGTCTGGAAAACTGGAATAACGAATGATCATTGTGAAACGCAGAGTTTTTTAATGGGATGATTTAATTTTAGGATCAATGTCGAATAACTAATTAGAAATTTACTCAGACATTGTGAAACAGACCCTAAATGTCTTTTAATTTTTAAGAAAATTGAAAATAACGAAATCTACTATACTTCTTAATTAGTAGAAAATAATAGGATCCTTGAAGCAACAAAATAACGGATGGAAGTCGAATTTAAGAAAACTTACTTTTGTTATTTTCAATTTTCTCAAAAACTAGAAAACATTTTGACATATGGTTTTTAATGTTGGACTAAAAACTGATTGGAGCATTGAATATAAAATATAAAACTACTACTTAATAACATAAAATTTTGAGCAAAATGACATTGAACACAATTTTTTAATTTTTTTTTTCAAAAATTTAAGTTTAAAAATTAATTTTAAAAAAATTGTTCACTCAAACAACTTAATTTACAAAGAAAATGAAAGAAGAAATCTTTGGCTTTATAAAAGTGTATAGCATGGCATTAGGTGTATTTTATTCATTGCTGGATAGCCAGCGCAGCACAAGTCTGAATAAAAAGATTACTCTAGGTGTGTTTTATTCATTTCTGCAAAGCCAGCGCAGCACAAGTCTGAATAAAAAGATCATTCACTCTATACGTTCATTTGAATAATTGAATGCTCTATCGTCAGCACAGCCATCTTCTTTTTTACTGACTTTTTTTCGCCAGCAATCAGATTGTTTTTGTTTGCCAAGCGAAATTTTGCTGCGCTGGCTATGCAGCAATGAATAAAACACACATACTGTAGTTGTTACCGTTGTTCTTTAATGATTTTGTTCTATTTTAATTTGATTTTTTAGAAAATTGCCCCTCCCACCTAAACGGGGGGTAATAGACCCCCGCCACTTGCATGAAAGCAACAACAACATCTTTGAATGAACGCAAAGTAAAAAAAAAAAACAACCCTTGAAATTACATTTCGTTCAAAAAACGTAGATTGACCTTGTCTGGCATGGCAGACAACAATTCAACTGCTAAACCAAAGTGGTTGTTTTTGTTGTTGGAACGAAAATTTCCCTCATAATTTCCTCAAGCATATTCAATGGTTGTGGTTTTCACTATTCAGTTTTTAAAAGCGACAACGTTGACTTTGATTTCCGGCCATCTAGCGGCGATCTAATCCGGTGTCCCTTCTATTTGTAATTATTCAATGATAAAACATATCCCTTGTAGAGAAGGAAAAATTCTCTCTCAGTCGCCATTTCAAATATGAGAATTTTTCTAATCATTTTTGATTACATTCTAATACCTCCTCGCCCTTTTTTTGCTTCGATGCTCTTTTTTGTCAGCCATATTGAATATGAACATATTGAACAGACAGCGTCACTTTTTAATACAACCAAGATTAAAATTATTTATTAATATTGTATTAAAAAGCAAGAAAAATAAAAATAAAAAAATTTAAATATGCATTATTTTGAAGGCGCACAATAGAGGCACAATATGTTAATTAGTAGACAAAATTTCAATCGCAATAAGATTTCTATTCTCATTTGTGAAAAACGATGGAGAAAAGAATGTTATTATTATAATAAAAATAATAAGAATAATAAATTGACATACAAAGATAAATAGGTACCCTTGCAAAAATACACATTCATTATTACGAATATGTATTCATAATATTTTCTGTGTTGCATTAATTCTCAAGAGAAATTTCTTTTTGAGCGAAAATTTTCTTGTGAGAAATTTCTTTGTGAGAAATTTCCTTGTGAGAAATTTCCTCAATTTATTTCCTTTCTTTTTCTAATAAAGTTCTATTATAAAATGTAATATTTTTTGTATTAAAAGTTTTAATGTTATATTTGCGATGTATTGTTATCATTATTATTCTTTATTAATTTTTTATTAATTTTTTCAAAACAAAAATATTACAAACTTAGAATTAGTAGAAAGACGGCTAATGCCGTCTGCCGGAAATAATATTGTGCAATAAAAGTATCTAAGATGGTGAAATAAGTATTATATAAAAGAAAACAAAAAATTTAGTTTAAAATAGATATTTGCGATGTATTAAACTTTAAAACATTTTTGGTGTTGTCATATATGTAACCCAAAAAATATTAAAAAGTACACCAAAATTTTTAACCGTGTTTTCTTTTTTCTTTTCTATTCAGTTTTTTTTTTAAGGATTGGCTGAATTCGCAGAAAATATAGTGATTTGTGTATTTCCACAACTATGCAATACCATGATCTTCAATATCCGCGACAAGTTAGGTACATAATCCAAGTAGGTTAGGTACATATATCCCTGTGGGAGAATTTGAATACCAACACTTTTTTTGTTGGGATTTAGTGTATTTTTAGGGTTTAGTTGGTTTCGCAAAAAATAAACTGGTTTCTGGTTTTTTCGATTGTACTGTATAGATTATGAATGGTCTTCAATATCCGCGACAAGTTAGGTACATAATGCAGGTAGATACATATATCAATGTGGGAGAATTTGAATACCAACATTTTTTTTGTTGGTATTTAGTGTATTTTTAGGGATGAGTTGATTTCGCAAAAAATAAACTGGTTTCTGGTTTTTCCGATTATACTGAATGGGTAAAGATGAAATCATGCAACACCGAAATCTCCAATATCCGAGACAAGTGTATTTAGGTAAGGTAAATAATATACCTTAATACATGTAACTCTTTCCATTCAAGGCAATTTTAAAGGCACTATAAACATTCTTCAATGGTGGTTTGAAAATAAAGACCTCTTCAAGCACCTTCACCAATCGCATACAATTATTAACTGTATCCCTGCAACATCGGCAGTATCAGAATTCAGAACGTGCTTTTTCACAGTCTGGAAATATTTTAACAGAAAAAAGAACCAGATTGAATCCGGAAACTGTCAACAATTTGATGGTTCCAAATTCAAATTTGAAAATTAATCCTATTTCATTGGATGGCGACGACACGTTATATAATAACAATACTTAAAAAAAAAATTTCATATTTCATGTATGTACCTACATTAAATATTTATAATTTATTTATAAGTTAGGTATATGTTTTTTTTTTTTTAACGTAATCCTATTTATTTTTGTTCATTTACTTTTATTTCATTTTACTTCATTTTATTTTGTTTTCATAGTATCATGTCCCTAGTTCCTATCCTACTTAACTTGATTTATTCAATAAAAAAATGTAAAACAAACTACATAATTAGGTATTTTTATTTATCTTTATCATAATCCAGAAACATACTGCTGCTTGAAAATCACAAAACCAACCACCAAATTTCGCACAGCAGAGTTTAGGTTATCCAATACCCATCAACCTCGAATACACATAACACAATACTGAATACACACACAATCGAGTCTAGCACATTTGAGCATATCGTGGACACTTTGTTCACGATCGTTTAACTCGTTTTTATTCGAACCAATTTAACTCGGTTGCAAGGTATACTCGTTCGTATTCGTTTGATTTGTTTGGTGAATCATGAGTCATCATACTCGTGGCCAGAAAAACTCGTAAACATTTTCCTTGCGTTGACTCTGTTTGTTTGAACTCCCTTTTTTCGAGTGAGTATTCAATGTTCGTGAACATTACTCGACTCGTTTTATTCTCTGCTCTGAACCAGACTTGTAAGCACTGGAAACGATTTCTCTTGGATATTTTTCACGACGCCTATCGAACGCTGAGAAATAGAGTGACATATGAAATACGCGAGGCAAAACAACTTTTTTATGATCCAAGGTTTGATCCCTCTCAAGCCAAACATAAACTTTGGAAAAACCTAAAAACCATCCGAATTGTTAAACAAAAAACAATCCAGCTCAATAACATCGATCCCAATGAACTTAATAGAAACTTTACCTCTCTTCCTACTGCTATTCAAAATGATCCTGAATTATCCCCTCAGTTTTACAATAGTCCTCATAATTCAAATCCTTTAAACAGTTTTAGTTTCAGAGCTGTTGATGAAGCCAATGTTCTAGGTAGCTGCATCTCAATCAGATCTAACTCGGTTGGATTCGATGAAGTTCATCCAGTTTTTGCTAAAACCATTCTTTCTTACATCCTTAAATCTATAACACATTTGTTGAATACAATTATTTTGACCGGAGTTTTCCATTCTGCATGGAAACGTGCCTGTTCCTAAAAATGAAAATGATTTTCGACCAATTGCTATTTTACCATTCTTTTCTAAGGTACTTGAAAAGCTTTTAAATACTCAGATTCAGGAACATCTGAAACGTAATAATCTGCTTTGATAAAATGCCGTTGAAAATATAAGACAATCCGTTGACAATAACAATGTTACTTTTCGTGTCTTATTAGATTTTTCTTAGGCATTTGACATGGTGAATCATCACGTTCTATGTATATAGGAAGCTATGGTAATCAATTCAATTTCTCAGTGTCCTCTTTGAATCTTGTATCGTCAACAGATCTCAAGCAGTCGTGTCAAGTAATTCTGTGTCGGAATTTCTTCCACTTAACAGAGGTGTTCCCCAAGGCTCAATATTGGGTCCACTTTTCTTTACAATTTTCATAAATGACCTCCCCCTTAGTACCATTAACTCTTCGGTGGACATGTATGCTGATGATGTCCAAGTACGAAAAAGTTTTCCTTTAGGTCTATTGGAAAATGCAGCCCATTAGGTTAACGAAGACTTGAAAAGAATTCTTTGTTGGTCGCGATCTAATGGCTTAAGTTTGAATCCCTCAAAATTAAAGGCGCAAAATTTTAAACGATTTAGTAAAATGTTAAAGCCATTTTAGTAAGTTACTAAGTTAAAAAGAAGATTAATTTTAAACGATTTTAGCAACTTACTATCTCTTAACATTTTACCACAGATAATAAACTATACAGATGTAGCATCCCCATAGAAAAAAATGTCCCAATTTATTTTTACGACGATAAACAGGCAAGAAAGCTCTTTGCCTGTTCATAGTAAAGCACAGAAAGAAAGTTGTTTGTCTTTTGCAAAAGTTCTCTCTTTCGTGCTCGCTCATATGTTTTCCCTCTTGCTCTGTTACTCATGATATAGAAATGAAATGAAATGAAATGAATGGGGAAAAAATTGAATACAAACGTGTTTTTTTGTTTCTGCAATACTATGCAGTCAGCAACGATCGATAGGAAGACGAAAGATATTGCGATTATGTTTGTTTTTTTTTACTGTGTTGGTGTACGATTTTTTTTTTTTAAGGTCGTCTGTGGCTGGCGACAAAGAATAAAAAGTTTATGAACTCTTTTTCTTTGCATTGATCCATGGATATTGGATATATTCTTTATGTGAGTAGGTAGAAAATTTTTTTGAGTGGTGGAGGTTATTTTTTTAATGACGGAAATTGTCTTCTTTTTTGTGTAGTTTTTGTATTCTTTTCTAGATTCGTTAGATCGGAGCATTTTTTGATTAGCTAAGTAAACATCATTTTTAACTTTATTTAGATAATCATTTTCCAGTTTCTTATATTAAGAAATTTATTTCTAGGGATTATTAATACATTTCAACATATTGAACCTGTTATTTAGTAAAGGCAAACAAATACAAAATAATTTAAAAATATGTAATTATGATAAAATATTTAAATTTGATCTGATAGGTAGATTAGGTATACCTACCTACAAATCAAAAAAAAAATTTCTCTACAGGTGGAAATATTCAAAAGACACTTGATAATTTTCGGTAGCAAGTAGTGTGGGACTTGTACCGCACTAAAACCACCGGAAAATCAGGACCAATCTATAAAAGATCGACAATTATATCTTAAATTCAAAATCTCATTGGAGGAAGTTTAAAGTTTCAACACTTCCCATCGCTTTTAGATCATTAGCTCATGAGGCTTTGTTCTTCATAGTCTTTGAACATTATCTCTTACATTTAATACAGTATCCATCTCGGTTAAAATGACTATTTAGTCGCTGATTATGTGATACAGAGTGTTTTCTAATCACTTCAGTAACCATTTCTATTTGTAGGTCACGATGTAAATCGCTATTTCTTATATACCAAGGGGCATTTATTATTCCACGAAGGACTTTTTTTTTTGATGGTTTTAGCATTAATTTTCTTTGTACAACCCCACAATTGGATGCCATAAGTTCAAACTTTGACTACGTTCTGTAGCTCTCGCATCGTTAAAATTGGTCGAGAAACGATGAAAAATGGAACAAAACTCATACGATTTGTTTCAATTTTGATCGTTTCTCAACTGATTTTGTCGATGCGAGAGTTACAGAACGTGCACTTAAATGCCAGTATCATCTGCAAATGTGGCCAAGATAGCATAATTGTCCACTGGAATTTCCTAGTTTATAACAAATACATTGTTGGTCCTAGGCCACTTACGTGTGGTACAAAGGCTTCAGTTTTATTAATTTCTGAATACTTTTGCTCGTACCGTACTCTAAAGAATCGGTCTGTAACATAGGATTTCAGTATTTCGTAGAGCTGCCTTGGGGGTCTCTATGCATTTTGTACTCAAATCCCAAACCTTGTCAAAGGCTTGAGCAACATCTAGAAATAGAGCGGAACATACTTGTTTTTCTTCAATACCTTTTCAACAAAACCCGATGCGCTTGGTCTATCGTCGAATGTTATCTGAATCCAAACTGATGGTTTGGGATTAGTTTTCATTTCTTCTATTACTTTGCTAAGCCTTTTCATGAGCAGTTTTTCGAAAAATTTTGTCATAATTGGTATAAGAGATATTGGCCTGTAGGAAGTTACTTCTGTTGGTGGCTTTCCTTGCTTAAGCCTAGTACGCTGCTGATGCGAAACGAAATTTTTCTGTGATCTTCAAACAGACAACGAAACGCTTGCGAAAACACAACGGAAAATATCCATGGAGAGTTTCGCTAATTCCAAAAACAAAATCAAACATAAGCGCAAAAAATCAGAGAAACCCATGATGTAATAAAATGATAAACAAAAAAATACACAAATTAACCCGAATGTCATTTTTCCGCACACAATAACTACAATTATACATTTCGCTCTTCGAACAGCGTACTGCAAAACGAAAAGCAAAACGAAATTTTCCGTTTCTGATTTCGTTGTGTCATTTTTGTATGGGATTTTTCTTTTCGCATTAGCAGCGTACTAGGCTTTAGGTATAACAATGACTTCTGCAATTTTCCAATGATGTGGTACATATCGAAGCTTAAGACATGCGTTTATTATATGTATAATGGAGTTTTTTGAAGGCTACTGTTGGCATTTCTTTCAAAACCTGAGCAGTAACTAGAATATTCCCCTGTGCTTTTTATTTGTGTTGACACATGCTTTTTACTTCTTTGAGCGTGAAGAAGGGAATTTCCAATTCGTCGTTTCTATCAACAAAATGTAAATTATTTGTACCTAACTGCTCTTCCGGGAAAGGGCTTAAAAACATTCGAGAGATGTTCCGCGAGGATTTCAGATTTCTGTTTCGGGTTTGCAATCCATTTTCTGTCTTGTGCTTTGATAGACGGATTTTGAATTTGTGGTCTTTTTAGGCGTTTAGCTGCTTTCCATAATCATCATTTTAAAAATAGAAATATTTTGTATAGGTATCTATACCTTACCTACATTATATAACGTTTTGAGCAAAATTGTGCAGCTTTTGCTTCGTCCTAATCTTTGAACATTCCTTTATTAAAACCCAGCCTATTAAATCCCGAAAATTTTAAAATCAAAAAAAATAACCTCAACAAAAAAAAATTTTTCATAAACATACCAAATAAAAAAAAAAATTCTTTTAGCACGCCTTAAATACCTACTCATACAATTTACAAATTTACCTCAATCAAACATCACCCCGATATATGACCAATAATGAATTGAATCTAGGCAAACTCTATTCGATCTTCCATCTAATCTAGATGAAAATAGTGGCATATATACAAAATCAATAGCTAACCTACGACGACGCTCTTCCACTTAACTACCCTCATTAAATCTTTTAAAATATAATACATAATTCAGAAAAACCTCTTCTCTGTGCAAACTGACATAAAATTTTCCTTGAATGAAACGTTCTTAAAGTACCTATTTAAATTAATTTTTATTTCAATTATTTTTTTCCAAACATTCTCAAAAAATCAATTTCAATATTTTTCGTAACAAATATCATGAAGCGCACATGCAAAATACATACATATGTATATAATGAAACACACATACACATAAATCTAACGATGTTGATTTTCATCCTCGATTTGAAAACCGCATACCACACTCAGATTTTTGTATATCAAATTTATCTCAAATTTGACCAGCGGGAGCACATAGCGACTAAAGATCATGAAAACAAAAACAATAAACACACGATTCCTAAAAAGAGAGAAGCAAACAGGTTTTTTTCCGTTCGTTTTTTTCTCATAGCTCTTGAAGGAGTAAAAGAAATAAGAAAACAAAAACAAAATTGTGCGTTTTTTCCCGTGCGTAGCTCTCCCATAGGTTAAGTAGTAGAGAAAATAAATTGAAATGTTGTCCCTTCTCTAAGAAGTTGAACTTTTAAGAAAGCTCTTTTTTTTGACGAATTTCGTTTTCATGGAAATTTTTTTTCCATATGGATGCTACATCTGTATAGTTTATTATCTGTGATTTTACTAAAGTTAAAATCACAAAATGGGTACTTTTACTTTTAGTAATTTGCTTAATCCATATGAAATTTGTCATTGTCCTCGACAAAAAATTTCTTGGCAAATTTATTTGAAAGAGTTAAATTGTGTGAAATGAATTAAATTAAAATGCTGCACGTGTTTAAATTCACCATAATTAAAATATTTATTATGTACAAACTTATAATATTTTGTACAAAATCACATACATGAGTAGGTATGTCTGGTAAATAGACATTTCAATTTCAAATGATAGGCAGATCTGCCTTTTCGATGTGGCCAATACCACCAATTCCATGAACCCTGTGCCATCTGCATAGCAACTTTAACATTACATTCTTTTTTCGTAAGTGACGCCGAATAATTCCGGAATTGTTTGTAGATTCAACACAAATGCAGCCTCTTTCGAAAGCACATCCAAACGTTACTTTGGCAAACGTCGATCCCTTAAAACTTGCCATCGTCGTTGTGTGCTTCAAAGTAATTGATGATAATATTCCAATAAGTGACCACGCACTCTTCAAAATTGGCCAAAGTCATTTAACATTTCAACATTGGAAGACTTGGCAGGTGCATTTTGAAAACAAATAAGTAGAGCAATAAAATATTTTAAGAAACAAGAATCAAACGATCTACTCACTTTATTATTGTATTCTTCTTCTCTGCCTCCACAATAGCAAACTTTTCGCTACTTGGTAAAAAGGAGATTGCTATTTTTAAAAAGGAAATTCAAATTACTAGGTCCGTACCCTAAGTTTATGTTTGTTTGTGTTGTTTTTCTTTCACGAACTGTCATTGTTTGGACGTGTTCAGATGCACCGTTTTTAATAAAAGGGAATTAGTATTTTACTAGTTAGTAAAACGGATAAAAAGGATTAAAATTTTCGAAGAGCTAGTAAATTACTAAATGTTTAGCAAATTGCTAACTAGTGATATGCTAAACCCTTAACAATAGGTTGTTTAAAATTTTGCGCCAAAGCCTTTCAAACTTTTTTTCAAAAATGCATGCATTTACTTTAGGAACTTGATTATAAATGCATGTAGGTATTGAAAAAAGTTTTGAATTTTTAGGATGAAAAATTTAACTAATATGTATTTTAATGAAATTTTGCATTCTAAAAATAAATTTTGAGAAACAAAAGTCCGGAACAATTTAGAAGAGCCTTAAAACAACCTGGAACAAATTTTTTAATTTTGGATTTCCAGGCAAGGATAATAAGATATTTTCATTTAAAGTGTTTTTTGGGCTTAAAATATTCGGTTTTCAATATTTTTTGATGATGGAACAATTGGATTTGAGCGATTCTGCACTTGGAAAAAGTTTAATTACATTTAAGATATTATTAACATCAAGATAATTAAGATCCAAAAGCCAAAGTTTCACTTTCTTAAGAAAAATGGATTCCATTCGTATATCTCTAATGTTACATGGAAGACAATTGAAAAGCCTAGGAGCAATCGATGTAAAAAAATTAAAATAAATTTGGAGATTGTGATGTGGTATTACGGCAAGACTTTGATTGTTTGTTCAGGTTATACTTAGCAGAATATCTGTTTGATAGATAACCAGACCTTCCGAAAAATATTTTTAAAACTTTATAAAAGTATAACAGCCAAATTTTCCAAAAGCAAACTTGGCTATTTTTCGTATGGGTTCTGACAGAAAATTGTTATAATTTGTAAAAAAAAAAAAGCTCAAGTTACCAAACCCACCTAAGAATTCTCTTGTTAATATATTTCTGCCAAAATTATTATCATTTTTCAATTGTTTGTGTCTGTTTTCTGTTTTGTTTTTATTTATTTAAATGGAATGTATCTGATGGAAGCCATAACTTGCAAACCGACAGAAATGTGTCCACCTCTTGGTTCCCCAAGCGCAATGAGTTTTCATCATATTTTCCTTGGAAAATCTACATATATTTCTTCCTGAAATCCTCCTCACTTAGCACTTCCATTAGATCATATATGTACATGTATTTTTGTAGTTTTCTTTTTATGGTGGTTGATGACTGATTGTCCAAAAAAGCCCTCTCGATAAATCTAGCAGACATTAATTTTATTCAAAGTTAAATTATAGCAATCTTCACTTAGGTATTTTTTTTTTATTTCAGAATAAAGTTGACACATCTGGTTCTTATTCCTTCGCTAAACCACCTTCTCCGGTGGTTTAACTTAGTACACGTCACTTTTTAGAAATTTTCTTTATTCATAACATTTTGCACTTAGTCCATGGAATAAGACCTAACCCTTCGCTTTTCCTCGTTTATTAATTTGGCTATAAGTGTTTAAGAGGCAAAATTCTTAGCATTTTGAAAAGTATCAAGCTATTACTTCTACGATATTTTTACAAATAAGAAGAATGACATGTTTTTGAGAAACTAGAAGCGGGTTAATTTTATTATTGTGTGTACCACCCCAAGACGCGATGCCATATTCAAGCTTATTATGAACTAAACCATAATAAATACACTTTAGAAGAACCTGTGAGCAGTATGATTTGTCGTGGTAGCCATAAGATATTTTTTAAGTGCAACAGTATGAACAGACCAACTCATCTTCCAATCAACAAAAACTCCCAGATATTTAAAGGACTTTACACTTTCAATTTCAAAACAATTATCGGAGCAAGTACGGGACTCATAAAAAGCTTGGCAGTTATTTACCGAGTTGCAAATATACTTGCTATACCTACCTATATTTATTATAGGAAAAATGTCCAAAGTCAACATCCTTACCAACAACGTTAAAAACCATAATTTTAGTTTTTTCACTAATTACCATTTGATGCATTTGGAACCAATGGCTTAAAATTTCCAAACCATGATTTATGTCAACTGAAAGATTAGAGGAGAGTTACTTTGAAACGAACAAGCCATATCGTCAGCGAACTCATTTACTTTGCTACGATATTTTTGAAAAAAGAGTGAGTTAATAAAAATTAAAAAGAGTATTCAATTCAATTCAATTCAATTCAATTTATTTATCAAGGCAATAGCTAAACACAGTAAGATACAATATCTTATAAAATAGCGCTAGCATCAAAATACGTTTTAATAATTTGTTATTTGAAATTGTATAATATGTATATTGTCTATACATAGACAAACAAAGAAATATTTTCAAAAGGGTATTCAATTACGCTATTATTACAACATTTTTAATTTTTTATAAATATAAATTTATATAAATAATAATAAATATAAATGTTAAACTTAAACTTTTATAAAAAAAAAAGGAAGAAAAATATACAAAATCTTTTCACATATTCCATCATCATCAAAAGGTTTCCAAGTACTGCTGAAGTCTCCTCCTAAACTGAATCGTACAACATACTGCTTGAAGCGAATGGGGGAGGGAATTCCACAACCGAACTAAAAAAACAAAAAAATTGTCGATTGTATTTACTCGGTATTGGTACCAAATTAAAAGTTCTTAAAGGGCGCGGCATACAAATCTTATTATAAAGGTACATCGGTTAATGTGTTTGCATTATTATTCTGAAGCAATGCTAGAGTTTTAAATTTAAAAAGATTTTCCAGTGTTACACCATTTATAAGTTTAGAGAAGTGAGACCCATGGTCATATTTTTTAATCCGTAGATATAACGCGCAATAGTAACGGGTGATTTTTTAAGAGGTTTAGAACTTTAAAAAAAAAAAAACACAAAAAATTCGAAAAAATGAATGAAATATTTATTTGAATCGATAGTTTGAACCTTGCAATTTAATGTTTAAAGATAATTTCATGCAAATGTTGACCGCGGCTGCGTCTCAGGTAGCCCATCCGCTGAGTCCAATTTTGGCATACTCTTTCACACATATCGGCCGGTATCTCACGAATGAATGCATGGATGTTGGCTTCCAGTGCGTCAATCGAAGCGGGCTTGTCCCTATAGACATTAGCCTTGACATACCCCCACAAAAAATAGTCTAATGGTGTCAAATCGCACGATCTAGGCGGCCAATTGACCGGCCCGAAACGTGAAATTAACTGTTCACCAAACTCGCCTTGCAATTGCGCCATTGTTTCGCGTGCTGTGTGGCATGTGGCACCGTCTTGTTGAAACCACATATCATGCAAGTTAAGAACTTCCATTTCGGGCAAAAAAAAGTTTGTTATCATCGCTCGGTAGCGTTCACCATTGACAGTAACGCTGCGATTCGCATCATCTTTGAAGAAATATGGCCCAATAATGCCGCCGGCCCATAAACCGCACCAAACAGTGGCTTTTTCGGGATGCATTGGTAGCTGTTGCAATGCTTCTGGCTGATCTTCACTCCAAATGCGGCAATTGTGCTTATTTACGTACCCATTCAACCAAAAATGAGCCTCATCGCTGAACACAATTTTTCGATAAAAAAGCGGATCCTCGGCCAGCTTTCCAAGAGCCCATTCACCAAAAATTCGGCGTTGTGGTAGGTCGGCTGGCTTTAGTTCTTGCACCAGCTGTATCTTAAAAGGCTTTACGCCCAAATCCTTCCGCAAAATTTTCCACGTAGTGCTGTAACAAAGGCCTAACTGCTGGGAACGGCGCCGAATCGACATTTTGCGGTCTTCTGTCACACTAGCTGATACGGCCGCAATATTTTCTTCACTACGCACAGTACGTAAACGTGTTGGTGGTTTAATGTCCAACAAAGTAAATTTGGTGCGAAATTTGGTCACAATCTTCCGAATAGACTGCTCAGAAGGTCGAGAATGCCGACCATAAAATGGAAGCAGCGCGCGATGAACATTTCGAACCGAGCACGAATTTTGATAGTAAAATTCAATAATTTGCAAGCGTTGTTCATTTGTAAGACGATCCATGGTTAAATTGCAAACCAAACTGAAGCTGTTTGACAGTGACACAAGGTACTAAACACATGTCAGCTGTCAAAACCAGTGTTGCCAAAACCAAACCAGCTAAAAAATCACCCGTTATTTCACTTTTTTATTTAGTATTTTCACTATTTTAACTCGAAATTTAAATCTCAAAACACTTTCCTATAGCTCGGCAAAATTACAGATTGGGTTCTTTTTGTTTTTTTTTTTAATTTTTCGTTCTGTTTGATTTATTAGGCGTGTTTCACAAAAGTTTGCTGACGTTTTGTTAAACACGTTCTTTAGTTAGAAGAGTTGTTTAAAGTGTTTAGAATTAAGAAAAATTTAAACAAGAATTTTTAAATAAAGGACTATTTTAACTAGAGTTGGGTTTATTGCTTAATCGAGAGGTGTTTAAAATTTTGCGCCAGTGTTTTTAAGTTATTTAAAATAATATCTTTTATTTATTTCATGAAAAACCACGTTAAAAATCTCCAATATCAAATTAATATAAAATTTCAAGAAATCATAATAATTAAATAATTTTTTTTTCTGTTTTTAGTCAATTTTGCCCCTCACGCCTAAACGGGGTTAAATACACCCAAATCCAATACGATTTGTTTCTTGTCTTAACTTAACCTACTTACTCTAGCTTTTTGGTGCACCTTATACCGATCACCGTGTATAAAAAAAAACAAAAACAATAAAAACAATTGTTACTTCTTGGTGTGCATCCATTGTAGAATGATGGAATTTAAAAATTGGATGTACCAAATTTTTCGCAATAAAATGATCTACAAAAAACATTTCGAATGTTTGCTAGAAAAAAAGTTATAACCCTTTAAAGTAATTTTTTTTGAAAATGTTTGTCGATTATTGGCTATATCTTTTTTATTTTCAATTTAACGGTAAAAAGTCTCTTAACCAAAATAGTTTCTAAAATTTTTTCTGTCAGACCTTTATTTCTCAAGATATTGAGAAAATGGGCTTCTTACCCTTTTTTCAAGATAGCGGCCAAATAGGGGGGGGGGGGGGTTCCAGCCCCGAAAATGATTTCGTATACTCACACTAATGCACTCTAAACATACAAAAAAAAAAATGTTGTCCTATACTAAATGCAAGGTCAATGTAACATTTCAATGGACTACTAGTTATACCAATAATGCTATTTGGTTGCGAATTTTTAAGTAATTGCGATTATGTTCATATAAGGAAACTAAATATTGCATATAATAACGGGTGATTTTTTAGCTGGTTTGGTTTTGGCAACACTGGTTTTGACAGCTGACGTGTGTTTAGTACCTTGTGTCACTGTCAAACAGCTTCAGTTTGGTTTGAAATTTAACCATGGATCGTCTTACAAATGAACAACGCTTGCAAATTATTGAATTTTACTATCAAAATTCGTGCTCGGTTCGAAATGTTCATCGCGCGCTGCTTCCATTTTATGGTCGGCATTCTCGACCTTCTGAGCAGTCTATTCGGAAGATTGTGACCAAATTTCGCACCAAATTTACTTTGTTGGACATTAAACCACCAACACGTTTACGTACTGTGCGTAGTGAAGAAAATATTGCGGCCGTATCAGCTAGTGTGACAGAAGACCGCAAAATGTCGATTCGGCGCCGTTCCCATCAGTTAGGCCTTTGTTACAGCACTACGTGGAAAATTTTGCGGAAGGATTTGGGCGTAAAGCCTTTTAAGATACAGCTGGTGCAAGAACTAAAGCCAGCCGACCTACCACAACGCCGAATTTTTTGTGAATGGGCTCTTGGAAAGCTGGCCGAGGATCCGCTTTTTTATCGAAAAATTGTGTTCAGCGATGAGGCTCATTTTTGGTTGAATGGGTACGTAAATAAGCACAATTGCCGCATTTGGAGTGAAGATCAGCCAGAAGCATTGCAACAGCTACCAATGCATCCCGAAAAAGCCACTGTTTGGTGCGGTTTATGGGCCGGCGGCATTATTGGGCCATATTTCTTCAAAGACGATGCGAATCGCAGCGTTACTGTCAATGGTGAACACTACCGAGCGATGATAACAAACTTTTTTTTGCCCGAAATGGAAGTTCTTGACTTGCATGATATGTGGTTTCAACAAGACGGTGCCACATGCCACACAGCACGCGAAACAATGGCGCAATTGCGAGGCGAGTTTGGTGAACAGTTAATTTCACGTTTCGGGCCGGTCAATTGGCCGCCTAGATCGTGCGATTTGACACCATTAGACTATTTTTTGTGGGGGTATGTCAAGGCTAATGTCTATAGGGACAAGCCCGCTTCGATTGACGCACTGGAAGCCAACATCCATGCATTCATTCGTGAGATACCGGCCGATATGTGTGAAAGAGTATGCCAAAATTGGACTCAGCGGATGGGCTACCTGAGACGCAGCCCCGGTCAACATTTGCATGAAATTATCTTTAAACATTAAATTGCAAGGTTCAAACTATCGATTCAAATAAATATTTCATTCATTTTTTCGAATTTTTTATGTTTTTTTTTTTTTAAAAAGTTCTAAACCTCTTAAAAAATCACCCGTTAAAAGTTAACATAGTGAATAATTGCAATATTTTATAAAAAAAAACAAAACAACATGAGGTGCTGCGTTAAATCGTGTAAAAACACCTATAATATGGAGTTTGAGCTGATTGTGTCTCATATTCCACGTAAAGTAATGTGAAGTGATGTATTTTAAGCTAATACATTATCTGAGAATACTTTTAAATTGATATTTCGTAGCATTTTGCTTTAAAAAAGCAAATTATTTGAAAATAAAAATACACTTCAATCACGGGAATTAGCTGAACCCCATCTGTGAAAATTGAAATTCTCGTCCAGTTTTTGTTGGTGATGGCAAGGCGCTCAAATCCATTGAGCGCCCGTAGTGCAGAGTAATTTTACTTACTTTATGTGGAATATGACATACAGCTTACCTGTGAAATGAACAAAAATTACACTGCTTGTTATAGGTGTGTAGCACCGCGTGTAGTTTTCTATTTGAAATTCTCGTCCAGTTTTTGCTGGTGATGGCAAGGCGCTCAAATCCATTGAGCGCCCGTAGTGCAGAGTAATTTTACTTACTTTATGTGGAATATGACATACAGCTTACCTGTGAAATGAACAAAAATTACACTGCTTGTTATAGGTGTGTAGCACCGCGTGTAGTTTTCTACTTTGGTACATTTTTGTATTGCATGTAATCACTTTAATTACTTTTATATTACTTGTTTCTTTAATTTACTAAGCTTTTTTCACTATTTTAACGATTTAAAATTTCAAAACAATCCTAAAACAAAACAGATCAAAATGCCTTTGGGTGCATTTAGCTGTCTAACTGCACGCCTTCCCTGTGTGGATGCATTTGTGTTTGTGTAACTCACACTCAAAGTGATAATTTCCCACAGATAAAGCATACTTTAAAAAGATAGAGAAGCGTTTTGCTGGTTTTAAAGTTAGAAGACCTCTTTAACGCTAAAGTATACTTTATGTCGTTTAAAATTTACAAAGAGCCGCCTCTCATTCTAAAGTTATTATTAAGAGCCGACTCCCATTTTAAAGTAGATTTAGAGCTGCGTTAAAATGTTTAAAATTTTGCGCCACTTATTTTATTTATTTATTTACTTAAATGCATTTCGGAAGCTATGCTTCCATCGTCAGTAAGTTTTATATAAATAATAATACAAACAAAATTTTTTTGATATATTAAATACAAATAACTCATTACAAACAAAAACAAACTACACAAACAAATTTATAGTGAATTTAAGATTTATTATAAAATTTTTTGATGGATCTTTTATTGGTCCATGGTCACTATTCATTAAATTATTTCTGTTTTTGAAAATGTAAAGAGATTCAAAAGCATCTATTTCATAATGATTATTTACATTGCGAATTAATTTCAAATTTTGTAAGCTAAAATTATGGTTATTCTCCAGCATGTGTTGTGCTACACTCGACTTTTCAGGTTCGTTGTATTTTACATGTGCTAAATGTTCTTTGAATCTTTTCATGATTGGTCTTCTTGTCTGTCCTAGATATTCCTTCCTACAATCGCTTCATCCAATAGTGTAAATTCCTGATTGTTGATTTTTTCAATTTTATCTTTTGAGCCACTAATCACATTTTTGAGTTTTATCTCACTACACTGACTAATTTTGCCTACTAAAAATTGGTCTTAATTTTGATGTAATTTCTGGATAAAAATTGAATTTTGACCATTTTTTTTGTTCATCGTTTTCATTTCTGATTAAATCTAAAGTTGTATAATTTCTTAAGTTTTGTTTTCTTCTATGTGCAATCGTGAGATCATCTATTAATTGTTCTGTATATCCGTTTATCTTAGCTATTTCTTTGATCTTTCGTATTTCAATGTATTCTCTTTCTTTCGTCATCGGGATGTTTAAAGCTCTAAAAATCATTGAATGGAAAGCTGATATTTTGTGTTCAAATGAATGAAAAGAGTCCGATGTGTTATATCTTAGAGTATTTGAAGGTTTTCGATAAATATCAAACTCGAAAATTTCACCTTTTCTAATTATAGTTATAAATCTAAATAATTTAACCATCCGTTTATTTCTTCTTCGTAAGTAAATTTGATTGTTGGATATTCTATTCTATTTAGTAAGTTTATTAGACTTCGAAGTTCTTGTTTTTTAACTATGGCCCACACATCATCTATGTATCTGAACCAAATTCTTGGAAAACTTCTTTCATTTTTCATTTTAGTTTCTAAATGTGACATGAATAAATTTGCCAAAAATGGACTTAAATGTGAACCGATACTGCAACCAAACTTTTGTCGATAAAATTTTTGATTGAACTGAAAATAATTTTCATTCATACATAATTTTGTAAGGTTGGTTAGTTCATTAATTTATTCTTGTCTTTAAGAATTTGTTTCTTACCATTCTTTAAGAAGTTTTAAAGTTTTAAAGTTTCATCAATATATAAATTGATCTTTGAAATCTTAGAAATGGATTTATGTGAAAGTGTGGGCCAAAATGAATTATTTTGGCTATAGAAATAATAATTGAATCATCAGCTTTTCAATTGCATCAAAATAATCACTTATTTCGACCCCTTAGGTCACTATGATTTATATATTTTGCACACCTTAGAGCTGTAGAAGTTTTTTTAATAAAAATATAATTTTAACAGGCACTTCACTTTGACTCTTATAACTTAATCATATTTAAACTGCTTACAGATCTTTTTTAAGCTTTTGCTTTTATTAGGAATGATTTTAATTTATAACAGACAGTTAATATCAATCGATTATTGTTTTCATTATCTAAGAACATTGAACATGTGTCCCAGTGGGTCAATTTTACTATACGTTCTTCGCATTCTTTGTTGTGATAAGTATAACACAATATTGAAAATACCAGTCGGCATTTTTGAAAATCGTAAGATATCTTACACTTTGAAAAGGCCATATCGATCCATCCATCATCAATGTGTTTTTCGCTTTTCTGATAACGTCAATCAAAAGTGAAGGATCGTTAGCGGCATTTAAAAGCTACTCAAAGTAATATTTCTTCTTAGAATATAACTTATCAAAATGCAAATCGGCATTCAAAAATTAAAAAAATATATATACTATACATACAGGGTGTCCCTTAAATGATGGTGCAAACTAAAACTGGTGATATGCCAGGTCATGACCACTCAGAATTTAGTCACTTGTCCGTACTGCATCATTACGGTTTTTGAATAACTCTTTTTTTTGAAATTTCGAAAACCTTACTTTGACCCAGTTTTTTGGTCACCCTGTCCATAATTGATTTTTGTTTTTTTTTTTAATTTTTACACTAAAATATTGCCTAATAATGGGGTCATTAATATATTTAAAAATTTCTGCACCATTTTGCTAAAAATTCATAAATTTCATGACGCTTTGATCAAATCTATTTATTTTACTTCATTTTTCAAAAGAGAACACTTTAAAAAATCGTATTACTTAGAAATGGTTTTTACTTTTAAAAATTGGCCATGTTTTTGAAATTTCCTAAAAGGTATAAAACTTGCCAATATTAGACTTAGATCAAAAGTTATAACCATTTTAACTCCATAAAACAGTGTTCTTAAATTCTTAAAATAATAGCTGATTTATTAATTTTTAATTTTATTTTTACAATTAGCTCAATTTTTTTTTACTTAACTTACAAAAATTCTAAAAAACTGTTTTTTTTAAGGGTTTTATGCTTCCCGAATTTTGTATCTCATGAGCAGCCGTTTGTATCCGCAGCAGGAGTTCAATAATGCTACTTATTGGTTTTGCATACACTTTTACCTCTAGGAAGCTCTAGTAAAAAATAATTCTAACGGATTTAAGCCCGGTGACCGAGATGGCCACAAAATTGGTCTACCATGGTCCGATCGATCATTCAAGGTAAACATTGTTTAAGAAGCGTTTTATAATACTACTCTGCTGAGCAGCCGCCGGGTTTATGCCACATTGACTGATTAAAGACGAGTGGCATTTCTGAGGGAAGATGTCCAGTAGAAAAAACTCTCTTTTTTCCAGAAAGTTCAAGTAAGTTCTTGGTAATGTTTAATGTTGCTGATGGTTCATAGAGTCCTATAACTTGGAATTTAGAATGACAGTCCATAAGTTGATTTTGAATTGGTATTAGGATATGCCGTCACATTTAAAATGCGGGTTTTCTAATTATCAACTGTGAAGTTATGATTTATGAACATTTACGTATCCAACATTTTATCCTGAAATTCATCAATCCGTAATTTTTTTTTGAAAAAAACCAGAACCTTATTGATTTGTTATTATATATGTTAATTGGGCTTTTTGATCTTTTATTTTTTTATGCAATTAATAAAACAAATTAATCCATTTTTAAAAGTTATTCCCGACGTTTCATTGGTTATTTTCCAACTTCTTCAAAGGGTATTTTTTTATTGGACCTACAACATATTACAACTTTTTTTTTGAATCTTATATATATAGTTAATTGTTTTGAATTTTGTTTAACTTACTATTGTAATTTACATTTGTAATTTTGATTTTATCAGAAATTTAATAATTTATTGAATTTAACATTTATATTGCACTATTGTATTTTATGGAACGGAAAGATATTAATAAATAAATAAATAAATCAAATAAATAAATTAAAAACAAACACAAAACAAAAATTATCAACTATTATCACAGACTTGTTTACTTAATGACAGCACTGTAACTTGCGCTCAAATTGTCTTTGTCTTCTTGGAAATTCATCGTTCTCTTAATGTTTTGCTGAATTCTTAGGCTCTCCAGTGTGAACCTCTTATTCATATTTCTTTCCTTGTCAAGAATTCTTACGTCATCAAAGTCAGCGGTGTGTCCATGTTCTGTCATATGCTGTGAGAGTCCAGTTGATGCTCTATTTTTCCTAACGTCAGCTTGGTGTTCGGCTATTCTCGTAGCTAGTGTGCGTTTTGTTGTGCCGATGTAGACAAGATCACACACTTCATTCGTTTTACCTTTGCATTTTATTTCGTAGACTACGTCATGTTGTTGTTCTTTTTTCTGTGATGGTTTTACAAAAAATAGAAGATGAAAAAGAGAAAGACATTGCTAGACATCAAGTTGCCAACAGAATACAAACATATAAAAGAAAAATCAAAAACACAATAAAAGAGAAATTTATCCTAAAAACATATGAAAAAACACAAAAAATAATAAGAAAACACAAAGAGGAAATCATAATAACGAATGCAGATAAAGGAAACAAGACAGTCATATTGTATAAAGATGACTACAAAAACAAAATGAACGAATTACTTGAAGACAAAAACACATACAAAAGACAAAGAATAGACCCAACTTTAAAACTACAAAAAACTAACAATGACATAGTCAGTAATTTGTTCAAACAGAAACACATAGATCTAAAACTCAAATACAAGTTGACATGTTCCGCAGCCTCCGCACCCAAAATATATGGACTTCCGAAAACCCATAAACCAAATCTACCACTCAGACCGATTTCATCTTCAACGAATGTGCCGTGTTATAACTTGGCGAAATTTGTTGGAAAAACACTTCAACATATTGTGTCCGAAAACTACAATATTCGAAATGCAACCTGCCTTAAAGAAAAACTCAATGAAATAATAATAGACGAAGATAAAATCTTAGTTTTCTTTGACGTAATATCGCTATTCACCAATATACCAACATATATTGCAATTAAGAACATCATGAAACAATGGGAAAAATTAAAAGAACAAACAAATATCCCAAAACCACAATTTCTTAATACAATATTACAATTCTGTCTCAAAGATAATAACTATTTTCAATATGAAAATAAAACTTATAATCAGACGTTCGGCATGCCAATGGGAAATCCCCTCTCACCAACCATAGCTGACATTGTATTGGACAACCTTCTGGACGCTACAATAGAGAAATTACAAAAATCCAATATAACCATAAAATTCATTGCGAAATATGTAGACGATATTTTTGCAATAATTAAAAAACAACACACAGACATAATTCTCGATAACTTAAATCAATATCACGAAAAACTTCAATTTACAATAGAGACAGAAAATAACAAATGCATCCCATATTTAGACATGATAATTCACAGAACAGACGATAAAATAATTTTCAATTGGTACCAAAAACCTGTAGCGTCAGGAAGAATGATAAATTTCCTATCAACCCAACCACAAAAATACAAAATTAATACCGCAAAAAACTTAATTAATAAAGTTCTAGATATTTCCGACCCAAAATTCCACAAAGAAAACATCACTAAAATCAGAACAATACTCCTAAAGAACAACTTTCCACATAAAATAATAAATGATTTAATTAATGACAAAAATAATCAAATTAAATATAATAACAATAATCAAAAACAAAAACAGACAGGGGGCAACGCTGACAACATTATTTTCCATAGCATAAGTTTCATTCCCAAGCTTACTGACAACAAAAACCTACATGAAATAATAAAAATCAACAAAGAGAGAACTTCATTCGCTCACAAATCAAACCATACTCTTAGCAAAATATTCACACGAACAAAACCATCACAGAAAAAAGAACAACAACATGACGTAGTCTACGAAATAAAATGCAATGGTAAAACGAATGAAGTGTGTGATCTTGTCTACATCGGCACAACAAAACGCACACTAGCTACGAGAATAGCCGAACACCAAGCTGACGTTAGGAAAAATAGAGCATCAACTGGACTCTCACAGCATATGACAGAACATGGACACACCGCTGACTTTGATGACGTAAGAATTCTTGACGAGGAAAGAAATAAGAATAAGAGATTCACACTGGAGAGCCTAAGAATTCAGCAAAACATTAAGAGAACGATGAATTTCCAAGAAGACAAAGACAATTTGAGCGCAAGTTACAGTGCTGTCATTAAGTAAACAAGTCTGTGATAATAGTTGATAATTTTTGTTTTGTGTTTGTTTTTAATTTATTTATTTAATTTATTTATTTATTTATTAATATCTTTCCGTTCCATAAAATACAATAGTGCAATATAAATGTTAAATTCAATAAATTATTAAATTTCTGATAAAATCAAAATTACAAATGTAAATTACAATAGTAAGTTAAACAAAATTCAAAACAATTAACTATATATATAAGATTCAAAAAAAAGTTGTAATATGTTGTAGGTCCAATAAAAAAATACCCTTTGAAGAAGTTGGAAAATAACCAACGAAACGTCGGGAATAACTTTTAAAAATGGATTAATTTGTTTTAATAATTGCATAAAAAAATAAAAGATCAAAAAGCCCAATTAACATATATAATAATTAATTTAAATATACCCAATTGATCAATTCTTCATAATTACTTATTGATTTGTAGCATAATTAGACAGAATTCCAGCCTTTGTTGATAAATTATTCTTTGGAACTAAAGTCCGGAGGAGCTGCAAACGAAAAGAATGCAAATTTTCCCATTATAAGTATTCTCTGAATTTTCAATTTTGATATTCCATGTTGTACTTTCAAAATAATGGATCGAAATTCGGGAAGCCCAAGACACGACAGTTTTTAAGACGTTGTCGGGCTTGTACAAGTAAAGGAAAGGACCATTTTAAACAATTTTTGTAAATTAAGTAAGAAAAAATTTAAGCTAACCGTAAAAATAAAAACTAATAAATCAGCTATTATTTAAAAAAAGATTTATTTTAATTTATTTTAGAAGGGTTGGGTTCGATATCCAGCTTTTTATAATCCCGTTTTTTAAAATCCCGGTTTTAAAATCGCGCTTTTTATAATCCTGTTTTGTATAATCCTGCTTTTTCAAGATCCCGATTTCTTATAATCCCGTTTCTTATTATCCCGCTTTTGCAATTAAAACTACTTGTTTTAGCTCCCACCAAAATTTAGTTCGGACTTAGTTCATAAATTTGGGAGTTAGTTCATTATGAAATAAGTCCCAACGATTGTAATAAGCAGTGAGGTATGTATGCAACAATTAACATTCAATTTAATTTAATGATTAGGAATTCTAATCTTGTTGGATATAATTCACACTAGGTATTCGTCACGAAATCTAGGTAAGATGAACTGAACTTAGCAAAAATTGCGTATTGACAAAGGCCCTCACCATAGTCAACTGATGAGTCCAAGTGAAATCGCAGGGACGAAACGCCAATTTTTGTAGCACTTAGGTCGTTAAAAGCTATTTTGAATCAATAATTAAACAAAGTCCATTAAAATAGTGGTAAGTCTTCTACTTGGCTGATGTATTTCAGTAGTATAGTATATAGAATTTGTATTATTAAAAAAATCTTCTTATAACAACAATTATTGACAACAAAGTTCGAAAGGATATTATATAGCGAAATATCTTTGGAATTAAATTAATATATATTTAACCAAACTTCTGCAGTTGTTAATTTCAAACCTTTGCCAATTTTAAATTATTTAGTTTCAAACTTCTTGCTGGAATTGTATCCAAATTTGTTATTTACATTTAAAATACTATTAAGGTTTCCTGAAAGTGTTGAACAGGTGAAGCTAGCTTCACGAATATTTAGCTTATAAAAAACTACTTTCGCTCAGAAATGACGTAAGAGCGATTAATCGGTCTTGCAACTATTTCAATTGAATAATGCCTTTGAATGAGAAAAATCGCTATAAGATTTGCAAAAATGAAATCGCGCAGAGCAGCATTTTAGTTTCAAAATTTTGTAAACATATATTTTGTCGAAAGCCTTTGATTGTTATTAAATAAAACCCTATGTCATTTACATTTAATGTTGTCGTTATCTTTTTTTTTATTTGAGGCGGCAAAATAACAATATGCCTAGGGCGGCAAAGTTTCCAGGTTCGGCACCGCAAACACGTTATAATTTTTCGTTTAATACCCAAATGAATTGCGAAAAACGGGATTGGGGGTATTTGGCGGGATTTTAAAAAGCGGGATTACGAATAAGTGGGATTTTAGAAGACAGGATTTTAAAATTTTTTCTTCGGGATTTTCGAAAAACTGGATTTTAAAAAGCGGGATTCTGATACGCTCCCATTTTAGAACACTGTTTTACTGAGTTAAAATGGTTATAACATTTAATCTGAGTCCAATATTGGCAAGTTTTATACCTTTTAAGAAACTTCAAAAACATGGCCAATTTTTAGAAGTAAAAACCATTTCTAAGTAATACGGTTTTTCTTAGTGTGCTCTTTTGAAGTAAAAAAATAGATTTCATCAAAGCGTCATGAAATTTATGAATTTTAAGCAAAATGGTGCAGAAAATTTTAATGCAAGAAATTGATCTCATTATTCGGCAATATTTTAGTGTAAAAAAAAATCAATTATGGACAGGGTGACCAAAAGACTGGGTCAAAGTAGGGGTTTTTCGAAATTGCAGAAAAAAAAACGTTACTCGAAAACCGTAATGATGCGGTTACTAAATTCTGAGTCGTCATGACCTGGCATATCACCAGTTTCCTTTGGGACCATCATTTATGGGACACCCTGTGCATTATTGTGCAGAATATCACCTTTTTTATTTCTTTTTTAAACTATGAAAAATTGAGAAAAAACTGAGTCAAAATTAAATTTATATTGACTTATATTCAAAACTTAATATATGTTAAGGAAGTTGTATCACTACTTGAATCAAGCAATTAAGATTAGTTTATACATTCGTATATTTCACTTGATCACTTTGAGTTTTACTACTTCACTTTAAAATATATTTTCAATCTAATTAACTTAAAACAAATGTATCAATTTTCTCTATTAAAATTATTATTTCGTATTGACTTATATCCAAAACTTAATATACCTTATAACGTATTATTTTAGCAAATTGTATAAATGCTTTTATTAAATGCAGTTCGAACCGTAAAAACCAGGTGGTTGTATGTTACCCAGTATTTGGGAAAATTACGAATAGTATGTACTTTTTCCTCTAAAATAATTAATTTGTTTTTTGTATTTGGTACATATACGCAGTACACAAAATATCAATCTAACGTTACATTGTCTTAATGGTAATATTATGTAAATATAATATGTAATACTAAACTAACAAAATAGTTCAAACTTTAAAGGAGGTGGCCCATTTGGGCCCACGGCGTACACCTATGGACTAGTACCAAATGAAAGCTTACGTTCAGCACAATCTATCTGCCAAATACTTTTGAATTTCGCCGTGGGGATTTTGAGATAATTGGACTTGAAGTTGTGCGTCGGAAATGGGAAAAATCCGATATTTTTGCAAATAAATACTTCAGAAATTTTAGCACGTAGGATAATGATTTAGGTATCATATGAAAGATCATAAAAATATCTTTCATTTATGTGAAAAACTTTTTTGAAAATGCCTTATATATCAAAAAGAAAAACCTAAAACTTGTTTGAAAAAGAACATTTTTGATTGACTTTGCACCACTGTATTCCTTAATCGATTACCTTTAATTTGATATATAATAACGCTATCATACACTAAGTATATCACGTACATTATACTCAATTCCTAAAAAAATTTACCAAAAAATATGTTCCACAGCAAATGCATTTTTTCATTTAATTTTTTGCAGTAGGTATCTACTATTTTTTTTTTTACAAAACATAAAACAAAATACATATTAATGTTACAAACTAGTCTTCGTTTATATCAATTAAAATGCCATCCAAAAACAAAGCTGGTGCTGTGCTTAGTGCTTATTGTTTCCTGGTGTCTTGCATAGCCCAAATACCATAAAATGCTCATGACATGAGCGCAACAACCGACAGTCCTCATTCCAATGAGACAGTTACAACAGTAAGCTTTTATTGCGTTCGAACTATGTGCTGCGTTTGTATCGCCAATAACCAAGATGTAAGTAAAATATACTTTTCTACTTACATGCCTCGATTTGATTCGCCCTCGCAATAAAAGGTTATTGTTGCCTATAAGACATATGATGTGCAGAAGAGGAAATTCGTATCCGATCTTCGCAGACTTCGACTGTATAAGTTCCCTGGTCTTTTAAATGTTCGCCACAGTAGGATGGAGACTGGTTAATTTGATAATTCCCCAATGATATCATACGAAGTTCTTGAATGGTGAGTGTTGGAAAATTACTTAAATTCGAGATATTTCCATCGATGCGGCTAAATATGGCTCTGGTTCTGTTAAGATTATTTTCTCTAACAAAGTCACCTATAAATAATTAGGAGTTAAAGCTTATATCTTTGGATCCAATGGTCGGATTTTCAAAATTTAAAATTCAAATTAAAGCCAGAATGACAGTCGAGTACCAGCTATACAAAATTTTTCAAAACCATTCAAAATTTCTTACTAAAACCATTTAATTCATTTTTGGAGAATAATTTTCATCGAGGCAAACGTAACGAAGAAGAGGAATACACAAGAAAAAAAAATAAATAAAAGTTTGCTACTAAGAATATACTGGTTGGAGGGAGATAGTATAATTCTAAAGACGGTGGAGTGTGTGCAACAAAACAGCATAACCTTGGCAAATTGGGCTCGCATCGGGAAAAAATTTGCTATTCATAGGTATGTAGGTATGCACGTTTGTGGCAGATATTTTTCATTCATAATTTGTTAAGGTGCCTTCTTATGCTTAGTTTGGTTCGCTGATAACTTTTATTCTAAAGATTGTAAAAGAAAGAAAAAGAAATGACTACCTTAACAGACAAAATTAATGATTAATGAAAATTAATAATATTTTGTATCTTACACATATTGTATTGTAAACATACTTTTATGCTGAATAAATGAAATAAATATAAACTTTAAATTAAAAATTTGTTGTATTTTATATATTAAAATATTAAAATTTATTTTCACAACTTTTAATTTTATTTTATTTTTATTGCGACGCGTTTCGGACTTTGTCCATCTTCGGGCGAAATGCAAATATGGTCTTGAACTATATTAAAAGTTTTCCAAATGAATTAAACTATACCAGATTTACTTTAATATCTTATTCAAGATGCTTATGGTCAAGATAAGAGAGAGATTATACATAAAGCTTATGACTAAGTAAAGTACAAGTAAGTAGTTGGTATAATACTTAAAATAATATGCCTAGGTTGGTAATAGAGTAGAGGGTGATGCTACCACTAAACATGAGTTATTTAATTTAGTATAACAGATTTCAAGTTCATGTTTAATATATATCATCTTCCGCCACTAAATAATACGATTAATTCATAATCTAGAATTTCAAATACAACTTTATCAGTCACAGAATTCATAAAAACTATTGATTACCAATTGACAAATGTATAAGATATAAGTAATTCCACTATAGTTTTATTTCTTTTACAAATTTTAAGATTTATCTTATTTCTTATCTTTAAGTCTACTAGATCTTCTAAATTCCATATTTTTTAAAAAAATATCGCTTAACTCTATGTTGTTGCTTGATTGTATTCTCTTTAATTTTTGTAGGATCGATATCTGATATACAAATCTTATCACTTAAATTTCTTTTGCGAATCTGATTCTCGTGTACAAAGCGTTCTACATCGTTAACTCTTATAAAATAAGTTACTTTACTCACAATCTTAGAAACTTTTGCTGGAATCCATTTAATCATTTTCAAATAGTGGTTTTTATAAAGGACTTCCTCCCCCTCAGCCCACTTTGTATTTTGGTCTTACAATTACCTTACAATTTTTATTTATTTTTATTTTTTTCAACGCTTGCTTTCAAATTTACATTTTTATTTTTTTTAACGCTTGCTTTTAAATTTACATTATTTTCAACAGATTCATTTCCGTTATTTTTATTACTTTTTTGCTTCAACAAAGAACTTAACAGAATTCTTGGCTTAAAATTAATCTCTGAAGGAGTTTTGGAGGTTACTGTTGTTGGAGTGTTACGGTAGTTAAAAAGAAACTCATTTACTTTATCTACTAGCGACATTGTATTGTTTTGTTCCAAGCAAAACTTTTTTAAAACTGACTTGACTGTCTGGACACCCCGTTCTGCTAATCCATTCGATTGTGGGTGGTATGGGGGGGATTTAATTAGATCAATACCTTTACAATTACAAAATTTTACAAATACATTAGAATTGAAAGGCGGTCCATTATCCGTCACAATACGACCCGGATAACCAAAAACTAAAAACAATTTAGACAACTCATTTATTAATGAATGAACAGTAGTTGTGTTCATCAACCTCAAAGCGCAGTATTTTGAATAAGAATCCATAATGATCAAAAATGTTTTTCCACCAAAGAAAAAAAAAATCTAAATGAACACGATCAAAAGGAAATTCCGATGGTGCCCATTTCGTTTTAACTTTTTCTCGCGGAACGTTTTGTGTTTGTTCACATGCTTCACAATTTTTCGCGAATATGCTTATTGAATTATCAATGGCTGGCCACCACACAAATGACCGTGCTAACATCTTCATTTTCACTACACCTGCATGGTTCTTATGCAGCAGCTCGAGAACACTCTTTTGTAGGGAGGTTCGAACCACAACTCTATGCCCATATAATACACAACCATCTTCGATACATAAACTAGTTTTATTTTGAAAATACGGCTTTATTTCATTTGATATATTATTTGGCCAACCTAATTGCAAATACTCGAAAACACTTTTTAAAACTTTATCTTGTTGAGTACTTTCATGTATGGTTTCTGTATATACTAAATTATCTTCAACGTGAAAATAATTAATTGGTGTCTCTTCGACATTTGAGCCACCACCCAATGGCAACCTTGAAAGGCAATCTACATGTCCCATTTTGGAACCCCTTCTGAATGAAATTTTATAGTTATACTGGGACAGTAAAATGGCCCACCTGTGTAATCTGACAACAGCAACCGCAGAATTTCCCTTACTTAAGTGAAAAATCTCCTTAAGTGCCTGGTTATCTGTGCAAATAGTAAATTGGTGACCATACAAATAGTTATGGAATTTGTCTATTGCGAAGATGATGGCCAGTGCCTCGCAGTGCAACTGGGAGTAGTTTTTTTCTGCTGTTGAAAGAGTACATGATGCAAAACTAAAAGGCATTTCTTTACCGTTCACTAGATGACATAAAATCGCTCCAACACCATAAGGGCTGGCATCCGTGAACAAAACAATTTCTTTATTAGGATCGTATAGTTCCAAAATTTGATTATTTAGAAGGAGAGTTTTACTATTCTCAAACGCTTTCTGGTACTCTTCTGTCCATACAAACTGTGTATCTTTCCTTAATAAATTGTATAATGGTTGAATGTGTGATGCAAGATTTGGAAGGAATTTATTATAATAATTTAGAAGACCTAAATAAGATTGCGATTGTTGAAGATTTGCTGGTGATGGTGCTTGAACAATTGCCTCAACTTTCTTTTCTTTAGGACTTATTCAGCAGTGGCACAACCAACTTTGACAAGCAACGTTTTTCAACCCTTGAAGAATCCGATCCATAACAGACTGAAATATTGCAGGAGCACTGCTTATTCTAAAAACGAGTCGAGTAAACGCAAAGAGACCTTTGAATGTATTTATAACTAAGAGCTTCTGCGTTTTGTCTGTTACAGAAAGTTGCTGATAAGCACCCTTCAAGTCAATTATTGAAAAATAGGAACAGCACGACAACCCTGCAAAAATATCCTCAATACGAGGTAGGGGATAATATTTGTCTCTATACACTTATTCAAAGTGACTTTGCAGTCAACACATATTCTAATGTTACCGTCTTTTTTGGAACTATTACAATGGGGCTGGCCCACTGGCTATACTCAACAGGAACTAAAACTCGCTCGTTGACTAGTCTTGTCAACTCAATCTCTACTTTTTCGCACAACTTATACGGTACCTGATAAGCGCCATGAAAAATTGGTGTTTGGTCACTTTTCAACACTATTTCTGAATCATACCCCACAATCGGATGGACTAATTCAGGTTCGGTTATATTCGGAAAACCAGATTTAATTTTACTTAAAAATTGTGCTTGGTTACTTACACTACAAATACTCGTATTGGATTCCCGAAACTGTTGTCTCCAACTCGGATATAATTTATCAATCCACGTACGTCCCATCAGACTTTTTTGCGGCACATCTCCAACAACAACAACAATGGGCAACTTCCATTCCTGACCTCCGAAACTCACTTCAACTTCCAAACTACCAAGCTCACGTAACCTAGAACCTATGACTGAACAAAGATTAAGATTTGTTTTTTCTATTTTACAGTTTTGGAACTTATCTAAATATTCTTTTTCACTAATAATTTACGTTGTCGCTCCCGTATCGATCTCCATAGACAGCAGCTTTTGCTCTTACTGTGACCTCTTCCGATTTGTTGAAAATGCTCACGCTATTAACGCTCTTCGCATTCCCTCTAAACCGACACTTACTAGCTATGTGCCTCTTCTTGTTACAGGCAAAACACTGCCATTATTTTGCGGGACACTGGAACTCCTTATGTGCACTGCTACCGCAACGAAAACAACTCTGCTTGTTCGTTCATAACCTACTGGAACTTGTTTTTTGAGAAGAGTTTGAACTCGTCCCCACCGCACGTGGTGTTTTGTCATGACGTGCATTTTGTTGTCTTGGAAAATTTTTTTTTTGATTATATATCGCATTCTGTGACATTGGTTGAATGGCACGTGATGCGTTATGCGTTATCGACACGTTTTGGCTGCAGATTTGAGGCGCACAATAAATTCATTCAACGATTCACCGTCTTCTTGATAAATTTTATTAAATTTATAGCGCTCTGCTCTTTTGTTCTCTTTTGGAGCAAAATGATCGCGTTCGCGTAACAATTTTAATAGTTCTTCAAATGATTTTTCACTAGGCATTTTAGGAATAGTTAATGACATGAGGATTTCGTAAATTTCCGCTCCAACTTGCCTCCACTTTTATGTCATTTACAATAAAAAATTGTTTAATACGATCTTCGTATGCTTTAAAATTGTTACCAGGAACAAAAGGTTCAATATTACCCACAAGGCGCGACATTTTTTTTTTTTTAATTAATTAATTAAATTAATTTTTTTTTTTTTATAATTCACGAGCACTCAAGGGGTTATTACTACCCTTAACATGTAAAACACAGTGCGTACGTTAGGAAAAGAGGACAGGGTTTGAAAGGAGATACCGATGCACATTGGTTTTGAATTTATGAATATCACAATGAGGAGGAAAAATAGAGTAGGGTAAAGCATTCCACATACGTGTTGTTGTACTTAACAGTACGCCCGAAGTTGGGCTCAAGGGTAAACTGGTGGGCATTCCTAGAAGCGCGAGTATTTCGGTTAAATTGTTTCAGGGGAGGAATGCATCTAGCTATTTCATTAGAACACTGATTATTGAAGTAGCGGTAAAATAAGGATATGCATGTTACATTTCGACGATGTTGGAGTGAAGCAAAAGTTTGCATTATGGTTCTATCACCTATCATTTTTTAAGCTCTTTTCTGTATTCTGTCTAAAAGACTCAATTGCGTTGAAGGAGCACCTGCCCAAATGTGCGAGTTGTACTCGAGCTTTGGTCGGATGTACGCCTTATAAATAACAGCCAAATCAGATGGGGAGAAAAATTTCTTACAACGCCGAAGAAAACCTAAACACTTCGCAGCGTTTTTTTGGAAAGCTGTTCGGTTTCCTCAATGTAAGTGCTATTCATGGACAGTGGCAAGGGGGGTGGGTTTCGCTTTAACGACATTAGACAGCATTGGGTTTTCGAAGCGTTAAATTCCACACGGTTTTTAAGTCCCCATGGGACAATGCAATTATAATTAAATTAAATGATTTGCAGCACGGGTTTCGCTAATCCTCGTCGCCAATATTAAAAGTTTTCCAAATGAATTAAACTATACCAGATTTACTTTAATATTTTATTCCAGATGCTTACTGCTTCATGGTCAAGATAAGAGAGAGATTATATATAAAGCTTATGACTAAGTAAAGTACAAGTAAGTAGTTGGTATAATACTTAAAATAATATTCCTAGGTTGGTAATAGAGTAGAGGGTGATGCTAACACTAAACATGAGTTATTTAATTTAGTATAACAGATTTCAAGTTCATGTTTAATATATAACAACTAGTTTGTAACATTAATATGTATTTTGTTTTTATGTTTTGTAAAAAAAAAATAGTGGATACTGCAAAAAATTAAATGAAAAAATGCATTTGCTGTGGAATATATTTTTTGGTTAATTTTTTTAGGACTTTTGTACAATGTACATTGTACGTGATATACTTAGTGTATGATAGCGCTATTATATATCATATTATAGGTTATCGATAAAGGAATACAATGGTGCAAAACAAATATAGGTCATCACTGATTTTTTCGAGATATTGGCTGTCGAACGTCAATCGAAAATATTGTTTTTCAAACAAGTTTTAGTTTGTTCTTTTCGAAATGTGAGGCATTTTGAAAAAAAGTTTTTCACATGAAATGAAAGATATTTGTATTATCGTTCATATGATGCCTAAATCATTATCCTAGGTGCTAAAGTTTTTGAAATATACGTAATTATTTGCAAAAATGTCGGATTTTTCCCATTTCCGACGCTCAACTTCAAGTCCAATTATCTCAAAATCCCCACGGGGAAATTCAAAAGTATTTGGCAGATAGATTGGGCTGAACGTAAGCTTTCATTTGGTACTAGGTGTACGCCCTGAGCCCAGGCTTCATAGAAAAATGGGGAATATCCTTTAATACATTTAAATTGTCAATATAATTAATAATATAATGAAGTAAAATTTATTAATTATTAGAATAGTTTGGTTAAGAGGGCCATTTACGCTGTAGCTAGATGCACTCTATATTATATATTGCTGTCTCTATGCCCCGACTAGACTTAAATTCAAATTTGTCTAACAAGTTACAATCTTGCATAGAGCTGATGTAATAGCATGGAGTTGGGATCGAAATCCAGCGTATCAGAAACCCGAATGTTGAAATTCCACGTGTCAAAATCCCGTGTATCAAAATCCAGGAAATTTAAATCCCGAAAATTAAAATCCTGCTGATTCTATACTTTTTGGGTTGGGTTCGATTTTCGCTTTTTTACAATCCCGCTTTTCATGGTCCCATCTCTTATAATCCTGTTTTTTATAATCCGCTTTTGCAATCAAAACTAGTTGTTTTATTTAAAAAAAAATCGCGCGATATTTTAAAAGCGGCGTGATAAGAAATTTAAAACTAATGAAATAATGAATGATTTTAACATTGAAAATGTTTATAGGGTCGTTTTGAGAAAAATATGGTTATACTAAAATGATTAAATGAAATGAATTCAAAGATAACGAATGAACTGTAGCATATATTGATCCCAGGCTTTGTATATAAACACTATAGTACTCTCATGAAACAGAAAAAAAATAGTTCTGCATCGGCTCTCGAACGGCGCTGCAATCTGACATTGGCGAAATTAAAAAGCGGGAGGAAGATAAATCACAAAGAAATGAAGATAGTAGTAGGAACGAAAGGGTTATATTTATATTATTCTGACAACAATAATGAGACTAAGGGAGATGGTTAAATAAGATTTTTTTGACGTGGTATGAACCAAAATAAGGGGGAAAAAATGAAATTTTTTTGTCGTGTGGACGAAGCTTACTGTGTTTTGTCATGTTAATTAATGGGAGTATATAACGGGTGATTTTTTAAGAGGTTTAGAACTTTTTTAAAAAAAAAAACACAAAAAATTCGAAAAAATGAATGAAATATTTATTTGAATCGATAGTTTGAACCTTGCAATTTAATGTTTAAAGATAATTTCATGCAAATGTTGACCGGGGCTGCGTCTCAGGTAGCCCATCCGCTGAGTCCAATTTTGGCATACTCTTTCACACATATCGGCCGGTATCTCACGAATGAATGCATGGATGTTGGCTTCCAGTGCGTCAATCGAAGCGGGCTTGTCCCTATAGACATTAGCCTTGACATACCCCCACAAAAAATAGTCTAATGGTGTCAAATCGCACGATCTAGGCGGCCAATTGACCGGCCCGAAACGTGAAATTAACTGTTCACCAAACTCGCCTCGCAATTGCGCCATTGTTTCGCGTGCTGTGTGGCATGTGGCACCGTCTTGTTGAAACCACATATCATGCAAGTCAAGAACTTCCATTTCGGGCAAAAAAAAGTTTGTTATCATCGCTCGGTAGCGTTCACCATTGACAGTAACGCTGCGATTCGCATCATCTTTGAAGAAATATGGCCCAATAATGCCGCCGGCCCATAAACCGCACCAAACAGTGGCTTTTTCGGGATGCATTGGTAGCTGTTGCAATGCTTCTGGCTGATCTTCACTCCAAATGCGGCAATTGTTCTTATTTACGTACCCATTCAACCAAAAATGAGCCTCATCGCTGAACACAATTTTTCGATAAAAAAGCGGATCCTCGGCCAGCTTTCCAGGAGCCCATTCACCAAAAATTCGGCGTTGTGGTAGGTCGGCTGGCTTTAGTTCTTGCACCAGCTGTATCTTAAAAGGCTTTACGCCCAAATCCTTCCGCAAAATTTTCCACGTAGTGCTGTAACAAAGGCCTAACTGCTGGGAACGGCGCCGAATCGACATTTCGCGGTCTTCTGTCACACTAGCTGATACGGCCGCAATATTTTCTTCACTACGCACAGTACGTAAACGTGTTGGTGGTTTAATGTCCAACAAAGTAAATTTGGTGCGAAATTTGGTCACAATCTTCCGAATAGATCGTCAGAAGGTCGAGAATGCCGACCATAAAATGGAAGCAGCGCGCGATGAACATTTCGAACCGAGCACGAATTTTGATAGTAAAATTCAATAATTTGCAAGCGTTGTTCATTTGTAAGACGATCCATGGTTAAATTTCAAACCAAACTGAAGCTGTTTGACAGTGACACAAGGTACTAAACACACGTCAGCTGTCAAAACCAGTGTTGCCAAAACCAAACCAGCTAAAAAAATCACCCGTTATTATATGCAATATTTAGTTTCCTTATATGAACATAATCGCAATTACTTAAAAATTCACAACCAAATAGCATTATTGGTATAACTAGTAGTCCATTGAAATGTTACATTGACCTTGCATTTAGTATAGGACAACATTTTTTTTTTTGTATGTGTAGAGTGCATTAGTGTGAGTATACGAAATCATTTTCGGGGCTGGAACCCCCCCCCCCCCTATTTGGCCGCTATCTTGAAAAAAGGGTAAGAAGCCCATTTTCTCAATATCTTGAGAAATAAAGGTCTGACAGAAAAAATTTTAGAAACTATTTTGGTTAAGAGACTTTTTACCGTTAAATTGAAAATAAAAAAGATATAGCCAATAATCGACAAACATTTTCAAAAAAAATTACTTTAAAGGGTTATAACTTTTTTTCTAGCAAACATTCGAGATGTTTTTTGTAGATCATTTTATTGCGAAAAATTTGGTATACCCAATTTTTAAATTCCATCATTCTACAATGGATGCACACCAAGAAGTAACAATTGTTTTTATTGTTTTTGTTTTTTTTATAGACGGTGATCGGTATAAGGTGCACCAAAAAGCTAGAGTAAGTAGGTTAAGTTAAGACAAGAAACAAATCGTATTGGATTTGGGTGTATTTAACCCCGTTTAGGCGTGAGGGGCAAAATTGACTTAAAACAGAAAAAAAAAATTATTTAATTATTATGATTTCTTGAAATTTTATATTAATTTGATATTGGAGATTTTTAACGTGGTTTTTCATGAAATAAATAAAAGATATTATTTTAAATAACTTAAAAACACTGGCGCAAAATTTTAAACAGCTCTCGATTAAGCAATAAACCCGACTCTAGTTAAAATAGTCCTTTATTTAAAAATTCTTGTTTAAATTTTTCTTAATTCTAAACACTTTAAACAACTCTTCTAACTAAAGAACGTGTTTAACAAAACGTCAGCAAACTTTTGTGAAACACGCCTAATAAATCAAACAGAACGAAAAATTAAAAAAAAAAACAAAAAGAACCCAATCTGTAATTTTGCCGAGCTATAGGAAAGTGTTTTGAGATTTAAATTTCGAGTTAAAATAGTGAAAATACTAAATAAAAAAGTGAAATATATACTTATGGGTTAGCGAAATTGCCGGTGCGCATGGGTAGGGAGGTAGGTAGAGGTAGATACAGATAATATGCACTTTTTTTTAACGTATGTTATGATATAAACATAGATAAGTACCTATATGTATGTAAGTAGGACGTAGGTACATAAGTGCTGTGTATTTGAAATAAAGGAACTATTAGTATTTTATACTTTATTAATTATAAATACTAGAATTATAACTATAAAGCTTGCCATACACGATAGAGCCATTTGACTCGGAGCCATTTGGACCGGGTCCATTTGGACACGTTCCATTTTTGGGGTATCATACACGATCGATCTAGAGCCAATTTTGACAATTTGATTCCTTTCAGTTGATTTAACTTTTTATGACAGCTCGCCAATGAGAACATTAGAAAATTCTGAGATTGTCAAGTAGTGTTTTCGTTTAAGCACGCGAGCAGACAAATTACCTACTTTGAAGGTTTGAATGAACAACAACACTTGAGTGAGCTACCACCAGTTTTTTATAGGCTGGAGTTATAGCTATTTCACGACTGCCACGCCGATCATCAGACTCCTTTAAGTGGTGCTTGGTCTTTGTTCAATTTTAATTGAAAAAACTTTCTATGCCCAGGTAGGACTCGAACTCGGACCAAGCTCCCTCCGAGCCATATGCATACGCATTGCGCCACCGAGGTCACTTGATCAAGTCGGTCCAATTTAAAGTTTTCTTGTTTTTACAATTGCATTCGAAACCAGCAATTTTACTAGCCACACACAAGTTGTTGTTGTACATTCGGTTTCTATAAAAACTTGGTGGTAGCTCACTCAAGTGTTGTTGTTCATTCAAACCTTCAATATTAATATATGATGGTGCGAAAGCTAGGCAGCCTAACTGCAAGTGTTACATCACACAAAAACCCCTTACCTACTTTAAACACTGTCCAAAAATTACAAACAAATCTATTATTTATTAAAAAAATGAACCAAGAGGAACTAAATTTAGCTGCTGCTGTAGTTTTGTATAAAATAACCTAAAGAAGAAGAAGCCAAAAATTAAATGTCAAAAAGGATAGATTTCTGCTAGAAAGCAATTAAGCCATTTAAATCTTGTTCAAGAACTCTCCCTCGAGCCCGCTGATTGGCGAAATTATCTTAGAATGGATGAAACTACGTACAACACGTTGCTCAAAATGGTTACTTCAAGGATTCAGAGACAAGATAGAAACATGAGACAAGCCATCACTCCTCATGAGAGATTAAGTGCAACACTACGCTTCTTAGCAAGTGGATGTACCTATGAGGAGCTCAAATTTTCCAGTCATATTACCACAAGCTTTGGGCTTGATAATACCGGACACCTTTAACTAAAAGCAAATAAACAATAAAAGAAAATACGGTGTCCCTTACTATTAAAGCTTACCTTTCTTTGCTCCTTTTTATATGACGAAAGTATAGATGCGATTTTTTTCATTATGGTTTCCCGATTTGCTTGGGAATCCTTTGCTCTGACCAACTTCGAAAGTTGGTTTAGTGCACTATTCCGCGTATTCTTGTCGTGATATTTTTCGTGCGTAACCTACAATAAACACGGATTTTCTCTATAAATGTCGATAAATTCTAAAACAAAATCCCTACCGGCTAAAGCCATTTCTATTTTTTTATTTTTGAATCGATGCACGACTGTAGTTTTTGTATTAGTTGCCATCAAAAATAGAAAGAGACAAAGTAATACATTTAGCAAAAACCGCAATTCACAATTTAATGTGCGAGAGTGAGAAAGTGGTGCGTTGTCATTTAGTGAAGGTCGCGCGATTGTATTTGTGAAAACAAACAGAACTACTTGGGTCGCCGGTTCCACACACACGATAGAGCCGAGCCGCGGCTCGTTGGCACGGGTTCGTGGATTTTCGACTTGCCGAAAACCCAGATGGACTTACCGAGCCATATCGAGCCTTCTGAGTTTCCCCACACACGATGGATTTTGGCGCGGCGCAGCCCGCAGGGCCATTTGGCCCGTTGGCTTCGTCGTGCATGGCCAGCTTAACAATTAATCGTTGAAAAATAATGTCTGCATTTGTTCGTAGTTGTCGAGAAAGAAGGAAGAACCACGTTGACATGTGTTGATATGACAGGTGGAGAAAGCCATTTCCACTGGTGATTTACAAAGGTATTTACACATGCTATGAATACAACATTCTCCACCTGACCAAACAAAATAAAATCCAACTCCTAAAGTCAATAATTATCGCCGAGATAATAATCTCTAAATCTAATAGGTTGTTTAGTTTGCCTTCCTGTTCGACGTGGGATTTGAATCCCAGGACGTGGAGCTGCAGCTACAGGTGCTGCTGGTACTTGAGTCATTGGTTCATAACTAGCGGGTCGACTCACAATCACTTCATAATCCGCGAATGTTACTGTCCGAGGGTTGGAGTCCATTGGCTTTGGTGCTGGAACAGTGACACGTCTGAGTTGATCAATGTGTCGTTTGAATACATTGCCACTATCCAATTTGACAGTGTAGTGCATTGAACCCAGTTTGTCCGTGATTAACCCGAATTCCCACGATGGCTTATTGTTTCGGTAAATTCGAGCTGTTACACGTTCGCCCATCTTGAGACTCCGTAGAAAGCCATGTTGTGGAACTGTTTTTGGTATATACTTGTTAGGCCGGATAGCATCCAAACGGATACGTATGGGACGGTGTAGGTACAGTTCTGCTGGACTCTTTCCACAAGCCAAATGTGTCGCTCTAAACAATTGTAATATCTGATGAATTTTATTATTGTGGGCTGGATCATTGTGCATCTTCTCTAATTTCAGCTTGAGGGTTTGCACATATCGCTCTGCAAGGCCATTAGTTGAAGGGTGTTCTGGTGCAATAAAGATTTGGGAAATCCCTTGTTCTTTGCAGAAGTTTTCAAACACTGGATTTTTAAATATCGTTGCGTTGTCAGAAACTTGAAACTGTGGGTATCCGTGAAAGGAAAATATCTCTTCTAACAACATCAGAGTTATGGATGTGTCTGGAGCTCTAGGAATCACTTTGATCTCTGGCTAGTTAGATTTGGAATCTACTAATACGAGATAGTATTTTCCGTTTTTGGGACCAGCATAATCAATATGCACTCTTGAAAAATTTTCTTTGGGCTCTTCCCAATGGTGTACGGGTGCTTTAGCTGGAGACTTCTGGTTAAGTGCATAGGATTGACAAGAACGCACGACTCGTTCAATGTCCCGATCGAGTTTTGGCCAGGAGCAATATCGTTTCGCTAGTTGCTTCATACGGACGATGCCCGGGTGTGCAACATTAAGTTCTTGCAATATGTTTTGTTGTAGGGCTTTGGGAATGCATACTCTGGAATCTCGAAATAAAATATTACCTTGTAGGGTGTATTCCTCTAAATGACTCTTGCCGGCATTGATTTCTTTGATGATCTGTGACAGCGCTGGATCTTGATGTGTGTGTTGCTCGATCATTGGACTGGTTACTTGAGCTGTAGCTATAAAACTTATTGTTTGAACCTGGATCTGTTGGACTTCTTTATCAATAGCATGAATACTAGTCAGAGATGCTTGGCCGACAGGGTTTCTGGAAAAATAGTCCGCGTTAACATTTTCGTTCCCATTCCTATGAACTATTTCATGAGCAATCTTGCCGCTGTCATGGGAGGTAAATTATTATTATGGTGGAATATTCTCACCAATGGTTTATTGTCCGTTAAAAGGGTGAAATTCCTCCCATACAGGCATGTGTACAGTAGGTCAAGCGCAAACACTATCGCCAGGGCCTCACGATCAATTTGGCTGTAATTTTTCTCTGATTCTGAAAGGGACCTCGAAACGAAACATATTGGCTTCTCGACTTCATCGATGATGTGAGACAGTACTGCGGCCACTCCCACGGGGCTGGCGTCACAAGCAACAGTGACTGGCAATGTAGGATCATATGGCAATAGGGTCTGTTCACTCCCAATATGGTTCTTAAGTCTGATGAAAGCAGCTTCACAACTTGCAGACCAGAAAAAATCTGAATATATACAGAGAAGTTCGCGAATGGGTGCTGTGAGTGTTGAATGGTTTGGAATGAAATAACTGTAATACGTCAAGAGACCAAGAAATTGTTTGACTTCCTTCTCGTTTGTGGGCCTCGGTGCTTCGAGGATAGCTTGAACTTTTTTGGGGTCCTTGGCAATTGTCTTGTAGGATATTTGATAGCCAAGGTATGATATTCTGGTCGCAAAAAACTTACACTTTGTTTTGTTCAGATGAAGGTCATTGTCTTGAAGTTTTTGGAAGCATTTCATGAGATTTTCCTTAGTGACTCTCCGTGTACAATAATATCGTCAAAATATGAAATAACACCATTCAAGCCGTTTAGAACTTGATCCAGTATTCTATGGAACTCACTTGGTGCTGATTTAATGCCAAAAACTTAGACGGTTCATTTTGAATGTGCCCTTATGTGTCGAAATTGTTTGTATACTCGCACTCATTTCGTCAACTTCTATGTGGAGATACGCTTTATATAGATCTAATTTACAGAAGAATCTGGAATTTCTGAAGTTGTTCACCAATTCGTCGATTCGATGTATAGGGTAATGTGCGTCAGTTAGCTGTTTGTTCACAGCAACTTTGTTTTTAAAACATAACCTCACATTTCCATCTGCTTTGGGCACGGCTACGACAGGTGAACCCCAATCACTTTTGTCGATAGATGTAATTATTCCATCGTTTTCCAACATAGAAAGCTCGTGTTCGACCTTGTCCCTAATGGCGAAGGGGATAGGACGTGCCTTGATGAACACAGTTCTAGCGTTGCTTCTTAATTGTAAAGAGCATTTTACACCTGGAATTTAACCAACTGATTGTTCGAATATTTTAGGAAAAAACATCTCAAATTGATCGATTGACTTTACCTGGTGTACATCTTGAGTGTCGCAGTTGATAGGCTGCTTGTCGATTTCTTGAAGGCTGATATTTAGATGAAGAATCCATGTCCTACCCAGTAAGGGTAAAAATCCATCCGGAACAATGAATAGTTGTTCAATAGACTCAATACAGTTGTACCTCACCGTTTCATTGATGACTCCAAAAGGTGCTACGATTCCTGCATCGTATGTTCTGAATTTCACACTACATGTTTTAAGTTTAGTATTCAATTTTAAGCGTTTGAACTCGTTGTGGGGGAGTAATGTGTAACCGGATCCAGAGTCTACTTCAAATTTCACATTTTTGTTTGCGATGGAAATTTCAATTTCATATTTCTTTGTGGCTAGGTCTGTAGCGAATAAATCAATTATTTTAACTTTGTTAATACTGTTTTGGTCATAAGTTGACGTTGACTGGAAATCTTGAAAATCTGTCACATTTGATATGTTTCTGGACGTTGACTGGCTTGAAGATGGCGTAGAATTCTTGTTTTTTATTAGAGTTGAGATGCAGACCTTTGACACATGTCCTTGCTTACGACGCGATCCACACTTAAGTTTGTGAGAAGCAATTCTGCACTCTGAAGACGCATGATTATTTTTACCGCATCTGATGCATAGATCGCTTATCCCGATTTCTTTGAAATCCACACGGAAACTAGATCTTCTGCCATGGGAAGCACTTCTTCCTCGTGAATGTGAGCGACATCCAGTTTGCTTCTTGTTGTCTGCATGATATCTGGACCTAGAAATTCGATTAATTGACGTATGCGTTGGATTGACTGAGCTTGAAGGGCACTGAGCTACTTCGTGAGCATTTAGCTTGGCCGTCTCTGATGCTAAGGCTTTTTGCACGATTGCACTGAAGGCTAAGTCGCCCTGTAACAATTGTTCCCTAATATTATTGTCCTTGAGACCACTTATGAATTGGGCACGTTAGAACAAATCTGCAACAGATTTACCGCAGGAACAATTTAGTTTACAGAAAAACGACCAGCTTTTGTAAAGCAGCAACATACTCTGAGCAATTTTCGTTGCACTGTTGTACCCTCGTGAGGAGGCGATGCTTACCCATAAGTTGATTTACTGGTGACGCAATGTGAACCTGCAGAGGCTTGACCATGTGTTTATAGTTCGACTCATCAATTGATCTCGGTGCTAGTAAGCACTTACACTTATCATAGAGGTTAGGACCAATTGAATTTAAGAATGTCCTCTTACGAAGGGCATCGTCAACTATGCTTTTTAAAGAGCAATAATTATCAAATCGCCCGATATATTGTTGGAAGTTTTCTAGTTTCGGGTTAAAAACTTTAAAATTCGAAGCAATGATGGTCGTTGAAGTGGCAGCAGCAGCAGGCTGGGGTTGGGGTATCAGATCCTTGATTGCCTGAAGGAATTGTGAAAACTGTGCCGCGTCCATTGATTCCTGTTTCAGCGTCGTCGCCAAAATGCTGTGTATTTGAAATAAAAGAACTATTAGTATTTTATACTTTATTAATTATAAATACTAGAATTATAACTATAACAATTAATCGTTGAAAAATAATGTCTGCACGTGTTCGCAGTTGTCGAGAAAGAAGGAAGAACCACGTTGACATGTGTTGATATGACAGGTGGAGAAAGCCATTTCCACTGGTGACTTACACAGGTATTTACACATACTATGAATACAACAATAAGTACTTAAATACATATACCTAGGTATGAAGGTATTTATGTACCTATTAGGTTATTGATAAAAATGCGTATGAGTAGGATAAAATTCACTTATATCTAAAAATAAGAAGTTCCGAAGCTTTTTACCCAGCGGGTCCATTACTTGAGGAAATAAATTGCTTGGCTCATTGCCATTGCCTTGAATATAGCTAATGAAGATGCTTTGGCAATAGCAATGACCATATTGCTCGGCTGATGGAAGGTAATAATTATTGATTTCCATCGCTGAGGCAATAAATTTTGACGTTTCACCTTTTTCGAAATGGTTTCTCCTTGATTTTGAATGAATTGCTTCGTTTTGATATTAAATTTGAAAATATGAGAAATTAAGTGAATTAAAGTTTTTTTTAATATCAAAAATTGTAATTTTAAAGAGCAACAAACACACGTCGTAATTTCTACACATCATTTATCGTCACACGTCACCTTCCTTAGTTGAGAGAAACCACAAAAAATGCAAAAGCAACCCTTGAAGTATCTACCCACCTACCTATACTACCGAACGCTTTCAGTTGACCTTGAATGGCATTCTAGTTGTTGTTTGTTGTTCATGACAAATACAAAACACTTCCACCGTATGTATGTAGTACATAGGTATATTGTAAACGAATTTCCCTAAAAATATCCCTATTTGAATCTGCTTAGCGCATTTCGCAACCAAACAACAATTTAATATTTTATTATGTTGCCGATAATGACCACGAAAACAACGATGGCGTTTCTAGTTTCTCAGTGTCCACTTCTATTTGTAATTATTCAATGATATTGTTCATTTAACATCTCCAACGTTGTGTTAATTTCACTCTTTTTAATTACTGCGAAAATGTCGTCGACATAACGAAGCCAAATCCTTGGTAACATATTCCTCGATTTTAGATCCATTTCCAATTTTGCCATAAAAACTTCAGCTATTAATGGGGATAATGGATTTCCCATACTTGTACCCTCATCTATTTTAAAAAAACGATCTCTGAAAACAAAATAGTTTGTGTCCATACACATTTCCGCTGCTCGAATGTAGACATCTAGTTCGTTCTCCACTATGTTTTGGTTTGATAAGTGGGTTCTTAACGCTAAGAGTGCTTCTTTAATTGGAATTGATGGAAAAAGCGCTTCAACGTCAAACGAAACTAAAATCTCTTCATCGTTTAATGACATTTGGTTGATTAACTGGGCAAATTTAATTGAGTTTTTTACTGAGCAACTTTCGAAGGGTGGAAACTTCTTAACTTAACCAACTAACCATCGTGCAATCTTGGTGCATGGTGCTAATAATAGAGCAACTAGTGTTGCTCTAACAAACAGTGTTGATTGATTTATGTTTGTTTGTTTGTTTGCATGTTTCCGAATGATGTTGTTGATAATTTGTTCGCTATAACCATTTAATAATTTAAAATAAATAGTTTTTGTTTTTAAAAAGAAAAAATCTGAAAACTCAATTTAATGTGTGTTTTATTTTTATAATAGTATTTTAATGTATAAGAGTTTTCGTATATCGTTTCAATTGTTTTATTAAATCTTACAACAACCATGTCAAATAGAAACGAGTTTACCCGATTAAAGACTAAAGTGGTGATGTTAAAATTAGACATAGAGTTTTTGAAACGCTGCAAAAGATACAATATCATACCAGCGTTCATAAAAATTAAGACCTCAGTCATAAATTCAGTAACTAAAAAAGTAATTAATTTAGCTCCAAGAAATTGGTTAAATTTAGAACTAAAATCCAAATATGCAGATTTGTCAACAGTAGAACTTCGATTATATTCATTGCACCTAAAATTAGCATCGATTTGTCATAGAAGTGAAATAGAAGCAACACATCGCCGGCTGAATGCTTAAATGCCCCACAGACCACTTTTTCGGGAAACTGAGTTAAAGATGCAGTTATACTAATTCGTATGTTCTCTTTCGTTTGGTGCTATTCCAGTTGCTCTATCTCTATTATTAATAAAGTTACAGAAACCAGTTTTGCTCCATAGACCACATATTTTCGGTTCTGTTCGTGCTTATTTGCCGCATATCCAAAATTTGTACGAGGTGGGGCAGTTTTTCTATTAAAGTTTTAAAAACAGACGCTTAATGCTTAAATTCCTCATTGCAATGGGCAATGGATATAGATCAAACATCACTCAAATATATTTTCAATGCTTAATTGCCCCATATCCACATGAGAAGGCATATAGAGCATGTAACCTCTCACAATCTATTGAAACCAAGTGACATTTTTCCTGCTTATGTGCCCTATATCCATGGACAAAAGTGCAATCAACTGGAAAAGTATAAACAGAAGTAACATTTTCGAGATCACTTCAGTTGATGTCGTGCTCTCGTGCAGTGGAGGTCGGAGGTGAACAAATTAAAAAAAAAAATATGGATGATAATGAAAGGTAAGAAATATTGTTTTACTTTATTGATAGGCATACTCGAATGATTTCAATAGTCAGGTTATTAGTATTCGAGTGATCTAAATAATCGAATGATCATTGGAATGATAATTCATGTTTTTATCGATAATATTCAAGCATTTTTTTTTTGTTTTTACTAAAATGGATAAAAACAAAAAAGGTAAAAACCAAAAATAATTAATTTGAAAAACTGTGAAAAAATACTAAAACTTAATCCTATGAATGCTGAAGTATTTTTTAAACCAATTCCGAATAAAATTGAATGTATTTTTCTAGGAAATTTTAAGAACCAAAGTTCAAGTTGGGTATTTTTAATTGTAAAGTGTGAAAATACTTTGTCATTTTTCATACTTTTTTTATCGACTTAAAATTAAGCCAATGTAATATAGGGAAGGGCTAAGCCATTATATTAATATTCCTTTTTGTTTTATATTTTTATCACTACAAATAGATTTTAAAAAATTAGAAGTGCTAGAAATTTTATATTTTATTATTATTTTTGCTATCGTTGAATTCCCAATGTTAAAAGCATAAAGGTTCTATATCCATAGGAAATTTGCAGTTTGGTTTTCATAGATTTAACATTCGTATGGAAAGGGTTCTATATCCATTTTTGACTTTTTCTAAACTTTTATTTTTTTTTAAATAACCATAAATGTTTTTAACCCTAGGACTTCAAATTTAAAAAAAGAAATATTCCATTCATGTATATAAAAATTCAAAGGTCGAAATTTTCAAATGCAAAATTACGAAATTATGTTTCAAACCTTAAAATTCGTTTTCTGAGGAATAATTTTTTTGTATATGGGGCATTTAAGCATTCAGCCGGCGATATAACTGTGAGTGGTACGAATATCTGCGAATAACATCAACCGAAATAGAAAATTTAGTGATGAAAAAGAAGGAAAAACAAATGAACAAATTTAACTCATTGGTACAAAAAACACCAAAAAGAGAAGAAAAATTCACCACTCCACTTCCAGTTGAAAATGCTGTGGTGAATATTTCAAACGTGAACTTAACAACCGATGAATTGGAACTCCTAAATAAAGGTTTAAATTATGGTATACACCCCACATAAACACCAGTGAAAGATGTAGTTGCCGATGTTGAAACAATTTTGAAATATAAATTCCAAACCACCAAAAATGAAATTCGAGAGCGCACAAAAGCGTGCATTGAAAAAGATAAAAACAACAAATCGAAAAGAAAACAACAGTCAAAGGAAGCTGAAGTTATGAAAAATATGAAGAAGAAGGATATTTTTGTGATGAAAGCAGACAAAGGTAACAAGATTGTAGTTATAAACACCGACGAATACGAAAGAAGAGTTTGGAAACTCATTGAAGAAAACAACTACAAAGAAGTTAATCAACCAAATGTCATTAAACGATGAAGAGATTTTAGTTTCCTTTGACGTTGAAGCGCTTTTTCCACCAATTCCAATTAAAGAAGCACTCTTAGCGTTAAGAACCCACTTATCAAACCAAAACATAGTGGAGAACGAACTAGATGTCTACATTCGAGCAGCGGAAATGTGTATGGACACAAACTATTTTGTTTTCAGAGATCGTTTTTTTAAAATAGATGCGGTTACAAGTATGGGAAATTCATTATCCCCATTAATAGCTGAAGTTTTTATGGCAAAATTGGAAATGGATCTAAAATCGAGGAATATGTTACCAAGGATTTGGCTTCGTTATGTCGACGACATTTTCGCAGTAATTAAAAAGAGTGAAATTAACACAACGTTGGAGATGTTAAATGAACAATATGCTGAAATCAATTTCACCTGTGAAATTGAAAATGAGAACAAACTCACCTTTTTAGACCTTATTTTGGAAATAAAAGAAAACAACATATAAATTGCAGTTCACCACAAACCAACAAGCACTCTACGGTATATCCCGAGTGATTCATATGCACCAATCTAACATAAATTAGCAGCGTTTCACTCACTAGCACATCGTTTGGTTAGCTTACCTCTATCGTTGCCAAATTACATCAAAGAGCACGAATACATACAAAAAAGCAGCGAAAATAAATGGTTATAGCGAACAAATTATCAACAACATCATTCGGAAACATGCAAACAAACAAACAAACATAAATCAATCAACACTGTTTGACCAAAACAGAAAAATAGACAAACTAACTGATTTGAAACGTGTTTCTGTTACCTTTGCTCCAAACATAACAAACGGTCTAAACACAGTTTTTCGCAAGCATGACATGCAAATTGTTTTTTCGAATCCGTTTAAATTGAAGAATCATCTTATTACACCAAAAGATAAAACGGATTCATTGGACAAAGCTGGGATTTACCAAATCTCTTGTGGGGTTTGCAATAGAAAATACTACGGGCAAACCAAACGTTCAAGCAGAAAGAGATACAGTGAACACAAACAATATGTAACAAATAACGAACCAAAAAAATCTGCTTTCTCATCACATGTACTCGAGCAACAACACTTGCCATTATCTACAAGTGAGGTACACCTTGTAAAGTGCATTAAAGACGACAGAAAACTAGATGCATATGAAAGTATGTATATATATACAAAGATAACACCGCTTTGAGCTTAGACAAAGGCAACATACAGTCAGAGTTGTTCTTTCTACGTTGATAATGCAATCCCCAAATACTTGTGGGTCTCGCATTGCTTATGCATTTTTCACCCGTTAATTCCTTCACTTGAACTTCTTTCTCTATGATGATGCTGATGTTGTTGCTGCTGCTGCTACCGTTGGACACGACCAGGGTTCGGACTTTACTTCGATCGAAGTAGATCTACTTCGATTTTGAGAAAAAAATTTAATCTACTTCTCTACTCCTCTTTTTTAGGATTTGCTTCTCTTTGAAAAAATTCTTAACCAACAAGTTTAAGGACAGCGCTGGTCAACAAAACATTTTAAAATATTATATTGCTTTGTGTACTCAAAACAAATTAAGATTTGAATATGAAGACAGTAAACTTTGCTTAATACAATATTTAGACCCAACTAAAATTCAAGGTGCTGATTTAATATCTATGTTTAATTTGTTTCTATTGAAGTCTGAAGTTTTTGTTATAGTTATATTTTTTTTTATTTTAAGTTTGACTTTCTTGTACCTTATAGTTACTTGTTCGCAATTAATTATTTATTTATTAATGAAAAATAATCAAATAATACTGAATAAGAATTTAATTCGAAAATTTTTTTTTTATCTCCTAAATCTACTTCGAAAATTTTGGATCTACTTCAGTTTTTTTTCGTATTTACTTCGAAAATTCAAAACCTAAGTCCGAACCCTGCTACAGAGTATAAGTAGTTGCCTAAGCCAGAAGTACTTAGCAGTAGATGCTGCAGGCCAAAGGGACATACCTAATATAATTACACATGTTTGAAGTAATTAAAAATTTGTTCTTTTTTTCTGTATTCCTGGAAAAAATGTGAACGTGGAGCGAACTTTTTCGAAGAAAAGAAGAAAGGGAACTGGGAACTGTTAAGTCAATTTTAATAGTGGCTTACAGTTTGAAGGATTACATCTTTCAAAAGTTTTACAATATATTTTTAAATGAAAATAAACACCCATCACAAATATGATATTTTCAAAAATATGAAACTTCAGATAAAGAATCATAATATTCACCCTTTTCTAAATTCCCATCGGTCATAAAATCCTATCATTTTCAAACTCAAGCAGTCGTACTTATTAGATTTTTGTCTACTTAGACACTGTCTAACTAACTATTTTCAAATTGGTGGAAATATGCTTTATTTAATAAAAATAAAAATCACATTATTCTCAGTTAAGGCAATCTACTCTGGTCTCTAAGTAAGGCAGCTATAAGACAACAATAAACAAGGTTTTTGAACATATTTTCCAAAGTTGGGCAGTTGTCTAAAGTAAACAAAGTTTATAAATAAGATCATAGGTGTTTTGAAATAATTCTCGCTGTCCATACTTGCGGATTTAGTGTGCTTTGATTTTCGATCGGATTGAAAATTCTTGAAAATTCATCTACTTTCCAGACTGCAATCGTACGACTGCGGTAGTTTGCCACAGGATTCAAACAATTCGAATGAAGCAAACACACGATTACAAAGTTCGCGAAAAAATGCATTTTTTTTTAAATAAAATAATCAGAATATAATAAAGTTTTTTTTTTAAATTATTATTGATGCAATTGCATAAGAATGTCTTCCCTAATATTGCGATTAATATTAATTCGGATAATCACCGAATATAAAATTGAAAAAAATAAAACATAAATTAAAATAAAATTCAACAAAATTAACAAAAATGCATTTGTGGCGTTAACAATCAAATAGAGGCTAAAGAAATTGAACATGAAACCGAGAAAAAGGGCGAAAACCTATAACTTCTAAAATATTTAAGATAATTCTATGCAGCAAATTCTGTTAAATTTGTGGAAATTGTCTCTATAAGATTGACTAAAAAAATACTATAAGGACCTTTTATTTCCTCCCTTTAGGGAAACGTTTTTTTTTTTAGGCTAATACCTGTGACGTCAGTGGCCTTAAGCGGTGGAATGCGTAGTGCATACGACTTCTAAGACTGAGCTAATCTGATATGCGTGGGTTCTATCCCTATGGTGTGCATGTAGAAAGTTTTTCAAATAATATTGGATTAAAGCACCACTAATAAGGAGACTGATGATAGGGCTTGGCACCCCTTGAAATAGCTATATCTCCAGCCAAATAATAAATTAAAACGAATTATAAATTAATTCGTATACAATTGGTAGTAGCACCTTTAAGTTGTTGTTGTTGCGCTGTATTGTGCTTAACTTGGGTTGCCATTGTGCCGTAAGTATTTTTTTAAATTCGCAAATATGCAATTTTTTTTTTTTCAAAATTATGATCTTTTAAAATGGTGTACCTACTTGCGCTGTTTTAACTCTTTTGGTACGGAGGTGGTACACATCCATATAAAGTTCCATTGTTCTGTAACGTACCGTACCGAAAGGGTTAAGCTCAGTTTGTGCTTGCTTGTTTTTTTTATCGAAAATGGCGGTGCTAAATGAAAAATAATGTTCCACAAAGCCCACCAAGTTTTATTTATCTTAAAGTTTTTTATTTGTAGTTGGACCCCTACCCCATGACTTAATCCTTGATCCGCCACTGGTATGCAGAATATTTTATTTAATAATTTGAATGGCATTGTAATAATTTTGACGCAATTAAAGATCTTGTCAGTTCAACAATATTTTGAAAGTATAAATTATCTTGAAAAGTTTTGAAACTGTAGGTACGTTCTTTTATTTTGAAAATTTAGGTTTTTGTATTTATTTTAAATTTCTACAGAGCACGTACCCAACCCAAAGCTTAAGACCAGAAATCGCCACTGGTTTATTCTGATTATACTGGACCCATGTTCTGTAACTCGGCGATAACTTTTCGAGGCGATAAACGGCGAAAAATGGAACAAAACCCATAGGATTCCTATGAGTTTTGTTCCATTTTTCGCCGTTTCTCGCCACGAAAAGTTATCGCCGAGTTACAGAACATGGGTCCTGGTGCCAAAAGTTGCCCTTAAGCATACATGCAGATGATTGCATACAAATGGCCAACTTAATGGAATGTTTGCCGAAATTCACTTGCCTTATAATCATAATAATGTTAGGTTTTATTAAAACTTGGTATTTTAATAACGAAGGCAATATTTTGCCCTATACATCAAATAAATATTTACATTAGCTGTGTTTTTATATGTTATATATTATATCGAAACCTGGATCTGGATTAACTTTTAACACGTAGGTACTATACAAATACAATTTCCCATTATTTTGTATGTTTATTACGTGTTAAAATAACTTAATTACTATTATTCAAAATTATTAAAAAAGTTCTCCTTAATCATTAAGGAATTTATTCCATTAGTATTTTAACTTAACTAAACTTAAATTTGAAGAACATTTTACCTTTGACATTTCTTGAAACTGCAGGTAAGCTTTACTATACAGGGGATGTAGAATATTTACTTATCGATAGTTTCATAATTCTATTCTGTTACATTTACACACAATTCATAAAAAGTTATTTTCTTTAAATTTTGAAAGTAAGAAAATAAAAAAGTAAAAGTTTTGATTTCGTGGTTTTCTTATAATATGAAGCTTCAAACATTTTTTTTTAATTACAATTTGTTGATTTTTTAGCAAAAGGATTAGGATATTGGGTATCATTTATATTCCAAAAATATTTCTTGCTAAAAATGTCATATTACGTGTTAGTATTACGAGTATTTGTACTGTGGTGTTGCTGTTAAAATGCAGTTAAAAAACTAAAAGGGAGATGGAGTTTTGTCAAGTGGTATGATATTAGAAACATTTGTCGGTTCAAAGGCAAAACTCACTAACTAACATAAAAAGTTACTGAAGGAAATTAGATTGAAACATTCTTTTTAAAACTGAAAAGCCAAGTTCCGCAAATTTTGAAATAAAATTCCCGGACATATCTTTCAATAATGTCTTTATAAATATTTTGAAAAATGAGACTTTTTGGATTAAAAAATGCATTTCATTCTCATTTTCTTTAACTTGGGGAGTTTTACCTTTGGACCGACGATATTGTCCATCCAATCAGTGGCATAGCCAGGGCCGTAGCTTGAGCTGGTGGGCCCCGGGGCAAGATAAAATAGGGAGCCCTATTTCTCAATTACTTCCTAAATATTGGTTAAATGAATTTCAACTTTTTTCTCATTATGTTTGTATTTGTTAAGTTGATAAATTTATTTCTACCTACAAAAATAAAAGTTTATTAAAATTTTTTTTTTTCTCGCGAACTCCTCAATTACTTTACTTAAATCTATATGCCGTGCACTTCGATTTTCAATAGATATCAATTATAAATTGCTTACAAGGTTAAAACTGATTGGAAAGAAACATAATGAGATCTCCGTTGGGGGCCCCCACTGGTCAGGGGCCCCGGGGCATGCCCCGTTATAATTTAGTTTTTTTTATTGAAAGTTAAATTGAAGTATTCAAAACTAGTTTAATCTTTTAATCTGTTCACGTGTTTTTTACAGTTCGATAAAAGGTGATAAATTTAACACAGCTAGCTAATTTTAGATGAAATCGAAACTTTTTAATTATTTATTTTAAAGATTCAGATATTACTGAGCAAAAGTATATCACCTATTTTAGGGTCACCATTGTTTGGCAAAATTCATTTGGCATTTCTTTGTTTCGCTTTGATCGTTAAATATTTTGTTTAGTTAGCAATCCACAATTGGCAATTTACGTTTGGGTTTTTATTTATTATGTTTTTCAATCATTATACGCAAATAACGAATAACGTTTCGCCGTTTCATTATTTCGCAAAATTTCAAAAAGCCGTTTTATCATTTCGCTGATAGATCACTTCGCCGTTTATAGTTGTTTGGTCGATTGTACCTACATTCATAACCTTTGACTTTTTTTGATTTACCGTTCTTTTTATGATCTGTTGCTAAATTCATTGTGCTTACTTATATTTTTTTAGTCATTTGGTAATTTTTGATGTGGTAATTTCGGACTATGCATACACCCAACCTCACACCTACCCCAAATCCTATAGTGTGCCAAGCAGGGGGGTTGTATGCCCCACCATACATACCTCACTGTTTACACGCCGTAATGCTGGGTGCTAGTACTGTATTTATGTAAGCAAGCAAAATAACAAAAATCTCATATACAAAATAGTTTTAAAAATTTTAAATTTTCTCAAGAACTAGAAGACATATATTTACTCGACATTAAGACATGTAATTTAATCGAGGCAAAAAATTGCAAAACAATTGATTGCCAAATAAAAAAAAGCGAAACAACAAAATGCAAATAAAAAAAGCGAAATAATAAAATGCCATATAAAAAAAAGGGGAGGTAATAACAAAATGCCAAATAAAAAATTGCCGAACTTCAAAAAGCCAATCAAATAAAAAACTAAATGAAAATTGCGAAATGAAAAATGCGGAAGGATGATTTGTCAAATCTTTTAAAAGACAAAACGTAATTTGCAAAACGTAGAATGCCAAACAACAAAATGCTAAATAAACAAAATGCGGAACGAAAAATAGCGAAATGAACCCCTGCGAAACGTTAGTTTGCCAGACAATTCTTGCGAAACATACCACACACCCTATTTTAACATTTTCAGAACAATTTTTGACAGATTTTTTTTGAGTTTTTACCCAGTAATAAAAATTCGTAAAATTTGCCATCTTAAAAAAAAATGCTAACATAGGGTTGTGCAAAAGTGCCATTTAACATTTCAGATTATTTTGTGCGAAAGTGAACATAAATATACGAAAAAATTGACTATATTTACTTATACCTGACTTACACCCTCTGTGAAAAATAGTCAGAAAATATAAAAACTAAACTTTCTAAAGAACAAATTAACCTGCAAATTTGAGAATTGTAAATAAAATTTGGCACACTCTAGCCAATTTCCCCATCCCCAAGCGGATAAATGAAACCATTAACTGAGCAATAACTCCAGCAATTGTCAGTTACTTCAGAATAATTACTAAATTTATGGAAAATTCAAATTTTTGGTGATAAAAGTGAGATTATATGAGCCAACTCACATCGAATCAGTCAAAATAAACCAAATGTTTTTTATTTGTTTTCTTAATTTCACTCTCACGACTTACGAGCAGGGTTCGAAACGCGCAGTACTAAAATTTCTGAGCAGCGACTTGTAAAATAAGTGAACTAAATCGAAAATTTCCCGATTAGGTTTTAAAATTAAGGAACATTTCAAATTTTCAAAAACCGTATTTTTAACAAAAATAATATTTCAAAAAAAACACATCACATAAATTCTATCCGTTTCACAACAGAATAGAATTTAGACATTCAGAATTATAGTTGCAAAATATAATCACACAGTGCATTTACTTTTACATTTTGGTTTGGGTAAAGAAATTTTTAATTTTTCAATGTGGAAAAAAATTAGTAGATCTCAAAAGTGACGGAGTAGATTTATTTCCCTTCTTAAAATTGAAGGATAATTGCAATTATTGACTGTGAAGCTGTGTTACCGCTCGAAAAATTTTAATTAATTTCTTTTAACTGATGGATGAATGGATCCAAATGAAAACAAAATACATAAACAGAACATACAGAAATCTTTTAACACTAAAGCTTGCTCTTTTCCACAAATTTTGGAAATTTGCCGCCCCTAAAATGGATCCAAATGACAAAAAAATAAAAAAACAGAAAATACAAAATCTTTAAACGCCTGTTTTGATATTTGTTTTTAATTGCCGCCCCCTTCCAAACTGCCTTCCGAATTTTTGGAAATTTGCCGCTCCCAAAATGGATCTAAATGTAAAGAAAATATAAAAACAGAGCATACAAAAATCACTAACGTCTGTTTTGATTAATATTTTTAAAATTGCCGCCCCTAGCAAATTGCCTCCCTGATATATTTAAAATTTGCCGCCCCCATATTTGGGAAAATTGCTGCCCCCTAGTAAAGTGCCGCGTGGGCCCTGTGCCCTCCTTGCCCCTGCCACGCTACGCCACTGCTTCCAATGGTGTAAACTAATTACATTATATTTTTTCACGTTTCATGACAAGAAGAAATAAGGGCGCCGAAGTTCACATTATAAATGCGTTTACAAAAAAATAAATGTCATTGAGTGCATGCAATTTATTTCTCTTCAGAGGTTAAACTCTGTATCTGTATCTGTATTTTTCTAATGCGACATCTTGTGGACGTAGCAGTCACTAATCACTATTACTTTATCCTTTCGCTCATTTTTTTGATCAGCCTATAATCATTCGAAGATTCAAATCATCTAACTATAGTGACAAATCGTAAGCATTTGGCACTCTATTCAGCGTTTCTGCTAGAAATTAAAATTAAGCCAAATTAACAAAATTCTCACACGAGAAATGATTTAAAACACGTATACGCCGGGTATACCCCTTAATCACAAAATTGCCTGTCTCGTTGTGATTCCACCAAATACATTTTTTGTGTATAAATTTTCTATCGTGAAATACTTGGTTTTTCAAAAAATATATGTAGGTACATACTTTTATCAAAAATTTGATTTTGACCCCCCCAAACTAAATTCCTGGATCCCCGCCTGCCACAATCACTATTGGTAAACATCAATAAAGGCATCAAACCAGCATTAGTTGCTGTGTTACGTGTTCTCTATTTCAAACTTGCGACATATGATGCTCAAAATTCAAGCAAACATGAATCAATGCATCAGCAACTACGGATCAAAAATATTCTTGATTTTTGTATGCTTGAAATTTGTGCATCATGTGATGTATTTATGAATGTATGATAAAAGTGATTGTAAATCATTTCCGCAACAATGCGTTACTGGATTTTTGGGCAGCCTGTGTTCAGACTAAACATACCACTAGCAACTCTGAAAATAATGATATCTAGAACTATAGTATTATAAATGTACCAAACCACAATATTAATAAATTATTCTTTCTTCTTTTGTTTACAGAATTTTATCTTAGGATACTAAGCTATGGAACGCAACCATGTTTTACAAAATATTAATGATTCTGCTGGGTTATGCCTTCAAGATCTAGTTGGAAGCGGAAACTCATCGATGAATGGCAGTACAAGAAACACAAATTCAAGTTCAGGAAGCAATAACGGTAACGGTAATTCAGGCAGTATAGGAAACCATAATATGCTTAATCAACAAAACATACATGATTCAGCATCAACAGTTAGTGTATCAGCGGCAATATCAGGGCTAATGCCTATAAGTGGAGTAAACCTAAGTCAACTTCAGCATTCTTCACAAGAACTTGGTCATCATCATCACCACCATCCCATTGCTCCACCTCATACTCCAACCAGTATGTTACACGAACCATTAGAGAAATTGAAAAGTATGTAATGTTATTTTTTTATTATACATACCTTATAAAATTTTACTGAACAAATTAATTAAGTCTAAGAGCCGACAGCTAGTAGCAGCCCGTTGGGTTGGTTATTGCGTAGGAACAGTGGCGGTTGTATCTTAAGTGCGCTCGTGCGCTAAACCACCAATTCAAAAGATTTAAAAATTACAAAATGTTATTTCATCTTTATTTTTAGATTACCATATTAATATTTACTTTTTAAATATACAATAAAATGTAATAAATAAAAATTATGACGAAACAATTTAAGCGCTTCGCTAAACTAATAAGACTTCGGCGAGTGCACGAGGACTGCTTATAACGGGTGATTTTTTAAGAGGTTTAGAACTTTTTTAAAAAAAAAAACACAAAAAATTCGAAAAAATGAATGAAATATTTATTTGAATCGATAGTTTGAACCTTGCAATTTAATGTTTAAAGATAATTTCATGCAAATGTTGACCGCGGCTGCGTCTCAGGTAGCCCATCCGCTGAGTCCAATTTTGGCATACTCTTTCACACATATCGGCCGGTATCTCACGAATGAATGCATGGATGTTGGCTTCCAGTGCGTCAATCGAAGCGGGCTTGTCCCTATAGACATTAGCCTTGACATACCCCCACAAAAAATAGTCTAATGGTGTCAAATCGCACGATCTAGGCGGCCAATTGACCGGCCCGAAACGTGAAATTAACTGTTCACCAAACTCGCCTCGCAATTGCGCCATTAATTCGCGTGCTGTGTGGCATGTGGCACCGTCTTGTTGAAACCACATATCATGCAAGTCAAGAACTTCCATTTCGGGCAAAAAAAAGTTTGTTATCATCGCTCGGTAGCGTTCACCATTGACAGTAACGCTGCGATTCGCATCATCTTTGAAGAAATATGGCCCAATAATGCCGCCGGCCCATAAACCGCACCAAACAGTGGCTTTTTCGGGATGCATTGGTAGCTGTTGCAATGCTTCTGGCTGATCTTCACTCCAAATGCGGCAATTGTGCTTATTTACGTACCCATTCAACCAAAAATGAGCCTCATCGCTGAACTCAATTTTTCGATAAAAAAGCGGATCCTCGGCCAGCTTTCCAAGAGCCCATTCACCAAAAATTCGGCGTTGTGGTAGGTCGACTGGCTTTAGTTCTTGCACCAGCTGTATCTTAAAAGGCTTTACGCCCAAATCCTTCCTTGCCTAACTGCTGGGAACGGCGCCGAATCGACATTTCGCGGTCTTCTGTCACACTAGCTGATACGGCCGCAATATTTTCTTCACTACGCACAGTACGTAAACGTGTTGGTGGTTTAATGTCCAACAAAGTAAATTTGGTGCGAAATTTGGTCACAATCTTCCGAATAGACTGCTCAGAAGGTCGAGAATGCCGACCATAAAATGGAAGCAGCGCGCGATGAACATTTCGAACCGAGCACGAATTTTGATAGTAAAATTCAATAATTTGCAAGCGTTGTTCATTTGTAAGACGATCCATGGTTAAATTGCAAACCAAACTGAAGCTGTTTGACAGTGACACAAGGTACTAAACACACGTCAGCTGTCAAAACCAGTGTTGCCAAAACCAAACCAGCTAAAAAATCACCCGTTATATCTTTTCCAGTTTTCCTTATATTTAATGAATCACTGCTATCTGGAATTTTTCTGGATGATTGGAAATCATCATATCTTATTCCTATCTTTAAATCTTAAAAATTGTGTTGAAAATTACAGAGGGATTTGCAAGCTCTCTTCAATACCTAAAGTCTTCGAAAGTATTGTTAAATAAAAACTTCAATTTCATATAAAAGAACATATGTATATCATGGGGTGGAATCGTGTAAGGTGATTTGCGATAAGTGAGATTCACAACTAAGCAATTCAGCCTATGTAAGATGATATCACATTTGATAGCTAAAGAGCTATCAAAAATATGATTGTCATTTTGCAACAAATTTGACGTTTCTGCCTGAGTACGACCAGAGTTACCAGCAGCCTACAAAAATTGTATGAATTTTTAGGAGTTCTTTTTTTTTACCGTTGATACAGACAAAAATGAACATTCTTGTGACCAAAAAAGTTTACTACATTCCGGAATATGAAGAAAACATGAGAATTATATCGCAAAGACGTCATTTTCGTTCTATATTTTCGATAGCTCATTACAAACATTTGAAACATTCACTATGGCAACCATGTTTTTGACAAATGCCATTGGAAAGTATTCAATTGTATTGAATTGAGTTGAATCACCTTACCCAGACGGAAAACTAAATGACAATCACATTTGTCCACGGTTGATGTGACAACCATTTATCACCTTAGCCGATTCCACCCCTGAATTTCAGCATGGTTTTGTGGCTGGAAGATCAACTACATCAAACCATACACATTTTACATCATATGTTATTAACGCAGTTGAGAAAGGGTTTCAGGTGGATGCAGTTTACACTGATTTCAGCAAAGCCTTTGACTCAGTCAACCATAGTGTTCTCATTAAAAAATTAGAAATCTTCGGATTTCATTCTTCATTCCAAAGAGTTGTGATCGATAATAATTTTTCAAGGCCCATCAATTGCCCATCCGGTGTCCCGCAAGGTAGCCATCTTGGACCTTCGTTTTCTTACTTTTTATAGATGATATTGTTTGTTTTGAAATTTTGCGATTATTTAATTTTTGCAGATGATTTAAAAATACAAAACATCCATGACTGTTATTATTAAAAAGATTTGAGAAAATAAAAGACCTCGGTGTAATTATTGATACAAAATTAACTTTTAACTATCACATTGACTATATTGTGTCTAAAGCTAACAAAATTGTTGGTTTTATTAAACGCTATTCGAAAGATTTTACTGATCCCCATACGCTTTTTATGTTATTCACCTCTTTAGCAAGGTCCTTTCTCGAGTTTTCTGATATTATTTGGAGTCCGTCTTATGAAGTTCACTCCAATCGAATTCAAAAAGTTCAAAGGAGTTTTACAAAATAGATTTTTAGAAAAATGAACTGGAATTTTTCTCCATCATATAAAGAAAGATGCCGACTTCTTGGGATTCATTGACTAAAATATAGAAGATACCTACATGAATCTATGTTCGTAAGAGGGCACAAGTACGATAACTCAGGCGCCAAAAATTGATAATAGTTTTTTGTAGAGGGGTCAAAAACAAGCATTTTTTATTATGGGAGGGGGGTCTATCTCACCCCGTTTAGGAGGTAGTTGCAATTTTAGAAAAAAAAATGACTTAAAATGAAAACAAATTATTAAAAACAATGGCAACACTTACAATAAATTACTATACTGTGCCTACGTTCTGTAACTCTGGCATTGATGAAATTGGTCGAGAAACGTGGGAAAATGGAACAAAACTCATATGATTTGTTTAAATTTTCATCGTTTCTCGAGTGCTTTTGCCGATGCGAGAGTTATAGAACGTAGGCACTGATTTTGAAAGCCAGAAATTTGTTCTATAACCCCAAATTTAAACTAAAATGTTTATGTCAATAGTTTTTGAAAAATTCGCATGCAAACTCAAAATTTTGTTTAAAAAAATGAAAAAAAAAGTTTAAACCAATTTTTTTCATTGTGAAATGAAGTGCTAAATTGGCTTTTTGTAGTCAATGTTAATATCAAATCTGAAACGAACACAAAAATCTGAATTGTTTAATGTCTTCTAGTTCTTGAGAAAATTGAAAATTACTAAAACTTCTTTTTTATGAGATTTTTGTTTGCTTACATAAGCCGTGTTTTTTTGCAAGCCCGGGGGGAATTGGATGAAAAAAACGACGTCGGTGCTAAACAATTAACATGTTAAATGCAACAACAACTAATCCCAGGGAATTCTCGGGGTTTAACTTAAGCGTACAGAAAAACTGTGTTACCGGCATGAATTACATACATGTTATCGATAGTTTGTATGAAAACTCCATGTTTTTTACTGTCATGGCGTCGCTAATCCCCACTCTCGTTTTTTTCAACCAATTCCCCCCAGGCTTGCAAAAAAACACGCCTATAAATACATAAGTGCTAGCACCCAGCATTATGGCTTAAAAACAGTGAGGGATTTTAAGAAAAAGGGCCACAAAATAATAAAATGTGTAGAAGTAATGAAAAAAGATTATCTACGAAAACGACGATAAAAGCTTTGTATCTATACAGAAGTAGTTAGTAGTACAAGTACCTAATTATTAAAAACAATTGGAAGTCTTTAAACAAAACATAAATTATAACCCACACTATTCGTTACTGTCAATTGGAGTCGAGTGTATGTACACTCCTAATATGGTAACGACATTAATGAAATGACATAGAAAATATATGTATGTATGTATTATTGTATAACCAGCAAACCTTGCTTTCGCCTTTATTCTAATAATGTGAAAAATAGTTTAATGTCTTTTTTTGTTTATTATATTCAATAATATTAATATGTACTTACACTTACTAAAATGCAATCCAATGATAAAAATTTTGGCTTACCATCAAATAAAATTATGAATATTTGAAATTAAAAAAAAAAAATAATTTCGAAAAATGGGTGGGTTTTTTCGACTTTTGAAAATATTGCGTTCGGTGCTCGAGGTTGTAAACTTAGATGAGCATCACAAACTATTTAGTAAAAAATCGGAACTACTGGTTCTGGCCGGTTCTTATTTCTCTCTATTATAATAAATAAATAAATTAAAAAATGGGAGGTGACAGCTCGTGTAGAACAAGGGCCTAGTGACTTACATTACAACATTCAACCATTCATGTGTGCGTGTTATTGGCAGGAATGGAGGGACCTACAATTTTCTGACCAATCCGAACGGCTAACACGAAAATCACTTTTTCATAGACGATCTGTCGATTCTTCGCAAGATGCAGTAGCCCGTGACAAAAAAATTCTGTTTTTTAAAGTGGAATAGGCAAGGAATCGAACCCAAGACTTTCAGCGTAACATATGCACTAACCATTACGCCACGGGCTACTACCTACTAAAAATCATTCTAAATTTGGGTTACATTTTGGGAATTGGGCTACAAACTTTGCCAACTTCTGTGTCTGTGTTAGGAAAAAAGGACTTTAACATAAAAAGTCATATTTAGCTTCGTGAAAACATTGCTGCAATAATGCAAATTTTATAATTAATGTTTCTTTCTTTTACAAAAACTTCGAAAATACTCATAACAATCGAAATATCGTTGTTGTACTTTTTTATTTTTTTTTTTCTGCGGCCCTGAAATATGTATCATCAACTGCCGTTTAAGATTTTTTGTACTTTCGTTGATATTAAACATTTCCACGAAAGATTTGTAGTTTTTCGCTGCAACATCCAATTCATTTTTATTCTTTACTCGTCTTTTGGAAGCTCTCTTATTCAAATTTGTGAGAAAGTTTTCCTTTAAATTAACTTAAAGTATTTCCAAAACCTATATAATATAGTTAACTTATAGAGCAATTTGGGGGCCTCTTTTACAAATGGGGCCACAATAGCTCAATATTTAATACCAAGCACCCTAACTAAAGTTTCGTTTGAAATGTGTAAGAGTACGGCGGGGCCTCAATATTAATTCCACGGTTAATCAATACAGTTGTGAGGAACCAATAGCTTTATAGTAATTATGGGGCCTCCTAAACTTACTTTGGGGCCACAGAAGCTGTATATTTACTGTAAGACCCCTATGAAATCCAATTTTATGAACAAAATTTCTTTTAAAAGTACAGAAATTACTGCAGGAGCTTTTGTGCAAATTTTTTACTCGCCCAGGGGCCCACCGGGCAAAATCCCGGTTGCCCGGTGGTCCAAGCCGCCCCTGCCCCCTGCAACCCCCCTGCATTTAAAGAATTTGGATTTAGAGAAAATTTGAATTTATCCTATATATCCAATGTCAACAGCTGTTTCTAAATATACATATACGTATACGTTGTTCAAAGTTCCACATTTAACATTTTCATATATGAAAACTTAATGCATTATAAAAAATTCACATCACCTAGGTACTTACTGTACGACTGCAGCAAATCTATATAATTTCTTAATATGTTTCGTTTGTGTCTTACATACCTATAGGTATATTGCAACTGTAACGCTAAATTTATTGCTGTACTTTACTTACAAAGATGAATCTATCATCAAAATTAATCCTCAAAATGAAATCACCATATATACCAAAAAACAAAAATCTCATAAAAAGTAGTTTAAGTAATTTTCAATTTTCTCAATAACTAAAAGACATAAAGACGGTTTTTTGTGTTCGATTCAGAATTGATATAAGCATTATTGACCACAAAAAGCCAATTCAGCACTTTCACAATTAAAAAAAAATTGGTTTAAACTTTTTTTTTCATTTTTTTATAAAAAATTTCAGTTTGCATGTGAATTTTTCAAAAACTATTGACATAAATAATTGAATTTATATTTGGGATTGAAAAACAAATTTCTGACTTTCAAAACCGGCATATAACTTTATTGTAAGTGTTGTCGTTGTTTTCAATATTTTGTTTCATTCTAAGTCATTTTTTTTTTTTCTAAAACTGCCCCTATCTTCTATACGGGGTGAGACAGACCCCCTCTCCCATAATAAAAAATGCTTGATTTTTACCCTTCATATATACCTCACTGTTTATACGCCATAATGCTGGGTGCTAGCACTGTATTTATGTATGATAGCAACAAAACAAAAATCTCATAAAAAAGTTGTTTTAGTAATTATCAATTTTCTCAAGAACTAGAAGACATAAAACCATTTTGTTTTTTGTGTTCGACTCAGAATTAATACACTGACTTCAAAAGGCCAATTCAGCACTTCATTTCACAATTTTGAAAAAAATTGGTATACATTTTTTTTTTCATTTTTTGTATTAAAATTTTGAATTTGCATGCGAATTTTTCAAAAACTATTGACATAAATATTTTATTTTAAATTTAGGGTTATAGAACAAATTTCTGGCTTTCAAAATCAGCATAATTCTTTATTGTTAGTGTTGCCGTTGTTTTTTAATATTTTTTTTTTCATTTTAAGTCGTTTTTTTCTTAAATTGCCCCTATCTCCTAAACGGGGTGAGATAGAACCCCACCTACCAAAAACCGTTATCAATTTTAGGCGCCTGAGTTATCGTACTTTCCCCCATAAGAGATTTGCTATATGTAATCGGATTAAAAGTCCCTATCTTGTATCTCAAGTTCCTATTAATGCTCCTGTTAGACCACTCAGCGAACATCAATTTCTTTTTCAACTCTTGCACAGAACTAATTACGGTCTAAACGAACAAATTCCAAGATCTATAAAATCTTTCAATGAAGTAAGTCGAAATATTGACCCCAACATTTCACGGGATTCCTTAAAAAATATTTTATTTAATTCTTTATATTAATGTTTTAACGAAATCTTAAAATTTATAAAAATACTGTAGAATAAAATAGATTATATATGTAAATTTCTCTTAATTAATTCATATTGTAATCTGTTAAGCTAAGCTTGTAGTATGTGAAAATAAATAAATAAATGTTTTATCGGCCGTGATCCTACTGGCGATTTTGTATTTATAATGCATGTAAAATCGTACTATACAACGGATAGCTTTTCCAATAAAACACGCCTATTAAAAATTATGAAACCAGTATGTTTTCTTTCTTTTTCAATTAATTTTGTGAATTTGCACACATCAGTAAAAATTGACTTTTATGGCCTTTTCACACCAAACCCAACGGCAAAAAGTTTTCAAAAACTCGAAAAGCGTTCACGCCGAACATTAACATTTTGTTGGACATGTCAGAAACAACCGCTCCTCTCCTGCAAAAAAAACAGCATACCAACAAAACATCTTATAACACACATAAAATTGTTTTTGACGGCAGTCTTCAACAGTTTTTTTTTCTACCATTAGATTGAGCGCTGAATGTTTCGAAAGGTTTGTTTTTTTTAATTTTTGAGAGGTTTTATCTTATACGGTTTTCACACCGAACCAAAATCTCGGATTTCGGGAACAAGGTTTCCACCACACCTCACATAAACTAGAAAAAAAAATCCCAAAACAAGTAGGTACCTACTCACATTTCCTTTTTTCTCTGGCTTTCTGTAGAAAAAATGCGCAAAACGGAATGAAATCCCGCTATCCCAGCACACTACACTCAATAAATATAATAAACTGGGCGGGTTCAATAAAAATCGCTTTCTGATTTCTGAATTTATGTCGTTGAACGCAAAAAAATCTGAAATTTCAGTCGAAAGTCATTGTGTCAAATTCCTGCATTTACCTATAGGATTTACATTGAAGCGAAATAAAATAGAACTTTAATTACATAAGTAAAATAAACATTGAGCATAAATAGTTGTGAGGATGAAATTATATGGAACAAAATCAGCAACACGTTTTATTAATTTTATTATAAGTCTTTTTATTGACATGTATGGCCAAAAAGATATAGAAAAACTTTCCTAACATCAATACAAAAAAATTTTGATTTAAAAATACACAAAACAATAAACAAAAATTTCGTTCATTTATACGGTTTTCACACCAAACCAAAATCTCGGATTTCGGCAACTAGATTTCCAAATCCCAAATCCACATTTCCTTTTTTTCTCTCGCTTTCTGTTGAAAATATGCGCAAAACGGAATGATATCCCACTATCTCAGTACACTACACTCAATAAATGTAATAAACTCTTTTCACCATCTCTTATTTTATGACTGAACTGTTGTACTGAAGAGAAAATTGAGTAATTAAGTGTGTTTGTTTTACATTCATACCGTTCCAAGAAGATTTTGAGGAGATTTCGCAGGAATCTGCTAGATTACGAAATCTGAAAATGTATGGGAAATCTAGTTGATTTTGATGAGATTTGGTGATTTTTGCTCAAAATCTATATTTTAATTCCGTGTGTAAAGGCTATTAAATATGTATTGAATTTTCATGACGAATACCAAAAAAATTAACCACCAACAAGAAGAAAATTAGAAAGTTCAAAAAAAGGAAATGTGTGTTTGTTTTGGGAATTTTTTTTTTTGAGTTCTATCAACACTAAAATTTGATTGAAATCTCAAACAAAATCTAGTTTATGTGTGGTGTGATTGCGTTGCCATAAATGCAGATTTGTCTGCATTTCGCAGACTTTTTTGCTTTTCTCAGACTTCCAAAATCGCTAAATCTGCACCTCAGATATTTTCCATACTCGTAAAAAAAAAAACAAATTGACAAACTTGTGACATTTAAATAGAAAAAAAGAATTTGAAAACATTGTGATTTTAAGATTTGTATGCTACATCAGTAAGTAAGTACCTAATAATAGTTTAAGAACATAGCAGAGATTATGAATTATAAAGATAGGAATTTTTCGTACGTTCCTACCTCCATTTGTTTACGTTGGTGTTTTTGTTATTTAATGTATAAATACAAATATTTATGAAGTACCTTAATTAAAGTGTCTTAGAAATCTGCATGCAGACTTTTTTTCATCGGATTTGCAGATTTCGTAAATATTTTCATGGCAACACTCCGTGTGAACGATTCGACGAGATTTGGAAATCTTGTTGCCAAAATCCGAGATTTTGGTTCGTGTGAAAACCGTATTAGATTTTTTTAAAATTGTTTTTGTTTCCGTGCCAACCATAAATTACATATTGGAACAGTTTATTGCATCAAGAGAACTCGTTTCCTTTTTTTATTTGTATATCTTAACAATTTGAATTTGGACTTTTAAGAACTCTTAAGATTATAATAAAGTCCAAAATGGACTTTTAGTCGAAAACTTTATTTCATGGGACCAAAATAGCGGTGCCAATCGCCAAAGCAAGCAATTAATTCTATTTAATTTCTCGAATTACTTAAAATTACTATTTTGACGTTTATAGATATAATGTGTACCTACAGTAACGAATCATGTATCAAAATAATTTCCGTTTCATTAATACCTATGTTGATTAAGGAAAACCTAAATTAATAAAGGTATCTGCCTACCTAATCAGGCATAACTGTAAGATATCTTCGGATCCTAAGTAAGTAATGCAAAATTGATTTTACCAATATTTTCCGTAGCCAACCCTCAAAATATTAAGACTTTTAACCTGCGCCTTCAAAATATTATGTAGGTAGGTATATAAACCAAAAACTATACAAAATTCAAATGATCAATGAATTTTTGATGTGTAAACATCTATACTGGCGGTAGGGTGAAAAGAAAACGTAACGTAACGTTGTAATCGTGATCGTGGTCGTGATCGTAATTCTGAGCTTTACGAAAATTGAGTGCGTTCAACAATATGTGCGTTCAGTAACTAAACGTTGAGTATTGAAATCGAAAGGTCGAGTTCAGTTTGGGTTGAAATTTGGTTGGCTGCTTAGAGGATATATTAAGCCCCTATTACATGATGATTCTTTGCGTCTGACTCTATTCAAACATAATGAGTGCGAAAGCGAAAAAAGATAAGATGGAAGACCAGTTGCCTTGTGAGTCGTGGGCCAAGTTTTACGAGACTCTTTTTAACGCTTCTTTAGCATTAGGCTACGCGCAAACCAACGCGATGGCGGTGGCGATCACGATAAAAATGTGGATGCCTCATATAAAAATCAAAGCACACTTCAATCGTGTAGATGTGTTCCTTTCCTTTGATTTATGTGTATGGCATCCACAATTTTATCGTGATCGCCACCGCTTTCGCGTTTGTTTGCAGCTACCTTTATCCGTATTTTGTATTCTTTGCATTACTTTTTTTCAATTACATGACTGTTTTGAGACCAGCGGCCTATTTCACAGAACATACATCACATACATTGTATGAATGTATGTACCTTAAAGTAGACGCCAAAGATGGCTCAGTGTAAATTTTGAATTTTTTGAAAAACTTTGCGTCAACTTAGAAAACCCATAATTTAAAAAAAAAATTCAAATTTACGCCCACTCATCTCGTAGTCGTGATTCTTATCTTGTAGCCGTGGTCGTTATTTTGATTCTGAGCCAGAGATTAGTCTGCTATTACACGATGCATCTAGACGCATGCGACTTTTCGAACTACGTAAGTGCAAAAGAGAAAAAAAAATCGAAAAGATGGTACGGAAAAAAAGTGACCGATGTCGCGTGAGTAAAATTTTCGATGCAACTATTTGACGTTTCTCTTTTCTCCTGTCCGTTTTTTACTATTCTGCTTCATATGGTTTTGTTGTTCAAAGAGTAAATTTCGGTGCAACGCACTGTTATTGATAGCCTTATAGGCTTTCCAGAAATGAGAAATTCATCTTTAAAAACAACATAAATAAAATAAATTATTGCTTTTCTTGACTGATATTCATTTAAAGGCACACAAACCTTTCTTTCTTCAATGTATCAAATAATGAAAACAAAAATAAAAACAGAAAAAGTTTTTTTATTGCTTGAGCACAGACCATCACGAAAATGAAAAATAAAGAGAACTGTCAAATTAGATTCCTGACTTTGGTTTCAACGTGTAATAGCGCTTGAAACAGCGGACGAAATAACAAAGAAGAATTCGAAGAAGGCGCATGCAACTAGATTCATCCTTTAATAGCAGACTTATGAATTATCCATAATCTCGGTTCTGAGCTTCACGAAAATGGAGTGCGTTCAACGCTATGTACGCTCAGTAACTAAACGCTGAGTGTTTATATACGAAATCAAAAAGTCGAGTTCAGTTTGGGTTGAAATGTGGTTGGTTGCTTAGACCATATAGTACATGGACTGCGCTTTCATTTTCCATGCATCATTACCGATTTTCAAATTTGCTTATGAAAAGTTAAGATCTATATAAAAGTACCAAAAAAAAAAATGTTTGCTATCATCCACACCCTAAATTTGATGTAGGCTCTCGGTCTATGAGGCATTCGGACGAATGTTGATGTTTACACATCTTAACCGTGAGTCCCGGCACTCACACTTTTTTTTTTTTTATTTATTTGCTTTAACATAGATAACTTGCATCCAAGTGAAAGCAAAGTTTCTGAAAATTTCATAAATAAATAGAAATTAAAATATCCTAAAATATGCAATTAGCCCATGAACGGGGAAATATAACAAATTATAAAATTGTAAGTACCTACCTAGTACCTACCTACTTAAGGAGTCAAACAAAATCATATTTCATTGTACCACATTCTGCCAGCATGTGATATGCAATGTGCATGAACCAAGAAATAAAAAAAAAATTCCTTTTCCCATAAAAAGAAGTATTTGGTGCCTCATTATTTTATTATATGGGTAACATGGAAACACTTCTTTTAAAAACCATAAGGAAACATTTTGAAGAGGATACTTAGGATCAATTCAAGTCTGAAAATATCATAATATCACTTCCATCTGGTTTTTGTCTTTGTTCTTAATCTGAAGAAACGCCACAATAGTCTAACAACACAAATTACATAAATGAACCGGATAATGTCTAATGTGTTACTTAATGTGAACAAATATATCAACTTATCACCAGCTCCCATGACGGTGTTTATATATAGGTCTACGTCTATCGTATTTTTATTTATAATAGTGCGATACAAAGATTTTCTCATAGTAATGAAAAAACAATGAACATGTACAGGTAGTTACTAGGTACATAAAGTGCGTTCAATGCTTACAATTTACATCTGAATTTTGAGAATTCTGAATTTTTATAGCTTCTGATTGGCCAGCTGTCATAAAAAGTTAGATGACTTTTAGTTACGTTTATACTTTAGAATAAGAAAATAAGGAAGAGGTGTATTTCACAGATACAGTGTAGATATGTGAGTTAGGCACAAAATTTCAAAAAAAAAAAAGCTGAAATTCCACATAAATTAATGTGATAGGTACTTCACATTAAATACATTATCGTAGAATACTTTAAAATTGATATTTCATAGCATTTTGCTATAAAAAGGTAAATTTGTTGAAAATACAAATATACTTTGAAACGTGATATGTCAGGTGCCCAGAGTCGAATTAGCTTTTGTTGGTGATGGCAAGGCGCTCAAATGCATTGAGCGCCCGTAGTATAGAGTAATTTAACTTACTTTATGTGGAACGTAGAGTTCGTATAGTATCTAGAGAACCGACTTAAGGGGTTTATTCTCTTTCGACCTACAAGCTGCTAGAACACTGAAGTCTACTTTTGCATGAGCATGTATTAGTGGTCCCGTGCATTTTAAATGGGACCCGATGACCCCACTACATTTGAGCATTGGAGACACACTCAGTTTGAAATATGGTGGCTTATGCGCTCAGATATTCAAAATAAGAGTCCTTCAAATTGAAAAATTAAAAATTAAATTAATTTTTTCCTTTTTGATTTTTATATTTTTGACGGATGCTTTAAAAAATCTCAAAATCATTCAGGTGATAGATATTGGTTATATACTTGTTTCGTAATTTTTTTAGATTTTTCAAAAAAATTTTAACCGAGATATTGACATATTTCTGTTGTTTTATTTATCACCTTATAACTCCTAAGTTATTGCATCTATAGGATTAGTTTTTTTTTAATTCGCATCTAAGAAAATAGACAATTAATTTGATATATAAGATAAAACTGTACACCCTACACGACCTTCACAATAGTTAAATAGGAAACCAAAAAAAATCTCGGAAAAATTGAAACAAATGGGGTTGTTGTTCATTGTCAACCAAGGCACGTGTTTCAGTGGGAATTGCCCAATTTTTGCTAAAATTGAAAAATAACCGATTTGGGGTCATTTAAATACTTATATCTTTGAACACAATGGTCGGATTTTCAAAATTTAAAATTCAAATTAAAGCCAGAATGACGGGCTTGTACCATCTACAATAAAATTTTCAAAACCGTTAAAAAATACAAATACATACTAAAAAAATTTAATTAATTTTTGGAGAATAATTTTCATCGGGGCAAACGTAACGAAGAAGAGGAATACACAAGAAAAAAAATAAAAAAAAGTTTGCTACTAAGAATATTATACTGGTTGGAGGGAGATAGTAATTCTAAAGGCAGTGGAGTGTGTGCAACAAAACAGCATAACCTTGCCAAATTGGGTTCGCAACGGGAAAAAATTTGGTATACATATGTAGGTATGCACGTTCGTGGTAGGTATTTTTCATTCATAATTTGTTAAGGTGCCTTCATATGGTTGGTTTGGTTGGCTGATAACTTTTGTTCTAATAGTCGGATCGTTAAGGTTGAAGTCTTAAAATTCAGGTTGAATATCAGGCTACATTTTTTTACAAAATCATTGCAGAGTAACATAAAAGTATGTTTAGAATACAATATGATATGTGTAAGATACAATGTATTATTAATTATCATTAATCATTAATTTTGTCTATTAAGGTAGCCATTCTTTTTCTTTTTTTTACAATCTTTAAAGTTGTTGACTATAGTTAATAATCGATTGTATCTTACACATATTGTATATGTATTGTAAACATAATTTTATGTTACCCTGAAATGATTTTGTAAAAAATATGTAGCCTGATATTCAACTTGAATTATCGATCCGACTATTAGAATAAAAGTTATCAGCCAACCAAACTAACCATATGAAGGCACCTTAACAAATTATGAATGAAAAATATCTACCACAAACGTGCATACCTACATACACTGGCGCTCATCTGAATAGGTTCAAACTTTTGTTCACCTTACTGTTAGCCTCTGTTCATATATATTGCAATGAAACATCGTTGTTATATATGTAATGAAAGAGCATCATTATACGCTTAGTTTGAGAGACGAAATGTTGTCTTAAAGCTTACCGTTATTCTGACGCGCTAGCTAGAAAAAATTTATCCGTAGAAGCGAACATATTTTTGGGCTCAACTGAATAAGTTCAACCGCAAAAACTTTAGTTTACGTTGAGCTGCGTCTGTAAATTTTACTCAAAATTTTGTCTGTCAATAAATCTAACTGTGTTTTACCTGTTAACGTCGAAAATGGGTCGCGAAAAATCATTAAGCGAGGCAGAAAAGGGCAAAACAAAAGCATTTCGAGAATAAGGCCTAAACCAGCGATGCATCGCGAAAAAACTAACAGAAGTCAAAATGTAGAGAACAGTTATTTGCGAAACGTCGAAAAGTATGGGCAAAATCAAGAGCCAATAGACGTGCAATTATCAGAGCAGCTTCCGATTCTCATGATTGTACGCGACAAAAATCAAGATAAAAATCGTTGTTACATTTAGTTTGGCTGTCTGGATAGGGGCATTATAATGTTGGAATGCCACGATATTGGGGGTGGACCGCAAATCGGGTGTTTTTCAATTTTTCAACTTTTTGAGCTACTGGCACCAATTGTTGTTGTATCAACAATTCACACGTATTCACGGACAGGGAATTTAATAAAGTTTTCTCTCAATGTGCTAAAATAAAATTTGAGGGTGTTTTAGGCAAGGGGGGTACGATTCGGTTCTCTAGATAATATAGGTACTCTATGATGTGGAATATGAGAAACAGCTTAAGGCCACTTTACATGATATGATAAGTCATATGCTTTGTCAAATTTTATGTCAAAAAAATCATATCAAAGCGTCTGAACGCATTCATTGAAATCATATGACTTGCCAAACAGAAAGTCATATGACTTTTTTAAAATTAGAACCGTGGCTATTTTCATTTGACAAATCAAATAAAAATGACGGAGCAAAGAAAACAAAAATCAAACCTTAACTCATTCATTACAAGCCCTGCGTGATCTGCGCCAGCGTTTCTCTTTAAGAGCCATTTCCTGCTCCAAAGGGATCTTCTCCTCATCGTCCTTATTTTTCTCATTTTAATTATATGTGCTAAAACAATTGAAATCACGAAAATTGCAGCTATTTTCTTTGAATTCATGATTCTTCCTTGTTTTGAATTTTGAAGTGAGTCTATCTGACAATTAAATCAAAACAAAAGTAAAATATCTAATCATAACATGTAAACATGAAAAAAATGCAAGTGCTATGATTTTACCTGAAATGACAGGTCATATGAGAAATTAGACAGAAAATGAATTGACAGGTCATACGACTTATCATATCATGTAAAGTGGCCTTTACCTGTGAAATTAACAAAGTTCATAATTTCGCCCAGTCCCGGTTGAATTTCGAGAAAGGTGTTATTTTGAATCACCCTATTGTGCAAGATATGACACTTCCGTTTTATGACGTATTTTTTTTGTGTACTTTTATTTGTATTTGCTGCAGATTGCAGTAGCAATCTATTTATCGTCGCGTCGTTGTCGTGCATCCGAATCAAGGTAAGTTATCTATGAATGTTTAAAAAAAAAAAAAAAAATTTTCTTTATTTAACAGGTTTTTTTTCTCAAAAATCGCCCTGATCATGTCATCGCGTAACTTTAAAAACGATCATCGTTTAAAGTTATTATAGTGAACGTATACGTTGACGTAGTCGTCAAAACTTTGCTTCGAGTAAAATCACAATCGTATCGTTCAGTCGAATCGTTCATCGTTTAATTGTCAACAGTTTGAGAACAATTACAAAATCGAATCGAATTTCTATAAAAAACTGTCATATTTTAAAATTATAATAAATAATAATAGGTGTGTTTTATTCATTGGTGCATAGCCAGCATAGCACAAGTCTGAAAAAACGATCACTCACTCTATACGTTCATTTCAATAATTGAAGGCTCTATCGCCAGCACAGCCATCTTTTTTTTTACTGACTTCTTTTTCGCTAGCAATCAAATTGTTTTTGTTTGTTTATTCATTGCTGCGCTGGCTATGCAGGAATGAACAAAACACACTTAATATCTCATGTCAAATCGATTTGATTGAATTTATTTCTCAAATATTAAATTGGATGTTCCAAACCGTGAATGCATCGAAAAAATTCCAAATGTTCATTCTTAAATTAAACAAAAAGAACGAGACGATTGTAAAATAACAATCGTTCAATCGTAATCATTCAAATGATTGTATTTGACACTTAAAGTAGTTATACGAAGCTTTTATTGAATCGCTTAGACGACGTCGTCCATACGATTAATAATTTTGTTTGTTGCACGAAGCAAAACAATCGTCAAAACGACGCACGTCTTCAGACGATCATCGTCTTACGCGATGAGCACCCAGGCTTTTCTTTCTTTACTGTGAGGCTTTGCGGATTTTAGAGCTGGTAACCCTATTCCCGTTCCTCTATTTCTTCCTCTATGGTTTATACCACAAATAATTATATACAGATGTCTCACGCCCATAAAAAAAAGTGTCATATTGTCGGCTAAATGCGTAAAACCGCTAAGTCCACTTTTGCAAATTTTACAGGAGAGCGAAAAAACAAACAAAAATTACATAAGGCTCCATATAAAAACTGATTTTCTCTTTAGGATTCTGCAACAACTAAGATTCATTGCACAGAAGTGATTAAGCCATTTTGTGCAGAATGTGTTTCTTATGAAAACGGCATCAACATCTTAATTTAGGCCAAAAGTGGACTTGCAACTTTATGTATTTAGCCGACGATATTATTATTACACAGCGAATCAAAATCTAGATTTCGAGCAAAAATTACCAAATCTCATCTTAATCAACAAGATTTATAGGCTATACACTATACAGTATACACACCGAATCAAAATCCAGATTTAGAGCAAAAAGCACAAAATCTCATCAAAATCAACAAGATTTCCCATACATTTTCATATTTCGTAATCTAGTAGATTACTGCGAAATCTCCTCAAAATCTTCTTGGAACGGTATGAATGTGAAACAAACACACTTAATTACTCAATTTTCTCTTCAGTATAAGAGTTCAGTCATAAAAAAAGAGATGATGAAAAGAGAGTTTATGACATTTATTGAGTGTAGTGTACTGAGATAGAGGGATTTCATTCCGTTTTGCGCATTTTTTTAACAGAGAGCGAGAGAAAAAAAGGAAATGTGTGTACTTATTTTGGGATTTTTTTTTTTAGTTTCTATCAACACTGAAATTTGTTCGAAGTCTCAAACAAAATCTAGTTTATGTGTGGTGTGAACGATTCGACGAGATTTGGAAATCTTGTTGCCGAAATCCGTGATTTTATTTCGGTGTGAAAACCGTATTAAACTGAAAATCTGCATTTCAACTAGCTTTTAACAAAGCTTTGTTTCTCTTTATAATTTCTGTTGCCCATATTCAAATTTCAAAATGAAACATATTTTTTTTGTTACTCTTTCGCTTCAATCTCTGTTGTTTTTTTAATACAATATCATACAACCAACTCCCGCCACAACATTTTTTTCTAGTTAGGTCTTTGTATATAGAATCTATAGTAGGTTTGTTTTGTTGACCTTCTTAATGTTCACATTAGGAAATCAACAAAACTCTTTAGCTTTCCAGTTTCATTAAGGCCCGTTTGCTGATACTACACATAACGATTTAAGTTGAACTTAAATTCTTAAGGGGTACTTTTTCCATGTCATAAAGTGATACTTAAGAAATTAAGTTCAACTTAAATCGTTATGTGTAGTGTCAGCAAACCTCCCTAAGACATTTTGCATCGGAATGTTGGCACTATTTGCTCGGGTCATCTAGTCCTTTTCCGCGGTATAAAATAGTGTTTCGAGATTTTAAAACGATTAAATAGTGAACAAAGCTTATTAAACTAAATAAAGAACTGAAATAAAAGTAAAAATAGTGAATACTTGTAATACTTTATTTTGAAAAATATTAAACAACATGGGGTGCTGCGTTAAATCGTGAATAAATAATACACGATTTAAATACATACATATTATAATAAGGAGTTAACAATTTTTTTTCATTTTGAGAGCTCATTGTGTCTCATATTCTACATAAAGTAATGTGAAGTGATGTTTTTTAGTTAATAACATTCCCGTAGAATAATTTTAAATTGATATTTCATAGTATTTCGCTGTAAAAAAGCAAATTATCTAAATATAAAAACATACTTTAATCACGTGAATTATAGTTGGGTTATATTTGTCAAAATTAGAAATTCTGGTCCATAGTCGCATTACGTTTTGTTGGTGATGGCAAGGCGCTCACATGTGTTGAGCGCCCGTAGTGCAGAGTTATTTTTCAAGGTTTTAAATTTTCCATCCCATTACTTTATATCTATGTATTGAAAATGATACACAATCAGCCAGTGAAATGAAAAAATTGTAAACTTCTTACTATATCTACGTGTTTACAAGATTTAACACAGCACCGCATGTTAATAAAGTATTGCATGTATGCACTATATTTATTTTTATTTTACTTTTGTACATAATTTAATAAGTTTTTTTAAATATTTTAATGATTTAAAATCTCAAAACACATTCCTTAAAAAACCAGCTTAAAATTTCCTTGGTCGCCCCAGCATTTAGCTCTAACTGCATGCCGATGCTGTGTCAATGCATTTGTATTTGTATAACTCACACTTTCTTGAAAAAAGCCCCACAGCGGATGCGTTCATTGAAAATGGTTACTTACCAAAACCAATATTACTCTGTTCGAATCTTGTCATATATGATTTAACAATTGTGGATGATAATCTTTATTAAAATAATTTTATTTGCATCATCGAAAATGTATTTCCTTATGTTTTAATAAAATAATCGCTGTATAATTCTAAACCTTCATACAAAAGTTATTTTTTCAAAATATTTTCAAAACTACCATACTCACCGAACATATTTTTCTGGAAAACATGCAAAGATACCAACATTACAAGCAAATTCATTGGAAAGTTAATGTTCACATTAGAGTTACTGAAGTTTGAATGTGCTGTTAACTTGTTGTTTTTGTATTTGCATGTTAAAAGTTGGCTTAATGTGAAAAATTTCTTAATGTTCACATTAGAAAGTCAATATAACACGCCTAGTACTATCATCGTGACGAACGCCCGACGCGCCACCATACGATCACACATGTAAATACTTAGTATCCACATTCCACAATGCGGAGAGTTGTGTTCGGAGACTAAAGAAGCGTCATCCAAAGAAGAAAAGTGTGATAATAAAAGAATAACATGAGGGAAAGGAGAATAATACTAGAACGAACACATTGTATACAAATTTCTTAATAGTTCAAGCACAAATCATTATATACAGATGTCTCACGCCCATAGAAAAAAGTGTCATATGAAACTGAAAATCCACATTTCAAGAAGCTTTTAACGAAGCTCTTTTCAAGGAATTATTTTAAGATCTGTATGCAGTGCTTTTTCTCTTCAAAATTTGTGTTCTCTCAACTCAACCAAAAAACATTTTTTTTCTTGTTCTCATGCTTCTGTCTGTTTTTTTTTTTGGTACACTTTATTTCAATCCCGCCTGTCTAATAATGTTGTGGAATTTATGTTTAATTTTGTATGTGTAATTTGTAAAAGAAATAAAATATAATGTTTGTGTAAATTTGTTAATAAATGTTTAATAATTTGTGTGATAAGTTTTCTTGTGTATACTTATAAAAGATGTGTGTAGTCTGACGGTCCAAATTAAAAAGAAAGAGAATTTTGCATACCTATGACAAGTTAGTGTAGCGATAAGAAAAATGAGCACAAAGCAAAATTAAAGATAAAAACAAGTTACAGTAATATTCAGAATGTTAGAATTAGAATAAAAATTGAGTGACCTTAATTCATAGGGTAATAGTTATTATATTGGGCACTTTGTGCTTTAATTATTGAACATTCACCCCCCCCCTGGAAGACTCCGGTCTTTCAGTTGTAGGCAAAGGGGCAATTTTCACTATAGGTCGGGTATAGTCTCCAAACCTTGTATGTACGGTAACAACTCTGCATCTGTTGTCTTTCCCAGGATGGATGTCGAGTATTCGCCCAAGAATCCATTTCGATGGTGGAAGATTTGGTTCCTTGAGCAAAACGATGTCATCTATTTGTATATTGGGTTGATGTTTCTGCCATTTGCTTCGATTTTGCAAAGACGTCAGATATTCTTGGTGCCACCGTTTCCAAAAACCTTGCATCATAGTCTGTAAAAGATACCAGTTAGTGGTTTTTAAAAGATTTAAATTTGAAAGATTTGGTTGTGGTATAGCAGAGTAAGACTCTCCAATCATAAAATGGGATGGAGATAATGCAGTGGGTTCGTAGTCGGAGGTTTGCCACATAGGGCGCGAATTAAGAAGACTTTCGATTTTAGCTAGCAGGGTATACATTTCCTCATATGTCAGTCTATTTTCTCCGATTACGCGTTTTATGTGGTTTTTAACAGATTTTATACCAGCCTCCCACAATCCGCCGAAGTGGGGTGAAGAAGGTGGTATAAACTTCCAAGTGATATCGTCTTTAGAGAGATGATCAATAACAATGTTTTGATGCTGTTCACTAATGAGGAGGTTGTAAAGTTCCCCAAGCATTCGTTTAGCACCATGGAAGTTTGTCGCGTTATCGCTCCATATTTCAGAAGGCTTTCCGCGACGTGACACAAAACGATCTAATGCTAAAAGAAATGCATTTGATGATAGGTCGGCGACGAGTTCAATATGAATTCCTTTAGTAACGAAACATACAAAAAGTGCTATGTATGCTTTAACAAACCTTGGATTTCTCCCAGGAGCTAACCGCAGTGTTATAGGGCCCGCATAGTCGCAACCGACCTTGCTGAAAGGACGTGAAAACCGAACCCGCTCAACTGGGAGATCTCCCATGAATTGAGTAGCTGACTTTTTGCGCTGTCGAAAACATTTAACACAGTCGTGAACTGTTTTACGCAACAGATTTCTGCAGCCTGGGATATGAAAATTTTGTTTTAAAATCGCAAACAGTGAAGATACACCGGCATGTAGATAATGTTCGTGAGTATACGCAACGATAAGTTTTGTTACACGATGCGATTTACATAAAATTATGGGGTGTTTTTCATTATAAGATAGTTCAGAGTAATTAAGGCGACCACCGACACGAAGCACATTATCACGATCAAGAAATGGAGATAGGGATATCAACTTGTTTCGCGATGATAGTTTCTTGCCATTATGAAGAATTTCGATTTCAGAAGAAAATGACGATCTCTGAGCACATTTGATTAAACGAATTTTTGATTCTGTAATTTCTTTTGTAGTAAGGTAAGTACAATCGTTGCTTCCTGGTAAATGAAAATAGTTGTTAATATACCGAAAAATGTATGCTACAACACGCACAGATTTAATCCAATTTGATGTATTAACGATGATTTCCTGAAGAATGTTATCTGTTTTTATGTTAGACACAAATACCTGGACCTTTGGTTTGCGTTCCTCCAATTGATGAACAGGTATACCTTGTATGCCACATTCCGATACTGGCCATGTATCCGATACCTTGCTAAGCCAAAACGGACCCACCCACCAGATTTCCGTGGAAGTTAAAAGAGACGGTGAAATTCCACGGGATGCAACGTCAGCTGGGTTATGAGCAGATCGAACATGATTCCATGATTTCAGTGGGATTGACGTTAGAAATTCTGATGTTCGATTGCCAATAAAAACCGACCATTTTTTAGGTGGTGCTGACAGCCAATGTAGCACAATGGAAGAGTCTGTCCATGCAAATACTTTAAGATCGTTAGCCTGCAAAGATAATTTTATTTTATTAACGAGGCGTGTTAAAAGTACAGCTCCACAAAGCTCAAGCCTAGGAAGAGAGAGAATCTTAATTGGTGCAACTTTGCTCTTGGCTGCCACCAATGATACGGATATCTCTCCAGTTACACTTATACTACGGCAATACACAACAGCTGCATAGGCATCCAACGAAGCATCACAAAAGGCGTGTAACTCAGAATTCATTTTGTTGCTCCATATGATCCTAGGTACCGAAATAGACTCGATAAGATGAAGCTCATCTCGGATTATAGTCCAACGATGTGCAATTTCCTCTGGTACCTTGTCGTCCCAGCCTAAACTTGTACGCCAAAGATCTTGAAAGAAAATTTTGATAGCAACTATGACTGGAGAGACATATCCTAGTGGGTCAAATATTCGAGAGGCGTCGGAAAGTATTCGTCGTTTTGTACAAGCCGATTGGCTTGGAAGGTTTACCTTATAGGTAAAACAATCCTTCGACGGGCACCACTGCAACCCAAGTACTTTAACTATGTTAGATTGTTCAAATTCTACTGCAGAAATCTCTCGTTGGTTTTCAGGAAGCGATAGTAGAAGAGGCCAACAATTAGTGGTCCATTTGCGAAGATTGAAACCTGCAGATTTGAGAACGTCCACAAGCTCGTTTCGTAGAGCAACCAAATCCTCAATGGAATCAGCACCGGTGATGACATCATCAACGTAAAAATCATTTACAATTATCGAGGAAATTCGAGGGTGGTTTTGTGCAGAATCTAACGCAAGTTGTTTAAGTGTCCGCACTGCCAAGAATGGAGCAGCTGATGTACCATACGTTACTGTCAAAAGCTTGTAATGTTTTACAGGGTCTGTAGAGTTTTCACGCCAAACTATTCTTTGAAATTCAGTGTCATTAGGTGAAACCCAGATTTGGCGATACATCTTTTCGATGTCCCCCGAAATTGTGTATAAATGGCGTCGACATCGAAGACATATGGAAAATATGTCGCGCTGAATTGTAGGCCCAATGAGAAGTGATTCATTTAACGACGAGTTAAGGGTCATGTTGCTTGATTTAGCAGACCCATCAAACACCACGCGGAGCTTGGTTGTGCTACTATCTCCCTTATAGACTGGGTGATGTGGTAAATAGTAATATTGCTTGGTTTGTTGTAATTTATTCGAGGGAATTTCCTCCATATGACCAAGCGATATATACTCGTGCAAAAAGTCTGAGTATTGTTTTTTAAGGTCTGGATTGGACAAAAATCTCCGCTCGATAGAGTAAAGCCGATTAAACGACAAACGAAAAGAATTTTCTGGAGAAATATTTAAAGTCGATTTAAATGGCAACCTAACAATGTATTTTCCATCTTCGCGGCGGCTATGTGTTAAAGTAAAATGGTCTTCTGCTCGTTGCTCTTCAACAGATAAGAGTGGTTCATGATGAACTTCTTTTAGTCGCCAAAAACGTTCCAAGTCAAAGTCTTGTGAATAATCTAATTGGGTACAATATGCACTCACATTTTTGTTTGGTGAGATTTGCTGTTGACAGCTCCCGGCTATCACCCAGCCGAATATGGTCGGTATTGATTTTGGAGCACCTGCGACGGTCGGTTTTGAAGATACTTCAATGATGCTAAACACCTTATCTGATCCAATTAGAATGTCTATTTGACCAGGAACATTGAAGTTTGGATCCGCTAATTTCATAGATGACAAGGCAGCAAAATCGAAATTAGTTATTGGAGTTGATGGAAGCAAAGATGTCAACCTTGATATGACGTAACAATCGATATCAATATTGTTTGAATCATATCTCGAATGTAAAGTCAAACTAACTAGACCGTTAGTAACACCTGCCGAAGTTGATGAAATTCCCATTATAGGAATGCGAGACCTTTTTCGAGATAGTCCCAAGCGTTGAACACATTGTTCGGTTACGAAAGAAACTTGGGAACCTGTGTCGAGAAGTACACGAATATTTTGATAAACCCCTAATTTATCACGAGCTCTAACTACAGCAGTGGGAAGAATAGTACTAGCACGATGATTTATTTCGACGGAGTGGTTATTGACAATAGGATCAACAACATTCTGGGGCGATGGTACAGAAGCAGGAGATTGAATAGCATTCTGATTTGAAACTGAGTTTATTGATGAAATGTTTGTGTTTTGTGTAGGATGCACTAAAGTGTGGTGACGAGAAGAGCACACCTTACACCGAAAGTTTGAACGGCATTTATTTGAAGAATGACCGTATCGAAGGCATTTAAAGCATAAAGCCTTCTCCTCAACGAAATTACGACGAGCGTCAACCCCTAAGCCAATAAACAATTTGCAAGAAGGAAGAATATGATCTTCTGTACACTTCGGACACCCTACCTTGGTTTCCACCATGTGTGTTCGAACATTACCTTGAATTTTATTATGTGGCTTGGAGGTGCGAGTTAATGTGTAGCAGGATTCCAGACAACTACAGCGATTTTCCAAGAACTCAAGAAACTGATTGATTGTACAGTCATTATTTGACCCACGTTCTTCTGCCCATGCCTGCTTGATTTCATGGTCTAATTTTTGTTGTAAAATAAAAATGAGCCAAGGATCTCTAGAGGTTGAGTCTAGTGCCTTTAGACCTCGTATGGTCTCATCAGCCCCATCTGTTAGTTTTCGAAGTGATTGAACGTTAGTTGAACTACACGATGGCAACGAAATGAAAGATTGTATGAACGATTGAATGATTAGATGTTTTTTATCGAAACGAGCCTCAAGTTTATCCCAAGCCTCTATATAATTATTCTCGGAACACGATATATCGTCGCCCGAGAATTGTTTCGTCGTATAAACCATTTGAGCAATTTTGGGAAATCGCATTTTAAGTTTCGCGTTTAAATAAAAAAGAAACTGACCGATGAAGTTTTCTACAATTTTAATAAAATTTTGTGTGGAAAATCTTCTTTTGATTTAAGGTATTCCAGATTGTTGAGTCTGTTTTAGTTTTTAATCTATAAAGGATTATCTCCAAGATCATTTTGTCGTATACGCCACGAAAATCAGTACTTTGTTCGACAAAGTGAACACAAATGCGTTAGTTGAATGCAATACCGAACCGAACGAGATTTACGATTTTTTTAAAAACTAGAAGATATTTTAACATCTGGTTTTTAGTGTTTGAATACAAATTGATACGAGAGTTGAATATTAAAAACAAATTTAGTAGAAAATAATGTAAAATTTTGAACAAAATGAGTTTTAAAAAAACTTTCTTCATTTTTTTTTTAAATTTGAGTTTAAAAATTTATTTTTCCAAAACTATTGCATACAAAAAAACTTAAAAACGGAATTAATGGATGGGTTTAAAAAAGGCATAACATAACATTGTAAGTGATGCGGTTGATTTTTAATAATTTTGTTTGTAACTAAAAAGAAATGCCGTTAATCCTATATACATACGACAAAACAATATTTAAAAAAAATATGGCGGAAATACATGGATATTTTGTCGTATATGCCAAAATTTGGCGTTTACGACAAAACAAAACTAAGGGATGAGTTATTTTGTGCGGATATACGACAAAGGCATACTGATTTTCTCAGTAACGGTAAATGATAGGACAAATCTGATTTCAGAAATGGAAAGAGGGCCTTTGAAAACATAGAACATGCATACCCACTTTAAAAAAGTGCATTTTGGCGTTTACGACAAAACAATTCTCGGGCGACGATATGTTTAATTAGATTCGCAGCATCTCCGCCCAAGAAGGATTTAAGATATTGAAATTTTTGAGTCGCAGTAATCGAAGGATTGCGATCAATCGTTCCCGTGAACAGATCCCTGAAACCCGGCCAATCCTTGTAGTCGCCATGAAAGGTAGGAATTTTACATTCTGGCAGGTGGACGGATTTAGGGTTCACTGTGTTTGTCGCATCTAGTCTTTTCAGAAATGAAGCCTGCTGAGAAGCTAATTTTTCATCAATTGATTTATCGGTTGGAGCATTTGATTTTGATATTTCGCGAATTGAGTTTTTAATTAAGGAATGTACCTGGCAGTACTTTTCTTCATACTCGCCAAACTCTGGCTCAGGATCTACGAATTCTGATAACCTATCCTGTAAAGTTGTGAAACTAGACCACTCTTCCGTAAGACGTATAAGATGAATTTCCAACATATCACGTGTTGTGGAATCATCAACTGACTGTGCAAATGACAACGCCCTTGTTATACCCGCTTTAGCATGACCGCATTTCACTTTTAGAACATTCATTTCTTTTTATTTTATTTATTAAAAGTACTTGTTTTTGTATAGTAAAAAAAGTTTCAAAACGAATATACGATTCAATAAAAAAACAGTTCTCGCACATGTACTAAATTAATTCGGGATTTAATTAATCATGCAGTAAATTTATGTATGTATTTATGCCAACCGATTATTGGTAATTAATTATGACGCCATAAATCAAAAATATGTAATACATATGAAATCGGAGCACCCAATTGTTCCTTTAGCAATCATAAAAAATATCAAAAGTTAATGTAATTCACTTTGCACTGATCAAAAATTAAAATTGAATTCGGCTAATCGAAGGACCAAAAAATGTCTAATAATGTTGTGGAATATATGTTTAATTTTGTATGTGTAATTTGTAAAAGAAATAAAATATAATGTTTGTGTAAATTTGTTAATAAATGTTTAATAATTTGTGTGATAAGTTTTCTTGTGTATACTTATAAAAGATGTGTGTAGTCTGACGGTCCAAATTAAAAAGAAAGAGAATTTTGCATACCTATGACAAGTTAGTGTAGCGATAAGAAAAATGAGCACAAAGCAAAATTAAAGATAAAAACAAGTTACAGTAATATTCAGAATGTTAGAATTAGAATAAAAATTGAGTGACCTTAATTCATAGGGTAATAGTTATTATATTGGGCACTTTGTGCTTTAATTATTGAACACCGCCACAATTTTAAAGTAAATTTGTTATGGAGAATGGAGATAGATTTCTTATAATGGGCGAGAAAAAAAGGCATATGTGTTGTGTATTCTGATTGTAGGTATGGATTGGTATTTTTTTTGTGTATCCAAGAAGGAAATTTTTTTGCAATTGTGTCCCATGAAGATTTTCTTGACGTCGCGTTGCATGAAGTCAAGGAATAAAGAAATCAGTGATTATGATGAGTTTTTAATTTTAAGATTTTGGGACTGTTACAGGTGTCTACTTTTGTAAATTATAAGTGTGCTTGAGATTTTTATTAATTAAATGCCTCTTTTAGGATATGAGGAAACTTATTAAATTCCGTAGATGATTTATTTAAAATGAAGTGGTTAAATAAATACAAACCTTTTACAATTTTATTCTTTTTGAGTAATGATTAGGTATGTCGTAGGTATCTGGTGTGTACACAGGTACAGGTTTGTTCATACTTTTACTGCAATTTTGGATAATAGCCGTGTTTTTTTGCAAGCCCGGGGGGAATTGGATGAAAAAAACGACGTCGGTGCTAAACAATTAACATGTTAAATGCAACAACAACTAATCCCGGAGAATTCTCGGGGCTTAACTTTAGCGTACCAAAAAACTGTGTTACCGGTATAAATTGCATACATGTTATCGATAGTTTGTATGAAAACTCCATGTTTTTTACTGTCATGGCGTCGCTAATCCCCGTTGTCGTTTTTTTCAACCGATTCTCCCCGGGCTTGCAAAAAAACACGCCCACGTGTTTTAATACCTACGTACCTATACCTACACAGGGTTCATGACGTAATCTCGAAAAAAAAATATTTTTTAATCCAGAATGAAGAAATCTCGGAAGACTAGGTATGTAAGGTACCTATGTACATATGTAGGTATATCTTGAAAAAAATAACAAACAAAAAATATTATTCGAGATTTTTTTTGTTACTTAATGAGTTTAAGCTCAAATAAAACTCATTTTAGGTAGGTAGTAGGTAGGTACTTAGATATATTCAGTTTATTATGCAATTTATCACTCACTATCTGTGGCGTCGTTTGTAAATTAGCGGTCGCACTTTGAGCTATGTGAATATTACACATTGTACCTATAATCCTATTTTTCAAGATTTTCATTTTTAAAATTATAAATTTTGTGAAATCGAATTTTTGACTTAAAAGTTAAAAATTTAAGAAAATAAATCTTAATTGAAATTCTGTGCGTTTTACAAAACAAAAAAAGTAAGTAATCTAGGCATGCATTTATTTTTGAGACATTGGTTACAAACGCGAACCATAGTTTCAAATATTAATATATAGGTATATCTAGATTTTTGCATTTGATTTTTTTCTTAGATTTTTGTATTTCTAGATCTTTTTTTTTAGATTTTTTCAATTCTAGATTTTTGCTATCGAGAATTTTACTTTCGAGATTTTTGCTTTCTAGAATCTAGATAATTGCTTTCTAGATATCGTGGTAAGCCCGTCCAGTGGTGGACAAGAATTTTTCACGCTTTTTGAAGAAAATAAAATTCTAAAGGTAGCTATACCAAATTTTTGGGTTGTTTTCATATTAGTCCATTGAAATGTTACATTGGCCTCGCATTTAGTACAGGACAAGGTTTTTTTTTAATGTGTAGGGTGCATCAATGTGAGCACACGAAGTGATTTTCGGGGCTGTAGCCCCCTCCCATTTGGCCGCCATATTGAAAAAGGGGAAGAACCCAATATCACAATATCTTGAGAAATACAGCTCTGACAAAAAAAATTATAGACCTTTTTTGTCGAGAATTTAGTTCTCTACAATTTTGGTTCAGAGACTTTTTACCGTTCAAGCCTAGTACGCTGCTGATGCGAAACCGTATGATATGAAATAAAAAAATAAAAAAGGGATAATCCACTAATTTAATTTGGGGGTGGCCCCGGCGCAGTGGAAGTAGTGTTTGACTGCTAACCTGGATGTGTGGGTTCGATCCCCAGTCTAGGCAGCATTCTTTTCTATATTCCCTCAACTGAACGCCACCCCTGGGATTTAATGAGATAATCAAAACCTAATTTCTCAATCCACTGTGCCAACAACAAAAATCTATCCTATCCTTCTATTCCTTCTAACATTTGCCTAATTTATAAGACCCTAGGTCTTACTGGCATATATTATGTTTGTGTTGTTTTTTTTTTTTTTTTTTTTTTTTAAATTGACCTAAGCAGATGAAACTCGGGAAAAGCAAAAAAAAGTGTTTTTAATTTTTTTGGAAAAAAGTATACTTTTCATTTTTTTATTTTACTAAGATACATTTTAGAATTCGGTTTTCTGTTATTGAAAATTAATAAGAGCATTGAATTTTGAAAACAAAAATTATACTTAATTACATAAAATTTTGAAAAAATAAATTGTTTGAAATTTAAAAAAAAAAATTTAAACTATTCACAAACACAACTTAATTTAAAATAAAGATTAAAGAAGAGATTTCTGGCTTTCCAAAAAGGTATAGCATGGCATTGTGAGTTTAACCTTTGTTTTTAAATATTTTTTTTCCGTTTTAAGTCAATTTTTTGGAAATTGCCCCTTCCGCCTAAACGGGGGAAAATAGACCCCCTTCTATACGATTTTTTTCTTGCCTAAGTTCAACCTACACGCCCTATCTTTTTTTCACACCTTATGCAAATCACCCTGTAAAGTAAAAGCGGCTTTAGCACCTGAACTATTCCATTTGTCGATATTTTCTACTGATATTTTTTTACAAGGGGATTGTGATAAAAACTTTTTTGTTGTTATCCAAATTTCTGAAATTTTTAATCTTTTTTTAAATTTAGAATGTCAAAAAATCGATTTTATCAATCCCTATACCTACAACTTCATATTGTTAAAAATACCTTAAAAATCCTCTAAAATGTTGACAGTAATTTTCTTCGTTTTTATATATTTAGTTTCTTGAATTAAAACTTTAATAAAAGAAACAAATAATAATGAAAAATCTTTTATTAAAAAATTATAAAAAAGATTATAAAACAAAACGTGTTGTTTATCGTAGTTCAGAAATTAGAATGAAAATTGAAAAATAATTTAAGAATAACAAACAAATAACCTTAGTAACAAAATACGATATTTTTCGAATACAAAATTTAAAGTGAATTATTGTGAAGTGTTACCGCCACATAGGCCCCCCAGAAGTTTTCTGCACTTCAGAGGAAACGCTGAGGAAGTCGTACATGACGTCCGTAACGTGTGCGGAAACACTGAGGTACTGAATTTTGTGGTGGTTGGTGTCTATTTGAAGAGAAAGCATGTGCCTGTTCATCGTCCTCCTGGGTGGTTTCCAAATATGCAGGCTTCAATCTATCTTTTGAAATTTTGATGACTCGTCCACGGACGTCCAGCGTAAAAAACTTGTCATGGCGTTCAATTATTTTAAAAGGTCCTTCGTAGGGTGGAACTATCGAAGCTTTTACCGAATCGTTTCGGATAAATGCGTGGGTTGACGTTCTCAAGTCTTTATTAATAAATGAACTTTGTTGTGTGTGCCATGCTGTCTGCTGGGGTTTCGAATTTCGCATCATGAGTCGAAGATCTTTGATAAAATCGCTTTGAAGGCGATTGTCTTGTGCAGGTACTAGCAAATCGGCTGGAAGACGAAGTACTGTGCCATAAACCATCTCCGCTGGCGTTGCCCCTAAGTCTTCTTTAAAGGTTGAACGAAGTCCTAAAAGGATGAGAGGGAGACGTTTTACCCAATTTGTAGGATCACTGCAGTTTATTGCCGCTTTTAGAGTTTGGTGGAATCGTTCGATAATTCCATTTGATTGCGGATGGTAAGAGGTTGTCATCGTGTGGTTTGCTCCTATACATTTACACAGTTTCGAAAAAATAGATGAAGTGAATTGTCTCCCCTGGTCAGAAGTGATTTGAGATGGAGTTCCGAAACGAGCGATCCAACCAGTGATTAGGGCACTTGCACAGTTAATAGCGGTCATGTCCACCATCGGAAATGCTTCTGGCCATCTTGTATATCGATCTATGACAGTAAGCAGGTAACGATAGCCGTTTGAAGGTGGAAAAGGTCCAAGAATATCGATGTTTATGCTGGCGAAGCGTTGATCAGGCAATGGGTAGTGTTGGAGTTCAGATTTTGAATGGCGATGTACTTTGGTTTGCTGACAAGATATGCACGTTTTCGCAAAATTTGAGCATTGCTGACGGATTTTTGGCCAAATGAAACGTTCAGCCATGAGGCGCGCAGACGCGCGGCGGCCTGGGTGAGAAAGGTTGTGAGTAGCATTAAAGAACGTCTTGCGTAGGTCTTTAGAAATAAAAGGACGAACTCAATTGTGCGATATGTCGCAGTAAATGGGCTTCTCTATATTCGGAAAGAAAAACGTGGTCAGTTGAAGTGAATGCGATGGATTACCTGAGAGCAACTGCTGGAGTTCAGCGTCCGATTCTTGTGATTTCGCCAGTTTCGTGTAAAGGTCTTCCTTGGCACCTAAAGATTCAATTCGTGATAGGAGGTCAGCTGCGTGATTATCTTCACCATTTATATGTCGGATATCTGTGGTAAATTCGCTGATAAACGACGAATAATTTGTTTGCCGCGCAGAAGATTTTTCAGGGCGTTGTCGAAAAGCGAAGATAAGTGGCTTGTGATCTGTTTGGATGTGAAAAGTTCGACCTTCCAGCATGACTCGAAAATGTTGTACGGCCAAATACATCGCAGTGAGTTCTCTGTCGTATGTAGAGTATAATTGTTGAGTAGAAGAAAACTTTTTAGAAAAAAATCCAAGTGGTTCAGCTACGTTGTTAACAATTTGATTTAGGGTCGCGCCCGCTGCTAGATTTGATGCGTCTGTGACAAGGCTGAGTTCTGCACTTGCTACGGGATGTGAAAGTTGAACTGCTCGAGCAAGAAGATTGCGGCAATCATCAAATGCTTTGATAGTCACATCGGTCCAAATTAGAGGAGTTCTATCGTTTTTTTTGTTGCCAGGAGTCATTTCCAATAGAGGAATTTGAGAACTTGCGGCATGTGGTATGAATTTTCTGTAGAAATTTATAGTGGCGATAAAACCCTTTAGCTGTTTTACGTTTTCGGGGCGCTTGATCCGTTGGATTGCTTCAATTCGAGATGGGAGTGGAGTTATTCCATGTTGGGTGATCAGGTGGCCCAGAAATTCCAACTCTGACTGCCCAAAAACACACTTTTAAATATTTATAGCTAAATTGTGGTTCGCGTGCCTTTTGAAAACTTCTAGCAGGTGTTTTTGATGGTCTTCAATGTTCATTGACGCCACACAAATATCATCCATATACGAAAATACGTATTCAAGTCCACGTAGAATTTCATGAACCAAGCGTTGAAGCGTTTGAGCTGCATTCCGAAGCCCAAATGTCATATGCGTAAATTCATATAAACCAAATGGCGTGATGATGGCAGTCTTGGGAACATCGTCTGGATTAATGGGTACCTGGTGGAATGCTTTTTGCAAATCAATTTTTGAAAAACATTTCTTACCACGCAGAATGTTGGTGAAGTCATGCAGATACGGTAGTGGATATCGATCGGGAATAGTTATCGCATTAAGGCTTCTATAGTCTCCACAAGGCCGCTATGAACCGTCTGGTTTTTGAACCATATGAAGCGGACTTGCCCAATTTGATTTTGAAGGGCGGCATATTCCGGCGCGCATGAGTAATTCGAACTCCTTCTTTGGCAGCATTTAGTTTGTCAGGCGGTAAGCGACGAGCCCGCGCTGAACAAGGTGGGCCGTTTGTCTCAATAAAATGTATTGCCTGAGATTTTGTAGACACCCCAGGTGGTGCAAGCCGTGTAATGTTGGGAAACGCGAGTATGATGACGGCGAAAGGTGCGTTTCGGTTGATGAGTTGAGGAGATGGTACATTACTGGAAATTGCTGAGAGTGATTTTTAATTTTTTGTTCGAGAGTCAACTAGACGAGATCTCTTTACGTCAACCATTAAATCATGGTGTTTCAAGAAGTCTGCACCAATAATATGAGAGTTGACGTCGGCGACAATAAATGTCCAAACAAATGGGCGGCGAAGACCAAGATTGAGTTCATGTGTGACCTCTCCATAAACTTTAATGGGAGAACCATTGACAGCAAATAGTTGCAACGAAGTTGGACGGAGATTTTTGATAAATGGTGATGGTGGTAAACAGGAGACTTCAGCACCAGTGTCGATAAGAAAAGGCTTGTTGGTTATTTTTTCGTGTATGCGTAATCCATTGATCAAGGCTGAAGGTCGAGTTGCTTCAGAAGAATTTAGTCATTGCTGACGTGACTGTGAAGTAGACATTGAAGGTTGCCGAAATCTACATGGTGGCCTTTGGCTTTGTTGCCAAAGGTGCGATGAAAATAACAATCATCGAACTGTTCAATTGATGCATCCCGTCTACGCTGGCTTGATGTTTGAAGCTGAAAAGGACGAGAGGGCGTGCGATGACGTTGTTGTCGGGGTGGGCGTGGTTGATTTCGTTTCGGTAACAATTTGGAAAATTCCGAAATAAGGTAAGCGACTTCGGAAGAGGAAGAAGCTTCCTGGCCATGATTATCAGTCTTCACTATTGCGGGATCTTGAAAATCTAGGGCATTTAATTGTCGTAGCTCAATGTTTTCCATTACGGAATCAGCGATTTGAGTTTTTTCAGCAGCTGAACCCTTAACCATAATAGCTACGGTCTGTACAGATGGAGGGAGGCGTGAAGTCCACAAATCGATGAGTACTTGTTCACTAAGAGTTTCTTTTGCAGCTTGGACCATCTCGTAGTAAAGTTGACTAGGCTTCTTGTCACCAAGAGGCATGTCATGTAGTACACGACGAAGCCGCTTTTGTTGGCTATCAGCAAAATAATTGGTCAACTTAATTCGAATATATTCGTATTTTTCTTGACTTGGTGTAGCTGGTAGCATCAATTATTGGCCGTAGTTCCGTTATGCGAGCGGGTGATAATTGTGAGCACACGGTGTCAAATTTTCTTCCGTCTTGACCAATTCCTGATGCTCGAAAATAGAAGTCGAGTAGGTAGAACCAATTGTCAACCTCTGATTCCACGAATGGTGGCATTTGAAGACGGGCATAATAGTTAGCTGCAACATCCATTTGTTGATTGTTGTTACCGTCGTCAGTCATCACGTCGGGGTCACCAATTTAGTTTCTTGAATTAAAACTTTAATAAAAGAAACAAATAATAATGAAAAAATCTTTTATTAAAAAATTATAAAAAAGATTATAAAACAAAACGTGTTGTTTATCGTAGTTCAGAAATTAGAATGAAAATTGAAAAATAATTTAAGAATAACAAACAAATAACCTTAGTAACAAAATACGATATTTTTCGAATACAAAATTTAAAGTGAATTATTGTGAAGTGTTACCGCCACATATATACTCTACTTAAAGGATCCAATCAGTTATCCAAATTATAAGCAATGCTCACAATTTACTTTACCGAGCGGAATGTAAGAAAATTTAACTTCAAAACAAAAATATCATTCCAAATCCGCGAACTACTATATGTACCTAGTACCTACCCACAATAAAAAAAAAAACAACATAAAAAAAAACCAACCGCACAAAGAAGCCAGACCAAACGTCAGCGTCAGGGTTCGGACTTAGGTTTTGAATTTTCGAAGTAAATACGGAAAAAAACTGAAGTAGATCCAAAATTTTCGAAGTAGTTTTAAGAGATTAAAAAAAAAAATTCGAATTAAATTCTTAACAAAAGTTTATTCAGTATTATTTGATTATTTTTCATTAATAAATAAATAATTAATTGCGAACAAGTAACTATAAGGTACAAGAAAGTCAAACTTAAAATAAAAAAAAATATAACTATAACACAAACTTCAGACTTCAATAGAAACAAATTAAACATAGATATTAAATCAGCACCTTGAATTTAAGTTGGGTTTAAATATTGTATTAAGCAAAGTTTATTGTCTTCAAAATCAAATCTTAATTTGTTTTGAGTACACAAAGCAATATAATATTTTAAAATGTTTTGTTGACCAGCGCTGTCTTTAAATTTGTTGGTTAAGAATTTTTTCAAAGAGAAGCAAATCCTAAAAAAGAGGAGTAGAGAAGTAGATTAAATTTTTTTCTCAAAATCGAAGTAGATCTACTTCGATCGAAGTAAAGTCCGAACCCTGGTCAGCGTACACGATAATACAACAACAACATCAATAGAATAAACGAAGGCCACGAAACGCAAAAAAATAAAAATAACAATACAAGGATGTGTGAAAAGTGTTTTTTTTTTGTTAGCGACAATTTTAATGAGAATGAGAGAGCCGTTTCTCTGTAAATATTATCGAACACCTTAAAAAGCATTCGGTCGGCTGAAAAAATCTCTTCTTCTTATAAAATCTACTTTTAAAAGCTCTTTGCCGGCTGGAATTTGTCGGCCGAAAAAATTTTTGATGACATAATTTTGTATGGAGGTGAGACATCTGTATATAATTATTTGTGGCTCAAGGGAGACAAGAATTTTGATATGTTCCTATGTATATAATATGCCGTGTATTATTTTTTTTTGTTTATAATACGTTGTGGGGATAGAAAAAGTATTTATGAATGAACAAATTATGAATGACTAAATTTTCAAAAATTTCATACTAAAAACATAGAAAAGGATTTTTGAGAATAAATTTCAATTTTCCAGGAAAAATTTTTTTTTTCATGGATTATGTAGATACTTGACCCTTTTAAGGAAACTTATGATGTAGTTAGAATACATTTTGTAGTAATTTTATTAAATAAAATAGTATAAAAGATTCTATTTGGTTGACATACCTGTAACGGTCTGTTCTATTAATCGGACCTTATCGTCTTAAAATAAAGGTAAAATGTCAGGCTACCTTATTGAGTTAAAAAATCATTGAGATCAAATAAAAATGTATGTGTAAAGTGATTTTTTTAGTTTCGAACGCCCATATTATTTACTCGATACATTCACATTAAATCTTAAATCCGGACGTAGGTACCTATTTACATTGAGTTTGTATAATTTACATCGGGATTTAAGTTTTAATCTGGATATATCGGGTGAATAATAGGGGCGTAAGTGTTTGCATATATATTTTTAATTAAGTTATTAAAAAAAATTCTAAATTCGATTATATTATAGGGAGGTACCTACATATAAAATTTTTTTAAACATTTTTAAGAAAACAGAAATTGTGCGCAATTTTTAGCATTTATTAATGTCGAGTTAAAAAATTAATTTTGAAAAAAATCATCTACCCGTTTTCGTAGTAGGTATCAAAAAATTATTTTGAAATTTTTTTTTTAAATCCAAAATTTATTTTTTTTTGAAAATTTTGATATGCAATTTTATTTAAACTTATTAGAAGCCTCTATGTTATTTCATTAAAATCGGTTCAACAGATAATGAGATAATCGAAAACCAATAATATGGTAGATCGTACTTATGTTAGCTGTTTTTGAGGAGAATGAGATTTTTCTTAAAGGGTTTTAAACACTTGCATCATGCATGGGAGGTACCCTTATTTTTGGTTATAAGAATAATATTTAACAAAAATCTGATAGATACCTAATGTTAAAAAACCTGTAGGTGCCAAGTTTAATAAAAATATATGAAGCATTTTTCGAATTATTAAGTTTTCAAAAAAAACATTTTGAAACTTTCTTTAATAGGTAAGCCAAAAAATTCATTTGAAAATTTTGGTATACTTTTTTTAATACATATTCTCCATAAGAAAATTGATAAAAATCTTTTAAACAATTTTTTGACCATTTATTTCAAAAATATGTGCACGACTTGGTCGCATGAACTTGCTCTTATGTGCGATCACACTGTGTTTTAAAGTTTAAATATTTCAAAAACTATATTTACCTTAGAAAAGAAATAAATAAGTTATGGAAGCCTTTGTATACCACCTGCTTAAATCGTAGTTAAGTTTAAGGTAGTATTATACGAGTAGATACATTTATTTATGAATAATATAGCACCGTGTTGCAAATATGCATGGAACTTGCAGTTTAGACAGAAAAATTGTAAACAAAAATATGTAATTAAACATAAATTGATTAAACAACCTCTGAAATTGTTTTGACACCAATGCGATTACACCATCCGATTTCGAAAATCTCAATTTATGAGAAAAAAATTAAAAATCGGTGGAGCGGTTTTTAAAAAAAATAATTTTTAGGGGAGAGTACGATAATTTTGGTGCCAAGAACTGATAATGTTTTTTTTTTATAGAAGGGTCAAAAACAAGCATTTTTTATTATTGGAGGTAGGGACAATTAAAAAAGACTTAAATTAAAAAAAAAAAAAAATAAAAAACAACGGCAACACTTACAATAAAGTTCCACATTTAACATTTTCATATATGAAAAAGTAATGCATTATAAAAAATTCACATTACCTAGGTACTACTGTACGACTGCAGCAAATCTATATAATTTCTTAATATGTTTCGTTTGTGTCCTATACCATACCTATATAATGCAAATGTAACGCTAAATTAATTGCTGTACTTTACTTACAAAGATGAACCTATCATCAACATTAATCCTCAAAATGAAATCACCGTAAATACCAAAAATCTCATAAAAAGTAGTTTTAGTAATTTTCAATTTTCTCAATAACTAGAAAACGTAAAACCATTCGGTTTTCTGTGTTCGATTCAGAATTGATATAAGCATTGACTACAAAAAGCCAATTCAGCACTTCATTTCACAATTTTGAAAAAAATTGGTGTAAACTTTTTTTTTAATTTTTTTTAATCAAAATGTTGAGTTTGCATGTGAATTTTTCAAAAACTGTTGACATAAATAATATCAATAATGTCAATTTAGGATCATAGAACATATTTCTGGCTTTCAAAACCGGTATAGTAATTTATTGTAAGTGTTGCCGTTATTTTTTAATATTTTTTTTCAATTTAAGTAATTTTTTTCTTAAATTGCCCCTGCTTCCTAAACGGGGCGAGATGGACCCCCCGGCCCATAATAAAAAATGGTTTTTTTTGACCCCTCTACAAAAACCGTTATCAATTCTTGGCACCATAATTATCATGCCATTTTTTATAAATAAAATTTTGAATTAAATAAATTAAAAAACAAAAAATGCTACGAAATTTTTTGAGAAAAATGAGATTTTCAATACCGGTTTTAATTATTTGTATGAGAGATACCGTTATTTTTTGTTATAAGAATAATTTTCATTTAAAATCTTCTAGATAATATTAAAAAAACTGATGGGTGCCAAGTTTAATAAAAATTGAACGAGTCGTTTTCGAATTATGAAGTTCTCAAAAAAAAATTTTGAAACTTTAAAAAAAAATAAAAAAAATTTTTTTTATTAATTTTGCTGCACAAACCTTTGAAACTTTTTCAAATGTTCTCCATATAAGAATTTATCAATACATATCAGATGAACTGTTTATGAGAAAATCGAAAAAATTGTTCTATGGGAGGTTACATTTTTAACCATTTTTCAGATTTTTTTTTATAAAATGGTTGCCTTTTTAAAAAAAAAATTGTTGATTTTTTTTTTAGTTGTGGGCACGTTTTTGAGAAAAATAAAATTTTCATATTTTGCTAAAAAAATTTGTACGGCAGGTACCTACCGTTATTTTTGGTCTTAAAAAAATTTAAAAAATCCTGTGGGGGAATGCTAAAAAAACTCTAATTACCAACTTTGAAGAAAATCGACTTAACCGTTTAGGCTGCAGCCAAAAGGACAGACAGACAGACGGACAGAATTGCGAGACCCACTTTTTTCGACTTTGATCAAAATCCCGAGTTGCATTTTTTTTTACGAATCCATAACTTGCAATATAGTTACGGTGACCATATTTTAGAATTTTAAATAATGAACATGTGAAAAAGGCAACAAAATTCAATTCAATTTTAAATTATTCCATTTAATTAAAAAAAATATCTACTTAAAAATGAAGGTACAGAAAACAGAAATTCAGTCTTTGTTTGCATAAAACTTAAATTTTAAAACAAAAAAGACTTACAAACAAACAAAAATAAATCTATATTAACATATTTCATTTTTACGGATTTTGATATTTTTCTGAACCCGCGAAGCGGTCAATTCAAGGTATCTTTAATTTGACAAAATCAAAAAAAATTTCGTTTTAAAATCATTAGAAAAAACTCTTTCTGCAGGAGCATTTAACAAAATAAAATTGTGCTAGATGTCTTGTTCGTTCTTTTATATTTTATTTGCCATTGAATTTTGCTTTAATATAATGATATTGTTTTTAGGAATTTGTACTAAATACAGAAAAAATAATGAACAACTTCTGAAATACTGAACATTTGTGTGTTTTTGTTCAACAAATAATTCATAATGAACATTGTCTTCAAATACTGCACTGTTCATTATTATAATGAACGGATGGTCACCGTAAATATAGTACCTACCTACATATATATCGCAAGTAAAAATTACTTAATTTTTTGGTAAAAAAAAGTTGCAGCGAAAAATTAAATTTCCTTTTTTTGCAAAAAAAAAATTATATGGCTGCTACTGTTATTAATTGTGGTCTTAAAAAAATGAAAAAAAAACGTGTCGTGACCTGACGGACAGTCAGACAGAATTGCGAGACCCACTTTTTGGATTCCACTATCATCTTAATGTCAAGTTTGATCAAAATCTCGAGTTCGTTTTTTTACGAATCCCTAACTTGCCATGTAGATTGTAGGTACCTATATAGCTGTGTATCGCAAGTAAAAAATTAAAGAATTTAATTTTAAATTGTTACCTATTAAAAAATAAATATTTTTGATTTTTTATAATATTTTTGCTCAAAAGTCGCAGTAAAATGTGAGTTGCAATTCCCATACGTCATATAGACTATAGAAAGTGAAAAAAGGCAACAACGAAAAAAAAGAACAAAATGAATAATATACCTACTAACCAAAATAAATTCGAATACCTACCCATATAAAATTGTCATAGCTATATATTTATATGCATATACCGTTTTCACAGCATAGACATGAATTTTTTTTTGTCGTTGTCATGATGATAACTTCTGATTTAGTTATCTCCCTTATTCCCCCTATTGTTGTCAGAATCAAAATAATACAACCCTCTCCTTCTATTTTTTGCTTCTCCTTTTAGTTTTTCCTTCCACTTTAACTCTCCAATGTCAAAGTATTGCTATTGCAGCGCCACGTAACGAGCACACATAAAGATAAAATTTTTGGCCTCATGATAGTACTATAGGTTCTATATACAGAGGTTAGGTACAGTTTTCTCATGCGGTAAACGAAAAAAAACTCAATCTGTTGTTATGCAGGTATTCCGATTGTGTATGTTTTCTTGTTAATCCATGAGCAAGACCATAGAGTAAATATCTAGAGAACCGACTTCAGGGCTTTTTCTCTTTCACCCTACAACCTGCACTGAGAGATTTCCTCCACAAAGGTGAGAATGTGTTAGTTGCCCAATGCATTTTAAATGGAACAGCACCATCCCAATGGACATTTTTATGGATTTTGCGTTTTTAGTATGAAATTTTGAACAGTTTTGAAATTTTTTTTGTAGCTGGTACAAGCCTGTCAGCATCGCTTTAATTTGAATTGTGAAAATCCGAACATTGGATCTAAAGATAATATTTGGTTTTATGAACTAGGTTTTTTATTAAACAATTGATAAAAATCAGTTGAACTTTTTTTTAGAAAATCGAAAAAAAAAACAAAATGGGGGGAGAGTATGATAATTATGGCGCCAAGAATTAATAACGGTTTTTTGTAGAGGGGTCAAAACAAGCATTTATATTACAGGAGGGGGTCTATGTGCCCCGTTTAAGAGGTAGGGGCAATTAAAAAAAAAGACTTAAATTGAAAAAAAAATTATTAAAAAACACCGGCAACACTTACAATAAAGTACTATACTGGTTTTGATTTAAATTTAAATATTTATGTCAATAGTTTTTGAAAAATTCGCATGCAAACTCAAAATTTTGATAAAAAAATGAAATGCTGAGTTGGCTTTTTGAAGTCAGTGTACATATCAATTCTGAGTCGAACACAAAAAACAAAATGGTTTTACGTCTTCTAGTTCTTGAGAAAATTGACAATTACTAAAACTTCTTTTCTATGATTAAACAACCTCTGAAATTGTTTTGACACCAATGCGATGTACATCGTCCAATTTCTTAAGCAAATCTCAATTTATGAGAAAAAAATTGAAAATCGTTGGAGCGGTTTTTTTTATATACCTACATAGGTACTACCGGTTTTTAAAAATTTGTATGGGAGGTACCGTTGTTTTTGGTCTTAAAAAAAATGAAAAAAACGGGTGGGTAGGTAAGTATAATGCCTAAAAAACGCTAGGTACCAAGTTTGAAAAAAATCGACCTACCCGTTTAGGCTGCAGCCGAAGGGACAGACAGACTGACTGACAGAATTGCGAGACACACTTTTTTCGACTTCGCTATCATCGTAAACTTTGATCAAAATCCCGAATCCGATTTTTTTTACTAATCAATAACTTGCATACACATTTCACACCTTCATACATACCAACCTACACCTACCTACCTACCTGCCTCACAACTTTTGAACTCACACGTAAATAAATTAATAAACAATTATTTTCTTTAATTTCTAAGGGAATACAAAATAACCAACTATGTACGAACCTACATACATAGGTATACCTACCTAGGTACCTCACAAAAAAAGGCACCAAAAGAAAATCCTGCTACCTACCCTTTATTCGAAAATCGCGACCAACGAACAAAAAAGTTACTGCATGTCTATCTGTCTATATATACAGATACACACCATTACCCATAGAGTACCTAATGTCCCTCAAGTTAGCAGAACAAATTTTTTGCGACGTCATCATTAGGCGCTAATTAAGTGCTAATTAAGTACCCAACTACAAAATTAAGTGCTCCAGTACTTTTGTTGTAAATTAATGTTCTGCTAACTTGATTTCAAGTTAGCAGACCAATTACCGGAAAATACTTAAAACACAAGAAAAAAAAAAAAAGTTTTAGTCTAGTATTTAGGAGCTATTTAAGTGCTCTATGAATCCAAAAAAAATTTCCAAAAAAATTGTTTAAAAAAAAAAAAAAATATTTTTCTAATTTCCCATACAAAACCATGTTCTGCTAACTTAATTTCGATTTTTCTCGAACAATTCAACTTTTTAATAGCAAAAATATAATTTTTTTTTCTAAAATATTGGATTTTTTTTCTGAAAATGGGGTACTTAATTCGAGCTAGCCGAGCACCTAAATAATCAAAAAGATTTGGGTCGAAAAAGTTGAATTGTTCGAGAAAAATCGAAATTAAGTTAGCAGAACATGGTTTTCTATGGAAATTGAATCAATTATTTTTTTTTCTAATTTTTTGAAAATGGGGTACTTAATTCGACCTAGCCGAGCACCTAAATAATCAAAAAGATTTGGGTCGAAAAAAGTTGAATGGTTTTCTATGGAAATTGAATTAATTATTTTTTTTCTAATTTTTGTTCTAATTTTTTGAAAATGGGGTACTTAATTCGACCTAGCCGAGCACCTTAATAATCAAAAAAATTTGGGTCGAAAAAAGTTGAATTGTTCGAGAAAAATCGAAATTAAGTTAGCAGAACATGGTTTTCTATGGAAATTGAATTAATTATTTTTTTTTTCTAATTTTTTTTCAAAGTTTTTGAAAATGGGGTACTTAATTCGACCTAGCCGAGCACCTAAATAATCAAAAAGATTTGGGTCGAAAAAAGTTGAATTGTTCGAGAAAAATAGAAATAGAACATGGTTTTGTATGGGAAATTAGAAAAATATTTTTTTTTTTTTTTAAACAATTTTTTCGGAAGCACTTAAATAGCTCCTAAATACTAGACTAAAACTTTTTTTTTTCTTGTGTTTTAAGTATTTTCCGGTAATTGGTCTGCTAACTTGAAATCAAGTAAGCAGAACATTAATTTACAACAAAAGTACTGGAGCACTTAATTTTGTAGTTGGGCACTTAATTAGCACTTAATTAAAGATTTAATTAATTTTTGGAGAATAATTTTCATCGAGGCAAACGTAACGAAGAAGAGGAATACACAAGAAAAAAAATAAAAAAAAGTTTGCTACTAAGAATATACTGGTTGTAGGGAGATAGTAATTCTAAAGACGGTGAAGTGCGTGAAACAAAACAGCATAACCTTGGCAAATTGGGTTTGCATCGGGAAGAAATTTGCTATACATATGTAGGTATGCACGTTTGTGGTAGGTATTTTTCATTCATTATTTGTAGAGGTGCCTTCATATGCTTAGTTTGGTTGGCTGATAACTTTTATTCTAATAGTCGGATCGTTAAGGTTGAGGTCTTAAAATTCAGGTTGAATATCAGGCCACATTTTTTTTACAAAATCATTGCAGAGTAACGTATATTATCTAGAGAACCGACTTAAGGGGTTTGTTCTCTTTCGACCTACAAGCTGCAAGACCACTGAAATCTACTTTTTCATAAGCATGTATTAGTGGTCCCGTGCATTTTAAATGGGAGCCCATGCCAACACTTCTTTGAGCAAAAGTAGACACGCTCAGTTTGAAATATGGAGGATTATGCGTTCAGATATTCAAAATAAGAGTCCGTTAAATTCAAAAATTAAATAAATTTTTTGCTTTTTGATTTTTATCTTTTTGACGGATGCTTTAAAAAATCTCAAAATCATACAGATGATAGATATTGGTTATCTACTTGTTTTGTAAAATTTTTTTCAAATTTTTTTTAACCGAGATATAGACATACTTCTGTTGTTTTATTTATCACCTCATAACTCTTAAGTTATTGCATCCATAGGATTAGTTTTTTTTTTAATTCGCATCTAGAAAAATAGACAATTAATTTGATATATAATACATAACTGTACACCCTACACGACCTTCGTATTGGATATACCGAAACTTTGGTTTGAGGCAAAAAAGTCCATTTTTCCCAAGACTATTTCAGTTCTTTTCATAGAACTGAAAAGTCTTTCAGAGCTGATATTCGAAATTGGCAAATAAAAAACAAAATCACATAAACAAATTGCGGGACATAACGGGACCTAATTTTACGGCGGGACACTTGCGGGACAAAAGCCGTTTTGCGGGGCAGTCCCGCGCCTGGCGGGACGTCTGGCATCACTACATAGATCTTATAGGGTAGCACTTATTTTGGCAATGTTTCAATTTCTTTTTTGAAAAAAGAAACCCCCCCTAAAACTGATTATTATAAACCTGTAAAATGTACATACAAAAACGTTGTGTAATTTTTTTAAAGTGGCTAACGTAGTAACCCCAAAGGTTTTCCAGCCTCTGAACATTAAAAGTAAAAATAGAAATGGTTTTTAATGGATACTAATTACTACCCCTTCTAAATTTATTTTTTACACTCCTAATAAAATTTAAAATGTGTTCCAAATTTAGGGATTTTTTATCACTTTCAGGAAAGGAGAATAAAAGAAAATAAAAAGAATCCAATCGGGCGGCGCGACGCGCTCAGAAGAATTGTTTTTTTTTACGAACAGCTGAGATTAGTTTGTTTTTTCTGTATTTGAAACTGATTTAAGGCCATCAAAAAATACAACAACAAAACACAAAAACCTATACAACAACCACTGTCATGGCATATTATTATATGCCTATGTGCCTATGGGTAGGTAGATTTAAAAAAAAATTATTCTATTTGAAGAAAACTTCGATATCATACTACTTTATTTGGTAATCATCCTTTTAAGAAGAATTTGGCATGTCAATAATAGCTGGAACATTAATACAATTTGACAGGAATAACACTATAAATTACGGAACGTGCCATGTTTAAAAAATAAAAAAGTAAGAAGAATATGCCGGGGACATAATATATATGTATATACTGTACAGTACATATGAGACATACTTTATATAAACGTGAGGTTTTTTTAAATTTACATCTATTTCTGTCTTTTTAAGTGTTAAATGTAATTAGTAGCTACGTGAGATTTTTTTATGAGCGTATATGTGGACATTGGTGTTTGGTTGATGAAATTGTATACAAATTAGTCAAAAATAAATAACACGATAAAAACGTACATGCCTAGTTTATTCATGTTAAATTCCTTTGTTTTTTATATCTTCTAGTAGTCTCATTTAATAGAAATAGCGGGGATAGTACGATAACTTGGTCGCCGAAAATTGATAACAGATTTTTGTAGAAGGGTCAAATACATGCATATTTTACTGTTGGAGGGGGGTCTAACTCGCCCCGTTTAGGAAGTAGAGGCGATTTTCGAAAAAAAAACGACTTAAATGAAAAAACGAATATTAAAAAACAACAACTTAAAATGCAAAACTATAACGGTTTTAAAAGCCAGAAATCTGTTCTTTAATCCTACATTTAAATTAAATTATTTGTGTCAAAATGTTAGGATCAATTTTTCTCAAAATCGTGAAATGGAAAACTAAATTTTCTTTTTGTGGTCAATGCTCAAATTAATTCTGAAACGAACACAAAAAACAGAAAGCTTTTATGTCTTCTAGTTTTTAATTGAAAATTACTAGAACTACTTTTTTTTTCGAGATTTTTGTTTTTTTTTTATTTTTAATGTGATCTTTTTTTGATCAAAATTAATGTTGGTGTTAGGTTGATCTTAAGAAAGAACAGCAATTCATTTGGCGTTACCCAGAATTCACGACGAGGAGCATAGAGTGCGTATAATGTATATTATCTAGAGAACCGACTTAAGGGGTTTGTTCTCTTTCGAACTACAAGCTGCTATAACACTGAAATCTACTTTTTCATAAGCATGTATTAGTGGTCCCGTGCATTTTAAATGGGAGCCCATGCCAACACTTCTTTGAGCAAAAGTAGATACGCTCAGTTTGAAATATGGAGGATTATGCGCTCAGATATTCAAAATAAGGGTCCGTTAAATTCAAAAATTTTTTGCTTTTTGATTTTTATCTTTTTGACGGATGCTTTAAAAAATCTCAAAATCATACAGATGATAGATATTGGTTATCTACTTGTTTTGTAAAATTTTTAGATTTTTCAATTTTTTTTAACCGAGATATAGACATACTTCTGTTGTTTTATTTATAACCTCATAACTTTTAAGTTATTGCATCCATAGGATTAGTTTTTTTTTAATTCGAATCTAGAAAAATAGACAATTAATTTGATATATAATACATAACTGTACACCCTACACGACCTTCACAATAGTTAAATAGGTAACCAAAAAAAATCTCGGAAAAATTGAAAAAAAAAATGGGGTTGTTGTTCATTGCCAACCGACGCGACGTGTTTCAGTGGGAATTGCCCAATTTTTGCTAAAATTGAAAAACACCCGATTTGTTTTCACTTAAAAGCTTATATCTTTAGATCCAATGATCGGATTTTCAGAATTTAAAATTCAAATTAAAGCCAGAATGACAGTCGAGTACCAGCTATAAAAAAATTTTCAAAACCGTTGAAAACTTCTTACTAAAAAAATTTAATAAATTTTTGGAGAATAATTTTCATTGAAGTAACGAAGAAGAGGAATACACAAGAAAAAAAAATAAAAAAAAGTTTGCTATTAAGAATATACTGGTTGGAGGGAGATAGTTATTCTAAAGACGGTGGAATGTGTGCAACAAAACAGCATACCCTTGGCAAATTGGGTTCGCATCGGGAAAAAAATTGCTATACATATGTAAATATGCATGTTTGTGGTAGGTATTTTTCATTCATTATTTGTTAAGGTGCCTTCATATGCTTATACTTCATCCAACAAAAATAGGCAGTACCCGTCTTATGAAAGAGCTTTTTCAAAATCAGTAGCGCGCCATATTTTTGCACCATACTAAATTGAAAGAACTCCTCCATACAAAAAGTGTGTGCCCGCCCGTGAATTTTCGATTGTATCTGACGCAGACTCAACGTCCTACTGAGCGCATATCTGAGTGCGCACTGATTTACTGAATTGCTGTGGCCTGTGGCTGCTGCTGCTATTCAACCCAGTGTTGCCATGAAATTTTTTAAGAAATCTGCAAATCCGATGAAAAAAAGTCTGCATTGCAGATTTTTAAGGCACAAAATTTAGGTACTTCATAAATATTTTTATACATATGTAAGTAAATAAATCAATGTTCGTAAACTATACCTTACTGATGTGTAATTTGTGTGTTATTTAGTGTTTAAATTGTCTTAAATTGTGTTAAATTGTAAAAAAATTATTAAAAAATAGTGGATCGATTAGTCAGATTCATCACGCAGAACTTTTTTGCCAGAAATGGCTTAGATACCAACCGAACGACCGCGTCAAATAGTTTGGATCGCGATTTTTCCACAATCAAAACACGTAAGTGGTTTAAAATTTAAAAATTCCTTTCAAAATCTTTCTAAAACTGAAAACCAAAATATTTTACAAGTTTTAGTTCTCGAAATATTTCCATCCAAAGACCAAAGTGATATTACTTTATTTCGATTTAAACTTAAAAAAATGTTTGGATGGGGATATTTCCGCATTCAAGTAATTGGTTGTGGTTTTCAGTGCTGTATTGGCAGTTCACAGACCTTTTTGCTATGGTACAATATATTGACAAAAAATTCAGCTGCAAAAATTTAGAAATATGAAAATTCAGACGTTTCCGAAAATTATTTTTCCTATGAGTAGACCGGAACTTATGAAAAATTGTAAGGATTATCAAGTTACAATCCTATATATATATAACGCTCGGACTATTATGTTATTGGGGTATTCATAACCCCTTGAGTGCATTTGTATTATAAAAAATAAAAACAAACAATCAAAAACCTCAAGTTTGCTCGACCGACTTCTACTTTTTTCAGGAGTTGAGAAATCAAAAGTTGATCAACTCTAGAGTTGTAAATCGAAATTTGAAAATAAATTAACAAAGCCTTATGCCATTAGGTGTTGAAAGTTGCAGTTTATTTTTTTGTCAATTTTTGTTTTTATGTCCAATTTTTGTTTAACGAGTGCAGACAAAATCTGAAGTGCAGATTTCGTGATTTTGGAAGTCTGCGAAATGCAAAAAAGTCTGCAAAATGCAGACAAATCTGCATTTATGGCAACGCTGATTCAACCCCCATTAAATATTGATGGGCATCAGGGATGGAAAATTCGGTACAATTGTATCGAGTTCGATACAATGGAGTTTGGTCAAGTACAAAAGTACAATTTGCCTTATTTCAGTACAATTTTATGAAACCTGTTTTCTTTAAATTTACAAATTTTCTAAATCTTTAATTATGTCGAATTCCTTTCAACAAAAGAATCGGATTTTTTTGTAACAAGAATCGAAAAAAAGGCATGCGGAAAGAATCGATTTTTTCTGTGTTTGTATGCATTTATGTAACAAGGTGAGTGCTTTGACTGGTAGGTATTTTGCGACGAGAATTTCCCGCAATAGACGATGAATTGCGAGACTTTGTGGGGAACAAATGGAAATATTAATATTTTAATATTTTTTACAAAATTGGTTGGCCTATTCGTCTACATCACGACGTGATACTTTCTATGAAATGGAGTTCTCTTCCAAAACAATATTCTTTGTCCATGAACAGCATAATCACTCACGTTGATTGAATTTCGAGAATTTTTGAATTTCACTTCACCGAGAACGGCTTAAAAATACACTGAAGAAATTATTTTACCTTATTTGTTAAATGAAACTAAACTTATTATTGTCTGTGATTTATTTTTTATTATTAATTGAAAAACAACGCACAAATATTTAATATAAAATTCCTCGAAAATTCCTTGCACGAGCCGTTCTTTCCGTTCCCCATTCGTTCGCAAATATTGAACGAATTTTTTCATATCAGAATATTTTAAAGTCGAAATGTCGATACAAAATGCAAGTTCAAACGTGTTCTGCCTTGATAGCAACAAAAAACTTGTTAAAGAATTCATCGTGCTACGATTTTGATATAAATGGAAATATTTTGAAAAATAACGTGCAAAATGCAAGCATTTTGACAAAAGAACTTTTAGACTGAAAAATAATTATATAAATAATTTTCACTTCTGTCAAAGTGCTTGTATTTTGTACGTTTTTTAACTTTTTTTATTATAAAGTAGTTATTTCTTTATATTTGACATTTTATTTATGAATTGTTTTTGTTTATTTTTTGAAGAATAAAATATTTTCGTTACATATAAAATAATTTATCATTCAAAAATAAAAAATGTCAGTACAATTGACTTCATTTCAGTACAATTTTAAAGAAGCTTTCAATACATTAAAAAAATGTCATTTTCCATCCCTGATGGGCATTCAAAGTTACCCGTAACCCGTGTCCAGTTGGTAACTCGTTCAGCTTTTTTTTCCTTGGGTTTCTGTTGAGGTGCTTTTGATTTTCGAGCTTTAAAAAAAGTTTTTAATAATGATGTGTTTTCGTGGAGTGTTTTCATCTTTTGTATTTCTTTTAATGTGTTAAAGTTACAAAAGCTAAGCTGTTTTCTTTGAAGAAGAACATTATTCGCGTAGATTTTCCTAGCGCGTGGTCAATTAATGTAAAGTAAATTGTATTTTTAAAAGGTAAAATGTTTTTTAATTTTTATAAATAAAACAATTAAATGCAAATTTCTATCTAAAAAAAGGGACTGTAACCTTACATACTATTCTTTCATATTTGAGTCAACTTAAAATAAACACTACGACAACCCTGTGAGAGCTTTAATGAAGGACAGATTTATACAATCCACTGTAGCCAGAATGCAAGGCAAACGTCCTATCTTGCCCACACTGCCTATTTTTGCTGGATGAAGTACTTCATCCAACACGTCTTATGGAAGAGCTTTTTCAAAATCAGTAGCACGCCATATTTTTGCACCATACTAAATTGAAAGGATTCCTCCATAAAAAAGTGTGTGTCCGCCCGTGAATTTTCGATTGTATCTGACGCAGACTCAACTTCCTATTGAGCGCACAACTGAGTGCGCACTGATTTACTGAATTGCTGTGGCCTATGGCTGCTGCTACTATTCAACCCCCATTAAATATTGATGCGCATTCAGAGTTGCCCGTGTCCAGTTGGTAACTCGTTCAGCTTTTTTTTCCTTGGGTTTCTGTTGAGGTGCTTTTGATTTTCGAGCTTTAAAAAAAGTTTTTAATAATGAGTGTTATCGTGGAGTGTTTTTATCTTTTGTATTTCTTTTAATGTGTTAAAGTTACAAAAGCTAAGCTGTTTTCTTTGAAGAAGAACATTATTCGCGTAGATTTTCGTAGCGCGTGGTCAATTAATGTGAAGTAAATTGTATTTTTAAAAGGTAAAATGTGTTTTAATTTTTATAAATAAAACAATTAAATGAAAATATCTATCTATAAACAAGGGCGATAACCCTACATACTATTCTTTCATATTTGAGTCAATTTAAAATAAACACTACGACAACCCTGTGAGAGCTTTAATGAAGGACAGATTTATACAATCCACTGTAGCCAGAATGCGAGGCAAACGTCCTATCTTGCCCACACTGCCTATTTTTGTTTGATGAAGTATAGTACCTACCTATAAAAAGTACACCTAAATATTTAAGTTATGAACATTTGAATTCAATCAAAAATGATTCTCAAACATATTCAAAATCATAATTTTTAAAATAGAAGGAAATTCTATGCTTACGTTGAATTTTGTGTATTGATTTATTAAATGAAAGGGTCGATTCTTTATTTTTTGTAATGGATTCAAATGTTCATAACTTTTGATCTAAGGTGAATTTTGATAAGCTGTATACCTTTTAAGAAACTGCAAAACTTGGACAACCTTTTAAAAGGAAAAAATGTTATTGAGTGGTAGGATATTTATACAGGGTGCAGTTTCAAACGTTTCTAGTACAAATCAATTTTGACCAGCATTTAGGGCTATCGATTTATTTATAGCTATATGGTGAAAATCATTAAAAATATTTCTTTACAAAACGTTAGTCTAACTATTAAGCAGTATTAATTAAAAAAATGGTAAAAAATAATAATCAATTTTGGACAGGGTGATCCAAAAATTAAATCAAAGTAGAGGTTTTTCTAAATTAAAAAAAAATGTGTTAACTGAACAACCGTTAAGCGGTCCCTAGACGCTTAATATTATTGTGCAATATATTGCACAATATTATTGACTATGCGCCCCAGATGGTTCAATATTTTATCCAATAATTTAGTTGACAGCTGATACTTGTGTAGACAACATGTTGAGTGATACTGAAGTTTGTTGTTGTTAAATAAACAAATATCATGCAATCGTACCCACATACGATACAATATTTGTATATTGTGCAGCTAAAATCAAAAGGGTTTTGACTTTCTTCAATATACTGCACAACCTTGCAATATTATCCATAGACAAACAATAATATTGTGCCAATATGAAATTTTGCACAGTAATATTGAGCGGGACCGCTTTATTTGTTTGTTTGTTTATATAAGGAACCAATCTGCGAATATACATTCAACAGATTTCAAATTAAGTATCTAATAACAATTCATTTTATAAATACATACTATATTACACATTATATATAGAATTTAAAAATTGGAAAAATTAATTAAGCAAAGTTAATAATTGACTTTTAAATAAGTTTCTGGACATTGATATATCCAAATTAGAGTAAAACATATTGAATAAATTACAACTTGCAGTAATCGGTTCACGCTGTCTATATAGCGTATGATGGGAATCAATTGTCGAGAGCGATCTGGCTCTCAAAGAAATTGATGGAGCATACAGATTCAAGCAGTTAAGCAAACATTCACATTCAATGGTTGAAGTCAAAATATCACGAATAAACATGATACTATACATTTTTCTTCTCGCCTCGATGGTCTGTATTCCAAGTAATATAGGCATTTCGAATTATAAGAATGATGGAAACCTTCTCCATTGTTTTCAAAAATATTTCGAAGGGCAAATCCGAGAAATTTGTTTGAACATTTTCAATTCTCTTTATATTAAACTCAATTGTAGAGCTCCAAACAACACAGTTATATTCAAGAATAGGATGCACAATACTGCAGTATAAAGATTTAATCGTATAAGGGCCCTTAAACTCTAATGAGTTTCTTTTAATGAATTCAAGTAAAGAATTTGTTTTGGATACAATGAAATTAATATGTAAGTTAAATTTCAATTTCAAATTAAATATAGCACCCAAGTCTTTGAACTGTTTAACTACTTGTAACGGCAAAATAATTAGTGAATAGTTTGGAATAATATTTAACAAAGTTCGATTGTAAGCCATACAAGCGCACTTGTCAACATTTAACAACAAATCATTAGACTTACACCAATCGACAAAAGAATTTAGATCATTTTGAAGTAAAAGACAATAATCATTTAAATTAGAAATCCGAGAAAAGAACTTTATATCATCCGCATACATAAGGCAATGAGAATTTTTAAGAACATTCGGAAGATCATAAATAAAAAGTAAGAATAATAAGGGACCCATATCACATGAACTTGTTTCCGATTGTCCAGAGTATTAGTGCAAAAATTTGTGAATTCCACTAGATTAGAATTGGTAGACCAACCTTTCCAAAAACCATGTTGATATTTACTTAAAGGTTGCTTTATGATAGATTTAAATTTATCTTGAACAAGGCTATCTAAAAGCTTTGGAACAACAGGTAGTTTAGTTATTGGTCTATAGTTCGTTACCAAGTTTTTTGATCCAGATTTAAAAATCGGATCAATGATAGAAACTTTCCATTCATTCAGAAAAATACCATTAGAAATAGATTTATTTAATAGTTTTAGTAGCGGAACAGAAAGAGAACTTGCAAACTGACGAAAAACAATAGGGAAAAATCCTAATGAATCTGCAGTTTTTTTAGGTTTAAGTTTAACCAAAGCATCTTTGATATCACTTAAGTCAAAGCATATACTAGAACAATCAAAAAGAGATGGCAAGGAATTAATATATTGATAATTTATTGTTGACGAAGTAGAAGAGTTATAGATGCTTTCAAAATTTATTATTAATTTAGTAGTAGATTTAGTATTAAAATATAATAGGTTATACAATTTTTTAGAAAATAATTTTTAATAAATTTTTAGCGCACCCTGTACAATACGATATGAGTTTTTCTACATCATGGTTACAGTGTTTTTTTTTAAATATTGTTTAATCAATTTAAAGCAAGAAAAGAACTTTGGGACAGGATCTTGGTCGTTGAAATGCGTTTTCGGTTTAATTAGACGTAATTTGAAGTCAACACCAAGTGCCAGATCCCTTGCGGTTTTTTTTGTAGACGTTTTTTTGTATTTATAAACAAAAAAAACTATAAGAAAAAGCATTTCCAAAATTAATTTTCTAATTGAATATTAAGAAATCACATAAAATTACGAACAATTCTTAAAAATTTCATGCTTTTAGCACCAAAACTCGAAAAGTTATGCAGCTTTTAACATTTGAGAAAAATTCTGATTTTCAAATAAAATTATTGAAAAACGCTGGTAGCGACCTTTAAATGGTGTTCCATTTTGAATTTTGTAGTCTTAATTTTTTGTTTTCAATCTAAGCTTCATAATTTCACTCGGTCCCGGTTGAATTTCGAGAAAGGTGTTTTTTGAATCACCCTAGTACCTCCCTATATATTATTTATTAAATAATTTTGTTTTCATTAACTTTTTAATTTATAACGATAAATAAATAAAATGAAAGTAATCACGTTTAATGACTCTTTAACTCAATAAATTAACCTGACATAATACCATCATTTTAAGACCTTAACCTTAGAGATTCGATTTTCAAAGCATAGATATGTTATAAGTCAATCAAACCAAATAAGTTTTTCAATATCCTTTTTTAATGCCTGAACTCACAATTTCAAGTTAGCATTACCTATAAAGCTCGTTTCTTTTAAATTTTGTCAAAAAAATTTTAGAATTTTTTTCTCTCCAGCCCAGTACGCAGATCGAGACGAACTAAATTTTATCTGTACATTCTTTTTCTCAAGACAAATTTTAAAGGTGTAGAGATAAAAATAAAATTCAAATGAGGACTGTAACGTAGGTAAAAATATTTGTGTGGTTGTTGTAAATCTACACTGCAATATTAAAATAACAAAAAAATCTGTACAAAAAAGGGTTTGCAAAAAAATATGTATAAAAGCTTTGGAACAACAGGTAGTTTAGTTATTGGTCTATAGTTCGTTACCAAGTTTTTTGATCCAGATTTAAAAATCGGATCAATGATAGAAACTTTCCATTCATTCAGAAAAATACCATTAGAAATAGATTTATTTAATAGTTTTAGTAGCGGAACAGAAAGAGAACTTGCAAACTAACGAAAAACAATAGGGAAAAATCCTAATGAATCTGCAGTTTTTTTAGGTTTAAGTTTAACCAAAGCATCTTTGATATCACTTAAGTCAAAGCATATACTAGAACAATCAAAAAGAGATGGCAAGGAATTAATATATTGATAATTTATTGTTGACGAAGTAGAAGAGTTATAGATGCTTTCAAAATTTATTATTAATTTAGTAGTAGATTTAGTATTAAAATATAATAGGTTATACAATTTTTTAGAAAATAATTTTTAATAAATTTTTAGCGCACCCTGTACAATACGATATGAGTTTTTCTACATCATGGTTACAGTGTTTTTTTTTAAATATTGTTTAATCAATTTAAAGCAAGAAAAGAACTTTGGGACAGGATCTTGGTCGTTGAAATGCGTTTTCGGTTTAATTAGACGTAATTTGAAGTCAACACCAAGTGCCAGATCCCTTGCGGTTTTTTTTGTAGACGTTTTTTTGTATTTATAAACAAAAAAAACTATAAGAAAAAGCATTTCCAAAATTAATTTTCTAATTGAATATTAAGAAATCACATAAAATTACGAACAATTCTTAAAAATTTCATGCTTTTAGCACCAAAACTCGAAAAGTTATGCAGCTTTTAACATTTGAGAAAAATTCTGATTTTCAAATAAAATTATTGAAAAACGCTGGTAGCGACCTTTAAATGGTGTTCCATTTTGAATTTTGTAGTCTTAATTTTTTGTTTTCAATCTAAGCTTCATAATTTCACTCGGTCCCGGTTGAATTTCGAGAAAGGTGTTTTTTGAATCACCCTAGTACCTCCCTATATATTATTTATTAAATAATTTTGTTTTCATTAACTTTTTAATTTATAACGATAAATAAATAAAATGAAAGTAATCACGTTTAATGACTCTTTAACTCAATAAATTAACCTGACATAATACCATCATTTTAAGACCTTAACCTTAGAGATTCGATTTTCAAAGCATAGATATGTTATAAGTCAATCAAACCAAATAAGTTTTTCAATATCCTTTTTTAATGCCTGAACTCACAATTTCAAGTTAGCATTACCTAGAAAGCTCGTTTCTTTTAAATTTTGTCAAAAAAATTTTAGAATTTTTTTCTCTCCAGCCCAGTACGCAGATCGAGACGAACTAAATTTTATCTGTACATTCTTTTTCTCAAGACAAATTTTAAAGGTGTAGAGATAAAAATAAAATTCAAATGAGGACTGTAACGTAGGTAAAAATATTTGTGTGGTTGTTGTAAATCTACACTGCAATATTAAAATAACAAAAAAATCTGTACAAAAAAGGGTTTGCAAAAAAATATGTTTTTGGTTGATAAAAACTGTGATATTCATGAAACGTCAACATTTTTCTAGCAAAGTAATGCTTCGAACATTATTTATCTATCTTGGAAAAATTATGTGGAGACTTTTGCATGTACAATTTGAAAAAAAAAAGTTTGGATTTTGCGTTTGAACTGCGTACTCACAATGTCAAGTTAGCATTACCTACCAAACTCGTTTTTTTTTTAATTTTGTCAAAAATATTTTTAGAATTTTTTTCTCTCCGCAACTAATTTTAACAAAAAAGTTACAAATAATTGCGTACTTAGTTTTTTGAATATCCCTTTTTCACTTCCAGTTTAGCTTTCAATCGCGACCGTCGTTTCTTTTATCTATATCTTTAATCATGAAAAATTGTATCATTTGTAGTAAAGTAGTATCTATGTTTCAATTTCGTATGGTTTCTGCAATTCATTGCTACACTTAACCTGTGCAAAAGTTAAACGTCTGATTTAAATATCTAAAAACAAAAATAAATTTTTGCTTTAAGTGCGACAAGTGTTGCTCCAATAGCTTATCAACACACATCAACAATTTGGAAGCGCTTTTTGTAACATGAATCAAATCATGAATGTTCTTAAAATTGAGTTTCCTCACCTATTTACTAGTAATAATCTTAAAAATAACATCGACGATAGTGAAGTGCATTCTAAAGAAGGAAGATTGACGCGAAGCAAAAATAAAGGAAAGGTCGCTGACCTATCCATAAATCCGCAAAAAAAAATAAACTCCCCTGCTTTGCTAAACATTAAAAAAAAATATTCCTAAACATTCTCTTTCTAATGCGCGAAGCAACGGAGCTGATTTACTTTCCTTTCCTCTTCTCCCAATAATTTTCGCCCTTCACCGTCCGTAAATTCACCGAAACCTTCTACGATCGTTCCATCAAGCCAAAAACTGATATATCCCATTAGGGGCCAGTTATAGCTTTCATTGAAACTCATCATTGAAAATTTTAATTGTTAATTTTGAGGCACTTAAAAAGTGAAATCAGTGGTTATTTAAATGCAAATAAAAAGCTGATAGCTCAATTATTATTTCTAGTCAAAAAAATATTAAATTTTGGCCTAGCCTATCGCAGGAAATGAATTTCTTTGTTTCAATGATTGAACTACCTTATCATTCATCATTGAAATCTTAGAAATCGTTATATGTTAAAGGTAGGGCCAAAATGAAATATTTTTTTGACTAGAAATAATAATCGATTCCTCAGCTTTTTATTGGCATCAAAATAATCACTGATATCGCTTTTTTAGGGCCTCAAAAATGAAAATTAAAATTTTCAATGATGAGTTTCAATTAAAGCTATAACTGGCCCCTTAAAGTACGTTCTGCCTCCGCGCCCGCTGCTGATGATACTCTTGCAATGTCTGCGAGCACAAACAACTAGAAAAGTTTCAACAACAAACCGGTTTTGAGCACAAATGCTGATCCCTCTTTTGATATTACCGTAGAAGATAATAGAAATGATGACGAATTGTGTGATGCTTATATATCTGGGTTAGATCTAGATGCTACTACTGCTGTTGGTGCTTTCGTGTGTCTGCGACAACAACTGAGCCATAGAGATTCAACAAAAAACCGGTTTTGAGCAACAATGAAGACCTTTCTCTAGAAATTATCATAGAAGATAATGGAAATGATGATAAATTGTGTGGTGCTTCTACATCTGGGTTAAATGCTCCTATTGCAACAGGTATATGCACTTTCGTTGACTCGATTGCTTGCAGAAGAGAAAATCAAAACAAAACAATAACATCTATTGATGACGTCAATATTATCGGCACAATGACTGAACGCAATGAAAGTAGTGTCAACATAAGTGAAGGTGATGACGTAGGTAAACACGTTGATAATGTAAACAACATTGGAAATTTGGAAATGAGTAAGAGAAAACCAAAATCAAATAAAAATCGAAATCATGAACTAGTTGGGACAGGTTGTAGCTCACTTAATGCATTCACTTCTTCAAAATGGTTACATGTTACTAAGTTTAATCTCAATACGCATCCGGATGATCTTATAAACCATATCTCAGCTCAATCAAATATACCCTCTTATGCTTTTAAGTGCTTTGAATTAATAAAAAAAAAGGCATTCTTCAAACTGACATTAAATACATAAATTTAAAACTGAGTGTTCCTTCGGAATGTTTTGACCAGTTAATGAGCGATTCTTCATTATGAGCTTGGGTGTTAAAGTAAAGCCCTTTATAAACCATTCAAAAAACGACAAACTTCCCCAGTCGGTCAATCTAACCTAACATCGTATGCTGCAAATATAGATGTATTCCAAAGTGTTCCTGCTGTTGCTGATGCTGCTGCACTAAACTTCGAAGATATCAACACTGCTGCTTCTCCATCTATTAATCCCGAAACTTTAAGTAATTTATCATTATATTATCAGAACGTAGGACGCATAAGAACAAAGTTAGATTTTGTATACCTTGCTTTTTCATTTTATATGACATTATTTTATTAACCGAAACTTGGTTAACTGAATCACAATTAACATTTGAAATTATCAACTCAAATTATATTGTTTTTAGAAAAGATAGATCAAAATTTTCTACAGGTATGGAAAGGGGTGGAGGTGTTTTAATCGCAATTCGATCCACTCTATCTTGTAAGGAAGTTGAGCTAAAATCTAATATCACCTCTACTTCTAACTTTGATATTGATCAGTTGATTGTTTGTTTATACTTAAATGATAACACTGAATTGTTCATTATAATTAACTATATTCCTCCTAGAAGTTCTCTTGAATATTATAATATATATTTTGAAAATTGTAAAAGTATTTTGGAAAATCTGAATTGTTCACAACATATAATTTGTATGGGAGATTTCAATCAAGGAAAAATTGAGTGGATATTGGACTTAGATGATAAATATTTGACTCCGTTCGATGTTCGATGTTGAAATAAACTTGATTGACATTTTTAGCCAATTCGATTTGATACAAATTAACTCAAATCCAAATGAATTAAATCGCATTCTATAGATCTTATCTTTGTTGATAAGGAATTTAATATTTATATTGAAAAGTCCGATATTCCTATAGTTCAAAACTCAATGCATTACATTGCACTGGAAGGATTTATTATTTTCTATAATTATATGAAGAATGATAGTAACAACAATGTTTTTATACCAAACTTCAAAAAAGCAAACTTTGATGCAATGAATGAATTTTTATCTTCTATTCCGTGGGATATTCATATACCTAAAATAAATTTATCAAATGCAAATGAAGCATTTATATCCATTATCGATGAAGCAGTACGTAGATTTGTTCCATGCAAAAAAACTAAGTCTAGTCAAAATCCACCTTGGTTTAACAAAAGATTATTGAATTTAAAAAATAAGAAAAACAAATCATTTAAATTATATAAAAAAAATCATGATAATATGGTTCTTCGGTCGATTTATTTAAATTGCCAAAAATAAGTTTTTGTATCGCTCATATATGTTTTCTATAGAATCTAATATTAAAAACAATAGTAAGAGCTTTTGGAATTTTATCAACTCTAAACGTAAATCAAACGGGTATCCAAGCTGTATGAAATACTTAGATACATCAACAAGTGATTTAAATGAGATTTGTAATCTTTTTGCTGTTTACTTCCAGTCAGTTTACTCGACCAACTCTTCTTCTAATCTTGAGCTATCACAAGTCCCAGTGACTTTTAATATAGGTTCTATGGTGTTACAGGTTTCGGAAGTCACGAGAGGTTTGCTTGGGTTAGATCCAACTAAAAGTGAAGGTCCTGATGGGATTCCACCCATTTTGTTGTTGAAATGTGCCTCTTCTATAGCAAGACCTTTGACGAACATCTTTAATTTGTCTCTTAACAATGGTCAGTTTTTAGATTGTTGGAAATTATCTTACATAACACCAGTATTTAAATCAGGATCTAAACAGGAAATTACAAACTATAGACCTATCTGTAAAATTTCAGCTTTGCCGAAGTTATTTGAAAAGATTGTCTTTGATAAACTTTCTTTTCAATTAAAAGAGTTTATATCGGTGTACCAACACGGTTTTATTTCTGGTAAATCCACAGCTACGAATTTATCATTGATGACTAATTATATTATAAATAAATTTGAATCAAATTTTCAAACTGATATTATATTTACCTATTTTGCCAAAGCATTTGATCGAGTTAATCATAAAGTTTTTATGCACAAGCTTTTGCAGTTTGATTTTCATTCGAAATTCTTCGATTGGCTAAAATCATATTTAACTCTTCGAATTCAAATTGTAAAAATTGATAACCACTTGTCTGAAAAAATTCTAGTACCATCTGGTGTCCCCCAAGGAAGTCATTTGGGTCCGCTTTTATTCTTAATATTTATAAATGACATCCCTGATATTTTCAGAAATTCACTATGACTTCTTTTTGCAGACGACCTTAAACTGGTATCGTACTACTAAATGCATTGAAGATTGTGCTTTGTTAAATGAAGATTTAAATAGATTAGCTAGCTGGTGTAATCTAAATTTTCTGCAGTTGAATGTTTCTAAGTGCCAAGTTATGTCCTGTTTCTGTAAAGCCTCAAGGATTTACTTCAATTACCAAATAAATGGTTCAAAATTAGAAAGAGTGGGTCAGAAAAAAGATCAAGGCGTTATTTTAGATACAAAACTTTCCTTCCTCCCACATATAGATTATATCATTATATAAATCCAACCAAATGCATGGTTTTATCATGAGAAACACCAAACAATTTACACGCTCAAGTCTCTTTTTAATTCTCTTGTTCGATGCCTGAGTACTGCAGTACGGTTTGGAACCCATATTATAAAAATTCGTGTGAAAGAATTGAAAAAATCCAAAGGAAATTCACAAGACAAGTATTTTTCAAATTAAACTGGAGAGTTGATACTCCATCTTATAAAACCAGGTGTCAATTATTTGGTATGCAAAGTCTGGAAAGTCGTCGTACATACTTTGGGATAATGTTTATCAGAGATTTACTAAAATATCATATTAAATGTTCTCCATACTTTCTTTGATAATTTTACGCGTTCCTCGAAGCAATTCTCGTGATTTCTTTCTATTTCATGAGCAATTTCATAGAACAAACTACGGTCGTAATGAGCCAATCACTCGTTGCATCAGGGAAGCTAATTTAGTTTGTGATAGATTAGACTTTTTTGAAAATTGCACTAGAGATACTTTTAAGCTTCTTGTATTTAATATATTAAATTTGCCACAATTGTAATATAAATTATTTTAATTGTAAATCAAATAGTTACGTTGTAGGATTTGTCTATATTATTATTGCTTTTAAGAAAATATGTATTAGTCTGTAAGGGAAGTTGTTCTCTGACTGATGGAACGAAATAAATAAATAAATTAATTTTAAATGCCTGAACTCACAATGTCAACTAAGCACTAAATACTCAGTTTTTTTTTTTAAACTTCGCCAAAAATTTTTAGAATTTTTTTTGTTTCCGCAACTAATTTACAACAAAAAAGTTACAATTAATTGCTTACTTTTTTTTTATTTTCCAAAAGCGCTATGCTAACTTGATATGAAGTTAGCGCTATATACCATTTTTTTTTTTAATTTAAAAAAAAACTAAGGAAATTTTTTTTTAGAATTTTTATTCTTTTCTTTAAAAACTTAATTAAAGTAATATTGAACAACAATTTTTTTAAAAATTTCAGGCAACAACCGCCTGAGGCAATGTCAATTTCAATGGCAATGACAATTTATTGCCTGGGTTGGCCTTCTATTGCCAGCTAATTTCAGTTGTCAAATGTCAGAGTAGAAATTACGACCACAACCAAGTGATTTTTGCTTTTTAAATTCACAATTTTTTATAATAAAAAAAAACTTTAATTCACTTAATTTCTCATATTTTCAACTTTAATTTCAAAACAAAGCGAAATTCATTCAAAATCGCGGAGAAACCATTTTTAAAACGGTGAAACGTCAAAATTTTTTGCCTCAACGATGGAAATCAATATTTGCCGTCCATCAACCGAGCAACCAACCTTGGCGGCACACTAAAAATTATTATGAATGAAAAAAACCTACCACAGACATACATAGCATACCTAGATATAGCAAACTTTTTCCCGATGCGAACCCAATTTGCCAAGGTTATGGTTTTTTATTGTACACACTCCACCGTTCGTCCTTAGAACTACCATCTCGATCTCCCTCCCACCAGTATATTCTTAGTGGCAAACTTTCTTTTATTTTTTTTTGTGTATTCCTCTTCCTCGTTGCATTTGCTTTGATGAAATGTAGATATTCTCAAAAATCTCTTTCAATGTTTTTAGTATGAAATTTTTAACGGTTTTGAAAATTGGTACAAGCCTGTCTTTCTGGCCCTAATTTGAATTTTTTAAATCCGACCGTTGGTTCCAAAGATATAAGCATTTAAGTGAACGGAAATCGGGTGTTTTTCAACTTTTTGAGCTACTGGCGCGCGCCGCGCCGATTTGTTACTGTATCAACAATTCACACGTATATTCACGGACATGGAATTTAATAAAGTTTTCTCTTAATGTGCTCAAATAAAATTAGCATATGTTTAAGGCAAGGGGGGTATGAGTCGGTTCTCTCGATAATGTACATAGGTACTCTATGATTTTAACCCTCTAACTAATAGTGGACATTAGTCCTTGGTTATTGGTATGGCCCACTGATCATTATTATGGCATTCAAAACTTTATTATTATTATTATTATTATGTTATTGTACATTATGTTTGTTTTTATATTTACTTTGACTTTAGAAAAAGTGAAGAAAATCTATTTTTAATGGTTTATAATTTGTACATTAAATCTAACTTAGACTATTACTAAAAATTAACTATATCTAACTTACACCCAAGGGCTCAAGGACCACGCCCTGCAAGGTGATCCCATTTTCATCGATCAAAAGTACATTATTTCAACCAATACTCGATAGATCAGAAATCACATAACAGAGGCTGGTTTGATTAGTGATTATGTGCTACTTGCTAGCCCCAACCCAATGAAGCCACGCAGTATCTAAACATAGTATCCCCCATTTATATTGCCGCATATTTAATTGTCTTGTCAGTTGCTCGCCTTGCAACATGATATAGTTATAATTGGTACATGCGTTAAGGGTAGGTGTCCTCGACCAGCCAACTCAAAACTCATGTAAATGACTTTGAATGTGTTAGTAAGCTCTCTCTTCATCAAATTCTGTATTTGAAATTTAATTTTACTCTTGGGCTCTTTTTTAATCGCAGACGAAGCCGCAGGTAGAATCATAGAGAAATATATTATCTAGAGAACCGACTTCAGGGCTTTTTCTCTTTCACCCTACAAGCTGCACTGAGAGATGTCCTCCACAAGGGTGAGCATGTGTTGGTTGTCCTAATGCATTTTAAATGGAACGCGCCAACACAATGACACTGTTGTGGATTTTGCTCAGTTTTGCTCAAATAAATTGAAAAGGTCGTTAAGTATTCAAAAAATAAAGCCGTTGAATTCAAAAATTGGAAATTGAAATTAAATTTTAGTAAAATTTCTTTTTGTAACCCTTTATCAATATAAATTATAAGAAATATCGTTTATTTTTCAAAACAGGCATTTTTTGGATGAATGTTTACCACTTTTTGATTTTTATCTTTTTCACGAATGCTTTTAAAAATCTCAAAACTATACCGATGATAGATATTGTTTAATGTTTATCTACTTGTTTTGTAAAATTTTAAGATTTTTAGAAATTTGTTTCTGTTGTTTTATTTATCACCTCATAACTCTTAAGTTGTTACATCAATAGGATTAGTTTTTTTTTAATTCACATCTAGGAAAATAGACAATTAATTTGATATATAATACATAACTGTACACCCTACACGACCTTCACAATAGTTAAATAGGAAACCAAAAAAAATCTCGGAAAAATTGAAAAAAATGGGGTTGTTGTTCATTGCCAACCGACGTGTTTCAGTGGGAATTGCCCAATTTTTGCTAAAATTGAAAAACACCCGATTTGCGGTCACTTAAAAGCTTATATCTTTGGATCCAATGGTCGGATTTTCAAAATTTAAAATTCAAATTAAAGCCAGAATGACAGTCGAGTACCACCTAATATATAGCTATACCTAATGTATAGCAAATTTTTTCCCGATGCGAACCCAATTTGCCAAGGTTATGCTGTTTTGTTGCACACACTCCACCGTCTTTAGAATTACTATCTCCCTCCAACCAGTATATTCTTAATAGCAAACTTTTTTTTATTTTTTTTCTTGTGTATTCCTCTTCTTCGTTACGTTTGCCTCGATGAAAATTATTCTCCAAAAATTAATTACATTTTTTTAGTAAGAAATTTTTGAAGAAGCTGGTACTCGATTATCATTCTGGCTTTAATTTGAATTTTAAATTTTGAAAATCCGACCATTGGATCCAAAGATATAAGCATTTAAATGATCGCAAATCGGGTGTTTTTCAATTTTTCAACTTTTTGAGCTACTGGCACCAATTGTTGTTGTATCAACAATTCACACGTATTCACGGACAGGGAATTTAAGAGAGAGTACCTATACAGAAACAAAAGCAAAAAATTCTGCCGTGAGGCGTGAAGGGGAATGTATGAATATACCATACACAAAATGCTTTTTTTTTCTTTCGAATATCGTGTAAATATTTTGAAGAAAAAAAATAATGATGGAATTGTTGGATCGTTGGATGGTGTTGAAGGCAGCGCAGCGAGGTGCGCGGTGGCGGCGGTGGTGGTGTAATTTTTTTGTTTACAAAATATAAAAGAATAAACTTAGGAGGAATACCTACTTAGATATATTGTATGTTTTTAAAAAAAGTGTACCTATATTCTTTACCTAGGGCAACTTACATACATTCATGAGAGGTAGGAACAAACTTTTTTTGAATGCAAATGCGATTTCTGGAGTGATCGCATTTTAAAGTGACGCATCAAAAAATAGGTACCAAACTTACTAGGTACATACTACATACATGCCTATATTTACCAAACACTTGAGCCAGTTGAAGGATTTATTTATGTTTTATTATCAAATGGAGGCAGAATGCTACGTTATTATTTTTATATTTTGTTCTTGATACGCATTTGTTTTGATTAAATGTTTAGGAATGGATAGTTGGGTGTGCTGCCTATATATCCCATAGATTTATGGTAGATATGAAACTACCTATAAAAATCTGATCCGTCAGTACCTATGGCTAGCAGAGCCCGTGGGAAGATGTTGGCCAATAGGGTTCCCAACTTTAATCGCAAAAAACGAGGATGTAATTTTTCAAAACAAATAAAAAAAATATTATTCGGAAACTTTACAAAAGATTATGTTACAGCTATAGTTAATTAATTTTTGAGATATCTACAAGGTTGCAAAAAACAGCAACAAATTAATATTTGAGTCGAATTTTAAATAAAAATTCAAATTTCAAGATACCTAACTGGAAATAGACACCAGAAACTTTTTATAATAAACAATTCAGCAATATATTAGTTTGATTAGTATCTAAATGAATGAAGTCAAATCATCGTCTTGTGATGTGTCTCTCGCATAAATAAGGCAATACGAAAAAGCGTTCAAGTGCTCTTCGCAGTTTCAAAATATTAAAAAAAACTTTTTCTTTGCTCTTCAAAACTTGATAAATCAAATATTTAATGTTTTTATCAGTATGCTTATATAAATAAGTAGACAAAATAAGAAATGTTATTAAATTATTATACCTATAAAATTTATTTTCTGTTTGATATGTATATGTACATAATATAAATTTGGGGAGTTCTTTGTCCTATGTAAAATAAAAACACATGATTGCGTATTTGCCATATTCTTTCAACACACTTTGACATATCTCCCACTCTAACCCTTATTCTAATAATGTCATGTAATGTTACCACCGAAAGCAAAAGTGATCGATTTTCTCCTATTTACTAATGTACCTAACCTACCCATATTAGATGAATATTATGGAGCCACTTCACACATTCCTTGCTTGGTGCAGTATCTACTTGCATAACATGCATCTTATGTATTTTTTAAACACATCCATTACCTAGGTGCGCAAAATTGAAACAAAAGTATCCTTCAGCACGATAGTAAATATTTAAATGACGACCTTGCACCATTTCTTAGGTATCAGAAAAAAAATCTAACGCTCAATGACCATAAAATCTCGTATATATTTACACACGCAATATGATGGATTGACCTATATATTTGAACAACTTCTGTCTTTTTCTTTTTTATATAAAGAAAGATCGCTATCCATCACGATCTACAGAAGAATGTGTGTGTATACTTTCCATAGAAGAAAAAAAAATATGAGGAGTCAAGAAACAACAAAACAAACATTAGAGCTCATTACTTCTTTTTTTAAGAAAAAGAGAACTGAGAGAAAGAGAATGAATGCATCGCCACCCAGTGGCATTTGTTTGAAGCAAACCTCTTTGTGTGCGTGATAAAATTTTTTTTTTTTGAAAACGCAATAAGACAACTTTTACAAAATTGAAATTAAGAAAACAATGTTCAAAAACACTATTTTGTTCTTTAAATTTAATAAAAAAAAATACCAAAAAAAAAATTAAAAAAATATGTGCAAATTGTATTGGCTGTCATTCCCTCAGAACGGCATGGCAAATAGTGTCATAATGAACTGGATTTTTAAAAATGCTACAAGAAAAAAAAAAATTTTTTAAAACCGAGTTTATGTTCAGGATATATTATTCTTTGATTAAAAAAATATTGACGAAAATTAAAAAATATAAGTATCAATTTCCCAAGGAAACGCAAAAAATTTTATACAAAAATAAATATCATTTGTGTTTTTGTCTCTAAAAAGTTACTGTAAAAGCTTTAAAAAAAAATTAAAAAAATAAAAGTAACTGCACATTTCTATTGGATTTGTAAAAAAGTTCATTTGACCTCGATTCCTTTCATACTTTAGAAGTTTTATCAAGTAGTTGATTTGTACCACTTTGTAAATTTCGTCAATATTTTTTTTAGTTTTGTCCATTTTTTTTTGGCAACAAATAAATTAATTTAAAAAAAACGAAAAACGGTGTTCAGTATTGAAATCTATTGTCTCTAGAAAAAAAATATAAAAAAAATAAAAAAACAATATTTAACGAATTTCCCATTCATATGCGTAAGCATCGTACTGAATTTTATGATTTTTTCACTTGCCTGGTGATTTTGAGTCACAAATAATTTTTTATTTTTTTTTTAATCTACAAAAATAATTCACCTTACATATTTTCTATCGATAACCATTTGTTTCATTAAAAAATATGGAAAACTCTGAAAGTTATACAGTTTAGCGCAAAACCCCAACCTATTTTTTCAAGGGACACATACCCTTAAGTCTCATAGATAGACTAGCTTATAGCTATTTGCGTCTAGAAATAAGAATGTCTCACGAGGTACCTATGTAACCAGTTTCCAATATGTGAAGTAATGAGGATTAGGATAAAATAAATCCGATGAGCAGTCTGGCAACTCTGCATTCGATGTTTTGATATTATAAATATTATATATATTTTTATTGACCAAATTGAAGTAGGTATATGTAATTCAAAAAAGTGGATTAGATTTTAAATCTTGTTTTCCGTCGACACAATTAAGTAAGCATTAGCTTACTCATTATTTGTTTTAATGTGTAATAAAGTTCCCCTGAAGAAGGCAACCCCTGCCGAAACGTCGGGAAAAGCTAAATATGCTAACTTAATTGTTTCATTGCCACATCCATTGTGACCAAAAAGCTGACGCAAAACAAGATTTTAAATCTTGTCCACTTTTTTGAATTGGTTTTCTAAAATATATTAAGGGTATTCACGCAATTATGTAAAACACTGGACAAGTTTATCTTTTGGTTAAGTTTACCATTTGGTTAATGAACTGTCAAATTTTGTATGAGAAATGATTTACACAATTTGGTTAAAATTCTCCAAGGATTTTGCTGGAAAAAAATTAACAAAATTTTTTGGGTAAACTTAACCAAACGGCATTGTGACTTTTAGAATTAGACGTGTTCATAAATATGATAATTAGGTATCTCAGAGAACTAAAAAAAAGCCCTGCCCGTGTTCTGTAACTATCGCATTGAGATTAGTTGGCGATAAAAGTTGTGAATAAAACCGTTGTTTATACAAAAACAATAACTAGGACATCCACATTTTCTGACTATTATTGATCAGCTTTGTTTATTCACACAAATCTATCTAATGAGCCATATGGATACACAAAAGTAAATGCTTTTACTTGTACTTGTTATGGTTTCCGAATTGTCATCGAAGTGAAAGGAACCGTTTATTTTTTTATTCTTCTTTCATCAAATTTCAGTTGAGTTGAGTTCAGGAAAACTTTTGCTGCTGAAAACGAAAGTGAACTAATCTGAAGGAAAAGAAGAGGTCCACCATTATGGGCGTGCCGTATGATTTTTCTTGTATTCGCTCATTTTCGTTCGATCACTGCCATGAGTTTGCGACTATTCAGTTCTACATTTAACACCGAAATCGTTTTCTCATATAATTCCCGTCAGGCTTAAAAAAAACCTGTTTTTTGTGTACTTTAAATTTTTTTCCGTTCCGAGACATTTTGTTCCGATTTCATGTTAGTATGATAGAGGTTCTACATTTAAAAATAACTTCGAAATCTTAACACGCTTATTTGTATACATATAAGTTTCATATTTGGCGTTTAACAAGCAGCTGATTTAATTACACTGCATTTACCCAAAATGAATTAAAAGTGCGTTCACGCAAACTTTTGTGTAATTTTATCATTTTACACAATTTGTAAACTTCCGACGTTGCGTGAATATCCTTATTATATTATTCTTAATAAAACTGTGAAATGATATAGAAAAAGAGAGAATGTAACTGAGAGAAGTAGTGATAGAGCAAACTCCGACCTGAATGGTCGATTCAATAAAATGTGATAGAAGTGGTTTTGTTTCAATTTACCAACATACAAATGTGTGTTGTTTTATTTTTAACTAAGTTTTTACTGAGCTACCGATGCAAATGGTATGATCTTAAACAAGAGCACGCACGTGAGATCCAGTGATGCATTGTATTTTCTGAAGGTTTTCGATGCGCTGAGCTCATAAACGCTCAAGCACCCCAGGTTTTGAGATATTTTAAAATTAAAGCCCTCACTTTTCCTACTACTACGCTACTGGGTATTAGGTATTTTAATTTTCTATTTCGTAATTGAAAGCCATCGAAATACCGTATGTAGCTACCTACATGTAGATAAAACCCGCAGGTACCTAGATTACCTCCCTACGAAAATAATAGACAAATTATGTATCTCTTTTCAGTTTGGGCTGAAACAGGAGATTTTCGTGAAACGACACATAGCTCAATGGCAGCCGTTGCGAATAGCTTGGATACTACTCAATTAGGATTCCAATCATCATTGTTACGAACCAGAAGTAGAGAAAGGAAAGAAGGTAAGTACTTTAGATATTTAAATACACTTACAAATTTATTACATATGTATAAGATTAAGTTCCACCAATGTGGTATATGTGGATATGGTATGGCCGCCCACAGTTATATTTAGGGTTCCCTACCGTACTATATAATATATAGTATTTTCCTATATTTCGGGCATTGTACTATATAATATTAAAGAATTATAAAGTACGCAAAAGTACTATATTTCAATTGAATTAATTAATCATAAAAATAAAGAGCAAATTTAGATTGAATCTTAAGGATCCATTTTATGCATTTTTGCTGTCAAACGAAAAAATCAAGAACATACTAATTTCATATTTATTTTAAAAATAAAAACATTCTCGACATATTCGACACTTCGGTATGCATTTATTTTTTTTCGTAATAAACTCCATTGAGAGTTTTTTTTTAAATAAATCAATGTCAAATCGGAACAGAAATCTTTTAAAAGATATATTGTAACTATTATAGAGAAACCAATGGAAAATTGACGTAAAAAACAGTTATTTCTTATATCTGGCTGTGCGTTCACTGAAAGAATATTTTCAATCATGAATTCAAAAAAAAGAATGAAAGCGAGTTTCTCATTAATAAAAACCGAACTTTTGATATCTGCAAATTTGAAAATTGATTGCGGTAAAGCATATGACTCTTTAACTATGAAATAAAGCTAAAGAAAGTTAAAAGATTCTAGAAGTAAAATTTAACGCTCCGTATTTAATAAAAGATACGACAACATGTTGCTAAGTGTTGCTTTGGAAGCGAGAGCGAAGATGCTCTCTGGATTCAATTTAAAATTGCATTCTCTTTACAATATCGCATTTTTTTGATGAATGTTTACCACTTTTTGATTTTTATCTTTTTCAATAATGGTTTAAACATACAGATGATAGATATTGTTTATCTACTTGTTTTGTAAAATTTTAAGATTTTTCGAAATTTTTTTACCCGAGATATTGAAATATTTCTGTTGTTTTATTTATCACCTCATAACTCTTAAGTTATTGCATATATAGGATTTTTTTTTTAATTCGCATCTAGGAAAATAGACAATTAATTTGATATATAATACATAACTGTACACCCTACACGACCTTCACAATAGTTAAATAGTTAACCAAAAAAAAATCTCGGAAAATTGAAAAAAATGGGGTTGTTGTTCATTGCCAACCGACGCGTTTCAGTGGGAACTGCCCAATTTTTGCTAAAATTGAAAAACACTTGATTTGCGGTCACTTCAAAGCTTATATCTTTGAATCCAATGGTCGGATTTTCAAAATTTAAAATTCAAATTAAAGCCAGAATGATAATCGAGTACCAGCTATAAAAAAATTTTCAAAACCGTTAAAAATTTCTTACTAAAACAATTTAATTCATTTTTGGAGAACAATTTTCATCGAGGCAAACGTAACGAAGAAGAGGAATACACAAGAAAAAAAAATAAAAAAAAGTTTGCTACTAAGAATATACTGGTTGGAGGGAGATAGTAATTCTAAAGACGGTGGAGTGTGTGCAACAAAACAGCATAACCTTGGCAAATTGGGTTCGCATCGGGAAAAAATTTGCTATACATACACTCCTCGTCAACTGAATACGCACAAACATTTTTTAATATACTTTATCCATTTTTTCCAAACAGTGATGGTTATTATGCCATCTGTTGATGCTAACTATTCCCTTAAGATGTTAAGCAGATAATTCCGAAAGAATTATCCAAAAACAACCGTGAGTTTTTCTTCAACCACTTGCAAAGTGTTTTATATGCAAAGAAGGAGTTTTTTTTTTAGTCAACTGAATAGGTACAACGCCATTTTCTTCGTTGTTTATAAGTTTTTTGGAGTGCTTGACAGTTTAAATTAACGATTTTAGTGTTTTCAGTAAAATTTAATTCTTGATTTCAAATTTTAAGAAAAATGGGTAGATCTACGTGTCTTAACAGTGTTGAAAAAGCTAAAATCGATTTACTTAGAGACCAAGGCCTAACTGGACGTGCAATAGCTGATAAAGTTGGCCGAAGTTTTAATGTAGTTTATTCTTACTTGAAAAATAAAGATGCATACGGCAAAAACATGAAGGGAGGTAGGAAAACAGCAACAACAGCAGCTGAGAGACGAAGAATTTTAAGATGTGCATCAAATTCTTCTGATTCTGTGGCAAAAATAAAACAAAAAGTCGGCGTAAACGCAAGTTGCTCAACAGTATTAAGAGTAATCAACAACTCAAGCCATCTTAAACGAATGAAACTTAAGAAAAAACCACCACTTGACGAGAGACGGAAAATGTTGCGATTAGATTTTTCAAGACTTCACATGAGTTGGAAAAAAGAATGGTATCACGTGGTTTTTTCAGATGAAAAAAAGTTTAATTTCGATGGCCCTGATGGGTTCAACTTCTATTTTCACGACTTAAGAAAAGAAAAAAGATTTTTAAAGCGCCATCATAGTCGTGAAGGAGGTGTCATGATATGGGGAGCAGTCAGTTATTATGGAACAGTTGAGCTCGAGGTTGTAACATCAAGAATGACAGCAGCTGAGTATAAAGTAATTTTGGAAAGAAATTTTCCTAAATTTTCTAACATCTTTGGACCCATAAACTGGACCTACCAACATGATAATGCGCCTATTCACTCAGCGCGCATAATAAAAACATGGATAGAGGAGCAACAAGTGCAGTTGCTTCAATGGCCGCCGTACTCACCTGATCTAAACATCATAGAAAATGTCTGGGGATGGTTAGTACGCAAAGTTTATGAGGGTGGTCGTCAGTTCGAAGACAAAGAAACCTTAATTTCTGCAATCAAATTAGCGTGGAGCGAAATTTCGTTAAATTACATTAAAAAGCTATACGATTCCATGCCGGATCGAATTTACGAAGTAATTAAAAATAAAGGTGGAAGTACCCACTACTAAACTTAAACAAAAACTTGTTTCATTCCATTCCAATACCAATTTTAATTTTTGTACCTATTCAGTTGACTCAAAAAAAAACTTCTACTTTGCATAAGTTACACTTTGGAAGTGGTTGAAGGAAAAACTCACGGTTGTTTTTGGATAAAACTTTGAAATTCTGTTATTTATATGTTACGAAAATTTTTACCATCAACAGATGGCATAATAACCATCACTGTTTGGAAAAAATGGATAAAATATATTCAAAAATGTTTGTGCGTATTCAGTTGACGAGGAGTGTATGTAGGTATGCATGTTTATGGTAGGTATTTTTCATTCATTATTTGTTAAGGTGCCTTCATATGCTTAGTTTGTGCTGATAACTTTTATTCTAATAGTCGGATCGTTAAGGTTGAGGTCTTAAAATCCAGGTTGAATATCAGGCTAAATATTTCTTACAAAATCATTGCAGAGTAACATAAAAGTATGTTTACAATACATATACAGTATGTTTAAGATACAATTGATTATTAACTATAGTCAATAGCTTTAAAGATTGTAAAAGAAAGAAAAAGAAATGGCTACCTTAATAGACAAAATTAATGATTAATGATAATTAACAATTTATTGTACCTATCTTACACATATTGTATTGTAAACATACTTTTATGTTACTCTGCAATGATTTTGTAAAAAAATGTAGCCTGTTATTCAACCTGAATTTTAAGGCCTTAACGATCGGACTATTAGAATAAAAGTTATCAGCCAACCAAACTAACCATATGAAGGCACCCTAACAAATTATGAATGAAAAATACCTACCACAAACGTGCATACCTATCTATTTATAGCAAATTTTTTCCCGATGCGAGCCCAATATGCCCAGGTTACGCTGTTTTGTTTCTATCTCCCTCCAACCAGTATATTCTTAGTAGCAAACTTTTTTTTATTTTTTTTCTTGTGTATTTCTCTTCTTCGTTACGTTTGCCTCGATGAAAATTATTCTCCAAAAATTAATTTAATTTTTTTAGTGTGAAATTTTTAACGGTTTTGTAACTGGTACAAGCTTGTCATTCTGGCTTTAATTTTAATTTTAAATCCGACTATTGGATCCAAAGATATAAGCATTTAAATGACCTTAAATCGGGTGTTTTTCAATTTTTCAACTTTTTGAGCTACTGGCACCAATTGTTGTTGTACCAACAATTCACACGTATTCACGGACAGATAATTTAAGAGAGTTTTCTCTCATTGAGCTAAAATAAAATTTGATGGTGTTTTAGGCAAGGGGGGTACGAGTCAGTTCTCTAGATAATATAGGTACTCTATAGTCTATGGCCGCGTTTCCCAAAGTGTGTTATCCGCGAAGAATATCCAAGTGCTCCGCGGAAATATCGGAAAAAATATTAAAATTCCATCACATTTGTTAATTTTGTGCTTTTGAACTTGTCATTTTTATCGCAGCAATCGAATTTGAAAAGTTCATTTAACAAATGTACCCTATTTGCCATTCCAGCATACTTGAGGTACATTAGAAATAAAAAAAGCATTTATGTATTTTAAAACTTTGAATAAAGCAAGCGGTATTCTTTTTTAAATTTGCTCTTCTCCATATCAGCGATGCCAGATCGAGGGATTTATAACTTTTTGTGGGAATTTTACGTTTAAAATAAGCTAAAAGTGAAAAAGAGAATTTTTACACCTCATAGGTGTAAGGGATTTTAATTGGTCATTTTATAAAAAAAAATTTGTATTGAACTATGAACAAAGACCCTATTTAGATTGTGACTTTTCACTACGCCATGACGATGGTGAGATCGGTAAATCACAAAATCATAGTCATGGCGTAGTGAAAAGTCACAATCCTTCGAAAATAAATGTAATTTGAGTTTCATTGGGTTTTTTTTCTCGTATTAATTTCGATGATTTTATGTTTGCCTTTTTTTGTTGCAAATGCGGTTAAACTGGTGCATTCAATGTAAATTTTCAAACTTTTTTATTTTTTACCAATGCGGAATGCATATTTGTTTCTAAACTTTACTGCGTAATCAAAATGTATGGGATTATATGTATTTTTCCTAATAAAATACATAATACGAAACTGATGCGGCTCTTAGAAATGAGAGCTGAAGTCAGAACCTTCCTAATTGACGATGACTTTGTTTTGAGCGACAGGCTGTGTAATGAGAGTTAGCTATTTAATTTAGTGTATCTAGCCGATATTTTTAAAAAACTAAATGATTTGAGTTTAATACTTCAGGGAAATGCAATAGCTGTTTTCGATGCCAGTGATAAAGTAGAAGCATTTAAAAAGAAAGAGTACTACTCGTAGGAAAGCCAAATTCCCTGACATCGCGATCGTTTGCAATTTTAGTGCTTGATTGATATGATATCAGATTCTTCGATAAAGGAAAATTTTGAAACGAAGAACTCTTTGTCAGAATTCTGTTGTATGTTGAAGGACGAATTCAAAATTTTGTCAAACAGAACTAAAGTTATTCTTCTGCCGTTTGCAACAACATATATGTGGATAGAAGAATTCTCTGCCTACTTTGGAACCAAAACAAAATATAGGTCCCGTTTCGATGCAGAGCCAGATATTGGGTTGCAGTTGTCCCAAATTCAACCAGATGTACCAGCATTATGCAAAAAAAACAGGCACATGGTTCTCACTAAAGAAAAAAAGCTATTTTTTTAAATACCATATGTACCTACATAATATATAATAAATAATATTATTATTAAATTCCTTTTTTTTTTAATAAACTTTATTATTGTTTTTCGTTGAAGTAACATTTTTGAATTGAATAAAATGTAACAAAAATTGAAAAACAGTTACTGCATTTTCTACATACATTTATATGTAACTGCGAAAAATGGCATATGCGCAACCAAGTGCTCCGCGAGAAATTCTTCGCCTGCAAAGTGCTCCGCGACTAAAAAAGATTGGGAACCGCTGGTCTATGGTATAGAGGAGGAACACAAGCATAGAGTACCTATATTATCTAGTGAACCGACTCGTACCCCCCTTGCCTAATGTTGTTTTCCATTGGACGTTTGGAAGCGTCCAGAATCAAAAAGAACTCTTCTGAAACCATTCCATTGGCATAAAAAAACGGTCAACCGGCGCTTCTCAGAAGAAAATTTCGCTTCTCGATTTGAAGTCAGAATCCACTCAAGAAGCACTAATACATTTAAGCTATAACTTCGAAACAAACTCACTCAAATGTCAGAAGTAAACATCGGACTCTGTTTGATTGTATGCCTGTTCGATACATGAAATGTTCACGATGATTCACCAATACAATGAAATAATTTCTAAGCTCAGTAGAAGAATGCTAACTTTGTTCCATTGGATTTCAGAATGAGTTAATCCCTGAGTGAAACCAATGGAAAACGACATAAAACACCATCAAATTTTATTTTAGCTCAATGAGAGAAAACTCTCTTAAATTCCTTGTGCGTGAATACGTGTGAATTGTTGATACAACAACAATTGGTGCCAGTAGCTCAAAAAGTTGAAAAATTAAAAAACACCCGATTTGCGGTCATTTAAATGCTTATATCTTTAGATCCAATGGTCGGATTTTCAAAATTTAAAATTCAAATTAAAGCCAGAATGGCAGTCGAGTAAAAAAGTTCATACTAAAAAAAATTAATTAATTTTTGGAGAATAATTTTCATCGAGGCAAACGTAACGAAGAAGAGGAATACACAAGAAAAAAAATAAAAAAAGTTTGCTACTAAGAATATACTGGTTGGAGGGAGATAGTAATTCTAAAGACGGTGGAGTGTGTGCAACAAAACAGCATAACCTTGGCAAATTTTGTTCGTATCGGGAAAAATTTGCTATACATATGTAGGTGTGCACGTTTGTGGTAAATATTTGTCATTCATAATTTGTTAAGGTGCCTTCATATGGTTAGTTTGGTTGGCTGATAACTTTTATTCTAATAGTCTAATATCAGGCTATATATTTTTTACAAAATAATTGCAGAGTAACATAAAAGTATGTTACAAAACAAGTAGATAACCCATATCTATCATCTGTATGATTTTGAGATTTTTTAACGCATCCGTCAAAAAGATAAAAATTAATTTAATTTTTAATTTTTTAATTTAATTTTGGTGGGGGCAATACCCCCATTTATTCGGCTTAATTACAAGCTAATGCTTAATCTAACTTAAGAACTAAGAAACTTATACAGCTACGTTTAGTGGTTAGTGAGGAGGATGATTCAGGAGACGGAGTTTAAGGCAAGGGGTGCTGAAGTTAAAATCGAAATTGCTTGAGTATAAGTTAACACTCCGCAGCATGCGGGAGATTGGTTCATTAGAGCCATAAGACGTGCGGTGGGGTGGTATGTAGAAGAGAAGGGGATTTCGTATGTTACGAGGGTTGGTATTAAAAAAGATAGAGTTGTAAAGAGTAATGCAGTCAACTGAACCTGTAAGTAGTCGATGAATGAAGAGAATTTCATGAATTTTTCTTCGTTCTTCTAATGAATTAAGGTTGATAAGTTTAAGGCGGTTTTGATAGGGAGGAAAGAACAAGGGATTATTCCAGGACAGACCTCGAAGAGCAAAACGAAGGAAACGACGTTGAATGCTCTCGATTCTGGCGATGTGAATTTGTTGGTAAGGGGACCATACTTGACAGGCGTATTCGAGCAGAGGACGGACAAAGGTTATATAGAGGGAGCGGGTCACGTATGGGTTGGAGAATTCTTTGGACCAACGTTTAACGAAGCCAAGTGCTGAATTGGCCTTAAGAATTATGTCGTCATAATGGGAGATGAAATCAAGCTCCTGATCGCATAATATACCAAGGTCACGTATCGATTCGACGATAGATAGGGGCTGATCATGAAGAAGATAAGAACGGGGAGAAGACTTGAAACGTTTACGTGAAAAAGTTATTGAATGGCATTTGGCAATATTTAAATCTAAGCAGTTTTTGAGACACCAAACAGAAAAATTATCGAGATCGAGTTGGATAAGAGCAGAGTCCTGTGTAGAAGAGATGGTCGTGAAGAATTTGGTATCGTCGGCGTAGAGAGAAATGTGAGAATAATTAGTAACCAGTTCTATATCGTTAACTGTAAGAATAAAAAAAAGAGGGCCTAAGTGGCTACCTTGGGGGACTCCTGACGTGGCTAAGAATGGTCAAGAGGATGTAGATCTAAAACGAACACTATAGTAACGGTTTTCCAGATAAGAAGAGATCCATTTCAATAAAATAGGTTCAAAGCCAAAGGTGGATAGTTTGAAAAGTATAAGTCTATGGGAGATTTTATCGAAGGCCTTACTAAAATCGGTGGATATGACATCGACTTCTTTTCCATTCTCTAAAGCTGACAGGATAAAAGACACAAATTCAACAAGATTAGTGGTTGTTGATCGACATTTGACGAAGCCATGTTGTCTAGGGGAAATGATAGACTTACAGCGAAAGCTCAAAATTTCATACAAAATGCTTTCGAACATTTTGGGTATACATGAGAGTTTAGCAATAGGACGATAATTGTTAACATCACCTTTCGGACTGTTTTTGTGTATTGGTATTATAAAAGAAGTTTTCCAAACTTCAGGAAATTCTCCTTGAGTAAGGGATAAACTGAAGATTTTTGAGAGAGGAAGAGAAAGCGATGAGAAACATTTCTTTAAGAGAATAGCTGGGAGGCCGTCTGGACCTGGAGAGAATTCCTCATTGATGAATTCTCTCCAGGTCCAGACGGCCTCCCACCTTTATGATTTAATTTGGTCTCCACAAAAAATGGGTCGATGGTGCAATTAGGTAAATAGTTGAAATAAGTAGAGTCAGGTATAAAAGTGTCATCTGTGAAAGATTGTTTGAAAAACGATGCAAAAAAGTTGGCGATAGTGTGTTGATCATTTGATGTTTCATTATTGAAAGAGAGAGAGGTTGGGTAGCCATCAGATTTTCTTTTGTAATTGACAAATTGAAAAAAGGACTAAGGGTCGTTAATAAGATTGGTTTGAGTCTCAATTATATAACTCTGGTATAAATTTATTTATTTATTTATTTATTTTCATCAATTAGAGTTTACAATAGTACTCAAATAGATAACTTATAACCTAACCTAAAATATAAAACAAATTAAATATAAGTATACAATACAAAGTTCTTGTTCTTAGCTCTCTAGAAGGGGCATATAGATCAATTAAAGAAAGCAGAAAAGGACAGTTTATATGATATGAAAGAATATCTCTAATAAAAGTTATTGCGAACATCTTGCGGCGACTTTCCAATTACTGGATGAATTAGCTGGCGTCTTGTATTATAAGATGGCATTTCAATATTCCATCGCAGCTTGTGAATAACGAATTTTGTAAATTTTTTCTGGACGTTTTCAATTCTAATGGAGTGAAGGTTATAGAACGGATTCCAAACTACACAGCAATATTCGAGAATAGACCTGACATATGCAATATAAAGAGATTTTAAGGTGTAGGGATCTTTCAAACCATAAGAATTTCGAAAAATAAAGCCAAGCATGGAGTTGGCCCTATTAACAATAAATTCAATATGTTTAACAAAATTTAGCTTAGAATCAAATATAACTCCAAGGTCTTTTTTCTAGAATATTATTCTCAATTTTATAATCAAAAGCAATTGCAAATAAGCGACGAGTATAAGAAAAGCATTTACATTTAGAAATATTTAAACTTAATTGCTTAATTTTGCACCAATCAGATAGTTTGTTTGCATCATCTTGGAGTAACAAACAGTCATTAAAAGTTTGTATGCATCTGAAAAATTTTAAGTCGTCTGCAAACATTAAACACACTGAATTTGAAAGTACAGTGGGCAAATCATTTATAAATAAAAGAAACAAAATCGGACCCAGATGACTTCCTTGCGGAACACCAGAGGAAACAAAAATAGGTTTTGAGATATTCAAATCAATGCAAACATATTGGATGCGCTTTTCAAGATATGACTTGAACCATCCAAGTATATTTGAATGGAAACCCAATTTTTCTAATTTTATAACATGATGCACTCTATCGAACGCCTTGGCGAAATCGGTATACACAACATCCACTTGGTAACCCTTTTAAAGTGTATTAAGAATATAATTTGAAAAAATTGTAAGGTTTGTAGATGTTGATCTTCCAGCGACAAAACCGTGTTGGAAAGGAGAAATCGTTTCTTTTAATAAAAAATTAAGTTTATCGCAAACTATTTTTTCGAATAGCTTGGGTATAACAGATAATTTGCAGATAGGTCGGTAGTTAATTATATCTTGTTTGGGACCGCTTTTGTGAATGGGAGAAATGAAGGATGTTGTCCATTCTGGAATAAATTCACCATTCTGTAAGGAGCTATTAAAAATAACACACAGCACTCCAGAGAGCACACTAGCAAATTTTTTTAAAAATATAGGAGGAATTCCATCTGGACCAAGATTTGTATCTTCTTTAAGGCTCAATAAAGCTTTTTCTATCTCCAAATTGGAAATATTTAAGTGACCAATGCTAATAACATTATCCGAGGGTCCAGGTGAAAAGTTATGAATGTTGGAAGTTTTTAAATAATTTGACTCAAAAAATTCCGCAAAGGCATCACAAATGGTAGGTAAACTCGTGTAAGAAGTTCCTAAATATTGCATACTTTTCGGGATACCATTAGAATTTTTTTTATCTTTAATGAAACTCCAAAAATATTTACTATTTTTTTTAAATTGAGATTCAATACAAAAAATATAGTTCTTGCATAAGAATTTGTTTAAAACATTAAAACCCTTTTCAAGTTCTATATACTTCAAACGCAAATAGGCATTAGGATAAGATTTCCGCATCAATTTGTAAGCTTTATTTTTTTTGTTATTTAAATTAATAAGCCTTTTGTTGAACCAAGGTGGCTTAGAAGTATTTTTAATTTTCGATTTAGGAACGTAAAGTTCTATAGCTTCTTTAAGAGAACTAAGAAAAGTGTTGTAAAAATTTGACAATTCACCAGCACTAATAAGGGCCGAAGGCATTGGTAAATTATTAATGTAACTCGTTATGCCAGTGTAATTAGCTTTTAAAAAATTGTATCTAAATAGTGATGAAACTTCAGATTTAAAAAAGTTAATAATCTTAAACTCAAAAGTCAAAGCGATATGATGAATTGAATTAGAAAAAATAGGAAAAAGTGAATTATTTACAGACATATATAGTTCCTTATCAACAAATAATAAATCAAGAATTCGATCTAAAATATTTTTAAACTTGTTCATTTGAATTAAATTAAGCGCAGTCAAGGAATCAACAAAGAGAGAATCACATTCATTTTTTACATTATAAGGTATAAGATAAGATTCATCTTCATCAAAAACCCAATTAATGTTTGGAAGATTAAAGTCTCCAACTACAATTATATGCTGATTATCATTAAAGTTAGAAATATAATAGGTAATATTATTTATATGTTCATTATATAAATCTGTAGAAATTTTAGGAGGAATGTAACTTACAACAGTAAAAATATCTTTATTAAAATTAAAGGATACCTTAATTATAACTTGATCGATGTCTAGTGATGAGTTATAAGAAGATGGTAAAATCATTTGCGTACAGGCATATACCTATAGAGCGCACTGCGAGTAGCACTCCCCCTCCTCTTTCCAAACCAGTAACAAGAGAACACCTGTCTTTGCGAAATACAAAGTATTGTTGAGGATTGAACATCTCGGCATTGTGATGATTATCGGTTAACCATGTTTCGGTAAGAGCAAAAAAATCATATTGTTGAGAAGTAGACGATAATAAAAGTTGATGCATAAAGAGTTATAAAGCTCACTAAATTGGAGGTATATACCATAATAGTTAGAATAATCAGAGGGAGATTGACTGCGAAGAAAGGTTGACCATAATTTGTTTCTTTTGTTTCTCAGAGAACGGAGCCTTCGATTATACCAAGGGGGGGAGGTATTTAAAGTTTTGTGACGAGAGAATGGAACATATAGAGAAATAGAATAATATATTTCTCTGTAAAAAATGTCTAAAGCATCTTTTACTGATTCTGTAGGGGGAGTGCATATTAGAGGGGAGTTGTGGAAAAATGAGAGAAGAAGGGGAAGATGGTAGTTATCAATGGTAGATAAAGAAAGTTGACAAGATGAGACTGACGAATTAATCGAATCTGTTGTGAAAATAAGGTTTAGATGCCTACCCATGTGATTTGGGATGCCGTTAACTTGACAGAGGCTTGAATCTGCTAAGCGATCTAGGAAAAGGCATTCCTTAGCAGAGGTGGGATTGGAAGCAACAAAGAAAGATTCATCGTCTGATGAAATCCATTTGAGGTGAGGAAGGTTGAAATCACCGAAAAGAAGGATTTCGTCATTAGGGTCACATAATTCTAAAATGTGATCAATTGTATTAATGGCAAGTTCATATGATTCAATGGGTTGTGATGGCAGTATGTAACAACAGATAAAGTAAAGCGACTTATGGGGTAATGGTAACTTTATTGAAATATAGTATAGATATGGGGAAGAAGAAATTGCAATAAGGGATGAATCAATTGAGTTTTGGACAGCTAGTAGCACACCACGACACGGAGTATCAGTAGTTCGGTTGAAATCATCGTCGCGATAAACATTAAAAGAAGATGGAAACAATTCTTGGTTTTTTATGCTGGGGGTCAGATTGGTTTCAGTAAGAGCGTAAATTTCAAAAGATAAAGCATGAGTTTGTTGCAGAACCGCCTTGGTTTTTGAACGAAGACCTCTTACATTCTGATAATAGAAGGTAAGAGGGAGATTCTGATGGGAAGGTGTGGGGGAGGATTGGGATTTATTAGGAACGAAAAAACCTATCATGGTCGGCTCTGCTACGTTGTAGGTATGAAATCCGCTTGGAATGAATATACTTTCCGAAAGCATCAAGATCATTCTCTACTTGGAGACATATTAAAAAACTCATGATATTTGATATAGAGATTTTTGAGGCTGTGATCAATACTGCTAACGTCAGTAGGAAGACCTTCCTGTTGAATGGAGACCATTACACCCTTGTTTGTTTTACCTTCGTAACAAACAGAATCTGATTTGTCGTGGAGATAAGCTAGGAAAATTCGAATGTTCTCATAAGTTTTCTTATCTCTTAGCCTTGATAGAGCATAACGACATTCAGTGGAATCAGAATTCAGTGTTAGCTATGTCATTTTTACTGTTGGTGGCAGAAGGGGATCGATAAAGGATTGAGTGGGCACTGATGGAGAAGAAACACAACTTGACGGAGTTGACCTTGAAGAGGATTTGTGGGTAGGGGTTGTAAATGTGTGCGAAGAGTGGCTAGGTGCAGAAATATTAGAAAGAGATGTTGGGGAGGGGTTGAGAATATGGGAGGATTGAAAATTGGGATACTTGGCTCTAGAACTGAGGTCAGGATTTGTAGTTGGGGGTGATTTAGTTGGTGGTGGAAAAATAATAGAATTAAGATTAAAGGAAACTAGTCGACCTTTAGGTTCGGAAAGAGTAGGGATGTTTGGGAGATTTTGTGGAAAAGAGGGGTGGTTAAAACTTGGGAAAAGGTTTGTCTTATAGCTCCAGTTTGTACCGGGTGTGGAAAAACCACGTTTAGAAGGGGGCTTATCAGGAAACAGAGGGGACTTTCGCTTGTGGGGTGGAGGGGACTTCTTAAATTTAGTGAGATTTCTCTTCCATTTGAACAGCGTCATGTTGTCGAGATGAAATGATCCTGAAGATTGGTGAAATATCCAGTCGTACCTTGAAGGAAACTGGATTTTGAAACATCTAGATGAAATCCGACGGCATTCAGTTAGAAGAATGGATTAACTTCGCCAAAAATAGGACTTAACCCAGGATTCATTAGCAAAGTAAGGAGTGTTCTTCAGGCAAAAGTAGGAATCGTTAGGAGATTCAAGCTTTCTTAACCTTTGATTCCAATCGGACAAGCTCCATAGGTGACCGAGTTTAAGAGTTGTTTTTGTAGAGGCACTTATTGGAGGTTCCTGACTAAGTTTGGGGGGTGAAGAAGGCACTGTGACTGTTGGTTGGACATGCGGTACCACATGATTAGAGGGAGAAGAATTTCCAACAGCATTATGGATGAGTCTAGGAGGCACGGTATTCGTTTCCGTGTTAAGGATTTCTTCCAAAACAGACAAATTATTAAACACCGTTACGGATTCAGGTGTGGATTCTAGGTTCATCCAAGATGTCATTAATTTGTAGCCGTAATTCCCGCGAAATCTTATTCAAGTGGCTCATGTAATGCTGAATTTCCATCGTCTGTTGACCATTACTGCTAACGTCATACCCGATGGATACCAGCTCAGCAGAGACTCTGGAAAGCATAGATTTGGCACTTAAGAGTTCATCACAAATCCCGAGGAGCAAGGGTTGGTCCGGTGAAGGAAACGTTGATACAGTCTTAGAGGAGTTACTTTGGAAGTGGACCTCAAAGTCTGTTTGAAGAGATTTAAAATTAGTGGCTACATTAGTATTTAGCACAACGAACGAATCATTAAAAGAGTCTGACAGATTTTTTAGGGAGTTAAGACGTTTATCAATGTCTGAAAGCTCACCATTGTTGGTGAAGTTCTTCAACACTTTTTACAATGACATCAAATTTTTTGGAGACATTTTGAATTTTGTTAAAACAGTCATTGTTGTTGTTAGTAGTTAAGTCACTTAGGCATTTGATGGCGAGCATAATATGTGAGAGGGATATGTCTTTACACTCATCACAGTAAAAGAAAAAGTTTTTTTTGAAATCTTTTAGGTAGGTCTCTTACTTAGGCCGACACATGAAGGGTGAAAAGAATTACCACAAATACCACTGCAACATATCCACTCAACACTGGATTCGTTGTTGACGCAAATTGGGTCTCCGCACTTAGATGACATAATTTTGATTATTGTTTTTTTTTTTTTTACGGACACTTATTTTGAATATTTTAGCGCATAATCCATCATATTTCAAACTGAGCGTATCTCCTGTGCTCAAATGTAGTGGGGACATCGGGTCCCATTTAAAATGCACGGGACCACTAATCATGCTTATGAAAAAGTAGATTTCAGTGTACTAGTAGCTTGTATAGGTCGAAAAAGAACAAACCCCTTAAGTCGGTTCTCTAGATAATATTTGTATTCTATGAGTAATATCATGAAGAGGAGTGACGGTAGCGACATCTTAAGGACATAATATATTCGACCTCTTTGTGTAGTGTTGGTTGGAATCCCGAATATTCACAAAACAAGAAACGTAATAATAAAATAAGAACGAGAACGCTGTATACTAAATTTATGAGAGTGCGAGGAAGTGAAAAAACGCAATAAAAAACCTCAACCTTGACAAATTGGCTTCGCATCGGAAAAAAATTTGCTATAATATGTAGGTATGCACGTTTGTAGTAGGTATTTTTATTCATAATAATTGTAAAGGTCCCCTCGTAGTTGGTTTGGTGGGCTGATAAATTTTGTTCTAATAATCGGATCGTTAAGGTTGAGGCCTTAAAATTTAGATAAAATGTCGGTTACATTTTTTTTACGAAATCATTGCGGACGAACATAAAAGTATATGTGAAAAACTGTAATCAATTTAAAATTTGATTGAAACAGAAATTTAATTAAACAAAATATTTTCATGCACGTGTACTTGACCCTTTTAAGGAATCTTATTATGTAGGTAGAATTTAAATAATAGATTCTTCTCGCTCTTACTACTTATTCCCTACACTTAGCTAAGTCTCAATAGTTTAATTTGTGGCGACCTCAACCAGAGAGAAAGAACTAATAGAGAGAGTCAAATTTCCTCGTCTCCGTTTTGTTTACATTTTTATTAACGTGTTGAATTTCTATCGGTGTGTACATGTTTCCACCTCGGGCAGTGCAAAACAACAAAAAAGGTGGTGAGTATGCACATCTTCTTGCATATGTTATTGTCCCCATATTTTTTTTATATGGAGCACTGATGGAAAAAGCCTTACTATTGTACTGAATTCAGTACAATTTGATTTTCTCAGTACGTAAGTACATCTTTGCCATTTTCAGTACAATTACATATTTAGCTTCCAATTTTTAAGTTCAAGTGACCTCAACTCCAAAAGTTGCGTTACGCCCAGGTACGACAGTTGGGCTCATCATATATTCAATCGCTCCACTTAAACAGAAGTAGTTTTCTAATTTTCTTCATCTACGTTGTTATTTTGCTTCCAACAATGAAATTAATTTTTAAACAATTATGTAGAAATTTGATGGTAAAGGAATCTCTTGATGAAAAGTCATTATTGGCTTTTGCAAAATCAGCTACCAGTTTCACCGAATGTGAAATTGTATACACTTTTAAAAAGTTCAGTGAAAAAGTGAAAACAGGGCTTCAAAAATCATGCTAAAATGTTTTATATAACATTTCTGCTAAGATATGAGAAGAAGATTGGATTTCGATGACGTTTTTTTAAACGCTTTTAAAAATTTCTTACAAAGCGCACTCCATCGTTCAATTTGTTTTAAAGTTTTTTCCTAATGAACACAAAAATATTGAAGCAATAAGTAACGAATATAGAGCTCTATCTGACTGCGAATATATCGCACCCATAGAATGAAATTGACCTAACTAAAAAATTCGGCAACTTTTTTACAAACTAGTTTTAGAGTTCATTTCGCTTTTAAAGGTCATTTGATTGAAAAATCAGAAGTTACAGAAATTTTGAGTTAGGTCACTTTCATTCTGAGGGTGCGATATTAAGAAACTGAGAAATGTATCTGTATCGGAATTTTGGGCAAACATTTGGTTTTTGAAAAATGAAAGCTGATAGAAACCAAAAATCTTTTAAAAAAGGAATGTTGTCACAATTTTGTAATTAATAAAGATCTTATGAATAAAAACGTGACAAACAATCCTCTTCAAAAAGAAGAACTTTTAGAGTAAAAAAAATGTTAATTACCTAACTTACTATTATTTTCTTATCTAAGGCACCATAGTTATACGTAATAATCATTGAAAATTCTATTTTTTATTTTCAGATGTTTAGGAAGCAAAATCAGTGATTATTTTAATGGCAAAATAAACCTGACAGTTTAATAATGATTTAGAATTTTAAAAACCTCAAAACTAAAAATTTGAATATTTAATGATGAGATTCAATGAAACCTACAACTGGCTCCTTACTGTTATTTATTTAGCTATAATAATGAAGTTCCTTTACTATATTATCTTAATATTTATAACAAATGAATTTTTTTTGTTTTTGTTAATAAATCAATTTTATTTTTGACCTAGCTGACCCGCCCCGGCTTCGCACGGGCTTGCAAACCCAATTATCGTACAAAATTTGAAAAAGAAAATATAAATAAATAATATTACAGTGTTCTTTGTTCGGCAGGCAATGACAATCACCCCAATGATTAAATCTGTCAGCTTATTTCATATTCGGAACTCTAGAATCTGTGAATTCAAGCACTACTCGCTATGCATACATTTATTTTAGTTTTATATTCGCACCATATTCGCACCAAAAGTGCTGCGGTTCGAAAACAAAACATTGATTTGGTACGCAAGTGCTTTGAAATAAATGTGAAAGGTCCTCGATTCCCCGGGAGTCAAAAATGTTATTATAATTCTAATAGCTGTTACCCGTCCGCTTCGCTGAGCTTCTTGAGCCCGTTACCTATGTCTGCGTTAAAAAATATTAGCTACATACGTTTTATTATCGCCAATAACACATATGGTTTACCCCGTGAAAATAAAGCCATATGGATTCTAATGAAAACAGTGTTGTATGCCCATCTATTTTTTGATTGGGTTTCATGTAGATACTGTCTTTTTTCTTTACTTTCTATTTCGGACTATCTTACCATTTGCAAAACAGAAAAGCCATCTACCCATAAAACTAAAAACTATTTTCTGGATCCATAAATGAAACCTTTTGTATTACGTGTTAAAAGATAACCCCGACCCAGACCCGAGGATAATAAAACGCGGATAGTATCTTATAGTATAATCAGTTCAGACTTTCGAACATGCGGAATGCCAAAAATCCACACAGGCATACTTCACAATTAGAATTTCAAGTTGAAATTGAAAGATAATGACACAACTTATTGATTTGACCAGTTCTTCTTTAAAATCGGAGTTTATTCTTTTCAATTCATTCCAACCGCGATCCAGCACATAGCAATGGGGTTAGCTATATGTAAGGTATCATCTACTTTCAGCACAGAGTGGTTAAGGGTTCACTAATGAATTTTGCTTTTCACTTCACATATAGTTAAAAATTTTGACAGCAAAACTTAAAAAATTTCTGAGTAATTATATGTCTGAAACTGAAATTGCTCAGATCTAGAATAGCGGGTGTTGCTTTCATGCACAACATATCCCACTGTTTTTTTGTTTTCTTATTTTGAGTATGTACAAACCCGCTCGTATTCGAATGCAACATTGTGTCAAAATTTCAAAGCAATCGGTGAAGAACTTTCGGAGATTAGCGGTAAGGAACAAACGTACATTTACAATTTTATTTATATAGATTTGTGTTTGCTATGTTATATCCATTTAAAAGAGCTCTTTACTATTTGTTCTTTTTCAGTACTATTTTGTTTCAGCGTTCAGTACAATCGAAAAAAGTTGATTTCCATCACTGATATGGAGTTAATAATTATACATAATTATACATTGCGCAAGTCGCAACATCGTAGCTCAGTGATGGAAATAGACTTTTTTCGATTGTACTGAACACTGAAACAAAATAGTACTGAAAAAGAACAAATAGTACTGGGCTCTTTTAAATGGATAAAAACTAACACAAATTCAAAAATAAAATTGATTTATTAACAAGAACAAAATAAATTCATTTGTTATAAATGTTAAGGTAACATAGTAAAGGAACTTCATTATTATAGCTAAATAAATAATGGACGGATCCCGTATCACAGTAAGGAGCCAGTTGTATAGGTTTCATTGAATCTCATTATTGAATATTTAAATTTTTAGTTTTGAAGTTTTAAAAATCCTAAATCATTATTAAACTGTCAAGTGTCAGGTTTATTTTGCCATTAAAATAATCACTGATTTTGCTTCTGAAAATTAAAAATAGAATTTTCAATGATTATAAATTACGTGTAACTGAAGGTAGATAAGAAAATAATAGTAAGCTAGGTAATTAAAATTTTTGTGTACTCTAAAAGTACTTCTTTTTGAAGAGGATTGTTTGTCACGTTTTTATTCACAAACTCTTTATTAATTACAAAACTGTGACAACATTCCTTTTTTAAAAGATTTTTGGTTTCTATCAGCATTCATTTTTCAAAAACCTAATTTTCGCCCAAAATTCCGATACAGATACATTTCTCAGTTTCTTAATATATTCGCAGTCAGCTAGAGCTCTATATTCGTTGCATATAGCTTCAATATTTTTGTTTTCATTAGGAAAAAACTTTAAAAAAAATTGAACGATGGAGTGCGATGTGTGAGAAATTTTGAAGTGCGTTTAAGAAAACGTCATCGAAATCCAATCTTCTTCTAATATCTTAGCAGAAATGTTATGTTAAACATTTTAGCATGATTTTTGAAGCCCTGTATAACTTTTTCACTGAACTTCTTAAAAGTGTATAAGATTTCACATTCGGTGACGCAATATATCTCCATAACTGGAAGGTGATTTTGCAAAAGCCAATAAAGGCTTTTCATCATGAGTATACACTTTCCATAAAATTTCTACATATGTAATTATTTAAAAATTAATTTCAGTTTTGGAAGCAAAATAATAACGTAGATGAAGATAATTAGAAAACTACTTCTGTTTGGAGCGACTGAATATATGATGAGCCCAACTGTCGTACCTGGGCGAAACGCAACTTTTGGAGTATTTAAAAGCAAATGAGCGCCTTCAGCCCAAGTGGGGATGGTTTTGATATTGGGTATGTTCGCATCACACATAGATTTTTTTAATGAAGATAAGAGAAAATTATCAATTTTGTACAAACAATTCAAAATTGTATTGAAAATGACAAAGATGTACTTACGTACTGAGAAAATCAAATTGTACTGAATTCAGTACAATAGTAAGGCTTTTTCCATCAGTGTCGTAGCTTGCAGGCTAAAAGAGAGCCACCGTCGAATTTGACTCTCTCTATTAGTTTCTTCTCTCTGCCTCAACGACGCGTACAGGACATATGTTCGATTAAAAAATATGTGTTCATGATAGTACTATGGATTTTATACACAATGATGAGATTAAAGTTTTCAAAAATATTATGGCTAACTGGTACATTTTATTTAAATTGTAAATAACTAAGGCGTCACAAAACTTTATATTGTTGTCACAAACGAATCACAAACGACTGGCATACATTTAAAAAGTCAATTTTTCAAAATTTGGAATGGCTATCTGGAATAATCTATGTTTTTATCATTTGAAGTATAAGCTGTAGAATTATGAGTTCTCCTCATATATATGTAGGTATATACATGTTGAAATTCATCGCTATGTTCTTTTGATCAGTTTAACCACTTTTATTATTTCATTATTTCTGTGGTAAAACCATTTTGATAGGTCCTTTTCCCCTAAACGTTGGAGATAATTTTAGCAAGAGTATGATAACTATGGTGCCAAGAAATGATAACGGTTTTTTGTAGAACACTTAAATACAAGCATTTTTTACTACGGGAGGGGGGGTCTATCTCCCCCCATTTGGGCGGGAGGGGCAATTTCATGAAAAAGTACTAAAAATGGAAACAAATTATTAAAAAAATAACGGTAATACCTACAATTAAGTATTATACATTTTTTAAAGCCAATACTCTTTTCTATTAGCGAGTTTTTAAATAAAGTGAAATCTATGAATAGTTTTTAAAAAAAAAGAGTTTCAAACTTAAAATTTAGGAAAAAAACATAAAAAAAAATGTTTAAAGTAAAATTTGTCAATACATTGAGATTTTATATAATTTTTTTTTCTTATAATTCGTAGCTCTTATTAATTCTTAATCAAAAACTGAAAACTAGATGATTGTATGTCTTCTATTTTTCGAGAAAATTAAAAATTACCAATTTTTTTATTAAATAAAATTTTTTTTTGCTTGAGTATTTACGTTGTTTTAATTTGATAGTAATGATAGAATATGTGATTAATTCTTATATAAATTGGCTCTATGAGAAGACAACAAAATTTCGGGTTGCCGGTGCACAGTACATTAGCTATAATTTACAAATTTATACAAACATGAAAATGTAATGCATTGTTAAAAGTTCACATTACCGAAATGCTACTGTAATATATGTTTGTTTTTATCATGCATTTATATGTATTGTGCAATTGCTAAAGTAATGTCCAAAGAAGGTATACAATATTCATACATAATACATTATAAAAAAAAACGCAGACTTTCAAATTTTGTCTCGTTTTTTTTTCATGTACATTGCACATGATGTGTTACAATTTAATATAAACGAAGGTCATTCTTTAATCAGCCTTTGTGAAGTAAAGTGTTTTTTTTTTTTTAAATAACAATTGAACTTTTTTACAAAAAACCGTTTTAATTTCTTGGCGCCTAAGTTATCATACTCCCCCCGCATCCAGCTTTACGTAGCATAAATAGTGAGGTATGAATGGTGGGGCATGCAACCCCCCTGCTTGAGCTCACTATAGGATTTGGGGTAGGTGCAAGGTTGGGATTATGCAAAGTTTCTTTTGCAAACAAAAAATTATAAAATTAAAATAGTAGTTTTGGTAATTTTCAATTTTCTCGAAAACTAGAAGACATAAAATCAACTAGTTTTCAGTTTTTGATTAAGAATCAATAAGAACAACGAATTGTAAGAAACAAAAAAAATATAAAATCTCAAAGCATTGCAAAATTTTACTTTAAACATTTTTTTTATGGTTTTTTTTTCCAAATTTTGAGTTTGAAACTCGTTTTTTCAAAAACTATGCATAGATTTCACTCGATTTACAAACTGGTAAAATGTATAATACTTAATTGTAGGTAATACCGTTATTTTTTAATAATTTTTTTTCCATTTTTCCATTGCCCAAATGGGGGGAGATAGACCCCCCTCCTATAGTAAAAAATGCTTGTATTAAAGTGTTCATTTCTTTATCATTTCTTGGCACTACAGTTATCATACTCTCCCCATAATTTTTCTTTCCTTTAATTCATTTGTTCATTTAATCATAAAATAATATATGGATATAATGATGATAATGATGATGATGCAATTTCATTTTTATATGTATTTATGTTGAAAATATTATAAATATGTAATACAAAATTAAAAATTTCCTTATATAGGCAACCGATTAACTATGGATGCGACAATAAAATCAGAAAATACGAGGATAATTGGCCAGGAGGATTCTGGTTTAACGGTTAAAGATGATTCCAAAAATGATAAGAAAAACAAGAGACAGCGCCGGCAGAGAACTCATTTTACTTCACAACAACTTCAGGAGTTAGAACACACGTTTAGTAGAAATCGATATCCAGACATGTCCACAAGAGAAGAAATTGCAATGTGGACAAACCTAACAGAAGCAAGAGTAAGGGTAAGTACTACCAATTGCGAGTGTCGTTTATTGCTGAAGCTAGTATTAGCATTAGCTGTGTTTTTTGTGCCAGTATATTCGTTTTAAATTAAAATCCAATGTTCGCTGCTTAAAGCTAGAACCATTGAATAAATAGAAATAGAAGAAGACACCCGGAAAAACGCCGCTCAAAAAAGAGGATGGCGTTAATGTCGGGTGACGGGTCGCTGAGAAGGTGTTAATGTCGATAGAGTGGTGTATTCCTAGTGCGAAAGCCTGCTGTTAGGGTGCTTTTTATTTTTCAGCCGGGGCCTAACTCGATGGTCTAGCCAGGGTCGTTTTTGAAGAAAAACACAAAACTTCAATTTTAAAAAAGGTCTTAACAACCTTAACAAAATATTTATTTCAAACAAACTCTTAAATTTAAGCAAACACGTAATATAGTGCTCTATTTAATGTATACCTTTATTTAGGGTATCCTTATATAAATCTTAAATTAAGTAAAGGAAAGACAGTCGCTTGTACGTGTAAATCAGCAGGTTTTAATGCCGCTGGTGGCGTAACGATCATCAGGTTTGGTGGCTTTCCAAAACAGCAGGCTTTCGCACTGGTACGTCGGCAGGTTAAGGGCCCTGTTGGCTCGTGGATCTGCAAGTACTACGCCATAGCGGTTATCATAAACATCTGGGTTTCGCACTGATACGTCAGCAGGTTAAGTCCTTTGTTGGCTCTCGGATTTGCAGGTACTACTCCGCTGGTGGCTTTACAGATCAGCAGGTATGTTGCCCCCGATGGCTATCATAAGCCAGGCAAAGGCACTGGTAGATCAAACAGGTACCAAAGCCAATGGTGGCAATTAGGACGTTCTAATTTAATCTTCAAACTAAAGACCCCTTACCATGGGTAAGGGAAGAAGAATGAAATGGCTAAGTGACAAAACGTCTTTACTCGACAGCAATGGAAGCAAAACTGATGTACGTATACAGGGTGTCCCATAAACAATGGTCAAAACTGAAACTAGTGATAGGCCAGATCATGACCACTCAGAATTTAGTAACTTGTCCGTACCGCTTCATTACGGTTTTCGAATAACGGCTGTTTTTTTGAAATTTCGAAAAACCCTTGCTTCGACCCAGTTTTTTGGTCACCCTGTCCATAATTGATTTTTGTTTTTTTTTTTTTAATTTTTATACTCAAATATTGCTAAATATTGAAACCAATTTTGTGCATTAAAATATTTTAAATTTTCTGTACCATTTTGCTAAAAATTTATAAATATCATAATGCTGTTTTGCAAAATTGGTCCACCAGGTCCAATCCAACGTTCAAGGTTCTGTTGATAGCAGGATTCGTCTGTTGATTGCCGGACCTAAAATCTAAAGTGACGTACTTCTTTGGAAGGAACCCCGGTGAGCCAGCTTAACCTCAGCCATAAACAAAACGTTTGGCACCCGAGCAGGGCCTTTGAGGTCCATTCCAAATAAAATTCACCGACTCCAATCTGAACCGGACCTGAAGGTCGATAAGCCGACCTTAACCTGAAGATTGATAAGCCAATCTTTGTTTTTTATTTATTTTAGAACCCTGTTTTATTAAGTTCAAATGGTTATAACTTTTGATTTAAGTCTAATATTGGCAAGTTTTATACCTTCTAAGAAACTTCAAAAATGTGGCCAATTTTAAAAAGTAAAAATTTACAGATTTAACTCGTAGAGTAACTATGGGGACATTGAAAATGACTTGTGTTAGCTCGATAAAATAAAAACAATCTTAACCTTAAGCCAATCTTAACCGAACCGTAGCAAAACCCAACGAGGTGCAAATTAATAATCGCCGAAAACAAAATGTCAGATACCGAAGAAGGTTTCGACATATTCGCCAGTAAAGGAGCAATTTACCTACTCAACAAAAAGGAGCTCATGGAACGCATGGAAAGTTTAGGGATTAACACAGAAGGCACGATGACTGTACTCCGTGTCCATTTTAGTACCTACATAAAGGAAGCACGGACTCATAAATCTACTCAAAACATCTGTGTAGAAATGGAAAAAATCACTACAGAACGAGTTTGCCCATTGGAAAATACAAACTGGCAGACAACAAACCAGGTTTAGTAAACACTACTGAGTGATAAAATGCCTGAGTCACAGCGTTATATAGCAACTACTTCTATCCAGTACCCAGCCTTCCAACCCAAAACAACCTTACATACACGACCAGTCTTCCCTTTGCTTCCACAACGATTCCACACATCGGAACAATAAATCCAGCCACGTGTGAGTTTGAAAGGATCAAGTTTCCCTCACAACAGAAACTCCGAACCAAGGCGTCGGTCAATCTTCACTGAGCCGCGAGGCCGAAGTAATGAACGTTGTGAGGAAATGGGGCGTCAAGTTTTACGGAACTGGTAATTGAATTGAATTCAAGCGCATTGAAGAGCTTACCGATTGTTATAAAATACTTCCCAATGACATGCTTCGTGCCCTTCCCGAAATTTTTAGGGGGACCGCCCTAGAATGGTATCGCATAAAACGGGATGGATTTAAGGTATGGCCAGATTTCTACAAGTCTTTCTTAGATCATTACCTCCCCGTCCGATTCATTAAGAAAATGCAAAGGATTACATACGAGCGATGCAATATTTGATACAGCTACACCCTACATTGGAAATGAACGAACAATATGTTGACCAAATATACGACCGACTTAGGCCAGAGTTTCACCTGTACATCCGACGTAAAGATTTCAAAACCCTAGAGGAATTGACGGGGCTAGCAGAAGAATACGAGTATATTCAGAAAGAAAGCCATTCGCATAGTGCTTCTATGATGAACTTAACACACAGACCCTTGAGTCAAAGGAGGTCATACCACGTGATGTTACGCCTCATAAAAACCCTTTCCTAGCCGAATTATCCGAATGGCATGAACTGCAACATCAAAAAATTCGAAATCAAAAACTGAACCCGCTATATCTCTATTTCTTTCATCCGACAACCCAACAAAGGACAAGTCAGCCACCCAGCTAACACAGCTACAAAGAAAGTTGCCTAATTTAGAATTGTGGACCGACCCACGATGCTTCTTGCCTACTGACCTGTATGGCCAGACCTATACCGCCCTGTTAGATACCGATGCTACAAAGTCATTTGTAAATACTAAAGTACGAAGACTCCTAAGAAGGTTGAAAATCCCTCTTCGCTACCAGTCTCATGCTGTACATTTGGCAAACAGCACCCCGGTAGACAGTAAAGAACATTACGATGTCAATATAGGCGTGGGAAATCAACAGATTCAAGGGGAAGTGATAATGGTTAATGTTGCCGATGGTTCTTAGAGTCCTTAAACTTGGCATTCAGAATAACAGTCTATTAGTTGATTTTGAATTGGTATTGCGATTTTCCGCCACGTTTCAAAATATGTGGGTTTTTCAATTGTCAACTGTGAAGTTATGATTTATGAATATTTACGTATCCATCATTCTATCCCAAAATTTATCAGTCCATGAAATTTTTGTTGAAAAAGCCCGAATCTTCTTGATTGGTATCAAGCATAATTCCATAGAATTCCAGTCTTTGTCGATAATTCTTTGAAACTAAAGTTCGGAGGTGCTGCAGATGAAAAGGATGCAAGTTTTGCCGTTATAAGTATACTCCGAACTGTCAATTTTGGTATTCCATGTTGTCCTTTCGAAACAATGGACCGAAATTCGGACAGTTTTGAAGACGTTGTCGGGCTTGTACAAGTGCAAGAGAGGACCATTTTGAAAAATTTTTGTAAATTAAGTAAGACAAAATTTAAGCTAACCGTAAAAATAAAAATTAATAAAACAGCTATTATTTAAAAAAAGATTTGTTTTTTATTTATTTTAGAACCCTGTTTTATTAAGTTCAAATGGTTATAACTTTTGATTTAAGTCTAATATTGGCAAGTTTTATACCTTCTAAGAAACTTCAAAAATGTGGCCAATTTTAAAAAGTAAAAATTTACAGATTTCACTCGTAGAGTAACTATGGGGACATTGAAAATGACTTGTGTTAGCTCGATAAAATAAAAACATGAATAATCTTGGTGATTTCTAATTTGTATCCTATAGTTGCAACAAAACTTCGGAAGCTGTCTAAGAAACCATTCTTCAGTCTGAAATTACAATATGTAGATACATATTTTTAATCTCAAATCCCAGTTAGGGGTTAAATTAATGTTGTTCAGTTCAGTTTATTTAATCACGGCGTTGATGTTGAAGAAAATCAAATATTTGCTCAAATTGATTTACAAGTCTCTCAACTTATTGAACTATTTACATATAGGCAAGTTATTTGAATTACTGTCAAATTGAACCCTTTTTAACGCGAGACCAAATTTATAAATAATTTGATGTGTAGCTCAAAATCAATGCAAACCTGATTTTTTTTAGGTATTCTATAATATTTTGCATTTTGAACTCATCTTTTAGTAAATTTAATAAACTCGAGTTGTGTAATTTCTTAAGACAATATTAATGGTTTTGACAGTTAAGCAGTATTCTTTTATCTGAGTATATGAAAAGCAAAACACCAATTAAGTTGACAGCTGAGTTGACAACAAAATTGAATCTTTTTTTTTCATTTGAGGACCTTAAGGTAGAACTGTAATAGTCGGAAGATGATGGAAGAAAATTCTCTCAGTTCACTTACGCATGGAGCGGTCGGTGAGCGCTCTTCACTTCCGAAAGCAAAAGTAAAAAATTGGTCAAAACGAAGCAAAACTGAATTATGGGCACGTCATATGAATTCTTTGTATTCGTTTCGTTTCGAACGAGCACTTAGGTCGGCATCCGACTATTATAGTTCTACCTTTAACCTTGAACATCAACATTAGAACTAAATCTTTATAAGTTTATTAAAGAAGTTCAATTATATTGCAGTACCTATGAATATTCTAAGTTCAATAATCGCATTGGCTTAGACGTAGGTAAAGTTTTGTAATATAAATTTATAGCCTGAGATTTTACTTGAACTCTAAGACCTTAACCTCAAAGATCCGATAATTAGAACAGAAGATAAAAGTCTACCAAATAAACCGTTTTCGATATTTATATTTAAGTTGCTTAATTAAGTTAATCCTACCTCTAGACTGATTAACGTTAACTTAAATACCTTAACCTTCAACAACTGGCCCTTAGAACTAATGTAAGTTTATTAAAGAGAAACGCAAGTAGGTACCTTTGCATATTTCAAGCTCAAATATAACATTGGTTTGGACGTAGGTCAAGTTTAAAAATCGCATTGGCTTAGACGTAAGTCAAGTTCAAAAATCGCATTGGTTTAGATGTTGGTCAAGCTTGTAAATCGCATTGGTTTAGACGTAGTTCAAGTTCAAAAGTCACATTGGCTTAGACGTAGGTCAAGTTCAAAAATCGCATTGGTTAAGACTTTGGTGAAGTTCAAAAATCGCATTGGTGTAGACGTAGGTCAAGTTCAAAAATCGCATTGGTTAAAACGTTGGTCAAGTTCAAAAATTGCATTGGTGTAGACGTAGGTCAAGTTCAAAATCTCATTGGCTTAGACGTAGGTCAAGTTCCAAAATCGCATTGGCTTAGACGTTGATCAAGCTCAAAAATCGAATTGGTTTAGACGTATAGTTCAAGTTAAAAAATCACATTGGCTTAGACGTAGGTCAAGTTCAAAAGTCGCATTGGTTTAGACGTTGGTCAAGTTCAAAAATCGCATTGGTTAAGATATTGTTTTGTCACATAAATTTGTAGCCTGAGATTTTACCTTAAGGGTATGTGTCCCTTGAAAAAATAGGTTGGGGTTTTGCGCTAAACTGTATAACTTTCAGAGTTTTCCATATTTTTTAATGAAACAAATGGTTATCGATAGAAAATATGTAAGGTGAATTATTTTTGTAGATTAAAAAAAAAATAAAAAATTATTTGTGACTCAAAATCACCAGGCAAGTGAAAAAATCATAAAATTTAGTACGATGCTTACGCATATGAATGGGAAATTCGTTAAATATTGTTTTTTTTATTTTTTTTATATTTTTTTTCTAGAGACAATAGATTTCAATACTGAACACCGTTTTTCGTTTTTTTTAAATTAATTTATTTGTTCCCAAAAAAAATGGACAAAACTATGAAATATTGACGAAATTTACAAAGTGGTACAAATCAACTACTTGATAAAACTTCTAAAGTATGAAAGGCAACGAGGTCAAATGAACTTTTTTACAAAGCCAATAGAAATGTGAGGTTACTTTTCTTTTTTTTTATTTTTTTTTAAAGCTTTCACAGTAACTTTTTAGAGACAAAAACACAAAAGATATTTATTTTTTTATAATATTTTGTGCGTTTCTTTGGGAAATTGATACTTATATTTTTTAATTTTCGTCAATATTTTTCTCTTTTCTTTTCAGTTCTCTTTTTCTTTAAAAAAGAAGTCATGAGCTCTAATGTTTGTTTTGTTGTTTCTTGACTCCTCATATTATTTTTTCTTCTATGGAAAGTATACACACACATTCTTCTGTAGATCGTGATGGATAGCGATCTTTCTTTATATAAAAGAAAAAGACAGAAGTCGTTCAAATATATAGGTCATTTGGCAATATGTACATACCTATGCTATTCTTTTTTTTCAGCGGGTAGGTAGATTTGGTGGAAATTCGCGTGGGATCGTTGCAGGAGATTTGGTTGAATTTTGTGTATCTTATATGTATGGTATGTACCTATGTATATTTTGTATGGTTTAAATATCTGTTGGAAGTTTTTCTGTTTCTTTTGCGAAAATAAGTCCATCATATTGCGTGTGTAAATAATATATACGAGATTTTTTGGTCATTGAGCGTTGGATTTTTTTTTTCTGATAAGAAATGGTGCAAGGTCGTCATTTAAATATTTACTATCGTGCTGAAGGGTAGTTTTGTTTCAATTTTGCGCACCTAGGTAATGGATGTATTTAAAAAATACATTAGATACATGTTATGCAAGTAGATACTGCACCAAGCAAGGAATGTGTCAAGTGGCGCCATAATATACACCTAATATGGGTAGTTTAGGTACATTAGTAAATAGGAGAAAATCGATCACTTTTGCTTTCGGTGGTGACATGACATTATTAGAAGAAGGGTTAGTAGAGTTGGAGCTAAGTCAAAGTGTGTTGAAAGAATATGGTAAATACGCAATCATGTGTTTTTATTTTACATAGGACGAGTTTTTTGGGTGGGATAAAATGACCATTAAATTTCCGTTAAAAAAAGAGAATGTCTATTTGTTTTCGTTTCAGTTTGAGTTTCTGTAGGTAGGTAGCTAACCTAATTTTAATTCGTTTTGTTTTGAATCCTGTTTTGTACGCTACGCAGCTAAATTTGTCACGCGATCTTTATAACGTTTTGCATAAACTGTAGATTTAAATTTTATTTCGTAACTTTCGATCAACATAAAAAGGAACTGAATTCTGACTCTGAGCTTCTTTTTTTATTGAAAAGACAATCGGATGGAAAGTACTCCCCAAATTTATATTATGTACCTATACATATCAAACAGAAAATAAATTTTATAAAATAATTTAATATCATTTCTTATTTTGTCTACTTATTTATACTAGGGCACGAGTACGATAACTATGGCGCCAAGAATTGATAAAGGTTTTTTGTAGAGGGGTCAAAAACAAGCATTTTTTATTATTTCACGGAAATCCAGCCAGAAATCTGTTCTATAATCCTAAATTTAAACTAAATTATTTATGTCAACAGTTTTAGAAAAAATTCGCATGCAAACTCAAAATTTTGATAAAAAAAAAGTTTAGACCAATTTTTTTCAAAATTGTGAAATGAAGTGCTAAATTGGCTTTTTGTGGTTAATGTTAATATACATTCTAAATCGAACGCAAAACACAAAATGGTTTTATGTCTTCTAGTTTTTGAGAAAATTGAAAATTACTGAAACTACTTTTTTATGAGATTTTTGTTTTTTTGCTTGCTTACATAAATTCATCAGTGCTAGCGCCCAGCATTACGGCGCATAAACAGTGAGGTATGTATGAGGGGGCATGCTGCCCCCCTGCAACCCCCTTCTTGGGCACACTACAGGATTTGGTTTAGATGCGAGGTTATCTGCAAATACTGAACTGTTCATTATTATAATGAACGGATGGTCACAGTAGGTATATGCAAAGTTCCTTTTGCATTTAAAGTGTCTAGATTTAGAGAAAATTTGAATTTATCCTACATATCCAAAGTCAAGAGCTGTTTTCTAAATATACATATACGTATACGTTGTTCAAAGTTCCACATTTAACATTTTCATATATGAAAACGTAATGCATTATAAAAAATTCACATAACCAAGGTACTACTGTACGACTGCAGCAAATCTATATAATTTCTTATTATATTTCGTTTGTGACATATCTATGTAATGCAACTGTAACGCTAAATTAATTGCTGTACTTTACTTACAAAGATGAACCATCAACATTAATCCACCGTAAATACCAAAAAAACAAAAATCTTATAAAAAGTAATTTTAGTAATTTTCAATTTGCTCAATAACTAGAAGACGTAAAACCATTCGGTTTTCTGTGTTCGATTCAGAATTTATATAAGCATTGACCTCTAAAAGCCAATTGAGCACTTCATTTCACAATTAAAAAAAATTGGTTTAAACTTTTTTTTTCGTTTTTTTATAAAAATTTGAGTTTGCAGGCGAATTTTTCAAAAACTATTGATAAAAATATTTAAATTTTTTTAGGGTTATAGAACAGATTTCTGGCTTTCAAAATCAGTATTGTAGGTTTTGCCGTTGTTTTTTTAATAATTTTAAATTTAAATTTAAGTCATACGTAGCATACTGATAAAAACATTAAATATTTAATTAACAAGTTTTGAAGAGCAAAGATAAAGTTTTTTTTAAATATTTTGAAACTGCGAAGAGCACTTGAATGCTTTTTCGTATTGCCTTATGCGAAAGACACACACAAGACGATGATTTGACTTCATTCATTAAGGTAGGTGCTAATTAAACTAATATTTTGCTGAATTGTTTATTATAAAAAGTTTCTGGTGTCTATTTCCAGTTACGTATCTTGAAATTTGAATTTTTATTTAAAATTCGACTCAAATATTAATTTGTTGCTGTTCTTTGCAACCTTGTAGATATCTCAAAAATTAATTAACTATAGCTGTAACATAATCTTTTGTAAAGTTTCCGAATAATATTTCTTTTATTTGTTTTGAAAAATTACATCCTCGTTTTTTTGCGATTAAAGTTGGGAACCCTATTGGCCAACATCTTCCCACGGGCTCTGCTAGCTATAGGTACTGACGGATCAGATTTTTATAGGTAGTTTCATATCTACCATAAATCTATGGGATATATAGGCAGCACACCCAACTATCCATTGCTAAACATTTAATCAAAACACTCGCCAATCAAGCAGAAAATACCTATGAACTCTACGTACCTATTTGCAACTTTGATAATTTTTTAATTCTTTTACAATAAAATATCCACGTAAAATGCGTATCAAGAACAAAATATAAAAATAATTACGTAGCATTCTGCCTCCATTTGATAATAAAACATAAATAAATCCTTCAACTGGCTCAAGTGTTTGGTAAATATAGGTATGTATGTAGTATGTACCTAGTTAGTTTGGTACCTATTTTTTGATGCGTCACTTTAAAATGCGATCACTCCAGAAATCGCATTTGCATTCAAAAAGTTTGTTCCTACCTCTCATGAATGTATGTAGGTTGCCCTAGGTAAAGAATATACACTTTTTTTAAAATCATACTATATATCTAAGTAGGTATTCCTCCTAAGTTTATTCTTTTATATTTTGTAAACAAAAAAATTACACCACCACCGCCGCCACCGCGCACCTCGCTGCGCTGCCTTTACCACCATCCAACGATCCAACAATTCCATCATTATTTTTTTTCTTCAAAATATAAAATAACGGGTAATCTGCCACTGGTCGGTGGTGGTTGGCAATGAACAAATGAGGTAATTTCGAATAAATTTAATCGATTTTTTGATTGAATGAAAATTGTGATGGTTCTATAGTATGTAGTTTAAGAAATGAGATATCAAATTAATTGTTATCATATTGCCATGCGGACTAAAGAAAAATTAAACTCATGCGTGCATGTACTGATGAGTAATAAGCTTATATGTAAAACTACTTTTATAATCCCGTTAGTGGTAAAAAAAAATTAAATAAAATTAAAATAAAATTTTAATCAATGGATTCTATTAGCTGTGAAAATTTCAACCTTCTATGACAATTAATTAAAACGATATTGTCAGATAATCGTAAAAAAGGGTTTTTTTAATTTTTTAAAATTTTTTACACTTGAATAACTTTTTTGAGTGATATTTGAGAAATCCAATTTTCACCAAATTCATGTAAATCCATAATCTCTATAAGATCGTAAAATTTCATATTACTATCTACCCGCATTAAAAAGATAAAAAATAAAAAGTGTGAAAAAAACGTAAAAAAAATTAGTGTTTTTGAAAAATTGCGTGCGTCAAAAATACGACTTGAATAAAAATTTTGTATTACACGCCTAATTTTTTGTTTCATCTCCTTTTCAAAATAGTGAGTCTAATAAAAATCAGTGAACCCCCTGATTTAATATAATTTATTTGTGAAACATCGATTTTTGACGTTTTGCGTTTTAAACGTTGGTAAGTGTTAAAATAATTTTTTGTAATTTTTTTAACTCCCATGACACACCTTATAATTAAAAAAAATCTATGAATTGCATAAAAAATTATAATTTTATCTCAACCCATTTAGAATATAGAAATCCGACTTTACCCTATTTAAACCTAAGTTTACCCTATTAAATTTAATAATAATGTAGGTACCACCGCGAAAGGCTTATATACATTATACATACCTACTTGAAATTAAACCAAACACAACTTCTCCAACGACACATTCACATCATGTCTATCCAGCGGAAAAGAAATCGTATGTTCCACGCTTTTTTTATTTCTCAATGAGATCGCAAAAAAAATGAAAACATGCACCTGACATAAGTCAACAAAAAAACAAAGAACAAAGAAATGTGACAGCGCATGTGCTATACACTTGACCATGATGAATGACCTCCCACCCTCGCTTTAAAATTTTTCTGAGCAACCCTGACACACGAACCTACAAAAAAATATTCATCCAAATCACAACTGCGAGATGAGAAAACAAAGGAGAAAATAAACTATATCAGCACAAACTATATCAACACAAACAGAACAGAAAAAAATATAAGCGAGCGCATGTGCCATATACTTTTTTTCCACTCCCATCATCTATCTAACAATATATCTATCCAAACACCGAACTGTCAACTGAAGAAAAAACCAATGCATTCCAACAGGTTTTTTTTTTTTATATGTATGTATAAATATCTTCTGTTTCTGCTGCAAAATGGGAAAAGAAGAAAAAACTACATAGTTATACCATTTGGATATACATACCTAGTATATTATATGACAAAGTTTTTTTGTTAAAAAACGCAAAGAAGGCCTCTTTTAGAAAATTTATATAAAAAAAACTAATAAATGTTATGACTTTTTTTTAATTGAGTCTAGTAGAAAATATATCAAAAAAAATAATAAAAATAACTTAAACTTGTGAAGGTTCTGCTTCCTTCACAATAACATTGCACATCTGGAAATATTAAATTGCTAAATTATTTTTTTTTGTAAAGCCTATTCATTATATAATTTAATAGACCAATTATGATAATGAACATCAGAAATATTAAAATTAAAACTGAAAAGCCCCATGACTTTGAAGTTAAAAAATGGTAATATTGAAATTTTTCTATTAAAACACTATGTTAAACAAACTATAAATTATTTCAAATGGTATCACTGTATGCATGGAGTCATATTCTATTATCTTTCTTTTATTTCATTGAAAAAAAGTAAAAAATAAAAAAGTTATACTTAAAAACGTTCATTCAAAGTGATATAATTTCAACCATTTCACAAGAGTTTTTTTTTCAAGTATTAATTTTTATTTTTTTTTTAAAGGTCTATTCATTATAACATGTTTTATGTTCTCATAAAACCAAATAAAATAAATAAAAAGTTAATCACTATAGCCGCCCCACATTTTTGAAAATTGAGTTCGAGTTTTTTTTAAATAAATCACTCCTTTTCCTCATAAAAGTATTGAATATAATATTTATATAATTTTAATGATGCGTATATTAATTACCTACATAAAAAACCAAATTTCAACAAATTACCTTCACAAATAAGAAAATTATGTAACAATTAGTCAGCGCACTACCATTAAAATGCGAGGCAAACTCACCCTTAATGCAGACCAATACTGCGAGGAGTTATATGAAAGTACTACCAAAAGAGCATAGAATGGTAGATACATAGTAAGGCGCTGTTCCTGATTTGAATTTTTGTAACTAAATCGATCTTAAATAAGAATAACCATGTGCATCAGCTTCATAATTCAATAGCTACTAAATGCTCAGCTGTTTGTGGTTGGGAACAAGTTTATAAAGAATAAAAATAAATGAAATTAAAAAATACCTACCATTTGCATTGAATTTTTGGGCTATTTTCTGCCATGTTTGGTATTTTGCACGCAGTAATCTGCCCTCCTGTAATTATCCAAATTTTCATTAATCTGGATCTCATCGCAGAATTCAATATTAAATTCATAGTCATCCCTCATGCTCATTTTCTTTTGGTTTGATTTAGTTTGAGATATGATTATGAATGAGTTGGCGTGACGTTTACGTAGGCCACTAGAGTTTTCAATATGGCGTGGCACACCATACCATCGCCTCTTCATATGTGTGTGTACTCTCCCATAAGAGAACATGCAAATTACACAAAGTGACATATGTTGCACCACGCTAGAACCACACCAAAACCATAAGCCAGTTCTATGTGAATTGGACCTAAAGCTGGCCTTACTTCAAAGAGATCTTACTACTCTGATAATTCGCTGGCGTTTTTTCAAATACGTTTTTAATGGTGACATTGAGAAAATGTATCGCCAAATTTAAGTGGATCAACAAGATACATCTTTTCAGTGTATTCTATATCGTAGCTCTCCGCGCTCAGAAATAGAAGATTATGAACTACTTACCGTTACTCAACTGTGCCCTTTATCTGGGACTCAGAACACTACTAAAACTTGCAGATGATGTCGATCAAAATTATAAGATCAGATTTCTATCTAGATGATATCTTATCCGGTGCTCATGATCTTGACACCACCTTAAAATCTCAAAATGAGTTAATCGCACCTTTCAATTCCGCAGGTTTTGCAATTCGTAAATGGACTTCAAACCCGTCTTCTTTTCTTTTGAATCCCCTGCCACCTGACCAAGTTCTATGTGAACACTTTTTAAAATTAGATCATGGCAGCTCAGTCAAAACTCTGGGCGTTCGATGGAATGGCAAAGAACATTATTTTTATTTCATAACTCAACCTTATACAATTTCTATCTCTTTCTCTAAGCGAGAGGTATTCGCATAAATATGTCGCTTTTTTGATCCCGCTGGATGGCTTGGTCCAGTGATTATAATTGCAAAAATTTTAATGCAGCAAATCTGGTCTGAGGGCATATCTTGGGATGAGCATCTTTCACCGGCATCAGCCGAAAGATGGAATAAATTTATAATCAGTCTACCTGAAAAACAAAGATTTAGAATACCACGTTGGACTGGTTATAGCCCTTCATCAACCGTTCAGTTTCATGGTTTATGTGACTCCTCAGAACAAGCGTTTTCTGCAACCCTTTAAGTTCGAGTTCTAAATAACGATCATGATATTGATTCCTATCTCATCTTCCCGAAACTCAGAGTTGCGCTTATCAAGCATATATCGCTTCCACGTTTGGAGCTGTGTGGGGCAGTTCTGCTCTCAAAGTTTATTAAATGCTATGTTTCAAACCTTCCAGTCAACTCATTCGAGACATTTGTGTGGACGGACTCCTCCACTGTCGTAGCTTGGCTCAACAGGCCAGCTCGTACCTGGAAAACATTTATTGCCAACAGGACAGCCTTGATACATGAATATATAGGAGAGACAAAGTGGAGACACGTTAAGTCAGCAGAAAATCCTGCTGATACACGTGGAATTCCACCTCAAGATCTTCAAAATAACTCTCTTTGGTGGAAAGGACCTAAATGGCTACGACAGCCAGAATGTCAATGGGCACAAAGTCATCCAAATTTCGTTCAGAAAGAAAATTTAGAATTCAAACCAATAAAAGCTTTATGCATATGCACTCAACCATTGGAAGACATTCTTGATAGGTTTTCGTCTCTTCCGTGAGCTTTGAGAGTGCTTTCATATGTTTATCGATTCTTCAATCACTCATTTATCAATAAGGACAAAACTGCTCGGCCTCAAACCTTGACTGTTCAGTTGGCGCAGAAAAAATACTACCCTACTGAGTACCGACTTTTGTCCGATAGAAAACCAATACATAAAAAAAGTATTTAGTTTCAATCAATCCAACTCTGGATTCTCATAAAATCCTTAGAGTTAATAGAAGATTAAGCAATGCTCTTATTCCTTACAACGAACGTTATCCAATTATTATCTCTCATAATTCCCGTTATGCATGCCTTCTTATCGATTTTCTTCATGAGCTTTCTGTGCACGGAAGTAATGCACTAATTCTGAGGCTAGTGAGACAAGAAGTTTGGATTCCGAAGCTCAAAATCTTCATTAAGTCTCGAATTCATCTTTGCAAAACCTGTGTTATACACAAAAAACAAATGCAAAAACAGTTAATGGCTGCGCTTCCTAGTGAACGTTGTACCTACCTTTTCTCCACCATTCACTTACACAAGTATTGATTTCGCTAGTCCATTTGACATCAAAAGCTTTAGCGGACGAAATTGCCGCATTTCTTAGTGGTACACTTGTGTCTTTGTGTGTTTTTTGACAAAGGCTGTTCATTTAGAAGCAGCAAGTGACCTTTCGTCCAAAGTTTTTTTGGCAGCCTTTTCAAGATTTGTTGCGAGAAGAGGGTTTCCAAAAGAAGTTTTTTCCGACCACGGCACAAATTTTGTAGGTGCTAATAACATTCTCAAAAGTAATTTTCAAGCACTACTTGATTCAGTTTCTAAAAAAATATCAGATAACTATAATATCAAGGGACTTACATGGAACTTTATTCCACCTGTATCTCCTCATATGGGCGGCTTGAGGGAAGCCGGTGTGAAGATATCAGACAGTCCAAATGACTTATTAGCTCTTACTCCTGGTAATTTTTTGCGTGGTGGTCCTCTGCTTACTGCTCCCGAACCAGAAGTAGTTGGTAATTCTCTTTCGATTATTAACCGATGGGAGAAACTTAAATGCTTACAACAAGAATTTTCCCGTCGGTGGAAAGAAGAATACCTCAAAGAGTTACATAAACTTTATAAGTGGCAGGTTCCTCAACCTAACGTACAAATAAATGATTTAGTTGTCATCAAAAAGGAGAATCTTCCTTCTACCGAATGGCGTTTAGGACGTGTGATCAATATACCCATGCGGGGACGCATGGAAAAGTTAGAGTTGTCACGATAAGGACTAAATTTGGTGAAATTTTAAGACCAATAGTAAAAGTTTGTGTTCTTCCAACGCAACCAAAGTGAAACCAACTTTGAGTAAAAAGTAAGAAAAATTGTTAAAAAAATGTTCAAAGTGATTTATAAAAAAATTGTTTTATAGATTAAATAAACCAAAAACCCTTGAAAAAGTTGGAAAAAAGCCAACTAATCGTCGGAAAAGAATGGAATAGTTTGTTTTATTTGCATTCGGAAACCATAGATCTGTAAGCCTGTCAGTCAACTTTATTATTAACTTTGAGGATGCTTTATCTAAAAACCTCAAAATGCATATTTTTTAGATGGAGTATCTATAAACTCACTTGAATAGTTGAATAACCAAATTATTGTATTGAATCCCTTGGTATATTGATCCTTTGGTATATTAATCATTTTGAATTTTTTAGATCTAGTATCTTTTTACACTCAACATGATTTATTTAATCGAACTAAAAAATATTTTAGATGGAGTATCTATAAACTCGCGAAATATAATATTAGACATCGAAACGAATTCTTATAGATACCTACCTAAATACCTTTCTAAACATTGAAAAAAAATATATTAGTAGTTTAGTATCTAAGACACATATTAATTATACATATTTGCATTTATATTTTACTTATTATACATATTTATATTAGATATCTTAACTTTATGCTTTCAATTATTCTTATTTCATTGATGTTTGCATGTAATTAAAATTAAAAATAACATAAAATTAAATGAACTAAAACAAAAAATAGCTAGGGTTAGAATTGTAAACGTTAAGGTGTAGCTAGGGCATTTATTTAGCCGCATCACGGCAAGGCGGCCTGTAATGTTTAATACAAATCTAAATGTTTAAGAAAATTATATCATTTGTAAATTTATCAGTAGAGGGCGATTAAGTCACTTTTAATTTCCACCATTTTTGCATAATTTTAATCTGTTTTTCATTTTATGTAAAGTTCGGGTTTTTTTTTCTCTTTTATCTTGATCGCCAACTTGGTAAGCCGTATATAATTATTATAATAGGTGTGTTTTGTTGACCTTCTTAATGTTCACATTAGGAAGTGCTCAAAAAAACTCTTTAGCTTTCCAGTTTCATTAAGACATTTTGCATCGGAATGTTGGCACTATTTGCTCAGGTCATCTGTCATTTGCCGCGGTATTAAATAGTGTTTCGAGATTTTAAAACGATAAAATAGTGAACAAAGCTTATTAAACTAAATAAAAAAACTGAAATAAAAGTAAAAATAGTGAATACTTGTAATACTTTATTTTGAAAAATATTAAACAACATGGGGTGCTGCGTTAAATCGTGTTTAAATAATACACGATTTAACTGCATATATACACATAATAAGGAGTTAACAATTTTTTTTTCATTTTGAGACCTTATTGTGTCTCATATTCTACATAAAGTAATAATTTTAGTTAAATCGAGTTTAAGCGGGCTGTAGGTCAATAAAAGATGTTTATTCTTGCAACGTTTCGAACGTGTTTACGTTCTTCATCAGGCCTTTTATTTATTCAAATATAAAAATAAACAAAAATACATTTATATTAATTCACCAGAAAAGTGAAAGTCAACAAAATTAACTTACAAAAAAACTTAGGTATTTCTCTTTTTATAAATACTGCAGGTATCACAAAACCACATAAAAAATTTTTTAACAAAACAGAAAAACAACAAAATTCACAAATGAGTAAAGTTGAATTTACATGTATAATTATTAATAAATTTACTTTTTTCAAACACAAATGAAAAGAGAATATTAAAAAAAGAAGAACGAAGATGAAGAGCTGCGTCATCAACACCCACATTCTTGCACACAATTATGTTTACTTTCGTCAACCAAAATTAGCCGTGTTTTTTTGCAAGCCCGGGGGGAATTGGATGAAAAAAACGATGTCGGTGCTAAACAATTAACATGTTAAATGCAACAACAACTAATCCCGGAGAATTCTCGGGGTTTAACTTAAGCGCACCGAAAAACTGTGTTACCGGCATGAATTGCTTACATGTTATCGATAGTTTGTAGGAAAACTCCATGTTTTTTACTGTCATGGCGTCGCTAATCCCCGCTGTCGTTTTTTTCAACCAATTCCCCCCGGGCTTGCAAAAAAACACGCCTATCGTTAGGCCTCTTGATCTGCTGACTATATGCGCTGCTTAAATTGTCTCTTGTAGACAATGCAGTGCAAGCGCTGTTTTCTGCAGGCTCCCGCTGTGGATGTCTGACTTGTGGCCAGAGAGACGCTTTTTTAATTTTTGTTTTGATGTGCCAATATACACCGATGTACATGCACTCTCATTTCCACCAAGACAATTTATTTGATAAATAACATTTGACCTATCCATGTTGTCTATTTTTCCTTTTGTATTGGTAAATAAAAGAGTACGAAGAGGATTCACAGGTTTGAAAGCTATTTTAATTTTTTCTTTATCTCTTAAAGGTGCAGATAACAAACGGTTGGAAAGAAGGGGGATGAACAAAGAACTTTTATAGATTGCCGGTTGTTGCACAGTTGCTGGCGGTTTTTTCTCTTTACCATGATTCAATATCAACTTATTTACAAGGGGGAGTGGGAAAGAGTTGGAACATAGGGTGTCTCGGATAATGTTATAATTTTCATTATGGAAAATAATATTACTCGTATCAAGTACACGATTAATAAAATTTTGTGCTGTGTTATAAATAACTCCTTTCGGCTGTTTGGACATGAAGTTGATGAGTCTACCCGATGACGTGGGTTTCTTATACCAATCGAAAATAATTTGGTAGTGTTTTCTAATTACTTTCACATCCAAATAGGGAAGTTCTCCTAGTTTTTCCAGTTCCACCGTGAACTTCAGTTTATTGTTAAATGAATTTAGGGCATTTAAAGTTTCATCAACTTTGGAAGATTTAACCACCGCAAACAGGTCATCTACGTATTTGGTAACAATTTTCGGTTTGACACTTAGCTTACATAAAACCTCATCCAATAGTGCTTCCATTACTATATCAGCAAGAATTGGTGATGCTGGGCTACCCATTGGAACACCTTGTTTCTGTTGATAAATTGAACCGTTAAACTGCAAATAATTGTTTTCTATGATGCAAAAACGTAGCATCTCAATAAACATTGACTTTTTTACAGTAGTATGTTCCTGTACGAGACTCCAATTCCTCTCAACTATTGTCAACACTAAGTGAATGGGTGTACTGGTAAACAATGAAACAACGTAAAATGAGACCAGAATATCATCTTCATCTAAGCACAGTGGAGATACAGCTTTTATAAATTCACCAGCGTTCTTGACGTTATAAGATGATCCCTCTGTGATTTTCTGAAGTAATTTTACCATAAATTTTGACAGTTCGTAACAAGGTACACTTTGGGATGAACAAATTGGTCTCAGCGGCATATTGTCTTTATGGATTTTAGGTAAGCCATAGATCATGGGACTATGTGCAGTGTAGGTAGTCATGCGATTTTTCTCGAACTGTGATATGATGTCTTTCTGAAAAAGTTTTTTAATGAAATCATTATTCTTCGTTTGCAATGCAGTCGTTGGATCTCTTCTTAAAACGCGGTATACACTTCTGTCATCCATTAGTTCTTTCATTTTGTTTGAGTAATCCAGCTTGTACATGGCAACTGTGACGTTTCCTTTATCCCCCGGTACAATATAAATGTCTTTATGTTGTCGTAAAAATTTCTTCGTATCTCCGTATACCTTGTGAACAAACTCATCGAAACATGGTGTAGAAGCTGTTCTCATATAGTTCTGCAACACATTCGTGAAATTTGAACGAGCAGTTTCTTGTTCACCCTGTTCCATTGTTTTTATCATCTCTTCCCCATCGGCAATGATCTTAAAGAGTGGAAGTTCTCCTTTCTTCACCGGCAATGCAAATTTTGGACCCAATGAAAGCAACCACTTTACGTCCGATGGAAATTCAACCTTTGTTTTATTGACAAACCATTTCTCTTGAAAGCGTATGCCCATGCTCTGTTTAAAGTCATTTTTTAACCGTTCTAGTTTCCTTTTTTGTGTATTTTTGGATTCAGCATTGATTCTCTCTTTTTTGTTCTCTTGGCTCTCAAAGAACTCTATCTGATCAGTTTCTGTCAATGTGTTAACGATATATGCTTCTAGTTGGATAAGAGACTTTTTCTGCTTTGTGGTTTGTAGTTGTTTGAGCGAGATAGATATGTTGAGTAATTTTCTATGAAAGCGTTCTATAGACGAAGTGAGCTTTTTTTCCAACCTCTTCTGCCCATGTCCCTTCTCACGTGTGAAATCCAAGTTATTCCAAACATTAACTGTTGCATTATGAAGAAAATTTGGAAACAATCCAAATTCTCTACATTTGTGTAGGAATATCAATGTGTTTCTTTGTTTGATGTGGGAAATTGTGATTCTGCTATATTCCTTAAGCTTACTGCAAGTCTTTGTGCTATATTTGTTTCTAATGTAGTTATAAAATTCCATATATATTCTATATATATTTATATTTGATACGGGCGGCGTGCCCTCCGTTATAATCAAAGTTGTTATTTATTTACGTGACCTTTGTTTCTATAATTTTAGTTAAATCGAGTTTAAGCGGGCTGTAGGTCAATAAAAGATGTTTATTCTTGCAACGTTTCGAACGTGTTTACGTTCTTCATCAGGCCTTTTATTTATTCAAATATAAAAATAAACAAAAATACATTTATATTAATTCACCAGAAAAGTGAAAGTCAACAAAATTAACTTACAAAAAAAAAAATCACACAAATAAAGTAATGTGAAGTGATGTTTTTTAGTTAAAAACATTCCCGTAGAATACTTTTAAATTGATATTTCATAGGACAATTCTTTGTAAAAAAGCAAATTATCTAAACATAAAAACATACTTCAATCACGTGAATTATAGTTGTGTTATATTTGTCAAAATAAGAAATTCTGGTCCATAGTCGCATTTCGTTTTGTTGGTGATGGCAAGGCGCTATCACATTTGTTGAGCGCCCGTAGTGCAAAGTTATTGATGGGTAAACATCTATACTGGCGGTAGGGTGAAAAAAACGTAACGTAACGTTGTAATCGTCATCGTGGTCGTGATCGTGATTTTGAGCTTCACGAAAAATGAGTGCGTTCAACGCTATGTACGCTCAGTAACTAAACGCTAAGTGTTTATATACGAAAACAAAAAGTCGTGTTCAGTTTGAGTTGAAATGTGGTTGGTTGCTTAGACCATATAGTACATGGACTGCGCTTTCATCATGGCTGCAGGGTTTCAACATAGAAGGCCGCCTTTTTTGACAAATTAGACGAAATAAGGTCATTGACTGGAAAATGTTTTTAAATATAATTTTAATGATTGGATAAAAGCCCAGTGCTGTTTGTGGGTGTGAGTGATCGCAAACATTCACTGGTAAGTTTAGATAGATCTTAACTTTTTATAAGCGTGGTTGGGGCCTTTGTCGGTAAACTAAAAAACGCATGCATCATTACCGATTTTCAAATTTGCTTATGAAAATCTATATAAAAATACCAGTAAATTTTTGCTATCATCCACACCCTAAATTTGATGTAGCCTCTCGGTCTATGAGGCATTCGGACGAATGTTGATGTTTACACATCTTAACCGTGAGTCCCGGCACTCACTTTTTTTTTTTCAACGTTTTAAATTTTCTTCCCATTACTTTATATGTATTGAATATGATACACAATCAGCCAGTGAAATGAAAAAATTGTAAACTTCTTACTATATCTACGTGTTTACAAGATTTAACACAGCACCGCATGTTAATAAAGTATTGCATTTATGCACTATATTTATTTTTATTTCACTTTTGTATATAATTTAATAAGTTTTTTTTTTTAATATTTTAATGATTTAAAATCTCAAAACACATTCCTCAAAAAACCAGCTTAAAATTTCCTTGGGCGCCCCAGCATTTAGCTCTAACTGCATGCCGATCCTGTGTCAATTCATTTGTATTTTTATAACTCACACTTTTTTGAAAAAAGCCGCACAGCGGATGCGTTCATTGAAAATGGTTACTTACCAAAACCAATATTATTCTGTTCGAATCTTGTCATATATGATTTAACAATTATTGTGGATGATAATTTTTATAAAATAATTTTATTTGCATCATCGAAAATGTATTTTGTTATTTTTTAATAAAATAATTCGCTGTCAAATTTTAAATCTTCATACAAAAGTTATTTTTTCAAAATATTTTCAAAACTAACACTCACCGAACATATTTTCCTGGAAAACATGCAAAGATACCAACATAACAAGCAAATTCATTGGAAAGTAAATGTTCACATTAGAGTTACTGAAGTTTGAATGTGCTGTTAACGTGTTGTTTTTGTATTTGCATGTTAAAAGTTGGCTTAATGTGAAACATTAAGTTCACATTAGAATGTCGACAAAACACGCCTTATATTATTATTGAAACTGGAAATTGTCTATTTCATTTCGAAACCATTATAAGGTGTGTTTTGTTGACCTTCTTAATAAGGAGTTAACAACTTTTAGAGCTTATTGTGTCTAGGCTTACCATCCATCAGGATTTCGCCTGACGCGTCAGGCTTTTAATGTCCAATCAGGCTTTGGCCAGGTTTCGTCCTTTGTCAGGCTTTTTTATAATTATCGCACAAAATATAATCGTTAGAAGAAAAACGTTTACTGAATGCTTGTAAATCGTAGTGAACACTCAACACATTCATTTTTTTCATTTAGTTGTCGCTTTTTAGAAAGAGACAAAGAGTTGTGCAATAAGGTGATTCAAAAAAACACCTTTCTTGAAATTCAATCGGGACCGGGCGAAATTATGAAATCCATGAAAATTTCATGCTTTTAGCACCAAAACTCGAAAAGTTATTCAGCTTTTGAGAAAAATTTCGATTTTCAAGCTAAATTTTTAAAAAAGCGCTGGTAGCGACCGCTAAATGCTGTTCGATTTTGAATTTTTTGGTCTTAATTTTTTGTTTTCAATCTAAGCTTCATAATTTCGCCCGGTCCCGGTTGAATGTCAAGAAAGGTGTTATTTTGAATCACCCTATTGTGCAAGATATGATGCTTCCTTTTATGACGTATTTTTGTGTGTACTTTTATTTGTGTCTGTTGCAGATTGCAGTTGCAATCTATCGTCTCGTCGTCTTCGTGCATCCAAATCAAGGTAAGTTATCTATGAATGTTTTTTTAAATTTTTTTATAAAAATGAAGTTTCAAAAAGGAAAACAATGTTTTTTTATTTGTTATACTACGTTTCCACCGAAAGTTAATTTCGTTGAGATTTCGTAAATCCTATATAGTGTTTTCACCACATAAAAAGATTATAAAGTAGATTAACTTTGACAGTTCCTTTCAAAATGCAAATGCTGATTCATGTTTTCTTCTAAATTGGAAGCGAGATAGATAGTTAAACGAAGGAAAAAAAATAGATTCTCGAAAATGTTCTCTCGATTCTCGAATAATGTACTCAGCGCAAGAGAGGAATAGGTTTGTTCGATCTGTTCAACTATTGGCCCTATGGAGATTTAACAAGATTAATTTCTAATCTACTGGATTTGAGGATTATATTTGTATGGTAAATCTTTGAGATTTGAGGAGGATTTAGGGTAAATCTACTTAAATCTCGGTTTAGCGGTCGGTGGAAACATAGTATTAGGGTAAATCTTTGAGATTTGAGGAGGATTTAGGGTAAATCTACTTAAATCTCGGTTTAGCGGTCGGTGGAAACATAGTATTAGGGTAATAGGTTGCGGTTTTGCGCTAAACTGTATAACTTTCATGGCCAAACCACAACCACGCTTCGGACGGTTGGGCTTTTGACAGGCTTTTTACCGACTTTACGATATTTTACGATATCATATGTCATAAAGCGCTACCTTAAGAATTTGCAAAACGTAATGTAGCTTCAAACCTCGGGCGTTGAAAAGTTACTTATATATAGGGTTACCAGCTCTAAAATCAGCAAAGCCTGACAGTAAAGAAAGAAAAATGATGATGTGCGCGTAACTTTAAAGTACATCACTTGAGCTGATTGGGACACAAATATAAATACAGACCTAAATGTCTTACTTGAGTGGTCTAGTTACAACGGTCCTGTTCTCAATCCGCTTAATACTTAATCATCAGCAAAAATTCGCGTTTCACCATGCCTTAATAGATTCGCTATATTGTTAATATATGTATGAAGAGAACAATAGTGGTCCTAATATAAAGCCTTGTTTAACACCGCGCAGTAGTGGCTTGGCTCCTTCCGGATAAATATGAAAATATAAGGTGAGTTGCTTGTAGTGAAAATCTAAAATCACTTGAGAATTTCTGACACAGGATTTTATGGTCAATTGTATCAAATGCTTTAGAGTATTCAAGAAGAACCAAAAATGAGCCTTTTTCATCATTCAAGGCCTTCCTTATTTGCTCAACAACATCCAAGAGAGCAGTGGTACTACTATTTTGAGATCGAAAGCCTGGCTGTTTTGGTGAAAGGAGACTATTTACAGTAAAAATCGAAAATCAACTATGTACTTTTGAAAAGAAAGGTTGAATAGATCTTGGTCGATATTCTGTTTTTTGCGGGTTTTTTGGTACTGGTTACTGGTATGACTTAAGAGAACTTCCACTGAGAATGAAATATACTTTTAGTAAAGATTGTATTAAAAGTATGCGTTATAAATGGTAATATATGCGGTATTACTGGGTCTTGTGAGTAAAAAAAATGTTAAAGCTTTTTTTGGAGGAAGTTATAGCTAACTAGTCATAGCTTTTACTAGCAGCTAAAGCTAGATAGTTCTAGCTTAATCTTTGTTTTATGTGAATAAAATAATGATAACGCTAAATAGCTTGTGCTATACAATTCCAATTTAAGCTTCGTAATTTAAGCTGTTTGTTTTTTATTCACATGTTTTGACTAAGTAGCTTTAGTTAGAACTGTTCATATACAGGGTGTCCCGTAACTCAAAGTCAAGCGGGTAACGGGTGATAGGTAGGTTGTACCTGTTCTGGAAAAAATAAGAAACAAATCTATCTCGCTTGGTTAAGTAATAATAGCAATATTTAGAAAAATAGTGAAAATCGATACCCTAGACCACATTTTTAGGTACTGTGGTCACAATTTCCCGAATTTTGACGTGCTTATTTTTTTTACGTAATCCTTAATAACCATGCTATCGATTTCAATCACACATTTAAAAATAAATATTGTAAGTTTCGTAAGAAAAATAAAGTTTGACTGAGTCATGTTTCAGCTAAAATTTGTAAGCTACCTTTGACACTTCATATTTTAAAAAAAATGTACTACACTACATTGGCAAGTTTTTTAAAAAATTGGCGCGTTTCGTCAAGATTTCAAAATGGTACAACACTTGCTACTTATTCGTTCGTAAAAAATATTTTTCATTTTTTATTTGCAAAAAGGACCTCAGTTCACTTCAATCACTTTTACAAGAATAATGCTTTTTTGTACTCAAAAATCGATTTTACCAAGGTGTACGTGACATAAACAGAGGCACTAGAATCAGACACTGTTTGCCGTCAATAAGGGTGAGACAGATCTACATTACACAATATGGTACGCTACAATCTATGTTCGGTACGCTATGTTCCTTGTTTTAGTCGCAACATCTCACAATCGTGCGCTTTTGTTACCCTGGACTCGAATAGTGTTGTGGAAATTATGTTAGTTTTTATCTAGTAATAGGTACTAAAAACTTCACAAATTTTTGCTAACATTGTTCTGCAAATATCAACACTGCGAGCGTATAGTTACGAGGGAGCAAACTTCGTATACAGGTTGCATATGGTACGGGTCACGGGTGGTAGTTGTTTTGATTTAAAATTCGATGAGCAATGCTTTTCGGTATTCCAGTTGATCTTTCAATCGCACTGATCAAGCGCTGGGACCATATTCAATTCAATTTAATTTAAAACTACTTCGTCCTTATGTCCTTGGGCTCTCCCTTCTGCTGCGCCGCCATACGAGTACTATAGGCAATCGTCCTTGCGAGTATGATAGGTGTGCACTGTGCATAGATGAACACCCGGTGGTCATGGGTGACGCCCCACATTTGGGTACCTTTCGATCCACTGGAATACCGAAAAGCATTGCTCATCGAATTTTAAAACAGAACTACTTCCAGTCCAGGGATGGAAAATTCGGTACAATTGTATCGAATTCGATACAATTGAGTTTGGTCAAGTACAAAAGTACAATTTGCCTTATTTCAGTACAATTTTATGAAACCTGTTTTCTTTAAATTTGCAAAATTTCTAAATCTTTAATTATGTCGAATTCCTTTCAACAAAAGAATCGAATTTTTTTTCTAAAAAGAATAGATTTTTTTTGTCGTTGAAAGGATTGCCAAAAGAAGCGATTTTTGCCTGTGTTTATGTGTGTGGCACTTGACAGCAGCAATTTTGAAGTAAAACCTCAAAAAATATTCAATTTGGATATTATGAGGAAGTTGTTTAAAAATCAACTTACCAGTGTTGAAATTTCACTAATCACTTAATAAACTTAATAAAACAAAATAACTAAAAGCAACAAAATCGAAATTAATAATTCCATCAACAAAATATCAAGGGTAGTGCTTTTACTGGTAGGTATTTTGCGACGTGAATTTCCCGTAATAGACGATTAATTGCAAGACTTTGTGGAGGACAAATGGAAATATTAATATTTTAATATTTTTTACAAAATCGGTTGGCCTTACATCGCGACGAGAGACTTCCTATGAAATGGAGTTCTCTTCCAAAACAATATTCTTTGCCCATGAACAGCCATTCACGTTGATTGAATTTCGAGTAAGTTATTTCCACTATCTTTTATTGCATTTTTAAATTTCACCTCATGGAGAACGGCTTAAAAATACACTGGAAAAAGTAATTATTTACCTTATTTGTTAAATGAAATTAAACTTATTATTGTCTGTGATTTATTTGTTATTATTAATTGAAAAACAGCGCACAAATATTATTCACCTTGCACAAGCCATTCTTTCCGTTCCCCATTCGTCCGCAAATGTCGAACGAATTTTTTCATACCAGAATATTGTAAAGTCGAAATGTCGAAACAAAATGCAAATTCAAATGTGTTCTGCCTTGGTAGCAACAAAAAACTTGTTAAAAAATTCATGTACATATGTATATTTATGAATTGCTTTTGTTTATGTTTTAAAGAATAAAAATTTTTTCTTTCACCAAAAGAAAAAATCAGTACAATTGACTTCATTTCAGTACAATTTTAAAGAAGTTTTCAGTACATTCAAAAAATGTCATTTTCCATCCCTGACTTCCACCCGTACCATGTGCAAATTGTACAAAGTTTGCTACCTAGTGACTATACGCTCTCAGAGTCGATATCTGCAGAACAATGTTGGCAAAAAATATCGAAGTTGTTAGTTCCTATTACTATATAATAACTGACACAATTTTTACAACAATAATCGAGTCCAGGGTATCACAAAAGTGCACGATTGTGAGATGTTGCGACTAAAACAAGGAACGTAGCGTACCGAACGTAGATTGTAGCGTACCATATTATGTAATGTAGATCTGTCTCACTCTTATTTACGGCAAACAGTGTCTGATTATAGCGCCTCTGTTAATGTTACGTACACCTTGGTAAAATGGATTTTTGAGTACAAAAAAGCATTATTCTCGTAAAAGTGATTGAAGTGAACTGAGGTCCTTTTTGCAAATAAAAAATGAAAAATATTTTTTACGAATGAATAAGTAGCAAGTGTTGTACCATTTTGAAATCTTGATGAAACGCGCCAATTTTTTAAAAAACTTGCCAATGTAGTGTAGTAAATTTTTTTTTAAAATATGAAGTGTCAAAGGTAGCTTACAAATTTTAGCTGAAACATGACTCAGTCAAACTTTATTTTTCTTACGAAACTTACAATATTTATTTTTAAATTTGTGATTGAAATCAATAGCATGGTTATTTAGGATTACGTAAAAAATAAACACGTCAAAATTAGGAAATTTATGACCACAGTACCTAAAAATTTGGTCTAGGGTATCGATTTTCACTATTTTTCTAAATATTGCTATTATTACTTAACCAAGCGAGATGGATTTTTTTTTCTTATTTTTTCCAGAACAGGTACAACCTACTCTATCACCTGTTACCCGCTTGACTTTGAGTTACGGGACACCCTGTATATATACCGAAAGCAAGGTTGTTATGGATTATGTTCTATAGGGCAAATATTGGTTTCGGGTAAAAAAAGGTTTTTATCATATCGTCCGTCAGTCTCTGCGTCTATACTGGTTTCAAATTTGTACATCGGTCGGGTAGCTCCAATAAAATAGTTTTGATATCTAAAAAATTATAAAGAAAATTTTCTAATTTTTGAGTTACTCTCTAATATTAAATTAACAGCAGACACAATTTTTTAGTACCTGCTTCATAATTCTCCATTAACTTTGTAACTGTACCTTTTAATGGCTTATATATGTACCTCCAATGCCTAACTACCTTAAAGCAAGTTCGTGCCATTGAATCGTATATTTAATTCATGCTGCAACTGTCAACGACAACTACGTGCCTAACAGTCTTACATACGGAAGAGCGTTCAACTCCAAGATCTTGCCCTACACCATGCTGAAATCCAGGTTCACTTAGATATCTTAAAATTAATATCAGCATTCTCTGCTCAGAGGTCAGTGCACCTCCTCTACGCTCCGGTGAGTCTTCTAAAAAGTAATCAGAGAGCCACCGTAAATTTTTTTGAAAATCTAAATAAACTTTGAAAATCTTCATCACTAACTTTGCACTATAACTAAAGAAAATACTGAAATAAGAGCTGGTCAAAGCTTTCTGGACAAGCCGAAAAAATCTTAAAATTTTTGTAGCTTTAACTTAAATATTCTAGTTAAAGCTATTTTTATTCACACAAATTGAAGCTTAGGCTGGGAAAACAAGCTAAAACTAAATGAATTTACCATTGGCTATTTTAAAATAGCTATGACTAGAAAACATCTTTGGGTCTTGTGAATAAAAAAAAAGTTAAAGCTTTTTTTGGAGGAAGCTAAAGCCAACTAGTCATAGCTTTTACTAGCAGCTAAAGCTAGACAGTTCTAGGGTCTTGTGAATAAAAAAAAAGTTAAAGCTTTTTTTGGAGGAAGCTAAATCCAACTAGTCATAGCTTTTACTAGCAGCTAAATCTAGACAGTTCTAGCTTAAGCTTTGTTTTATGTGAATAAAAAAATGATAACGCTAAATAGCTTGTGCTAGAAAATTCTAGTTTAAGCTTCGCAATTTAAGCAGTTTGTTTTTTATTCACATGTTCGACTAGGTAGCTTTAGCTAGAACTGTTCATATATAGACCGAAAGGAAGGTTGTTTTGAATTTTGTTTTGCCACTATCTGTTCTATAGGGAAAGTTTTGATTTTGGGTAAAAAATGTTTTAATCATATCGTCCGTCAGTCTCTGCGCCTATACGTTCACTGTGGACCAATTGCAGGTTTCAAATTTGTACATAGGTCGGGTAACTCCAATAAAACAGTTTTGATATTTTAAAAAGTATGAAGAAAATTGTCTTATTTTTGATTTACTCTCTAAAATTAATTTAATAAACAGCTCGCACAATTTTTAAGTACCTGCTTCATAATTCTCCATTAACTTTGTAATTGTACCTTTTAACGGCTTATAGTTATATGTACCTACAATGTCTAGCTACCTTACAGCAATAGCAAGTTCGTGCGATTGAATCGTACATTTAATTCATGCTGCAACTGTCAACGACAACTACGTGCTTAACAGTCTTACGTACAGAAGAGCGTTCAGCTCCAAAATCTTGTCCTTCACCATACTGAAATCCAGGTTCACTTAGATATCTTAAAAATATCTATATTCTCTGCTCAGAGGTCAGTGCACCACTACGCTCCGTTGAATCTTCTATAAAGTAATTAGAAAGCCACTTCACATTTCTTTTTAAAATCTAAATAAACTATGAAAATCCTCATCACTTATACTTCCAACCGCTTCTTCTAAAATTTTTGTTTTCTTACCATAATCGCACTATAACTAAAGAGAATACTGAAAATAAGACCTAGTCAAAGCTTTCTAGACAGGGAGAAAAAATCTTGAAATTTTTGTAGCTTCAACTTTAATATTCTAGTTAAAGCTATTTTTATTCACACAAATTGAAGCTTAGGCTGGGAAAACAAGCTAAAACTAAATGAATTTAGCGTTGGCTATTTTACAATAGCTATGACTAGAAAACATCTTTAACTAGCTAGCTTAAGCTTATTTTTATTCACCAAAAATCTAGCATTTACTTAAAAATCCAAGTTTTAGCTTTAGCTTTTTTTTTATTCACAAGGCCCCTAGATTAATCTTTGTTTTATGTGAATAAAAAAACGATAACGATAAATAGCTTGTGCTAGAAAATTCTAGTTTAAGCTTCGCAATTTAAGCGGTTTGTGTTTTATTCACATGTTTCGACTAGGTACCTTTAGCTAGAACTGTTCATATATAGACCAAAGGAAGGTTGTTTTGGATTTTGTTTTGCCACTATCTGTTCTATAGGGCAAGTTTTGATTTTGGGTAAAAAAATGTTTTGATCATTTCGTCCGTCAGTCTCTGCGTCTATACGTTCACTATGGACCAATTGGTTTCAAATTTGTACATGGGTCGGGGAGCTCCAATAAAACAGTTTTGATATTTAAAAAAGTATTAAAAAAATTGTCTTATTTTTGAATTATTCTGTAATATTTAACTAACAGTTCGCACAATTTTTTAGTACCTGCTTCATAATTTTCCATTGACTTTGTAATTGTACCTTTTAATGCCTTATATACCTACAACGCCTGGATTGAATCGTATATTTAATTCATGCTGCAACTATCAACGACTGCTTAACACGATTACATCTTGTCCTATATCTATATCTTGTCCTATATCGCATACTAAAATCAAGGTTCACTTAGATATCTCAAAAATATCTGAATACTCTGCTCAGGTACTCCTCCTCTACACTCCGTTGAGTCTTCTAAAAAGTAATCAGAAAGCCACTGCACATTTTCTTTTGAAAATCTAAAAAAACTATGAAAATCCTCATCACTTATACCTCAAACCGTTTCTTCTAAAATTTTTTCTAGAAAGGGAGAAAAAATCTTGAAATTTTTGTAGCTTTAACTTTAATATTCTAGTTAAAGCTATTTTTATCCACACGAATTGAAGCTTAGGCTGGGAAAACAAGCTCAAACTAAATGAATTTAGCGTTGGCTATTTTAAAATAGCTATGACTAGAAAACATCTTTAACTAGCTAGCTTAAGCTTATTTTTATTCACCAAAAATCTAGCTTTTACTTAAAATTCTAAGTTTTAGCTTTAGCTTTTTTTTTATTCACAAGGCCCTTTTGACTAGGTAGCTTCAGCTTACTGTCCCAAATTTCTTACAATCGTCTGAGCACACAATTTTGTCTGACAATATTGTCAGAAACGTCATTGTCAGGTAATTGTCAGACGAAAATCTCACAGAAAATTGTCAGGTATCTTACAATCGTCTGAACACACAATTTTTATCATTGTCAGACGATAAGGACATTGTCAGACTCATTGGTCATTGTCAAATGTTTTCATTGAAAACATCTTACAATAATTGCTGACAATTTCTTCATTGTCCGAAATGTCAATGAAACCCATCGGTTGGTGTCGAGTTGGTTAAAGAGAGATAAAAAAACTTTTCTGTTGGAAATTTGTAGTTATTGCACAACTGAATAAATAAACTCAAAAAGAAAATATCTATGAAGCAAAGGGACTCACTCCAATTATATTTTATATCAATTGTTTGTGTTGTGTAGTTTTATTGTATTTATTATTTTATTTATTATATTTAAGTGAACGCAACTCGGGTGTTTTTCAAATTTTCAACATTATGAGCTACTGGCGCCAATTTGATATTGTATCAACAATTCACACGTATTCACAGACAGGGATTTTAAAAGAGTGTTTTCTCTTACTGTACTCAAATAAAATTTGCGGGCATTTTAAACAAGGGACGAGTCGGTTCTCTATAGATAATATAGATACTCTATGACACCCAGTCAGAGATGAGATTTTTCCTGATTATTATTTAACTATACCTCAGACAATAAAAACTTTCTTTTTGGCTCCTTTAAGTAGGCTGTGTTTGGGAACACTTAAAACGCCTGGGACCCCGATATTTCATTTTCTCCAATCGGAGAATTTTTCTGCTTCCTCATCCCCATAGTACCTATTAGTATTTCAATCACAACCAAGCAACGACTCGGACTCTGAGGTCCTCCTCATCTTTAACCATAGACTCAAATGTCTTATTCACAAGCCAAGCGCATATAAAGTAGTTAATTTGATTCAGAGTTTATACTCATTTCCAAGTCAATTAAAATAATGGAAAAGAAAATCCATACAACTAGACTTATTATGATAATACCTATATTTTCCAAAATGTAAATCGTTTTCGGCTCTTGATTGATGCGTTTCAACCAAAACCAAATTATACAATTACGACATCGGCTTAGCTTGATACACCAAATTACTGCACTACAAAAACCGCCAAGGATATTCATATATCCTTTATAACACTATTGCAATGATTAAATTTTCCCTTACATGACTTTATTTTTGTATATAATACTCCCCTAATTCAACATTATTTTAATTTAACCCTAATTTTCCTCTAAGGAATTTATTTGACGTTTAGCATTTATGCATTTTCACCCCTCAGAAGATTCACAGATGTGTATACCAACAACTCTGTAGCATTTTCGGTTGGGGTTGACAAATTACCATTGTATGATAATCCATTGCAGTTTTGTCTTACGAAAAAAAAAAAACAAACAATATACATATAATGGACCATAAAGCAATATTTGTTTTCGTAACCCTAAGATTTTTCTTATACATATTTAGATCGAAGATAAAAGAAAATAATGCAGATGGGTTTCGAAATATGTAACCACAAACTATTATTAAAAACATGTGTCAATAAAATTAAATATGTTCACGATCTTGATTTTTTGCCAGATATAAATAATGTACAAAACACACCCTTTAATAGGGTGTGATGCTGAAATAGAAACAGAAGTGTTATTGTGTTATTAATGCGATTCCCAGAAAACAAAAAAAAAATTTTGCGCATTAATTACATGAAGATACTGTTTCTGCTATTTCATATTCACACCAATGTGGATTCCGATGGGGGCTGAACTGAACTCAATGCCCAATGGTGTAGCTGTAGCTTGCATCACTTTTAAATTTGAAACTTGAAAGGCACGGAAATAGAATACAGCGCTGCAATGTGAAGCTGTAGCTGTAGCAGGAAATCTATGGTGTAGTGTAGTATAGAATTGGGAAGTTGGCTTCTTTTACAGCTTTATTCCAGTATTCAGTCAGCAAGAAAATAATCTGTTGTATACCTACTACAGTGCATGCAAATAATTTCAAATAATTATGTACCTAGCTACCTACATTCTTTTAAATTTTAAATAAAAACAAACAAGTGAATAAAGGAAATGACCAAAGAAATGCAAAATATGTAATTTATATTTTCATATGTATACTGAATATATGTATGTACATATTAGGGTGATTAAAAAAAAAACATTTCTCGAAATTCAACCGGGACCGGGCGAACTTATAAAGCTTAGATTGAAACCAAAAAATTGAGACCAACAAATTCAAAATCGAACACCATTTAAAGGTCGCTACCTACGTTTTTTTCAATAATTTTGCTTGAAAATCTTTAAAAATGGAAAAAACCGCAAGGGACTGCTGGGACTTGGTGTGACTTCAAATTACGTCTAGTTAAACCGAAAATGCATTTCAATGACCAAGAACCTCCCCCAAAGTAAATTTCTTGCATACTGTTTAAACAATATTAAAAAAAACCCTATAACCCTGATGTAAAAAAACTCATATCGTATTTAACAGGGTGCTTCAAAACAATTTGTTTGTATTATTTTCTTAATAATTTCATAACCTATTATATTTTAACAATACATCCTAACGGTTTTTGAGTTAACACATTTTTTTTTAATTTATAAAAACCTCCACTTTAATTAAATTTTTGGGTCACCCTGTCCAAATTGCTATTTATTTTGTACCATCTTTTTTATTAATACTGCTTTATAGTTAGACAAACATTTTAGAAAGAAATATTTTTAATGATGCATACAGCTATAAATAAATCGATAGCCCTAAATGGTGGTCAAAATGAATTTGTACTTCAAACGTTTAAAACAGCACCCTGTATAAATATCGTACTACTCAATAACATTTTTTGCTTTTGAAAGCTTGTCCTAGTTTTGTAGTTTCTTAAAAGGTACACAACTTATCACAAATCAAAGTTATAACCATTTGATGTTTACAAGTCAAAGTTTTTTAAGTAGGCTCAAGGTCAATAAAAACACGGTGTTATTATGTTGTGCGACGCGACGTTTCGAGCATGAATACACTCTTCATCAGGTTTCTTTTATTGAAAAAAAAATAAAAAAATTTATAACATCCTTCATAAATACATGTATATAACAAAGGAGATGGCCCATTTTCCTATAAAGCCTTAGCCCAGTGCGTACAAAGATGACAGGCGTACTAAATGAAAGCTGACGTTGAGCTCGATGCATCTGCAAAATATTTCCAAAATCAGTGTTGGGGGTTTCGAGATCTTTTAGCTTGAAGATGGCAATCAAAAGTTGAGCTTAAAGTTGGCAATCAAAAGTTAAGGAAATCAGCTCTTTTTGCAAACAATAGCCCATATTTTCCGAAGTATTGCATGTATCGCAAATTATATTGGTATGAAATATCACAAAAATATCTTTAAAATGATATTACTTTTTGAAACGGATATCTCGAATCTTCAATTCTTAATTGATAACCTTTAATATGAAGTATATGAAAGTACTCATATCTACGCATACCTCAAATAAATTTCTTCTTACATTAGCCGTGTTTTTTTGCAAGCCCGGAGGGAATTGGATGAAAAAAACGACGTCGGTGCTAAACAATTAACATGTTTAATGCAACAACAACAAACCCCAGAAAATTCTCGGGGTTTTACTTAAGCGCACAGAAAAACTGTGTTACCGGCATGAATTACATACATGTTATCGATAATTTGTATGAAAACTCCATGTTTTTTTACTGTCATGGCGTCGCTAATCCCCGCTGTCGTTTTTTTCAACCAATTCCCCCCGGGCTTGCAAAAAAAAACACGCATATTATTATATAATATGCTTTATTTATATTTATTTCAATTCGTTAGGTACTAACGTAAATAATATTTATAAATACATAATACTTATAATCTAAATTAATTATTCTAAGCTATTAAAGAACATTGTTTTTTATTCAATGCATTTCATGTTATCATTTATAGACTCTTTACAAAAGTAAAATTTATTAAATATTGAAATAAAATTGATTGAGGGAGCTATTTGCACCATAGTTTGATCTACTAAATATATAGCTCAATGGTTGCTGTAGTCCTATACTTGTACGACTAAAACTGAAATTTAACCGACTTAGAACCGATGAAGATGATATAGACCCATTAATAATTCCAACAATAAAACAAAAATTTCAAATACTTTCTATGATTAGTGAGTGAAGGCAGGCTTATTAAAGCAAGTCTTTGAGAATAAGGGGGAAGTGTATTTTCATGTGACCATGGAAGAAAACTAAGGCAGAAACGCGTGAACCTTCTCTGAACTGCTTCAATTTTAGTTTTATGAATGGAATAGTGAGGTATTCATACTACACAACTATATTCAAGTATTGGTCTTACAAATGAAATAAAGAGATATATTTTCACTATCAATTTCTTGTGGTATGTTTCCCAAACAATGGAAAGACTCCTTCATTATTCCTATCCATAAAAAAGGATCTAAGAGTGATGTCTCAAACTATAGGCCGATTGCAAAACTTTCATGTATTCCTAAATTATTCGAGAGTATAGTTCATGATAATTTACTCCTTCATTGCAATTTGCTCTTCTCCGAAAAACAACACGGCTTTCTCAAAGGTAGATCAACAACATCAAATCTCACTGAATTTGTATCCAATACTATTTGTTCCATGGAATTAGGTTTCGAAATTGATGCAATTGCAACTGATTTTAGCAAAGCATTTGATAAAATTTCGCATATTATAATAATTTTCAAATTAAAATCGTATGGATTTCCATCGCTATTTATCTCTTGGGTTCAGTCCTATTTAAAAGATCGTCTGTACACAATTTTGTTTAGGGGTAGCACTTCTCACCCTATCTGTTCAACATCTCCTCTTCTTGTTAAGTATTAACGACGTTGATCTTATTTTAGAAGGATCAAACCTAGAGATTTATGCTGATGATATGCGTATTTCTAAACAGATATCATGCACGGAAGATGCTCAATTACTTCAAACGGACTTAAACAAATTCTTTACTTGGTGCCAACATAACTTTCTTGAGCTTAACGTTAGTAAATGCCAAGCCATAACTTATTCTCGAAAACATCCTCCTCTTCCTCAGCGTTATTATATCATAGATAACGTACAGGTCTCAGTGGTCACTTCCATTCGCGATCTAGGGGTTATTTGCGACAATCAGCTAAATTTCAGAGCTCATTATGACTCAATTATTAACAGAGCTAATTCAACCTTTGGATTCGTTAAGCGCTGGTCCAAAGAATTCTCAAATCCCTACGTCACAAAATCCCTATATACTACTTTTGTAAGGCCACTACTTGAATATGCATCTCCGGTCTGGTCACCTTACCATCACGTCCATATTCAACGTATTGAAAGCGTCCAACACAGATTTATCAGATTTGCTTTGCGGGATTTAGGATGGGACGACCCATTTCGACTTCCCCCTTACGAAAATCGACTCAAGCTGATAAATTTACAAACCCTAAGTAAACATCGCGATAACGCTGACCTTATGTTTTTACATCAGTTGTTAACTAAAGGTATCGACTGCGTATCTTTACTTCGCAAAATTAAACGTAACACAAATCATCGTCATCTCAGATCAAAACCACTCTTCTGGATACCCTTTCACCGAACAGAATACGGTAAAAATGAACCTTTAACAAGAATGTTAAGGAAAGCCAACAATTCAATTATATTTGATCTAAACTTTTCAAAAACCACTTTCAAGAATGCCCTCCAACAATAATCCCTCCAATTCCCGATATCTTTCCTATATACTTTCCTACATATTATCAGTATTTATAGGTATTTAACTTTAAGATTTTGATGTTTAGTTTTAAGTTATTTATTATACTATTAATGTGCTTGTATTAAGCTTAAATAAATAATTGAAAACAAATGGAACTTTTTTGCGTGTAAAACTCGTGGTTTTACACTTATCAACATTTAAAACAAGACGATTTTTATTGCACCATTCCCTAAATATTAATATGTCCTCTAAACAGTCAGAATAGTCCGTAAAAAACTGACCTTTACCCAAAATTTCGGTATATATTTACAATACATTTTGAAGGTTTCTATATTAAAAAAGCGTGGTGAAACCGAAAATGCTGGGTATACTTCTCAGATGCTTGAGCGCTTTGAGATATGAGGTCATTAGTAAAGGACATAATATGGAAAAAGGCTGCAGCTAGTGTGCATTACGGAAAAATTGTGATCAACATTAATTTGGCACTAGATATGCAGATTTTATGATTCCCCAAATGCAAAAATATTTTTTTACAATTTTTTGAGGGTGTAGGAAAGAAGAGGAATGAAAAACTCAGCCTTTGGAACTAGGTCGAAAGGGGGTATTGTTACCAGTCACCATAGAAGAAAGACCCATATGGTATGATGATGAATGCTTATACGGCCTGATAATGGTGACAAAAGATGCACATGCAAAAATTATGCAGGACAAAATAAGGAGAGCTACGAGAAGTAAGAAGAATATCTTACGTGAGCAGAGCAAGTACGTTGCCTCCTAGTTCGCGACCGAAACAATATCTGGAAGTTTTAACAAATAAAAATAAACATTTGCCGCTGGTCTTAAGACTGGAACGCAAAGCAGCGAAAGTTACTTCGAATATTATTTCCAGCTACTGTAGGCTACTATAGAACTCGAATAGAGAGAGTGAGAATGACCAATGAAGACCCAGTTTCACCATCCAATATAGATGAGCTAAACTTAGATAAAAAAAACCACCGGTTTTGATGGCTTACCACCGAATGTGCATGCATAAAATTATCAGCGAAGTAAATCGGTAGAAGAAAGCATACCCGACGATTGTACTCTTTATATATTCTATTCAATACTTTATCAAATCTGCTTCCAAACATGCAAGGTGATGTGATATCATGTCATTTCTTCATTTTCGTTCTGTAGCAGATAGTGTTCAGGGCAGGCATTATCAAGGAAGACACTTTCAACAAATTCAGGGTAAGTTAGGAAACCGTTGTTCTAAGTTGTGATGAGAGAGAGGGTTCAAATCTCATGCGTAGAACCAAGTGCACGCTATTAACAAACTCTAATGCCAATACTGAAAACAAAATAAAAAAAGGGATATAATTCAAGCGCACTCCATCACTTTTCCTTTACGTTCCCACTTCGCCCAAAAAATCGAAAAACTATTTTTTGTATTTGGAGACTCCTAAAATCTGCACTTCTAGTGTCAAATTATAATGTAAACCACAATTTTTCGTAATACACATCAGTTGCAGGCTTTTGTCAGAAGCCCGTAAATGATGACATATTAAGAATTTAGTGAAAAGTGATTCTATCGAAAATTGAGTGGTGCCATTTAATTCAGCAATAAAAAAAATACATGGAAACGTGTAGATCTCAATCAAATAAAAAACGTGGTTAACTTATAATACCTTTATTTCTCTTTGAATGCTGAACTTAGAATAATCTTAAATTACTTCATTTTCCTATACTTTCTTCATGTAATTCTTTCTCCTTTTCTTCTTTATTCGTTTTCTTCAATTTCTACTTTCTCTTATACACTACTAGCTTTGAGCAAATGCATCGCTCCTATAAAACATTTCAATCTACTACACCCCTTCTCGATGTATAAGTCCCAACTTCGCTGCTAGGTACTGGAACTGTGGCTTGGGCAAAGCTTTTGTCAGAATATCTGCTTCATGATTTTTTGTATTCACATATTTTAATGTCACCTCACCTTCCTCTATCTTCTGCCTTATAAAATGATGCTTGACATCGATATGTTTTACTCGCTTGTTCTCGATGTTATATGCCATTTTGATACAACTCTGGTTGTCTTCAAAAATCGGTATGCTTCCAACATCGATAAATAAATCAGCCAGCAACCCTCGCAACCAAACACCTTCCTGTACAGCCAGCGCTAGAGCAACATATTCTGCTTCCGTAGTAGAACATGCAACAACCTGCTGTTTCTTCGATGTCCAGCTGACGATATTTCCAAAAATTTTGAATGAAAATCCACTTGTGGATTTCCTATCATTTTCATCCGATGCATAGTCTGCAACTACAAACCCCACCAAAGGTCTTTCTCCTGGGTTTTTTGTATAGACCAACTCAAAGTCCATTGTAGCTTTAAGATATCGAACTAACCTCTTTCCGCATTGCCAATGTTCTGAGTCTAACAACCAAACATTTTGTTCAACATTCGTATTCGTCACCATAAATGCAACAGCACTACTGTCTCTAGAGTTTTTAGAGTATGTACCTGCACCTTTCTTCCTTAAATTGCTTTTAGCACTTCTTTGCGGACAATTAAAACTTTTGTGACTGCAAAGGGTGCCGAAAAAGCTGCGTCACCACCGATATCGACATTAGCAGTTTCTTTGTTCACCTGTTGTCGCATTTCCTCATTCAACAAGCGGGATGTAGCATACTCCAAGTTCAAAGTGTCATCCGGCATATTTTCAAGTATCGTTATTAGCGGTTGGAAATCTTCTGGAAACGATTTAAACAAATAATAAATTACTTCTGTGGATTCCAATTTCGCTCTAGCCGCAGTTAACTCCCTTGCACACTCGTCGAATTTAGTGAAATGCTTTTTCATGTCACTCCCTAACTCGTACTTCAACCTATACAATCGTGTGCGTAACATGTTCTGCTTTGCCATATTTGTCCCTGAAAATGTGGTCACAAGGGCGCTCCACATATCTTTTGCCGTTGATTTACCTTTAATATACTCGAGATGGTTATCATCTACCAAGCATATTATCAAATTTTTTGCCTTCGCATTTTTTTCCCTCCATTTTATAGCGGCATCTTGGTTTTCTGCCGTTACTTCTGGTATTTCCTGAGAAAGAACGTCGAGAACATTCTGCGCCTCAAGGAAATTTTCCACACGATACTTCCACGAATCAAAATTACGCCCATCAAAAGGCTTTATTTTGGCAAAAACTAATTCCATAACATTTGACACTATTTTATGAGAGATCTGGGCCCATAACCTGTAAATCTCAATAAAAATAAAATAAAATTAAATGAATGCTGAACTTAGACTAATCTTAAATTACTTCATTTTCATATACTTTCTTCATGTAATTCTTTCTCCTTTTCTTCTTTATTCGTTTTCTTCAATTTCTACTTTCTCTTATACACTACTAGCTTTGAGCCAATGCATCGCTCCTATAAAACATTTCAATCTACTAAACGATACCCCACTCGACCTAGTTTCAAAGGCTGAGTTTTTCATTAATTCGTACCCCCTTTTCTATCCTATTCGTGAACCCCTCCCCCAAAAAATCGAAAAAAATATTTTTGAATTTGGGGAATCATGGTAATTTTTCCGCAATGCACACCAGCTGCAGCCTTTTTCCATATGTCCTTTATTGATGACGTCGTATCTCAAAACGCTCAAGGATTTGAGAAGTATACCCGGCATTTTCGGATTCAGCACGCTTTTTTCATATAGAAACCTTCAAAATGTATTGCATATACCGAAATTTTAGGTAAAGGCAAAAAAGTCTATTTCTTCCCTGGACTAGAAGTAGATTTAATACTTTTGAAAATCTTAATGTCATCAGCATATACAGGGTGCCCCATAAATGATAGTCCAAATTGAAACTGGTGATATGCCAGGTCATGACCACTCAGAATTTAGTAACTTGTCGTACCGCATCATAACGGTTTTCGAGTAACGGCTATTTTTTTTTAAATTTCGAAAAACCCCTACTTTGACCCAGTTTTTTGGTCACCCTGTCCATAATTGTTTTTTGTTGTTTTTAATCTTTAAGCCTAGTACGCTGCTGATGCGAAACGAAAAATCCCATACAAAAATGACACAACGAAATCATAAACGGAAAATTCCGTTCTGCTTTTCGTTTTGCAGTACGCTGTTCGAAGAGCGAAATTTATAATTGTAGCAGATTATTTGGAGAAGTCTCCGCTCCTTTTTCGCACTGAATTAATTATACAGACTATTTATTGTGTGCGGAAAAATGACATTTGAGTTTTATTTGTGTTTTTTTTTGTTTATCATTTTCTGATTTTTTGCGTTTATGTTTGATTTTGTTTTTGGAATTATTGAAACTCTCCAAGGATATTTTTCGTTGTGTTTTCGCAAGCGTTTCGTTGTCTGTTTGGAGATCACAGGAAATTTTCGTTTCGCATCAGCAGCGTACTAGGCTTTACACTAAAATATTGCCTAAAGCCTAGTACGCTGCTGCTGCGAAACGAAAAATCCCATACAAAAATGACACAACGAAATCATATACGGAAAATTTTGTTCTGCTTTTCGTTTTGCAGTACGCTGTTGGAAGAGCGAAATTTATAATTGTAGCAGATTATTTGGAGAAGTCTCCGCTCCTTTTTCGCACTGAATTAATTGTGCAGACTATTTATTGTGTGCGGAAAAATGACATTTGAGTTTTATTTGTGTTGTTTTTTGTTTATCATTTTCTTACATCATGGGTTTCTCTGATTTTTTGCGTTTATGTTTGATTTTGTTTTTGGAATTAGTGAGACTCTCCAAGGATATGTTCTTTGTGTTTTCGCAAGCGTTTCGTTGTATGTTTGGAGATCACAGGAAATTTTCGTTTCGCATCAGCAGCGTACTAGGCTTAATAATGAGATCAATTTTTTGCATTAAAGTATTTAAAATTATCTGCACCATTTTGCTAATAATTCATAAATTTCGTGACGCTTTGATAAAATCAATTTTTTTATTTCATTTTTCAAAAGAGCACACTGAAAAAAAAAATCGTATTGCTAGAACTGGTTTTTACTTCTTAAAATTGGCCATGTTTTTGAAGTTTCTTAAAAGGTATAAAACTTGCCAATATTAGACTTAGATCAAAAGTTATTACCATTTTAACTCAATAAAACAGTGTTCTAAAATAAATAAAAATAAATTTTTTTTTTAAATAATAGCTGATTTATTAATTTTTATTTTTTAATTAACTTACAAAAATTGCTCAAAATGGTCCCTCCTCCACTTGTACAAAATCGAAAAACTTCTTAAAAACTGTATTTTAAAGGATTTTGTGCTTCCCGAATTTTGTATCTCATGAGCAGCCATCTGTATCCGTAGCTGGAGTTCAATAATGCTACTTATTGGTTTTGCATACGCTTTTCCCTCGAGGAAGCTTTAGTAAAAAATAATAATAATAATATAGGGACAGATGAATTTTTTATGATCGAAACCAAGTCATTTATAAATAAAATTGAACCTAAACGGCTGCCCTGAGGGACACCAGAATTGACAAAAAATTGATTCGACAACTCATTACGTAATACAACACTACGGAGTCTATTTTTTAAAAATGATGAGATCCATTTTAAGAAATTGTTATTAAAACCTTGATTGTTTAACGTTAAAATTAATGTATTATGAAATAACTTGTCAAAGGCTTCACTAAAATCAGTAAATACACAATCGACTTGTCCATGTTTTTCAACAACATCTAACAAAAGCATGCGCGTAGTTAAGGGTGGGCAAGGGTGAGCGGCGCCCACCCTAGAAATCGTATTGCCCCCCTAGAAAATCGACAGTACTAACTTGTCATTCATTATAAAGACAACAAAATTTATATTTTTCCTACATTAAGGTTTTTTACCATCTGGTCGTCGTATTTTTCTCAAGATAGTGTCAAAAAACGCAAAAATAATAACAACGTATCACTATGTTCGTACGTATGTGTAATACGTGAAAACTAATTGCAAACACAATACCTACAAACAAACGGGTAATTCGTTTATATGCAGGATCGAAAATTCGACCCTAATCCAACTCGATCTTTCGTTCTTGCATATAAACCAGATATTATAAGTTATAGATAGGAAATATTGGGTGTCATTTAGGTTTTGCAGGAGTATGCGTTAAGAAAGGTATACTAGTCCAAAAATGTCATATCCACCACGCTCATCTATTTTTTCAGCTCTTACTGCAGCATTACTGCTTAGGTAATAGATAACATAATTGTCAACTTTAAACGCCGTTTTGAAAACCTACCATTAGCAAATGCTGTAGACGCTTTCCTGAAATTAAACATGATTACCTACTGCAGAAGATTTTATTAATAACTATAAAGATGTTTTTAAAGTTGAATGTGTAAGCACTGAGCGCTGAAGCTTTGATATTAAAAAATATGTTTCAAGTGAAAAATTGCGAAACAAGCATCGAAATTTTAAAACAAATTGTTTCAAAAGAGACGTTTCCAAACTTTTACAAACTTCTTCAGGCAGCGTTAGCTCTTCCAGTGAGCTCCGCCAGCTGTGAAAGGAATTTGTCAGCAATGCGGCGAGAACAACAATGCTCCAAAATCGTTTCTCTAATGTATCACTACTTAATATTGAAAATGAAATAGTTAAAAATAAAATCACTTCCGAAAAAGTCCTGAACCAGTTCAGCCAAGAACATGTAAAATTAAAACTTAATTAAATAACAAAAACTAATAAACAAAGTCTTTTTTTGTAAAATTTGGTTATTTTGTAAATCTTAATTTAGTGTATGCAATAAATGTTGATAAAATATAAGAATTCTTTTTTAAATATCAACTTTTTTAGAAAACAATATTTTTGATTTAACAGAGTATAGTGTGGTGTCACTTCGTATGAGAGTGAACTAACTCATTTATTACAACACTTATGGTTTTGACAAAAACTCTAACTATAAAACCTAATGATTTTCTATTTAAAATAAATATTTTTGAAAGTATTTTTATAAATATTATTAAAAATAAAATTTAAAACTTGTGGTGATATATCAACTGGCTGGCTGCCCCCCCCTAGACAAAATTCCTAACTACGCCAATGAACAAAAGGACGTGAAGTTGAATAAATTAGTAACAGTAGATCTTTTTTTGACGAAGCAATGCTGATTATCACATATAATTGAAGTACAGTGGAAGGATAGAACATTACATACAATAGACTCAAACAATTTCGGTATCACAGATAATTTATAGCTAGGTCGATAGTTCAATATTTCATTTCATAATGAATGCACTTTTCCAGACATTAGGAAAAAGCGAACTTTTTAAGGACTCTTTAAAGAGAACACTTAACGGATATGGCAAATAAGCAACACATTTTTTTAACATAAATGTTGGTACACCATCAGGGCCGGGACTAAAGCGGAAAACACAAAGTTACTTTTCTGTTAGCGCTGACTCCGTTACGCTACTATACTTTCGATTGTACTTTGACTTACGTCTGTCATTTTGGTAATCAGCTGTTAGAAAATTTGTTTGTTTTTATTTAAAATTATTTGAAATCAATAATTTTCCCAATAGACAAAAAAAAATTTAATTAAATAGGAAAATTCACATTTTTACCCATTTTTACCCATTTTTACATTTTTACCCGCACAAATATTTATTTATCATTAAAACAATTTTTTTCACAAAATAATGACTTAATTTCTGAAAATTCCCGCAAACAAAAAACCAACTAAAATATCCGTAGCAAAAAAAGTAGAAAACATGTCGCTTAAACATATCCATATCACCAAAAAGTAGAAAATATTTCAACTTTAACAACTGCTTTTGCCACGTATATGTTCCCTTCTCTTTGTGTATGTCAAATTGGAGGTTGAGCGAAAAAGCTGTATTGTGATAGGTTGTTAGCGATTCCTATGGTTCAACTTTAGACGTCACTCAACGCTAACACAAAAGCAGCTTTGTGTTTTCCGCTTAAAATACTCATCCAGTTTCAAAACACTTATCACGTTTTCCACTGATTTCACTCAGGGATAACTCATTCTAAAATCCAATGGAACAATACTAACTACTTCTACTCAACTTAGAAATTTTGTCATTATATTGGTGAATCATCGTGAACATTTCATGTTATCGAACAGGCATACAATCAAACAGAGTCCGATGTTTACTTTTGACATTTGAGTGAGTTTGTTTTGAAGTTATAGCTTAAATGTATTAGTGCTTCTTGAGTGGATTCTGATTTCAAATCGAGAAGCGAAATTTTCTTCTGAGAAGCGTCGGTTGACCGTTTTTTTTGCCAATGGAATGGTTTCAGAAGAGTTCTTTTTGGTTCTGGACGCTTCCAAATGTCCAAAGGAAAACGACATTAGTGCAACGGTATCTTCGTTAATTTCAAAATTAATTGAATTTAATGTCGTTTTCCATTGGTTTCACTCAGGGATTAACTCATTCTGAAATCCAATGGAACAAAGTTAGCATTCTTCTACTCAACTTAGAAATTATTTCATTGTATTGGTGAATCATCGTGAACATTTCATGTATCGCACAGACATACAATCAAACAGAGTCCGATGTTTACTTTTGACATTTGAGTGAGATTGTTTTGAAGTTATAGCTGAAATGTATTAGTGCTTCTTGAGTGAATTCTGATTTCAAATCGAGAAACGAAATTTTCTTCTGAGAAGCGTCGGTTGACCGTTTTTTTTGCCAATGGAATGGTTTCAGAAGAGTTCTTTTTGATTCTGGACGCTTCCAAACGTCCAATGGAAAACGACATAAGTCAGGGAAATGTCCCTCAGAAGAAGAAAAATTATAACTGCCGTCATGGTTTGTATCTTCGAAAGCTTCTCTGAAGAAGTTTGCAAACATGTTTGCGATAACCTTAGGCTCTTGACTAGTTAACGAGGAATTTGAAATAGAGTTTGGGTAGCCGCTACAATTTACGAATTTTCAGAAATTATCTGGATTTGATTTTAGATCACATTCTATTTAAGATATATAACTTTCATATAAAGAATCTGAATACTCTGTAAAAAGTGGTTTTAGAATTAAAAACGTTTCACTCACAATCCTCATGAGCTCTTGTCTCTGATGGCGATCAAACCATGGTGGATCGTTTGATTCTTTATAAGATGTTTTCATAGGAATGTTTTTATAAAATATTTCAAATAATTTACCATAAAATACATTACACAAAACATTAATATCACAGTTAATAAACAATTGATCCCATTCAATATTTTGTAGGAGATTGGAGAGTTCGACAAAATTACATTTGTTAAAGTTAAATTCAAGTTTTTTGCTTGGCTTATTGAAAGAATAATTCATGTTTAAGTTTAAACATATGTCTAGTGCTAGATGCTGACGGTCCTCTTTAGATAGTTCTGCAGAGATCTGCGGTGGCCAAAACAGCAGCATCAGAGTTAAAATTGTCGGAGAAAAAAATAAAGTCTAACGTTTTATCTGAGGAATTTCTTATACCGTTAAATTGGATCATTCTAGAAAATTCATTAGGATTTAATGCGTTAACTGGAATATATCTATTATTGTCTTCGTTGCTTGTCCAAATCAAATTAAGTAGGTTAAAATCGCCTACGATAAGAACCTCATCATACGGTTCCAGTTCTAAAAAGATGCTATATCTAAACAGTTATTTAGTTCCTCATACAACTCTTTAGCAGAGGCTGGCGGTATATAGAAGGAAACAATATAAAGATGGCCCTTCTGCATTTCAACTTTAACACACAAAAGTTCGATGATGGACTTTTGAAAGTCATTAACTAGGTTGAGAATTAAATACTTTTCAACCAGACCGTACCTATACTCATGACTAGGGCTGGGATTTCGGAAATCGGAAATATGCGCTTAAAATATGCCCTTAATGGAAAATATGCACTTAAAAAAACATTATTTTACCTTATTTTTTCCAAAAAAAAATAAAAAAAACATTTTTCATTCAGTTTTTATTTATAAAGAATTCAGTCTTTTATTTAACAGAAATAAAGATAAGATAACATTAAAAGTGAACAAAATAACAATAAATATTTTTATTTAAGACGAAACAATATATATATGTACATATCTTTCAAAATGTAACTGAAACTTACATAATATTTTCATATATTTTGTTCACATAAATAATGAAACTTTATTTAAAGTTTTCAAACACAAAACTTTTCCTGTTTAGCCTTTAAAAAGAGAAAAAGAACGTTCTACATCAACTGAAGTAAGAGGAGCGTTTTTTAAACAACAAATTTCATCAATTGTAAGATTATTAAAAACGCTTTCGTTATTGTTGCTCGACAAATTGGAAGTTTTCCAAACCATCAACAGCTCGAAGAAAGTGAGAAGGGTATTTGGTTCAATGGACGCGTTCACTTTGTCGACTATTACTACGTTTACATTCAGGATCTAAATCATAGAGTACCTATATTATCTAGAGAACCGACTCGAACCCCACTTGCCTGAAACACCCTCAAATTTTATTTTAGCTTAATGAGAGAAAACTCTCTTAAATTCCCTGTCCGTGAATACGTGTGATTGATACAACAACAATTGGTGCCATTAGCTCAAAAAGTTAAAAAATTGAAAAACACCCGATTTGCGATCATTTAAATGCCTATATCTTTGAATCCAATGGTCGGATTTTCAAAATTTACAATTCAAATTAAAGCCAGAATGACAGTCGGGTACCAGCTATAAAAAAATTTTCAAAACCCTTAAAAATTTCTTACTAAAAAAATTTAATTAATTTTTGGGGAATAATTTTCGTCGAGGCAAACGTTACGAAGAAGAGGAATACACAAGAAAAAAAATAAAAAAAAGTTTGCTACTAAGAATATACTGGTTGGAGGGAGATAGTAATTCTAAAAACGGTGGAGTGCGTGAAACAAAACAGCATAACCTTGGCAAATTGGGTTCGCATCGGGAAGAAATTTGCTATACATATGTAGGTATGCACGTTTGCGGTAGGTATTTTTCATTCCTTATTTGTTAAGGTGCCTTCATATGCTTAGTTTGGTTGGCTGATAACTTTTATTCTAATAGTCGGATCGTTAAGGTTGAGGTCTTAAAATTCAGGTTGAATATCAGGCTACATATTTTTTACAAAATCATTGCAGAGTAACATAAAAGTATGTTTACAATACATATACCTACAGTATGTGTAAGATACAATTGATTATTAACTATAGTCAATAGCTTTAAAGATTGTAAAAGAAAGAAAAAGAAATGGCTACCTTAATAGACAAAATTAATGATTAATGATAATTAACAATATATTGTACCTATCTTACACATATTGTATTGTAAACATACTTTTATGTTACTCTGCAATGATTTTGTAAAAAAAAATATAGCCTGATATTCAACCTGAATTTTAAGACCTCAACCTTAACGATCCGACTATTAGAATAAAAGTTATCAGCCAACCAAACCAAGCATATGAAGGCACCTTAACAAATAATGAATGAAAAATACCTACCTAAACACGTCGGTGGGCTATGAACAACAACCCCATTTTTTTCAATTTTTCCGAGAATTTTTTTGTTTTCCTATTAAACTATTGTGAAGGTCGTGTAGGGTGTACAGTTATGTATTATATATCAAATTAATTGTCTATTTTCTTAGATGCGAATTAAAAAAAAACTAATCCTATAGATGCAATAACTTAATAGTTATGAGGTGATAAAGAAAACAACAGAAATATGGCAATATCTCGGTTAAAAAAATTTCGAAAATCTAAAAATTTTACAAAACAAGTAGATAACCAATATCTATCATCTATATGAGTTTGAGATTTTTTAAAGCATTCGTCAAAAAGATAAAAATCAAAAGGTAAAAAATTAATTTAATTTTTAATTTTTGAATTTAACGGACTCTTATTTTGAATATCTGAGCGCATAATCCACCATATTTTAAACTGAGCGTGTCTCCTATGTTCAAATGTAGTGGGGGCATCGGGTCCCATTTAAAATGCACGGGACCACTAATACATGCTTATGCAATAGTAGATTTCAGTGTTCTAGCAGCTTGTAGGTAGAAAGAGAACAAACCCCTTCCCAGTAGGAAATTTCATCCTCACTGAAAAATTTAGCTGAATTCAACATTGAATTCAAATGCCACTTCTTCAAAGAAACAGCAAGCACTGATTTAGTTACTGTAAAGTAATGCATAGTTTCACCAATTCATGGTTTTATGCACATTGTCTCCTTTGTAAATGGGCAAAATGTCGAAAAACTCCCTTCTTTTACCTGGCACACAAAAATCAAGTGAGTTTAATGCGGAATTAAAAGATTCTATTTTAATAGGTAAAATTATGCGATGATTCAATCGTTAACAAGTAATGCATAAGTTCAGCAGTTCGTTGTCTAGATCCACTCGTCAGTCGTCTGCTTTGTAAAGTATACTTTGAGAGAGAAGAAAAAATAATTCTCCCACGACGCTCTCTTTTTTTTCTTGTTATTCCCCTGAGCAAGAAAAGAATGAAAACTACCCTTTCCTTTACCTGACGCGATCAATTTGAGGATTTCTGTGAAGAAAAGTAATGTATCCTTTCATCAGACATTTATCATGAACTGAGCATTCTGTATATCTAATTTAAAAAAAATTCACTTAGAAAAATAAAATTCACAGTATGTTCATGCTTTGGTTTTTATAAGGGTCGGTAAAAAAAATTAACCATAATTTGCGTCTTAGAGACGCATTTTGGAGTTTAGGTCACTTACATTTTAATTGAATTATATTCAATCGTTCCAACTTAGGAGAAGTATTTTTCTAATTTATGAATTAAATATTTAGCGATTAAGCAACTCCCAATTCCCGATTGATTTCACTACTAAATTTTCATCATAATTTTCATCGAAAATAATAAATATTAAGCTGATCAATAACTAAGTAACACGCAATTAGTGACTTTTTTGTTGAATATTCATTATATTTTTCATTGGCAAATATTGAGGTAGTGAAAAAACAAGTTATTTAGCGATTTCATAAAAGAATTTTCATCATATTTTTCATCAAAAAGTAATGATCCGATGAATAAGCAAGTTACTTTTGTTTAAGTATTTCTTCGCTGAATATTCATCATATTTTTCACCGGAGTCCTCAGTCCAAATGGTGAATAAGCAACTTCCAAGGAAGTAGTGATTTAGTTGTGGAATTTTCATCGAGATGGTTGCATGTGCACCCCGCCAATGACATGCCCATGTTAAAATCCTCGATGTATTCCGCACGAAGGAAGCGGTTGCTGCTCCCTTTCCTCAAGGAAAAAGCAAGACATTCACCATTGAATTTTTATAAATTTCCCACTGGGTTAAGTCGGTTCTCTAGATAATAAACGTACTCTATGATCTAAATATCGAGTTGGAATAGGGTCGGTGCACATAAGGCATTATTTATTAAACCAACTTCTCGACTGAAAATATGCATTTATTATGAAAATATGCATGTTGCATAAAATTTGCAAAATATGCACTAGAGATTAAATGCCATTTTAAAGGAAATTTTATGATTCGTAAAGATAATTTGGTTCTCAGGCTTCGAGAAAACCTCGAGTGCAACAAACTACCTCCGCCTTTAGATATTTTAGATAAATCTACTTCTCTTCATGAGCGATTAAAAAATTATTATGAAGTTTGCAAAAGAATATTTAATCAAGTTCCACAACGCATTCAGAAGCTTAGAAATCGTTTCAATGAGAAGAAAAGTGCTCACCGTGAAATTTGCGCAACTACACTCTGCAACACCGAAGATCCTAGACCCTATGCAACCATTTCCATCTTTGGAAGAAAAATGACTGGTCTCTTAGACAGCGGTGCCAGCATTAGTTGAATTCCAATTCCAACGTAAAGACTGCTAGTGGTCAACCACAACAGATAATAGGTGAAATAACCACCAAAGTAACATACAAAAAAGTGACCAAAGACATGAAATTGTATCTTGTTCCATCCTTAGAACAAAAGTTGTACCTTGGGGTAAATTTTTGGAAACTTTTTAAGATAGCTCCCCAAATTATATGCGAAATTTGTCCCCTTCCGCTCCGAAAATGGGACTCAAACGCTCATGAACTCTCAGAGGGCCTGTTTAATGAAATTGAAAGTGTTATACGTTTGTTTCCTTCCTATGCCAAAGAAGGGCTAGGACGGACAATGTTAGAAGAGCACACAATAAATATAGGCGATACTGAGCCCATTAAACATCGAAGCTATCCCGTGTCGCCAGCCATTCAAAAGATGAGAAATTGGATAGAACGTTGGCAATGGACATCATTGAAGAGAGTGAAAGCCCCTAGAATTCTCCTGTCGTCTTGGTGCGGAAGCCAGGGGTGGAATCGTGTAAGGTTATTTTTATAAGTGAGAGTGACAATCAAGCAATTCAATCTGTGTAAGATGATATCACATTTGATAGCTAAAGAGCTATCACATCAAAAATATGATTGTCATTTTCCAACAAATTTGACGTTTCTACCTGAGTACGACTAGAGTTACCAGCAGCCTACAAAAATTGTATGAATTTTTCAGAGTTCTTTTTTTTACCGTTCATACAGACAAAAATAAAAATTCTTGTGCCCAACAAATTTTACTACATTCCGGAATATGAAGAAAACATAAGAATTATATTGCAAGGACGTTATTTTCGTTCTATGTTTTCGATAGCTCATTACAAACATTTGAAACATTCACTATGGCAACCATGTTTTTGACAAATGCCATTGGAAAGTATTCAATTGTATTGAATTGAGTTGAATCACCTTACCCAGGCGGAAAACTAAATGACAATCACATTTGACCACGGTTGATGTGAAAATCATTTATCACTTTAGCCGATTCCACTCCAGGAAAAAATCGCGTGTCCCTTGACTCCAAGAAGCTCAATAAAGTAACCAAAAATGACGCATATCCATTTCCTCATGTAGAAAATCTGCTAAGTCGTCAATCGGAAACGCATTTCATTAGTAGTGCCGATTTGAAAGATGTATTTTGGCAGATTTTTCTAGCGGAATCGGAACGGGAAAAGACTGCGTTTAGAGTGCCCGGTAGACCCTTGTATCATTTCAAGGTAATGCCGATTGGCCTCTGCAATGCGGCTCAATGCTTATGCAGACTAATTGACAAAGTGGTTCCTAATGAATTGAAACAAAACATTTTTGATTATTTCGACGATCTACTGATTGTTTCACAAACATTTAAGGAACATATGAAAATTTTGCATGCTTTAGCTTCACATTTACGAAAAGCAGGATTGACCATTAATCTTGAAAAATCAAAATTTTGCTTCAAAGAGCTACAATATTGGAGGAGGATGTATCAAGACAGATAAAGTATCCACCATACAAGATTTCCCGGAACCAAAAACGCCCCGACACAGGGGTGGACTGGGCCACCGGGCCACCGGGATTTTGCCCGGTGGGCCCCTGGGCATGCAAAAAAGTCCTGAAGTACTTTCTGTACTTTTAAAAGATAATTTGTTCATACAATTGTATTTCTTAGGGCCTTACAGTAAATATACAGCTTTTGTGGCCCTGTTAAGGGCCTCCACAATGAGTATAAAGCTGTTGGTTCCTCACAACTCTATTGATGGCCCGTGAAATAAATATTGAGCCCCCACCGTACTCTTAGACACTTTAAACGAAACTATAGTTGGGATGGTTGGTACTAAATATTGAGCTATTGTGGCCCCATTGGTAATCTAAGGAGGCCCTCAAATTGCTCTATAAGTTAATTATATTCTATAGGTTATTGAAATGCTTTAAGTAAATTTAAAGAAAAGCTTTCTCACAAAATTCAATATGAGGAGCTTCCCAAAGACGAGTAAAGAAAAAAAATTAATTAAAAATGACCTTTTAAAACTTTTTAAAACCTTTTTAATTCTTGTTGCGTTTTGAATTTCTATAATATTGCGTGGTAAGGAATTCCAGAGACGGACTGAATTTACAAAAAATTGGCGCTCGGATGTTAAAAACGAATAGCGAGGATGAATCAGTTGACGAGATATATGCGAGGTAGCAAAAATAATTTTGTCAAAACAGTATTGTGGTTGCCGTGTAAGCAGTACGTCAGAGAGCAAGATCAAACTCCGGAGTAGGGGCATATCCAGCAGCAGAGTAGCAAAATCATTTATTCGATCGTATCTTCGTAGGCCAAAGACATAACGAACAGTACTATTAAAGGCAACATTGAGCTTACGTTTGCTTGCGTAGTTGCAGTTGTAGTATATTTTGCACACATAGGTCAAAATTGGTATTATTAAAGTCTTGGCAAGAAGTAAGCGTGTTTTTACTGGCGTAAAAGACTGTGTTATCCATAATGCACGTAGCATACCATATACTTTGCCGATCTAGATATAACTAGACATTTTAATTTTTTGGGGTTCAAAATAAGACCATATAAATGGAACCAATTTAAAATTTTTTCAAGGCCTTCATTGACACTGAAAACTTCATGCTCAATGAGTCCAAGGGGGCAGCTTAGGTACAGCTGAACGTCATCAGCATACATATGACAAGAACAGTTATCAATCAAAGATGGAAGTTCATTGACATAAATAGAAAACAGTAGGGGACCCAATATGGACCCCTGAGGCACACCAGTAGCAATTGGCAAAAAATTAGACAAGCTGTCCCTAACTTGAACTGCTTGTATTCTATTAGTCAAATAAGAATGTATAAGCTTCATAGCACATGGTGAAAAATTAAACTTCTGGATAAGCTTTTTACATAAAATGACATGGTTAACTGTGTCGAAAGCCTTTGAGAAATCAAGCAAAACCAAAAACGTTACCTCATCCTTATCCAACGCTAGTCTTATGTCTTCAGTGACGTTCAAAAGTGCTGTAGTACAGCTGTGTTTTTTACGAAAACCAGACTGTTTAGGTGTAAGCATTGAGTTCGCTGTAAGATAAATATTTATTTGTTTCTGCAAAATTTTCTCAAAGACTTTCCATAAGAAGGACAGGACTGAGATAGGCCTAAATTCAACCCCTTTGCGTTTTTTGGGAGGGGTATGATCTTAGCTACCATCCACAGGTTAGGATACACTCCTGACATTAAAATTGTATTGAACGCGAACGTAAGATAGGGCAACACGATTGGAAAAATCATATACTTACAAAAATTTAGGGTTAATAGAATCCAGTCCAACGGCGTTTGACTTAACAGAAAGCAAACCTTCAACAACATCAGCACAATCTACAGAGCAAAAACCGAAACCAAGATTAGCTGTCTGATCCGTAAATGTAAAAATCTCTGATGTATTCGACGAAGGCACCAGTGTCAATGGTAATTTATTTATTTAACTCAGCTAAGTACTAGCTTTACAAAGAATTTACAAAGAGTTTATATACAGATTATGAATAGTTGGCAAAAAAAGTTAACTTGAATTTACTCGATAAATTTATTCTTTGATCAAACAAATTGATATATTTATCATTGAAATAATTAAATAATTTAAACATTCTATTTAAAGGAGAAAATTGTTCATAGTTGGTCCGATAGTTTGAGATATGTCTGCAATCGGTCAAATTCCTCAGGTTTCTTTGGGGAACATTAAAGTTTATACGAGACAGAAGGTGCAAAGAGTCTATATTTCCATTTATTAATCTAAAAATGAAGACAAAACATAAATAAGAACGTCTGCTCTCAAGACTCGGCATATCAATAAGTTTAAGTCTATGTTGGTAAGGTGGAAGATCGTAGGGATTATCCCATCCTAACCCCCTAAGTGCAAATCTTAGGAACCTTTTTTGGACCAGCCTGGCTTTATGGCAGGCATAATTGGGTGCCCAGACCTGACTTGCGTATTCTAGAATTAGTCGAACAAATGTTATGAAAAGTTGTTTTATAACAAAAGGATCAGAAAATTGTTTTGACTCTCTCTTAATCCAACCAAGAATTGAATTGGCCTTATTAGTTATAGAGTTTATGTGTTGTATAAACTTAAGTTTGCCATCAAATGACACACCAAGTATAGACATATAGTTTACACGAGATAATGATACACCATTAAACAAATAATTGAAAGAAATTAAAGAAAGCTTTCTCGTAAAGTTCAAAGTTTTACATTTATCGAAGTTAAGAAGTAAACAGTTACGAGCACACCAATCAAAAAACGAATTAAGATCACATTGCAACTCTTCACAATCACGAGTATTTGATATAGTTTTAAAGATTGTTACATCATCGGCATAAATGAGGCACTTAGAGTGCTTCAACACAGACGGTAAATCGTTTATAAATAAAATGAAAAGGATAGGGCCCAAATGACTACCTTGTGGAAATCCAGAATTAAATTTGAACTTGTTTGATTCACAACCATTGAAAAGTACAGAGTAAGATCTATCAAGTAAATAAGATTGGAGCCACTTTACAAAATGTTCACTAAATCCCAGCTTTCTTATTTTAAAAAGCAAAATATGATGTGAGAGTTTGTCAAACGCCTTGCTGAAATCAGTAAAAATACAGTCCAATTGTTTTTTATTTTTAAATGAGTCAATACAGTTTTCTGCAAGTTCCATTAAAAAAGTTACAGTAGAGCGGCCTTTTGTAAATCTGTGCTGATTTGGAACGATAATGGATTTAACATAAAAACATAGCGATTCACAAATAATAGACTCAAAGAGTTTAGGGATCACAGATAATTTAGCAATAGGCCTGTAATTTTTAATTTCGTCTTTTTTACCTTTCTTATGTAAAGGGATTATAAAGGAACTTTTCCAAATCGATGGAAATAAACAAGAAATATTGAAAAATTAAAAAGAATGGACAAAGGCAACGACAAATGATGTACGCAGTTTTTCAAAATAGTAGAGGGTATACCATCAGGACCAGGTATACAACTCTCGTCAAGATTAGATATAAACTTCGCAATGTTGTCAGTATTAATATTAAAGTTCATATCAGTCAAGTAAGTAAAAGATTTCAATAGGCCAAAGTCTTGGGCTATTACGTCAGGTTTATCACAGTTTGAAGTATCACAGTTTGAGGTATCACAGCTTAAAGTATCACAGTTGTAAGTATCACAGTTGAAGGCACTTTGAAAGAAGTCCGAAAAAAGTTGTGTTATAACCCGTGGATCATGACTTGAAGTGTCGTTAGACTTGAGAACAGACGGGTAAGGACTAGATTTTCTTTTATTATTTATGAATTTCCAAAAATACTTCGGATTCATTTTTAGGTCTCTTTGCACCTTCTGAATGTAATTAAGATACTTTAAACTTGAAATTCTATTGAAAATATCTCTGAAGCAAAGGTTTTATTGAGTGAGTTAACATCTACATCCTCAACTGCCACATTTCCATGGCTTATTATTTGGTTTCAGGATTTTAGTTTTTAATGGTACGTGAGTGTCATAAGTAGTTTTATTTTTTGAGTTAAAAACTGAATCTGTTCATAGGCCCCATATGAGTGAGCGTAAATTTTAATTTTTTTTTTAAATTATGCGTTTTCTAAGTTGACGCATAGTTTTTCTAAAAATTCAAAATTTACAATGAGCCAAATTTGGCGACTACTTTAAGGTACATACATTCATACAATGTATGTTATGTATGTTCCGTGAAATAGGCCCCTGGTCTTAAATTAAATGTTCGCATGATATCGACAGAGAATTATGGTTCAAAATGTTGCAATTAAAGTCTCCACATAGGACAATATTAGGGGAACCCAGCGAGATTTCTTCTAAAAGTGAAAACAGAGGAGAAAAGTCAATTAGTCGATTTGGCCTATAGATTACGCCTAAAAGTAGATTACCTTCAGTTTCCACTAGATCAACGAAAATATATTCAATACTGCTACCTGCTTCGGATGATAGCTTAACTTTGCATTTTATAGACGCTTTAACATAAATTGCCACACCACCCCCAATACGATCCTTTCTATTCAGGCGAAAAACGCGGTAACCCTCTAAGCAACACACCTCATCACTAAATTCATCCCTTAACAATGTTTCAGTAACACAAACAACATCTACATCCGATTCAACAAATATGTCACGAAATTCATCAATTTTTGGGAGCAAACTCTGTGCATTGATGTGACAAACCCTGAGACCACATTTCTGCTTGCTCAGAACTCGGACCATCGAACGCAAAGTTCTTATTGTATTCATAACTGGTACAACAACAAGAAGAAGAAAGGCAAAGAAAAATAATTCCAATCAAAAGATAAAAGAAACAAGGATTAATTTGTAAAGAAAATAAATTTAAATGAAAAAGAAAAAGAAAAGAAGCAAACCAAAATAAAAGTAAATAATTGAAAAAGAATTTAAAAACTAAATTTTAATTTGTAAACTAAATAAATTTAAATAAAAATGAAAGAAAAGAAAACAAAATTAATGTATTTATAAAAAAGAAATTGAAAAACAAAATATAATTTAATTTGTATAATATAATTGTTGAAAATAATATTATTCATATGAAACTGCTGATCTGGCAACGTCCTCAAGTCCCTCGATACAGTCAACAAGCACAGCTGTGTCATCATTTTGACGTTTAAGCCTAGTACACTGCTAATAAGAAAAGAAAAATCCCATACAAAAATGACACAACGAAATCATAAACGGAAAATTTCGTTCTGCTTTTCGTTTTGCAGTACGCTGTTCGAAGAGCGAAATTCATAATTGTAGCAGATTATTTGGAGAAGTCTCCGCTCCTTTTTCGCACTTTTTTTTTGTTTATCATTTTCTTATTTCATGGGTTTCTCTGATTTTTTGCGTTTATGTTTGATTTTGTTTTTGGAAAAATGACATTTGAGTTTTATTTGTGTTTTTTTTTGTTTATCATTTTCTTATTTCATTGGTTTCTCTGATTTTTTGCGTTTATGTTTGATTTTGTTTTTGGAATTAATGAAACTCTCCAAGGATATTTTCCGTTGTGTCTTCGCAATCGTTACGTTGTCTGTTTGGAGATCACATGAAATTTTCGTTTCGCATCAGCAGCGGTCTAGGCTTTAACATAAACAATCCCACGTGCAGTGTAGGCAGTAGATATTTGTTTACTTTTTTTCAATGCAAGTGCACGTTGCATGATATATTTGTTATGCTGGGTTAAGCTCTCGCGAATATAGATGGTAGAGGGAGACGCGGAGGTGAATTTTTCCTCCAAAGCAAAGTTAATGTCATTAAGGCAGAGCTGTTTATTGTTTTTTTTCGGCAATTCGCGATAGAAGTCAAAACATTATTTTTTATCATACGGAGAATTAAACTTAATCAATATCGCAGAGTTTGGTTTATTTGGTTGGTGCGGTAATTATTGCTTAGAGTGGGTGGCTTTATATTAATTGTGCTGCATGTTAAATTAAAGATGGACCTAAGATTTTCGTTAGGCATGCACGGAATACCGAATATGAAAGCATCTCTCGCGATAATTCGATTTTCGTAAGAGTTTATAGTGTTTTTAAGTTTGTTTATTTTATCGACGGTATGATCAAAGTTATTATTTCCACTAGTGATTTGAGCAGATTTATCGGTTAATGAAGCTTTAGTGGTCATGCATTCAGAAGTTACATTGGCAAGTGACGTTTTGATATTGTCTATTTCAGTGTTGAGTGAAACAATATTAGATTTTATATCGGTGTTCGAGGATTCTAATTGAACAACTCGATTGCTTAAATCGCTAATACTGTTTTTAATGTCTTTTATTTCCCGGCCTAGCTCTTCTGTAATTTTCTTTTCCGACTACTCTACTTTTTTTGAAAAAAGAGACACAATAAACTCACTTTGTTCGCGAAGCTTGTCATCCATCCAAGTTTTATCCATGATTTTGGCAGGTGTATATTTGGGTGAATGTGTATTACGTGGGGAAGATGACGAGCTTTTGGGCGAGTCTGATGTGGGGTGGATTTGTCGACATGGGTATGAGTGTGTAGTTATTATTGCGGATGCTTTAAAGTGTGGGTGGCGGTAAGTGGGTGAGTTGTTTTTAATAAGTATTTTGCACAAAGGGAAACAAAATATATATTTCACTTTTAATTTGGGCAAATTTAATTAGAAAATTATCACTGGCCGAAAAAAAAATCATAAAATCAATAAAAAATAGCTTATGCAAGAATGTAACACAATTGTATGCAATATTGAATGCTTTTTCGATCAAAAATATAGGTATTAATGTCACCAGATTCAGATACACGTCTACTCAGCAGCTAAGTGAAGGAAACATTAAATATAAAATTTGCATTATTGCAGCAATGTTTTCAAAAATCAAGTTACATTTCTCTTTACTTCATACGAAGCTAAACATGACTTTTTATGTTTAATTCCTTATTTTCTAACACAGATACGAAAGTTGAAAAAGTGTATAGCTCAATTCCCAAAATGCGAGCCAAATTTTGAATGATTTTTAGTTAAGTTAAGTAGAAAAATAGTAGGTATCTACTACATCTACCGTGGTGTAATGGTTAGCTAGATTCCCAGCTATTCCACTTTACAAAACAGAAAAACAAAAAAGGTGCTTCTTATCTTAGCCGCTTGTATATGGCAGGAAATTGTAGCTCCCCTCCATTCCAGCCAATAACACGCAAATAAGAATGGTTGAGAGTTGTAAGGTAAGTCACTAGGCGCCAGTGGCGATTCCTGGTCTTTAGTTTTGAGTTGGCTACTAGTACTGTAGAAATTAAGAATAAATACACATTTGGTAATTTTTGTTATCTATGCCATAGATTGTTGGTATTTATCTTCATAATTATTATATTCGTCATTTGTTACGTATTAATTGTATTTCATAGATTTATTCCTCTAAATCCTTGGTTTGGCGCCGCCCAACTATCCAACTGAGAGCAATCACTCATGCTAGGCGCTGGTTCTACACGAGCTGTCGCTCCACCCAATTTATAATTTATTTATTTATTTATTATGTAGAAAAATATGAACCGGCCAGAACCAGAAGTTCCGATTTTTTTTACTAAATGGTTTATAATGCTCATCATGTAAGTTTAAAACCTCGAGCACCGAACGCAATATTGTCAAAAGTTGAAAAAACCCACCAATTTTTAGAATTTTTAGAATTTTTTTTTATTTCAAATATTCATAATTTTATTTGATAGTAAGCCAAAATTCTTATCATTGGATTGTATTTTAGGAAGTATAAGATTATATAAATATTATTGAATATAATAAACAAAAAAATTTCATTAAACCATTTTTCACATCATTAAAATAAAGGCGAAAGCAATGCGACCACGGGCCTGCTAGTTATACATACATTATATTATGTACACATTTTTTTATATTAGTTCATTAATATCGTTACCATATTTTCCGAAGTCAGGAGTGTATATAAACTCGGCTCCAATTGACATTACAGAATTGTGTGGATTATGATTTATGTTTTGTTTAAAGACTTTCAATTGATTTTGTCCTTACGTTGAAGGACACGAATTTAAAATTGTGACCGACCATTCAAGCCTCAGATGGCTCATGGGAATTTAAGTGGAAGATTGGTGGAGTTTATGACTCCAAAAATACTCTTTTGTTATTTAACACAGAAAGGGCTCTCAAAATGTGGCACCCGATGCACTCTCTCGAGTGTATGCTGCAGATCGGGCTCTTCCGATGTTCTACAGGTCGGATGAGTATACGAGGTTGATCGAAACAATAGAGAGCAATAGACCCAGCTACCTGACCTTCGTTTATCGAAAAATGTATCGTCTGTAAATCGTCCAAAGCACCAAACGCCGCGCGGCCCGTCCTAAGACCACCAATGGGATAATCATTTGTTGTGGAAATACCATTTCAACATGTTTTTATAGATTTCCTCGGTCCTTATCCGAGGTCAAAGAGCGGATATTCTTATATTATAGTTTGTCTTAACTAACATACCAAATTCATCAGAAAAGCGACTGGCCGTAGCCAGCCATACGCTCACCAACAAAAAATTTGGTAAACTTTATCATTTTCCACATTTTAATCTTGTGAGAGAAAATATTTGTTCGTATCAAATTCTATAATGTACGTCAAGAAAGACGAAATTATAAACTACAGGCCTATTGTCAAATTATCTGTGATTCCTAAACTTCTTTAGACTATTATTTGTGAATCTTTGTGTTTTTATGATAAATCATTTATTGTTCCCAATCAACATGGTTTTACAAAAGGTCGCTCTACTGTTACTTTTTTAATAGAATTAGTTGAAAACTGTATTGATTCATTTAAAAACAAAAAACAAGTAGATTGTGTTTTTACCGATTTTAGTAAAGCCTTTGACAAGCTGTCACATCGAGTTGTGCTTTTTAAATTAAGAAAATTGGAATTTAGCGAATACTTTGTAAGATGGATTCAATCTTATCTATTCGATAGATCTTACTCGGTGCTATTTAACAGTTGCGAATCGAATAAGTTTAAAATTAACTCTGGAATCCCACAGGGTAGTCCTTTTTATTTTGTATCCTTTTTATTTTATTTATAAACGACTTACCATCTGTTTTAAAATACTCTAAGTGTCTCATTTACGCCGATAATGTGACAATTTTCATATCAATTTCAAATACTCGGGATTGCGAAGAATTACAATGTGACCTTAATTCGTTTTTCGACTGGTGTACTCGTAACTGTTTGTTTCTCAATATTGATATAAATGTAAAACTATGTGTTTTACCAGAAAATTTTCTTTTACTTCGTTCAACTATTTGTTTAATGATATATCAATATCTCGTGAAATCGATGTATCTATTCTTGGTGTCACATTCGATCGCAAACTCGAATTTATTGAACATATTAACTGCATTTCTAATAAAGCCAATTCAATTCTTGGTTGGATAAAAAGAGAGTCGAAACAATTTTCTGTCCCTTTCGTACGACCCATTTTAGAATACGCTTGTCAGATTTGGTCACCTCACTACGAATGCCATAAAAATAGACTGGAACAGGTGCAAAAAAGATTTCTTAGATTTGCTCTCAGAGGAATGGGTCCTTATGATCTCCCACCTTATAACAACAGACTAATACTTATTGATTTACCCAGTCTCGAGGACAGACGTTCCTATTTATGTTTTGTTTTCATTGTAAAATTAATCAACGGTAACATAGACTCTTTGCACCTTCTGTCTCGTATTAACTTTAATATTCCACAAAGAAACTTGAGGAACATACGGGATAGTATACTTAGTCAAAACTATCGTACCAATTACGAAAAATGTTCTCCTTTAAATAATATGTTTAAACTATTTAATTTTTACAATTATAAATATAACAATTTGTTTGATAAAACAACAATTAATTCATGTACATTCAAATCAACTTTTTTTTTGCAATTAATTAAAATCTAACTTTAGTTATGTTAAATAAATAAATAAATGTGGTTTAATTTTCCCCGTTTAAATCCACACATGTATTTCTTTCACCAATAAGTGGGGAATTTCCCTTTAAAATTCTCCTTTTGACAGGTTTTGAATGCTTACAGCAGATGAAAACCAGAATGCTGTTGAATATGTGATCACGGAGAATGAAAAGTTGATGTACTCTACCCTATTATGCGAATCCGTTGTGAAAATTACAATAAGGATGAAACAGTATCATTAAATGGAGTTTGTTTTGAAATTATCGACTCAGTTATTTCAGAGATAAATAAAAGGTTTGAGCATAACAATAGTGAATGAATTGAGTGAAAATTTTAACTACAACTATGTACATAATGAAGTGAGCCAATATTTCCTTATATGAGGGAGGATGTGTGTCATAAGTCCACAATTATTTTTCAGAATTAATTACCATTATTCATCAAAAAAAAAAGTTCCATCAAGAGCTTTTAATACTTTATTTTTCTGTTTGGTTTAAAAAGTAGGAACATTTATAAAAAAATTCACACTATTTTTTAAAATTACTTTGTACCTACAATTTTCAAAAAATTATTAACCTATACGAATTTAGAAAACAAAATTTGAATTTATTAAATTACTTGTTAAAAATTGTAGTGATAAAGTAATTTTAAAAAATTCGCGCAAATTTTTGTTGGAATAATAATTTTGAAAGGAATAATTAGAAATTAAGTCAAAATGGGCTGATATTAAGATAGAGACTTGAAACTTGGAGAATTCTTTTTTAAATTTATTTTGAACACTCTAAGGGTTTGTTTCACAAAGTCTGATTAAAGTTCCAATTAAGCTACATGGAACTTATTTAACAATTAACAACCTCATTTACGTTTCACAATGTCTGAATACGACTAATTGGAAATTTAAGTTCTAAGTATTTTACTGGCCAGATGAAGTGCCGATTAGCAAATTAAACTGCCAATTAAAACATTCAAATCTGCCACTGATCACACACACTTCGATTCAACACACTTCGCTTCAACGCACTTATTTGTTATTATCCAGGGCTCTAGAAATCAATCCTCTCGACACTTTTAAGACGTACAATAAGACGACTGACACTGCAAAATTAACTTTTTGATTTAATAAATAATTTTTCTTTAATATTTGACATCAGTCGAATTTAATTGGTCTGCAAAACTGGAATAAGGAAGGAATAGCTAATTGATTATTGTGAAACGCAAAGTTTTTTAATGGGAGAATTTAATTTTAGGATAAATTAAATGTCGGATAACTAATTAGAACTTTACTCAGACATTGTGAAACAAACCCTAAGTCTTTATGCGCACAAAAACTCAAAAAAATTTTAAATACGGGGCACATATTATATATATTTTTAAGAGTGGGAGAATGACGCCGTTGTTTCCTCTTAAAACGGGCTTTCATAAAACTTATCGCCTCTTTGAAGCTGTCGAGACAATTGGAACTAGACACACTAGAACACATTTTTGAACGAGTCATCATTTTCGGCACTATCGAAAATAGAAGCTATACGACTGCGAAATCTTTCTTTTATAGCATTTGAACAAAAAAATTTTGAATTTGTTGGAAATAAATGATATTTTTCGTAAATTTGCCGGACAAAAACCCGAAGAATATAAATTGTTTTATACTTGATATTTGTAGTTATCCATGTATGTATAACCTTCTTGTTGATCTCCTATACTTTTAATTAGTATCTAATCAAAAAACATATGTGATATTGCTTACCTATACCTAGGGTTTTAATACAAATTTAATATTTCTAGGCTATATATTTTGACTTTCATTTGAAAAAAATTCAGCCCACCCAAAAAAACTTGGAGCGAATCCATACATAAGGCCCTGGCTACGGCCGTGTGCGGAAGTCTGAATGGTCTAAATAATTCGGAGTTGGACATTTTGCCAAAAACCATCAAGATGAATTTGATTCACAACCGTATTAATGAGTCTTTAGAACGGGCGCACAAGCTTTACGAAAAGACCTACAATATTCGTAGTAAAGCCCGTACATTTAATATAAGACAAATCATCTTAAAACGTAACTTCATATTAAGTGACAAATAAAAAAATGAAATTCTGTTGTGCCCAAAGTTCGTTCAAGCTAAAATTAAGAAAATCGTTAGTAATGATAAAAGGGACTTTAACATGAATTCAGGTCCTGGTAGACAGGAAATTGAAATGTTGTGTACGGACCAGCTCCGAAAATAAGAACAATAATAACAACTACTACTTTCTATCAATCTATCTATCTATCAGTGGCGTGGCGTCCATATAACCCGATTCCTACCGGGTTATCTAATAAATTTTCTACTAAACAACGATGTTTACTAAATAACAAACAACCTTGCCACACAACAATGTTTATTAAATAAAGAGCAACATAGAACCCACGGGCAATACTTAATATGTATCTATTCATTAAATCCTACACAAGTTGCACACTCCAGCAAATCAATTGAACTATATTTTCAAGCACACACGGAAACACACACGTCAATATTTTTAGTATTTGTATACTGTCTACACTCTAAACTCAACAGTCCACACTCTCTGTGCATTAGCCAAAGCCAAGGCAAGGCAACCCTTGCTGATAGAACAAAATGTTTCCTTTCTCTTTCTTTACTTATGATTTTCTGAGTTTGGGTCGACTCTGTTCAACGCCCGCTTTCTTATACAAAATAATAACACGCTTTTCTTCAACTTTTTTGGTGAATTTTATGTGTATCTTACACTGATGGAAAAAGCCTTACTATTGTACTGAATTCAGTACAATTTGATTTTCTTAGTACGTAAGTACATCTTTGCCATTTTCAGTACAATTTTGAATTGTTTGTACAAAATTGATAATTTTCTCTTATCTTCATTAAAAAAAATCTATGTGTGATGCGAACATACTCAATGGTCAATTACCAATTATCAAAACCATCCCCACTTGGGCTGAAGGCGCTCATTTGCTTTTAAATACTAAACTGAATATGTAAGAGTACATATTTAGGTTTCAATTTTTAAGTTCAAGTGACCTCAACTCCAAAAGTTGCGTTTCACCCAGGTACGACAGTTGGGCTCATCATATATTCAGTCGCTCCAAACAGAAGTAGTTTTCTAATTATCTTCATCTACGTTATTATTTTGCTTCCAACAATGAAATTAATTTTTAAATAATTACATATGTAGAAATTTTATGGAAAAGGTATACTCATGATGAAAAGCCTTAATTGGCTTTTGCAAAATCACCTTCCAGTTATGGAGATATATTGCGTCACCGAATGTGAAATCTTATACACTTTTAAGAAGTTTAGTGAAAAAGTTATACAGGGCTTCAAAAATATGCTAAAATGTTTTATATAACATTTCTGCTAAGATATTAGAAGAAGATTGGATTTCGATGACGTTTTCTTAAACGCACTTCAAAATTTCTCACACATCGCACTCCATCGTTCAATTTTTTTAAAAGTTTTTTCCTAATGAAAACAAAAAAATTGAAGCTATATGCAACGAATATAGAGCTCTAGCTGACTGCGAATATATTAAGAAACTGAGAAATGTATCTGTATCGGAATTTTGGGCGAAAATTAGGTTTTTGAAAAATGAATGCTGATAGAAACAAAAAATCTTTTAAAAAAGGAATGTTGTCACAGTTTTGTAATTAATAAATATTTTGTGAATAAAAACGTGACAAACAATCCGGCTCCGGGATCTTAGCACCTCATATATGGGATATTCGCAAAAAAAGTATGCCATCTAAAAGGTCACTAATTGGTCACAAAAGGTCAGCTATTTTAAGAAATTGGTCAGGCTTGGAAAACTTGTAATCCAAGCTTGAACTTTTTCAAGGTCATTAGCGATTTTTGGCACCTCATTTATGGGATATTCGCAAAAAAATTATACCATTTGAAAGGCCACCGGATCGTGATAAAAGGTCAGCTAGTTTCAGTAATTGGTCAGGCTTAGGTTTTTTTTAATGAATTTTTAAAAATAATTTCAAGGTCACAGTATAAGACTTTTAGCACCTCATTAATGGAATTTATAAAAAACAAGTATGCAATTTAAAAGGTCAGTAAAAGGTCATAAAAGGTCAGGTAGTTTCAGTAATTGGTCAGGCATATATTTTTTTTAATAATTTTTTTAATTTTTTTCAAGGTCATAGCGATTTTTAGCACCTCATTTGTGGGATATTCGAAAAAAGTATATGCCATCTGAAAGGTTACTTAATCCTTATAAAAGGTCAGGCAGTTTCAGAAATTGGTCAGGTATAGATTTTTTTTTATAAGCTTTTTAATTTTTTTAGAGGTCATACAAGGTCACGTGTACCTTTAGCACCTCATTTATGGGATATTCGAATAAAAATTATGTTATCTGAAAGGTAACTCAATCGTCATAAAAGGTCAGCTAATTTCAGAAATTGGTCAGCCTTGGATTTTTTTTTATTCATTTTTAAAGTTTTGTCCCAAGGTCACGTGTACCTTTAGCACCTCATTTATGGGATATTCGCAAAAAAAGTATACCATTTGAAAGGCCACCGGATCGTGATAAAAGGTCAGCTAGTTTCAGTAATTGGTCAGGCTTAGGTTTTTCTTTATGAATTTTTAAAAAAAATTTCAAGGTCACTAGTATAAGACTTTTAGCACCTCATTTGTGGAATTTCGCAAAAAAATGCATACCATCTGAAAGGTTATTTTATACTTATAAAAGGTCAGCTGTATTCGGAAATTGGTCAGGCATAGATTTTTTTCTATGATTTTTTAAAAAAAAATTTCAATGTCAGTAGTATAAGACTTTTAGCACCTCATTTGTGGAATTTCGCAAAAAAATGCATACCACCTGAAAGGTTATGTTGTACTTATAAAAGGTCAGCTATATTCGGAAATTGGTCAGGCATAGATTTTTTTTAATGAATTTCAAAAAAAAATTTCAAGGTCACTAGTATAAGACTTTTAGCACCTCATTTGTCGAATTTCGCAAAAAAATGTATACCATCTGAAAGGTTATTTTATAATTATAAAAGGTCAGCTATATTCAGAAATTGGTCAGGCATAGATTTTGGTTTATTAATTTTTTAAATTAATTTTTTTAAGGTCCTCATTTGTTTGCAACAACAATTTATGCAGTGGTGAATTCATATTTTTGCACTAGTGTGCGTTAAAACATGGATTATGAATTCACCACCATCCGCCATTTTGTTTAGCTTGCAGGCAAAGAATGACAGCCGAGGATTCCAATCTTTATAATTCATAATCTTTGAACACAATAGACGCGTATTTGAACGCGCGTAATCATTAAAGCTATACGCATCTAATCGATTGATGTGTACTACTTTTCCTTTGATTTATATGTGCGGCATCCACATTTTTATCGTGATCGCCACCGCCAGTGCCTCGTTTTGCGGGTAGCTTGCGGAAGGTGGTGATGATCACGAAAAGTTTTATCACACGATTAGGATGCGATCAAAAACCTGGTCATATCAAAGCGATATTTCTATTGTGTGGCGGGTAGTTCAGAAAAATAAAATCTGTAAGGAATCCCAAATTTTTAGATTAATTTTTTTGCTTCGGAAAAATGCGTTTTCAGGGCTATTGGGTGACATTTGAATCGAAATATTCAATATACGCCCAAATATAGTTTGCTGTCCATCTGTCAAGCTATGCCCAATTCCATTGCAAGATGACACCTGAAAATTCTTTTGAGCGCCGCAGCATTTAGCTGTCTTACTGCACGCCTTCCCTATTTGAATGCATTTGTGTAATTCACACTATTTTGAAAAAAGCCTCACTTTTTTCCTCGATATTCCCGTTCCTCTTCTTCTTCTAAGGTTATTTTACAGAAAGAAGCGTCCAGTGAGACAGGTAGATTTTATGTGCGTAGAAACTAGAAGGATTTTGGGATGGAATCTACCCTTTTCGTTTCTACGCACACCTGCACCTGTTTCATTGGATTCTCTTTTCCAGTAAAACGACTATGTAGATAGTCGGTGCTAAACAATAAACATGTTAAATGCAACAACAACTAATCCCGGAGAATTCTCGGGGTTTAACTTAAGCGCACCGAAAAACTGTGTTACCGGCATGAATTGCATACATGTTATCGATAGTTTGTATGAAAACTCCATGTTTTTTACTGTCATGGTGTCGCTAATCCCCGCTGTCGTTTTTTTCATCCAATTCCCCCCGGGCTTGCAAAAAAACAAGGCTTATGTCTCAAAAACCACGAAAAGGTACAAAGAAGAAAGGGCGATAACACTGCAATTTTGTCAACCTCAGCAATTTTGTTTACCCCAGGCCACCACATACGTCCCTTGCGTACAGGCCTTAAAATCGCAAGGTGAAATTGCATGGCTAAAAAGCAATCTAAACATTTTTCTAACCCTCACCTTAGCTGCCAAAAAAAACGAAAATCGAAACGACCGAAAAAAATCCGCAAATAATCTGCGTCTAAGTGGCTATTTACATAGTCGTTTTACTGGAAAAGAGAATCCAATGAAACAGGTGCAGGTGTGCGTAGAAACGAAAAGGGTAGATTCCATCCCAAAATCCTTCTAGTTTCTACGCACATAAAATCTACCTGTCTCACTGGACGCTTCTTTCTGTAAAATAACCTTAGAAGAAGAAGAGGAACGGGAATATCGAGGAAAAAAGTGAGGCTTTTTTCAAAATAGTGTGAATTACACAAATGCATTCAAATAGGGAAGGCGTGCAGTTAGACAGCTAAATGCTGCGGCGCTCAAAAGAATTTTCAGGTGTCATCTTGCAATGGAATTGGGCATAGCTTGACAGATGGACAGCAAACTATATTTGGGCGTATATTGAATATTTCGATTCAAATGTCACCCAATAGCCCTGAAAACGCATTTTTCCGAAGCAAAAAAATTAATCTAAAAATTTGGGATTCCTTACAGATTTTATTTTTCTGAACTACCCGCCACACAATAGAAATATCGCTTTGATATGACCAGGTTTTTAATCGCATCCTAATCGTGTGATAAAACTTTTCGTGATCATCACCACCTTCCGCAAGCTACCCGCAAAACGAGGCACTGGCGGTGGCGATCACGATAAAAATGTGGATGCCGCACATATAAATCAAAGGAAAAGTAGTACACATCAATCGATTAGATGCGTATAGCTTTAATGATTACGCGCGTTCAAATGCGCGTCT